>OX276335.1:5772500-10755481 GCA_946251815.1 Dasysyrphus albostriatus
ACAAACAAAAAGAACTTTTTTAACAAAATTGATTAAAAAATTAATTGTTTGCTGTAAAAAAATGTATAAAGTGACGTTGTTAGCATTACCATTGTTTTTAAATATTTTTTTCTCTTCCAAATCAATTCCTTTAGAAAATTGCCTCTTCCACTTTAACGGGGAGAAATATACCCCTACTAAATATTTGTTTTCTTATCTGAGTCCAAATTACATGCTCCACCTGGTTGTTACATCTTTTTATAGTTAATAGTTGATGTTTTCAACAACGAACAACTTTGAAATTCACTATAAATACCCCTTGAACTAATTTGGAAGGAGTACATTAATTGGAAAGGAAATTTGAATATTTTTTAAAGAATATTAAATCTTCTTTAAGATTTTACCTTGATAATTTCAGTATGATAACCGCTTCTAAAGTTATAGACCGAGAGCTGGTAAATGTTTTGATCGAAATGTTTTATACCACTCCAAATTTTTGTGGGCGTACTATTTGCATTAGAACACACTACATGATCGCAACCTGGCAGCAATTTCGCGGTTCTTAAACCACCAAAATGCAGAAAAATGAACAAAATTAAAGTTTTTATACAGAGTGGCGAAGTTATGATATAAGAAGTTCAATTTCAATTACTTGTAAATGAAATCTTCGAACACTTTTTTGATTACTTTTGAATGTAATTGAAGAAATTCAATTACCAATTACATGTTATTTAAAAGCTTCAATTATTTTAATGTAATTGAAAACAAAAGAAATCATCAAAAAATATATAGTTATTACTTTTTTCAATAATCATTACACAAAATGTATTTAATTACTTGTGTCTGTCAATTAAATTTTCCATGATATTGCACAAATAGTTCCCTGTAGTGTTATTCCTCTGTACATGAGGCGTTCTCAACTGATTAATATATTTTATTCACTTTCATCAGGTTTTTAGTTTGCTGTCGTCTTTTCAATAATCGCCTTTTGAAAATAATTCAATTAATAATGAATTTCTCATTGCGTATTCGTCTATTTATATTATTTCAGCGGTTAAAATACATTTTTTTACATTAATTATTATTATTTTAATGTTTAAATAATAAAATTATGTGAGTACACAGTAAGTTACAATCCAAGTAATCAATTACCTAAAAAGTAATTTACACAGTGCTTTCCTTCAATTACTTTAAAAAACCCATTATATTTTTTCATTTACATGTAATTTTAAAGCTATTTTTTTAAATTATAATTACAAGTAATAGAAATATATGTTTTTTTTTTATTACAATTATGTGTAGTTGTAGTTGCAAGAAGCTCAATTACTAATTACATGTAGTTGAAATGGAAGTTGAAATAAATTACAAAATCTAATCATTATTTCCCAATTCTGGTTTTCCAAAATTTCCAAATTTTGTGTGAATAAAATGCACTTTCAAAATGCCACGAAAAAATTAAAATAATTTTATACTTCCTCATGTTTTGTTCATTTACTTACGACTGCTCAAGGACCAGAATAATGCACTTTCAAAATGCATCAACAAAATAAAAATATTTAATACCACCCCAAGTGCCGTTTACTTACACTAAGTATCAACCTGGCAGCGGTACAACGAAACTAAAACCAGAATAATGGTAGTCCAAAAATGCAACAAAGACAAAACTTTTGTTTAACGAGCCCAAGTTTTGTTCACTACCACTTTGTATTCGTACAAATTACACTTCATGAACCTGCCTCCACTAAAATGCATTTTTCATTTTGTATTACATTTAAAAGTATATTTTTGTGATTCTAGTGCTGCCAGATTGATAGCATAAAATTTGTACAAATACTAAGTGTAATTTAACGAATCCCGGGTGATAAAAACCTTTTTTTATTCTTTTGTTGCAGTTTTAAATATTCTCGTTTTAGGGTGCTGCCAGACTAACTATTGTTTGCTTTATCACAATTGGGTTAAAAATTATTTATAACTATAATATACATTGATTAATAAGAGGATTTTATTGGCACATAAGGGGCCCAACGTTATACATTGAGAAAATTCATTATGTAGGGTGTTTTGTAGGCGTATGGTTTTCAATCAGGCAGTACTCTTTTCGGAGCTAGTCTTCTTTGAGAGCTGTCACTTGACTTATGCTCCGTTTGCTCCAGCTGTCAACTGAGTAACAGCTGTCAAAACGACAAACTCCGAAAAAAGTATTGCCAGATTGAAAACCAATCGTCTAAAAAAAAACCTGATTCTGGATTAGAGAAAAGTTTCCTGCTTCATCGTTGGCTGTTGTAGTTATATCCAGGATTTCCTTAGTGCCTAGGTAACTTGGTTCCGGATGTCTACTTTGGCTTCAGAGTAGAATTGCTCGTTCTTGAAGTACTTACGCTCAGAATTTTTCTCTCGAAAATTTGCAGTTCTTTCATAGCTGTTTTGGAGATAGTGAACCAAACTGGGAAGCTATAACTGATAACTGGACCCAGTAGCTGCTTGTAGGTTAAGATTTTTGTCTGCTGAGGCGATGAAAGACAAAGTTGGCCATATTCACGTGGCCTTTGGTACGTGAATATGAGTTAAATCTAATTAATTTTGAACTGTTTTTTCCACCCTTACCAAGTTGCTGCGGTAATTACCTGTTTGGGATTGGTCGCTGTGAGTTCTTATTTCGAATTTCTACCAATGCTGTGGTTACTCATTGAAGATATAAAAATGACGTTTTCTTTTTTATTGTTCTTACAAAAGAACAAAATCGTGTTGGTCATCAAGAAATGAAATCAACTTCCGGTATTTTTCCAGTCATTTTGTTATCGCTTCAATTTTGTTATTTCGACCTTCAAATATATCCACCTCTCTATAGGTCCTTACTTTTGATTTCGTTTAGTTTTCGTTACATAAAACTGTGCCTTTGACTTTTTTTTTTATTATTCTTGGCCTTGGATTACCTAATAATGATAAAAGGTTTAATATAAAAACAAGCATGTGGACAACTTTTTATATAAACTTTCCCATCTGACCATAGAACCTACACACATATGTGTAAGCCTGGGGCAACAGGAATAAAACTGTTTCGGTGTCCATGGCCAGGCTTTTGAGGCAATCAGTTTATTAGTTTCCACCCGGTTGTAGAGCTTATATCTTACAATTTCACCTTATTTGCAGGCTAATAGGATAAATGGGAGATCCAAAATTTTAATAAAGAAACTAAGATACCTATTTTTATATACAACATGGAAAAGGAGAAAATAAAATCACCTGCCCTATAATATAAAAGCTACACTCCTTGTGCAACATCATCAAAGGCCATAGGAAAAAATATTAGAAGAAAACAACATGACTTCTATTTCTGGTATGTTATAATAATAAGCATCTGTAGGGCATGGCATAAATTGGGTCAATTATACAGGACCATACATATAAGATGCGAAAGAAAGGTAGAACCATTTAATAAGGTCTAGTTGAAAAAATAGCAAGAAACAGGCCGATTACTATACTTAAAATGGAAAAAGATTGTTTTTTTTTTTTATTTATCTCTAGGCCAAAATTACGGTTAGCTCCATAGAATTTTTTAGCTTCTTAAAATTATTATTTTGCAAACAAAAATATTTTGGATTTTTTCGCAAACTGATAAAACGATTTCGATTGAATTTTCAACTTACCCTGTGGCCACACGAGCCAGTACTGGATAGCCAGTTAGCTACATACATTGACCATCAAATTCCTATTCGTGGAGTAAATCTACTCCAAATTTAGGGAAAGATATCTAACTACTAGGATATTCCGCTTCTTCAAAATTAAATGAACTAAAAACACACTGACACCATGCAACAAAACTAGCAAAACAATAGAACGTTACGATTGTTTTGCGTTGGTTCTGGAGAGCCTTCACTTATATCTGTAAAAGCTTTCTCAAACCAACGTTTTACCTACCTACCTACCGTTAAATGAGAGCAACTACACTGATGCGATGTGAATTCACTAGAATATGTATTCACTTTGGTTTGGGAAACCTTTGATGCTAAATCAATTCATTCACCAGTCTTTTGGTTTTCTTCTCGAATGGTAAGAAGACCCAACAACACACCACACGAGACGGACATAATGACCACGACATTGAAAACTACGTATGGACTTATTTTAACCACTTTGAAAATTTCAATTTTGAACGAAAAAAACTTAGGAGGGACTATGGCGAGATCAAAGTGAGATGATGGAATAACATGCTCAATGCCAAAAACCACGAGACTATAGCGAGAAAACCACGACATAGATTTCTGTGTAAATGGGCATGGCGAGACCACAGCGAGACGAGCTTAGTGATTAAGATACTGAAAACTTGAAAAATTTTCGGTTTGATATCACTACTTGAAATTTAAATGTCAAGAAAAAGTGAGTAATATGAAATTCAGTCTTTATCTGGATTTTACAACTTAAACGACCTCTGGAATGCAGCTTAAATCCAATTGATTAATCGGATTACACGAGTGAGTAAAATGGGTGTTGGCGAATTTATAAAATTTTGAGCTCTTCACGACTGGGCATATGAACCCCCCGATTCTTATTTTATTAATATTTTGTGAAAGAAAATGTGAGTAAACTAAAGTTTAGATTTAAGTTTAAGATCTATTTTTCCAAATCTGTTGCGAAAAAGTACCTGTTACTGGTTGCTCTACTGACTTCCCAACTGTCTACGAAAAAGGCAAGACAGTTGCTCAGTTTTGTATGTGTTAGTAAAAAAATATGAGTGTATTGCGACTGGCTAGTGTGGCCTCAGGCTCGTGTGGCCTCAGGGTTAGATGTTAAACCTTCCAAAACTTGGTCTTTGGATAGTACTTAATAGATGATAAATAAATAAATAAATAAATAAATAAATAAATAAATAAATAAATGAAAATAAGACTCGTGCAATAGTTTGGAGATTTGAAGCAGGCTTAAAAGATTATTATCTGCAGTGCTTTTATGATAGATGAGCATATAAATATGACAAGTTTCTTTCTTGTATTATTTTCTCTGTGTTAATTATTAGTTAAATATATATATTTAGTGTTGAGGAAAACATTGTACGGTGCTAAATAATTACTTACCTTCATACGAAAGAATACCTAACACCTGCTCACATAAGGTAAGAAACAAGGCAGGAGTAGCAATAAAATTTAGAATACATGTTTTTATCAGTGTTGTGGCATCATTCAATGCCCTCCAGGGTTTCATTATACGATTTTAAACAAATTTTCTATGTATACCTGTGAACTTTTGATATTATAGTAGAAACTTTGAGATCTCTTGAAAGTTGAACCTTTTTATTATTTTCTTTTTATTGTTTGTTTATGAGTTTGATAATAAATTTGCATAGAGAAACATGGAAATGTACTTTTATTTATATTTGATGTTCTTATTTATTTTCATATTGATAAACCGATTCAAAATGTATTCCTTACCTTCTGCCTTCTTTATTTTTTTTTGTATATGTTTTATTTCAAACAACTTAAGAAGTAAAAACACATTGAATATTTTATGGATTTTAGTAGGGCTTTACGTTCTTCGCGTAATGCGCTTTATTTTTTGAATTTATTATTTTTAGTTCGCAGGTTCTACAGTGTTAAACGAAAAATAAAATACAGCAGAAAAAAAAAATTGTATGACTGAAATCCATATTTTTAAAGTTGAGACTTTTGCATTTGTTGCGGATTTTCACCGACAAAAATTTTAAAATAATTGAAAACGGGATATGGACTTATATTATACCTAGAGCTTCAACCAACCTACGGACTTTCAAAAGTTAAGTCCCAGCTGGGCTGCTAATACTTTAGCTTGTAGGCAATCGTATAGCTAATCAATTTGTTTACATAATGGCCGATATAGAATCGTTGCAGCATGCAGCCTTTTATAAAAAGCCAATTAGATGCGGGGATTCCTTAACAGCTAAGTTTTTAGTATTTGAATTAATTTTTAATAGGTGTCAGTTTCAAGAACTAATCTTTTACAGCTTATTTCTCAATAGAGTCTAATGTAACTACCATAACTCGTCTTGATAAGCTAATCCTTTGAAATTTCATGTATTGTTTAGGCTTTAAGTCCTGTTTGAGAAAAATTGAAAGTGCATCTACATAGTTTCCAGAAAGGCACACACCTAAAGAGGTATAGATCTGTGAAATGGAATAACATAAGGATGATTTTTTAAATTGATATGATATTTACTTTATTCGAAAGATAATCTTCTGACATAATCAGCTTTATTGTGAGTTTCACGAGAACAACATTCCGCGGCCAAAATTGACATTTCACTTTACGGCTATTGTGAGTTTAGACAGAAAAACCAAGATTCCCCTTTTTAATGAGCACTCTTTTCGTTATTATTCGTAATTAAGAGCTTAAATTTTGACTTATTTTATGACGGCCAACAAATGAAAATAGAGGGTACTTACTGGTGCATTTGCGCAAGTTTCAGTAATTATGGCTCTATAATGGTCACTATTGGCTGTAACTTTCTGGCCCGCATAATCCACCAACCCATAAAGCACTCCAAACAGTCAGTTTTTGTGGATGCAACGGTGTCTCAACATACACTTGAGGATTATCATCACTCCAAATACGGTAGTTTTGTTTATTGACGTATCCATTCAACCAAAAGTGAGCTTCAACGCTAAACTAAATTCCCTTATGAGAATCGGGAACAGAACCATGATTTTTAAAATAAATTTGCACAACTAGGCTACAATTTTACAAAATCTTGTTTTTCTCAAACAGTAAATTTATTTTGGTAAAAGCTACCTTTAGATGAGAAACCATTTTTTTAAAAATGGTTATTAATGGTACATCCAAAAGAACCAGTTTATTTAATTTCAATTTTCTTCAAATTGGTATTACTGATTTGAATAATTTTTTATACAGAAGCTTCTAAATAATAAAGATATTTTCTTACCCAAATTTTCAGACTATTATTTTCTAAAAAATGTTCAAAAAATATTTTTTGAATATCGAATATTTTAAAAATGATATGGTTAATTTTTATAAAACTCGATCGATATTTAAGTTTTTGTTTACACTCTCTAAGGTCTGGGTTCGATTCAAAAGCCGCTGTCACCTAAAAACAGAAATGTTTTTCCCGAGGTACTGCCTCTTGCGAGGAACTCACAAACCCTCCAAGAGTAATTTTATCATGAATAAGTGCTTTTCATCGAGCCGTTCGGACTCGGCAAAAATTGTAGGACCCCTCCATTCCAGCCAACAACACGAACACAGGAATATTTGAGAGTTTTAAGTCACTAGGCACTAGTTCACCACGAGGTGTTGCGCCAACAAATTTTTTTTGAGTATTTAAGAAAAATTTTATTTTTTTTTAATAATGGCACCTTTCATACAAATGTTAAGAAACTGTTAACAAAAATATTTTTTTCTTTAAAATCGGCTCCTAAGATTTTAATTAGACTTTTTTTATGCTAATATTAATGCTATATATGTTCTTCAAAAATTATAAAAATTTAAATATAGCAACTATTAATAGTACTTCTTATACAACGTTTTTTTTTCATTTTTAATTTTCTCATTATCGGTTTTTGAATTTGTAAGAAAAATAAAAGTCTTTTTTATTTCGAAAAAAAAAGAGATATCATTTCTATTTATTTTATTTTTATATGCACTAAATACTTAACATTTGTATACCAAAAATTGTCCTTAATTTTTTTTTAAGAATTTGATCAATAAAAATTTGTTTTTTAAGAAAAAGCTACAACGATTTAAGAAAATGTATCCACAAAATCATATTCAATAAAGAAACTTTGAAGGAAGTTGTTACCAGAAGTCCATTCTCATAGTTTATTTTTCCAATAAAGTTTCTTAATTAAAAATTTCAGCTAATGATGTGTTTTACAATTGAAATTTTGAAAAGAAAATTGAATTTTTACCAATTCAAAGAATTAGAAATTTTACCAATTTTACCAATGTATATTTATGTGTAGTTATAATTTTTTGAAACCGTAGACACATTTTTTTTTAAGATTTGGCTACGCCTAACCATAAGTGAACAGCATAATTTTGATTTCAATCTTAATTAGGATAACTGCCTCTTATTCCAATTAGCCAATTAAAAATTACCCAATTTTATTACTAACAATTTAAGCTAAGTTTATCAGATTGTTTAATAATTTCATATTATAATATAAATAAATATTATTCTAAAATTATTACATTCTATTTCGTTTTTTGGTGGTTTATATTTGACAGGAACCGCCACTGTTTTTAAACCTGGCATACTTACCAACAAGATTTATATCCTGTAATCCAGTTCCAATCGTTCATGTACTCGACGCAAACTCCTACGGCCTAATCTTAAAATTTTTTTTCAACGCTGTGTATATAAAATGTCTTAAATGTCTGAATGTTATAATAAATGATTAAATCTAGTAGACTAAAATTTCTACATTCATATACACATAGGTATAAAATAGGAATCTTTGTATTTTATATTTGTACGTCATTAATTAACTTCAAAGGTGAAAGAAATAGTTCTTTTCAATTATTAAAGTGTAAACGCTTTTATACAGCTTATACACTTAATCTTGTTATGAGATTTTAATGTATATTGTATAACTCGAAGTAAAGAGTATAATTAACTCTTTACTGAAGTTAATCTGGACCTCTTGGTTTACAAAAGAAAATAATGAAACGCTCTATACGTTAATGCACAACATAATCCTTGGTGATTATGTCATGAAACAAATCACAAATCTATTGTTTAAATCAAAGATGGATACGCTCTATTCACACTTAGCACATTAAGAAATATTATATTTCCTCCAAAATGCGAGAAAGACTTTTTTATTTTAACTTAAAAGAAAATGGACGTTCATTTTGTATGGGCTATAAAACTCAATCTCTATAATTGAGTGTTTGAAAGAAACAATAGCAACCAAAATATTGTTGCTGAAAGTAACGGTGCTTCTTCGCTAAGTTTTTGTTCTGTAGCTTGAGCATAACCAATTACAGATAGGATTGAGTTATAGTATTGCATATTAATGGAAAACCCAAACCATTCATCTGGTTTTTTTTATTGGTTCTGGTCAATTTATCTTTCAATGTCATCGATGGTGTGGGTAATACACCTTCAATGCTGCATAGTTTATGGGAATGGGTGTTTGTTGATTTGTTGAAGCACATCGAACAAATAAACTGGGCGAATCACATAAAAATGATACCAACACAGTAGGTGGACAAAAGTTGTAATATTTCATAACCCTACTGCAAATATAGCTCAATGCCAATTTTTTTTAAATGCAGAAATTATTTCTAACAACAGTTTACTATAACATAATACTTTTCCGGTGATCATCTGTTATCATAAAATGAGTTTAATGTTCACACGAGACATGCAGTTAATACAAATACAATTTTTTTTTTTTTTGAGTTTTCAGCGTTACTTGAAAAAATGTTTCCCATTGTTGTTAAATGAAGATGAAGAGTTCTGTAAGGGATATGTTTTGACAAATTTAGCTTGGTTTTTGGAATACTTAACAATTTTGAATTGGAATTCCAGTTAAAACACTAAACATATTTACAAACAACGTCGTCTTTTTGTCAAAACCTTTTAAATAAAATATCCTTACGGATTGCTCTTATGTTCAAGTTGCTTAGAACTCAAAAAAGTATGCCATTTGATTGTACTTTAAAAAATATGAATATGTGCAAAGAAATAAAATTTAAAATCTTTAGAGCTTTCTTAAAAATAATTTTTTTATATAAAAAATTTTAATAACATTTAAAAAAAAATTCGGTACGCCAATTTTGAGAATGTATTAAAATACATTTTTAAATCTTGTTTCAAAAAAATTCATCAACATATTTTTGAATTTTCAAAAAAAAATAAAATTTTTTTGAAAAATCCTAAATTTATTTTTTTTTTCAAAATTTTGATATGCAATATTATTAGCATTTAAAAAATGATTTTGCATAAAAATTTTAACTGAAATCGTTTTAGCCGTTAATGGGATTAGGTAAGGTAGAAGTGACCAAAGTGACCACTTAGACCAAAGTTGGTCCATTGTGATGAAACATGAATCTGGAAAACTCCTTTCTAACTCGTTAAACCACTTAGAGCTTCTTACGAAGCGAACGAAACTGTTTATGTCGATATTTGCCAGATCAATAGGAACGATATAGAAAGAGTCTCCTAAGTGGAGCCTACGTCAGTTGGAAAGTGCTGGGCATGTACAAAGAAGGTGAGGAATCGTTTCTTCCTCCTCCTCGTCGATACATCTTCCGCAAAAATCGTTTAAAGGTACGAGTATGTCAAGCTACTTTGCGTGCCTGCCTATTAAACAGTGTCCTGTAATGACATCTTAAGCAGAGCTGATGTGCAGTCTGTTAAGAGATATATTAAACACATGGAGCGCTTTAAATCAATTATTTGTTTTGTCGCCAAACAAGTAGTGATGTTATTCCACCTAATGTTTGTTCTCTCCAAAGGATCCTGCTTCAGTAAAAGTTTACAAGTAGCGAAAGATATACCAATATTTGTCATTTCAGATAAAATGGGTAATAATGTTCCACATATAGCGAGTTCATCAGCTTTACAATTCCCTGGAATGTCACTATGGCCCGGCACACAACAAAGATTTTTGTTCCCCGTGAGTCTGAGTAGGTGCAAGACCCGCATCAGGCTCTATGAGGGCCGAAAAACGCGTACTCATAGGTGTGTGAGATTCTAACTACACTAAAACCACATCCACTTCCCGATTGCAACTAAGTTGAAACTTATCTAGCAATTTATTTTTAACGAAGTAACGTTTTGCAGGTTACTTTCCGGTAAAAGTTCCTGCTTATTCCGCGATTTTTAAGCGGTTTTCTGTTCACCGCACCTAGTCGGAAGGTTTTGTCCTTCGCAGACGGCGTACTAAATTTGACTTGTCAAGAATGTCAATAATCATTTAATTATCGTGTTCTAATAGTCGATTTCTATGTTTTCGCGCGAAACTATTTATTTCGTCCTGAACCGTAGGAATCTCGAGATCCCTGTGAAGATCTTCGTTTCTTATATATCATGGAGCATTTACAAATGACCTAAGCTATTTATTTGCAAACGTTTGTAATCGTTCGTGTCACAGGTACAACCCCAAAGTTGTATACCATAAGTCCAAACTTTATGTTTAAGTACCTGTCTGTATAAAATCAATTTATTTTCAATGCTAAGCTTTGAATATTTACCGAGTAACCAGTTCATATCTCTTAATTTACTTTTCAGTTCTTCACATTTCTTTTTTACGTGCGGCTTCCATTTTAATTTTGTGATTAGAGTTAGATACTTTGACTCATTTGAAAATGGAACACGAGCGGTATTAAGAAAGACGGGAAATCTATATACTTTTTTATACGTAAAGTCCAAGTGGACTGACTTTTGTTCATTGAAGTCTATTCGCTATGATTTTGTCCACTCATTGACATTATTTAGAGCATTTTGTAATTTAATTGAAGATACGCTAACTGTTTTGCCTACCACTAATATTGCAGTATCATCGGAAACGTGGCTACGATAGTGTCTTCTGTTTGAGGTATATCACGTGTAAATAAAAAGTACAGAATAGGACCTAATACACTTTCTTGTGGTACCCCAGACAATATTTCTTTGAAATTAAAATAGTCACTTCCGTGTCTTACACGAAAAAATCTGTTATCAAGATATCCACCCAACAACTCGACAGTTAAGGGCAGTTCTAAAGTCTATAGAAACAGAGTCCAGAGACTTAATAGCGGCTTGACTATCGGAGAAGATGCGGATATCTGAGGTTAATATCAGGTTTTCCTTGAGCCAAGATAATACTTCTTTTATCGCTGGAAGTTCCGCCTGGAATACGCTACAGTGATAAGGAAGACGGAATGAGAGACTTAATTTTGGTCTATCAATGTTCACACCTCCACCAACCCCATCTTTGGTCTTCGATCCGTCGGTGTAGAAGTGAATCGATTGATCCGTTAGTAAGAAAATCGAAAATTAAAAACAAACCGTTGTTTGGCAGGTACTGTTAATAACGGTCTTGTGTAAATTTGTTTCGTATCGAAAAGTATATAATAATAATGAGTATATAATCGATAGATCCGCTTTTGAGATAAATAAGCTTTGTTTTTACGGTTGTAGGGCAAGTACCGATATTTTTAATGCTAAAAAAATTCAAGTTCCCTTCTGGAGAGTTATAAAAAAAACTTAAAGTTCAAAATTTTAAGAAAATTGCTTCAGTGGTTAAGGCTGTAGGTCGATATACGGACAGACGGACAGAATTTTGTCATTTTGTCCCTATAGTGCTTACTACATCGCAAGTTAAAATCAATAATAGGCACAAAAATCACACACCAACATTTTTCAGGCAAATTAATTTTATAATTTCATTTAAAAAAAAAAAACACTTGACACATTTTTCAAAACAAAAAATCGGAGTGAAATTTACTTCTTCCAAGGAAAAGAATTTTTTGCATATAAACAAAAAATTAAAGAAAACAAAATTGCAGCGCAACATAGTTCCTGGAGAACCACGGCCTAGTGACTTACCCCAACCATTTTTGTGTGCATGTTGATGGCAGGAATGAGGGGGACCTACAATTTTTTGCCGAATCGGAACGGCTAGGTGAGAAGCATTTTTTTCATGAAAAGTTTACTCTTGGAGGATTTGTTAGTTCCTAGAAATCTAGCATGATTGTCCAACGCACTAACCATTATGCCACGAGGTACTTAATTTCCAAAAATAATAGTAGATTTACCAAAATCTAGCATTACCATGATGGAGTAGTCTAAAGAGAGGGTTTCGTCATGTTACATCTGGCCGTCTGCCTGACTATTCGTAAACTGTTATCAAGAAGGTGCCCTGGTAGCTGCCTTAGTTGTTCATCTCGAACACAACTTTACAGGTATTCTATGAAAAATAGTAACTTTTGATATTAATTCAACAGAACTTGAAAATCAAGTTCGAATTTAAATAATGGCTAGACTGTGAACCAACAAACAAATCGAAAGAATTTTGCATGATGTTGGAAGTAAATTTAGAATATGACTTCAATCAACGATCTGCCAGCACTGGTGGGTCAAGTTTACCCTATTATTCCAGAAAATATGCCCCTCATCGCACTTTATCAAGTTGAAAATATCAAAACTTCTGTGAATAATACCGATTTTCAAAAAACAATAAGATTGAATTCCTTATTAGAACAACTTTTTCAATAAAATAAGTTATGAAACGAGTCATAGTGCTTCAAGAAAAATCTTAGAACCCACCCAGTTCTATGTTCCCTGAAAGAATGTGCTTGTCTTTTCAATTATATATATAATTTGAACAATAAATTAAATTGACAAACAAAGAGACCCAAAATCAGATGACAACATTTCTTAAGCAGACGAGAACTTGATTTTTCTTTATATATAGTTCAAATTACATCATTTGTTCAAAACTTTTCTAATAAATCATTCTTCCTTAAATTCCAGATCAACTCTTCTAACGGATGTTAAAATAAATTCCTTAGTACCTTTTTATGTCAATATTAAAATCTTTCCCCAATTTCAAAGTAAATAATAATCACGTTGATAAAGTTTGTGTTTAAAGCTGCTCCTTTGACACGTTAAGACAGGCTCAATCAAACGCACATTTCCCACGAAATCCTTCTTAGTTTTCCCGAAGTAGAATAACCTCATAAATAAAATTTAAGACCCTGATATTAAATTGCTGTAAAGCGTAAGCAAATACAGCTTGACTGCAAAAATATGCTTAAGTGAACAAGAATCTCCAATTATTATGGGGACCGGAAATTTAAATAAAGTGCGTAATCTCGTTCAACAATTTTTGGTCATTAACAGAACTCTGGGAAGAGAGTATTCATAAATTCCAATTTGTAAATAATTTTGGCAAAAACATAGCATACCACAGGTAGGCAAATAGAAAATAAATAACAACAAAAAAATTAAGTAAATAAATGACACGAGTCAAGAAACCACATTTCTTGTATTCAAATGGAGTGACACAATTCAAAGAGCTTTTCTTTACCAGGCATAGACGTACCCGACGAGCTATGTAGGTATACGACGACCCAACCAGCAAGAAGAACGACTACAACAGCTATAATAGCTATAACTCCCTAAGGGAGGAAAAGTGAATTTGAACATTTTTCCGCATCATTAGGATATAGGAATAGGCATCCTTTTAAAAAATGGAGACAGAGATGGTGTTTTCTTGAAAGGTCAATAAATTGCTTTGCCAAAATTAGGTTTTATATTGTGTTCCTTTTGCTTTTGTTCCTATACAATCTTTTGGCTCTGGTGGAGTAAATGAATGTGTTTCACTATGGGACCCAGACTCCTGGAAGAAACCAACTTTTCCCTCTTTTTTTCGATTTGTAAGTAGCTACTGGAGCAGACGTGCGATTTGTTCGAAGGAAACAAAAAATAATTGAAAAACATTCTGTATTATGCGCGGATGGAGAGAGTCTCTTGGAAGTCTTTTGAATAAATTATTCAAAATGCGGACTCTTTGATTGCGAATTTTTGGTTAAATTGAACTAAAAATCTCGTGTTGATAATACAAAAAGCTTTAAAATTAAGGCCATTTATAAATGCAAAAAAGGAATGTGTTTAAGCCTCAAACAGGCTGTTTGAAATCAGCGATCCAAGAAGTCGAAAAAAAATATTTATTTTTTCAACCAAAAAAAAATGAAAATCTAAAGCAAAAGCAGTGGTTATTTCATACTCTGTTGATTTCAAAGGAAATGGAAATATCATAAGGTGCAGGTAACAGTCCATCTGAAACGAATTCTTTTATCATTCCCACTCAATGTAAACGTACCGTAACTGTGTTTTCGGGCGTAGAGGTAGTAATATTTATATATTTTTGTAGATGAAAGATTTCAATAGTGTATACCTCTTTTTGCATTTAAATTTCATTTTTGTTGTTGGAGGAGTTAAGATATTACCGAAACTGTGACTATATTTCTAAGAATTGTATGGAATTACTATAGGTTTAAGGACTTAACATAACTCAGTTCAATTTTCTGGAATCTAAATACATACCATGAAATGGTTTTGTGTTTTCATAACCAGTACTGTCAAGCATTCTATGGGATTTGGAGTTCTTTCAAGGTTCAACAAATTTCTGCAGAAGTGATATGAACTCGAGACAGGAAGAATCGATTTTTTCTCTGATCTATTCCAAAGATATAGAATCCATCTGTGGAAATTTCTAAATTAGGAAATTCTAGAAAACTGATAAATATGGATATTAGAGTTTCACACGTTTTGTATACAAGCTCCAAATGGGGAAGTTTCTTAGATTAATATGTCATTAACTAGTTCATGTTTCCTGCTGTGAGTTACATCAACCTTTATCTTGGGCCAGAACACTAGTTAAATAGAAATTAATAGAAAATAAATCATTGTTTTTTCCTTAGAGTTTGGCAACACTGTAACAATGAAAAAAATTTGTTGGTTGATTAAACAGTGCATAATAAGGAAGTGCATTTTTTCAGTCATGTCAGTCTATTAGACCTTCTCTATATCTGCCTATTAAGCATAGCGTGAGTAGATATTGCAATCCCAAATTCCGGGATCCTGGGATCCCAATACATTTTTTAATCCCGAAAATCTCGAGATCACAATGCTCCAATCCTGGGATTTTCGGGATGATAGCTTAAGGATTTGAATTCAATATTTTTGTTCTTGCTTCTATTTATACTTTCTTAAAGTTTTATCTGATCAACATTTTGTAGTTCAAAACAGGTTTTTCTGCAATGACTGTATTTGTCTTTCATCTGGCATTTCGAGCACCTTTAAAATGCAGTCGACATGGTACTTCAGAGTTTTTATGAAGAGTGGTGAAAGTCTTGTCTCAATGGTAATCCTAATCATGTAGTTGGGTGTGGTATTGGGTAAGCGTGGTAAGATAAGCATCTTTTAATAAAAAATGTCTGGATCTTTTCCACTATTTTGTACTTTTTAGATCCCCATAACTGTGCTAAATATAACATGATGGATTCTGCCATGGCAACAAACACCTTGTATTTAACATGAAGTGCTATTGATTTGTTGGAAACACAATTCCTCCATGTAGCATTAATTGCATTTTTCAATTTAGCTAACTTATCTTTAGGGTAAATTTCCATATTTAGGTTGCTAGTGATAGTTACCCCTAGATACTTATAGGATTTAACGACTTTGATATCCTCTGAGTTGAAATACCATTTCTCGTTTCGCGCAGTTTAACTAGGTCCTTTTCGAAAAATCATCACCTTTGAATTGGTTAAATTCATCCGTAAATTCCATAATCGGCAGTACACATCAAGTCGGTTGTAAAGTATGGGGCTTTTAGAGCTTTGGCAATAGTTCTTGAGTTTTCAATTCCACCTGGAAGAAAATCTACCAGGTCGTTTATAAATAAGGAAAAGAGACTGGGACTAAGACTGCATCATTGTTTGACTCCCAACTTTGACTCAAACCACTCCGAAATATCTGATCCATCCCAAATGGCATCATAATAAATATTTTCTAGCACTTATCCAAACTTAGCTGTCATTCCAATGTTGTAAAGTTTAAAAAATAAGGCTCTGCGATCCACTGTGTTAAATTCTGCTTTGAAGGCGACAAAAAAGACGTACAGCTTCTTTTTTTTTTTGTTCGATAAAGTTACTGGCTATAGGTGCTTTTCAAAACAAAAATTATTGTCAACTGTCGAAGAACCAGTTCTCAATCCAGTTTGAAATTCCCCGAGTTAATTCTCATGCACACTTGTCAGACGGTTATGTAAAAGTGTTGTGATTACCTTATAAAAGGCGTTAAGAAAGGATATTCCCTTTCTTATGAATAGGAAAGATGAGAGATTGTTATTCCCCTTTTTCATAATGATATTAAACACAGTAGTTAGTTATTCCGTTAGCATTTCAGTTCCATATTTAATAAACTCTACTACAGCTTTCCCATCCTTAATAATGCAATACATTAAGCAATTTTTGCAGATTTATAGTTGAATCCAGAATCTGGTTCGAATATCCTGGTTTAGCATATTGAAAAGACGTATTGAAAAGACTGAGGATTCAAAAGAAGTGTGAAATGGTCATGCAATGGATCAATTTTTAATTTTGTACTAATTTGCAGTTTTTTCCATTTGATTGATTTATAGCTTCCCAAAAGGCTCTTGGATTTTTGCACAAGATTAGTTTCAGAGCTTCGTTCTCAAAAAATATTTTTCTTTTGTCCTTACATATTTTTTAAAATACATAAGCATATCTTTTTTTTTTAAATAATTTCCACTATACTTTCTGAAAACTTTCAACCACTCAAAATAATTTTGACGATCTTGTTTACACTCTGCATGAAACCACTTTTCCTTTTGCTTAAGCTTAAATACAGTTCTAGTAGAAATTTCTGTTTTCGATGTCGCTTAGGTATGTAGAGTTGGTCATGTACTAGAATAACTCGTTCAAGTTCTCCCCTGTATTCTTCTGCCTTATTCACTTTCTATGTAAGTTTCAGCGGGAAAATTAGATCTGTCGTTGGTTCTTGCCTTTCATAATTTATTCAATTTAAAGTTTTTGTGACTTTTTTTCCAAATGCGTTTCGCCCAGGTACAACCACTGGGCTCGTCAGATAGATTTTATTGTACCCTTCTAAGACGCATAATTTTTAGTCGATGGCTACCTAAATAAATAGCACAAACGCACTGTAAATTATATTATCTAATTGAATTTGGACTAAAGGTCATAGAAACTTAAAATTGAATTTATATTTGAAAGTCCACAAAAACAAAAACTAATAAAGTTTCTATTATTTTCGTTTTTATTCTTCATTTTTCATAATTTATTACAAATTCAACAGTTAATTGGCATTTGGTCGGAATACGGAACACTCAGAACCTCGAAATCAGCAACTATGGAAAGACAGGTACCTCTGACGAGGCATAAATCAATGGCCGCGTTCCGATGTTAATTCTTAGTTATCCGGATAGCTTTGTGTTGCTGTAATCCCTTCGGGAGTCACATTTGGCGTGAAAGAATAATCAGATTTATCACTTCACAGTTTCACAGATAGATAATCGACTCCCTGGTTCAAGTCATTCATAAAAGTATCGGCTACTTAGTTATCTTGGATATTCTATATCCAATAGCCGGCGGAACGTGGCCAATGACAGAACGATCTTGTTTTCCTACAAAATTGAACTCCACTAATTTATCCGAGTCAAATGTGCCATTCATCAAACGTAATCCAAAGGAATTATAAGAATCTAGTAATTTCACTCGTCTTGCATTTGTAGTGGTGTCTTTTGAATGTCTAGTCCTTCCAGCGAATATGTTCTTCCTTCCTTCCTCGCATTTAAATCGCCAAATATCATTACATCAATTACTAAAGGTAAGATTTAAACTGGGATTTTTAAAAGTATAACCTGAAGCTATGTAGTATAAAGGAAAAAATTGTGTGGTATGTTCAACCTCACATCAAGTGCCATTTTAAAATTTATGTTTTCTAGTCCCCTGAACTTTCATAGATGCAGACCTGGAATGACTTTGTAGAATCTTTCTAAAAATCCAAACCGTCAATTTTTTGGTTGGATATAATCCGATGAACATAGAATCATCACAACAAATTATTTTATATTAAGTTATTATAGTTTAACTTAGAGCGCCCGACTGGGGCCAGTAAGTTAGTTTTAAGATATCGATAAGTAGGCTAGTTTTTATGAATTTTTGTCTAGCTTTAAGATAGTTTTAAGAAAATGGAAAATAAAAATGAATTTAAAAAAAAAAAAAAAAAAAAAAAAAAAACAAATTATTTTATCAAAAGATTCAATGGCCTTAGGTAGGTAGATATAAAATTTATGATGATTTTATAACCTACATAGCTGAAAAATATTATCTTAAATGGTCTGTAGGGCCCGTATATTTATGCGTATGCCCTTAAAAGATGTAATATGTAAATAATATATTTTAAATTATCGAAGTTAAGAAAATGAAAATTTGTTTTGTTCTCCCCGAAATCAATAACGATAAAATACATTAATGCCTCTAACTTACACAACTACATAGAGCAATATCTAAAATTTTATTTATTCATCATTTTAAGTGCGATAAGAAGTTCAATATTCCTTCTAAGTAGACCCTTAATTTAGAGTGCCGAGACCGTGGGTATAGTAAATAATTGAATTGAATTGATTTGAATAATATTAAACAGGAAAATCCTCGTACCTACTTACTCGTATATGACAGACCTATACATTTTCAGGACTTGTACATATACATAAATATTAAATTCAATATATTTATGTACTCGTAGGTAGGTACCTACCTATAAAAATTTCAACTTTTGTTTGGGTTTTACGATCTAATTTTGTTAATGCAGGATGTTTTTTTTTTTTTATTTAGATCGACCACACCACTTAAAAGAATTTTAATCGTTACAAAGGTTACATAATGTTAAAGAATCAGGAAAGTATTTTTTTTTTTGTTTTATTATTTTTTCTTAATGCTTGTTTATTAGGTACACTTTTTTCATACCTTAAGAGATGAGTCTTTACTCATCATCATCACTTTTTTCAAAAGTTAGAAAAAAGATTTTGTAAACAAAAACTAATTAAAAAAAAACCATTATATTAAGGCCAGTCGCTGGGCGCAGAAATTGCACAAGTTCATTAAAAATTACTTTTTATTAAAAAAAAGTTTAATTTTTAAGTAGTAAATGACACCAATTGACCTTATCTTCGCTTGACTTATAATTTAAAAATTAATGCTTAATATGGTAAAGTGACATATTTCATTTTAAGAAGAGATTTCTCCGAGAGTAAAACAAATTTAAACTAAATTTTAATGCAAAATTCTATAATATTTTAAGGAATCATTGGAAGCTTTAAATATATTTAAAATAGAGAAAAAACAAAGAAAATTAAAATTTTAGTGAGGATTTCTCAGAGCCTATATAAGATATTAAATTAAATTAAATTTGGTGGCGCAACAGCTCGTGGAGAATCAGGGCCTAGTGACTTACAACTGTCAACCATTCCTGTTTGCGTGTTATTGGCAGGAATGGAAGGGACCTACAATTTTTGCAGAGTCCGAACGGCTAGATAAGAAAAGCACTTATTAATGACAAGAATACTCTTGGAGGATTTGTCAGTTCCTTGCAAGAGGGAGTACTTCGGAAAAAAACATTTCTGTTTTTAGGTGGCAGCGGCGGGAAATCGAACCCAGACCTTCGGCATGACACTCCAACGCACTAACTATCATGCCACGAGGTACTGCGTTAAAGATATTAGAAAGATTTTAATTGGATGTTCAGGAAGAAAACTATTACATTCAGGAAACGGTCAAAATTTTATTGAGACAAATTATTTCATTGTAACCAGAGTTGAATTGTAATCATTAAATTTTATATCTAATTAATAATTAATTACATCTGAATTACATGGCATGTAATTGAACTGTAATTCAATTACATGCAGTTACTCATTCATTGTAATTGAAAAATGCAATTACTATTACATGTAATCGATAATTGGAATTGTAATTAAAACCATGTAATTGAAGGTCAGGAGATAAATGAATTATCATGTAATTAGCCTGTAATGTAATTAGACTTCTAATTACCCAACTCTGATTGTAACAATACATATAGCCTCAAAAATTGTTAGAACACTGTATTTTTTATCTATGTACGGGTGTCCGCCGGAAAGTTTGTTTGTTAGTAATTTTTGATTATATGAAAGAGAATGGATCTTATATTGATAAATGTTTTATTTAATGTCGGCGATTATGTATGGAATACAATATCAGGTAAATGTCCGCCTCTGTTAGTCTCACAAATGCGAGCCCTTTGAGCACATTTTAAATTACATTCTCACACATTTCACGCGGTATTTCATTAATTTCATGACGAATATTTTGTTTGAGTTGCTCAAGCTTTTCTGGTTTGTTTGCATAAACCTTGCAAATTACCGCGTCAGTGACCGAATGAGAAAGTGCCATCAGTGGTTGAATGAACGAGTTACCGCTTAAAATTTTGCTATACCAGATTGCTCGAAACGTGAGCGGTAATGCCAAACTCATATATACGGTAATTTGGCCCAGATATCCCCACAAAAAGAGGTCCGGAGCAGTCAAATCAGGTGACCGTGGAGGCCAATCAACATCACCATTTCTTGAAATTACTTGTTGTGGAAAGAGGTCTTGCAGTTATTCCATTATAGTCCTGGCTATATGCGATGGAATACCACATGTCAATCAAGCCCAAAGCATACAGTTGGGGCGTTAAAAAGTTTTAAATCATATCACGATATCGCTCCTGATTCACAGTTACCGTTAAGCCGTTTTCATTTTCAAGGAAGTAAGGTCTTCCTCCTGACCAAATTGCACACTTTTAATGGATGCAAAGGTGACTGATGAATAATTTGAGGGTTTTCCATTGCCCAGAACTGACTATTCTGTTTATTCACATATCCATTCAAATAATGATTTGTTCGTGAAAATCGGGGTTGTCATGGGCTAGCTGTAACATCCTATTGGCATATGTATATGGTGGCGTAAATGGTCTTTTGGAAGAAGCTCTTGTGTCAACTGAATCTTAAATGGAAACAAATGCAAATCCTTGTGCAAAATTGTGGCCAAAGTTTTTCCTTGAAGACCAAGCTCCTGAGCCACGGCGTTTGAATTGTGGTTGATGGATTGTTTTGATCACTTCCTTGAGCAGCAGTAATGCTTTCAGCCGATCTTGCAGTACGTTGTGGTCCATGCTTGGCCTATCACCTACAGACCCTCTTTCTTTCTCCCCACGATAAATAGTGCGTTTTGTTGGCACGTTGTTTGTCCCAAAAATTTCACGTAACTTTCTCATCGTCACAGTAATCGATGATTGATTTTGATAGAATGTTTTAACGATTAAAACGTTGGTTCATCGAATATTTTTCCATAATAATATTGCTACGAGTCTACTCCACAACTGTCAAAATAAATGAACTGTCAAGACCAATGTTTACCAAAATGGTGGCAAAACAAAAAAGTATACCTTCCCGGCGGACACCCTGTATTTCGAAATCCTGAGTTGATGGCGGAAAACGGACTTGAGTTTGCTTAGAAAAAAGGTGAGGGAACGTACGAACAGATGAACATAACATCCAATTCTAGGGAGGGCGAAACGTGGAGATCTGGTGAAACCTATTTCAAAATTTTCGATTTGACAAATCGGACCAATTACAATAACATCCAATAGAAAGTTAATAAATTTAAAATTAACTTTTTTTATGAGTGCAAAAACTGTTTAAATTAACTTTAATTAACTTTCGTAAATATTTGTATGTTTTTGTTTAGTTTTATTTTGTTTTGTTTGATCAAGAACACCACCTCATACTGTCGTTCTTTCTCTTTAGGCTCGTAGATTTTTCCTAACGTTAAATTACCCATAGCAGCCAAAAATCAATGTAAACATTATTTACACGTACAGCACAGATAACGTTGAAGCAATATACATTACATATACATTTAGCTATCTATTCTAAGGATATACATTGTCACTGTGTTTATGTGTAACATCGTTATCATCAAAAGTATAGTGTAAACTGTAAACTACAATGTTAACATGCCGGATATCGTTTGTTCAACGTTCGACTTTATTGTTTGCCCAGGAGTTACAAAGTCCGCGTGATTTTGTTTACATCGATGCTCTCTGATGTCAATCCCTAATGATTGGAATCAAATAGATACTTTGATGTGAAAATTCACCCCATTGTCTGAAAATCCACCCTATTGGGTGGGTACTTTGTTTGTTTTCCTTTTTTTTTTTTGAATTTAGAGAAAATTGAGGAGGCAGTTTGATTTTAAAGTAAAACTTCTTTAAGGGCGTTGAGAGTAAATTTGTATGGGCCGACTTTAAGGTATCAATCATTAAAGAAAAAAATTGATCGTTTATATACGCCACATAAAAAAAAGTGATATCCCGTTGGAGTGAGTTAAGATCAAAAATGTTTTCGATTGTAATATGTTGAGCAAGTTTTTAGAATATTACTTGTTCAATTTGTTTGTCTTCCTATTCGTAGGGTGTCCATATGAAGTGTTTTGTCTTTTATATAGGTATTTTTGCTTTCTAGCCGAGGTTGGGCTCGCCGGCCTTGCCAGGGTCGTCCTAAAAAAAACACGAAACTTCAAAGGAATAGGTCTTACAATCTTACACAAAATCTTTATTGAAACAACTGTTATATATATAACAAATTATATTAAGTTTGTTAATATCTGGTTGACAGGGTTATTTATATACTGCTATTCTGTTTACCGCTGATAGCGAACTGAGCACTCGTGTTGGTTGTTCTGCTTTCAAGTTTGGGGTGTTCTTGTATCTGGAGAACTGGCTTCTGGTACTTAAAACTACATCTGGAATGGTTGTATGTGATATACGCTAATCAGCCAGTGGTGGCTCTTATTCAGCCAGTACAACGCACTTGGTGGCACTAATTCAGCGAGTACATCGCCCTTGGTGGCACTATTCAGCCAGTACAATGCCTTTGGTGGCACTAATCAGCAAGTCAAACGCCCTTGGTGGCACTATTCAGCAATTAAAACACCCTTAGTGGCACTATTCAGCAAGTACAACGCCTTTGGTGGCACTATTCAGCAAGTGCAACGCCTTTGGTGGCACTAATTAACGCCCTTGGTGGCACTATTCAGCAAGTACAACGCTCTGGTGGCACTATTCAGCAAGTACAACGCCCTTAGTAGCACTAATCAGCAAGTACAACGCTTTGGTTGCACTATTCAGCAATTAAAATGCCCTTGGTGGCACTATTCAGCAAGTACAACGCCCTTGGTGGCACTATTCAGCAAGTGCAACGCCTTTGGTGGCACTAATTAACGCCCTTGGTGGCACTATTCAGCAAGTACAACGCTCTGGTGGCACTATTCAGCAAGTACAACGCCCTTGGTGGCACTAATCAGCAAGTACAACGCTTTGGTGGCACTATTCAGCAATTAAAATGCCCTTGGTGGCACTATTCAGCAAGTACAACGCCCTTGGTGGCACTATTCAGCAGGTACAACGCTCTGGTGGCACTATTCAGCAAGTACAACGCATGTACAACGCCTTTGGTGGCACTATTCGGCAAGTACAACGCCCTTGGTGACACTAATCAGCAAGTGCAACGCCCTTGGTAACACTATTCAGCAGGAACAAAGCCCCTGGTGGCACACAAAACCCTTTACCACTGGCGGGGGGAAGTTCCATGAAAACGAAAAATTTAATTGACCGAAACGACTTGACTCGTCTGCCGCCGGAGTATAACTGGTGAGGTTAACTAAAATGGCGTCTGACGTTGAGTATGGTTGAAATGGTACTTTCATTCATCTGAGCAAGCTCACCTGTCATATTTCCGGTAAAGACTGAGTGGGAACTGTATCGACGATGAATGACATATAATTATTTTGTCTATTGACGTTGACGTCACATGCTTGTGGTGAATTTGAATTGTATTTTGATGAAATATAATTCTTGCTGAATATTAACTGGTGCTGAATACTAAGTGACGATGAAAGATTTGTTGAAGAAAAAAATGTAATGTGGAACACCTCGTTATAATATTCTGATTGCAATAAAATAGACTGTTGATACAAAATTTGTTTTTAATTTGAGGAATTTGAATTTTAATTATTTATTTTAAAGAAGATAAATAGTGAAAAATAGGTAATTTTTCTTAGCCAGGAACCGATTTTCAAAAGATTAGGTAATGGAGTTTTGAATCGGATTTTTATACTTGTTTTTAATTTAACAAGTTATCAGGTATTGTAATATGTAACATATTTTTTTTTAAATCTCACGTTTATAAATCTTAAATTAAATTTTAAATTAAACTAAATTACCAAAAACCTTCTTTTTCATAGAGAACTTGTGTGGTTTTGATAGTTTAACAGATAAATAGAAATTCGAACTTTAATTTAATTATAACTCTTTTTGGAATTAAGTTTTAAGAACAAACCAAGAACAACCTTCCAAACGAAGTGCTGGTACAAGTTACGGAATGGAATAATCCGTTGAAATCTTTACTTCTGCCTTAAGCATAAAACTGGAATAATAAATGGGAAATTGAGTAAGCCTCACCATTATACATTTTCGAAATTCCTAACTGGTACACTATACGTAGGTACCTTGTTTATACAGCTTGTCTCTGGTGAGCAACTTTACCTTTATTTTTTTACATTTTGATTGCAAGGTAGTTACATGACAACTGGCAAAACTAAAATGCAAACTGAGAGGATGGCAAAAAATTATTTGCTGATGTATGCCTTTCGGCTATGTAAAACAGTATACCAACCGATTCGCATTCCTCACTATCTATTGTTTTTGTGTCATGAAGACTTTAAGGAAGACTTGATGGGATATAAGAATAGATAAATGAAATTGGGTAGAAAAAGTCCAACGATTCTTAACACTTAAAAAACTCAAAAAAGAAATTGAATTAATCAAACCTACATAGTATATACAATAATAAGAAACGATGTTAAATAAATAGCATGACTTTAATTAACTGAAACGACTCCAACACTGTGGACTGCATAAACGGGAACTTACACAAAATTCCCATAACAGCTTTAAAACCACTTTCCTTAATAATTGTGAAGTCAAATTTCCAATTGACGAATTATAACTTATGAATTAAATTTTGTTTAACTCAAATAAGTCACCAACTAGCTTTTGATTGTAGTTATTTGTTTAATTCATAAAACACTTATCCCTAGTTCCACAGTCTCACCTTGAATTGAGTTCAATTGTTCTGCCGAACTTAAGTTTAAACCAAAAGTGGAGTTTAAACTCAAGCTGGAGGTTAGTGACTTGTGATCATAAGTCACTCTTAGTGATTTGTGAACTAAATTTCTTTTTAATTTATAAGTCTATTACAATTTTAATCGCGAATAATTTTTTCGACTAATAAAATAAAAGAATCAAACCGAGATGACGCCACCGAATTTAGAAGAATGGCGAAAATGAAGCAAAATTGTATTGTCAAAGTCACAGCAAATTGAATATGGAATTTGTGGCGACGGTAAAAGTGCTGCTACCACAGATATGCTCATATCAGGGGATGGGTTCAACTAATCCAATTAATTGGTAGTTTTGATAAAATAGTTAATTAATGATCGGAGAATATTTTTATTATTGCCACACGGGCGTAGGCTCTGAAATTGAAAATTTAAAAAAGGCGCCAGCAGTTTATTTGTTAGAAAAGCAATTACAAACCTTTAGGAGCAGAGAGCGACAGTGAAAGAAATGAAATAATTTTAGTCGATTTTTAACTAATTTAAAAGACTAAATTTAGTTAAAATATAGGTAGATAGGTAACTAGTTTTATTTTGGAAACCTTTTAATATAGAAGTTAAACTTAGCTTTTCGTAAAGAACAAAATTAAACAAAGATTTTGAAATACAAAGAAAGATCGGTCGGTCCCGAACGAACAAAGAAATTGATATAATGCGTCTCGCTCACAAGTTTCGCTTTTTCAAAATTTTCATCGGAGCAAAAGTTAAACGAGAATTTATCACTGCGTTTATTAACTCGAAAACCAATTCACCCAATAATAAAGACTAATACCAAAATTCACTTTTATAACAAAAAGAATAGCTTCGTTAACGGCCAATTTCCTTCACTCTAAAATACCAAATTTTTGAGGTCTTTCCAACAGCTTTTAAAACGATCCAATTTTCACTTTTCACAATTTCCTTTTTTTTCTGCAAACTTTTTGAAAGTCCCCTTTTTTTTACTTTTCTTCTCCTTTTTTATTCACGTCTAAGACCAAAAACCCCTCATGGGATCTACGAAAGGACATTATTAAGTCATTATTTTTGCCTATAACTGCAAAAGTTTGAACATGTCTCTTCATATCATTAACTTGTCCTGAGATGTATATTTAAATACTTTCTCGATTATAGATGCTGGATTTGTATGCATACAATTATCCAAAAAAAAGCACCTTCATTATGCCTATTTGATAAACCGAACCATGAATCTTATATTTGCATCTTTAACTCACTTAAATTCTTCAAGACTATTCTTTGCCTATGCCATCAGATTCTGGAATGCTTTGCTTTTAGCATTAAAACAAAAATAATAGGGATTTCCTAATTCAAAAGAGCAATTTTTATGACTTTCAACTAATATATAAACAGCAATTTGAAATATAAACTTTTAAATCTATTTTCTTTTCTTTTCTCTTTCTTTAAAATGTTAACTTAATTATTTTTTTCTATTAATTTTTTTAAATTAAGTTCTTTATCCTTATATGTAAATATTTTTTTTCTTTTTTTTTGCTTATTTTTAAAATTAAGATTTTTATTTTAATATGTAAATAGTTTTTTTTTTATTTGGAAAATTAATAAACTTAAATTACTTTACCAGAATTTTTTAATAACTTGGGAACTATAAAAGACTGTCTTATTTGTACACCGCTATGATTAAATAAATTGAACTGAATTCAAATAAAATGTGACCTTTCAGGTTTTCCATTATCCTGAAGGGCCTCTTATTTTAATCAACAGCCGCGGTTTTCGGTCGCTTCATCATTCAGATACTCTCCGCCATTTTTGCCATTAAGAGACCCAACGCAGTTGAAAAACCGACGGTCCTGCACTCGCACAATCTCCCTGGTTTTTGCATTGTCATCATGAAAATCATCGATGAACACATACAGCCATAAATCCCAATATTTCGAATAAGAAAAGAAAAAATTCCGAAAACTAAAAAAAAATTCTATCTCACACCCACACCACGTTTATTATTCTCTCCGAAAAAAAACCAAAATAAATCAATGTTAGTGAAAAACTGGTAGAAAGCTAAGTTAAATTTTAAGGTTTCCTCCACCCTTTATAATGTTGTAAAAATGTAACAGTATTTCCTACTACGAAATTATTTTGAATCGTTGGGCTTTTGCGCAGATGGAACGTTAAGTTCTATCTTATAAAAAAAAGTATTTATGTAAATATGTTTGGAACTCAACCAAATGTCACGCGTAGTTATGGATTTGAGAAGACCGTCCGCGGCTGGTCTGTCATTTATGAGGGCGTCGCCAATAACAAACTGTCACACATGTCTGTTAAGAAACACTTAGCCAGTTTATATTTCTGAGATCTCAGAGGACTCCGAGCGCTCAGAAATATAAACAGGATTCGTCTCAAAAATTCCACACTTTTCCCCTTAAAAACTGAGACTGAAATTTTTTGGATTCGCTTGCTCAATTATTTTTTGTCGCAGTAAATTACATAAGAAGAAAAGAAAAAGAGAGTTGTTTTGACTTCTATGTGAGGTATGTTGTTTATATTTTATTCTCCTGCTCTGTCAAAAAATTGATAAAAAATACTGAGCGCTCAAGAAATATAAACCGGCCAACTGCAAATTTATTTTAAATAAGTTACGCTTCACACGAAGATGCTTACACTGTTGGTGGTTTCAATAAGAAAGAGGAATATTAAAGTTTCGATTTCAGCAAGTGCCAAAAACTAACGGCAAAACATGTTAAATTTTAGAGAAAGTATCATGCACGAGAGTTAATTTCAGTTTAAATAAATGATTGCATGTAAAATTTACAGCTAGCACTTTCCAGTGAGAAACAAAGTTACCTAAATATTTGTACAGCTAGAGACTTAGAAAGTAGTTTTCGAAGGGTTACATAAATATTTGAAGTTGAAAATATAATTGGAAAACTACTCATGTTTGGCAAAATAAACCAAATAGAAACAGCAAAATTATCTTAACCTAAAAATAGGTGACTGGCAAATAGATTAATTAATTAGTTATTAATGGTACCTTTTCTAATTTCTGATTTCTGACCAATTTGTATTTTTGATTGCAATAATATTTTTACACAGAAGCTTCTTAATAATATAAATATTTTTTTTCTAACCAAAATCTTCAAAAAAATATTTTTTTGGATTTTTAAAAATAAATAAATTTTTTTTTTTGAAAATTAAATATTTTGAAAGTTATATTGCTGATTTTTATAAAAATCAGTATTACTGAGTTTATCCATACTCTCTAAAGCATTTTAACGAAAATTTTTATTTTTATGAAAAAATAACGGTACTTTCCATATAAATGTTAAAAAACCGTTGAGGATAATATTTCTTTTTTTTTTCTTAAAAAAACGGCTCCTTCAATTTTTAAATAATACTTTTTCTCAGTACGATACACTATCAAAAATTATAAAAATTGAATTAAAAAGGCAGCTGTTAATACAGGGTGGCGCACCAAATTCCTGGGTTCTGTTTTGTACACCTTCTGCTTGACATAACTCAATAAAAAAAGTCTGGTGCAAATCAGGTCAGGTGACTTTAGTTGCCAGCGAAAGGTGGAGTTCCTGGAAATTAATTTGTTTGGGAATTTTTGTTGGAACTCCACCATAACTGTTCTGGCTATATGTGCAGTTGCTCCATCTAGCTGGAATCGAATGCTGTTCAAGGAGGATGCGTCTTTGGTGCAGTTCTGGGTAAAAAATCTCGCTTAACTTCTTTAAATATCATCTTTGTAGCACGATTTGTGGCCCACCCTGTAGTTCCTCTCATAGAAGGTTTTTTTTTTAATTTACAATTTTCTCTTTATTTCTTTATAATGTCAAATAAGATTAAAAATATTGCTTATCAAAAGTTTTAGTTTTTTTTAAATATCCTATTTCTTTTTAAAAATTTTTCTCTCAATTTTCTGTTTTTACTTATAATTTTCTTATACCCTCAGCATCTGGGACGTAAGAGCAAGTTCGTGCGACCCAGTCGTACATTTAATTTATTTTCCATTTTCTTCAATGTAGTTATTTTTTTTTTAATAATTTACTTTTACAGAAGGTTCTAAACTAATTAAATAGTTTTTTTTTCTGTTTTTTGGCTTCTTTGAAAAAGTTCAAAATATTTGATTTTCAAAAAAAAAAAAAAAAATTTAATAAGCTATACTATCGATTTTTTATATAAAACTCGGTATACTCAAAGGTTTTTCAGTACTCTTTAGAGTATTTTAAGAAAAAAATTACTTTTATGAAAAAATAACGGTACCTTGCTCAAACACCATTAAGTATAATTCGATACCTTCCCGTAAGAATGTATTAAGCGACATTTCAATAATCTTAGAGGCATCGAAATATACTACTGGATTAGTTTTTTATGTGCGCATCTAAGGAAACAAAAAAAAATGGAAAGTAATTTTCAACTGAAAATCCCTTTAAAAATCTGTTTATTACTACAAAATACCACATAAACAATTAAAAAAGAGGCTTTTAAAAATTTTTATTTAAAATTTTTAAAATTTCGTTTAATACATTCTTACGGGAAGGTATCGATTAAGTTTTCTTAAAAACGGCTTCTACGATTTTTATTAAACTTTTTATGTACCCTTTTCTCAAATTAGTTATATTTAGTTATTTGTAAATAATAATAATAAATTATAAATAGCAACTGTTAAAAGTTCTTCTCAACGTTTTTTTTGTTTAACTTTAAATTTTCTCGTTAACGGTTTAGATTTTTTGAAAATTTGATATCCCACTTTTTTTAGCTCAAAGTCTCAGAGAAGTATTTTTGAACATTCTTGTCTCAATATTTCCATGTTTTAACATATAATTTTCTTAAACCTTCAGCCTCTTGAACATAAGAGCAAGGACTTGCGACTGAGTCGTGCAATTTTTTGTCTGGTTTTCATTGAATTAATTTGTCACTTTATTTTAAAAAGTGTCTAAGCTCTTGTTAAAACTTTATGACAGAAACAATCTGATTTTCAATAAAGACAATAAAGTTCAATAAGTTTTTGTGCATATACATTTGAAAATGTTTAAATATCCATACAAAAAGTATTCTAAAACTTTAACTTCACTTTCAAAACCATCAAATTGTCTGGTTACATTGTCATTTCTGTGGTGGTACATCGGCTGTAAATATACATGTTCTTTAGTGTAGAATGTTTCTTTTTTTCCAAACAATTTCAAAACTGTTACAATCAAAAGTTTAGTCGTCATTTTTTTTTTTTTGTATTCAAAACTTTATCGAAGACTTTATTTAATTTACAACAAAACTTTCAAGTTCGTTCCACAGAACGAGACACCTCTATATACCTAGTCATAGAGATTTGTAAATTGAAATCACGGATGGAGCAGTGTGACAAATTGAATTTCCTCAGATCTAGGATTTCAAAACCAAAACAAAATTTTAAATCTTCTAAAATAAAAACACCAATATACGAGTATAATAAAAACAAAAGAACAAAAGTTCATAAGAAAATAAAAATTCGGGACTAAATCAACAAGGTTTCGGCCAAGTGTATATAAACCACTTTATGTACATAATTTATATATATATGTAAAAAGCGTGTTGCTTACTTTTTATTTATATTCATTTGGCATTGTTCCTGTTCTTGGTTAGTTAGGACTTCGGTCCTTAGTTCAGTTCAGAGTGTACCTACTTTATGTTGGGTTTTTTTTAAGAGAGTGATGTTTTATATTTTGTTGTTGTGTTTTGCTTTTTGTTTTTGTTTTCTTTTAAAAAGCTTAATGGAAATATTCCTTCGTTTTATTAGCAAACAATGGATTTTGTTTTATTGCTGATGAATGTGTATTTGTGCACAAACAGTCTTAAAGTATAAATTTCTTAACAGCTTTTTGTGGAATGTGTTTATATTTGATATTCATTTAAACTTAAAGTCATTATAAAGTTCTTGGATGGGAAAATTTCCTAAGGATGATTTATTTCGAAAAACTTTATTTACATAAAATTTGTGTGGGTTTGGGTTTCAAAGTTTTTGTTTAGATATTTTAGAATAGGGGATTCTATTCTACTAATACTTAATCGTTAAAGATACTTTAGAACAACACAACACTCTGAAATGAACCAACGATGACTTCCCTCATAGGTACATTATAACCAGATGAGAAAAATAGTTTGGAACAAACTTCCTGAAAAGTTTTCTTTTCAACTAAAAATTTTCGAAAGGAGTTAAAAGTCAAATTATATAAAAAAAAACATTAAGTGTATCGAAGACTTTCGTAAAAATATTGGGTAGCCATGAATTCTGAAATTCTTAGATATTCTGGCTAACGTATGACTCAAAGGTCTTCCTTTTTTATATGTGAACCTGCTTCTGTTCTTGTGTTTACCTTCAATTTTATATGGTGGTTGTTCCTTTTGAAGGGTATTAACTTCCTCCACACTTTATTCCCTTATTGGAAAAAAATAAATAAATTTGGTGGCGCAACAGCTCGTGGAGAACCAGGGCCTAGTGACTTACAACTCTCAACCTACAATTTTTTGCCGAGTCCGAACGGCTAGATGAGAAGCACTTATTCTTGACAAGTATACTCTTGGAGGGTTTGTCAGTTCCTCGCAAGAAGTAGTGCCTCGGGAAAAACATTTCTGTTTTTAGGTGGCAGCGGCTGGGAATCGAACCCAGACCTTCGGCATGACAGTCCAACGCACTAAGCATTATGCCGCAAGGTACTTCCCTTATTGACTGAGTTTAAATCCATAGAACTAAATTCTTACATAAGCAAAAAATTAGGCTACAGTCCCCAAGGGCAGCAAGAACGTTTGGTCTTTCGTTAAAAATATTAAAAATACAATATCGTCTTCAGTTCCCACGCTCATCTTCAGTAATAATCCTGCCGTTAGTTCTATAGACAAGGCCATATATTTTTAGAGTAATTTGCGCAAACTCTACGCTGCCAGATAGTGACAGGATCCCACCTGTACTTAATAATGTCCATTTCTCTCTGGGATAAATTCATTTTCGTACCTGTACAGCTGCCATCAGAGTACTAAAAGATCTTGACATTCGGAAATCCACCAACCCTGATGGTATATCACCTATTGTCTTGAAGATGTGCTCTTCCACTTTAGCGAAACCATTGCGTACACTTTTTTACGTTTCCTACTCCTCAGGCCACTTTCACTCTTGGTGGAAAAAAGCATTTGTGCAGTCAATCCCTAAAAAAGGCGATTCATTTTCTCCTTCTAACTACCGACCAATTGCTTTGACATCCCTTTTATCCAAGGTCATGGAAATGCTGATTAATCTTCACCTTATGAAATACCGTGAAAAACGAAAGCTTCTCAATGACCGTCAGTACGGCTTTCGTTGCAATAGATCCACTGGTGATATGATGACTTTTCTCACCGAAAAGTGGAATCAATAGATTCATCGTTTTGAATAAACAAAATTGTTGCACACGATATTTCCAAAGCATTCGATAGAGTTTGGCATCAAGCATTTTTATCGAAAATGCATGCTATTGGTATCAATAAATCACTTCTTCGTTGGATTAGTGATTTCCTTTCTGACCGCACAATCCAAGTTGTTTAAGATGGTTTCAAGTCTGAAGTTCTCAATATAAACGCTGGTGTGCCCCAAGGCATATTGTCTCCAACACTATTCCTTATTTTCATAAATCTCTTGTCAGAAACTACTACTGTTTCGCTGACGACAGCAGCCTTAGTTTTTGTTACTCCTTTCCAAATTCACCTCCCTATTCGTCAAACGTTCATCAGCAACGGCTGAATATGTTGACCTCATTAAATTCAAATCTAAACAGCATTGTCAAATGGGGTATTAATAACCGTGTGGAATTTAATGCATCCAAAACTCAAAGCTGTATTCAGTACTCAAAGCGAAATATACCCCCTTTACCATTACACATGGAACTTGCATCGAGGAAACCGAAAAACTTTCGATTTTTAGTATGTGCGTTACTGACTTACTTTTGTGGAACGACTACATACAAGATTTTGTTAAAAGTGCTGCAAAATGCCTATAGGTTTCCTCAGACGATATTAGAATTATTTTTCCCCCTCTGATCTGGCTACAATATAAGAAGCATACATACGCCTAAAGCTAGAGTATAACTTCCATATCTAGTCAGGTGCTTCTAAAATATCTCTGCACCTACTCGATAGAATCCAAAATAGTGCTTTAAAACTGTAAGGTGACAAATCTATTTCGGCAACATTTGTTTCGTTGGAACATCGTTGAAATGTTTCTAGCCTATCACTGTTTTATCGCTACTTTTTCAAAAATTGATCGGTTATTTCAACAGATGCAAGCTGCATTACTCCCCTTAAACAGTTTCAATATCTACTCTGCTAGGAATGCTCATCAGTATACCTTTGAGTCTAACTTCGGGCGTACCGTCAAGTATAAAGATGCTTTCTCTAGTCATGTTTTTCTGTTTTTCCTTAACATTTCAATATCCCGACGTTCAAAACAGATCTACATCGTCATCTCCTAGTCTATTCTTCCTCTATTTCCTAAACGCCCGCACTGTGTGAAAACATTTTAAAGGTATTCATAGCCCCTTGAGTGCGCGCCAACTATAAATAAAAAAATATAGAAATATTGAATCACAATTCCAAAATTCAACCTAACTTCCTGAACTATACTAGAATTGATATAATCTTAAATTAATAAGCCTGTCAAATACAAAACGATTTTTTTGTCCTATTTCCTTGGTGCAGAAAAAAACCCCACAGAAGCTATTTCTAAAAAAAACCACTCAAAAAGATGGTCATAAAAGAAAGCATCCAAAAAAGTCCATTTGTCTTAACCGTCCCCTAGGATTCTATCTTTTTTTTTCTTCCTAAATTCAGCAGACATACCTTCCATATACCATATGAACCATTTCTTATAAAGATAATAATAAAAATACTATAGTTTTCCCTTGAGATCACCTAAAATGGAAAGAATATGTGGTATTAAGGTATACATTATAGCTATAACTTGATTATTATGTTTGGAAAACCAAAAACCATTTATTAATCGATTTTTCAATATACGACGACGTGTCTGAAGAACCAGGAGGGTAAGTGCAAAAAATCATTGACATTATACAAAAACGTTATCTTTCACTTTTCACCTGCCTTAATTTGTAACAATTCAATTTCTATGATATTTTGATTCTTTAAAAGAACACCGATACAGATACACCTCCTACTTCAGCATATAAATAGAAATATATAGATACAAATGCCAACGCCTTATCCAAATAATGTACAGTCGCACCCATTTAATTGAAATGTCAATTTGTGGCTTAAATTTATTTTGTCTTGATTAAACTTTTCCTAATTTCATCTAAGAAAACTCGGTTTATTAAACCGAGTCAACAGAAAACCGAGTTGAACTGGTTTAAAATTTTTTTCTCAAACCGAGGTAGCTTGAACATGGAAAGGTCAGGTTTAAAAAAACGGAATCGCCAAACATAAAATATTAATTGATAAAAATCGAATAATTTTTAAACTAAAATACATTTAATAAAATTAAATAAGGAATAGGAAAAAACCGATTTTCAGTTTTGGGATGCCTTAAAAATTAGTATTTCGACAGCTTCATTCAGCAAAAGTGTAAATTAAGTGAAAATTATAAAAAAAAAAAATAAACAAAAAAAATATAAGAATTTCATAATTAAAAAAATGAAATCGCCAAAAGCTAAAAATATTGCCATTTTTGGGTACGTCGTCACCTACTCGACTTTTGTGTCGTCTAATGAAATTTTAAACCGCCTGTTTACCGATAAGTTGGCATATCTGACAACCCTTGACCATGGACCGAAAGGTTATTTAGTTCGGTTTGCTTTTAAGAAGTGTTAACGGTTCTGTTTTGATACTTATCCACTCGGTTATAGGCTCGGGTTGAATTATAGTGCTATTTGTTCTATTTATTCTATAATAGTGGAACCAACCCGAATAATTGGAATCTAACAAAATCTGAAATGTCCACAATTTTCTTACTGCTGGGTATAAGGTGATCTCAGCTTAATTGATTGACATTTGGATCGACATAAACCTTTACATTAACTGTCAAATTCTATTAAAGAGTGGCTATAGCTACGATACTGATTAGAAAACATTTAAGAAATCAGAATAGGCGCGAGAAAGCTAGCCGTAGTACAGTGGAATTTTATATGAACTACAAAACAATATAAAGAAGAAAGATTCTGCTGCAGATAAAATTGAGCAATTTTACAGTTGACCATCAAAATGCATATATTCTGCGAACTTGCAAACATTAATTAACAATCCACAACATCAGGACCCAAGTTCTGAAACAATCGCATCGATAGAATTGGTCAAGAAACGATTGAAATTGAAACAAATCGTTTGAGTTTTGTTTCATTTTTCTACGTTTTCAACGAATTTTATCGATGCGATAGTTACAGAACATTTTTGCTTAAATTTTATGACAATTTGCACCAATTGGCAACCAAACATTCCTCATGTAAATGGAATGCAAAAGTTCACGATCATCCGCAATTCGCAGTTCACTTTTCGTAGTTCATATCAAAAGCAATTTTACAAAGGTAATAGATAATAAGTATCTTTTACAGGTGTATAATCTTGGCCTATAAGGACCGGTTTGGAAACACTTGGTTCAAATTTAAACCCGATGTTCATCAATCTTTAACTCACTGCTTTGGCGGATTAAGGGCCAGTTGTAAAAACGTGATTAAAATTTTGATCGGTGCGGTTCAACGATTTTGACTCACCGCTTTCAGCGGTTAAACTGACGTTTAAAGATGGTTCAAGCTTGTTATTGGTTTATTACAACATACTTGAACCATCGTTTAACCTTATTTAAATCGCTGAAAAAAAAACTGAATTCAACTTCGCACTCATATAATTTCGATAAAAAGTCCTCGTGTACTGAACACACTGAATGACGATTTTTACTTTGACCAAAGTCTACCAACGCATCCCTAATAATATTCTTTTATAGCAGTCAAATCAATTTTCGAGTTTGGAAATGTAAACAAAGAAAAAAATATATATATAGGCAGCTGGGGATGCGATTAATTGGGAATTTCTTTCTGTACTATATATAAAATTCCAAAAAAACACAACTTATGAAAAAAGTGATTGCATAGAAATATCTGGATCAAAATACAAATTTTACCTCACAGTATATAATGTATGTGTACCGTAAGAGATAGCTGCAGAGCTGAGTTTATTTGCACTAATGAGAGTTAATTTAGTTCATTGTAACTATCGTTGTTGGTTAAGGTAAAGTATCTTAAGTTGACTTAAGATGATTTCATTTTTTTAGTGAATCGCGTTGTCATTTTTGAGGCTAATAGTTCTATCTCATCGCCATTCTGCTATCTCACTCCATTCCCCTTTTATAAGGCAAAATATTTTCATCATGTCTGAATTATACAAGGTTAAATATCTTAAAACAACATAAGATGTTATGGTCAATCGTTTTCAGAAACCTTATGCAGAGTTAAGATTATTTTATCGTTTGAATTTCATTGAAAAGGTAAAATACATTATGGTGACTTAAGATACATTGCAATGTGTCAACGAAAAAAAAGCTTTTGAAAAATTGTTGAAAAGTGAGAAAAGGCAAATCATCCTATGTTGACATAGGATATTTTTTATAAATTTGAAACTGTGAATTTCCATCCATTAAGTAGACACTAGACAAAGAATACTTTGGCGTTTGAAAAGTAAAAAAAAACAACAAAAAGTGATGACATAGGATACTTTCAATAACAGTTTGGTTCAAATTTAATTCAGCCCGCATGTATTTAACCTGAGCTAAGTTAATTTTGAATCAAAACGTATAAAGCAAAAAGTTGGAAACAATAATGTAGGTTTTACGCTTTTATTTTGATTTCCGTTGGAGCAGAATATTATTTCGTTTCAACAATAATGGATCAGAATGTCGATCCTTTTTTTATTGTTTTGTACAAAAGTTTTTATCGTTACAGTCAATTTGAGTTTGTACGATTGTCATTTCAAAAAGCATATCGATACCTTATCGTAGGAATGTATTAAGCGAAATTTGCAAAATTATAAACTACAATTTTAAATCCACTTTTTTTCAGTTACCTATTTATTTGTGTATTTTTAAGTAAAAAACAGATTTTAACAGGTATTTAGAGGTGAAATTCCCCTTCCATATCTTTTTATTCCTTTAAATACGCAAATAAATAACTGAACAAGAATTTTTTTCGATATCTGTAAATTTTTTTAAAATTTTTCTTAATATGTACATTCATACGGGAAGATGTCGATATGCTTTGTTTTTTGAAACAGTTAATTTTTATTAGGTTGTATCTACCTATAACAAATGCAATGAAATTTCATCTTATGTCTTAATTATTTTTACTTGAACATTTGCACTTCATCTTAAATCAACTAAGTGTCTGATAATTGCATTGTAAAAAACATGGAAAATTATCTTAAGTCGACTTAAGATTTTGAAAATCAATAATTACTGAATATTGAAGAAAAGGCATATTTTTGCCTATTCGTTCCTATCGATTTGTAGTAAATTAAAAAAAAAATTCATAAAATTTTACCTTTAAAAAGTTAAACTTAACTAGTCAATACTCAAAGGATTTTTCGGGAAGCTCCTTTGAAGAGTATTTTTTTCCCCTCCTGAAAATTGTTAAAAATGGACTTAAGACCTTTTCAGTTGAACATTAGTTGCATTTTGAACGAAGTTGGAAATCAAGTAAAGACTCAAGCACAAGTGTTGTATAGTTTAAGAGTCTTAAAATAATTTTGTGAAAACGTGATTTTTGTAATGAAAAATTGTTGATAGTTTAAACACCTAGCCCACGTTAGACAAAACTCATTCTTACGTCTATGTTTTTAATTTAAGGATAAATAAAAAGCTATTTAAATCAATTTTACGTAGAGTTACCTACCCTAAGCAGGTTTTAAGGTAGTGGGAAATTCAGATATATACAAATTTCTCGTTATAATTAGGGTAGTTTTAGATTTTTCAAAATAGAGGAAATATACATGTCTTCATCACAATTTGAATGCTTACTTTATTCACGCTAAAACAATATCAGCTTTAGGAATTTCACAGTTATGTTCGCATTAAATACTTGAACTGACAGTTCAGAATAACTTCTTAGTAATAAATCAAAAATTCAGCATCAATGCTATTTAACAAATGATTTAAGCCATAATCATTATATTTTATACAATTTCTTTCAATTTCATAATAATTAATATCAAAGGAGGATTTGCTTTGGGTGAAGTAGATGACAATGTCTAAATAGTACCTGCTTAAATAGTATGTATGTTCATTGAATACATATGTACGTAATAATAAAAAATTTGATGGGCATATAATTGTTGTCAACTAATTTTGTATTCAGTTACATCTCATTCTTATAAGCACTGTTGACTGTACCTCAAATGACGATATCCTTGCCATAGCTATACAGCTCGACTGACAACAAAGTATACGACAAAAAGCTGGGACGTTGCGTAAACACAAAAGTGAATAAAATGGAACACGAGCTTTTACTTGGCTAATCATTGATGATTTATGAAAATGATTTTTTAATATATCTACTGTGGTACAAAACGCAAGGGTTTGAGTAGTCTATAATTTTTTTTATTTCACGGTTTATTTTTTTTTTTTTTTTTTTTTTGAAGCTGATACGTATACATACGTGACAAAATTCCCAAGCGATGTAAGGTATGTACATACATATTCTAATGAACCTAACATCGCTAGGGAATTTGTTCAATTCAAACGTGGGAAATAACGTCACGTTTCAAGTTGCGGTCTTTCAGAAAGACTTTTTCCATGACTCTTTGCTAAAGGCGATGGCCAAAAAAACGCAGATTTAAGAGGCAAAACTCATATGCAGTTTTTGAATCCATTTCCTTTTTTTTAAAAAACTAATATTTTCTTCTTTTTGGGTCACAGTTACCATTTTTTGATACAAAAAAAAAAACAATGATAGATCACACACACAACTTCTTTTATTCATTTTTAACAACTACTGTTTATACAAAAAAAAAAACAATATGACTGAGATGTTCAGATTCCTAGTCGTATTTGTTTGGTTCATAGCTGCTATACTATGTAGATTTTAGGGTTGTCCTTTTGGTGAGGGTACCAGGTGGCTAACATTTCGATCCTTTTGGCCCCGGGGGTTAACTGGCCATCTATTTTCGTTCCTAAAAACAAAAATATCTCAAATTTAAATTTAAGATGAACTTCTTACTTTTTTGTCAGCGAACCAACACTTTCCACATACACTGACCATTGGTCCTCTTTTTGATAAGACAGCACTATTTTTTGCCAAAAAGGGAAAGCTAGGCTAGGGACACACTTGCAATTTCGATATCCCAACTATTTGTCACAAGAAAGCGAACCCATGGTTGAGCAATAGAGATAATTTTTAATGCAAAAAAGATTTTTAAGACCGAGCTGCCAAGGCGCCAAGATTTAAACAAAACTAGTTTACGCAATTAATTTACATAGATAAGTGGCTGAGTGTTGCTTTCATCAACTTTTTGCGATGAAAGTTATGTTTTGATTATTAAAAATAATCTAGATCGTTGTTAGTGAATATTATTAATTCTCAGTGAAAAGTTCGTTAGTTTTTTACCAATTATTTTCTTTTGAAATACCATATTTCAATGTTTATTAATTTAAAAATTGAATATTGACAATAATAATCATATTTCTTCTATAGACAATATCATGATGCTAAAGCGAGCAGAAAAAATATTTGCCGTAAGTGGATATAATTTTTCTTTCATTTTTGACGTATTTAAAGGGTGTTTTATTTAGACGCTATCACTTTATTTATGCTCCGTTTGGTTTGCCAATTCATAACGAATAGACTAACTCCTGAACAACGGTGATTTTGACGACCTTTGGTTCCAACAAGATGGCTTTACATGCGATACAGCTGGACACGGCTTTATTCGAGCCAGCCGTGGCAGCCACTTTGCCCGAAATCATTTTTAGAACATAATAGCAAGCCCTTATCTTAATAATAAAGCTAAATTCTTGGTCATACATTGTATTGCATGTGTTTTATTTCTTCCTGAAAGCCACACATCTAAAAAAAACTCCTCTTTTACGTACAGTATGTACGTGTATGAATAAAAGAAAATTTTTGATTTCGATTTAAAAAAATTTAAAGTATTTTCGTATAGGATTCTTCGCTTCGCATCAGCAGCGAAGGATAGTTGCTCTGTCGCTGCCCGTTTTCGATGAAATCGAGTCAATGTCAAGTCATTTTTTCACGTGGTTTCGTCAAATTTGCAAAAAAATTTTTTGATCAACGTCAATCAATTTTCTTGCAAATACCTTAAGCGTTTACGTACACGTTCTCTGACCTCCTAATATTCTTATCGTCAGTTCAATTTTTTTGATGCAAAATCGCATCGCAGTTGATTTTTTTCGAACACGTAACTTTAGAAAACTAAACTATCGAACACAATACACAATGCTAATGCGGAATAATCGATTTATAATTTGAATGCACTACAAGTATTTTTTGTTTTTTAAATTTACCAATCCGCCAAAGCTGGCAGAAGTAAATCAACTCCCTCACAATTTTTCTTATCCTTTACCAACAACGTACACGCCCTAGATTTATGTCGCATCTTATTCGAATCACCCTGTTTAAGTAGGTTAGGGATAAAGATATCTCTGCGGTTTCATTTTTATAGATACGATAATATGGGTTAATCCTCCTCGTATCTCTTCAATGCATTACAGACTCCGGTCTCTTCTCTGGCTCTAGAGTACAAGATATCCCTAAAACAAATTCTCTCCAGTGTTTTGATTAATCTTTAGCATCAAAACGGATAGGGAAGTGTCGATAAATTTATGAATTATGAGATAAGACTCGAAAAAAGCATTTTTGTGTAAGTATTTATTATTCTATTCAGAGTACTGTGTAAATATTAATTTCTTATTAGCTATCATATTGTACAAGTCCTCACCACAGTTGTTGTTGTTATTATTTGATTGTGATTCTTACAAACGAACAATCTTGCCTGATGCTTTCTAATTTCCTGAAGGGTCCTTGAAGATACAACATAAAAAAAGCCACATCGCGCAAATTATGACTATTTTTGTTTCATTAATTTTTATTGAATTTAATTTTTTGTTTAACATCTTTCTCATGATGGGTTTTTCATTTGAATTTAAATTGTACGTCTGTATGTTTTTTATATTAATGTGTAGGTATCTGGGTAAGTGTTTAATTTTTGTTTGATAATCTCTTTAAGGCACTTCATTTGCTTATTTGATTTTAAGATGTTAAGAGCTGACATTTTATTTTATGAAATGTTAATAGATTTCTGCAAGTAATTAAAATTTTATTAAGCATTTCGTTTATCTACTTTTTAACATTTAAATTTATGTTTGTGGGTATACGTAACTCAAATGGGTATCTATTGTATTCTTTGTATGAAAACTTTATGAAAAAAATCCGTTGTTGAATCTTTTAACTGCAAAATACTCTAAAAGAAAAATTAGAAAATTGTTGAAAAATGAATAAATACAAAATGCCTCATTTAAAAGCCATGTGTAATATATTTTTAAAATACATATATCTAAAATTTATTGTCCACGCATTATCTTTAAATCCATTTTGGGGATATTTGAATCCCTGTATCTTATATTTCACTGAACATAAACCTTTTAAATATATGTATAATTCTCTTTCAAGTTACGGCAATTGACCATAAGCCCTGAAAGAAATGTGAAGCCCTAATTTGACCAACTCCTGGACCATACTAACCTTTAAAGTTATTTTCTTTTTCATGTACCTACAACAGGAAATTGAATATTTAAGGAAATTTATCATCTTTCTTTTAAATAAAATGAAATTCAAGTTCTCTTTGCTTTTTTTTTTGTTGTTTGCATTTTTGAAATTTCAAATAAAGGTATAGGTACTCGTATAATAAAAAATGTAGATAAGAGTTAAACTCTTCAAACGATTTTATGCTACTTAAATTGGCTTCTTTTTCATCAAAAAGGGTTGTGTTGTTGGTTGGTTTTGACTTCGTTAAATAATGCGACGAATAAAATTAGCATACAAAATATTTATGACCATGATTGTCATCATATATATTTTCTTCTGTGATGATATTTGGAAGAGAACAAGATTTCATCATCAAGGACATCTTTTTGTGAAGGATTTTTTGCATTTCAAAATTATGTCAGTGTTGCTTTTCTTATCACAATCATAAATCAACTAGAATATGGGCTTATTTTTATTTGATGTTAAAAAATATTTTAATTTCTAATAATTTTTCAAGAAAATAATTTAAAATTATTGAGGTTTTAAGCATAAGGTAATGCTTTTTTGTATGAAAAATAAAATGCTCAACTTGATCGCACGTACTTGCTCTTAGGTTCAAAAGTTGCTTGAAATTTAGAACTTTTTAAGCATGAATATAATTATAAAGAAAATATAAAAATATAAAAAAAGCATTTAAATTGTTCTCTTAATTGTATAAACAACTAGCTTAAAAACTTAGAGCTCGGAAACAAGTATGCCATTTGATTACTTAAAAAAATATGAATATGTGCAGGCAAAAATTTAAAATCGTTGGAACGGTATTCTTAAAAATTATTTTTCTGTATATACAATTTTGATAACATTTTTGAAAAAGGGTTTTGGTAGCGTAGCCAATTTGAGTATGTATTAAAATACATTTTTAACTTGGTTTCAAAAAAATTCGTCAACTCATTTCAGAAATATTGAATTTTCAAAAAAAATGTTTTAATATTTTTTTTTAAATCTAAAATTTTGATATGCAATATTATTAACTATCAAACTAATCAACTTATTGAAGTAAACTTTATGTGAACGCATTATCTCGCGTCGTGGGGTTATGTGAAGTTGCTTGTCACCGCAAATAAACCCGAAACGATTGACGTCTTAGAAGATTCGGCGCCTCACCAAAAGTTTCCTTAACAAAAATTGATTGTTTCACGATGCATCGCGCGAACCGAACCATTATTAGTAGTTATAAGTCTATTCATTATAAAATGGCAAGCCAAACTGGGCATAAATCAAGTGACAGCTGTCAAAAAGACCAACTCTGAAGAAAGTATTGCTAGATTGAAAACCACACGTCTAAAAAAAACACCCTTTATAACATAGGTTTGTTTGTTTTTTTTTTTTTTCTAGTAATATTTCTAGTACATTTGTATGTACTTCAAGTTTAGTTCTTCTTTTTGATGTGGTGTTTTCATTTAAGCTTTGCATCCAAAGTCATTCCAAGGTACTTGGCAGTATTGGAGTATGGCACTGCTATACTGTTTATAAGAATTGGAACATTATGGTTTTGTTCGTTAAGTTTATATGCTACGATTTTGTTGCATTTAATTTGATAGGCTATTTTTGTGTCAACTTACCAACTTCATTGACTGTATTTTGAAATGTTTTTGAAGCCTTTCAGAAGTCTTTTTAGAAGCTTAGATGCACCTGTCGTCAAACTTTTCAGGAATCTACTAAGTGAATCACTTTTGAACTCACTGATTCATTTTAAGTTCGTTTTTAATTCAATTAAAGACTGCTATATCATCTGGAAATAATAATAATATATGTTAATCTTCTTGCTATTACTTTAATCGATTTTGTACGCCGTAAGCGTACCAGGTGCCACTGAATTTGATTTTTGTTCATTTCTTCACTGACAGATCTATTCGCGTCGGGGCGTCTTCAACAATTACTCTCCAATTGTCTTTTTTGTACGACGTATATTTATGTGCATGCCTTATTAGTTCATTTTTTTACTATGCTCCTAAGCTCGCCCAACATTATCATTTGCCAATCCGAAAATCATATTTGCTGAGTTCTTTAGCAGTTTCTGGGCTACGCTTTTCGTTTCTTAGATTTACATTTATTTCGGCTACCATCAGTTTCAAGGACGAGTTCCCTCATCATTGTGAAATTTAGTTGCATTTTTTGTGAGATTTTTACAACTGGTGACTTTGGACTTGATTTGTTGTCTTTTCTGGTTTTTAAATTCAGCTGCCCCTATGGGTTCAGATGCTGATCAATAAGCCGCACAATATGCGTCAGATCTCATAAAGAGCTAGATCTTCAGAGCGATATCAAATCTTTTGCTCCTATAGTTCCTGACACTCCGGTGTCTCAGCTCTTGGATCTACTTCACCCAACGCTCGTCGTTAGATCACCAAACAGCTATCCAACAGGCACTACTTGGTGGTGACGATGCGTTTTTGTTCCGCCACTAACTAGCACCCCTATTATGATTGTAAATTACCTAATTGATAGTTGATAAACCCTCAATTTTACGTACTTACTTATCCAGCCCCCAATCCATAAAGGGTCTCTACCTCAGATATTACGGTCTTTCATCGAATGCGGTCCCCCACACACTTCCTCCAGTCGTCAACAATGATGTACAGATGAGGCTTAGTTTTTTGATAGCATATATTTTGTTTTGTCTTCATTCAATTCAAGACCAATACACCAATAGCTGTGAATGCTTCTAGTACAGCTTACTTGGAGTGGCTGATGATGTAGATGTTGTCTGCATAGCCAAGCAGAGATGATCTGTTGAAGATAGTGCTTTCCAGGTTAACACCACTCTTGCATACTATCTGCTTCAGAAATTGGTTGAAGAGGTCCCATGACATTGCATCTTCTTGTCTAAATCTTGCACACGTATGGAATAACGCGGATGAGCTATTGCATGGGGCATAGCTTCATCAGTTTTTTCGGGATCCTGAGTTCCGACATTGCCAATAGAAGCTCTTGGCGACTTATGCTACCATATGTGGCTTTGAAGTCGATAAAAAAATGGTGGGCCTCGACTTAAAATTCGTTGCTCTTTTCCAGGATTTGCCTTAGTGTGAAGATTTGGTCAATCGTTGACTTGTCTGGCCTGAAGCCACACTGTTACTTGCTGATCATTGTGTTGCAGAACGTTTTTAGACGTTTACATAGTAGGTACGTTGGATAGAATCTTGTATAGGCAAACATTAAGCTGGGATTTGCCGCTGTAGTTTTTGCTGAACATTGGATCACCTTTTTTGTAGATTGAGCATGTGGAGCTATTTGACCAGTCGTCGGTGCATGTACCCTACCAGGACATCTCCTCCATACTTGAAGAGTTCCGAAGGTAGGCCATCGAAGCCGCTGGATTTGTTTGTTTGAAAATTTTGAAAACTGAAAGAAAAATTTGTTGCGGTACCTTTCTCCGCTAAATTAAGTCATATTTTAGTTGAAATTGTATATTTGATTGATCTGGTATATTTTCAGTCTAATACTCCCCATGGATCTATTAAATTAAATAATTCTAAATTAAATTAAAAAAAAAAAAAATATAGTTTTAGTGACTTCTTGAGCCTAAAATTAAGCAAAGTGTGCTTGATTAACACAAGAAAGCAGAAACAACCAAAAATTTAACATTCCGCTGGGAGTTGTGAAGGGTAATTTATTGTCAATCTTCCTCAGTGAATCCAATTGTTGGTGGAATAGCATCACCAAATGCAAAATATCTAGAAAGATCTGGCGCGCCTATAATAAATCCCGAACAACTGATCTGTTATGCAGACCCAGGGGAGACATAGCTAGAGTCGTTGCAACCTGTACTGGACACTGGCCAGTAGGGGAACATGCGGCGGGACTGGGTATTTCTTACAATAGTCACTGCCGAAGCTGCGATGATTAGAAAGAAAAGGAAACAGTTTCTCACTTTCTTTTAATATATCCTGCTCTGACTAGAATGAGAGCACAATCGTTTGGAGTGGCATATTTTGACGACCTCAACGAACTTTCTGAAATGAAAATCAAAAACTTGATTTCCTTTCTTAACGTGACGAAATGTATCGAAGACAAAATAGGATCCCAAAGGCCGTAGCCAATCGGAATACAGGCCTCATTCTGAGTTTCATGATGCTCAATGACAACGATCATCTGTTGATAGCCATTCTGCTATCTGCCAATCTCAGCATATCGTAGCTGGCTTTGGGTGAGATGCGATGCAATCGAATGAGTGTCTTATGCCCCACCTCTTGACGTTGGTGCTAGCCCACAATATACTGCAACCATACCCCAAATCCAATCTAAATCAAACCAAAGAACTCCGGTCTCATGGTGGATGCTGATCTTCACTGGAAACCTCCCGTCATGCCGAGTGGGCAGATGGAGGCCCAGAAAGAAATCTCGCATCCAATCATGCATCTAGAAGACCCCCGAAGGAATCAGGTTTGTCGAGTTGTACCAACAAACCTACTGCCTTCGCGAATCCCTTTGCTGTCAACTTCAACGCATTGAAGGCGATCCGCAAATCTTCACTTTAACCAACTTTCACCCACAGGTCAAACGAGATATGGTTACAAAACGGAGCAATTCAGTGCTAATTGTGCACCGAGCAAGTGTTACGCCCGTGCCACTATTTATCTACCTATACCTACCATTTAGGAGCTTCTGTAAAAAAATTCTTGAAATCAAAATGACCGTTTTGAAGAAAATCGAAAATAAAAAACATGGTTCTTTGGAGAGGTACTATTAATAACCATATTTTAAAAAATAGTGTCACATCCCAAGGTAGCTTTTACCATATAAAATTTATTGAATAAAAGTTGTGGAGCCTTTTTTGAGAAAAACATGATTTTGTAAAGTTTTTAAAAATAAATTTCATGGCAGGTACCGTAATTTTTAGTTCTAAAAACACAGAAAAATAAATTTTGTCTTGCCTTTATAGACCAACATATATCGCAAAAAAAATACTAAAATAAATAACAGGAAATTTATAATTTTTGTTTGTGTCGTGGCAAAACGCATTTGAACTAAAAACTTTAAATTAGCAAATATTGTCATGCTGAGATATTTGTTCATCAATGATTAATATTTTATTCTGTGCGTGTATGTATATGTAGGTACATGAGCAAGCTTTCGTATATGAACACTAAGCAAACCCTAACAACAGCCATTACAAGAAAAAAATCATTACTTCTGTCTTCTGTTTGCCGAAAAATATCATCATGCGCTGTTTAATATTTTGCGCCAGTGTTTTTTTCTTCTTACGATAGGCACCAGGTACTGCCATTATGTATTTCTGTCTATGTGTTTTTTTTTGTCAAATTGGGTTATTTATGGTTTTATGCTTGCTTGTATTTTCGTAGTATTTCATGGAGTAATGGTCTCACGCACTGATGGATTATCATGCCGGAAGTGAGGTTTTGAATTAAGTCTATTCCATCTAGAATGTATTTTTTTTTTTCATGCACACTACCTCTTGCGAGGAAGTGACAAATCATCAAAGAAAAGATATATTTCTAGATTTGATAAAGTACTTCTCTACTCAGTAGTAAGGATTCAACAGAAAATTATTGGTACCCTCCATTTTTGTCAACAGATAAAACAACACGTGAATGGTTTATAGAGTACAAGTTGAACATAGTCCTGGTTTACTTTAAGCAGATGCCTCACTTATTTGTTTTACTTATGTGTTCTCCGTACTTCCCCAAAGTTACATTAAGGTCTACTGATAAAATCCAGAACCTATAGTTACCTCATATACCACCTAGGAATATCTAAGTTTTTATTTAAAATTTAGAAATAAATTTATAAAAATAACTTCAAAATTATTGATGATAAAATTGATCAAGAAATAATTTAGTATTCAGTTAAATCCTTACCACCGTTTTTTTATATATATTTGAAGAAAACCTGTTGATTTAAGAAGAACTAAAACAAAATTTGAGTTCCTCGTTCCTATTTAGGGTCTTTCCTAAAACCAAATGCAACTTTTCCATCAACATCATAATGTAAGTGTTGATTAAAAACATTGGTTTCTCTTACACGAAACCAATACTTGCCCTGCTATAAGCTTTCACAAATTGAAACGATTTTATTGGTACTCATGACACTATTAAATTTGAGCTCGTTACCACCGAGCATAAAAAATCTGTAAATAAAAACCATTTTTATGATTTCGAAAGGATATCTCCTCTTCCTTTAGCAACTGACACCTACAGAATAACATATGTGTACTGTACATATCAGGTGGTAGAAAAGATCAGCTCATGACAAGCCAAAACAAAAATGTTAACTTTTTATTGGAAATATAAGCTTATCGAGAGAATATTTTTATATTTTTAATATTACCCCGTAAAAATGTAACCTTGGAATATTTATGAGGGTCATATTTAGTAGCACGGATGATGTTGAAAAGGTTCCATATTCTAGTTCTCAAGAAACCATAAGAATAGATAAATCATAAATATACTACAGTACAATCAAATGTTTATATTCTTATAGTTTTCGAATATTTGAAGGTGCTTAAAAACAAAACAAAAAAATATTTATTGCTAATAGATAATGGTATAGATAGGCAGGTGTCTATTGGGTCTTCTTTTGGGCTTGTAGTGCATAATTACCATAAAAGATAGAAGATTGAAAGAACTAAAAGTACCTTTTTTTGTTCATTTGAAACACAATCTCATTTTTGGCTTTCAATAACGAAGTATAAATAGTCTTGGGATAATTTATTTAACATTTCTTAAAGTCACATTCGTCTACCATTATACTGATTTCGCTTCCAATTACTTCTAACGTAACAGGTATTGTAAACTCGACAAGTCAATTAACCAACTCTTATTAAATGTATACTCAAAGGACTTTAAAATGCATGACCAAAAAAGTCAACTTGCCAGGGCTACCCCTAGCCGTATCAGCGCTTTTGCTAATCAGAATTTTGATACTTTAATCAAAACAAGAACATTAATACCAAAAAAAAGAGCTTCAGCCGCCATCTTGGAAAACGCGTTTTATCAAATTTCTCGTGAACCGCGCATTATACAACAAAATTAGTAAATTCTTTTGTAAACTTATATTTTCATCTATTTATTTGTGTTTTTAAATCAAAATTTTTTAGTTAAAAGTTTTTAAGATATAAAATTTTAAAGTTAATACACTCGTATATTTGGAAACAATCAACTTGAAAAAAACTCACAATTTTTTCAAAAATATTGACCTAAAAATTTAATTTTCTATTTTTGTCGTAGAATGTGCAGTTCGCGAGATATATGATGAAATGCGTTTTCCTATTTTTGCTCTGGCTCTTGTGCTAGTATTAAATATCTTTAGTGGATAAATATAAACAAAAAGAGTTCCAAATTATGACGAAAATTTGGTATTTAATGAGCTTGAAATTGGGTGGGCTCACTAGTCAAGTTTTCAAAGATTCTGAGTTATGAGTAATTTAGTAATTAAGGAAAAACTTGCCAAGAAAATCCACAAAATTCAATTAGTCATCATTATAAATACTACATTTCTTTCAGTATTCTTGTTTTGTAGGCTTTTAAAAGGCCAGAATGTGCATTGCTATGACTTCGTTACAAATTAAGGTCATTTAATAAACGGGTTCACAAATGATTTTCAAATGAAAAAAAAAATTATTTTTTCTTGTTGAGTTGAAACAATTTTTTGCCAAAACTGTTTTTGGACTCTTGACTTTTCAAATAAAAGTTCAGAAAAATCATTATAACGACCACCTAAAGCTCGTCTCGTCATGCCCATTTAAACGGGAATCTGTGGCATGGTTTTCCCGCTTTAGTCTTGCTTTGGTATCGCTGTGACTTTTACACGTGGTTGTTGATAGGTTGCATGTTTTGTACATACATTACATACATAATATAGAGGGCCCACAGCTTTTCCTTTGCAAATTTTTCATTTTTAATAATAAGCAGGATATTTACAGTAGTTTTTATAAACTTTCTTACTTGAGAGCAGTCCAAATCCAAAAAACTAAACTTTGTTCACTGTTGTACTAAAGTTGTTGAAATTGGACAACGGAATTGGGTGTCTAAGATTTGGCTAATTTGGCATTTTTTTTTTTAATAAAATAAAATTAAAAAACCATACTTTTGTAAGTATTGTCCCGGTATCGTTAAATCATAATATTTGAGTATAGTCAATCACAATCTTTTTAACTTAAGTTTTTTTAATGTCTTCGCAATATTAAAAGGCTTGTCTCATGTCTAAGTAAAGTTCCGATTAGATGTCCGAAACAAATTCAGTAGCAAAACAATGCTATTACAAGAAAATTGGAGCCTCTTCCGAGAATGCAAGATATAAGCAAAAATATGGGAGGCAGTTGTTGGATTTCGTTTAAGTCACTTCCTCCAGCTAAGAGGAACCAAGTCTGAAAATCACAGAAGAAATAGGCAAAAGAAAAATGGACTAATTTCATACCGTTCAAGCCGTTTCCGACAAACGAATTAAAAGAATTGTTTATTTGTAATAAATTAGATATTATATTCCAAAATCTATTTGTGTTGCAGATACGAAACGATACTACTGAAAGTATCAGAAAATTTCGGTCCTAAAATTATGGTATCGGCTCGGTATCGTTTCGGATGCTTTAGAATTGGTATCGTCTCGGTATCACTTCGGTTCCTGATACCAATACCAAACGATACCCACACGTTTCTGATATCGTGGCTAGCTGTTGGAGAATAAACTTTATACAACTGTCCTTATTTCGAATAAAATATTCATATTAGTACTTAAGTTTATTTTCTGACTTGGTTCGGTTTAGCAGCGAGCCCACCATATAACGGGTGATTTTTTAAGAGGTTTAGAACTTTAAAAAAAAAAAAACACAAAAAATTCGAAAAAATTAATGAAATATTTATTTGAATCGATAGTTTGAACCTTGCAATTTAATGTTTCAAGATAATTTCATGCAAATGTTGACCGCGGCTGCGTCTCAGGTAGCCCATCCGCTGAGTCCAATTTTGGCATACTCTTTCACACATATCGGCCGGTATCTCACGAATGAATGCATGGATGTTGGCTTCCAGTGCGTCAATCGAAGCGGGCTTGTCCCTATAGACATTAGCCTTGACATACTCCTACAAAAAATAATCTAATGGTGTCAAATCGCACGATCTAGGCGGCCAATTGACCGGCCCGAAACGTGAAATTAACTGTTCACCAAACTCGCCTCGCAATTGCGCCATTGTTTCGCGTGCTGTGTGGCATGTGGCACCGTCTTGTTGAAACCACATATCATGCAAGTCAAGAACTTCCATTTCGGGCAAAAAAAAGTTTGTTATCATCGCTCGGTAGCGTTCACCATTGACAGTAACGCTGCGATTCGCATCATCTTTGAAGAAATATGGCCCAATAATGCCGCCGGCCCATAAACCGCACCAAACAGTGGCTTTTTCGGGATGCATTGGTAGCTGTTGCAATGCTTCTGGCTGATCTTCACTCCAAATGCGGCAATTATGCTTATTTACGTACCCATTCAACCAAAAATGAGCCGCATCGCTGAACACAATTTTTCGATAAAAAAGCGGATCCTCGGCCAGCTTTCCAAGAGCCCAAAATTCAATAATTTGCAAGCGTTGTTCATTTGTAAGACGATCCATGGTTAAATTGCAAACCAAACTAAAGCTGTTTGACAGTGACACAAGGTACTAAACACACGTCAGCTGTCAAAACCAGTGTTGCCAAAACCAAACCAGCTAAAAAATCACCCGTTATAATGTGAATTGCTCTTTTAAATATTGATGATGTGGCAGTGAACGGATTGTGCCAAAACTAATTTTAAAATTCTCAGTGCAACAAACCAAAGGGGTGTGGCAGGGCAGGTGGATGTTTCTAAGATATTGCTAAAGATTTTTTGTCATTCATTAACAAAAAATCTGAATGCAAATTTCATCAAAATCGTTAAAACCGTTTCAGAAAAAAACAAATAAATATAATATTCATATAAACAGAAATATCAGTGTTATTTGAATGGAATAGTACATACAAATTCGTATCTGTATGTACCTATTTTTAAAGTGCTTTGCATTAAAAAACATTGTAGGACGATTTCAATTCTAATTGCACGTGTAATGCCAAATACACGCGTAGTTATAAAAACACGTGTAAATATAATGATACGGATTACACGGATAACACGTGTCATTAACTACACGTTCATTAGGGGGGCTCTAATGTATAGTATGTGTCTGACATATTTTAAAATAATATATTGTTCAATAATTTTGCATCTTAAGTTTTTTGAACTTGTAAAATTGTCCTATCTACTTTTGAATTATAATTGATCCAAAGATTCTACCAACCAAGTAAGAGAGGTCTCCAGATATCTGTAGCGGCCACCAATTGAGTTCTGGGGCCTCCAGAGAACCGAGCTTTGAGGACCTGCAGAGGTTTGCAGAGGCCACCGCATAAGTTCTGGGGGCCTGCAAGGATCTAAACGAGGCACCAACCGAGTTCTGGGGGCCTCCAAAAATCCGTAGAAGCCACCAACCGAGTTTGGAGGGCCTTCGAAGATCCGTTCAGGCCTCACCAACCGAGTTCTGGGGCGTCAGAGATCTAAATTAAACACTGTGAGTCCATTTTATTTAAGTATCATTTTTTCCTGCGGATCACAGTGACAAGCTCATTTAAAAAATTATTTCTTTCATTTTCCCAGTGGTGTCGAATTTCTAGACAGGGGAGAGGGCGGAGCGAGAAAATTCAATTTTATCTTTGCCAAAGAACATACAATATATAAATGATATTAATTTGCATTACATTTACATAAATAAGTATGAAGTTTTTAGCAAATTCCTTTTAAGAAACTTAAAAATATATATGTATAGTGTGCGTTAAAATGGGACTGCCTAACCCTTTTTGAAGCTTAAATAGCTAATTTTGCTTTATTTAACAATTTGGACATTTTATAATTTTCCTTTACAATGTTACATTGACAAATGTAAAGAAATGATTTACATTTAAAGCTTTTAACGATTTTCTCTTTTGACAGTTTTCCAGATTGATAAACTAACCCAATATTACTCACATACATATGCACATACTCTGCCTTTTGAGTAGTTTTTTCTCCTATAAAGAGTTTTTAATTCTTGTGGTTGAAAATATGATTGAATATTGTTGGTCAGTCTACCATGTGTGAGTGACATTTACTGTGTGTGTCAAAAGCAGAAATATAAACTACAATTTCTATGCTATCAACATTTTGTTACTTTAAATATATCAACCCCAAACCCTTACCACAATGCTTACTGGTATTAAAGACTACATGGAGAAAATCTGCTTTCATAAAAAATAGGGGTGGTCAGTTTTAAAATGAATGGAAATGGTCAAGTGAGTTTTTGAATGGATTTGTTGAGAAATATAAATCGACCGTCAAGAACGAAAGAGCAAAGCAACATGATGAACTGAAACACAATAATAATAATTATTGTTTCTGATGAAAAGACTATTATTTTCGTATTTTTTTTTTCAAACCACAAAGTATAATAATTGAGTATCGTTTTACTAGCAATTACAAGCAAAGGACTGTTTTATTAATCTGAATGAAATTCAATACTTGACAATAAGAATACAATTGGTTTAGTAATTTAATTTATGGTTTGCTGATTATTGTGGTAGGGGAATTATACAAAGTTGGTTTAAAAAAATAAAATAACTGGTAGCGTTTACAAGCTTCAAACTTTGGTATTATGCAAACTTAGGTACTATTCATTTATGTATTACAAAAAGAGAAATATTATCTATGAAGCATTTAATTTTCATTTTTATAAATAATTTAATATTAAAACCATAATATTTTGTTTGATTTTATGGAGACATTTAATTGATATTTAATGAGCCATTGCAGAACAAGATCGGAGTTGTTGTGAAATTCGGTTCTAACAAAATTAAAATAAAGTTTCGTGCTGCGTTTTCTTTTAAACTAAAACTGTTATCTTGTTTCACGTCAGCAAAATAATATATTTTCATAAAAGGCATAGGTGTAGGAAGGGGAAAGTAGAAGTGGGCGCTGCCCACCAAATTTTCTCCACCTTAAAAAAAATCGACAGCAAAACTTTTCTGCTTCTAATTGTTGAAATTGAATGCATAAATATATGAATATTTTGTCGAAATTTACATTATAAGAGTATTCTATCGACTTTCTAAGTTATTGTTTTTAGTAAAATATTTTTTGTCCTTTATTTTTGAATAAAATTGACGTGTTTAGACCTTTTCTTGAACTTACAGATTTTAATATTAATATCCACCATAGAAGCAGGATTGAACAACCGTTAAGAAAGTTTTAGACCCAAAAATTTATATTTTGCCTTTAGTTACAGCTATACAGGTAGTCGTAATATAATAATGTTATTTCATAGAGCTCTTGCAACTTGGTTTATAAGTAGGGTTGCCAGAACTCTCCTCGTCCTTACAAGCATTCCCTAAACCACCAACTATCATAACAAAACCAATATACCTACCCAATATATTTAACAACATTAATGCCCCCACCTTACTTCGTACCTGAAATATAAAAATAGTTACCGATCCGACCGCATGCACCCGTAGCATGTACCACGAGCTGCAACGAACAACTAATTACCGAAGGTTACAAAATAGACTACCAGCACCGAAACTGAAATTCCTCACGCTAACCGAACGACAACAACAATAAGAACTAGGTATGGTGAAATTATATTTGCAGCTTTCTGAAATGTTTGCCATTTAAAGCCAGCTGTGTGAATTTTATTCAACACAAAAATAAAAATTAAAAAATAAATTAAAATGGATATTGATGAAATGGAAGCTAAAATTACTTTACGTTTCCTGACAGGGATTAAAAAGAGTTTGAAACTCTCTTCAACCCCCATGTTAACACTCGATTACGCTCTCAATTTCGAAACGTCAAAAAACTGCATGCAAAAGTTAAAAGTTGGCAAACTTTTCCAGCTGCGTCTGCAGATCCGTCTGCAGCTGCGTCGTGTTGTGTTCGTATCATTGGATTTGTGTATTCAACATTTTGACAGCTATTCCAGTTGCATCTCCAGCTGAAGCTCCGTCTCCATCTCCGTTCAGCCAGTAAGCAATGACGGCCTGGAACCAGGTTGGTGAATTCACCAAGATAATATCAAATGACAACAATACATAAATAGGACAAAGCCCATCGACTCCCATTTCCAGATCTCCATGGACGAATATAATAAGGGTATTCATGCTGTTGTGTATTTACCAACCCTGAACTCAGAAATCTATAATGACACATACGCACCCTGGAGAGGTATTTGCGATTAACATGATAGACTTCCTTCTGTCAAAAATACCTTGTGGTTTCTTTCTCTTTTTGCGATAACCTCCAAACCTACAGGTCATAATTCTCCTATACATAAGCTAAGTACTTGAATTAATAAATGAATATTTTATATAGAAAGGATCGTCTTCTTATTTAATTAATCAAGAACTTAACAGTGGCGACGAGGCGGAAAAGAACAAAACAGCAATTTAATTATGAATGCCGATCAATTGAAATCTCTTGTGGAGGCCATTACTTTGGCGGTTCAGGGCAACACCAACAATGCCAGTCAACCGCTGCCTGAAGCAATCCAACTGGAAAGCTTCAACGAGGAGAATGAAAGCTGGGAGATTTTTATCAAAAGGCTTGAGAATTTCTTCTGTTTAAGAAACCTGACAGGGAACACTAATGTTGTCAAAGAGAGCAAAAGGAATTGGTTAATTCACTTAATGGGCGCGAAAACTCTTCAATTACTCTGCAACCTAACCAGCCCAGAAGACCCAAAGACTAAAAGTTATGATGAACTTATAAATTTGATAAAAGATCATGTAAACCCTGCACCTAGTGTTATAGCAGAACAAAATAGGTTCACCAAGCGAACGCAACATGAAGGGGAGACGATATCTAACTTTGTTGCAGACTTAAAAAAAATGTGCAAAAACTGCGATTTTAAGTGCACATCTTGCCAAGCGTCGACTGCCGACGCCCACCTAAGGCAGCAATTCATTAGTGGTCTTCGTAATGCTCATTGGTTAGAAAAATTAATTCAATTAAAAGAACCAAACAATACGTTTAAAGATTGCGTTACGGCTACTCTCGCAATGGAATCTGCACAAAAAGACTCCAAAGAAATTCAAAATTTGCAAGCTACTTCGCTGAGCAATTACCAAAACCAGATAGCAAGTACAAGTAAGCCAAAGTCCAAAAATTATTCATCAAATTTCAACTACTGCTACCGATGTGGAGATAAAGAACATTTTGCAACCGCATGCAAACACAATCGAGCAGTGTGCTCTAAGTGTCGGAAAGTTGGTCATTTAGCTCGCGTTTGCATGAATAATGGGAAGATGTCTAACAGCAGTGATAAAAAATCTCGACCTCCTCCACCCGCACCCATTACCAAACACAGAAAATTTTTTAAACAAAATCAGCTTCACTCTGTAGAATCACACTCCGATGACAACGACGATGACGACAACGACGACGAGGAGCAAGACGACTACTACATAAACCAGCTGACTAGGTGCATTCTACCCGAAGATAAGAGAAAGCCGAGGAAGTTCATGCTCACATTAGTTCTGGATGGTGTGTCAAAACAGCTAGAGCTGGACACGGGTGCAGCAGTTTCTTCAATGTCGTATCAAGAATTTAGTGATTCATGGCCAAATAAACAGATGTACAAATCCAATGTTCCGTTTCGGACTTACACTGGAGAGATCATTCAGCCGATTGGATATTCGACAATGCATGTGAGATACGGCAACGAGGAAGCAAACGCCAACATATATATAATGCCAGGTAATGTAGATGCAATTTTCGGAAGAGAGTGGATTAAATTATTCAAAGTTGAATTCCCAAAATTAAATCAAGTAAGTAATGCGATACCTATGTCAAAAGAGAAGTTACTGCTTGCTCTAAAATCTAAATTTAGTGATGTTTTTCAATCCGGAATTGGTAAAATAAATAATTTTGAAGCCAAATTATTTCTCGATGACAGTGCTAAACCAATTTACATTCCAGCTCGCAAGGTACCGTATGCACTCCAAGATAAAATGAACATAGAAATCGACCGTCTAGAGAGTGAAGGCATTATAACAAAAATGCAATACAGCGAATGGGGGACACCGGTGGTTCCTATCATAAAGAAAGATGGATCGATTAGACTTTGTGCGGATTATAAAATTACTTTGAACAAAGTACTAAAGAATGATCACTATCCAATTCCCCACGTGGAGGACATTTTTGCGACATCTATGATGGGTGGTAAGATTTTCACGACATTGGATCTGAGCGAAGCTTATCTACATATGCCAATGGACATTCGTAGCGCTGAAATACAGGCGATATCAACCATTAAAGGTGACTATAAAGTAAACAGGCTGATGTTTGGCACAAAGGTTGCTCCAGCAATTTGGCAGAGGTACATAACCCAAACTCTGGATAATATTCGTGGAGTATGCGTGTTTTTGGACGACATAAAAATCCAAGGATCCAGTCTTGCCGAACATACATTGCGTCTTGAAGAAGTTTTTCGCCGTTTAAATAACGTTGGACTTCGCATCAATCTCAGCAAGTGCAAGTTTTTTGAGAGTTCAATAACATATCTGGGTCACATAATTTCAGAAAGGGGGCTTGAAAAGACTAAAGACAAAATACAGGCTATAACTGATGCACCAGCTCCGAGAAATATTTCCGAAGTCAGAAGCTGGCTGGGTCTGGTGAACTACTATGGAAGATTTTTGCAGAATCTATCCTCTAAATTGAACCCGTTATACAATCTACTACAGAAGGACCAGCATTTCCGATGGAGTCATGAATGTGAGAAGGTGTTCAGGAGCATCAAATCTGAAATAACTTCGGATGTTGTTCTTTGTGCGTACAATCCAAAATTACCTCTATCATTGGCGACCGATGCGAGTCCATATGGGCTAGGGGCTGTGCTATCCCACACATTCCCAGATGGTCAGGAACGACCAATTGCTTACGCCTCGCGATCTCTTTCAAACTCAGAAAAAAATTATAGTCAAATTGACAAAGAGGCGACTTCAATATTCTGGGCGTTAAAAAGATTTTTTCGTTATTGCTATGGCCGTAAGTTCACACTAATCACCGATCATAAACCATTAGTTGCTATTTTTAGCCCTATCAAAAGTTTACCAAGTATGGTGGCCACTCGTATGCTGCATTATGCACAATTTCTGCAAGGCTTCACATATGAAATTATGTATCGAGCGACGGGGGACCACGGCAATGCAGATGCGCTTTCTCGTTTGCCTCTACAGTTGGATGAACCTAAAGATGTTGACAACGTAACCTACTACCAAATGCAGCAAATAGACGTTGTTCCGGTTACCCAAAAACGAGTTGCTGAGGAGACAGGTAGAGATCCAACTCTAAAGGAGGTGTATAACAACTTATTGCTGGGAAAAAAATTAGACACAGCTGGATTCGAAGGTAAAGACTATCAATTCTCACTAACAAATGGTACAATTCTCAGGAACAATCGGGTGGTGATTCCTCAGACACTGAGGGAATTAATACTGGCGGAATTACATACTGCTCACGTCGGGATTGTTAAGATGAAAGCATTGGCACGAAGCTATGTGTGGTGGCCGCACATTGACTCTGACATCGAGGACTTAGCCCAGAAATGCATGGCCTGCAGGAGCGTTCAAAAATCATCGAAAAGGATTCAACACCCATGGGAATATCCAACAAACCCATGGCAAAGGGTACATGTTGATTTTGCGGGGCCATTTTTTGAAAAATATTTTTTGATTGTGGTCGATGCGCACTCTAAGTGGCCAGAAATTTTTCAAATGAATAGCATGAAAGCTGCAAAGACAATCGAAGTTTTACGTGACCTGTTTGCCCGATATGGTCTACCCTTGACTTTGGTCAGTGATAATGGGCCTACTTTTACCTCGGGGGAGTTTAAGAGATTCTTAAAAGACAATGGTATCAATCATAAGCTCACTGCTCCATACCATCCAGCTACTAATGGTCAAGCTGAACGATTTGTTCAAAATATGAAAGTGGCTCTCCGGAAAATGATTAACGACACAGGTAACATTGCTTATAAACTTTCTAACTATCTTATGCGTTACAGAAAGACGCCAAACTCTACAACCGGAGTGGCACCTTGTACATTATTTCTCCAGCGAGATATACGCATCAGGTTGGATTTGATCTGGCCTAACACCATCGAAAACGTAAAGGAGAAACTACACGGGCCATATCCTAGTGGTGTGCAATATTATCCGGGAGATAAGGTTCAAGTAAGAGATTATACTAACAAGGACAAAAAGTGGGAGTTTGGAAAAATAGTGCGTCAAGACGGACTTTTCAATTATTTCATTGATGTTCACGGGAAGCTGTGGAGAAGGCATTGTGACCAGATTCAGAAATGTAACGTGGATGAAAAACAAGCACCGAAGGATCCAGATGTGGAGCTTCCAACCCCTGCCCCTATGTTCCGCCCCACATGCGGTGATCCTACCACAAATTCACCGATACAAACATCTGGTGATGAGTTTCAGTTACCGGTGGCACAATCACCTAAGCCCAATGAATCCTGGAGTGAAAGAGTAGTTCTACCATCACCATCAACCTCGAAGGAAGCACATAATAAGAACGTAGACACCGAAGAAGCACCCATGGTTCGAAGAAGCAGTCGCGTTAAGAAACCTGTAGAGCGGTTGGGTTACTAAACAATTAAGAGGGGAGGACTGTTGTGTATTTACCAACCCTGAACTCAGAAATCTATAATGACACATACGCACCCTGGAGAGGTATTTGCGATTAACATGATAGACTTCCTTCTGTCAAAAATACCTTGTGGTTTCTTTCTCTTTTTGCGATAACCTCCAAACCTACAGGTCATAATTCTCCTATACATAAGCTAAGTACTTGAATTAATAAATGAATATTTTATATAGAAAGGATCGTCTTCTTATTTAATTAATCAAGAACTTAACACATGCAACGTCGTAGGTTTACAAATTGTGTAAAATGATAAGTTTACGCAAAGTTTGTATGAACGACCTTTCTTAAACATTTGATAAAATGCTATAAGTAATTCAATCAGAGTAAGAGTCACAGTTGCGTTTGGATAAGTTAAACCAGTTTGGTTAATTTTGCGCAGCAAAATCCTTTTATAAGTTTAACCAAATTGTGTAAATCATTTCCCATACAAAATTTGACAGTTCATTAACTAAAAGATAAACTTTTTCAATTTGTAAACTTATCTAGGGTTTTACGAAGTTGCATGAATACCCTTAATATTTACTAAGAGATAATGGTGCAGCAGAATAAGGGACAACTTCTAAGAAAAATACACTTCCAGCCTTACAACTCACGTATGGTTCAGCCGAAAGATACTATAAGAGACCGCCATACAAGCTGCATAATCAAACCAGTGTATCAAGACCACCACGTATATTATAAACGTGATACCAGATAAAGACTTCCCCCCACGAGTGGTATGGGGTCTTAGAGCAAAGTGCCAACAAGTGAATATTGCCAGTTTTGACTATGATTTGCCGGGTTTGTCCGTAATTTGCCGGATTTGTCCGTGATTTGCCAGTTTTGACTGTGATTTGCCGGATTCATCTGTGATTTGCCAGATTCGTCCGTGGTTTACCAGATTCATCTGTGATTTTCCGGTCCAGTTTTCATCTATTAATTTTTCTGGATAAACGCAAAGGAATAGCCAAATCTATAACCTCATCGGTAAACAACACAAACATATACTTTAGCAAGGAACCGAGGCAGGAAGACTAAACAGTACCAGAAATTGTTTTTTTTACGAATACAATACACTGCATGTTAAATATAAAGAGAAGTTTGGTTTCAACATTAGTAAAGAATTGATTTAAACTTAAGTTTCGTACTTCTTAAGTGGGAACCCCGGAAAACTGGTGAGCTACCTCAGCCTTAGGTAAAAAAGATACATCACAGTTTTCGGGTTTTAAAAGCTGAATCACGAAAAGTAAAAATATAAATCTCCTAAAAATTATAAAATTTAAAAACTTTTCCACTCCATAAAATTATAAACATCTAATAAAATTAATTTAAAGATGGGAAAAAAACGATTTCAGTTTTAAAGAACTTTTAGATTAACTCAGCAAAAAGCAAAACAAAGGTTGGGTTAGGTAAGAGGGCTGACAGTTGATCTTGTTACCGTCACACTTAGATCTATGTAGGTCCGTTGTGATACCCTAGGAAGTTGTATTCCACTTAATTTAAAAACCTATGTGTTCCGTTAACAGCCAAGCCATTAAGAGGCGCTTATGAAGTTCAAAAGGCTATTAGCCGAAGTTCTAGAAAGTTTCTCTAAGTCGTCATAGAAATGATTTTAGGTGTTTCTTTCTTAAATGACAGAGTGCTGGGCAGCGGCAAAGGAAATATGAGGTATCCTCGTGTGCTTCTTCGTCGCTGCACCCTCTACAAAGGTCGTCAGTTCAGAGTCATTTTCTTTTTGTGGTATCTCAGTAGGTTTGTGTCCGGTGATTATACTAACAAGGAAACGGACACGGAGATGTTTTTTGTTCATTTGCATAATTTTGTCTGTTCTCTGATTCGCAGATTCCATCTTTCCTTGTTTTTTTCTAATATTTTGTTACCAATATCTCGTTTGATGCTACAGTTTGTTACTTTAATATATTTTTCGTAACAAGAAAATGGAAAAATTAAATAAAAATTTATAGAACAATGAAAGTATTTCGGTTGAAAATTGAAGATTACCAGAAAATTATAATATCGACTTTTTTGAGGTAAGACCCCAAACTGATTTAAATGTCGCCAATCATATATTATTCAAATTTTGAACCAATAACCGTTTGCCTTCCCACCAAAACACATGTCGAACGAAGTAAAATTTGACGTATGTACGTATCTTTTACATCGTTTTATTTCAATGCCTATAGGTCATAGGGAAAAAGCATGCGTGCAAGAAATATCTAGCTTGCAATTTCGAACAATTGTTGTCATTGCTCAAATACTCTGCAGTTAGTCCCTAAGAAGATAGGAGCAGAGAAATTTCCCTACATTTTGTGTTTACGTGAGTTGTTTTTTTTTTAATTTGCCACTTTATATCTTATTAGGGACTAACTGCAGGTCAATTAAAATCGAAATACCCTTTTCCGCAAAAATAAGTTTCATCTCCACATTATTTGTCAAGCCATCAACTTTCAAATTCGGCTAGTGTCGATGGATTAAAAAACATTAAACAAATTTGAATTTTTTTATTTTTCTACTGCCCTGGAAAAAAATTTACTGAAGGGCAATTTGGTGACTTTTGGATGGAGTTTGGTAAACTTCTAATGAGAGTTAATTTGCTTCATTGTTTGTTACCGTCAGCGTTGTCGGCTTCATTCATTAGTTGCTCTTTTGAACAATATTGCGAATGAAATAAATGATCTAGTCCAAATATTATATACACCACTGGCCTTTTGAATGGGTTCAGTCATTATTTATTTTTATCTATTTTTCTTCTCCCCAAATATTTATTAGACGTACCCCCATTTGTTCTGCATATATTGGAAGGCCACTTATTATTTGATATATAAAACAAACTTGGAAAATGCACTGTTATTTTATTATTTTTGATCATTTTAACTCACGTTTGCACCACTTGAATAGATTTACTGCCAATAATTTAAGTTTACGTCAAACAGAGTTGGTTAATCGCAGTTTTTTGTTTGTCAATCGAAAGTTGGAATTGTTTCTGTATAAAAAGAGCTGCGAGAAGCCCTTGACTGAGGAAGAAAAAGAGTAAACCAAAGCGTACAGTTGATTTATTCTTAAACATCGGGATATCGCACGAAAAATATAGTAAATGTCAAAAAATAGTAAGCAAAAATTTGCACAATGAGTTTGAATCTGTGAGTCATTAAGCAAACTATTGCCTACTATTTTTTTGATTCTGCCATGTTTTTCCTGCGACATCACTATCTCTTAGAAACAATTCACTGCACTCTTTGAATAACCTTTTTTCTTCCTGACGTAAACTAAAATTAGTGGCAGTGAATTCAAGTGGCGCAAAAAAAAATATTTTTTAAGTAAATAATATCAAAGAAGCATATCAAAGTAACATTGAATTTTCCAAGTTGGTTTAATATCTCAACAAATTATATCAATTGGCCCCCCAATATAGGTAAAACAAATAGGGGAATAAATATTAAGGGAGATGAAAAATAGTGTGGCGAAATGACTGAACCTATTCAAATGGTTGGCAGTGTATATAAGTCTATAAATTCAACATATATTTTGCATTTTCCTCACATTCAGTTCATAATTCTAATTCTAAATTATTGAAATCATTCATCACCGAAATAGGTCAACTATCAACGAAATCATTATTTCTACTTAGTGTGTTGTTTTACCAACACTGATTAGGTGTGAACACACTAATCTACACACCACTTGTCCTAAACCCACAAACTAATTGCAATTCTTAGTTTATAAAATGAAAAACATTTCCGTGAGCATGGAAAATTTTAAATGTAAATCTCTCTTTCTGATAACGCCGGCGCTGCTGGTGACGAAACAATTTGCTCATGTTACATAAAACATAATGAAAATATCCCATTCTACCCTCTGCCCCCACCTCTTTATGTCTCCATAACCAAAAACTACCTATTTTATATACATTAGGTATACATATGTAGTTACTTATACCTTTAGGTTATAAAATTTTGTGTGTTTGGTGTAATGTGGTGAGGCATGTAAAGCATGCGAAACGCTAATTAAATCCTACAAAACCACAACGTTTTGTGTGGCTCCTGCCACTATACTCATCATGCTTGCTCATACAATTATTCCACACTATATTGAGATTTAGCATTTTGTAATTCTCTTCAAGCTGTTTAAATTTAATGCATTATAGACATAGTTTGTACAAATGTCGACAATGTCTATCAGCGTTAATGTTGCTTTTAAAATGAAAACTGGAACCAAAACCAATTAAACTACGAATAATTTAGGCGAAAACCAAATTTCTTCTAAGGTTTAACTTATTATTATAAGACTCTTGTTAGGAGCCACCAGCATGCAGTAAGTATCTACTTATTAGAGGAAACATTATTACATTGATAACCTAAAAAGTTTGGGTCTAGCGATAGGTTAGTTAGGTTAGGAAGAAGGGCTGACATTTGATCTTGTTGCCGTCACACAGTCATCTTCATAAATGTAGATCCGTTGTGATATCCCAAGAAGTTGTATTCCACTTAATATTAAAAACCTATGTGTTCTATTGGCAGTCAAGCCATTAAAAGGGGTTGATGAAGTTCAAAAGGCTATTAGCCTAAGTTTTAGAAAGTTCTTCTAAGTCGCGATGATTTCCTAGGCGTGTTTCTTTCTTTAATAACTGTATTCTATACTCCGTAAAGATAAAAAAAAAACACATATTTATAACTTTTACGGCCTAAAAACAGTTCTGCGAAGCGTGAGTCAGCATCGCCATTTTCGATTTTCAAAAAAAAATTGTGCTGTATTGTGCTCAACTTGTCCCACCTTTGTGCCGTTAATATTTTTAAAAAATTACAAAAGTATTCATCCGTAAAATTTGCAAATTTGCGAATTTTTTTAAAAATATTTACGGATGAATGCTTTAAAATTTTGCAATTTTTTAAAATATTTACGGCAAAAGGCGGTACAAGTTGTCACAATACAGCACAACTTTTTTTTTGAAAATTGAAAATGGCGGTGCTTACATCACGGCATCACGCTTTGCAAAACTGTATTTTGGCCGCAAAAGTTACAGATATTCGATTTTTTGTATCTCTTCGGAATATGGCAGCACAAAATGAGCGCAATACAGCACATGTTAGTTTTTGAGAAGAATGTACAAATTAAAAAAAAAACATAAATTAAATTTTGGCCCAAAAGTTACAAATATGCGATTTCATTTATTTCTTCTGATATGACATCAACTTTTTTTTTTGAAGATCCAAAATGGTGGTGACAACTTCATGCATATACCTTTTTTAAAGATCTTAGGGCCTTTTTATTAATGATCTATTATCTGAAACTTCTAATCCATTAAATTGTTTTGCTGATGATAGCACCCTCAGCTTTTCATATTCGTTTCTAGATTCACATCCCTGCACTTCGGATGTGGAACTTGAACGGCAGCGTATGATAAGCTCATTTAATTCTGATCTTGACAGCACTGTCCAGTGGGGAACTAAAAATCGTGTAGAATCAAAAACCCAATGCTGTCTGTTGTCATAAAAGCGAAACCCACCCCCTTTGCCGCTATCCATGAGCGGTACTAGCATCGAGGAAACTAAACAGCTTTCAGTTCTGGGTATGTGCATCACAGATCACCATCTGTGGAACGATCATATATTCAACGTCGCCAAAAACGCTGCAAAGTGCTTAGAAGATGCAAGAAATTTTGTTCCCCGTCTGTTCTGGCTGCAATCTACAAAGCCTACATTCGCCGAAAACTTGAATATAATTCTCATACTTGGGCTGGTGCTCCCATAACCCAATAACCCGTCTAAGTCTCTTGGATCGTATCCAAAGAGCTTTAAAAATGATAGGTGATAGAACTTTAACGGTAACATTCGAATCTCTTGAATATCGACGTAATGTTTCATGCCTCTCCTTATTTTATCGCTATTTTTATAAACAGTGTTCTAGCGAATTAGCCAGTTGCATTCCTCCCCTTAAACAATTCCACCGTAATACTCGCACTGCCAGGAATGCCCATCAGTTTACCCTTGAGGCCAATTTTGGACGTACTGTTAAGTACAGAGATTCTTTTTTTAGCCGAACCACACGAATGTGGAATGCTTTATCCAGCTCTATTTTTCCCTCCCATTTTGATATTCAGAATTTCAAAACCAATGTACATCGGTATCTTCTTTTAAATCCTTCCCTTTTTTCCTAACGCTCGCACTGTATTCAATCATCTTAAGGGTAGTCACCACCCCTTTAGTACGCGCATAATATAAACAAAAAAAAAAGGTATTTGTTTTTTGTAAATTTCCCATAAATGAGGTGCCAAAAATCGGTATGACGTTGAACTTTTTTTTATTAAAAATTAATAAAAAAAATGTATGTGTGACTACTACTACTACTGAAAACAGCTGACTATTTATGACCGTGAAAAGGCCTTCCAATTATTCCAAATGGCTTATTCCTTTTTTATGTACATATGGTGCCTTTAGTGACCTTAAAACGAAATTTAAAAATTTATAGAAAAAAATTATTGGAAATAGTTGACCTTTCACCACGATCTACAGATCTTTGCGATGGGAACATTTTGTCCAAATTTCCCATAAATGAGGTTGCAAAAATCAAACTTGAATTTGAAAAAAATCAAATTAATTGTGAGAATTAAGAATTTGTTATGAAATTTTTTACATGTTTTTTTGCATTCTTTGCTTTTCTTCTTTGCAAGCTTCACATCAAGTTAGCAAATCACTACCTCAAAAAGTGGGAAAAACTGTTTAAACCGAATGATTTATGGGTTTAATAATTCATGGTTATTTAGTCGTTAGTGAGTTTTGAGAATTTCGAAGTTGTCGTTCTTTGTTTTTTTTGAAGACTGGTAAGACCTTCTAGGCATGACATTTCATTACATAACAATTTGCTTTTAATTATTCGTCAATTAGGTGTGACAAAATAAATTTCTCATGCAATGTTTCTTATGTACTTTTCAACAAACACCTTATTTCAGCCAGTGCACGCGTAATAAAGTTAAAAACAGTTCAATATAATCAACTCTCACAACTAATTCACAACTAATTCAAGACTTGTTAAAGACAAATAACTAAGCAATAAACCATTCGGTATTAGACGCAAAAAAACATAAAAAACATAGTGCGACTAGCTTACACTTTTCACAAAACACAGAAAACATCGCATGACAAAATTGATTTTTTGATTAAGGGCAAATAATAAAGTACTAAAATATTAATTTTTGAAGTTTTTATGACTTAAAAAACATAGAAAACATAGAATGACAAATTCGAAACTGTCACAACATATTAACGAATAACTAACGGCAAACTATGCATCTACCCATTTTTAGATTCGTGAGCAAAAACATAAAAAACATTGCATGATCAAATTAAATCTGTGACAGGATGTTTTGTTAAATTGATATCAAGTTAGCAAATAACCGAAAAAAAAACATAGAAAACATTGAACGACAAATTCTAAACTGTCACAACCAATTCACGACTTATGAACGGAAAATTATCTACCTATTCATTTTTCGATTCGTCAAAGTTGTTTTGCTAACTTGACACTCATTATCTTCACTGGTGTTTGTTTTGCATCTACATATATGTATATGAGTTTCACGATGTAGGAATATAGTTCTATAAAAAGGTATCTATAATCAACATGAGAATTTAATCGACCTAGTGAGAGTTTTACTGGGCTATTTAAGCTTTCTCGTTTTTGATTCGTTTTTTTAGTTTATCGCTTTTACTTTTAATGTTTTTCGTATGGTCAACATCGAAACACATACACCGTGTGTATAGGTATAGAACCGACAGTCAAAAAGCAGATTTAAAAAAAGGAGAATGAATAATTACCTTCCCCCCTTTGCATTCGTTTATAGTATATACTCATTATGTCAGCCTTGGGGACTAGGTATGTCTCATTCTCATCATGTTTGCGATTCAAGGAGGCAAAAAAAGATGTTAACAAAACACCAAACAAAAACAAACAAAACATATACCTAATGTGTGTTGTTTTCGTTTTAATTTAATGTCACAGTCACAGATCACACAGTTGTTTTTGTTTGTACCTACTTTTGTAGATGGGGTTAGGAGCAGCAGCAGGTGACAGACTGTTTGGTTGTATCAACTTTCAGCGAAACGACAGTGTTATTTACCGTTGTTTGTGTGGAGTGATTTCCTCAATGTCGAGCGCTGTTGAAGTGGGTTAGGTAAGGCAGTGTAGTGTACTTCATTGAAACAACCACTCAAGACAAAAGTCAACGCTGATTGGAGGAACTTTCAGTTTCAGGTGGTTTTGTAGAATGTAGAATGTAGACTGTAGAGTAAAACTCACAAATACCACTTGGATGAAGTATTTATGTTCAAGTGAAGAATTTAGGGAACAAGACACACCGAACTACGGAAGCAAAAGCAACGACATGGCGCTAACAAACGGGCAAAAATGGAAGATGGGTGACTTTTATGTTCGTTTCTCCATTGAAGCAGAATGAACATTGTATACTCTACTATACTTGTAAATGTTATCTGGTTATGGTTAGCTTTAGAAATTGATGGCTGGAAAATTAATTGGAGACTATGATGATGGTTGGTAGGTATATAGGAGCATTGTTTTGTTTGAATATTTTATTCGAAACGAATGAAAACCCAAATGGCTATTTAAGGTTTCTTTGGAAACAACTGACGAGATCTTGTGCTGGCAACATTTTCTTAAGTAAAAAAAAAAAAACAAGTCTATGGCCATGGTGACTACCTGTTTTAAGCGTTTAAGCAAGGAATTGTGAAGTAGAGTAAGGTACTACCACTTTATTTAAGTGAAGCAATTACTTTTCAGTTTATAATGTCTTTTAGTTTTTGGGTGGTGTATTGAAGTTGATATCTTTTTTATGTGAGATTTCGCTCTACTAAAACTCTTAATTAGACACACATAAAATTAAACAGGATTTCCTTAACTTATTCCGATTTCTAACCTTTGTATCCAGAAAGTTTTAACTTTAAGGCACTTACTTAATCACATTTCCGCTCTAAGATATCTTAACCAGTCTTTTTCTTAGGTAGGTATTTATATATCAGAAAAGTGGCATATGGTATTAATTATTCGTAATTTGATTTACTTCCCCTTTGAAAACTATTGAATTGGTTCTTAATGCAGAAGAATTAAAAATATTGACTTTAAAAAACAAAAGACGATATTACAGTTGTAAAATAAGTATTAAAATGAAATATCATTTAAAACAAAAGTTTTGACAAATCATACCATACATCCATTTTTTCTTAACTATGACGCTATAGAATATTGTGACCACTCTGACATTTGTACTATAACGACTCCCAAATGAAGAAGCACCATCTTGCAGACTATAAATGATACAAACCAACTTATAAAGAGCATTGATGAACTTTAGAACTTTAAGCTCTACCTGTCAAAATTAAAGCTTTGGAAAGGGAAATTTATATGGAGTTTCCTCTGTGGGAAGCTCTAGAAGGAAAAAATAGAACCTTTAAGCTATTTCAGGAACCTGAGTGATGGGTATAAAAGGACATAATTGGCAGTGGACACAGTTTACTCGTAATCGTGAATGAGTAAAGTTGGTTATAATAAAAGTGAAAAGTAAAGTTGGTGATCTAATTTCAGTACAGTTGAGTGGTTAATAATAAATTGTTTTATACTAAGAAAATAAAGTAAGGGTATTCATACAATAGCGTAAGGCCGTCGTAAACGTTGTGAAGTTTTAAACTTTGTAATTCTGTCACAATTTGTATGAAAAATTTGTCAGATTTACGTAGTTCACAACTTTACTACGTTTACGACGAGTTTACGCTTTTGCATGAATACCCTTAGTGTTTTGATTTATGAATAAATAAGTTTAAGTTTAAATAAAGTAAGTAAGTTTTGTTAACAAATCTGAGAAAATATTACAATATGTAAACGAATATATTTACTTGGGACAGTTAAAATAATTTAAAAACCAAGAAGAGAAAGGAATAGACAGAATGATCCTTACAGTAACTGTTCCAACTGTTGAAAACAATATTGGAGCTTGAAACAAAGTCTAGAAAGCAATCTAAGCAAGGACACCCGTAAGTGGGATCTTTGGACGTCTTTGGGGGAGGCTTACGAACTATCAAACATACCCTGTTGTTTTTGAACCACGTGCAGGAGCTCTTTCTACATATATGTCGTCATCATACCTTAAAAAAAAAAAATAAAATAAATTTAAATTTGGTGGCGCAACAACTCATGGAGAACCAGGGCCTAGTCACTTACAACTCTCAACCATTCCTGTGTGCGTGTTGTTGGCAGGAAAGGAGGGGACCTACAATTTTTTGCCAAGTTCGAACGGCTAGATGAGAATCACTTATTCATGACAAGAATACTCTTGGAAGATTTGTCAGTTCCTCGCGAGAGGCAGTACCTCGAGAAAAACCTTTCTGTTTTAAGGTGGCAGCGGCTGGGAATCGAATATAGGCCTTTGGCATGACAGTCCAACGCACTAACCATCATGCCACGAGGTACAACCGTCGTCATACATTGGTGCTTAATAATTTTAGATTAACTTACTGTCAAAGAGAAAAAGTATATATGCCCTTTTAAGTATGCAAATAATATTGCTTGTTCTTCTGAGAAATTGTTCTTGTCCTTTAACTCTGTAAAAAGCAACAACATATTAAAAAATTCAAATCAAAATATGAAGAAACAACAGTTCAACATATTCTGATTTGAGTAATTTTTTAAAATGTTGTTGGCAACTTCACCGTCCTTCACATTTTTATGCACTATCAATAAACAGAGAGTCAATACACGGAAAGAATTCTTAGTTCAGATCACGAATAATGAGCTGCAAATTATGAAAAACGAGTCCCGATTTATACCTTGGCTCCAGATTTCGTAATTTACGACTATTTGTTTGCAATTAGCAAAACCGAGCAAAATGAAGATATTGATACTCAAAAATATCGTAAATCAACCCTCTTAAGTATCAAAAATTGATCGTTTGAGTCACTAATTAATCATAAGTTACATACCATGTTGTGGTGCTTTATCTCTTCGAGAAGTAAATTGCGATAAGAAAGTCGTGATTCAAGAACTTTTTGTTGGTGATTTGCAGTTATTCTCATGGAGTTGCAAATTGCGATAAAAAAAAAAAAAACGTAAATCTGTGATTGAGCAATGCAAATTACTAGATATTTATCGCAAATTAATATTTATCAATATCAATATTAATCAATGCTGTTTCCGAAATTATTCTTTTGGAGAGTAAATTACGCCAAAAAAGTTGTATTTTGCTATTTTGCAAGCTTGAATCATGAACTTTAATTGCAAATCACGCAAATTTTGTAAATTGAATTTTGAATGTTAAATTACCAGTTTTTGTATTAATTTTGGAACAAAATGCCTTGATTTACGGATAAAACTTGATTCGTAAATTGCTACTGCAAATTTTTCAATTTGTGATTTTTCAATTCTTTCCGTGTATCTTACTCTAACTGTTCATTCCGTTTCATTTGTTAATATACGAGTACTAAACTCCCCAAAATGTTTGTATTTGCTTAACGATTTATTCTACCAAAGGCTTAAATCCAAAAAAAAAGTCGCATTATTAGTGAAGATAAATACTGAAAACCACCTCCACACTAACAACAACTTTTCGCACTTTATCAATCAATAAATTAATATTTATTTTTATTCTATTTAAGCAAGCCTTCTCAAGTTTGACAGTTTGTTACATAATTAATTAGTTTTGTGATTGATCGTAACGAATTTCTATAAATATCAATTCTGAAACAAAAACAAAAAAACCATTGAACGAATCGAAGGGTAGTATTATCCTTTTGGAAACCAACACAGCTAGATGTGGCTAAAACAATTCGAAAATTAATTGACCTCTTATGGTAAGTTAAATATGTATGTACATATGTACCTATGTATGCATAGATTTACATACATAAATATACATATATGTATATGTACATACATACATTATCTGTTTCAGAAATTGTCTATCGGCATAAAAGTTTTCTCAACAAAAAATTAAGGAGACAATATAATTATTATTGTTGTATGTATATGTATAAGTTTCAATAGCTTTGTACATATGTAGTTGTTTTTTGGGAACTGTTGTAATTTTTGTTTTAGCAATTCAAAAAAACTTTTTAAATAGTTACATAGGTACCTACTGGGAAAATCAAGCTGCTTATTATTTACTTATTATTTGCTTATTATTTACATACATATGTCTCACTAAACCATCGCTTCCATTCGTTTAACCGAACGTCTATGAATCCTAGTCATAGATGTTCAATAAAACGAAAAGATTCACAATCTGCCATTTGTTTACCGTTTTCAATTCCGGTATCTGAAGTGTACAGCCACCAATGAATGTAAACAAAATATATGAGGGTCATTCCGTATTTCTATTATCGTCAGACGATATCGCTTAGATCCTCGGTTACCAAACTGTGTTCCGCGGTATTGGGGTTCCGAAATATATATTTGGGTCTTTTTTAGGGTTCCACACCATAAAAAGTTTGGAAACCGCAGGTTTAGACGATAGTCTTGCTTCAGGTTACATTGAAAATGAATATCGTCTTGACGATCTCGTTTGGGCGATAAATTATTTGATTTACGTGTGTAATTCAATAATCAACAAAACAATAAAGCTTCGACAATAGCTTAAAAGGTATCGTCTTGTAATTACTTGATTGCTTTAAGAGCTACTTTTTAATGTATACGAAAATAAAATAATAATTTAATAATTACGGCATTAATATCAGTTCATAGTTTGAGCTTTCAGTAAATATCCTAAGAACCGATAAAACCTACCCAATTCATGTGGAAAAATTACTAGTTTTTGTCTAGTTTAGTGAAAGCCCTGACAAGGGTTCGGTAGGGGCAATCTAGAAAAGGAAAATTTGTCAAAAAAATAGTGAGGAAAAAAAATCTACAACAAGTTTTTCCAAAGTCGTTTTACCCCATAATGTTACTTAACTGATGAGGCATGAGACAAAATCGAGAGTTACCATCCTTGCTAGACCCTTGTAAGGGTAAATGTAAAAACTTTATATTGTACTAAACTAAAGTATTTTCCAAATAATAATCAAACAATTGAAAAGTATACTTTGGGTTGGTTTTCAAAGGGATTACTGTGTAAGAAAAATAAACTTTTGTTTTAAAATAGCATAGGCTGGGAATCCACAGTAGAACTCCATCTGTAGTTAAACATGAACTACTCTAAGTACATATAGTTTTTGAGGAAGAAGTAATAAGTTAAAAAAAAACTGATAAACATATTTTATTCAATTTTAAATAATTTTGATGGTAATCATACATCTTTTGACAAAAAAAACTAAACTAGTCCTAGAAATTGGTTAGCCCTAGATAACTTGTAATAGAGTCTTTGCTCAAGGTCGCGGAAAGTCAAGCCTAATTTTTTGCACTACATTAATGGGAAATTTGTAGGTATTTGAAAGGTCACTTCACTTCTTTAAAGGTCACCAATTTTCAGTAATTGGACAGGCATAGATTTTTTTTATGAATTAAAAAAAAAAAATTCAAGGCCATAGTGATTTTTGGTACCTCATTAATGAGAAATTTGCAAAAAAAAATGGAATACTACATTATGTATCTGAAAAATCTACACACCTAAAAAAAAAGCTAACTTAGGGCCATTTGCTGATACGAAACTTAAATATTTAAGTAGAACATAAGCGCTTATGTGACAGTTTACGCAGAGGAAAAAGTAGAACATAAGCTTTTAAGTAGAACATAAATCCTTAAGTTTCGTATCAGCAAACGGGTCTTAGTTTCTGGAATTGGTCACCTATAGATTCTTTTTTATGAATTTTTAAAAAATGTCATGGTCATAGCAATTTTTTGGACCTCATTGCTGAAAAATTTGTAAAAAAAAAAAATTGTCTACCACCTGAAATGCCATTATAAATAAATAAATTTGGTGGCACAACAGCTTGTGGAGAACCAGAGCCTAGTGACTTACAGCTCTCAACCATTCATATTTGCGTGTTGTTGCCCGAACTGCTTGATGAGAAGCACATATTCATGACAAGTATACTCTTTGTCACTTCCTCGCAAGATGCAGTACCTCGGAAAAAACATTTCTGTTATTAGGTTGCAGCGGCTGGGAATCGAACCCAGACCTTCGGCATGACAGTCCAACACACTTACCATCATGCCACGAGGTACTACACCTGAAATGTCATTAGATCTTGATAAAATGTCAGCTAGTTTCAATAGAACATACATACGTCAGCCATAAATTCTATTTTACGATTTCTTTTAATGTTTTTTTTTTTCAAGGTCACGAACAATTTTTGGCACCACACTGTAGTTGTACAAAAAAATTATGCTACTGATAAAGCCTAAGAGCCAGCAATTAATTTTGGGAATGAAGGTACCTGTATATAACCAAAACTTATTTACATATATTGCCTAACCAGATATTTGATTTTAATGTCGTGTTAAAACAAAATTAGTTTCAGGTAATATCTGCTTGACATCGTTTAAATTTAACACTGCCTTAAATTTACATTTTACCCGAAAATCTTGCTAATTTTGCCTGTAAATCTTGTTAACTTGGGATGAAAATCTAGTTAAAAAACATGAATAATATGTTCAACGTCCTGTCAATTTAAAATGAAGATCTAGTTAATGCATTATGATCCAATGTTGAATCACCCCTTATTTAGTATGTCTTGAATCTAGGTCCCATCTCTAACGCTGCTTACCGTCCAATTCATTTTGGATTATTCTGAAAGTACAGAAATTTATTACCAAATACATAATATGGACATATATTATTTAAAAACAAAAATATGATACTTACGCATACCCTGGGCCTCTTTGTGATATATAAAAACTTGTGCCAAATATCAATGATTTGAAACTGATTTTGTTTGGATGGCTTGTGTGTTTTCGCTTTTACACTGGTGTCACTATGAAATAAACTGGCAGAGTGTTTCTTCAATATAAGGCCAGGTTAAATTCAACAGGTTAACATTGTAAAAATATCCATTTAAAACGTTACTCCAACCTGATTTGTGGTAAAATAGAAATGTCTCAGTTCAAATTAGCACTATATTCTAGTCAAAATTTCTTGTTTACAGAATGAAGTGTTAAAATACTAGGTCATCTTCTTAAACGTACTTAGAAATGACCACCAGGCTGATTTAACCTAACCTAGGCAAATATTTGGACGATACAATCTTTAACCAGAGCTACATAATATACCCAATGGCATGATTCAATTAGAAAATCACTTTTTTATAAATAACATTATGTTATAGTCACTATAAATATAGATCCGTTTTCCTACAACATTCTTTTCAACTTTCCATTAATATTATATTGATTTCTTTGGTTATCAAACCAAAAACCCGAATCATCTTTGTGATTCTGAGATACTCAAATATTATTGGTAGGTACATTCATCAAAAAGTTATTTTTAGGTACCATCTCTATGACACATGAGCATTAAAAGGATAAACAACATCAACGTCAAAACTCAAACAAATTATAAAATTCAACCTGTTCATAAGAAAAAGATATATTTCAAAGAAATACATTTAGTTATAGATACAATACCTAACAATGTATCTTGGTATCTTTTATCTACAAAAGATGGATGTAGCTACCTACCGTATTCTTATTCACAGTTTCGAGAGTATTCCCTAAACACTATATACTACAGGTTTATCGAAATCAAACTTGATGCATAGTCTGATTTGAGACAGGTGAAGGCAATTGATCAGCAAAAAAAAAAGAATCTCTTCAAGAATGATGTATTAAAGAATGTGATTTAATGCGAGTTATTTTTATTATGAAAAAGTTGGTGGATTTATTTGAGATTGGGTGGTAAATGCGTATTGAAATTATTCACAATTTGACAATTGTCAAGATATAAATCGATTTATGTATATTTTAGCTGTTGTTTTGTTTGCTGTTATTTGTGGATTTTTTTACTGAGAATAAATTTTCATTCTTACATGTATGTACAAATGTTAGTCTAAGAGCCGACAGAAAATTTTTGGAGTGTTTGGATTGCCAAAATCGGAGTATGAGAGGTAGGTACATATGTATCTTTATATCGAATACCAATGTCTTGCGGATGTTGTTTCAAGCCTTTGGGAGTGCTGGGAATCAAAGAATCTCTTGGCTGGGGCATTATTGTACATTCGCTTAATGTGGCCGGCCGAGCCAATGTAGTCAAGGTATTTGATTTTTGGGAGTACATCCACATCTTGATACAACTCATATGAGTTCACGGTTGTATCTTCTCCTCCATGTGTCCAACTCACATACAGGACCAAAGTCAAGGAATTTTTCACTCGAAAAACCTGTATTTTGGGTTAGCAGCCTTGAATCCATCTGTTGCGCCAACCCGAAGTAGCATCGCACCGGTTAACTAGGGTTATTTTTCGTCAGATTTCCATGAAAATAGTGTGCGTGGGATTAGTGTTTACACCGAGAAAAAAGAACTCCTTAACTACTTCGAAGTTGTTGCTATCAACAGGAACGTTTTTTCTTAGCCGGTTGACAGATCTTTTTTTTTTGTTGGTTGATAGCAAGTATTTAGTCTTATCCTTGTTTACTTGAAGACCAACGTCTATCACCTGTTCCAAAATTGGCGTGAAAGACTCGTTAACGACTTGTTAGTAGCCGCCGATGATACCATCGGCATACACAAAAAGTTGATAGACCTGCCAAAAATAGTGCCTTTAGTTGCCCCGAGCAATACTTTCTCCAGAACGAGATTAAATAAATTACATGATGGCACATCTCCTTGCTGAAACCCTGTACTGTTTAAACAGTTCGGAAGAGCTTTTTCCTTGAAGAACATTTCATCGCAAATTTTCTAATGTCAAGTTTAGCCATCTCCATATACATAGAACTCCTTACGATGAATGCTATCATATATGTGGATTTGAAGTCGATATAAATAGATGGTATGTCTTGACTTAAAATTCATTGGTGATTCCAGCATTTGAATGAGAGTTGATATTTGACTGAAACTTGTCAATTATAGTGTTGCAGAATACCTTAAGACGCTTGCACAATACGTTGGATAGGATCTTGTAGGTAACATTTACCAGGGATATACTTAATTAGTACTTACATGCCATAGGATCACCCTTTTTGTAGATATGATATAATGGAGCTGATAGACCAGTCATCAGCTATGCACTTCTTTCCATACTTGTTTAATGAGTTGATACATGCACCCTTTCCACATATCCCCTTCCTCTTTGAATAGCTCCACTGGTAAGCCTGCTCTGGCTCCCATGTTGTTCTTGAGCTTCTTTATAATTAAGCCTAGCTTTTCTATACTGGGTGGTCGTACTTTTCTTGTTCTGGCGAGGGTTTTCTTCTTTTGTCCTGTATTCTACTCTACCTTATACCCATTAACAACTGCAGGAAATGCTGCTTGAATACATCTACTATTCCCTGTGCTTCGGTGATTCCAGGTAGCCATCGCTGTCTCAAAGAGCCTGCGTTCCAGTTATAAGGCCAGTTGTTTGGCTTTTTTTTGTTTAAAAGAACTTTTTTTTTTAATTTTCGGGGATTTATTGACTAGCACTCACATGATCCTTCATTCAGTTTGCCGAAAATTAAAAAAAAAAATATTGGTGATATTTGAGTGAAACTGACAGCAGGAATTTCGAGACCCATATTAACTCGTGATAAAAGGTCAACTATTTACCGTAATTTTTCAGCCATAGATTTTTTCTATGAATTTGTTTAAAATTGTATTCTATATTTAGAAGATCTCAAGCTCTATATGAAAGGTCAGCTAGCTTTACCCCTTAAAAAAGTACGCATATCTAAGACGTTAGATGCGTGTCATCCGTCACAGCCATTACTAGATTTCATTGAGATTTCAACGAAATCTCGCATTTTGAAATCCCAAAACTGTATGGGGAAACGTGAATATTTGGACTGAAATCCGAGATTTCATTCCAGTAGGAACATAGTATAAGAGACGATTATTTACCTTAATATTTTCTATTTAATTGTGTTTTGTAAATAACATAGAAACATTGTTTTATTTAATACATAAACTTACTTATACATTTCTAATAACTTATTTGTTGAGTACTTCGTTTCTTTATTTTCCATAACTGTTTGCATTCATCATCCTATAAATTTTAATACTCAATTGCATATTTATATTTATCTACCAAGATCTCCCACTGTGTTTAATCAATTACCATTTAAACGATTTTCGATCACGATTGAACGAAGCCAAGTCTTGACTCTTCTCAACGTACTAAATGCCCTTTCAATCGAGCTTGTGGTACAAAATAATGCTAGGGCAATATGAAGAGCAGGTCTTGTGGTTAGAAAAAAAATTTCTGCTTCCTGTAGAACATCGTATAGGTCCAGTTTTTTAAGGTCTTCAGTGGATAGTGTTTTATTTTTCCAAAGAATATACCATAATTCAGCTTCTCCATTAAAACTTTCTAATGCGTAAAATTCGGAAAAACTTTTTGATTTTTCGTTGAAATCGTATAAATTCATTTTCAACATATTCGCAGGATGCAACAAAAGGAGTGAATATGCTGGAAGGTTTTCTGCAGGAAATCTACGTTCAAGTGCTGTAACTAAGGAATCTAAGTAAGGGATCAAGAGTGATCTCTTCTAAAATCCAACAAATAAAAAGATGATTGTCCTTTTGTGGACTTTAGGTCAACTGTTGATATTTTATATAAATAATTGACTTAAAGCTCACTAGAGGACAATCTTTTTTAATATATAAAAGGTCACGAAATAAGGATACATACTAAAATAAAAAGTTTGAAATTTACAATTGTCAAGAAATAATAGTTCTTTTCTTTAGCTAATTAATTTAAAAATCCAGGAAGGCAACCAAACCCACCCCCCTCCCACCCCCTGTGTACGCTCTTGGGCAAGTGTTGCAAAAATCATAAGCACTAGAGCCGTATTTAATACTCAAGCATATAAAATGAAGTGTTTTTAAGCAATTTGAAAAAAGTACAAATTGTTGGTGCCAAATTTCTTTTAACTATAAGGCCTAGTACGCAGATCGAGCAAAAATAAATTTTATCTCTACATTTTTTTCTCAAGACAAATTCTGAAGGTGAAGAGATTAAAACTAAAGTCAAATGAGAACAGAAGCGTAGCTAGAAATTTAAAAAAAAATATAAAAATTCCTTCAATTCACAAAAATTTTAAAAAAAATTAATACTTTTTTAAGATTTTTCAAAGCTTGATTCGAACAATATAATTAGGATGGATGAAACTACCTCTAAAAAGTCTGTTACGAACATGATTTCTGGCTTTTGATAGTTTGTTCGTCAACTCGATTTTTTTACTGCACAACTTCACTACTGACAATGTTTTCAAAGATATTACTGAAGCAAGCTGGGTTATCGAACACAATGCTACTGCAGTCAAATTTTTGTTTGCGTTTTCGAACAGAAATTGTTTGCAATCTACGTTTAAAAACATTCTGCAAATGCATTTTTGATGCAGATGACGTTTTCAAAAACGGCTTGTCTCTCACCTGTCAAATTACATTTGAGTATGACTACGATGTCGATGAATTAAAAAAACCTCTAAAAATTCCAAATTTGTTGAAGGTTTTTACGTTACCGGCAAAAAATGGTTGACATTTGAATCAAAATTAACTTTTTCCGTCAAAAAAGCTCATTTTACTGATTTCAACTCGGTTTCTTAACCCAGTTTGAAAATCAGTTTAAGTTTTGTATTGCAAAAAATATTTTCCTTATCTGTTTGTGGCTCTTTGGTACCCTTTCCCATTAGCTGCGCCACTGACTGTAAAAACAACAGCTGTTCTATTCATCTATTCTTATTCTTATGTCATCATTTTCCTTACGTATTTATATTTTAGTAAAGTCGTGCGTCCTCACAACGTCTTAAATGTGGAAAGAATGAAACAGAGAGATGATTTTAGTTTATAAAAAGCGAATAATACATAAACGTCACAATTTTTTTTTGGTAGAAATAGTGCTTCGAGAATTCTTTTTCCGCGCAAAATAAAGTCAAATTTTTCGCTGGAGCTGCGTACTGCTTGGAAAAAAATTTGAGATAAAATTTGTCCTGGGAAAAATTTTATATGGGAGATTAATTTCGTCTCGATCTGCATACTAGGCTTAAGAGATAAAGAAAATTTCGCATAATTAATATTGTAAAGAATTTAGTAAGCTATATTTTGTTTTCTGAATATTTTTCGAATGAAAAACCAAAGAACAAAAATGTTACACGTTCTTGGCGCTAGAGCTCGCCTCGGATTCATGAGGACTTTTTCACACTTCATCACTAGACTATTTTGCTGAGTTTCAAAACTGATTTTTTTTTTTGGTGAAAACCCTTATTGACTGGACTATACATAGATATGTAAATACGAGTATAATTGACTTATTAATTGATTTCAAAATGGCAATGCCTCTTAAAATACAGAACTCATTTATTTATGGATTCAAGAAGAAAAATAAAGTGGTGCTATTTGACCCACCCTAATGTTTATAAATACATTTGTTTCATTCCATGCAACAACCAAAAATAATAAGTTATGGTTAAGCTCTATTTCTTTTTAAGTTGTTTTTTTCTGCATAGTAATTTATTTCATAACTACCACTACTTTCACACTTAAACTATATTTCATAGCAGCAATAAAAACTTTTGTTCAACTACTTTATGTCTAGGTACTCATAAAAGTAATACTCTTGTTGTAGATTTTGTTTATGATTTAAAGGACGGTTGATTTAATAAATTGACATTTATTAGATGATATTTTATTGCAAGGAATAAAAAAAGCAAACATTTCTTATAGAAGTACACCGTTTGATTCTTAGTAAATTTAAACAAAAATTGCGCCAAACGTACTGTTAAAAAAAACTACGTCTTTATTGTGCTGACTTCCTACTTATAGTAAACCAATACATATTTTGAAAGTCAATTTGAAACAAGAGCAGTAATTGACATGTGACTTTTTCCAGATTAAGCATAAATGTGACAACTGGCACAAAGACAGTAAGTTTTTCATCATTGTTGATAAGCAGAAATCTTTAAAGTACGCTACTGAATAAAGCGTGCAGAAATCTTTAAAGTACGCAACTGATTAAAAAACTAAAAGCATTCTAAATGAAAGAGGCCTTAAATGATTTTTTGATTAAAAAAAACCCTCCTTTTCCAATCAAGGATAGAAATATATATCCAAATCGATGAAAGTGCAAAAGTTTCATTATTATTAAAATACACAATACCCTTCATGAAAATCTAACCAAAGTAATTGGCTGGGCCAAAATTTAAATATAAATTAAATCTTCAAATCTGATATTTTTTTTTTCAATCTCATCGGTCGTATAACTTTGTAATATTTTATTCAAATCTAATTTTGAAAACCTTTTTTTTTTACTTAGAGACGCAATAAAAATGTCAATGGCAGTGGTCTTTTGGGATACTTTTTCATCAATATCCAAACTGTTCACTTTCGAAATTTATCTAAAGCATCTTGTGCCTCCATCAAACCAACACCTTGAGCTCTTGACGTTTATTATATTCTCGTTTTTGTTTTTAATTTTTCTAATGTTCGTGACCCTTTTAAGTGAAGTGAAGGCTATATCATGAAACACGCACATATGTCACACATGGTGCTAAATCTAATGATTTAAATCTCGGAAAAGTGAATAAAACATCATTCTAGGTTTTGTATTATCTCAATATATTATATTTCTAAGGTCCTGCCACGTCAGCACCAACTGTTTTCGAAACTTTATAATAGTAAAATCTTTCGTAGTTTCACCCTCAAGTTAAGCACTTATGTACATACGTATATTCAAGGATTCATGGAGTGACATATAGTTGGATATCCTTACTGAAATTCCCTTTTGATAAGTTTACTTCCGAGGGAAACTCACTAATGAAAAGTTATATAAGGACGAAATAACTCAGTAAAAGCTAGATTAACACTTCTTGTATAAATATCAAAAACTCATTAGTTTATGACATATTAAAGCGTGTCCTATACAAATATTTGGTTTTCGATAAGGACTAGGACACTCATAATATTTTAATGAGTTGTATGATGTCATGCAGGCAGTTGGGATTGAGTTTATTCTGGCATGATATTTATTAGATAAAATAATATACATACAAATTATTTTATAATCAATCAAAATTAATCACTAATCGAACGTAATTGTGTGGTCTCAAAGCAACGAGTAGGAATTCTAAAACAAAATTTCGTTTTAAATCTTTCAAATATTTTCCTGTTTTTGTGATCGAGAATTTTTTATTTAGTTGTAAGTCTTCACTTGCTTCTACATAATTTAATAAGAAGAGTAAATTGCAGTTTATACTTGCCTAATACAAAAATTTTAATCAAAGATTTTTCACAGAATACACATTAAAAACTGTATTCGAAATGTTTAAATTGCATTTTGAAAAGGGTAAGCATTATTTTTAGAAATCGTTAAAATTTTGTTTAAAAAAAATTATAAACGGTGGTAACTGGTAACAAAACCACAAAGACCGAAAAAACTGTAATTGTTTAATATCTTACATAGGATATATATCTCCTATGTATCTTTATATAAAAAAGAGATATTAAAGACCAAAATCTTGAACAGAGAGGTTAGTTTTTTTAAAGAATCTTTACTTATTGATTACAAAATGGGGTACTTTTTTTTGTTCAATTTGTTGCAATTTTTACAATTTTTTAACGGGGTTATCCCAAAATCCCAAGCTGATGGCACTGATGGAGCTGGATGGCTACAAATTTGAAGAAAACAAAATTTAAGAAACTAAATGAAATTGATGTGAAATAGCTAATTGTATTGATAAAGTAACATTATGTAAATTTTAAGGAAACCCAGATATTGATTACTCAAGTTTTCAAAAAAATTTGTTTAAAATTAAGTTTTTTTTCTTAAAGTACAATTACTATGGTATTATATTTCTATGACTGAAAACTTCCAAACACACAAACAAAAGGTTGATGACAGTAACCGCAATTGTGAATTCTTTTCTTTTGAACCGAATCTACTTCTTGGACTCTTATATGCCCAGAAAGTAGATTCGGTTCAATTTAAAAATAAATCAAACCGTATTTATTTCAGCTTGGTAAAAGCTACACACAAAAGAATTTATCAAAGGAAGAACTATGTGAGATCATATACTCCACTCAATTCGTCACTTTTGTTAACGGAAGCACAAGTAAATGTTCTTAGACTATATTGACATGAGAACAAACTGCTGGATGTAGTACAGGAAAAAAAACCGAAAGTTCAATCATTTTAAAATCATCCATGGAACAATTGAGTTGGGAAATAAAGATTACTTTTTGTAATTTATTTCAACTTTTATTTCAATTAAGATCATGTTATAAGTAATTAAATTTTCTACAATTACAATTTCACGTAATTTCAATTGCCATACTATTACTTGTAATTGTAAGAGGAAAAAATGTACTTACAAAAAAAATGTAATTAAAAAATTAATGAATTTTTAAAAGTGATTGAAGGAAAGCACTGGATGTTCAAAGGGTAGACACGGTGCATTCAAGAGGACACAAGCGTCCACAAGCTTTTGTTACAAAGCGAACCTCTGTCTATCAACTCCTACTCTCACCTCCCCGTGGTGAACATCGGGTGCCTAGTACCTTTAGCTGAAGATGGGGTTCCAATCCCTGTGGACGGTTTTAGGCGGCAGCAAACGAGAGAGGGGGGGAGGAGTGTTCCCACTAAGGCACTTCTCCTTTATCCAGGCGGCAGCGGAAGAATTCCCCAGATGGAATCAACGGTGGCGTCTACAGTTCCAGTTAGTGAACTACTTAGTGAACACCTTATATGGGCTACTACGACATATTCGTAGCTCAGGCCTATAAGGAGCGGTTTACCGGCTCCCCACCCTTGGAGTTATATTAAGGGTCTGGCCCTCCAGGTCGGGGGTTGTGCGTCGGGGTAACTTCCCTACCACGGAAAACAACAACGGTTCCGAAACAACAACAAGCCTCGGATATGGATGATCTTAATGTTGACGACCCCAGCAAACGAAACATGGACAATGAATTTCGGATCTGCACGTGGAATGTCCGGACCTTAAACAGACCACGTGCAGCCGAACAATTAGTGGAGAACCTGGATAGGCTAAAGGCTGATATAACAGCCATTCAGGAAGTGCGATGGGATGGAGAGGGCATACGAAGAATGAAGTCGTGTGACATCTACTTCGGCGAGTGCTGCAAAGAGCAGGGTCAGCGGCTCTTTGGTTGTGGTTTTGTGGTAAGGGGAAGACTTAGGCAAGAAGTCTTGGGCTTCAGAAATGTAAGCGAGCGCCTGGCCACAATCCGCATCAAAGCTAAATTCAAAAACATTACGTTGATCTGTGCCCACGCCCCAACGGAAGACAAAGATGACTCAACCAAAGAAGACTTCTACGACCTCCTCGAGAGTACGTATGATAGGTGCCCAAAGTACGACGTCAAGATCATTCTTGGCGACTTCAACGCCAAAATCGGAAAGGAGGGCATCTTTGGTTCGATAGTCGGAGGACACAGTCTGCACGACAACACTTCCGGTAACGGACTCAGGCTGATTGACTTTGCGGCGGGGCGGAATGCCATCATAGCTAGCACTCGATTCCCACACCTCAATATACACAAAGGTACCTGGCGGTCTCCAGATCAACGAACCGTCAACCAGATTGATCATATTGCGATAGACGCCAGACATGCTTCCAGTATCCTGGATGTCCGAACGTTCCGAGGGGCCAATATTGACTCGGACCATTACTTAGTTGTAGCCCAACTACGTATGCGGATATCTTTGACGCCACAACACCGAACGGATGCTGTGAAAAGATTTGATGTCGCGAAGTTAAAATCGCAAGAGATCGCTAGGACCTTTGCGGACCGAGTCTCCCGTAACCTTTCAGCAGCTCCGCCACCAGCACAAACTGCAGAGGACCAGTGGAAACACTGTCAACAAGCCATCAGAAGTGCCGCCACTGATGTGCTGGGTTTCACTAGGCGACCACAACGAAACCCCTGGTTCGATGAAGAATGCCGGCTGGCGCATGCAGCCAAGAACGAAGCCTACCAGTCAATGCTGCAAACTAGAACCAGAGCTGCTGAGAGGGCAGCCCGTGAGCTCTACGGGCAAAAACGAAAGGAGGAATGCCGACTTCTCAGAAGGAAAAAGAGAGAGCATGCGAAGCGGGCGGTCGAGTCTATTGAGGAGTGTAGCGGCAGGGGGGACGTTCGAAAGTTCTACCGAAGGGTGAGGCAATCTACCCAGGGTTACAAGGCTAGAACGGAAGCCTGCCGAGACGAGAGTGGGAATATGGTGGTAGACACACAGTCGGTGCTGAGGATCTGGAAACAACACTTTTCTAGACTGCTAAATGGCGATGATAGTCCAAATTCCGCTGTGAGGCAGAATAATCCATTCAACCTGGACGACGATGGCCAAAATTTCCGTCCACCAGACCTAAATGAAGTGCGGTTAACGATAGCTAAGCTTAAGGCGTTCAAGGCTGCTGGTGCAGATGGCCTGCCAGCCGAGCTATTCAAAGCAGGGGGAGATGACTTGGTAGGGAGTATACACCAACTTATCTTCAAAATTTGGTCGGAAGAAAGTATGCCCGATGAATGGAACCTCGGTATAGTGTGCCCCATCCACAAGAGAGGAGATGCTCTGAATTGTTCCAACTACAGAGGTATAAGTCTCCTCAACGTCGCATACAAAATTCTGTCATCTTTACTGTGTGATCGCTTAAAACCATTTGTCAACGATCTGATCGGCCCCTATCAGTGTGGTTTTAGGCCCGGCAAATCAACCGTCGACCAAATGTTCACACTCCGACAGATTTTGGAAAAAACCCAGGAGTTTCAAATCGATACACACCATCTCTTTATCGATTTCAAAGTCGCGTATGAAAGCGTAAACAGAGACGAGCTGTACAGAGCCATGTCGCATCTCGGCATCCCTGCTAAACTCGTACGCCTATGCAGGATGACGATGGAGAAATCTCGCTGTTCCGTCAAAGTCGGTAAGAACACCACCGACCCCTTTGATGTCGAGAAAGGTTTGAGGCAGGGCGATGCATTATCATGCAACCTCTTTAACATCGTACTTGAAGCAATTGTACGCAACTCGCAAGTCAACAACCGAGGTACAATTTTTGAAAAGTCCGTTCAGCTACTTGCTTATGCAGATGATATTGACATCATGGGAAGAACGAAGCGAGCTGTTACCGGCGCGTTTGCAAGTATTGAAGCGGAGGCGGCGAAAATGGGTTTGGCTGTTAATGAGGACAAGACGAAGTATATGCTATCATCGAGAAAGGAATCTCAACATCGGCGACTCGGGCAAAACGTCACGATGGATAACTACAACTTCGAAGTTGTCAAGGACTTTGTCTACCTGGGCTCCACTATTACATCGCAAAATGACATCAGTGCAGAAATCAAACGAAGAATTACTCTGGCCAATCGCTGTTTCTTCGGGCTAAGAAGGCATTTGAGTAGTAAAGCCCTCTCTCAAAGAACCAAGGAGACTTTATATAAGACCCTTATCATCCCGGTCCTGCTGTACGGGGCAGAAGCATGGACTCTGTCAAAAACGGATGAGAGTCTACTTGGGTGCTTTGAAAGGAAAATTCTTCGGGTGATCTTCGGTCCAGTCTGTATCGATGGAGTATGGAGGAGAAGATTTAATAATGAGCTCTACGGGCTATACAGCGACGTCGACCTGGTCAAAAAGCTGAAAATACAGCGGCTGAGATGGCTGGGTCACGTGGTACGCACCAGCCCGACGAGTCTTCGAATCCACCCCTGATGGTCTGCGCAGCAGAGGAAGACCCCACCTAAGGTGGCGCACACAAGTGGAGAGCGACCTCAACCAACTTGGAGTGCGTAACTGGAGGCAGTTAGCTAGGGACCGAGCTGGCTGGAGGGGCTTGTTGGTTGAGGCCGTAGTCCATCCTGGACTGTGAGCGCCATCTAAAGTAAGTAAGAAGGAAAGCACTGTGTTAATTACATTTAAGTTACAACATAAAACAGAGAAAAAATCAAAACTAACCCACAATTTGCTCTCTTGTGCTCCCTAATTGAGCACAAATTTTTAATTTTAATTTTTCAAATTTAGAAATTTAAGTTTAAGAAGGAAGGCTAACGATTTTTCGAAGATGAATGGTGGTATTTTAAAAATTCAAAAAGTATTTTGAGGTAAAATGTACATACTTAAAAATGACCTCAAACATTTTTTCGAAAAAAATTACCTCGAGAAAAAATAGAACCCCAAAGTTGCATCAAAAACGCATTTTTTGTAAATCTTTAATTTCAAATATCTCAAAAACTTGACAAGCTAAAGCAATTTTAAAGCCAGATTCAAACTCAACGCATCAGAAACTATCGGAAATATATATCTTAGTTCATGCTACAGACAAAGTTTTAAGCTTCTTAGTGCTTTTGAGTGGATTTTCAAAAACAGTAGAAACACGTCAATTCAACTACCGCTTGAGTCCCAGTGGGTTGTCGCAGAAAAAAAAATCTTAAACAGGGATTTATTGAAAATTGTGTATAACTTCAATGGTACTTTGATGTTATTTTCGAATAATTGATAGTTTTTGAGCAATTTGAGAGAAACTCCCAAAAAATGAATTTTTGTCATTTTTTTTCCATGTTGCGTCACGAAATTTTAGTCGCAAGCCTCAGATTCCGATTCAGCACCCCCAAAAGAATAAAAGAGAAGCAAAATCAAAACTACCTCATAATTTGCATAGTAAAAATACAATATGCCTGGACTATCAATGAGATTTTTCTAATGCTCTATGTACATAGGAATCTTTAACACGACTACAAATAGCGAAACTATGGGGGACTATAATACTACGCATAACAATTCTAAGTATACAATTTAAAAACTCGCCAATTACTAGTGTCACAACTACGAAAACGGTTTAAACCGTAACAATAGGGTTAAAAGTGCGAAACAACAAATTTTAAAATGGATAATGATGATTCCTATTGGTCAAGCATAGATACATACATTACAAAATAAGAAATGTGAATAAATATTAATGATGGAGACGCAAGTGGGGATAAATTTATACAAACACGGGGTCGGAGTTAGGCAAAATAAGGAATGCCAGGAAATTTAAAATGCCGGGAGATGATTTCTATTGGTTGGCCGATAAAAAGTCATCACCGGGCATTTTAAATTTCCTGGCATTCCTTATTTTGCCTAACCTCGACAGCGTGTTCAAATAAATATACCCATTGTGGCCCTGTCACAAGTATCAACCTATTGACTATCCTAAACAACACGTTCGGCCAACCAATAGAAGTCGTCACCAGGCATTTTAAATTTCCTGGCATCCCATATTATGCCTAACTCTGACCCCGCGTATTTGTATAAATTTATCCCCACTTAAGTCTTATGTAATGTATCTATACTTGACAAATAGGAATCACCGTTTTCCATTTCTAAATTTCTGTTATTTCGCACTTTTAATCCTATTGTTGCCCGCCAAAAACCCAAGCTTCAAACCGTTTTCGTAGTTGTGACACTCGTTATTGATGAGTTTTAAAATTGTATACTCAGTATTATTGTACGTAGTATTATAGGCCCCCATAGTTTCGCTTTCTGTAATTGTGTCGGTTTCCCTAAGCTTTCGATCATCATCAAAACGTTTTTTTTTTTTTTGAGAAATAATTACTATTATTATTATTTTATTTAATTAGACTGTTATTTCCTGAGGAAATGTTTTTAGTTTTGTTTCAGTCTCACACCACTTTGTATACCACATTACTGTACTTAATTTCTTTTAATATTTCTTCTACTTTTACCTATACTGAAAAAAACAACAAAAATAAATAAGATGTATTCATGTTTCAGAGAGGCCGACAAGTGAGAAGATACTTAAATGTACATTGTTTTGACGTTTCTATAAACAAATAACCTCGTAGCTGATTTATTTATTTATTTTGATTGATTGATTGAATATTTGAACAACTGAAAGATTACTATTCTCCAAATTAAGACCAAATCTACTTTTGATGTTAAATTAAATTTTTAGAATGAAAAGTTAAACAAAATTTCCGTTTATAATTTCGTTGTGGATAATAATTAACTTTTAGTATGGGATTTTTCAATTGACATCAACAGCGTAGATACTTGGCTTAATGGTATGTAAATATGTTAGAATGGTGATTATAGTTTATAAGCTATTTTTTTTTAATTTACTATTAAATTTACCTAAGTTTATCAGTTAGAAGAAAATTCAATGCAAATAATATTACCATGTGAGTATTGATACAAAAAAAATTAGTTAATATTTCAAATGATGAAAAATAATAACCAAATAACTTAAAATCTTAAAAAAAATATGGGTAAGGTATTCTATCTGTTATATTGTTTTCACAGTGATATCTTTCATCCGGCCTTATGGGAAAACTACTCTTCTATTATGCATTATTAGATTTCATTGACATTTACAAGTTAAAGGCGAACGAACGAAAATGAATTCAAAATTGAATAACATAAAAAAGGTGCGTATACGCCACAGTGAAACAATGTGTTAAAGTTTGCTTTTTGATAGGCTGAGTAGTTAACTTCAAAGCTTATTAAAGAAAGTTGATTGTTTTATATGAAATTCTAAACATGTTATGTATTTATAATAAGTTGGAATGAAATTGTTTTTTGTTTTTTAAACACAAATTTATAAATAAATCTTGTTAATGGTCAAAGTTCTTTTCTTTTTAATTCAAGTTTTACTTATTGTCCTCAGAATTTCCCTGAATAACGACTGGTAAATATAAACCCCAAGAAAAAACATCACAGTTTTTATTTAAACCGTATCTTGATCTTACAATAGCTAAATCAAAATTATCCTCTTAAGCCTAGTACGTAGATCGAGCTAAAATTTTGCTCCCATTTTTCTCTCCAAACACCAGCTAAAATCCTAGCTAAATTTTGACATACAATTGTTGTGGAGAATACATCACAAAAACAGATGTTCTCTGAAAAGAAATTTTATCCCACAATTTCAAAGAATTTTATTTTTATATTTCAAGTGAAAATAATCAACTAGAATAGACTTTTTCTTCAACATTGATAAATCATTTGTCCATGAATATTTTTCGTTCTTAATTTTCATTTTCAAAATGTAAAGGTCACGTTAATGTCACAGATAAAGAACCTGCTCGAGAATTAATGTGCCGAACAATTATTTCACGCGCTAAATTTTGACAGATAGGTGCCGTACAGTAAGAAACAAAAATTTGATTTTTTAGCTGGAGCTGCGTACCTCTCGGCTAAAATGCTTGACTGAATTTTAGCTTAGCTAAATTTTGGAGAGAATTTTGTATGGGAGCGAATTTTAGCTCCATCTGCGTACTAGGCTTTAAAAAAAAAAATATTATTTGCATTCAATTTGTCGGTTGTTAATTTCACTTTAGAATAACTTTAGAAAAATGCATTTAGAAATAAATATTCAACCAGAAAATTTTATTAAAAGCTTCACCTTGCTTTAAAGGAAAAGTAATATGTCCGTTTTTAATTTTTAATTTTGAAAAATACGTACCTAATTTATTTATTTATTTCAAAACCATACAAAATTAAATTTCTTATTAAAATCTCCCTTTGGAACATAAAGACAAATGAATTTGATACCATTTCTGGTTTTACTCCTGGGTTTTTACTTTAACATCATACTTCTTCATTATTGAATATCCCAATTTATCTTTCATAGAGGCAAGTACATACAGCGCTGTTGTATACATTATGTTTATCGAATGATTAATTACTTTTTATTGATTCGAATGTGTTGACTTGAGTGTTTTGAATTTTTTGTTTACAAATGTTTGTTAATGAATGAGTATTTTCCTATTCTAACTTTATATACAAATATCAACATTCAAGACCTCGTATATGATATCGCTAAAATTCTAAAAGCAATAAGAAACGTTATAAGAACGCATATTTTTGTTCAGAGTTAACATAGGTAAGGAATACTTTTTGCTTATGACATTAGATGTTTTTTTGCTACCCCATGGGTATCAAAAAAGGAGAAAAGCTTTATGCCCCTTATGGAGGTAAAGCATTGCCCCATTGACCATCCTCAAATGGCCAAATGGCTAGATAAATATATTTTCATGCAAACCTACTGTTAAAATGTTGAAAAGAATCCTGGGCTTCTCATACCTCACCCACAGGACCACTTTCACATTACTTTTAGAGGAGTGCCCATATTTATAAAGCGAGTTCAGCAGTTTCCCGCTCTTCTTGCTTTTTAGTTTTCAGAATTTGAAAAGTTTTAGGAATCGTCCATACCGGATACTCCATACTAGTAAGAAGGGCTCTTTATTTTGCCGATCCTATGTAGGAAAGCGTTAAAGTAGCAAGCGGTGTCCGGTGAAGAACTGTGTGACGTAATAGCTTCCGACTCTGTTTTCCGTCTCCCATCGTTTTTACCACTTCTGTTCTGTTAGCAATTTGACTTCCACTATCGCTGCTTCCACTCCGATATCCACCATTTTTTGGGCTGGCCACGATACCAGAAAAGTGACGGTATCGTTTAGTAACGGTATCGGAAACATAACCAATAACGAGACGATACTAGCTTTAAGGCATTCGAAACGATACCGACACGATACCAAACCGAGATTTTTTTATACGAGACGAAACGAGACTGAGTTATGCGAAACCGAGTTATAAGAAACCGTACTTTAAGCACCAACATTTACCGATACTTTCGGTAGTATTGTTTGGAATCGGAAAAAAATAGATTTTTGAAAAATATAATTAATTTATACAATTAAACAATTCCAAAAATTCCATTAATTGGTTCAACTACAAGATCAAGAACATGGAACGAAGTCGTGAATTTTATTTTTGTTTGTGACTGAGACGAGACGGAAATCAGACGAGTTCGATACCGATACCGAAACAAGACTTTGCTTTACGCAACCAAACGAGACTGAGTAGTACGAGACCAATACTGAGACGAAACTGACATTTTTCAATTTTAACGATACCCAGACGATACTTACCAAAGTGTCGTTCGGTTTGGTATCGTGGACAGCCCTAGCCATTTATTCTAAGGTGTACTTTTATTTAGGGCTGGCCAAGATACCAGATAAGTCTCAGTAACGTTTGGTATCGGTATCGGAACCCAAAACAATACGGATACAATTGATACCAACTTCAAAGCATACGAAACGACACCGAGGCGAGACTTGATTATACGAAAGGAAGTGAGACTGATTTATACAAAACTGATACCGTGCCCAATTTTCTTTTGCATTGTTTTTCTAATCATTCCGATAAAATTTTCAAATTCCTATCTTGGTTTCTCGAAATTGGCTCTAATAATCTTGAAACAGCATTGTTTCTCTGCTATCCTATTTTGACACTAAATTTTTATTTTATATTCCTAGTGATGTTTTTTATACCTAATCTTAAATATACCTACCAAACTCATCTAGAGGATCAAGAACATGTTGCCAAGTCGTGCTTATTTTTTGTTTCGTGACTGAAACCACACCAAAACCAGAAGAGACCGATACCGACATGAGACTTTGTTATACGGAGACCATACGAGACTGAATTATACGAGACCGATACTGAAGCCGAAATTTGTCAAATTCTGAGACGATATTTACTAAAGTATCGTTTGGTTTCGTATCGTTGCCAGCTCTACTTTTATTACGTTGTGCTAAAAGACCTTGTGGCGTCACTCCAACAATTACAAGCGCGGTTGGCTTCGGTACCGTGCGGCAGGAGCTAGTTACGCGCAGAGTACCTGCACTAATACTACTACTTTCTGTATTTCTCTGGTTGAATATTTTTTCATTATAGGAGGAAACCATTAGATGTGGATATCAGGATTCTTCTTTTGCTTGCTGTGGGGTATCCGATATTTACTATTAATCTGGACAAGGTCGCTTTAGAGGTACGTACCGTGACCAACCAAAAACTCAGCTTAGCGATTTTTGTATTGTCTTGAGACAGCCCGTGTATTTTTTCTTCATTTGATGCTAAGGTACAAGTACAACCCTGGCTGGTGTACTTTATAGAAGTCTTAATTATTCGTAGTACCTCGTGGCAAGTTGGTTAGTGTATTTTATTGTCATGCCGAAGGTCTGGGTTCGATTCCCAGCCACTGCCACCTAAAAACAAAAATGTTTTTCCCAAGGTACTGCCTCTGGCAAGGAACTGACAAATCCCCCAAGAGTATACTTGTATAAGTGGTTCTCATCAAGCCGTTTGGACTTGGCAAAAATTGTAGGTCCCCTCCATTTCTGCCAATAACACGCACACAGGAGTGGTTGAGAGTTGTAAGTCACTAGGCCCTGATTCTCCAGGAGCTGTTGTACCACCAAATTAATTTATTTTATATTTATAAAAAAAAGACACTCGTTTAAATCGTTATGATTCATACATCTTGCCTCGACGATAGTTAATTCCAGAAGGAAGCTACAATTTCAAATAAAATGGCTAAGTGGGTACTTCTGCTTTAAACAAGTTACAAACAAGAACTTCTGATTTATAACAAAATAAAGCTTAAGTCATTTTTAAGGTTACAAACATAATGTTGAAAGAGTAAGATAAATCTATTACATTTGACGTGGACAAAGTCAAGACTTGGTTTATTTTACTCTGTATTCTTTTGGGGTTTCTCGCCCTAACCACTGTGGCATGGTATCATTCTACGTAGCTGACTAAAAAAGAGTATTAGAGCATCTCCATACAATGAAGTTTGTCGTAGAAAATATTCTTGGAAATATTATTGGCCCAAGGATGGATCCTTGCACTGCTCCGACTTTAAAACACTTAATTCTCAGCCCTTCTGTTATTTGGTAGTTCGTGGTCTCTGAGATACCCTTCTAACATCCGCAAAAAAATTATAAATGAGGAATCTTCTCTCAAGTGCACTTAACAAATCTGGCCATCTCATTGAGTTGAAGGAATTTCGGACATCCAGTGTTATAAGTAGTATAATTTTTCTGATGGAGTATTTGCCTTGTTGGGCGGTCTTGTTGGCCCTAACTATTTCTACCATTTAGAATATTTTCTCCACATCAAGTTGAATGCGTAGAGCAATATTTTGTTTAGTTTAATTGAAACATTGGAATTCTTAAAGTGCGATAAACGGTGGGACATATTCATAGATGTTGCTTAAGATGTTGCTTAGCAAATCTGGAGTTTATCATAAGGAAACTTCATCAGGTAAATTCCAATTTTGTTAAGCAACAGCTTAAAAATCATCTATGAATATGCCCCAATATGTATAAATTGTTCAAGTGAGCTACCTTTTGTTTTAATTGAACTGAAATCATTTGAATTAACTTCTCTTAGGTTTAATTTTAAGTTAAAACCAGACTTAAAAAAAATCTACTACTTAAGATAATTCCATTCCATGTAAGAATTTATATTAAAAAATTTACAAAATATTGATACTAGATTTTTACTGTTTCCCTGGCGACAAACCTTAAATGCCTTCATTCATTTAAAGTTCTGCTAAAAAAATTTAATCATAATTTTTTTATTCCGTTAGAGTATCTACCTTGAAATAAATTTGTTAAGTTTCTGATTAAAGTGTATTTTGAAAATTTTCTTAGATTTCATTGAAAATATTGAATTAATTTAAAGAGAAAGCTTTTTAATCCTACTTAATTACTTTCGTACATCCCTGAAAACTAAAAATGTTCCATGTTCCAAGATAAATAAACTTTTCACAAGTAAATTCATTTCTCTCTTTCCTGAAGTAAAGTGTCAGAAACAGCATTTTAATCGCAGGTGTATTTTATTTATTTTCTGTGTTTTCTGATGTGGGGGTGCAAATAAGAAAGTAATTAATGTAATCCCGCATGTATATCTTTACCTACCTTCCTACGAGTTTCATGTTTTTTTTTTTTTTTATTTGTTTTTAAATATTTTCGTGAGTGATTAAACGTATTTAATTGGAAATATTATAATAAGATGAAAGTGAAAGTGTGTTATCTTTATTACTAAATGGGACAGAAAGCTCATTTTCAACTGTAAAAATTAATTATATTTAGGTAAGTCAAAATAATTATTCATGACAAACTATGGGGTTTGATGAAACTGTTTTCTGAGCTGATATTTTATTATATGTTTGTTTTGTGTATATACCTCCCAAAACTATGAATTTCTTAGAATGAAAGAACAATTTCTTTTTTTTTATAAGAACCCTGATAGAACTATGGGCTAAATTCATTGAAATTCGTAGTTCTAGCAAGTAAGCAACTGATTGATTATATTTCAAATATTTCAACAGCCTCATGACTTTGAAATGAAAGTTTTTTTATTTAAAACAAATTTTATTTTTCAACAGTCTCCCACTTGAATGATACAAATCTTCCCAACAGTATTCCAGCTTTTCTAATTCTTCTAAGAAATAAAATTTCTCAAATTTAACAAAAAAGGAATTTTTCTTCATTTTCGCAAAAAAGATTCTATTGTAAGCCGTTTTTTTTTTCATATTTGGAAACAAGGAAAAATCACAGGTGGTCAAATCTGAAAAAAAAAAAACTTGATGTTCTTCGTCAGTGGCTTCATAAATTAAATAAATAAAAACAAGAAACAATATTGCATCTCCAGCAAATGTTTAAAAATACTAATTTTGTATTAACGAAATAATTCTTACTTTTTAGAATATTATTAAAAGTATGTAAATTCTTTTTAAATTAACATTTCTGTTATTAATGTAACTATAGCGGAGTGTTTCAAGATCTTTGAGTAGTCGATACAAAGCTGATCTCAACGTTCTCAATAGGATCTTGGCTTAAAAGCTTTATACATAATCCAACTCGTTCAAGAGCTTAAGTCACCAGTGTTGAATTTACGTCTCTGTAATATTTCAACGAACAACCGCCATTTTCACACCAATTTTCTTATAAGTGATGAGGAACATTTCTGGATCAATGTTAATTATTAAATCACTACATTTCGGCTGATGATGAGTAACCTGAAAAAATACTTGTGTGGTTTATGGGCTGCGATGAAATCATGGATCAGTATTTCTTTAAAAATGAGTGTTGACAGAACATAATCGTCAATGGCAAGCACCACCGCATCATGTTAAAGGACTTTTTCCTGTCTCAAGTTGAAGCCCATAATGAAGTTGATTTTGGTTTAAGCAACACGAGAGACTATACGACATACTGTTAGCATCAAAAAAGAGTGTACAGCTTTGAACTACATTTTTGTAACTCTGTTGAAGCAAATATATTCGATATTTTTGTAAAAGACTTATCTTATTTTTTAAAGAGGATAATCTATAATAAATTGCCATATAAAACTTAGAAATTTAACAAAAAATACTTTGTTTCTGGGCGTCAAAAAAAGTGTTCACTTTTCAATTAAAGCGAAAAACTTAAAACCAATACTTCGTCTGCTTCTTTGTTGCCCTTAAAATAGCTTATATGCATCTTCGGATTGACTTTACTAGCTTCTTTGTCAATTCGGCTGGGGTTTCTTGCAACTCTTCAATTTAAATTTAATTTTGTGCCTCTTTGCTTTTGGATCTGTTTATACAGATAATCTCACAAATGCTCAATAAGGTCTAGGACTGGGGATCGCAGAAGGTCTACTAATAGCTACATCTCTTATTTAGTACTTCTAACCAATTTCGATGTTTGCTTGAGTTCGTTTTCTTGTTGAAAATCCCATGAATCCGTTAACCCCCAGTTTTATAACACTTCATAGCTAATTGTCTTTTAGATTATTGAAGTAATCTTTATACCTCATCGTAATATCAATAAAAACGGGGTTTCTAAATCCATAGAAGACGCCATTCATCCCCATACCATTACCAAATCTCCTCCGTGCTTTTTGGAAGAAACCTTGGTAATTCTGTGTTTTTCAGTTGCCATATTTTTGGTAGCTGTCTTGAACCAAAAATCCCAAATCTGCTCCATCCATGATAAACTCTAATAATAATAATAATCTCAGTATTGAAAAGTTTTCACTTTGGATTTTTTCGGAAAATGGCTACATGATGACAGTGCTTCGGATGCGTTTCGGTAATGGTCTGGGGATGTATGGCGTCATTTGGAGTTGGAAATCTCAGCTTTTTCGAAAGTACGATGAGAAATGATGATATTTTAAGAGCCAATTTGCCGTGTAGTGCTGTGAAATTAGGGTAAACTAATTCATGGGTCTTCGAGCCAGACAACGACCTCAAGCACGCATCGACAGTTTTCAAGGAACGTTTATTCCATGGTACTTCTAAGCAATTAGAAGACCTTGCACGATACCCAGACCTAGACCTCATAAACAGATCCAAAAAAGGGGCAGATTCAGCAAAGTAGCACAAAAATTAATTTAAATTAAAGAGTGGAAAAAAATTCCAGTAATTCAAGTATTTTATGTTTATTTTGTCTGCAATATTTTTTGCTAAAATTTATATGACAGGTCATTGTAGACAAACTTCTTTAACTAAAAGATCGAATTTATTTGCTTCAACAGAGTTAGAAAAATGCAGTTCAAAGCTGTACAGTTTTTTGACGCTCACAATATACACAACCTCGAAACAGTGGGCACATTTGGGTACGTATCTTTAGCGATCCGGATTTGTTTGTATTCTTGTAATCCCATGTAAAAAAGTACGTTGTAATCCCGAATGTGAAGAATGGCTTTATTAAGAAATAATTTTAGTGAGTATGAGCAGCGGATTTTCCATCCAGGACCTTTCAACTGGCTTATTCGTGTGATTTTTTTGTCTTTTGTTTTGGGGGGAATTATGTGAAACCAAAAACTTTCGCGGATAAACGAGCTAGGACTTAGAAGCTTAAATTATTCATGTAGCTAGCTGGTTAGACACTAGCTGAAATGCTTGAAAGAGTGATCCAAAAATGATGTTTCCAAATGCACTATTTTCAGTGCTGGCGTAGTCAACATTTGAATAAAACTGTCACAAAAAAAAAAAAAAAATTAAAAAATAATTCTATTTGATTTGAATAAAGATTCTACTACCCAATTCCATTTTTGTTCTTATTAAAAATTTAAAGGTAACTTCTTAATAAATTAACAAATAATTAATTCACAAATGTTTCAAAATAGGATCTTCCCTGTCAAAATGCTTTGAAAAATCCTCCATTAATTAAACATTGAGGTTTCCATACAAATTACCGATAGCAAGTAATTCGCGCCAGGTTACACATTTTTGTGCATACGCCCTTGATTGCGTACTAACTTATCAACAAATTTAAGGAATTGCTTCAACATTAAGTAAAAAATCACTAGAAAAAAAAACCCATTGTTTAAAAGTTTATATGAGCTTCTTATTATTATTTTCTACATCACTGAACGCTGCCATTGGACATTCCAATAATCTGTCTAGTCAGTGCTGGAAAATTGGTTGGTTGATGGGTGAAAAAATTGTTACGTCACATCAGAGATATTCAAATAAACATGGCAATCCTCATCTGTCAATGTGATTGGCCTACAAGCTAAAACAAACAGTTGGATGGATTAGAATTGCAAAGTATTATTGAAAGCCAGTGAAACACGCACACATAGAATCAACTGGTCATTCAACACATCATTCAGCACAGGTCTTGTTATTGTTGCAATTCACATTTATTCATCGACACGAAGTAAAATTACAAATACAACAATGTAAACAAATGAGTTTTGGAGGATTAAACGTACCAAGGATTGGCTTTTTGATAATTGATATTCTCTGCATCATATTTACAAATGTTACGACAAATATAAACAAATAAATACTCAGCCTCGCTCACACTTACTTTGAAATTTTCTTTTATTGTTTTTTAATTTTTTTGGTGCAATTATTTACTAAATTATTACATTCTGCACTTCAATGCAAACAACTTTTACAACGATATATAATTTATATGCCAACGGCTTTTTTAGACCGCGTGAATTGCGCCACAAAATTCATGTTTGACGTTTTATTATACGGCGGCCATTGTTTTCAAACCAATGGCCGCGTTCAATGTTTTACCTAAAGCGATCTGGATAGGTTTGTGTTGTTGTAATCCCTTGTTAAAAAACAGCTGATGAGAAAACAGATGTTGGCAAAAAGAGATGCCAAGCTATCCTAAAAATTTTCGGCTACAAAGATATCCAATGAGAAATGTCAACAACAGCTGATTGGCGTTCAGACAAATACATGGATACAAAGCTATCCTAGATAGGCTATGCACTGAAACTTGAAAAATATTTGTTGGCCAGCGTGCGGATTTCTGTTGACGGTACTGGGTGCTGGTTAAATCAGTTTCGCGCATACGTCCTAATAGCTACACCGTATGGGACAATGACTTACAGCAGAGAACAAAACCATATTGGGGATCGTAATACTGCATTCGAATTATAACGGTCCTCTGATCACTATTCAATTTTCTTACAATTTTATTTTGAGGAAATCGTCAAATGAGACTTCACATGACCTTTCTTCCACGGTTGTTTGAGATTCCACTGTAATTTCTTTCATTCCAAGCATGTGTTTTAGGTGTTAGAAAAAAAATTGATGTAAGATTGAAAAGTTTTTGCATCACGTTGCTTGTAGCATGAAAAGTTTTTACCATGTTGCCAATATATTTACATATAAAGTCAGCTGATTCCATTACCATGAAAAACCCAATAACAGTGAGTAGATATTGACCTTGTCTACCATCCCATTTGAACTTATACCCTTCAATTCTCAATATTTACTGTCTAACACGATTTTAATATTTGTTCAAGGTTTATAAAAAAATACAAATATGGTCAGCACACATGAGAAAAGACATGAGTCAAATTATTTTTTTTTTTTTAAGGTTGGCCAATACACTTTGGAATGGGTAAAATGTCTGGTTATAAATTCTTGGATTAGTATACTTTTTTAATATTCGAAACAGAACTTGATATGTTTGCAAAAGTTAAACAAACATAAATCACATTTAATTAAGAAATAAAGATAATATAAATATAACACCAACAACACTTGATATAAATCTCTCTGGTTAACACAACACAAAACAAGGTAAGGAACTTTGACACACCCTTGGGTTTCGAAAAAAAAATAATTTCTTCAGATTATTCATGACGGATAAAATCAATTTTCAAACTAATCCCTTCTCCGAAACTTGTAACAACGAAACATTGATGAAAATTACACTTTTTTTATTGCTACTGACTCACTGGGTTCTGATGATGGGCTTACTTTTGTTGCTTTTGTTGTACTTCATCAAAACCGCGCGTCACAAATCCTTTTGTAAATATTAAAACACTCCAAAGCCGATAGGTTGGATGGTCGAAGAGCATGTGTCAGCCTCAGCTTTGGGCGGAAGCAACAATATAACGGCAGCTCCTCTGATTCGAATGGATCAGGTATTATTATGCTGAGGATTTCCACCATAAGCCGGTGGCAGTGGTGGCGTTAATACACAATGAATTTTCAATCAATAAAAGTCACATACACTGGACGTTGAGTGAATCCCTAAAAAAGCCCTTGGAGCGACAACTACGATTTACGAACCACCCCAACTACTGACGCACCACGACGAGGACGATGAACAACTGAACAACTGAAAATGGGAAGATAAATCGCATGTGATGATGATGAAAGGGCACAACACAAAAAAAGGATACAAATAACATATGAGCTGATGCGCCATGAATATTGAAAAAGAAACCCCTGAGTCCCGCATTGGTTGGTTGCTTTAATGCATTGAAAATTTTGTATAGCTATAACACATTATACAGTTGTTGTTAATAATAAAGATTTTAAACTAATTGTTATCACACAGACATGTCCGTTTGCCTAGTCTTGGCTTGAAGGGCACGTTCTTCTTGTTGATTCTTCCCGCTCCAAAAGGAAGCCTCATTCGGTCATCATCGCTGTCGAAATCGATGGTTCTTCCAAGTCGAGGGGTTTTCATGCGAAGAGGCTTAGCTTGAACTAATGACGGATTTGTAGACGACATTATTATATTTTGTCAACTAGGTCTTGAGTTTTTAACTTACGTTGGCACATCTTCTGCAAGAACATCAACAGGGGCTGTGGCACACCTTCAACTTCAAGCTCCAATGGACGCATTCCTGAGTTGTCGTCAAATATGTCGTTGCTATCTTTCAAGTCATTGAGGTCCCTTCTCAAGCGTCTTTGCCTGCTATCATAGTCAGCACTCTGTGACTGTTGGTTTTCATGTTTTTCCATTGTTGGAGTAGATTCTGAAATCTAAACACAAACAGTTTAATAAAAGATAAATAAAAACTCACAAGTCCATCCAAGCCTTTTTATACCTCTGAATAACTACTACTGGCTAAACAGGTCAGCAACAAAAGGACAAAAGGGAAAAACATCTTAACTATTATTGTTTGTTCGAGTCGTTAGTACCGGGAATCGATTGGAGAGATACTGAATTTTTCCATCAAATGATTTGATTTTTATATAAAATTGTTCGACCATCACCTGCTGTGAGATGATCCTTTAGCATTCACTAACGATGATGGCACTGGACAACAATCAGCAGCTACCATCAATCCTCATTAAACTAAAAGATTTATTCAGTATAGTTTAAATTAATAAAAACCCTATTGGAGGAATAAAATCCATGACTAGGTCGCATTTGCTTGCTCTTATGTAAGTTTTATTTCCATAAATTTGGTGCCAAAAATCGCATCTTGAAAAAAATTTTCGAATAAGTTATTTAGGGCTGATTAATTTTTAGGACTGATTGACTTTTTCTAAAGTGCCAACGGTCCAGAGCTGTATACCTATTGTTTTGTTTAATAATTTATAAGCAAGCATATTCGATCACATGAGATATCTTGGTTGAATGTATGTCAAGTCAAGTGATTTTTTGACATTGAAAGTCCTGACCCCTCAAAAGATCTATAAGTAGATCTTAGTTCTTCCGAAGACCATTGCAAGAACCAGAAACAGAAAAGCAAATACCTGAGAAAGATATGATAAAGAACATGACTCCCAATTTTAAGCTGACTCCAACTTCAATTGAAATATATTCAACTAATAAATCAAAATTTCATTATAACTTGAGATATGAACAAAAGCACCCATAAGAAAGGAGCCACTTTCCTTTTCTTCCAGGAATAGGCCATAAGTCGGGTTAGAGACTTCGAACTCCAAAATCGCGAATGGACAAAACTCCTACTTGAAAAAATCCCGAAAACCAGAATTCCGAATGACGGAATTCCGAATGTTTTTGGCAATTAGTATTACATAGTTGATTTTGACATTCAAAATGGGTTGAGAAAGAATTTTTTTTATATTCAAAGTGAACATAGAAGTCAAGCCATAAAAAACAATTTGGTTTCATTAAAAGTACTCAAATAGTACTAAAAAAAAAATCGGGATTCAATCCCGAATAAATTCGGTATATTTTTGGCATTTGGGACTTTGTTCATTCCAGATTGTAGCTTTTTGGACTCTGTGCATACGAGATTTTGATCATTTGGAATTTTGACAATCGGGAAAGAAAAAACAAAATGGTTGTCAAATTTAAGTATAAAGGTTCTCCCAAACCAAGGCGAATCGCTCCGCATTCACAGCGAATCATTCACAATAGTACAAAATATGGCAAATACACAACGCTAAACAACAACAAAAATTCGTCGTCGCTCCGCATTCGCGTTGGTTTGGGAGAACCTTAATGAAGGAAACATAGCTTTAAAAAAGGTGTTGCCACCTTGATAATAATGCCCAGCTTTTGGTATTAGTTATCCCATTGTGTGGCATGATGGCATCGGCGGCGTACAGTTGTCCATTTGTTGAAATTTGGCGACAAAAATGTCCCACGCCTGTTCTTCATACATATTCATGAAATTTGGTTCACTTAATAGTTTGGGGATGATGAATTCCATGCCTATTTTTGCCTATTATTTTTTATTCAAACGGGGGCTTCGCAATTAAGGTCAGAACATGGTCCCAAATTTCAAAATTTTGAATAAAGTAGTGGAGCAAGTTTTTTTTTCCTTTTTTTATATTTGAATCAGGTGATTTTTGTCGATAATTTTCATTTTCACAAATATTTTGAGAGAACAATTTCTTTTAAAATTCTGAAATGTAGGGCTTTAAATTAATTGTCTCTATCAGTTCCTAATCAAACACTTTAAACCAGATAGTTTTGTGTTTAATAGTTTTCGAGAAAATTAAGCATTATGCAAATTACTGTTTCATAAATTAAGTTGACTCGAAATAAATACTTACAGGATGCAAGGAAAAAATAACGGGAACAGTAAAAATACTGTGCTATTCATTTTAATAAGTCAAAATCTTTTCCAAGAAAAAAAGTTGTTTTCGTAATTTTAAATGTTCTCAAAGAGTAAAAATCCAACAACCTTTCAATTTAAATGATCATTTAAAATTTTTTTTTGGCAAAACCTATTCATGGACAAAAATTAAAGACAATTTTTATGGATTAAAAGACTACATAGTATTCCCCACTTAATTGCACAGGCCATTTTTTTTTTATTTTTCGATCAATTAACCAGGGAGTTGAATTACCTGCATTGTGTTTCTTAGCTGCAGTTTTTAAAGATCGATCAAGCGGCAATATCAAAAGCAAAGTGAAATCAACATGGGAATTTTGTAGTAGAATATAATTAGAATTTCCATTGCTTATAATCATTTGCTATCAATTTAAAGTAAATGTTTTATTAAATTATCGCTTCCACATATTTACGGGGATCAGATTCCATCTTTTGCATTAGAAACTATTTGATTACTAAAATGGTTATTAAAAAAAGTATTGGAATGCCAGTTTCGTATTGGCAATTAGTAATGAAAAATAATAATAATACTTAATTGACTTAAAATGAAAAATCTTTTTTGGGTAGAGTAGAGCCCATGCCCTCCAACACCTTAAGAAAAAATATGCAAAAGTGTAAATTTGTTTTCTTATTATTTTGAAATTCTTTCCCAAATTTATGATTTTAACAACGGAGTTTAAAAATATTCAAAATTTAGTAAAGAAAATTTTAATAACTAATTTTTAATTTTTATAAAGTTTTAAAAAAATGTAGAAAATTTTCGACTGTTCCCCAAAACGGGCCATTTCTGCCAACGGCTGGGGCACAGTAAAAGTTATTTTAAGTACCACTTTTGATAGTTAAACAAAAAAAGGGTAACTCCAGCAGCCTATTGGAAGTTCCCCAGTCGGAGCTTTCGGAGGTGCCCCGTATACTTTTACTTTTTAAATAAAAATATATTACGGGTATTCATGCAAATTCGTACAACCCTAATTAAGTTTACAAATTGGTTAAGTTTATTTTTGGGTTAATTCACTATCAAATTTTGTATGGGAAATGCTTTAAGGCTCTCCCAAACCAACGCGAATGCGGAGCGACGACGAATTTTTGTTGTTGTTTAGCGTTGTGTATTTGTCATATTTTGGACTATTGTGAATGATTCACTGCGAGTGTGGAGCGATTCGCGTTGGTTTGGGAGAACATTTACACAATTTGGTTAGACTAATCGAAGGATTTTTGTTGCGTAAAATTAGCGAAACTGGTCAAACTTATCCAAACGTCATTGTGACTCTAATGGCCAGTTTTTCAGTTCAAGGTTAATTCTGAGTTAAATCAGAGTAAGCTAATCCTGAAAATAAATTAACCCTGAGCCAACCCAGAAACAGTTTTTCAGTTGGGGATTAACTTTATCTTTCAGTTGTCAAAAACCTAGGGCCATCGATGTGTGACACTATAGATACCATCCTTCTACATCCTTTAAGGTATTGGAATAGAGATGGTACCACAATGAAATTGCACTTACAATAACTTTCACTATCGATATCAAGATGGCGTTAACTTAGGATTTTGATAGACTGAACAATTCGTTCCTTGAGTTAACTCACCTTGAGAATAGGATGGACTCGCACTGAAAAACTAGTCCTTACTGTGACCTAGCATTTAATCAAATGTATATAAAAGGTCGTTCATGCAAACTTTGCGTAAATTTATCATCCTACACAATAAGTTTAGAAATGAAAACACCATAGTCTAAGAAATTTTCCCAGAAAATTTTAGTCAATGGAACTCAAAACTATTTTTCTTTTTCTCTTTGAAACCGATTAAAAATTGAAAGCTTAGAAAAGCCAAAAATCTTCGCAAAATAGCCAGTGATGTCGCATCACTTAGCAACACTTTTAAATTGGCTACGAATACACTCCATTATGAATTTTAAATAAGGCTTAGTTTAAGGCAATCATCCTATAGATTTTTTCGTCGGCTTCTTGGTACAAAATAACAAAAGTTTTGAGAATAATTTTTTAACGATTCCCTAACATTCCCTTAAAAAACTTTAAAAACGATGCTATAGAGTGGGTGAAGGGCTAGAGGTAGTAGGAGATAGGTAAGCAGTAAATCCTTTTCTCAATTCGTTGTTGACAACAAATAATCAACAAACTGAAAAGGACACTGTACAGCTATTGTTTTACTTTTTTGTATAGAAAAGTATTTATCCTTTGCTTCCATTTGCATGCTTTGACTGATTTCCGCTGTCAGTGCGAGAGTGTGTTTTTTGTTTGCCATCTAATTGATTAAATAATCCTGAGGGGGTGTGCCACGCCTTGCCTTTCTGTTTTAGTAGCAATTCATCACCCGTTAATGATTTGCAAGCACAATAATCCACTTTATATAAATTAGCAAATCCGTTTTCTCAAATGAAACCCAATCCATCCCCCCATATATATGAGTTTTTGTTGTCTTTTTTTCAGTCATTGTTGTTGTTTTTGTAGACACTAAAAGAGGTTAGATTTATTTTTGTGTGGTGATGGCAATGGCGGTGTCCTGACATTCGGTTCGTTAGAAACACCCACATGTCGAATATAATGTATCCATGCTAACCTGGGAGGAGTGATATGTGATCCCATGCGGATAACACACATTAGACACAAATTGGACATTGTGAGGATATGGGGGAGGAAAAGGAAATGCTTCCATTCTAACATAACTGTATATAGGTGTATAGCTTCATAGCAGACTAAAATCAGGAGTTAAAGAGTGCGTGCGGGGATGTGTTCATATAAAGTTCCCTCTTCTTGAAGTCAAGTTTTCAATATCAAACACACATGTCGTTCCGCTTTTTAATCAAATTCGAACGTGTAATTCCTATCATGTATCGCTTAAAGGAGAAGTTGTTGTTCTTTTTTTTCATTTTGAAAGTGAAATGATTCGGTTGTAACGAAATTCTGAAGTGTCATTCAAACGTGAGTTAGGTGGATTTATGTAGAAAGTACAAGAGGTTGTGTGTTATTGTTATTATATTATTTTGTGCTTCCTTTGGATTACAATTTTGTACTTTTTTTTTGTTGTTGTTGTTATTATTGTGCATGTTTCAAGAAAGATGAGTACGTAAGGAGAAGATAGAGTTCAAAAAAGATGAACATACTTACATAATATATAAATTTTCTTAGAACGATTGTGTTTTTGTTGATTTCAAAATCAAAAACTAGGTAGGTTTCTAGTTGAAGAATTGTGAAATAGTGTAATTTGTAATAAAACATTTATGATGTATTTTCTATCTGACATTTTACCTACTCTCTGAATTTCTAAATTGCTGACATGTTTTTTGAATTGTTATTTCCTGATTTTGCAAATATTAAATTTAAAATTACTTTTAAAGTCTCTTTTGTTATGGAGGAAAGGCCATTTAAAATAATAATAATCATTGTTGCTTCTTGCTTGTATTGTACCTGGATATTTTATAATTTAATCTACAAATCATTTATTAATTATTTTATAATGAGCAAAAGAAGTCATACTTACATTCCTGAAAAAGAACATTAATATAGTAATAACGAAAAATTATAGATAACAAAATCTGTCTTAATCAGTCCTGCCCTGAATATTTAAGATTTTTGAGAGAAATATATCTTTTTGGGACAAAAAGACAAGACTTTGAATAAATGAAGTATCTCATTCTTTTGGCACTGAACGTATCTTATTTTGTTTGACTTCTCAACTTAAGGATTTTATATTCAAAGAAAGTTAAATACTTTACTGATTTTGAATAGCCGTATTACTTAAATTGATATCCGCTCCCTAACACACACGGACAGAGAACTTGTCAGTTTGATAACTTTTCTTAATAATAAAGATGTGATACTTTCCAGTATTTATAGCTTCATCATATTCACCACTTAATCCAACTGTGGTGATTTTCTAATTCATATGTTACACACATGCACTGATTTAGAAAACGTATGGTTTGCATTAAAAACGGTTCCGTCACACAAGTGCGTGTATGAGTTAAGAAGTTTTCCGTTCATTAAACGCAAGTTTCATGAATAATCAAAAGTTAATCTTTATTCAGAATTTGAAAAAAAAATGTTCCCAATGCCCGTTTTTTAATACTAATATGGCATATTTCACATTTGATAAAATATCCAAACTCAAGATTTTGATGAAACATGACATAACGATTAAAAAGAATTTTTAAAAAGTAGGTAATTTCGCACTGAAAAAAAATATGTGCAGTTTAAAAAAAAAAATTTAATCTTTGATTTTTGTCTGTTCGCCCACAGCCTAAATGCCCAGATCGATTTTCTTCAAATTTGGTACATGGTGTTTTTTGGTGAATATGCCCACACCTTTTTCATTTTTCTTTGGACCAAAAATAACAATACCTACCATTCAATTTTCTTAGCAATTTTACATAATCTTATTTTTCTCAAAAACGGCTCAAAATTTTTTCTTAAAAAAAAAAACAATAAATTTCTTTTAGGAAAGGCTTTCTTTGGCTGGAAAATCATTTTCCAAAAAATGGGTTTTAAAAACTATAAATATTTTTGTGTACTCTAATTAAAACAAAATTTTTTTTTTGCATTTTTAAGAAATATTTCAAATTTTTTTTTTGAAAATCAAATATTTCGAAAATGATATGAGTAGATGAGAACCCTCGTCATATCCACTTTTATCAAAAATTGAGATTTTGATGCAGATTTGTTAAGCTTGGCATATTGAATCGATATAGGTTATCGATTATGCCATAAAAGAAGGAACTAAAACCTTCATGACAATTATTTGTATATGGTCAGTTTCCGCGCCATCTCCCCCTCTCTCAATTGCACCCTCTAATATAATAGCACTTCACTACTTTCCCATCTTTAATGATTCTCTTTAAGATTTTTACAATAAAAAGTCATGAACGTTTTAATTACTTCTTTTATGGCTTAATCGATAACCTATGATGGATAAGAAGAGTTTTGAAAGCAAACCTTCTGCAAACCATGGATATAGAAAGTTCTGATGCAAATCGCACTGTGGATATGGAGAGTTTTGAAAACAATTGCAATGCTTGACATCAATATAAAAGGGGATTGGAAAAATAAGGCTGTAAAATTTTCCTTAAAAACTATTCAATATGCCAAGCTTGTCAAATCTGCATCAAAATCTCAATTTTTGATAAAAGTGGATATGACGAGTTTTGGTTCTCATCTACTCATATTTACAACAATAAAACCGTGCATGTATTTGTTTCTTTAAGCCCCTCATTTTCCGGTCTATTCGATTGACTGTTTGCAAAGATGAAATTATTAAAATGATTAGATCAAAAGTTTCCCTTTTTAATAAATACGTTTCAAGGCAATATATTTTATCTAAATATATACTGAAAATAGTTTACCTTTATCACGATCCAGGAGTGATCTTTCGGGTCGATTTACATTTTTTGCCACAAATAAACTGGCAAAAATCGTGGCTGACCTTAGAAATTGAAGTCTTCAATACAAGGGCTAGGGCTAAACAAAAAATTTCTCGGACAATTTGACCTTTTTTGACCAATCTAATCAATTACATGAGTAACTTTTTTTGCGAGTATGTTCCAAAAGTATACAAAACCAACTTTGTTTTTTTTTTATACCTAGAAAATAGTTAAAGCGGACATATTTATACGGTGTTTTCTTTTCTTCCATTCCGTACATTAATAGTGGGATTTTCTTTGGAATCCGTTGGGATTCTAGACATCCTCTTTTTTCAGCTACCCGAAAGGGAAAAGCAAATAAAAGTGTACCCCATCCTTTCGACTTGTGGACTATTAATAATAGTCTAAGAGCTTGCAACATATTTTTGGCGTAAGAGGAAACCAGACCACATTAATGTGAGTCCTGGCAAAGGTCATAACAAAAACGATCGTCTTCCAGCACGCAGTGGTTCCGTTTAACAGAAAAAGTGTATCAAAAATTGAATTGGTGAAGCAAACCACTTCAAACGTAATATATCCTGAAGCCCTCGACTCACTGATTACAAATAAGGTTACGACAGACGTCTAAGTGGGCCCAAAACTCTTGACAGACGTCCTTGAAAGTGCAAGTTTTCAGGGTTTTTAAAATCTTAATAAACCACTTGAAATACATCTCAAAGGAAAGGTCTTGACTCCCTGATTACGAATATGTAGATGACAGACGTCTAAGTGGCTCAAAATCCCCGACAGATGTGATTTAAATCACGGTACTTTTATAATTTTTTGTATAACTGATATTTCTCCAGGAAATATACCGGAATCCATAGTTCTTAAATACCACGTAAACTCGTTTTGAGTTCCATGCAACTTCTAGAAAACGGAATAAAATTCACGTATATTAGAATATAATTTGCTTGAATGGAATGAACTAGGACACTATTTTAAATACATTGCAGAGGTTTTGATTCCACTTTCCTCTAACAAGAAAATGACATTTAAAAATATACGAATTTTATTGCGTTTTCTAGCAGTTGGATGGAACTCAACACAAGTTTATGTGGTATTTAAAAGCTATGGATTCCGATATATTTCTAGGGGTAATATCAGTTATCCAAGAAAAAATTATTAAATCACCACGACTTAAATCGAGCCTGTCAAGGGTTTTGAAGCCACTTAGAAGCCTGTCGTAACTTTATTTGTAATCAGTGAGTCGAGGGCTTCAGGATATATTACGTTTGAATTCAATTTTCTTAAAAGTTGTACTTTTGATGTACTTTTTCTGTTAAATGGGACCACTACGTACTGGCAGACGAACGTATTCGTTATGACCGTCACCAGGACTACATTAATGTATCATTAATTTGGTCCGTTTTCCAAAAATATGTCGTGAGCTCTCGGTCTATAAATATCGACTCTAAAAGTTCGATTTTTATAAAATTGATCTCGACAAAAAAATCGAGTTTATTTGATAATGAAATGTAAAAATTAAACTGATGCTTTAAAGTCAACCGTCATCGATATTTTATGAATCAAAATTTATCAGTTGATATTTCATATCTTTTGACATCTTAACCAAGCTATACAAGCCCACAGTACACAAATTAAAGGTAATATCATTAGAATTTCGACTTTTGTTCAATCAATTTTTGTTTTTGTGCTTACGCTTATTTTGTCCACACGTTCACAGCCATTTTTTATTCCTGACAATTTCAATTTGTTGTAGTTGTTTGTTGTTTTCATGTGTTTTCGTCCTGACGTTCACAGCCATTTTTAAATTTCTGACAGGTCCAACTTTGACAACCTTCGGAATATAAAACCATTTGTGTACTGTGATAAAAACCGACTACAATCTTCATTTAAATAGCATCACTTAAAATTGATTCAAATAAACTAAATTCTAAGTAAAAAAATAAATACCAACGGACTTTCTTTAAATAGCTTAGATTTAAATTAAAAAAAAAAACATTAAGTCAACCTCAAACTAGAGTAGATTCACGAAACATAATAAATATCATCAGGACTTGTCTAAACTTAAACTAATGCAATCATGAACCAAAAATAAATGTTGAAAATCATTTAAACTGACCACATTAAGCCAAACAACAACACAGAGAAAGAACAGGACAAAAGTTTCAATGGCAAATATAGCAGAATGCAAAATTCTTTGTTATTTAAAAATGCAGAATTCTAAGTATCCACAGCTTTAAAATAATATAAATGTCCCAGATTCAAATAAAATACCACAAAGGATTTGAAAGAGGGAAATGGTTGGCAATTTAATGAAAGGAACGAGAATAAAATGAGGAACTTTGGTAAACCCCTTGAATGAGTTTCACAGTAAATCAAAGAAGTCTCATAAGTGAGTTTGGGCCGAGAAACCCCAATCCCATTAACCTTAAAAAAAAAAAACTAACCTAAATTTATGTACATATGTACATGCATACATAACCAATAACCAAAAATGAAATATAGATTTTCAAGGAAATTATTTTGGTAATAGCCTAACAATCTTGTGGGCTTGCAATATTTTTTTTTTCATGTTTGTATAATACGTAACAACTCGTATGTGAAATTACAAAATAACTTTTTCTTTTCTGAACAAACGATCCGACAAAATGTTCACAAATTGGATAATTCAAATATTTAAAATATATATGACTAAATGTTATGACATTGATAGAAATTTATTATTTTTGATTTTCATAAATTTTGTTTTCCACAAAGTAAATTTAGCATATAAAAGAATACGGTTCAATGTCTTTCAGACCTTTGTCAAAATATAATATTAAAATTTGCTTTTATTGTGTCTACGTGGCTAATATTTGAAACAATTTGAAATACGAACTTTTTATGGTAGAGAAAACAAATGATGATTCTTTGGCAATGTTTAAATGATAAATTTTATGGATGGCTTGATTTATGGCCTTCGGTATTTATTATAGAAATATTACAATATACATATTTTAGCTTTATTCTTGAACTTACATTAACTCTGGGTGAACTCTTACCCTTGGCACAATATGTAATACATTCTGTGAAGTAATGATTTTTCTTGTGCTTATGGGTTGTGGTTTTTCCTCATTTAATGCAGGAAATGCAGGATAACTAAGGGGTAGACTTCTATAAAATCGTCCCCTGATTGCAAGAACTAGGTAACTCAATACTTAAAATTTTGGTAATACCAACGTCTAACGAGGGAAAGTTTAATTTTAATGTTTCTTACAGTTCAGAAATATCCTTTATTTGACTAATACTCGTAGAATAAAATTGGATGAAAAATCATAAAAACTGTACTCAATAATACCGTTTTTTGCTGAAATATTACAAAAATTGAAAATTGGGTAACCTAGTTCTTGCAATCAGCGGACCATATGGTCTGTCGGATTTTAGTTTTTGGAACATTAGTCTACTTAACAAAATATGCACGACAAAAACTTACTCTACTGGTTCAAGTTTTTTATTAGACCAAGTACTAGAAGTAATATTTTATTAGATCTCTACAGTATTAAAAAAGAGATATTGAAAATGTATTTTTTGTTTGTCTTGTTTGATTTACTTAAAGTTTGTTTTTGGCAAAAACTAAAAATGAAGCTTCATTTGAACCGAAAAGGACGACGCACTGTGGTTCAGAGACCGACAAAAATCATTTTACCGACTGTTAAATATGGAGATTTTTGACATTGCAGTTTGATTAAGTAATTTAGTTGAAGCAATAGGATTAGGATTTTTCTTATGAAATCAGTTTCTAAATATCAAATTTTGGACTCGTAAGTTTATAATTGAAATTTCAGTGATTTTGAAGCAAAATATGAGTGTACCAACCTTAAAGATGGTTATTTTAAGTTATATGATTCTTTTGACTTATTTTGTAATTTTGCCTCTATTTGGCATATCTGAAGAATTTTTTTTTAAAAGAAATTTATTTTTTAAAATGGTACCTTTTTAAGTCAAATTCAATATTCAACTAAGAAAAAAAATAATATTTCATGTATTCCCCGGTCGGACTTATAGTACATTTTGCACTGAACCATCATGTATCGAATACTGAAAACTGATTCAACAAAAAATCCTGATCGGAATGATTCCACTATTACTTAATCAAACTGCAATGTCAAAAATCCGAATATTTAACAGTCAATAAAATTATTTTTGTCCACCCCTGAACAATGATGCGGTGGTTTTTAAAAAAATTGAAAAATTATAAAATTGTTGTATGGTCAAGAGAATTACATAAATATGTTATGAACCGATTTTTTAAGCAAATAAGCCTACCAGTTTAGCAGCTCGAACTCAAAACACAATGGACATAAGAACGCACAGACGGGCTGGGCTAATGGCAATATCTCGAAAGACAATAATTTCTGAAATGAATAAAATCTAGAAAAAACATGTTTTCCTTATTTCGAATTACAAAACAAAATCTCGAACGATTTGAAATCTCTATGGGCAAAATTCTTAAAATGAAAAACTAATAAAATGCATGGCTGCGTTGCACGTACTTGTTCTTCTTTTCAAAATGCTGAGGGTATAAAAAATTACATGTAAGAACATGGAAATTATGTGAGAAAAATGTTTAAATGCATGAAATACGATATTTAAATTAGCTAAAAAAAGTTGCGAGTTTGAGATAAAAATTATTTTAGTAAAAAATTGATATGTAAAATGATTGAATCTCATCTGAAATTTGTTATATAAAATTAATCAAAATCCGTTCAGCCGATTAGGAGAAAATTCAAAACGAAAAAAACACGTTCTATGACAGGTTTAGGTACTATTAATTGTTGCTAAGTGCAAAATTTTATAATTTTTTTTAGTTGATTTTTGTATATGAATTTAGTATATGAAAAAAGTTTAATCAAAATACTCGTAGTAGCAGTAATTTTTGAGAAAAAAATATTTTCCTTTCCGGTTTTGTAACTTTAGTATGGAATGTACCGTTATTTCTCCATATACATATGCAAAACAACAAGAATTTAGAAAGTACTAAAAAAATCTTAAATATCGAGTTTCAAAAAATCGGTTATATCGTTTTCGAAATATTTGATTTTCAAAAAAAAAATTTGAAACATTTTTTTTTAATTCAAAAAAAAAAATTTTTTTTAATCTAAGAACTCAAAAATATTTATAGTTATTGAAAACATCTGTATAAAAAAAAAATATTGAAATCAGTCATACTGTTTTGAAAATAATCGAAAATTAAAAATATGGTTCTGTAGGAGGTACCATTGATATCCATTTTTTTAAAAAAGGTTTTCCACCCAAAGGAAGCCTTTACTAAAAGTATTTTATTGAATTTTTGTGAAAAAAAATTGTCGAGCCGTTTTTGAGAAAAATACGATTATGTAAAATTGCTAAGAAAAATTGTATGGCAGGTACCGTTAACTTAAGTTGAAAAAAAAAAGAAAAAAACGTGTGGGCAGAATCACCAAAAACCAATATGTAAGTACTAAGTTTTGAGAAAATCCATCCAGCCATTTAGGCTGAGCTAAACAGACAAACAGGCCGACAGGCAGAATTTGTGGAACCCACACTTTTTTCGTCTTCCCTATCATAGTAATGACAAATCTGATCAAAATCTCAAGTCCAATTTTTGTACGAATGCATAACTTGCCATAGGCTTTGAGGAGTTGAACCAATAACCGTTTGTCTGTCTGCCTTACGACGTGTCGAACAGGTGTAAAATCTGACGTAAAATGTTTACATCGATTTATTTCAATGCCTGTTCGTCGAAGGGCAAAAGTGTGAATACAAAGAAAAACAACGTGAGTGGTTTTTGGAAATTTCATTGCTCTCTATCTTCTTAGGGAAGAAATGAAAACAACTGTTCAAAATTGCAAGCTGAATATTTATCGTATGGACATTTTTTCCCTTGGACCAATAGGTAGTGACATAAATCGATGCTAAAAATGTACGTCAAATTTAGCACCTGTTTGACACGTGCTAAGGTTGGGAGACATACTGCTATTGGTTCAAGCCTTCAAAGGCTTGAACGTAAATTACAAAAGTATGCAAATGACTCGACTTTTAATGTTTTAATGTCCTTGGCTCTCAGTGTAATAGTACCTCACCCATGTATCGTAAGTAAACATTTTTAACATCTCAAATTTTGGACATATTTTTAAAACTTCTGAGTTCAAATGAGCTTTATGAGCTCATAAACATTCAAAAATTGTTAACTAGCGAGTGGTGGCTCGAGAAATATATAATATTATAATGTGACTGTCAGACTATTTTGAATATGCAGCCAAATTTTCCTCTAACTCGAATTTTTTCGCCATATTTTTGTACACGCTCAAATTTTCGTACTTAGGTAGTTTATTTCTTTCTAATTTGAGTTTTTGCGAAACTCACTCTTACTCCAACTGATTTTGATATCCCGTCAAAATTTGACTTACAGAGAGTTAACTGTATTCTGTTTCAATAGTTTGATTGGGTGACAATACTGCTTGCAAGAAAACTGTTGACATTGGTGCATGTCTGACGATTGCATATGCCCTTAGCTGAGCAACAAAAGGCACTGTCACCCAAAAAAACTACAAATCTCAAATCCCAATTAAATTGATGAACTGCAAAATCGAGGGCAAAAATAAAAAAAAAATCAATACAACTCCTTATCAAGGTCACATTTGCCCTGGCTTACTTCACTTCTTTTGGTTTGAGATTTTCAATATTTTTGTCTTTCGAGATTTTGGTTGATAAGATATCAGAGTAAACCCGCTCGTGTGATCTCAACCTTAAAGGTTGTAGGTATGCCAAGTCGTTTTGGAATTGAAAATAGGGGCCTAGATTGTACGTCAATTCGTCAATGTATTAACAGAGACTAGAGACAGAAATGAGGGAATAACTTTTGTATGCACAAGTTCAAAACTTGCCCTCATTAATATTTCAGTTAGTAAAGTGAGCGTGAGGTCCAATTATATCTCCAGTCATCCAATTTATGTAGCAATAATTTTTTTTCCGGGATGTCATGTGATCTCGGTGGTCTCATAAGTCGTAAGGATTATTTCTATTTTGAACCTATAAAAATGGCAATCCTACTTATTCACAAACCCATTAAGCCCAGAAATGAGCCTTATTGCTGAAGATGAATCGGAGGTAAAAATGTTTTGTAAGTTTGGCACGTATAGCGCAAATTTTGAAAATAAATTTCCACGGATACTTTTGTGTGGTATAGTTCTCCAAAGTATACCCATACCTGTCGCATGTACAAGGATCTGACAAATGGATCAATATAAATCACTATATAGGAAGTTCTATACAATGCTACATATTTTTGTATAAACCCTTCCAAACACTTAAGTAATTTCTTCAAAAATTCCAATAAATATTTCATTCTTTCATTTGATCAAGAGGCAAACTCTCAAGGTATTATTTTATTTCCACAACACCTGTGAACAAAAATAATATCCAATTACGGTAAGCATCTTAACATTATTTATATTTTACTCATGTAAATGCGTCGTTTATTTCATGGCTCGAAGGAGATTAATTTGTATAACTCCCACATTGGTAGTCATATTGAATGGTTCATTAAGTTACCCACATTTCCCACATAAAACAAACAAAAAACACATAATATTCAAGCCGCATCTATGCTTTATTCGACTGGCCTATCAGATCTCACAAATAAAAAAAGAAAGAAAAACAAAACATATTCATTTATCCCAAAAAGTTTGCGTAAACAGTCTGGATCAGGATATACGTATTACATTATTGCATGGTGATGGTGAAGGCTCTCATAAACAATAGACCTTCATAATAAAAATAAACAAAATGAGTTTATCCACCCAGTGATCTCAAACATAAATATATGACTGTTGGAAAAAAATGTACCACTTTAGGTATCAACACTAAAGACTGCTGCTCCTACGAGAATCAGACATGTACACAATAAATAAAAAAAAAAAAAACAGGAATATAAAAATACATTTCTATTGGGTACTTTGTTGCCTTGAAGTACCGTGGAATCCTCTTCAATTGAATCTTTGCAATTCAACATTATCTTCAAACTTTAACCCCTGCCACCTCTAGATCCTTCCCAACCCATTTAAATTTCCCTCGACACATTCATAACAATTACTTGAGGTTTAGGGGTTATAAGAGTACCCGGAGGAGTCGATTCACGCTTCTGATGCGGCACCGCACGTCTATCCTTGTCTACTGGGAAACATCTTATCTCATTTTTATGATAATTTGTACTTGTTTTTCAGTTTATCGTTACGGTATGGGGCAAGTATTGGTTTCATGTAAAAAATAAAAAAATTATAGCCCAATCGAAAATTTCTCCACTCTTTCCCGTATACGCATAAACGAAAATAATTCGTATTTAAATGAATACAAATAATCTTAACCATTATACAGTGCGGTTCAATGGATTAGAGACATTTCGAAATTTACAAATAATCTTTTTATTTTAACACGCCCCCCAAAGGTAATTTGTGCAAGGAAAAGTAATGCGTTCGTAAAAAGCTCAAATTCAAAAAAATACGTTTATAGAGTAGACGAACAAAAATGTTAATTTTATTTCAATGCAGCATTGAGCATTTACTCTGACATTTAGCAGATTTGTGAGGTTTTAACTGCACTAAAAGGACTTTCTCTTGTCCCATTACAGCCCAATGGAAACTAATCTAACAAATTATTTTAAACATGATTTTTAACTTTTGCAGGTAGGTCAGTTCCAGTTTATTCCTCATTTCAAAGTGCGATTCTGTCGTCGAACCAAGTCGGAAAGTTTTGTCCTTCTTAGGTGGTGACCATAATTCGACATATTAAGGACCGGTTATATGGGTTTTTCAATAAGAGCGCTACAAAAGTTTTTTTAAATAAAACAAAAACGGTTTTGGATATCAATGAAACCATTTTGTGAGATAACACGTTCTCCAAACTTGGTTTCCAATAAATTGATTGTGACATTCGCTGTGCGGCGCCATCCTGTTGGAACCACATGTCCTCCAAGTCCATATCATCCAATTGGGGCCAAAAATACCTTACCTTACCAAATCTTTTTTTTTATGTTACCAAAATTCTATATATAAAAAATTAGTTTTTAACGAAACCGCTTCTTGTTTATGAGCTCCTTGTTGTTTTACTAAAGGGTTTTTCAGCAGGGACGCTACAAAACTAGAGTGACAGGGACAGCAAACGACGCCATATTTCTTGCCGCTCTTTTGACATTTCTCTTCAGTAAGGTCACACGTCGTTCTCAAGCGTTGGGCATCTCTGTGACGTCGTTGTGGCGAATTTTGCGAAAAGATCTTGGCTGAACTGAAGCCGCTTGACCACCAGAAGCGTCGTATGTTGGAATTGGGCTGAGCAACAACTTGAAAATGATTCGGATTTTCATCGAAAAATCATCTTCAGCGATGAGGCTCATTTCTGGCTGAATGGCTTCGTCAATAAACAAAATATGCGGTATTGGTCAGGCAGCAATCCACACGTACTCCATAAGTCATCATTGCATCCCGAAAAAAATACGGTTTGGTGTGGTTCATGGGCCGGCGGCGTCATTGGGCCGTACTTCTTCCGTGTTGATCAAGACCGGCACGTCACTGTGAATGGGGATCGCTACCGTTCAATGATAACCGATTATTTTTGGCCCCAATTGGATGATATGGACATGGAGGACATGTGGTTCCAACAGGAAGGCGCCACAGGCCACACACCGAATGTCACAATCAATTTATTGGAAACCAAGTTTGGAGAACGTGTTATCTCACGAAATGGTCCAGTCGCTTTGCCGCCTCGGTCGTGCGATTTGATGCCGTTAGACTATTTCCTGTGGAGCTACGTCAAGTCAATGGTCTATGCCAATAAGCCAGCGATAATTGATGAACTTCGTACGAATATCGAACGTGAAATTGCAGCAATATCGGCCGATTTATACTTCAAAACCGTCGAAAATTGGGTTCAGTGTCTGGACTTCTGCAAGCGTGCCCGTGGTGGCCATGCAAAAGAAATCGAGTTCCATACATAATGGCATCAAACGTGCTTTCACTGGAATAAAGAATTTCATTGATATCCAAAACCGTTTTTGTTTTATTTAAAAAACCATTTGTAGCGCTCTTATTGAAAACCCCAATATTTGAGGTATATCACGTGTAAATAGAAAAAGAAGGTACAGAGTTATGCCTAAGACACTTCCGTGTGGTACCCAGTTAATTTTCCTTTAAAATTTGAACATTTATTTTTGAGTTTAGTTTACTTAATATTAAGCCTTTAATCAATTTAATTTAAAATTGATTATGATCTTAAAATTGACAACAAAATCTCTCTCTAGGTTTCGTTCTTTAAAATGTCAACTTTTTGGTAAGCTTTCATAATTAAAAATGATCTGGTATATACAATACCAACAAAAATTGTTGCTTAAATGATAAGAGTATCCACAGAGCTAAAAGATACATTCCAATTGTACATATATTTTTTTTAGAAAAAAATCTTAACCTTCGACTGTCGTAAAAAAATTTCAAATTATTTGTTTGGCATTTTACTTAAGTCATATTCCTATGATAATGATGCTGACAACAACAACAACTTTGAGGCAGCTGGATAATTTAAACTGATATTGTATTTTTTTGTATTCTAAAGTGAAGCCTTCATCATCATCATCATCATTATCATCGTGTCGTATCGTCATGCTTATGCAATGATGCACTGGCTTAACTAACAGCATCTGAGTCCTTTAAAATGCTTGCAGTAGAAAAGTATGCCATAAGCTGGATGGAGATGGTTTTATGTTCCATTGTTTGAAGTTCAAGAGTTTTTTTTATTTTTGTTTCGCTTTTGTTGGGTGGAATGTGTGGTTTTAAGTTGGAATTTGCCTGGTAGTTGGGTTCGTGGGCTTTGGGAGTAGAGTGGCACACTGATGGGTTTATGGTAAATGTTGGTCTTAATGGTGGCCAATGTTTGCAATTTCCTTTTTTTTGCAACCCGATTCAATTCAATTTAAATACTTTTAATGCGATCAGAATATACAGGCGATTTTACTGATGGTAGATTGAAAGGGTTCTTTTAACACTGAGAAATTATATTAAGAGCTTGTGTATGGTTTTGTATTGCTTTAGCTGAGTTAAGGGGTCATGAGGGTTCAATAGATTATTTTAAATGGTTAAACTGTAAACGATTTGGTTAAGATGGGGAAGTTTTTTAATAGTGATATCGAATGAAAAAAGCTAACAAACACGAAAATCAAATAAAAATTTGTTTCTGATTAAATTACGAGTAAATTAACAAATGATCACACAAACCTGCTTTTTTGTTTTGGGAAGTTTTTGGGTAAAAGCCTGAAAGTAAAATCATTGAAGCTGAAAAAAAAATCAAAAATTCGAATGATTTCTAGGGATAATATAGATCGTTTTCCCATAAGGCCAGGTAGATAATGAAATTGAATTAAATAAACCGTATGTGATTCTTCAACGAAGGAAGAAACAGCTCGCATCACTGCTACTCCAGCATCTGCTATATCAGCCTATGTGTGACGCTGTTTAGATTGGGAAGATTGAGATTGGTCTCATGGTACTCGTAGTTTCTGGACAAGGGAAGTGGGGGGTCAGGGATGTCGTGAGGCATGAACAAAATATTAACACGGCTCTCATGAGACTCATATTTCTTGGTATTTCAATGTCCAAAGCATTGAAATTGTTGTTGTTTCTATGTGTTTGAGGCACCTCAAATGCTCGAGTACAACACGATGAGACTCTTGAATCCAGACTCAAATTTCCCAATCTAAACAGTCTCTATTACATGAAAATGAGAATTTTTCGGTAGAGTGCGATGTGCGAGAAATATCAACGCACTGCCAACAGAAACAAAAGAGGCCGCAAATATGTGTGATAGTAGGTCCAACTACAGAAATACCAAAGAGCTAACAGGTATCAAAAACGCTTAACAACACGTCGTGAAAGACATAGACCGATCACTGCTAGTTTCGTATGATTTTTAAATAACGGTTTCATCAGTGAAATGAACCAAACATCCAATGACCTGTCCGTAGTAACAAGCCCGCAAAGCTCTTACGAGTGGTGCCAACAACGTTGAGTGAACTTTTGCACCTCTTCATGTAGAGAGAGCTTAAATAAATAAATTTAGTGGCGCAACAGCTCATGGAGAACCAGGGCCTAGTGACTAACAGCTCTCAACCATTCTTGTGTGCGTGTTGTTGGCAGGAATGGAGGGGACCTACAATTTTTCGCCGAGTCCGAACGGCTAGATGAAAAGCACTTATTCATGACAAGTATACTCTTGGAGGATTTGTCAGTCCCTCGCAAGAGGCAGTACCTCGGACAAAAAACATTTATGTTTTTAGGTGGCATGACAGTCCTACGCACTAACCATTATGCCACAAGGTACAACAAGTATAGGGAGAGCTTGGGAAACACTTTTTCTGAGAAGTGGAAAAATGGTGTAATTGTTGCGCAGTGCAAAAAATGGGAAAATATTTGCATGTTTCCTGCTGTAGCCAAGGCAATTACAAAAATCCTCCTTGAGCGGATAAAAACATACCTCGACGTTTGATATTGAACAAGCTGAATTTTACACTAGATCTTCCTGTGTGGACCAAATCAATACCTTGCGGATCATCATCGAAGAGCGCATTGAATATCGATCACCACTTCACCTGTGGTTCATCCAATTCGAAAAGGCGTTCGTGTCAATAGGGGATTTATCTGGCTTGCTTCACTCTGTAGTTGCATCCCGGATAGTAGATTATGATCGATCCAAATGTTACGTTCTGTACGAAGCAAGGTTAAAAGAGGTGTTTGAATTCCAAAGTGGGGTAAGACAAGGTTGTATATTGTCTCCAATAATGTTTCTGTTGGTGATAAGTCATGTGATGTATGCAGTTTTGTGAACTGCAAATGAAGAAATTCAATGGAATCAGTTATCACAAGAAGGAGTTCTCTCACCACTGCAACAAGATCTTCGGTAAGACTTAGGGCCCAAACCTTAAAATCATAATGTGAGGATGTAAGTAATGAAATTCGTTTGAATTCAATTTTATTATTATTCCTTTATTGAGACTTGTAAAAGACTGCCTAACTTATTACAAACTTAATATCTAAAACCCTCAAACATGCAATGCTTTGGATACCTTGCAGCTCGTGCCAGATATCGCATTTCATCCTTCTCGTCGTCGGTTCTTGACACCAGTCTGTCTCGTTTATAGAATCAGCTGTGTCAGCATGGTTCGTTATTGATGACGACGATGTGTGGCTCGGCGGATGTTAGGCGATCGTGTTAACTCCTCCCTCACTTAGATGAAGGCCGTCCTCGGGCTTCTTGAGAGCTTTGATGACTTTTTGAAGGTCGACATTTTGGCGCTGCTTCTTCTGGCATTGCTTTAGTTTAATGATAGTATAAAAAACTGTAATGAGTGCAAGTGTCGTGAGGCAAGCTATAAGTGGATGGGTCGTCAATTTTGTCTCCATCTCACCAATGTAATGCAAATTGTCCATGTTCATTCTGTGAAGGTATGGTAGGCTCAATATCTCTCTATGACCGGTGATATTAAGGAGCGAAGATGTTGCACTACCGGGTTGCTTTTTCTGGACATTATTTCGATTGATAAACTTGGACCCATTGATCCACACAGCATTATCAAAAGTCAGCAAATACGTCCCGTTGATGTCCGTCTCAAAATCATTCTCCCTTATTCTGGCATTTCTGTTGTTTATTATAACTATGCCATCATCAATAACCAACACGGATTCCCGATGGTCCGGCTGTGTGTTGCAATGAGCCATGCCTCCAGAGTGTAATTGTTGAGCACATGTCTTGGTCGGTAATTCCTTGCAAAATGTTAACGTTGTTGCTACGTTGCAGTCCTCAACAGCTAGCACTTGTCTTCCACATTCCGCCACCACATCATCTCCATTGAAGAATAAAATATTGCCGTTATGAGCAACAGGGTAGATTATTACTTTCTTACAAACTAACTTAGGTCTAGGATAATTAATTATGAAATGTAAAATATAATCATTTTGCAGAACCTTTACATTTGCAACTTCCATAAGTTCTGTAACACTAACATTAAAAAATTGTTCATTTATTATGACTTTTAAGTCATCATCATCTAAAATTACTGGGTTTATGACCCTGAGCTTTGCAAGTGTTATAGAGAACATTAAATTTTGAATTTCTGAAATGAGCATTCTATTTCTTGCTAACAAGATTTCATAAACATGGACAGTGTCGATTTCTGATTTTTTTGAATAAGCCAGAATATTATTTACGGTGTCTGTTAATCTATTAATTTGCTCCTGAGATTTTGTGTTTATTACAGATTGTCTATTGTTGGAATCGATCAATTGGGCTTGATTAAATTTAATTTTTTCGAAGTCGTCGAAGTCAGGGGTGCCAGCCACAATTTTCAAACCTGTGCCTAAGAAATTTAAACTCCTTGCGTTTCTATGGTGGATACTTATACTCTTGAAGAGTGTTTCTAAGTGCTTAAGGTCTATTTCCACAATCTTTCGCATATGAGACTGTGGAGGGAACAGCTCGCTCATGTTTTTTGATTCGTTTATTATTTGCTTAAAGGCAGTCAAATTTGTTGTGTGGCGTAAGTATCCGTTACCCTCCCAGACAATGACATCCCCGTCTAGTATTGGAATATAGTTAGAGCTGGTGTAGTCTGTTAATTTAGCCACGACTGTTGTCATCATAAATAATAGAAGAATCCTGAAAGATTAATTGCAAGAATAGAAAATAATTGAGGTTCTATTTTAGATTGTCTTTATGGACCACCCTCCCTTTAATTAAAACCGTTGTTCCTAAATCGGCTTCCACTTTTTCTTCAACGTATAATGGAGTTAGCTTATTACCTAATCGTCTATTTGTTTTTACTAATACCTTTTCTCCTACTCTGAAAATTCTGTTCTGCCTTGTTTCATTTTCCCTTAGCAACTGTAATTCTTGGGCCTTTTGAACTTTATTTTTAATTTTTTCTCTAAAATCTGTCGGGGAGGAGTGTATTACATCAATTGGTCTTTGGTTTGTAACAGAATGAACGGTCCTATTGTATTCTACTGTTACTAATAGTATCAATTCGACTGTTTCTTCGACTTTTCTGTCAAGTTTTAGACATCTTGCAATTTCTAATAGAGTGCTGTGAAATCTTTCTACCTGACCGTTGGATGTACTGTGTAAGGGTGGAGCATTTACTATGTCAACATTAAAATGATTGAGCAAAATTGACCTAATTGTCTCGGATTTTAAAGAAGCCTCATTGTCACAAAAGATTTGTTTATTATTTGGGAAGATGTTCATTATCTCCAGGATTGGAACTTTTACGTCTATTATTGTACGCGATGGTATTGGCATCACAACCGTAAATTTGGAAAACTTGTCAATGCAAGTTAAAAAATATTTTTTATCCGTGGAGAATATGTCAATGTGAAGCATTTCTCCAGCATACGAGGGAACTGGTGTCTCGCCAATCAATTGTTTTTTTGGATGCCGATCGTACTTCGACTTTGAACATATTTTACAGTTGGCCACAATCTCGTTTGCCTGTTTCGTCATTTTTGGAAAGAAATAGTCACATAGGATTTGCTTAACGTTTTCCTGAGCCGCTCTATGTGCTCGGTTGTGTTCAGTAATTAAAATTTCTTTTTGTTCATTCGGGTCGAATATATCTAACACAAATTTATTCGTATGCCAAAACTTAGTTGATGGAAATAACTCGACTAAATTGTGTTGGACAAAAGCTAGAACTGGCAGGTCACAATGAATTACGTTGACGACATCTATTTTAATCACATTTTTTAAAGTGTTTATCAATGTATTCCTGTCTGAAAAATTAATGAAATGTCTAGATTTTTTACCAAATATTATAAATGTACGAGTTGAAGCAATTGGGTCTTCCTCTATAACTATTTGATTTCTGAAGCAGTTTAAAGGTTTATCTGTTGTTTCGATTACATAAGTCAAGGATAACTCGCTGTGAATTGTAGCGGCATCAGAAGATGCCTCATTCTCCAGTGCATGAATATTTTGTCGCGAAAGTGCATCAGCGACATAATTCTCCTTTCCTGGCTTGTAAAATATTTGAGCATTATGCTCGTCTACATAAGCTTTCCAGCGCTTAATTTTTGCATTTGTATTTTTATCCGAAACTGAAAATGAAAGAGGTTGGTGATCTGTAAAAATATTTAGAGTTTTCACTCCATAGAGATAGTTACGTAGATTCTTTAATGACCACACAATGGCCAACAGTTCTCTTTCATTTGTTGCAAATTGCAACTCTTTACCTTTGAGTGTTCTTGAAATCATTGTTATAGGCTTTCCGTTTTGTGATAAAACAGCTCCAAGACCATGTGATGAAGCGTCCGTCGTAAGATCGAAAGGCTTCGTGTAGTCTGGATATAACAATGTGACGTCTTCTGACGCCAAAATTTCTTTTAGTTTATTGAATGCTTGGAGTTCTTTTTCTTTTAATTCTATTTTAATTTTTTTGATTGATTACCACTTATTTTGCCATTCTCACCCTTTAATAAATTAGTAAGTGGTTTAGCTATTGATGCAAAATCTTTAATAAAGCATCTATAATAACTAGCTAGACCTAGAAAGGATCTTATTCCAAAGAGTGTAGAAGGTTGTGAATAATTTTTAATCGCCTCCACTTTAGCAGGGCAAGTTTTTATACCATCCCTCGACACTATAAAGCCTAGGTACTCTACATCCGTCTTAAAAAAATTTGATTTTTCTCGCGAAACCCTCATGTTCGCTTCATACAATTTTTTTAAAACCGAATCAATATCTTTGACATGTTCATTCTCAGTTTCTGAGAAAACAATTACGTCATCGACGTAAACATAGCACGACGTTCACGAAGGACGTCATCTATAGCCCGTTGGAAAATACTGGGGGCGTTTTTCAACCCAAACGGAAGGCGACAAAATTCGTATTTTCCACCGTTAACGGAAAAAGCAGTTTTTTCCCGATCCCTTTCCGCTAATTCAATTTGGTGAAACCCTGATTTTAAGTCTAGAGTTGTAAAAAATCGTGCTTTGCCTAAATTTGACAAAATCGTTGTAATATTTGGGATAGGATATTTATCGTCTATGGTTTTTTGGTTGAGCTTTCGAAAGTCCATTACTAAACGTTTCTTTTTATTGCCCAACTCATCTGTTCCCTTTTTATCAACTACCCAAATGGGATTATTGTAAGGTGACCTTGACGGTCTAACAATGCCATTCTTTAGAAGATCCTTAATTTCATTATTTACGAAATCTGTCACACCCATAGGATATGGGTAAAATTTTGAGTAAATGGGGTCTTCACTTACTGTACGAATTGTGGCAACGATGTTAGTGTTATACGGCAAAGATTCATTTGAATCTGCAAATGTTTTTATTCTATTACGTATCATATTTCTAAAATCTACGCTTACGGATGATGGAACCTTAATGTCCTCTACTTTCGTAAAGTTCACATTGTCACATTTATGGAAGAGAATAGTTTCTAACCCTGAATCGAAGCGAATTGAATTTTCTTTTAAGCAAATTGTGGCGTTAACTTGTGTTAACAGGTCAAGACCAATAATTCCGTCAAAAGTTGACAGATTGGGTAAAATTAAAAAGGTGCTATTTCTCCCAAAAATATTTATAAAACATTTGAGTTCAATATTGTTAAAACCATGAATTGATTTTACTAAAAAAGATGCGTCTACTGGCACTAAGCCTTTTATCTCTTGTAATGGCCTGATGTAATTTTTCGAGGCACCTGTGTCAATTAAAAACTTTACTAACCTCCCTCCTACTGTTTTTTGAATAAACGGTAGTTGGGAGCTTCCCCTAAAAAATTAACATAGTCAAAATCATGTACCTCAGCTTCCACTTCATCTACCTGCAACGCAGCTGTGGCTTCATAGTCACCTTCATTATTCCGTGGAGGATTTTCCTGCAAATAATTTACTCTTTGGCGACGCTGTCCCGATTGTCTTTGAAAGCTACTTGGTCTTTTATTCCTTTGTTCTTGCCCTTGATCATAGGTATCGTTACTATTTTGGTGTTGATAGCTATTAAATTGGCGTAAACGTGATGATGTCGGATCGACATCCATTTTTTCACGACTGCTGGGGACTTTAGAACTGTTAAGTTCCAATTGTTTGTCATTTTCATAACTTTGCCTTTTGTTAAAATAGGGATTTTTGCCTTGCTTATTAATTTGGCTGTTATAATTGAAGTTATTACTATTATTATTGTTTTGGTAACGGTTCGGCGATCGTTTGATCTCGGACCTTAGAGATTTTTCTTCAGAATTTTTCGCATAACTTGCCGCAAACAGATACCTTTCATTGTTTGCTTCAACTTCTTGAGCTAAAGCCAAAGCAGTAGGCATATCAGACGGACGCGCCGAAAACAATACATCACTTAATGGTTTTTTTAACCCAGATATAAAAACTCTAAGGGCGTCTCTTCTGTACTTTTCGTTAAATGCAATGGCTAATGCACTGTCATATGACATATTGGCTTTGTTTGTAAGGAGGGTAAGTTTTTTTTCAATCTCGTCATAATATTCTAGAACGGTAAGGTTTCCTTGCGCCAATGTACTGAGCTCTTGCTCAATTAAATAAATTGGACGTACATCGGCGTACGTAAAGTCTAACCTAGCTATGATAGCTTTAAAATTTAAAACTGTATTGAATGAAGCCAGAACAGCATCGGCTGGGCCTCTTATTTTATTTCTTATTATTCCAACTGCCTGGTAATGTCTAGAACTACCATCGTATTTTTCGAAAACTTTGTAGGCAGAGTGAACCGCTTGACGCCAAGAGACATAAGTGCCCTGTTTGCCCTCAAATTCCGGGAGAGATTTAACTATGTCGAGACACTCTTCACACCTATGACCTTCCACAATTTCAATTTCTTTAAAAATTTCAACTTCAGGTTTATTTTGTGTCACTGTTAAATTTTTCACTGCATCACTTAACTTTCGTTCAAAATCCAATTTTTGTGCTTCAAGGGCACCACTGACTGCGGATTCTACTAACACTTTTAAATCTGTAGCATTCATTTTTGTTTCTATTTTTTTTCCTATTTGTAGGTAATTAAACTTTTCTAATAGTGTTTCAATATTCTCAGGTTCACTCATTAACGGTAGATAATATTTATATGCAGTTTAATTAATTTCAATATCAAAAAAAACTCACAAACAACAAAAAAATAACACTTGCAAGCTTTACAAATAAAAATATTCAAAGTATAGAAAAATTCTTACATTTTTACATAAAAGAAAATAATTCTTAATGCTCGTAACCGATGAATGATGATTTTTTTTTTTCAGTTGGTTGATTCCGGTTGATATTGTTTAGTATTCCAAAAGTTCTTTCAAGTTGGGCGCCAGTAATGAAATTCGTTTGAATTCAATTTTATTATTATTCCTTTATTGAGACTTGTAAAAGACTGCCTAACTTATTACAAACTTAATATCTAAAACCCTCAAACATGCAATGCTTTGGATACCTTGCAGCTCGTGCCAGATATCGCATTTCATCCTTCTCGTCGTCGTCGGTTCTTGACACCAGTCTGTCTCGTTTATAGAATCAGCTGTGTCAGCATGGTTCGTTATTGATGACGACGATGTGTGGCTCGGCGGATGTTAGGCGATCGTGTTAACTTGTACACGGATATTATAAGACCGATTCTTACATATGGCACCCTGGTTTGGTGGAGCACAATGGATAAAGAATCTAATTTTAAAACGCTCAATAAAGTTCAAAGACTAGCATGCATAGGTATCACAGAGGCAATGACGTCCACTCCTAGTGCGGTAATGGAACCTATGCTCAATCTAAGACCCCTAGATCTTTTCGTACAAGAAACTGCAGCCTTCAATGCGCAGAGACTAACCCAGACCGATAGCTGGAAAAGGAACTCATCAAGAAAATTACGGAGGGATAATTATGCACACACTTCACAACACCCCGTACAAAGTTTGAAAAACCGTTTTCTGTCTCCATCCCCTCAAGAGAAAAATGGGATGCTGGTTTACTGCAATCAAATAAGCCGATGGTAGAAATTTACACAGGCGGATCGAAGATGGATACAGGTTTAGGTGCATGATTCTTCTCCAAGTACCTCAATTTAGCAAACTTTTTCAAGCTCCCTGATTACAGCAGAGTCTTCCAAGCGGAGGTTTTGGCAGTGATTAAGGCTGCCGAACAGATTTGAATGAAAGGTGATATCAGCCATACCAGCCCACGGTATGCCTGATATTACCTTTTACACTGATAGCCAAGCAGCAATCAAATGCTACAGAAATAAAATCTAAATTGTATTCATGCTGTCGCCAGAGCTAAGAGTTCTTGCCACACAGTACAACATAAAACTCTGCTGGGTCCCTGGAAACTGTCGAATCTTAGGAAATAAAAAAGCAGAAGAACAGATCAAAGCCCAACAGACTTATGTATAAGTTAAAAAATGCCTTGTGCCATTTAACAGACAATTGCTAAGAAATTAATGGAAATTCCCAATGACCGATGGAACTCATTCGTAATTTGTACCACCACAAAGAATCTGTGGCCTAGCTACAATAAGAAAAAAACGGACTATATCTTTAACTTGAAAAAGAGATCTCTGAATCTTTTGATCACGTGACATAAAATCTTAGGGTATCATAAAAAGGAAATGAGACTAAATACTGTAGACCGTGGTGGACACCCTTCACTACTTAGGTCACCGTCCGGCACTCTGTAATATAAAGAACACATTTTTGGGAAGCCATTTCTAACACGATCTAGCAGAAATCTTCAAGTCAACAGGTGATAACATCTCAAAGTTGATGAACTTTATCAATGCCTCAAAATGTCTCCATGCTCCATAGGATTTTATAGGTTATATCTTAAAAGGAGTGGTCCAATCAGGGTACCACAATGGATCAACATTGATCTAAGTGTGACGGGTACAAGATATACCGTCAGCCCATCTACCTAACTTAACTTAACCTTTCAGCCAAATTAGGAAAGCAAAGGATGCAATCGGAGTGTTGACCAATATATGGAGAAACAACTCTATAATCCTAAAAACCAAGCTATGATTCTTCCGTTCCAATGTTGAAACTGTGCTTCTTAATGGGTGTCACACTTGGAAAGTAGCACCCACCAACATAGCAAAGCTGGAAACGTTTGTGAATAAATGCCTACAAAACATGTTTTAGATTTTTTGGCCTAACCATTTCTCCAATGATGAACTTCATGCAAAGACAGGTCAAGAAACAATCGACTCTATAATACAAAAACGTAAGTGGCAGTGAATTGGTCAGTCAGGTGATGTAATGGATGAACCCTCTCAAGCAGTGAGGCAGACTAGTAGGCCTAGAAGTACTTGGCGAAAAATGGTCAAAGAGGAATCAGCACAACTGGGGTACTGGCGAAGAGTTGAGGAGAGAGCTGAGATACATCTCCAGCAACCATACGCGAATGGCAGGTAGGAGTATTGGAGGGAACACAAGAGGAACGTCACAGACCTAACAGATCCAAGGACCTAAGTAAAGGTAATTATTGGCACTTGTTGCTCAATCGTGCAGCTTACCATGATAGTTTATCATCAAAAACTGAGTAATAAGCATGCCTCACCGAAACAATATTACTGCCCTAACTGTCAATATGACCCTATTGGAAAGCCTTTAACATTAAAATGGTCCATACACACTTTATTTGAAACAAACCAGCTTATGCGTTTTGGCCTTAGCTGTATTGTAGACACCCAGATGCAAAGATGCACCGACGAGCAGGCACACAGAATTTAAGAGACATACAACAACGATATGAAGGCATCAACTTTCTTTGACTTCTTGACGATGATTTAAACTTTATGGGTTTTGACGTTTGTAGAAAACATTTTTCCAATGTTTGACCAAAATATAAAAATATTAAAAGTATTCATACAATAGCGTAAAACCATCCTAAGCGTTGTAAAGCCTTAAACTTCGTAATTCTGTCACAATTTGTATGGAAAATTTTACAGATTTACGAAGTTTACAATTTTACTACATTTACGAGGACTTTACGCTGTTGCATGAATAACCTTATTATAAATATTTAAGATAACATAATAAAATTGAAAAATTTAGAACCGATATCTGGACGAAACAAGGAATCCAGTTTATATTTTTATTTTATTTCAATAATCTTTTTTACTTGAATTACAAGTTCAAAATGTATTATACTATTTCCAAGCAAATAAAACAAGAACTCATATATACTCAAATTTCTATCTATTTCCATTTTTAAAGATACCCCAAGGATATACCCAATAAAATTCATCTCAAATTCAAGTGTCAACTCCTGGAATCTGTCCCAACCCCTATCTATTAAATTATTCCTCTCAAATCGAAATTTGAAGGTAAGCAAAGAATTTTGATCAGAAACCAACCCCTGGTGGATTAAATATACTAAACGACCTACATTTTGTATAAAATTGATAGCATTCAAATAACTTCAGCATAAAATTCAAATATACCTTCATCTACCTTATACTCCTCATAAAACTACTCGTTAAGTGTATAACTTATACCCTCAAGACCAAAAGTTCTTTAAATTGAGAACTTAAGGACTCTTAATAATTTATAAGACAAAAAAAGGATCTTTAACCCTCATTTAAGGTATTTAATGAAAGCGAACGGAATGAACTTAATGAATTGGTTAAGGATGCCCATAGGCATATTGTTCACCTCTGTATTACAAGAATTCATACGTTTAATATGATATATTTATTCTAAGGAACTTTTCCTGAGTCATTAATCAAGTGTTGATTTATTATTATTCATTTTATTTTGAAATTGCTACCACCTATCTCGTTTCTAATAAGAAAAGTGATGGCTGAAGGATGATTACACCTACATTATGTCAGCTGTGAAGAGCATGAAAATGAGCATTTTTGATAATGTGAGGAAATTGTTGTTGTGTAAAAATAAATTCCTATAGGAAGTATCATTTGTTATTATGACAAGAAATACGCTGTTTTTGGTAACGATCCAGCTTTATTTTATTACACAGTTCAACAACCTGTTTAAGAGATTGATGTGAGAGTACAAATTATTCTCAGGTGTATTTTATAGCATGTTGCTTAAAAAATAATTACTAATTTGCTTGTTACAAATAATGATTGTCAAACTTCTTTGCAAAAAGAAACGTAAGAAATTGATATTTTTTAATAAAAATCAGAATAAACTTTTTGAACTATAGCAATTCCGCAAAAAAAAAAATATTAAAATAGGTTAACGTTAACACGTTACACATGTGCGAATGGAGTGTTCTACTTTCATTGAATTTGGGCGTTTTTTCAACTTGTAAATAGACCTAAGTTTATACATTTTACTTGCTATTAAGTTCCTACTAGAGGGCACGTTCCGGGTTCGTGCAAAAAAAATTACGAGATAACGATACAACATGAGTGGATGGCACAATTCTGTCCGTCTGTCGGTCTACCTGCACCAGGACCTACAACCTTAAACACTTAAGCGAGTTTCTATAAATTTTGAATTTAATTTTTGTTTCAATTCCAAAAAACAATATCATTCAGGAAAATCGTATTTATCTCAAAAACGGCTCTTACGATTTTGACAAAAAATATGTGTTTCACTGTAGATATGTTGTACTTCTTGGTACATACAAATTTAACAAAACGGTAATTGTCATAAAACGGTTATTGATTTCCATTGCCGTTACTGTGATTTTTTGATGAAATTTAAAACCAGTCTCGATATGATAAATTATTTTAAAACAGGAAAAAATGAGTACATTCACATCATTTTGTTTTCGCTCCTTTTAGTTTTCCGTATGTATAAGAATTTGATTTTAGCGATAGCGTATCGGTATCAGCGAAATAGTGTGAATCTGGCCGTATTGAATTATTTAAATCAAATAGTTTTAACAAATTAATCACAAATCTGAGTTTAAACTGGATTTCTGTAGTTTAATTTTTAAATCCTCTTCCAATATTCAGAAAAATTGGCCGTTAAAGTTTGTTTTCGCGTTTTGCTAGTTTTTTGACCTAGGCATATTATTTGTTCAAAAAATTCGCATATTAAGTTTTTATATAAAAGAGCCTTTGACCGAAGCATTGAACAAAGTAAAGAAGTACTTTGTGAAGCTTTTTTTATCGAGGCTGAGGTAAGCTCATCGTAGTCCAGGGTATTCCCGAAGAAAGCAAGTTAAACTCGGGTTAAGAAGGAAAAGGAACTGGGGAATGGTCACCAGTTACATAATTTTCGAGGTCTTTTCAAGGTTTGTACTCATGGAACACACAATCCTGTACTTTTCTGTTCTTTTCTGTAACAATGTTTATACTTATTATAAATAAAACGGTATTATTTCATATACAACTAAATTGGAACGATAGAGCTACAGATGTAGACTCGGCCTACAATATTCACATAGAACAAGTGAACCAGGGACAATACGATAGGAATCTGATTCCAGCCCAAGGCTAACCCATGGGAATATACTTTGGTGCCCAATCTCTCACTCAGAAGAAGCGAGCAGGGAGCTTACGGTAGGAATTTGATGACAGCCCAAGGCTAGCCCAAGGGAAAATTACTTTATTTTTAACGGTGGAAGCCAAAATGTACCTCCTCCTCATGATTTTTTTGCCACAAGGCAATGTCAACTGTAAGGAAGACGAATGTGTTTTCGGGATTTTGGTTTTCTAAAATTACTTTTCCCGGAATCGAACTCATTTTATATAAATTTTCAGAATTTCGATTTCGGGATTGTGGGTTTTTGGGATTATGGTTTTTTGGGAATTTGGGTTTTCGGGATTTTGGTTTTCGGGATTCTGACTTCAACCCGTTTATATCAGGTTTTTTTGTGTGCCAAGATAGTATTACTTCTTTTATCACCTGGAATACATTACAGTGATTAGAAAGACGGAATGATAGAATTGAATTTAGTCTAACAACGACACACCTCAAACAACGAACGTTGGTGTAGAAGTGAATCGATTGATCTTCTAAAAATTCCATATCCTCCCAAGTTGATCTGGCAGGTATGGTAACTTCAAAGTTTTTATCGAAGTTAATTGTGGATTGGATTGTGTAGTGTAGTCAGTATTACTTAGAAAGTGATCCGAATGAGTTCAGACAAGCGGAGCGGCCAATCTCAATATTGATCCACTGTAAAGATGCTTCGAGGCAAATGGCTGTGCTTACGGCCATTGTTTGGCTGAAAATATCAAGAGGTGTCAGATGGAGAAGAGTGTCTCATGCAGCGAACGCTACCTCATTGTTTTGCAAAACAATTTATAATGTAACGGCTTTAACATCTGTACTATAATGACTGTCGAATGAACTAGCGTCACCTTCTGGATTATACATGATTTACAAACCAACCTACAGAGAGCTTTGGTGAGCTTTAGAGAGTTTAGCACTAACCGTCAAAATGAAAACTAGATAAAGAGAAACGTATGGGAAATTTTCCCTATAGAAAGATATAGAAGCAATTAATAGAACATTCAAGATATTTCGGGAACCTGTGTGACAAATATAAAAGCACATGTCTGGGCGACAGAGAATACTGTTTTTTATTTTAATTGGGAATGAGAAAAGTTGATTGTAATAAAAGTGGAATGTAAAGTTGATGATTTAATTTCAGTGGTGAATTGTAAGGTGTGTTTAATGAATCTGTTCTGAACCGAAAATTACAGAAAAGAACAGAAAAGTACAGGATTGTTTGTTCCATGAGTACAAACCTTGCCCCAAAGTGTTCTTCATTCTTTCATTTTGTGTTCCATGACGTTTTTCAGAACAGTTTAGAACAATATTTCCTGCACCTACTTATGAGGTGGAGCAAGTGAGTGAGATATGTCAAAGTACCAGCTGTTTTTTTTTTGTTTGGGATAATAATAAGCTGAAATTTATCACAGAAATCCTTTTTTTGTATTTTTGGACTTAACATGAAGAAAAAGACATAAAAGAATATAAAAAGTGTGAATTAATAATTAATTTAATTTGAAAATGAATGCAAACAAATACTAATAGAAACATTTCTAAATTAGAAATTGCACAGCTGATAGGCAAGATCAATTCCATCAACACAAAGCTGCACTTTTCTGTTCTTTCTTGTTCTGATAGTTTTCACACACTTTGTGCTGTTCTGCTCTGTTCTGATCTAGTTTTTCTTGATTAAACACAGATATAAACTGTTTTGTAGCAAGAAAGTAAAGTGTTTTGATTTTCGAAATAAATAAGTGGAAGTTCAAATAAAGTGAATAAGTTTAATTAACGAACCTAAAAAAATTTCACTCTAAGTAGGTATGAACGGCCCTGAACTGTACTTAATAGTACGTCCGAAATTGGGCTCAAGGCAAAACTGATGAGCATTCCTGGCAGTGTGAGTATTACTGTGGAATTGTTAAAGGGAAGGCTAGAACACCGTTTACAAAAATAGCGATAAAAGAAGGCGAGGCAATAAACATTACGTTGATGTTCAAGAGATTTGAATGTTTCCGTTAAATAACTATCACCTTTCATTTTTAAAGCTCTTTTTTGAATACAATATAATAGATTTAAATAGGTTATGGAAGCACCGACCCAAATGTGAGAATTGTATTCAAACTGTTGGTGAATGAAGGCTTTGTAGATTACAGCCAGATCAGAATGGGAAACAAATTTCTTGCATCTTTGAAGAAAACCTAAGCACTTCGCAGCGTTTTGGGCGACGTTGAATGTAAGACCATTTCACAGAAGGTGATCTGTGATGCACACACCCAGAACTAAAAGCTGTTCAGTTTGATCGATGCTAGTACCGCTCATGGATTACGGCATAGGGGGTGTGTTTTGCTTTAATGACAACTGACAGCCTTAGGTTTTTGAAGCATTAAATTCTACACGGTTTTTAGTTCCCCACTGGACAATGCTGTCAAGATCAGAATTTGATGAGCTTATCATACGCTATACGCTTCCGTTCAAGTACCACATCCGAAGTGCAGGGATGTGAATCAAGAAATGAATATGAAAAGCTGGGGGTTCTATCATCAGCAAAACAATTTAATGGACTTGAAGTTTCAGATAAGAGATCATTAATAAAAATGAGAAAGAGAATTGGAGACAAACCGGAACCCTGTGGCACACCATCATTTATTTTAAGAATATCAGACTTGAAACCGTCCAATACAACTTGTATTGATCGGTCCGAAATATAATTTCTAATCCAACGAAGAAGAGATTCATCGATACCAAATGCACGCTTTTTCGATAAGAGAGAATGATTTAGTTTCAAAATTTAAGATTAATGTTCGAGTTTTTTTCAAATAGTTCTAGCAACTCAAGCAATTAGGGCATTAATTAAAAAAAATATTTAATTACTTGTGTTATGAGAACTCCAGCAGAACCATTTTCCGTTTAAACTAGAAAAATAATAAATTAAATAGCTAACATTTCCTGGGGCAATGCTTCTTTAAGAAGTTAAATCAAAAATCAACATCTCTACAAAATACAAAGAAAATATAAAAATAGTTATCTAAAAATTAAAGGTGCGTGTTCCAATTGAAACTAAAAATAAATATTCTGCCAGCAGCATTAAAGAGCAAAGCTCAATGGTAAGTTCATGGAGAGGTTGAGGTAGACCAGCTACCCGAAAATAGCTCTCGAGGGTTTTCTAGTGAAAGTTCTCCTGAAATGAGAGGAAGGTACATCTTTATTAACACACACAAGTAACAGGTTGTTCTTTACAAAATAAATCTAAAAAAAAAAACAACAATTATTCTACAATCATGCCATTACTTTTACTTTCTTAAAGGAGAAGAAAACCAACAAATGGAACATGTGAAAAAGGTGTTTTATTGTTTATCGTTTAACGAAATTCAGAATTTAACTGTCGGAAGCCACCTTCACTTTCGTTTGTTTGTTTAAAAACAGCATTAATTAATTAAGGAGGTAGTCGAATCATTTTCCATTGAATTCCATATATTTAATATTTGTTCATAAGGGAAACTTAAGGAATAAATCATATTTATATAGAAAAATTTAATGTCCTAAACTTTTCAAGAATTCGTTTTAAATTATACCTTGGATGAAGAAAAAAACAAATTCAATGTTTATTCGTGTAATAAATCATTAACGTTAAATTCAAGAAGGGCGCGGGTATCACAGACGCAAAATTATAGAGTACCTATGTATATGTATGTATGTCCTAGGTATAATTCCTTGTAAAATACTGTGTTTACGTTTCCTGTCAGTAGTAGCTAAGGGCAACTAATTAAATTGGATTACATTATATTTTTCCTCAAAACCCCTCTAGATAGTGTGACATCATAATGAAACCAAATACTTCTGGTGAGTTCCCAGGTAGCAAGGACCTTCTATCCTTATCGGTGTTTAAATATTTTGACGGACGACAGTATGATATATGATAAGATTATATTTAAAAAAAAAAAAATATTTAAAAGCACATTGTAAGAAATTTAAGAATCTTCTCAAATAAAAAGGTTAGAAGAAGGCACAAAAAAGAATGTCAGAAGAATCCTTTGTAATTCAATTTTACACCAAGTAATTATTAAGAACCCCATCAGCTAGACCTTGCTACGAAAATGATTTAGGCTTACCTATAGAACATTCTTATGTCGTATTTTAGAGGCTACAATAATAATGGATTTTTTAATTAAACCTTGAAACTTTTTTACTTATCACCATTCATCGGGGTCTGGAGTTTGAGAGAAATGCTGTAAGGAAATTGAATGCGCAGTAATTATAGGTTGAACAAAAGAAATATATTTTGATATTGGGAGGTAAGAAGTTTTATGTTGCTTTCAGTTTTTTGTTTTTATTACTACCCGAATATTTTCAATTTTAAAAAAATATATTTACGAGTTGGTTGGTTGGTATTGGTAGTGTGGCATGTTTTCCCTTTTGGAGGTTGCTTTAAGAAAATCATCTTAAAAGGTATCTCGTCTTTCAATAGAAAACGATCGAACGGTTTCGTTTAAACGATTGCGTTTTACGTAAAGGACCCCCTGTCAAATTGATTTTAAGTTGTTCAATAGTGTTGCACAACTTCTATAAGCAACCAAATTTAATTTTCGAAGTCAATTGTCCGTTTGAAAAAGTTTCGCGATATTTATGAGAAAAAAAAACATAATTAGCTGCTAGGTGGATTTTGATAAACTAAGCGAAATTGTGCTATTTGGGACGGTACCAAATCATACGAGATATGCACAAGACCCTCTGAAGCAAATTCCACGTGAGTTGTTTCATTTCAATTAATTTTAACTTCCTATTCACTCCTCCCCAATGATGGGTTAAGTTAAAGTGAAAGAAGACTAGCGAACGGGCTGCCAGTAAAAGCAAACAATCATGCATTGCTGGTTAGGGCACAATCTTCTCCCTAGGTTGAAAAAATGCTCTTTAAAAGCGAAGAAACTGCAGCTAGTGTTCGACTGGTTGGTGTGCCTGTCGAACTTTTGGCTTAGGATGTTATTAATCTAATCTGGGAAAACATCACCAGCTGGAGCGGCGGCGGGGTAAAGGAATTGTATACATGAAAAAATGACAACAAACTGTATCTGTCATGTAACAGTGGCGACTGAGACGCTACAGGTTTAAGGAATCTTTCTTATTCCAGGAAGGGTACTTTCGGCTAGAAAACTAGAAAACAAGTACAAAGATTGGAGCATACAACGTGAGTTCTTTGTACGGGATTGGAATGTACAAGCAAGTTGAACCTAAAACGTTTAGATTAAACCTAACCTAAGTTGAGAGGGAAAGCTGAATATTGTGCTGGCTCTGATACTGATGAGATTGCTGTACTCAGTTGAAGATGAAAGCGATGGAGGTTAATCTTAAATTCTGACTAAGAAAACTCGCAACAGTCTTATATCTTGAAACCCGATTTCTGCGAGCTATGTGACAACACGGTTTAGCTCCTACAATTTTCATAATCAAAACATTTTTTATGTTATTCTTCTACGAATGATGCAGACAACGATGACAAAAATTCATTTTCTCTTCTGAACTGGGTGTACACTACCGTTCCGAAAGGTGACATTATCATTGTCATGATTTGAGTTTAGTTGGCCCAGATAAAGTTGGGATTGAACGCTGATGGTGGTAGCGACGATCACCCATTATTAGCATTAAGCAATACTGCATCTCCAAAAAGCGCCTATCCAGAGACACTCAGAGGTATTTGCAAGTAGACCAAGATTCCTAACAAGCGATCTAACTGATCCGAACATATTTCGCAACCACACCATCACACTCATGGAAGCAGCGTCGAACATGATTGTTAAAGATAATATTTCTATAGACGACAAGTGGGATAAAGTTAAGAATGCCTTTATAGAAACCTGCTCCACAACTGTTCCGAGGCAGAGATCCCTCGATATCCCAAGACACACGGGAAAACGATTATTTTTATTTAGCGTATGAAATTACAAATGTCATTACATATTTTGTTATAACTTATAAGACTTATACTAACAAAAATATTCTTTAAGAAAAATTTCTAATATATTTGTATATAAAGTTATTTCAAAACAGCTAGGCTATATCAAAACTTCTAGGTTTCAAAACCTGTCTATCACAGATACATACTTATGTTGTTATTTGTATCAGCAAAACTTTGGATGTCACCAGGGTAGGAAGGCCTGTTACATTTCGCAACAATATGGTGGATGGTTTGTCGTTGGGCCCCACAGTCGCAAGCTGAAGAACTGACGCTTCCCCAGCGGAACAAAGAGTCTGCACTTTTCCGTGGATTTGTTCGGATTCAGTTGAGAGTCGACCAGAGGTTGCGTGGAAGGTGAAACCCAAACTGTTGGTATGATGTGTTCGAGGCAGTAATGGTGTCAGTTTACGTAGACAATGTCCATTCTGATATCCCCACAGAATTCGTGTTAAAGCCATTATTTGCCAGCTTATCAGCGAGTTTCATGGTTGGGTGACGAGATTTAAGTCTTTACTGATATAACCACAGGGTAGCAATATCTTCGTGAATGAGAAGTTCGGCGTTGGTCTGTATTTTTTTGCGCTCTGAAGAGTGCTAAGGCGGCGTAAGGTAGTTGGGGGAATACTGCTCAGCACAGGAAGCCGTCGTGTTGGTGTTAAATTTATAGTGCCAGATATGAGTCGCATTGTAGTGTTCAGTTGTACGTCCACCTTCTGTACATGAGCACTTTTCAACCACACTGGAGCATGGTATTCTGCTTTAGCGTGCAAGTGCTGCGGTACGAACCGTTGATGCACATGAACTCCAGGTTGATCCAACTAGTTTTTGCAGACTGTTATTACGAGTATTGAGTTTACCAGCCACATTTGTTAAGTGCATTGTTTAAGTGCGCCGATTATTTAAAGTGAGAACTACTGCTGAAAATGTCGTGCATCGAAAAGAAACTCTGTAGAACGAGTTAAGAGCAACTCATTAAATAGTGCAGGGCTGTGTGAGACGTGATAAAACGCGGCAATGATCTTTTCGGGCCATTGACATCGGCCCCACTAACCTGTGTAGAACTTAAGCTTTTGATCTCTTCTCCTTAAAACAAACAAAGCAGCTGAACTTTATGGAATACCAGACGAGTTCTTGAAGGTGGATCCTGAAACAACGGCTGCTATTTTGCTATCAAGTTTCAACCGTACTAAAACTCTCCAAATAATTCTTGAATAATCAGCATTCTCGACCTTCTGAGCAGTCTATTCGGAAGATTGTGACCAAATTTCGCACCAAATTTACTTTGTTGGACATTAAACCACCAACACGTTTACGTACTGTGCGTAGTGAAGAAAATATTGCGGCCGTATCAGCTAGTGTGACAGAAGACCGCGAAATGTCGATTCGGCGCCGTTCCCAACAGTTAGGCCTTTGTTACAGCACTACGTGGAAAATTTTGCGGAAGGATTTGGGCGTAAAGCCTTTTAAGATACAGCTGGTGCAAGAACTAAAGCCAGCCGACCTACCACGACGCCGAATTTTTGGTGAATGGGCTCTTGGAAAGCTGGCCGAGGATCCGCTTTTTTATCGAAAAATTGTGTTCAGCGATGAGGCTCATTTTTGGGTGAATGGGTACGTAAATAAGCATAATTGCCGCATTTGGAGTGAAGATCAGCCAGAAGCATTGCAACAGCTACCAATGCATCCCGAAAAAGCCACTGTTTGGTGCGGTTTATGGGCCGGCGGCATTATTGGGCCATATTTCTTCAAAGATGATGCGAATCGCAGCGTTACTGTCAATGGTGAACGCTACCGAGCGATGATAACAAACTTTTTTTTGCCCGAAATGGAAGTTCTTGACTTGCATGATATGTGGTTTCAACAAGACGGTGCCACATGCCACACAGCACGCGAAACAATGGCGCAATTGCGAGGCGAGTTTGGTGAACAGTTAATTTCACGTTTCGGGCCGGTCAATTGACAATTTGACACCATTAGATTATTTTTTGTGGGGGTATGTCAAGGCTAATGTCTATAGGGACAAGCCCGCTTCGATTGACGCACTGGAAGCCAACATCCATGCATTCATTCGTGAGATACCGGCCGATATGTGTGAAAGAGTATGCCAAAATTGGACTCAGCGGATGGGCTACCTGAGACGCAGCCGCGGTCAACATTTGCATGAAATTATCTTTAAACATTAAATTGCAAGGTTCAAACTATCGATTCAAATAAATATTTCATTCATTTTTTCGAATTTTTTGTGTTTTTTTTTTTTTTAAGTTCTAAACCTCTTAAAAAATCACCCGTTATTAGGTGTCAAACAACAACTCTAGGTGCAGCGTTTTGCACAATGGGCAACTTTTTAATTCATTCAAGGTACGTCAAGAAGTAAAACAAGGAGATTTGTTGTATCCAATTATGGTCTTATGTCAAATAGTGTGAGTGGATTGGATCAAATGTGTGAATTGCTACATTTAAACGGGTAGCCGCCTAGCTTATGGCTCAACTCCAAAAGACAAAAGTGCTAAAGACCAGTCGCAATACAGAACAGCATTTTATTCAGAGACAGAAAGCTATTGAAAAGGTCACACAATTCAACTATCAAGGCTGATATTGTCAATAGCTTAAGTAAAGTTGGAAGTGCATTTGGAATGCTTACTGCGGTGTGCAACTCCAGCACAGTAACGTTACGCACCAAGCTGAAACTCTTCGAGTCCACTTGGTACGTCTGTGAAACCTGGAAATGCTCCGCTGGCTTCTCAAGCAGACTACAATTTTCTTAAACCTACTTTCTAATAGTCTAAAAGCTCGCAACATATTTTTTTCGTAAAACGAAACCAGACTTTATTAATATTAGAAATAGGCGCGCTGAAGGTGATGATGAATAAGTTCATCTGCTAGCATGTAGTACGATCCAAAATTGAATTGGTGAGAAGAACCACTTAAAACGTAATATACCCTGAATCCCTCGCCTCATTGATTTCAAATAAGGTCATGGCAGACGTCGGTCCCGAAACCCCTGAGAGGCGTCCCTGAAAGTAGAACTTTTTTCGGGTTGTTAAAATTTTAGGAAACCACTTGAAATGTATCTCAAATGAAAAGTCTTGACTCACTGAACTAATATATACGAGACAGGTGTCTGAGTGGCACCGAAATCCCCGACATTCCCGATTTAAGTCGCGGTACTTTTATAATTTTTGTGGTTCCCAAAAAATGCAAGTTTAATGCTAGAACTAAATGCTCGGAGGAGTACTTTAGTGAAAAAGTAGAAAATATTAAAACAAATGTTAAGTGAATTTTTGAAACATTTTTTGCTGACCACAAACCGCTTAAACTAGTAAAAGAAGTATGGCTGAAAATTGAATCTATCTGATATTTCAGATGGCACACAAGTTTCTACGAATATCTCACATATCGGTATTAAGATCCTGGTTGGAATGCAAACTTTCCACTGCCGAAAATACACTGTTTATCCAGCCAATTCATTGCACAAGTTTTTCACGAACCACGAACTGTTTTCTTGTGAAAACGGTGGTGCTGAAAGTTTTCCAATGTCATATGTCAAACGAATATTTTTGATAGGCCTCTTATATATCCTTTTTATTCAGAGAAAAGATGAGTGTGCTTTTTACTCTCTAGCGAGCACTCTTGTTGAATATTTAATACACGTTTGAGTACAGGAATGAGTTAATGCTGAAATTCGTGAAAATACTAAGAAATTTACAACACCTGCGGGAACAAACAGAAAGGTCAAAACCAAAGTGTTCCATACTTGTCTCTTTTTAAATTTTCAATAATTTCTTACATGTACACGTATGTTCGCATACCTACCTGTCTGATACGGTGGGAAAGTGCTATTGGAAAATAAGCCAAAAGCATTGTTCATTCAAAAGATTCTAACAGGCTTACAATACTTTCGCCATCTGTATAAAGAAAACATTACCTGGAGCATTATTATTGAAATTTATTGAAGGAGCAAAACTCATAAGCTATAAAAAAACAAAACACTCGTTGGTACTTTAAAAACATTTGTTGAACCAAGAGGGATATTTTAAAATTGCCTTTGGATGACAGGCCTTTGTGGAACGGGTGCAGAGGTTTCCTTTTTTTTTTAACAGAACAGCAACGAAAAAAGGACTCACTTTGTATGCAAATCGTTTGGCTTAAACAAAAATTTATTTCCATTGAAGTTTGTCGTCGTTGTCGGTCGTATAGACATTAAAATGAAAGAAGAAAAACATATATTCAACTGTAAACTGCTATTCAAACGGAGTTAAAACTTTTTTCTAACATTATAAAAGTTTTTACTTTATGATTTTGTCGTAGTTTATTTTTCATAACAATTTCTTTTTTTATGTATATTTGCAGCTAATGTTGTTTGGTAAAACAACGGTGAAGTCGGCTTCGGCCTTCCATGCCCAGACTCACGGAGGCTATTTATCATAAAATAAACACAAAACTTTGGGCGAGAACTACAATCTGAGTTAATTAATAATTAGGTTACATCATAATTAATTTTGTATTATGTGTTCAACTGTGATGATGACGTTGAGGACAACCACGAGGACGTTGACGACGACAAAATGTATACAACCCAACTGGTACTCTTTAATGCACTGATGATTGTGGTGCTGGATGCTCGTTTTTACATAAAGGTTCTGTCCTCGGTATGACACAAGATATTATGTCCTTTATGCAGACAGTCACTATCGCTGATACACTTGCCGCAGTCCTAAACTCCACAGCTAGCACTTCGATATTTGACTATCAGCTGAACGCCAGTAGCAGCACTATTCAGGGCATCTTTCTGGCGAATATAACCGGCATCGTGCAGGATTCAGAGGAAAGTGGCAGCGGCAGTGGCAGTGGCAGCGGAAGAAATGGAACAACAGGAGGAGAAGAAGTAGTTGCCGATGAGAATTGGATCAAATTATCCTTATTTCTAATTAAAGCGTTCATCTTTTCTACTATCATAATCGCTGCAGTTCTAGGAAATGCTCTTGTCATTATATCAGTTCAGCGCAATCGTAAATTAAGGTAAGTAATATTGCATGGATGTATAAAATATGTATGTTTAGATATTCTGTTTTGGGAATTTGTTTGGATGACTGTGATGAAATCCCAATATCGATATTTTGAGATTTATGAATGTATTAGGAACATGCTAACAGTGTGAAGTAAAATGAAATTGTAAAATATAATTTGAAAAGTAACTTTTTTTAACTACTTTTTAACTGAGTTCATTTGATTTTAATCTCAGACTTCTTCTCCCCAAGTGGAATAGCAACGATATTTGAGTTTTCTTTCTTTGAGAGACCTTGTTGTTCATGATCTTAAATTTATAGCAGCAAAAATGAATTAAGTGCATTTTACCAAGAAAATTAAAAGAGTTAATTACTTATTATAATTATATTAAACATTTTAAGTTAGACCAGGGATGGTGAACCTTTTCAGAGTTTCGTGTCATTTTTAAAAAACTATTCATAAGAAATGTCTTTGGAGTGCCAACATACAAGCTCTTTTCAACAAAATTGAATCAAAGTCAGTTTGACACTCAAATTATCGCAATTTTTCGACCTAGGCAATCGTCCTGCTTGCACAAAACTAGTTTAATGTCAATGAACATGCTCTCTGGCTTTTCAATATTTTGTTTTAATAGATTTTTTACTGCACAGCTTCACCCCAGACAATGTTTTCGAATATGTGCCTTTAGCGCTGAACAGAAGACTTTTGCATTTTGAATTTAAAAACATTTTGCAAATACATTTTTGACGCAGTTGAAATTTTCGAAAATGGCCACAGTCTTGAGCCAGAGCAGAACAGCACAAGTGGTGTGAAAACTGTCAGAACAGAAAAGTGCAGCTTTGTGTCGACGGATTAGACCGTTGGCTGTCAGCTGTGCAATTTCAATTTTTGAAATGTTTCAATTGCTATTTGTTTGCATTATTTTTCAATTCAAATTGACATAAATTCACACTTTTTATATTCTTTTTTGTCTTTTTCTTCGTGTTAAGTCCAAAAATATAAGAAAAGTACTTCTGGTGATAAATTTAAGCTTACTATTATCCCAAACAAACAAATCAATTGGTATTTTGACATTTCTCACTCAATTGCTCCACCCCAAATGTAGGTACAGGAAATGTGGTTCTAAACTCTTCTGAAATACTTCTTAGAACACAAAGTGAAAGAAAGTAGAACAGCTTGAGACACTTTTTACTCGTTTTACTTACACACAATTCTTTACTTTTATGTTATTTTCTGTTCGGAACAGATTCATTAAACACACCTATAATAATTTTCTTGTGAATACTAAGCAAACAAAAATGTTTCCCAGTGCGTTGCTTTTTATTTGTAAACCTTCACCTAAAAACAGAAATGTTTTTCCCGAGGTACTGCCTCACTGCCTCTTTGCGAGGGCCTCACAAATCCTCTTACTTGTCCTGAATAAGTTTGTCTCATCTAGCCGTTTTGACTCGGCAAAAAATGTTAGGTCCCCTCCGTTCCTGCCAACAACACGCACTTAAGAATGGTTGAGACGTTGAGAGTTGTAAGTCAATAAGCCCTGGTTCTCCACGAGCTGTTCTGACACAAAATTTTGTTGTTGTTTTTTTTTCATGCCACAGCGTAAGGCCGTCTGTCGTTAGTTTAGATTAGGTAGAAGGGCTGACAGTTGATCTCGTCACCACCACGCTTTGATCTATTATGTAGATCCTTTCTGATACCCTAGGAAATTGAATTCTACTTAATGTAAAAGCCTCTGTGTTCTGTTAGCAGTCAAGCCATTTAGAGGCGTAGATAGAGGCCATAAGGCAAAGTTCTAGAAAGTTCCTCTAAGTCATCATAGAACCGGGTGATTTCCATTACAATTAATGCTCGTGTCGGTGAACTTTCATTTTTCCGTTGCAGTCAATGGTTAGATGTTGTCTAACGCATTTTACACACCTTGGCTCTTTTTTGCAATACGTTTGGGTGTGATTGAATTCTTGGCAGCGTTTACACTGAATGATAATCCTTGTGCTCTTTCTTAGAGGATCGATCCTTACTATGAACGAAAATATAAAAAGAGCGAGACCACGTTGTACCACTGTCACTTCACCGTCTTTTTTTCTGTTTCTCTCTTTTGACGATGTTCATAGCAATAGATAAACAAATAAAGATGGCAATCCTCGGCTGTCAATTTGAAGCAAACAGCTGATGTATTAGATTTGCAAAGTATCAGTGAAAAACAGTGAAAAACTCACACATAGAATCAACTCGTGCATTCAGCACATCATTCAGCACAGGACTTGTTCTTGTTGCAATTCACATCTTTTCACCGGCACGAAGGGAAATTACAAATACAACAATGTTAACAAATGGGTTTTGGGGGGTGAAACGTACGAAAGATTGGCTTCTTGGTAATTGATACTCTGGTTCACAGCATCTAAGATTTTGAGGTTGCGCTCTTTTGAATCACTAATTATATATGTAGGTGAAGACCTCTTGCTACATCATGGAAGGGTCTTTCTGACTTATTTTCATAGGTATACCATTCTACTTTTTCTTCGTTTAGTTTTCGCGATAGAAGACGATAACTTTAAGAGCCTTTCACACAAACTTTTCATTTGTTATTATTAAGTGAAATCATTTTAAAAGCCGATGGTAATAATGCCCTTAAAATGGTTTGCAATTTATTATACTCCGCAATACCAATAACATTTATCGGTGGCGGGGGCCGTTTCTTAACGGGTTTTTTCTTATTGTCACATGTTTTGGTGAAACTATTATTTCAAAAGACGAGGCTGCATCAGGTGAAGAGCCAGCTTTACGCTTTAACTTAATTTTTTCTTTGAGTACTTTTCCGTTAAACGTACTAGTTCTTCTTCGTTCATTTCATATCTACAGTTATTGACTATGACTTGTGGTAAGCTAGCTTTTGAGTTTATTGAAGGAATTTTGCTCTTCAATATCTCATTTCTTTCTTTAGCTCTTGATAAAGTTCCATTACGTGATTAAGTCTTTGTCGAAGTTCGTTATTATGTTTTTCAAGATTTTTTGTTTGTCTGGTCTACTATTCTAGTGTCTTTCAAGCTGAATTACTTACAATCAGGGAGGCATGCAGGATACTTAAACTAGATCCAAACCAGAACCGTAATACAGCTATCCTCACAGACAGTCAGGCAGCTGTCAAAGCCATTGATTCGGCTATATCATCCTCTAAACTGGTCCAGCAATTCCGGGAGGAACTCGCAACCCTTAATATTAAACTCAAGGTCACCCTTATCTGGGTTCCTGGCCATAGGGGCATTAAAGGAAATGAACGGGCAGATGAACTGGCCAGACAAAAATCAGCCCTTCACAACTCACTTGCGGAAAGAGTCAACATTCCCCTGGGAGTTGTGAAGAGCAATTTACTGTCAATCTTCCTTAGTGAATCCAATCGTATGTGAAATAGCTTGACCGAATGCAGAATATCCAGAAAGATCTGGCCCGCCTATAATAAATCCCGAACAATTGATCTGTTATGAAGACCCAGGCGAGACATAGCAAGGGTCGTTGCAACCTGTACTGGGCACTGGCCAGTAAGAGAACATGCAGCGAGACTGGGTATTCCTTACAATACTCACTGCTGTAGCTGCAATGGTCAGCAAGAAAAGGAAACAGTCATTCACTTTCTCTGTAAATGTCCTGCTCTGGCTAGAATGAGAGCACATTCGTTTGGAGTGGCATTTTTTTACGACCTCAACGAACTTTCTGAAATGAAAATCAAAGACTTGATTTCCTTTCCTAACGTGACAAAATGGATCTAAGACGAAGTCGGTTGATTCTGTATAATGTTGCCCCCCAGACCCTAAGACCGTGACCAATCGGAATACAGGCATCTGCTGGGTTTCATGATGCTCAATGACAGCGATCATTGGTTGGATCCTTTGCGCTCCAGTCGTTCTGCTATCTGCTTAGCTCGGCATATCGCAGCTGGCTTTGGGCGGGATGCGATCCAATCGACTGAGTGTTTTAAGTCCCGCCTCTTGACGTCGGTGCTAGTCCAAAATATACTAAAACCATATTCCTAATCCGTTCTAATTCAAATCAAATAACTCTGGGCTCATGGTGGATTCTGATCTGCACTGGAAACCTCCGGTCATGCCGAGTGGACGTACGGAGGCCCAGGTGGAATCTCGCATTCAGTCATGTATCTGGAAGACCCCCGAAGGAATCAAGTCAAACGAGTCATGGTATCGAAACGGGGCAATTCAGCACTAATTGGGTACTGAACGAGTGTTACGCTCGTGCCACCATTTCTACCTACCTACCTGAATCTATTTTATGGCGCGCAGGCGTGACGGGTGGACTCTTTAGTCCAACTTAAGATGGTTTTGCACTCGATTAAAATGGCGGTGATCGAGATACCCTTGCACTTTTTGCGAACAGATTTATTAAATGCAATAATTGGCAGGTACCGTTAATTACGGTTTTCAGTCAAATTTTATTTACAAAAAAATACACTATACCTTCTACAGTAATATACTAAATTTTTTTACCAGAACCGTTAGAACCGTTTTTTTTTAAGATAAATAAGCTTTTTCTTAAAGGTTGTATTATAATAAAGTTCAAAATTTGAAGAAAATCCCTGCAGTGGCTTAGGCTGTAGATCCAGATACAAACATACAGAACTGTGTTTTTCTTAATGTCATGTCTCATAGTTATCTCGAAACATTTTTTTTACGAATCCAAAACCAGCCCTATAGAACCTATCCTACCAGTAACAAAAAATAGTGTTTATGCACCAAATTTTTACAATATTTTTAAATGAAAAATTTGGTATACAATTCTTAAGTATTCATTGATGTGCATGTAGAAACAAAAAAAAAATATTTATACTTTGTAAAATTGCAAACAAAATTGTATGGTAGAAACCGTTAATTGAAGTTCTAAAAAACTAAGGAAATAAAGTGTGGCAAGAATCACCAAAAACTTCTATGTACTAAGTTCTTAGAAAATTGATCCAGCAATTCTGGATGTAGCCGAATAGAGAGAATGAATTATGAGACTCACTTTTTTTTAGTCTTCCCTATCAACGTGATGATAATTCTGATTAAAATCTCGAGTTCAGAAATACCGCACCGTAAATATATCGCTAGTTGTTGAAGTGTGCTGAATCGCTGAATCCTTCAAAATAATCTTTGTACGAAAAAACCTTGGATCATTGTGATGCTTACATGACAAAAGTCCTTCGGATAATCGAAGAGTTAATATGTAAATCTAATAACAAGCCGCGGGGTTTTTTGTTCTTGTTCGTCTTCGCAATCTATATTGTCCTTGATAAATAAAGAAATTCAAAATTTTCAAGATAGTCTTCATGCAAAGTGTATTGAATACTTTGTAGCCAAACTACCACAATATTTACATCACCACACATACCATAGCCAATTTCCGGTTAAAGGAATTCATTTCCGTAGGGCACTAATATGACGTCCCATGTCAACCAACCAAGAATATCATTCTATTGATTGGCTTTGGTAACAATTTGAATTGGGGATTATCGGGAAGATAAAGGAATTTTGGTTTCGTACGTGTGTGTGGTTAGCTAATGCCCTTGGCTTTTGTATTTTGTTATAATTCAAGAGATGATTTTTGAAGGTTTTATCTAGCTTGACTTTATTCAACCTTGTGCAAAGTCAATATTTAATTTGTATTTGTTCTATTCAATGACACATTCGACAACCATTAGTCATATTAAATAAGACTTTTACATACAAAACTCTATCAAACTATTATCAAATATGGAATGCATCATTCCTCTATATAAATTGATTTTTATTAAAGCTAAAAGATATTGATGGAAGCATAAAAGTCCTTGAACTCGAATTGGAATTGGCTTTTTTCCAACTTAATATCAATTAAGGAGGTGATGGGTTAGTTCTATTGAAATGGTGGGTGGTGGCATGCTAAATATAAAACTATATATGTATTTCCTTATATTTGTTTATGTTTTATTGGTATAGACGTACTTCTGGATACCGAAACAATCGGTAGGCAGGAGAAGACACACGCAACTCAAATGGAAGCTTCTATACCTTTTGTATTGGGTCTTTGGAAATAATATCGATTGTTTGTTTTCACTGAGGTTACTTTTTTTATGATGTAAGGTAAAAAAAAGGTTTACTTTCCATCTACCTCTCATATTGGAATATTTGGATATCAAACGCCAGTGGTGAACTCACAAAAAAGCTTCACACAAGGACTATTATTGCAATTTACTTATTACTATTTACTCGTCTGTGTTAAAACCGTAAAACTTTTTAATTAAACTTTATTTTATCCGGAATTAGTCCAAACAAAAATAATTTCGAGAATTGTGTACTTTGCTTTAGATAAAAAAAATTTAGAGAACTTTTCAAAAAAAACTGTCCGCTATTTCTAAAACGGCAACCGTCGGTAAAAAAAAACACCAGGCTACTTATCCGACTTTGTGATCTAATTTACCTACTTTTATATAATCCTATATTTAAAAGTCTTAAAAATTACGACACTTTTAATCTAGAACTAAGCTCCGAAGGCCCCGTCAATAAAAAGAGTTAAGGACAACCATCTGGCTACGCCACTGGCTAAAACCAACACTCGTACGTATACTTACCCAATATTTTCAGTTTGCCAAAAGGTATATACCTACTTTATAACATCCATTAGTCGATTGTGTTTTATGGATATCAAAAGGTAAACAACAAAATCGTAGTTGGATTACTTTGTAAATCTCTTTCGATGATGTAGAAAATAGAAGGATATATCAGATGAGCTATTTAAATTGAGACATAGCACTTGAATTCCCCCAAAACAAGATATCAACTGATTTTAAGAAAATGAAAAGGGTTTTGTTTTTCTTTGAACTACTAAGTTTTCTGATTTCGTTTTAATGATTCTTATTTTATACATACGATTTATCTGTTTGTTTTCAAAGATTTGGCTATTTAACGGAAATTGGGCCATTTTTTCCGAAATTGCCGTCAGCAATTTCAGTATGACAGCCCAATCATACTGGGCAGTATTTTTTTCTCGTATAAGTAAATCATAAATGAAACTCTTTTCTCCCCCTAAACATGCCTACTTTTTAAGTAATCCACAATTTGGCACCACTTTTTATTCACTGAATAGTCCCCTATTACACAATGATCAACCGCAGCAAACTTCACTTTGAAACCATTCAGTTTCTCTGTTGTTCTCAGAACTTTCATTTAAATTTTTCTTTCTGGTTTAAGTAAAAACTGTATTTTATTTTCCGTTGTTTTTTTAAAACAAAAATAAACTGTGTTTAAAGTTATGAGAACATTGTTTTTACTATTATTGGGCTACTATTTGGGCTACTTGTTCGGCTCCGATTTTGGGCTACAAACATTTCTAAATTGGGCTCTCGAACTTGTTCAAGACAAGGCAACCCTGCTCTTGACAAGAGCTCATAATGAAAGCGCTCTTGAAGTGAGGGTTACTTAATCGAACGCTCGTGAACGCGAGCCAAACTAAAAGCACACACAGCTGATGGCTCATGGGCGAGCGTATCTGGTAAGTGCTCATTTAAAAAGGCCCGCTCGCGAGCCAGTTATGAACTCGCGTTTTCAAACCCTGCAAATAATAAAAAAACGTGAATGGACACATTTATGTCACATACAATTTTATTTAAATTTAAATTAAAAAAGTTTACTTTAAAGTCTTGAACACAATTTTGCTCTTCAAACTGAGTGCATTCTGGAGTAAGTATATCGAGATAGTATATCGAGATAATTATGTCGAATAATATGCGAACTTAAATCTAGGGCGCAGAAACTGTAGTATTTGCAAGTGTTGCGTCCCAATTATAATATTTCATACTAGCAAATTCTTCCGTTTACAAGCTTCTTGAAATATTTCACACAGCTCACCATCAATAGAAGGTAACCAGGTTCTCAGACGAAGTCTGATCATGTGCTATACAATGTTCATTGACCGCTCTACACCATAACAGTTTCGTATTAATTGTCAATATAAAAAGATAAAATACTTCTCAGCAGTCAAACGTCAGTCTGAGTGCGGGACGCTTTCGGTTGCTGATTCCATTTTCGTAAGGGAAAAAATTAACTAATTGTCAATTCCGTTTTACTTTCATTCCTAAGAATATTTTCTTCTTTCAATAAAAAATCGAATTTTCAAATTCACTGCCAGGCATTTAAATATTTTCAAACATTTTTCTTTTGACATCAACACTCTTTTATTTTAAAATTAAATTTCAAGTTATCAGAAGCTTTCCAAATACATTACAAGGAGAAAGGGCCAGTGAATAAAGGAGAGTGGGATACCACCTTCTCATCAACCTATCCATTCGATACATTTAATTACTTTTATGCAAATAATCCTGTTTCATTTTTATATGATGAGTACCTATACCACAGAGAATGCCACAGCTCCTAAATTGAATTACCTACTTATGTAGCTCTACTATAACGTTTCTCCACAAGAAATAATAATTTCATATTTCGTCAACGACCTAATTGATTAAGAATATTTTTTTTTTTCGAAAAGTTACATGAGGATTTCACTGTTGCGTCAAATTTTCATTATAAATCAAATTATTTCGAAAATGGTGTTAAACTCGTACGTTAAAATGTCTTTTTTTCTGTAGATAAGAGAAGAAGGTATGGAAAATATAATGATTTGATAGCAAATACATATTTTTTCGGTTGGAGTTCGCTGACCGTTACATTCATGAATGTCAAGTTAAAAAAGCGAGACTCGGTAATCAAAAAGTGATAGTTTCTCATTAATTAGTTGTAGGTACTCATAAAACTTAGGAAAATTAATTTTTAAACAAAATTGTTTTCAATTTCATTATCATGCATTAGGCTTCCAATCCCTACAGAAAACAGTCAAGCGGCATTAAATTGCACCATCTTGGAGGCTAATTTAAAAATAAATAAATTTAGTGGCGCAACAGCTCATGGAGAACCAGGGCCTAGTGACTAACAACTCTCAACCATTCCTGTGTGCGTGTTGTTGGCAGAATGGAGGGGACCTAAAATTTTTTGCCGAGTCCGAACGGCTAGATGAGAAGCACTTATTCATGACAAGTATACTCTTGGAGGATTTGTCAGTCCTTCGCAAGAGGCAGTACCTCGGAAAAAAACATTTCAGTTTTTAGGTGGCAGTGGCCGGAAATCGAACCATTAACCATTATGCCACGAGGTACTACTGGAGGCTAATTTAGGGATCTGTAATATAAAATTATGCGGTTACCAAACGTTTTCTTCAATAAATCAAGTGTGGCTTGAGCTGTGTGACAAGTTGCGCCATCTTGTTGAAACCACAAATCCTGCACATCATCGTTGTTCAATTGATGAACGAAAATGTCAGTAATTATGGCTCTATAGCGGTCACCATTGACTGTAGCGTTCTGGCCAGCTTCGTTTTTAAAGAAGTACAGAGCAATTATTCCACCAATTCATAAAGCACACCAAACAGTCAGTTTTTGTGGATGTAACGGTGTCTCAACAAGCACGAAATTCAAGGTGGTAGTCACGGAGATCCAGAAATAATTTTACAAAAAGTTGTGAAAATAGACTATGCAACAGCCGCAAACTGCATAACTTCGTTTCGCAAATTTTCAGAGTACCAGTTTTTCGAAGATGTGGAACTATGGCAGTAATGAAACATGAAAGGATGATTGGTTTCTTGAAATCTATCTATCGCTTAATGAGACCAAGTGGGTAGAGTGATATGAAAGTTTACTCCAATTATTTGTAGACCTTGTCAAGATTGTGGAAACTCTGGAAACACTTTTGCAATGGAAAGACCCTAGAGTAGCTGGCAAGGCTTCTTAACTTGTTATAACTTTAAGTGTTTTAGTGATGTGTCATCTTGTAACCCAGTCTCTGATAAAAAAATCAGAGCTCAATCTTAATGGCAGTGCTATGCTCGTAGAGAATACAATTTATTTTTGTTCTTGATAGTCGCGGATTACGAATGCTTGTTCAAACAAAGTCTGGTATTCCATCGAGTCCCCCGTCATGGTGGACGATATATGTTTATCGTGTTATGCTCTTACAGATCTGCGAAAAAAAAATTTTAACTTGAAACTTTGTATGTGTTTCAGCCAGGCCTATAAACGTTCAAGTACAAGTATCAGTCCAGTACCCAGTACCTTGTAATTGTACTTGTACTGTACTTGTACTAGTACTTGAACAAAACAACTGCCATTTACTTAGTTCTAATGCAAGTACTTTGTCAAGTACCTGTGCTTAATACTGCCCAGTACAAGTCCTTTTCAAGTACTTTTCAAGAACAAGTCCATTTCAAGGTTGAAACAGATCACGGCAGCTTCTCGTTGTATTTGTCGTCATCTCGCTAAAATTTTGTAATGGCTGTCATTATTCGATAGCTCAAACAGACTATTCAAATTCAAGCAAATTGTGCTTGAAAAGTACTTGAAATTGGTTTGTACTTGAAAAGGACATGTACTTGAAATGGACTTGTACTTGAAAAGTACTTAATTTGGACTTTTACTTGAAAATGTTCTGGGCAGTATTAAAGTACCAAGTACATATACTTGGAACAAAGTACTTGATAAAGTACTTGTACTTGGTATTTTTCAAGTACCAAGTACATGGTACTTGTTTTTTACAAGTAAAAGTACAAAAACAAGTAAAAGTGCAAGTACAAGTACAAGTCTAAGTACAAGTACAAGTACAAGTACAAGTACAAGTACAAGTACAAGTACAAGTACAAGTACAAGTACAAGTACAAGTACAAGTACAAGTAAAAGTACAAGTACAAGTACAAGTACAAGTACAAGTACAAGTACAAGCACAAGTACAAGTACAGTGCAAGGTACTGGGTACTTAGACAGTACTTATGTACAAATGTACTCAAGTACCTTACAACTCTGGTTTCCGGTTACATTTTTCATTTGGGATACTACGAGCATTTTACTATTTACTTTTAAGTCAGAGAAATAGAACATTGTTCAAACAGACTTTAGTACTTAATTATTATGGATTTTCATTGAAAAGTAGGAAATATTACATGAAAATTACGCCCTCCCCTGAACGAAATCCTGGATCCACGCCTTCGTTTAACCATATTCGATAGGAAATTAGATTTAAATAATACATTTGTAAAATCGATTTTCGAAACGTAAAACGTTAAGTATTCCACAGAATAAACCATGAACATTGATAACCATGAAGTACATAAAGTAACTACCTCTTTATTTAAATTTTACATCGTACTTAAGATGTAAATTCACACACATGCCAAATAAACCCTAATAAAGGCGCATTTATGAATTTTTTTGCTATATGACCTCTCTCAATTTTGGATTTTATTTTTTGTAGTCAAAACATAAAAACTACATTTTGAACTTCATGAAATATCTCTGTTGAAGACATTTTTTCAATGACCAATGACCATGACCAGATTATGAATGTATTGGTCTTCTGCGAAACTTTACACTATTCAGAGATTCTTTTAACCATATCATTCATTCACATAACACCACTTCTTGCTGAGTACTTTGCCAAGTTGTTTGCATTTTTTTCTTTATGATTTCATTTGCCAGCTGCTTTGAAGCTTTGATCCAAAATGAAGCAATTTCCTCAGTTTTTCATTGGATTCATGGGTCATGGCATGGCATATCCTTTATGTATCACTCTCACATAGTTTTCTCAGAGACTCAACCCAAATTTAATGTTTTTCTTCACACGTATTTATTTCTGCCCAAATAGAACGAGTACAAAAGTGATTTTTTTGAAAGCCATAAATTTTGGTTGGCAGCTCTTGTGTATTGACAAGATTTCATTTGAATGAAAATATGAAAGATTGGCAGAACAGAGTTTTCATATTTATGTTTTTTGATGAAAGCATAAAATCCTGCAGTTTGTCGTGGATATTTTTTTTTTTTTTTTTTTTGTGATAAGAACTGTGGAATTCAATTTTCTTTTCTGAACAAGCAAAATTCATTGCGTTCGTTATTCATTTTTAATAGAAAAATGTGTAGAAAAAATGTGGTACCTACATTTCTCTTTCCTGGTTGGGTTTCAATCTAGGATGATTTATAACTGTTCATTCCGACAAAGACTTGACATAAACTGCAAATGATTTTTTAACAAAAGGCAGGTTATTGTAGCAATGCTCTCTCTTCATTAAGTTTCTCGGTATTTTACCCGAGACTGAAGGAATAAAATCTGCAACGAATGATGTAAAACTTCATTCATAGAAATCAGATTTGATAAGAACAACGTTAATTCACTTTCATAGAAGTTGGTGTGCTTCATATTCCCTTTTATTGATTTTCTTCGTCATTAAAGGTATGTTTATGGTGACCATATGCTCTAAATTTAAAGAAGAATACAAAATATGGTAAAAATTATCGTGACAGTTAAAAATCGAAAATTTGTTTCATTTTTCGGGTGATTCGATTGTCGAAAATTATTAAAATAATGTGACTAAAAACTCATAGTCATAATTAGAAAAAATCATACACGCACTTGTGGTTTTCAATCGTATAATCATTTTAGCCGCAAGAAATGAGACACATGGTTTTAAATGTGAATGCGCACATTAGCGAGTTTTAAATCGCAGCGATTATAAAAATGGACCCAGATTTATTTTTTGGTTGTTTTTCTGTCGCAAAATTTAAAAGATCGCATGTTCGTGCACACATTCACATTTAGACTAGGACCGCAATTGCGATTTTCAGTTGTTGTGATTAAAAAATCGGTATTGCCAGAAATTATGACTATGCACTCACTTGCGATTATCTATCGTACGATTCTTTAATTACTTAAAATACAGCTTTCAATGTGAATGTACGCACAAGCGATCTATTTAATTTTGCTGAAAAAAAAACGCTCGAAAAAAAGAACTGGTTCCATTTTTTTAATCGCGATTTCTTAGCCGCTCTATTCTAAATCGCAAATGTGAGCAAAAACATCTTATTGCCTATGTTTTATTTTAACTTTCGACAATCGCGACTGAAAAATTATAGTCAACTAGAAGAAATCATGCACCCAATTGTGATTTTCAATCGTACGATTATTAAGCCGCAAGAAATGAGAGACATGGTTTTAAATAAGAATGCGCACATATTCGACTTTTAAATCGCACAGATTAAAACAAATTAACCACATCTATTTTGTTGGTGTTTTTTCAGTCGCAAAATTAAATAGATCGCACGTGCGTGCATTTACATACATTAAAAACTGCCTGTTGTATTTAAAGCTATTAAACAATAGCATTATAGATAATCGCACGTGAGTGCATAGTTCTGGCGATACCGATTTTTGTATGCAAAAATGCATTTTTTGGGAGTTTTTTACTTATGGATCGATAACTATAAATTATATGTAAATTTAATAAAAATACAACTGAAATTACACACAATTTTCAACAAATCTCTCCTCAGAACTTTTTTCTGTGACAACCCATTTGGACTCAAGCGGTAATTGAAAATTGACTTAGATCTACTGTTTCTGAAAATTCACTCGAAAACACTAAATAATTACTTTATGCATACAATTTAAATCTTAGTTTCTAGTATAAGCTGAAATTTATTTTTCTTGTGGCTTTTAATTTACTGAACTTAAATCCGGCCCTAGAATTCCTATATTACGTAATTTTTTTTTTTTGAAATATTTGAATCCAAAGTTTAACAAAAAATGCATTTTTGATGCAAATTTGGGGTTATATTAGCTTTTTTTGCAAATAATTTAGTAAAATCATTCTGAAAAACGAACGTTTCTCTACGAAATTCTTTTTGAATATTTCTAATGTCTTGATTCATATTCGAGAAATTATTATTAAGTTGTTAGCCTTCGTCTAATACTGCCTTATTCAAGAATATGCTATAAACCAGCCTAAATGTGCTCAAACTGGCCCTTATTAGCGAGCAAATTATGGGGTAGTTTTGATTTGATTTTTTTTCTGATTTTTGTTTTCAAGGGTGCCGACTCTGAATCTGAAGTTTGCGACGCCACAAGCACAAATCCGCAAAAAGTAGTACAAAATGCATTTTCTTGCAGTTTTTTGCTTATAACCCTTTTTCACAAATTTTATTAAAGTGCAATTGAAAATATATAAAATTTCCATAACGAATTTTAGTTCAAGGATTTTTCTGTAACAATCCATTCTTTTTTCTCTCTAAGAAATCCTCATTTGAAATTTATAAATTGTATTTTCAAGTTATTATGCAAGACGAGGGCTAACAACTAAGGATAAATTAAAAATAAGGTATTTGAAAGATTCAAACAGAATTTAAAAAAAAAAATGTTTACACCTCAGAATGACTGTACAAATTTATTGGATAAAAAAATATCTCGAGAAATAAGATGACATGCTATAGCTATTCTGAGGCCAGATTCAAGTTCAACAAATTAAAAACCATCAGAGAAATATATTTTGGTATGGAGACAAAAATTTAAATTTTGTCCACAAAGTTTAATTATGTAGATGTAGGTAGGGAGTGCTTTCGAGTGGATTTTCGGAACCAGCAAAAAAGTCAATTTGCAACTTTAGCTTGAGTCCAAATGATTTGCCACAGAAAGCAGGAGTAAAATCAACTCTTTGGTAGAAACACAGTATGAGTTGACTATATTTTTTTAATGCATCAAAATAACAGAAAACAAATGTTCTGAAAAAACTTGAACGCTCTATCTCCGTTATGTGATTTTTTTGCCAAAAACAGATACGAAGCTTAATAAAAATGACCTCTAACAACAGTTTGAACTTTTCGTCAACGAATTGACATAAAAAATGCTACCGTATTTGAAAATAATTATTGACCCATGGCCCTTGTTTTGCTTTTTGGTTCAGTAAATAATAGTTTTAGCTAAAGCTTTTCAGACGAAAAATGTGAATAAACAAATGAAAGCTGAAAATATTAAGCTCAAGCTAGAATTTTTTAATCATTTTTGATCAAAATAATTACTAATTTGACTCTGTGAAACAATCGTGCACTTTGACGTATACGTACTTTTTTTTAAGTTTTTTTATAAGAATATTTTCTTAGCAATTTTTTTTCTCTACATTTGTTGTTTTCAAGCTGCTTATTGTTAAATTAATTTAATATTTTACGACACCTATAAAGAGGGGTAACATCAGAGCGGGTAACATACCTATGTACAGTAATTTTTGCGTTTCTTTCGGATCTTCATTAAACAATGTACTTGTTATATCTTAAGTGACTGCATTTATATCTCATTGAATTTTTTTTTTTATTTTGGTGAAAAAATCAAATAAAATACAGGAATCTTATGTTTTTTTTTTTTTTTTTTGATAAAATTGTTTAATTTTTGGGATATATCCGAATATTTCGTGTACCTATGGCTCAAACGTCATTTTTAACACCTCTTGCAAACAACCCTGTACAAGCTTTTTAAAAACCTCAATAGTAAGGAGTTTTCTGTTCTAAGTCACAACCCTTGATATAAAAATGGTCTTCATCAAGGAGCGGTCAACTCGCCGATTCTATCCAGAATTAACAACAGTGATCTGATAGGTAGTCCTTCTGAGTCAATTGTCTATGCAATTCAATTCAAGCCTTCAACAGGCTTCAGTGATATATATATATAATCAGAAACTATTTTGCTGAGGACATCGTTGCATGGAGCCTTAAAGAATACCAAAACGAACTGGCAAGTGATCGTTGGCAAGAATAGACTGCCGAGTAAAATTGTATTAAAGTTACTCGGGGTCTGGTTAAATCAATAGTTGCATTTCGATGGGCATATAAACCCTGTTCCGGTCAGAGCTAGGGAGGTTTTCACCCTAACAAAACAGTTTTTTAATTCTAACCATCCCATACAACGACAAAAACGGTGCCAGCATTAAAAGAAAAGATAATTTTTGTCCAAGTTGGTTCGGAGTCACATTGCATTGGCATTATTTTGGACACACAGCTTACTTTTGGGGGCTTACTACCCTTACACAATTACAAATGGTCATATCTTACTGATTTTCTTGTTATTAAAGTTCTATTTTCACAGAGTTTCAAATAAAAATTAAAACTTACAAAAAATGACATACGGTCACCTTTTTGAAAAGACTACAAAATCGAGGACATTCATTCTGTTCACTTGCACTAAGCTGAGAAAAGAATTAAATCCAATTGAGTCAATAATCCTTACTGTCACTCAATGTGTGTCTGTGTACCTTTATTTGCTTGACAAGAAGTTTCATATGCTCCATATATATAAACGAGACAAAAGTATGTACATCTCTACCTTTAGTCGTAAAAGCACAATGTCTATTTAACATCCCTTGGGCAATTTATACGCTTTGTTAAAACAAGATAGGCCTTTGTCATGTTCTCCTTGTACATTATTTTACTCTTAGATATTACTTTTCGATCAGAATAACCAGAACACTGCCGATGGGATTGTTATTGAAATTAAACTTGGGGTTGGATACAGTGTTTATTCTGTTGCTATAAATACTCGAATTTGTTATCCAAATATTTTGTGGTTGAATAGGGTAGATTCATGTGTTCATATCTGGTATTGAATTAACAAAGTGGTGTTGATGGGGAAAAGTGTTGTTATGCTCATTCTTATATCACGTTTTGGTAATAAAAATTTGGTTGAAAAACATTGTCTATATTCATTAAAAGGATATTTATATATCCTTGAAAACACAAAGCTGATCATTTTTAATTGGATTTCATTGAGTGGGGTTCCTGGTTCGAGAGTTGACTAATAAAAGGTATCGATTTTTAAAAATGTAATTTTCATGAAAGTTTTTTGCCATCAATAATAAAAAACATAGTTGTCAAACATATTATGAGTTGATAAAAAAAAAGCTAAACAAATTATTTTTAAATCCAACTATCTATTTTCTGTCTAAGTTCATGTACATTTAAGTATATCGTTGTTGATACTGTAAGAAGTTGCATGTCACTTTTGACAATTTTCAGAAGAACACAAAAAACTGTTTTGTTTCTAACTTGTATTTTATATCTTTGTTTTTACATCGTAAAAACAATTAATAATATTGTTCAATTGTTTGTTATGAAATTAAAGTATTAAAAATATAAGATAAAAATAATGCTGTTTTTTTTTTTGTTCTTTTTAAATTTTTCGACTTTCGCAGTATCAAAGACAATAATTTTCCAATAAAAAATTCTACTAGGTTAGAAATAGTTCCACGTGGTCTTAACAAGTCCAATTGTAGTTTTTGTTGAAGTGTGCAGGCAGAAATTGCTGATAAATGCTGCTCTTTTGCTATATTTTTCGGGGAGCGTAGCAGGCTTTGTAGGTGGCTAACCTCTGTTTTTCTCTTTTCCATTTATTCAAAAAAAAAGTTGGGTGCAAAACAGAGAAACAGAACAAGCAATAATTATACAGTATTCTACAAAAATCGAAGTTTTTATTTAAATAATTATTCCTGGAATAAATCACGACAGAAGTATGTCATGAGATAAATAAAAATATATTATACGAGAAATATGTACATCATGCGACAGAAATCTTATGCTAGAAAACATAAATCATTTCAAACAAAATTTCATTTGTAATCATATAATAAAACGGCAAACACGAATTTTGTGGTAAAATTTACGCTGTCTACAAAAGCCGAAATGTTATAAGTTATATCGTTGGAAAGGCCCCTTTGCATTTTTATTAAATATAATAATAATTAAAAGACGATAGCAAGAATAGCTTAATAACTGCAAGCGAGGGTGAGACCAAGCATTTATTTGTTTTTATTTGTCGTAACCTAAATGTGACGTTACGATTTTTTCCACCTACCAAACAAAAAACAATTTCCCAGGACTTACTGGAAAGACTATTGGAATGTCTGATGGCAGCATTTAGTGCTGCAGAAAATATCAATAAATAGCTCGGTTTTTCTAAACCCTAAAGACCTTTCTTCGTTTTTAAAAAACTATTTATCGATTGTATGTCAATGTTTTTGGAGTTTATCGCTCCCGTATAAAAGAAGGAGGAAATATACAAAAATTGTATAAAATTAAATAAATAAATCAATAATTGAAATAGCAAAAAAATATATCTTATGTTATTTAATTTACTACAAAACTTTAAGTTTTTAGAAGCACAATGATTTAATTAATTTACAACGCGTTTCGGAATCAAACTCCATCATCGGGCCTTTTGCCAAATCAATGGAAATATACCTTTGTAGAAAATAGAAGAAAAATCCACTCTTTATCGAACCTTCTCGTCCAACCTTGTGACTGTCTTTATTTATACATTTCATTTACAAACTCTATATTTAGCATTTGTTAAGTTTTTATTTTTTGTTCTTTTGTATCAAGTTCTATACACTTTATTAGAATAGTTTAGTAAATTGTAATTATAATAAAGGGTGTTTTTTTTAAAGTTTTTTTCAATAAATTGATTGCCATGCGATGCGTTACGCGAACCGAACAATTATTTTGTAATAAATTTGCATGATTTGCAAACGTTGTTCAGGAATAAGTCTATTCATTATGAAATGGTAAGCCAAACTGAGCATAAATCAAGTGACAGCTGTCAAAAAGACCAACTCTGAAAAAGTATTGACAGATTGAAAACCAAACGTCTAAAAAATGCATAAGCATAATGTATTTAATTTAAATTTATAAATATTAAAAAATTTATAATAGTTGCTTAACATTATTCTCTTTGCATATTAAAGTCGATTATGTGATAAAACCATTTATATTAATATATGTTTTCATATAAGCCCAAAACTGCTTGCACTTTTCCACCTACAGTTTCTCATTTTCTTGTCTAAAAAGTATGTACATACGTCAAAAGCGTTTGTTTTATTTATCTCTAGTTTTGGGAAAAATTACAAGTATTTTCAATTTAATTCCTCTTTAACCCATTGTTACCCAGTAGTTAAAGCTTAAAACCTCCTCTCAAACATTTTTCTCTCGGATTCGAGTATTTTTAATTTGAATCCACCTTCTTAACTGTTATTGTACGAAATACGGAAACGTAATAATTTGGGCATCAAAGGGTTAATGTATCTACTCTAAATGCTAGATTCTCAAGAAACTTTTGGTATTGGACCGAGGGTGTTTTTTTTTTTTTTTTTTATCAATCTTGTACCTGTAGGGCCAGTACCTGCATTTAGTGAATGATTCTGCTGCACTTGGATCATAATCTAGATAGTTAAAGTCGAGATAAGCTCCATATCCCTATTGATACTTTAATGGCCAATTTGTTCATACCTTATAAGCTTTAACCAATGATTATTCCAGCTGCGTTTGTTGAGCAAAATTTCAAACACAGAATCCATGATTTGCACACTTAATTGAAGAAATTTCTAATTCGCTGGTTCTGTTTGACTAGCAGGATTTAATCGAAGATTTCCTGGAATTTCGTTTGTTCATCATTGGTTATGGCACTAAAAACTCCCAAAGCGTAGGTATAAAAAAGAGAAACAAAGTCTATCCAATTCATTCGAAAAAGAACAAGTAAAAATAAATAAAATAAGTTTAGTGGCGCAACAGCTCATGGAGATCCAGGGCCTAGTGACTAAAAACTCTCAACCATTCCTATGTGCGTGTTGTAAGCAGGAATGGAGGGGACCTACAATTTTTTGCCGAGTCCGAACGGCTAGATGAGAAGCACTTATTCAAGACAAGTATACTCTTGTAGGCTTTGTCAGTCCCTCTCAAGAGGCAGTATCTTGGAAAAAAACAATTCTGTTCTTAGGTGGCAGTGTCCGGGAATCGAACCCAGACCCTTGGCATAACAGTCCTACGCACTTACCATTATGCCACGAGGTACTTCAAAGAACAAGTACAATAATGATAAACCAAACATCGTTGCAAAACATAAATAATTTGTAAAGATTTTACTACTAATTTTATTTAAAGGGTGATTTTTTAGCTGGTTTGGTTTTGGCAACACTGGTTTTGACAGCTGACGTGTGTTTAGTACCTTGTGTCACTGTCAAACAGCTTTAGTTTGGTTTGCAATTTAACCATGAATCGTCTTACAAATGAATAACGCTTGCAAATTATTGAATTTTACTATCAAAATTCGTGCTCGGTTCGAAATATTCAAAATGTTGGAAATTGTGTTCAGCGATGAGGCTCATTTTTGGTTGAATGGGTACGTAAATAAGCATAATTGCCGCATTTGGAGTGAAGATCAGCCAGAAGCATTGCAACAGCTACCAATGCATCCCGAAAAAGCCACTGTTTGGTGCGGTTTATGGGCCGGCGGCATTATTGGGCCATATTTCTTCAAAGATGATGCGAATCGCAGCGTTACTGTCAATGGTGAACGCTACCGAGCGATGATAACAAACTTTTTTTTGCCCGAAATGGAAGTTCTTGACTTGCATGATATGTGGTTTCAACAAGACGGTGCCACATGCCACACAGCACGCGAAACAATGGCGCAATTGCGAGGCGAGTTTGGTGAACAGTTAATTTCACGTTTCGGGCCGGTCAATTGGCCGCCTAGATCGTGCGATTTGACACCATTAGATTATTTTTTGTGGGGGTATGTCAAGGCTAATGTCTATAGGGACAAGCCCGCTTCGATTGACGCACTGGAAGCCAACATCCATGCATTCATTCGTGAGATACCGGCCGATATGTGTGAAAGAGTATGCCAAAATTGGACTCAGCGGATGGGCTACCTGAGACGCAGCCGCGGTCAACATTTGCATGAAATTATCTTTAAACATTGAATTGCAAGGTTCAAACTATCGATTCAAATAAATATTTCATTCATTTTTTCGAATTTTTTGTGTTTTTTTTTTTTTTAAGTTCTAAACCTCTTAAAAAATCACCCGTTACTATCCAATAAGAATGCTTTAATAGGGTAGTTATGCTGTATAGTAATTTTAAAGAAAATAACCTTAAATTAAACACAAAATTATAATAATAAGTATACTGACGCCAATTGTCCGTATTTTTGGATAGAAAATATTAATTTTTCGAAAGCTCAAGCACATTTATCTAGTTAAAGACCGACTACGTCTGACATGGAAAAACCATGATTTATTAACTAAACTGTAAACTATAAGTGGACAAATACCATTTGACTATCACAGATTCATAAATAATGATTTGAAAAAATCAATGATAATCTAATTTCAGATTTAACCCACTGTGAACAAACTGGCCTTAAATTTTATATTATTATCATACTTTTATTCAAAACTCGTAGAGATATGATTATTCTATTCACTTTTGACACTATTAAGCATTTTAGTTCTCAAGGGTGGCAACTCACTTCAATTACCACAAAAAAGAAATTATAGAAATCAAAGATACTCCATTTATTAAGATTCCAATGTTTAAGCTGGCCATACACGACAGATCCAAAGAGCCAAATGGCCCCATGCCAAATCTATTTGGATTTTAAGCCAATTTGAAATCCAACCGAGCCAAATGGATCGGATGGCCCGGTCGTGTATAGCCAGCTTTACATTGTTGTATTTGTTATTTTATTTCGCCAACATTATGGATGATGTGAAACAGAATTTGAAACTAGATTCGAACATACTTATTTCATTTGAATAGGTTAATCACTATTGCGAGATGAGTGAAGTGAGATGAGTCAACGAGTAAGATGAGTCTCACTCAATCCCTGAAATACCAAAATTTTGGTACTGGCCTTATGCTAACCTAAAAAAAACCTATATTTACTCTTTACAAATTGGAATTTCATCAATTTGATCTCACTTGGATTCAACTGTCACCTAGTGATGGACTTTTTCGTAAACTATTTGTAATAAGTTCCGTTCATCTAACATGACATTGCATAGTTTACACTCTCTATACTTCACCCGATTAAAAATAAACCCAGTGGGCTACAATTTTTCCAACCTTGGTCGGTGGATGACCTTGGCCCTTAGAAATAACGTTTAAAATGACATAGGAAGAACCATAGGAGAAAAAAAAAGAACTGGGAAATACCTACGCTTCAGGAAATGAAAATTTTTTCCTCATTTTAAATTGAAATAATTTCCCAATCTCAATAATAAAATTTGCTACACCATTCCATTATGGTGCAAAGTCCCACAAATATTTTTTGCTGCATCGTATCATGTTTTTCGATTTCGTTCCTTTAGGAATTCATATAATACCTACGGTAATATTAGGTATTTCTCAAGTTAAAAGTTACAAGAGCCCTACTTCATGGTTTCAGAAATCACAAGAAGGTAAATTACATTCATGCTGTGTTAAAAATTCTTCAACTTAGTTCTTATCTCTTTCCACACATAAATCGATTCAACAAATTGATTATGTATATTCGTTAAAATCTTTCCAAATTCATTCACGAGCTTTGCATGGAGCGAAGTGCGATAAATATATTGGTTTCGATATTGAGGAAATAATTCTTCTTTCCTACTTTGCGCACATACATACTGATGAGTATTACAAAAAACCGTCATAAGCAAAACCTAAGAGCTTATTTCTTGCTATATATGTATGTACGTCCCTTGGGCGCTCTTTGCAGTTGATAAAACAGGCAGGTGAGTTCATGAGAAAACTCTTCAGATATATAGTCTTGTCTTATTATTCTTTTTCTTTGTAATGCCTCCTACAAGGCCAATGTTATTCAAATTCAACTTGGGATTTAACTCACCGTCAATATATGAACAAGTATACCTATAGCGTCTTCCGTGTGCTACAACCTTCGAGATTCAAATATTCCATTTCCCCGTGCTAACATGTTTTATATTTTTTAACACGGCCTGTGCAAAAAAAAGTTACAAGATCATGGCTTAGCTTTTTGTCTTTTGGTTATTAAATTTCTCACATGAAATATGGCAGTTCCTTCCTCTATGTCCTTGTCATCATCGTCGTCGGCAATAAAGTTACTCCCTTGTAAAGCAACTTGCGGGACACAAATTAAAGCAAATTTATTCTATCTCCTTTCTGAGGTGTCTGTAAAAACACCATTCTTATTTTCCGTTTCTTTTTCTTTTTTTTATTTCAATTTGATACAAATGCCCCTTTATCTAAGGCAAATAAAGGACTTAAACAAAATAGCAAACATAAAAATAGCATAAATGTTTTGATAGCTGTTATAGGTCGTAAACGGACACTCGTCTTGTGGGAAAACAACCTTCGCTTTCGCTGATGATGATACATATATCCTCTCTCACAAAATACAATTTTACACCTCGTATAGCAAAATGACGATAAAATAAAACTTTTTTTTCAAAGAATTATCGTGTAGAATGTAGATGAAGAATTTTTTCATTTTTCACCTGAAAACATTTTTTAGGTGTAAAAACAAAATTTGCACTGAGTACCGAGTCTTACAAATAAAATACACGCCAATTCACTTCGTTGGGCGCCATTTAAAATGCACCTTTGTTTCATTCGCATGGTTTTTGCAAGTTTTCATGTGCCATATATATCATCATCCACTCCTTTCCTTTTTAATCTGTTGCATATAATAGAGCCCAACGATAATGTTGCATAATGATATTAATCTCTATGTAACTCTCATTTCCATGGAAGTGGAAGTTTAACTTTCTGCTCGTGCTTATATGTGAATTTAACTCATTGCATCAAGTACCAGGTCCGCACCTGAATGGTTGATGTACAGGAAACTTTGAATTCTTGACATTTCAGTGGATTTCAAACTTGAAACTTTCATCTCATTTGCCAGAGATGAATCATAGTTGTTTACTAAAAATACAACCTATACAGTCTTATTTAATAGATTTTCTTAAATAGGTGACTAGTTAGATAGTGTCTTAGTAGTTTTAAGATCTGTGGTTATGCTTCACTAAATTAAATCAAAAGTCACTTTAGTCATAGGCAATCGATTCTGTTGTCTTACAATTAGTTAGACGTTCGACAACCCTTAGACATCAGTGAGAAGTGGAGTTGAGTGGTTGTCTAAGGTTAAAAAAAAATTAAATTTGATGGCGCAACAGCTCGTGGAGAACCAGGGCCTAGTGACTTACAACTCTCAATCATTCCTGAGTGCGTATTGTTGGCAGGAATGCAGAAGACCTACAATTTTTTGCCGAGTCCGAACGTCTAGATGAGAAGCACTTATTCATGACAAGTATACTCTTAGAGGATTTGTCAGTTTCTTGCAAGTACCTCAGGAAAACATTTCTGTTCTTAGGTGGCAGCGGCTGGGATTCGAACCCAGACCTTCGGCATGACAGTCCAACGCACCAACCATCATGCCACGAGGTACTTCTACTTTGTCTAAGGTTAGAAAGATTTATTATATTAATTTTTAAAGACTAGAAGCTGTTTAAGATCTGAACACTACACCATACTCATTGTAGGTGAAAAAAAGTAACTGGATTCTCCGCCTTCAAAGATTTGATAATGAATTTGTGATACGGACCTGTAAACAAACATACGTTTATTTGTTTCACGTTATATGAAATGCATTTTCTATGTATGTATTGCATATACACACTCATACATACATATATATGTCAAAACTTTTATAGCGATAGAGCGAACGATTTTCTGACTTTAACACCCAAGGGATAATGGTTGTGTTATTAAAGTTCATTGATTCATGTGTGGCATCAGAGTAAGTAGAAGGCTTGAATTGCTTGGTACATTGCGGTGGAATAAATAAATAAAAGTTTAAATGCACAAAGGATAATACAAAAGTTTTCAGAGCAAATAAGTTTTTCTGGTTTTGATCATTCATCTCTGACTGTGATTTCGAATTAAAAGTTAATTTTCTACATGAAACAGTCTAAAGGCTGTCTAAACAAAAATTCATATACATATGTAGGTATACGAGTACATGGTGGTAATTTTCTATTATTGGGTTCTTGAATAGAACAACTATACACAATTGGGGTTTTCTTTTGTTGAATGTTTTCATAGAAATATAAAAGAACAATTACAAACAAAAAAAAACAATAACAATGAGTTGTATAAGTATCTACATTCAACGGAGGTAGGTCCTTCACAGAAAACAAGCTGTCACTGTTTTGTTTTCAGACGGATAATGCGAGACAATCGACATAAAATTAACTGGGTTTCCAGTACAAGATACAATGATTCCGCAATAAGATACTTTAATGAACTCAAGCAAGAGTCATGAGTAGACTTGAGCAGCGGTTCCCAAACTTTTTTTTATCTATGGAACCTTAAACTTGGTCAAAATGTATTTTGGAACCCCAACAGTGTTAACGATAGGCAAAAATAATAGACACAAATTTAAAAATCTGTTTATTTCTTATTTAAGATATTCTATCGAAACTAATGCGAAGAAATTAACATTTGTATTGTTTGAATTATAAATTGTTAAAAATTAAGTTCTATGCTCAAAAACTGTATTCGAAGATCTGGGGAGCGACCAATCTCGATCTTTATTAAGTTAAGAGGACAAAAAACCTATTTTAATGAAATAGAACTTTGCAGATATGTATACTCGGCTGAGCCTTCATTATATATGGATTTTGCGCTAAAAATTTGTCAAAATTAGTACCTGGTAAGTTATATTGCCAAGACCTTTGCGAATATCAGCCCGGAGCTCAAGTATGTTTCCTTGCAAGCATTCATTTAACCTGGAAAGCATTTAATAGGTACACAGGTAAACCAGAAATTTTTTCAAGGCTGCAAGTTTGTGTCTCGTGAAAAATACTGTTTCGGATTTTCCTTGCAAATCTGTAGCATTTTGTTAAATTTTTCTTAAGATTTCTGAAACATTAACTAATTTTATAGTTTATTTCTCATGTCACACATATTGCATAAAAGAATACATAGAAAAGATTTGCAGATAAGGATACCTTTTTCTTAATTTGGAAAACTTTCATATTATCACAAAGTTCAAATACCCTGGATAGAGATTTTTCTCAAGACAGCCATCGGATTTAATACTAACCTACCTACATAGGTACCTACAATATTTTTGCAGCATTTCCTGCACAAATCTACTGAAGAGGACACCTTTCAGGAAATTTACAATCTTTGTAGGCTCACCAAAAAAGAAATGCATTTCATGTAAATGCATTTCATGTAAAATGCTTTGACTTTCGAAATATGTTTCAATAATAAAAAAAATGCTAGGAATCTTTACCATTTGCTTTTTGTTTTTACTTCGAGAAATTCGTGGAACCCTGGAGATTGTTTCGCGGAACCCAAGGGTTCCGCCGAACCCAGTTTGGGAGCCGAGGGACTAGAGTATTTTTCCAGACGTAATATTTGTTTGAAGGGTATTTATGTCAATTAACAGTGAGAACTATGATGGCTAGTGACCTTCAACATCTGAAAGAAGCGTGACTACATTGTTATGGTAGTTAGTTAGACAACAGACAGATTTTTTCAATGGATATAAATCTGTAGACTCCCTACAGTTGTAAAGTAAGGGGGTATGACAATTAACTAGAGACGGATTTATACATACTAATATAAAACAAATATACACCGGAACGCATTTTTACTGTGACAGAGTATAGAATTACTGGCTTTTTGAGAGTATGTAAAGCAAGTGCGGATACGTGTGGTGGGCAATGGGTGCAATTGCCCCCCCCCCCCTTTGAGCAGGAACTAACCAAACATAAAATATTAATTCATTAAAAAATCATCAAAAAATTCTTTTTCGTTCTGCGTTTATAAATTTTTTTCTTGGCAGTGAAAAGAAGACTATGTTTTTATTTTCCTGATTTTTCATCTCACGAAATAATTTAAAGATACTAAAACAAACGATTTATCTCGCCTCTCCCAGATGTGAAGTGGAGACAAATTCTGACATGTAAAAGTAGCCTTCAAATCGAGCGATTGTATAGCTTATAACGTCGGTTTTATAACGTCCAATCTTCAAATGTAAGGTCTTTAATTATAAATGTCAGGCTACATTCCTATAGTTAATGCCCCAACCCTCCTCTACAAATGTGTACAAATGTGTATCTAAGTATTTTTTTATAGTTAAATGTAACGCGGAAGGCAGCAGTGGCACTTACCTTCATTTTCCAAAAAAAGGTCAATTTAATTAGTTTGAAAAACTAACTTACTTTGCTTCAAATACTCAGATGAATAAGATTAAGACATGTAAATAAATTAAAAATGAAAAACTACTTTTTGTATAAAAATATTGAGAAATAGGTATCCATTTGACAGTACTTTCACTAAAAAACTCTCGAGAGTAACTCTCGGATGTCTTCCCCTCTGGTGAGCTAATTTCATGAATGTGTCCACTTGCGAGTTGAACACTCTAGAGCTTGTCACTTGTCTCTTATGTATTTTCAGTGCGGTTCAGTATGCAAATATGTTGCACATCTTTTTTAGCCATAACATACGTTTCTGATGGTAATTCAGTAGACGTTCGAAATAGTGAAGTAATAAAAACCAGGCCTGTTCAGTGTTCATTCATTCGAGATTGTTCACTTTTTCAAGCGGAAGTTTTTAAAGGCGTTGTAATGTTGAACTTGATCCAAAACAGAAATTTTGTTCAATGTGAATGGTTTTTATATTTATAAGTAGAGAAAACCGAAAAAACTCCCCAGTGTTCGTAGGTAATGTTAAATGCTTGTGAGTTTTTTTTATAAAAAATCCAATTTTATAGAAAATTTCATATTTCATATTGTGGATAGTTAACTATGAGATTCACTAAATCGAGCGTCCACTGTATTCGTGATGATTTTTTTCACTTTCATGGATGAGTTTTAGGAACTATTCATCCACAAATCAAACAAAATTGCCTATGTTTGATTGTTAACGACATGGTGCCAGTCAATTTTGCTTGCATGCACATTTGGAGTTAACGCACACATTAACCCTGTTCCCTAAATTTTTTTTAAACAGTTTCAGACCGTCACATTTAGTGCGGGCCAAGGCAAAATTTTACTTGTGGAACAGATTTGCACCAAATCTGGCGGTTTCAAAGTGTTTGAAACTCATTATGAACACACCTATTCTCTGGCTTCTGAATATTTATTTGTTCTGTCAACTCGATTTTCTTACGGTGCGGTGAAATTGCTCTGTAGATGATATTTTCAAACGTGTGACTTTAGCAAACTGCATTATCGAACACAGAGCATTTGCAGTATACCTTTTATGTGCTTTTTTGAATAGAAGACTTTTTTAGGGAATATTCTGCAATTGCATTTCTCACTCAGATAACGGCCTTTCACTTGTCTTTGGCCACATATTCAATCAATAGCTGAAACTTTTGCTCGAACTCGAACTTATGTGTGGGAATAGGAACAAACCGATGCATGTGCTATCATTCTTTCCGAAATTCTAGGTGGTGCTACGAAGATCTAGAGGGAACTCAAAATCGCTGTTAAGAACACCTGTTACTACCATAAACTGCATAACTTAATTTCACGAAGTTCCAAAGTACCCGCTGCTCGAGTCGAGGCACTGCGCAGATATAAAAGAAGTAATTGCATTCTTCAAATTTTGAGTAGTATGAAAAGTTTTCTAGTTATCTGTAGATCTTATCAAGGTGATGGAAACTCTGGAAACAATTTCGCATTAGTATGATCAAAAATACACCAACATTGCCGCAATCAATCTTGACATCGTTTTGGAGAATATTTATGCACTTGATTTTTCAAAAGAATTAAATAGATTTTTGCATCAAGCTGTTTTAGTCTTATAGCTAAATGCCCGTGCATTTAGCAATTATAAATCTCTTCTTCATTGGATTATAAATAACTTTCCAGAGTGCTCAATATACGTTCTATTAGACGGTTTTAAGTCTGAAATCCACATAACAAAAAATGCATACCGTTTTTTTGGAAGGAATGGAGTGAATAGAATATTGGAATAGATTATTAGTTTTTTTATAAAGCATTGAAACGAAAAAGAACTGGAGTAAGAGAAAAACAATCAGTCAAGAGGACGAATGTAAATTGGAGTTTCGACAAAAAGAAAAGTTATTTTGTCTTTTGATATTAAAATTCGTGTACTTACCAAAACAACGAATTTCTATGAATTTTATTATTTATATGAGCTTTGACAGAACTTTGGGCTGAATTCGTATAGTTTTGGGAGGTAAGCGAACAGACATATTGCGTGTGTTTTTCATTCGTTATATGTTACTTGTCAATTTTAGCGTTGAAGTTTATTTTTTTCTGTTTTTTTTTTTAAATATTAACATAATTTTTACTATAAATTTAAGCATATTTATTTTAACTTTTAAATATTCAATACTATTACATTAAGGTCCCTAGAGGCTATCTTTTTGTGGGGTTTTTAGTGCTCGTCAGTTCTATGTAGGGAATTTTTTCTAGGGAGTTCAATGGGAGCCCTGTAGTGAACTTAAACGAATTTGCGTTTGCTTATTTGCAGTTTTTTTTAGTTTTTTTCACTGCATCGTCACCATCAGCGCCAAGGTGTGGTGATAGTCTGTCCGTTTTCTTTGTGTGATTCTTTTTCTGGCCTGATTTGTGTTTTTGTTGCAGGTAGGGCTAAGTTTCGGGGACAAGATCCCCCCATTCCCCGGATCTTGTCATTCCTTTCGATTTCCCAACGTCTTCCTTTCCGAACTTCCCATCTTCTTATTTTCCTACCCTACTTTTTTACCGACGCTCCATACTTCCTCTTGCCTCGCAACAAAATAGCTGGTGCACCCCAGGGCTCCATTTTGTCTCCGACTCTTTTCCTTTTGTTTATCAATAATCTCTGAATCTTAAATTGTTTAATTCTCATTTCTGACATCTGGGCAGGCTTAAAAAATTATAGATGATAGAAATATAACGGAAGTATTTGCATCTCTCGATCACGAAATGTTTCATGTTTTTCGATATTTGCATAAAAAAGTGTTCAAGTGAAAAAGTCAGTTGCATCATACAATTCTGCTGTTTTACCCACATTTCTAAGAATGGTCATCATTTTATCCTTGGCTAAGATTTCTAAGCCTAGATTTAAGCCTAGTACGCTCCTGAGATGAAACGTAAATTTTCTTTGGTCTGCAACTTGACAACGAACACAGAAATGATATGATTACAAAAAATGCATGGAGAGTTTTATCAAAAAGATGCCAAATAAATATTTAAAAAAAAAAAACTGTTCAAAATCTTAAGTCAATTTTTTTCTCGTTTGATGTGAATTCCTAAATTTTTTTTGTTGGTTTTTGTATCGTCCGTTGGGTGTTAAGGTTCAAAATAATGGTGTGGTGGTGGTCTATGTTCTTAATTTGCTTCTTCGTTCATTTTCCATTTAAAAATTAAATCCAACTGCAAGATTAGACAAACTGTCAAATTTTCGTCAAGAATATTGTGTCGGACAATTAATTGTGTGTAAAAAATAAGTGGAGACTTAGTTATAGGAATCCGTACTACATAAAAATAATCACAACGATATTTCTAAATTTTAATTTCCAAGACTTTGTACACATGATATGGATATACTGTAAGTTCTCGAATTTGTGCTAAACTTACATTTGCCGGTAGGACGTAGGATTTACCTTTGCCAACGAAATTTGTTTTAGCAGAAATCGGCAGATATGAATTTTGTCAGAAATGTCAGAATTCAAATAACAAACAAACATTCAAATAAAGCTATTGAGTAAGAGTTGCCCTAGTGTTAATTTTGTTTTAATTTCAATTTAGCTGGATGTGCATTAGGTATTATTTTATTTATCTATGTATTTAAAAAATTGAATCTTTTTCATATTTGGTACAACCATTTCTGATGAAGAAAATTTATTAATTATTAATTAGTTTCGGCCGAAATCCCGAATGGAATAAATACCAAAAAAAATTCTTTACCCAGTTTGAACATAAAATTCACCAAGTATCGCATACACGTTTCTGCTAATAACCTTTACTAAAGTTCAATGGTTTCATACTGTTTTTGGAATTAAAAATCCAATTTTCTAGCTTTCGGGATTTTGGCATTCGGGATTTTCTGCCATTTCGGGATTTGTGCCACTCTTGAATAAACCAATCAAGCCTTTAGTGCCGTGTCCTTAGGGCGTAAGTGCTTACAGTATATGAGGTGCCAAAGGTACCAGTTACTTTAAGCTCAAGTTGTCACTGCAGGAGCTGTTCAATTTCTAAGTCTTTTAACTAGTTTTTTTTTTAATTTATGTTTACAAATATGTATGTATAAATGACCTTGTGACAAATACTTTTTATTTTCAGAGTTATAACAAACTACTTCGTTGTGTCACTGGCTATGGCCGACATGCTTGTTGCATTGTGCGCAATGACCTTTAATGCATCCCTCGAGCTTTCCGGTGGCAAGTGGCTCTTCGGCCCGTTCATGTGCAATGTTTACAATAGCCTCGATGTGTACTTTTCCACCGCCAGCATACTGCATCTGTGTTGCATATCAGTCGACAGGTAAGTGAAATCGTGTTGGCAGTTGGCACACTCATTCCGATCTGAGTGAAAGTGGCTGTCCTGTCAGCAATAACACCAGAACCAGTGATTGGACATGAATCAATTAGGGATTCCTCCACCACACCGACGAAAATGATACATATAGTTGAAATAACAATCTCTCCCTTTTCTCGTCCTTCCATTTTAATTTGCGCGAAACATGTATAGATACTATGCGATAGTCCGTCCTCTGGAATACCCACTTAACATGACCCATAAGACGGTGTGCTTTATGCTGGCCAACGTGTGGGTCCTGCCCGCACTAATATCCTTTACTCCGATATTCCTAGGATGGTATACGACGGCGGAGCACTTACAGGAAATGAATAAAAATCCGAATGCTTGTTCGTTTGTAGTAAATAAGGCTTATGCCCTGATATCGAGTTCTGTGAGTTTTTGGATTCCCGGAATCGTAATGGTCGTCATGTACTGGAGAATCTACAAGTGAGTATAGCTAATTAGTTTATACAATTTATCACTCTTGTTTCACTTGGTTTTTTTTCAGTTTTTGTTTTTGTTTTTTAATGTTTAACCTCGCGTTTTCAGTGTTTTTTTTTCAACGTCTGAAGTAATTGTCGTTCTGATTGCTTTTTTTCCAGAGAAGCAGTGCGCCAACGAAAGGCTCTTAGCCGGACAAGCTCGAATATCCTGCTGAATAGTGTACACATGGGGCACACACAACACGCAATCGGGAGCCACCACATGAACTACATGCATCCCAGTGAGTGCGAACTGAATCTAGCCAGGGAGGAAACGCACAGCGCCATAAGCAATTTGGAGGTAAACATAGCAATACACAAATTTCATGAGCAAATTGCTATTTTATGGAGGATAAATGAGCGAATAATTAAGTGGCGCTTAACTGATAGCAAATGAAAGCATTAATGCACGAAATAAGGGTTCTAAATTGGAAAGGCAAATGAAGGGAATGAGAAGATAATAGTAATCTGTTCATAGTTTAGGATAGCATCACCCACTAAAGGGCTTTTATTTGCCTAGGAATGTAAATGAATACAAATTATTGGATTCGCTTCCCTAAGCCCCACACAAAGGTCAGAGATACCAATTGATAAAGTTTTCTTTCAATATGTATGTAAGTGTGCGTTGTTTTGTCTCTTGGGATAATTTGTTAGAAAATAGAAAACAAGAAACGGTAGCTCATGCTATCCAATAAAGTGATTCAAATTTATTAAGCGAATAAGGGTTTTTGGGTGTAGGTATAGGTATGTATTTTACGTGTATATGTATATAGAAGCATTAGATAAGCAATATTAAATTACTTAGCAGTGTTACATTCACATGTTAATAGGACATCCAGGATTTTATGAGTTCAGCTATAGATTTAGGTTTTTACATGTTTTGGGCTTATCCTTGCTGAAATAATTATACTTAATTTGGATACAATGACATTGATTCAGAGGTAAAACTCAATATATGGTGTCATTCTTTGTAATATTTCCGGCAAAATAAATACATTTGTGAAGCTGTGTATTCATAAACTAAGAAAATGTTCTGGCTGCCATCAAATTTATTTTATTTTTTAAGCCAGAAAAGCACAGTTAAGGCAAAAATAGATATAATTTACTATAATAATGAACGACACAATATACAATCTAGCAAAAAAAAAAATGTTTAGGCAAATGAGAATAAAATACAATTTTACAATCGCAAAAGTCATCAAGCTTTCCAAGCTATTGATACGGATATTGAAAGGAATAGATGGGTAATATGTCTCGTTATCTTCAAAAAACTACTTTTTAGTTTCACTTACATAAGTTCAATCTAATTTCCGTCAAAAGTGTATTATTTAAGTTTATGAGCTTAACTTTTGCCTCATGTTTTACATTTTTGAAATGCTTGCCAGTTATATTTACAAGCCTGAAGTTTGTACCTAATCTACGCGAAAAAAGGCTAAAATCGCCAAACACCAAGCGTGATTTAGTTCTAATAATTTTATATTTTGTTAGGACCATTTAAGATAATGTTCACCCAAGTTTGGATGAGGGCAGGGTCATAAATGAGAATCATGTTTCGGTCTTTACTGACGGTTCCAAAACCTTCGAGGGGTTTGGGTCAGGCATCTACTCAGATAACCCACCCATAAATAGATCTATAAAGCTTTCAAACATTTGCAGTGTATTCCAGGTGGAAATGATTGCAGTTTGTGAAGCCGCGTAATGTTGTCAACAATAATATTGACCTCTTCATAGATAGCCAGGCGGCAATTAGCAGGAAGCAGAAAATGGCTTCATCATAGAGTCTAAACTGGTCGAACGTTGTCGGATTGAGTTAAGAATGCTCAATGCAACGAACGCAGTAACCCTAAGATGGGTCCCAGGACATAGGGATTTTCATGAGAGCGAAATGGCAGATGAACTGACCAAAAATGGGTCATCTCTTGATCCGAGCCAAATTGAAGCCTCGGTACTCATGCCACTGGCGCAAGAAAAAGGTAGAATACACCAGGGTTTCTTGGAAGCTGCAAATGTCAGATCGATTGACACTTGTCGGTTTTCAAGGAATCTATGGCCCAATATTTCGAAGACTGAAACAGATTTCTTACTCAAGTCAAGTAGGTTCCAATTATCACTAATAGTTGGTATCCTAACGGGCCTCAACTCAATGAGAACCTACATGAGCAGCAACAGCTCATCGGACTTACATATGTAGAGGGTGTTAAGATGAAGTGGTGGAGAAGGTCTCATTTCACTTCATGTGTGAATGCCCCAGTCTAGCTGGAACTATAAAAGCAGCCCAAGGAGAATATTAATTCGACAAACCGGGAGATATCTCTGTCTTGCCACTAAAGAACGCCCTAAAATTAATTCAGAATTCAGGATAGTTAAGAGAGGTCCCTCACACCCACTACTAAACCTTCTCCCTAATCCCTTATCCAACCCTACCCTCCTCACACAAACCTATCTACACCCTGGGGAGCGCAATGGATCCACAAAAATCCGTGTAGGATGATACGGCTTGCCGTATTATCACCCCTTCAAACCTAACCTAAACTAATCTTACCCAAGTGTATAGCCGTCTAAAATGTGTACTAACAAACACAAACAAAAATTTAAATATCCACTCACCCTTTATTTCATTATGTCAATGTAGTAAAATCTATACTTTATCCTTTCTTTTTTAGGGAGATTTATAAAGTCACAAACTAATGTAATTTACGTTGGGCGCCATTTAAATAAATTTCGATCGATACAAAATAAATAGTCTGGTGTGTAATTGTGTATTGTAAATGAATCTAAGATCTTAAGCATTACTGTTCGAGATAGTTATTAAGTACATAATTCATTTCAGTTGATCTTATTTTATTTTATTTTATTTTATTTTATTTTATTTTATTTTATTTTTTCTTGAACTAAACGTGTAACATAAAGGATTGTAATAGAATGAAATCTTTTGTGAATTCTATATCTTTAAATTTTCATTCATTGAAATCACTCTGAGATTGTGACTTCAAACTTTGCAGTCACCATTCATTTGGCATTGAAATCATTGCAATCATTTTTCCCTCCATTAATTTTACAGCAGTCAATGGAATACAATCTTGTGGGAGTTTATGCATTCTTTACATTCTTTGCATTGCATGATTGCATTAATTTCAATGAATTTGTAGTCGCAGTCATAAAATGAAGTCAATGAATTCAATCTTTTGATTGCATTCAACAAATAATTTTTAATGATTACATCTTAAATGATTGCATTCTTTTACGAATTACGAACTTTTGACAGAAAGCTGACAAAATTTGGACTAAATAATTAATTTCATGCTTGCTTTAGCTCATTTTTCAACCACTTGAAAGATAAAACAAAGCAAAACGTTTCTCATCACTTTAAATTTTGTTTTATATTTAGGAACTTCCTTCACCGAGTGAGAATGAAAAAGAAGACTGCGACGAACTTCGTGTACCATCGCCACCTCAACGACGACTCAGCCGAAGTAGTATTGATCTGCGTGATCTTGAGCAAGAACGATTTGAAAAAGTCACACACACTGATAGTGCACCTTCAATGATTGCTCTGCACTATCAACAACTACAATTACAACATCAAAAACAACAGCAACAACAACAAGAATCTCAAGATCAGACTCCAACGAATTGGACACAATTCTTACAGCCAAATACTTCCAATATGGCACCTAGCTCTGCGAACCACAGTGTCAACTCTTTCAATGGAATAGACAGTAATATTTATGATTCCAGCAAAAGAGTAATGAGTGAAAAGGAGAAGGGATTGCATCTGCTGGGGGTACAATCGAAGGACGAAATCAATGAGTTTTATGCGAGTATTAAAAACCTGCGGAAGTATCAGCAAAGTGTTGTGCCCATCGAAGAGGACAATTTACAGCTTAAGCGATTCATCGAGGATAATTTTTTTTACTTCAAACAACAAATCGATAAATCTAGTGATAGTCCTTCTACAAAATCTCCCATGAAACCTCCCATTAAGTGTTCAGCCCTTAGCGAAAGTGATTTTATCAAAATGAAGAGTGGTAAAGTTGCAAGTCTTTCACCAGGCGATATTCAGCAAATGACTCAAAAGCAACGAAAACTTTTTGCCGTAAGTGATTCCGAGTTTATTTTCTCATTCAACGGGAAGCCAATGAAGAAAATATCCCTGAAAAGTGATAAGGGTGTGCTGAAGAATCTACTCTCTAAAACCAAACGCACAAGTGATTACTTGTCGCTGGAGAAGAAGGGTGATAAGCCTGAGGAGGAAATCAGTTGTAGTCGTTCCAGTTTTTTTAGGAGAACACGCAATCGGAAATTATCTCATTCTTACAATGGAGCTGGAAAGGCTGTTGGACATCGCCAAAGGAACCCAAGTGACACAGATGACTCCGATGGTGTTATTTATCTACCACGAATGCTGAGCGAAGGACATGAAGTCGAGGGGGGATCAAAGCCTACTACAACAACCACACCCGATATCCTTCTGGACTTGCACATTCTAGGAAATGAAAATCGAGGTGAACCAGTGGCTGACAGTAGCGTGGAAGAATTGATAAACTTCAGTTCGGAAACAACACCACAGCGCAATATTTACTGCAGCAGCAGTAGTTGTAACAACAGAGAAACGTCCCCGTTGATGTCACCCCTACATCCAGGAACGCCCCCACCATCTTTGACGGCATCAATTATCGACTCGGACAATCTTTTTCTCGATCCCGAAACCCCTCCGACTACTTGTGATAAAACCAATCAAATCTCTGACAGCGATGATCTTGAGGAAATATTCCGTTCCATGGGATCACCACTTTCCGACCAGGGTGAAATCTACTCGAGCAGTTTTATGCTGAGCAGTGATAATATAAGGCAGCGACTTAGTACGCTCAGTGATCAGTTGCCACCAAATAGGTTTGTCATTTCACCACCTACAACGCCGAATTCAGTTAAAAATCTTCCCGAGCTTATCGAACAGCCCCTGAGTCCACAAAATGTCTACTTTTTGTCACCTCTAAACACGGGTTTCTCATCGAACTTAAACCAGGTAATCAGTGAATCGTCAACGATATCATTGGATGTGGTTACCACACTGCCAACCCAGCAGCATATTTCTACAAAGCCAGAAATCATTTTGGATTCCACTTTATCACCAACGTCAGTGAAGAGCGGTGACATATCAGTTGATGAAAAAGATTTCACATCACCTCTGCGAGATCGTCGTGGTGAAGATGATTCGCGGAAGCATGGCTTCTATTTAGATGGAATTCAAAATGTCCGAAAACGTCAGGCATCAGTGGTAACTTACGATGTAAATGTGATAAACTTTACCCAGGACAATAGTGATAGCCGTAGTTACATTCCCATGGGGCGTGTTTCAACTAGTTCTGCAAGTAAGTTGATTTTTTTTTGTATCGCTTTTGTTATTATTCTCTTCTCAGTGTTTTTTTTATATAAAGGCTTGGTAAAATAAAATATGTTCGTGAACCTCAAATATGTCCAAAATCCCATATTTACTGTGCAGACCTAAACCCTTTTAACTTACCTACAGGTACATAATATGTACACTACAGAAAAAGAAAAAAAGATAATAAGGAAACTGGATTCGAAAAATATCGTTCGCGAATCATAAATACTGATCTTAATCATTCTCAATCGATCTTCTCACGAACTACAAAAATATAGTTCGCGAACTATAAAATTTTCAATCTCGCTAACAGACTAAATGCTTTTTTTCTGTATCTCTTGTTCGTGAGAAACAGTGAAAACAAAATTCAGGTATAAAAAAGTTTTCTCACGATAAGAGGTTAAAGCATACCTGCATCCTGGATTTTGAAAGCTTTCTTTCACCCTAAATCTGAAACAAAATGAAAATTTATGATTTCAAAAGTAAAAAGCTAGATTTTTGTTTTGAGCATAGGTATTTTATCTTTCAATTGACAAATTTTATCTTTAAACCGAATAAGCTAAGATTCTTGGTCTTAAAATTTGTGTTTAAATAGGGTTGCCAAGATCATTTTTGAGCTTTACAGTTTTTAGTGTTTTTTTACTTATCATTATTTTCACTAGCAAAGGAAAATTCTTAAAACTGTTGGGCCAATACCACACTTGGGATTTCGATCAAGCGAATATTCAGTCACAAGAAGTAAAACACATGAGTTAAAATCAGAATGAACACACATCATGCTACCTATAAATCGCAATGATTAAGGCTAGGATCATACTTCTTGCGATTTCGATTACGTGACTGTTCACTTGTAATGGATATAAACTTTTAAAATGTGCTGCCTCAGGCATTTGTCCCGTAGCATCACACGTTTTGCATGCCACCTGAAAAAAAGCAACTTTCTCGACTGGAGTGGCAACTAGGAAACCTTTCACTGAAAGATCGAAATAACTGGGAGCATAACTACCAATTTACCCATCGCTCCCCCTCCTTCTAGCGGTTACTCTTAAGAAAAATTTTTGTAAAAATGTATGTAGCCTACAAAATTTCTTTAAAAAAATAGTCTAGTCATATTTTGATTTTTCCCTTATTCTTATATGTTTTCGGGGGTGCTGAATCCAAATTTGAAGTTTGCGACTAAAATTTCGCGACGCAACATGGATAAATACAAAAAAATGCAAAAATGCATTTTGTTGGGCACTTTTCACGTATGGACAGGGCCGAACAAGTTATACGTGCAAACGGTGAAAATGCGCAGGGCGATGACCCAATGGGCTCTTTCAGCAAGCTTTAAAAATCAACTACTTTTTTTAATTTTCATTTCGAGCCAGCCACGGCAGCCACTTGCCCGAAATCATTTTTAAAACACAATAGCAAACCCCTATCCTTATAATAAAGGTAAATTCTTGGCCTTAACATTAAATTATATGCGTTTTATTTCTTCTTGAAAACCACACGTCTAAAAAAAAACACCCTATATATCTACTTTAAAAAAATATAAATGAGTCCATGCATACCTTTCTGCAAAGTGTATGATTTTGGAAGCCTCTTCGGGATACCTCGTTTGCCTCTTTGGGATGCATAGTTGAAAAATCGCATTGCAAAGTCTACCCCATCCATAAGAAGTGAGGAAATGACTTCTTCCACCGATAACTGCAATTGAGGGGCGCTTAAGATGAAACTTGCACAGGGTGCTAACTAAGCTTGGGCCGGCCCTGCTATGGATCGAAAACTATAAATTATCCGTTAATTTCATCAACATACAACCGGAAGTATACACAATTTCCAACAAATCTCTGTTTAAGGTATTTTTCTGTGACTCAAGCGCTGATTTAAAATTTAAAATTGAAGTATTTATATTATTTCTGAAAATCTACTCGAAAACACTAATTAATTACTCTGTGGACAAATTTAGAAATTTAAAGCATTAACCAAAATATATTTTTCGGATGGCTTTTGATATGCTGAACTTGAATCTGGCCCAGATTGCTGTAGCATTTCACGTTTTTGAGATATTTGAATCTAAAGTTTTTTAGAAAATGTGTTTTTGATGCATGATTGGGGTTATATTATTTCACAAAGTAATTAATTAGTGTTTTGTGGATTTTCGAAAAACAGTAAAAGTACGATAATTGTCACAGAAAAATGCTTCAAACAGAGATTTGTTGGATTTTGAGGACAAATTGACTAGACTAAAAGTTTTCTTCTAGTTTATTATTTTGGCTCTACATCATGATGTCTATTTAAAGACAGCTGCAAATTATGCTAAAATATATCTATTGTTCCTTGTGCTTCATTGACAATACTGGATTCTAAGGTTTAAGGAATGTTAAGACCATCAGAAGCTTCTTAATAAAACCTACTTTTAATCGCGAAATTCATCGATGTCCTTTATGTGTGAGGGTGCATGCGCTCTGTTTTTTTTTACACCAAGGTATTCTTCTTCTCTTTCTTTCTTATACCCCAAAGTCTTGTTCGTGTTTGGGAAGTTAAACAATACCGATAAGGACAGGTAATTGCTTACCCTTAGGCCCTCGGTTCCCAAACTGTGTTCCGCATCGGCATGCACTTGTTGAAAGATGATTGGTTTGATAAAAGTTCTTAATTAGGATGTGAAGATTGTAAACTTTGTGAAAAGTCGTCCTATCCAGCCAGGATTGGGCAAGAAAGTGTGCAAGAACTTGGGAAGTCAGAACGAATCACTTCTACTTTACACTTAAATGGCTTTTTTGAGGAAAAGCTGTAACCATCAGGTTATATGAAATTCATGATGAGTTGAAAGTTTTTCAACTGGATCAAAAATATAACAGTGACGGCTGCTATATCGCGGTATGAGCAATGAAACGCAAAATTAGCTTATCCTGCACACAATTTTTGAAAAGTGAACAAAACTACTACGGTTTTGTTGGGAAAATCAATTAACAAACTGGCAGCTTTAAAAAAATCAATTTCTGACTAACTAGAAAGATTTTTTTTGAAAAACAATCTTGATTATTTTCCAATTTTATACGAATTATGCTACGAAACATCCTGGAGAACTAAGCTGATATTCGCAATGAGATCGCTTAACACTTGGTAAGCCTAGAAAGATCTTCGCTAGATGATTTTCCATTTATAATAAAAACTCAGCCTACCTTAAGTACTAAATATATATGGGTACTAAACACTGGTATATCTTCTTCATCAAATTGGCATAATTTAGTAAACCTTTTGTAATGTACGTGTGGTTTTTTGAAAGTGTTATCAGAAAAAAGACAAAATTATATATTGCAAGGCTTTTTTAAATAAAAAAAAAAAAATAAGATTAACGAAAAAAATAAATCAAATAATTGCACGTAGAGTGGCCTTATAGTCAAATTTCTTACAGATTAGTAAAGAAAGTGCCATTTTTTGGCTCTAATTATGTATCTGAGACAGTTATTTATTAAAAACAAAAGCTTTCAGATAACTTCTGTTGGTATTGTGTTCCGTTTTTGTAAAATTACAACTTTGAAAGGATTTTTGCTAGTTATATGAGTTTTTCGAATTTTTTTTACCAAAAAAGTAACACACATGCTTAATGGGGTTGAGTTCTGAGGATTTTGGTGGATGACGCAACTAAGGTTTTACACTGTGAAGCTTCCACTTTCTTACTAATATAGACGGATACTTCGGTCATTGTCCTCTACCAATATGAACTCATTCTGTAACTCGATTCTTTCAGCACTGGCCTTAAATTTTGTTTTCTTATCTGCAAATTTGTGTGTTTCTTTTTCGTTGTTGTTGTTTCAAAAACAATGATTTCACCTTCATGTCTCACTTCTTTAAACTGTTTCCCTATATGGGTGTGTTCGGTTTTTGGTACAAAAATATTCGACCGTTAAATTTAAAAATGTTGAAATTTTTTCGTCAACAAAAATAACATTGACTGTTCTAAAAAGTAAAACAGAAAAACGTGATAGATAAATAAGTTGCTAATCAAGTAATGTCTAGTCGCAAAAGTTAAACACAAATTCCTACAGTTTATATAATTTCAGTTGCTGTACGTGCAGTTTTTAGTTATTGCAACGTATCGCTGGTAAAACAGGCATAATTTTATGCAAAAACTAAATGTGGACGCTATCCCAGATATGCGATTACAACTTTCGGACATAGAACTCAACTTTAAAGTAAATATCAATCATATTTATTCCATGCACTAGCTTTGATGGAATTTCTCAAATGATTTTAAAATGTTTTGTCTTTGATCTTTTGCTATCGTTTAGTATTGGGGTTCCGAAATATATTTGGATCTTCTTTAGAGCTCCATTTCATAAAAAGTTTTAGAACCGCTGCTTAGGCCATCACGCCAGATATTCCCATATCTGAGCATTAAATTTTACAGAAATTGCTGCTGTTTTCTAAGAGCCTTTGACACCCTTAAATTCATAGTGGCACACATATTAAGGGGGAATATAAAAAGGAGGAGGAGAGGAGGAAATTCATATTGCATTTTGTATAAAACATAGACCATTAATGCCATAACTCTTTTCAATTGAATTATTACGACAGAAGTATTTTTAAGAAAAAAGAAATTTCAGGATTCGAATACTAAAATTAGATTTTAGCATTTATTATGATGGTATTACCGTTAGCAGGACACTTCTGAAAAACTGTTTTGGGTGCTTTCGAATCGCTGAAGACTGGAATCTTTGTATATACCGAAATACAGCTCTCTCCTATTTTTTTCGGGAATTCATCTGAAATAATTATCTTATGATAATTTGTTTACCAATAACATTTCTCTTTTATTAAAATTAGAATTAATATTTGCTTTTTTAGAAAGGTTGCTTTGTATATATAGCATTACTTACATACTAATAAAAAAAAGTATGAATACTTTATTATACTATCTTATAAACAATACATTACAAAAACTCGAGCTTGAAAAACATTTGAAAAATATAATCTTGGCTGAATATATTAAATGTTTTAATGGAAACTATTATGTATCTCTGTATTTTTCATCTCTTCTTTCTTTCTCTCTACAAAACTATCTATTCCCGCTTCCTATAAATCATTCCATAAAAAATAAAACATCCTAAAACACTATATATATAGCTCCAAACTATCAATCAAAGTCGTCCTTGAAACGACGTGGTGGCATATGCATTGTTATAGATGGAGATGAACTAGATGCAGACGAATCCACTGACACGGCCATAGATAGTTTCAATCAAAATGCTCCTGCCAAAAGTAGACTTCATCGTTTTGTCACTGGTAGTACAAAAAAACACAAAAAGAAGACTAAAGCAAAACATTTTAAAGCGAAATGTACATGCTCTTCTCGAACCTCCTCCGTTGAGGTCCAAGCCAATGAGCAATCGAAAAAACGGAAAATGTTTTGGCATAAAAACCGTTGGCAACATAGGCGTCGGGAGCCTCACCGCGCCGGATGTCAATGCGATGCTAGTGGTGAGTGGCACACTCTTTTGTAGCACGCAAACAAAAATTGAAATTAAAATTAAAATAACACGAACAAAATTTCTTAATATTAATTTACCTATTCGCTGGCTTTTTACATAGAAATTACATTTTAATTTAGTTTTTTTCTGTAAAAACTTTAAACAAAAAAAAACTATGCTAATTCTATTGTCTGCCTTTTTAATATTAAACTTTTGCCATCGATTACAAAAGACACTCAAAACATTCATATATGCATTGAAATTATTTCTTAAATCATTTGTTTATAAAATTGGCGATATTTTTCAAAAATCTTTACTTCGCACTTCATTTAGTTTTTAAACTAAACAATTATTATACACTTCGTTGACGCATGCTAAACTTAGAGCTTGATTAATTTGTAATTTTTGTTATTGTTTGCTCTCTGATTTGCTGAAAGGGTTTTATATAGTGTTAAATTGTTCCGTTAATGTTATAGCAAGTGTTTGGAATTTTCCTAGTAATTAATTTTTTTTTTTAAAGTTTAATCAAATATCGCTTTCGTTAAAAATATGCTATAAAACTTGTTCAATGAAAGCTACAAAAATGCATAAATTTTGATTTATTTTTATTGCTGATCTTCAAATGGGTGTCCTTGCGGGGGAGACTTCGTTCATTTCTTGTATGGGCCAAGCTGAATGTCAATACTTTTAATAGAAAAAATCCAAATGAGGATTATTCATCGCAATTATCTTAATTTTGGCATCAGAAATACGTCCTTTTGAGGAATCACATACAAAATTTTTTCTAAGTGAAATGTTAAAAAAAAAGAGATCAGAAATAACTGTCAGCCTTTATTTTCAATCGGTCTCACTCTGAGAGTTACTACATTTGTTTAAAAGATTTGGGTTTGAGATTTATTAAAAAAAAAATATAAAAATCTAGTTTATCGGTTGAGATTAAATTTCTTATTTATATAAATAGTTTTTAATTGTTGAGTTTTTCACGAAAAAATAAATGCAAAAGGTCAACCAGTAACTTTTTTCGCTTAAAATATTTCAAAAATGGTTTTCACTGTATTGCACAAAATCACTAAAAATTCAGAAGTAGGTATTCACCGATGACTAAAACGCAAACCTAACTGCATTTCTTAATGCAGGGCCTTTAAAATATGCTAACCAGGCTTGTAAAATTTCAAGTACAAGTACCAGTCAAGTACCCATAACCAGTATTTTGTACTGAAGTCTCGCCATGGTCATCAAACGTGATTTTCACTATCGTTGTTATTGTGTTTGTCTCGCTGAGTTTCCGCCATTCCCGTTTCTATTTCGCTATATGTTTTCCTTTGGTCTCGCCGTGACATGCACACTTGGGTTTTGAAATTCAAAATGATTTGACGTCATCCAGCTCTAGTCATGTGCGGCGCCAGGCCCAACGCTAGCCAGCTGTAGTGAGAAGTTCTAAATGATTTGGTGACGAGCACACTTGAAAATATTTTTAGCGTTTCCACTTTAGTGCTTATTTGAAAAATGTTGCTTTGGAAAAAAAAAAACTTTGGTAATACTACACTGAGTCAAAAGTGAGATGGCGGAAAACTAATTTAAATGCCGAAAACTACGTGTAAATGTCACGGCGAGACCAAAGCTTGGCGAGTTCACAGCAAGACAAAAACAATTACCAACACACTGAAAACTACGTTTGGATTTTTAACCACGCTATTAGCTTATTTTAACCTTTCTGAAAAATGTTATTTAAAAAAACTTTTGCGAGACTTTATCGAGACTAAAGCGAGTTGATGGAAAAACATCCTAAATGCCAAAAACCACCTTTGAATATCACGCCTAGACCAAAGCCAGACTAAGCGAGGAAACCACGACAGATATCTCCATGTTAACCGACTTGGCAATTATTTTAAGTACAAAAATGTATTCTGGAGGATGCAGATGAGATTTATTTTTTTCTCTCAGTGATTAATCTCACTAGTTGACCTGAATATAAAAATAATAAAAAAAAGGTTTCTCTCAGACCTTGACGAAAAAATGTTTTTTTTTTTAGAATAAAGGATGTTGATTGACTTTTTCAAAAATTACAACAAATAAGAGTTATTGAAGAATCTTTCAAATGGTTGAGTTTTATTTCTGATCTCAGGTTAAAAATATTGTTTCGTCAACTACACAACTTTTAAATGTTGAATTTTAGCAAAAATAAATTTTAGCTTTATTGTATAATTTTTCAATTTACAATTTTTTCAATCGTAAAATAACGAAAATATTGGTTTTATTGATTCAAGCCTAATATAAAAATTTGGGAAACATTTTGTCTAGGGTTTTTTTCCAAGTAGTACGCAGTTCCAATGCAAAATTTGACAGTTAAGACCGCTGTACGCGAAAAGCTTAAACAATTGTGTCCACTTAATAATAATGCTGAAGGATTATTTTTCCGGACAAATGTTGACGTTTTCTATATATAAATTGATTTTATGAATAAAAATCATCTCTCTATTTCACTCTTTCCATTATTAAGGGCCAGTTTTTAAGTGTGAGATCACCCAAGTCTCGGAAATAAACCTGAATTAACTTCAGAAATGTGTTTTTCAGTTTAAGATAACTCCAAGTTAACTCATTTACTATAGTGAGTTAACTGAGGTACCAAATTGAGTGCCTTTTCAGCTGTGCCGCCATCTCTATTGTGATGCATGAAAAACTGGTCCTGAGGCGACTATATAGAGCACAAAAAAGTGGGTCCCCTGAATCAACTAAGGATTTAAGACTTCTAGGGCAAAAGTCTTTTTTATTGAAAAGTTATTCGAAGGTTTTGATATTGTCAGCGAAATAAAAGAGATTACTTTCGTGGCGTGATAGCTCATGGGAACATAGGACCTCGACTGATTGTCTAACAACTCTCATACAATCCTGTGTGCATGTTGTATTTCGCAGGAGAGGAGGGGATCTCCCGACTCAGAACGGTTAAGATGATAGATGAGAAGACAAGAGATACTCTTTCCTCGCAAAAAGCAGTTCTTCTGAATTCATTAATTTTAGTTTCAGGATAGCAAAGACTGAGATATTTTGCCAGAGAACTTATAAGGCCTTGAATCTCTGGCCCTTTAGAAGGTCAGGTAACAGTTGCTTAGAGTGTCAAAAGTCCTAAATGTCGTGAAAATTTAAACGTAGTCACAAAAAAATCTTGTTAATTTTTGACATTAGCGTCAGTGCCTATCCAACCATTACCCTATTAGATTTTAGTTAATTAAAGACGTTTTTCTTTTTAAGCTCTGAGCAGAGCATGGGGTAGAGCCCGAGCTAGTATGACCAGAGCTCTCTGATATAATTTTGTAACACATCTGAGCACTGAACTGTCATACAATTGCGATGCGTTCCACCAATTTTAATTATCATCTGATAGATGTCCAATCCAAAACTCGAAAAATTAAAAAACGTAAACTGAAGTTGAAGTGTTGAACGCTCCCACGTGAAATGGGAGCGCTTGGTCTTTTTATTCTGAGCTCATGGAGCGTAGGTACCCCGAATCAAGAAAGAAGTTGAGCGCTTTGAGTGCTCTAAGCTAAAAAAGAAACACAGATCTTTTTTTGACAGCTCAGTTCTATTCTCAGAGCTAAAAAAGAAAAACGCCTTAAAAGGTCTTTTTATTCTGAGCTCATGGAGCGTAGGTTCCCCGAATCAAAAAAGAAGTTGAGCGCTTTGAGTGGTCTGAGCTAAAAAAGAAACACAGATCTTTTTTTGACAGCTCAGTGCTATGCTCAGAGCTAAAAAAGAAAAACGCCTTAAAAGATTTCTTCATACACAACATAACTAAAGGTAAAATCAATTTCAAAAATGGTAAACTTTTTTGTAGTTTCAGGTTGCACGTGCATCAGTTCTAAATATTAGTTTCTCACAACTAAAACTTTCTAAAATGTACCAGATAGATAAATTTATTGAAGTTTTGTAGCATGATGTTAGACATTGAAATGTTTTAAGCTTTAAACAAAAAAAAAATAATACAAAATAGATTTTTATATTGATAAACAATACAAATTAAACTAAATTTACAATCACGGTTAATTATATGAGCTTTAAAGCTTTATTGATTTTTTTTTTCTTCAAAATTCACTTCAGTAATTTAAAAAAAATGTATCTATTTTCCTTCACAAATATTGTGTTTATTATTTCAGGTGGTTCGGTACGACCAGGAAAAGGCTGGAGAGCTGAACATAAGGCTGCTAGAACTCTGGGAATCATAATGGGGGTATTCCTCTTATGTTGGCTTCCATTTTTCCTATGGTAAGAATTTTAACCCCTTTTTTCAAGTATCTTATTTAACTTTGAGTTATTTTGCAGGTACGTTATTACCTCATTGTGTGGTCAAGCTTGCCCTTGTCCTGATATAGTTGTTGCGGTATTATTTTGGATTGGTTACTTCAATTCAACCCTAAATCCTCTCATTTATGCTTATTTTAATCGCGACTTTAGAGAGGCTTTTCGAAATACACTGGAATGTGTATTGCCTTGTATTCAAAAAAGGAATCCATACAATGCATACTACGTATAGCATAGCTATTAATTTATTATTTTTGTTAAAAAAAGAATATACAAAATCATTGCACAAATTTTATATCACCACAAGACAGATGGACTTATAATAGGAAGATAGAGATTAAAAAAGAGATGGTAAGATTGGCAAAAAAGGTATTATATACAAAATATTCCAAGTGATTTTTATTTTGAAATCAAATTCCAGATTTTGAGTAAAATGTTTGATAAGATTTTTATGGTTAGATGAGTAAGATTTTCACTTAAGTATTAAAAAATTTATTTGTAAGAATTAGACAAAAATTCTGAGGATATCATGTACTTATTTCAATTTTATGTTTTAAGGAATAAGAAAAAAATTTAGTATATTTATGTTTAAATTTAAAAATTTACTTGAAGAGTGAGAAAATAAGCGTGTAATTTTGTTCTAAACATTTTCTGCGTAGGTATATCAAGCTATACATTTTCCAAATTAAATGACATGCAAAAATAGAGTTTAATCTCTCTGTGCTCTCCTTGTATTTTCAACAACTTTAATTTGTCTAGTGGCCTGTTTAATACTATGCGATATCATACGAGTTTAACTCCGAAATTCGAACGATCTTTCATTAGCTCCGAGTGACATACAATAAGGGTATTAATGCAACTTCGTGAAACCTTAAATAAGTTTACAAATTGGGTAAGTTTATCTTTTGGTTAATGAACTGTAAATTTTTTTATTTCATATAATTTGGTTAAAATTATCCAGAGATTTAGCTGCGGATAAAACTAGGTTAACTTATTACTCTGATTAAATTACCTAGTATTTAATCAAATATATAAAAAAGTTTGTTCGTGCAAGCTTTTGCGCAAACTTATCCTTTTACACAATTTGTAAACTTACGACGTTGCATGAATACCCTTGATATTTTACTTTATTTCCGAGTGAGCTTTCGATTCGAGAACCATAGAAAAACCCTTAATTTCCAAGTTAAAGCTGATAGTGAAAAATAGTAGGCCAAGTATTTTGGAGTCGTTTGGTAATTTTTCCACGAAATTATCGAAAGAATTTTGAAAATAGGAGTTTTTGTTGTTTTTGAGGCAAAGGTGCTAGATGTTATACAGTATTTATAAAATGTTTTATTAAACTTATAAAACTAATTAGATGAACTTAAAACTTAAGCTTGTAATAAGTTTCAAAGTCCTGGCTTTGAATATAGTTGAATGCAGCAACGTATCCAATGTATACAGATTTTCAAAAACAGTGTAATTCTGATGAAAACTTTTCAAAATATCTACTGAATAAAAGATTTAGCATCTGAGGTGAAAAAAGAGCCACTATCTCTTAACAAAACGGTCCAAGTACAAAGTTAGAAGCATAATTTCTATCAGGAAATTCGAGATGAATGTTTGATGCAAAGAATAACTCAGAACGATTTTTTTCTTACCACGTTTTTGACACAGTTTGGGGCATCAAAACTAGCTTGGTTTCATATTTATGTGGTAGAATCGTAAACACTTCAATTCATTTTTAAAAATTAGGAGATAATGCTCTGTCATTTTTCCTAAGCCTCGAGGCTTTTATATTGATGATCTGATCATTGACATTTCGCAATGAATAAGACCGGTAATGCCGAACTTTTGATACTAAGCATAAGCAAAGCAGTAAACTAAAACAAACATAGAAAACATTGAGCGGAAGATTCAAAATTGTCACATCTAAATACCTAATCAACGAATGTTACTTGGTATTCATCTGCTGGGACAACCACACACTAATAAGATCAACAACTTATTCTATATTATTGTTTCACCACTCTCTTTCTGTAGAAAAAAAAATTAAAGCATTAATTTTCTCCAAAAGTTTAGGATTTAATGGCTAAAATTGATGAGATGTTTCCTAAAACAGTACAGTACAGTAAAGCTAGTACTGCCATTTTGAAATAAAACGGCTCGGTTGGCGGTTTAAAACAGGTTTTAACAGAGAATATCAACTATCCAGAAGCCAATCTTTCGTACGTTTCACCCTCCAAAACCCATTTGTTTACATTGTTGTATTTGTAATTTCACTTCGTGTCGATGGATAGATGTGAATTGCAAGACCCGTTCTGAATGGACGAGTTGATTTTATGTGTGTGTTTACCACTGTTTTTCACTAAACTTTACAAATTTAATATATCAGCTGTTCACTTCTAGCTTGTAGGCAAATCAAATTGGCCGCGTTCCGCCGGCTATCGGATAGGTTATCCAATATAACTAAGTAGCCGATACTTTTGTGAACGACCAGAACCAGATAGGTTAGTTGAAAAAAGCTGACAATGAAATTGAAATAAAATTATTTTTAAATTGCAAACAATTTTAACTTTTTTAATGGAGTTTTATTCCATTTATATTTACATATTGCGTAGAATCCCAGGGTTTGCAAATAACCATTTTCTAGCTGCATCTAACTAATTAATTTTCCTTTCAAAAAACCCAACACTGCAAACCCAACATGAACAACTCAAACTTCTTGTCAAATATCAGCTGTTTTGAAATTTTCTCTTTAGATTGCTGAGTATCCTAGAATTTTTGGGATAACTTCGGATTTTTTTGTTGGTCACAGATGATTTGTCATCAGCTGTTTTTTAACAAGGGATTACAACAACACAAAGCAATCCGGATAACTGAGAATTAACATCGGAACGCGGCCATTGACAGCTGAGGATTGCCATCTTTATTTGTTTATCTATGGGTTTTAGGCAACATCTATTCTATATGAAATTAAAAACACCAATTTTTAAAACTGCGGTTACTTTTTATGTAAGATCCTTTTGAGCTCCTTTTTTAGACTGAACCTAACACCAGGCAATTTGAATTTATTGCCAGTGACTTTTTCTTATAGTTATAAAACTCGAACGAGAAAGTAAACACCAACTCTAGCTCCACCAGATGGCTGATAGTTTCGGGATAATCAAAACTTCAGGATCGTAGACTTAACTAAAAACAGACATGTAGATTTAAAATAACACCTATACGTACTCAAAAACATTTTCGACTTAAAATAAAATAAATGAAAAACAAAATTATAGTAAAATGATTAAAATAAAAAAGAGCCAATCCATATAAATTTCTGGATGTGAGAACCTAGCAATATTTATTTTAAACAGTTTACATAATGTTACTAGCTATGTAAGAGAACGTGTAAATATATATACACATACCTATTGTATACAAATAAACGATAAATGTTGAATGTATTGTACAATTGATGTCAGTAAAATGTAGAAAAATAAAAAAAATACTAAAGCCACCATTCTAGTTTATTCGTTAGGTATATAAAAATGATGATGTCGAAGAACAGGTAAATATTTTTTGTTTAAGTTTCTGTTTTATTTTTTGCTTAACGACAATCTCAAAACTTGAAGACTTAAAAACAAAAATAAGAACAAAATTTAGGTACATTTAACAAAATTTGTTAATGCACAGCTGTTGTTTTTTATAAGAAAATATTAAGTGAAATGGGATCGTCGTTTGTTCTTCACATCATGATATAGACTTGTTTATAGTTATAAACCTAAATGGTATTTATTTATTTTTTAAAAAAACAAAATCACTATGGAATATTATTTATTTATTATAGTTATATTTATAAGTATTAAATTGGTTAAGTTCACTAAAACAATATGTTTTAATTGATTACAGCGAATATATATTTTTTTAAATCTATGTCTACATACAGCTTTATTTTTTGTAAATAATTTAAGATTTTTTAGTCAAATAAATAATTATGTTGAGATATTTTCTTCACAAATCAAATCAACAGTGTTTGTGCAGGCATACAAATCATATTAAACTAGCATTAGAATAAAATAACTTTAAAATACAAAACATAATACATACATAGATAAGATAATAAATCATTGTTAAAAACTGTGGGTAATAAAAAATAATAATAGCAATTACACTATTTCGGTTGTTTTATTTTTTGTATCACCAAAAGTGCTAGGGGAGGACGGACCACACAGCTAATGGGCAGAGAAGAGTTTCTATAAAGAAGTGGCTTAGACCCACAGTTCACATATTGATGTACTGTGGCTATTTGTGTACTGTGGCTTAGACCCGTTTGCTAATACGAAACTTAAGTATTTATGTTCTACTTAAAAGCTTAAGTTCTACTTTTTCTTTTGCGTAAACAGTCGCGTAAATGCTTACATATATTCTCCTTTTAAATATTTAAGTTTCGTATCAGCAAATGGTTCTTATGGATGGACTGGACAGTTTCCGGATAAAGCTTTGGAAAGCTATTTATCACTCTTTTCTTTTATTTTAGTTATCCATTTAGTAATAGCTTTACCAAAATTTCACCGATGATAAATTAATTGAAATAAATAATTGTGAGGAAATCTGGTGGATAGTTTAAGATTGGTCACTTTTGTGGCATAAGGAAAGATTTGTTTGATGTGGCGTAAAGACGTAGTACGTAAGTGCTTGACTTGGTTTAACATATGCCCAGTCTTTAAGAACTCAAAGTTTAATAAATTTGCTAACGCCCATATTATTCACTTTTAAGTTGTTAAATCCAGATTAAGACTGAATTTCATATTATTCACTTTTCTTGACATTTTAATTTCAATCAAGTATTGATATCAAACCTAAAATTTTTCAGCCGAGTTTAACCAAAAATTTGTTATAATTTTTATGAGTTGTTTTGGAAAACGAATTGGCTTACTCGTTTGGCGAAAACGACAACGACGACTCACATGTCTCTTGCCATGGTCGTCGAAACGTAGCTCCCAGTATCATGGTCATTAAGCTCATCTCACTGTGTTCTCGCCATGCCCATTCACACGGGATCCTAAGTCGTGGTTTTCTCACTATGGTCTGGCTTTAGTTTCGCCATCACTTTCACACGTGGTTTTTTGCATTGAGATTTTGCCATCATCTCGCTTTGGTCCCGCCATAGTCTCGACAAAGTTCTTTTTTCAAAATTGAATATTTCAAAGTAGGTAAAATAAACTATAGGTTAAAAGTTTTCAATACCTCGGTCATTGTGTCCGTCTCGTGTGGTGTGTTTTTGGGTCCTCTTACCATTCGAGACATTCGAGAAGATAACCAAAATATTGGTGAATTGATTAAGCGGTGAGTAAGCCTTTTCCAAACCAAAATGAATAAATATTCTAGAGAATTCACATCGCGTCAGTGTAGTTGCTCTCATTTAACGCCATGTAAAGTAATTCTGACAAGTAACATTTAGTTCATTTAATTTTAACACAGCGGAAAATCGTAGTAGTTCTATTTCTTTCCCTAAAATCGCAGTTGATTTATTATTTATACGAGACGAGAGCGTGACGTAAAACGCTGTCATCTTTTTCTAGTTATAAACCCCAATTCACAATGTGGCGGCATTTTTAAGTACGAGAACATATTTTCCGTAAAAAAATATCAACAAATTTAAATAAAAATTATTCCAGACAACTGATTATTAATTGCTTTATCTATTTACCTTAATTTATCGTATTTTTTCTAACAAATTTTGTTTCCATTATAATAATTACTTCTCAACAAAGAAAATCGTCGTCGCGTCTTTTTTCAATTTTTCGAATCCTTGGCGTAACGTGACGACGAGAGCCGCTGCATTGTGTATACTCTCGTATGCTATCATTGTTTTAAAGTCGTTTGACATAACCGACAAAAGCTCGTCACGTTCACGTCTCGTTTCCTCGTCGCATTGTGAATCAGGCTTCAACGTATGTAGACAATTGGCTAGCCAGTACTGGCTCGTGTGGCCGCAGGGTTAGTGAAATTTAATAAATAAAGCTGTGAAGGTTTAAATGTGGCCGGAGGTTGAGTTTTGAACAGGTGTTCCGTTTTATTCGTGTCTCTAAATTAAATCGTAGTATTAGCATTCATGTTTCATTTTGTTGGAGATCATAAAAGCTACACTTTGTTTTAAGTGTAAGCTGATTCTTCTGTATTATATCCTGAGATTTTTTTTTCTGTTTTCCTCTACCGGTTCCTTGTTCTCTATTCAGTGATCAGGAACCCTGTGTTGAGTTGGTGCAGTTAGTTAATGCAATAATTTTAACTATCATGTCATCACAAGTTTTATGCACATAGCTCACTAGTTTTTGCTAATTTACATTTTTCTAATAAAAAGATAAGAGCTTAGGTTTATAATTGCTGTTTATTATTTAATAGATTTTAGAAGAATTTCGCACCGAAATCTCGATTTTGAGCAACAAGATTTCAAAATCTACTTGAATTGTTCACACCACTCATAACCCTGAGGCCACACGAGCCAGTACTGGCTAGCCAATTGGTTACATACATTGACTGTCAAGTTCCTATTCGTGTATTGGCTGTGACGTAGGCGGCATGCTGTACTGGCTTCTATACTGGCCAGGGTTCGGATGTTAATCCAAATGGAATAAATCTACTCCGATTTCAGTGAAAAAAATAGAAGTACTATGATATTCCATTCTTTCAAAATTAAATGAACTAAAAACACACAAATGCTATGCCACAAAACTAGCAAAAGAACAGAACGTTACGAATGTTTTGCGTTGGTTCTAGAGAGCCTTTACTTGTTTCTGTAAAAGCTCTCCCAAAGCAACGTGAAACCATCAGAAAGAAAACTAAAATTTTACTTCTCAGAATTTCCATAAATTAGAGCAACTACACTGACGCGATGGGAATTCACTAGAAAATTTATTCACTTTGGTTTGGGAAAGCCTTCTCACCGCTTAATCAATTTACTCACCAATTTTTTGGTTCTCTTCTCGAATGGTAAGAGGACCCAAAAACACACCACGCGAGACCTATAGCTTATTTTAACCACTTTGAAAAATTCAATTTAAAAAAAACTTTGGGGAGACTATGGCGAGACCCAAGTGAGATGATGGCAAAACATGCTCAATGCGAAGGACAACGTGTAAATGTGATGGCGAGACCATAGCAAGAAAGCCATGACATAGATTCCCGTGTAAATAGGCATGGTGAGACCCAAGCGAGATGATGGCAAAACATGCTCAATGCAAAGGACAGCGTGGAAATGTGATGGCGAGACCATAGCGAGAAAACCATGACATGGATTCTCGTGTAAATGGGCATGGCGAGAACATAGCGAAACGATCTTAATGACCATGATACTGGTAAGTAGGTTTCGAAGACCACGGCGAGACATGTGAATCTTGAGTAAGCCAATTCGTTTTCCAAAAGAATGCATGAAAATTATAACAAATTTTTGGTTAAACTCTGTTGAAAAATCTTAGGTTTGATATCACTTCTTTTAATAAAAATGTCAAGAAAAGTGAATAATATAAAATTCAGTATTTATCTGGATTTAATAACTTAAAATAACCTCCGAAAAGCAGTTTAAATCCAATTGCATTAAATGAGTGAATAAAATGGGCATTAGCAAATTAATAAAACTTTGACTCCCCGATTCTTATTTTTTTAATATTTTGTGAAATAAAATGCGAGTCAATTTTAGTTTTAAGACCTTTTTTCCAAATCTGCTCCGAAAAAGTACTGCCGAACCCTGTAACTGGCTGCTCTACTGGCTTCCCAACTGGCTACAAAAAAAGCAAGCCAGTTGACGAGCCAGTTGCTCATGTTTGTATGTGTCGGTAAAAAAGTGTGAGTGTATTGCGACTGGCAAGCCAGTACTGGCTCGTATGGCCTCAGGGTAATCTAGATTCTGATTGACATTTAAAAAGAATTTAAGTGCTCATATGAACTCTAAAAAAAAAGATCCATTGCAATCAGTCAAAGTCCCAGGGCACAATTACACAAACATACTTCACTTTGTCTTTGAATAAAACATAAAAAGGATCACAATCTGTTTACACTGTATTCATAAATATTAAATCTCTTTTTTTCTATCTTCTCTCTTCTATATAGACAAACTGTATACGGGAGAGAAAAAATGAGTAATTAAATGTGATTGTGAATAGGCCAATTACATTTTATGAAGATTTGGTGGTAACGACTTAAAATGTATGAGAGTCTCGTAGATTTTGATGAAATTTTGGGCTTTTGGCTCGAAATCTAGATTTTTATTCAATGTGAAAAGGCTATACTGTGATTTCCATTCTGCTTTATTCTGTCCAATTTCACTTCAAAATAGTTTATTTCCTGATATTCAAATACATTCTTAATTACATGGTTTTAATTACATTTCCAATTACAGCACGTAATTCAATTAAGTTACCGATTACATGTAATTGTAATTGAATTTTTCAATTACAATTACTGAGTTATTGCATCTTATTCAGATGTAATGAATTATTAATAGTATTCATGCAAAAGCATTAACGTAGTAAAGTTGTAAACTGCGTAAATCTGTCAAATTTTCCATACAAATTGTGACAGAATGACGAAGCTTAAAAATTTACAATGTTTACGACGGCTTTACGCTGTTGTATAAATACCCTTATTTATTAAATTACAAATGTAATGATTACAATCCAACTCTAGCTGTGAGAATTCCATAAGTTTGAAAGATCGTATTTCTACTTGTAATCTTTTCTCTCAACTTACAGCTTATGTGAATTGATACATGGTGTTATCTAGGAGCTTGAGTCCGGTATCACCGCAATGTGTAGACAAACGAGAAAAGTGGGTGGGGTTGTTGTAATAGTTGTATAATACAGGGGACCAAGTACGCTTATAGCATCACAACGGTGCAAAGAATCATCGTGTGATAGGGGACATATAAGTACAGCTAAGGAGCCTGTGTAGTAAGGAAAATTGACTCCGTATTCGTGAGTCTCATCATGTCTACATTCAACCGTTTGAGGCGCCTCAAAATACGAAGAAACAACAACAACTTCAATGCTTTGCAGATTGAAACAACAAAATATGAGTCTCATGAGGTCGGTGCTTATATATTTTGTTCATGCCTCACGGCATCCCTGACCCCCACTTCTCTTGCCCAGAAACTACAGTCAGACCAGTCTCAATCTTCCCAATCTGAATAGCGTCAAGAGTACACGACATGTTAAATACCGCATGCACATGTGGTACTGACGTCACGCGGATGTCGCAAACATACCAATTACATGGTATGCGGCAATTGGGAAGCATAATGTGACGTAAAAATGACATCACTGCGGATGCACTTTTGACATTTTACATGCTGTATATTCGTAGCATAAGGCCTGATGGTGTCCATTGGGCAACTTAGTTGCTGACAACTCCGAGCAACTAAAGTTGCTTGCCACCACCCAATAAGAAACTTCCCAGCAACTTTTTGGAAATTGAAGTTTACGCAGGCAAGCAACTTAAAGGTTCCTGGCAAAAAGTTGCGCGAGCAACTTCGAGCAACTTAAAGTTGCCTAGTGGGCAGTCTCCCATACAACCCAATGTAATCGAATCGGGAGCAATATAAGGTTGCTGGAGCGAGCAACTTAAAGTTACGAAGTGGGCGCCAGGCCTAAAAAGGCAAGTCTTGCGCCGCATGTATTGTGTTGTAGTCATAATTGGTTGTATTTTCGAACGTGCCCTTTTCCTTATCATATGTTTTTGACAACTTTGTAGCACCAAATAATCTTGAATTCACTTATCTATCTGCTGTTTTTTAATACAAAATTCTATATTATTGCTCTAAAATTCTCATCAATTAAGAAGTAAAATAAGATGGCAGAAAGTATGTCCACAGACTTTAATAGCCCCCGAAACGATGAAATCAAACTGGAGCCCGAAAGAACTCAGGAACAAGACAATAGTTTGCAATATTCTCGTTGCAGTAGTGCTGGAAGTACGCACACACCAAATTCCTCTGCAAACAACACAGGTATGATTTGCATTTAAAAACAAATTGCCCCTCGAATACAAATAACCCCTCATAGATGATGAAGATGACAGTGACACAAATCGTAGTGCCACTCTCAGCTACAAAGAACGTCGTCGTGAAGCTCACACTCAAGCCGAACAGAAACGTCGTGATGCCATCAAGAAGGGCTACGATAGTTTGCAAGAACTTGTACCTACTTGTCAGCCAAATGATTCATCCGGTTATAAATTGAGTAAAGCGCTGATTCTGCAAAAGTCTATTGACTACATCGGTTACTTGAACCAACAGAAGAAAAAGCAAGAAGACGAAAGTGCAGCGTTGCACAAAGAAGTTATGGCATTGCGTATAATACAAAACAGCTACGAACATATGCTGCAACATCAACAGTCGAACCCTGGTCCGGCTGAGGCTCGTTTGACTGACGAAGCCAAATTTCAGGTGGTATGTATTGCAGTAGGTACCTATAGAGTGTATATGTAAAATGTAAGTCCAATGTCCATTTAGTCTAAAAGTCAAGGGAGTCAATGTATAACCAAAATATATACATATAACCAAAATATGTATATGATAGTACGTGCATCTTGAAATCGAATAGAAAAAGCTAGCAGGTTATTTTTCTACGCTCTTGGTGGAAGCGATAGGGTTTAAATTGCCATATTTTCCAATTTTTTGTGTCAGAACAACGACGTAAATTGATTGGTTATAAACCAGAAATGATGCTGTATTATTTTCTCTAAGACCTTTATTTTGGTATGCATTATTAGTACACTATGGTCCATGGACTAAAAAACGATAGTTGAAGCCTTGAAACCAATGTTATTTTATCCAATAAAAATGCCGAACTAAATACCCTAAAAAGAAAGATATAAGTAAAAATTAGTTTTCGTAATACTCGTAGGTATACCGACAATAATAGAATATGAAGAACATTTGAAAAAAAAACTTTTGTTTAAGTGGAATGACCGAATATAATTCAAGTTAAAAGTTGAGTTGAGATCACTTGAGCTTTCGACTTGAAGTATATACCTACATTCACATTTAGGCTTAAAAAAAGGTAAAGCATAATCAACATTAGTGATGTCGTTGTTTTTTACTTCTATAAATATCTCGTTAAATTCACCGTTATTTTATTTGTAAACTTTCTTATTTTGTTGTATCCCCTAGTTCCAATCGATTATGGACGAAATGTTTGAGACATTCCAAAACATACCAATGGACAATTTTGAACAACTTACCACCGGAGTTATTCCATGGTTGGAAGAACACTGCAAACCGCACATCCTAAGGAACATTCTCAGCCAAACAATTCAGAATATGTCACGAAATCAAGAAGTACATATGGACCAAGATGGTACGATCAGTTGATCCAGACAAATTTTAATGGCTATATAGAATAAGGTAAAGAAAAACTCTGTATATGTTACAACAATAAAAGTAAATATATTAATATTCTGTAAAACTATGACTAGAGCCTCACACTTTTTAAGCTTAAACTCGTGTAAATAAAAAAAAAAATATTTCAAATGTGAATGATATTTTAGGCCTTGTTTTCCAAGACTTTCTCACGCCACAAATCAAAACCAAATGACTGCTGTTGAGCTGTATTTATTTCCTGTTCTTTCTGCACGATTTCTACAATTATTTTTTCTTTTAAATCCAAACCAGTGAGAAGAAAAAAGTCCATCAAAATTGCTCGCGTGTAGAAGCTGAGTGGTCGATATCTGTACGATGCTCGGAATGTATTGCGTAATATTTCCAGAAACTCGTCAACGCTCTGTACACTTGTGTACTTCCATTCGACGTCGATTTTATGAATTCCTTCGTTGATTGCGAACAAGAGACCCTGGAAGAAGTTCTCATTGTGGACCTTAAAGATAATTTCAACTAGTTGTAGGAGTACAACTGGAAGGTCTTCACGGAATTCATGTGCTCGAACAAAACATGTGGCGCCTAGTTTTCGCACTTTTTCGCATTCATGAGAGAGCAAAGACCAAAAAAGTTCTCGAAAGCGCTCCAGATATGGAAGCATTGGAGATATGGATTGTTCGCCTTTCTTCAAGTGTTCAACATTGGATAGAAATTCCAAGAAAAGAATTAATTTTCTCGTAGATATATTTGACTTTCCGACGCTGCAGCAAGCACTCAAAATATGTTCACATGTGCGTGGTAGCTTTAAGTTAATTTCCAGGAATGTTACCTCAGTTGGTTCCCAACAAACTGGTATAACCATCTCGGTGGCCTGTTTTTGACCAACAATTTTTGGGACAAGCGCTCCAAAAAGTTGCAACGCCGCATTACAAATAGTCCATTCAGGATTATCGATTCTTAACACGGCAGCCATCATTATCTCATCATAATACTCGGACACTGTGTCACGTAGTTCGGTATCTTTCACAACCACGCATAGATAATGCAAAACTAGTGCATGGACGCTATCGAAATTCTGTTCAGATTCTTCTTGATATGTATTCTCACCCCCTGTTGGTGGTGTTGCCTCATCGGCGTTTTCGATGCGATTAATTAGCATTTTAACTGCTCTATGGGTTAAAGGACGTTCTCTTCTAACCTCATTCTTAACAAGATGAAGGAACATTATTGTGAGGCCTGCTCCTCGCCGGGTTGTGCTTATTTGATTCACTTTTTCAAATAACAAATCTAAGCATTTGTATACAATTTCATAGCATTTGGAATCATCTGAGTGGGATGTCAATAGTTTAACAAGTTTACCTGTAAAAATAATTTTAGTTATGTTATGTTTCCAAAATATATTCTACTAAGCTCCAAGTATCACAGAAGTTGCAGTTAACTCCTTATATTTGGCAAGGATCAAAACTTCAAAAATTACCTAAAGTAACTCCAGCTGCTTCGATGGCCCCCTTATGTCTACACCGAAGTAAAACTGTTACGCTCACATTTAAGCATTTTTCAACAATTTTTAAAATATTCGGATCAGCTTCGGCTTGATCCGTTAAAATGCGGCCGATTGTTGTTGCAACTTCACAAGATGTCTAGAAATTAAAAAAAAAAACAATTTGAATGAAAACACAATAACACAAAAAAGAAATAAATCATAGAAAGGTAGGGTGGCTTCTTGAACAATAGTAGTTTTTGTGATGTTTGGAAGTCCATTTTCCAAAAGAAGTGTTTGGCAAATGATCAGCTGCAAAATTTTTTTAAGTTGACTTTGAAAAAAAGTGATTGAGCTGAAGTTGAAAACGTAAATTTAAACTACCAAGAAAAAAAATGGTTTTATATCAACAATTTCGAGTTTTTGAAAAATTTACAAAAATACTAAATAAGACTCCAACAGGAGCGTGTTAATCAATTAAGTAGTTGGAAAGAAGAATATGCTTTCTTAGCCGAAACATAATCGGTTGACAAAAATTGTTCTGCATGTGTGAAGAGTCTCGAGCGAATGAGCGACAATTTTTGTTAAAATCTTTGTAAACTGAAATATCTCGCTTAAAATAACAAAATAATTAAAACTAGTGGCTGAATAACTGGCATGAACAAAATTGTTAATTTAAATAATTTAGAGTTGTCTTTTAAAATACCCAACAGTTTGTAAATTGTATCTTTATAAACTTGCGATATATTTTTTTATAATTCCAAAACTTACCTTTAAAGCCATCCAAAAAGACAACATTAAAAACTTTCGACACTCTTCATCGTTCTTCCGTTCATATATTGATTTTTCGATTATAAATTGTAGACTTTCATCCATAACCTGAAAACTAGCTGCTGTACTTTCTTCCTTAGCTGCAACATTTAATAATTTCAAATGCAACAAAATTACATCCTCTACTATTTTCAACAAATCTGCATATTCAAAACCAAGTGAACTGTTCTCTTCGTTGAGAACTTCATTAATTACGCTCATGTGTCCAAAGATATGCCCTTCATTCTTACAAACATTAAGTGGATCTTCCTCAAGGAGTTTTATGATCTCACGAATTCTTCTCATGCTATAGTTTAGCAACTCTCTGGGATAATCCGTCGCCTGGCAGTCATTGCGACTACAATGAATGCACAATCTAGCAAAGATTGCACATTGTGCAACTTCATCGATATCGATGCTCTCACTGCATTCGGCACATTTTCGAGATGCGTCTCGGAGACTCTGAACTTTTAACTGTTTTATTATATGGACCACCAATTCTCGGGCATCGTCATAGCATTCGGGGGGATTGAGAACTTCAAAAGCAGTCCTATTCATTGTTGCAACATCGAATATATTTTCCTTGACCAAAAACTCTCCCAATTCCAGATTCTGCTCAAGCTTACAAGCTTTTGAGATATTTTTGCTGCTTGCTGAGAAGAGAATCTGTAAAATTCTATCCATCGCTTTCAGAGAAAATATCAAAGGTTGATATAACGCATTTTGCATATCCTTCGTGATTAATTCGAAGAGCTTTCGAAAGAAATCCCCAACTGGTCCATGGGCTTCTGATTTCAACGTACAAAACATTTTTGCTATAAAATTGAATATTATGGGAAACTTTCCCAGAATCGTGTGTCGTACTTGAGGGCATTCAGTGCACCTGTGCATTTCGATGAATTCACTTAAAAACTCCAACGAACTTGTGAACTCTAAACTAGCCAAATTGTCAACAAAAAATTTAAAGACGTACATCTGGGTTTCCATTGTAAGGATGAAGCAGTTTTCCCGGAAAAACGCAGCCAGTTCGCCGAGTTTGTTGGAAGCAAGAATAATCTGCTTGGAGAAAATACATACCAGAAATATGTATCGGAATGAGATTTCCTTGGAATCTTCGAGCTGGAGCATGCGATAGAGTTCATCTTTTTGAATGATGTGAGTAAACCACTGAGTGTGGAAATTTACAATTTCCCTTTCTGTACCATTCCTGAGGATTTCTATGGATAGCTCAAGAAGTTGATGACTGTGTTGTTTTGAGAGCGATCGCACAAGACTTTGGCTAGCGGAAAAGGTGCTTTTGTAGCTAAGCCCTAGGCGTAATCCATTGAAGAAATCTTCTTCATTGAACTCGCATTTTTTTGAGAGAACCTGGAGGTTATGATTGGTGAGAATGACAGAGAGTAAGTAGTATTTGTTCTTGTTCGTCCAAGGCCAGTAGTTGACAATCAAGTTGAAGAGTTCCACCGATTCTTTGAGTCCTAGAGTAGAATAGCGAAATAAAATCAGAGCTTCATCGCGAGCACCAAGACGATTGCTTTGCATGCAAGAGTAGATTGTCTCTAAGGAAATGTCCTGCTGAGGAATATTGTATTTTTTATGAAGAAGATTCAGAGCCCGAAGAACTGGTACCAAGCATGAGAAATTGGATTCAATGGCTCTAGAGAGCGCGCAAATGCATTTTTCTTGCAAGAAGTCCTGTTTTAGACATTTGTGATAATCAGTACTGAGCATGGCATAGAGAATAAAAGGGGCTTGTTTGGGGTTCTCATCAATGTCTTTGAAGAAAGTGTCAACGGTCTCAGATCGATGAAGTATGTGAAAGTAGGTGCGCAAGCTCGAGTTAAGAATAACTTGACAGGCACTGCGGCCTGATGATGATCGGATGATTAATTGATGGAGTTTCTGTTTAATCTTGTTTAATGCTTCTTCATTATCCGGCCGATAAGCATTGGATATGTCCTGGAAACATAAGCAAGATAAAAGTATTTAGCCGACAGTAAATTTGTGTATAAATAAATATACCTGCAGCGTGCTAATAAGATCTTGGGTGTTTGTGGTATCTAGTTGTTGACACCACCGTTCTATTTCTTTTTCCGAATTTGTGCTATTGTTCTGCATGATTCTGACCAAAAGTATTCAGTTTATATTCTCTTTTTAAAATTTTTAAAAGCAAAAATGTTTATTTCTTGTTTACATGTGCAAGTGCTTAGATGATTTCTAGCTGTCAAGTGATATGTGGAAGTATTCAGTTAATTTTATGGTGAGGGGAATATGACAACGTTCAGCGAAATAGAATGAGTCGATAAAAATGACCGGTTTTTCCACAGTCGATCTTTCGTTCGTTGGTAAAGGAGTATAAAGTGGGGGTATAAGGACCAAATCGTCCGTTGCTGGCAAACTTACACAACTTTTCCAGATGTTTGCGTTCTCTTTCACACTTTTTCCAGTTTCTTTTGTGTGTTTGGTGAAAACCAGCGTTGTCACTAATCGGAAAAAGGGTGATTGGTATAAGGTGCACCAAAAAGCTGGAGCGAGTAGGTTGGGCTAAGACAAGAAAAAAAATCGTATAGGAGGGGGTCTATTTCCCCTCGTTTAGGCAGGAGGGGCAATTTTCTAAAAATTATCTTAAAACAGAAGAAAAAATATTTAAAAACAACGGTACAATTAACAATACCAAGCTATACCTTCCCAACTAACAAAATTGCTTCGCATTTCAGACATTAAAGTGTTAATTGTTTCTATAGCGCTTCATTTAGCCCTCTGACAGAAAGTAAATATCTTATTGGAGAATTGCTGAATCCTTAAATATTTTCTGGTTCAAATTATATCAGCTTGAAAGAAGTGATGTACCAATGTTTCTCTAATCTCTCTATAAAGCTCTTATGAAGTAACCAAGACACTTTCGCTTCAATAGTCATCCCGTAAAATTATTATACAATCTTTATGTTAGTCTTTGTTTCTATATTGCTGGTATTAGTGAATATGGAGACGCCAAGCTATAATAGGCCATTTTATAATTTATATTCATTTTAGCACCCAAGCATATATATTTCTTATTATTTTCAATGTTTAAGGTTGGTTTTAATTAATTAATTTATCTATTATATCTCTATTTATTTAATTAATGTGTTTGTTATAGACATATACTAATCTATTATTTTATATTTTTCTTGAAGAAAATTTTGTCTTATTAATGCAAGCTTCTTGTCTCATACGAGACATTTCTAGATAAAAGTGGTTCCAATTTAATGCATTGAATTGTATATCTGAAATTGGTGGAGTGGTTAGCGAGTGAGGCAATTGGTTCAGAAGGACACGGGTTCGATTCCTGGTTCTAGCAACAAGTTTTTTTTTTATTTTATTTAATATGAACTTCTTCCATAAAGGTACAATAGGAATGAAAAAAGGTCTCCTTTTTCACTCTATGGAGTTTTATGCAATGCTTATATGCATAGGTTAAATGAAAACGAAAAGCATCTATGGAGGACTATAGAAGCGAAATTGCTAGTTGGGTTTTAAGCCAGAAACCTCTTTTTTGATTTTCATTTTAAATTAAGTTGTCTTAGTGAACAGTTTTTGAAAAATTAATTTTCAAACTCGAAATTTTGAAAAAAAAAAAGAAAAAAACTCAAATTAATTTTTTTCAAAATTTTATGTATTTAATTTTTGAAAAAAATTTAATACTTTTATTTTTTTATTAATTAAAATATTTAATTTAAAAAATAATTTAATTTTTATTTTCAAAATTCAATGCTCCTATTACTTTTCAATAAAAAACAGAAAACCGGATGCTTAAATGTATATTAGTTTTTGAGAAATAAAAAAGAAATGAAAAGTAATTTTTCCAAGGAAAACATGATTCTGAAGATGTAGAGATAAAACATAAGTCAAATGAGAACAGTAGTGCAGCTAGAAATTTAAAAAATTAAAATATTTACTTCAATTCACAAATTTGAAATTTTTTCATACAGAAATCAGATTCTTTCATAGCATTTGCAGAGTAAAAATATAGTTTATCCTCCATGTTTCAAACTTCCAACTGTTTGATTAAATTGACAGATGCCGACGAATTCGATGGATTAAAAATACTCTTAAAATTTTTGAGTTTTTTTACTTCTCCGCAAAAAAGTGATTTCAGAGCAATTGGTTGACATTTGGATTAAAATAAACCTTTTCCGTCAAAAAAAAGTTTGTCCCCCATCTGTTAAGCCATTAACTGTCAAATTCTATTAAAAATGGATTCGATGCCATTTTTTTTAAAAAACCTCTAAGAATTCCGAAATTTTTGAAATTTTTTACTTCTCCAAAAAAAATTGATTTCAGGGCAATTGGTAGCGATTTTCTGTCAAATAGTTCTTTCCCTCTCTGTGAACCTATCAACTATAAAATTCTCTTGAAGTATGGATGTGATGTCGATGGATAAAAAAACCCTGCCAATATCAGAAATGTTCAGAGTTTTCTACTGCTCCAGATATCCACTTTATTTTTACCAAATCAGTTCCTGATTCGGTTTGGAAATAATTTTAAATTTGGTGTAGAAGAAAATATTTTCCGAATCTAGGTGCGTTTTATTGGATTTATAGCTAGCGCAGCAGTACATGTGCCAATAAAACGCTATACTCATTTTTATACTCAACCCAATTCCAGCGCCACATAAGTTAAAACTTAACTTTTACTTTTGTAGAAAACTGAAACAGAACCACTTATAAATAGTCACTTAAGAAGCTGATTCATAGATATCACTGACATCGATTATCGCGTTCTATTTACCCAGGCCAATACACAATCGCTCATGTAAGCCTCCATTCAGAATGCAAAGCAAATGTAGTGCCAGCTTAAATTATACACAAACACCTCAGAGCTGCCCAAACTTTAGGTATTCTTTTCTCTTTACCGTACATGGCGCTACCACGGCATGTAATTGCATTTCCTACAAAAATCATTCAAAAGGTATTTTGAGCGTCGGATAGACGCAATAGTTTTCCCACACACAAAATGGCGAACGAGAATAAACTTATGTTAGCAACACAACAAGAAAAACCGAATCATTACACGTAAGTTTACTTGTCTATAATCAATTAATTAACAAAAAAACTATAGCCCAATTGTACTCCTTCAATTTGATATACAAAACAAGACACTTCACTTGCAGATATTTAAAGGAATTCCGGGTGGAACAATGTCAGTCATTCCTGCAACACAAATGTAATCAACATCGGCCGTTTATTTGTTTCAATTGGCATTTCCAAAATCAAAGACGTCGTCGACCGATTAGAAAACGAGATGGGACCTTTAATTACAGTGCAGACAATTATTGTACCAAATATGATGAAACTACAGGATTATGCCCTGATGGAGATGAGTAAGTTCCTTCTTCCTCTTCAAAAAAAAAAAAAAAACCTGGAAAAAAGACCAAATTTTGTGTGCAAAAACTCCCGCTCATCCTTATTTAGAGCAAGAAGTATTCCCAATTGGAATACATAACTCCTAAAGGATCTTTGTTGCTCTAGTGAAAAGTGTTATTTATTTTTGTTGTTGTTTTTTAATCGGATTTTGTTGCTATTTTTTTGCATTGCCATTGTAAACAGAGTGAAAGTAATATTTTTTGTGTACAAACAGAATTTCTACCGAAGCGCTTCGCCACTTTGCCAGCTCCCACGTTCAGTTCTTAGTTTATTTTAGTGCGCACGCTGAACTCTTTTTTTTTTTAGTGAACGTGAGTGTGTATGCAGTTTGTTTATCAAACAGTCAAGCAGTGAAATTAATGGCGGCGGTAAGAATGGATATAAACAAATTTGTCGCAAAAAGTTAAAACAAGATATGCATAAACAAAAATACAAATTTATTAAAATAAATCAGGTTTTTGGTTTCATTCTGAATGACATTTCCGCTTTTATCTTCTTTTGTCTCCCTGTTCTTGTTCCATGTTGATGGCCAATTTTTGGTTAAGTTTATTTTTTAAACAATTTTGTATGTATTTTCATTGTTTATCATCGTCATTGTCGTTGTGTGGTTGACATGTTGCGCAAAGGCACTTCTTTTGTTCTTCTCGTAAAGCATTTTTGTTTATTTTTGTTTTTATTTTGATTGCTTCTCGACTTCGGCTTTGACTATTGACTTCGACTGCCTGCTAGTTTGCTCTCGTTTTTTTTGTGGCTTGATTGCGCCTGTGTAGGAATTATATCTCACGCATCAGAATAGAACTCAAAAGCAGAAGCGGTCTCTCAAAAATAACAAAACCTAAAAAAACTAATGAATGAAAATGTGTGTGAACTTTGGAGATGCTGATGGTGTTTTGAAATGAACGAAGCAACCACTACAAGTGTTACGATGTTCAACTTTGACCATTGCGTTTTAGATCATCAACACTTTCGCTTTACGGTTGCTATAATAAAAGTACTTAACCCTCAACCCCAAAGACTAGGAGGCAGGTTTTATGGGAATGTTAATGCGTAGAAAAAATCTGATGTACTATGTACATAGGTATAATAATGATGATAATACCGAATAAAAGGATGTAATTCTCAAAAGTAGTCTTGTGTGATTTTTATTGAAGTAGGTAAAATGTAAATTTGAGTAAATTAAAATGACTGAAACATTTTTCCTAAATCGTCCAATATGTAGGTACCTATTGATTTTTCAAACTGAAGCAAAATCATTTCTGGAATTTATTAGCTATCCGATAATGATCAACGAATGTCAGAGACAGCTTACTAATTCGTTTTTTCTTTTAATGAAGACAATCAAATGTTACTTTGACCTCTGACCTTTTTTATTGTGTATTTAGGGTAGAATATTGATTAACACTTGAAAGCTATTTTTTTATTATTGTTTTTATAGTGGTAATTCAGCGGATTTGAAGAATTTATTTCCTAAATATCATGCTCAAACCTTTTCAAAATAAATTTTCAACCACTATTTATTGAATAGACTGAATCTTATCGCTTTTTAAAGTTATCGTTTCTAAAGCTCCTTTTATTTTGACAGTCAATGAAATCGGTTCGTTTCGTCCTTACCTTGCTTGAAATGTTATCCACGACAGCAAAATGGTAGACGGTATGTGAGGGTTCTCCCAAACAAACGCGAATTCGTAGCTTATCATTCACAGTAGGAAGTAAAAAATATGACAAATACACAACGCTAAACAACAACTAAAAACCTTCGTCGGCTCGCTTTAGTTTGGGAGAGCCTTCAGAGGTCTATTATTAAAAAACAACAGCAACACTTGCAATATTATTTTAGCTTTTTGAAGCTAAAACCGCATTCCCTAATTTACTTTTTAAATGAAATCTTGAAAATATTTTTGAAAAATAATTTTCAAACAAAAAATATTGTTTTCAATATTCAAGATCAGTCAGCCTTATTGTGAGTTTCACGTGAACAACATTCCACGCGGTAAAATTGACATTTCACTTTTCAACCGAAAAACTGATTTTCGTGAGTATTTCGGAGAACGGAAGAAAAACATAGGGTGTCCTTTGCATAAGTTTCAAGTTTATTTTATGTTAAGAGAGTTTCAGGTGAAACTATTAGTAGCTTTTTAAATTTCGAGGGTACAAAAATGCTTCGGGTGAAGTATTTTCCATTTGAAACTCACAATAAGCCAGAGTATTATTCTTTAGAATAGAGCACAATTTTTGTTCCTATTTATTCCTCTGACAGCTAACTCGAATTTTTAATTGATGATTGGAAAGTGCAATTTCTTCTCTTATTAAGTATTTTAGCATTAAATGCTTCTATCAATTTTTAATTAAACACTTTACTATAAGCCTTACCCCTAAATGATTGTAGCTATAGCTTGTAGCAAGAATTTTGTTTAACTTCAGCTACACCATGCATTTCTTGCTGCATTTACTGCTTCATATTGAAGCGCTGTATACTGTTTTCTTCTTTGACAATGTTACGAGCCACAGCTACTTTGACAACATTCTGTTTGGCCAGTTATGCTTTAATATTTATAGTTTTTGGACGAAAAAAATGTTTTTTCTAAGAAAAACGCTTTTGATGTTTGACGTGATTGGACTTTTAGGTCAATTAAAGCATTTTGCTGAGACGAAACTTAAGTATATATTATATTCAACGTAAGCGCTACTTTTATTGGACCGTCATCGTCATTAAATAAATTGGTATCGACGACGAATTTGCACTCGTTAAAGAATATCCAAAGTCCGCCTAAATCAACGCATTGGCTTTTTGTGTACATGCATTTGAAGAGGTTGAGAAAGGAGGAAGTTGGAGGTCTATCAAACTGAAATATTTGTTTTTGTACAACCTTTACATATTTAGGAACAAAACATAAAATGTTTACTTTTTCATTTCATAAGAAATTGATAGAAGCAAAATTAAGGTATCCCTGCCTATTTTTTTTTTGATTTTTGCTTTCCTTATGTGCATCACTTAAGCAGACTGTATTTGTTGTTTGTTTTCAGTTCAGTGCGATTGGCAAATTTTAAAAAAAGTTTCGCTGATGATGAGCTGCATGTCAGTTCGAAATGCATTCGGTTTCTAAAATTTGCCAATAAAAATACGTTACGTTTGAAAATTTTAATTTCGTGTTTTTATTCCACAATGAGGGCTAAAAATTTTCTATCATTTGTTACACTTTTGCTGACATTTTAAATAAAGCCTGAAAACTCAATGTAATTTGAGTTGGAAGTGTCAAGTGTTGTTCAACACGATGTTAACCGAAAAATTTAATTTTAAATAATTTTTTGTAATATGCTTTCACTTTAAGGGCCTGGGACGAAAACAAAAAAAAAAAAACATTTAAAAACTAGGCGCAGCCTAGGCACATAACCAAGGCTTCTAAGTTTCGTAACAAACCGGATGTACTTATATGTATAAAGATGAATATCATAATTACATAAATGATTCTTCCATAACACATAGGATCAATGCATTCTACTCTTAACTAGACTAATAGACAAACAGTTTCTTTTACACAGGAAACTTTTGTTTAGTTTTGCAAAAACTCAGTGGCGTTTGTTGAGTTTTGCAAAAACTCTCAACTTAAAAAAAAATTTTGGAATTAAATCTGTACCATTTTCTTATATTTTTATTTTCCCATCTTATGCGCCTCTTGAAGCCAAAAATTTTGATACCCATAACTCAATTTCCGATTTTTGGGGTTTGTTGAGTTTTGAAAAAAACGGTCCTCAAGTTCGAGTTCGATCCTGATGGTCGAGTGCGGCGGAAGACGCCATTTATTCAAAAGCCAATAGAAAGCCAATGGAGTTCGCTATTGTTTACATGGAAAAGGAAAACTTGTGCGGTAGTGCGAAATTTTTCTCTCAAGATCTAAAACTTAATCTCAAATAAGTTTTTCTAATAGAATACAGGCTGTAAAAAGAACATGTCAAGCTTTTGCATTCGAGATCTGGAGTCAAGACTAATACCTTATGGGTTCGTGTATTTTTTATGTATCCAGTCGGCTCTTGGTCTATAATACTTTACTCACAAATTGATTAACATTAACTTATAAGAATGATTATTATTTGTAGACTCAAGGTTGTATTAGGTTGATATGTCTGAAGACAATATTGAAACTACTTGATTTAAGCTCAGCTTAAAAATAAATAAATAAATTTGGTGGCACAACAGCTCGTGGAGAACTAGGGCCTAGTGATTTACAACTCTCAACCATTCCTGTGCGCGCGATATTGGCAGGAATGGAGGGGACCTACAATTTTTTGCCGAGTCCGAACGGCTAGATGAGGAGCACTTATTCATGACAAGTATACTCTTGGAGGATTTGTCAGTTCCTCGCAAGAGGCAGAACCTCGCGAAAAAAACATTTCTGTTTTTAGGTGGCAGCGGCTGGGAATCGAACCCAGACCTTTGGCATGACAGTCCTACGCACTAACCATCATGCCACGAGGTACTACAGCTCAGCTTAATACTAAACAATTATTCCAATAATCATACATAAGAACCTTATCTACTTAACCCTAAATCTCTCACAGTTATAATGCAAGTGTGGATACATATTATTGTTTTTAGAACATTCTAATAAATTAAAACTTAAATATGAAAAAAAAATTTAAAGAAAAATTTTCTGTTTTAAGTGGAATGACTGAATTTATAGTTCAGTTGAGCTCATTTAAAATTTTAACTTGAATTATAGATTAAAACTTGTTTTTGAATTATAATTTTGTTTTATTGAAAATATTCCATTCCATTAGCAGTTTTTCTGTATTAACAATCACTTACTAATTAAACTTCTGATTTATTTTTTTATTAGCTGTCCATTCCTACACCGTACGGCTGGGGACACAGAACGTCGCTATCACTTAAGATATTACAAAACTTGTATGTGCGTACATGATACAGATTCACGAGGTTATTGCGTTAAGAATGGTCATCATTGTGCATTTGCCCACGGTGTACAAGATCAACGTCCACCAGTGTATGATATCAAGGAATTAGAAACATTACAAAATTCAGAAAATACTATAGATGGAACAAACGCACAAAATGCACTTGACAAAGAAAGAAATTTAATGAATGAAGACCCCAAATGGCAGGATACAAATTATGTTTTAGCTAATTACAAGACAGAGCCCTGCAAGAGGCCACCACGTCTATGCAGACAAGGTTATGCATGTCCACAATTTCATAATAGCAAAGATAAACGTAGAAGTCCAAGGAAATTCAAATATAGGTTTTTGACATACATACATATATTTATTTCTATTTTTAAATTTATGAACACTTGAATAACTTATAACTTGTAGATCAACTCCGTGTCCGAATGTGAAACACGGCGAGGAATGGGGTGAACCGGGAAATTGTGAGGCCGGTGATAATTGTCAGTATTGTCATACTAGGACCGAACAACAATTTCATCCGGAAATTTATAAATCAACCAAATGTAATGATGTTCAACAAGCTGGCTACTGCCCGAGGAGTGTATTCTGTGCATTTGCGCATGTAGAACGTAAGTATTTGAAATTATATTGCTATTGCTCACAGTTTGAAGAAAATCATTTTTGTGTCAAAAAAGGCTTTTTAAAACATTTTTTTTTTGCAACTGCAGATAAAATTATTTATCAATCAATTGATATTTTAAATTATTTAATTTAAATCAAGTATTCGTTTGGTTTCCTCAAAAATAATTAATTTATTTTGTTTAAATACTAACCTCACGTATACACAATCTTGCTTTCATGAATGAAAATATCTTCGTCGTTCAATGGGAACTACCTACATTATGTCCATTTTTTCAAAACTGTGATCTGAGATACGTCATATTTTATTAAACACCAACATTTAATTTCCCAAAACGCAAGGTTTTCAAATTCTTGTCGGCCAAAAAACAATAACAAATATAAATGCAATACATTTCAAATTACAAAAAAATGGATAATGGAGTTTGCATTGAAGGAAGGCGATATTAAAGTGTAGGGAATGCTGATGCATCATGTATGTGCAATTATTTTCAATAAGTGATTTTGATATATTTACGGGTGTATTTGATCTTACATGTTGTGTGTTTACGGATGTTTTTGATCTTACATGTTGTGTTTATTTTAGACACGAACAAATAATCTAAGATCTGAGCATCTTTTAAAATATGAATTGGATATTCCTCAGTAAACAAATAGCAAAATAAAGGAAAATGTAAAAATGTCTGGGGTTTTTTTTTCCAAATGTCCTTCACGAAAGAGGCATTTATTTGAAGCTAAATAATTAAAAAAGGGTGCATTTATGTACGTGCATAAAGAAGTTTATACTTCTCCACCTCAATATATCCTTCTCTCTAAACGTCTATATATTGTCTACAAATTCACATGAATCATTTACGAATCGATTTTAGACGGAAATGAGTAATTGTATCAATAAATTCTAGTATCACGCCGTTACTCTTATTCATCTAATAAATGGATGCAGGAATGTGTAAGGATACTCAGCTGTGGACAACTTATTAGATGCATTGCTTTTGCTGCTCATTTGCAACTTCATATTGCCCCAGAATAACAGTATCCGTAGTAGAAATGTTATTAGCTGATCTGGAAAAATAATTTTTGCTCTAAGAAATTTAGTTAAACTAATAAAACGCTTGTCGTTACTGGCCAACTAATTAAAAACGGTCGATTAAGATTTGATTTCGTAAAAATATAAAGATTTGGTAAAAATACATAGCCAAGTCATATTGGCCGAAAAATCAGCAAAATTAGGGAAAAAATGGCGGAAAGCTGTGGATTTTGGTACATAGCTTCTTCATGGGTGAATTTTTACCCTGAATTTTTATAACAAATGGTTTTCGAAACAACTGAAAATAGTTCCCATCGATATAAGCGCCGTTAATAATTTAACGGGAGGTCGTTCAAAGGCCCCTAAAAACATTGTTAATATTCCCCTTGCTCTTACAGAAATATTTGTAGTTAAGAAAATTTGCTAAAAAAACATATTCAGCCCTGTTCTGATTTTCGTTCGGAATAAAATCCGTATACGAAATTGATTTCCGTTGGAATTCAAAATTCATGTTCTGAATTTAGTATAAATTGACTTTCGCAATAGTCGATATTCAAACCTGTTTTTCTTTCGAAATCAGTAAAAAATAAATTCGAAACGTCAAATATATTAAAACAAAATCTGTAAAAATAAATAAAATTTAAAAACAACAGTGGTGTGTCTGCTCGTATTTTCAACAAAAAATAAGTTTTTTTTTAATTAAGTCAAATAAAGCTTCAAACTATTTCACTGATTCCACACCGAGAGTTTGAAAACGAAAGGATTGTCAGTGAATCGGAATTCAGAGCAGGGGTGGTTGTGACCTTTTAAAACAATCGATTTTTTAATATAATAAGAATATTTGAGGGAAATGTTATGCATAATTTAATGCTCGCAGTATATATTATTTTGGCCCCCATGGGAGTTTAGTTAATATCACCTAGTGGAAGCGTCCTTAAGTTGCGGATTGAGAATCTTTCGGTATTAATACTTGCTATAAATGCAGGGTAGGTTGGAAATAAATTCGAAGGGTGAAAAAAAAAACAAATGTGAAGGAAGAATGGCTGTGGCACACTTGGCTCCCGTGAAACGAAATGCAATAAGTGCACCATTCAGAAGCAAACCATTTAAGAGAGCCCCTAAACTCAACAAGACACCACTGTCAGAAGCTTAATTGCCACTGTTGCCTGAAAAAAACTTCCAGCTGCCCGGAATGTCTTTTAGTTAGAAAAAGAGGAAGACGGGCATTTGCAAGCAAAATCAGTGGAGAAACAATTGGTTCCCCTCCTTAGAACACAGACGACGGAAATCAAAATCTGTTTTATCCGCTTTTATATAGTAATTCCCTAAATTTCTTTCAACTATACTTATTATAATTTCCGAATTTTTTTAAGAAATTTTCTAAACTACAAATATTTCTATAAAAGTGAGGGGGATTTTCGCAAAAAATAGAACTCAAAACTTAGAAGTCCTAACTTTCCACATAAAATGAGTTTTAATTGATCAATGATCATAGATAAAGTAGTTCAATCCTTGAAATAGTAAGTCATTTTATGTGACACATTTGAAAAATTTTTGGCTGGAAATAATAATAAATGATTTCCCTTGTGTTTTGCATATTTTACCATACAAAAACTATTCGTTTAATCATTATGACTCTTTAAGTTTTTTTTTAAGTTTGTGATTATTTTTTGTCATTAATAATATTATATCTAATAGTTTGTGTTTTTATATAATAAATCATTAGGTTAGCAGATATTTCAATCTTGTAAAAAATAATTTTAATTTTAACAAAAGAACGTTTTACACCGAAATGGTCAACACTGAGCTATGGTACAGGGTTAAAAACGTTACCCAAGCTTATTTGTCTACTAACTAAAATGCAACAAACTAGAGGTATTCGAAAGAAACTGCTTTAAACACTTTTTTGTCTCCATATATTCAGTTCTATTCTGCTATTCACGTGAATCAAAGACACGACTCACCCAAGCGGTTTTTGTAGTTTTGGTTAATTGTTGTAAATAAAACCTTGTTGTTTTTCGTTCATTAATAGTTTTGGGGAATTGTTTTAAAAAATTTATTGGAAAAATAATAAATGAATTGTGGTAGACTTTTTTTTAGTTTCACAAAGAAAGGGTTATGAAATTATTTTCATTGATGTCTTCAAGTTGGTTTGAGTTATGCACTATTTTTGCGATTACCTTTTCTTAAACTGGAAGAGCGTTGATTGAACAAAATTTTCACATTTGTCTGTTTCTTTTATTTTTTCAACAATGGGAGGGAATACCGACTCTTTGCATACATATATCAGGGAAGCTGCCTGCTATCTTTAAGTGGTTTACAATTTGCGAAAGCAATGGACCAGTTCTGCTGATTTTATTCAGTAGGGATCAAATTAGAAACGAAACAAAAGAGATAGAGGACTCGTTTCAATATGGGTTTAACTAATCAGAAAGGCCGTCTTTTCGCTTTAGCTTACAAGCAGAATCAAAAGCTCGAGTTGAATTAGGGTCGGGGTTTAGAACCAGGTTTTATGTCATTTGAGTTTAGCGTTCTTTTTGAAGTCGAGTTGAAATAAAAGCAAAACAGCGAACACAAGACTGAATATAGTCTTTTTTATTTATTTCTTACTAACTTTACCCGCGGCTTCGCTCGCCTTAATGTTTGTCAACCAATTTTGGCTGTCGATTGGTACAGTAATTAATTCTAGAGTTATATGTTCTGCCTCGCTGCGAACTGACTATGACATTATTAGTCCAAGAGCTAGCAGCAAATTCTTGGACAAACGCCATAAATAAAATATGAGTTTCAGGATCTGTAGGGGCATGTATCTTAATAAAGAATACAAAAGTTTGGTTGGTTGGTTTTTTGAAGCCCGGGTTGGGGATGGTTTATTGAAATAGTGGTTTTCGATTTTTGTGACAGATGTACATCCCCAAAAATAATAAATGATTCGCTGTCCTTTTCCCTAATTCCATAGACTTAATTTTGACGCTCCGATTAAGAAATATAAACATTTAAACTGCAATTTATCGAGAAACATTTGAAACAAATGAAGAAGAAAACAGTTTAAAGGCAAGGGCTCAAGGACCGTCACATGAATTTCGCCTGGGACCTTGTTGCTTGGAGTAACGAATGGAAATGGGTTGTATTTCCATTTTGGGTTGTATTTGCATTGGAGAAAGGGACAATATCCTAAATATTAGTATTAACTATTTAGTCTCAAAATTGACTAAAGCTTTAGTTGTTTAGTTGTTGTTGCATTAGCTAATTTAATAGCTCTGCTCCGATGCCATTTGTTCAAATCCTATTGAGCCTTACAAGCAGTTTACTCTTATTATCAGGCTTTGTTTCTAAGAGTTGGGAGAAAAAGACAGTTAAATATCTTGTTTTAGAAAATAGTTCATTTAATTTTTTGCATTTGATTTTTTAGGTTTCTACAGCAGCTGCTTAAATTAAATAGTCAACTAGGCTAATGGATTAGAACCCCAAGGCTTTATAAATCGGTGAAACATAAAACGTGTGTATCTTTTCTATTGTTTCTGCGATGAACGAAAAATTAAAATTCTGCAATATCGTGTGAAAAGTATTCATCCACTTTTTTTACATGTTCCTCTTTTAGATCTGTATTCATTCACTTTTTTTAGATGTTCCTCTTTTAGATCTGTTTATCCAGATAATATTACAAATTCTGGATGAGGTCTAGGCCTGGGGATCGTGGAAGGTCTTCTGCTTAGAGGTACCATAGAGTTACCATTCCTTGACAAATTTCGATGTGTGCTTGAGGTCGTTGTCTTATTGGAAGACCCATGAATCAGTTAGTTAACCCACAGTTTAGCAACACCACTTGACAAATTGTCTCTGAAATATTAAGGTAATCTTTATTCCGTTTCGTACTCTCAATAAAGACAAAATCCAAAAGAGGAACATATTAAGCTAAAAGGCACAAAATTAAATTTGATTTCAAGAGTGGCATAAAGTCCCAGCCGCATTGCCAAGAAAACTCGTAGAGTCAATCCCCAGAATCTTCCCTTTTGTCCTAGGGACGAAAGAGTAGCAGGCAAGATAAACCGCTTTAAAAAAATAATATAAGTCTTTTACTAAATGAACGAATCTATTTGCTTCAACAGATATACAAGAAATAACTTCAAAGCCGTACACTTTTTTTGACGTTCACAGTACATGTTAAAAAAGATACATTTACACACATTAACCTAAATACAAAACGTCTACTGCAAGTCATCAGTATTTCGATCAACTAACTCGATTTTTGAGAAGGAAGAAGAAGAACTTGCAAAATTTTAATGATTGATTTTGAGACATTAAGAAAGCAAAATCATTTATTATTTTGATGAACAAATTAAGTTCAAGACTTAATTAATATTTCTAGCCTATTCAAATATGCCCAACTTTCGACATAATATGACTTTTAAGGTTTTAATGATCATTGGCAAGGAAGTTGAATCATTGAAATAAATAAAGTCTTTTTATGTCAAAAGTTGGGCCTATTTGAAATTTTTTTTGGACTAGAAATATTAATTAAGTCCTTATCCTTATTTGTCCATCAAAATAATTAATGATTTTACTTTCTGTCTCAAAATCAATCATTAAAGTTTTCAATGATGAGTTTCAATGATAGCTATAACTGGCACCTTACTCTGGCATATTTGGTTCTAGTCCTATCATTTTTTAATATATTCGACATTACATCTTTAATTTGAAATCCAATCCTTTCTTTCCTTTTCGAAAAGTCTTTATTCAAGTGAAACTCTTTGCCTGCTTAGTTATTCCCGAAAACCACACTTTAATAAAAAAAATATAAATTTCAAGATAGGATATCTCAGTAATAAATATATTAGACTAAGAACCCACATTAAATTTTGGATGTGAAGTATAGGAGTTGAAAACTTATGTAAACTTATTCAAAAAATCCAGTGATTAAAAATTTAGTGATAAAACGCTGCATCGAAAATATAATATCAAAGGCTTTTTCCCTCCCCTCACAGATCAGTGATCACAATCCAAATTCATTGGACCGCTTTTTTACTTTGAACTGTGAGTTTTCAAACGGTTTGGTGGGGTTAACTACACGCTCAAATGGCCTCAGATTCCGTGGTCTGTGCATAGTTTCAAAACTTGGGTTTTTTCGTAGTAGTATACTGTAGTATACATAGCTCCTTAACGACACGAGCGATGTTTTTTTCTTTGGTGACGAATTCAAGAACTTAATTGTATACAAAATCTGTCAACATTTAATAAACAGGATATGTTTCACCCTTTGTGGTATTGCTTATGCTACAATATCCATATACTATGGATCTTAAACCACTAGTGAGTCTCAGATATAACATAATATAAAAAAGTTATGTTTTAAGATTTAAATTCGAAAAATTGAGCTAATTGAGCAATTCTGAGATCGGATTCGAATTGAAGTCATCAAAAGCTTTCAAAAGGTGTAATTGGGTCTCCGCATCAAGTGAAAGAATTAATTTTGTAGACCAGTGTAATAAACGTATGTAGTTATAAAAAGCTTTGTTTATCATGTTATTGCAATGAGCCATTTAACTGTAATATCCATCAAATGTTATGTTTTCATCCATTGAGTTACATATGTTCGTTAATTTCGTTTTATAACATCCATTAAGGGAAAAATATAGGTGAAGGTGTCAAGAATTGTTTTAAGGTTTTTGTTTTTTAAATGCAAATCAAACTTGAACTAATTTTTTTTTGTTCTACTGTCAAATTAGAAATACTAAAAAAACTTTAAACGTTGCTTGTATTAAGAATAAACATAAACAATACTTAACATTTTTTAGACGAAAACTGGTTAAAGTAAATAAAATATTGTAATTTTGTATTTACTAAACATTTATGTCTGTGTATGTGTATAATTCTTTCATATAACAACTTGCTGAATTGGATTGTGCTCCGAAATCAAATTTGTTAGCGTATATTTTAACAGAAGATAAACCACGTGATATAGATGGCCCATCAACAAATTTAGCTCTTAGTGATATTATATCAAGCGCACTACCAGAAATTAAGAAGGATACTAGCAAACAAGGACTTATTTCAGTTAGCGAAAATGTAAGTTTTTTTCAATAAAAAAAATTAAAAAAAACTTCAAAAGACTGAAAAAGAAGGAGGAGGATGATATAATATTTTATGTATATCATTTCAAAATAACTCAAAAAATCTAAAAGAAGAAACTATATTTTTTAATATGTATTTCTTTCGAAAATCATAGTTATTTTTCAATGGCAATGGTGAGAGCTGTGAATCAGCAAGTACCTCTTCAATAGGATCAAGTAATTCCCATATCAAAGCACCTGGTGCACAATTACAACATAAGAATAACATTTACGGAAATAGCAATGACTGTTATATGAATGGCGGATCATCGTCATCTCCATTTTCATCAAATAAGATGACTCACATCGAATACTCAAAATCACATTTCCAAAGTTTAGACATGGCCAAAGTAAGTTGTAATATAACAATCTTGCTATTTACAAATCACGTCCTCCTCCTTTCACTTAACAATACAATTTTCTCCACATAATCCACATTACATTAATTAAAAAAAAAAAACAAAAAACACATCTTGCATCCTTCTTTCTCAACAAAAGATCAAAAGAAAAAAAATAAACAAAAAAACTAATCTATCTTATAGCAAACTATACAAGATGTTGGTTCTAAAGTTTGTTTTTCTTTCAGTTAATGGGAATTGAAAATGATTCGAATAGTATAATCAATGCACTAGATAAAAATCAAGGCAAATTTCTAAATTTCACTTTACCATTGGAAAGGCTATGTGAGTATTATAAAATTTCCTATAAAAAAACTACATTTTCTATAAAATCAACAAAAACTACTCGAACCTGACGAAACACTTCATAAATTTTGTTTTGGCCATTCGAAAACTCCTAAATTTCTTACTATAAACAGGATTGAGTGGTTTTTCCGAGTGTGGATTTTGTTTGTATGTTTTCAGTGTAAAATTATACAAAGGCAAATTTGATTTATCATATTTATGAAAACACAAAACATTTTCAAGTAAAAGTAAAATACAAATTTTTATTTAAAAAGAAATTACAATAAATATTGTTTTTTTTTTTTGAAGTAATATTATTCATATTCAAATAGGTAAAACTTATTGTAAAAGTAGAATCTCGTCATAGACAAAACACGATAGATTTCAATAAATTGCACAAAATATGAAATAAGGTTTTTATTTGCATTCGAAACAAAAATAGAACAAAAAAGCCTAAGGATAAATTTATCAAATTGCATAAATGTTTGAAATATGTTGAGACATTTTACCTAGATGGTCAATTCAAACCGAAACTGGTCTATTGCTGAGAGCGACTGTCATTGCTGTATGCACTGTGATTTGAAGCATGTGTGCAGTAGTTTAAGCTGAGTTTGCTTTTGTCTAAACCATTGGCCGCGTTCAATCTTGTACCTTAAGCGATCTGGATAGGTTTGTGTTGCTGTAATACCTTGTTTAAACACAGCTGATGAAAAAACAGCTGTGGGCAAAAAAAAGATCTCATATGTGGCAATGGCGAAAAGATATCTTATACGTATAAAAAGGAATTAAAAATTAAATATAAAATCAATTGAAAAGTAGATGTTTTTATTTTAACCTAAAAAACTTTTTTTTTTAGATAATGCTTCGTGCTCTATTTTGAAAAACATAAAATAAGAATTTAAGTTTTTCGGAAAATCGTCGGTGTAGAAAAATATTAAAGAGCCCATGTTTTCAACATGAACTTTATGCCGCTTTCAATAATAAATTATAAAAAGTAAAAAAAAAAAAAGCCAAAATTTAAGTCCGTATTGCTTTTTTGAAATAGATCAGAATAATAATCTTGATAGGTTAATAGTAATATTTTTTTTTTGAAAGAAAGAGAATTCTTTTTTGATGAAAAGCGCATCTACTTTATACATAGTTTCTTTTATGAAATAATATTTTATTCAAATAGAAAATGGGCAAAAATGTATTCGAGCTGGTCTACTTCCTCAACACAAATGTTTCATAGATTGAAGGTTATTGCGAGTATATCATATCATTATATAGCTGTCTGTTAAATGCTTAACCATGAACCATGGTGCAGTGTAATAACCTACCTCAACGAAGCCTCTGGCATTTGTGCCCTGCCTTTTGAAACCTTACTTGTAAGGAACATATGGCATTCGTCCTTACTGCTCAATTAAATGACTTTTCAAAAGGGTTCATTTTGTGTCTTCCTTCTATGAATACTGAATACAAGACTTCTTCAAGACTTATTCGGTCAAATGTTCGGTGTTAGTTGGTGTTGGGTGGGCATATCAAAAGTTCTTATTTAACACTAGAGTACACACGCACCCTAGAAGACTACTATGGTATTTTAAAATGTCAATGCATTTCTTTGAAGGTCTAATATAAACTATAGTACTCCACGCATGATCTTGAAGATTATTCTTTTGTTATATTTTTACTGTATTGGTTGTGTGTTTACATTTTCGAGGTTATAATCAAATTAAAGAGCAGCCGTGTTTTGGTGAAAGTGTATAAGTAGTTCAGCAAAGAAAATTATAATCAAAACAATAAGAAACGCAATTTATAATTTTGTTTTTACGCAAAACAAAAGGGAATACAAATAATTTGCTATTGTTTACGTGTAGATATTTGATGAACTGTCCTGGTCCTGAGTGCACGTTTACGTTCTGATTACTTTTGTTTACTTTTAAATATTATAAAATTTAAATAACAAATGCATCAAAAAGCAATGTTAAATGCAGTTTTTATTCTTAAAGGATCAACAGAATATTTTATTTTTTTAACCCTCTGCCTGACACTCGAGTTTATCCAGACCTTTCTCGTTTTTAAATTTTGCGTTTTGCATTTGCAAGGAAGTCGATAGACTCAAAAAAGGGAACGCATTTCTCAGCAAACATTGTTTCTGACTCCTTGTACCAGTCGTGCTGAAAGCCAAAAAGCTGCTCCATAAAACTCGTTTTTTTTTTGTTAGAAAAGTCCAAGTATGTCAAATACTGCAAAATGAAAAATTATATTCTTCCTTGACATACAAATAAGTTTTGAATGCATCACATTGGCCAAAACTTAAGCACGAAATTATCTCTCTTTGGAAAACACTTAAGGAAAATTAAGAAAGGTTTTGATTTTTTTCTACAAACACTTACTTTAATAATCAATTTAATTTAATTTTATCACAAATCATACCTTATTTAATAACCAACAAAATAACTTAAGTGGACACAACTAAAGCACATTTTTGAATTCATTTAAAAAAACTAGAAACATATGTTGTTTTGCTAATATGTATTTAAGGACGAAACAATTCTTTTTTGTCAATTTTATGTATGGTAATAATGTTCCAGACAATTTGAGCTTGTTGAAGAATTGAATTTCGTGCAATTAATTCTCTGATCTAAAATTCTCCAGGGATTCTATATCGGGTTTAGATCACTTGATTGTACTGGCTACTTCATAACAGTAAAATAGTTTTCGTTTTGTCAATTCTTTTCAAGCTTAGCGGTATTTTTAGGATCGTTATCATGTTGGATTATTCATCGAAACAATATAATTACGTCCACAAAAAGAAGCATGCCATTTTTAAGAATTTCACAATACATATTCATTATACCATTTATTTGTGAATTGATCCGAGTCCTTGACAGAAAAACATCCCCAGACAATAATTTTGCCTCCTCCATATGCTTAACTATGCTCTTTGTTTATACTTTGATTTAGACGTTCGCCTTCTGACCGCTATCATGGGTTTTTCCGTGCTTAAGTTTTGGCCAACACTATATATGTGTACACGGAGGATTAATATTCCCTTTCGAGTACAAATGCGTTACAATTTAAATATAAATATATGCGTTGTCGCTAAAGTTCTTAACCGTCTGTACTCTGTACATGCATGCATTTCTACATCCTCATTTTCAATTGTCGCGATGAGAGAGGTTTTCTTCTGGTCGCATCCCGCACCATATAGACTATTTTGGCTGTTAAATAAGTTTTGAAATAAATAGTATGGCGAATAGTTTTGTCAGTACGTATTTATTAAACAAAACAATTAAAAACAATATTTTCAATATCAAAAAATACACCCAAACTAGTTTTTTGAAATTACTGCTAAGGGAACAGTGAGTCTAGCTTTTTCCTTTTTTAAGTCTTATATTTACAGCCAAAAAGCTAATTTTTGATCTTAGGTTACACAACTTCATAATGATAAATACATTTTTATATCAAAAGGTGGTTTTTATTTGTATTTTGTTTCTTGTTGTTGGATAAAATAGTTTTATAAGAATCAGACGTCAGCAGTCAGCTGGAAAAAGATTATATTTAAATTACATAGATACATATAAATCTATAATTACAGCTTCATGTTCTTTAGATGAAATGCGAGATATTGTACCTAATCAAAGAGAGAATCCTATCTCTGCCGGACTTGCTCAATCCGGACTGTTACAACGGTCATCTGCTCCTATTAACATTCCTAATTCACAATTAACAAATTCAATATCAGGTAAAATCATTTTACAAATACTCGTAGCACTGCTTATAAATTTTTCTATTAAAAAATATAAATTTATATATTTTTTTTACAGATTTTAACTCGGGTGGTTTTTCTGTAAACATTCCTGGCAGCTCGCTCAACTATAGTCCTACAAATCATTCGAATTTATTTAATGTAGCCGATGTATTTAATTATAGTGGTTCTGGTTCGAAGTTAAGTAATTCATTGACAGCCAACCAAAATGACAGTAGTTTATTTTTTCAATCACGCATTATATCGCCAGGATTTGGCGATTCTTTATCAATTAGTCCTTCTGTTAGGTGAGCTTTTATCATAATTTTTTAGTTGATATTTATATTTAAGTACTGTATTTTGTATTGTTTACAGAATAACTGAATTGAATTCAATACGTGATGACCTAACTAGTAGTTCTGTTGGAAATAGTTTATTTGACAATAATTTGCAGAACAATAAACCAGCTGCATATTCATTGCAGTCGATGCAAACATCCAATCCAGATGTTGTTAGACTTAACAATGATTTGACAAATAAAACAGCACAAATAATTAAATTACAAACCACATTAAAATTGGAAATGGACGAATGTAATAGAAAGGTAATTGAATTTAAATTAAGTGTGAAGTATATAATATAATATTCTTTTTTTGTAGTTGAGCCTGATTGAATTACAAAGAGACAAGGCAAAACAAGAAGCTCTAGATTGGAAGGAGCGTTTTGATCTAGCACAAACACAAATAAATTTAACAGCAGATTTGCGTAGTTTATCGATATCGAAACTTAAACAGTTGCAGGTAAGCTTAAGTTATACTGTCTCCTTTCTGCATTTTTCCATTAAACAAATAATTGTACAAAAATAAAAAAAAATTATTTTCCTCGATAATATTGAAACTTTTTTTCGGTCTGGGTGGATTTTCATTGTTGATTTGATTTTTTCGGAAAAAATTAGCAGTTTTTCCATTTCTTCTGACCATTCCATTGGCATAAAAAATACTTTAATGACAGTTCTGAGCAGATAATTTTACATCGCAAAAGCCGCTAAGGAAGCACTAATACATTCTAACTCAAACGTCAAAACAAACTCATGTAACAACGTTCATAAGTTTTACTCAAGCTTAAATAAAAGTATTAAGTGAGCTCTACTCCATATTATTGCGTTTCGCCCTGGTACAACAGTTGAGCTCATCAGATGTTGTACCTGGGCGAAACGCAGTAATATGGAGTAGAGCTCACTTAATACTTTTATTCGAAATTAATTCATATGCACTACTATTTAATTTAATAGAATATTGTTTTCAAATTTTCTTCAACTTCAAAATTTTAAAAAAATGTTTAAACTGAAGCCAAAAACTTCATAATTGAGTCGAAGCAATTTGAAGTGTTCTATTGGAATGATAAATGAAAACAGTGCAGAACGACATTAGGCGGACTGTATTCCTAATGCCACGATCCATGAGCGTCACTTGCATCCAGGAAACTGAATAGCTTTCGGTGTACCATAGACTCAATCACCACCCCGAAGAAATAATCCTAAAGAGTCTGGCAAGTTGGACCAGAATGATACAGATCCAAAACACCCACCGTCAAATTAAAGAATCATAGGACGCATAACGACGTATACATGTGCCTGGCTGATGAAGTTTCGGGCAATGTGGGTTTTCCTTCATTAATCAATTAATAAATTAAATCAACATTAATAAAAATTAATAAAAGTAAAATGTATAAAAAAAAACCGTCCCCAAAGCAAAAGGAGACCACAAAGAGTACTAAAATAGAACAAATTCAATTTATTTGATCAAGTGCTCATTTTTTCTATTTTTGAATTAAATTCAGGTAACATTTTAGTTCTTACCTTATTCCTTTCCTTACTGAATTAAAGTATTATGTTGTTTTAAAACAGTTGTAATTAAAAGCCTTAGGTTCTGCTAATCATGTAATCAAGAAGTTTATTCATTGTATGTGTGTATTTGAATTCTAATTTGATTGAGTTAGTAAAATATACACGTATTATCTTTTTTATTTTATTTTTTCAGTCAAAACTTCGCACAGACCTGGAGGAGGTAGAAAAAGTATTATATTCAGAGACCGCTACCAAATGCATGAAATGTGAGGAAAACAATCGCACAATTACACTAGATCCATGTAATCACTTTATTTTGTGCGACACATGTGCGCGTTCAGTGACGGAATGTCCTTACTGCCAAACACCAGTAACGGCACAAGCCTAAAGCTTGTAAAATATCATGAGCGCGTCACTGAATCCTAAACCTATCTATAGACCATAAGGTATTGCGGATAGAATAACTCATCAAAATGAAGAATTCTAGGTAAAAAAAGAAACTTAATTATGTTTATTTATACTGTTTTTTTTTCAAAGTATCTGTGTTTTTTATTTTTTTTTTTATAAAACTTATAACCATATACAATAATGTATAATATTAACTCTAATTTGTAGTTTGAAAGTCATGTTTAATTTTATTTTTATTCTTTTATGTCACATAAATCATCAATAATTTTGTATATCCAAACCTATATACATAGATAGTTCTAAATTCTGATTAAAAAAAAAAAACAAAAAAAATTATGTATTTAACAAAAAAAGAACACAATAAATATAATAAGTACACCCAGCGTTTCAAACAAAAATGCTTAAAACTGTAATTACTGATTTAACCAAAAAAAAGGAAATGTTTCACAGTGAACGTGAATTAGATGCTTAATGCAATCTGTATACAATTTGATATTAAAAAAAAAATATATTATCAAACTAATTTTCTAGGATTTTCAAATTTATTAATATTACATTCATATTTTAAATAATATAAATTCGTCACACAGTGACTTTTTTTTTGTATAAAAAAGGATTGTTTATAAAAACGTATTTTATTTTTTAAACTTTTCTAAATTAGTTATATTACATTGGATTTTCATGAAGACTTGAAAATATCGAATAAACAGACATTTAGAATTTAATTTTAAATAAAGTTTCCAATAAAAACAAAAGGAGAACAAATAAATATTCTGTATACATTCTCAAATAGAACACAATATTATAATTTCTTATTTAGATGCCCCTTATAAATATTTTTTTTAATAAATATTTACTAGTATTATAACAAATTTAATATTAGAGTTTATTTTATAATTTCTTTTATTTAATATTGGCTTGGTAATTTTTGTATTTTCTTTTTATAAATGGATTTTTTTAAGCGGTAAAGCAGTCGTCAGAGATAAATAGATTATTAGAAAAAATAAGGACCACTCGTTGGCTATTTCAATCAATAACTTACAAAAATGCGGGTGATACGCATTCTCAGTATGATTTATCTTAGTAAGTGCTTTAATTTAGACTGTATTACGTATTTGTACCGTGCTGTGAAGTAATTCTTTGTATTGCGTTTGTTGATAAGCAGAATTTCTAGATAAACTTCCTATTTTTGTTCTCATTTAGTAACAACTCTTGATGCTTTCTTCGTATAGCTTAAACCAGACGCATGAATGTTCAACTTAAATTGTCTGTCAATCCGCCGAGTCTGTCAGCCGTGGCTTAAATTGTATTCAAATAGCCGTGTCAGCCGTGGCTTAAATTGTATTCAAGTAGATATCACTGTTAAAACGATACAGCGGATGTACCAGCACTGTGCCAGAATTGGTGCTGTATATGGCAGTGGCAGTGTTTGCTTCCACGCAACCAACGATTGCATTGATTGTGGACAATCTTTAGCTGCTTGCAAAGGCTGTGTGTACCAGTTGTATAATTTGTGTGCTACGCAAAATGATCTTGCCAACTTTTATACAACTCAAATATCTACAACGATTGTATCGTGTATTTGCCGCTTAAGCAAGTGCATTCTTCTAATTTTAGAAACAAGAGATCTCATTGACGTGTAATTTTAAAAACGGACATACACGGTTGTTCTAATATTCGGTTGAATTTAATCCATGCGAATTAAAAACGTCAAAAAAAAAAAATGGATTGTGGATTCGTTCGTTTTGCCGAACGAATGAATCATTTTTCATCATTTCGAGTAGATTTCTATCGAAACTCTTTCAAGGGCCATTAAAAGTTATTTTGAATCAATAATTCAACAAGTGCAATACTTAATGCTAAGGCTTCTACTTGGGTGATTTATTTCAGTAGTATATAGAATTTGTATTATAAAAAAAAACTTTCTTATCAAAAATGATATTGTTTTTTAACGGTTGGTGATTAATCAAATAAATTGACGACTGTTTTCATAAAGTTGTATTAGAGTTATGAATTCTTTGATTCATCTTTATTTTTTGCCAAATTACAATTATTCTTTTCTTTGGAACCATCCACAATCTCCACTTAAACTGACATGTACTTCATATTCATTTCTCATTAAAATTTAAATCTAGTATTGTAACTGAACCACCACACCTTTAGACTAAAAAGGAAACGTATCAACCAAAATGATAACCAAAATGATAATAAAATGAATTAAAAATTTTGTAAGCAAACAAGAAAAAAAATATATAAAATATTTTTTGTGTGTCATGTCCTGAAAGTCGCAAATAGTTTATACAAAAATAAAAAGAAACAAAACTACAGCAAAAAAGTAACAAAATAATAGGCAAGCAAAAATAATAAATCTTGAGAAACAGTTGAATGTAACCTAATGACTGATTTTTTACTGATCAAACTATATAGAACTATTATACAAAACTACCGGGAACGATACCACAGTACTGCAAGAATGCATAATCAACTATTTTTTTAATTCACTACAAAAAAATATATAAAAGAAACCAAGGTATTTAAAAAAAATGACAAATCTTTTCACAAACAATTCTTACAGTTTTCTATATGAGTCTACACAATCTATATTTTCATTTAAATTTAATCTAAAAACCATTTTGAAAATTACTATTATATTCAAATTTCCCAACTTTTTTTCTGTGATGTTATGCTTTTGAAATTTATAACGGTTTCAGTAGAGAAAAAGGGGTTTTAAAGAGACCCACACTGCAATTGTATTTCTGTTATTACTTTAAGACGATATCTGCCCTTTGAGATTTTTTGCAGGTTAGACTTAATATGAACAATATTGTTACATTTTTGTTGTTCTTCTATGTGAGAGATCCTGTTTATGTTTCATTCTCCTGCTCTGTTAAAGGGCGAGGAAAAATTATTGATCGCTCAAGAAATATGAACTGGCTAAATGTATAACAAGGAACTCTGGGACCTAATCACGTAAAACGAAAACGATCGGACCATATCGTTTTGAAGCTATGGTGGAAATGATATCGTCCCATCGTTTTCATTTTACGTGGTGAGGCCCCTGTATTTATTTCAATGGATTGAAACTATGCTCCCAAAATCGTTACTAAAAAACTTTTTGGTTAAAATCGATAAGATTTTGTATTCATTTACGAGCTTCTTAACCTGTGCTGACACTAAGTTCATACTTAGCTAAGGAAACTTTTAAATTTCAGTTATCGGATTGTGTAATTTATAATCTCTGAGGTACCTAGGAATTCAGAAAATTAAGTTTAACTTCTGGGTCATATCAAGACTTTTTCGGAAAAGACTATTATTTAGTTTAGTTAATCATATGATTAAAAAGTTGTCACCAAAACTGGACACGCAAACTCATAAAAGAGACAAAATTCTTTCTTAAAGTGGTCACAGGAATACGAGTATATAATATCAATCGCAATACAAAATTTTCCGTTATGGACCACAGCTGCTCGCGTTGGAAAAATTAAATTTCTAATATCCTTTATCAAGTGTAAATTCATAAACATCAAATGTTTCCGCATCACTGCTTTTTTGCTATGCTGATGCATGACGCAGCTGATGCTGATACAATTGCATCAGCAACAACGCATCAAGAATTTTCTTGATTGTTATTTGTTTGAAGTTTGCGCATCACTTGATGCAAGTTTGCAATAATAAACACGTTACGCAAAAAGTGATGTGGGTCATGAATGTTTGGCGGAAACGATTGTGCATCATCTCTGCAACGTTGCGTTTGTGAATTAACACTTATTTTCAGAGGAAAATTAACAGTAAGGCCAACCGAAAATGGAATTAAAGAAAATGTGGCGTGTCGTTCACGAGCCGAGAGCGACCACAACTTGGTGCTGGGAGGAATTGTTAGTTGAAGCTGTGGCTTGCCATGAACTGTAAGCACTTAAGTATTCAGTGCAGGTGTACTATATTTTGAATTCCATAAATAAATTAAATTATTTAAGAAAAACTTCATCATACATTTAAGCTAAAATGTATATCATTACAATTTTTCCCAAAGGTATTATTCAAAACATTAAAGCCAACACAAAATAATTCAATTGTTTAACTAAACCACGTTTAAAATAAACTCTGTAAAAATCCAAAGAGTAGATATCGCTGAAGATGACTATGTATTAAATTCTAAATTCACCAAGTGGATACAATTGAAAAAATTGCTTGCAAAACGAATGCGGGTGTAATTTCGAGTCAAAAGTCAAACTCATTAGCAAACAAAATAAACATTCGAAAGAAAATACATCAATTGAAATATTCTGTAAAAAATTATATATCGTCGGTTTTTTTTTACAAAAAAAATACTTATTTATTTATATACATTTCTTTTCTGACGATAATTACAATTCGGTAAATAAGATCTTAAAAAACAAAGTTGCGTAGTTATGGATCCAATCACCCTTTATAAGTATCGAAATAACATACATAATGTAAGTTCAAAACTAGTTTCAAGAAGCACATAATGTTCTGATTTGGCAGAGGGAAAAATTATAAAATTCGGGATTTCAAATTTAATAAAATGTGACTTCATGACGTTTCGCAATAAACCGACGATATATTGAAATCAGATTTCCTTAACACATGTACGTATACAAAAAATCTCGCAAGTATTTAAATTTTTTCAGCCCAGAAAAATTAGAATTTTTATTACGGAAAAAAAACCCATAAAGCTGAATTTTGGTACACACCTTCATTATAAATCATGAAAAGACCCCACCGATTGGTTGGGTGCAAAATTTTTAATAACCCTTTTTTTAAAAAAAAATAACTTTTTTAAATACGGGTTTCCCCTTTCCTTGCGGGTTTTCTTCCAAAACACCAAATTACTAAATTGAAGATACGAAAACTTCTAATAAATAATTCTATACAATTTTTTTTTAATAGAAGTAGAGTTTTTTGAATAATAAAGTGAAATTAATCATATTCTTACTAATCCGACTCCCAATCCATGAAGCATGCATGAGACACGGCAGCCTTCCATTCAATCTTCTATAATCCTGAGCACGATGCTTCCAACCATCTAGACCAAGCTTTTTGGCATCCGCGATGGATGGTGATAAATGCGTAGAATCTGACCATTAATCAGATTCTCTTAAACCTATAAGCATATATTTGATCTATGATTTTTTATTTAATTAATTTTCTTATTAAAATTTGAATATAAAAAACTTAACATAAAATGAGATCAAAACCTTGGGATCAAAAATCTCGTATCGCCAATGCTTCTGCACGATCAGGACCGAGATAGTAAGCGTCTCAGACAGGGACACTTTAGTTGTTCGAGAGAGGGCTTTGATTCTCAATTGCTTTTTATAAAAAAAACGGAAACAAGTTTGAGCTTACTGCCCACCAACAGAGAGTACGGCAGAACAACACTTGCAAAGAACTTATTATCAAGTTCAGAAGTGGTTGGGAAATGAGCTTGATCCAAAAGATTGGAGAAGGACATTGCTCCTGCTCTAGATATTGTTTTGCATATCATTTTTTGCAGTTTTGGCAAAGGATGCGGCTCAATATAAATTTTGGATTGACTTTTTCAAATTTGAGTTAAAACAACAGAATACAAAAATATATAAATACCTACATATATGATAATAGGTTTCAGGAAATTTAATACATTTTTTGTTATTATTCAATATATGTACCTATAAACAATATACATAAACACATATTTATAGAAGCAAGGACAAGAACATTGTACGAGAAAAAATTGGGAAATGATGTTTTTGTGATAATTATCGAACAAATCAAAATTTTCAACCGTCAATAACTCGACTACCGTTGATTCTATAAAAAAAGTTGTCTTTTTATAAAATTTTACTATCTTCAATTTTGTATTTTATTGTTTTGGACGAAAAACCGTAAGGAAAGGAGAAAAACCGTACTTTTTGAAAAAAAAAACAGTTATTTAAAAAGAAACGTTTTAAAAAAATTAGCAACCAACGAATCGATGGGCATTTATAAAGCTGGGTATAAAGAAGGTGTATACCAAAATTCAGCTCTGTAGGATTTTTTCCGTGATTAGTCCCATATATTGACTGATTTTTCTGGGCTATAAGTGTCCTATTTAAATACGTCAAAAAAATTCAAACAGTTTCCGCTTTTTTTTTTGTATACTTTTATGATTTATTAACTTTAACTTTGAATTCAATTAATCTTTTTTATAAAATATTTATTTAATATTAAGTGGCTATTACAAAGAAATATTACGTGTGATTTAAAACAGCGAATAGGAAAACAAATCTATTTAAAATGCGACCTTCAAAACTGTATAATTTATTCATGAAAGCATATAAAATGAAAAATTCAACAAGCTTTAAAAAAAGAATAAATGTATTTATGAAATAATTTCAATCGGAATTAATAATACCTCAAAGTTGACGAAATTATTGAAAATAAATTTAAAAAGCATTAAAAAAACTCATTGGTGATTAATAATTATTGAGCAAGTGAAAAGTGAGTGTTTGAAAATCTACAAACAAAATAATAATAATAATAAAAATATTAACATTAATATATTATATATAGGTACCGACATAATGACATTTAAAAAAAACATAGACATATATTTAAATTTAAATTATATTCATATACATACATATTAAATAAAAAATAAATTAAAAAAAAGATAAAAAAAATAAAAGTAAAACCAATTTTTCTGTTAATTAGCAATCTGCTTAAATCACGTTAAATAGTTTCCATTACGAACACCATGTAATTAACTGTTTTGCAGTTCAACTAAAATAAATTTATTGTTTGCTTGATAAAGGAGCAAGTATTAAGTTGATGAATACATTTAGCAATAATAGATAGTTAGCTTATCTAAAAAATAAAATAATTAATTAACGATATTCTCTTATTCCTTTTAAAACAAAACTAAAGTACATACATTTAACTTTAATAAACGCCGAAAGAGAAGAACATCAGTCGAATTTGTTTGAAAAAAAAAACAAAAAATATTAGCTATTATTTTAAGAGATGTACCTCTGCAAATATGATAGCATCATATGTATATGATCCTTGGATTAGTGCTCCAACAAAAATTATAGTAAACTCTTGAACTCTTAAGATCTTTTTTCAGTTAAAGCTCTTCAGTATAGACTATCTGATCGAAATCATCCAAATTTCCAAATCCATATATACTCGTATTTTACTTTTTTAGAGTGAGGTGTAGTACCTCGTGGCATGATGGTTAGTGCGTCGGACTGTCATGTCGAAAGTCAGGGTTCGATTCCCAGCCGCTGCCACCTTAAAACAGAAACCAACGTGAATTCATATTGAATCATTTACAATAGTGCAAAGTATGACAAATACACAAAGCTAAACAACAACAAAAAGTGTCGTCTGCAAATGTTTCGCGTTGGTTTACGAGAGCATTAAAGTTCGGTCGCCGAAATTCATTAATTAAGTGATTAAGGTGATTAAGTAGTAAGGCTTTCCCAAACCAAAGTGAATTAATATTCTAGTGAATACACATCGCGTCAGTGTAGTTACTCTCAATTAACGCCATGTAAACTAATTCTGACAGGTAAAATTTTCGTTTTCTATCTGAATGTTGCGCGTTGATTTTGGAGAGTTTTTACAGAAATAAGTAAAGGCTCTCCAGACCAACGCACAAAATTCTCAACGTTTTGTTCTTTTACTAGTTTTGCCGCATGTTTTAAGTGCATTAAATCTTGAAAAAGCAGAATATCATAGTAGTTATATTTCGTTCTCTAAATTCGGAGTAGATTTGAATTTTAGCTTTTGATGGACCATCTCTTGCTTCATCTTTGCATACGACCTTTACCTTTACAGGCATTCACCATCACAAAGTCAGCCGATCGATGGAAGCTTCTTCTCCCTTTTCAGAGAAAGTTCGTTCATCTTAAATTTCGTCTCTTAAATGTGGCGGACTTCTTCACCTACCGTAATTCATGAATATGACTAGACACAAATAATGTAATGGGTTTACCTGGGAATGAGGGATAATAAGCTGGGAAATCGTATAATGTAATGCAACCGTGAATCTCGGAGAATAATACAAAGTATTAAGTTATTAAATCACCAGCTGTAATTAAATTAAAAAATCCTTAATAATTTAAAGAGCTGAAGTATTAATTTTCATCTTGCGGGCGTTCGAAAATGTCAGTTTCTTTCTCATCTTCGTTGTCCTGAATCGTTGTTTCCAGGCCTTTTAGAATTTCCAGGTCAAATGCACTCTTATCCCCGAGGTCGCCATGCAATGAAACAGCATTGAGGCAATCTTGCTCATTACTACCAGCTTTCTGTATTTTTGTATCTTGTATCTTGTACTATTTTATATACGAGTACTACTATTTGTTGCTATAAATGTATTGTTGCCAAATTTTGAAAAGCTGGAAATTCTTGGGTCTACAAAGACGGTTCTGATTTCAAATTAAATCTAATGCAATCAACTTGAAATCGTAAAACAAAGGTTTTAATAATAAATAACCTTTTTGGGTTCAAATCAGCAACAACTATAAAAAAGCTTGAACATTTCGCCGTTTTTTTTAATCAAACTTTCTGCAATTTCTAATTTAAAAATGTTTCTATTGTTATTATTGTTTGCATTAATTTTCAAATCAAATTTGTTATATCACACTTTTTATATTCTTTAATGTCTTTTTTCATGTTTAGTCCAAAAATACAACAAAAAGGTTTTTCTGTGATAAATTTTAGTTTATTATTATTCCAAACAAATAAATCAGCTACTACTTTGGCATTTCTCACTCACTTGCTCCACCTCAAAATTAGGTGCAGGAAATATTCCTCTTAACTGTTCTGAAAAATTTAATGGAACACAAAGTGACAGAATGTAGAACAGTTTAGGACAAGGTTTTTAGTCATGGAATATATAATCCTGTTCTTTTCACTTCTTTTCTGTAATTTTCTGTTCGGAATAGATTAATTATAAACACACCTATATTGTGATCTTTCGTTGATGTTTAAAATTTTTTCCCAGCCAAGTAAAAATACCTTCACGTCTATATATATATATAAATATGGCTATCAATTCAAAAAGGGATAAGGTACGATTTTGGGGTTTCAAAATTTTGAATCTTGAGATCATTTCCATTTAGGTGAAACTTACTGCATTTTTAAGACCACCGTGTGCAGTTGGGTAACTATTGCGCTCACGGCCTGCGTTATGTAGTTAAGTTTAAATGACTTTTATTTTAAATAAACAATTTGCAATGATAAAGATTTCTAACACTAATTGGTTTGGCCCTAGGCCGTCTACCAGGTTGCGATATATTATTCTTAAATTTATTTGTAAACAAAAATTGATTTTTTTTAATTATCAATTCAAAAATCTCGCTTTACAATACGTTTTCTGTAACGAAGTGCAGCTTCGGTGTATTTATACAAATCATCTCATCCTTTTTCGCCGTTCAAAATGTTTCTTGTTTCTCTATCCTCTAATTCCTTCAAAATTGGACAAACTGCCAGGAAATGGAACTCATCTTCCCTCATGTTCATGTTGTTCATGTTTCAAAGGTCGCATAGTGTAGGGAGATCAGAAAGTTCAAATTAACTATTTCACTTCTCACTTTGAAGATTGTGCTGATTTTGTCGACAGTGTAACAATTAAGAAAATACGTTTTTTCCTTAAGATAGTGGTTCAATTTACTATAGTTGTTCCTAAAAATGGATGATCTAGAATCTTCTTGTCGTATATAGTACATATTTCGACCTAAATTCTCCAACACCAAGTTAAAGTTTTGTCTGAGAGAAGGAGAATCTTCGTCTGTCTGAACTACAAGATCTATTCCGCAATCTGACGTTATTTTCTGCCACACAATGCAAATACTTCCACCAGATCGAATGATATTTTTCATTATTATGTTTGGTATTAATGAATCCATTTACAATACCTTTAAAACATGGGTAAAGTGCATTTCCAGTGTGTATAAGAACATGAGTGAGGTCCCAGTTTCAATATACAACATATAATTTGGTGTATTTTTTGGTAGTCGAAATTTCCTTTTTAAAAAGTAGTGAAGAAATTTTTCAACAGTAGAATTGAGGCTGCAATTGAACGGAACAGCATCTATTTCGCACTGTGCGCAACGTACTTGTTTTTGATACAGCGATCCCAAACCGATGAAATTGCTCTTTTAGCGCCTGATAGTTTTTCCTTAAGATGATTACTTACATTTAAATTTACTGATAGCAATATGCCAAGGTATTTGTGGTTGCGGACAATCTACTTCTTCTCCGTTCAGCTTCCACTTTAACAAACGGCCACTATCATCTCTGAATACAATAATTTTCAATTTGTCTAAGTTCACTGTTAAATTCCAACTTTTGCAATATGCGTTGGAATGCTGGAATTGTAACTCCGCAGATATTTTGTCCACCCTGTACTGCATTCGTTATATCATTAATAGCCCAGTCGGGATAGCATTTTAAATGCAAAAAAACTAGATAGGGTTTTTTTTTATTTTAATCGTTAGAGGGGTTCATTAGGAGTCTAAAAGAAAGTTTTCGGCTTCCTAGCTCCATTGCGTTAGCCGCCATCTTGAATTTAACATAAATCGGTTTTTGTGAAATAACTCGCCTTTTTTTCAACTTTTGAGCTTAACAAAAGTTGTTAAAAATTTAATTATCTACAACTTTGCTCATAATCTTTTTTGTCTACGATTGCTATTTTTCGACTAAATCAAAAAAAAACCTATTTTAAAATATTGTTCCCGTTTAAAACGCATAATAAACATTTTTCAAGTAAAAAAAAAGTTATATATTTTTTTTTCGACTCATTAGAAGAGGATGACATAAAGAGTTTGAAAACAAGTTTTCGACCACCCACCCCTTTTAAGTTGGCCGCCATCTTGTTTTTAAAGAAAATCGGTTTTTGTGACATAACTCGCATAATTTTAACTTTTGAGTAAAAATTAACATAACAAAAATTGCACGAAGGCAAACAATTTTTGTTGTTTGTTATTATATGCTGCATCAATATTGGTTAGTGTAAATATTTGGTCAATTGTAGGGTTAGGGTAACCCTTTCTTAATCCAGCTTGAAATTCCGTTAGAATGTTCCCATTGGCTAAGTCTTTTATAAATTAAATCTGCAAACAGCTTGGCTGAAGTATTTAAAAAGGAAATGCCCTTGTAGTATTGTTATATCCTTATAGTCGCCTTTCTTGTGTAGTGGAAAAATTATCGTTTTATTTTTTAAGTTATCGGGTACTTAAGCCGTTTCAAAGATTCGGTTAACTGTAAGTGAATTCATAAGCTCGCTAGAATTCTTTTCTTATAAAATTCATATGGAATTCGATCGATTCCTGGCTTTGTTTGGTTTTGAATTATTTATAGATTCCTGAACTTCCTGCTATGTAAAAGGGACGTTTAATTTTTCATCAAGAAACATATAGGCTGCATATCGATATAGCAGTGATGTTAATTGAGCGGAGGCCATTGAAGTGGGTTCTAAGAAGGGGGCTTTTAAAGAAACAGCGATGTTAGTAAGGCGACCATTTACATACTTAACTGCTTTCCAAAATTCAGCCGAAGACCTTGTATTATTTAAAACTTAAAATATTTGGTTTTATAAAATCTTCAATTGAATTCAATTCAAGTTATGCTGATAAGTGTCCCTCATTTGATCATTCCACACTAACTTCGGGAAAAGACCTAATTATTTCGTGTTATCCTTGTTTTCACTTGTAGTCACAAAATATGAAACTTCCAAGGGCATGTGATTGGAAAACATCTCCCCTCCAATCTGAAAATCTGCCAAAAGATGATTTCACTTTCCTGATATTAAGTAGTAATCAAAATCCGAGCAAGATGATCCTCTTATAAAAGTAAGTTCACCCTCCGAGTCACCTGGACAGCTTCCATTCAGTACACGAAGATCGTAAGCGTCAGCAATTTGCAATACCTACATAAATACATTATTAGACATTATGTACCTACCTAAAGTAGTTTAGGCATCTGAAACACACCTATATGATCTAAAATAGAGGAATTTGTTTTGCTTAAGCATCACCGAATTATTGGAACCGTTCAGTGTAGGGATTTAAATCACCTGCTTACCTAATTTTTAACTAATTCGATTGATAAATGATTTTTAGCAGTATTATTTACAGCGCAAACACAAATAAAATGTACATTTCACAGGGACACGTTGGACCAAGACACATGAATGTTTAGCGAAACAAAAAAATAAAATCTTTATATAAAGATATTCACTTTTGTTAGTCCTATTGCGTACTTAAGAAGTTCTTTAGAAACAAGTTGCCGTAGTAAAGGAATATTTTCAAGAATCCATATTTTTCAACGAAATGGAAATATGTTTAGTATTACAAAAAACTGAAAACATTACTTTCGAACCTGAAAAATAAATGAAGCTATACATTTTTTTAAAACTTTTCATTTTGAATTTTTTAATGCGAATGAGCCGATTTGATACATTCAGGTACATTCAGAACTGTACATAATTATGTTAAAACATATTTGTCATATCGTAGCTAGGTACTAGTTCATTCAAATGTTGTATTTAAAAAAAAAATTCTCTCTTAATAAATTTATTTGATTCAAAGCGTAACCTTTAGCTTTATTGAGCGTTTTTAAAGCCGCCTGTGATGAACCTCACCAATCGGGAGTCAATCTTCCCTTTCGGAACACAACAGGGTCTATTGTATTTATGTATGTATGTTCTCTTCATAAAATTTACCTACATGCATACAAATGTGGCTATTTGCCATTACCATTTGAGACTTACCCAAAATAAGCCCAATTGAAATGTCAAAAATTTGTTAAATTGAGTCTTAACCTTTACCGTTCGTTCAATTTAATTTTGTGCATTTGAAATTCCGTGCGTTAGTGCGTTCGACTTGGGTTTGGCTCCATTTTTAATTATGACTTTTAATTTAACGGAAATTGAATAAATTTAAGCAAGGACCAAGTCTCAATGGATAATGCCACTTTTTATACATACCCAAATTACTTATCGTTCATACGAATACACAGTACACGTATTAAAGGTAATTTAATTATATCAAATATAATACTTTAGATTTGTGTTCTGTGAAACGAATATATGTTGTAACTTTGTTTAACTTTTTCATTATACAAAAAATTCAAATTTTAAATTAAATTAAAATAAAAAATTAAAATCCGAACATTCAGTTGGATAAACTTATTTTTTGCTTAGCAACAGCTTACTACGCTCAAATAACATTTACGCTATTAGAAGAGATAGATCCCTTTGTTCTTTATAATTATGTGATTAATGTTAGCCAAATAATTTTCATCAAACATTGTTTGCGTTGGTTATCTTTCTTTATAAGCCCAGTAAAATTAAAATAAAATCGAACTTTTCCATGGACAAATTTTTTTAAAGGAATCTTTTTGGAAACGCCTCCTGATTATAAAAATGAGTTTTTGGGATTTTTGGGGTAAGGAAAGAGTCGCCATTTTAAAAACGAGATTGGTTTTTATTAAACAACTCTTTCACATTTGATTTTACAACAACACATGTCCAACTAAAATCATGTTTACATCAAAAAATTATTTACAAAATATCTGACAGTTTTTCATCTCTAAGTCATAGTGGGTCAAAGTTCACCTTTGGGGGGTGGGAGAGGTATGACGTTTCTTGTGACATCTCGCTTACTTTAATTTTTTTTTTGGATAATGCTCATAGAATAATCAGTCATTTTAATTACTAATCGAAAAATAAGTTGAGTTATTTTCGATTTTTTTCTCGGAATTGTTAGACGAAAAAACAGTTAATATTAATATTGTCCACAAAAACAATATGAATTAAAAAAATATGGTCTTTTGAGGTGCATCTGTGAGACAGAACGTCATAGCTCAACCGTTAAGGCCATGATATCAACGTTATTTCTTTTTAAAACTGAGTTCGTTCTAAACTTTAGCCAACGCGATACCAAGTCGTTTTAAAGGTATTACGAGGAAGAAAATACTGAACAAATCTTGATTGGATTGAACACTCAAGATATGTGTCCAATAACATCAGTTGAAAGCTTATTTTATAGGTAGGTAATGAAAATGACTACAAACTATTCCATGAGCATTATCCAAAAGAAAACAAAGGAAAGCGAGATATCACAAGAAACGTCATACCACTCCCAACATATGACTTAAAGGTGAACTTTGACCCACAATAATTGAGTTATGAAATAATTGTCAGAGATCGTTAATAACTTATTTTGCCCTACACATGATTTTAGTTGGACATTTTGTTCTCAAATTAAATGTGAAAGATTTGTTAAATAAAAACCAATCTTTTTTTCAAAATGGCGTCTCTTTTCTAACCCCGAAAATCCCAAAAACTCATTTTTATAATCAGGAGGCATAACCAAACAGATTTCATTAAAGAAATGTTGTACATCGAAAAATTTTATTTGAATTCCTAATTTGACTGGGCTATTATAGATACATATTTTCATAATAGTAATGGCTAGGTAGGTACTTGAACTTTAGTTAAAGAATTATTTTCATAGTATTTTTATTTGATTTCTAAAACATACTTTAAACAAAACGAAATATAAAATTTTAAATAAAATATCTACAATCCCTGGCCATATTATTAGACGCATTGTGATTTTTTTTTAGAAACTCACGAGCTGTACTATATTTAACACATTATTTTTTAACTTAAGGCCTCATACATAGTCATTGTTATTTAGGTAACATATTATGTTGCACAGGTCGTCTTACAATAACAGCATATTTTTGATAGAGCAAACAAAAAAAGGAAGTCAAAAATAATGCGTAACATATAGTACAATTAGGGAGTTGCTAAAAATTTCACAGTGCGTCTAATAATATGGCCGAACTGTATAACTTGAGAGAGCAATACATTTTATTTTAACTTGAGATTCATAACAATAAATTTATTTATTCTACAAAAATTTCCTTAACAAGAAAAATATAAAAAAAAAAAAAATTATACATATAGACTCAGAAAGATATATATGTATATGTATGTATATTTAGTTCGCTATCAACAATAGGAATTTTCTTTTGTATTTTAATGAAGGTAGATATAAACATGTATATTATAAATAAATAAAATAAAAATAGAATATCAAATAAACTGAACTATGTGAAATTTATTATGATGAATATTTACAAAAATATATATTTATTAATGAATTAAACAAAAAAAAAAACAAGTAGATACATCTTATATTAGGTACGCATAACATATTGTAATTTATTTAACAAATTGAAAGTATTGATGTATGAAAAATTAATGCTATAGATACATATTATATATAAATATTAAATGTAATAAACTTAAATTCAACAAATCAATAAAAAAAAAATAAAAGAGAAGAAACTAAAACGAACAAAGTCAATAGAAAGTATGTGAAAATGAAACTATTGAATACAAAAAAGCTATTTTAGAGAAAAGACAATGAAAACGGAAGTGAAATATTGCAACAATATACAAAAAAATTATATATATATATATATATTTAAATTGATTATTAAATAAAAAAGAAATATTGAAAAAGTAGAAACATTTTTTTATTACAAATAATGCGACACCACCACCATCTTATTACATTTATAACATATCTCTTTTGAGTCATGAATAAAGGATTCGGAGAGTGATTTATTTTAGACGCGAATCAAAAGCGGATCCAAACTTTTGCCCATTCTTAAAAATCCAATAAAATACCTATTGTACTTAAAAATAATTTTTTTATTGCAAATATAGTTTAGGATCTTAATCATAATAAGATCGCATTTGCATTTGTCTATTTTTCTCTTTTGCCTCGCAAAAAAGGTAATTTTATAAATTGGTCGATATTGGATATTTGCATCTCGTCAATAAGTAGGGTGTATTCATAAACATCACCCTAACTAAGAACTGCGTTATCTGCATTCATAAAGTCAGATTTTCGATCGAACTAACCTAGTCGAACTGCAGTACGTACCGTTCATAAACGTCAGACTGTCGTCAGCGTCGAGCAGATTGTGCAGCTGAATTTGTTTGGCTGCAGAAAGAGCGGGAATTATTAAAATAATTTTTAAGACAACAAGAAGGACAAAGCGGCACTGACTCTTAAAGAATGTAAGTAATTGCAAATATTTTATATTTTTTTTATATTTTATTTTATAATTTTCTTTTCTTTTTGGGTAAGCAAATCAAAAATCAAATTCAACAAAATTTGTTTGGCAGCCATTTTTCTCTGACGTTTATGAACTCTGTTTACATACAAATCGGACTAAGCCAGACCTTTTTGTTTACTGCAGACATTCTGCATTGGGAGTGCGTTCACAAATGCACCAGAAAAGAAATGCGATTGTACTAGCGCAGATTTTCTGCGTTTATGAATACACCCGTAATCTTGCTTTTCATAACACATCGCAATTACAAAATCTCGCCTAATCGGCTGTCATCAACCAAAATCTCGAAAGTTAAAATCGCCAATATAAAAATGTAGAATATCAAAATATCGCACATTAAACATTTTTCTTAAAAAATGAATTTGTTGCAATGCATTAATGCAGATAAAATAATGCGAGATCTGGAAAAAAAAAATTGAAAAAGAAAATGATCGAGCATCATTTCCCATTTTTAATAAATTAATTGAAGTTCATGTGGCCCTAACAAAATTAGTGTGAAAACCGCTATTTTCAATCCCTCGCCCTTACCACTGGCCCCAAAAAAATCCTGCTAGACTTTTGTATTCGATGTCAAGCATGCACCTACAGGCTCTAACACAAATTTTTTGGTTATGTGTTCAACCAAAAATATGCTGTTAGCTCTTAGTCTAATATTGAGTTGGACTTCTTATGTATTTTACCATGAATTATAAATAAAGCAGCTTAATATTTAACGACATTTCAGACGAGTCAAACAATGATTTCTCATCTTTCACAAAAAATTCATGTCAAAAGAGAAAAATTTCCATCTTGCAAGCTCTGTTTTTATTATTAATCATCAAAAGTATTTCTAAATGTCAAAAACAATATAATTTGGTTTAAGGTATGATAGCAGCTACTCCGTTTGAATGAGTAATTGCTCTCGATCTTGTTTATAATGTTATTCACATAAAAAGTGCAAGAACTTTTTTAATGAGCTCTGAGTGTGTGCTCCTTTTTATTCATATCACCCAAGGTTTTGTTTAACAAAATCAGAGTTTTACTCCAAAAAATTAAGTAAGTTGGATGAGTACATCTCATGATTTACCATTAGGCTACCTATTATAACTATATACTACTGTCTATCAACAAACTTACCATTGGTTTACAGAAAACACAGAACAACTACCTTCAAATAAACATATTACACTGATATTTTCAATTTTAAAATCAAAATACTTCACATTACAAATAATACCCACCTCATTTATCAAACCCAACTCCCAACTCACTCCAACTAAATCACTCAAAGTATTTCGACAAGATCGCCCCCTGAAATAAAAAAAATCTTCATATGCTAAATTCACTTAAGCGGTGCGCTTCCGAATCGTTCATTCTTGCGGCGCCCATGTTCATTATGTCCATTGGTACACTGCTGCCGATAAAAAAATGCCACCCAGAAATCAACGCGTGCCATCTGGTGTGTGGTCCAATAACTTTTATTGAATAAAATGTGTTACTTCTCGCTTTTGAGATGTGCCTAACACTACACACCGAACGTCACTAAACGACGACGGCAGTAGTGACTGCACATGCTGACGACGACGAATGTGTGCTCTGCCCGAAGTCACAGAAGAGCCTCATCGTCGTTGTCAGACAATCAGGCCATTATGCCGGTGATGATCATCATCACCAACCACTGCACACCGTTGAGGACCGTGTAGCTTCTTTACTGGGGATGAGGGTTTTATACATATATCGGAATCAAATGTGTGTTTGTGAAGCGGCCTCTTGTTAGCGTCTTGTTGTACATAATCTCGAGGAACTGGCGCAATCGTCCGGGTCCATCTTTCAAAAAGGAGCATCATAAGTTTAACCATTTGATGGCATGTTGAGACACTCCGATTATACACAAACCATCAATTCATTACCTTCTTTCTGTAGTTTCTGTTGATCCACAGTTTGTCTTTTATTCTTTGTGGTGTTATTCTGTGCATTCTTTTACACATAAATACACATTAGTGGTGCTTAGAAAAGGCAGTCCAAGTTTCCCACAGTAAAGTGTGGATAAAGAATACAAAACATTTAAAATGTTTAGTTGTAAGATTTACAATGCACTTGAGATTTTTTCGTTAAAATTTCATGAACTTTTTAATTTATTTGTGCAGTAAATGAATATTTGATTATATAAGGAATATGTATAACCTGAATTGAATAATAATTTATATGAAAATAAAAGTTATACAAGAATTTGTTTTAAAATCAGGTTCGTATATCAGCTCTTTTGTTTTTAAATATAATAAACCGTTTGTATGCCAAATTAATTAGTTTAATATTTGAAACAAAGCTCTAAGCTGGTTTTTGAGGAAGTAAATTATAGAAATTAGGTTCATTATAAAGTAAGGAGTATTATTTTTTTTTAAATAAAATACAACCATTGGCTTTTTTTGAGAGATCTACAATGTGGATTTTTTTTACTAAAACAAAAGGTTGATGTTAAGGAAAGTGAAAAAGTAAATAATCAAAATTAAGAGTCGAAATTGCAAGAGATTCAACACGTTTTAGAGACAAAATAAATTTATTTAAAACACATAGGTGGTGCCAAAGGTGAAGCTGGGAGTATATAGGAAAGAATTCTAGCTAGGAAGGAAACACTTTATCTTTCTTTGTACCATAACCACCCTCTTTTTGTTTAGTTTCTTTTAGAGAAGTTTTTCTAAATTTTCGAGTTTTGTAATTGAACTTCATTACGCCAGGTATTGTGTGAAAAAGTGAAGTGAAAAAAAAAATAAAATAACGATGTGAATTTTTTCATATTATTTATTATTTTCATATTTGGTAGCTTTGAGAACAGGCCCCCATCTTTTTTCAATCATGATTTTAATATGTTTGTATAAATAATCTCCAAATAATTTAACTATCGCGTCGTTCATTGACGTGGAGCCATTAGGAATGTTCGATGTAGGCCCTATGGGTCACCCTGAACACTTTTTTTATCCCAATTTATTTGCACTATATTCGATGTGTGTTCAGGAGCCACTCCCACCATGTTTTCTCTTGAGGAAAGAAATCAGAGCTGCAAAATCAAAATCAGCAAGAGTTGAATGTCAAATTACTTTGCGAGTTTTTATGACGATATAAATGATAAATGTGAGATGTTTTGTAGAAGATTTAGTTAATATTTACTAATTTATTTATTAATAAACGAAATACTACCGAAAATCGATGGAAATCCAGTACAAAAAAATATCAAAGCAATAATCCAGATCTTAGGTTTGCGACTAAAATTCTGACGCAACATGAGAAAAAATTTAAATTTTGTCACACGGTGTAATTAATTGGTGCTCTCAGGTGAATTTTTGGAAAAGAGCAGCCATCAGTTTTTGATATTTGAATGTAACTCCCCAGTGAATTCTGGGGTAGGTGAAACATCGAAAAATACTATTTACATGAAGTTTTGCCATTTAATTTTGCATTTCTTATATATCACGATAAATTGCGTGAAAGTGAAAGGTTAGGTAAGGTTGAAGCGGCTGCCAGTCGTGAGGACCGCCACACTTAGACCATGATTTGCTCTATTGTGACACCACATATATCTAGGAAGCCCTACTCTTATACTCGGTGAACATTGAAATGAAAATTACCAAGGTGAAGTCTTCTTCTATTAGATAGCGCAGGGCACGTGTAAAGAAGGTGAGGGATCGATTCAATCTCTTCCTTACCCATACAGTTTCTGCAAAAATCGTTAGAGAATACGCCAAGACTCGTTGCGTGCTTGCCTATAAGACATTGCCCGGTTAGAACACCAATCATGGATCTAATGTTCAGTCTACTTAGAGATATCACACACTTAGAACGCTTTAAATCCATTACTGACCTGATTTGTTTTGTTGCCAAACAAATGATGATATTGTTCAGACTAAGATTTGTTCTCTCTGATACATCTATACCTATACCTAAATCAGCCTTGCTAGGTAAAAGAGGTACAGATGAACGGCAATTCAGGGCTATTATAGAGTGAGTAGGGACTGATTCCAAAGATTTGATAGCTGCTTGACTATGCGAGAAAATGTGGATATCTGTAGTCGATATATCACGTTTTCTTTCAGCCAAGATAAGGCTTCTTTACTTAATTCCAGTCTTTCTGAGTACATATTATCACCCACGACGTCATCAGTTTTCAATTCGTCTGTCTAGATATGAATCGATTAATGTACAAAGACGGCCATATCCCCCCAGAGGGTTCAAGAAGGAATGGTTACTTGAAAGTTTTTGCCAAATTGTGGTTTTGGGATGTGGTAATCAATCTGAGTTGAGAGTGATCCGAATGAATTCAGAATGATGGAATAGCCCATATTATTATTGTTGTATTGCGTGAGGAAGCTTTTAGGTACATGGCTGTTTTAGCAGCCACCTGTTTGCCAAAAATATCAAGAAGCGTCAGATATAGCAGAACTTCTAGAGTGACAGAGGATTTCCTAAGAAGCTCACCATTTATATACATAGAAAAGTTGAGTTGCTTAGTTTGTCGCAGTTTATTTTCGGTCTAATCACCGAAGTATATAGTATAGCCAATGAGTAATACGAGGTTGAAGTTCCCATTTATTTCCAATGACATTTTTGCATGAGAAGAATGCCACTGAGGCATTTTTAACTCTTTCTTGTATGTTAGGTTTCTAAATAAACTTTTTATCTTAAATAAAACCAAAATATTTTGTTTCATCAGTGAATGTTAATGGAAGTCCTTTGATAGAAGAAGGATCTACTTAAGGGATTTTATATTTTCTAAAATAAGTTCTGTTTAATAAGGGTTGACTTCCGCACCACACCGGTCAGCCCAATTGGTAAGCTTTTTTAAAGCATTTTGTAAGAGTTCTTTTACTATAGTAGGATGTTTTCCTGATAAGGAAATAGCAATATCGTCAACATAGGCAACCACTTTGCCACCCTCCTTTCAGGCATGTTAGCAGCTCATATAAAACCTAGTTCCAAAGAAGGGGAGATAGGACACCGCCTTGTGGCGTACCTCTACTGATAGACCTTCTAGCAGAAAAAGCTACCCAGTTTTCAAGTTGATGACCCTGACTAGCATTTTTTTAATCTAGTTGCATGTCGATGCTTGTTACTTAGTGGATATCAATCAAAGGTTCAAAGGTTTTGAGAAGGAATGATGATAGACTAATAGGTCTGAGATCTTTCGGGTTTACTTAGGAACATTTTTCTAGTTAGGGTGAAAACACAACCTTGATTTCTCTCCAAAACAGGGGAATGTGGACCGGTGCTAAGCAACTAGTAAGGATTAAAGATATACCGTCTGGTGCCGCAGATTTGTAAGGTTGCAAGCTGTTGAGTGCCCAAGCAGGTTGTCGTTGGTAATCAGACCTTGTGGAAAACTCTAAACGACTGTGCTCTCATTCTGACTAGTGCAGGGACATTTATAAAGAAAATAAAAGATTGTTTCCTTTTCTTGCTACGACAGTGAGTATTGTAAAGAATACTCAGCCTCGCCCCATGCTCCTTCCCTGGCCAGTAACCACTGTCCAGTACAGTTTGCAATTACCCCAGCTATGTCTCGCCTGGGCCTACATAACAGATCAATTGTTCGGGATTTATTATAGGCGGGCCAGATCTTTCTGGATATTTTGCATTTGATAAAGCTATTTCACCTACCATTGGATAGCTGTAGTACGATTTGGGTCTGGATCTAGTTTAAGTATCCTGCATACCTCCCTAATTACAAGTAATTCAACTTGCAACACACTAGCATAATCGGGCAACTGAAATGACCTTGAGATATGGAGGGACTCAGAAAAGATTCCTGACCCAACACCGCACTTAGTCTTTGAACCATCAGTATAGATAGTTGTGTCAGAGTCTCTCGCTACTACGTCATCATCCCAATCCTTTTTGGAGAGGAATAAGACTTTTTAAATCTTACTGTAGCGTGCGATAATCAGTAGAAGTCGAAAAAATTTCAGTGAGAATCAAATTTGTGATATTGCTGTGACCATAAGGCTTGGCAATCCAACAACTTGATTCTTTCAGTCTAAATGCGCTGCTAGATACTAGATATTTAATATACAGATCAAGTGGTAAAAGGTGCAAAATAACACTAAGGGCATCCGTTGGTGGAAGCAACGCTCGCTGTTCTTTGAGCCTTTTAAAGTTTGTCGATGTTATATGCTTTGTTAAGTACGGGCCACCAGACAATCGAACCATAGCAAAGCAACTTTGACGAATCGAAAAATGAATAGTTGGATAATTTGCCATTAATTAGTCTTTAATTAGTTGTGACAATTCAGAATTTGTCGCTCTATTTTTCCTGTTTTTTATTAAATGGTAAACACTTCTTTATTTTAATATTTTAGCACTTAATAATTAGCCGTTAATTAGTCGTTATTTAGTTGTGAAAAAGTCAATTTTTTCATGCCATGTTTTCTATGTTCTTTCGGATTATTTGTTTTCTATGAGTGTCAAGTTAGCAAAGCAACTTTGACAAATCGAAAAATAGGTAGGGGGATATTTTGCCATTAATTAGTTGTGACAGTTTCTAAATTCGTTGTTCAATGTTTTCTATGTTTTTTTGGGTGCTTTGCTAACTTGACAAATCTTGAAAAGTGATAAAAACTTCGTATACTTATTGTTATTGTTTGCCATTAGTTAGTCTTTAATTACTTGTAAAAAATGTTATCTAATCGCGTAGCTTGATATCAAGTAAATAAAGTATCACCTAAAAAAGGGATAAAAACTGCAAATACCCAATTGTTTTTTGCTAGATAATTTGTCGCTAACAAGTCTTGAATTAGTTGTGGCAATTTTGAATTTGTCGTGCAATGTTTTTTATATATCTTTGCATTCTTTGTTAACCTCACATCAAGTTAGCATACCACTACCTCAAAAAGTGGTAAAAACTGTTGAAACGGATTGTTTTATGGTTCAATAATTCATGGTTATATAGTCGTTAATAACTTTTGACAATTTCGAGTTTGTCGTTCTATGTTTTCTATGTTTTTTTTCAAAAAGTTGTACAAACTTCTATTCATAACATTTTACTAATTAATAATTTTCCTGTAATTAGTCGTTAATAAGTAGGAAAAAAAAAATTTCTCGTGCGATGTTTTCTATGAACCCTTCAAAAAACCCTCATTTGACCGAGTGAAAGCGCAGTTAAGTAATAAACAGTTCAATGTAATCAATCTTAAAGCCTTTTGAATGTTACTTCATATGAATTGAAACAAAAAATATTGAACGACAAATTCGAAATGAGGACTATTTAACGACAAATTATTCTTGATTCGAAGCAACTTGAACATAAGAGCAAGTACGTGCAATCCAGTTGAACATTTTGTTTCTACTTCAAATAATTTATTTTGTATCTTTTGAAGTTTAATACAATTTTATTATACTTTAGACCTGGTAGTCTGATAGTATTTATTTTTTGCTGAATTGTTTATGATGTTGGCCATATGAATTACTCAATTTTTCAAACTTGAACACCGAACGCATCGCTTTTAAAGAACCATACAAAAAATTATTCTTAAAATTTAGATTTTGGGTTGATTTTACTAAAACTACCAAAACAACTTTATTTGAAAAGAAAGTGTACGAGTAAAAGTAAATTTCGTGCTCAAAGAAAATTTATAGGAATTTTTTTTCGGATACCACCTTTGTTTTATTATAATTATTTAACAAGATCTGACGGAAGTTCTCTCTCATAGGAGACGACACTGTTATTGGACTGTTAGGGCCTGTTTCAGAAGTTTTTTTTATTAAATTCTTTTTAATATTTTTTCAGCCAAAATTCGTAATTAAATGTTTTATAAATGTTTGTTTCTTTTCATTACTTTAAAATTATTTCTATTTGAATTATTCTTTAAGTTGGCGGTAATTATAATATTGCACTTTACAAGCAGAGCACCATAAGAGATCACAAAACATGGGGCCAACAACACAAAAGCTTTAAAGTCTATTCCGTCTCAGGATTCTATTACAGCCGACTCAAACGATTTTTATCTTTCATTTCGATGCCGTGTGAGCAGCTTGATGCTGCTGTGTGTTCAGATAGCGCACTATAATGACAACAAACATCACAACAACAACAACAACAATGAAGCCCCACATAAAAGGTATATAAATGCATGTATAGAACTATTAGATGAACGAAAGGCATACCGTAGAAGCCGGCAAAGCAAGAACTAAGACGACACGATTCCTAAGGGGCTTCAAGAGGCGTAAGACGAAGAAAAATGAGCGCACACCAATTTGATATAGAATCTGGGATCTGCAGTCGAGGCGAGTCGATTCAAGCGAACTAAGATCCTGTGCCACAGCACAGCCACCACGGCAAGAATTCATTTTTATTGATGATGATGAGGGAGGGTATAGTTGCCGCTTAAAAGGTGCGGATTGCGGGAGGAGATTCCTCTTTTCGAGCTTGTTGCTCGTTTTATTCGCTCCTTGTTCTTATGATTATTGTTTTTTTTTTTCTTTTACGTGTTGTTGTTTCACTGCCTCTTGTGTGCTGCGCCTTCTCTACTGTTTGCTGGCTGCTGGCAGGGTTTTTTGTTCAATTTAAAATGCATGATAATCGCTCCCCGATAGCTGGTTAATACGCCAAACTAACAATTTTTATTGTGTCAGCAAACGCGTGCCTGTATTTGTGTGGTCTTTTGGGTCTCACGTTCTGATCATGTGGTTAGGTATCTTCGGTATAAGGGTCGTATTCACCAGCAGAAAAGAAAAATAATATTTTTTTATGACTTATGAAAAAAACTCTTATGAATTGTATTTTTAATTAGTTCGAGTTCGCGTTAGAGTTAGAGTTAGAGTTAGAGTTAGAGTTAGAGTTAGAGTTAGAGTTAGAGTTAGAGTTAGAGTTAGAGTTAGAGTTAGAGTTAGAGTTAGAGTTAGAGTTAGAGTTAGAGTTAGAGTTAGAGTTAGAGTTAGAGTTAGAGTTAGAGTTAGAGTTAGAGTTAGAGTTAGAGTTAGAGTTAGAGTTAGAGTTAGAGTTAGAGTTAGAGTTAGAGTTAGAGTTAGAGTTAGAGTTAGAGTTAGAGTTAGAGTTAGAGTTAGAGTTAGAGTTAGAGTTAGAGTTAGAGTTAGAGTTAGAGTTAGAGTTAGAGTTAGAGTTAGAGTTAGAGTTAGAGTTAGAGTTAGAGTTAGAGTTAGAGTTAGAGTTAGAGTTAGAGTTAGAGTTAGAGTTAGAGTTAGAGTTAGAGTTAGAGTTAGAGTTAGAGTTAGAGTTAGAGTTAGAGTTAGAGTTAGAGTTAGAGTTAGAGTTAGAGTTAGAGTTAGAGTTAGAGTTAGAGTTAGAGTTAGAGTTAGAGTTAGAGTTAGAGTTAGAGTTAGAGTTAGAGTTAGAGTTAGAGTTAGAGTTAGAGTTAGAGTTAGAGTTAGAGTTAGAGTTAGAGTTAGAGTTAGAGTTAGAGTTAGAGTTAGAGTTAGAGTTAGAGTTAGAGTTAGAGTTAGAGTTAGAGTTAGAGTTAGAGTTAGAGTTAGAGTTAGAGTTAGAGTTAGAGTTAGAGTTAGAGTTAGAGTTAGAGTTAGAGTTAGAGTTAGAGTTAGAGTTAGAGTTAGAGTTAGAGTTAGAGTTAGAGTTAGAGTTAGAGTTAGAGTTAGAGTTAGAGTTAGAGTTAGAGTTAGAGTTAGAGTTAGAGTTAGAGTTAGAGTTAGAGTTAGAGTTAGAGTTAGAGTTAGAGTTAGAGTTAGAGTTAGAGTTAGAGTTAGAGTTAGAGTTAGAGTTAGAGTTAGAGTTAGAGTTAGAGTTAGAGTTAGAGTTAGAGTTAGAGTTAGAGTTAGAGTTAGAGTTAGAGTTAGAGTTAGAGTTAGAGTTAGAGTTAGAGTTAGAGTTAGAGTTAGAGTTAGAGTTAGAGTTAGAGTTAGAGTTAGAGTTAGAGTTAGAGTTAGAGTTAGAGTTAGAGTTAGAGTTAGAGTTAGAGTTAGAGTTAGAGTTAGAGTTAGAGTTAGAGTTAGAGTTAGAGTTAGAGTTAGAGTTAGAGTTAGAGTTAGAGTTAGAGTTAGAGTTAGAGTTAGAGTTAGAGTTAGAGTTAGAGTTAGAGTTAGAGTTAGAGTTAGAGTTAGAGTTAGAGTTAGAGTTAGAGTTAGAGTTAGAGTTAGAGTTAGAGTTAGAGTTAGAGTTAGAGTTAGAGTTAGAGTTAGAGTTAGAGTTAGAGTTAGAGTTAGAGTTAGAGTTAGAGTTAGAGTTAGAGTTAGAGTTAGAGTTAGAGTTAGAGTTAGAGTTAGAGTTAGAGTTAGAGTTAGAGTTAGAGTTAGAGTTAGAGTTAGAGTTAGAGTTAGAGTTAGAGTTAGAGTTAGAGTTAGAGTTAGAGTTAGAGTTAGAGTTAGAGTTAGAGTTAGAGTTAGAGTTAGAGTTAGAGTTAGAGTTAGAGTTAGAGTTAGAGTTAGAGTTAGAGTTAGAGTTAGAGTTAGAGTTAGAGTTAGAGTTAGAGTTAGAGTTAGAGTTAGAGTTAGAGTTAGAGTTAGAGTTAGAGTTAGAGTTAGAGTTAGAGTTAGAGTTAGAGTTAGAGTTAGAGTTAGAGTTAGAGTTAGAGTTAGAGTTAGAGTTAGAGTTAGAGTTAGAGTTAGAGTTAGAGTTAGAGTTAGAGTTAGAGTTAGAGTTAGAGTTAGAGTTAGAGTTAGAGTTAGAGTTAGAGTAAGAACTTATAAAAATATTAATAAAAATTAGCATTTATGAAATGAAGAGTTGTTAGCTTTCTGGTACCAAAATAATTTAACTCAATTTTAGTTGAAAAGTAATTAATTTAGCAAATTTTATCTAAACAACTGATTTGCACACAAAATACAATGAATGTTTATAATGCTTACTCCTGCCCTTAGAGTCCTTACTAAAAGAAAGAAAACAAATCACTCAACTCAACATTCAACTCAACATTCAATGCAATTTGCGACACGGTAGATATGGAGAGACCAAATGGACGAGCATTGAGGTTATATGTGGCAGCTTCGATGTTAATACCACTATCAAGTACGAGCGGGACTTGGGATTCAGCAAATGCTTGTGTGAAACCTTGCCCATACTATTCTTCAGGTTTGTATAGACACAGAATGCAAACCACAGTCATTCCATAACTACTAAAAATTTCCAGGGTCGGATTTAGGCATTAATGCTCAACCATATACCAGGAACAAGCTCTTTTTTGTATTAGAACACTTTTTTCATATCAGAGAGATTAATTAATTTATATACGTCTGATTTGATTCAGAAAGACGGATTTGTCTATACCCTTTTTTGAAAACAAAATGAATCATACTCATTCTTGTTGAAAGCTTATTCTCCTCATTATCTTATATCTTCAGTTCGTATCAGAGCCCTTAATAGACACGAAGTCTTTGCCATACGGAAAATACAGCACCGATGATTATGTCTATAGTTATATGGAATTGCATAAACTATAACCCATACTCTCGTTGGTGAAACTCGTTTGTTTGTTATGAGTTTGAGATTTGGTCTGCCAAGAGTACCCTCATCGTTCGTCCAGAAGAACCATGATGTCTCTGGGAATCTTTTCTTTTTCTTCGCCATGACTTCAATTACCTCCTGTGCCCCGTGCGTGCACGCTGTACCAGTGTATACGCCACCGCCACCACCACATCCACTGTCGATCTGGACAAGAATTTAATGTGGGAAAATTTGTGCTTCGTGAATCTGAATAGATATAGTTTTGTTGGATACTGGGATAGTGCAGGGAGTTAATTCCTGTAAAGCAATCGAATGGTCCATTTAATATGTATGTACCTGAAAATATGCACAAACACAAACATAAAAATGATGAGTATCATGTGGAGTTGGATTCTTTATAAAAGTACATAGGTACATCAAAAGAACCTGAACATAAATTTGTTTAATTTAACGTTGGGGGTTTTTCACACTTTATTTATATTTTTTAATTAAAATCGTTTGAAGATAAGAAAATTATCATTTTTTTAAAATTGTTTGTTCATGCGACTCCTTTTGCATAAGAAGAAACTATAGGATGGTTGATTGTTTGGTTTGAGATGTATGAGTTGGATGGGGTTAAGTCTTCGGTCAAACTTCAGCATACAAAATCTTTTCAAGATCGAAATGAAATTTAATCTAGTTGAAATCAAACCAATATTAATTTTTATTACATCTCTCTTGAATGCATCTCAAACTAGATTAGATAGAGTCTGCCCCCATGATTTAAGCATCCTGTGAATGCTCTTGACTCCAGGGACTAATTCAGCAAGGGCACAGTGTTTTTTTCAAACTAAGCTAACACAGTATTACACATAAATTGGAATATATATTATCCAGCCTAAGCCAAAACATATAAGATTGGGGAAAGAGTTGCCGACCTTAGCAAAAACCAAGGGTCACGTACGGTTGGGATAGAGCCCAAGCTGTGTATTGCTTGAGATATAACCTACGGGCTCTGCCATAACTAAGGTATTAATATGGTTGAAGGTAAGGCACCCAAATTACGACAGCTGATGCCAATAACTGAGGAAATCCTATCTTGTGTACAATGCACTCAGCAGCTTGTCTTTTGGTTCTTATACTGCATATGATAAAAGACTACTTACTTTACTTTAGATAGCGCTCACAGTCGAGGATGGACTACGGCCTCAACCAACAATCCGCTCCAGCCAGCTTGGTCCCTAGCTAACTGAATCCAGTTGCGCACTCGAAGTTTATTGAGGTCACTCTCCACTTGTGTGCGCCACCTTAGGTGGGGCCTTCCTCTGCTACGCAGACCATCAGAGGTGGATTTGAAGACTTGTTGGACAGCCATCTCAGCCACTGTATTTTCAGATTTTTTACCAGGTTGACGTCGCTGTAAGGCCAGCAGATCTCCATATCTTCTCCTCCATACTCCAACGATTAAGACTGGACCGAAGATCACCCGAAGAATTTTCCTTTCAAATCACCCAAACAGATTCTCGTCCGTTTTTGACATAATTCATGCTTCTTCCCCATACAGCAGGTATGATTAGGGTCTTATATTCTGTCTCCTTGGTTCTTTGAGAAAAGGCTTTACTACTCAAATGCCTTCGTAGCTGGCAGGCCATCTGCAACAGCAGCCTTGTACGTTTTAAGCTAAGCCATCGATAACCGCACTTTTTTTTTTTTATAAATTCATTTTTATTTTTCCATTTTCTTAAAACTATCTTAAAGCTAGACAAAAATTCATTAAAACTAGCCTACTTATCAATATCTTAAAACTAACTTACTGGCTCCAGTCGTGAGCTCTAAGTTAAACTATAATAACTTAATGCCAATGCCTTTCGGCCTAAGAACTATCCTAATGCTAAATCCAGGTCGGTTTTATTTTTTACCGAGAAGAATTTACAAAAAACTCGGTATCATTGTCTTTATTTTTTTTGGTTTTATATAAAATTTACAAACTACATAAAACTAAATTAAAGCTAATTAAAACTAATTAAAACTATTTAAAACTACTTAAAGCTACTTAAAACTATTTACAACTAATTATAAACTAGTTACAACCTACTTCCCAAGTAACATCGTTGGAGCTAATAGAAGCAAACCTGTTCTTTAGCAGCTTGTAAGCAATGAAATCTGATACCATAGTTCTAAGACAGATTATTTCACAGCTCCCAACATTTATTTTAAAATTTTGTTCCATAATCGAGTTTCCAATACACATTAAGCTCCATTATTTTTATAACGTCCCAAGATTTAAAAATATGCTCTTTAATTACGTTCAACGTTCTTTAAACGAGCAAATTATTAATATGAGCATATAAAGAAGCGTTATAGAGCTTCTTAAAACTCATATTTAAAATACTATTGCATGATTCTATAGAAATGTCAAAAAATAGCTGCACAGAATGCGGCTATAGAGTTAAATTACTAATACGCATGCGCATTGGATATCTCTCTGAGCATTATTAAATTTCTCTGAGAATTGTGAAATTTGAAGGCTGAACAAAGCTACAACAAAACGAATATAGAGCTTAATACTAAACCTCTCTCATATTAGTAGGGTGTTTCGCAATAAAATACAATAAAGATAATTTCACCAAGAAAAGTCAAACCAAAACTAGAAAATAAATAAGTTCCTTTATATTTCTAAGCAATACCAAGTATGCAGCGTAATTGTCGGATTAGAGATCCAAAATTTCTAAAAAAAATTTTATTAAAATCAATTGAACAGTTTAATAAAATGTTTTAAAATAAAATTAAATCAACGGTTGAGTCGCACAAGTGTTTGCTTGCTGAGAAACCATAATTTACTTCAATTGTTAATAAATAAATAAGAAATTTTTTCCACGATTTAAAATTATTCAAATCTTTCAATTTTCGAAACACCCTTCTTTTTTAGCCTTGAACACAAAACTATCATTTTGTGGGAACTAGCTCTACAATATCCATATTGCAGTTCTATTGAAGACAAACTATTTTCACGATAAAAAATATGGTGACAGAAAAAAAACATTGAAACAATTTTCCTTATTTTATTTGAAACAAATAAAAAACCTTTATTTTCAATATAAAACACACTAAATATTGCAAATATTGCAATGAAAACAAAAATATTTTATTTCAGATATTTAAATTAATTTTTGTAACAGATTTCTGTGTTGCTTAAGTTAATTTTTTAAACATTTCACTGCGTATTATAAAGAATTTCGAAGGCGCGTTGTAATTTTGCGAAGTACATTCAGTACGTGTTTGATAAATTTAAGCGCGCACTAAAAATTCACTAAGATGGAACAATTAAATAATTAATTTCATTTCTCACTTATATTTTCTATAGGAATATTTTACTAATTTGCGACATCACAACACATAAAGTTCTCAAATGTTACTATCACACATATAATACATCGTTCCAATATTATTTTACTTTGTAATTTGTATTATACAAACCCAAACTAATACAAACAAAGTGCTGTCAAAAATGTTGCTTTAAAGATTTCTAAATAATATACCTAAGAGCTGCAAGGCCTTACAAGCCACTGATAAGAGCTGGTTTCGAGCAAATATTAGCTCTCAAACTCAATGAATTCGCTGTAGGCAAGCTCTGCACTTGCTTTAGAAGTGTATCTAGAGCTTCTTTTGAAATCAACGAGCTCTAAGATAAGCTCTACAAACGCTTTTAGAGCAATTAAACAGCTAAAATTGTTACTTGGGTTATAAGCTACTTACAGACTACTTACAAACTAGAACAGCCACAGCAAGCATTTTCCGTTTTTATAGTTTTTTTTTTTTGTATTTTTGTGGATTTTATAATTTTTTTTTTTTGGTGCCACCCTGACTGTCCCTACTTAAAACTAACTACCTAAACCTATGTAAGTCGGCCATACAAAAAAAATAGCAAGGTCAACTATTAAATGTCTGAAGGAACTTCATCTTCGTTTTTCAACCACCAGAACTGGTTCTCCTGCCTTACCCTATCTCTTCGGTCCTGTTCGGACACAGTCCTACTGAACCGAAGTAACTAAATATAAGCGCACTTCAGTTAGGTCGGGTGAACAGAAATTTTGATCATCATCATCCATCTGTCTTCCAGCGGAATTTTGGCTATCATTGCCGTTTAACAGTCTAGAAAAATGTTGTTGTTCCAGATCCTCACCACCAACTGTGTGTCTACCACTCTCGTCACGGCAGGCAGGCTAAGAGAGACTTGGTCAGCAAAGGTAATGACGATCTTTTAACGATCTGTTTGGTGTTGTGGTGTCATAGATATCCACATACGTACTTGAACTACATCCAACTAATGGTCTGAGTCAATGTTGGCCCCTCGGAACTTTCGGACATCCAGGATACATGAAGCATGTCTGGCATCTATCGCAATATGATCAATCTAGTTGACGGCTCTTTGATCTGGAGACCACCAGGAACCTATGCATATTGAGCCCCACCTCAAAGTCAATCAGCCTGAGTCCGTTACCATACCTCCAAGGGTGGAGACCTGGATAAACCACTCCTTATAGGCATGAGCTACGAAAATGTCGTAGTAGCATATAAGGTGTTCACTGTAAACAGAAGCCACAGTTGATTCCATCTAGGGAATTCTTCCACTGCCACCTGATAAAGAAGAAGTACCTCAGTGGGACCACAAGTACCTTAGTGGGAACACTCCTCTCCCAAAGGAAGGAACAAAAGTTTAATAAATTCCTGCTTAAATGTAGAGTTTATGGATAAGAGCTTCAAATTATTCACTTTCTAATGCTTTCTCGACATCCATCATGACGCAACTTGAGGGCTGTCAAGGGCTTTATCGATGTAATGATTATGAAGGTTGACCGTGGCCAGCAAAATAAGCTCAGTTAATAAAGCCAGATTGCCATCCACACCCCTAAACATTACTTACGTTCGAGTAAAGGTAGCCCCAAACGACGAACAAGCTCGCTGAATTTGTTCTTCTACGTAATCCCTGTAGCCGATAACATAATTTTAAGAAAAATACGCTCAAAATAAATATCACCACTAACCATAAAGACAGACTTGTTAAATATATATTTGTTTGCAATCACACTAAGAAACTGAAAGTTTCCAATACAAAATTATTCTGCATCCTACACTAAAGCAAACTTAAAATTCAACTTTATACCGCATTTAAAAAGCTTGTCAATTTGCCCACTTGAAACTGCCTACATAAAGTCTTTATTGATTTCTGTCATATTCTTATCATCTTAAAAGTCTTGTCAAAGTTTCGTTTAGGTTTGAAAGAAACCATAAAAGCTAAAACTACACCCAAAGAGATCTTGTTGGAAAGTCTTGTTTGTGGTTTTAATAAATTTTCTTAACCTGATAAAATTCCACAAACCACCACACCTTTGTCGCACTAACTGCTAATCAACAACTTTAAGAGTCACCATTTTCAAAATGCTTCCGTAGCAATATTTATAGGTAATGCCATCAAGCTTAAAGAAAAAAGAAACGGTTTCCCCTTTCTTCAAAATACCTACCGTTTTTTCTTACGATTTGTTTTCACAAAGAGTATTGCCAGCATTTCAATGAGCCGTGATGGCGCCCAAATTAAGAAACATTGAATACTTAAGTTGAAGTCTAAAGTAAAAGTTTGTTTTCCCGCTAAACGTTAAGACCACAAACCTTAAGCCTATAGCTAAGCGGATAAATGTTCATTACGCCATTTTCATACATGCACAAGTAGTGAAATATGTTTTGATGATGCTGATGGCTGCCTATTTGATGAAAGTACACGAAGTGAATGAATATTTCAAATTTTCACAAATTAAAATTGTTGGCAACTCTGGCTTCAACGATTGTATGTCCACACACAAAATAGAGTCAAATGTCCAACTTTATAATATGCTTTACCATCGAAGACCTGAAGAGCTCTTATCTGAATTTATTGCAAATTCCATTACTCATGTTGCCAACGAGAACATCCAACATCCCGACACATGCATATCCTATGTCTCTAGCATGTCCCCATATAACCCAAAAGCCAAAGCTAACATAGGCAAACGCGCGAATAGCAATTCTAGCTATTATCTGCGTTGGTGATTTCTCATCATTGGTGGCAGAGTGCGCATTACAACACGCAGAGCTGCAGCAGTCGCAGTTGCAGCCATCAGAGCGCATGTGGCTGCCTGCAGCATGCCATTGCCATAGTTCCATAAGACAAAACAAACAACATCAGCGGTGTGGCAGCGGTGCCTCCTCCTGCTGGCTCTTTCTATCGCACGAACGGCAGCCTCAGCAGCACCACTGAAGATTAATGGGCGAGCCATGCATTAAGGTGACGTAAAACTCCTTGTTTAATGTCACCGCAGTCAAAACGATAAAAACACAAAAGGCAAATCCCTGGGACCCGACAGCATCCGACAACAACACCGACAGCAGCGGTCCAGCCGGACAGACGGAAAAGGGAAAAATAAGAATAAGTTGAAGTAGAAAGTAACAACACAAAGCGTTAGCAGAAAATTACGAAATGAACGACCCTTGCAATTCGCCTCCGTCCGTCGAGTTATCGCGTTTTCTTCGTCCTCATCCACGTTGCGTCGTCGGTCAACGTTGTGCTTCCACTTCCAGAGCTGTCGTGTAATATCTGTCAGGTATACATAGGTAGAATGTAGATTCCTGTTTTCACAGGTAGGTATGGATACCTACATTTGGTCAAGTCAGCTTACTAATATGCCATGTGTGCAAGCCCAATAATTCCATTTATGTTCGCAGCATCTTGTCCGCTCATCCACCATCACCAGCAGCACCACCATCATTGGAATACCTAGTGGAAATGATAATGGCAGAGTATCGCTTACAATTCGATAGTGTTGCCTCGTTAATAAGAAGACAAGGAGCAAGGGACACTTTCACGCCAGAGTTTTGGAATTGGTTCCGCTGTGAGTGGACTTGAAAAATGTTTACAGATGTTGTGTTTTGTGTGTGAGATGCTTTAATAACTTTCATACATATCGAACTCGGAGTACGAATAAATCGCGTTTAGGGATTGAAATTGATCAGTAAAAACTTTGAACCTGGCTACAGGTCATGGAAAGTTTGATACATTGCTCTTAATTTCATTCAATATGAGCGAGTGCTTTGATTTCCAGTCCTTTACTAGTCAGCCATGTAAAACTTGACCTCAAACTCACATTGAAGGTGTTGAATAAGTGCGTCAATGTCCTTTTTATCTTCCGCCAGCTGTAAGTCCGTCATCAAGGTCAGAATAACCATTCGGTTGTTTTCCTTTCCGTAATTTATGAGGTTTTCTTTTGGTAACAAAAATTGATTTTTTTCCCCTTCCGATTTGTCAAAACACAGATTTTGGCAGTAAAAGCCTTCCAATGGTGAAAAAAATCAATTTTTTTTTTGATCGAAAATCAAATTTGCAGATCTGGATTTTTCGGCAGATTTACCCCTCTTTTACTAACACCATTACACACCAGAACAATTCACAGCCATCAATTTGACAAGCCTGGATCGCCACAGTTTCACAGATACAAATTGTACACCAATACAATAAGAATACATAAATCAATCTGCAATCGTATACCATTCGCGACGAAAAAAATCAATTTTCAGATCAAAATCTGAATTTACCAAAAGAAAACCCCATTAATCTGACAGCTGGGGGGTTATTATGAAAAACGATACTCGTTCAAAATAAGGCGTATTCGTTAAATTGCTATAAGGAAAAACGATTGTAGTAGCACTTAATCGTCAAATTGCGATTAAGAGAAACGAGAATTGTAAAAATGACGATTCTCGTATTTTTATTTACGAGTGCTTTCAGCTCTCGTTCAGCTTTCGTTTTGGGGGTAGTTGTCAAAAGCCATTTATTTTTTATTTTGGTTTGGTTGGTTTTTGTTTTGTTAAGTGAACGAAAAAAAGTAAGTAAACAATAAATACAATTGTGAAAAACATAAAAATTGACATTTGTTAATAGGAGGGAAGTAAGTTGCGCTTTTAAAAATTATCATTTTTGTTTTTGTCTGGCAACTTTTCTTGCTTTCTATTTTCGTATCTTATAATCGCTCTTCGCCATGACTTTCGTTTCTTCAAGTTTCGTTTTTCTTCCGTTCGTTTCGTAATTCATAATAAGGGCCCTGTATTAGTTTCTAAAATATAATTCGCTGTTAACTTTTGTTGTTCTTTTTTCTTTCAAGTTCTGTTTTTAAAACAATGAGGTTTGACATTTTCATACAAAATCTTTTCAGAGCTCTTAAAACTAATTAAATGTGTTAAGTTTTAATTAAATACTTCGTTTTCATTAAAGCCGAAATGATGTTATTTCGGAAATCACAGAAAAAGTGTTTTCATTTGTAGTTTAGTAATTTCGTTTGACAGCTCAATTCAGTTTTGAATTTCAACTGGCTGTTAATCGCTTTTTGTTATTGTTTTTTTTCTTTCTTCTTTCATTAAGCTTTGACATTTTCATACAAAACATTTTCAGAGCTCTTCAAACTGGGCCAATTGGGTGTGTTCAATAGGTTTTGACTTAATTTTGAAGTAAATTTCGTGCAAATTTGGTTGAAATTATCTCATTTCCACATGTTGATTTTTATAGGAAATGAGAAGATTTCGTATCGAGTTTGGAATTTTTCAGCCTAAGATGTTTGAAAACCGCTAGAATATTTATATGTACAAATTAATGAATCTTTAAAATGGTGCCAAGTCTAAATTTTTTTCTATAAAAATAAAACAGTTTATAACTGCCTTAGGTATAGATAGAAAGAACAAGAACTATTTAAGTATTTTAACTTTTTTTTTCCAAACCCATTGCACATTACCGTTTAACAAAAACATGAATTTCCCTTGCGGAACAAATGTACTTCAGAGAAAATTAGACAAAATGTTTACCTCCAATTGCAACATAATGTGCCATGAATGTCACTACAATTTACCACACCCATATGAATAGAATCAATTAGTTGCTGGTCAGGTCATCTTCATATTCTATCCATGATCCTACTATTACCTTTTAAAGGGACTCTATATTCATATCCATTCATTTTATGTACGAAAATAAAATAAATAAATGTCTACAAATTTTGCGGTCAAAGCAAACAAAACGCAAACAAGGTCCTCGTGTTTGCTAATACTCGGCATGAGGTCCTTCCCCTTTATTTCAATTTGAACAGGACAATACAATTGATCTTAACAAAAGACCGAAATTCGTATGTTTGCATGTAAATATGTATGGATGTATTCCTCGTTTAAAGGACCGAACTTCGTTAGTCGTTAGATTTGACTAAAAAATGCCGACAAAAGATTTTTATTGACTTCTGAGTGAATCTCTTAGACACAAATTTCTGTTCATAACATTTTTGGTAAGAGACAAAATTAATTTCGAAGAATAGAAGGACCTATGTATGTACATATGTATATAAAAGAACTCTTGAAGGGGAAAGAAAGAAAGGAAGTAGCACTTATTTTGATATTTTTCAATCATTTATTGATCCAAGGTCGCAGGCTACATATTTTGGGAAAGGAAGTAATCAATTTAAGCTGAAGAAAATAATCCAGGTTTTGAAAGATTTAATAAAATGTCACTGCGTTATAGGGTTGTCATTTCCATGTCCAGAAAATTCCTGAAAAGAAAGTAGTGTCAGTCAAATCGACACATTGTCAACATTTTTGTATGCGTATATGAGTTTTCTCCCTGTTTAAAGTTTTTATGAAGTGAAAAATTGCCAGCTGCCACACCCTCTTACCTAGAAGAAGGCTAGTTCTTTTATGTATGTTCAGTCGCAATATTAACTCTTTACAACCTCCTTGTTAAATTCGCTGGCTTTATCTCATAAAACTTAGATGGCAGCAATTTAGAGAGGCAATTTAAATTAATTGTCTCATATAGCCTCTAGCAATCCTAGAAAGTTTTCACCGATCTTACTGACATTTTTTCTTTATTTCTTATTGAAGTGATGAATTGTTAATAGAAGCCACAAGGAATCCAGGATACTGCCTAGCTCATTGATATCTAATATAATATTTTTTTGTATTATTGGAAAATAAAAAGAAGGAAAAGATTTACACACTTTTCCTAATCATAAGCTGAAAAAGAGCCTCGATAGTGCAAAATTACAAACGTTTCATTCCTGTTCAAACAGATGTATTCAGTATTCATCGCATACTTTAAAGTGCTTCCACACGGTTAGCCTCAACGAAACCTGTCTCGATAATGTACTCTACAATTAAACCAGTTCTATTTATGGTCCAGCTTCATCCAATTCCCTATCTCATTGTCTTTAACATTTTAACCCGATAAGTTTCCATTGCACAAAACGCATCCAACAAAACTCCTCTCGAAGATCGACCATCAGAAGTGTAACAAGTTGATATACAACGAATCTTCATCATAAGCACCAAACTAAGCCACCTGAAGAGACAACCGAGTCTTGGCTCCAGCTTCAAAGCTGTATGTTCAACTACAATAATGCGCCCAAGAGAAGATATAAAATTCAAATCGAGCGCGAGAAGTGGTTGAGATACGAGGCATCAATTCGAGGGCACACTTAGCAGTCATAGTCGCCTCCTTAAGTGGCGGATCTTGAACGCACTGCTCCGTTTCTCCGTGGGTTTGGATAAACCGAACGTGCAGAGCGCATGTTCTACGAAGCACCAGACTGACTTGACTATAGTGAGTAGGTACCTACTTCTTGTTTATGGAATTATCATCCTCATCTGGATGGCATTAACAGTACTTACAGAGTGTAATGACGCCTAGTGTCGTTTCATTTTTGACATGAAGCTTACTCACTTGCATTGTGAGAAGTAGTTGTTCTTCTCTTTTGCTGCCTTGATATCAGCAATTACTGTCATAGTTGGCCTAACAATGCCTGACGGCTGTTGACAGATCACACGGATGTGTGGGATTGAACATTTTAGCATTATAATAATACAATATTGCTTCCTTTGAGATGTAAAGAGGTTTTGAGAAATTGTTAAGGTGAGGTAGGTCAGGAAACAATAAAAAAAAAAACAGCGAAATTTTGAAAAAGGTCAGACCGATAATTTATTTTTCAATGGAAGCCATGAAAACTTAAAAGTATTGCAGGTATAGCAAATAGGATGTTAAAACAGAGTGATTCTCATTCAAATTGAATAACATATTTGTTTTAAGGCTATCCTAAAATAGAAAAGGAAAAAGAAATAAAGTTAGAGATAAATTTAATTCGTGAATGAAAAAAGAGTACAAGCGCAAAAAAAATATGAATTAAGAGCTGAAAATGCCAAAATGTTCTCCTTACGTAAACCTTCGAATCAACAAAATAACAGTACATTTGACAGTCGAATTCATACTTATGTAATGGTCTAAGATCCAACGATATAAAAAGTCAAGTAATTTGCGTATCATTGTAAGTCATATCAATTGGCCAGTTTATATTTCTTGAGCGCTCAGTATTTTTCTTCAATTTTTAGACAGAGCAAGAGAATCAAATATAAACACTATTCCTCACATAGAAGTCAAAGCAACTCTCTTTTTCTTTTCTTCTTATGTAATTTACTGCGACGAAATATAATTGAGCAAGCGAATCCAAAAAATTTCAGTCTCAGTTTTTAAGGGGAAAAGTGAGGAATTTTTGGGAGGAATCCTGTTTATATCGACATTTCTGAGCGCTCTAAGTCCTCTGAGATCTCAGAAATATAAACTGGCTTAATAACAACAAGAAAAAATGTCGATACAAGAAATATTCAGCTTGCAACTTTGAGCAATTGTTGTCTTAGGTCTAACTCTCTGTAGTTTGTCCCTAAGAAGATACAAAGCAGCAAATTTCCCAAAAACCACTCAGGTTTAAACAAGGATAAACAAATAATGTTTAGAAACTTTGCTGCTTTCTATCTTTTTAGGGACTAACTACAGAAAGCTTGGCCTATGACAAAATTTGTTAAAAATGGCAAGATGAACATTTCTTGAATGGAAACTTTTTCTCTCCGACCAAAAAGCATTAATGTACAAATTTTACGTCAAATTTTACACCTGTTCGACACGTGTTTTAGGTAGTATGGAGCAATTCAAACATTTAACATTAAGAAAATAGCCGCGTTTTGTTGAGAAGTTACCAGCCAGCCAGTTAAAGTTTTATACGTAGTGCAACAACAATCACCAGCTGGCAATAACTTAACCTTTTTCCTGCAGTCAAATGTGACTTGGGAATAGTGCTTTGGAACAGGTTGGAACTATGGAATTCTCATACAAAAGAAGCTTTATTAACCAATTTGTTCCGGCCCGTTTTGTTAAAAAGCTGGCTGAGTTTTCAACAAAACACGGCTTATAATAGAAAATTATAACTGAAGAGGCTTTGGAGATTTACTGCCGTATACAATAATTTCATAGAAAAATATATATATAACGCCAGTTCTATCATTGAAAACTTTAAAGATTGATTTTGAGACACTTAGAAAGCAAGATCATTTATTATTTTGATGTACAAATAAAGCTCAAGACTTAATTCATATTTCTAGTAAAAAAAATTTAAATAGGCCCAACTTTCCACATAAAAAGACTTTTCTTTTTTCAATGATTGATCTACTACATTGGTAAGTTCATTGGAATCTTAAAAGTCATTTTATGTTGAGTTGAGTCGATTTGAAATTTTTTTGGACTAGAAATATCAATAATAAAAGATTTTGCTTCCTTAATGTCTCAAAATCAATCATTAAAGTTTTCAATGATGAGTTTCAACGACAGCTATATATAACTGGTGCCTAAGATACAAATGTGTGACCGCATTAAGATATTGAACAAAGAACTGCAGGAGTCAAAAACTCGGATTTCAAGAAAAAAAAATTATTGGACAAAAATTCCATGAAATTTGACAACAACTGTTGAAGCTGTAGCTGAACCTTAAAGATGAACATATATCTTTGGAAAGGTATTGTCATAAATACCAATATAGTAACTACAGGAGCTTTCAGCTTATAAAAAAGTTATTAATTAGCCTAGAAAATATATTTTATTTAAAGTATCATGGCACACAATTCTGGGAGCTAGTGTAATCAGCTTTTACACTCCAGTGCTACCCGAGACACTTGGCTATCCTGGTAATCGGGTACCCGGGTACGGGAACTTGAAGACTCACCATTTGGGTGCTCGGGTTGGTAGACCCGGGTATTTGTCTACCCGGCTAGCTGGGTTGTTGTTAAACTAAGTACTACCCGGGTAAAATCTAAAGCCCTCATGTGTAAGTTCAGCGTAAGACCGACCTGTTAAAGCAAAAGAAAAAAGTGGTGTTACTTTCAGCCAAACGAAAGCAGTAATATCCATTGTTGTTTTTAACAATTTTCGATGTTCTTAAAGAACAATTACGTAACGTGTATCATAATACTCATTGCAAATATTTCTCTATTGTAAGAGTTCAAAATTCTGAAAGGACCAAAGTTCTTTTATCAAACTTCTGCTTTTAAAAAATTAATTTTTTTCCTAAATTCGAAGTTTATATTTATTACTTTGTAGTAGAACACCTCAAATACACAGTTTTAAGTCTGCTAGTTTTGAAAAAATAAAAAACAATACATATAGGCTATTGAATAGGCTAAAAAGTAAGGGGTATAAAGGAACAGTTATTTGCAGTATTTTTAATGTTGAACAAAAAATGAAATCTTAAATTTTTCGATATTTTATGTTGGTTTTTGTTAAGTTTAAATTAAAATTTTTTGTTTTATTTTTTAAACTATCCATTTCAATATAAAAATTTAATTTTAAACAAAACGTTTTGGTAAAATTATCAAATGTGACCTAGTTTTCCAGTCTAACCAAAAATATGGAAAAGTGGTCAGTAGGGTGGTTCAAAAGAACCGGTTTTTTAATTTCATGACCCGCCCATCTTGTTACCAATATAAATTGTGCTATCGTCACAAAATTTAAACCTCCCAGGTATAATGGAAGGTGTAGCACAAGCAGGTGCGGATCCAAGATTTCTGTTACTAACTAAAGCCCCTTGAAAAATATAGTAAAGCTTGAATTTTCTGCAAATTTTGTAGTAAGCAAAAGTTCAGCTTCATCATGGCTTCATTCCAGTGGGAGGCATGGTCCGAAAGAAGCTTAACAATGATTTGGACTCCCACTAAGAAACCGTATTATCAACGTATTCTTCATTGTAGCCACTGCATACGAAAACCATGTTTTTCTGAGTTAATTTTATTTTGAAAAACTAAAAATGTTGTTGTTATTTTTGCTTTGTTAGGTTATTTTTATGAGGGGAATAAACGATTTGTTATGATTTAGGGTCCTGTTTCCTTTAACTGGCTTAATCTCTTAGGGTTTAGGCGGTTGAAGGAGAATGACTGGAATAAAGTAACATAATTACGTGCAAGGGTTTTTATTATTGAATATATTTGCTTGGTATAGCTCAGAAACAAAGCCGAATTTGAATTGAATTTTGGTTGAAAATTAAATTTCCTATAGATGATTTAAAAAATTTTATAAAAAAGTTTAAGCGGGAAATATTAACTAAAACCAACCAATTTTAAAATCTTTGATTTTTCTTTTTTATATGTTGGTCTTTGTTAATGTTTCCTGCTTAAATTATCTTATAAATTTTTAAAAACCATCGATAACTGTCAAATTTGGCTTAGTTTCTAAGTTATGCCAAACATATTAAAAAGTTACCAGCATGACCATTCTATCAGAAAACATGCATGCTTAAGGGGTGAACAAACATGTTCGATAATAAAAACCCTTGCACGGTATTGTTCCTATTTAAAAGCCTTTTTGTCAAACTACGATAGATTCAAAGGCGTGAAATAGCTTATATTATCTAAGACAGTGTTAAAATTGGAGTAACTCTATTTTTTTTGCCGTTTCTTTCTTCTGAAGGGGATGGTCCAGTCAGCAAAAATTTTTAAACATTTTTGAAAATTTTGTTTACGTTTTCTTCTGTGGCAATAAATTACATTTAAATTTTGAGTACATCAACAAAACTAGCCTCTCCCTTGACGAGTTTCGATTTGTGTTTTGTCTAAAAGAGTGCACAGAATTTTGAGTAAGATGAAAAGATGAAGAGAGTTTGGTGTGGCTTTCAGGGCTTAGAATAGAAGAAGTTTTTTTTCGGCCTTTTTTTACTTCATGCCATATGCTTAGGTTGTACCAAGGATTTTTCTGTTTGATAAACCACAACTTCCCCCCTCTCCTCCTCAAAAAACCACCCTTCCATGTGAAATATTTTTATAGATTCTTCATTCTTATGGTACATGAAACGTTTTCACCAAGTTTCATGATGGCACCAATTTTTCTTATTCGAGAGCTTTTCTGTACTATTGTAAAATTTAGATTTATTTAATGTTTGTTACAATAGCTATAATTGGTGTTATTTCCATACAAACCTGCTTAAAAACACTTTCACCTAAGGCCCATTCAACAAATATAATAACTTCTGTATTTATGTTAATTTCTCATTAGCTCCCAATGATAAAACCAAAGTTATATAAGTAGATATTTCATTTACTTTATTAATTTAAAATGCGACTTTTCAAATTCCAATTAAATTCCTGTCCGGTGTCATCAACCAAAACAAAAACATCAAAAACTGCTTAGTAATCTATAGTAAATCAAACAAATCGCTTTCAAATAAAAATCAAGCTTCCAGCCCATGACTTATACCATGTAGGTAGGTATGATACATACATTACATATATCTGAAGATCTATATTTTTACTCAACAGGTTTACCCATTCTGAATCATAAACCATCTTAACTACTGATGAAAAAACAATTAATAAACCCAATGCCCATGTTATGCTGACCATTTAATGCCGCATTGTTTGCATAAACAAATTTCAAAACGATAAAACCCGGACGCGATGAGATCGGAAGAGTCTTCTCAAAACCAAAGATGATCTTAAAATTTTTAATCAAAATTCTTTATGGCTATTCTGTCAATAAATAGACGAGAGATGAAGAAAGAGTAATTTCAACAAAATAAGAATCCAATTAACATAAACAAAGTCTCACAGTGCTGAAGCACTAAAATTGCGAGACTCATCATCGATCATCTAGCAGGCTGGCTGGATCGTGGGGTATCGATCGTTTGGTCAGCCTCATCATCGGACATGAAAGAACCGCATTCAGTTTCAGTGTGTCACCCTGAAATCTGTCTATCCTTCCAAGATGCACTGCCGGATTATGAAGAAGCAACTAAAACCTATATATGGATACAGGGATATACCTTCAATCTTAGGGGCCATATCGGTTGAACAGTTGTGTTTTTATTTATTATTAATACTTTTATTTAATGAATGTGAAGTTAGGTAAGCAATATTTGCCGTTAATTCGTCGTTAAATAAATGAGATAATTTTGTTGATTTCGCAGACATGAGAAAATATTGAACGAAGAAATTGGAATATTCATATTCATAATCAATACTAATTAACGCCAAATTATCCAGTTATTCCATTTCAGATTGGTGAGTTCGCTTTGAAAAACAATCACAGTTTTCTGGCAGTTCATTCATTACAAGACTACAAAAATGTTGGAAGGTTGCCGTTCCTGAGGACAGCCTCTTGGTGTTTTCTGCTAAGATCTCTTAGTGAATAAAAATAAAATGCACGACTGCTCTTATGTTCAATACCCTGAGGGCTTACGAAAATTAAAAAATGTAAAGAAAAGGAAATTATGAATGAAAAATGTTTAAAAGCTTGGAATATAATATTTAAATTAGCTCTTCTCAACTTCTTTGAGAATTTGAGATGAAACAAAAGAACGCCATCTTAGTTCTTCATTGAATATGATTGTATAAAAAAAATTTTAAAATCGTTGAAGCTTTTTTTTTTTAAATAATTTTTTATAAATCAAATTCTTGACACATTTTAAGCAAAACTTAATGCAAATCTTTAGCATTTACTTATGTACATTTTTGAGAAATCGAATTTTCAAAAAAAAAATTAAACTGTTTAAAAATTCAAAAAAAAATTTTTGAAAATTTTGAAAAGGAATATTTCTTAATCTTATAAGAAATTTGTAAATAAAAAAATTAATCTTAATCTTTTAAGCTGATAAATAAAAAATTCAAAATCCAAAAAAAAAGCAGTCTATGAGATGTAGTTTTGTTATATTATCATCAAACTTTTTAAGCAAATAGACAAATTTTATAAAAAACATAGAAGTCGTTTTAGACAAAATATTTCCTTAATGGTTTCTTAGTATTTGTATTGAAAATACCGTTAGTTTTTCATAAATTTTTTTCTTAAAAAACTTTAAAGAGTTTAAAAACATCGAATAATTGGTTTTATTAGTACTTGATTTTCAAAAAAAAACTATTATTGGCCATTTTTGTAAAAAAACAAAAATTATTTTTTTTTGAAAATTTTGGGAAATCGTATAAAAATGGAATAATTATTATTTTGGTAAGAAAAACTATAATTAGTTTTATAATCAATTTTTTGATAAATCGATCGACGTTTAGGCTGCAGCTGAAGGGACAGACAGACGGATAGATAGACAGAATTGTGAGATCCACTTGTTTATCTTCCTTATCATCGTTATGACAAGTCTGATCAAAATCTTGAGTTAATTTTTTTACGAATGCATAGCTTGGTGTTTGGATTTAAAAAAGGTAAGTCAACAGAAAATGCACTTTTAAAATTTTGTAGTTCAATCAATGAATCAAAAGTTCTAGCGGCTTTATTTTCTGACATAACGAAAGCTTTTGATACGGTTGACTAAAAGTCTCTACTAAAAAAAACTGTATAAATGTATAGCAGGCTTAAACGTTTTGTTTATGATTGGCTTAGTTCCAACTTAACGAATCGTAACCATATGACTAGGGTAAAAAATATTTTTAGTTCCTTAACTTATCTTAGTTAGAATGGGTATTCCTCAGGGATCTGTGTTAGGCCCTATATTATTTCTTGTTTTTGTTAATTTTTTATTATTAAAGCCATTTAAAGATGGCTTACCTGTATTTGCTGATGATACTGCTCTTTCCTGCTCTAGCTATAATAATTTTGAAACGTTTGTCAATATTAATCATGACCTAGAAATTCTTCGTCATTGGTTTGGGACTCATGCTAGAAATTTGCAGCAAGACTCAATATATGTTTTTTAACTTACAGGGAATTGTCCCTGAAGCTTTATTTTTAGGTTATCATGCACCTGACTGCTCTAAGTTTCAACTTCGGTCACCAGTAAACTTGGCCAGCTTTTCGATTTACTTGCTAGAACTATAATGCTCGAAGGGGCACTTCAGTGGTTGAAAGAAAACAAGCGAATATGCAGATAGCATATGCCGCGTGGTTATAATTGCGAAGTTTAGCGTTTCGTCAAGTTTAGTTCGTTCCTGCGCTCCCGAGTGCACCTCACTTAAGTAAAAATGTGAAATATGAATGCCAAAAAGAGATAGATGATAAGTACAGTATGGATGCGTTCCCTTTTTGACGATGTGGAAAGCTAATTTTGATTGGTTTTTGACATTAGCTTTAGTGCCCTTCCGACAATTATACGAGTAGTTCTACCTTTAACCACATGTGATCAAACTTGCCCCAAGTGCTTATAAGTGTGTAGGGCTTTTCTCTGGGGACAGTCCGACCTTGTTATAAATATTATACACAAACAAAAAAAGCAGCGCCTTAATAAAACTTGACTTCCTCCTTTTAAAATCGATTAGACCGCTCCACATTACCAACCTGTATATATATGCATTCAATTCAATAACCTAGCCTAAACCCTCCTGATGGACCAAAAGAAAATAAACGCAATACGCAACTGATTAAAGTGACAATAAATAAAATTATATAAATCTTTTATACAAAAATGAATCTTCAATGTTTCTCTTTCTCTTTTCATTTTTTTGTTGGCGTAATAATTGTTGATGGTTGTATTCAGGGAGTGTTGTGGCAATAAAATACGCCCGCGATGATTAAAGTCCAGAAATTTAAGGGAATATCGTTTGGTATATATGCAAATTTATTTAAATGTTTCTCAATTAAAGTGATTTAAATGGTATGTAGTAATAGGTAGGTATATTAAGAAAAAATAATGGGTTTTCATAATATGTGAGCACTTTGGCTTTTGAATTTTTTTGGTGGAGATATAATTTTTAATTTGGTGTTAAGAAGTTAATGTAAGATTGTGTGATGAAAAATAGGCAGGTATTCAAAATATAATTTATCATTTTATTTTAAATGCTGTTTTGTTTAAGCTGGAAGAGTTATTTTAAAAAACGATTCAGATGGCGTTCAATGGGAGATTTGTATTTTTCTTTTCTTAAAAATGATTCACTTTGTCTTCGACCTTACGTAAAAAGTGACAATTTTTTTAAGGAATCAGACAAATAATGGGTTGATAATTTACCATTGATTAATTGTTTCGAATTTGACGTTTATTGTTTTCTGTTTTTTTTTTTTGGGTGATGCTTTGCCAACTTGATAACAAGTAAGCAAAGCACGCTGACGAAAATCGGTAAAAAAAAACTTCTTGTACCTAATGGTTTATGGCTTAACAATTTGCTGCTAGTTAGTCGTTAAATATTTGCGATAGTTCTAATTTTATCGTGCAAAGTTTTCCGTGTCTTAGGTGCTTTGCTACTTGATATTTAGTTACCAAAGCAACTCTCACGGATCGAAAAATGGGTAGTGGATATTTCGTCGTTAATTAGTTGTGACAATTTCGAATTTATCGTTCTATGTTTTTATATTTTTTTTTTTTTGAAAATTGGTAATAACTTCAAAAACTGGATATGTTATTGCTTTATAATTTGCCGTTAAGTAGTTGTGACACTTTCGATTTTTGTTTTAAATATTTTCCTAGTTTTGGTGCTTTGCTACGAGTAACTTGACACAACTCAAAAATCGTGAAAAACTTCTTTTACCGAATGTTTTATGGCTTTATAATTTACTGTTAGTAAGTCATTTTTTAGTAGTGAAACAATTTAATTCAATTGTGCAATATTTTGAAGTCCTTCGTAAGCATGATATCAAGTTAGCAAGGGGTTAGCCGTTAATTATACTTGTGATAGTTTCGCATTTGCCGCTGTATGTTTCTAGGTTTTTTCGAAAAGCGATGAAAATCTCCAAAACTTAGTCAGCCTTTCACATGGAATATATTTCACCCTAAACATTTTTGAGATTTGCTTGAACTTGGTCTTGGTCTAAAATAATTATAAATCTTGTGCAAAGGTACCAACCTGTTTTTCTTTCGTTCATCGTAAAAAAAATAATTGACAATTTAAGATCTTAATTACGAATAATCACGAAATAAATACTCACAAAAAGGGAATTTTCATTTTTCGAAACATAAACTTTCCGCGTGGAATGTTGTTCACGTGAAACTCACAATAAGGCAGAATATTTTATACCTTTATAATTTTCCGTTAATTAATTGTGAAAATTTAATTTTCTATGCGATGTTTTCTATGATATTTTGAGTTACATAAAAAATGAAAAATTTTAAATTTTTATGAAACTATAAAACAGCATAATTAATGACTAATTAACGGCAAACTATTAAGTCATAAAACATTAAGAATCAGAAGTTTTTCGTGTTAGAGAAGCATCCTAAAAACATAAAAAAAACATTGAATGACAAGTTCCAAATTTTCACAACAAATTAATGACTTATTAACGGCAAATTATTAAGGGATAAAATATTAAGTTTTTGAAGTTTTTACCACTTTTCGGAAAATAGAAAACGTCAAATTCAAAATTTTCAAAGCTTATTAACGGCAAATTATCCACATATTCATTTTTAGATTCGTCAAAGTTCCTTTGCTAACTTGAAAATCTACTACCTCTTTTTACTAATATAACTCTTATTTAATATTTTTTTTAAATTAGTTTTATCAGAATAAAACTTGAAGTATTTTTTTCAATAAGTTCCAAAATCAAAAAAGAATGGTGAATAACTTTTAAAAGAAGCTCCCTACTTGGTTTCTCCATGATCCGCATTAACACATCATCTTCTTTGATCGTTATTGAATTTTAAATTTAAATCTTCTTCAATACCTGCCCCAAAACAATTCTTATAAAATCCAAAGAGGCTATAGTAAATATATGTATATTTACTTTATAATTCGGATGTGACAACCAAGTGGCGCTTGGATCAACTGAAGAGTGCTCTGTTTTACCACCGTCATCATCAATGAACAACGAATAACATGATGAAACGCATCAAGCAGAGAAAATAGGGTAATTTTCAATGCATTGGGCATCTGATGTGAAAACAACAAAACAAAAAATGTTGAAATTTGTTAGATATATCAGGGGTAAGAAATATTTTGTATTGTAAGTTTTTTTTAAGTAGGTGCCTACACGTAACATAAGAAATTGATTTATGTAAATAACCAGCAAACATTCCTTTTAAAAATGATTAAATGATGAAGTGATTCTTCGCATAGGTGAATATAAGGAAGACGCCGAAGAAATGGCGCCCAATCAGTAGTCTGGACAGAAAACCGAAATCCTTGCACTTTTTGCGAAGAAAGGTTTGTTTTTATGTTTGTAATTTATTTTTGATATGCTATAGTGATATTATTTAGCTTGGGAGTTATTGTTATATTCCTATCGCTTAGAACCGTTTTCAAAAATGGCCCCCTTTCTGTGGACAATGCTAAATTAAAAACCGTTAATTACTTCAAAAGTTCCATGAATAACATAACGGTTGATATCTTAAAAAACTTTTTGAGTAGACACACCTTTGAGTAAAATTTCAGTAGGTATTGATGCCACTTTTTGGGAACATACTTTTTTTTAATTCAACGGGTCCAACCTCCACATATTTTATCATTTTTGATATTTTGAACAACGTGTGTTGGAGACACTATACTGTTATTTTTTTCCAATACGCTTTTGACATCTGGAAGCGTTTCCGTAACTTTTTTTATGTTAAAAATATTTAATACTACCAAAAAAGTACAAGTCCCTTCAATATAAAAAAGTATGTTCCCCAAAAGTGACAACACTGATATTTACCCGAGAGTGCGTCAACTCAACACTTCTTTTTTAAAATATCAATTTTTAAATCCCAATACGTGCTTGACATCTGGAAGAGTTTCTGCAACTTTTTTTATGTTCAAAATATTACAAATGAAAATGGAGGTTCCACCCGTTGACATAAAGAAGTATGTTCCCGAAAAGTGGCTACACTGACACCTATTTTCAAAAAATCAACTCATATTAAAAAACTTAACTCTTATCTTTTAAGACATTAACTCTTACTCTTTACGTTAAAAACTTCAAAAAAAGGGGATGTTCCACATTTTTTAAATCAAAAAAGTAAGTTCCTTGGAAAGTGGCAACAATGAAATTTTAATGAAAGGTTCGTCCGCCGTTTCCGCAATTTGATGTTTAAAATATGAAAAATTATAAAAAAAAGTGGACGTTCTACATGTTGACATTAGAAAAAGTTTTTCCCGAAAAGTCGCAATACTGAAATTTTACCCAGAGGTGCGTCGTTGGGCATCATTTTTCAAAATTCCAAGAGATGCGTTTTGTATAAAACCACTTCCTTGTTTAAAAGCTCTAATGCAGTAATTAGTTTTGTACACCCTTGTCCTTCGGACGTGCAACTATAACTACAGTGTACTCGTATGATAAGCTATTTAAATTTTGATCTTGAACATTGTTGAATGGGAAATCCAAAACTAAATTCACTCTCCTGTCGTTAAAGCAGAGCCTACCACATAATCCTGTCCATGATTGGCACTTGCATCCAGCAAATTTCAACCCCATTGCATTACTCACTCAATGACAGATCATCAGTAGAGGATTTTTTGACACCATACAATTTTACAATTCTTCAAGAAGGCCTAGATATACAAAGAAAAAGACTGAAATTTAAGGTCTTTGTTTAGGGGCGTGGTTTTCACACATTTTAACTGATCTTGGATTAAATAAATGAAACACTTCCAAATAAAGTAGAATCTTAAAATTTTATGCGATGAATGGGCTTAATACACAACAAGTTGAAATTTTTCATTCAGGAGGCGTGGTATCCACTCGCTTAAAATACATATTTAATATAAAACATCATAGATTTTAGAACTTGGCATACTTCTAGAACAAAAAACAACGGAAAGTAGCTTTGAATTTTGTTTTGATAATTTGGAGGATACATTTTTCTTCCTACGTCCGTTGTATGAATTCGAAACAAAAATATCAGGGAAAACTTTAATTTATTAAAATTTCCAACCAGAAAAAATGTCAACCAAATTATTTACCAAGTATTTGTAGAATGTGGAAGCATGACTGAACTGGGCTACTATCAGTTCTATTCGCCATATCTATATTAGGGTGAAAAAAGTTATAGGAGTTTTTATGAATTAAGTTTTTAAAAAGTAGGTGCAACTGTTGTTGTTTTATACTTGAAATTGGAATGCAAATGATGCAGTATGCTGATAGAAAATAGCTATATTCTATTATGGTGGCTGTTTTGATATTTGATCGGATTGAATCCGTACGGATTGTAAACGGCCAACAAACATTTATGATTCAAAGGCGTTCGGAAAAACGAATAGAATAACGTTTTCAATTAGGGTTTTTTCTTTTTGTTTTCCGTTTTCAATCCGATCCGATTCAATTCGATCGAATATCGAAACAACCCTTTATTTCAAAACTTTGGCATTGAGTTTCGAAGTGAAAAGTGACTTCTTTGATCTTAGTAGTGATCCAGGAAAATCTCTGCTATTTTAGCTTAACGAAAAAAATGGTTTTCAAAACTTGGAAGACGAAGTATAAGCTTATTGTAACTTTTTCACTGCCATAGGTGTTGGACGATAAGCAGAAAGAACTTAGTTGATGATGTGCTATTTCGAAGAACAGAACATTTGTGACAAAATACAAAGATGTGAATGGAAAGAGTCCAGGTGTGTTTTTTTTTAGACGTGTGGTTTTCAAGAAGAAATAAAACGCACATAATTCAATGTTATGGCCAAGAATAAAGCTTTATTATAAAGATAAGGGTTTTCCATTATCCTTGTTTTTAAAATGATCTCGGGCAAGTTGCCGCCGTGGCTGGATTGAATAAATTCCGGCCGAGAGGCCCAATTTTCGACCACTTTTTGCAGCAATAGGGGCCGTATGTTAGCAATAACGCGCCGAACACTTCCTTCCATAACACTTCCTTCACAACCCCAAACAAAATAGTCCAGCGGTGTTAAATCCCATGATCTTGGAGGCATCGCCACAGGCCCAAGATGCAATGTAATGTGCTCACCAAAATTTTTCTTCATTAAATTGATTTTTTCGCGATGCGTCGCGTGAACCAAACCATTATTGTGGTAATAAATTTGCATGATTTGCACTCGTTGTTCAGGACTAAATCTATTCATTATATGAAATTACAAACCAAACTGGGCATAAATCAAGTGACAGCTGTCAACGGAAAGGTGCCGCAAGCAGTTGGGAACTTTTTAACTGAGTTAGTAAAAATAGAAAGATATATATAAGTTCCCGTAGTCAAAATGCTCAATATTTGTTAAGCTTGTATTTGAGGCTTAGTAAACAATGAATAAGATAATATTTATGACTACCAGAACGCTAAGAGTATGTATGTATATTAATTATTCTAGTAGTTATTAAGGAAGTACATAAAAGGTTTACTCGAATGAATGTACAAGTATCTATGTTAGTCCAAAATTGATTAAAATTCAGCTTATGAAGCGGAATTCTATTTAAAATTTTTTTAAATTTTCATTAAAAGATAACTAAAGCTTTTTTGATGACAAATTGAACTGCACATTTAATAAATAGCTGTCAGTTGATTTTGATTTGACGACTGGGACACAACGCGGCTGACCACCATAAGTAGTAGGTACATACCTATAGGTACCTTAGCACAACTTAGAAGGCAGCCATTTTTGTAGTTGTTTCCTGGTTGGGTGATGTCGATAGTTGACTTTAAGTTAAACTTTAGATTAAATTTTAGTTTCAGCAATAGTTTTTGGCCATAAAAAGGGGCATAAACTTCTTTTAAACATCGATGAAAAGTGTTTATAAATAAGGTCTTAGCGAGTTTAAAAGATGTTGTGTTTTAAAGATGCTTAATCTTCCGAAAAGTTTTTGTTTAATACGACTGATAGTAATGAAGATGATCCCAAACTTCAGAGCCCTTGAATGAGTACCGAAGAGAAAGAAGAAATGTGAAAAACATGACCACTTCAACATTTTCCAGATCCAACACCAGTTTCACGTCATGTATGAAACAATATTTTAAATGTATTCTACCTTCCTATATCTATACAAATATCTTACAACTTCCGGAATATTTAAGGTCGACATTCCTGATGCATCCCCCATTTTATCTGCATCAAAACCATGAGAGTCCCACGATGGGTGCTTTTTAACTGTACATGTATGATGTTTTTTTTATTCAGTGATCAGTCCATTAACGATTGATTCCTCCTTATTTATTTGAAAAAAAAACCTGATTCTGTCTTGAGAGGCATCAAATGTGCTTTTAAAATAAGAAAAATTGTATTATAATCAATAAAACAACACTTCGTTCCAAATTTGCATGAAGGGTTGCCAAGACAAAGCAAAAAGCCGGTATATTATTCATTTCGGGGTTAAGAAAAAACGTCAAAATCACTTATCATCACCAAGTACAGGTAAACAGCGAGCAAAAGAGACCAATAAACCAATTAACATCGAATGACACAGTAATAAGCCTCATTATCCACCACACCAACCAACTAAATATGTACATGTGCAAAAGGCGACGACGACTTACCTTTTTTCTCTTCTCATATACTTATACATGGCCGCGTGCAAAACTGGCTTTAAACTTGCATTTGCTGTCAAAAAACACAACAGCAAAAACAAAAAACAACTATCTGCACGCATCCAAAACAAGAATCCTACAAAACCAGATACAAAGCTTCCAGCTTCCATCTTCCAAATTCCAATATCTTTTCTTATTGTCTGCTGGTCATTACAAATATATGCGAGTATGTACGAGTACAAAGCACGATTTCATTCACAAACTATTATTTCATGTACTTAAATACAATGCCCCATGCCACGCCTCCAGCTCACCAACACTCTCTAATAAACCTTACCAATTTGAATGGAGAAACTAAACGCATAATTGAGACTTTCGTTAAGTTTAACTCAGAGAGGAGCGAAAAGCTGCGCTATAGTTTACACGGTGGCTTAGCTTCTTCTCTTTCTTTTTACCGATCGTGCAGCGGTGGTTTACCCAGGTAATCGATTAGTTAGTGCGAGGAAAAGATATGTTCGCAAAGATAAGGTGAGTAAAGGGGAAAGAACGAAAGGTATACACTTTACACACCACACCAGCACACACACTCACGCACACCATAAACACCGTTGTTTGAACATTTACCCCATGGCTGAGGCAGAGGCTATATAGCGAAGATTGGCACCCTTGCAGACACAATGTGAACGACGATATGTCATTTGTCAATCAGTTGTAATGCTGGGCGCGAGCGAGGTTTAAACACACGCAAAACAACACCACACCACAAGAGACACGCAGGACATTTCTCCCAATAACGCATTCTTTTGGAATAGCATGTTAGCGAAGCACGAATTACGGTAATTTTTCGTCGGACATTCCTATTTTTTGTCGTTTAAACTTGCTGGTGAAATTTAAAATTTGAATTTTCGCGCGGTTAAGGTTTTTGTTCTTATAAAAGAAACCTTTTGACAGGTGCTTTCCGTTTTATCTACATCGAAAGATAACCGTTATTTAAACTAAAATCGACAAAAAGTGAAGTGTGGAAATAAGGAATTATGTGCATATAACGGTGTTTTACAATAAATTTCAAATCAATACAAAAAAGTGTTAAGTATTGAAAGAGAAAAAAAAAATTAGTTAAGAATTAAATTGTTTGTTTCAACAAAAAAAAAAATAACACAAAAATGCAACAAATGAGTCAAATTTCACAAAAATCCAGCACACTGCTGCTGCCATCTAGTAAACATATCCTTGCCATTTTAATTCTAGTGACAATATTCACAACTTCAGTACATGCGTGTGGCCCGGGCAGGGGTATCGGGGGACCCCGAAAAAATCGTAAGCTCACCCCGCTTGTATTTAAACAACACGTACCGAATATGTCGGAAAATACGTTAGGGGCGTCCGGTTTGAATGAGGGCCGAATCAATCGGGACGATGCCAAATTCAAGGATCTAGTACCAAATTACAATAGGGATATTATATTTAAGGACGAAGAGGGTACTGGCGCTGATCGTGTAATGACACAGGTGAGTTAAATTTTTGTTGAACAGTGGGGATAATATTCCTGATTCCTGAAAGTGTCAATGTGTTTTGATTCGATTTAAATCTAAATTTAAAACAACTTTTCGGCGTTTATGCTTATGCTTCGAAAATATAAGGTGCCTCGTTCCAAAGTTTATTTAAATGTTATTTTGATGATAATTTATTTTTGTGACTTGCTAATGTGTATCTAAATTCTAAGTAGGTAGTCAATTAGAGGTTTCTCCATGCTGATTGACTATGATGATTTAACACTCGAACTATACAATCTCCGTTATTTGATTTTATGTTTTTTTTTTATCGAGAGTGATGTTTACAAACAAATAATTTTTGCAAAAGCAATATCGTTTTGTTTATCTTTCTGCTTTAATATCGTTCATTTATGAGGGGGAAATACCTTTGTAGGTTTATATTGATAGAATTTTAATGGTTTTATTGTAGATAACGTGTTTTGGTCGGTAGTTTTTTTGTTTTGTTGAATTAAAATGATATTGACTTAAAGTATGTTTTTATTAAAATATTTTGTGTAGGTAAAATTGTATGTGAAAAATTATTGAATGTTGTAAAATATTATCGTTGATTGATTAGAAAAGTGTGACGAGGTTATAAATACAGTCGGGTACAAACTAAAACTAATTTTAAAATTAAGTAAAAAGTAAAAAAGTAAGAATAAAATTTGGCATTTGTTAAACTTTTTTAATATATTTTTTTTAATTGTGTGTCCAGTGCTCACTGTGAAAGGATTTTGAATACATTTAAGATTATATAAAACACCAAAGCGAATGTTAGAAAGAGAAACGATCTATCGATGACATACCTGTGTTTAAGTTCTGCAATTTTCGCATCGAAATAATTGGTCAAAAAAGACAAAATACCTACATGTACATGAGCTTAGTTTCATTTTTCAAAGTTTCTCGACTGACTTCATTGATCCGAGAGTTATAAAACGTGGGTACTGGTTTTGAAGTTCTAAACATCTAAATGGGAGAAAAAACTTGAAGAATTACACATTACTGTTGTGCGGTTAAGGAAATAATTATTCTATCTTTGACAGAAAACTGATGAGTGAAACGGTTGAGTTGTTTGATTCGAGGAATGCAACTGGCTTTTTCACAAAATTATTGTTTACAAAAATAGCTATAAAATGATGAGAGACATATGTACGTTGTATTGCTTTGTACAGTTTTGCTTGAGCGATGGTAAATTGATCCTGGATCTGGAAACTAGATTTCTTGTAAGCTCTCGCCTAAATTCGTAGTCTTCTAACAAACTTATCATTTCTGCAGAGTATCATTTTTGAAGGTTCTTTTCAGTTGGAATGTCTTGAAATGAACCATTAAGAATAAAGAAACCTCTCAGGGTCTTGTGCAATTTTTGTAAAAGGGTCCGTCTGATTGAAGATCGGATCAGGCTGCAAACATTTGGAATAATTACTTCTTGGTTCTTTCAACTAGTGTGCTTATAACAATACATAAATTATAATTTCAGGCTTTTAATTTGGCATAAAATTCTCTTCATACATCATTAACAAGGTTGAAAAAGGCTATCAGATAGATTCTATAAGTATATACCGATTTAAGCAAAGCATTTTACTACGGTAATTATAATTTACTCATTGAGACATTAAATAAACTTATTTCCAAATATTTTCCTTCTTCGTAACCTTTCTGTATTTACAAAAAATGCTTTTTCTAAAGTGAGCCCACTTTAGGAAAAGCATTTTTAAACTTATTTCCACTCTAAAATGTTGAACTGGATATCTTACTTTCTCGTTGGAAGAGGCCGGAGAGTCATTATATATGATTAATTCTTGAGGCCAACTTTTTGTTCTTCAGGAGTGCCTCAAGGAAGCCATCTTGGGCCATTACTTTTTATCATCTCAATAAATTACATAGTATCCGTCTTGATATTTTGTTTCTGTTTAATATTAGCTGATGATCTTAAATTATTTCTTTAAATTAATCGTATTGAAAATGATCAAAAAAGGTTTAAAAATATATTTTTTGGAAAATGAGATGAAGTAGTTAACCATCTTATGATGAAAGATGAAAACTTAGGAATTCTGCCATTGAAAATAAGAAGATCCACTCACGACACTCTTAGGGCTGGCCACGGTGCCAGAAAAGTCTTGGTATCGTTTGGTATCGATATCAGAAACTAAAACTATACCGATACGGTACCAGCTCCAAAGAATCTGAACCGATTCCGTACTTTTTGGACTGAAATTTACCAATACTCTTGGTAGTATCTTTTGGTATCGGTAGAAAATATGATTTTTTTAATATTATTATTAATTTATTACAAGCAAACCATTTTTGTAATTAGTTGGTCGGAAAGGGCTCTAACAGTTTTGATGACATTTTCAAAGATTTTCTCTTATACAGGGCGAAGGTTAAGTCAATAATTTTAATCACAACTGCCCACTGCCACGCCCATTTTACTTATGCTTGCTTTCTCTGAAACCAACAATTTGGATACGATTTTCAGACTTGGTTCTCTTTAGTGAGGAAGTGGCTTTAATGAAACCCATACAAATATTTGTGGGCATTGTTTTTCTGGGAACCTCTATGACTCCGCGTCAAAATTTTTGTGTCGAATACCTAAACTTTACTTACACATTGTGAAACAAGCCATTAAAAATGTTTAACTCAACAAAAAAATTTCTTTTTTACAAGCGAATTCAACTACAAGATCAAGAGCATGTTAATTTGTCGTGCATTTTAAATTGGTTTGCGACAGAGGCCAGACCAAAAGACTAGACTTTGTTAAATGAAACCAAACGAGACGGAGTTATACAAGACCGATACCGAGACGATACTGATTTTTTTTTAATTTTGACGATATTTTCAAAAGTATCGTTTAGTTTGGTAACGTGGCCAGGCCAAATTAAACAAAGTAACTCAAAAACAGCTTTCCAAAGATCTTAAAAATGTTCAATAAAAAAAACTAAATATTGCTATAATTGAAATAAAAATTTTCTTTTTAAAAGACAAATTAAACAAATTCTATAATTTTCAAGGAATTTTTTAGAAATTTTCATAAGAAAATGTATTTTCTTTGACCTTATAAATAATATCATTTTGACTAAATATATCAGCCGAATCCTTCAACAGATTTTGAAAATTCTTTCGACTCATGAAGTTTCCAATATTTCCTGATTCATTAAATAAATATGTTTTGGATTTAAGGCACAAGTGAAAAATTATATTTGCAACGGATTAAAAAAAAAACAAAACTATATTTGTAACACACAAGTTCTGTACAACTGTAAACCTTAACAGAATTTTGTACAGCACATTTGTCTTTGGTTACAAAATTTGTCAGGAATATGTTTGTTATTTTCAAAACGGAAATTCAGTTCACCAATTTGTGATTGTGATTTGGTGAAATTGGCTGCAAAGAACGGAGGAGTAGCGGTTTCAACAACATTTTTTTTCATGTTTTGACTTTCTAGTTTTAGATTTTGTCGAGAACTGTTTAGGTGACTTCGTTTGAAACTAAGGCTGATTTACTCTATTATTTATCTGTACAAATACACAGTCGACATGGACTATAAAAATTTTCTGTTGCCAATACAATCGAGGCTCATAATCGAAAATGCAGTGTTATGCGATATAGACAAGAAGCGTCTGCTAGGTCAAGTTAAAATCATAAAATAAAAGATTACAAGCCGTTAGCCATTTGGACTCGCCAAAAAAATAATATAATTGCCGTCAAATCCTGCTGGCTAAGCAATACTTGCGCACAGAAATGGCTGGGAGTTCTAAGTCACTAGACCCTGTGGTCCTCCACTAGCTGTGTAATAGGCATCAAAATTAATATAAATTTGTGCCGTGCACATATAATTAATAAATCTATTTTTATTAAATAATCTTTTTTTTAATTCTCTCCTAATTTAAATTGCATAAAGTTATAAAACCTTATCATTTCAATAACGATGGCTATAAAAATAACTTAAATTTAAAACATAATATTTTGTCTAATCACTTTAATGACAAAGTAGATTTGATTTAATGTTTATGTATTTGAAAGTGTCGCAATGCTTTGAGAACAAGCTTACTCATTTTTTTCTCTCTCTCGATTATAAAAATACCGTGATTTTGCATAATCCAATAATTTCGCGTATAAGTAAGCGGTAAACCCCATTATCACCTACTTGTACATATTTCAACGATATGGAAATAATCACGTTATTGTTATCAAAGTCCCCAATTACGAATCACAAATATTTATTTCTTCACGGACAGAGATAAGATCAAAGTTAGTTTTTACCAAAATTAAATAAAAAAAAACATAACTCATGACTAAAAATGTTGAACTTTAATTTTAATTCATATCGCAGCTGGTAATGAGTTGTTGTTTTTTTTTTTTTTTGCAGACCAATTTATGACCACTAATCGAATAAAATTATTTGATATTTGATTTGATTCGAATGTGATACATATCATGGCTTACGATCTGTCTACAGCTGGGTAGCTTAATCTTATACGTGAAAATGTGGAAACACTGAATGAATATTGTATTTCTTGATTTTTTTAATGAAAATCGAAAGTAGAAATAGAAATTAGTTCATAAATATTCTGAGTGAATAGGGTGTGATTAATTGGGATCAACTTGACAAACGACAATAACATACATAAGAGCAGGGCTGGATGGTGACGGAAGCGGAACGCGTTGGTTGGCAGCGTGCAACACATTCCATTGGATTTATTGATAACACGGTTGATTGAACGTTGTTGTCGTGTTTTCTTTTTCTGCTCCGTCAGTCTTATCATTTCTGATGGAGCGATAAGACCACCGCGAGTGCGGGTTTAGTATACATTTTAGCCTTTTTTTCTTATTTTGAGGGATGAGGTGCAAAAAGGGGTGAAGACTTGAGGTGTATTTGTTGTGGAGCTAGATAAATGCAATGAAAAAACATATACCTACCTACATATTATTTTTAAAAAAAGCAGTAAGTACTTTTGTTTAAATATTTGCCTTGATGCGATAATAAGCAAGTCGGGACAGCGTGTTAGCAGTCTTAATAGTATTGAGTTAAAAGATCAAAAAATCGATAAGACACTCCGTGTCAAGTGGAAGGGGAGCTTGAGGTAGATTTGTAACTGCATATATACAATGTAATAGTTGTAATAGTGTGATTATAGAAAAAACATTTTTTACAATAAAGCCATGATAAAATTAATAGATATAGTCCTGGGGGGGAGGAGGGATGTTTTATGAGTGAAAAGTTAATTAATATGTACTATCTCTAAAAATATTGATGTTTTCAGTTTTCTATTCATTAATATCAAGAACTTATGTCTTTTTAGGGCGTATGTTATGAATTTTTTTGATTATCAAGCTTGTAGTTTTAGTTAAATCCTTAAAAAAATTCAATAAATACAAAAATATGTTCTCATTGCATAGCTCTTCAAAAATAATTTATGTAGGTACTCATTACATGTTGAAATCTGTATCGACTGCCAAATTCACTAGAAAAATTGAATTGAGAATGCTATGGTCTAATTAAATAAATATGGATGTGTTTGTAAAATGTGATGAGTAATGATCATGTAGTGAGCACATTTTCTGTGCATTAAATGTGAATATTCTTTGAACTCATCACATAAATATCTGCTGGTTTTCTGTGATAAGTACATCATTAGTATAGTGTTTTGCAGCATTTTAACCACATTCATTAATCAAATTTGTAGGGAGTACATAATTTATGTAAGGAGTAAAAAACTATGTAATGATTGTATTAATAAGGTATTGTGTACATGATTGTGCACTGCATAATTTTCAAGTGAGTATATGATAATAAAGTGAGTACATCAATTTGTTTAGTTGGTACTTAACTATGTAGCGAGTACATGCTATTGTAGCGATCGAGTACCCGACTAAAAAAAAAGTCCATAGCTATAAAGCGATTCTCCTGTAGTTTGAGTCATCTTTATTCTGACTTTAATGTTTCTCTATCTGCTGGTTTCCCACTTATTCGGAAAACATACAAACTTATTAATATTAAACAAATTCAACATGTTTAATCCTAAACGAGCAATTATTTCTTGCACAGCACTGTATTGATTGAGTTTGACGTTCCACCTACTAATCTTTTACTCGCAATCATAATGAATAAGAAAATTATGTCCACATACCATGAGGTATTTAGTTGTAAAATGAGATAAAATCCAATAAACTGCGATACGATTTATTATACCAACTTTCAAACCGAACGAACATCAATGAATAAGTTTGAAATTAATTTGACATAGAAATGAAAAATGGTGTAGCGCAAAAATTGTGGTCTTATAATTTATTCGTTCGGTAAAAATTATTTATTAGAATTATTTTATGAATCAAACGTGTTTTGTAACATAACACAAATTACAACCTAGCCACTAGCTTAAATAGTAAATGGAAGTCATTAAGTCAAATAAAGGTGTTGCTTTTTTTTTAAATTGAAAAGATGATAAGTTTTCTGTCTTGAAGTTGATTTATTTTTTCTATGATTTATTTTAATTTATTAAAAAAATATTTGAAAATCAGTAAAAAATATTAAAAAATGTATGAATTATCGAGAAATTGAGAAAGAAAAAAAAAGTTGCTATCAAGTTTTCTCGATTGATTTCAAACAAATTCAACAAATTCAATCACATTTATTCTCCGTTTGGATGAAAAAAGTGCCTTCATGTTGTGATTCTTTTTATGGCGGAAGGCACTTTTATATTATGCACTTAAAAATGGCGCTTAACGATTAAAGTTGTTTGATATTTTATTCTATTGGTTGCATTGAAGGGATTTAAGTAAGAATTATTTACTTTTTTTACCATTCCTACCACCCCTAGAACCCCATATGTATACTCATACATAGACTGTAAAACTTAAAGTGAAAACTTCTTGACTTCTCTTTTATGGAATCACATGAGAATTCTCTGTATACAAAGTTTAAAGCAAATCGATCTACCATTCATCAGACTCTAGTTTAATGTTCTATAAACGCACAATCACAAAAACCCACATACCGACGGATGGTATGACTTCTACATCGTCGTTTTCATTATATCCACAGAGTTCTTTTTTGGTTAACGCGTGATACCAATACTTGCCCCATAGAGCAAGAAAAAATACCGATGACTAATTTTAAAGAAAGATCAAAAAATTCTCTTTGATGTCATCCCGAAAGCAAAATAACGAATAAAATAAAAATAAATCTACAAGATCCACATCAATTCTTCAAGGCATTCGGGAATCTTATCTCTAAAAGCTGTGATATTTAAGCGCCTCTGTGCTAATGCCATAGTGTCGTGACACTGGTGTTTCTTCACTCTCTATTAATAATAATCATAATGAATTTAATATCAATAAAAATTAATAAAAAAAATTAATAACCTCAAGGTGGAGAGCTATAAAGAGATAACGAAAGGAGACCTCCTTTTAATGGATCCCTTATCTTGTGAAACCAACAACCCGCGCTCAGTCACCCAAATTTTAAAGGAGAAGATTATCTTCGGTTTATTTGTTTCTTCTTTAATTCTAAGTGATTTCACTTTTTGTTTTGTGTGATTATGTGATGAAAATTTGGACATATACGAGTATGTCGATGACATAGTGAGAGGAGACGACCGCGACAATGATGATGATGATTACTGACCATCTTCACTCCAGAAGTATTATAATGTTTAACATCGCACAAAACATTTCATCACAACACAAAATGTAACTTGATCCTTGGATGTGTGGATGTTTGGTACTTCACAACATTACCAGCCTCCACATTCACCATGGATCCCTGTATAGTAGATACTCGTATGTATTAGGGTAGAAATTAATTCGGGCGAGTAGGGATTTCTTCACTTTATGTTGAGAAAGATCATCGTCGTCGTCGCTCTGACATTACCTTCGTCGTCATCTTAATGATGGTTACCAACACTTTCATCATGATCGACTTCGATGACGATATCGACGGCGGCAGCGGCGGCGGTGACTTGATTGTGAATGATGTCATGTTGGATTTGTGGTTTTGTTTTGATTTACTAGAAATGTGCATGGGGCCGTGGGAACAGCGCACATAATATCTCTTTGCAAAACTATCACATCTATCACATTTCGATCAAAAGGCAGGGAGACAACAACGACAGACACAGTTCACCATCACTCTATATAGATTATAATTCACAGTGGGAGACATGAGAAATATTTATAAAAATGATATTGATTTTGCGCAAATGCTATAGAGATATCGAATTCGAAAATTCCGCGTGTGATACTGATATCACCACGGGTCTGTGTAAATTAATCCGCAATATATTAAGATTATTGACACGGACTGGCAAAATATACATACATATATTCGTATGTTGAAGTTTTGTTTATATATTCTTTAGAGTGTCTTAAAAATATCTAGTTTGTGGGGAAAAAATTGGCATATGTATATCAGATTTCATGAAAAAATGTCCTAAATGGCTATAACGTTCTGGCCGTTAAAAGAAGAATTTGTGGGATTGTGACATTATTTTCTTACAAAACAGTGGAGCAAGTAAGTTGGTTTTGTTTTGATAACAAATAACAAATATTAAAGCACCTAGCCCAACAATCCAAAGTGAAATATTTTTAAAGTACCAATCTATATGTAATTGTAATACAAAAGTTTTAAAAATCAATATGCTTATTGTATACGAAATTTAAAAGGAAGACTTACAATTTAATTCCACATATCATAAGTGGCGCCCAACACAATTTTTTCTTATGAATTTAAATATTTCTTAAGTAGTAATCTTCCTCTAATTGTAAAATCAAAATTAAAACATTGCTTACGCAATTTAAAATACAGGCTAACAATTTAATCCTATATATCATAAGTGGCGCCCAACACAAATCCAAAAGTTTGGATGTATTTTTTAATTTTTTTAGAACAAAAATTTTGAATGTAATAAGATTTAAATTGTAAAAGAAGATTTAAGACTCCTCAATAAATGGATTTAAGAATGAAAAGCTCAAAAAATGATAAATGTATTTCCCAAAACCTTTACTTGTAAACTTTGACTCAAACATAAGACAATAATTTGCTAATAAATCATGAATTAATTTATGTATTTAAAAAATTTTTTTTTAGGAAGCAATTTGTCAATCTGATTGTTAATATTTATAATTCCTCTTACCTAAGTTTATTGTAACAAACATCCATTCATATTCTTGTTTAAGAAATTATGCTTAAAATGGAAAAAATAAATATTTATTGCCTTGTCAAGTTATAACAATCTGAAACAGTAGACTTTTAACATTAATAAAAGTAAGTAAAAAGCAACTTTCGAAACTAAAGAAACTAAAAACAAGTGGTTGTTGATCCCTAATTAATTAATGTCAACAACAACAACGCTTTTAAGGATCTAACGGGAATTATTCAAAATGAGTTTTAATTGACATTAAGTTTCATCTGTCACTTTGTTACAATATTGTGAAAATGGGACTACCGCTTTAAATATAGGCAGCCATCTTGGTTAAAGTTTTTTGATCATTCTTCAGCTTGAGCAAAATCATATTAATACACTTTTTAGGTTCGAAATTGGTCTTTTTCGCTGAGAATCTGTATTTGAAATTGTCAAAACATTGAACATTTTGTGGTCTCAACGAAATATAAGTCTTCAATCAAATATGTTAAAAAATTCACAGAGCTATGATAGATTGGATGTCATTTCAAGTGACTGCCATTTGATTGGTGGTGAATCGTACCTTGTTAGGTGATGGCGCTATTAGATGTCAACTAAACAATAAACCTAGAATTCTTTCATCAAAGTGTCAAGTAGCATCATCATCATTATCATCATCGTCATCTCACAAAATTTAACATACGAGTTGTTTTTCGTGAGTGTCATCTGCCATCTTCAAGAAATAAAAGGACAAATTGAAGAACGTGACGTAAAAGACTGACAAAAAAAAAACCCAAAACAACAACAAACAAACAAAAAGAAACTTTATAAAGCGACGGATTAAGATGGAATTTACCTGATCTTCTCGACTGCATTATGTTCTAATTAATTACACGAATTAATCTAGACTGACAGTAAGTGGACACAAGGTCTCATGCACATGATGTATCTGATGTGTTGCTGCGTGCGAGCTGCGAGATGTTGTGCGCTTGCAACAGCTTTGATTTAATACTGCATTATATATGACGATCGGTAGCAACCTGCACTGGTTCTGGCAAACTGGGTAGCATTTGAATATAATATTTTTTATTCCTCAAGAGTTATGTTTGCGGGCCGCCATTGTTGTTAGTGTCACTGGTTTGTTATTCGCGTCAGAAAAAGCTCAACTTTACTGCTGTCCGAAAAGCGGCATAAAGTGTCCTCTTGAATTGGTGTATCAATTAATCATGAAATTTTTAACAAAAGTGAGTAATTGACTACAAGGCATAACTTGGACGGATGGCGTGCCACAATCTACACCCACAAATTGATTTTTTGATGTTTGTTTGCAAAGTTTTTTTTATTTCTGTTTGGTCTTTTCGGGACCGACCTTTTTGGTTTGTTATATTATTAATCACTCAGTTTCTGTCATAACAAGATACATAATTTTATACCTTCGATCTGTGGTGGTGGATTGACATAAAAGCATAAGAATTTCAATCCAAATCTTCAAAAAGCGCCCCAAATTTGTGTAAATTGAAACGATATTCGTTTTTGAACGTTTTTGAAAATTGTAAGACGTAACTGACATTTTGACATTGAATCAGGTATCACAAATTCAAGTTTGCAAAATACTAAGTTGTGTGACTTACTCATATAGTAAAAAAATCTACTGCATATGTTGCCAAAATTGAAAGTGTCAGAAAGGAAAAAATGTGCCTGTGATACATAGTAATGTATAACAGGAATATTCATTTTTATGTTAATGGCGCTTTCAATTTCAATGTGTTGAACAATGGAAAAAATGTGCCTGTGATACGTTACCACAACAACACATTAAAATTGAAGGTACCATGGTAATGCCTGTGATACGTATCTAAATATAACGATAAATATTGACATTCAACACTAATTTTTATAGATGAGCAGAACTGAACCAAAATGAAAACGCTTACGCTATTACTTTTATAATATGTGTGGGTTTGTCCCTATAGAAAAAAATACCAACAGTTGACACTTGTCTAGGGCCTGCGGAAATCCAAATTCGCTACTGCTAACAAGAAAAAAAAAACCTGGAATATCAATAGCAATCATTAAAATCTCAAATGAGTGCGAAATGGATTCACTAATAAATTATGCCAACAAACCGCTGCTGCCGCCGCGGTGGTTTTTGTTCAACATTGTTCTTTCAAAAAATCCCATTATGGTTTTGTATGTTTATAAAAATCAAAGAATGTTAAACAAACCTCTAAAACTCTCGTGAATATAATCGTTTTATTGAGGCTTTTGATCCTTTTAATTTCGGCTTTTCGCTTTTACGATCTGGTTATGGATCGCTTTAGCATTTTATTGCTTTAATTGCGCTTGCTAAATCGTTATGAGTTCTAACATTTCTTTTACCTGGATGATGGGTGCGTCCTTTATTATGATCCATTCAGCTGGTATCTATATGTAGTACAATTCTGATTTCTCAAACATCCTGTTTTATATAGTATATCGAATCTAAGATCCGTGAAAATCAACAAACTATTGAATGTTTGGTATCAGTGTCGTCACACTATAAACACTTTAGATATAGCTCTCTGATGGCTTCCCCATATAGAAAGAGGCTATTATATGACCAAATTGGTTAGGTCCGCTCGCCATGACATCAAAACAATATCCAAAACTCAATCCATATATTGATGGTTGATGGTAAATCTTTTCCCAAACACAAACATAAAACAATACTGAGGGTGTTCCATTGTACCGCAATGTCCTTGTCTAAAAATTTATGACACATAATTTGACACACAAGAACATTGCGACGACGAACACACCGGTTTGTGATTTTCGATAAAAACTCTTCAAAATTGCTCCATTCGATGTGATGCTGCAGCTATAATATATATGACTATAGGAAACACGCAGTAGCAAACAGTACACCCTGCCACACAAGGACAAATTTTCTTTCATCAAATAATAATTGCTTTGCGACATAGAATTGCCAGCTACTACTTAGTAGTAATAAGGCGTATCGATGGTGTGTTGTTTCTTTTTTTTTTGTTTTTGATGAAAAGTATACACTATTCGAAGAAAAGGTGAGTGTTTTATTTTTGACAAGACCTTGACTATAAAAATAGGTTTATTTTTACGATGCCACAGAAGCAAGGTCACACCGTAACTCTGCTACTTTTTTCATAATTATATTTACAACAATTTATATTATTTACTGACAGTAGCAAGGACATGTTTTGTCACACTAAATCAATATATGAATATTGATTTCCAGTGGCGCGTGCCTTTTATGTTGATTTTACTTTAAATCAAAGTGTCAATATAAGTTGTTTGTTTATTTTAATGGACAAAGCAAGGTTATTGCTGATATTGAAAAAAAAAATATTCGAACATAATATTTCTTCGAACTCTGTTCGAATGGCGATTCATTATCTGTCAGTAGAAATATTTTTTTCTTTGGCATTTGTAAACTTTTTTGATTACCCACTCACTTTTAGAACTTTTGCTAAATTTGCGTAGAAATCAGCAAGGTTTTGTTTCTTGCAAGTTGCACTTCAACTGATTTTGTTTAAAAGTTACCAACCGAAAACAAGTCATCAAAATCAATAACAGCCACATTATACTCGGTAATATAAGAAATGGTGTTCCACAAGGTTCGGCTGTGGGTCCGATACTTCTCGATCAAAGTTTCATTAGAAAATTCACTCAATCAACTCAACACTTCGTTGCTCGATGTTTTCTATCCGCTCGAGTAGTTTGTGCTAAAAAAAAAGGGGCATGGAACCAAGGCCACTGATAAGTGAATTGTGACTTAACATAAGTAACTTCTAAGTTTGGAAACATATTGATTACACGATAACTATTTTGCTAAACAGCTCTATGATTTTGATAAAATATTTATTTATAATGACTTTGTAATTTTTCTTTGGTTTCATATAATACCTTATAAATTTATCATGTTACGTCAATTACTATCAATTCATTCAGTAAAATTTGTACTTCATCATTCTCTTCATTTTTTTTTTCATTTAAAATTGACATCGGTTTTTTGTGATATAATTCATGTTTTAGTTTTCAGGTGTACCTACATACACGTACATATCTGTTAATTGAACTGTCAGTTTTGAATGAATGAATGAAATATTTATTATTAATGCGAGACAATAAAATCACATGATTCGAAAAACTCAAGTCTGATTCACCATTTTAGTATTTTGTTTAAAGTCTATGACAGAACAAAAGTATTTACTATCTATATATAGATAAGAGTAGACTTTTACAATTAACAATCATTGGCCTGTGTTAATTTATTTATAAAATCATTTTTTTGCACTTCGCATCACAAATTCCCCATGACTGAAAATCAAACATTATTTAGATGTAATGTGCTGATATGAAAAACAATCGCAAATTGAATTTAAAGTTCAGGATCAACACTTTTTTAAAAAAAAATTATTTCTTAACAATAATAATTGCGTGCTAATTCTATTTGCGAATCTTATCAGCAAATTTGTTAGAATTTATATCATTTGTATAACTCTTCAAAAACCTATAAATAATGAACTGATAAATTGATGGCTTATTTAAGAATTTAATGTAGTGTTTTGTTGCTTAGAGCAAACACCAATAAAAAAAATAAAAAAATTAAATTACTAATGCGAATAGATAAATTTGTTTATCACTTAAGTCTTAGGTGAAATTTGCAAGGTCATTGAATAAATTGCAGTGTTTTTAACAATAACAGAAAGTATCATTACAAATTAATTTCCTTCTTTAAAAGTTTCAGATGTCTGGATTTTTGATGTTTTAGACCCACAAAATAGCAAAACAAATTATGCTTGCTCTGGAAAGAAATTTTGTAGGAGTATGTTCATTAAAAACTCACTTTATTGTCCGACACTTTTCGAAAGGGAATTAACTAAATTATCTTTCTTTGATATCTAAATTGGTACCTATAACAACAAAATTGAAAAAAATGTTTGTTTGTCCAATAGGAGTCTTAATTGTAGTCTTTGCGAAAAAAGCCTTTTTGCGTTGGGCGCCATTTCAAAATTTTAGGCAGATTGGTTTGTATCTAACAATTTTCGTTTACTTTCAACTTATCAACAAAAATATGTATCTACAAATTATTACAAATTGTATATTCTTTAACTTTGGTCATAATATAAGAAATATTTGAATACGATTGATATTTTTCGACTGAATTAAAAATAAATAATAAGGTTATTGATATATTATCTCTTTTGTTGAGAATTCAAAATTAGTCACTAAAACGTTCCCAGTTTTTTCTCTTTTAACAGCAGAAAACTTTAAAAAATGAATTTAGTAAACCTTATGCGCACTGCCACGCCCACTTTTCTTTTAATGTAGTTTCAAGAAACTTTAGACACAGATGGCGTAGCTACAAGTAGATGGATGTCGTCGCAAAGGTGAATAATTTTCCGTTTACACGCTCTATTTATGCCCAAAATAAGTGTGAATAAATTTGACTTATAGTAGGCTTATTTGTCAAATATTTTTGACTCACTCTTGCAGAATTACGCCCCAGTAGAGAAAGGAAGAAAGTAAACGAAAATTTTAGAGTCGAAAAGTAGTATGAATAAAATCGAGGTAATACGATAAAATAAGAACGAGTTGAATTGGACAGCTTAAGCTCTTTAGAGACTTAACCTCTGTATAGTACGTACGTGAAAAAAGGTCATGTAAGACGCATGGAAAAACTTTTCTAAAAAAAAAATTACAATTGCGCTATTTCCAAATCGATTTGGGAGATTCTTCCTTATAGGTGCTATTTCCTAACACCAATGGAATCACCCTGTTGCCTTATATTTATTTAAACACATTAACTACTGTAGATGTAGGTGAAATGTACAAAAGTTTATTAAATACCTTGAACCATTAGCTTTAAATCAAGGCTTAAACCGTTAAAATCACTTCATAGGTTCAAGAGGCTTAATCGCAAAAGTTGAAATATGTAAAGAAGAACCGTTTAAAATTGAATGAAAGAGTGGCTGAAAAATTAAATATTTAAAACAAAATCAAGTGCAATTTACTGGATTAATATTTTTCACTGAGCGACCTAAGCTCTTATTACAGCTTCTAAATGATTCTTCATTGACTTGATGAGTTTCTTGACTGCATCTTGCAGAATCACTTCACATTCGTCTATCATCACCTTCAGTGTCGCTTTAAGTTTATTAACTGTTTCAAGAGTTGGATTTCTATCCCCCTTTGCTTAAGCTCCTTCAACAATTGCTATATGGGGTTTGATTCTAGGCTTAGTTTTGAATAGACCTTTGTGATAAAACTGCGGCTTCCCCAAAGAGTTCTACACTACCTGGCACAGTGAGCGTGAACGAATATTGGAACTCGAGTTCTTCGCCAATAAACTCAGCATAAGGAACGAATTGATCCATGAGAATATCGGAATTGTATTGATCCGAAATTAAACCTCCCCCACAGCCTCCACTGGGCATACAAACTTCACTTTTTCCTTTAATTGATAACAGATATTCCCCAGTAAGCAACGGTTTCGACAGAACCTCACTTTACAAATTGCTCGCCAGACCGTTTTTATATGAAGCCACTTCTGTTCACAAATAAATATAACTCCCTCCATTGGTCAACTTCTTAACCGTAGTGTTAGTGAGGTAATCATAGTCCAGCTTGTCGGTGAATTGAAGTCAGTTTTGGTCCCGTGGCAGGACCTTTTAAGGGGTAAGATCGGCTTCGTCAAGTTATCTCCTAACTGTCCATTTCCTAACTATACTTCCTTTTACCTATCTTAACTGTTCTTGGTCGTGAGCACCTGTCAAATTACGATTTCGGAGGGAAGTCATTATGACAAATTTCTCAACTCTCTCAGTGGTACATCTTGAACATCCAGAGTTCCTATAGCCTTTGCACAAACTCTCCACTTTCCCTGAACTTTTTGTAGATTTTTGAAATTCAAGATTGGGTTGCATGAGGCAAATGAGCTGATGGACCACTGCATCTTACCGCATTCTCTGTTGCAATAATGTGACAACTTGAGCAGCTTCATCAGGCGTGGTATTAATTGTTTTTGTTTTCAAGATTAAGGAGACCAAATAAACCGAAATAGGTCAGAATTTACTTTGAACAGCACATCAATAAACACAAACCAGTATTGGGTGCGTATACCAGTCAATATCTCAATAACTTTGAATCAAAATAACATCGTTGTAATTTAATTACAAATTGTTTGACCAAACAAATATTATTTATAAATAACTTAATAATGATTTGGAAACAAATATTTTTGGCAAACAATTCGCTTAAGTGATTCTTCAAACAAATTTTTTCTAATAATAAAATCAAACGTCTAGAGAACCAATAAAAAAAAAACAACTAAAGTACAACTTACGTCATTTTACCAAGAAAAAAATCCCAATATAATAAAGGCTTAGAATGAGCACTTTCCATTTCGCCGGAATAGTAGAGGTGCTAATATAACTTCATAAGCAAATATTTAAAATTGATTGATTTCTTACAAACAATAAATTAATAAAAAAAAAACAATTCTCTGCCATGAAAACAAAAAAAAAAACAATAAAACTCAAAAAGTTTGACAGTTTAAAGTGTTTATCTTTATTTACTTAATAACTTAGAAAATAATTTAGTAATTCTCAAGAACTTAAGTCCCTAATTATGAATTAAAATTCCCAAAATTTATATAAAATAGATTCGAAAAAAATACCCTCTGAACTAATAAAACGATATCGAGTTATTTTTTTGATAGTCACCTTTCAGCAAAGTATTAACTATTTGAGTTGAGTTGAGTAGGATAAGAATACAAAAAAAGTGCAAAAACATTAATTTAACTAGAAAAAAGTTATAAAATAAAGATATTTCCTGGAAATACTTATATATTCCGTCTGTACCTATCATTATATGCATCTTATCATCAAATTATCAGAAATATTTTTAATAGTTCAAAACAAATAAAACAATTAGGTGATGTTGAAAATATTTTATCAAACGCAATCAGGTGACAGTTAAAATATTTTTCGTGCACGATTTTATAATAGGTGTTGGGAACTAAGTTCCCGGGAATTTGTTCCACTGAGGAACTTTGTTCCCCTTAAATGAGAACTAAACCCACTTGAGTGAAGTGGACTAAGCTGCTATTAGAATTAAACTCCCCAAAAATTGACCGAGGAATTAATTTCCACTTCCAACTTAAAATAAGTAAAATAAAAGTCAAGTTTAGGCTTATTTAAATCGGGTGATTTTTCATTAGTATTTTCAGAGTCATTCAAATTTCATTTTCTAATTAAGACACACTAAAATATCAATAAAAACTGTGTATCCGTGCTCTAACACACGTGTTACCTGGCACACGGATAGACAATTTGCCCGTTTGTCAGAGTCTAGCAAAGTGATTTCGTAAAGAGATCATACTAAACATAGTTCACTACGAAATTTAGTTTACAAGACTCTAAAAATAATCAATGTGAAATCGAGTGATTTTTATTTATGTAATTTTTGTATCTTTATATTTACAAATGTACACTTAGTTCTCATATGAAAGTGGACTACTAACTGACTTGCGTGGGAACTCAACTATGAACACTTCATTAAAATGAGAACTAAGTCCCTCGGTGAACTAAGCTCTTGGGTACTTAGTTCCCATGTGCAATGTCCGTTTATTACATTTTAAATAAGTTTCTTATAGAATTATTAATTGTATTAAGTTGAGAGTGACTTAATTTTGTCCATAAGATTAACTTTGTAGTTTATAATTAAATAATAGAAGTTAAGTTCAAGTTTAAGTACCTAATTCATTGAATACAGTTATATTTTTAATTGACTTTCCTCCTTAAATGATAACAAAATTTAAATTTATCAATTGAATTCAAATGGCTTAAAATAAAGTTTTTTATAACTTTAGCAAAAATTCAAAAGTGTTTTTAATGTGTTTTTTTTTTGACATGCCAATTAACTTCACATCAGTGTCGTTAAAATAACTATTAAATTATTCCAGTTGTAGTAAAAATAAAACGAACGGGTTTTGATATCAATAAATAACCAATTCATATTTAAGTCATAAAAATTAAAATGGTTATGATTTGTGAATCATAAAAATGAAAAATTTTTAGTACATTTAATATATTGCCAATAAAAGCTAAAATAAATTAGATATTAACATCACAAAATAACAACAGTGAATCAGAAAATATATGACATTAATAAAAAAAAAACTGCGTCATATTAATAATACAAAACATTATATCCTATCTTTCTTGATTATTTTAAAGCTAACCAATATTATCTAGCCTACAATAAAAAAAAACATCTATTTAGCCAAATAAATTATAATAGCTCAAAACAAATTGGAAGAGACAGGTGAAATCTGAAACAGATGGTGCAGAAATGCACCTAAAACAACTGTGAATAGGTTATTGACTTTTAAGGAAGACAACGATAAGCTCAGTGGCGTATTTACCCTAGGGCCATTAGGGTCATGACCCGGGGTGGCATACTGCGTGGGGCGGCACTAGGTTTTGGGTAGAAAATTTAAAATTTTCTTTTCAAAAGCGTATGAAAAAAGTAAAGCCTTACAGGCAACACACAGTTTAGTTGGTTGAATTTTGGCGTAAAAAATTATTTCCCTCTCCAATTCTCGATACCTAATGAAATTTGATTCAATAAAAGACTCATTGGTAACAATTTAAGTCCGGGTGTGGTTTCAAAGAATTGCGGTAGTTGAAAGCAGGGAAGACGGTTATGTTTATTTGTATGTATGAATTTATGTTTTAATTTAAAAAAAGAAAACATGTCTGTTTCGAATGACTGCGACTGTGACCAATTTCAGTACAAAACGTTCATTTTTCGTAGGTACTCAAAAACAGGCAAACTATATATATGTACAAATATGCACCCGGATAAGCAGGGAACGTTTGAACAGTTAAGACGTTCCCTATTTTTATATCTAAATTTGTATATTTTTGTGCAAAATGCGCATTATAAATGTGAATTTAATTTTTGAAATTATAAAACCATCCACAAATCAATTTTTGTGTAATGGTGTGTTTAATAATTTTGAATTTAAAAATCTTCAATTTTGTGCAATAAGAGAATCATGATTTTCATATTTTCGTCTGCCAACTTTAAACTTCTTGTTAAGCGGGAACTTTATCCAAAATTAGATGTAGCTGCAAGTTCGGGTTTGCGCAAGAATTAAGAATTTAGTTTAATACAAATCAGATGACAAATGCAAATTTATATTCGTATTATTTAAAATTTTCACCGCTAAATCCTAGAACGCTGCTGATACGAAACAAAATTTTTAGTTGGTCTCCAACAAGACAACGAAAGTGCAACGAAAAAATATTCTTTGACAGTAACACCAATCCAAAAAATCAAAACAACTGAAAATGAAAAAAAAAAACACAGGCCACCACGCTGTAATGAAGAAAACAACAAAAATATACATGAAAAAACACAAATGTCATTTTTTCGCACACAATAAATGTCCTGGGGGCCGGATTCTGGTTCTGTGAAATAGTGAATACAAAATTTTCTAATGCTTTCACACTAATTCCGATTCCCGTTAGGTGAAAATGTGAAACCAAACATTAAAAACTTTCATATGAATAATTTTCTTTCACGCCGTTATTTGGGAGTGAATATCCAAAATGAAAAAGTGAATACTTACAAACAATGTCAAATTCAATCATATTTCTTTCTCTGTCAAACCCATAAAGAAAAACAAAGTTATTATTTCAGTTCTCACAGAGTTTTATCACTTCACTCACACGCTCAAGGCGATTCCCGAGCTCGTTATGGAAAGCCAAAGAGAGTACTAAAAAGTTTTTAAATGAGAAAAGCATCTCATATCTCTCAATCTCTAATAGTAAAAGAAGATTGTTGTGTAATAGAGAGACCAAAATGGCGACTTTTGGTGTATCTTATGAGCATAAATGGTTTCTCTTTATCATTTATCTTTTCACAGGTTTTCACAGAATAATTTGTTTGTATTCATTCACACTTCGAGACTCGCATTTGGAGTGAAGGCGTTATCATATTTATCACTTTATTTATTTTTCGTTTATGATTTCGTTGTGTCATTTTTGTGTGGAGTTTTTCGTTTCGCATCAGCGATACTCGGCTTAGCTTCAGATTTTTTAAGCGGAATATTTAATATTAATATAAAAAATATTTTATATGACTTTTTTTCATTTAAAAGTGAACTTGGCTGTTTTTTCGAAGTGAGGCGCCTAATCTTTAAATACGACCACTGGGTAAGCAGACAACAAATTCAACTTATCTTGATTTTGAGAGGTTGGCGGAAAAATATGCTGTTTTTATATAAACAGCATACCTTTATTCTCTTCTCTACCAGTTTGTACACATGAGTTTCAGATAGGAAATTAAATTTCCAAATAAAAACTAAAAAAAAAAAAAATCGTAAAAATCATTTTCGAGAGATATAAGGTTTTCTAAAAGGTTCTCATGACAGGTTTTTAAAGTTTGAAGTTCTATTTTCATGTTTTATTATTTTAAATATATCAAGTTTGATTAAAATCTCTATGATTTTTTACCAAATCCAATGCTATTCACTTTGAAATCCAAAGAAAAAATAACCCCTTTGGATTTTTAACAATAAACAACACACCCAGATATGACAAAAATGAATTATTAAATTAAAAAAAAAAATTATAAATCATAAACATATTTTTTAACATGCCAATAAATTAAATAAATAACTCAAACATCAATAATATACAGTGAGTCAGAAATAGATAATATTTGACATTCAGAATATCGAAAACAAAAATCAATTTACATACCATCGAGACACACGACTTAGATAAAACTGACACTTTATTGAAAAATAAAACAAAACAAATTTATAAACTTTATTTATGTATGTATGGTGTGCCGGGTTATCTATTTGAGATTCATCATATCATTGTCATCCCACACAATTGATCTAGAAGCGGATGCAAAATAAGACTTACTGCCCTACAAAGCTTCTCCAATCGATCAATGACATTGCTGATTGATTTTTTTTTTCTCTTTTTGTATTATTTATTCCATTCGATTCGTCCACATTCTTATGAGACTTCTTTCCATGATGTGATGTGGTATAGTTGGGTCGTATATTATAGGTATGCAAAGGTTTTAAGTTCCTTCAGAACGATCGTCTTACACACAAAACGGAACCGACGACATTTATATAGTGTTAATGTACTATGTATACAGTTAATTTTTTTTTATAAGAAATTGCTCTTCAATATGGGTGTTTGAAGTTACTAGTTGTTATCGACGAGCGACAACGACCAGGACGAACGTTAGCGTTGCGTTGGTTGGTTTGGTTTGGTTCGGTGTTTTTTTTGCTTGTGGTCGGTTTGACGGTCGAATAGGCCACTTCCTCAGTTGTAAGATTTCCCTTTTCGATAAAAATCACTGTCACAAAGGATATGAGATATCGATTTCCCTATTGTCTTTTCATCGACATCGATTTCACTTGTTTAGTCAGTCGATTAAATTTATTCGAAAAGTGTGCAAAAAATTAAAATTAAATACAAAAATAAGATACAAAAAAAAAAATATAAAATAAAGAAGTACTTATAAACTCCAACTCAAGTATCAGGAAATAAAGTGGCTCTTCTTGCAAAAATGATTTATTTACAGTGCTGTGAAATATCTTTTGCTTTCGTTTCAATTGTAGAAACCTATAACAATATTATAATTATAATTCAAGTTAAATGTTCAAATGGGCTCGACGCCATATAGCCACTATGATAGTTGGAGGAAATTTTACTGACTTTTTCAACAAAAGTGACGAAGAAATTTAATTTTTTTTCTGGGGCACCCCAAAAACTTGGTTTTATAAAGATAAAAAATATAGCCAAATTCACATCGTACGTAAAATTTTGCCCATGAATTAATGAAATTTTAATAATTTTTTGGACAAAATTTACTCCACCATTGAGTTCTTGTGTAATTTTCTCAGAATCTATTGCTTATATGAAAAAATTAATGTTAATTGTATTGGGGCTGAGGAAATTCACAATTTTCCACGCTTTTTTTCAAAATGATGGACATCGCATGTTCGTTTTTCGTTCAAACTTTGCGAAAATAGACTCTTCAAGAGGTAGTTTTAACGTAACATAAACATAAACTTAAACATTTATTTGACGCAATATTTTTGTATATTTTAGAATTGTTAGAAGACTGTTCTCATACCTATGTTTAATGTTTACTGTTCTTGCGTGTGTTTTTAAACACTTGTTTCTATTTATCTGCCTAGGACTATTCATTTATTCCAGGAGTGTCCATATTTGACAAAATTATTTGCACAGCACTGTATGTGCTCTTGAATAATAGCAGCAAAATAAAATTGAATTTAATCGATCTAACTTCGGGAGGTCTTCTATATACATACCAATACCTACTTCTTACTGCTACTAATATCAACTACCGCGCACTAGATATGCATCGAGTGCGAATCTGATACCTTTTTTATCCTTGTGATTCCCAATTATGAATGAATTACACCAAGTAATTACTGATCAACCGACCGATGCGTTGGATGGACGAAGAGAGCAGTACTATAGCAGCAGCAAGTCCATGATGGTTAGTTCAATATCGGTCGTCTTCGTCGTTGTTGTGGTGTTTTGATTGATGGTTAGGGGTTGGTTGTTATTTCGTAATTCGTAATAACCGGGATAACAGGTGCAACATATTAGATTACCCATACCCAAGATACATATATAGGGAGAAGCGAACGCGCAATAATTTCCCGAGGGTGGCGGTTTGACTGTGTGGTTGAACAACAATTAGAGTCGCAAAGTGGTATCCGGTAATGTATACCGACTTAGGGATTTATGTTCTTTTTTTTTTTTTTTTTTTGTGTAGAAAGTATATAGGTATATAGGAAGAAGAAGAACAATATGCGTTGCTCAATTTGGCCTTGCAACAGATCAAGTTATTGTGTTTTTTTTTTTTTGATTTTTTTCTGTGATGGAATCTGAATTTTGTAATTTTGCCAAATTTTGTGAGATTTTTTTTTGTTTCGCTTTATGGATTCTTTTGTTATTTGATTTGAAGATGTTGAGGACGGATATCTTAGAGAATCTTTTACTTTGATTTGGTTGGTTTAGATATAATTGAAATTTTAAATAGCTTCAAAATAGATAAATGTTTATGAAAAATGTATATTTTTCTTGAAAAGTCATTAAAAAAATCGTTCTATCTGAACTTAATCAATCTGATTTTTTAAGACAGTCACTGGAGAAAAGATTGATAGAAGATATAATCAGTTCATATTTATCGTTGTAATTGTATGCCCCATTTTAGCCCAGTTTCCCTTAACAGAATACAATTTTGATTTCATAACATTATAACGAGATCATTCAACCATCAATTGATTAATATATGTTAATATTAATCAATTATTTTATGCCAAAAGGTGTAGTGTTTATTTAATTATATATTTTTATTCGAAATTAAGTTGGAAATTTATGGTGATTTTTAGAGAGATAAAAAATTAGATTATCTCGATATAGTTAACGAACAGCTTACTGCTTTGTAGATTTAAAATGCAAATTTAACATTGAATCAGTTAATCAGTTATAGTATATTGTAGTTTCTTTTTTTTTTTTTAATTTTAAATACCAAAGTTAATAGGTACGAGTATTCTGTTAGTGTGAAATATCTAAACAAAAGTCAAACGCAGAGGCAAGAAATCTACTTTTAATTGCAATCCAAAATAGCAAAGAAAACTTGAACTAATAATTTTTTTTTTAGTTTTGTCAGTTATTTTAAAATCGTAAATCATAGAATTACGGGAAATGGACCCAAACCCGAAATTCTGAGTCCCGATGTCCCAGAATCCCGAAAACCTGAAATCCTGAAAACCCTGAATCCTGAAAACCCAGAATCCCGAAAGCCCAGAATCTCGAGAACCTGAAATCCTGAAAATCCAAAATCTCAAAAATCCGAAATCCCTAAAACCCAAAATCCTGAAAGGCCAAAATCCTGAAACAATATTTGAATAAACGAGTAAATTATAAGAATATACTAAATTTGAAAAAAGATAATGCGACTTTTCTGAGGAACTTTAAGGCCAAATTATCAATAAAGTTTTTTATCGATAATGTCGCGATAAATTAAAGTATTTTAAGACACGAAACAACATCGTCGACACCTGATTCGCTTTCGGTCTTTTCAGTTTTTCTTATGAACAAATATTTTAATGCAGTGAATTTTTTTCGGGTTCCGAAAAATAGCTGCTCTTTTTGAATTGAAACCAAATCGGTCAAATAAATTAATCGCAACAGTTAAAAAGTCCTTAATTTTGCAGTTAATGGATTCCATTTACATTTCAAAATAAAACGTAAACTAGAAACAAAGCGTGAAAGCATGGGTTGAAAAGGAGTATAATCACTGACTGTACATACGAAACCTCGAAAAATGATATAAAATGAAAAAATTTGCGCAAATTTTTCCTTTTGTATAATTTTTCGAGATTTCGATTTCGGAATTTAGGGATTTTGACTTTTCGGGATCCTGGGCTTCCAGAATTTTGGATTTTTGGAATTCTGGGTTCTGGGTTTTCGGGATTGTGAGTTTTCGGGATTTTGGTTTTTCAGGATTCTGGGTTTTCGGGATTATGGATTTCTGGGATTTTGTGTTTTCGGAATTTTGGTTTTCGGGATTCTGACCCACCCCAAACTAAAAATCACTGAAAATGAAAGTAAAGGTCAGACCTAATTAAGTTCAATTTTAGACCTTAAATAAATAAATTAAACAGTATTCAAAATAATTTGTACGTGATAAAAATACATTCTAGAACTTAAATCGTTGGACCCTAAAACAATAAGCACAAAACTTACTCAATCCTTGCGATCATTATAAACATTGGTTTTCGCCTTCATTAGGCGTTCGACAAATGTGTTAAATTGTATAATTTTCTGTCTGCTAAAATATGTATAGGCATACGTAAAGTTACAAAACAAGAAGAAAATAAAAAGAAAAAGAACTAAAAAATAGTTAAATATTAATGTATCAATATTTACCAAAAGAACGGGCCCATACCTGCACATCACAGAGAATACGGACAAAAATTAACATATGCGCTCACTTATACTCACTTGCAAATGAATTATCAATATTGATATTGGTCACTCATCATCAACATCATATCATCAACCAGCAGCAGAAACAGCAGAACCACCAACCAAGATTCACAGAGATTTAACTCACAAAAAAAAAAACATCAACTGACATATGGTCCATCATCGCAACATCACAGAGGCAAGTCCACACGTCGAGGTACATTAGTATTTAATTTCATATTTGTACAAACTGTCTTAATGGACACCTTGGTTTGAGACGACTTGAATGCGTTTTGTTTGCATCTCTTAAGCCGCATGGTATGGTAGATATAACCGCTTGGCGGCAGCAGCAGCAGAAGCAGCACCAGCGCCAACTGACCGTTCTACTTGAACAATTAAACTCTGGACTAAGTGCAATTTTTATCGTCATAAAAGATTCACATTTGAGATTGCACTCGTACGCCTATCATCGATTTAAATTGCGTGAGTCTCTGGAGAGGAGCATCATAATTGCACATTATTCCCTACTCATCACCATTATCATCATCATCAAGCATCATAAGTACCAAAGTATCACAAGATCACTTTTACTGCGACGAACGCAATATGCAGTAATAATTATGCAGTTTATTTTAATTGCATTTATTTATACGAATACAGTTCAATTAATGCTGACTGCAAATACTCACACACGAGTCATATATACCAACATAATATCTGCAACAACTCTGTGGTAAATGCGATACTGATGGATCCAGATGGGAAAGTGTGCTTGGTGTGATTATGCCGAATATCTTTGATCATCATTAATCATTTTCATCATTCGCAATAAATTTTAAAATTCATAAAAGAAAGAAATCGTTGCAAAAAATAATAATAATCAACAAACATAAGAAATTTAAACATTTCTCTGATGAATAACGATCAAACAATGAAATGGACTTGGAAAAATGTTTAACCATGTTTGCTGTTTCTTTCTTTTTGTTTGTGTTGTTGTTGTTAGTATTATATTTGAATGGATTGCCATACTGACAGGATAACCCTTTTAGGCTTGAATTTTATATTATTCTTTTTATAAGACATTTTGTAATTTATCAACTGACCATTCAGACATTAACAAGAAAAATTGACTTCTGTTTTGAATTTTGCAACAAAAAGAATTCCCCAGACAAGCCCTCTGTGGTCAAAATTTGAATCATTATAAAATACTACCTGGAGTGTTTTTTTTTTGTTGAAAAGGGTTTAGTTTTTACAACGTTGGCAATTTTGTTTGTTTTTTTTTTTTTTGAGCTAATGTACTGATTGTCAAAATATTTGTGTATTATTTTTTGGAATTATTTTCATAATGTATGTATTTAATTTCTTGGAAATTAAAATAAAGGAAATCAAGGAATAAATACACATAAATCAAGGAATTTCACAGGGATTCTGTAATTCTTAAGTCCATATTACAAATAAAACACTGTTTGAATGTATAGATCTTCAAGCAGGATTTTTTTTTAAATGCGAAAACCACAAACAAAAACAAGTTTTACGAAATATTCATTCCCATTATTGAATCCACAATATTTTACTCCCAGAGAAGACTTATCAGTTATTATTTGTTTGAAAACACTTGCGTACTTAAATAATGCCATGTTTTAAATCCATAATATCTGTTAGAACTGATGTGGAAATAAAGTTTTTATATGATTTACAGGTACTGAATTTCTTAAGTCCTCGGACATGTTAATATAATGTCCTTACAAGTTCTATTTGTGAGGCATAATGCGTCCACTACTCCTATGTGTCACCGATGTACCTCAGCTCTCTCCAACTCTTCCCCAGTTGGGCTTATTGCTCTTCGATATAGTCTTCGCCAAGTTCTTGAAGGTCAGCTCACTGCTCTGCCTCGCTGTGTGAGAGGGCTCTATTGCATCGTGTCTCACTTGACTTGCAACGTACTCGTGACCTTTTCAAACCATATACCCAATCCACACACTCAACGTTGGAGTGGCACAGTCTTAGCTTGGTCCTAATGCTTGTAGAGTTGTTTCTCCATATTTTGGACAGCATTCCAAAGGCAGCCTTTGCTTTCCCGATTATGCTGGTCATATGTAGTTTGTCCCGCCAAAATATTGAAAAATCTCTACCATCTCTAATGCCTTCTCGAATTCGATGAACAGTAGGTGGAGTGGTGATCGATGTTCAACGCACTTTTCCATGATGATCCACAAGCTCTTGATTTGATCCGCACAAGATGATTCAGTGTGGAATCCTCCTTGTTCGGCGCCAAGCATGTCTTCGAAATGCTCCAGGGTGATTTTTGTTATTATCAAAAGGCAGAACGCGAATCCTCTCCAGTTTTCAAACTGCGTAAGGTCTTATATCCGTGGGCACTTGACAGTTATTCCCTTCTTCCATTCTTTAGGAAAGCTTTCTGTTGCCCAAGATCACCCAATGAGTGGGTGCAGTAGCTTTCTCGTTGTTGCTGGTGCTGCTCTTTAGAACTCTATGGGAATACCGTTGAATCCAACTGCATTCAGTGCTCTTATTGCATTTAAGATTTCTTCTCTACTGGGGCGTATTTAGGATGTTGTTTCTAAGGACGGGTCATTGGGTGTTATTTTTACCTCAAAAGCTACAGAAAAGTTCTCCTTCCCCTTTTGAGCTGGTCGTGATCCGAAACTAACAGTTATCCGTCTTTGTCTTTTGCCAGGTGTTGTTTTTCGGGTTTTGATTTAAAATAGCTTTTTATGGCATTTAGTCTTAAAAATTGGTGTTTCGTCCAGTTTTTTCATTTGAACTCACCAGTGACATACTGAAGGCCTTTGTCATACGCTACTTGTATTAAGTTTTGCTTAACTCACATGAATTTTCCAATCCAAAATGCTAAGTCTTCTACTTTGCTGATTTATTTCCGTTGTATATAAAATTTATATTATTAAAAAAACCCTTGTTAAGAGTTTGAGGCATCTGTAAGCTCTTTGGTGTTTCTGCCGACGGTCCTACTATCACCGTTTCACACACTACGGTGAACCTCTCATTTTCATGTGATAACAGACAATAGTTTATTTTTCCTTGCTGCTCGAGTAGCTGCAATGTGAGCTTTGAGCTGTTTTTTTGTCTCTCTTCGATTCTAGCCCAATTTTTTTCGGAAATCTAGGCCCAAGTTTCCTCGGAAAGCCAGGCATTGTTTCTTCCTTGTGACTGATCAACAATACTTTCAGCACCAGATATGATAAAATGTTTCACAATATACTAATGGTTTTGATGGAGTGCGTCCGTGCTACTGATTACTTTCAATCCTTGTGAAAGGTGGTCCACTAGTACTTGGCGGACCACTGAAAAGTCTATCGATTCTACGAGTAAATTTAAGTATTTGGGTTTTTTCTTGGTTTCTCCGAACTGTAGCTGTGCATAATCTTAAGCTGGCAATCATCAGATGGTGGTCCTAGGCCATTCCCATGTCTGCACCCCTCTGTTTCAAATGTCCTGGAGACTGCTTATAAATCACCAGGTTATAACAAGCTTCACAAAAGAGTGCTCAGTTGGGGTGTAACACTGTATGATGCTTACGTGACGTACTCTCGGAACCTGTTATCTAAGGCTCCCAGGAAATTGAGTTCAGGTTCCTTTCCGGAGAAGAGTAGTACAGTGTTATGAGTTGAATGAGTTAAGCTTCCCCCAACCCAACTATCTTACTTCACAAATTTCTAAGATGCCCCTCTGATACTGCATGAGTGCTTTCTCTAATCGGAGTAATCTGGTTCTTTGAGGACATTCACATTCATTGTCAAGAAGCATCTTCACAGAAACCAATCCTACATAGATACATTTTTGACTTGAATTTATCGTAAACTAAAACCACATTGGTCTACCCAAGTTGTTGGCAAAACATTTTGATCTTTCCGCAAAAGCCAATAAAATTTTAAAAGCTATGAAATTTCAAAGATTTTCACCCATTCAATTATGGTGATGGACCGAGTATTTTCTATAAGTATTATAGATCACTCTATTAAATGTATAAGTCAATAAATATAATACATAGTGACTAATTTCAAATATTTGTTGGAACAAATTTGAGTCAAATCATGCTCAAATTACCCTTTGATTAGACTGATGAAGTGTTTCCTGTTAAAACATACTTATCTCTATAAACTAATCACAGAAAAACAACCTTATAATTGCTATCTTACAAATTTAATCAATAACTACAATTACAAAGCTAACAAAAAAGTTTTAAGCTAATCATGGCATATTTATGTATATGAAATCTATAATATTTTTTTTCAATAAGTTGTGGTTCACAATGTTGATTCCACACGGCTGTACCGTGCACATATGTACATATACCTTTTAGTAAGGAACAATTGCGTTCAAATTTCTTTTTTTTAATTATTGAATATGTTTATTTGGTGCCCATAAGCATGCTTAAACCACACAATTTTTCATAATTCAGCCTTGCATTTCTGAGAGAATGGTCACACTGGTATTTTTAGTGTAGTTTGAATTGAATATTTCAATTTTAACGTGGCTTTTTTATTACAAAATTAAATTTTCTACAGAAATGGATGATTTAAAAAATTTAATAAGATTTCCAGCAAGAAAAGTTAACTAAAACCAAATAAAATAATGTTTTCGAAAAATTAAACCTTTCCATATTTTGTTTACTAAAGTGCCTCAAAAAAAAAAACAAAAGCTCAAGATAAAGATAAATATAAGTTAATAGTTTCACCTTTAAAAAAAAAAAAAAAAATTGAAGTGTGTAACAGGAAGAATTTTGAACTTCAAAAAAAATTTAATTTGGGACTTTTTAAGGTTATGACAAACTTTGGAATCAAATTACTCAGCTTTATCATAGAGTCCACCGTAATCGAAAAATTTTACAAAATCCATGCGTCATAGTGGAAAATTTCATACAAATCACCATTACGAACGGATTTGGTGGTAACTTTTTTTGAAACTTGTTAAAATTTTGGATTACGATGGAATTTGTGCTTGTAACAATCACATCACATCTCAATAAACTTACAACTGCCTATAGACTGTGGATTGAACACCTCTTAGTTAGCAAGTAGTTAACACTACACATCAATTACCACCCATAAAAACATTTCAACAGTAATATAATACTAACAAATTGAGCCTCTTTAAAATAAAGTAATCTCATATATGTTTTGTAATAACGAAACCGAAAAAAACTGCTCAAGCGTAGACTTGTGTGAAAAACTAAATCTACACTAAGACTCGTTAAAAAAAACCCTGATTAAAAAAGCCTAAGGTGAATGAAAATTGATTTTCTTCGAAATATGTTCAAACGATAAAGTCGGCGGCATTCCATAAGAAGAAAACATGAGAGAAACAAAAAAAAAAAAACTCCTCCTTCATTGGTGCACTATACGCCTGATGCAAACGTAAATTTTGACAAATATTTGTCCAGAATAAATACAAAAAACAAAATAACCCAAAAAATAATAGTCGATATACATATTCAATAACGTATACCAACGAGTATATTAAACCAACAATTATGATGCTGCCTAAAAATGAAACGAACCAATCGACACGTTTGTTTTAGTTTAACTCTCAACAAAATATCGGTGGATGCTGGCATCATTATCATGCGTGCACATCAAAAGTGATTATCACCATCATTTTTAACCTGACCACTGATGGACCATTATCCATTGTACATATGTACGCTTGTATTTTTCATTCAAAAGCCATCAGATCACTCGCACTTGTTGCGCCTTTTAACAGAATAAATTAATGTTGTTTTCATTTCAATCTATTTTATTTGCATTTGAGTCTTTTTAAACAAAACGAAAAAAAAAAATTAAGGAATATGTTTATACAGAGCCTATAAGGTTTATTCTTCCAATCAACCACCACCACACACGCCGCCGAAAGGAGTAAACAAATATTAATCCTTGTACAACAAAATCCAACATTCAAAGTGCAAGAATATAAATTCTTTAGTTTGTTTTGTTGTTGTTGTTATTTCTCATTGAAAACCCATCACCGAGGATTCAAACAAAACAACAACAAAAAAAGAGAAGAAACCAAAGGATAAGTGCCGCTTTAACTTTTTTTTAAAATAAAAAAGAAACAACAAATCTTAGGTAGTTGGCTTCCATTTTTAGGGACAGACAGAATAAATTTTGTAGGCGATGACAAAACAACATCTTTTGGGCGCAAAACGATGCCAATTATCTACGGAGATCGATATACATATTTTCACTTAAAACTAAAACCACTGTGTGCAGAAATAGGGATGAAAATTCAATTTTTACGCCTGCCAATTTGATGTAACTTATACGACTCCTTTTTTTTTTGTTTTACAAAAAGGCAAAGCAGAGAGAAAAAAAAAAAACATTGATAGAAATCTATATATTATCCCAAATATACAGCAATTGTTTTGATCCTGAGGCAACCCGCCTACCGCAAAATTGATTACCTTAAATTTACACAAAACATTTGGACAACATTTGGACTTAGATATTTTTTGAAGTTTGATGTGAGGTCCTGGGAAGTATAAATTAACCGAGGAAAAAATGTGCAAAATCAAATACAATTATGATTGCAGGAAGATCTTGAAACTATTTCCTTTTAGTTTTGTGTTTTTCTCAGCATCGAGTAAGAATTTTTTTTGGTAAATTTGGGGAACTTTTTCTTCATTTTTATTTTTTTTGTTTTTTTGGTGAGAACCAGTTTCTTGGAAATTATAAATTATAAGGGCCACGCCTACATGTATATAATATCATATCAATAACTGTGTTTGTATGTATTTGTGTGTGATGAGTTGCTAGAGGTGGAGTTACGCCATCAGCTCAACCAGACTCATTGAATTTTAATTTATTAATTTTAGGATTTAAAAAAAATATTTTTTTTACTTTAACTATATGATGAACTCAAGTTTTCATTAATTACTTATGAATTTTATATTTGTATCTTCATTCTACTAAATATAGCGCTGTAAGGATAAATTAAATACACTAGCCGTGTCTGTGATGAATCAATGGCCAGGCATAAGATTGCGAGTAACTGAAAGCTGGGATGAAGATAAGAATCATCGTAACGAATCATTGCACTATGAAGGACGTGCTGTTGATATCACAACATCAGATCGTGACCGAACAAAGTATGGAATGCTTGCCAGGCTGGCCGTAGAGGCTGGCTTCGATTGGGTCTACTATGAGAGTCGAGCACACATTCATTGCTCTGTTAAGTCGGGTAAGTTTAAGCCTTTAAATCATATCCCTCACATTCAGTCTTACAATGCATTATACATTTATATGTATATGGCATAAGAACCGTCTCAAAATGGTGGCAATCAACCAAGAAGATCAGTTTTGCCAGTTCTTAGTTTGCTTGCGTGAGAAAAAAAAAATGTTCACATTTTCAACCCATCAGTGTCATCATCGAGAAGAGTTCTTGTATTGAAACGAAAGAGCTGAAAAACGAACTCGATTATTTATTTACGTTTGTTATGCTTGCTATATCGTTCGATTGTTGCTGCATTTTAATTAAGATTAACTGTATAATTTCCAGGAATACACATGCTTCCTAACAAAAATCTAAAATTATAAAAAAAAATATCTTTTTCTCTCTTGCATTGGATGCCTCCATATTAAATGAAAAAAATAATTTCGTACCAAACGTGAAGTGTTGTCTGATAGTTGTTGTTGTTGTTTTTGTTGGCTTTGGTGATTGCGCCCTCACCATCATTCTCTCTCTTTCTCTCTTACACATCCTCTCTGTTTGTCCGTCTGTCTCTATAGAGTGGATGCTGGCTGGTGCCATTTTAAATTCCATTGAAACGATTTTAAATCAGGTTTCCTTTTGTTTCAGAAAAGACATCATCAAGATGCGCTTCTTCTAAGTTTCTTCCTCTCTCTCAGCATGCGAGTTGTTGTGGTGGAGTTTTAGTCTTCATTTATTTTTATTTTGTTTTTTTTTGTTTTTAAGTTTAAGTTCTCCTTCTACGTTTTGTCCAGTAGAGTATAGTTGAACACTAATACTCCATTGAAGCCCAGCGGTGACGGTATAGCAGCTCCAATGGATCAGAATCGAGTATAAAGAGGAAAATCATGTCTATAAAAATATCTTCAAAAGAAATTGTGGATTTTATACTGCATATACTTTTTTTTTTAATTTTGTATATACACATGTTATGTATATATACAGCGCACTACTCTTCGTTGAAGACATGCAAGAGGAAAAAGAAAAAAAAAACTACTAAAAGGCTGAAAAAAAATGAATGAAACCAAAATGTATAGCATATTGACGAAGATTGAAAAGAAAATCGAAACCTCTGGGAATATGTATGCCGGACACAGATCAATGTACATACATATAGGTATATACTCTCTGGCAGTGCTTAACTAGTTTGTATCTGTATCTGTACATATTTATATAAGAAGTAATCACATCAGTATAAAACTCATCGATACATGCGGATCAAATTGAATCCTATCCACATGAGTCTAATATTGATAATAATGGTGGTGATGGTCATTTTAAAGTTCAACGAATGCTTAACCTGTGGATGCTTTAAAAAATATAAGAGTATTTTTTTCTTCTTCCGCTGATTTGTTTTGGAACAGTAATTAAGTTTCGTTTTTTTTCTTAGGAGTTCTTTGATAAAAATATAAAATTTTTTCACTTTCATTTTCAAAAGGTAAATGTTTGCAATTCAAGGACGTATAATTTTCGATTTTAATTGAAAACAAAAATCTGAGCTCCCAAACGCAGAACAGCAGCGAATCATGAATTTTGAGATTTTTTCATATTTTTACTTTCTTACTTAAATATGACATTAACTGCTAAAATGCATTTAAAAAGCACCACAGAATGCTCATTTTTAACGTTAATTTACCTCTGAAAGCTACTAAAAACAAAACTACAGCTCTAATATGGGAAGACTAAATTCACAGCATAAACACCAGCCACAATATTATATTTCGTTTTTGATTTGATATATGATAGTATTTTTACTTAAAAGTAAAAGTGCTAATTTTTCTTGTATTTTGTATCCTTATCTTCTGATATTTAATAATTTCTTTTAAAAAAAATTTATAATTTTCTCTTCCCAGAGCATTTAACAAATATTTGAATGAAAAGTTGGGTTAAGCTAGGCTAAGTATGGAAGATCGTGCACAGCACAGAAGCCATTGCATACATTGGGGCCTGTTAGTCCATTATGATCTCCATGCAAAATAAAGCATCAGAGATGCTCCTAGACTACTTGTTCAGATAGGTGGGTTCGTTTGGGAACCAGCCTGTATTTTCTATGAATTTTCTCATGTTTGTTTTTGGGACTTATGCTAGATCATCCAGTTCTCCAATAAACCAGTTCCCAAAATAATGGAGGGGATTTGTTCTGGACAATCGCAGAGCAGGTGCTTAATGATTTCTATTTTTATTTTTTAATTTTGTTCAAATACACCCATTCTGATGTAAATTAAAAAAAGAAAGCAAAATCTGTTAGAATAAGAGCCGGCAGCAGAATGATTCAAAAAATCGAAGTCTTGCAGTCTACAACTGAGGCCTTTGTGATTAAACAGTCTATCATAAAAATATGAATGCAACTTCGAAGATAATCGTGTTCGCCCAAATTGGGTTCAACCCCTCTCGGATCACATATCACGGAATCTGAGACCACTCAGGTGTGTAGTTCACCCTGCCCAACTGTTTAAGAAAAACCATTTTTCACTTCGAATTTTGAATTTCTTAAAAAAAAAAAAAACACACTGACATACCTTCCATATGTATGCAATGAATAATTCTTACGCAACAGATAAGTGTTAGTTTATAATAAATTTAAAAATAATATTTCTTTCCATTATCCTGTTCATAAGATAAATAAACAAAATTTCAGGTTTTTTAAAAATATGAAACAAAAGAGTTGAGCAAAGAACTTGAATTTAATTTTTATTTACTTTACAGTATTTTATCTGTCAATGAACGGTTAAAACAAACTTTGATCTACTTGAAGAGTTGTATTTAATAATGATATTGAAAAATTTAAACGAAATATGTGTAATTCTCAAAAAGTTTTTGAAGGATGAGAAACATCAATAGGGAAAATAAAGAAATAGAAACATTTTTCTTTATACTACATGTACGTATCTCTCTTTTTCTAATATCATCATTGCTTTTTTTCAAATAATAAGACAAAAACAGTTTTTGGATAGTATCATTAAATAGTAATAAAAATATATATTTTTGCTGATAAAATAAAAAAAGAGATTATGACGAGTGGGAAATCCCGACTAATAAACACGAAAATATTCATATACAGATCAATATGAGTATATTTCGTATTTATTAGTCATAGATCAGAAACTTGAATAAGATAAACTATTTTTTTTATACAAGTCATTTTATAGTTCGCACTAATAATTGCAAAAATATTTATACACCTCTTCCTGTTTGCTCAAGTGATTCACACAGCAAACAAATAATTTATTTTATTGCAACTTTAAAGTTTATCTTATAAAAGGCCCAATAAATCTTTACTATTTTCACAACTAAAACAAACAACGATTCTTAGAACTGAAATTCTATTTAACACATAGTTTTAAAGTAATAAATATTTTAGAAGTGTAAATTGCCTCTAGTCAAGCGTGTGACTGTTATAAATCTTATCATATAACTTATTTTGAATGGCCTGGGTCATGTACTTCCCCTGAGTTTCAAGTCAATATACCTCTGTTAGTTAAAAAAAAAAATAAAAATATATACATATTCTCAGTAACCTGATCATAAAAATACCATTTACTATACATATGTAGGCAAACTATACTAATCTCGAAGGTGGATACACTCTTTATTAAAATAAATGAAATAAGATAAAATTATCAAGATAAACGGTTCTCATAATAACAAAATGACTATAGAAAATACTATTCAACAAGTCAAGCAGCTCTCTGCGCGATGAAAGCTCACCGAATCAATTAAACCGAATAAAATGGCAAAAAAAAATCCAATTAAGCTTTTCCATTACACAAGAGTGCGAGAGACCTAAACGAGCCTTCAGAGACTGAATGTATATAAAATGTAAGCAACATCAAACAAATACCGAGTGGGGAATTAGCACACCCAGATGAAGTAAGTATATGTGGGTACCCTCGGGCAGCTATAGCTTATAAGTAATCAGCCAAAGACGACAATCAGAGCCCCTCATCTTGTTGATGTGGAAAAAAATTAAGAACTTGAGAACAGAGGAGTAAAACACGATTTTAAGCAAAATAATAACAAAAAAAACAGCAAACTTCGTGTTTCCCTTATTAAAAGGCTCCACAACTCGAATCAACAAGAACAAAAATATCCTACTCCTCCTCTTCTTAGGTTCAAAACTACTATCCGCATATCCATGGTGATCAACCGCACCACCATCAGATACCAAAAAAAGGTACAACAAATATTATTGAATCGAATTTTTGTTTCCCTCTGTGGCCCTCTGGCTCCATCAAAGATACAAAGAGCCACAGAAAACATAACCAAACCAACAGCATCAGAAGCAGCAATCGAAATGGAGTCTCAAGAAGGCGGGGGTATACCCTGTTATACCCTACCTACAACACACCATAAGTTCAGGTAAAACCTCATTCAGGTAGAGAGGAATACCAAGCGGCAGCCAGCCACATCAGAAGCCCAACAACCAAAATATAATTTATAATAATAAGGAATTAAATAAAAAAAAAAACAAGATAAACATAACCACAAAAGACAAGACACAACAACAACAACAACAAAAAAACCATATAACCAACAGATACCAAAGACTATAAAAAGAAGAAGAAAAAGTCAAGGCACAAAACTAAAAAGGCAACCGCATGCAGTGTGTTTTGACATGTTTAGGTTGCGCCTGTCAAATTAAACGAATTGATGATACGACACCCAACGTGGTTCTCATGGTTCGTTGCCGTCCATTTGGCCAGGTTCGAGATAAGATGCCCTCAAGAACGAGCTCGAGATCGCCAATGAACGAATCTGGAGTGCCAGGCCATGAGTGAAAACACTAAAACAGCTGCTATTAAGCGAAGAGTCACACTCTCATTGATGCGATGATGATAATCATGGGTTCAGTGCGTGAGTTTCTAGAATTAAAAGATGGAAATTGATTTTTAATAGAAGCCCAAATGATTCTCTGGAATTCCATTGCATTGCAGTAAAAGAGAAGGGGGGCGCCTCACCTTTTGGTTACCCATGCATCAATGATATGAGAAATCAAAATAAAACTCACGAATTTATTGTCATTGTCATTTGTTTTGTTTGCTGTTGTTGTTGTTTTGTTTTGTTTTATTTTTTGTCAAAGACCGAAAGGACGATAAATAAACTAAGGCTCATATTGCGTCGACAACAAAACCGCTTCCGCCTATCTTTTATCTGATGGGTGTCTTTGACCTACAAAGAGGAAAAATAATTTTAGGTACAAAACCTTGGGCCATTATTTAATGTGATCCTTTTGGCTATTATTTGTATTTAGTTTTTTTTTCTTCTGTTTTTGGTGTCCTGATTCAGTTGCGCATTTGCGTGTGTGGTCTCTGATGGTAGAAGATCAAAAAGACCTCCTCAGTGGGGTGCTGGACTTTGTAAAACTTCTGTTATACCGCCATGCTGTCACTGTATCGTTGAATGAATGCTTTTAAAGAGCAAAATCTTTAAGCAGATCAATATGCAGATATAATTCCAGAGCAGTTTTAAGAAGGAGGCATGTAGCGCGAGAGAGTATATCACTTATTTAAAAAAAAAAACTTTTGGCGGGATGAAAAGGAAGCGAAGCCAGCATTCACCAATCGCAAAGTGTTTATTAAGATAATTTGTGATTAATTGGCCGTTAATAAGCTATAACTATTTCGAATTCATTATTCAATGTTTTCTATTTTTTATTTTTGCTTTGCAAAGTTGATATAAAGTAAACGAAGTGAACTCTCGTCTCATCACTGTACAATCAGCTACGGCAGTTAAAAATCTATCGTTTAATGTTTACTTGTTGTTACTTCACTAAGATGATATCAAAATAGAGAAGAACCTTCTCGAAAAGGATTAATAGCATCCTACATTGAATGTTTTTCCTACAGCTTAAATAATTTGCGCTTATTTAGGAGCGAAAATTTCAATAAATATAGTTTTGTTTTTTTTTCGTAAACTATGTAGTAAAAAGCCTTTTCTCGAAGAAAGGTTAAAAAAATACCCATATACCCAATACAAGAATATTGGGGAACAAATTACTTAAAAATGAGGTAGTTAATCGTTAATAGATTTTGATAATTTTATTTTTATCAAGTAGATGTTTTCTATGTTTCATTTAATTCTATGTTTTCTATATTTTTATGTTTTGTATGTTTTGTATGTTTTCTTTGTTTTTCCTTTCGTTCCTTAAAAAGGGATTCTAACTTTCTACATTGGCTCATTTTTAAATAATTTGCCTTTAATAAGTTTTTAATTGAAATTATTTTAATGTCACCGTCAAAATTTTGTATATGTTTTTTTTTTGCTGGTGTTGCAAATGTGATAAAATAAGCCAAATTATTTATAGAAAACTAATTCACTTGAGGAAGTGTCAAATTTGTTTTTTTTTTTTTTTTTTTTTTTACAAAATGCTAGACCGGATTGAAAAATGAAAGAGAATTTTTTTATGAATTTCTGCCAAAGTTTTTGGTAAAGTAATTATTGATAGCTGTTAAAAACAGAAAGTTATTGAAAGTTATCCTTTTAAAGCAGAAATCTCTTTTCATTTTCTGATTCCTAGATTTGTATCTCTCATATTCAAGGACATTAAACTTAGAAGTTTAGGTTTTTGAGATCTGAGAGCTTCAAAGATCTCTAAATGCTCAGAAATCTAGTAGAATTTTAAAATAACTTTTAATTGCCTTTGGTCCTTTAAATTGGTGTTTTGATGGACTTACTCATTTGGACTCATCAGTGACATAGTGAGGGCTTTTGTCATTCGCAATTCGTATTTAGTTCAGTTTAACTTTCTCATGCCAAAGAACGTTTTTGATTAATTTCAGCGAAAGTCTCTATTGATTTTTTTCCACATTCCTTGCACTGTGTTTTTTAAATACAAATTTGATGGATGGTTAAAAATCATAGCTCTCTTTCAGTAGTTACCGATAAGTAGGTACCTACTAGTAACTACTGATGGCGGCAGCAGTGGCAATGACAAAGTTTTCTTGTATTTCCGTTGTCTTAAACTGGAATTTGTATATTCATGTTGTGCTACAACCCAACAACACCTTTTTGGTGAAGAATTTCAATTAAAATTCTCACACTCCGTGAATGACCATAGTGACTACTTCTTAAACACCACCTTGTTTGGGGCTAGACCATGACCAATTTGAAGACGGACAAAACATGGTCAACTATAAAAAAGAATAAAACAAAAAAAAAATAATAAGAAACCCATATAGTCACTGCCTTATTCGACAATATCTTCTTTCTCTCGTGCAGTCTTGTTTCGGGAAAGCGGTGGTATTCAAGGGGAGGACATCGGAATACGGACGACATAGCAGAATGCCATACATTTTTCCAGAAATCATCCACGGTATATCAGTGTCATCTACTTTTAATATCATTTAGCTCTACAAAAGCACACGGCAGCAGCCAAAGGTTGCTGATGATATTCCATTCCACAGAGACCGGACCGACCGACCGGAGAGTCAAATGGTCAGACAGACAGACACACAAAAAGACATACAGAACAACAGTACTCAAGTTTTTTAACATGAGAACCAAGAATAACCATCACCATTCACCATCACCATCACCGTCATCATCATAATGATCGGGGAGGAGGAAAACCTCTCACAAAATACAACACAAAGAGGCAGAAGATAAATGACAGTTAACCTTTTTGTCGACACTAATTTTTTAATACCTCCGCGCGAGCACACAATCCTCCAAGCGCTCCGCTTTCCAGCCCCTCTGCCTGCTCCTCCGACTCAGGGCGTCTGTGTCCGTTTACCTATTGGTAGGTACCCATATATGACGATGGTTGTTAGTATCTTGTGTCTTTGGTTTTGTAATAATTTATCTGTGTGAGAAGGCAAGATAAAAGATATTTTAACCACTTTAATGGTTTATTAATTTATGACCCTTCAAGAATGCTGTTTCCAGTGTGTTCTTTTTCTGATATTCCAACTACTATACTACCTACTATTTGTCAGTTGGTCTTTAGAGAGTCCTTTATCTTGGTGCGCTAATTTATACGAATCATCAATGAAAACTAGAGGATGATTCTCGACATTTTTTTTTTAATTCTAAAAATTCAAAATGCGCATTCCTGTGAAAGTGGCATGCACCTGAACTAACATATATAGGTATAGCATCATGTATTGGAATTTTAATATTTATGCAATTGTTCTCGTGTGCAATAATATCCATAGACGTGTGTGTATTCCGTTTTTGCTGTTGTTGGTTTTTTCTTTGGGATTTTTTTGCTTTCTCTTTGTTTTTCTTAAACCTTGATCCAATAAGGATAATCTGAGATCTGGAAAAGTTGATCCTCTTCAGTGTGGAAAATTCGAAAATTCCTATCCTTTTGACTTAGGGTATCAGCTTTGGCAAGGAATGGCAAATACGAAAAGAAAAATATAAGAAATCATAATCCTGATCTTTTGTTATTGATTTTATGCAAACACTTGGGATGGTGTTTTTTTGGAAATATTGGCAGAAACATCAACGGACTACGAAATTGGCTCGTAAATTAGATTAGAAATAACGATACAATGGCAGAGTAAGGATTTTTCACCACAACCGTAAATGTCAAAATATTAAATCTGAGATTTTAATCCTTTTTTTTTTGTTTAAATTACAATTGGATAAGCGTGCGATGATGTGATCAGGTAGTTATTGGTTTGGCAACCTACATAGGATGAGATCTCTCTCCGAAAGTTAGTGTTTACAAATGTTTTGGCAAAGAATTATCTTTTCTTGGTTGATAGACTTAAGAAAGATTATAATTTTATTTATTTCCTATAGTTCGAGCTGAGTCGTGTAAAATTAAGTCATTTCTGTCTATCTGTAGTGGAGAGCTACTACTTCTGCATGGTAAAAAAAAACGTTCTTACTGATAAAATTGACAAACATTTTCGGCAAATTTATTGATAGGTACCTACCTCTAGGAATGGCCACGATACCAAACCAAGCTATTCTTTTCTAAGTATCAGTCTCATTTGGTCTCGTATAACAAGGTCTCGTCTCCGTATCGGTATCGGTCTTGTCTAGTTAGGGTCTAATCTGAGTCGCAAGCCAGAAAAAAATGCATGACTTGGTTACATGTTCTTGATCGCTTGGTATTTTTTTTAAATAAAGTTTTTTTTGTTGATTTAACAATTTTTTAAAGGCACAATATCTTAGTAAATCACAATATCTTAATAAAGTTCTGATAAGGAATTCGACACAAAAATTTTCAAATGGACACAAATATTTTATGGATTTCACTAAAATCACTTTCTCACTTAAGAGAACCAAGTCTGAAAAATTCATCCAAATCATTGGTTTCAAACAAAGCCAGCATAAGTAATATGGGCGTGACAGTAGGCAGTTGTAATTAAAATTATTGCCCAAGCGCCTTTTCCAACACACTAATTGCAAAAACTGCTTGTTTCTAATAAATTAATAACAATATTCAAAAATCTATATTTTCTGATATAAAACGATAGTACCGAGAGTATCGGTAAATTTAGGTCCAAAAATTACGGTATCGTTTCGTATTGTCTTGGTATCGTTTCGGTTTCTGACACCGATACCAAACGATACCGAGACTTTTCTAGTATCGTGGCCAGCCCTACCTACCTCCTACTGTTGAAAATACGATTGAATTTAAAAAGTGCGGGCTAACTTTTCCTTTCTTTTCAAAAAGGCTGAACAAAAAACAGTGCTTTAGTTTTCTTAATGTTTTTTGTCTTTTTAAAAAGAGTAAATATTTCAATTACTTATAAAATATTATTTTATTCAAATGCCTGCTTCAGCTCGCTAGGCAGTAAGCCATCGTTTAAATCCAAATTTTCAATTAATTATCCATGGTTTTGGTCCCAATGTTGTGAAAGCTTTCTGTCCTTATTTTTTTTCCCAGCATGTCTTGTGGGGAAAGGGGAACATTCTATAAAATGTTCCTATCGTTTCAAGTGTTCTAAATCAAATGAGAGCTCTCGCGTCATTGCCCATCTTCTGGTTCTCGATATAAAGGGCAATTGCTTTGTATAGCATTATACCCTCGTCCTTCTGCAATTATGGCAACACTTCTTTAAAGTAAGGTTAGTATGAAAACTATTAGTATGCAAAATCGTAAACCAATGACGGTGCTCAGACCAACTTCAAGTGAGCTATTGGCAACGCCATCTTTATTTTGAGCAAAAAATTTTTTGGTGTGTCCATTTTAAAATTCAATAGGTGTATTTTTTTTTGTTCTGAGCAGAGCTTGAGTGATCGAAATTTGCGCTGATCAGGGTATGTTCAGGGTTTTCCATATAATTTCAAACACATTAGGTGGTGAAAATAAACTATGCACATCTACCAAAAATAAAACAAAAAAAAAGTAAAACTTGGGTAACCCTAGCTATTTGTATTATTTTGTTATTTGAATTCAAATTGACATTTAACAGATCTCTTTTGACAGTTCAGTCTTATTCCCGGAGCAAAGAAAACAGGTTTATTTTGACAGCTCAGTCCTATGGCATGAGCCTAAAAACAAAACCAATTAATGTCTGAATTGTTTTGCTCTGTTCCTCTACATATTCGTCCGTGACAATAACACTGAAAATTTTGGAGCAGACAAGAGCTCTCAATGCAAAAATGACAGTCAATCTAAAAATAAAACCATAGATGACTCAGGCTTCACTTTTCCAATTTTTGTTACATTAATTTGTTGCCAATAGATTCTTCACTTCATTCTAGTTGAAAATCTACACTTTTGTACTGTGTTTCTATAAATCGATGGAAGTTTTTAATTTCCACAAAAATTGTTACTTTCTTCCATAAGTATTACAAGAATTATTTACTCTTACTTGTCAAACACATATAATCTTTCAAGTGCCTCTTGACTTGTATGTTTACTATTTTTTTTGTAAAATGTCCCTGGCATGATTTAAAAAACAAAAAATTGATTATTACGTCGTTGATTGATTCTCTTTTTCAATTTTTATCTGTATCTACATTATGAATCTCAAATTAAAATTGAAACAAATTTACAACTTGTGTTTTTTTCTATACAAAAAACAGCAGATAGTTGTCAAACAGTACTTCTATAAATTTTAAGTTGTCTTGACATCTTTGAACTGTACATATGTATAACCAATCGGAAATGTTGAAACTTAAATAAATATCTTACTTTAATCGAAATTATTCATCCGATTAGTAGGCATTCCATTTAAAATTAAAAAAAAAATAAGAGGAATATTTAATATTAGAATTTTATTTATCCAAGTTGAGTTATGGACTTTAACTTTATGACAGATGTGGCATGATTTAAATAGCATTAGGGAAAATTTTAACTCGCGAATGCTAGTAAATTAGCATGACCATCATCTCTAATTTTTTTGCTATTTAACAAGTTTCAAAGTTGCAGTTGCAGATCTAAGTTTGACAGATAGACATACATTTTGACAGTTTTGACATATGAACTGTGTAGCAGTAAACTGAAATCATGATGTAGCTTACAACTTTGTGGGCAATTTTATTTCCTTAACTTAGCAATAAAACTTAAAAAGAAACTTGGTAGATTTGTTGAAAATAATTGTCACACTTTCTCTGAGAACTTACCACTGTCAAAAATGGACACTTATTTATTTCACGAAAATAATTTAAAAGAGAAAGTTTTTTGACACTACTTTGTTTCAACTCAAGTTGATATAAGTTTGTGTATATATGTATGTATATATGTACATTAGGGTGGTCCTTATTTATTCAGTAAAAATAAAAATTTTGTTGGCCTCCATACAAATAAAGACCACCCTAATGTACAAATATCCAAAAAAAGAACACAGATTGTTTATTCCCCTTAGTCCCCTAATTCAAGGGTACCATTTTATAATTTCACGCCATCAGATTTCCCCTTTTCATAACCATTTTTATAGAAGAAATAAGAGATATCTACCATTCCGCCGATGATATGACATGACAATCATCACCACCTGTCACTTTGCTGTCAGATAAAAATTGTATTACTAACCACATTTTATTTCGTATTTGGTGACTTCTTCTTTTCTTTTTTAAAGGTGTAAAGTAACAAGATTCCTAATTTGTGGTGAGTTTTTTTTTCTACATACAAAGGAATGGTATTAAATACGAGTATTTAAAGATATCAAATCAAATCTGCTGGAAAATAATTATTTTAGAAGTTGTTCACACTAACTTGTGGCTACATTGTGTTTCTCGCACTTCGTATATGTTAAAATTAAATTCTTGTGGTTTTGTTTTTCTTAAAGAATAAACTATGTACAAGAAAATTGCGTCCCTCTATATTTGAAATGAAATTGATACGACAATCGGAAATATGTACCCACAGTTTCAAAGATACCTCTCTTCATCTACTTTAATATGCTTTGCAGTTACCCAAGATTGTAGAAAATGTAGATATCATGTAGCTACCAGTTTTGATTAAACATGCCGCCATATCCAAAGAATCAAGTTGTTAACAATAAAATTCTGATCTGAGGGTTGGTACACAAGTTACACACCTATGTTTGGAGATTTTATACGAATAAAAGTCAATTTACTATTTTCTTGCATCTAATTACCAAGAAGTCAAAAAATATGGTCTACTAACTGGTCTATACCGAGTGCTGAGTTGCAACTCTAAAAACACCAATGCCCTTTTCGATTTGTCATAAATTCACAGTTCGGTGATCTGAAAAAAAGAGCTAACCGACAATGATTCTGACTTTGAATGCAGAATCATTTAACTTCTATTGATTTTAAAGAAAAGCTACTTCCAAAAAACCATCCAAAAAAGCGATGATACTGACAGCTAGCCAGTTACCTCCATTCCTTCAAACATTTTTGAACGGATCTCTTATGCAGTCCATTTTGAGATCGAAGTCAAACTTGGATTTCTTCTTCTATATGACTATTTGGTAACATGGAATTTCCACCTTGTTTCCTTAACGTTGGTTTTTTATCTTATGGTTTTCGGCAGTAAATTGTGAAAATTTGTATGAAATTTTACGTGAACAAACACACCTAATTTTCTTTCTGTCTGCTTGCAGCATTTAAGCTGCATTAAAGCACATTATGCCTGTTTGGTAACGTTTAACCAAGTTTCCCAAACTTGGGTTTTTTCTATGGTTTCTGACAGCAAATAGTGAATATTTGTGAAAATTTCACGTTAACAAACACACCTATTTTGTAAAAATATGGCATATTCACTATAGGTCTGTTCGTTTACTTCCCAAAACTGGTAGTTTTTTTTTCAATTTTAGTCAGAAGTTCTGTCAAAGTTTATATAAAAAATAAAATTGAATGTACTTTCGACTAGGTATTTGAAATAGGTAAATGTCTTTCTGCAACACTTTAAGACTTCAATATCTTTTTGATCCGATTATATCCATACAAAGCAGGGCAAAAGTTTTTTGATATCTAAAAACTTCTAACTTAACTGAAAATAGAAGTTTTGAGAAGTAAACGATTAGAGGTAATATCAAAAAACTTTTGCTCTACTTTGTATGGAAATAATCGGATCAAAAAAATATTGAAAAGAGTTTTGAAGTGTTGCAAAAAGTCATTTACCTTTTTAAATAACTATCACTGATGACAGCCAATAATGAAACATACCTAAAACATCAACTATTTATCATTCCACTCTCTCTATTTTAACAAATTGTTAACCATTTTGAGACTGTTATTCCCTCAATCCTACAAAATTTATTACGAAAACAATTAAACAACAAAAATACGTCTACTAACAAAAATATTCGTTTTTATTTTCATTTCCAGATTCAACTCAAACGAACCATATGAGTGGTTGCTTTACTGGCGAAAGCACTGTCTTAACATCATCCGGCGAAAAGAAGCAAATGAGTGGCTTACAAGTTGGTGATGAAGTTCTAAGCATGACAGCCGATGGCAATACTGTGTACAGCGAAGTCATTCTATTTTTGGATAGAGACATCGAACGCACACAAGAGTTCGTAAAAATTCAAACAGATGGCGGAGCTATTTTGAAAGTAACTCCACAACATTTGGTAATGGTTTGGAACCCAACTAAGAAGCTCATGAAGTTCGTCTTTGCTGACCAAATCGAAGAGGGTGACTTTGTGCTGGTGAACCGTTTCGGTACTTTGGAACCACAAAAGGTGGTGCATTTGTCGGCGATACTGGGCAAAGGTGTTGTGGCACCCCTCACACGAGAAGGGACCATAATTGTGGATTCTGTGGCGGCGTCATGTTATGCTGTTATCGATAGTCAGCGGATGGCACATTGGAGTTTCTGGCCGTACAGATTGTTGGCGACGATGCACCATTGGTTTGGTGAAACGAATTCCATGCAAAACGGTGTGCATTGGTATGCGCGTGCTTTGTTTTCAATTAAAGACTCAGTGTTACCAAGTAGTTGGATGTATCACTGACAGTTTTAGGTTCTAATCAAATTCATGCACATATTTATATATACATAAATTATTTATTACTGGTTTTTTATTAAATATATTTAATAATTTAATTTTAATTTAGTTAGTGATGAAGGGAAAAGAAAGGGGTTGTTGTGTTTGAAATAAAGAAATGTACATAATATAGTCAGTAAGCATGACATCTACCGTTCCAATTATTAAATTCTTCTTTTCTCAAAATGTAAATTATTTTATAAAATTAAGAAATAGAGCAAAACATAAAAGTGAAACATTCATATTTCCTGGCCAGTGTTACATGCAAAAACTTCCATGCATTATTAAATTCAATACCTAGTAGTTTGAAAAAAAAAAAATAAGAAGAAAGTATTTGTTATATGTGTAAGTTGAAAAAAAAAATTACTGTATAAAATGTAGTTAATGAAATAAAAATATTTCTTTTTTCTAATTTTATTTGACTGTTTGTTTTATTTAATTGAATACTTTTTAATATTAATATTTTATATTAAATTATTTTATATAGCAGATAGAATTTTTATGAATGAGAACTTGTGAAAAAATTAATATTTTTGTAAATAGTTAGTTATGCAAATAAACAGTGATATATGTAATTAATTTAATTTCGTCTATTTTATATAAATATATATTTCTTGTAAGTAATATGCAAACAAATATTTTTATATATTTCCCAAATGTATTATCGCAGTTAAGGACTGCAACAGTAAATTTTGTTAAAACATAAAATATTTTTATTTTTCAATTCATTATTAAATAAATTATAACAAATATAATTGGAAATATTAATTAAAAACAAAAAAATACATAAAAAACCCGGGAAGGAGATATGACTGAATGACTTAACGACTGATTGTTTTGTTGAGATATTGAAAATGAACCTTGTTGTATTTTAATTTTTTTTTAAGAGTGAACTTGTAAATAAATAATCACATAACTACAGTTTAAGTTTAAATTAAATATACGTTTTAAGGAAAATTATTGAAAAAAATAAAGTTTTGTAAAAAAATTAATTTAGGTATAAATACCTAATTAAAAACGAAACCTTAAACCCTGATGGAAAATAAAAAAAAATCAAGAAAATTTCTTGAAAAAAATCAAGTCATTTGGTTTTATTTAGTGATTCTTAAAGAGAGTAGCCTGTGCTCAGCCTAACCAAATCAATTTGTTTGTATATTGATCGATTAATTTAATTTTATTTCAAAGATAAACCTTAAAAGAAACGTTTACACGTGAAAATTCAAAACTGATACCAAAAACGAACCGAATACAGGCCGAATAGTATAATTTTGTATATGAATGAACTACATTGCGTACAAACGTTTTTGAACTTCCAAATTAATTTGAGCTTAAACTACATTTCCACCTAACTTTTATCTGAGATTTTACCTCAAATCTTCTTCAAATCTCGTAGATTTACTATACAAATGTATTTCTCAAATCTTGAAGATTAGAAATTAATCCAGCTTAATCGTCCTCTGATAAATACTTTTACCAATCGAACTAACCTATTCTCAAAGGGCGCTGAAGGATTCATTGATGACTGAATTCAGTCGCTCTCACATTAAACATTCTATCTCTTTTTCACTTCATACAAGAAAATGAAACGCCATTTGCATTTTTAAAGGTGCTGTCAAAATTAATCTCTTTGTGTGGTGGAAACACCAAATAGATTTATTAAATCTGAAATGTACTGAGATAACCTCAGGTGGAAATATAGCATTAGGTACTTACTGTTTATTTTGTTTTATTAAAGTCTAATTTTCAAAATATAAAGAAAATGTTCCACATACGCCTCGTGGCAAAAGAGTATAGAACTTGCGCTTATTGCTAGATTCCGTGCGAGAAATTTTTTAGGGCCATTTCGTACCGGTGGTAAAATGCCGGTTGTTTATATCTCAGATTTGAATAAAATGTTATCATTGTTACCAAGATTTGTAGTGTTACTTTTTTATTTGTTTTATTTAAACAAATGATATTCTTTAAATGAATGTTTCGGTAAGTTAAACTCTTTCCGGAGAAGAAAATTTAGTAATGAAAATTTGTGTAATTCCTTATTACAGGTTTTATTAAAAAAAAAATCAATCGAAGTTTCATGATTTAATATGTATATTTATTAAAATAAAGGATATTTGTTTACTTTAGAACCAATCTTTCAATAGCCAGTTAAACTAAGATAGTAGGGGAACTTATTCTTTAGAACAGAGCAAATATTTTTTTTTGATTATTCCTCTGACAGCTAACTGAATGTTTATTTGATGATTGAAAAATCGGCTTTTATATAGTTTAATTATTTTTATATGTGTTAGAACGTTTCTTTTTTCCTTAATTTTAATATCTTGTATAGTGATTTTCTTTACATTTGTATTGACTTATGATTGGTCTACGGCAGCTCTGGTCAACAAATAGGGGTGACATTCTGAATGGCAAAAACGAAGAAACATTTTCGTTTGTGCGAACTATTTGCTTCATGTAACCTTTGTATATAAAATCTATAGTATTATTATGATGGCAATTGATAGCGGCGACATCTGTTACACATTAAGACAACTAAGAAATTAGATTAGAAATATGAGTGGAGTCGCCGCAGCGCCACAGCAGATATCAAGACAACTACGAAAAGTCTTTTCATAATAATACTATAGATTTTATATACAAAGATGTAACTTAAAAATCGAAAGACTTTATTCGTGCGTGCGGAAAAAATCAAACGATAGCTATTTACTTCACGTTTTTAATATTGAGTACCTACCATAAATACGACGTTTTTATCTTGAATCGATCTTAGATACTAAGTATTAGAAATTATAACGACTATCGAGTTTTGAATGGTGACTAGGGCTTCTGAAGCTTTTGAAGCACATACTTCATACACCTGCACTCACGGTCGCAAATATTCATCAAGATTGAATCTTAAATAACATAAAATACTCATTCTCAAATAATATGAAATATATTTGTTTAAAGAATGGAAAAAAATAAGAACTGATTTCTAAATAATTTTATAATAATTAAGTCAAGATATGTAAGTATTATCTGACTAAATTATGACTTTCTTACAAATTAATGGAAGAATTTTTTTGTTTATTCTATTCTTATTTTTATTTTTCGGGACCTAGAGATATGTCACTCGCTTTTCACAACAGTTTACTATTTGTGAATAGCCACCATATAAAATTGAATTGAGACGACTATATTTGTATGGCTAAAAACTCTACTTATATTTTCCTAAATTAATTTTTTAGCCTTTCGTTCAAATTATATTATAATTTTTTATCTTAAATTATATATTTCTTTATACTTTTCCAACACTTTTCTATATTCGACTATTCACCAGCTACATTTATCTCATCCCTAATCAAATTCACAAGTACGTAAAAGTATGCAATGCTATACGTAGGCTCTCAAGCTCGAGCGAACCAAATAAATTAAACGAAATGCGATAGAGAATGGCAACTTTCACCTTCGCACAATTTCTATCGTGACCTTTGACATGGAGTGAATTAGTGGAAGCTAGTGCGCAAACCGTTTCCGACATTTTGACAGTATTTCTCCTTTCTGAGAGAATTTCAACCCACTCCTCACAATTTGACATTTGATGCGACGTTGTGCGAAGAATTAAAAGAAACTCCCTATTTTGTGAAAGACAATTACTGGCGTTGTTCACTATGAACTCAAAAAGTGGATTTATTAATTTTAAAAAGTAAACAAAAATCCAGTTTTTCGGTCCAATATGAACACCAGTATATATGTGACATCTTTGATAGACGTTAACAAATCAAATAGGAAGAGTTTCAAAAGTGACAAAGATGAAACGTTAATTCTAAGAGCTGGCACACTACATCCCTAGAGACGGTAAGGACATCTACATACTCATATAGAAAATTAAATGAGCTCACATTCGGGACACAAACCCAATTACCAATTAATTAGTAGTAGTGTTGCCGTGTACTACTGGAGTACCGGTTGTCCGGTTAATTTCTTTTCAGGTTTAATCTGTCGGTTTTAGCCGAATAAAACAGCTGGTTTTTTAAAAACCGGTTTTCGGTTTTGTATACAAATTTTTTTTAATTTTTTTCATTTGCTTTATAAAAGTTCATGTCAAATAAAGTATACTCGCGCAGCCCTAAGTCCTTATATTTATTTCTTTTTAAATTCCGAGATAGATGGACATCAAATGGCTCTAGGCACATAGAAAAAAAAATGTTCCAACATTTTTAAGATTTTTATTTCACCCCCTGGTCTCCCAATTTTCACTTTAAGGTACTAATTATGGGGCAAGGAATATTCTTATAACACGCGAAAAAATATCATAATGTATAAATTTGATTTAGACGAGTAAGAAATTGTATTGGAGGGGGGTCTATTTCCCCCCGTACAGGCAGGAGGGGAAATTTTTTGAAAATTTTGCTCAAAACAGAACAAAAATTATTTAAAAAAAAACGGGAACACTTTCAATGCCACGCTATAACTTTTTTTAAAGTAACAATTCCATTCTATAATATGATACCTTAAATAAAGTTCTTATTATAAATCGTTTTTGAAAAAAATAATTTACAAACCTAAATATAAAAAAAAAATTATAGTTTTTTAAGTCATTTTTTTAAAAAAGCATTTAAAGTGTGGTTAAATTTTAAGGGCCGATGTTGAATGTGAACCACACCTAAACGTCAAGTTTTTTTCTGCATTTCATTCGACATTTCTCAATTTCAGACTAACTCAGTTTGTTAAAGTTGTATCGTATGTATATCGTGCACTTCCTGATTTTTTCGGGGCACATTTTCACCTCATATTTAATTTATTTAATACATTTTTTATTTTTTTTACTGTGAATGGTGTTCGCTATAGTGAGATCATCACGAACTTTTTATGGCCCGAATTGGATGGTATGGATGTGGACGATATGTGGTTTCAACAGGACGGTGCCATTTGCCACATAGCTAACGAAAGCTTTTCCTTGAAAATATGAAGAAAGTTTGACAATACTTCCGAGAATGTTGACTGGGCAAGGCCTACGTTGTGGTCCTTGCTGACTTCTTTTTGGTACCCACCTTCGGCAAAAAAACGTAGACATGTCCGATGATTTTAGGAACAGCAAATGATTTTTTTGCCGTGGGGAAAGAATCGGAGAGAGTATCCAGTAAATATTTGAATAATACTTTATTTATTCGGTAATTCTTGATAAATCTGAATCAAGAAGAATTAAGAATATAATTTGGCATATTCTTAAATTTACTCCAAGGGGTTGGAATTATCCCTTAATTCGCGACTTGCTTTCATTTTTTTTTATTTCTTCCTTCACCGCCAGTAATAGAAATCATATACAATGCATTTCAAAACTCAAAAATGCTAAATATTTAAAATCAAACAAATCAAAACAAAAATTATTCCAAACAATAAGAAATGTTACTGTCAAAACTGTGTTTTCTGGTGAAGGGATTTTGTTCTTATTCTCATTTTTAAATAAAATAAAATATTGGAGGCTGCGAAATTTAATACCTCATTCAAACGGAGATATCTTGTTGGCAACATGAGAAAAACTTTATTATATTGTTTGCTGTGCATGCGATTTAATAAAACACAATCGGCCCTAGGAAGGTATTTGTCGAAAAGGACAGTTTTATATCAGTTCAGTTGAAATGAACGCACCTCATATTTCTTTCTTCACATGGAATAAAAGAAGAATGCACTTAAAAATTTTAGTGATGAAGGAACAAAACAACAAAATGATTTAAAAATAAATTTGTTCCGAGGGAAGTTCACCATAGATAGAAATGTTTTTTGGGAATGAAACTTTCCGTGGGAACTGAAATTCCCCTTAATTTTTTTGCAATCGGCATTCGCATGACGCAAGTACAATACCTACATATATTTAAAATGAATCTTGACAAGTTAGGAAGAGGCATTTCATCAATTGTAATTTTTATTTTTATTTCAATAATCATACATTTTGCGTATGATAATGATTTCACTCATACATTATACAATACCACAAATTATCACTCACTACAGATCTATAAATTTTCTGTAATAAACATACTTTTTAATTTTGAGAGCACCGAGTGTTACCCTCCTCATAGCAGCGTATTCTTACGACTGACAAAAACAAAACAAAAGTTGCGGCGGCCTAGGATGGAACTCCTTGGTTGCTCATTAGTCTGTGAAAGTAGGAAAATCAAATCAAAGGAAATAGTTCAAATTCTATGGATTTCCATGGATATATGTACTAGGTATTTACTTGGCTCCCAGCGTCTTCTTTTAGGGGGCAGAATGTTCTGAAAGTACAAAAGACAATGATAAAAATCATAAATAAACAATGTAAAGATGGGAAACTTTCGTACGTTTCACCCTCCAAAACCCATTTGTTTACATTGTTGTTTTTGTAATCCGACTCCGTGTCGATGAATAGATGTGAATTGCAACAACAACTTAACGCGGTGAATTTGATTTGTTTTGACAGACTAATTTTTTTCCAAACTCTTATGATATACCTATTTTTTTTTTACTCACTCTGCATCGTTATTTTATTAATTGTTTTATATTTGTTCTAAATGTTTTTGTTTTTATTAAATAGTAACAATAAATAATTTTGATAGAAAATTTGAGTCATATTTTTAATTTTATTAAAAATATTTCCGGCAGCGACTTTTCATTGAATTCAACAAAAAAAAAACTCCTGACATTTCAGAATTCACCTCAGGGGATGTGTTCTAAAAATTCTTGTTTTGAGGGTGCAAACACACTTTTTTTAATGGAATATTATTGAAAGGTACGACTGCACCATCAATATGTTTACCTAAATATAATTTTTTAAAACGAATTGCAGCCAAATGGTTTGCCGTTCCAACCAAATTGAGTTGTTGATTATAGATTATATATAAATTTAATGAACCATTGATTAAAATTTGAACATATTTTGATAAAATGTGCAATTCTTTTTACCTAGTTACATAATTAAGGCTCTCCCAAACCAACGCGAATGCGGAGCGATTCGCAGCAAATCATTCACAATAGTAAAAATATGACAAATACACAACGCTAGACAACAACAAAAATTCGCCGTCGCCGCGAATTCGCGTTGGTTTGGGAGAGCCTTTAAAGTAGAACTAGAATAGCCAACGTAGTGGTTGTAGGAAACCGGGTGAAAACAAGTAATCCATATGACGCACACATAATTGCGAAGTGGTACTCTTCGTTTAGTTTTCTTTAACTTCTCCCGTCAGACGGGAGAGTCCTCACCTTGGTGGAAGCGAACTAAAAGAATTTGGTGCTTGGTGCATAGTTTTCCAGCCTTTTTTTTTGTTCAATGTATGAGTGAAACAAAATCTTAAATCACTGTGCTGTAAATAAGTAAAAACAAATTACATTGAACAAATAATAATTAAATGTTAAATGTTTGCTGGTTATATAAAATGGCAGACCAAGGCAAATGTTAAAATGTCCCGATGTCGTTTTTTTTCCCAAAGTCCATGGACATGTATAAAACGTAGCTATTATTATCCAGACTAATTTTGATAGTTCGTTTCTGTGGAGATCATAAATCTGTGGAAGTATTCCAGTAAGAAATCCAATTTTAAGGAATAATAGGATTTTCACAACAAACCCCAAAACCAGACTTCCGCAAAAACTTTTCAAAAACCATTCACACCAAACATTACACTATACGTTTTCGTTTGACATTAAAGTTTTTCTTTCACCAACCACTTACAATTATCTTTTCATTTTGTTGTTTTCTTCACTTTTATGGATGTAAAATGGTGATTATTTATATAAATATGATCCATATAAAAGCATCCAATCAGTTTCTTTTTTGACATTTTACTAGGCACTGAACTTTTTAAAAGGTACGTTTGTTTTGTTCATCTCTGAATTCCAACAAGTTTTCGACTGGTTTTATATAAAACTTATGTTTTTCGAAAACCTGAAGCTCAAAAAAATTTATGTGAAAACTTGTGTTTTCGATTAGGTTTTTCTCCAAAGCCAATATTTTCGCGAAAACCTCGTTTTGAGTTCGGTGTAAAAAGGCTAACATATTTACTATGAAATTTCTTATTTCACAAACAAATTTCCTCCCACTATGGTTCAATTAACATACATTTATTTATTCAATTATTTATTACTACAAATATGTCTTTTATTATCTTAGAACGCTTTGAATTTAGGTAGCCAATGCAATTTTAAAATAAAATTATATAAAGGGAAGTGAGCACTTAAAAATTCACTTCACCTGCTTTTATACTTTATGAACATGTCCATTGGGTTTTTAAAATAACTGACAAATTTAAAAAAAACCGACGATTTGTGGTGAAAATCAGTAAGTTGCATTAGTGTTAGTGTGGTAAAGGTTACTAGTGCAACTTTATGACATTCACCACGGTCTGAGCTTGTAGGCAAATCAGTTTGACAGCCGAGGATTCCCATCTTTATATTATTTATTTATGATAAAAATGTTTAATATCATGTTATTAAAATTAATAAAGGAATGAATAGAAAACAAATATATATGTAGACCTAAAATTGATAAATTGTTAAAATACTTACGCTTTAATAATAATGGTGGTTTTTGAAAGCCGACACTCTGGCGAGCTCTCCACAACAAAAAAAAAATTACTGGGCGACACGTTGGTTTTTTTTTTTGTGTTTAGACGTTGTTTCTTTATGTTTCATTTAACTTTCGTTTTAATTATTATGTAGGTATCTGTATTTAAGTTTTACAAAAAAATAGGTTTTTATATACATATGTTTAAGTTTTTTAGTTAATTAAGTTCAAGAAAAGAATGCTTCGATGTGATGCATGCAATACAAAATTACAAAGCGAGTGAAGTTAGGTTTGAGCGAAGATAGTAGTGGTTGGCAGACGATCGAAACTTGGGAATGCGGTAGAATGAAACATGAATTTTGCATACTGCAAACACAATGGTTGCGTTTATTCACATTGAGTAAGAACTGCGTTTAGGCTTAGGTTGTTGCTAGTAGTACCTCATGGCATGATGGTTAGTGCGTAGGAACTGTCATGCCAAAGGTCCGGGTTCGATTCCCAGCCGCTGCCACCTAAAAACAGAAATGTTTTTTTCGCGAGGTACTGCCTCTTGCGAGGAACTGACAAATCCTCCAAGAGTATACTTGTCATGAATAAGTGCTTCTCATCTAGCCGTTCGAACTTGGCAAAAAACTGTAGGTCCCCTCCATTCCTGCCAAAAATACGCACACAGGAATGGTTGAGATTTGAAAGTCAAACGGCCTTGGTTCTTCACGAGCTGTTGTGCCACGAAATTTATTTTTTTTTTATTTATTTGTTGCTGCTGTCTAGGTGAAACTGAGATCGTGACAGATATTGATTATTTTTTAAGGCAATGCTTCATTAAATATAAGTGCAGAAAAATGTATAAGTTCTATGAAAAGAAATAATACACAAAACCAAAATTTAAAAGAAGACACGATGACATATAACAAATTATCTCATGACGAATTCCTTACAACCATTTCAAATCGATTTTTTTTCTGGTTGCAAGGACCAAAAAGTAAGCAATCTAGTGTACATACAAATTAATTACAAATGTTCAAAAGTGCATCCAGTTATTACGTCGTTTTGTTAAATTAAAACATATATATTTCGGAAAAAAGTGGAAGAAATAGTTGTGCGGCCATTAAAGTAAAAAAAAACCCAAATTCATTAAAAAATACTCATCAATGGAGGAAAACATTGGCGAGGGTGAGCTTTATATCTTTATTTGACTTTGGGCACTTTGAATCGAAGATAATTGATATTTTTAACTTATTATTAACAATTAACTATATTTTAATTAAATAATTTTGTTTTAATAATTTAATAGCTTTATTATCTATTTAAATAAAGGACGAACACTTTAAATATTTTTCTTTCAAGTCCAGAGAAATGTCATATCTTGCTAGTGTGTGTGAAATCTATCTGAAATCTTGCTGCAAATGCAAGATTTGTTTTGACAGAATAAAATCGATTTTGTTTAGAAAAATATCGATTTTTTCGTTGTAAGGAATTCGACTTTTTGACTGATTCAAAAGTCCGGTTTTTTAAGGAGAGGTACGTGAACCGAGAAAGGTTATCTAAAAACCGACGCATAACACTTCAACTAGCTATCTATGGGAGGGAGAATAATGATCATGGAATGTCAGATCGACTTGATTGAATGTTTCTTACCGCCTACAATAGATTATAATGTTCTTTTTTGTGTCGTGTTTTTATTTTTAATTTGTCCAATAGTAATAATAGAATCAGTTTTTATAGAACGAGATCGGCCTTGCGACAAGTTTATGTAGTGTGAAGTTGCTAGCAGTTGAGAAGTTTGGTGATAAGATTTTGACAGCACATAATTAGGGGACACTTATTAAATAAAACCTGCAATTTCTATGAATAATAACTGAAGCTATGGATGTATTTATTAATATTTGAGTATTCCCTAGCACATTTGACTATTTGCCAGATCGAATAAAAATGATAAGCTCTGAACGTCTGAACTAAGTGGTCCATAATAGCTCTAATCTTGCAACGGCGTAGTTGTAGGTAGATGGAACGACAGCAAGAGTAGGGAAAATTTTGGTTGCTTACGGATTGTTTTGTGAGGGAAATTAGAAATGATTGCTAAAAGTATGGAATAACCGAGCAGAAAAGGGGTATTAATTCCGAAAAGCTACTATAGTGACATCTATATTCACGCCATAAAACTCAACTTAGTGCGTGTCTTCATAATCTTCTTACTGAAAGGTGGCTCAAGTGAGATAGGTAGATTTTATGTGCAAAAGAAAGAGATGTCACCCAAAATCCAACGATTCGCCGCTTTTAATAATAATTCTTGCCTTCAACATGAAGGATTCTTTTTTGTGCGAGTGAGAGATATGTGCTGGAGTTTCATTAGGTGAAATAAGGATAGGTATATTGAACTGATACAAATTTTCTTTGCATAGTGTAGATACGGTGTTCTTCAAAACTTATTAACTCTTTATAATTTTACCACCAGAAACCTGTAATAAATCTAAGAGTAATCTTCTATGTTTACAGTTGATAAATCAATTAAATAAATGAAACGAAATGATAACGACTTTCAGTAAGAAGACAATGCAGATAGGCTATAAGAAAACAATGATATTTACTTCGTTTACAAGCCGGATCTAGAGCTCAAGTTGAAATAGGGTCGAATATTCGACCCAGGTTTCTTGTCACTTGGTTGGGTTTTGTGCTCGATTTAGAGTTGAGCTGAAATGTTATTGAGATTCCATAATAATGAATGGCATTAATGTATTTATTTCAATGCGGAACAAATTTGATTGAATTAATACGAGTACTTACTACACGTATACATTTCTATTAAAACAAACCTATATCTCTACACAAACTCCCCGAACCAGGATTATCTTGGAAAATCTATCGAAATCGTTATATTGCGATTACAATTCAGGATAGTGTTTTTTTTTAAACGATACTCGTTTTATTTTGCAACTGCTTTTGACTGTCGTTTTTTAAATCTACATATGTATGTCGTTTTCCATTGGTTTCACTCTAGAAGACACTCATTCTGAATCCAATGGAACAGTGCTGATGACAGTCAATTCTGAAGTTTTGTGCCTGTATTGCGGTGAATCATTAAATAGAAACTTTTTGTTTGCACACAAAAAAATAATATTAAAAACAATAGTGTCCACCCCTAACTTACAAACAATAAGTTTTCTTTTTGTTTTCCTTATTTGGTTATCAAATTGTATTAAATTCTTTGTTTTCGAGTTCTCAATTAATGAAATGGACTTTAAAAAATAATTTGAATTTGCACCATATTTTGTTTTGACGTTTGAGTTTGAATGTATTAGTGCTTCTCGAATGGATTCTGATTTGAAATCAAGAAGAGAATTTCTCTTCTCAAAAAGAAGCAGAAAAGGATTTGTTTGCCAATGGAATGGATTTAGAACTCTTCCGGACGCTTCGGAAGCCTTCTGGATGTCCAATGAATAACGACAACAGTTTTGATACATGACTTTATGTAGCTGTCACACTTTGTTGTTTGGGTTTAAATTTTTTGAATTCGTGTCCCAATATTTTCAAACATCCATTCTCGTAAATCATAATCGGTAAATGTCATGACTATTGTTTCCTTGAGTATCATTTTGTTTGACTTTGGTTTTGTTATTCGAAATACGGGCACAGGTTTTCCATCACAAATTTCTACTCGACTCCGCTCCTCGAGCGGATCTGAGTCGAATCAACCATTCCAACTCGATTAAGGTATATAAGAGAGCTTCAAGCTCGAATCTGTGGATTTTTGATAGTATAGTTTACTTTTTTTCAAAAAGAAATTTACCAAACGCCGTTATTTAGGGTACCTGCCATATAACCGTTTTTTGACTTTCTCATTGAAGGTCCAACCGATTTCAATCAAAATTTGTAGAAAGAAGCTCCTTTAAAATGTCTATAATAATAATAATGTATACTGAAATTTAAAAATCCAATATTTCAAAAAGGGGTTTATTTTTTTGAAACTACGTTCAAAAATGTATATTAATAAATACTTACTCAAAATTGACACAGCAGCAGGTCTTTGCAATTTTTGTGTCAGTGGTGAACTCACTTCAAATGATCTCTATTATTTTTCCTACATGCACTGAGAATAATGTTAACTATCACATAAATGGCGCTCAAGATAATGCGCTTTTTAAGATTTTTTATTTTTGGATTTTTTAAATCTCAAAATTTCTGTCGATAAGATCACTGTTGTCAAAATTTTAAAGACGAGTGAAGTCCAATTAGAAAAATCTGGTCACATTCGAAGGTTCGACTCGGCGAATAGCAAGTCATAATAGGTGCCTTAACTTGAGATCCGTTGTATTGTAGTGCGATTAAAACAATCTCGTTTGATTTGAGGTAATTAAACAACTTCTTGTAGCGTCAGTCCCACAAATTAAGTTCATGATTAGGATAATTCCCTTCAGGTATTGAAATTGTTTTTCGAAAGCTTATGTGAAATAGCTTCAGAGATTTAAAAACAAACATGAGCGGCTGTTACACCTTATCGCACTCCGCGTTAATATTCTAATAATTACACATTGATTGATTAATTGAAGTTTGATATTTTGATCGTCCGATACAGCCACCATCGCTTTTTGATCAGTCTTGCAGTGAGTGCCAATTAGGATATAGCCTAGTTACAAGCCAACTGTTTGGACAAGCTTTATCTGGTGCATGTGCGGCAAAACTCTTCAGCTTACATTGTTGACTTAGTGTACCTTTAGTACAAGCAACTTCTTTAAATTGGGTATCAAACAAAAGCTAACACTGTCCTTTAAAAAATTGTATAAATGTAAGGACAGACTGTTTTTGAGTGTTGAGATGAGTCGTCATTCTAAAAGCCATACAAAATAAAGGAAAAATGTAAATGCTTTTCTATTCACATAATAACAGAAATAAATCCCAGCAGAACATTTACGGTAGCGTAATTTTAAGATTTACGCCTTACGCTTACGGGCCGAACAATTATTTTAAACATTTTTTTTTAATTATTTCATTTTTCTACTTTACATTGACCATAACTTGTCGATCTAAAAACTAATTGCCATTAGAGCAATGTCTAAATAAAATTCCTATTTCCTATCCGATGCTTAGATATTTACGCAAGTTCATAGGTCTATAAGAGAAAAATTGTCCAATGGCCCACCGGAATGGGTTATGATTTATCTATATATATTTAAAGGTAGATACTTTCACCACCTCCCTTAAACTGAAAGGTATAACCAATCACTCTGGCAGAACCACATTTAAATGTTGTCGTTAAAACATTAATAGCAATTGTAAAATGATAAGTTTACGCAAGGTTTGCATGGACACCCTTTTAAATTATAGTTAATTTAATAAGAGTCACAATGACGTTTGGATAAGTTTAACCAGTTTCTGCAGCGGAATCCTCGGATAAGTTTAACCAAGTTATGTAAATCATTTCCCATAAAAAATTTGAGAGTTCATTAACATTAACCATAAAATATACTTAACCAATTTGTAAACTTATCTAAGGTTTTACGAAGTTGCATGAATACAAATAAAAGACTTAACACTAAAATAAAAAACGAGCTTATTCATTTTTTCAATCTCAGCCCAGCGAACTGAACATTTACCTATATATTTTGTTTTATTAAAATAATAATTTCTTATTTATATATTTGTGTATTTATAATGTAATTATGCTATTTTTAGACTAAAGTATATCTTTTTTTACAAAATACATTCTCAAGAATTTCAGTTTATCAATATTTGAGCGATTCTAGAAAATCGCTTCAAGAATTGTAGATATTACAAGCAATATACACATGTATAGTAATTGCTTTAACTAGTTTTGAACTAATTTATAAAATATAAAACAATAAAAATACAGATAGATACATACATATATAAATACACTTTTTTATAATATTAACATTATTATTTTTGTTATAGAAAAATCTTAAAGAAATGCAATAAAAGTTGTGCTCATCTTTGCGCTTGGAATGTGCTTTCGACGAAAACCTTATGACTTACTGTAGGTACTTTTAAAATTACAATTATTATACAAACACGATTATAATATAAGAACAATATTAATAATAAATAAATCGTTGATTTGAATTTGTTTTTGTTTAATAAATAAGAAAAAAAAATAATTTTAATAGATGTTCGATCATATCAGAACCAATGCCAAATATGCCATATGTTTGGATTCCTTTTTTTGTGATGTCCTTTTTTGGGTTTTACAGCGAAAATTATCACAAGATAAAGTTGTTTAACTTTAGTACAAATTCAATTTCTAACTCGTCCTTAAATATAAAAATAAAAAGCTTAACACTAACACTCCGATTTGGTTGTGGGGTGATTTAAATGTTGAAGCCGAACAAGCAAGATTATCACGAGGATACTTGTTCGAAGGTGGCGCTTCTTCACGAAGCCTACATTGAGATCCTTGCCGTTGGAAGAATTCTCCACAGAGTTCATGGCACGGTGGACATATGATGGCACCCTTGTGTAGCCATCCATTGGCAAAAATCCGAATTGACAATTGTTGGCCGGGAAAGAAACATTCGTATGAGTAATTGGCAACGACTATATGGAGACGTCCATTGTCGCATTTGTACTTGTAACAGCCAGATCCCCAGTGCTGCCATTCTCGTGTCTGTCGACATGAACGTTCTTCCCACATGTTTTCACTATGATCAAAGCATTTTGATCCTTTGCCATAGCTCTCCAAGGCAAAGTTTTTTTCTGGTTCTGAAAATTTAATTGCGGTATTAAAAAAAAGCATAGGTTTCAAGCGCTGTTGTATAGGAACTTACTAGGATTGTTTTCTTCAAATTTACAATGTGAGCCACGAACGATTATGTTTTTACTTCGCCATGTGAACTCCTGAATGTATGGGCAATGATCGGCAAGGGACACTGAACCACCATAAAATCCTTCTTCGCCATCTTTAACGTGGTTTATGGTATCAAAGTTCTTGAAAGAAAAAAAGTTACAAAAAGAACATTTTTGGAATTATTACAAAATTCACCTGATATTCTTTTGGCAATTCGTAGTCGTGTCTTATGAGGTTACAGAGTGCAACTGAGTTTCTATCATCAGTGCATTCGGTTTGAAGGGGATCTCTTTTCACTTTTGAGCAGAAGGGGTGTATTGATCGGCCTCTGGAAAAACAAAAATAAAAATCATTTAGAATAGTTCAAAAAACAAGTTACTCGAATAATTGTATCGTTATTTTAGTGTGTACCTAAAAATAAAATAAGTCTTTTTTTGTTATTGTTTGAGCATTAACTTTGGATAATTTTTTCACTAGTATAGATTTTTGACATAAAAACGGTAAAAATTTTAAACTAGAGTTTTTGACAGTTTCGTTTAGTTTTATCTATCACATAACTAAAACCGACCATATGTTTAGTCCTATTCATTGAAAACCAGTGATCATGATGGCAATTCGTAATATATAATTTGGGTAGCAAAGATTCCTAATAGCGTGAGCAATTCAACGCTTGGGAAATAGTGGGAACTAAGTAGCCGCTGGGCGTTACTGCTGGTTGTCGTGTATTGACAAGGACAAAGAAATAGCAAACCGGACCAGGACCAGGAGCCGCACAACTCAGTTGAATTCGAAGTGGCTTATAAATTTTACACGGATACCAGCATACAAAGTCTTGGCTGTATATTTTTTCATCATGCGTCGAGTGGAGAGCCGGAGAGGATGTTTCCGACTTACTCTTTATTATATTTTTCCGCTAACAGGAGCCAACCAAATTCAACAGCGACGTCGTCAGTATAGCTGTTACACACTAGACAACCCAGAATGTTTCTTTGCAGCTTTGCTTTTACGGGCAGTAGCTTATAATAGAAACTGTTTGTATCCATATGTTCTAGATTAGAGAGAAATGCTAGGATTTATCGAATTCGAAGAAGCCAATCGACTGGGTATCAGAAATCAGTTTCTTCTTTACGATCGCAACTAGATAGTAAATATTCTTAAGCCATCTAGTAGCGTACCTTGTAACTATACTTGTACTTGAAAAAAATAAGTACCATGTACTTAGTACTTGAAAAACACCAATTACAAGTACTTTAGTTCAAGTAAATGTACTTGGTACTTTAATACTGCCCAGTACATTTTTAAGTACTTTTCAAGTACAAGTCTATTTCAAGTATTTTTAAGTAAAGTTGCATTTCAAGTTCTTTTCGAGTACATGTCCATTTCAAGTACAAACCCATTTCAAGTACTTTTGACGTACAAGTCCATTTCTTGTACAATTCGTTGAGTAGTGTGGTTCAGCTATCGAATAATGACTGTTTCAACTCAAAAACACAGATCAAGGCGGTTGATGGCGTCTCGTTGTCTTGACGTCATTTTCTTAAAGTCTCGCAATGGTCGTCATTATTCGGTAGCTCAATCAGACTACTCAACGAATTGAACTTGAAAAGTACTTTAAATTGACTTGTACTTGAAATGGACATCTACTTGAAAAGTACTTGAAAATGTGCTGAGCTGTGTTAAAGTACCAAGTTCAAGTACTTGGAATAAAGTACTTGACAAAGTACTTGTACTTAGTATTTTTCAAGTACCAATTACATTGTACTTGTTTTTATCAAGTACAAGTACGAGTACAAGGTACTCGGTACTTACAAAGTACTTAGGTAGAAATGTACTTAGGTACCTTACAACTCTGGTATGCATATTATATATATATGCACACCAGCATATTATTTGCAGTTATTTACTTTAGTGAAATGAAGCGGGTGATAGCAGTTAATATGGTTTTAACCTTTATACTACGTTTTCATCAACTGTTTTCTTAAATTCACAAAAATTCCCCTACGATATTTTTGCCTTAACCGAAACTAATCTTACTCCCGATTTTCTCAGTAGCGAACTATTCACCGCTGATTATATCACTTTTCGCGTTGATGGTATTAATGAAGACAACGACGTATCTGGTCGTGGCGTTTTACTAGCCATTAATAACCATTTCGATACAACCTTATTTAAGTCCTCACAATCAACTGCTTTTGAATTTGTCATAGTAAAAGTAAAATTGGCATCTCGGAATGTATACATAATGTGTTGTTACATTCGTCCTTCTCAACCTTTAAGTTCATATCAGGTCGTTGTTGAAACTATCGATTTTCTCTTTAATACCGCTAGCTCTAATGATGATATTATTTGCTTGGGTGATTTTAATCTCCCACACATCGAATGGTCTCCTTCCGATAAAGGCACCTACTTCTATCCAACCAATGCCAAATCTGAAAAAGAAACTCTATTGACAGATTGTATTGCTGATTTTAGCCTGTTTCAAGTAAGTGGTGTCACCAATAGCCTTGATAGGCAACTTGACCTCATCTTCTCGTCCGACCCTGATAACTCCATTGTAATTGAAAGTGATCATCTTCTTTCCACTCTTGATCGTTTTCATCCTCCTCTGCTTATGTCTTTCTCTTACGAAACAGTTACTACTTCCACTATTCCTGAATACAGTTTCAACTTTCATAAAGCCAATTTTCACGAATTAAACCAGCTTCTCAATCAAATCAATTTCAACTTTGGTCAAAACACAATTGATGATGCACTAGCAACTTTCTATACTGAAGTATTCAGCTGTTTTGCTCATACTGTACCTTTTTTGCCACGTAAAAACATGTCTACCTCTACACCATGGTATAACAAAGAACTTAGATCACTTCGTAACCATAGAAATAAACTGTGACAAAATTATTTGAGATCCAAGTCCTTTTACGACCATCAAGCTTTTTCAAACGCTTTTACTGAATTTTCTAACCTCTGCGAACGACTTTATAAAGATTATATCATTCGTATGCAGTCCTCGATAAAATCTAATCCCAAATGTTTCTATGAATTCATTAATATAAAAAGAAAATCAGATGGTTACCCATCTTCCTTAACATATAACGATAATTCTTCTTCTGATCCTGCCGTAATTACCAATTTCTTTGCAAACCATTTCAAACAGTCATTTAGTGACAATGATATTGAACCTGATACCCAATATTTCAACTACTTAAAGAGCTCCGCTCAAACCTCATTTACAGCTATCAACATTCTACCAGCCATGATAAAAGAAAAAATCGAAAAACTTAAAGATGACTACTCCACTGGACCAGATGGAGTGCCAGCTATCGTCCTAAAAAAATGTATAAATGCCTTCATTCAGCCACTGACCGACCTCTTCACAATTTCTATTTTGCAAGGCACCTTTCCTCAATCGTGGAAAATATCATATATTATTCCTATCCACAAAAAAGGTCCCAAAAATGATGTCACTAACTATCGCCCCATTGCAAAACTATCATGCATACCGAAAATGTTCGAAAGCCTTATTTATGAAGCACTTTCTTTCCATTGCAAATCACTTCTGTCTCCAGTTCAACATGGTTTTGTTGCGGGCAGATCAACAACTACCAACCTGGTAGAATTTATTTCCCATGCTCTGTGTACAATGGACGATGGAGATGAAGTCGACGTTATTGCTACCGACTTTAGCAAAGCTTTCGACAAAATGTCCCATAAAATTATTGTTTTTAAATTAAAGGCCTTGGGGTTCCCTACTCCCTTCATCTTATGGCTGAATTCATACTTGACCAACAGAAAATATATAGTCCGTTTTAGATCAAATCTCTCCATTCCCTTTAATGCACCTTCCGGAGTACCACAAGGCAGCCATCTTGGTCCACTGCTATTTATTTTAGCTATCAATGATGTTGCTCAGGTTCTTGATTGTGGTTTATCTATCTATGCGGACGATATGAAAATCTTTCAACGCATCTCGTCACCTGCTGACGTAAATACCCTACAGCGCAATCTAGATATGTTTTCCCTCTGGTGTCGTAAAAACCTCCTTGTGCTTAATGTCAGCAAATGCCACCATCTAACGTTTTCACGGAAACGCCTCCCCCCTCCTCCCCGGCACTACTATATAAATGGAGACCTAGTACCCGCAGTAAATTCTTCCCGTGATTTAGGAGTCATTTGTGATAGGGAACTTAATTTTCGTTGCCACATTGACACCGTTATCAATAAAGCCAACTCGACACTTGGCTTTATTGAACGATGGTCAAAAGAGTTCTCTGACCCATACGTTACTAAATCTCTTTTCGTGTCATTTGTCCGACCTATTTTTGAATACGCGTCTCAAGTATGGTCCCCATACCAAACTACCCAAATTAAACGGATCGAAGCTGTCCAGCGTAGGTTTATCAGATTTGCTCTGCGTAGCCTTCCGTGGGACGATCATTATCGACTGCCTCCTTATTTAGATCGCATACAGCTCATCGATCTTCAGTCCTTAGAAAATCGACGTCAAACCGAAGATGTACTATTTATTTTTGATTTATTATCTAGTAATATCGACTGCCCTAGCCTGTTGAGCCTTGTTTTGTTTAGTGCTAATCAGCGTAACCTTAGGTCAGTACCCCTCTTCCGCATCCCTTTTCACCGCACTAACTATAGTTTCTACAATCCCATGTCCCGAATGCTACGAAATGCCAATAATTCTTCAAATGTTTTTGACTTCCACTCCTCTAAATCGGTCCTTCGAAATTCCCTTCTCTCTTACTTTTCCCAATAACTTTCTTCACCCGCCTCTTACCATTTTTTTTTAGAATATTTTCAATTGTTAACTACTACATTATGTATTACGAGTATATTATTATATTTTAAAGTTTTTTTTCCCAATATGTATCTTCTTTGTTTTATATTCAGATATTTTCATTTTATTTATTTTTACTCTAAATTAATGTATTAGTTTTAAGCTGCTTGTAATAAGCGTAATAAATAAATAAATAAATTCTATGTATCATCTATTTAATATTAGTCATGATTAACGGAGACTCAATCAAAGTTGAATTAAAAAGGTAATTAAAAAATTATTGATTGAAATAGAAAATTGAATAATGAGCAACTTCATAAACAAACACTAAAATTGCTTTTATCTAAACTTCTTCTAAATTTTATCAGACATTTAAAATTTTGCAGTTTCACCAACAATGTAGAAAAGGGATATTCTAGGGACTTTTATTTAAATTGAGTTTGCCTCACATCCCTGGATATAAAAGAAGAGGTTGTTTCACTCAAATATGTGAAGTGTATGAGAAAAAGTGAAAAAGCATTATGGATAAGAGGACAATTATTGTGACAGCAAAATATCAGGTGTTGTTGACTGGATTGGCTGAACAAAAAAGACTTTTTAAATTTAATGAAACAAAAACGAGCTTTTAGTGTACAGATGCATTTAAAATCCAAAATCCACCAAATGCTTTTAATTAAGAATAAAAGCATTTGGTGAAACAAAAAACATCATTCAAAGGCTAAATGGCTGTTTAAATAATGAAATAATTAAAAGCTTTTCGTGAAATTGGGCATAACATTTTTTAATAACGATATATAAGAATGATCCTGTAACAGCATTCTCCGTTAAAAAAATGTAAACAGCATCGAAAAAGGAATCTAAATTCTAAACATAAAATAATATTAAATAATGCAAACAAAATTTGATGTAACTTGATAACATTTAACTCAGTCAAACTTGGTGACGTAAGATCTGCCTTTGCTTTGTATTATTTTATCTATATACGAACTCTGAGTGAAGAATTTAAGAGATTCCTCTAGATATTTTTAGAATTTTTTTTGTCATCAATTAATACGAAAATTCTTTAAAACATTCACTATTCGTATAATTTTGTTGACCAATTTATAAAACTTTATGCCACAACCTTATGCAAAAAACTTAACTTCAACTAAGGCTGTCCAACCAGTCAACTGAAAATTTCTTTTCATCAGCTGGTCAAGAAATTCAATCGAAAGTAAATATATAGTTTTTTTAAATCTTCGAATGTTTCGATGGCAAAAATAATCTCCTTTACCTCTAAATAACTTTGACTTTGCTGAAGTGAATCCTGGAAATTCTTATGCTTATATTAAACCGATAGTGGTTCATAGTTTTACGAATTCAAATATTACTGTCGGTTTGATAGTAGTTTTGAGACACCGGTTGCTATATAGAGATAGATTGTTTACTGAACAAAAAAAAAAAAATACAGTAAGAACTCTCTTTGCGAGTAAATAGTAAATACTTAAAATTACATATTTCAACCGTTTCTACCAGAGTTATCAACTCATTAATAATCCAAAATAAACAAACAATCATGGGCTCTGGACGTTTGGCACCATATATATAGGAATTTGAAAAAATAAAATGCCATCTAATTGGTAACAAAAGGTCAACTAGTCCTAGAAATTGGTCAGCCCTAAATAGCTTGTAATCAAGGCTTAAAGTTTCTCACTGTCATTCTAGGTTACACGCGATTTTGGCACCTCATTTATGGGGAATTTGCAAAAATTGTATACCGTCTGAAAGATCTCTAGATCGTGATAAAAGGTCAACTATTTTCAAAAATTGGTCAGCTTTTTTTTCTTTAGAATCTTCAAAATTCATTTCAACACAACACACAAAACATTTTGCACTTCATTTGGGTCATTTCAAAAAAAGAAGTATGCCATTTGAACGGCCATTTAAGCCATTAAAGTCAGATATTTTCATACATTTTTTGCTCTGAATTTTTATCATTATGCCAAAAAAAGTCCGTGACCTTAAAAAAACCCCAACAAATCGTTAAAAAAATTTATAGATTTCAGGGCCTTTCAGGATGCATTCATTTTTTTTTGCAAATTTTCCATAAATGAGGTGCCAAAAATAATCGTTATGACCTTCAATTTTTTTTAATTCATTAAAAATTCATAAAAAGATATGTATGGTTGACCAATCACTGAATATAGCTGTATGTGAAGTGGCCTTTGAAATGGCATATTTTTTTTTTTTTTGAAATGCCCCAAATGAAGTACCAAAAGTTTTTTTCTGACCTTGCAACGAATTTTGAAAATTTATAGAAAAAAAAATGGCTGACCAATTACTGAAAAAAGTTGAACTTTTATAAGGATCTAGAGATCTTTCGGGTGGTATATACTTTTTTTTGTAAATTTAACATAAATGAGGTGCCAAAAATTTAACGTGACCTTGCATGTTCTTCTTTAAGCCTTACAACAAAAACTTCGTTTGAAAGTCAAATTAGAGAATGGATTTCTAGCTTTTAAAAAGGCTACAACAGGGCAATGTAAGTGTTCCCGATTTTTTAAATAATTCTTTTCTGTTTTCAGTCAACTTTTTAGAAAATTACCCCTCCCCCCTGAAGGAAAGGAAATAGACCCCCCTTCGATACGATTTGTTTCTCGTCTGAGTCTAAATTATATGCTCTGATATTTTAATCACCCTAAGCCCAATGGTAGTCACGAGGGAGACGAAAGGGGTGTGATAGAAATTTAAAAAAAATGGTTTTTTTCTATTTACAGCTTGGAATTCAAATAAAGCTGGTATAAGGACCACCCTATACAAAATAAGAACCGGTATTCATTCCGGGATGAATTGATCTAAAAATCACCCAATTCACAAGGTGGTTAAAGTTGTATGGAGGGTGGTCTTAAATCTATAAAATCTGAAGCAGTCAACCGATAATGGATATCAGAATGACATTATCATAGAAAATTGCCACCTACTGACACGCCATCTTTTTATAAAGATCATCTAATCTTCGAAAGTTAAAAAAAATGCAAACAGGTAGCTGAGGTAAATTCATAAAAAGGATCTCGAAGTTGCACTTTTTCTACCTTAATTTAGAGGTCGAGTCCAGAGGTGCGTTTTCGAATGTTATTTAAAGTGCTTCAACTGCTTAAAAGCTTTCGACCTAATGGACAGCAAATGCTCCAGCCAAGAGGCTTTTTAGAGCCCAGGCCCAGGTTCTAGACAACGAAGAAGATCAAAATTCCGGTTTAAATTTCAAGGCATTGCAGATGCCAGAAGGTTTAGTCCATATGACTGGAAGCAGCATCTTCGGGATCGTAGATGATGGAAGCCGCGTTATCCTCCACCATATATAAAGCATAAGAAAGATCCACTGAAGAAAGAGGAAGTGAAACTGAAAGATAATAAGAAAAGCTGAGGGTGATGTTTACAGCAAAAAAGTTAAATTGATAACCAGTCTCAGACAAAAGATCACTAAAAATAATTTGGAAAAAATGGAGTGCAAAAATGAGCTTTGAAGCACCCAAGCATATATTTTTTAAATTTTAGATTTGAAATCATTCAATGAACTTGCATTAAACGTTCATCAAAGTGTACGAATGACATATTTTTCATAAGATAATTGAATATCAAATCCATCGAATGCCCTAGAAATAATTTGTATTTTTTTCTGCACGTATGTATCTTCGCTACAAAGAGTAAGCGGTGGTGTCGTTTTTTTGTGCACTTTTATTTTAATCGAGGAAGTACACACAAAAAACACAATTTTCTGCAAAACGATATAAACATTTGTTATACTTATTTGTACCAAGAACAGGGTTGCCATGTTTCGAACAAATTCGATAGGCCAATTTAGAAATGTTGATAGCCCAAAAGCGGAAACGAAAAACTAGCCTAAATATCAATGTTCTCATACTTCATTTTATTATTATTCTACAAAACAACGGCAAATAAAATACAATTTTTTCTCATAAGAGAAAGGAGAATTTAAATGAAAATTTTGGGAACAACAGAGAAACTGAATAATTTTAAAGTGAAGTTAGCTGCGGCTGATTTGAAATGTCAAGACTAATGAATATTTTAAGGGTATTCATGCAACTTCGCAAAACGCTGGATAAGTTTACAAATTGGTTAAGTTTATCTTTTGGTTAATGAACTCTATCAAATTTTGTATGGGAAATGATTTACACAATTTGGTTAAATTTATCAAAGGATTTTGTTGCGTAAAATTAACCAAACTGGCTAAACTTATTCAAACGTCACATTGTGACTTACTCTGATTGGATTACGTAGCACTTAATCAAATGTTTAAAAAAGGTCGTTCATGCAAACTTAGCGTAAACTTATCATTTTACACAATTTGTAAACTTACGACGTTGTATGAATACCCTATTACACGACGATTCTTTGCGCCTGACTCATTCCGAATTTTCATATCTGATTTCACCGTTTCGCACCCATTGCAAAGAGTTGGATGTAGAGAATCATCGTGTAATATGGGACTTTTCAGTGAATAAAAAGTGGTGCCAAATTCTGTAATGCTTAAAGGGTATGTTTAGAGGGGGAAAGTGTTTTATTTATGATTTGTTTACCCGTTTGGAGCCTTCTAGATCCCTGATTTGATTTTCAGTGAAAGTTTTTTGTTTTCTCAAAATTAATATTATGTACCACTTACGTATTCAATTATGTATTTATAAAAATCGTGTTTACTTTTATACTGTTTTTCTATAACATAACTAAGTCCTTAAATATACGTTGAAGAGACCTTTTACTGAGTATTTCAAACAAAACTTTTACAATGTGCAATAGATAAGCCTTCCAACGACAAAAACTAACTAAAACAAAACAAAATGTTGCATAAACAAAAATTCAAACTCTCATACCGCATCAAGTTCTCCCCTTCGTTTTGAAAACTTTTCCAGGAAATTATTAAAAAAATATGTTAATATTTTTTAATAAAAAAAATAAAATACAAAAAAAGTTAAACACAACTCGTAAATTTAAAAATATATACAAACCTTCCATTATTCATTTGAATCCAGTCCTTGCAACTTCGCATAGCAAAGCTACAACCCAATCCTTTGCCCCAGGATAAAGGTGATGCCATAGTGAAGTTTGCTTTATACCAACCCGAATCCTCCATCAAGGCAAGAGTGATTCGTGAAAATACCGGGCTTTGTGTGTGGGTTCCAGTCATGGCTTCATTCTAGAATTAAGGAAAAACAAAAGAGAATGAAAATTGAAATTACAAACATTTTATAATTATTCAACAGGATTACCTACACCAAAAGAGCCAACCTTTATTTAATATAAGCCAATCATACTTAAATCCTGAGGGATGCTAAGAATTTTAAATACCTTTCTGGGTCTCTTTAGTTCTATTGTCTACTTGATTAGCCCTTAAGTATTTGCAAAGGTTTCTCGCACGAGTTCATTTCAATTCCGAGAAAGGTGAGAACTTACGAGTAAATTGGGATATAATTATGTTTTTTATTTCAGTTCAATTGGAGACAGAAAAAAAACTTCTCTAAACAAACTCTTGGTACTCGTAGGTAAGCAGTAAGGAGTGGTTATTGATCCGAAGAAAAAAAATTAAGCTATAAACATAGGTGCTACGAAATTTCTTCTGAGGAAGAACTCTAAATATTGTCTCAGTAGGATGAATGCATTTGAAAAAAGTAGCAAAAAAGTGGTCAATTTAAGAAATTACTTCTCGCTACAAAATTCTACAAGACCCCTCTGTCAATAGAAAGTTCATTTCGAATGAACTTTATTAAGACAATTTGGACTCTTTAATATATTCATTTAAAACTCGTATTTTAAGTTCTTAAGTATTTATATAAATAACACAAATTTTGTAATGCGTCCAACTGGCTGTTGAAATTGAAGCCGTTAGGGATCTCGAATAACACGAATAACAAACCAAACATTTCCAGATTTAAAAAAAAAGACGAATAATCTCCAGCACCCTTGGGGAAGTCGAAAATAAAAAAGTGAGGGAAACCTTTTTTCATGATAGAAAAAAAGAAGATGTTTTTGTCGATTTGAAATTGTTTCAGTTAGATAAAAAGTTCTCCTACTGTTTTGAAATTTAAATAAAACCCGATACAACTCCCCCGTCCTTGGGATGTTTTGAAGATGTTGCTAAGACGGACATATTAAGATATAAATTTCTTATTTTTTGAATTAGGAAGAATAAATGTGTGAGAAAGCATTTTGATGGCCATATTAATTTTGGATACAATTCAAGTAATAATAAGTCTGTAGCTAAATGGTTTGAGATCGAAAAAAATTTTAAAATCAAAAACAGCCAATGCGACGTTTGATTAAATATATTAATTTAATTCATGAGATCTTTTAGTACTAGTAGGGACGTTAGTACACGATATGAGGACATAACTGTTATTTTGACCTGACGGGTTTAGCTTTTTATACACTGATAGGACACATCCTTAGGTAACTTTTAAGAAGTGTTGCCACGATGGCAACAATGCAAGTGTCCATTAGAATTACTTGAGTCGGCCTGTAAGTAAAACTAATCCTCCATTTCAACGTGACGGATTAACTTTCTGTTTAATAATACTCCATGCCCTAAGGTTACTTTAAAGAATTATTGTTTCGGTGACAATACGGTCAGATTTGAAGAGAGGGGGTTGCTTGTATACCACAGGCAAATTCCAAAATTGTTTATATATTAGCCTGTGGATCGACAACCAAAAAATTAGACAAATCCACGGGAGGTCTCTTTGGATTCATCCAATTTACAAACATAAGAATACATTATTAGCTTTTCTTTTCTTTTCTTTTCCATGTGCGTGGAGGAGGGGAGGTGTGTTATTATACGTTTTTTACATTTTCTCATAAATATGGTTTATACCTTACCATAGATAGGGGCATCGATGGATTAAGCTCAGCTTCAGGACCATGGTATTCCTCCCTTTTTTCCCCCTTCAAACCAACAGTGGTAAGGGGTGACTGAAACTAACCTTATTTTTCAGCCTGAAGACTTGAGTTTTTGTACAATAATAACACATGTTTTAAGTTAAATTTCAAAAACCGTTGCAACTCTGGAAACATTGTCAGATTTTGGGGAGGGGGTTGCCGAGTTACTATTTGTATTGGCACATGGATCGAGAACCATCCATAAAATGATGATGTGAGGGGTCTCGTTGGATTCATCATACTTGAAAACACAGAAACACATTCTTCGTTTACCTTCATACCCCTCTCAAACGCGTTGGGACGGAGAAAGGTCTTAGTACAAAAATAGTAATCTTTCATATATGGTTCCCGCATTTACTTGATCATCGATATGGGTGAATCGATAGATTGGTGTCAGTTTCGGGACCGCCTCCTCCCCTTTTCTACCATTTAACCCCTATAATGGGGCTGGCACAGAAACCAACCTAAATTATATCAACCTGATTAGTTGAGGTCTTGTGCAATGATAGAATGTACATAACTAGAGATTTATTTTCAGAAGTATTTCCACCATGAAAATATTATCAGATTTGGAGGAGGGGACACTGTCTGCTTACTAGTGATAAACTACGACACTCGTTCTATGTCCGTCTGTAGATCGAGAACGGCATGCGTTGCACGTTGTCACGAGAGTAATTTAACATACTTGAAAACAAAGAAACATAGTATTGGTTAATCCCCTCCTGCACTCATGTTAGCTTGAAAGGAGTTAGGGAGCTCAGTTAACCGCTTATACCCGCCATACTTGATTTGTTAGATCACTAAGAACTTTTTATCATATAACTAATTTTAGAAATTTAAGTACCTACTAGGTTTGTTTGTTCTTATTTTAATTTTTTTATTATATTGCACAAAACCTCATCCCGTCAAGTTGATTTTAGTTCCAGTCTCATTATAAGGGGTAAAGGACAGAAAAACTGGGGGGGGGGTGGTATTAATGGTCCCGGAACTAGAACTATTCATCGATATACATATCTATAAAATATAACTCGATTCATATCAAAATAATAAGTTTGCAAACACCCCCCCTCCCCGAAAATCTGACAGTATTATCAGTAACATTACTACGATTTTTGAAAGTTAACTTTGAACATGTTTATTTTAGTATACAAAAACTCATGTCGTCAGGCTGAAATAGAAGGATGGTTTCAGCCACCCCACACCACTGTTGGAAGGGGGGAAAGAGGTGAAATAACATGGTCGTGAAACCGAGCCGAATTCATTGATACCCCTATCTATGGCAAGAGTAAATTTAACTAGGCCAAAATTAACGAACTGTAATTATATGGGTGAACAGATTCACAAAAGTGAAATTAATGATCATTAATTTTTTCTGCTTCAGCGTCGTCAGTTTCACTTGATTGAGGTTTACTTAAGATTTTTAATTTTCTCTTAAGTGAGGTGCACTTAAGAGCTCTCATAACTTCTGAAGCAAAAGTAAATTAAACTACACTAAAAAGTAACAAACAAAAAAACAGTTCAACTAAATTTGTTCCAAAGTCTATTTTGTTAGTAAATGCGTTTTACATTTAATCAACGTTATTCTAATTCCGTTAAACAAAATAAAGGAAGCTAGTTCATAAACGAATCTTCCATATTGTATTAACAAATAAAATGAAAGCCTATTATGCTTATAAACATTGCTTATAAGCGCTCGCAACCCCCGCAAGATAAAAACTCATTCCAAAAATCGTTACCAAGTTGAGTTGCTTAAAAACATGAATTTTAATGGATTTTACAGCCCTAGTCGAAGAACCGCTTAGGCACTTGCCAGCAGGCATGATGGGCACCGTAAAGACTTAAATACCAGTAATTGACATTGAATATGACCAACATGAAATAATATTAACAGCGGTAGCCTGGTTGTTATGACATTTTTGAATTCAAATAAAAAGCAAAAAAGGTGACTTTTAATTTAACATTGAGTTCTTGAGAACTGCCATAATTAGGAATATTAAAAATTATGTTTTTTTTTATATAATCCCGAAGAATTTCGACCTACACTTAATTTAATATATGAAGCTTATTTTAAAATAATTGAAAAGACTAATATGTGTACATTTAGAAAATCAAACAAATTCTCCGATTTCCTCGAATTTTGTGTTTATTTAGAAGAAACATCAGACAGGCAAACAATAATTTCTCGAACGCACCCACAAATTGTTGCGAATCACATGGAACGGCAATTTATTTTAAGATTTTCCAATCCTATAATTTCATTCTCTACGCGTTGTCGAGCTGTGTCAATATTTGTTAAATAAAATAAAATTTGCAATTCTTTGGAAGTGGAAACGGGCGGTGCGGCGAACGAAAGAGTTCCTTTAAAAGCGAGGCAGATTTCAGTATTCATAAGCCTTTGCAAGACGATTGCTGTTATTGGCTCAGTGTCACCCAGTAGCTACAATTTTTACCTCTAAAATTCTTTTTTCCCAGTGAGTGAGAGCTGTTCCCTCGCCACCTTGATCCTCCAACTCGGCACCTTCTAGGTCTGGGCAGTTGAAGTGTTTGCGGGTTTCTTCGACGACACGAGGTGTCACCATCATGTCAACCACCTTTCGAATCGTCCCACCCCTGACAGACCACTTATCACGAACAATTTTGCGAATTGTTCTGTCACTCCATTGGTGGATCTGTAGCCTGGAATTCAGATAGGAATCAATTGAAAAAAATTTGCATAATTTCCCTGATGGATATTTATGTAAGTACTTACTTTTCATTGAGGAAAGGTTTCCCCGTATCGAATTTCCTGGGGGTGCGTGGCTCACCATGTTCATCGCGAAAAAAAGCATACAAACTGACTGAAAAGCCAAGGGCATGTAAAATTTCATGCTTTACGGTGGACAGGAGTGTTTGTAATTCCTGTGGTTTAGTACTTATGCTATCTGGACATAAGTTGGCGTGGCCAGCTATTGGTCTATCAAGGGCAGCTTCTTGTTGACAGTGAGCGGCATATGCCACTGTCAAGCCTTTATGGCAACGTTCTGTCTGTCTGGCTGACACATAGAACACAAAATCGGCATTTTGAATGCCTGGTCCTCTCTGTGTGGTTGGTTCAGGGCGGCAATCCTGGCCTGTGGCATTGCACACCCGACACACCTGTGTAGGGATATATTTGTTTGTATTATACTGTTGTCATAGAATTTTAGGGCAGTGAAAACTTACATCGAGATGCTCGTCAGGAACTTGAACTTCACCGCACATTGTTATCAATTTACAGTGATCTATACAGTGAGTTAGGGAGTCCTTAACAAATACTTGTGTGCTGTCACATTTCCTGTGAAATAAAAAAAAAGAGTACTCGGTTAGTAATAAAAGTTACAAAGTTTTTAATTTGTGGAGACTAGAGAGCAGAGCATAGAGTGCATTTAAAGCAAAACAAGGGTATGTTCTTGAGGTATGTTTGGAAAAACGAACTTTTATTATAGTTGTCAGAATCTCGCTGATATGACCTAGTTTCAGAAAACATACTCCCAACCTAAGGCAGCTATTGATTTCAATTGTACCATGTTGCACCTGAGGAAATCTCTAAATAAATATTGTGTGAGTAGCTTTTGAAACTATGTACAGTTACAAGAAGTACAAACAATGGGTCCTATGCATATTTAACAACTCAAGAAATCTCTTCAGTATTAGTAAACAAAAGGAAGTTCGTTGAAATCTTAAATAAACAATCTGTTAATACTGTTTTCAATTGACACTATGTTGACTATAGAAATGAAATTATTTTGAATCATTGCGTTCAGCCATATTAATCATTAGAAAATACAATTGCCAATTTGAAGTGCATGCCCAAATGTTGCTACACGGACATACAACTTGAACACAACTTGACCTGCCTGGTTCTTGGTTCCCAGAACCAAAACATATCACTTGATTTGAAAACCAACAAGATTAAAGGCTTTTTTCATTCTCAATTAAATGGCAATTTTATTTATAAATATTTTGACCTTTAATCTAACAATACCCGGATGCTTTTAGACAACGTTTTGTTATTTATACATGCCACAAAAGGGCATGTATGGCCTGGAATTGTAAAGAATCTATACCATTTGTGTTAGCAGTTTTTTTTGCGAGTCACTACTGGAAGGATGATTTTAATTCAATAGAGAGACAGAAAAATTCATCTAACTTTAAAATTTAAATTCCAAGCTGAAAAAGTATGAAATCTAAAAAAACACGTGTGGTGTCCCCAATCAACTATTTACAATTTTTTTCATTTATTTATGGATGTACATTGTACATGTACACATATGTATGATTGTATTCTTTACACGCCTGCTTTGTCATTTGAATATGCCTAATGGAATTTAGAAAATACAGCACGATATTAATTTTTGTGGAAAAACTAATAATATGCAAGTTAGGTTGGAATGAATATTTTAGCTATTAGAAAAAATATTTTTTTTTGCAAATTGTTGGGAAAAATTGTAGCAGAAATAACACGTGTTTGAAGCAGGAAGCAGGACACTTTTGGAAATTCAAATTCAAAAGTAGGCATCACATTATTAATTGCGAGTTAGTTATAGATTTTTGCTGTCAATTTTTGTACCTGAAAAAAGCGAGTGCAAGTTTTTGTAAAACTTCATGCTAAATTTATAATCTACGCATACGGCTATAATTTTTGAATAATCTCAATTATAAAGTCAAATCATTTGTTTTTCATGTCTTTCATATAAAGTGTTCGAACGAATTTTTAATCATTAATGAGCAATCTATTTATTAATAAAAATTCGTTAAACATTTTTTTTACATTCATGAATATAGTGTTATTACGGTATCGTATTTTTGAATACCGAATAATGAACAAAAAAAGAAAAGAAACCAAATTCAACTCAATTTTCAATTACCATTAAATAAATATCCATTCTTTACAAAATTGACTTTGCTTCAAATAGAGTATAATTTAAAGTCATAAGGATTTCAGTCTGTTTAGCAATAAACCTTTTTTTTTGGATGAAGTTGGTCTATCGGTACCTTTGCACTTCACTGCTTGCAAGTGTTGTTCGACATAGAGTATTTCAAATAATTGGTTATGAAAAAACAAAATCATAATTTTTTTTCGAGAATTTGTACTGCGTTTCACCATTATATAAGCATTGTCTCCCAGGTGGCAGTAGCATCAGGGTTAAGTAATTTTTTTGGCATTTTTAAAGACCACATCAAGTAAAATTGAATTTTTTAAGTTCTTGGCCTGCACAAATCCAAGTCTAGTTTTAAAATAAAGTGGGTAAGCGCACCCAAACATTATTATTTTTTATAATTAAAATTAAATTTTCATTTTGCATTGTTTGTTGTTTTAAAAATTTTTTCTGAAATACAGAGCATATAATGAAGAACTTCTGAAATACAGAACAATTGCATATTTTTGTATACAAAATAATTCATAATGAACACCGTCCTCAAATACATATCTATGAAACTGTGAGGTGATAAATCTGATTATGCTATCACGCCAAATGCGATTCCCGAAGTGTGAAAAAATGAAAACAAATGCCAAAATGCTTTCAAATGATAATTCTTTAATCACAATCCATTCATGCTGTGAAAACCTGTGAAAAGATAAGATACACTACAACCATCTTTTACTATGAGAGATTGAGAAAGATGAGATGCATTTCTTATTTTAGTACTCTCTTTGGGAGTTGTTTTTCACAACGAGTTCGGGAATCGCCTTGCGCGTGTTTGTGAAGTGATAAAATGATAAAACTCTGTGAAAACTGAAATGATACCTTTTTTTCACTTCACGTTTTCAGTTAGGGAATCGACCCACTGTTCATTATAATAATGAACGCATGGTCACCGTAGTTATTGGGTATTTGAAAAGATCAAATCCAATAAAATTAATTCACGCCATCTTCCGGACTATAAATGGTACAAACTTACCTACGGAGAACTTTGGTGAGCTTTAGAACTTCCAGCTGTAGCTGTCAAAATGAAAGCTTTGGAAAGGCAGTGGACACAGTTTAATTTTAATCGTGAATGAGTAAAGTTGGTTGTAATAAAAGTGAAAATTAAAGTTGGTGATTTAATTTCAGTATAGTTGGTGGTGAACAGTAAATTATTTTCTAGTAAGAAAGTAAAGTGTTTTGATTTGCAAAATAAAGAAGTGGAAGTTCAAATAAAGTAAATACGTTATAATAACGACCTGAAAAAATATTACATCATCTGCAATTTCCTAAAAAATGCTAATTTAATGTTAAATAATATTTGTATGATAATTTTATCGAATGAGTTTGACTGACTCGTACTTTAAAACGGCTGGATTTACGATAAAACATGTCAAAACCTATTTTGTAGAGCGTTAAATTTTCTACAAGAAAAACGTATGTGGTTAGTTAAGGTACTTGTTAATATTAAGTTATAAGATTTTAAATAAAACAAGCGTTTCCTCCCATACAAATCGTATGGAAAACATAAATCTGCGAGGAGGTATGTCTTAACATAAATTTAAAGAGCTCTAATTTTTACAGGCGTCTCTGTTTGCTAAACTGAAACTTTTGAGCCCGTTTGCAAGACAACTTTTTTTGTCTGTTTCTTTATTTACTTTGCATTGTTAATCTTTAGGTACTTTAGTGAAAGTTTTTCTGCTTAGTTTCCGATGAAGTTCGCAATACAGCCTATTTTCACAAAATAACAAAAAAAAAATTTGTTTTGAGTAATTAATTAAAAATAAAAAAAAAATAAATTTAGTGGCGCAACAGCTCATGAAGAACCAGGGGCCTAGTGACTTACAACTCTCAACCATTCCTGTGTGCGTGTTGGTGGCAAGAATGGAGGGGACCTACAATTTTTTGCCGAGTCCGAACGGCTAGGTGAACAGCACTTATTCTTTGACAAGTATACTTGGAAAAAAACATTTCTGTTTTTAGGTGGCAGTGGTCGGGAATCGAACCCAAACCATTGGCATGTCAGTCCTACGCACTAACCATTATGCCACGAGGTACTACAATTGGTAATTGGTAATTGATTAATTAATTTTTAAGGACTAAGGAGGTTTTCCTGCTAAGTTCATGTGAACGAACCACCAATTTTTGTTTTGCTTAACTAATTCACAATTAACTAGTACTCAAAAAACAAAACAAATTTTTTTCGGACCGTTTACCTGGTAGTTTTCCTGATAAGTTTATTTGAAGTTAACAAGATACTCAAAACCAACAAAAATGATTGTTTGCCTTGCGTTGCTAATTCGCAAAATTCTCACAAACCAGTTTGTTTTCAGCTCGATTATATTCATGTTTGAGAATGTTATACTTCTAAGATCATATGAAGTTAGCACTTTTTGCAATCCAAAAATGCAATTAGATTTTTTAAGCGTAATTAAGTCGCAATTAATGCTTTCTCAACAAACCGGTATCGGTTATTTAAATTTTTGAGAAAGTGGTCTCGCTAAGTTCACGTGAAAATTACAATTTGTCCATTTTTCGCGAAAGAAACAAACAAAATTTTTTTGCGTATAACTATTTTGTAATTAGTTCTCAACACTGAACTTTTTTCCAGTCGTTTATCTATATTTTTGATAAAGTTGCCCTGCTGAGTTCATACTTATGTATATAGTAAGCAGCACACCCATTTTTTCGCAAACCAAAATCGCAAATGATTTAATTTTTGCGTAACTAATTCGGAATTAAGTAGCAAGCTTTTGATAATAATAGGATAATTTTCTATCGCAATTTCCAAAAGTGTCCTGCTTACTTCAAATACATCCTTTTCTCAGCAATGGAGCAAAGTTACAACGTAATATTCGAAGTAATTGCTGCCGGTGTTTTTTAATAATTTGTATTTGTATTTTAAGTAATATTTTTAGGAAATTCTTCTTGTACTTAAATTTTCTTAACTATTTCTATGCAATTGGCATTTTTGATAAACTTGAAAATAGAAAAAAAAAAATGATATAAAAATTTCATTTGTTTGGATGTGGGCAATCTCTAGGACGAATTTGACATATACCACTGGCAGGATTTCAAAACAAACAACGAAGATGTAGGCACAGTAGGAAAAAAGTAATCTGATTGTTAAAAATAAACCAATTTTGTACATTTTACCTTTGTAGGACTATCATCGGATTTTATTATTGATCAGCATTTATCAAAAGTATAAATTTTGCAAATCCGTTATATGCACAAAATAATAAAGTATTTTGCTGTCAATATTTATTCCTCAATTCTGAAAAGAATTCTTTGAAACTTCTCTATATTTTCTAATTGCAGAATCAATAGTGATACGAAAATACGAATATTTTATTCGAGAAGCCTTTAATCTTCGTAAAATGGATGCATTTATCTACATACAAACATATATTTATGTCGATGATTTCGCATATAATTCATTTCCCTTTTAAACCGAAAAGTACAAAATGTCTAATGGTGGAGTTAAATAAAACTTACTGAGAATGCAAGCAGCACGTAGCTGTTACCTTCTACACAATTATTTAATTTTCTTATTTTCTTATCATCATGTAAATTTAGGGCTTAAGAGGAAGAAGGTCAGTTATTTTTGCTTCGAAAAGTTAAATAAAAAACTACCAAGAATCCCTAGGTGTCGGAAATGAGATTATGAAAAAGGTCTAAGCAGATAATTGTTTAGGATTATCTCAAATTACAACAATTAATTATTATTTCAGTTTCCTAGAAAAAAGTATAGACTTTTGAAATTTCTTAACTAAAGTATCTAAAGTTAAATATTAAATTCATAAATACCCCATTAAAACAAGCTAATAGAACCCAAAACTTTTGAGAGGTTTTTGCGATACCAAATTACCCTCGTATTAAGATTATCCGATATAATAGCACGTTTTGTAGACTTGATTCAAAAATAATAAGATATTTTCCATGAACTTCTTTTAAATGATAATAAAGAATGCTTAAATTGATTGAAATGAACTTGAAAAAAGGACTTCAGATAATGACTCTTTTTGACAGAAAACGCCTGTGTTGAAAAATCATGGAATAAAGTTTTCAGAAAAGATAGGTAATGATTTATGTGTTGCATACTATTGGGCTAAATGATTAATTAAACGATTATAGTAGACAAATTTGTTTAATTTGTGAAGTACTTAATTACGTGAAAGAGATTAAAAAAAAAAAAAAATAAATTGATAGCCGGTTATAGAAAATAATTTAATTATTTTAATACCTGTTTAAGCGAATGATGCCTTTTGTTTCACGAACCATCAATGCTTGCTCCCAAAATTGTACTGCTTCAGGTAACACAGTATTCTAAAAATATAAAAAAAATTTGTATTATAAGTAAATGTCCACCATTGAATCTTAATTAATTACTCACATTAATTAGTTCAAATTTGTCCTCGTCTAATCTGCAAGAAAAAAGAAAACATGTAATATGATTAGTCTTGATGTTTTGTAACTTTTTTAAATAAAAAAATCCCAAATTTAGGAAGCCATTCAAACACTGATTTCAATACGAATTTGATAAATTGAATTTTTAAGTTTTTGTAGTTTTGCTTATGCAAACTTGCAAACTTCTGGGAGAGAAAATTGTAGATGTAAGAAATTGTCATTATTTCATCAAAAGGCTTAATCAAAATGCAGCTAAAAGAACGAAAAACTCATTACTAAACAAAAATGATGGATGGTTGTCAAATGTTATTTGGAATGACAAACAGATCATTTATAAAAAAATTGTTTGAAGTTACAGAGAGCTATTACAACGGCTATTAAATATACAGATTGCAATTCTAATTATCCACTTTTCAATTGAGGCAGTGAGAGACATAGTGGCCTAACTGTAATTTTATCGAAATTGAGTTTAGTTTAAAAATTTAATCTGTATCAAACAATATTTCGGCATTTAAATTGTTTGAACTGATAACCCCAGGCTATACTTATAGGACTTTTTGCATCTAAAGGCCCACAAGAAAATTATTCAAAACTGGAGTGCTAGAGTGGCTTATCTATGTTCAGTTATAACTTTATTTTGAAGAATGAATAATACAAAATCAAAAACCTTTTTATGGCCTTAAGTCCTACAACTTGGCGTTTCTTTCTGGCTTACTCACTTTGACTCATCAGTGAGTGAGGGACTTTGTCATACGCAATTTGTATTAAGTTTAGTTTAGCTAACATGAATTCCTTAACAAAAAAGATAAGAATTCCTAATCATTAAGATAGATGGAGTTAGCCGCACGAAACGCCAATTTGTAGGAATAAAGGCCATAAAGAGCTATTTTGATCAATAATTTAACAAGTCCAATCCTTAATGCTAAGTCTTCTACTTGGCTGATTTATTTCGGTAGTATATAGAATTTGTAGTATAAAAAAACTTTCTCGTTTAACTACAGACGGAACTCTACCGAGGATCCCAGGCTATGCTATTTTAAAACAAAAGTACGTATAATTACCGTACACGGTACTTCTTTTGAAAAACCAACCAAAAATATACTTTTTAATTATTTGATTATTGAGTAGGTTTGTTTGGCTTGTTGGATATTTTCTGAAAACTCAAACTATGAACTGATATACCTAAATGCCGTAATTATTCAATTATTATTTTATTTTTGTATCAATTGAAAAATAGTGGTAAAAAATTTACGAAAAAGAATTTATCGCTCTTAAAGCCATCAAATAATTACAAGACGACAGCTTTTTAGCTATCGTTTAAGTTCTATCGTTTTGACGACAGGCCAAATTATCGTCTAAACGATTAATTAAAAGATAAATATAACAATTAAAATAAAACCGAATATGGTCTGTCGGAGTTCCTTATTCAAAACTCGCACAAAATTACCACTCTACTTATCTTTTGTTTCCTGGTAATTTTCCTCGTTAAAATTTCTCTTCTATCTTCTCGAAACTCCTTCTTAGTTCTTTCACTCTTCGAATTAACTTTTCTTCGATTTGTTTTCTTTAAATTTTCCTCGTATTCTCAAATAACGGTTAGTGAATCTCTCTGGGTCTACGAGCAGAAGAGGCGAGAGGAACACCGTCTTCTCAGAAGGAAAAAAAAGGAGCATGAGAAGCGCGCGATCGAGGAGTTAGAGGGATGCCATTGCAGGAATGAAGTTCGGAAGTTTTACCAAAAGGTAAAAAGAACCTTACAAGGGCAAGGACGAACGGTGTTCCCCCCGTGGTAGAATCGCAGTCGGTGCTGAGGATATGGAAAAATCATTTCTGCAAATTGTATAACGGCGATGACGAACTGAATCCCGCTGCCATGCAGATTGCACCATTCAACCTGGACGACGAAGCTGCTGGAGCTGATGGCCTCGCGGCCGAGTTATTCAAAGCGGTTGGCGATGAATTGGTTAGAAGTATGCACAGCTCATCTGCAAAATATGGTCGGAGGAAAGCATGTCCGATGAATGGAACCTCAGAATTGTTTGACCGATCCTCAAGAAAGGTGATTCTTTGGACTGCAGCAACAACAGAGGAATCAGTCTTCTTAACATCGCGTACAAGATCTTCTCAGCCGTACTTTGTCATTTGCCATTCGTCAAAAACCTGATAGGTTCATATCAGTGTGGCTTTAGAACAGGGAAGTCCAGCATCGACCAAATATTTGCACTACGGGAGATATTGGAAAAAAACCCAGGAGTTTCAAAACGATACCCACCACCTTTACATCGCTTTCAAGGTCGCGTATGACAGCATTTATAGAGACGAGCTATATGGAGCAATATCTTGTTTTGGCATACCTCATACCTTCTAAACTTGTCCGTTTGTGCAGGATGACGATGAAGAATGCACGCTGCTCCATCAAGATCGGCAAAGACCTCACCGATACCTTTGATGTCAAAAAAGGTTTAAGACAAGGCGACGCACTGTCATACGACTTTTTCAACATCACTCTTGAAAGAATTGTGCAAAACTCTCACGTCAACACTAGAGGCAAAATTTTTTCAAAAGTCCGTTAAACTACTCGCTTACGCCGACGATATTGAAATAGTTGGACGAATACTGCTTTCGTGAGAATTGAGGAGGAAGCCAAGAAGATGGACTTAACGATGAATGCAAGTAAGACCAAACATATTCTGTCAACAAGAAAGGACACCCAAGACCGACATCTCGGTCAGAACGTCAATATACACAGTTATAATTTTGACGTGGTCAGAGATTTTGCCTTACCCAGGCCCCGCTATAAACTCAGCGAACGATTCCAGTGCTGAGATCAAACGAAGAATTACTCTTGCCAATCGCTGTTTCTTTGGGCTAAGAAGACAATTGATTGAGAAGCAAAGCCCTCTCTCGAGCAACTAAACTGTCCCTGTATAAGACGCTTATAATCCCAGTCCTGATGTATGGTGTAGAGATGTGGACGCTATTAACGGTGGTTAAGAACGCTTTAGGCTGTTTTGAGAGGAAAATTTTCCGGGTGATTTTTGGTCCGGTCTGCATAGATGGGGAATGGAGAAGAAGATACAACCACGAACTGTACGGGCTGGGTCACCTAGAGCGAATGCACAAGAATGCTCCAGCCCAAAAAGTATTTGAATGCAGCCCCGTGGGACGGCCCAGTAGAGGAAGACAGTGCAATAGGTGGCACACGCAAGTGGAAGAGGACCTTAACCAACTTGGCGTGCGAAACTGGAGACAGCTAGCTAGAAACCGAACCGGCTGGAAGAGGCTTGTTGGTTGAGGCCAGGGTCCACCCCCGACTGTAGCGCCACCTTAAGTAAGTAAGTATAACATTTTAGGCTTTCGCGGTTGTTAATAGACATGATAGATAATTATTTTTGGATTAACCGCGTTATTAAAAGCTTTAACAGTGCACTTTGGTACTTACCGCAAACGTTTCGCATCAAATAACGTTGAGCGTGGTCACCGGGAAACCAAAGTGCACTCTTAAATTTTTTTAAAAATGCGGTTAATCCGAAAAATAATTATCTATTATGTCTACTATTAAGAGTTGCTATTTGTAAATTTTCAATATTTTTGGTAGTATATCGCACTTATTAAAGCATACGGAAAAAGTTTAATAAAAATCGTAGGAGCCGTTTTAAAGAAAAAACCATTTTCCTTTACGGTTTTTTTAAAATTTGTATGGAAGATACCGTTATTTTTTCGTAAAAGTAATTTTTTTCTTAAAATGCTTTACTATTCCAATTAAAGTAGCCGCTTTGAAGAAATTAAAAAAATAGATTTATTGGGAGGTGCCATTAACGATCATTTTTTGAAAAAAAGTTTTCCATACAAAGGAAGCTATTACCAAACGAAATTAATGGAATTTTTTTTAAGAAAAGTTATGGAGCCGTTTTTGAGAAAAATAAGATTTTGTAAAATTGCTTACAAAAATTGTATGGCAGGTACAGTTGTTTTTTGAATCAGCAAAAACCACTTTGGGCCAAGTTTTAAGAAAATCGATCCAGCCGTTAAGGCTTTAGCCGAACAGACAGACAGAATTTTGCCACCCACTATTTTGGTGTTCTCCTCCATCGTAATGTTATGTTTGATTGTTACCTCGTTATTGTCATTTTTGCACGAATCCAAGACTTTCCCTTTAGTACCTATATCGCAAGTAAAACTAACTAGTTTGAGAGCCCGCACCATGTCCGAATCACAGATACTGAATTCGCAAATACATCAGCTGAAAAAATCAAAAGAGGATCCTTTGACAATAACAAACCCCTTTCTGTTATCAGTTCAACAGATGAATCAATGCAGCCAGATTTATGTGACAAAGTCATCTACCGAATATGTGCCACCAAGCAAATCCGTAAAACCGACCGACGGACATTATATTTCATACTTAAAACCATAGTGTAGTATCCACTCCGTGGTGATGTAATTTTTATAGCTTTAGACTGTGGTGGACCGAACTTAAAATTATGCTCCTTCAATGCTTATGTCCAATGTCCTTGCAGAACTGGCTTTGTGCAAACTTGAAGTATATTTTATGTAATTTAAAATCGATTTAAATTGCTAGCGGAGTTTAAAACAAATTTAATATTTGAACGGGCTCAAGTGAGGCGTTATAGAAAGCTTTTTTGAATGGATAAATTCAACAAGTCTAATTTTCAATTATGCTAATTCTTCAACTTGGCAGATTTATTTCAAAACCTGTTCATTTTTGATTTAAACATAGTATGTAATTCTTCTCTGCGAAATGGTGGCTTACCAATTTATCTCCCGTTGCTTTAACGTTAAAAAAAAATATATATATTTCTGACACAATTTAAATAATGAGATTAAGTGTCACGACAAGGTTTTTTTTTTATCCAAGAATAAATACAAATTGCATGGATTCTTCGAAAAATAAAACTATGTAACTGTAGAAGGAACAACGATTGCGTTTAAAATGCCAATTTTAAGAAAATTACACGTTAAAACTCACATAGCTGACATCGTTAGGAAAAAATAACATGGAAACCTGTGTCGGGCTGTCACTTAAAACCTTTAGTGCCAGCAAGGTATAAGATGAGTTTTTTTTTTGTTGCTGAAATCTGAAAATAGCATTTCGTTTTAATATTCAGTTAGCTTGCAGCCAATATTCATATGAAAATGTTGTCCAAACCAAATACAAAAGGATGTGGACATAAAACTCTTTAACATTCTTTTGTCAATATGACCTTCTGTCGACCTTGAACTTAGTTTTTTATATAAATATAATGTTGTCTGGCTAATTTAGATAGCGATTATAAATAAAAACTCAAAATCCTTAGCAGTGAGCTTAAGTTATGAATCAGTTTTTAAAGTCAAAATGACCCCATTAAATTAAAAAAAAATAATTTTCTATTATTTTTAAAATGCAGTCTCGAAAAAAAAAAATAGATTTTGGGCCTTACTAATAATCAAATTTAGTTATAGCTTGTCAGTTTTATCTTCTTCAAGAAGTTTTATATCAGTTGAAATATATTCTACTATTATATTTTTACCTAAGAAAACCTAATAAAAATTTAGCTATATTCGAACTTAGTAGGTTTATTATTAGTTTTGAAGCTATAGCGTGTCAAAGCTATACTTTTGATTTTGTACTGCAAAAAAGGCAAAACACCCCAAACAAAAATAACTCTGACCCAAATTTGCGGAGCTGTTTAAGACGTAAAAATTAAGCCCCCCACCAAAATTCAGCTTTGTCGGATTTTTTTTTGTAGCATTGCTATTGTTCTGTCTAATTTTCCTGCGCTATTTTCTTGCATTGAAAAAATAAATAAATAAAATAATTCAAAGTATAGTTAAACATAAAACGGAATAAAAAAATTAGTACACAAGAAAACAGTTAAGCTTAGTATACAGGATATAGCTATTGAACCAAAATCTATTCAAAGTAATTTAAAGTTAAATTTAACAAAGATTAATATTGTTAATAGAGTTTAAGTGGAAAAACAAACAATAAAAAACTGTAAATTTGTCTGTTGTGTAGACCGGAAAATGAGAGATATGTAAAGGAACAATTACATACAAGAGTTTTTATTATTAAATATGTTTGTTTTGCCCATAATGCATGCTTAAGACCGAAAATACTACTATTTTCACCTATGCGCTTTTGAGAGAATAGTCACACTGGTATAACTCCGAAACTTAGCCGAATTTGACAATTTTACACTCAGAATTTTTTGTTCAAAATTAAATTTTCTATCGAAATGGATGGTTTAGGGCCAGTTTTTCAGTGCGAGATCATCCTAGTCTCTAGGTTAAACCTGACTTAATTCCAGAAACGAGCTTTTCAGTCAGTTGAAATCCTAAGTTAACTCGGAGTTAGCTTACCTACTTTGAAGAGTTAACTCCGGGCCCAAATTGAGTACCTTTTCAGTTGCAGCGCCATCTCGATTTCGATAGTGAAAGTGATTGTCAGTGCAATTTCATTGTGGCACCATCTCTATTCCGATGCGTAAAAGGCGTAGAATTTTCGCATATCGATAGCCTAAGATATTTGACAACTAAAAGATAAAGTATTTTTAATTTATTTAACTCAGTGTTAACCCCAAACTGAAAAAAACTGACCCTTAAAAAATTTGAAAAAAATAAGCACACAAAATTAACTAAAAAAAACAGTTAAAAACTTAGAGTTTTCAAATTAGTTTAATAAAATGCGCAAAACGCTTATAGCAGGCTAAAAATGACATGTTCAGAAAGTCATATTTATTCAAAGTTCACAAAGATATACCTATTAAGACTTTACCATTTCTTTCAATTTTTTTCGGAATTTTGGCCGGAAAGCTATTTTTTAACTTCCCCTTGGAAGTTAATGTAATTGGTCCGATTTTTCGAATCGAAAATTTTGACACATCTTCACGTTTCCAGCTTCCTAGAATCGGAATTCAACATTTTTAGAGAGATGTCTGTGCTTGTACGTACGTTTTTTCGCTTTTTTTGATAACTTTTCCTGCATATTTTTTTTTTAAACCATTCATTTCGATAGGAAATCACTTTTGAACAAAAAGATTTAAAAGGTTATTTTTCAAATCCGGCTCAGTTTCCGAGATAAGCCAGAAATATTGAAAAGCGGCCAGTGTGACCATTCTCTCAGAAATGCATGGGTAATTTTAGTAGGATTTTTGGCTTTAAGCGCGCTTATGGGCCACGCAAACATATTCAATAATAAAAACCCTTGCACGTAATTGTTCCTTTTTAAAATGTCTATTCAGACTATATTTTGTTAAAATCTATAAAAAAAAATATGGAAAGTTTAATTGCAGATTGATCCATTAGCACAATTTTTATATTCAAACATACTTTAAAGCAAAATATTATTGATTTTTCTTAAGCAATAAATGATTGCTGCATTACGTAAAATGTTAATTAATAAATACAATTATTAGCAATTTTTACATTGATATTACTAACATGCATATGTGGATACAATTTGAACTCATTAAAAAATAAGATAAATGTGAGGAAATTATTCAGATAAATGCATTAAGGTTTCTATAAAACAGTAACGTGTGTATTGTTCGATTGAAGATGGAAGCTTAACATGTTGGGTGAGGCTTTGATATAAATGATGCTTAAGACATATTCTTAACCTTGGGTGCATTTTTGTAGAAAATCAAACATATAATGGATTTTTTTTTAATTTGAGAATTAATTGCATAATAAAGCCTCCAAATTTGAACTTTAGGGTGAAGCAACGAACAATTATTATTGTAAGATTAATCGCTTTATATATAAAAACTTCTTGAAAAAAGACAAGAACCTTAAGAAAACAAGGTTCACTCTTTTGTTGTTCATTGTAAATTGTTATGTAAAAATTAGTTTTTTATTTGTTTGGTTTGCACAACGCATGAAATTAATTTATCCGGTTAGCTGGCAATGCCGAAGATATTTAAACAAAAAGGGCGCTTAAATTATATTAAATTTCCCGGAAAAAATACGTAGAAATAAACAAAGGATCCATATATACATACCATAATGACAATATACACGATATTTCAAAATTTGATACCATCTATTCTCAGATGGATTTACACCCATCATGGTGCGGTGACATGGCTAACAAGAACCAAGTTCATAACAACTGGGAAAGTTCTTGAAAAAGTGTCATGGTTCACATGTCGCATGTAGTTGGAGTTTTTTTTTTCTTCATGTGTTTCCTTGACATGAGGTCATTGATAGTGCTGCCAAGGCAGCCATTATGAGATTTTTCAAAGAGGGAGTTGGTACTGACGAATGAACAATATAATTCTTGCAGCTAAAGACTGCATTTCAAAGTCAACAGCAATGAACCTTATTGACATTTTAAGAAATGGCATCATTCAAAAATATGATTTCGAGAAAAATTGAGTTATACGTATAGGAAATAGAAGTGAGTACGCGTGATATAGTGAACTATATATACACTCTCTAAGCGAATGCCATCAAGTGGGGCACTTTTGGTTTGGGAACTGAACCAAACTTTCTATATTAATGAGGCATTCACCCAGCATCTTCAAGATGTGGGCAAATTTGGGCTACTGCTACAGCCACACCCGCCACTCGCTGTTCGGTGATCTGATGGCCGATTCACTCACATACCTGCGACATGAAATTAACGAAAATCTCAGTTTTCTGGAATCATCAACTGCAGAAAGTCGTTGGCTCTCAGGTTTATTAAAAAAAGAGTGTTCTTAAAATATATCACAACTTTTTTTCATGTGAAGCAACATACTTATATATACAATGCATGGCTTGTGTACAAATTATTTGCTCGTTTATTGATTTTAATCAATAAAATTTGCCCATACGATATTTGAAAACATGTCCCTTTTAGCATATTATTTTGTGAACTAAAAAAATTCAAAGAACTGAAAATTTATCTTCGACAAAAGAAGTTTTCATAGGAAAAAGTTTATGTGAGGGTTTTTGAAACTTTAATACAGGGTGGCGCACCAATTGTGCTACAATAAGAAATTCAAATAACTTTTTTTTAATCGATGTATTTCATTTATTTTTTTTTATTGGTTAGAAAATTAAATTTTAATTTAAATAGTTAGTTGTTTTTAAAGATTATAGACCGCAAATGACCTCCACGCTCTCCCACGCATATGCGGCACCTGATCAAAAAATTATTCATTGCGGCCTGAAGAGTTGAAGTTGGGATCGCCTCAATTATTGTCGTTATGGACTGCTTTAATTCAGTTAAAATCCTGGGCTTCGTTTTATACACCTCTTGCTTGACTTAACCCCATAAAAAGAAGTCTGGTGCAGTCAGGTCAGGTGACCTTGGGGGCCAGCGAAGAGTGGACTTCCTAGAAATTAATTTGTTTGCGAATTTTTTGTTTAGCTCCGCCATAACTGGTCTGGCTATATGTGCAGTTGCTCTATCTTGCTGAAACCAAACGCTGTTGAATGGTTTACGTCTTCGGCGCAGTTCTGGGTAAAAAAACGCCTTTAACATCTTTAAATAACGGTCCCCATTGACATTAACGGTTACACCATTTTCTTCAAAGAAGTACGGCCCGACAATACACCTTGATGAAACTGCGCACCACACAGTGACTCGTTCTGGGTGCAGTTCCGTCTCATGGAGCATTTCTGGATTAGACTCATTCCATATACGGCAATTTTGCTTGTTTACATTGCCGTTAAGATCAAAATGGGCCTCATCAGACATGAACAAACAATTGATCAATGTGTTGTCTTCTTCGGCCATCGATATCATTTTTTGGCAAAATTCCAGGCGAACAGGCAAATCCTGAGGGTTTAACTAGCTAGTAATTTGGACTTTGTACGGAAACAAGTTTAAATCGTCATGAAGTATCCGTTGTAATGACCGTCTACTACCTCCAATTTGCCCCGATAAGTTTCGGGTCGAAACGCTCGGGTTGGCCTGTATTGCAGATGCTACTGCTGCGATTGTATCCTGAACCCGAACATTGGCATCTCGATGGTACGGCCTTCGTGCGATGCTTCCAGATTCGGCAAACATGTTTACAAACCTCATAATGGTCCATCTACTCGGGGGATTACCGCCAAACTCCCGCCTAAATTCCCTTTGGACGGAAATGACGGACTGCAAAGCATGGTACCGTTGCACTATCCAAATTCTTTTCTCCGTATCCCAAGCATCCATTTTTATAAATCTAAATAGTAACCTACAAAATAAAAAAAAATAAGCCGATTACTCACACAGAAAAAAAGTTATTACGTTTTATTTTTGTAGCACGATTCGTGCGCCACCCTGTATTTTAATTGAACAGTTGGAAAAGTTTTGGTTCGGGCTACCTTTCAGTTATTTTGAGCCTGATTGTAATATAGTTGGTTGAGTTTACATATCGTTTCAGTTGTTTAACTGACAGTGGTTGCTATCTATCATGATAGAGAAAAAGAATTCATGTAATCATAAACCTACTGTCATTACACAGTTTACTATCATTTCTTTGAATTCATGATGACATTTCAGCCCTTTTTTCGTTCATTTGAATAGGTACACCTTTGTCATCACTTTTTTTTTGAACTTGTTGAAGGTTAGACCTTTTAAAGCTATTTTCCGGAGAAATATCGATGTTTCTTTCATAAGGCATACAAAAATTGAGAATAGGTGGAGAATGGGTGGTGGAAAAGCTCTTGGCGCGGTTGAATACGCGCGAATTTATAGTTTTCATGATAAAGGACTAACGGGACATTCAATTTCAGAAAAAATAAATAGAATCTCTTCTTTGATCTATGTATAATTATTTGAGGCATAAACAAAAAGTTGATTTATATCTGAATCGATTAAAAATTTGGCTACCTCCGTAAGTGATAGACAAAAAATTCGGATGAATTCTGTGTCTAGTTCGTTGGTTTAAATGAATTAAAGGAAATGATAATAAAATGTGTAATGACGGTAGGTTTATGATTATGTGTTTTCTCATTCTCTGCGGAATTGGATGCTTTCTGTATTGCCGTTTACAAAAATTAATTTTTTTTCACTCAGTTCGGAGTTATAACGATTAATCGCACTCGATTTTGTACCTATTCAAATGAACGGGAGTGTATGTATATAAACTAAAAGTTTTACTGAAAACTATTTAAAATATCTAAAAATGAGTTTTTATGTAAGTGAATAAGTACATGCCGGGTGATTCACATAGGATGAGACAAAAAGCTAGGGCGTGCATATAGTTATGGGGTGGAGATGCCTCTGGGATCCTCTTGTGGGTAATTCGCAAAAAAAGTGCGGTCAGTAATGGGCCAAAAGAGGTGATTACAAGAAATCTGTGTTTGAACATTTACTAAACCAAGCTAAGGTTTTATAACTAAAATGAGAAACCAAAATTTTTTTTAAACCATGAAAACAACAATTAAAACAATTTGAAAAGTATTTTATCGCTGACCGATTCCAAAAATTTACTCACGTTTTTGACCAATAATTACTGAACCATTAGATGGAATACTTGTTTTTGCAAATATTCCATATGTGGGGGGCCAATAGATCTCAGTGCCGGCGCACAGTGGCACTGTGGTTCAGGGGCGTAACAAAATTCATTTGATCGACTGTTTTTTTTTTAGATTTTTGAAATTTGTTTGGGTGAGTAATCAGGATTTTTAGTTTTAAATAAGTTTCTAAATGTACAATTTTGGACTTAAAAGATGATTATTTTTAGTTATATGATCCTTTTGACTTTTTTTTTATTTTTTCTCAATTGAACATAATGAAAATAAATTAAATTTTTAGTCAAAAAAATACTTATGATGGTTGAAACATTTTTTGTTGCGCGAGAACGTACCAGTTTTCGGAGGGGTTTCATGGTAGTAGATACAAAATTTTCCTTTTCATTTAAAAAAACACCCTTTCACTACAAGTATTTTTGAAGACTTTCTTGATTCGTATTATTTATAATAAATTAAATACCTGGTCCAAGTTTCATCAGTTTACTGTTAAAATTTTACTTTTTTCACTTAAAATTCAGTCACCATTTATGAAAAAGAATATAACTTTTTTCAATGTGGTTGTATCGAGTTCATTTTAATTTAATAAGATTAGGCATTAAAAAACACCATTAAATAATGTGTCGTATGCTTAGATTATACCAAGATGAATATTTTGAAAGTGACTTTTTTGGTAACCAAAGAAAATTTTTCAATTAAATTTGGATACAATGTAGTAGATAAGATGGTGAAATTCTGCTTCGGTACCAGTCTTTAAATTTTAATAAAATATTTTTCTTACTTATTTTGGCATTGCATTTGCCCTTACCAAAAGGCTTTTTTACACCCCTTTCATACAAGGGGAGGGAGAAAATCAATAATGTGGCCTTATGGTTACAAGGGTGCTGAATCCAACGAAAGATCTCTGGTCATCGTACGACCTCTCGATTATAGGCCAATGTATAAAACAATTGGCAGCAATTTTATTATTATTCATACAGTCTTACCACCTTGGCAACACTTCTTTAAAGTAAAATTTGGACATGAACTATCAGAATACTAAAGGTCAACCCGTCAGGTCAAAATGACAGGTTGGTCTCACTAACAGCCTCACTAGTATGTAAATTAGTGTAATCCATAAATTGGACATAGTTTAGGAAAATGAAAAATGATTTCCCTAATTTTGGTCTCCTTATTTTCACTTTATTTAAGGTTCTAATTATGGGGTAGGGATTATTATTATAACACGCGAACAAAATCAGAACGTATAGATTAGATTCAGAAGAGAACAAAATTGTATTGGAGGGGGGGTCTATTTCCTCCCATTCAGGTGGGAGGGGTTATCTTCTAGAAATTCGGTCCAAACAGAAAAAAAATTTAAAAAAAAATGGGAACATCTACAATGCCACGCTATAACTTTTTTTAAACCCACAATTCCATTCTTAAAAACAGTTTTTGAAAAAATAATTTTCAAGCATACATAAATATTAAAAAGAAATAAATTATAATTATAAAAGATTAAAATTATTTTTTCAAAAATAATTTATAACAGAAACTTTATTTGGGAAGCATAATCATAGAATAGATTCGTGGCTTTAAAAAAACTAAAGTGGGATATTGTAAGTGTTCGGTTTTTTTTTTTTAAATATTTTTTTTTCTGTTTTGAGCCAAATTTATAGAAAATTAGCCCTCCCGACTGAACGGGGGGAAATAGACCCCCTTCGAAACGAATTTTTGTTCGTTTGAATCAAATCTATACCCTCAGATTGTTTTTTTGCGTTTTATATGAATCACACTTACCCCATAATTAGTGGCTTAAAGTGAGAATAGTTAGACCAAGGGTCTATTCTGGTTGTGTGAAAAAGTGAATCGAATAAATAGTTTTCACATACGCTGCCGAGCATTGCTTTTACTTTTTCGAATTATCTGGCACAAATACGCGATTCTGTTTCTGTGAATGAAAACTATATTATTGATTCTCGAACCACCTTACCATTTCTCCTGAAACTGCACGATTCCCTAAATTTTCTCGTGTGTTTAAAGAGAACAAAGAAATGCAGAGAAAGAAACACTTTTTCTTTATGGATTTGACAGGTGAAGAGACATGCTTGAATTTGACATTGTTTGTTCGTATTCACGTTTTTATTTTGTATATCCACTTACAAATGACGGTGTGAAAGAAAATTATTCATATGAAAGTTTTTGATGTTTGGTTTCACATTTGCACATAACGGGTATAGGAATTAGTGTGAAAGGATGAAAAGTTTTTCACATCACTTTTTCACAGAACCAGAATTGCCCCCAGGGGGGGGGGGGGGAAAATCAGAAGCTTAGAAAATCCAAAAAATCTAAAAAAATTTAATTTAAAAATTTGAAATGTGTTCAACATTCAAGGAATTGCAAGGGTTCTCTGAGATGTTGTCACATGCGCGAACTTGAACTTTGATTTTCTTGATACAATGAAAATTATGTAGTTTTGGGGCTAAGAAAAATGTCTCTAAAAATTTGAGGTCAAAATTTTAACGTTAAGCCATTTCGTTTTTCTTTGGAATTTTACAACTTCCTTGGCACCTGGAAGAAATTCGTTTAAAAAAATAGAATGTCTAAAAAAAGTACATTAAATAATAAAGCGATGTTTTTTTAGAGGTAAAGAACTTTAAGTTGGCAACACAATTTTAACTGGCAGCCATTTTGACAGCTGTCAAGTGAATTATTTGTAGTTTGGTTTGGCATTTCAACATGAATAGACTGACGCCTGAACATTGCTTCCAAATTGTGCAAATTTTTATTGAAATATGAAGTTCAATTCGGAATTCGTAAATTAATAATAATACGGGTTAAATGGATACGTCAATAAACAAAATTGCCGTATTTGGAATGATGATAATATTCAAGTGTATGTTGAGACACCGTTACATCCACAAAAATTGATTGTTTGGTGTGTTTTATGGGTTGGAGGAATAATTGGTCCGCACTTCTTTAAAAATGATGCTGGCCAGAACGTTACAGTCAATGATGAGCGCCACGAGTACTAACTATGGTGACCACCACGAGTACTAACTTTTTCGTTCATCAATTGAACAACCATGATGAGCAGGAGCTGTGGCTGCAACAAGACGGCGCAACATGTCACACACCTCGTGCCACAGTTGATTTATTAGTATATTCATATCAGAAAAACTCGTCATAACAAAATTTAATTTTTTAACATTTTTTTTAACGGAACAATAAATTTAGTTTTCCTTCAAAACCATAGCAAATTCTTAAGCTGAAAGTCTATGCTTAGACAAAAAAGTTTCATAAGAACTTTCATTTAAGAATTAAATTTAGTTATGAAGAGTATTTAAGATATGGATATACCAAGTTTATGACGGTTCTTCTCACCTCATTCTTTATATAAGGCGCTAAGTCTTCTAATCCTTTAGTTAGAAACCTACAAATTAAATTGAATCTTCTGTTTACCAAAATGAATCATCCTGGTTATTTCTATTTTCTGAACATGAACTCCCAGGGGCAATTCGACAGAAATATGCTTATTCCTTTATTATATATGCATAACAAATCCTTAAGGCATTAATAGAAATAAATAGATTAAACTTCTTTAAACAAGCTAATTTAAACAAACAAAGAAATTCTCAAAACAAACCTGTAAACGGATTCATCGTAAAACAGCAATATCCTCAATGGCTGATTTATGCTACGTTTTCGTATCACGTGGACGGGTTCAGTGTGTACACCATGGATTACCTGCAAATAAAAAAATAATACACGAAATCAGACAAATAGAACATTTATACAATATCAGATGCAGCTAAAGTGAAAATTATTGGCAATGAGAAAACAAAGAAAAAATAAAACAGGATGTAATTACAGCAAGAGCAATAAAACATAATACTCGAAATATGAAACTGGGCGAAGCTTTTAATTGAAATTCATAAGAACTATGGTTTTGCAAGGATTATGGTTCTAAAAAAAACTTTACCTATGTGTATAGAAAATAAGTCTGTGGTCGGTTGATATAAAAGAATGGTTTGGTTTGCAAAATAACACATACAATTATCTAGTTCTAAGTAAGAATGTGTAATTCCAGGAGCATACTCGCAGGACGTAAGATAAGAATTCTTCGCAGACATTTTATTTCTTAAGTGATCATGGGGTATTTGGAAATAGGTGTTTAAGAATGAGTATCAAGTTAGCAAAGCAACTTTGACGGTTCGAAAAATGAGTTGATGGATAATTTGCCGTTAATTAGTCGTTAATTAGTGTTGACAATTTCGAATTTGTCGTTCAATGTTTTCTTTTTTTTTGTGCTTTGCTAACTTGACAAATCTTGAAAGTAAAATCTTATTATACTTAATGTTGTATGGCTAAATAATTTGCCGTTAGTAATTATTCAATCAGTTGTGAAAAATGTAATCTAATCGCGCTGTTTTCTATGTCTTTTTTGCTGCTAGCTTGATATCAAGTAAGCAAAGTATCACCTAAAAAAGGGGTAAACACTGCTAATACCGAATGGTTCATTGCTTAATAATTTGTCGCTAACAAGTCTTGAATTAATTCTGATAATATAGAGTTTGTAGGGCAATGTTTTCTATGTTATTTGCACGGTTTGTTAGCTTCACATCAAAATGGCATATCACTTCATCAAAAAGTGGTAAAAACTTTTAACCCTGAATGATTAACGGCTTAATAATTCATGATTATTTAGTCGTTAATAAGTTTTTACGATTTCAGATTTGTCGTTCTATGTTTTCTATGTTTTTTTTTCGAGAATTGGTAAAATCTTCTAGAAATAACTTTTACTTAATAATTTTCCTTTAATTAGTCGTTAATTAGTTGTGACAAAATAAATTCCTATCGCAAGTACTTGCTCAAAACGCTGAGGGTTTAAGAAAATTGTGTATAAACACATGGAAATCATGTTTAAGAGCATGAAATACATATTTAAATTAGCTTAAACAACTTTTTTTATAGTTTGAGATGAACGAAAAGAATACCATCTTAACACTTGATTGATATGAATTAATAGAAAAAATTTTGAATTGTTGGAGCGGTTTTTTTTATAAAATAATTTTTTTAATTTTAATTTTTTTAATAATATTTTTGAACATTTTTAAAATATTTAAAAAATTTTTTTTTTGAAATTTTTGGTAAGCAAAATTGTTTATGTTGTTTTGAAGCTTCTATGTAAACAAAAAATTATTGAAATTGGAAAACTTGTTGTGAAGAAAATGGTTCGTTGGAAGTAGGCAAATTAATAACCATTTTTTGAAAAATGAAAAGGTAGCTTTTACTAAAAGAAATTTATATATATATTTTTTTAATTGTGAAGCCATTTTAAAGAAAAAATAAGATTTTTTTAAATTGCTTACAAAAATTGTATGGCAGGTACTGTTATTTTTAGTTAAAAAAAATGTAAAAAAGTATGTGTATTGTAACGAAGCGTTAAACGTTATTCATTAACTAACCGCAACCCCCCCAACACCGTATCGAACCGTTCAATTTAAAGTATTTGAATCGTTATACTTATACACCACACCAAAATCCTATTCAAATAACCCCACCGAGCCCTGAGTTGCCTGAGTTGCTTTAAATGCAATAGCCACACTACTTTACCGCACCGTCCTACCGAACCGACTTATTAAGAGCAAATTGATACTTAATTGTATCATGCTACCGAGCCCTGGGTTGTTATTCACATCATACATCACACCGAACCCCGAGACCATTAACCATATAACGCATACAAGCAAACATATGTTGGGTGAACTCAGCACATGTGACGTTGTTGTCAGTATATTTTATTTCTGTCAGTTCACACCACCTTGTGTTTGAAAAGTCGACATAGCGGAGTTGAATAAGTATTCTGCCGTGGCCTGATGATAAATACCAATCTCGTGCACTGAAAGGAAGAATACCGTGCTAATTGAATTTGGGAACCTGCTAGGAGCAGGGCCGTATCCAACCGTTTATTTCTATGCCTAATATTCTTCAAAAAGTATCACTGACAAGTTGATTACCGTGAACGCAGCACCGATTTTTCTTCTAGTTTGCGGCTAGGAGCATGAAGGTTGTATTGAACCTGTTTTTTTTCTGCGCTCCACTTCTTTTATTTTAAGTATATTAACCTGAACAGGTTTTTTTTCTGGTCTTTCAGACAAGCCAGTCTTCGCGGATAGAGCACCGATTTTTTATGTTCTTTTGCTAGATGCAGAGTCAACCCCGCCATACGTACGTATATGAAAAAGCCTATTATTTTATCGTAAATAATGATTTGGAGTTTGTTAACTTCTACCTATTTTTTTGCTTTCTTTAGGATAAACACCGTGGACACCGACGAACCTACCTTAGCCTCTATAAAAAAGTATCAGAATGTACCAAGTTTTAAGAAATTCGATCCAGCCGTTAAGGATGTAGCCGAACAGACAGAATTGCGAGACCCACTTTTGTCGTCTTCCCTATAATCGTAATGACAAGTCTCATCAAAATCTTGACTTCAATATTTTTAAGGATGAGTTTAAAAAGTTGTTATGAAATGTTAAAAACAGGAGGATATTCATATGATTTGGAGGTATTTCATCCTAAATGATAGTTTACCTTTCCTCGGAACTTCTTCGTGCAATTGGAGGATAACAAATCGAGCGTTAGGAGCATCGAGTTTACTATCAAGGATCAAAACTTATACTTAACACTTCTATACATTTTCCAGCCTGACAAGGCTATAACCAAGGCTATAGAATGAATGTCAAAAGTGCTACACACGGAGCTGCAACAGTTGAATAATTTTTAGCTTTTTCTGCAACATTTTTGACACTTATTTCATTAACGAGAATCAATTAAGCGTAGGCGAGAACCATCTCATCACTAACGATTCACACACAATACCTTCACCAAGTCTATGTCAACATTGATAGCTGTTCCAAAGTCGAGGCTCACATACAAGTTTTTCTCGTCTAGACTTCCCCTGCGGGAAGCTAAATGCAGCACCACATACCAAGCCAACAACTTGAAAGAGATGCTGAGATTCAACTCATACTTACATATGTACTAATAGAAAGACAAAATCTTCCCTTCCATCTATACTCGTATTAAATTTCAGGTAATATTCAACAGTAAGAAATATCCCAATGTTGATTGAATAAATTTTCAATATATTTCAGTTTCCCATTCCCTGTGCTAACATTAGGTATAGTCATCTCATCATATTCTTTAAATACATCGAAAAATGTCTCCTTTTTATAGGTTAATGTCGTGGAAAGAAATTTTATTTACATTTATTCAAAATCGAATCTGGCAATCAACTTGTTCATTGTATGAAAACAATTTGTCCTAACTTATACAAATCAATTTATTTCTTTAAAAACAGCTTAAACATTTTCAATAGAATTACATTTTATTATTTTTTTTTTAAACTCACCTGAATAATATCTGCGTGGAAAAATAGAATTGAAAAAAACATGGTATAGAATAGAGTGAAAGGGGGACAAATAAACGAATTTTCATTTGTCAAATTACATACTTTTGACATTTTTTTTTGTTCAAGTTTTCGTAAATTTTACCCGAAAAGCTCTTTCAACGTTAATGAACCAAAGAATGAAATCATTATGAAAATTGAAATCGTAATTCCCAAGACTTCCAAATCAGAGAAAGCTCCAATGCATCTGTACCGTAAAGAAAATAAAACAGAGTTTCAATATACCTTCGGAGAAAATAACAAATCAATGAAATGCAGAAACATATGCCGAAATAACGGCAAAAAATTTACCTGTAAATATCAGTCCTATGAAGTTAGCAAAACAATTATTTAAAATTGAATAAAAGTGAGAGTTCCCTGTAGTGAACAAAGAGTTCTAGAGTTCTTTATACTTTTTTCCTATGAATGTTTTGAATTCAATAAATTCAAAACAAAAGTTTTTTTTGCACCTTAATTTGCCCTAACTTTTCCAATTTTGCAGAACTCTTTCTAAAACCAATCAGGAACTCTAGAACTCTTGATTTGAAGTGGAAAAACATGCTCAGAACTCTTTTTCTGAAAAAAAGTCGTTGCTGCGTGAAGTTAAAAAACTGTTTTTGAATTTCGCCAGAACTATTGAAAAAAAACTCTAGAACTCGTTGTTTACTACCGGGAACTCTAATTTTGTATTCAATTTTAAATAACTGTTTTGTTAACTTCACTGTAAATAACGATACTGAAAAGGATCCGGTTTAGAAAGTTTGTCAAAGCTTGAGGAACAATGTGACACAAATAAACTCATCTTTGATAGTTTAAGTAAGCTCAAAAATGTTTTTGATCGAAACCTCTTTCAAACAATATTTGATAATACTGCTTAAAATTCTTACGTGGAATGCCAACGGATTTTGCAAAGCACACATTCTAAGCCACAAGATGCATATCTCAAAAGGAATGTTATATGAGGCAGGAATGTAAAATAATTGTGATCATCGACTGGCAAACCAACTTACTGGCCAACCGATCCATCAAAAACACCTGACCTAATCTATTTATTTATGTCAGTAACAAGAGGGCAATCCTCAGCTGCCAATTTTTCCTACAAGCTGAAGCGAACATGTATTAGATTTGCAAAGTATGAGTGAAAAACAGTGAAAAACGGACATATAGAGGCAACTCGTCAATTCAGCACATCATTCAGTACAGGTCTTGTTGTTGTAGCAATTCACATCTTTTCATCTACACGAAGTAAAATTACAAATACAACAATTGTAAACAAATGCTTCTTGATAATTGATGTTCTTTGGTTAAAAGGTATTCCTTTTAACCGTGTAGAAAATTCACAGAGCTATGATCTCTTCTCAGATCATTTTGCCGTTTAACCAATATGAGCGAAAGCCTCGTTAAAATTGAAAAGCCTCCCGGGGTTAACGAACGGTTATACCGACTGGGTTAGAGTTGAGAAAGATATCGAAGACAGCGTTGAACTAAGGGTAACATAACAAAATTATCTACTGCGTCTTGAAGTTCAAGAGGCGTTTGTTATGATACCCTTAGTTCAACGTTGTTACGTTGTTACGTTATTATATGATACAAAAGGCAGCATGGAATAACACACCTTTTTAAAGCGAAATGCCGCGCTATAAAGCTTATTTTAATCGCTTGAGTAACTTGTATTAAACGAGAACATCAGATTTAAAAAAACCGCGAAGTTGAAAATTACCTCGAAAGTCTGACAGCAGAAACAAATTCGAAGTACTCACTTTGGAAAGCTATAAAAGTAACAAAAAAAAAAATAAAGCTTCCAGCTATTTTTCGATTTTAAAACACTTGTTTATGGATACTTATTGAAGATTAATTAGAAAAACAAAAATTACTTAATTTTGGTGCTTGATTTTGAGCAAAAAGGTATTTTCTCACCTTCTTATTTAAAAACAAGCATTAAAAATTGTAACCACCCGACAAATATTGTTTTATTTTAATTTTTGAGTAAATATGTTTTTATTTAATTAAGGAAGTACAAACATTCGTAATTAAATCTGAAATTGCATTTTTTCTACGATTAAGATGATGATTTAACAGGATCATCACCACTTACCGTGTTTAATTTAGTGGAAGGTATTTCCATATGGAAACTTTCGTTTTCAAACTTAATGACTACATCTGCTACTTAAGGATAACTCAAAATCAATGATTGCAGCTCAAAACCAGTTTTGTATGTACCTCTTAAAACACGTTAACGAATTTCTAAATGAAAAACAAATCAAAGGAACTAGCTAAATCAATAATGTTTTACTCGGTTGATTTCTTGTTCTCTTAACTCTTTACGAAATGTCTTTGCAGACTTAATATTTGATGTAAAAGGCTCATTTCCTGAAGTTATTACAATATCAGTCTTAGAGGTAACTAATTAATTCCGTAAGACTATTGTTTCATTTTGTTTTTTTTTCTTCATTTTTTTAAAGCAGTTCTAACGATATTCCTACTATTTTGTCCGTACACTTTTATAAAAGCTTTTTATTACCATTGGGGAAAACTACTATTTGTTTAATTTTTGCCGAATAGAATCAAAGCACGATACTATTTTGTTTCAACTAGTTCATTTATTCCATTATTCAAATATTGCTATTTTGAAAATCAAGATGTTATCTTATGACTTCCCCAATAGCAGAAAGTAGCAAGAAATTAGTTGCAATCTGCTAGCTTATAAGTCAAGCTAAACATAAACATAAAATATAATTGGACGATAGTGGACAATAACATTGACATTGAAAAGAAAAAGTGTGGATACAAGAAATATTCAGCTTGAAATTTTGAACAAATGTGGCCTCAGGTCCAACTCTCTGCAGCGAATCCGAAAGAAGATATAAAGCGGCAAATTTTCCAAAAATCAGGTAAGCAAGTAATGTCAAAGTAAGGTCTGAAAACTTCGCTTCTCTCTATCCTCTTAGGGACTAACTACAGAAAGTTTGAATATTTCTTGTGTCCGCACTTTTTCCCTCCGACCAATAGGCATGGAAATAATTCGATGTACAAATTCTACATATGTTCGACAAGTGCTTAGGAGGAGAAACGATTATTGGTTTAACACCTAAAAAGCTATTATTGCAAATGACATGTCTTACAGACTTCTTATAATATCAAATGTTTTTGAAAGAATGCTACCCGTGCATCTGCAGACAATAATAGAAGAGAAACAGTTAATACCTGAACATCAGTTCGGATTTAGAAGCAAGCATTCGACAACTGATCAAGTGTATAGATTTACTGACGTAATTGAGAGAGATTTTGCAGAAAAGAAAATCTACTCGACAGTCTTTTTGGATGAGTCGCAAGCGTTTGACATGGTGTGGCACAAAGGTTTCAAATTAAAATAAAGACAAGTTCCGTCTGAAGGACTTTATTACATTAGATAACAGACTTTTTCGTGAAAGACACGAAAATGATTATTTTAATTTCAAAGAAATAGTGACTGGGGAACCACAAGGAAGTGTATTAGGCCTAGTTCTGTAACTACTATTTATTTACACGTGCTATACCTCGAACAGAAGATAACTATCGTAGCCACGTTTGCTGATGATACTGCAATAACAGTGGTAGGCAAAACCTTTAACGAAGATACAATTACAATACAAAATGAGTTATCAATGAACTTAAAAAAAAATGGATTACCTATTTTTCTTAATACCGGTCGTGTTCCATTTGCGAATGAGGCAAAATATTTAGGAATCACTCTAGGCGCCGCACGTAAAAAAAGAAATGCGAAGAATTAAAAACATAAATTAAGAGATATATGAACTGATGGCACCTCGGTTAATGTTCTAAGTGTTGAAAATAAGCTATATTATACATAGGTACAACCAGGTACTTAAACCTGTTTGGACTTATGGTATATGGTACTAGGGTTGTATCTGCGATACAAACTTAAGTAAACTACAAACGTTTGAAAATAAATTGCTCGGGTTATTTGTAAATGCTCAATTAAGAAACGAAGCTCTTCACAGGGATCTTGGGATTCCTACGGCTCGGCACGAATTAAAGAGTTTCGCGCGAAAACATCGAAGCCAGCTATTAGAACACGCTAATTCAATGATTTAATATTGACATTCTTGACGAGTCAAATTTATTTCGCGTCTGATGCGAATACAAAAAAAACACTTTAAAATCGCGGAATAAGCAGAACCTTTTACCGCAAAGTGACCTTCAACTAACTCAACTTACTCAACTTCGTTAAAAATAAATTGCTAGTTTAGTTTCAACTTTGCTGCAATCCGTTAATGGAGGTTGGTTTAAGTGCAGTTAGAGTCTCACGCATCTATACGAGCACGCGTTTTTCGGTCCTGATGAAGCCTGAAGGTTTTGCACCTACCCACGGGGGAAAAAAAATAATTATAAAAATTATTTTCATTTCAAATTGAAATTTCGTAGATTATTTTACGCAGTGCTTTTAAGACCCATACATTACAAAATTGTTACTTCCTGCAACAGGATTTCAGAGGTTGTTTTTAAATCATTCTCTCCATCGGATTTGTTAATGAAGTACTTCGTATAGTACGGCTTTATTGTTAAACTGTTTATCCTTGGAGCCTAATTTAATATTGGGAACAAATGAAATGTTCAACCATATCCAATCCTTGTTGGATTTTATTTCTCAGAAAAGCATCAAGGAAAATCCCAAACATACACTTGCCTGCTGTTACAAGTTGAGAGATTTAAAGATTCAGAAGAATTGTACGAGTTCCTTTATGCTTATTGAGGTGAACACAAAAAAATGAAAAAAAAAAAAAAACAACAAAAACTCAACAGGGCTTTTCAAAAATGATTGTTCCTGAAATGTTGATTTTTCGGTCGGCATAACACAAATTGTTTAAATTCTTTTTGTTCAAAGCGGAATAAAAAATCTCAAAGAAAAATCTATTTGATACTTTTCTGCTGAATTCGAACGTTTAATAATTGAGGCACTTTATCATGACAAGAGATAATTGAAATATTAAGGACTTTTGCTAATTGTACGAAACAATACTTAAGTTTTACTTAAGCATTCACTTATTTATTTGACCTTTTAAAAGCACAGAAAATATTAACTTTCATTCAAATAAAAAATGAATCGTAGGACAGAACAAAATTGATGCGAATAACAAAGAGAAGGGATCTTTTAAATCAATTTTCATTATATCAATGTAAGCTGGCTTTTGAGAAAATTAATTTTCTATTCACAAAAGACCAACTAATTCAAGCATCAAAGTAAAGATTAAACAAAACCGCAATATGAAAAGGATTGTTTCGAATATTTGGCAGAAGTCCTTTTCATATTCTTCATCAATATTGGTCTTTATGAATAAAATTAATTTTCAATTTACTTTCAATGAGATTATTGAAGTGCACTTGGGCGGTGTTCCATAGAACAGATGATGGTTTTTGTCGTATTACTGTCTGATTTTCGCCCCCATGTAAAAATTAATAAAGCAAGAATAAAGGAGTTTCAACAAAGACTATATACGAAAAACATATACTGGGCCATATTTATAGATGTTGGTGTAGCTTTTGCAAGCCAAATTTGGAATTTATCTTATTGAAACTTCATTCAGTTAAACTCCAGTTTTGTCTGACAATAGCCTATTGAGTAGACCTTTTAAAAAGGAACAATTTCGTGCAAGGGTTTGTGTGGCCCATAAGCTTGATATCGAAAATGCTACTAAATTCACCAATGCCTTTCTGAGAGAATATTTTTGGAATAACCTGGAAACTAGGCCGAATTTGATAATTTACCTTTTAAAATTTGTTCAAAATTAAAATTTCAATGGAAATGGAAGGTTTGAAAAATATTACAAAAAAATTAAAGCAGAAAAAGTTATCAAAAACCTACGCAAAAATTAGAAAAAAAGCAGATTTTTTTTTTCCAAATTGCGCATAACTTTTGTCGAGGCAAAGATATGCTAAAGCGATGGTTAAAAAATATAATCTAGAGTAGAGGAAGGCTATAATATGACATGCTAAAAAAGTCATTTAATTGAAAACTGTTAGAGATACAGTCTTAGCCACTTAGCAATTTCAGTCTGTAGTTTTAGAAGCTTTTAAGAAGAACTGAAAAACAAAATTGCGAAGTTATCTCAATGTCATATTTGATGAAAATCTTGAGTTCGAATATTTTAACGAATGTGGAATTTGTCATGGTTTTTTTTTTTTGAGGTATAGAACCTTTAGTTGGCAACACTATTTTAGCTGGCGGCTATTTTGTCAGGTGTCAAGTGATTTATTCTAAATTTGGTTTGGCATTTCAACATGAATAGACCCCATAAAACTACAAGACTAATAATTATTTCTGAATTATAGTTCAAGAGACGACCTTAAGATTTCTTTTCTCATTACGGCTCCTGAAAAACAGAATACCAGCCGAGAGCTTTTTTTCAAACATTAACAAATCCGCTAGTCCAATAAGATTTCTTGGTTGCTAGGGTTAGAAAAGCAGTTTTCAAGTTGCATTTTCAACTAAGTATGCCTTACACAAACTGATGGTAAGACAGACCTTTGAAGGTTTTTGCTTCGAGTCCGATCGCCTCCCAGATTATAATTCACAAATAATTATTAGTCTTGTAGTTTTATGAAATAGGCCTCTGAACAACACGTCCAAATTGTGCAAATGTATGTTAAGACACCGTCACATCCACAAAAACTTACTGTTTGGTGTGCTTTATGGGTTGGTGGAATAATTGGTCCGTACTTCTTTAAAAACGTTACAGTCAATGGTGACCGCTATAGAGCCATGATTACTGAATTTTTCGTTCATTAATTGAACAACCATGATGTGCAGGAGCTGTGGTTTCAACAAGGCGACGCAACGACGCAGCTGGTGCCACAATTGATTTATTGAAGGAAACTGGCTTTCGGGCCAAAATTGCAAAAAATTATAAGAAATGGTAAAGTCTAAATGGGAATATCTCTGTCAATTTTGAACTTTATTTTGCTTGTGTATGCCTTGACCCTATGTATGATACAAAAAAGTTATGCGCAATTTATAAAAAAAATATACATTTTTTTAAATTTTTTTAATTTGATTTTTTTAAGTAAGTTTTTTTATTTTTTTCTGATAAATTTTTTAAACCATCTATTTTGATAGAAAACTTAATTTTGAACTTTTTGTTCAAAATAAATTTTTAAATTCAGCATAGTTTCAAAATTATACCAAAAATATTAAAAAGTATTTAGTTGAGGTTGGTTGGTTGGTTGAATTTGGCATCAGTGACTGAATAATAGTTTTGATAAAAAGAAGTTTGACGAGACTACAGCGAGACCAAAGCGAGCTGACGGAAAACATTTTAAGTTCCAAAAATTAAGTAAAATGGCACGGTGACACCAAAGAGAAAACCGGTGACACTAAAAGAGAAAACCACGCTAGAAATTCCCGTGTCGACGGACACGGTAAGACCACTGCAAAATGAACACAATGATCAACATACTGATAACCATGTTTGGGCTTTTTAACCACGGAAAAACATTAAAAAACTACGAGACCAAAGCGATAAAACCTGTGTCGTGGTTTTATCGCTTTGGTCTCGTAGTTTTTTAATGTTTTTCACCATGTCACCGTGTAAATAGGCATGGCGAGACCACATCAAGATAAACAAAACACACAAACCACCCAAAACGTTAAGGAGAAACTTCACGATGGGCCGTATTCAAGTGCTGTGCAATATTATCCGGGAGATAAGTTTGAAGTAAGAGACCATACTAGCTGGACAAAAGGTGGGAGTTTGGAAAAATAGTGCGTCAAGATGGACTCTTCCATTATTGAATTGATGTTCACGGGAAGCTGTGGAAAAGGCATGTATACCAGATTCAAAAGTATGACGCGGATGCAAAACAAGCACCGAGGGATCCAGATGTGGAGTTTAAAGCACCTGTTCCGATGTTTCACCCCCACAAGCGGTGGTCCTACCACAAATTCGCCGACACAAACATCTATTGATGAGGTTCTTTCACCTGTGGCACAATCACCTAAAGCCTAGTTTAAAGTTCCTGTTTGCAAAAATAAATCCAAGCAAATATTTTCGCATGTCAAAAATAATTGAAGTGAAATGCAAAATAAAATGTTTGCATGATTTGTTTTCAGTTTCAAACAAAAAAAAAAAAACCATTGCTCTCACGAAATGTCATGCAAAACAATGGACCGGCAGTTTTTTGCATGTGAAAAAAAGTGTGATGAATAAAATGTTTTTTTTTTTGGATGGTCGGTTTACAATTAAAAAAAAAAAAAATATATATTCACCTCAAGGCATTATTTGCATTCAAATGATTTTTGCATCCAAAAATAAATATTTTCCATTCTAGGCTCATAGTTTATTAATTGAAGGTAAATTTATGACTTAGTGGGAGGTTTAGGCCAAGGCAAAAATGTTTTGCCTTGAAATTATACAATTTGGTGCACAGAATAAGTGGAAAATATTTTGAAAATGTTTGTTTTTTTTCGCATGGGACCTGTAAACTAGGCTATAACCTCCAAAGTCTTAGGTCATAATTCTTAAGCTAAGTACTTAAACTAAAAAATGAATTTTTAGAGAAAGGATTTTCTTCTTATTTTATTAGTCAAGAACTTAACAGAGTGATTGTTTCTTTGATCACCAAATAGTCCAAAAGAAAAATTGTAAAAATCTTGATAGTATTTCAATCTCTATACCCAGCATATCCAAGTTTCCCCCAAATCCCACAGATTTGGGGGAAAGAGAAGGTTTTGAAGAAAGAAGTAGGGGAAATAACACTTTTTGTAACTGAAATATAAGCTTCAGTTAAATTTTTGAATCCAATGAAACCAGAACCAAGCGCATACTACTTCTGATTTTATTTGGCCCACTTTAATGGCTACTCCGATATGTGAATGCTATAAAAGTACTTGTTTGAATCCGAAACATGTAGAGAGCACTATAATCACGTTAGCACTGTGAAAACGAGCTAACTTTACTGCAAAGTTAAGATTAGGGATAATTAAGGTTAAAACTAAAATACTTTGAATCTGACTAGCAGTCTTATAGCAGAGAGAAAATATAAAAAGTAATTTCTCATCATTACTTTGCATCGTACCGGAAGATACGAAAATAAATAAAATAAATAAAAAGTGTTGATTACGAGGAAAACATCCTGTTTGCTTCCAGGAATATACACTACGTGCAAACCTATATGTATGGAGTATGGTCCGCAAGTATTAGCAGTATAGACATAGAGAATACATACGTTTTATTTTAATCAATTTTCTATTGGACTTTCAATTTCAATTTCTTTCCTCTTTTCTGTATATAGATAGATACTAGACAGAAAGATTTTTTTAAGTCTTTTTTTTATTTTCTCATGCTTCATCTGGATATGCTTGAGGCTATTTTAAAAACAAAAAATTACGAACGTGAAGATTATGCGACCATTGAGATTGATGCACTTAAGCAAGGCAAGAAACTTTTATCAGTTGGAGTTTATTTTGCACTCATCAAAATCTCTATCGGTTAATATTTAAAGAGCGTTTTTAGTTTTATTTGCAATAAAAATATATTCAATCGAATAACAGTTTTGCATAAAAAATATTGTATATACAAAAATGTCAGAACTCAGAGGTTGTTTAGTCTTTAGTTAATCTCACTTTAAATATTTGTGCTACCTATAGATTTACTGCGATTAACAGTGTTGTTTTCTAGTGGAAAAATAACCCATTCACAATAATTGTGCCAGGTAGAAAGAAGTTAAGCCAAAAAATTCCGTTTTTAGATTTTTACTTGACCTAAATTCCGTGTTTCTAGTGCATTTTTTATCGCCGCTTAGATAACATTAAAGCAACAATTTGGTATACTTCTGTTTTATTGTTGTATTTAAAATACTACTTTTTCAACGTCTCTAAAGTTAGCTGGCTAATTTTCACCCACGCAAATGGGACCTTGACAGGAAGTTAACATTTATTTTGCATTTCTATTTCCGATTTTGCAGTTCACCAAATAAGGGTGTAAGAGTGACCTGCCAACGTCACAGTGAGGTAAGTAGGTCACATAATGTATTTCAGGAACCAAATGCTAGGAACATTTAGTAAGGCTCCAAATTAGCAGTTTTTTGCATTTCAACGATAGGCTACGTTCAAAATTTGAAGTCCTCAATTCAACAAATTTCCCAAACTTGTCTTATTAACATAAGACAAAGCTTAAACTTGTTATTGCAAATGAGTGTTTTGATTATTGTTTTGCATCATTAATTGAAAAAAAAAAAAATATTCGTATTCAGGCCAAAATTTCCGGAAAAATTCCTTATCTTCCTTGGCACCAGAGAATTATTTAAGTTTAAATGGCTACAGTATACTGCGTATTTTTACATAATCATGTGTCATACATAACAAATAACATTCTAGCTTCTTATGAACATGGTCGCAGAGCCACGTGAGTGCTTTCTTTGAAATGAATTTGGTTTTCTTCCAAAGTTCGTCAGAACTGATTTAAGTGAACAATAGCAAAATATAATAAGTGGCTGAATTGCCCACATTTAATCTCAAGGTCACAGGCTATAAAAGAGCTGAACATTGAAAATATATAGGAAATTCAATTACAAATACAATGATAAATACAGTTACTTAGGCTTTTTACGGGACTAGAAAATTCCCGGTCTGAAGACGATATCAAGGTCCGTAGAAAGATATATGCAATATGATTCGTACTCATGAAAAAATTTCTAAAGTGAATTTTATTTTTGATTCGATTTTGCATTTTCACGATGGGATCAAATCAGCAAGCATCCGTTAAATATGGTTCGTTCCAGAATTTAACATGCGAGAACTATCAAAGACCCATTCGCGAACCGTTCAAATAAGAAAGAAAAATTTTATCTAACGAATTAATTAATTTTATGTTCCACAAATCTTAGAATTTCGTTGTTCCCTTAGCGATTTGAATTAAATTCAAATTATGCATCTTATAGAAGTGTACAACAACATCTTACTGATGAGTCGAATTGTTGTACCTGGGCGAAACGCATTTGGACTAAAAGTTGCGAAAACTTTAAATTTGAGCCTAGGCTGTCTGCCTAGGTTAAATTATTGTTATTCATTAAAAAAAATCTACGGCTGACCAATTACTGAAACAAGCTGACCCTTTATCTAGATCTAGAGAAGTTTCAGATGATAAACAATTCTTGCAAATTTCCCATAAATGAGGTGCCAGAAATCGCACGTGACCTTGAGAAACGTTAAGTCTTTATTACAAATTATCTAGGGCTGACCAATTTCTAGGTGTTTTTTTGGTTACATTAATGCGAAATTGTTTCCAGAGTTTCCATAATCTTGATAAGATCTACAGACAATTGGAGTACTTTTCATACTACTCAAAATTTGAAGAACGCAATTAAATCTTTTATATCTGCACAGTGCCACGAGCAGTGGGTATTTCAGCACTTCCTGAAATGAACTTATGCAGTTTGTGGCAGTAAAATGGTGTCTTAACAGCGTTTCTGAATTCCCTCTAGATCTTCGTAGCACCACCTAGAATTTCGGAAATAACAATAGCACATGGGTATGTTCCTATTCCCACACATAACGTTCGAGTTCGAGCAAAAGTTCAGCCATTGCTGGGATAAGATTCTGTGGCCAAAGACAAGTGTTACTGCAATAGCTTTGTGTTCGATAATGCAGTTTGCTAAAGTCACATGTTTGAAAATATTATCTACAGTGCAATTTCACTGCACCGTAAGAAAATCGAGTTGACGGAAGAAATAAGTATTCAGAACCCAGAGAATGTGTACGTTAACGTCAAATGTGCTTGCAAGTAAAATTGATTGGCACCGTGTCATTAACAATCGAACAGAGGCAACAAAAAAATTAACTGAAACCAAGTAAATGGGCGAAAACCTTTAGTTCCTAGAATATTCGATGAAGTAAATTTTGTTTGATTTGTTCCTAAAACTCATCCATGAAAGTGAAAAAATTCATCACGAATACAGTAGACTCTCGATTTAGTGAATCTCAAAATAGTTAACTATCCACAATAGTAAACACACGAAATTTACTATAAAATTGAATTTTTTATAAAAATAACTCGCAAATATTTAACAATACTTGAATCACTTGAGAATTGTTTCGGGTTTTCTTAACTTATAAATATAAAAACCATTCACATCGAACAAAATTTCCATTTTGGATCAAATTCATCTTTAAAGAGCCTTTAAAAACTTCCGCTTGAAAAAAGTGAACAATCTCGAAAGAATGAACACTGAACAGGCCTGGTTTTAATTATTTAACTATATCGAACGTCTACGGTATTACCATTAGAGAAGTATGTAGATAAAAAAGATGTGCAACATAGTTGCATACTGAACCGCACTCGCTCTAGAGTGTAAAACTTGCAAGTGGACACATTCATGAAATTAGCTTACCAGAGGGCAAGACATCTGAAAGTTACTCTCGAGAGTTTTCAAGTGAAAGTACTGTCGAATGAATACACATCTTTTTAGTATGAATATTTATCTTAATATCTTAATCTTGTTCATCTGAGCATTTGAAGCAAAGTTAGAATTTTTAAAACTAATTAAATTGACTTTTTTTTTGAAAATGTAGATTAGTGCCACTACTACCTACCGCGTTATATTTAACTATACAAAAAAAAAAAAAAAAATACTTACATATTTGTAGGGTTGGGGCATTAACTTTTTGGAACATTGTTTTTCGAAACTGTATCATTTATCATTCACATTTGCATTTTGAAAAGTGAAATCAGTTCGATGTGGGACTCAATCTCAATCATGTATCCGCGCCTGAGTCCGCTCATGCAGAAATGCCAAACCAAACACAAAATAAATCACTTGACAGCTGAGAAAATGGCCGTAAGTTAATATAATGTTGCCAACTTAAGGTTCTATACCCCTTAAAAACACTCAACACTCTGTAGGTACTTCCCATAGAAGGTTTTTTTTATTTTGAATTGAATAAATTTTGATTAATTTTTTGTATACAAATTTAAAATAAGGTAACAAATAATGCCAATCACAATTAAAAAAAATGTTTTTGAAAATTCGATATCTTAAAAACGGGTTCACGATTTTTTTAAAAAATTTTATCTTATATTCACATAAATAAATACTTACGATTTGCATACCAAAAAGTTTCCTGAAAAATGTTCTAAAAATTTTATATATAAAAAAAATATATTTTAGGAAAGCTGCTTCAACGATTTTATTTTTTTTTGCATACAATTATATTAAATCAAAAAGAAAGCATTCTTAAAAGAAGAATAAAGAACGCGTTCTTTTTTTTTTCATTTATAAATCTCAAAGAAGTTATTTTAAGTATAATTTAAATATTGTATTTCTTGCTTTTAAACATTTGTCTATCATAATTACAGTTTTTTTAGTAATGTTTTTAACGCCTCAGCGTCTTTTAGATAAGAGCAAGTACGTGCGATCCAGTCAAGCATTTTATTTTTTTTTTAAATCAAATATTTTGAAAACTTTAGGGCTGATTTTTATAAAACTTGGTATTTGAGGGTTTTTTTCCACTCTTTAAATATGTATTTCAATTCTTAGAATTGGGCCGAAAAGGAGAGAATGATCCAAATGTTTGACATTAACATTAGCTCCATTTAAACATAAGAATTTTCAAAATAGCTTTTTATGGCCTTTAGACCTTCAAATTGGCGTTTCGTCCGGCTTACTCACTTGGACGCATCAGTGACGTAGTGTAGGCCTTGTCATACGCAATTTGTATTAAGTTCAGTTCAACTTACATGAATTCTTTTACAAAAATCCACTGTAAACTATATCCAACAAGATTAGAATTCCTAATCATTAAGCTGGAAATTTTTTTGCCCGGGGCCAGGCAAAGTTTCTATTAGAAGGTTTTTTTATAATAAAAATTCTATATACTACTGAAATAAATCAGCCAAGTACGTTGAACTGAACTTAATACAAATTGCGTATGACAAGGCCCTCACTACGTCACTGATGAGTCCAAGTGAGTAAGCCGGACGAAACGCCAATTTGTAGGACGAAAGGCCATAAAAAGCTATTTTGAATCAATAATTCAACAAGTCCAACTTTAATGCTAAGTCTTCTACTTGGCTGATTTATTTTAGTAGTATATGGAATTTGTATTATAAAAAAACCTTCCAAAAGAATTTTCATTTCAAAATTTCTTCATATTCATATTAATAGTTAGTGAATATATAAGTTTTCAATTCATTCAACAGTGGAACGAAGATAATAAAAATTAGAATGATTTGTTGATTTTATTTTAAATCATTATTAGAGGACTAATACGAGTATCAATAGAAATTAGCTTTGTTAATGAAGAACCGACTGATAGTCAAATTTCAGTTTCGATTTTGTAGTATTTTAGTCAATACTCAACAGTTTTTTTTTATTTCTAAATTTAAACCAATATCAATACCAACTTTTATCTAGAGAATTTGTTGAGTTTCATAAGATTAAAAAGGTTTATCTGGGGCTGAAATAAATGCTGATGATGACGCATGTAAGCCCCACAGTAGTCGTTGACTATTTTTAGAATTTCAATGTTTTTGCGTCATAGAACAAGGAATCACTAGAGATTTACTAAATAACATCAAGCCATTTTTGAGGAACTTATAAAAAGGCAAGCAATTTAGCTGTAAACATTATTTACAATCAACCCAATAGAATATTTTTAAGCTTTTGAAAGAACTGTTTTTATTATTACTAGCTTCGTTGTTTTTTTGTTACTTTTCTGGTGAAATAGAAAAAATTGAAATTTTTAACATCTATAATTGGTGCATTGCATATACAATATAATTAATTTGGAAGCTATCTGTTAATCGTAAGATTACAGTAGAAACATATAATTTTAAAATAAAGAGGGATGAAAGGAACTTTATCACGAAAAGAGATACCCTTGGAGGGTTTTTCAATTCGTCGCCGGAGCAGCACTCGTAAGCAAAATTTTGATTTTGATGGAATAGGGTGTAAGAATTGGACTAGGTTATTCTCTCCCATGTAACCAGCGCGCGGCGTGCGTGACAGTCCAACGCATTAACCATTTTGTAAAGGGATACATTAGTTTTCTTTTATAAATATACATAGATGGCTTAATTATTAATTGGGACAAAGTAACAGAAAATCCTTGAAGAAATCACAAAAGATAAGCCCATCAAGGCCTTAGGCAAAAAGTATTAAATAATTCTCTGGTCCTTGAACAAACAATATTATTAATAATTTTCTAGGGCGAGTTTATCTTGGTTATATCCAGATGCTATGGCAATAAATTTCTTTTTCATCTTGCGGCTATTTTTGTTTTGTATGAGCATTTTCATAATTGTTCGTTAAGGCCTTCTTAGCAAAACCATGTTTGTTATTAATTAAAGCTAACCCATAACCACACTCTAATATTGTATGAAAATCTCTTCTTGGGAATCTCAAGGACGGGGCTAGTTTTGTGGAGGAGCAAATAGAATGGTAACTTGGGGCGAAATTTTCTTTTTTTTTAAAGAATGCCCCTGGAAGAAAATCTTCAACCTGATCTATTTTTGAAGTTGTATATTCGACTTTCTTCCGGGATTTAGCTTCAATTGGAAATATAAGACTTTTTTCGATTTAATTAGGTTAACGAATACAAATACAAGTTCTTAATTTTAAACAACAGCACCAACACCAACACCAACACCAACACCAACACCAACACCAACACCAACACCAATACCAATACCAACACCAACACCAACACCAACACCAACACCAACACCAACACCAACACCAACACCAACACCAACACCAACACCAACACCAACACCAACACCAACACCAACACCAACACCAACACCAACACCAACACCAACACCAACACCAACACCAACACCAACACCAACACCAACACCAACACCAACACCAACACCAACACCAACACCAACACCAACACCAACACCAACACCAACACCAACACCAACACCAACACCAACACCAACACCAACACCAACACCAACACCAACACCAACACCAACACCAACACCAACACCAACACCAACACCAACACCAACACCAACACCAACACCAACACCAACACCAACACCAACACCAACACCAACACCAACACCAACACCAACACCAACACCAACACCAACACCAACACCAACACCAACACCAACACCAACACCAACACCAACACCAACACCAACACCAACACCAACACCAACACCAACACCAACACCAACACCAACACCAATTATCCTAGAAAGTTTCAGTACTCAGTTTTGTTAAAGAAAAAAGCTATTTTTCATGAACCTACCTTGCATAAATGGATAGGAATCAGGCTTGTTTTCGTTTAAATGCGAGCCCGCTTATAATTTAGACAAAGAATCTTCTATAGTAATTTCTATACCTCTATTTTAAACAATTGTGGGAAAGGAAATCCCACAATACAAAAGCGGTTTATGGATATTTTGTGTTATACTAAATGATTTATCACTGTTTTTTTTTTTAATTGAAAACATTTATATAAAGGCTTTTGTTTAAAGATTTTATTCATCCCCGCCACAGTGGGGATGGGGATGAATAAAAAGAACTGTTTGCTACCTTAAGAGTGTATCTAACAGTTCAAAATTAATTTTACTTTTCGTTGGTCAAATTTGGAATTTAAAACCGAGTTTCTTCTTGAAATTCATAAGAAACTGCAAATTTAAGGCCAAACTGCAATTTCTTCTGCAAGTAACAATTGCTGGGAAAAGGACGGTTAAGCAAATTTTACAGTGAAGTAAGCATTCAAAATGAATTTATTTGTTTTTTTTTTTTTAAATAAGGACTGCAAATTTCATTTATGTTCAATGCCTAGCCACTTTAGTCTGGAACAAACAGAGGAAGCTCACGCGATTAAGTCGTGCATATATATTTTTTTTTCTACCTCTTCTGCTGTTTCAAATTATTCACCCCACGCCATTGCTAGCGGGTTGGGTACAAATAATTTTTTGTAAGGTCCGATGCTGAGTAGAATATTTTTGGAATTTCCGAAAATATTGATTTGCGAGATTTTTAAATACGAATTTTTAAGAAGCGAGATTTTGGTTGATATTAACGAGATTTTTCAGTGTTAAATTTAAATACGAGATTTAGTAATTGCGATATAGTAAATTTGCGGGATTTCTTTATAAGAGATTTAGAAAAATAATTTAATTCGAGATTTTGTGATTTTAATTAGATAAACAAAAATTAAAAACAAACAAAGTTTTTTCTTATTTAAATATATTTGATTATTTAATTTGAGATTTTCACAACTTTAATAATTAATAAAAATAAAATATATATATTGAAATAAAACAAAAACCTCAGCTTTTAAAATTTTTATTTATTTTAATAAAATCATTAAATCACACAACTTGCCTCTCACTGTCTCTACCTTTCGCTAATCACTGAAATGTAGATACCTAGGTACACTTACCGTAAAGTGCATACGAGTTAAAATAAATTACTGTTATAACATTTTTTTAAAGATAAATTAACCATTTTCAATGTTGTTTTTTTTTTATCCGATGGAAATCTTCATAAACACACTCGGTAAGAATCGGTACCGAGTAGTGTGGACTCTTGACGCACTAAAACCACCGGTGAATCAGGACCAATCTATGAAAAATCGATAAATAATTTTTCTTTATTTATTTATAAATCACATTGTGGGAAGTTTAAAGTTATAACACTTTCCCAAAGCTTTTAGACCATCAGATCATGAGGCTTGGTTCTTCTTAATCTCCGAACATTGTCTCGTACATTTAAGTCGGTCTCCATTTCCGAGTTGGTATGACTTTGCAGTCGCTGATTGTATGATACGTTTTTTTTTCCACTTCTGTAACCATTTCAGTTTGAAGGTCACGATGTAGATCGCTATTTCGTACATACCAAGGGGAATTTATTATTTCCACGGAGGACCTTGCTTTGGAATTTTTGGATAGGTTCAGCTATTGTTTTCTTTGTACAGCCCCATAGTTGGATGCCATATGTCCAAACGGGTTTCAATACTTGCTTATATAAAATAAAAGTTTGTTCTGGATAGATAGGTCAGAGTTCTCTCCTAGTAACTAGTACATTTGTCTGTACTTCAAATTTAGTTCTCCTCTTTTCTTTGTGATGTGGTCTTTCCATTTCAGCTTTGCATCCAAAGTCATTCCAAAATATTTGGCAGTATTGGAATAAGGTACGGCTGTACTGTTTATAAGAATTAAAATATTGAACATTTTTTTTTGTTTGTAAAGTTTATATGCGTCAATTTGTATCATTTAGTTTGATTCGCCATTTTTGAGTCCAATCACTCACTTTATCGACTGCATTTTGGAGTTTTTGTATAGCCTTCGTAACGGATTTATCTGGCACCAATATTTCAATATCATCAGCAAAGATGGCCATGATAGAGTTGATGTCCACTGGAATATCCCTTGCATATAACAGATACAGGGTTGGTCCTAGGACACTTCATTGAGGTACACCAGCTTCAATTTTTCTTAGTTCCCAGTAATTTTGGTCGTGCCGTACTTTAAAGAGTCGGTTCGTAACGTAGGATTTCAGTATTTCGTAGTACTGCCTGGGAAGATAACTATGCAGTTTGTACTCAAGTCACAAGTGCCAACCCCAACCAAAAGCTTGAGCAACATTTAAGAATATAGCCGAACATACTTCTTTTTCTTCAAGTGCCATTTCCACAACATCCGTAATCCGATGCACTTGGTCTATCGTGGAATGTTTATTTCTAAATCCAAACTGATGGCTCGGAATAAGTCTTCTTTCTACTATTATTTTGCTTAGTCTTTTCAGAAGCAGTATTTCGAAAACTTTTGCCATGATTGGTATGAGCGATATAGGTCTGTAAGATGTTACTTCTGTTGGTGGCTTACCTTGTTTAGGTATAACAATGACTTCTGCAATTTTCCAATGTTGACACATGCTTCTTACTTCTTCGAGCATGACAAAAGGAATTTCACATTCGGATCTCAGTGGATCCATTGCGCTCCCCACAGTGAAAGGTGGGTGGTGAAGAGGGAAAGGGAGGGGTTTGAGGCGAAGTATAAGTTGTGGGGGCCTCCCTGAACCATCTTGAGTTCTGAATGAATTTTAGGATGTTTTTTAGTGGCAATACAGAGGTGTCGCCCAGTTCATTGAAGAAAAATTCTCCTAGGGCTGCTTTTCTGGTTCTAGCTAGGATGGGACATTCACATAAGAAGTGTAGGGAGCCCTCTTCCGGCTCTTCATCATGACACCCTCTACATAAGTCCGATGAGCTGATGCCCATTCTTTTCATGTGGGTTCCCATAGAGTTGTGGCCCGTTAGGACGCCAACTATGAGTGATAATTTATGACCCTGTTTTCGTTTCAGAGTTCCCTGATAGAACCAGGGATCGTTTACAAACTGTTAGCGCATCTCAAGCTGTATTTGCTAGGAATGGCTTAAAAACATTCGCGAAATGTTCAGCGAAGAGATCAGCCTTTTGTTTCAGGTTTCGGATCCATTTACCATCTTGAGATTTTATTGGCGGGTTTGTGTCTGTGGTCTTTTTAGGCACTTAGCTGCTTTCCATAGGGAGAAGCATCCGCTGTCAGACTAGTCACGAATCTACTAAGTGAATCACTTTTAAACTTATAGATTCTTTTCTTTAGTTTGTTGCTAAGACTGTTAAAAACCGCCTTATCACCTGGTAATCTCGTAGAATGCCATTTTCTTGGGGCTCAGCTTTTTTCCAAGATAAGCTCCTTTATTTCGACAGGATATTTTATTTCTTTTTCTCTAGAGTTCGAAATTGTTGGAGTACTTTCTTCTGCAGCCTGTTGTACATCAGCAATAAATTGTTCTACTTCATGATCAATTTGTTCAATTGTTTGCATAAAAAGGATCTTAGATTTATAATACTTTCAAGTTTATCTCCGAATTCGTTCCAGTTTGTTTTTTATTCACGAGCTTAGGATTACTTTATTTTCTATTATTTCTGCTTCGCTAAGTGATAATACTATTCTGGAGTATGATCTGATGATAAATCTTAATTACTTTCGACACTTTTATGATTTCGTTTAATACCTTTAACTACGAAAAAGTCTATAAGGTCTGGTATTTTGTTAGTATCAGATGGCCAATATGTTGGCGAGCCAGAAGAATAAAATTCACAGTTGTATGTTGTTTTAATAAATAATTTACATGTCAGGTTTGATATTGTGAAGAGTGACTGATAAGCAAAATGAGCTTTGATTTATTACGTGCCCTAAAGAGCACATTTCAAAATGTTAAGTCATGCCTTGAATGAAATAAATGTTTTATTTCTTGTGAAGTAAACACAATCGGTTGTCCCATGGTGTTGAATGACAATTTATTTTTAATGGACACCTTTAGTTCTGCATTTTCAGAAAAATTAACGTTTTTTTTAACTTTCAACAGAGGAATATTTGTGTGGGGTTTATTATTTTAATTTATGTGCAATGTAAGTCTTCTTTCGGCGGAAATTTAACATTTAAATGTCTGCACTTTTTATCGAGATGACAGTGGCTTTATAAATTATTATATAATAAGAGATATTTCTTATAAATCCCTCTTAATATCTTCTCCTATCAGCATTAGATCATCATTCAAAAATATTTCCAAATATGGAATTTGAATAAATCTATCTGAAATCATAAATATCTATCGTTAAAATTTTAATTATTTTTCTATTCAACTGTGAAGGTATGTATGTATCTATATGGTGCCTATTTGTCTTTATCACCTGAACGGAAGTCAGTTTATTAAAGCATTTTCCATACAGTCTCATCACACATTTTAGTATGTATTTTCGTTTAAGAAGTCAACTCTCTATTATTATCGGATTTATTAACTACTTTCCGTGCATGGGTCAGTTTTTTTTGTGTTTGTATTTGTCTTAATGAATCTTTGAGGTGGAACTCATAAATATTATGTTGCAATAAAAAGAAAGTCGTTAGTCACAACACTTAGAGCATTAACTGTATTTCATTTTTATCAAAGACTTGTTTAGGTTGGCAAGAAGGTTAGAGACCTTTTTATTGCAGTATTTATGTTTTTTAATCATGAAGCAAGTTTTGTTTGATGTTATTTTTTTTTTTGGAAAGAACTCTTTCATTAACCATATTAATTTTAAATGTTATATAATCTTTTCGTTTAGCTTATTAATAATTATTATGTATATTCCAGCCCTTTTTATTTTTGCATTTATGATATTTTGTTGGATTTAAATTGCATATCATCGGACTTATGACCGTTTAAAGAAAAGCTTGCAATTAAGAAAGGTATAATCAAAATAGGAAATCAATATACTTAAAGAATTATCTCATTTTTTTTCATTTATTTATTTTATGCTAACAGACATATAATTATGTGAAGATACCATACTGGCTGTGAATGTCGATGAAATAGAATATGCCTTTCATTTGTTTCAATAAAAAAGAAGTAATTGCTCGAAAAAGTTTCCAGGGAAAAAGAGAAGAGGACGGTATCTACTGGGTTCAGATGAATGAATCCAATCCAGACTCTCTTTTTTGAATCATCATACAAATAGGATGTAGATACAGTTCAATAATAGCCGAAACAAATAAGGTTTATATTACATAACAAAAGGTTAAAGCACTTAAAATAAATTGCCGGTTGATTGAATTTGAACCACATTTTTACCTGTCCAAAGTTGAATGCTGTATGCCCATTAGGGTGGAGCTAAAATGTTTTTTAAATTTGTTTTTCTAAATGCAATAGCAATTGTGTCTTTTATAAGTACAGACAAAAGGTACACAACATTTTGTATTTATGGCGACGTGTGGAGATGCCCCCACGCATTTCGTTTATACACTTGGATGTGCCTAAATCGAGTCTAGATGAGTAAAAAAGATCACTTAATTTTTCAAAATTTTATTTCTATCACCAATAGTCGCAGTAGGAGTTAATAAAATGTCCTTTTTTTAATTTTTACATACTTGGTGATTCAAATAAAATCTGTCAAAAAAATAAGAGCATGAAGGTTGGAAGCAGACAAGAAAAAAATCCCACGGGGTAATATTTCCTCCCGCTTAGACAGGAGGGGAAATTTGATTAAGAAATCACACTAAATAGAAAAAAAAATAATTTAAAACAACGGCAATACTTACAGTATTGTTTTGTATCTCTTTGGAAAGTCAGAAGTCCATTCTTATGATTTCTCTTCAAATTAAATTCTTTTAAGAAATAGGTTCAGCAAAAATTGTTTTCAATGGAAAAAATAAAAAAAATAGAATTTTTCTTTAAAATGGTTAGTTGAAGCAATTTGTTCCCAAAACTGTTCTTCAAAAAATGTTAATTTGAAAATAAACCATAAGAATGGAATGTTTTTCAGCTTTTTGGGCTTTCCAAAAAGCAGAAAAGCAATACTGGAAGTGTTGCCATTGTTTTTCAATAAATGTTTTTATTTAATGTAATTTTTCTTTATTTGTGGCAATTTTTTGTCAACTTCCAACCTACATGGTCTTTTTATTTTTTTTTGCAGATTTTACGCGATTTACCTAGTATGCAAAACATAAATAAAATGCACGACTGGGTCGCACGTACTTGTTCAAGACGCTGATGGCTTAAGAACATTTTATGGAAAGATATGAAAATTAAGAGGGAGAAATGTTTAAAAGCATTAGATTTGCAAACTTTTTTTTTTAAATCCAAAGTATATATTTTTTAAATGTTGGTAAGAAAAACAATTTTTAATGCTTTTAATTTTTTAATAAAAAATAAACTTTTTAATGCTCAAAACAACCGTTTTGAAGTAAATAAAAAAAAATAAACCATTAACAACCACTTTTTAAAGAATGGTTTCCTATCCAAAGGTAGCTTTTCTCAAAAGAAATTTATTGAATTTTGTTTTCAGAAAAGTTGTGGAGCTGTTTTTGAGAAAAATAAGATTTTGTAAAATTGCTAAAAAAAATGTATGGCAGGTTCCGTTATTTTAAGTTAAAAAAAAATCATGAAAAACGTAAGGACAGCAGAATCACCAAAAAGCACTTTGCACAAAGTTTTAATAAAATCGATCCAGCCGTTTAAGCTGTAGCCGAACAAACAGACAGAATTTTTTCACCCACTTTTTTGGTGTTCTCTGCCATCGTGTAGTCATGTTTGATTGTTATCTCGAAATTTTTTTTTAACGAATCCAAACCTTGACTAATATGGGTACTATACTGTTTAAAAATTTACAGATTTCACTCCTTGAGTAACAATGGGGACATTGAAAATGACTTATTTGTTCTAGAGAAATCTTTAATCTTTATAATTATTAATCTTTCTTTTATTTTGAATTTATCTTTACTGGTTTCCAAGCACACCAATTTATACCAATTTTAATCATGATTTTTACTAAGATCAATCTAAAAATTATATTGAACTAAAAGAATTTAAAAAAATTGTTTGCCAAACTTAATTAGCATACTTGCACTCGCATTTCTACCTTTACTTGCACATAGTAACGCATAAATAGATTTTTTTACTACAGCTTTAAAAACACTTAAGGAATCTTAAGCCATTTCATCATTCCGTATTTTGATCATTCTTGAGACATTGTCTCAACAAAAATTTTATCATCTGAACTTTTAATTGCTTCATACAAACAAAACTGAATAAAATAAATTATCAAATACCCAAATATACGAAGATGATACAAAACTTAAAATAAGGCTTATTGCATAATTTTCGTTTACTTTTTCTTTTAAAAATTCGGTTAAGTTTTTCATATTCCCTTTGTTCTATCATCAACAAAATTTTGACTACAGACAAAAGGATGTTGACATGTTTTGCTATTTTTTGTTTTGTTATTTTGTTATGTATTGGTTTTTTCTTTTCAAAATCTCGTTTTTGTTAACACTAGCTAAAATTTGATTTTCCAAAAATACAATATTCAATGTTGGTTGGATTGAGACGTAACTCAACAAAATATTATTTGTCATATTTCCTCTGTAGTTTTTTTTTTTCAAATTTTGTTTCATTTCCAAAAATACAAAAGAAATTTAATATTTTCCTTTAGTCAATTTATTGACCTATATTTTCTGCCACTTGTCTCCTAGTTTCATATTTTTCATTATCTTTGTCTGGTAACACACTTTTTCTTTTTTCTTTTGCTTTGTTGTAACACCAACCAAAAATTCAAAATTTCAACCCTCATTCCTTGTTTTTTTTCGATCTGCATCTGTATTTGTTTTTCCTAAATCCTTTAACTTAAATTTAATTTGCCTCTAAATACATGCCTTCAAACAAACATTAAATGCTAGGGGTTGTTACGTCTCCACAACATATTATTTAACTAATTATCTTTGTGGGTCTTTAATTTTATTTCATTTTAAAAATACAAGAGAGAACCTTCTTTTAAACAGAGAGGCTGTACACTTCGCACCTTTTATCATTTTAGTGACCTTTATTTTTCCCGCGTGTCTTTTATCTTTAAATTTTAGTTTTCTTTGTGTGGTAACTTTAATTTTGTTTTTGATTTAGCTTTGTGGTAACACGAACCAACAATTCAATATTTCTGCTGATGTTACTTTTTTCTTGAATTTGAATATATTTTTCGTAGCTCTTATAACGTGTGTTGTAGACAACGCTAACCAATAAATTGATTTTTCCCCTTACATATGCCTACAAACAAATATTCAATGCTGGTAAGTGTAACGTCTCCGCAAAATTCTATTTTTCCCAATTTTGTGTTTTTTTCTTTAATTTTTGGCTTCTTGCAAGTCTATTCCAAAGAATTTGAATGGACAAAAGTCGATCATAATAGTCAAATATAAAAGTATTTACCAATTGAAATTTGCAATAACAATAAATCGACTTTTAGTCTATTCAACAAGTCTATTTTGAATAACTATCCCAATAAGGGCGTTTGTCGCATTTTCAAAAATAGAAAATACATTTTCAGTCGAATTTATAAGCTTTGTCTATAAGTATAGACAACCGTCCAACTCCAAAAATTTATTAATAAACTTTGTTTACTGCTGTCCTAAATTTGTCTAACTTGGGCAAAGGCTTCGGCTGTCTAAGATTTTTCTAAACTGACGTTTTATTTTACTATATCCATAAGGCATATTTTCAATTATTAAGGACTTCTAAAAAAACTGTCTAACTAGTAAACCTTATAAAAAAATTAATAAATAAAGCGGTTTACGTTTAAGCTTTCAGATTTCATTGACCTACATATGTATATTTTTATTTCCTCTTGTTTTTTTATTTTATATCTTTATTTTCTTCGTTAATCCGTCTAATTATACCTAAATAAAACTCAAAAGTAAAATAATTAACAAAATAAAAACAAAAAACAACGAATCTCACAAGCATCCTACCTAACTTACGAAAGTACCTACCTACTAACCAAACATATCCCATAAGGCATCTTACCCTTCTACCTACTAAAGTAACTATAACCAAACGCAGCAAATCGCATTCTATTAATTTAACTAGGAGGTATTAGCAGAAAAAAAATCTGCCGAGCAGCAGAGCGAACATTACCCCATCGAAGCATCTACACGACTGAACAAACAGTGAACAAGCAACAAGAACATTGAACGAGTGAACATGAATACTGAACTTGAATGAAAAGTCATTTTCTTCAGTAATTCACTGACAGAGAGACAAATAATGAAACAAATCAAAAAACATAATGAACAAAAAACAGAGAGAGAGAGACATTTTGAATGAACTGTGGCACTATGGGAAATAACACAATATTTGTGTTCTTCTTATTTGGGCTGATTCCCGCACACAAACTTGCAAATCAACGATGACGATGAACTATAGGAATATTGATTGAATATTAAGTACCACTTTTTAATTATTGTATTTTAGATTTGTGAGGCTTATCAAGAACCTACGGCTACGTATGATACATCAAATTAATTGTCAATTATTGAATTTGCGAATAAAAAAAAAACTAATTGTATAGGTGCACAGACCAATGAGTTATTAGGTGGTATGTTAATGAACAGTAATATGTATATATGTCAACGGAAATACTTTCAAAAAATTCAAATTTAACATATTATATGTAGATCTATGTAATCTATCACCTGTATGAATTTGAGATTTTTAAATACAATCGTTAAAAAGACAAAAAATATAACTGCCAAAAATCGATCAACAAAAATTAGTATATCTAAAAAAATAGTAAAAAATATAAAAAAAAAATTAATAAAAAATTCCTCAAAGAAAAACAATAAATTATTTATTATCTTTCTCCAACTATAAAATTTATTACAATCAGACCTAACCCTAATGTGTAGTAAATAATTTATGAATCATCTATTTTTGAATTTTGAAGTTACAACCTTTAATATCTCATTTCGTAGATTTTTTGGAATTTCAAAATATATTAACGAAATTGTTATATTAAACGCTACTATCGGTAAATAAAAACATTGTCACTCTAGCACATCTTATTTAGATTTTTGGCTTTTCGATCATTTCACATAAAAGCCCTATTCTATAATTCAAATTTAAAAAAAAAACATAATTTTGCACTTCTACATACATTTTCTTTTCAAGCCATTTTTTTTTAAACTGCCAACACATAGTTAAAGCTGCACAATAAACTACTGACTGTATTTATAACTATAAAAATATAGAATTTAAATTCATTTATTCATTTTAGTAACACCAACCAAAAATTCGATCGTACCCCCCGTATACGCTAGCGTTCATCTCATATACACATTTATTCACTTTATTCATTTTAGTAACACCATAATTTATCCAAAACGACCCTATAAACATTTTCAATGTTCAAACGCTCTGAAAAATGCATATTATTTAGTGCGGTGGAAGACAGCTGTGGTGCATCCTTTGCCGAAAAAAGGAAAGGACAACTCCAATCTAGCGAATCTGGTTAATAAGTCTTCTTCCAAGTATCAGAAAGACCCTGATTAGATTGGGAAACCGTTCTCTCGTCCAGAAACTGCCGTGAGAACGGTTTCAATCTTCCCAATCTACACAGGGCCCAAGGTATTCTAAAGGTCATCAAGAAGGCAATGTGACTTCTGCCACAACCTTTAATTTTAAAAATTGTCTGAAGCTGGGAGCGGTCAACTCACCGATTCTATTCAGCATTTAAACCAGCGATCTGATAAGTAGTCTAATTGCCGTCGATCTAATTGCGTACAGGACAGCTCAAAAAGTCGAGGTCATCAGGATTCTTTTGCAGCGTGACTTCGAGAAGATTCAGCAATATTGCGATGACTGGAAGTTGAAAATCAACTTTCAGAAATCAAAAACTATCTTATTTAGGAATTCGGGATACGAGAAAGAACTGGCGTAAGCTGGTGATCGTAGGGCCAAATGGACATCCACTGGCGAGTAAAAATGAAGTTAAGTACCTTGGCATCTGGATGTATCAGTATTCATATTTGGACCGATATATAAATGTTGCTCTGACCAGGGCTAAGGGAGCTTTTGCCAGACAAAACGGTTATATAAAGTAGTTGGCTTACCAGCAGGGTGATTTGCTACATGGACCTTAACCGCCTGATGGTTGCCTATGGATGCCGGGCTTGGTTCAACGTGCCCCATTTCAAATGGAAAAAAATTTGGTGTTTGACAGTCAGTGTCTTAGACTCTGCCTTGTATTGCATAGAGCACCAGAATCGGAGTACAAACATTATTATTCCAACCTGGTTCTATAAAACGGTGATTCTATATAAGCTTTCTTGCTGAAGCTTAATCGTTGTCCTCCATCAACAGCTTAATTTTTGGGGCTTTATACACTTAAAACGAATACCACGAGAGTCTGCGTCCAAGCGGCTTTATTCTGCCGGATGCAATCCTCTATTTAGACAGTCGAGGGCTGATCCAGGATAGAGCAGTGATTCCGCTAATCTACCACGTGAGTAGTAGAACTGTAGACAGGCGACTCCTTTAAAGTCGAGACGTCCTCTTACAAGACGATGCTAAGCACCTCCGGATCAGTAGGACTGTGTCCGAACGGGACCGAAGAGATAGGGTTAAGAAGGAGAACCAGTTCTGGTGGTTGAAAGATGAGAATGAAGTTCATTCGAATATTTAAGAGTTGACTTTGCGTTTTTCTGTCATGTCCAACTTACATAGACTTAAGTAGTAAGGTTTCCGTTTTTTTTTTTGTAAATTTTTCTCAGTGAAAAAATTTTAGTATTTAGATAGTTCTTAGACCGAAAGAGGTATAAGCATTAAGTTATTATGTTGTTAAACTTAGAGCACCCGCTTGGGGCCAGTAAGATAGTATTAAGATATTAATAAGTAGGTTAGTTTTTATGTATTTTGTCTAACTTTAACGTTATAAGATATGGAAGAATAAGAATTTAATTATAAACAAACAAAAAAAAAATAGTACCTCTCCATATCGCAAGTAAAAATTAAAGGGGATGGAAATAAAAATCCAAAATACAAGGGATTTTTTTTTCTTTATTTGGAACTGATTTAGGCCATCCAAAAATATATAAAAAAAAATATTATAACGACCACCTTAATAGACATAGACACATATGAACAAATTATCCATTCGATAATTCGATTTCAATTCGCAAACAGAAAAGTACTTTCGAGAAATTGAACATGAAAAGAAAAACAAAACATTAGCAGATTTTATGATCTCCTGTTCTGTGAATTTTCTTTCTTTTTCAAACAAAACAACGAATTTTAAGGAGTTTGTTTTCGTAGTCAACAAGCTTATAAAATCAGAGAAAATATAATAGGTACCTTCAGGGTAGTAATAATAAATCATTTAACATATTTAAAAATGTTTGACTTTACCTATATCTAACTAGAACTTTGTTTCATGTGATATCGGAACACATTTCTGAAATAAATATATTTTGTACATAACTTATTTCTAAACACATCATCAAATTATTATAGTCCTATACTCACACCAACCTTGTTCCTTAGAGTAAGTAAGCATATTACTCTTTAAAATTAAAAGGGAATTTTCTTAGAATTAATTAAATTATATTTTTGTCCAAACAAATTCCGAAATTCAAATTAATTTTCAAAGTACTTATTTAACTACGTATACCTATTCAAATATTAAACGCTTTGTCCATACACCCTCCGTCTCACCTGATTATGAACAGGTGGTTTTTGTTTAAACTTTACAATATTTTTCAAACAATTTACATTATTTTTATATAATTTATATTATATTATTTTTATATTGCAAGAAAAACTTTGGATCTAGTTGATAAATGCAACTTTTATAACGCTTTACTTTAAAAGGTCATTAAATGCCCCTTAAAATAAATAAATTAAAATTCCAATTTAAGTTTTTTAATTCTCTTATATTATTACAGATGGCGCAGAAGAAGTTGAAATTGTACGAGTACTTTTGATTTTCCAGGTTAACGTTTTAACAACACGCAAAATCTTTACAACTTGGAGCCCGGCAACAGGTACATAATAAACAAAAATGGCAACTTTCCGGGTAACAACATTTTTATTTATTCAGAATTTTAAAATTCTAAAGGAGCCAACAATGTCTACGAAGGCTTACATCAAGAATTAAATTTTAAAACTCGTTTAGAAGCAGCGTGCTTCAATTCACACAATTTTAAGACAGAGATAGTGGAAATGTATACTTATTTAATTTGAGTTTGACACTGTATTGATATACTTTGGAGTCAACTAGCTACAAGAAATTCACAAAATGACAAGCGAAAGTGCCAAATGAAGAATCAGAGGTTCAATTTCTATTCAAACACGATTTCTTGATTTTTAAATTTTTTTTTTTTCAAACAAACAATTGAAAGCCTGGTGACAAACTGAGACTTGCGGCAGTTAATTTTCGATATGTCTAGCCGCTTAAGCCGGCCAAAGTATCACGATTTAATTGAGCACAAGATGGGACTCTACATATCTCTTGAGATCTCATTTTCATCTTAAAAATCTAAAAACATCATATTTGCCTTGCACTTCTTCGAAAATTTTAAACGCAACTACTTTTCTACTGATCCGTGTGTAAGCTCGGCCTATGGAAATGACAACCAAATTTCCATGGAAAATTTATTTCGTAAAAAAATTTAACTCTAGATTTTCCTACAAAGTCGATGTTATCTCAACCGATTTCATTAAGGCCTTTGACAACATTTCCCATAAACTAATACTATTCAAATTGTCCACTCTCGGTTTCGAATCTTCTTTTTTTTTAAATGGATCTCCCTTAACCTAGATAATCGTTATTACAGCGTTCGTTTTTGATCCGCTACGTCTGGCCCTTTCATAGCTACCTCCAGTGTCCCCCAAGGCAGCCACCTAGGCCCACTTTTGTTAATTTTTGCTACTAACGATATTGAAATGTTCATCAAACATTCTTCTTTTTCATTGTACGCTGATGATACCAAGTATTCCAAGACCATTTCATCGACACATGACTTTTTCCTTATTCAACAGGATCTTGACAGCTTTTCAGTTTGGTATCTTAAAAATTGCTGGGTGCTAAACGTAGCCAAAAATGCCAACCAATCACTTTTACGCGTAAACATGTTAAACACCCTCCCCTTCTCTACCTCCTTCATGATCAGCCCATACATACCGTTGATAATATTCGTGACCTTGGCATAATATTTGACCCGGAACTTAATTTTCCCTCCCATACATAAATGATATCATTCTTAAGGTAAATTCAGTGCTCGGCTTCGTTAAAAGATGGTCAAAAATTCTTTAACCCTTATATGACTCGATCCTTTTACATATCTTTTGTTCGTCTACTCCTTGAATATGCTTCTCAAATTTGGTCTTCTTATAAACTTATTCACATTTCCAGAATCGAGAACATCGCTTCTCCCGCTTTGCTCTTCGAGGCCTTACGTGGACCAATCCTCTGATCCTGCCTCTCTATCAAGACCCCTTAAACTAATCAACTTGAATTCTTTGGAAGAACGATGAGAAATATCAGACATTCTTTTCATTCATCGATTACTTTCTGGTTCCGTTGCCTGAATTTCACTCTACAACTCTATATCTATTTACATTAACCCTCGTTCACGAAATCCTCGTCTTTTTTATCTTCCCAACTACCTATCTCTCGAATGCTGCGAAGTGTTAATTTGATTATGAACTCCTTTGACTGTAACCTCAGTGCTCCTTCCTTAAAACTCCGTCTTCTGAATCGCCCTCATCCACACTTACCTTAGCTTAAGTTCTTAAGTTTTTAAGTAAGATTAGGAGTAAGCTTATATTAAGCCAAATAAATGCGGGTTTTGCCCCCACAAAAATTAAAAATTACCTAAATTAAAATTTAAATGAAATAAAATTTCTTATCGAACTCATCACCCATTGACTTTTTGTGTGACTAGTTTTTACACCTTTGTTAAAATTCTGTCTATCAAAAACTTTTTAGAATATCTAAAACAGTAAAAATTCCTTATTGAGTACTAATTACCAAACTACTTGTGTAGTCTTTTATCTTCAGAGTATCTAGGGTCGGTATGTTATTAAATAAAAAATCTTATAAGAGTTTTCCTTTGCAGATTCTAATTTTGGATTTTAAAAATTCTTTTATTTCAGAAAAAATTAAAGAAGAAATTGTTGTGCTGATCATAGAATTCATAAAGTTACAAAGCTATCAACTTTTTTATACGAAATATGTACTTGACGGAAAATGTATGTTTTCTTATGATACTATTGGGGAAATGTCAAAACAAAGTTTTTTTCCTGGAAATTTTCCATGGTTATATTGTGTATTGATATACCTACGTACATTTTATTTACAATTAATGTGGGAGAAGGAAAATTCCAAAAGCCGGCTAAAAAAAACCATTTAAATGTTAGGAATAGTTACACTGTTTATTGTTTTATACGTGCGTAGCGTGTCGTAAATGAAAGAAAGAGAATTGCAATGATAAATCTGAACAATAAGTGAAGGATGTTTTAAAATTTGTGTAAGCAACGAATGTAAATGCTTTTGCAGCGTTGATAAAATAAGGAAACTTATATCGAATGAAAATATAGGGCCAGCTTATTCAGTATGCATTCTTTTTTGGTATCTAACTTTTATCTTAGGTGAATTCTAGATGCAAGTTTTGTTTACATTTACTCGTTCGAAAAAATGGCAAGTTTTTGCCAAGTTTAGTCAAGGCCATAAAAAGGTTTCGATAGGGGCAATCTAGACAAGGAAAACTTGTCAAGTACTAGTGAGGCCCTTGCTAGAAAAAATTTGTTGAATGAGTCTTTTTGTCCTATAACAAATACCCCATATACTCGTATAATAAAAACAAAAAAACAAATATTTCATAGCCATCATACAATACTTAGAAAAATTAAAGTAGGTATAGTTTTTCACTTTCAGCATTGCTGAAATCGTTTATAAATTATGTAAATTAAAGGAATAACTAATTTTGGCACAATGGCTATAGTTTTAAAAAGTTTTAATATCAGAGAGTAATTTGAGCCCGAAAAAATTGGTCTAATCTGGTCAGTGACATTATTGTTGCCTTTCGTGAGGCGTTGGATCTTATTTTTTTAAGAACCAACGAAATATCTGGTGACTACCATCTTTGATACCTAATTTTTTTTACTCGGACATATTGATGGAACCTCTCTCTTTGTTCACCGCTCGCAGCACCGATATTTTTCGGTAAAAGGTCTAAACGGAGATCTTGAAGAAGAAATTTTAGTGAAATTCTGCCTCCAAAGTGTGTGCGACTGAAGCTTGTCATTTTCAAACAATTGATAGTTTTCTGATTTATATTGCCTACTAAATATTTCAGGACTGTTAAGAAACAGTTTCATGCTTGCAGTTCCGCTTGAGTAAACTTTGGATAAACAACTTTTCATTAACTAATTTTCTTGTTTCCGGACCTAAACACTTTCTTTCAGCTAGGCATCACTAAGTTGAGGGATATTTAGTGAATTTTCAAATAATCTTCTTTCATCACTAGCCTTATTTTAATGCATAATACGCTCGTAGTTATAATACCTCAAATACACAAGTGGTATAAAAACCATAGTATGGATGGTGTTCATACGAGCTTCACGTCAGCCGACTCATTTTGACGTTTCTTATTTGTATCTCACTCTCATCTCTTGAAAAGAAAGTGAGGCAGATATTTTTAAATTTTTTGAAAATTTCTGCCTCACCTCGCCATCTCTTTCTTTTCAAGAAGTAGGAATGAGATGAAAAAGAGAGACGTCAAAATGAGTCCCCTCACGTGAAGCTTGTATGAACACCGTCATGGATATTATAGTATTAGCCATACCCCAAAGAGTGATACACATCCTGTTTTGTATAATGTTGACACATTTTGTACTGAATTATAGTTCTCGAATTCGTCACTATGAAAAAAAACAGCGCTCGTGTCTTTAAGGGGCTATGTATAGAGTACCCTATACTAAGAGAAAAACCCAAATTTTGATACTATGCTTATACCATTTTGTTCTCGTAGTTTAAGCATGGTATAACGTGACAAACTTGTGGTATAAGTGAAAACTATAATATCCGTACAACTTGTGCGGCACGGGTATAATACAAAAAAAATTGTTGATTTGTAATATTTTGAACAATTTTTCGGTGGGACGTCAGTCACCCAGTTAAATCAAAATCTTTGACTGTAAATAAAATCCATATAAGACCTGTCTTAACACTTTTATATATGACTAGATGTCAAAAAAATTATATGGTACAACAAAAATATCTGACTTTTTATTGTTTTTGTTATCTCTCTAGACAAAAGGTTACCTAACGGGCAAGGCCCTAGAAAAAATCGATAGTTACCTTGGTAGCATCAAAGTTAAACTTTCTAGGGCTTCGATAAAAACTTGTTTATTTTTCCAGGTGGGAATTCATTTAAGTTTCATATTGCATATATAAAATAAGGTGGCTATTAAAATCCAAAATAATAACGGTGATAGAGAAAGAGAGAGATGAATATAAATGTAATTTGTGAAGTGTAATAGAAGTAACAAACGAGAAAACAAATTTCTCTTTTAGAGAATCCATTTAAGAATTCAGGACTTTTTTTGTCATGGGTAGGTACCATACCGAGTTTTAGATCCGCAAAAAATTAAAGAAAAACCAGACACTTAACTTTGGTGCAGACAAATATAAAATAATTTAAAAATCATGTCTTGTGGAATATTTGATAGATAATGAACTAAGGAAATATTTTTTTAGATAATGTGCGAATACATTACCAATTACACCACTTTTAAAATGCAGTGTGTACTTAGTTAATATTTACAAAAAACTTATATTTTATTTAAAATATAATTATATATGTTCAAAATAATACCCGTTTTTAATTGCTCTTTGACTGGATAAATTTACCTGAAAAAAATAAGAAAAAATATATCAATATTTATATTCAAAAACTTAATATTAAAAATGTGTATAAGCTGATAAATTATTTTAAAACAAATAAAACAGGCAATTCAAAACCAATATTAATGAAACTACTCGTATTCGTTAATTTTTTGTTCATAAAAAAAAAGAAGATAAAAACGTTTTAAACATTTTAGAGGGGTAAATTATTTATACTAATTCCAAAATAAGCACTTTATAATAAACATGCAGGGTTTAGTGTCTTTTCCCCTGAAAACAAAATTATATACTCACAAGCACATTTCAAACTTACTGATTTCAAATCGTTTGATGACAGATTACGCATATCTAAAAAGTGTTTTTTTTTAACGTGTGGTTTTCAATCTGGCGATACTGTGGCTTCCAAGATCGTGCGATTTAACACCGCTGGACTATTGTTTGTGGGATTATGTGAAGTCGCTGGTCTACGCAGATGAGCCTGAGACGATTGACACCTTGGTAGAGAGTATTCGGCGCGTAATTGCTGACATATGGCCCAAATTGTTGCAAAAAGTGATCGAAAATTGGGCCTCTCGGCTGGAATTTATTCGAGCTAGCCGCGGCAGCCACTTGCTCGAAATCATTTTGAAAACATAATGGCAAACTCTTATCTTATCTTTCTCCTTGAAAGCCACACGTCTAAAAAAACACCCGTTATTTTTAACCTCACCTTTTTCCCGTGTTTTGCGTTGATTTTCTATTTTTTTTAAGGGTCTAAACTTTTTGGAAATGGGAAAAATCCCTGGCTGATACGGAATAAAAAGAAACTTTTTTAAAACAGGGTGTTAAAAAAAAATAATGTCAACTTCAATGTTCTTTGAGTGTATTCAATTTATTTGACACAGGCGATAGCTTAAATAGTTTTACAACAAAAACAAACATTTCCAAATTTGTGGTCCTTCAAAAATTTGTCAAAATCATCTGTGAAAATATCATTTAAATTGGTCCAAAGGTTTCGAAATTTTGAGATTCGATATTTTTTCTGGCGTAATTTTCGCGTCTTTTGAAACCTTCTCCTTTCGTAAAATTATATTTTTTCATCTTATTTGAACGGTTCGGGAATGGATCTTTAATTATTCTGGCATGATAAATTCGAGAACGAAACATATTTTACCCTAGCAGATTTGATTCGATCTTGAAAATGAATTTTCTTTTAAAGAAACCAACCAAGATTTATGATTGAATCAAAAATAAAATTCCATTTTGAATTTGTCACGAAAGAACGAATCATATTTCACCTTTCTACAAACCTTGGTAAAAAAAACAGACCAAAATCAAAAATCATCGACATTTTTAAAATCGTGAAAACTTACAAAATTCACTTCAAAATCAAAAATCATCCAACATTTAAAAAAGATGTGAAAGCTTTAATTAAGAAACATGAATGGCAATTTTTTAAAAGACTTTTACAATTTGTTAAAAAAAAATAATTTTCACACTTAACTATTTCTAAAACTCCCATTTTGCAATTTTTGACTAAATTCCTCGAGTTTTGGAGCTTTTAATTTTGTTTGTATATGAAAGACTTTCTTGTAAGTATTCAAAAATCTACCGATCAGAAAGAAAATATAATTTTTTGGTTTAGAAAATCGATTCTAACTTATTCTTAATTTCATAAAAATTAAGAAAAAAAAAATATTTTAAATTAATTTTTTCATATTATATTTTTTTATTTCTTTAATTTGCCATCTTAGCTAGGGCGGATAGTTGTAAAAAAAAAATTAAACCAATTCTCGTGCAAATTTGTTTTTTTTTTTAAACATTGCATACAAGACTGAATAGATAGTTCTCACCTGGAACCTCAATTAGGGTAGGTTGTCCTTTGACGGGATCTTCTACTATTTGCCTTATATAGAACAAGAAAGCAGGTTTGTTCAAATATTCGGAGGCAATAATTTACGTCACTGTCATGTTAAGTAACCCCCGAAGCAATTAGATAATCAATTTTCACAAGTTGTTATCTGGTGCTGAAAGCTTATCAAAAAGTATAATTGACAATTAGAAAAGTTTGCTTCAAGTTCAATGTGGTCAGGGATGCGAATGTCTACACTCTGAATAAATTACTTAAATTCTAATCAATAGCAAAGGAAAGGGATTCGATTTTTTCTTCTTGTTTTCCATTGTAATATCATAAAATAAATACAAATTATTTTGCAGTCTTTTTGGTCTTTCATCTAGCTTATGTATATAAATTTAAATGTAATATTTAACTTATCTCAACGTATGGTGTGCAGGGCTGACCACGACACAAGAAAAGTCTCGGTATCGGTATCGGAAACCGAAACGATACCAGCTCTAAGGCATCCGAAACGATACCGAGATGAAATTTTATTATACAAGACCAAACGAGACTGAGCTCTACGTGACCGCTACAGAGACTATTTTCTTTTGCTTTGATTTTCTTAAACAGTTATTTAGATGAAGTTTTCAGATTTGTTTTTTTTTAGGTGCAGGACTTTAATGAAATCCAACAACTACATCGCATACATTTAAAACTGCTTAAACAATAGAAGAACTCTAGTTAAAAACATAGCCTTTCATTAACTATTCACAATTTATTTAATGATTTTTTATTAAATCTTAAAAATACCAAACGAGTTCAACTAAAGTTTTTTTATTCTGACGTGTGGTTGCTCTTTTTGACAGCTGTCACTTGATGTATGTTCAGTTTGGATTGCCATTTCATAAGGAATAGACTTTTAACTGAACAACATTGATGTTGACGACCTTTGGTTCCAACAAAATGGAGCCAGATGCCATACAGCTAACGAAACAATCAATTTGGTGAGCGCATTATTTCTTGTCGTTGGCCTATGACTTCGCCACCAAGATTGGGCGATTTAACATCGCTCGACTTATTTTAGGATTATGTAAAGTCGCTTGTCTACGCAGATGAGCTCTAGACTATTGACGCCTTGGAAGAAAATATTTAGCACGTTATTGCTGAAATACGGCTCCAACTGCTGCAAAATGTGATAGAAAATTGGGCCTCTCGGCTGGAATTTTTTCAGGCCATCCGTGGCGGCCACTTGCCCGAAATCATTTTTGCAAGATCGTGTCAGACTCTTATATTTATAAAAAATCTAAGTTCTCGGCCATAACATTAAATTATACGCGTTTTATTTCTTCTTGAAAACCACATGTCTTAAAGAAACACCCTTTACAAGATAAAGAATATGTATCTAAGTAGTGCATTTTATTTTCTTTTGTGACCAGACCGAATGGAGGCGAGACCGATACCGAGACGAGACTTTGCTATGCGAGACCAAACTAGAATAAGTTATACGAAACCGATATCGAAAAGAGATGCTTACAAAATATCGTGGCCAGATCTAATGGTGTTGCTAAGTTAATATGGGTTCATCATTCTATGGTCTTGGTTAAACCAGTCCAGTCTGAATTCCTACTCCAAAATGAGATGTTTTCTATTCGACTGTTGTAATAATAGTATATACAGGCAAAATAGTATTCCTACCATGAAACTTGGTGATACCATGAGAATGAAGAATCAAAAGAGTCCATATAAACATTCCACATGGAAGAGGGGGAGAGGGGGAAAAGTTGTGATGGATCCAAACGGAAAAAATTAACCTTGATACAATCTTAGCATTAATATATGACTCATATTTTTCAGTTAAATTTAAATGCTGAATGAAATGACACACAAAACAAAAAAAGGGGTCCGTTAATGAAATTTGGCATTAATGGTTCATTTTTCATTAAAACTAGAAAATAAGAAGAATCCATAAAATATCTATTTTTAAATGGTTTATTTTGGGGATTTGAAAAAATAGTGTGGGTTTATAATCATAAACTTTATGACAAAAACGGTACCCTGAAGAAACTTGGTGAAATTTGTTATGAACTACCACAATGAAGAGACAAGAGTCTATAACAAGGGCTGGCCACGATAATTTTGTAAGTATGTATCGTCTCGGTATTTATATCGGTCTCGTATAACACAGTCTCATTTAACAAAGTTTCGTCTCGGTGTCGGTATCAGTATCGGTATCGTTATCAGTATCGGTATTGGTATCGGTATCGGTATCGGTATCGGTATCGGTATCGGTATCGGTATCGGTATCGGTATCGGTATCGGTATCGGTATCGGTATCGGTATCTGTATCGGTATCGGTCTCGTCTGGTTTCGGTCTGGTCTAAATCGCAAACCAGAATAAAATGCACAACTGGATTACATGTTCTGGATCGAGTACTTAGTTGAACTCACTTAGTATTTTTAAGATTTAAGACAAAAACATTTTTAACTAAAGTTTTTTCTTTTTGACTTAAGAATTTTTCAATGGCTTGTTTCACAATGTCAAAGTAAATTTCCGATTAGGAATTAACACAAAAAAAGCCAGCATAAGTTAAATGGGCGTGGCAGTGGGCAGTTGTTATTAAAATTATTACAAAAATTGTTTGTTTAATTAATAATAATATTCAAAAATCTATATTCTCTGCCGATACCAAACAATACTATCGAGAGTATAGGTAAATTTCGGTCCAAAAAATATGGTATCGTTTGGTATCGTCTCGGTATCGTTTCGGAGCTGGTATCTTCTCGGTATTTTTATGGTTTCCGATACCGATACCAAACGGTACAGAAACTTTTCTGGTATCGTGACCAGCTCTATCTTTAACCAATATTTTGGCAGGAAAGGGTGTTTTTTTTTGAAAAAGTGAAAGCATGAGGGTATTTTTGACAAATCTTTGGTAAGGAAGGTACTCTCATGAAACTTGATAAAAATTCTTCATTTACTAAGAGACTAAAGAACTAAAGGAGTTTACAAAAATATCATGGCTAAAATGGCGTTTTTGTAGAAGTTTGGGTAAAGGGTGTTATTTTTAACATTCATCTGCTTACGCAAAAGTTTTAAATCATTTGGTTAAATGCTGTGCAATTAAATCAGCTGTTCATTTAACGTCAAATAAGCCTATGTTTATATGGTTGAATTTACCAAATAATTTTTGGTTAATTTTTCCGCAGCAAATTCCGTAGATAATTTTAACAAAATTTAAGTTAATTTCTCATGTGGTAGTTCATTTACCAAAAGGTAAACGTATCTAGTGTTTTAAATCATTGCACTAATACCCTTAATGATTCTCAATTGAAAGCATGTGTGTTCTTTTAATTTCCATTTAAAAGTAAGTATCTATCATAAATATGTGTAATAACTGAATCAATAATTCCACAAATCCACTTAGATAGTGTTAGATAGATGTTAATTTCAATAGCATCATAATAGAATTTGTAGTCTAAATAGACACATTCTTTTGTTTTAATATTTAGAAACACAAATACTTTTCTTTATTTATTCAATAGAAAAGCAACAAGCCAAAGCTACGCTAAACAGACATCAATTATTTATGTGAGAAACAAAAATTAAGAACACAATTGTCATTTAAATTTCTGTTCTTAAACAAAATTGAAATTCAAATTGCCACATGGCACAAAGCAAGTGGTTGATTGTATACACTAACATACTCATTAATCATATCTTTATTTGTTCTTTCGAATGTAAAGCTAGTTTTGAAAACTTGCACAATGGTTTTTTGAAATGTGAAGGTTACATTAGAGATATATGTAACTAACAAACATAATGCATAAGGGACTTTTTCACAGAATAGCTAGATGACTCAATTTAAATTGTGAACTTCTTAAAACAATTCGTGCGACGTTTTAACTTTTCCCATATCTTTTTAAAAATTCAAAATTTACAATTGAGTCATCTGGGGTCTATGTATATTCCACGGAACATATTTGAATACATCACACACAGAATTTATATATGTAAAATAGTACCCAAGTCTTATTCTTGCTCAAGAGTTTTCAAGACTTTTCGTTGTGAAAAGTTAAAAAAGGGAAATCATTTTTTCTAACATTTGGACGCATGACAACGAAAAAGTTTCCGATAATCAATTTTAACTTATAAAAAATGTCATGTTTTATGAAATCGTAATGTGTTCAACAAACAAAAATACTCGTATTGGAAACAAAACAAAAACAAATATAAAAAAATCCACGGTTAACAAAATCATACAAATTAAATGATGAATTGAATATTTTATAAGAAAAATAAACCACGCGTCTGCCAGAAAATATATGTGTCCCTGTTGAATACAAAACAACTTGAACTCAATTTAAATGTGTCTCCGCCAAAGACAATCTGCCGCTGTTGACGCCCACAATTTCACTTTCACTCACATTTTGTATCCGCAGCAAGACACAAATTGAATAAAAGAAAATAACAGACGAAAATTTGATTGATATAAAATTCAATAGGTATAGCATTTGATAGATTTTACGAGTGCGAGTACCTATATATATATGTGCTCTATACCTGAGCCTAAATAAGGCCAGTTTTTTGTTTTGATTGGGATTGAGTTTCTCTGTTTAAATGATGGATTTTTTCGCTTTGTGACCTTTTGAAAAATCTAATAAGGTTAAAAGTTACTCAAACTTAGCAATACAGGACAATTATAAAATATAAATGATTCATAGGATAATACAAAGGGAGGGGGCATCCATTCTGTTAATTAACTTACTTGAAAAGGTTAAATTACAGTCAAAAGCACCACCTGTCAACATTTGTCAATCAAAGATATTTTAAAAAATGCATTTTTTGGTTTTTTCTTCCTTTGTGTTTTGAAAACCGCAGCACAGTTAAAATAATAATGACATTTGAAAGTTCCTTTATTTGAAACAATTAAAATGCATGGCTGAGTTACACGTAGGTACTTGCTCTTATGTTCAAGACGCTGAGGGTTTAAGAAAATTATATGTAAAGACATAACAATTAGGAGAGAAAAATGTCAAAAAGCATGAAAGACGATATTTAAAATACTCGTAGCTAATACAAGTTCTTTAATAGTTTGAGATGAAAAAAAAAGAACGCCATTTTAATTCTTAATCTTAATTGAATATGATTTTATGAAACAAAAAAAATAGTTGCAATGTTTTTTTTTTCAAAAAATTATTACCTATTATTATATTATTATTATTATAAGAAAAACTTTTGGTATTCAAATCTAAATTATTTATTTGCCAAGTCAAACAAAATTTCAACTTTTTCAAAAAATTCAAAAACTTTTTTCTGAGAAACTTTGATATGCAACATTTTCAAATCTTATTTGAGATTTGTAAGTAAGAAAAATAATTTGAATCTGTTCAGCAGATAACGAGCTAATTCAAAATTACCTACTATTAATAGTTGATTTATTCAAATTTTAATACATTTTTGTAGTATTGCGCACTAAAAATGAAATATTTTTTAAAAAATGTTTATAAGAAAAAAATCTTTATTATTAAGAAGCTTATAAAAGAATATTGAAATCAGAAATACCAATTTGAAGAAAATTGAAAATAAAATAAATGTACCACACTAATAATCATTTTTTGAAAAGTGATTTCTTATTCAAAGGTAGCTTTTACTAAAAAAAAATTATTGATTTTTTTTTTAAGAAAAGTGTAAGAGAAATTAGATTTTGTAAAACTTGTGCCACTAAAATAAATAAATTAAATAAATAAATTTGATGGAACAACAGCTCGTGAAGAACCAAGGCCTAGTGACTTTCAACTCTCAACCATTCCTGTGTCCGTATTTTTGGCAGGAATGGAGGGGACCTACAATTTTTTGCAGAGTCCGAACGGCTAGATGAGAAGCACTTATTCATGATGACAAGTATAATCTTGGAGGATTTGTCAGTACCTCGCAAGAGGCAGTACCTCGCGAAAAAAAACATTACTGTTTTTAGGTGGCAGCGGCTGGGAATAGAACCCAGACCTTTGGCATGACAGTCCTACGCACTAACCATCATGCCACGAGTACTACAAAACTTGTGCCACTGGAGCCTGGAGCAAGAAAAAAGTAAAATTCACTAGAATTTCCTCGAAGCTGCAGACGTCAGACGGTCATCAATTGACACTTGCCGGGTTTCAAGAAATTTGTGGCCGAACATTTCAAAGAACCGAACTGAATATATACTTAAGATGAGCAGGCCTCAACTATCACTCCTGGTTGGAGTCCTAACGGGCCACAACTCAGTGGGAACCCATATGAATAGAATAAGCATCGACCCATCGGACTTATGTAGAGGATGTTAAGATGACGAGGCAGAGGAGGCCTCATCACATTTTCTTTGTGAATGCCCCAGCTTGGCTAGAGCCAGAAAGGAAGCCCTCGGAGAATACATCCCATACCTAAGCTCCCCTCAATCCCCCGACCTTCCACATGCGTACCTATCTTAACCCTGGGGAGCGCAATGGATCCACGGAGATCCAAGTGAGATGATGATGCGGCGTGCCGTAGCCAGTTTTTTCGTCTTTCTTATCATCGTATAATAATAATTCTGATCAAAATCTCGAGTTGATTTTTTTTAACGAATGCACAACTTGGCATAACCTGTGTACAGCCTTGGCTAAACAGGAAGTAAATAAAAAAAGAAATGAAGTATATGCATTAACGTCAGAAATACATTTTAATCAAAAAAATTAGTATTAAGTGTTGCCACCTCTGGCTTTTGATAGTGGGGCTATCCTTTTAAGCATAGATCGTATTACCTAAGAGCACTGAGCTAACCTTCTTTATTTTCTATTCTTGAATTAAAATGTTGCTTTTTTAATGTTGTGGGATGCTTTAGATGTTCCAATTTAATATTCTTCAAAGAATCCCAATTTGAATCAGATCTGGAGACTGCAGAAGCCACGGAAGGAGGCCAATACAGTTTTTAAGAAATCTTTATATTGAAAGAGTGGGCTAGTGACAGAGTATAAGACGTTCCTTATGTTATAGGCCCCAAAAATATGCCTAAAAGAAGAAATCACCATCTTTCCTACCATTTATTGAATGAATACGCCCCTTACTAACGAATATTTCTCCAAATATCTCCGCAGCGAATTAGCCTACACCGTGCTTAGGAGTTGGTACCATCCATTCTGGGCAGAATTCTTCACCAAGTCTTCGCCACACAAAGAACTACACCAGGATTACCAAACAACTGTAAAAAAACCTGTTTATAATCTACAAAAAAAGTGAAGGGTCCACTGTGAACAACTCTTTATAAATATTAACCAGAACAGGGCTTCTATGTGGTAGGGGTGACCCCAGGTATAACATACTAATAGTCCTAGCCCAGGGCCACGGGCTTTAGACAAGAGGGGGGTTAAAGGTCTCTTCATTATAAATCAACTCTGCCTATGCGTGGCTATTTTTCTCTGCCGTTTTTTTTTTAAGATAAAGTGGTGTTCTAGTCTTCTGAAACTACATATTCTAAATCCTTTTATACAGCACAGAGCTAACATTTCACTTTTTTTACTAATTCTATATGGAAAAATTATGGGTGTCTAAATATTGGCCATGTCTGTTTATATGTACACATTGTTAAAATAAGCAATAGCAAAAACTAAGAAATTAATACCTTCAATTTTTTATTAGGGAATTTATTTTATTATTTTGTCCGACTTAAACACTACCCCACTGTGCTTCATTATAAGGAAATTCATTATACCGACTACATCTACAATGCGTTCTTTATTAAACGAAAAATCTCAATTACTATACAAGAACTACGTAAATTTTTCTCTTCTAATTTCTCGCTTCACTGGCTTGACAGCAAAACTTGAGAAAACTATGCCAATTATCGTTGTAACTTCTCGAGACATTTTTTTGTGCTGCGTCCGTCATATTATTTTACACAGAAATAGAAACGTTAATCACATAATTGTCACGCAATTACTTCGTCGACCTTTTGAGCAATTGCCCGAGCATCACAAGTTGTGCAAATTTGAACTTTGGCTTCGTTCAAAAGCGCATTCAGCCGCACAAGTAAGCGAGTGCACAATCAAAGCTAATCCTATAAGTGCACTTAGTCTTAGTGTCACGTTGCCACACAACTTCGAGTGTCCTATGGCTGTCAAAAGATGGATGTAAGCTTGTAAGTGTAAATCTTGCAATATATCTGTTGTCAGTCAATTGTAGAATCAAGAATGCAAATCGGATCGGATTAACACTTTCGCTTGCAACTTGCAACACAATGGTATTGGATTCCTGTCGTTCCTCTTGGCTGGAGGCGATATAAAACCACCAGAGGGCGGAATTGTGGGATTCGAATTTCTTTTATCCGAAGATATCGAGGAGGTCGATGGGCGTGTGAGGAATAAACATGCAACTGCAGCTATTACAATTTTGCACCATTGGTTCGGCTTCTTCTACGACGACCTTGAGGAGGTTGTGAAACAAGTTGGATTGCAAATTATTTATACGAATATTAGCATTCGAAGGGTACTTAGACTCACTATATACACTTCTCGTAGGTGTACATGGGATGCTTGGTTGATTGCACAATGGAAGCAGCTGCTGATGCATAAATTTTCTATGCCACGAGCTAATTACATCCAATTAACGTGTATTACCCGCTCAAGAGAGATAAAACTCGTAAAAACAAAAAGAAAGACAACGAGGAAAGTATAATTGTTAAATGTGCACGCGAAACGAGAACAAAATGGAAAATTATTTAATTATCTTAATCCGGATGTTTTATTTGTTTGGAATACTCGTTCGTATTTGTAGTAAAGATGTTTAATTTTTTCTTTAATAAAAAATACCAGAGTTGTTAATGTGGAATTTTGAAATGAGATTTTAAAGGTATTTTTGAGAAGTGTGAGAAATTGGTGGAATGGTGGAATAATGACGTAGGAATAGGAGTGCAATAATTACAATATAAAGGCATTTTCGTAATTTACCAGGCACGAGACAAAAAAAAAGATATGTGGTTGTGAACGTTGTGTAACATGCTTTTTTTTGGACGTGTGGGCTTGTAACACAGACGCACAGGACCTTTATATACAAAAAGAGTTACCAGATATACCATTTGTCACGAATTTTAGATGAAATGATGGTTAAACTTTTTTAATTTTTTTTTTCCGAATACGCATTCTATCCCCAGTAAAGAAGAAATCTTAACCGAAATCAGAACACTGAAGAACAAAAAAGCGGTTGGATTTGACTGTATTTCCGCAAAGGTCTTACGAGCAGCTCCAACAATATCAAGTGGAGCTCCTGCACCCACTCATTGAGAGAGTTTTGAAATCCAAAGTGGGTTTAGACAAGGTTGCATACTGACACCAATATTATTCCTGTAGGTGATAAGTTATGTTCTGCATGCAGCCTCGTGGACAGCAACTGCGAAAGAAGGAATTTAGTGGCATCTAGGAACACACCTAAAAATCCGGAGTACGTAGGTATGCTTACTCTTTCATAGGAACATTGATCTTCATCTCCATCTTTTGATAGATCTGCACAAGTATACATATCTGTACAACCAAAGGAGATGGGAGAGTTTTCAATATCTTGAGAGTATTGTCTCTTCTTATGGCGGGACCGAAATTGATTTATTCAGCCAAATTGGAAATGTAAAGGCATGTTCGGAATGCTGTCCCAAAATATTGATAAACAACTTAACTTTAAGCCCAAGCTACGACTGCTCCGCTCCAATTTTGAATTCATGCTTAGTTATGGGTGCAGCAGCAAGAAAGAAACACTCACTGTGAAAAAAAGCTGCAAACGTTGGCCAAAAAATGTCTGCGAAAAATCTTTAGGATTTTCTAGCCTAACTGTATCTCCAACGATGAGCTTTTTGCGGGAACAAGGCAGGAAATAATCCACTCTATAAAACGAAAACGTAAGTGGCAGTGGATTGGACATACGCTTGGCAATGCAGCGAGGCAGGCGAGTGGACCGACCAAGAAGTACTTGGTGAAGAACAATCGAAGAGAAATCAGCACGATTGGGGAAGAGTTGGATTCAGAAGCCGTACGCGATGGCACGTAGGAGTAGTGAAGGCCCTATATCACGCAAGGGAACTTCACGGGTGTAACAGGTTCAAGGACTCGAGCAAGAAAGTAAGTAACTGCGGCTTTCTTTCATTTTAATTTCGTTTGGATAGTTATTTCTATATGTTTTCAAATAGAACGTAAGCGGTATTAAGAGAAACAGCTAATCTATTTATTTTTGTAGAGCGCTATTTGGTTATGCATTATTTCACTAATTAATTGAAATCTAGAGTTTTCATAGAGATTTCGAGATTCCTACTATCAACTTTTTGGTTCAAACTGGGTGTGAAATATTATCTCACAAAAAAATTTCATACCAATGTTCCAGTCTGTTCCTCAGAAGTGGCTTATATTGTAGGTATGGAGCAACAATAATAGGCAGTGATGAAATGCATCATTACAACTTTAACTTTGAGTTTTTGAAAAACAGTCAAACGCTATGAAAACCAACCACAAATTGACATCAAAATGACGACTCTATGGGAACAGCTCATTCCAGCATCAAACTTTTTCCAAAAAAATTGAAAACTGCTAGAACCCTGGCCATTCCGAAGAGGCGTGGTTGGAATTTGGTCTCTGAGTATAGGACAATATTCCTCCTCAACAACTAAAATAAACTCTCGGCAGAACTGGTACCCTCAAGAAGCTCAGAACAGATCAGCAGTGACAAGTCGAAAACAACATTAGACTCAATAAGCAGTCAGGTTTTCTTGAAGATAATTTTAAACTGATACAACTATAGGCTAAATGGATATTTTTTCGTCATCGAGAAAGTATTCGACAATGTGTGGGTAGAATTCCTTATCCTTAAACTTTATTTACTAGAATTTCTTATTGCCCCAATCAACATTATTTTTTCTTTTCTTTCTTTAAAAATATTCTTCGTGCACATAAGGAATAAATAGAATTAGAGCTGCAGTTTTCCGTACGCTAAAAACTTGGAGCAATTCTAAACATCATTTTGACCATTGAATCCCAAATTTGAGACCGTTCTCTATGAAGATAGCTTGCTCACTTTCACCAAATCGATGTCACCACTCTTTAATTACACTACAAGAAGTGGGGTATCCGAATCTACAAGAATATCCCGATTTGGTTGATTCGAAGGATGGCAGCTCCGCAGTGAACACCCAGTCCGCGGTATTTCGAAGCAAGTTTTTCAGTTTGTAATCATCCTAGTCTCGGGGTTAAACCACAGTTATCTCCAGGAACGTGTTTTCAGTGAATTGAAATTCTAACTAAACTTCAAGTTAACTCATTTTATGTGATGAATTTTCTCTGGGAACAAATTGAGGGCTTTTTAGCTGTGGTGCAATCTCGATTTCGATAATAAAAGTAATTGTTCGTGCAATTTCGTGGTGGCGCCATCTCTGTTCCTATGCATGAAGAGCGTTAAAGGGTGATATCCATAGTGTCGTACATCGATGGCCCTAGAAGTTTGACAACTGAAAGGCAGAGCTAATCCTTAACTGAAAAACTAAGTTACCTCGGGGTTTAATTATTTTCAGGATTAGCTTACTCTGATTTAACTCAGAGTTCACCCTGAAGCCTGAAATTAAAAACTGGCACTTAGTGTAGTCAACAATTAGGAACATTAATGCTGCTTTTTTTACTAGGCTATTATAGACAAAGAAGAAGCCTGAACCTAACTAAACCCTGAATCACAGTCAGCCTATTTCCATGGTTAAACGACCAACACCAACACAAAACCATAACTGGACCATCATCGGGACGAAACACCGCAAGGACAAAAGAAGTCAACCTTCAACAAATTTACTTATTCTCATTATTATTTTTGTAATGTTCAATAAAACTGGTTAAAAAACTGTTTATTTTATATAAATGGTTGAATGGCAACTCTGCTTTATGATTATTTATTTATTTATTTGCAGTAGGAATCATCTACTCTAGATCGTTTAATTTTTCTTTTCTCCCGCTCGTCTTATCAATGTATTTTTGTGTTTATGTCTATTTGCACAATTAATTTAAGTGCAAAACGGATTTGATTTTAAAAATGTCTTAAAGTTGTAATTGCTTGATGGCCCCGTTTATACTTATATGCTTATTCCATGGGGAGTTGCTAAAGATTCAATTTTCTTATTTTTTACACGAAAGCAATTAAATAATTGATGATGACAAAGATGATGATGAAGAAGTTGATGATATCTATCATCAAGATTTCTGTGTATGCGAATAAATAGAGTAGGTATTCCTCTTTTATTCAATTTGGACAGAAACTGAGAGAGATACATTAGTGTGGAATAAATGAGAAAGAATTCCGTAGGAGAATTCTATTCTCTTTTTTATCTTCAAGATATAAATAAACATGTTACTGGACTTTGTATTTAATGAATTGAAATGTTTTGGAAAGATAAATCAGCGATGGGTGTTAATACATCTTTTATGTTGGGAAATGACACCATACCTATTGAACTTATTTTATGAAATGAATGCTTTAAGTTTTGTCGCGTGACAAATTTTCGTAATTATTGTTTTATTTTAAAGTGAGTTACCCAATGAATTATCCAAGTTTTTTAATTAGAAAAGTTTACAAGACTCAAGTGAACCATCAAGAGTAATATTTAGACTCAACCTACAGCATTGACTGACAGTTATAATTAGTGAACTTAGTCTGTCTAGGATTTAATGGCAATTAATTTGTCAAAAGATAATTCATTAACATTATAGCTGCCATAGATATCAGCCATCTATAATAGCTTTGGTTTCTTGGATTACCGAAATTACTATGCCTTGAAGTTTAATCTATTTTTACATCTGTCACAGATGAAAGGTTTTATAAATACATTCTCGTATAAATACCATACTCTTAACTAATAATGACGGTCTGAAAGAAACTTTTTGGTTTCATTGTTTCATAAATGAGTAGGTAGGTACCTACGTACATATCGGACATGTGTATTACAATATATATATACTCAGAATGATGAATAACTTTGTAAATTGAAGAATTTGATATGCCAGCTGAAACGAGTTCCACCCATCTTAGTTATTTGAGAGATATATCAGGTAGACATGTGTATAATGCTGGCTTTATTGTAGCTCCACTTGGGTTGTTTTTTTTTTCGTATTTCTTGTTCTTGGAAATAAAGAAGCACATTTTTTATATCAAAAGTTTAGTGAAGCTGAAAGAAATACAATATTAAAAGGAAATATCACTTTGTGGCTTGTTTTATTTTATTTTATTTTATTTCATTTTCATTTCCTTTAATTTAACACACCCTTCTTGTAACTGATTTAATATGAAAAAAAAGTGATTTTGAGGAGGAAATGTTTTAAACGGTTTAATGAGACGATTTTTACGAAACTGAAATTTAAACATCCCTGGTATCATTTATTTATTTATTTATAAAACAAGCTTGAGCTGTTAATAAAACTACTCAAATAATCCCGAGCTAATGTTTGTTTACATTTATCTAAAAAAAAATAAATTTTGGAGCGCAACAGCTCATGGAGAACCAAGGCCTAGTGACTAACAACTCTCAACCATTCCTGTGTGCGTGTTGTTGGCAGGAATAGAGGGTACCTAAAATTTTTGCCAAACAATTTGTCCAAACGGCTAGGTGAGAAGCGCTTATTCATCACAAGTGTATACTCTTGGAGGATTTGTCAGTCCCTCGCAAGAGGCAGTACCTCGGAAAAAAACATTTCTGTTTTTAGGTGGCAGCTGCCGGGAATCGAACACAGACCTTTGGCATGACAGTCCTACGCACTAACCATTATGCCAAAATGTAAAGTTTTAATTCTAGTAGTTCAATGTTTTCTATAAATTTTTTGGGCGTTTTGCTAACTTTTTATATCAAGCAAAACACCCTGTCGCAGATGAGTAAAAACTTCTTATACTTAATGGTTTATGTCTTGATAATTTGCCGTTAATTAGTCGGAACTTAGTGTGACAAGTTAAATTTGACCATGCAAAGTTTTCTATGTTTTTTTTGGGAGCTTTGCTAGCTTGATATCAAGCAAATATAACGGATTGAAAAATGGATAGTAGAATAATTTTTCAGTCAATAGTTAGTTGTTCTATGTTTTATATGTTTTTTCGAAAAGTGGTAAAAACATCAAAAACTCAATATTTTGTCGCTTAGCAATCTGTCGTTAATTAGTTGTGAAAAATTAATTTTTGTCGTGCGATGTTTGCTATGTATTTTTTGGTGATTTGTTTTTTATGATCGTCAAGCTATCAGATTAATTTTCATAACTCGAAAAATGGGTGGTTGGATAATTTGCTTATAATTTTTTGTGACAAAACTAAATTTTTCACATCTAACTAATGGCAATTTAACGCAAAATTTTTAGGGAGTAAAATATTACATTTCGAAAGTTTTTAACACTTTTCGAAAAAAAAACATAGAAAACATAGAAATATGCTTAAAAAGCATAGAAAACACTGTGCAGATTCAAAATTGTCTTAACTAATTCAAAACTAGTTAATGACAAATTATTAAGCCAAAAACTATTCAGTATTAGCAATTTTTACCACTTTACGAGGTAATGGCTTTGCTTACTTGATATCAAGTAAACGAAAAACAAAAAAAAGCGTGGCAAACATAGCATAATTAAGTTCAATTTTTCAAAACTAGTTAATAACTTACTGACGGAAAATTATTAAGCCACAAAACATTAAGTATTTATATGAAGTTTTTTAAGTTTTCGAGTTGTCAAATAAGCAAAGCACTCTAAAAAATATAGAATACATTGAAAGACTAATTCGAAAGTGTCACAGCTATAATTAACAGCGAATTTTCCACCCACCCTTTTTCAATTTGTGAATGGTGCTATTCTAACTTGACACTCGTGGAAAACAAATGATCGAAAAATACACAGAAATCATCGCAAGACAAAAATTAATTTTTTTATAACTAATTAACGACAAATTATTGAGTTATAAATATATATATAATATGAAAACAACATAGAAAATATCAACCGACAAATTCGAAATTGTCACAACTGGTAAACCACAAATTATCCACTTATCCATTTTTCGATCCATAGGAAGAGCTTTGCTAACTTGATATCAGCAAGAACAGAAGCACCCAACAAAAACATAGAAAACGACAAATTATTAAGCCATAAACCATTAAGTATAAGAAGTTTTTACTGATTTTCGACAGCGTGCTAACTTAATATCAAATGTTAGCAAAGCACCCAAAAAATCATCGAAAACATTGAACGACAAATTCTAAATTGTCACAAATGATTAACCACTAATTATATAGCAAATTATCAGCCTATCCATTTTTCGATTCGTCAAAGTTGCTTTGCTAACATCCTCCACAAATACCATTTGTCCACGAACAAACCAAAGACCACGACAAATAAGATTTTTAACCAACCCAACAAGGGGTCACAAATTCCATAGCACTCATGTTTCTGATTCAAAACCAGCCAAACCATCAAAATAAATACAGCTACTTCCATAAAACTAGTTTAAAACAGTCAAAACGAGAAATTCGTTTCAAAACCTAAACTAGTTTTATCCCCAGAAATGAAAAATACCGATTTTTTTAAACTAGTTGTGTTAAATTTTTATAGAACTCGAAACAAAACTACTTTTACATAAAACTAGTTTCGTTTCTAGTTTTACAAATTCTCAGTAATCTTAACATAACTTAAAAATAAATAATAACAATCATAATAAAGAAAAAAAAAATAAATACCTTTAATTGTAATTAAAGCTAATTTGTAATTTTCAAAAGCTCAGAAACTTAATCTTAAGCATGAATTTATTCGCTGGCAATTGTGATTTCTCCAAAAACATTCCATTACGAAGTAATCAGTTGAAAATCTTTGAAAGAGGCCTGACTTAACTATCTTTGCATTTTTTTCAAGAATAAAAGCACTATATTATCATATCCAATTTTGGCTGTAGACTCAAGACCCAGAAGTTGTGGAACCACTTCTCCTTCAAGAATATTCAACTCACCAACTTTGGCAAATGAAGTATAAACACCACAAAAAAAATCCAATGAATTTAGAACAAAATTCGAAGGAAAAAAAAACTGAGAACAAATCACAAAACTTATTGTTCATTAGAAGCTAACTTATCGTTATAAGCCATATTAGCTGGAAAACCAAAAGAGGGTTTTTTGAAATTTAGAAAAGAACAGAAAGCTTTCGAATTACTTCGATGTTTTTTAAATATTGTAATATTTTCTCAGGTTCGTTACAGCCCTATTATTGACACCATTCAAAACTAGTTTTAACGTAAAACTAGTTCTATAAGGGTTTCGGGTTTCAAGTTTTGAACAAATCGGTATTATTCAAACAAAAATTGACATCTAAAACTCGAAATTATAAAACTAGTTTTGGATAAAACTGGAAATTCATAAAACCAGAAATATCTAGTTTTAAGGACCTCAAAACTAGTTTTGAAGCTTGTTTATATTATTCATCACAAAATAATATCGGAAAAGTCAACAAAAATAAATAAATTACGAAATGTAACAAAATAATTGAGCATATTTAATAATTTTAACGTTGGCGCGTAAAAGAATATTATCCGAATTAGCTTCAAGAACTTTTTGGCAGCAGAAGACGATTGATTATTTGTAGGCCCATAACCGACGCGGAAATATGCAGTATTCGAAAAGTTGGACTGTTTGGCGTTTCATCAGGCCTTCAAGATGACAGAGCACACTTTTCTACGTGTTGTTGATTTGGCGAAACTGCATATGTCAACGGCACAAAGACGGTAAGACACACATTAGAGTGCACTATGAACTACGTACATATATATTATTATTTGATTACAGATCTTGCTATATTTACCCTTTGGTGCAGCACTTTCTTATTGAAGCGGTGCAAAATCAAACCATTAGTTTGCTTTCCTCCTATGAAAATACAAAGAAAAATAAACATTATTTTACGTTATATTACATATATAAACATACCTTTGTAGTTTAAAATATATGTAAGCTTAAATGAACATATGTATCTGCTTTTTAAAGAAAACTGTGCTTTGATGCAATATAGGTTCCAACCATCGATACCGAATGTCTAACCGCTGACTTACAACTTGCGTTGATTAACAAGAGCTTCCATCGCATGTAAGTTCGGCATGACAATCGCTCTTTCCCTGGCGATCAGAAGCAATTTGGCACATTTCCATTTTCGAAATGCACCTCGGCAGAATATTTATTTTCTTTCTCACGTCGTCGTTCCTTTACAGCTGGTGAGCTTGTCGGAAGAATTCCCTATTATGGCTGACGAGGCCCTTCGTTTTTTAAACGCCTTTGAGAAAATGTGGCAAAAACTCCACCTGACCAGGAAACGGAGTTGTGGGTAAATACAGACTATTTGAACTTATTGCTTCGGTTTCAGTGCATGGCGATTCAACTTGTGGAAGCAATTCTTCAATTTGGTTGACAGATTCAATACTGTGGATTAATTTGTTGCTCCAGTGCAGTTACTGCACCTGACCCAAAACCAGCCAAACCATCAAAATAAATACAGCTACTTTCATAAAACTAGTTTAATACAGTCAAAACGAGAAACTCGTTTCAAAACCAAAACTAGTTTTACCTCCAGAAATGAAAAATACCGATTTTCTTTTTAAACTAGTTTTGATTAATTTTTATAGAACTCGAAACAAAACTAGTTTTACCTAAAACTAGTTTCGTTTCTAGTTTTACGAATTCTCAATAATAGGGCTGTTAATAAAACTTATTTACCTTTAAACTTAGAGTTCTTTATTTTGCAAATCAAAATACTTTACTTTCCTACTACATAACAATTTACTGTTCACCACTCAACTATACTGACTATACTGTAATTAATTCACTTTACTTGCAACTTTTATTACACCTAATTTTATTTATTCACGATCAAAAACAATCTGTGTCCACTGCCGTTCAATTATGTCCTTTTATACCTATCACACAGGTTTCCGAAATAGCTTGTAGGTTCTAGTATTTGCTTTTAGAGCTTTCCATAGGGGAAATTTCCCATAAATTTCCCTTTCTAAAGCTTTCATTTTGACAGCTATAAAAAGTTCTTAAGCTCACCAAAGCTCCTTATAGGTTGGTTTGTATCATTTATAGTCAGGAAGATGGCGCTTCTTCATTCGAGAGTCGTAATAGTACAAATGTAAGATTCGTTATAATATCATAGTCCTTAAAACCAAGTTTTAAGTTTTAGTTTATAGCCTCATAGTTGGCTATTTTTAAGTTATAACTCACTGAAGGAAAAAAGATATCATTCATTATAGCTATGGTTTGCAAGATGAAACTCTGCAAAGAGTCACCCAAAAAAAAGATCTAGGTGTTATACTGGATGATAAATTAACATTTAAATCGCACATTGATTTTTCTGTAAGCAAATCGAACTCTATGCTAGGGTTCATAAAAAGAAATACCCGTGAATTTTCAGATGTTTTTACATTACGTAGTCTTTATTTTTCAATGGTAAGGTCCATCTTAGAGTATTGTTCTGTGGTTTGGAACCCTTATTATATAACAGCAATAGATAGAATCGAGAAAGTGCAAAGAAGATTTACAAGGTATGCTATCTCCAAACTTAATTGGAATTTTGAAACTCCCAGTTACAATACTCGATGTTTATTAATCGGGATAAATACTCTCGACCTTCGCAGGAAATTCTTTTCAATTATGTTTGTTTGTGACATTCTCACATCTCGAATCAAATGTTCATTTCTATTAGAAAAAAATTGGTTTTCATATTCCCCCAAGAGATACTCGTTCCACTGTTTTATTCTTTGTACAATTCCACCGGACAAATTATGGTTATAATGAACCAATATCTCGTTGCATCAAGGAGGCAAACTCATTTTGTCTAAATGTAGATACATTCGAAAATTGTTCAAGAGAGATGTTTAAACATAAAATTTTTTCTTTATTAGTGAATAATATATAATATATATTTTTAAATTTTTATATCATAATAATTCTTCATTATTGCTATTAGTAAACTTACATCCAGATGCATTTATTTACTTTTTAAATAAATTTCAACTTATGAATAAGAGACACGTGGGTTTTGAGAAAATTTGTCAATTGTGACTGTCAGTTATAATAAACAACTTAAGCCAATTCCAACCCTTAAACGATTCAATTTATCAACTCATGGATATTTTCTCCATCGAAATCAATAAACTTTACAGCTCAGTTGTTTTACTTTGAAGAAAGCTATTGGATATAAAATAAAATAAGCAAGCTGACCGTTCATTATATTATTACTAACAAAATATTTTGCATTCTATATAATGCCAAAGATTTTTCTTCTCATTTTTCAAACGCGAGGAAATTTGAAACATTTCAAATAAAAAAAAAAAAAAAAAAACTAAAATACACTCTTGATTACCACTGATTGGGGAAGATATAAGGTTTCTTTTTATTGGGTACAAGTGATTTTGCTTTGTTCGGACATTGATGGGAGGAAAAAATGAATAATTGCTCTACTGGAGCGATGACGAATTAATTAGTTTTTTTCATGCAAGAAATTTACATAATTAACAATCTGAATTGTTTTTTTCTTTTTTAGAGTTCATGGAAGTAAAACGTTCAATGTTGAACAAATTTGATTTATTTAAATTGATCGTCGAGGCAACGGAATTGTTTAACAAATATATTTTTTTTTCTTCCAAAAAATATTGTTATTTCTTTTTTTTTGAAGAATAATTAACTTTTACGTTTCGGAGAAAATATATCTTTTTTCATTATGTAGTTAAATGAAAAGGGCTACAACATGAAGCGATGCTTGCTTCAGTAGAGCAACAAAGTTGAGTAAGCGCGGTATAGGACCTGTGAGGAAATAATATTCGTTTAACCCACGAAGTGATCTATACCTAAATGTATACAATTGTCCAAATAACACTTCAATGGCTTTAGCATCTGACTGACATTTTTCATTTGATATATCTGGGGTTGTGGTCATTTTTAGTTGAGCTAAAACCCTAATTTCACATAATGGTTAACCGAAATGATTTCGTTTTTTCGTCGTTCATTACATAAAGTCTATTTATAACATATAAAAGCACTGTCAAACATTATTTTTATATCTTTTAGGAAGAAGTGAGAACATGGCCCTAATTCAAGTCTGAAAACCGCTATTTTCAACCCCTTGTCCTTACCACGGGCGCCGAAAAAATCCTGCCAGGCTTGAAGGTGGATGCAGCTACAGACTCTCATACTTATTTTTTGGTTATGTATGTGTTTTACCCAAAAATATGCTGCCAGCTTAGTCTAATAGCTCGTTTTGTAATTGATGTGCTAACACACATCTTTAACAAAAATATTTTTTTGTGGTGTATTTCCAGATGCCCTGATTTGGGAGTTCCTCAGGGGTCAGTTTTAGGGTCATTTTTTTTTTTATATTAACTCAGTGTTTAGGCTGCCGTTTAAAAGCGAATTGACAGCTTTTGCTGATTATGTGGGCTTGAGCTTCCATATTAGCTACATTAATTTTACAGAAAATATTAATTGGGAGTTAAACTTGTTAAGGATTTTTTTTTGCTGAGCATAAATAATAGTCTTAGAGCCAACGACATTCAAAGTTAAGTCATTTGCATACTTTTGTAATTTATATTAATAATAGGCTTTGAGGGGTTGAACCAATAACCGGTTGTCTGCCTACTTTTACACGTGTCGAACAAGTGTAAAAGTTGACGTAACATTTGTACGTCAATTTATTTCAATGTTTGTTGGTCGAAGGGCAAAAGTGCGAATTAAACAAATAAAAGGCTAAACTCTCTATGGTAAGTCCCTAAGAAAATAGAGATCCCTGAAGTTTCCAAAAATCACTCAGGTAAACACATAAACGTGAGTGGCTTTTGGAAATTTCATTGCTCTCTATCTTCTTAGGTACTAACTAAAGAGCAAGCTGAATATTTGTTGTACGCACACTTTTTCCCTTGGACCAATAGGTAATGAAATAAAAGTACTTTCGTGGAATTTTAAGATACTTTTACTTTCTTATCAATACATTTAAAGTCGAAGATGAATTTTAAAAATATACTGTCCGTAGCTTTACTTATAATTATTATTAAAATTAAATATTGTTGACACTTTTGGAATGTAAACTTACGGAATTATGTATTGAATCACAATATGAGATATCCTTCCCAAGATTAAGTTAGGTTCTAACGGATTTTTACAAGCGCTGGTAGAGTTTTCTAAGCTTATTTGGTTTGCTGACACTAAAATTAACTTTTTTTGTAACATTAGAGTAGCTTCACCGTGTTTATTGCAGTTAAAATAATAATTTATCGATTTATTTTTTGATGCAAACACTTTTTATTTATTTTTTGCAGATGGACAAATTATATTAGTGCTATTTATTGCTTCCATTATTTTAAATTACTTCACGAAACTCACGAGTCTTTAAAGAATCTTACACAGATTTTAATTTTTAATAGGTCCGATGAAATGATGCTACCAGAACACTTTGATGCCAACAGTTGGCTCTTATTTACTCGAGTACTGTTTTTCATCTACATAAGCATTATGTTTTAGCCAACCCAATACGTTTTCCATGATCCTCAAATCTAAAGAGTACGGTGGAAAGGAGAGTAACTGTCCAGATTTGCTTCCACAAAAGTTTTACTTACACCTGCTGTATCAATCTGCTAAAAAACAATCGGCAAGTGCCCGAAAATGTCATTTAACTGCGGCAAGGATGTTTCCAATATGGTACTATAGAATCTCGTTGTCATTTTACAATTTAGGAGAACTAAATAAATTATGCTGTAAAGAGAGACTGCACCGAATACCGAAACTTGTCTCTCTTTCTTAACTAGTGACAATAGTATTTGCCATCCTTCTGCGTCCAAAAGTTAAACTTGTTTTTTTTAACCTGAAAAAAATTTGTTGTAAAATTCCTGAGTTAGATGCTGGTATCAGTATTTTATGCAATGTGGTATGTTGTAAATTAAGAAGATGTAGGACAAGCACACTGGTAGATGGAAGTTATTTTCGTTAAGTTTAGGCTCTTCAGGTGTTCAACGCTTTTAATAACGCTGCTTATAGTCTTATTTTTTTCATTAAAAAAAAACTGTCAAATTTTCGTTTAAAATGGCAAAAAAGCCAAGTGAGGCAATTCTAATGTTAGAAAAAAAACGTTGATTTTAGTAATTGTAAACGAAATCTGCTAAAAAAAACTTCACCAGTTTTAAAAAATCAGATAAAACTTAACTTAATCTTGGGAAGGCTATCTCATCTTGTGATTCAATACATAATTCCGTAAGTTAACATTCAAAAAGTGCTAAAAATATTTAATTTTAATAATAATTATAAATGAAGCAATCCAAATGTTACGGACTGTATATTTTAAGAATTCATCTTCGACCTCAAATGTAACCACCGTGTCATTCCTAAGAAAGTAAAAGTATCTTAAAATTCCACGAAAGGACTTTTATTTCATTACCTATTGGTTCAAAATATAAGTGAGACTATCCAAATTGTACCCGCCCTAATACACGAATACTTTGATTTCGTCGCTAATACAGTTTGTAAAGAGTGAAAAAAAGCTAAGAAATTTTCGAGGGGCATAGAAGTATCAGTTTGCAGAGAATCACTCATGCCGTCATATATTAGTTTGTACCAATACAAAATCATTCAAACTTTTAAATAATAAAAACTATGAATTCTCATACCAGAACCAACGATCATTATGAAAAATTTTGATTGACTTACCAAAACGCATTTTTGGGAAAAACCATTCTTATTGTTATTCAAAACACTTTCTTGGCAAAATATTGTGTCCCTCCTAAGCCCAAAATCAGCACAACTCTGCACCTTTTGTTCTTTGTTACTTAATTTAAATATACACGCATGAAAAGTTCCTCTAAGTACATATAAGCTTACAACATAACTAACATAGTCATGCATACCTGTTCCTACCTATATACAACTATTTGAATTGCATAATTTTACTCGCAATGCAACCGAATTCAAATACATTTTAGAAATTTTGTCACGTACCTACAAAGTACAAACGCATCCAAATTCAAAGTATTAGTTGTTCGATTCCAAGAACTTTGAAATATGCTTATACGATACGAGTACAATGTCTAAATTGCTGTTATTGTTATTGTTTTGCTTGACACCTTTTAACGGTATATTCATGGATTGAAATAAAAAAAAATTTGCACTTTAGTCACGGACTAGCATGGATATAACAGTTAATTTAATTTAATGTAGATAACGCGTAGTAAAGTTAAAGATAGATGCAAATAAGCACATTGATGTGCAAAAATAAATTACTCATAATCCTGAGGATAGTTATAATCTCACTGATGAAATCTGCAACATGTTTTCAACTTTATGCGCAAACTTTATAATTAATGCTTTTAATGTAGTGATTTTGGCATGCTGTTGACCAAAGGGGAAAATTAGTATTAACTTTTCGGCTTTTAAAGGAATTTAAGTATAAGTCCAGAGTATTCCTGCAATTTTTTGAAAGAATTTGCATTCAATTTTTCACTTGCTAGTGGCCAATTTCTGGATGTTCGAGAATATTCGTGCATCAGACCCATCTTAAAACTATGTTCGAAACAAGAAGTTGAAAAGTACAGGCCCATTGCTAATGATTTTAAATATTTTTTAAATATTTTTAAATATTATAGTGTACCACAAGGAAGTAACATTGGACCACTGTTGGTTTATTACTTTTTATATTATGATATTCCTTCAGTTATTAATTTCTAAAATTGCGTGATGTTTTTGGTTGACGTGAAGTTGTGAAGTTCTTTAAGTCAATCAAGACAGTGGTGACAGTTTTGATTTGTAAAAAGATGTCAATATATTTGAGTTATATTGCTTTGATTTATAAGGATTGAATCTCCAATGTTCCATTATGTCTTCTTCAATGCTTTTAATGTCTATTGCCTTCAAACAATAGCTGCAAAACAGAGCATTTCAAAGGGCTATGCCGAGGCAAAAGGAATTTGGAGCAGTATTTAATTCGAATAAAAAAATTAATTTGGTGGCGCAACAACTCGTGGGGAACCAGGACCTAGTGACTTACAACTCCCACCTATTCCTGTGTGCGTGTTATTGGCAGGAATGGAGGGGACCTACAATTTTTTGCTGAGTCCGAACGGCTAGATGAGAAGCACTTATTCATCACAAGTATACTTTTGGAGAATTTGTCAGTTCCTCGCAAGAGGCAGTACCTCGGAAAAAACATTTCTGTTTTTAGATGGCAGCGGCTAAGAATCGAACCTAGACCTTCGGCATGACAGTCCAACGCACGAACCATCATGCCACAAGGGACTACATTTGATTCGAATACAGGTTTTAATATGAACTTTGATTACATTATATTTACATGATATCGAAAGCTTCAGCATAAGCTTGGCGGGGATTTATATACATCTTATCGTTAAAGAGCAGAATACATTAATAAGCACATAAGATAACTAGGTAGTTAATGTAGAGATTTATTGGTACAACTTGGGCCCTTTTTAACAGAAATTGACAGGGGACAGTTCTACAAATTTGTCTGTCAGTTTTTCGGTTCATAAAATATTGTGACATAATTTTCATTTAAACACACCGACCAATTTGTCATGACAATTTTCTCATTCGGATTATAACAAATTTGTCCCTGACGTTTGCGACAAATTTTCGTGACACTACTTTCATTGCAAGACTATTAATATTTTGTCATAGCTTTCACAAAATTAGTATAGCCATAAGTAAATATTTATATTGATGTAAAGGGTTTTTCAACAGGGACGCTACAAAAGTAGAGCGACAGGGATAGCAAACGACGCCATATTTCTTGCCGCTCTTTTGACATTTCTCTTCAGTAAGGTTTGCCATTTCATGATGGAAAGATATACGAGCCAACAACGAGTCGAAATTATTAAAATTTACTACCGAAATTCGGAGCCATTGGCCTCAACTGTCCTCAACGTTAAGAGCGCTACGTCCAATTTATGGTTGTCATAATCGTCCTAGCAGATCAACAATTGAGCGTCTAGTGAAATGTTCCCGTGCCAGTGAGGCGAGAATATTGCTGCCGCTGAGGCTTCAGTTGCAGAAAGCCCAAATGTGTCTTTCACACGTCGTTCTCAAGCGCTGGGCATCTCTGTGACGTCGTTGTGGCGAATTTTGCGAAAAGATCTTGGCCTACATCCTTACAAGATTAAAATGACGCAAGAACTGAAGCCGCTTGACCACTAGAAGAAGCGTCGTATGTTCGTGAATTGGGCTGAGCAACAACTTGAAAATTATTCGGATTTTCATCGAAAAATCATCTCCAGCGATGAGGCTCATTTCTGGCTGAATAACTTCGTTAATAAACAAAATATGCGGTATTGGTCAGGCAGTAATCCACGCATACTCCATGAGTCATTATTGCATCCCGAAAAAATTACGGTTTGGTGTGGTTTATGGGCCGGTGGCCGTACTTCTTCCGTGATGATCAAGACCGGCACCTAACTGTGAATGGGGATCGCTACCGTTCAATGATAACCGAATATTTTTGGCCCCGATTGGCTGATATGGACTTGGAGGACATGTGGTTCCAACAGGACGGCGCCACAAGCTACACAGCGAATGTCACAATCAATTTATTGGAAACCAAGTTTGGAGAACGTGTTATCTCACGAAATGGTCCAGTCGCTTGGCCGCCTCGGTCGTGCGATTTGACGCCGTTAGACTATTTCCTGTGGGGCTACGTCAAGTCAAGTCTATGCCAACAAGCCAGCGACGATTGATGAACTTCGTACGAATATCAAACGTGAAATTGCAGCAGTATCGGTTTATTTATGCTTGAAAACCGTCGAAAATTGGGTTCAGCGTCTGGACTTTTGCAAGCTTGTCCGTGGTGGCCATGCAAAATCGAGTTCCATACATAATGGCATCGAACGTACTTTCACAGGAGTAAAGAATTTTATTGATATCCAAAACCGTTTTTCTTATTTACTTTCTTATTGAAAAACCCGATAGTAGCTAAAATGTCACATTTTTAGGCAGTTAAACTTTTCCGCCTGATATTCTTCTGAGCCCTCAAAATAATTCTTTCTTTTTTTAAGTTTCGATGTTTCGACTATTTTTAGCTTATAATACTAAATTCTTTTCGATACAGTTCATCAGTTTCTCTAACAAAATATTATTAAGCTTAGCTCGTGTTTTTACTTTATTATCATCACTTGACGAGGACTTAAATTCCTGTCACAATTGTCGATTAAATACTGACAAATATGTAAATTTGTCAGATAATTTATAGCAATTATTGAACTAAATTTCGTCACTTTAACTAGTTAATCTGCATATTAACGAATACTGCTCCGTTAAATATTGGAATTAAGACATCGTAAGACTTTCGCCTATTTTTCTTGGGTTATTTTATTTGTCCATTGCAAACCCCGTTAAAATATCGTGTTTCATATGTGAGCAAGTAAATACTTATAAGAGACAACAAGAACAACTTTCGTCTATTTCAAATAAATATTCTCTTTGGCGAAAAGTTAATAACAACGAAAAAATTAACTCAAGGAAAAAAGATTGTGAAATCAATAAATTCGCACGAAAATTGGATCTGTTTTAAATAAGGAAAATTATGGGAAAAATTTTTAAGCCCGAATGAATATGGCAACAACACCTCAAGATGACGTCAAATTTTATTTTAGATGGCGCTTACAGTCCAGGGTGGACTGACAGGCCTAAAACAACAAGTTCCTCGAGCCAGCTCAGTCCCTAGCTAGCTGCCTCCAGTTACACACCATGGTTGCCATTCCTTCAACTATTTTGATAGCACAGTTTGAAAAATTTTGTAGCCCAAAATCGGAGCCGAAAAAATAGTCTCATATTTAATAAATTTTTCTTATAAAAATGAGAATTCTGGGAGCAACAAATAATTCAGTTTATCTGTTGATCCCATTACTTACAGTGAAGGATCGTTGCAGTTGATTCGATGGTTAGGAGGAAGAAATTAGTTTTATATAATTTATTTATATGAAAGAAATATCGCCCAAGATGAGATTTGGGCTACTTAAAGCCTAACTATGATTGGGCTGTCATAATACTGAAATTGCTGTCGGCGATTTTGGAAAGAGATAGCCCAATTTCCGCACTCCAGCAGATCTGCATTCTTTTTTGACATGGTACATGCTTCTGCTCCATACAGCAGACGTGTGGATTTCAAGAAGAAATAAAACGCATATAATTTAATGTAAATAAGCCGTATGTCAGCAAAAACGCGCCGAATATTCTCTTCCAAGGCATCAAGCGGCTTCACATAACCCCACAAAAAAATAGTCCGGCGGTGTTATTTTGATTGTAACATTATGGCCGGCTTTATTTTTGAAGAAATATGGAGCAATGATTCCCTATGTCGACCAAATATTGGAAGCAGCACGCGATGCGTCACGCGAACCGAACCAATATTTTGGTAATAAATTTGCACGATTTGCAAACGTTGTTCAGAATTAAGTCTATTCATTATGAAATGGAAACCAAAATGAGCATAAATCAAGTGACAGCTCTCAAAAATACCAACTCTGAAAAAAAGTATTGCCAGATTGAAAACCACACATCTAAATAAAACATCCTTTATATGATCTTTGAGATAAGGCTTTACTCCTCAAATGCCTTCTTAGCCCGAAGAAACGGCGGTTGGCAAGAGCAATTCTTCATTTGATCTCTGCACTGATATCACCTTTGATTTAGTACTTGCAGCTTGCACACGCCCAATTAACAGATCGCTTAGTTCTCCCCATGATGTCAATATCATCAACATAAGCAAGTAGTTGAACAGACTTTTGAAAAATTGTACTTCTGTTTTTGACTTGTATGTTACGTAAAATTGCTTCCAGAACGATGTAAAACAGGTTGCATGATAACGCGTCTTCTTGCCTCAAATTTTTCTCAACAAAGAGTTTTCGATGGTGTTCTTACCAACTTTGACGAAGTAGCGAGATATCTCCATCGCACAGGCGGACAAGTTTGGCAGGGAGACTGAGATGTGCCATCCAAGGCCTTTTTGTAGCTCTTCTATATCAACGCTATGATATGCGACCATAGATAAACTAATAAAGATGGCAATCCTCAGCTGTCAGTTTGATTTGCCTACAAGCTGAAGCGAACAGCTGTAATGATTATATTTGCAAAGTATTAGTGAAAAGCAGTACAAGCCGCACACATAGAATTAACTAGTCACTCACCACTAGTGACAGCCGCACACATAAAAGCAACTAGTCACTGACCACAGTCTGTATAGGAATGGTGAATTAATTTGTCGGTTATTTTTGAAAATCGTGGACATGTTCAAAAAGTATTAAAACCTGAAGAACGAAATCTAAAGTGCTTACTTAACCTTATATATCATCCAAATTAAAACTATGTGGAAGATTTGGAGCAACTTTAAATAAAAAAAGGTGTAGGTTACTGATATAATACCGGTGACAAATAAGTGGTACGGATATTATAGTGTGTCATGTTCATGTTATAAACTACGAGAGCAAAATGGTAAAAGCATGGTTTCAAAACTTGAGTTTTTCTTGTTTACACGAGCATTGATTTTTTCGGGAAAGTGCTTCTCACTGGGAAACTTATGAAAATGATGCAGGAAGCTTGAATTTTGATTTAAGAAAAAATTTGTGTATTCTTTTTCACAAAACAACTGCTCTAGCAGGAATTTTTTTTACTTTTGTAATATTGCAAAAATATAAAACAACTGCTCAAAGGGGAAATATTTTTACTTTGGTAATTTTCAAAAATGTGCAACTGTAATGTCTGTTCACGTACTCCCAAAAATACAAATTTCCACGAATTTAGCCCAAAGTTCTGTTAAAGCTCATATAAAATTCGTAGTTATGGGAAGTACATGAACAGACTTGTAGTTAAGGCTTAATACGCAATCTAATACCACGTTCCCACGAAACCGATCTAGAGTTTTTATTGAGATTTCATCGAAATATTCATGAAATCTTGTTCCATATACTTGAAATATCAATAGTTTTTAACTACAAGCTCGAATTTCATTTTGGTGGGAACATATATTGACAAATTGTTTTTGTCTTTATTTTCATTGGTGTTTGGTGTTTACACGGGCTTATTTCTGCTATTACACGATAACTTTTGAGTCATTCCTTTTTTTGAAACTAAATAAGTGCAAACTGTGAGATTAGATATTTGTCACGTATTTATTTAAATTCACCGAAATCGCACATTTAGAAATTTCAAAACTGTATGGGGAAATGTGAAGATTCAGACCGAAATGTCCGGTTCCACTCCTAAACCAAAGCGAATGCGGGGCGACGACGATTTTTTGTTGTTTTTTAGCATTGTGTATGTGTCATATTTTGATCTATTGTGAATGATTCAAATTGTCATTGGTTTGGGAGAGCCTTTAAAGGTTGTGTGCTTGCAATATTTAAATATTTTGTATCTTTACGAATTATTCGCTATGATTTCATGTTGGTTTGGGGTTGCCTTTATTTATTAGTTAAATCCACACCTAAATCCGTTGTTCTTTTTTTTAATTCATGCTTTATGAGTGCAATTGAATTAAAAGCTCCTTCAAACCAACACCAAATCATAGCAAATTATTCGCAATGATACAAAATATAACAGATAAACAATGCTTAACAAAAATAAAAAACTTTCGTCAACTCTCTTCCATTTTGGAAATTAAAATTTATTTCATATTTGATTAATATACCTACTAACTACTCTTGTGCACTATTGAAGTAATAATTGAAAAGCCTACCACGCAAAAATGAAACTACGAGTAGGACATTTGAAAATAGATTTAAATTTTCGTCACTTTGTTTTAAGCCTCACCCAAACCAACGCGAATGTGGAGCGATTCGCAGCGAATGAATCATTCACAATAGTACAAAATATGATAATTACATAACGCTAAACAACAACAAAAATTCGTCGTCACTCCGCATTCGCGTTGGTTTGGGAGAGCCTTTACGCTGCTACACACTATTTTACGCCAAATACGTACCAATGTGAACCGGGCCCTACTTTGGTTTCTATTTGTTGAACACGCTCCGTGGTCAGAATTATTCACCTCGGTCTGTCAATTAGATGTCAAAACAAAACCAAATACGGGGTGTCCCCTATTTCATGCAGGATAATTTATGAAATAATATTTTTAGAAAAACAAATTGTTTAAGAGGGGCCGATTATTTCTCCCCTTTTAGATAAGAAATAAAAAAAAATAAAAATTAATCAAAATTAAATTAATTTTTTTTGAATGAATGAAAATAACTTAAAAATACGACAATAGCTACGAAATCATGCTATAATTTCTTAAAATCCATTCTCAAATCAATTTTTCAAATTAAGTTGTTTCGTAATGATTTTTTTAAAAATAATTTTCAAACTTTAAAGTAAAAAAAAATTAATGTTTTTGTTAAAACTATTTAATTTTTTTACATTATCTATAATCTATATCTATAATCGTGTAAAGTGGCCTTTATCTTTTTTGTACTTAAAGTTAATCCAGATCAATACCCGAACCCCGACAGAAGATAATAAAACCCACCTAATATCTACTTTAATACTTCTAAAGTGGAAATTGAGAGTTTAGTGGAATTTAAACAACAAATTGAAGTTCCGGGTGTCAAATTGCAGAAAAACTATTTTTTTCTTTCGTATTTTCTTAACTATTTTTTTCCTTAGAATATATCCAACAATAATTTTAAAATTATTCTGGATGAAGAAAGGGCCACCCTGTATTATATGCAAGATGCATTGAAGATGAACGGAAATCTGAGTGATTGAAAACAATTTATAGATTAATTTTTTGTATTTTATTATAATTGTGGATGAATATTAACTATTAATTACAATTGTTTGTATACATTAAACAATTTAACAACGATATTTTTGTTTTTAGCCGAAGAATTTTCAAAACTATTTTCCAATTTTCAAAAGAAAAAAAAACTGAGCTGTCAAAACAAATAAATCTCACCGCGTTACACTGTTGTTGCAATTCACATCTATTCATCGTCACGAAGTGAAATTACAAATACAACAATGTAAACAAATGGGTTTTGGAGGGTGAAACGTACGAAAGATTGGCTTCTTGGTAATTGATATTCTCTGTATGCGACTTTGAAATTGATAAAAAGGTTATGTGTATCGATTTAAAACTGTTAGGTTGTTTTCTAAAATCTATCGGAGTGTGAAAGTTTGATCGACGGTTGATTTGCGGGGCCTAAACCACACTGATAAGAGCCGATCAGATCGACAAAAGGATTTAAGCAATCAGAGTGTACAGATAACAAGATTTTGTATATGCGACGTCGCCGTGCGTCGCGTCGAGGAAATTTATAACCCTGTAGTTGGCACTGGTCAGGGTATCTCCTTTCTTGTAGATGGGACACACTTTACCGACTTTCCATTCATCGGGCATACTTTCATCCGACCAAATTTTGGCGATAAGTTGGTGTGTACTTCTTACCAAGCCATCTCCCCCAATTTTGAAAAGCTCGGCTGGCAGGCCATTCGTACCAGCAGCCTTGTACGATTTAAGCTTGGCTAACGCTAACCGCACTTTATTTAGGTCGGTTGGACGGAAATTTTGACCATCATTGTCAAGGTTGAATGGAGTGTTCTTTCCAGCAATTTTCAAGAGTTTTCCTTGTCAGAAAAGGTTAAGGAGAAAACGTAAAAAGTTTAATAAAGACTATTTAAACAATTGAAATGCAGTGTTTGTACGTTATTCATAGTTCTGAAGTACATCATGGGTGTCTTTTACTTTTGAAGACTCGTAAGTGCATGAGGTGAGCTTCCAACTAAATATTGCCATATCGGTTTCACCAGTGCCGACAAAATTAATCGGGTTCAAAGGTAAAAACCTTGCAATACGTTTGTTAGGGGCATAAGCATGCTTAAACCCAATCAATAACTCTAAAAAAATCAACCCTTGTGCTTCCGAGAGTATATTCACACTAGCCACTTTCCAATATGCAATGTTTAACTCGAAAACTAAGTCGAACTTTACTATTAAACACTTAACAGTTTTTGTTCAAAATTAAACTTGGTATGGAAATGGATGGTTTAAGAAATTAAAAAAAAAATTGCACAAAGATTAACAAAATCTAAAAAAAAAATTGAAAAATCAAAGGTTTCTTAACTTTTTACTAAATTGGGCATACATTAATAACCTGGTATTTGGTGCAAGAAATGTTAGCTGTATTAAAAAAATAATGTGTTTGACAAAAATAATTTGCACAGCATTGTTCTTATATTAAATAACTAAGCCATTTTCTTTAACAAGCTAGATTTGCATTCGAGTAGGAAGGTACCTCTATGTTTGAAAAAAAGAAACTGCGAAGGACAGCAGGTTGCGTATATTATGATAAGATGTCAAATGTTTCAAGATTAATGTGTCTTTAAGTTATTCCACATTTGGAGAGTACAATTATTAGAAAAAAAAACATAATAAATAAGGGAGTTTTAAATGAATGTGACTCTCGTAAAAGGTTTGTCATACAAAAAGTGACACAGACTAATTTGACAGTTGTGGCTTCATTCATTCACATTTTTTCTTATTTTTTAACTTATTCGGTTAGGTACATTATAATATGTATACGTGTATGTACATAAAATGTAGGTACATATGTTTGTATGAATAATTGTATAGATATGCGGGTAAAAATATTCAGGGTTTATATAAGTGGCTTCTGTCTTGTGAAATTAAACAAAACAAAGGATTTTCATTTTATGTTTTTTAAATAAATTCTCATTTTAATACTTAATATCTAGGTACTTATACAAAAGTAGCACATAATTTGTTATAATGGGGTTGCTACGCATTATACATTCCTACATATGTTTTGGAATAAATAAATAATTTAAAAAAATATTAAAGAGTTGCCTTGGTAACATTTCATGAAGTTGTTTTGGAATGCAAAAGGTTGAGATAGAAAGAACCAGCTGAGAAGATAATTGCCCGATGGCATTGGGGCACTTTCACTTAGTTCATAAGATTAAATGATTTTATAAGACAGCTCCTTTTCATGCTGAAATTGATTACTCTGGGTTATTCAAATATAAGATTATTGACTTAATTTGCAATTGACATGAAAAACAAATGACAGTTAAGATAAATATCCAGAAAGTCAAATTGAACTTAGCAACACCATTCAAAGAATAATAATTGTTTCTCACAAGAATATCACTGAAACCGTCATTACGGGCGTTTGTTAAGTACCCACTTGTAGTTGGCTTAAATTTTTTGGACAAACAACATCCGAAAGAAGGAATTGGGATGTGCTTCAAAGTCCAATGCTGTTTATTATTGTCCAGGTGGAACCTACCTATCTTATGGCAATGTCCATGAATGGTACTTGTATGGAAAAAGTGGAACAGCTTTTCTATTTTAGTATGTTGTATTTACTGAACACCTTCTGTTGATTTGCAACAGAACTGAAGTGTTTGGACTATCTTTGTAAATTTAAAGAAATGTTGATCCTTTAGAAGTCTCATCGCTCTTTTAGCGCATTGCGTTGTTGTATGTATAGCCCACAGAGAAGGGTTGCAAAAGAATGAATTAAAACGTCAATTAAAATATTGATTGCATTCATTGACTTCACTTAAGAGACTGCGACTATGCAATCACCATTCATTTGTCTTTCAAATGATTGCAATCATTTTTCCCCCATTCGTTTTACAACAATCAATTTAATGCAATATTTTGGGAATTGATGAATTCCCGCATTTCCAGAGTTTGACAGCACAAAAAAAGAATTGGCGCTGAGATGTAGCGCAAGTGAATCGTGGCTGAATGAATCCAAAACAAGGAAATGAACTTGAAAAAAACAATTTTGTTATAAAGATACAATGGTTTCTTATTTTGTATAACGTTATTTAATTAATGTCTTAAGAGCGTTGTAATTCAAATATGCGTTTAATGTACATCCAAGCTAAATTTTTTTATATTATTGAAGGCAACATTTAAGTTTCGGTCTCATTTCGAGCTATGGCTGCATGGCAAAATATCTGACATCAGTAAATAGGGATAATAAGAATTTTTGTCAAATGTAGTCTTACATGTTGAGGTGTTTATTGCTTCGTAAATGACAGACTACTAAGGCATCCAAAATTGTTCCCTCTAATGTGTTGAATGTGGCAGTCCCAGCTAAGTGTGGAGTTAAACCATATTCCAAGATTTTTGGTTTGTGCATCATCAGCATGGAAGGTCATTGATACACATAGAAAATAGTAAAGGGCCAGATATTGATCCCTGGGGAACTCCAGAAAAAAAGTTTCAGAAATTCAGAGTTATGTTTATTCGCCACTACTGCTTGTCTTCTCCCAGTTAGATAAGAAAGCATTAGATTAGAGGCTGACTCCGAAAACCAGAATTGCGTTTTCATTTTGGAAATTAGAACACTTTGATTTTCAGTATCAAAAGCCTTCAAAAAATCAAGTTAACCAAGAAAAGATACTTGATAATGGTCTATAGCATATCTAAGATCAACAGTAACTTTCATAAGAGCAGATACGCAACTGTGATTTAGTCTTAGCCCCGATTGGTTAACACGTAAAAGACAATTATTTTTTAGATAGAGGGACAAATCCAAACAGATAAGGACTGACCACGATACTAAACGAAACGATACTTTTGTAAGTAATATCGTATTGGTATCGTTAAAAAAAAAATCAATATCGTTCCAATCTCGGTCTGGATCCCGTAAAAGTCAGTCTTGTCTCGGTATCGGTTTCAGTCTCAACTCGGGTCGGTCTGGTCTTAGTTTTTTGGAAAAAAAAACACGATTGGGTAAGATTTGCATTTCAAGAAAAGGATAACCCAAAATTTTGAAGTCCTTACATAAAAAAAATTTCATACTGCACTGCTAGCTTTACTGTAAAGTTAGCAGAACAGTCCTTTTCTCAATAACGGAGCTAGCTGGAAAATTTCAGTAATGTCCCAAATTTGCAGTTATTTATGAACTTCAAGAAAAAATTCAGTTCAAATTTTGAAGTCCAAATTTGACAAGAAAAAATCGAAAAATTCTATTTGCACTGTTAACTTCACATCAGTGAAGTTTTTTCTTAAAGTGCATGAGAAACAGAAAATTTGGGAAGTTACTACATTTTTTCAGCTAACTCCGTTACTGAGAAAAGGAATGTTCTGCCAACTTCATGGTGAAGTTAGCAGTGCAAACTGAATTTTTCGATTTTTTTTGTCAAATTCGGCATAAGAGCAAAACTGCAATTTTGGGACGTAACTGCAATTTTCTAGCTACCTCCGTTACTGAGAAAAGGTCTGATCTACCAACTTCACAGTGAAGCTAGTGGCTTACAGAGGGTTACATCCACTATGTGGTGAACTGGAAACCCCTAATAGAAATGCATACAAAATGCAAAAAAAAACTACAAATCCCTGCCATGGTCCCTTAGGCCTAGCCCAAAATTGTTCTGCAAACTTCTCAGACGTTTTACTTTGAGAGCTTTCTTAACATGGTTTGCAAAATTAGTTAAAATAATCAATGGGCCGTACTAGATCTCATGTGGTGAGCTCAAAATGCGTTAGATTAGCAAGTATGGTTTTTCGACGAACAAGGGGGTATGTCCCATTTAGCAAACAGCAAACCAGGCTCAGAAATTGCCTTTACGAGCATGAATACAGCAGCTGCAGATATGCATTTAAATAGTAATTTTCTCACTTTTTCGACAGTTCATGTCGAAAAAGTGACTTTTCGTCTAATGTCACAAAGCGGGAATAAAATGCTCAACAAATGGTTATGTCATTCGAAATGTATACCTGTCGGCTCCACTAAAAAAAAAAAAAAATAACAACACGACGATGTCAATCCAACAATGCAGAGTGTATTAAAAATTTTCAATTTTTTCATTAACACAGAAATTTGTATAGCAGAGTTTGCAGTCTCTTAAAAGACCGATTTAAATACTGTTACTGAACTCGGTCCTTAACAAAAAAGAAAAAAAGAAACCCTTCCACCTATTTCACACAAAATTAGCGTTAAAAAACAGGTTAACAAAATTAATTAAAAAATAATCCTAAAAGAGTTTCAATTGTTATCAATAATAAATTCTCGCTCACCTTGAAACATTGCAGTTCTTGTCATTTTTATATTGGAGTATGTTTTTATTCGTTTGAACTCGAATTTATCGTCGCGTCGCGGCACAGCAAGTCGACTACCCCAAATGAATAATGAAACAAGTTTGTGCAAACAGGTTGTTATATGAAATGGTCTTCGTTGTTTATTTTTTTTTGCATTTAACTTTCATGATTGATAGTTTTCAGATACACAAATGAAAAAGATTCATTCAACTATGGAACATAATTTTTCAATTTTTTTTTATAAGCCTTGACTTTGACCATCACTTAAAGTGCAAAATTTATTGCGAACAGCTTCTGCATTTGACCTTCTAAAATCATTATCTGTTTTAATTTTTCTCATTAAAGATAGGCTGGGTTGGTTGGTTCCAACAAAAATTGTACGATTTATTTTAAATAAAAAGTACTTGTCCATAACCAACTGACCGGAAAATAAAAAAAAGAGTGGGCAAGAAATTAAATTATTTTCTTTGAGAGGCAAACATAAGCGAAAGAATTTAAAAAAATACTAACATTTGCGTTGTAGATAAATATTTAAACTCTCCTTGAAAATGCAAAAATTTTCAAAGCAGTACTTTCCTACTGTTACTGCAGTTTCTTTTTAATAGTTCTAGAACTAATTAAGCTAATTAAAATTAAGTGGCTGGGAAGGTTTCTATTTATAATCAATTCAAGTTCTTTAAACTCTTTTGGAAGAAAATCAATACCCATGCATGTAAAAAAAAATACTTCTACAATATATTTACAACTTTTCTAGGAAATATATCATGTACCTTCTGGCTCTTCTTTGCTGGAACTTGTAAGATGCAACTACTGAGTGAAAATTATACAAAACATACGAGCGGACGAGGTACATATTTGTTACTAGATATTTAAGCAGGGCGAACTTTAAACGGAAAATTAGGGTTTTTTTAAACAACGTTTTGCATCACTTTACATACGTCACATACAAAAAAAACAATGAACAATTACATCAATTTATGGAAAAATCAGACTTGAAAAAATTGCTTTTTTGCTATTTTTAACAATGTTTATGTTTTTAAGCAGTAACATTAAGTTTTTTTTTGCTCAAAAAGAAATAAGGTACTTACAGCTGGCCTATAACACAAAAAAGTTTATTTTAAGCATTTTTCTCAATATTTATGAGGGTGTGTGGAAAAACGATCGAAGTAAAAGTTGTAGATCTTATAATCTTCTATATAATTTTTTGATAAGTATATTTTTTCAGATGTTGTCAAAAACTTTGTTTTAACACTCCCACTCTATCTTTTAGCACACCCATTCCACAACTGATTATCTGTTACGGGACAATTTATTTGTTTTAAATTTGTTTCTATTAACCTGGGCGCTGTTAAATTTACAAGACGCACAGTCTCATATAAAGTTACGGACATTTCAGAAATTTACCTGATTTTAATAACCTTATATTAATTGTTAAATTAGCTTGATGGCCTATATTACCACATTTAAGTTGATTTAAGAAGATCAACTGTTTTGTTAACACTGAATTCTGGTAAACAAGAAATTTTGACAAGAATATAGGGCTAATTTTAATTGAGGTCTGATTTGTTTGACACTGCTTGTTATGAATTTCTATTTTACCACAAATCAGGTTGAAGTAACACTTTATATGTTTATTTTTACAATGTTAAACTTTTGAATTTAGCCTGGCCTCACATTAAAGGAACACTCTGCCAGTTAATTTCAACCTGACACCAGTGTTAAAACACACACGCACAGGCCATCCGAATAAATTTATTTAAATTTAACCTGGCCGCCTGGTAAAGTAGCCCTCTACCAGTGTTGAAACACACTCACAAGCCATGGTTAAAGAAACACTCTTCCAGTTTATTTCAACGTGACACCAATGTTAAAGCACATACACACACAAGCCATCCAAAGAAGGTCAGTTTGAATTTATGTATTGATATTTGGCAAAAGTTTTTTATTCAGGGAGGTGGCCCATAGGATGCGTTCTATCTCCATGTGTGAGAGGTTCCTAGTTAAAAACTAAGTCAGTATCACAAAGTATTTTTAAAATTAAATAATATACATAGTAAGAAATTCTATACTTTCAGAATAATGCAAAATGAATTGGAGGATGAGCAGCGTTAGAGATGGGACCTACAAGCATGGATCCAAGACATAATAACTACCGGGTACAGGGTGGATTCAACATTGAATCATGTTAAATTAACCAGAATTCATTTTAAATTTACAGGACGTTGAACATTTTATTCATGTTTTTGAACTAGAACTTAATGTAAAGTTAACTAGATTTACAGGTAAATTTAGCAAGATTTTCAGGTAAGATTTACAGTTTTACTATTTTAAGGCAGTGTTAAATTTACTTGATGTCATGAAGATATTACCAGCAACTTACGTTGATTTAACATGACATTAAAATCAGGTATCTGGTTGAGCAGTTAAGCAGATCTATCGAGAAATTGCTTTTTTATACCTGCTGAGTGCAGACTGCATATCATAATAAATATTCGCACTACGGCGGATCTTGGAAAAACCAAAAATATGAATTCGATACCCAGCACCTTCTCATAGATTTCAAGGCCGCATATGACTAAACCTGACACCATCTATATGTATAGAGAAATGTCTAGTTATAGAATCCCTACCAAACTTGTCCGTTTGTTCAGGATGACAATTACTCTTGCTAATCGAGCAACTAAAGTGTCCCTGTATAAGCTCTAATCATCCCGGTACTGATGAATGCTGCAGAAGAAGGACACTATTAACGGTGAGTGAAAACACTTTGGGCTGTTTTGAGAAGAAAATTCCCCGGGTGATATTTGGCCGCGTCTGCAAAAGTGGGGAAGGGGAATGGAGAAGGAGAGACAACGACCTTTACGGGCTGTACAGCGACACGTTTCAGTTGTTGTAATTATTAAAATTACTCATCCATTTTAAGTTAATGTTTTAGACAAAGACATCTTGCATCCACGGTTGAATATAGATGCCTCCCACAAAAATATTTTTTTCTTGGTATATGTCAGGGAATTATTTCTCAAAATTGTGGTCATAAAATTGGAAACACAATTTATAAACCTATTCATTTGAAGAATTATGCATTTCGCGTTTCAAATTCAAACAAATTCACTAGCTGTAAAAACTACAAAAACAATATTATGCAGTGTCAGGTAGCACATAACAGATCAAACTTTAAACTTTTGTTTTCACTATAACAGTGATGTAAACAAACCGGTACCATAACCTTATAAAAAAAATACACTACAAAAATAGACAACAAGATAGTTTAGTTCAGAGTGTGGATGTAGAGCTGAAGGGCAATTGTATGCAAATTTTATGTAAATTTTCTGCCAGCATTTGTTTTTGTTTTTTTTTTTTAGCATTTTATTATTATATTCGGTCAAGAGTTATTTTTTTTTTAAAGTGTTTGTGGTGCATTTCATGCGGGTTTATTGTTTTTTGTTCATAATAATCTTAATTGTGTACAACGGCGCGCAGTGTTGAATTTTTGTTAAGGAAATTAAATTTTGATCACACATGCAGTAGGTGGGAGAAGGAAATTGGATCAAGTAGACCACATGGCTCGTACGAGGTTTATGTAATTTTTTTCAGTTGTTTTTTTTTTTTTAAATTATAATAATATAACTTGCATGTGTTGATTGTTTATTTTATGTGTGTTCATTCTGTTTGACAAAAAAAAAAAATACAACACAATCGGGATAGTTTTGTTTTCAAGGTTAAATGTTTGAATTGATTCCCAATGCCCGCATGAAATAACTTTTTCGAACCGAATTTTCACGGGTTTTCGGTCATGTACCTAATATGTATATGCTCTTCGAACGCTTCATTAAAATAATGATGGTTATGGTGTTGCCTTGGGGTTTATGCAAACAAGAAAAATATTGATCAAGACTTCTTGCCTGCCTTCAAACATGGCTACTTAATACTGAGATGATGTGGGAATCAAGAGATTTACATGAGTATCTATAGAGCTAATTTTGGTAATTCATTATTCTTTGCTTATAAAAAAAACATATTTTTCCATTTTCGGCTTCAGTTTGTTAATTTCGTTAAACTTATTATAAAAATAGTTTTTGATTAATAAGTTTAAAACTATAAAAATAAAAGTATTGACTATTATATGAAGCGCTCAGCGCCAAAACAGCCTAGGCTCAAAAATATTGAACTGAGAAAAACGAGTATAAAGAAATATGCATCACTATTAGTACCTTTTTTTTATTAATTATAAATCAATACTTTTTGCACTCATTGCTTTTAGTAAGTGCAAGGTTAAAAGAATTGTTATGGTTGTTTCGATTGGTAAATAAAAAAAATGTGGGTTAGGCCATTTTAAAGTTCATTAAAACCGCTTTTGATGTAAGGATGTGGTGGGTTAGGTCATTTTCTGCAATTAAGAAAGAAGTGTTTATGGTAATTTTCTTCTCTGTGTAAGCTTACTTTAGGAGAACAGGGAATGTTTTGAGAGGAGGCACCGTTGGAAATAAGTTTTGATTTTCTGACTTTTACAATGGAGAGGAAAAAAAGCTGGGAAAAGCATTCCACACTAGTGTGATACCGCTCAAAAAAGGATCTCTGAACTAGATAGTACGTCCGAAAATGGGCTCAAGGTTAAAATGATGAACATTCTTAGAAATACGAGGCAAAATTGAAAGAAATTGAAGTGGATGAATGCAACAGGCCTATTTTTAGATAATTTTATTTTGTAAAATAAAGATAAAATAATGAACTACATGAAACTTTTCAGCGGTGTTCGAAAGATGCAAATGCTAACGTCATATTTCTTATCGCATATCATATTTATAGCTCTCTTTTGAGTTATTACTAAAAGACTCAAGTGGGCTTAATGAGCACCTGTCCAGATATGACAACTTTACTCAAATTTCGGACGAATTAAGGCTTTGTAGATTAGAATCAAATCATAATAAGAGGATTAAAACTGCATCGTTGGAGACAAACTAAACATCGAGCAGTGTTATGCGGTTTTTTATTCCCCATTTTACAATGCCTTCGAGGTCAGAATTAAATGGGCTTATCATACTCTGTCGTTCAAGTTCCACTACTAAAGAACAGGGAAATGAATCTTGAAACGAATATGAAATGCTGAGGGTACTGTCATCAGCAAAAGAATTTAACGGATTCGTAGCTTCAGGCAGGAGATCGTTGAAATATATAGGGAAGAGAATCGGAGACAATACGTAGCCCTGGGGCACACCAGCATTTATTTTGTGAATTTGAGACTTAAAATCGTCCAATACAACTTGTATGGACCAGCCTGAAAGATTATTTGCAATCCATCGAAGAAGAGATTCATAGATACCAAATGCACACATTTTCTCAAATAGTTTTGAAAAACTTTCACGAAATTACTTGAATTTCTCGTAAGGATATTTACCCCTACCCATATGATGCGCTGAGCGGTGCATATATTCTAGAACCAAAAGAACTTTTAACCTTAATAAGTACAATGAAAAAAAGAAAACACAGGTAGTCCTGTAAATAGAGCAATTTTACTATACTGATGAAATGGTAAAAAAAATAGCAGCAGGCTGAAATTTTGCAGGCCGTTTCCAGGGCAGGTATACAAATTAAATCTAAGTTAACGACCGCCTACCCCTTGCAGGGGCGTTGCCAAGCCCACTTTTCCTCAATCTTCGTTATTCATATTTTTTTTTAAATGACTAAAGAAAAAATTGTAAAAGTTAAATGCACAAATGCACATTGCCACGCCCACTTTCCTTATTCTTTTGTTTTTTTGAAACGGCTCCAACAATTTCCATGAAATTTTCAGAATTTGTTTTTATGGACATGAAAAAATGTTTGGTAATATTCTCCTACTACCACGCCAACTTTGTTTATGCCTTGATTTCTCTGATTTGGATACAATTTTAAGAGTTTATTTATACTAGTGACATAAAGATTAAGGAAGCACTTTTGGTTTGGCGAAGCCCACTGTATGTGACGTTTCTTTTTCACGTACCTTAGGCAGGGATATTAGTCTTGGAACTGCCCTACCAAGTAAGGATTTCAAATAAGAAATAAAAGCCCAAATTAGGCTTCAAAGTAGCAAAAGATTTCGCTCCTAAATGAAACAATCACTGTATTAGCTATACATTGAAAAAGCGCTCATTTCTTGAAATAATTTGTTGTGGAAAGAGGTCTCGCAGTAAATCCATTGTAATCCTGGCTGTATGCGATGTGGTACCGTCTTCTTGATACCACATGTTAATCAAACCCAAAGCATGCAGTTGTGGCGTTAAAAAGTTTTCAATCATAGCACGATATCGCTCCCCATTTAATTTTACCGTTACGCCGTTTTCATTTTCAAAGAAGTAAGGTCCAATAATTCCTTCTGACCAAATTGCACACCAGACTGAAACTTAATGGATGCAAGGGTGACTGATGAATAATTTGAAACACAATTGCCAAATATGAACTGTCAAGACTAATGTTTACCAAAATGGCGGCAAAACAAAGTAGTATACCTTCCCGGCGGACACCCCGCATTTATAGTTTTCTAAGTGTACTACCTCGTGACATAATTGTTAGTGCGTTGGACTGCCATATCGAAGATCTGAGTTCGATTCCCAGCCACTGCCATTTAAAAACAGAAATGTTTTTTTCTGAGATATTGCCTCCTGCGAGGAACAAACAAATCCTCCAAAAGATCTTGTCATTAAAAAGTGTTTCGCATTCAGTAGGTCTCGTCCATTTCTGCCAACAACTCGATGGAGAGTTGTAACTAGAGATTATCAAATAAAGGTGGGAATCTTTCGTACGTTTCGCTCCAAAACCTATTGGTTTACATTGTATTTTTTGTAATTTAAATAAGTTTCGAAGAATAGATGTGAATTACATCAACAATATGACCATTGCTGAATGGATATGCTGACGAATGACGAATTGAATATATTTTTCACTGTTATTTACCAATACTTTGCAAATCCAATTCAGCTTGTAGGCAAATCAAATTGACAGCCGAGCAATCCTCTTCATTTGATAATCTCTGGCGTTAAGTAACTAGGCCATGGTTCTTCATGAGCTTTCGCACCACTAAATTTATTTATATTTTACTTTCAGTCAGTTTTTACTTTAAAAAAATAGCCTTTTGCAAACGCAGAGTATATTTCTAAATTATATAGAAAAATGCATACGTTCTAACTTGTCATGTTCTTGGCAGCTGGCAGTCTAATTTGCCCCTTGGTAACACGGACTTTCTACATCTTGTTTCCGCGTTCCTTGCGCTGCTTGCGGGTCTGTTTCTTCTGTTCAAAGAGACTTTGACGGATGGCCCGCCAGACGATGCTTGGGTTCGAGCTTCTTTGCGAAGTCCAAGGAAGATAAAACCGAAGCCAGTGGAGCGACTCCCTGAAGTTTTCGACGATCTTGAATTCATAACAAAGTCTTTTTTGTGACCTTGAAACGAATTCCCAAATTCATAGAAATAAAACTCACTGACAAATTACTGTAAATAGTTGACCTTTTATCACGATCTAGAGATCTTTCGAATGGTATACTTTTTTTTGTAAATTTCCCTTAAATGAGGTGCCAGAAATCACGCGTGACCTTGAGTGACCATTTACTGACCAATTAATTGACATTCTCAAATATCAAATTTCCCATATATGAGGTGCCAAAGGTCCAGAGCCCTCTCTAGTCCATTGGAAAGTTACCATTGTAAGCTTTACATAAAAGTACTTAAGTAAAATGTACGTTTATCGCAAATTTTAGATGATTAATTTCCGACTTGCGTCTCTAAACCATACTTTCCCCTTAGATTCATACATAAACAAACCAAATATGTACAATTGTACATGATCATAGGTTTGTATTTCTCTATAAAGCAATACAATTCTAGCTAAAAATACGAGTATATTACAAAATAATAACAAATCAGAATTCTTGAAAGAATATCTAATTGCCTACAGCAAATGAGATCCTGGTCACATCAATTATTTATTATTGGAAGTCCTTGAGTATCACATTCCTTACAATTGAGAACATAAACACGTATGTATAATACAAAAAAAAAATGCAGCTTCTAATGATTGCTTTTGCTGCTGGTTTTACGGTATATTAAATTTCATATGAGATTCTACTGCTTTAATTAATAACAAACAATCAAAGTTCTACAAGAGTAATTAAATAGTTTACTTAGGAATTAAAACGAATTATAGAAGCTGTCATAATCACTGTCACACAAGTTTGATGGCTTCTTTTATTGGATTTGCCAATTGCAATGTGTGTTTTTTTTTATAGTTCACATATTATTTCTGTGTATACTTGTTAATTAACAATTAACTACGCTTTATTGAACGAAACAAATATAGTTTTTTTTCAAACAAATGAAGCGGAGCTGATGTTAAACTGAAAATATGCTCAGTAGGTTGCTGATTTGACAATATTATAGACAAAAGGTGGGACAAAATGTTATTTTATTTATTAATAATCAAATATTTACGCGAATTAAGTTGAACGATAAGTTGGTATGCCATTATATTAAAGCTCATTTTATTTGGTTAGGTATATGGCGCAAGAGCAAGTTCATGAAATCAATCTATATGGCATTTTTGTTTTAATAGAGTTGCCTGATTCAGAAAAAGATGTTTAGTGAAATAAGCCTGCACGTGCCACTTAACTTTCAAAGCAATTTAAATTTTAGTTTGATCCCAGTGATAACAAATGTTTTTTTCATGACAAAATGTAGTTTCATTAGAAAAGAATACCAGTTCAATGTTTTTCTTCCATTAGATTTATTTACCTGAAAAGAAAAGAAAAATTTATATTAAATACAAATTTAAACAAAGGATTCAATATTAAATTATTTCAAATGTTAAAATATTTTAATAAATAGAATATTAAAATTTTGTTCATAAAAAATTGAAAACTTTTTGTATTTTAATATACTAAAAGGGCATTGAATTTTAAAGACCAAAATAGCAACAAATTATGTGAAATTTTGGCAAAAAATATTTTCGAAATACATTATGAATTCCCGTTAAGAAATTATAAAATAATAGTTTTTCGCCATTATAAAGGTTCCAAGTATTTTTTTTTTTAATAACGTAAGTACCTAATGATTCCTAACTTACACTCCGAAATATTTTAAGTTAGATGCTAGTCACCACCGTTTTTCACATGCGACATATATATGTACATGGGTACTATAAGGCAAGTTTTGGATTCGAAAAAAAAATCAAGACAATAAGTGGGTGGTAAAATTCTGTCTGTTCAGCCTGCATCGGCACGACTGGATCGATTTTTTTAAAACTTGGTACATAGTGGTTTCTTGTGTTCATGTATTTCAATTTTTTTTAGAACCAAAAAAACGGCATTGGCCAAATTTAATATTTCATATTTTATAAATTAATTTAATTTTTAATTTTACAAAATCTTATTTTTCTTAAAAACAGCTCCATTAATTTTCTTAAGAAAATCAATAAATTTGCTTCGGTAAAAGCTACTCTTGAATGGCAAAGCACTTTTCAAAAAAATGGTTACCTCCCAAAGAACCATTTTTTTATTTTTGATTTTCTTCAACATAATTACATTGATTTCAATAATTTTTTCCATGTAGAAGCTTCTCCAAAATGCTAATAGTTTTTATTACTAAAATTTTCATACAAAAAAATATATTTTCTTGGATTTGTTCTGTAAAGTATTTTAAGAAAAAATTTACTTTTATAAAAAAATAACGGTATTTTCCATACGATTGTTAAAAAAACCTTTGAGGAAAATATATTTATTCTTAAAAACGTCTCCTACTATTTTCATTTAACTTTTTCTACATGCGAAAATTAGACCAAAAATACTAAAAATTTACAAATAGAAACTATCAATAGTACTTCTTACAGAACTTTTTTTCTAATTTCGAATTTTTTCACTATCGGCTGATAATTTTTTCAATAAACAAATTCAAAATTAGATTAAAAAATAGTGCATATCAATATTTTCAAAAAAATTTTTTTTTAATTTTTAAAAAAAAAATCTTTTTTCTTGAAAATTCAATATCTCAAAAACAGGGTGACATTTTTTTGAAATTTTATTTTCATATGAACATAAGTTAATACTAACTATTTGCATACCAAAAGTTTTCCCTAGAAATGTTTTCAGAATTTGATATATAAAAAATCCTCCAACGATTTCAATTATTTTTTTCAATTTTCAATCAAGAATAAAGATGGCGTTTTTTTATCTAGAACTCTCAAAGAAGTTCTTTTAGATAATCAGCCTTATTTTGAGTTTCATGTGAACAACATTCCCCGTGGAAAAAATTATGTAGGTAGTATACGTTTTGGTAAAAAAAAATTTACAAAAACCGTTATTAACGGTACCTGCCATATAAAGGTTTTCTTGATTTTCGACTTTCTTATTAACGGCTCACACGATTTCAATCAAAATTTTTGTGCAAGAGCAATAGTTATGTCAAATGTCAAATGTTAATAATATTGCATATCAAAATTTTGAAAAAGTAAATTTTGGATTTTTAAAAAAAAATGTAAAATTTTTTTGAAAATTCAATGTTTCAATAACGGGTTGATGAATTTTTTTGAAACTTAGTTAAATGTAAATTAATAAATACTCAAAATTAACATACCAAATTTTTTTTTTTGAAAAATGTAACTATATTTTTTATATAAAAAATTAATTTTTAAGAAAACCGCTCCAACGATTTAAACATTTTTTGTTTGCATATATTCCTATTTTTTCAAGTAATCAAAAGGCATACTTGTTTTTGAGCTCTAAGTGATTTTACTAGTTGTTTATACAGTTAAAAGAACGATTGAAATACTTCTTTTATATTTTTACATTTTTTTTCTTCTATAATTACTTTCATATTTCAAAAGTTCTTAATTCCAAGCAACTTGAACATAAAGCAAATTCGTGCGATCCAGTAGTGCATTTAATATTTTTTTAATTTTAGGCCAAGAGAAGTTCAGACGAGACTCGTAATAGCGTTTAAGATTCCGGGGGAACAAACAATTTTCGGGCGAAATATTTTCCATGTGAAACGCATAACAAGGCTGAATTTAAATATCGTATTTAATGCTTTTAACAATTTTGCTCTCATTATCTCCATGTTTTTACATATTATGTTCTTAAACCCTCAGTGTTTTGAACATAAGAGGAAGTACGTGCGACCCAGTCGTGCATTTTATTTTTTGTTTACTATTGTTGCAGCTCCGTCTCCATTCTGTTCAGGCAGTAAGCTTGTGTAATTGTCAATCTAAGTACCTACTTACATCAATCAGTGCATGGAGTTCTAATGGAACGGTTATTATTTATATTTCAATTTATTTTTCGAAAACAGATCTAACGGTTCTGAATAAACATCAAACTGCAATAAGTTGTATAATGAAAATTTGTTTCAGATCTTTGATTTTCAAAACACAAATAAACTTGATACGGTAATTAAATTTGGCCATTTTTTCATTATTCTGACATCGATTTGACGATATACATGTCATGCTATTCTCTTGAAATTTTTAAATCAATTACCTACTTCTCAGAAACACCTATTACACACACGTTATTATTTTCACAGAAGTGTAGCTGTCAGCTTTAATCAAAATAACTAATAAATATTGAAAGCCAAACGAGCAAACACACGTTAAATGTATACTTAACTCACGAAATCTGACGCTACTTAATCGATTTACTTTGATGAAAAGGATAAGGATTAATTACCCTTGAAATAATATATTTTACTCATTGAACATTTTATGCAAAAAAACTCGAGTATTTTCACTAGAAAAATGAGAAATAATTGTATTATACAAAGCTTTTTATATTAAAATTGTTATCAACGTTAATTCACTTGATATTTTGCGAGTTTAAATGAATGTTCGTGTGAATTAATGCAAAAAATAACAAATTACAAAGTGGTGTTGATTTCCTTAAAACAAATAAGATTATTGATTAAAAGTGCGATGATGGTAAATCAACAAAAATGTTCATACATTCATTCCAGAGCAAAATTAAAAACGGTAAAATTCTTTGATATAAAAGGGAATAAAATTTCATTTTTACTAGCGATTTCGAGATAATAATCAAACATGATATTGCGATGACAGGGAATACCAGAAAGTGGGTGGTTAAATTCGGTCTATTCGAATACAGCCTAAACGGCTGGATCGATTTTATTAAAATATGGTACAAAGTGGTTTTCGGTGATTCTGCTCACATGTTTTCTCAAATTTTTTTAAAGCTAAATACCTGCCATAGTATTTTTTTTAAGCAATTTTATAAAATCTTATTTCTCTCATCCACAGCTTTTCTTTGGTAAAAGCTAATGGAAAACCATTTTTCAAAAAATAGTTTTAAATGGTACCTCCATAAATAACCATTTATTTGATTTTCTTTAAAATGGTTATTTTGATTTCAACAATTTTTTTAATGCAGAAGCTTCTAAGCAATATAAATAGTTTTTCTCACCAAAAATTTTCAAAAATATATTTTTTGGGGTTTTAAAAAAATGTTCAAAAATATTCTTTTGAAAGTAAAATATTATGAAAACGATGATTTAGTTATAAAACTCGGTTTTTAAGAGTTTTTTCTACACTTTGTAAGCTACTCGTATTTTGAGATATATTTAAATAATAAATGATTTTTCTTTTAAATGTCTCAAAATAAATCAACTGGTGTTAGAATAATTAATTCTGACGATGATAGTTTTTCAAAAAGTGGGCGCGTCAGTAGGAATAAATTAATTTTCAAGATGATTTACGTAGTTTTTTTGTAGTCCTGCAAATTTTATCTAACTCTGTGGAGTTGTTAAGATTGAATTAGGTTTTGGAAGTACCAATCTTGAAAAAAAAATTAAATAAATCGTTCAATTTAAGAAACTTTCTCAGGTTTGCCATCCTCTCGATGCCATGTGCATAGTTACGATACATAGCTACTAAACATATTTTCATAATTTCAAATATTACCGTTGTTTTTTCTCCAAAAGTATTCCACGAATTCTGGAAATGATTGATTAATAATTTATTGTTTGATTAATTGAAATCTCAGCGGAGGGTATTTTATTTGACATAAAATAATTAACGATACGTAGAAATTGCTGAAATATTTTTTTATCATAACTAAGCAATTAAATGGTGCTGCTCTTTGTGTGAGTTCAATTCCGTTGTGGCGCCATCTCTATTCCGATGCCTGAAAGGCGGAGAAGAATGGTATCTAAAGTGTCGCACATCGATGGCCTTGATTTTTGCCAAATTTAAAATTAAGTTAATCCTCAACTGAAAAACTGTTTGAGTTAACTCGTGGTTAATTTATTTTAAGGGTAAGCTTACTCTGATTTAACTCAGAGCTAATCCTGAACTGAAAAACTAGCACTAAAAGCATGAAGTGGAAACAAGTTGTCATTTTTTTCACTTCTCATACTCATTTGTCGAATTCGATATAAAAAACCAAAAAAAATCGTAATTTTCAAAACAATTTTCCATCTATTCTGTACATCAAATTGTATAATATTCAAGGAAAAAAAATGTTTGCCTTGTCCTAAACCACCCATTTACCCTAAATTAATAAACTATCGGCCTAAAATTGGAAAATAATTATTTTTGGATGCAAAAACAATTTGCATGCAAATAATGCCTTGAGGTTTATATTTTTTGTTTGTAAATATAAATCGACCATCAAAAACAAAAATATTTTACTCACCACACTTTTTCGACATAATCATGACAGCTATAAAAACTGTAACCCAATTATGCAAACAATTAATTTTGCATTTTACCTTAATTATTTTTGACATCCGAGCATATTTGCATAGATTTTTTTGCACACGAGAATTTAATACTAGGCTTTAAACTAAAACAAATACGCAAACAACTGACGAGAGACAAAAAAATCATAATCCACGCAAATATAATCTAAGCGACAAAAATAGATCTATATCTAGTTGCACCAGCGATCTAAGCGACAATTTTGCTTAAGGCCTAGTTTACAGTTCTCTTGTGCAAAAAAAAAAATCAATGCAAATATTCTTGCATGACAAAAATTATTGAGGTGAAATGCAAAATTGTTTGCGTGATTGGATTTTAGTTGCATGCAAAATATAACATTGCTGTCATGAAATGTAATGCAAGGCCTATGCAAAAGGCATATGCAAAACAATGAACCGGCAATTTTTTTGTATGCGAAAAAGTGTGGTGGATAAAATAATTTTTTTTGATAGTTGGTTTACACTTACAAAAAAATAAATATATAATATTTATATCTATTACCTTAATGCATTATATGTATAAAAATGGTTTTTTCATCCAAAAATATTTATTATTCATTTTAGGCCTATAGTTTATTAATTTAGGGTAAAATAATGACTCAATGGGTGGTTTAGGTCAAGGAAAACATTTTTTTTCCTTGAATATTATACAATTTGGTGCACAGAATAGATGGAAAATTGTTTTGAAAATTTAGATTTCGGCGCTAAGTTTTGAATGTTTTGGCGCATAGCACAAATTTTAAGTAGCAACATTATTCAACTGAGCAAACTTAACGGTTTTGAACGGGGGGACATAGACCCCTATTATACGATTTTTTAATCTACACGCTATGATACTTTTTACGCGTGTTATAAGAATCACCCTAAGCCATAAGTATACCGTGAAGTGGAAAGACGGTGATGAGGAGGGTGAAAAAAAAATCTGAAGAAATTATTGGAATTGTTTTTCAATGTTTTAAATGGAATGCGAGCTATCCCAGACTATGTCCAATGGACATTTGATGACTACCATAATATATATTAATGGCACCTCTTTTGCGTCTAGAAAAACCTAGCAAAAGCTCTCAAACATTTTCGACTTAATTTCAAGTACACTTTTAGTTTATAACAAAATTTCTTTTATGTATCTTCATCGATTAATTAGGTATCAACTTAATTAAAAAACTCTCGAGAGAAGAAAAGCGATCAAGTTGTGATTTTTTTTACATTTTCTGTAATTTATTTCAGCAATCTTATGGTAAGTACTCAAACACGTCATCGAATAAAGAATTAGGTATAATAAACCACTGTGAACCCTCATAAAAGATGCCTTCTCATTCACAATAATGGGCTGTGGTTTATATATATTGCTTCTTTTTTGCGTATGACATACATATTAAATGAAGGACACCGAAATCCTAATTGAGATTTTTATTCATCTTATTTTTGTTTGTGTTGCTGCAAGAAAGGGTAAATTAAATCACTTTTGTTTTGACGTACTTTTGACATTTAAGAAAGTATGCATTAAATAAATTGAGATTTAGCATAGATGTTTATTTGTAAAAAAAATGTCAGTCTCAAATAAAGTACACAAATGAAAATATAATATGTAAGTGCTTATGTAATCTACTTTGTGAATAGAAATATCATTTATTATGCATGAACCATGCAACAAAAGTAAATATAAATAAATTGTGAGGAAAATAATGTTTTTTTATTATTTTATTATGCGGGAAATATTCTCATGGGGATTAACCTAACCACAGATGCTGAGATTTTGTAAATATGGGTTGGGTATTGAATATTTAATAATATTTTGATAAAAGTATTCGATGTTGAATTTTTGGTTTTGAACTTTGTGTGAATAAATTGAGATACAATATTTTTGAAAGCATTAATATTTTTCAGCCGAGATTGGACCCTTGATGCTGAAAGGACTTATTGTAATAACAGAACAGAACAGAAATTGAAACTCGCTATGTTAAAAATGTAATCGCAATAACAATTTGATTCAGCACCAACGTCTCTTACAAATATCCTGATTTTTTTTTTTTAATTTTCCCTCCATATTATATAGCATACTCGTAACAAAACTTCGATTATTTGCTTTGATAACTCAGTCATATAATTGAGCGAAACATTGGCTCTGGACCATTGGTACCTCATATATGGAAAATTTTATATTTAAGAATGCCATCTAATTGGTCAGAAAAGGTCAAATAGTCCTAGAAATTGGTCAGCCCTAGATAACTTTTAATAAAGTCTTAAAGTTTCTCAAGGTCACACGCGATTTCTGGCACCTTATTAAAGGGAAATTTACAAAAAAACGTATACCATCCGAAAGATCTCCAGATCGTGATAAAAGGTCAACTATTTACAGTAATTGGTCAGCCAGTTTTATTTCTATGAATTTTTTAAAATCGTCACAAAAAACATTTTAGGCACCTCATTTGGGTCATTTCAAAAAATTAGAATGCCATTTGAAAGGCCAATTCATGGTCAGAAAAAGTCACCAATTTACGGTTATTAGTCAACCATACATATTTTTTAGTAAATTTTAGTGAATAAAAAAAAATCAAGATCATTTTTTGGCACCTTGGAAATTTGCAAAAATTGTTTAGCATCAGAAAAATCTTAAGATCTATACAAATGGTCAGCATGTTTCAGTAATTGGTCAGCCATACATTTTTTTTTAGCAATTTTTAGCACCTCATTTATGGGAAATTTGCAAAAAAAAAAATTAATACTACCTGAAAAAGATCTAGAGTCTTTAAGATGGAAAACAATTTTGGCAAATTTCCCATGACCATGAAGTGGCCTTTCAAATGGCATACTTAATTTTTTGGAATGGCCCAATTGAGGTGCCAAAAGTTTTTTGTGACCTTGAAACGAATTTTGAAAATTCATAGAAAAAACTATCACTGACCAATTAGTTGACCTTTTATCACGATCTAGAAATCTTTCGGATGGTATACTTTTTTTTTTGTAAATTTCCCTTAAATGAGGTGCCAGAAATCACGCGTGACCTTGAGAAACTTTAAGCCTTTATTACAAGTTATCTAGGGCTGACCAATTAATAGGACAAGTTGACCTTTTCTAACCAATTAGATGGCATTCTCAAATATAAAATTCCCCATTTATGAGGTGCCAAAGGCCCAGAGCCTGAAGCATTCTCTATTTCACGATTTTCATTCATCTTAGTTTACTTCAGGTTATTCATTCCAGGTCATGAGGTATTTCATAAAACAAAAGCTTAGGTGCTTTCTGGTGTCATTTTTTTTTAAATTTCAATCGTTTCCAGTGTTCAGTACTTTAAAATATGTGGAGAATAAAGGATATACTTTCTGTTACATTCTCATATTTTGTGTAGGGTAGACAAAATAATAGTTTAGTACCTAATTAAAAATACATTAATTAAGTTTTGTTGACTTTTGTAATTGTAATTGTAACTGTGATAATTATTTTCATTGTAATTGCAATTTTAAATGTAATTGTAATTGTTATTAAATAGGTCTCTTTTTCAACAAGTTTCATTTGGTGGATCAATCATATTTATAGGTTGTAATATTATTACAGTTTATTTACCTATCATTTGTGCTCAAAATATTCGAACCAAAAAACGTTTTTCACCAATTCATTACTATGTCAATATATCTGGAATAAAATTAAGCCGATTGTCGATAGCGTAACTTTCTTAGGGCTAGTTTTTCAGTGTGAGATCATCCTAGTCTCGGGCTTAAACCTGAGTTAACTCCAAAAACATGTTTTCAGTCAATTCAAATCCTAAGTTAACTCCAAATTAACTCACCTAATGTGATGAGTTAACTCAGGGACCAGTCATGCCGCCATCTCGATTGTGATATAGTGAAAGTTATTAACAGTGCAATTCTGTTTTCTCACCATCTTTAATTTGAAGCATGAAAGGCGTAGAAGGATGATATTCAAAGTGTCGCACATCAATTACATTGGTTTTTTGACTGCTGAAACATAAGTTAGGCTTCAACTTGTGAGGGTGTTTTAGATTTTTCAGCTGGGGTATGCTCACGGTGTCCAGGGATAGTTAAATAAAACACCGAAATTTAACATCAATAGGTCTTTGTCTTTATTTGTTATTTTCTTTTATTTTGTTTCACAATCTGGGGTTAAATTTATCGCCGTAAAACGGGTAAATCGTGGGTCAATCACAGTCGCAACTGGTAAACCGCCGTTAAACGGGTAAATCGCCACTTATCGTGGGTAAATCGCAGTCGAAACTGGTAAATCACCGTAAAACGGGTAAATCGCCACTTAGCGTGGGTAAATCGCAGTCAAAACTGGTACAATTCGATTAAACTTGAATACTTCACAAGAAGCCCCTTACCACTGGTGGGGGGAAGCCTCTGTTAATTCCCAAATTACTTACCACTGATCCTTGCTTACCGACGATCGAAGTCCAACTGGTTCCTACTCCAAGAGTTTAGGCGTATTTATATGCGCGGTCTAGTTCCCTGCTTCTGCTTGCTTTTTGTTGGTCTTGTTCGGTTCTACTACCCAACCTTTTGGTAACAACCTAGTGTGAATTATATCCTCGCGAATGACAAAATAACCTTTGCAAATTAATGTCACCGGGCTTTGGCTATGTTGTGAGTGTGAACTCAATGCTCGGTGTAGTGACAGAACGCATGTAATTTGTTCGTGTTTTCGTTGTTGTTGTGCAGATGTGTAATGCGTCATTACAAACGTCGTTCAGAAGTAAGTCCATTCATTGTGAAATGGCAAACCAAACTGAGCAAAAATCAAGTTACAGCTGTCAAAAAGACCAACTCCGAAAAAAGTATTGCCAGATTGAAAACCACTCGTTTAAGAAAATGTTGGCAATATTTTAAGAAAAACCTTTTTGTATTCCAATTTGGAGTGCACATTCATTAATCTTGTTTCAAAAAATGTATCAACCTGCGTCATTACAAACTGAAAAAACTGTCCCTGGGTTAACTCGGGGTTAATTTATTTTCAGAATTAGCTAACCCTGATTTTACTCAGAGCTAACCCTGAACTGAAAAACTGGCCCTTAGTTGAATAAAATCTCAAGTTAACTCGAATTTAACTCAGCTACTTTGGTGAGATAACTCACGGACTAAATTGAGTGTCTTTTGAGCTGAGGCGCCATCTCAATTTTGATAGTGCAAGTTATTGTCAGGACAATGGTGCCATCTCTATTCCAATTCGGTAAAGGTGTTGAATGGGCGGTATCTATAGTGTCGCACACCGATGGCCTTAGACTTTTGACAGCTGAAAGATAAAGGTAATCCTCAACGGAAAAACAGTTTCTGAGTTAACTTAGGGTTATTTTATTTTCAGCATTAGTTAACTCCGATTTAACTCAGAGTTATTCCTGAACTGAAAAATTGGCTCTTGGAGACTTCGAAACGATATATCAAAATTTTAATTTGACAAAATTAATGAATACTTAAATAATTAAATTTGTTTCTCTTTTCATTAATTTTGGGTACAAAATTCTGACGACAATGAAATAAAACTAATTAAATCTTTGCAACACATGAAAGCTTTAATGTAAATGTGAATATTTCAGGGACCTATTCGTTTAAAAAAACTAGAATGATAATGATGTGGAGCACTTATAAGGAACACATAGAGTTTTTCCTTCGAGGCAAATGGAATAATAAACGAAATTTCCATGAAAGCAATATTTCTGTTTTGCATTAGAGAATGAACATTCTACTACTTCCTACTCTTCTAAGGCTAACATCAAAAAGTATCTCATTCTACAAAATTTTTATGAAATTCCATAATTTCCTCTGGAAGCCTATTTAAATTCTTGGGGGTTTTATCTTCTATAATCGAGGCCAAAGAAATTGTTTGAACTATTGCCGACTTTGGGTAGCACATATTTTAGGAAATTGTAAGAAATACACCAAATTGTGTGCGGAACGGAAGCGGCGGTGTATGAAGCGCTTCAGGAGCGTCTTTTCAGATAACCCAAATTAAATTTCAAGCAAGTTTATGGAATTACAACATATATAGTAGTCTCCTATACCTTAGGAACGCGCGATATTCATACATTATGTGCGAGACAACATTAAAGTTATGGATGGTTAAATCTTCAAAGAAAACACTAAGCGAGCGTTGTCATCGAAGTGAAGTTAAAAATTTGTCTGTTAAATGTTTATTTGAACTTTAAAAACTGATATAGTTTTGCCACAAAGGAGGACATTCTAGTATAGGACATATTAAAAAGGCAAATTATACAAATTTCTTTAAGGTTAAATCAAAATATTTGTATTTTTGTTTTGGTTATTTGTGAGAGTTTTTGACTTTAATTTTATAATTACAAATATTTCAAAGAATTTTTAGGATTTTGAAAGCAAGAATTTAGGGTTGAGATTTTGAAAAAATTCTATTTGTAGGGTGAAATGTGGTAAAATCAAAAATGGTACGAAATAAAAAACATTCACTTTTCTGTTCGAAAGGGTTTAATAAGAAGATGGACTTAGAGAATAAGTTAAAGGCTAGACATATTTCGAGATTAAGGGCCAGTTTCCAATGTTAAATTTAAAGTTTAGGATAGATATCACAGTGTTATTCAGTAAGTATGCAGTATGAACCACCACTGATCGTTTCAAAGCGAAATTCAAAATATTACGACAGAAAATCATACCAGTATATTAAGGCATCTTAAGGCTTAAGCATCTGTTGGATATCACTATTCGAGGCATTTCAACCAAAAAATGAGGTTCGGTTCGCACGACGCATTGGTAAACAATTAATTTATTGAAGGGAACTTTTGATTAGTACATTATCTCACTTCGTGGGGTTTTGTGAAGTCCCTTGTCTACGCAGATAAGCCCGAGACCATTGACGCCTTGGAGGAGAATATTCGGCGCCTCACCAAAAGTTTCCTTCAATAAATTGATTTTCGCGATGCGTCGTGCGAACCGAACCATTATTTTTGTAATAAATTTGCACGATTTGTAAACGTTGTTCAGAAGTAAGTCCATTCATTGTGAAATGGCAAACCAAACTGAGCAAAAATCAAGTTACAGCTGTCAAAAAGACCAACTCCGAAAAAAGTATTGCCAGATTTAAAACCACTCGTCTTAGAAAATGTTGGCAATATTTTAAGAAAAACGTTTTTGTATTCCAATTTTGAGTGCACATTCATTTACATACAAAATTTGATTTAAACCGGCTGAATCGTTAGTGAGAAAATCGAAAACCAAAAAACTGTTATATGACAGGTACCGTTAATAACGGTTTTTTGGTTAATTTTTACTACCAAAAAATACACTATGCCTACAATAATACATTGCTTTTTATCAAAATCGTTGCAATCGTTATTGTAATTTCCTTAGCCTTTATATGGCAAGTACAGTTATTTTTGAATCTAAAAAAATTTCAATTTCCCCTCTGGAGGATCAAACCCTCAAAAATCGCAAACGGACGGAAACGGAAACGAACGGTCAAGTGCTAAGCTTCATATATGTAAATCAGCCGTTTTCAAAAACCAAATTTGTAAGTTTTTTTAAATCCAAAAAAATAAAAAGTAAAATAAATTTTGTGGCGCAAAAGCTCATGAATAACCAGGGCCTGGTGACTTACAATTCTTAACCATTTCTGTGTGCGTGTTGTTGGCAGGAATAGAGGGAACCTACAATTTTCTGCCGAGTCCAAACGGCTAGATGAGAAGCACTTTTTCATGACAAGTTTACTCTTGGAAGATTTGTTATTTGATTTGATTTTTTGTTTTAAGGTGGCATCGGCTGGGAATCGAAACCAGACCTTCGACATTACAGTCCAACGCACTAACCATTATGCCACGAGGTACAACAAAAATACTTTTTCGAAAATTAAGTCATGTTTGAAAAAAATCGCTAAAGCCAATAAGGCTGTAGCCGAACAGACACAGGGACAGAATTGTGATGCCAACTTTTGTCGTCTTGCCTATTATATTGACTAGTACACGTCCAGCTCTCGAAACTTGAGAGCTAATAACATTATTTGTCAATAAAAGCTGTCTTAAGCGTTAGAGAAAAACTGATACCTCGTTTACATGGCGAATTGAATCCGAATTGAATGGGGGTTTAGGTCAATGTAGACCTGTGCTCGGCGAGCTGAATCGAATCGAAAATAGAATCTATACACCAAGGTCGAAGGATTGAAGAATCGAGATTTCTGATGCTTGTTGGTGTGCGTGCGTAGTTGTGTATTTTGTCTCCAGACTGTTGTATGTTGTATCTTTGGCTTATTTTGGTCGTTTGTTATTTGTGACCGAAATTTATTTTTACTAACAACGTCGCACCCACACAACGAAAGCAAAACTTTCACTTCAATTTCATTTTAATTCAGTCTTTCTATCTGGAATTGTCTGGAATTTTCGATCCGGATTGATTCCGGTCCTTCGATCCACTCATGTAAACGTGGTATGAGCTACTTATTATTATTTTCTGCAGCCCTGAACGCTGCCATCAGACATTCCAGTAGCCAGAGCTGGAAAATTGGTTGGTTGGTGGGTGGAAAAAATAATAAAAAAAATAACAAATAATTGCTTGGTGTCGCTCTCGCTCTTGCTCGCACTTACTACGCAATTTTATTTTATTGCTTTTAGTTTTTGTGGTGCAGTTTTTTAATAAATTTTTGTTTTCTGCACTTCTATGCAAAAAAAAACCGTTCCAACCATATATAATTTATATGCCATCGGCTTTTGTAGACCGCACAAATTGTACCACAAAATTCATGTTTGCCGTTTTATTATATGATGACAAGAATTTGAATTTTTTTGCGAATGAATAACTTGCAAAATAACGGTGACAATTTTTCCAGGGGCAAAAAAGAGGAAAACTTTTCTTTAACGAAAAAAGTTTAAGAACGATTTATATTTATATCAAAAAGTTTATTTTTTATTGAATTGAATTGAATTGAAAGTTTGCGCTACCTATAAACAAATATATAGATACAAAATTAAAGAAAAAAAAATAAAATAACAAATATTTAAATATAGCAACAAATTTCTACGAATTAAGGCCATAGGTTATTCTCAAAAAATCATACGAACAAAATAAAATTTGATTAATTTTTTTAGAAATTTGTAGTTCTGGGAAGTACATTGAACAGACATAATTCCTTATCAATCATTTATTTCAAGATTTTTTCTAAATATACCAGTGCAGTGATGCCGACTATTTATGTTTGAGTGATTTAGTATTGAAGAAAATTCTTAATGTAAATCATATAAAAATGCTTTGAAAGAGAAAAAGAGGACGTTGCTAGGATAATTTAGCAAAAGTAGCTGAGTTAAATTTAGATTTAAATTGACTGAAAAACACGTTACTGAAATAAACTCAGATTTAACTCGGCTTTAAATCTGGATTTATTTTAGTAATTTGTTTTTCAGTCAATTTATACAATTAGAAGATCATTTCGCACTAAAAAACTGCCCCTTAGTGTCATTCATTTGCATAAATATAATAGTAAGGTTCGACATTTGCTTCTTCTTTCAGTTATAAACGGTATTCCATAAATTTAACAAAAAACGCACTATTATCAATTAATCATCGTTTTTATTTGCAGTGAATAGAAATACTCCCGCTGAAACTGAGGTCTGTCAGCTTCGGTAACTGTTAAAATGTCCTTATATTTTGAATTGCTAAAAAATTTAGAAGCAAACAAAAAGTTCAAAATTTCTGAATGCAATATTTACAAGTAAAAAATCATAAATTAAATGCTTGATCATGACTTCGACTGCAACTCAGGTTGATATTTAAATAGATATCTGAATAAGTACTGACTACTGAAATCAAAAAATTGTAAAACGGCTAGAATTTTATAATTTTCATGACGAGTCTTTTGAGTTGAATAATATTTGTTGAAGACTTGAAAAATTTATTGTCATTTATTAATGCTCATTCTTAGAATTAATTAAATATTTACAAAGTAAATATTCGCAGTGTTTTCTGTTTTGTTGACTTTGAAAGCCAAATGATCAAATATTTGTTTGGAAAAAAACACATAATTTCATTGTTTTTATTTATTTGTCGAAGTCAAAGCAAGAACAAATTGATTTATGGAAACTTTTCCACGATCTATTTTGTTGAGCACTAACAAAACAACAGAAAAGAAAATAAGAACTGAGGGAAGGAATTTTCAAAATTGCAAGCTTTATCGATTAAAAAAGGAACAAAATTGGGGAAAGGACTTGGGAATAATAACTTGATAAATAGACCATTCGTGTTGCTTAGAAAAATTGTTCAACAACACAAGAATCTTTAAGATTATTTTTCTCATTTATCCTCTAAAAGAGTTTCGTAGATAAAAATTTCGATTTAATTTTTAAATTTATTAATTTATTTCTTATCTTCTTTTAAAATAGGAGAAGCTATAGTTTTCGTTGCAAGAATTGACGATCGAAGCTTTATTTGGATAGGAGCTCCAAGATTATCAAGAAATATTTTTGATTAACTAGTTAAACGAGCTTTCGGAAAGAAGATAAATAAACTACATAGATGTCTTTTTTTAAAAACAATAAAATGGCTTTTTGGTTACATGTCTCATATGGCTCCGGTTACAATCAAATGATGATTTTTTCAAGGAAGCAGAGAAAAAGAACATCTGAAATTTCATTGAAATTATTTTAATATATGTAAATATGTATGTGTTCAGGGTAATTGAAAGAAGATTTTGCTTAATTTAACGGTTCTTCGTTGTTGCATTTACTTACCTTCACATGGAGCTTTAAAACTGCAATGGCGACATGGCAATGGCAACTACAAAGTATTTCTTCATATCCTTTGAAGGAAAATTACTCTGACACATATTTCGATTCGGGAGAGTTTTTGTATTCATAAGTTAACTGGAAATTCCATTGAAATAATTCAATTTTCTGATGTGCACAGAAAAATAACAAAAGAAACAGGTAGATACATGTCTTTACTTTTATTTGTATTAATATAAAATGAAATTATAAAACAAATGTTTTTAAAGCTCAGGTGTGTGCATTCCGAGAAGATCTCAGGCATTCGAGCTATTCAACATCATTTTGCAATTCATTTTTCTGCCTGAATTTCGTACTATAGAAGAAAGCAACGTTCATTTTAGAGCATGTAATGCCATATGCCAAACGGTTCATAAAATAATAGACATGTTCAGAAAAATGAGATCTAAGAAACTTCGCAGCAGTCTCAATGTTCTGGAACAGGATTCTACAGCAAAAATATTTGATCCGCTTGCTCACTTTTTGAAGCAAAATTGGCTGAGTCCTCCAAGATAAAAAATAGACGAAAATGTGATGCAAAATTTCATGAAAAAAATCAAAAAAAGGCGTATTTCGTCATTAATCTTAATTTCTAAATATAGTTTACAAATTGGCTAAGTTAATTTTTTGGTTAATGAACTGTCAATTTTAGTATGACAAATGATTAAAACAATTTGGTTAAAATTATTCAAGGATTTTCCAGCAAGAAATCAGGCTCTGGACCTTTAGCACCTCATATATGGGAAATTTGATATTTGAGAATGCCATCTAATTGGTTAGTAATTGGTCCAAAAAGGTCAACTTGTCCTAGAAATTGGACAGCCCTAGACAACTTGTAATAGAGGCTTAAAGTTTCTTAAGGTCACTCAATACCAGCAGAAAGGCCTTAAAATCAATACCAAAGGTTAGCTAGTTTCAGTAATAGGTCAGCTAAATATTCTTTTTTCCAATTTTTAATGTTTTTTTCAGGCCATGAAGTGGCCTTTCACCAAATGAGGTGACAAAAGTTTTTTTGTGACCTTGAAAGGAATTTTAAAAGTTCATAGAAAAAAACTTTGGCTGACCAATTACTGTAAATAGTTGACCTTTTATCACGATTTAGAGATCTTTCGGATGGTATACTTTTGTTTTGTAAATTTCCCATATATAAGGTGGCAAAAATCGCGCGTGACGCTGCAAAACTTAAAACCTTTATTACAAGTTATCTAGGGCTGACCAATTTCTAGGACAAAATGACCTTTTTGACCAATTAGATGGCATTCTCAAGAGTCAAATTTCCCATATATGAGATGCCAAAGGTCCAGAGCCGAGAAATTAACCAAATTAGTTAATCTTATCCAAACGTGATTGTGACTCTCTAGCATTTAATCAAAAGTATAAGAAAGGTTGTTCATGCAAATTTTGTGTAAACTTAGCATTTTACACAATTTGTTGCATGAATACCGTTATTTTGATAAGTAGATACAAAGAGTGGTAATGGACAGGCTTTATTTAAAAGATAATTTTCTACCATATGTGTTCAAAAATTATTTCGGCCATATAAGGCTGAAGCTGGCTGAGATGTACCGCAATCGAAGAGAGCAGCTAGGGATATAATATGTATATCGGCAATAACAATTTGCAGGCATTGTACTGGTGTAACCCGTAAGTCTATTGATGAAACGGGAAAACTAACTGAGCTCAAATTGTCAGTTAGTTGTCAAATTAATGTCACTAGAAAAAGTCATGTATACAACTTGACCAAATGGTTAGTGCATTTAACTGTCACGTGGATGGTATTGGATCAACACTTAACAATGGAGACATATTCCATTTAATTAAAATGTGATCAAAGCCAAAATGAAATGAGTGTGTTATTCGTTGCAATAAAAATAAAACTTTTTTCTTTGATTGATTGCACTTTTCATGTTCGAAGCAGAAGCTAAGTAAACATCTTTTGCCAATATAAATTGCATTTTATGTCACTCAAGCTACGGGAGGTACTAACTTTTTCATATTTTATTCTTAAATCAAATATTTATTTGAATGAATTTTAAAAATAATAATAAATGTTCAACTAATACAAACTTTTTGTTCATACCTAAGTGCATACCTAATTACTTTAGCAACAACATCAATTTAACTTTTCACAAACTCTTAATGGTTATAGAAAACTATTTGCAATGGATTTAATACTCTTAACTTCTGAGAAGAAAAAACTTCATCTAAGAAAAAACTAGTTAATTTTTCAAATCAAAGGTTTTCGCAAGAATAAGAAGGGAAGGACAAAAATATAACTGAGTATCTTTTTGAACTATTCATATTTTTTGTTCTAAGAAAAAAGTTGGTAGTATAAAATAAAAAAGTTAAATATTCAGCAAAGAGATTGCAGAAGCTGCAATAACAATGTTTAATCTTACAAACTTAAAAGTGAAAGAAAGTAAAGTTCTATTCAGCTTAAAGACTGATTCTTTTTTGCTTTATCTTTTTCTTCTATAATGATTTCCATCTGTCTTTAAGTTTATTAAACATAGAAAGCTGTGAAGTTATAATTTTAAGCCAAGTTTTCACAACACGACATAATAAGTTAACAGTTGATAAAAAAACAAACAAATTACAAGAAAAAGAAAAATATTTGTAAAAAAAAAAAGTAATTTATCAATATTGTTATTATTTTAATACTAAAAATTTAAAGTAAAGAATGTATACGTATTATATAGGGTTCAACGATGTCGGCATTTCAAGCTTCGTTTTCAAAAATTTATATCAAAACTACATATGCCGGAAAAATATTGATAATTTTTTTGAGACTAGTTGGCAGTTGACATTAGTAAATGTGTTTTTTTTTTGTATTAAAAATCAGATTATACTGTGGTTAAATTTTGACATAAGAGCGTTGTGAAGAAAATGTTTCAAAAAACAGCTTATGACACAATACATAAAGTGCTTGTTGAATAAGTGAAGTTCAACAACTTTTTAAAACTTGTGTAACACGGAACAACAAGTCTAGCAGACTTTAAATAACTGTTTTGGCTTTTTCCAACAAGTGGGAAATTTCATATATCCATCGTTTCTGTAACTAGAAACAACAAGATTTCAAAAAAAACAGAGAAAAAAATTGTAAAATAGTTGATAAATTTCAACTCACGGTTGCGAACTTGTTAAAAGTCAACAAGCAAGAAATATACGCTTACAGTAGTATTAACAAGTGATGGGATCAAGAAGACTGTTAAGAACTTATTAAGTGGTAAGGAATTTGGTTTAAAGAGTGTTTAAGTTTTTATTCTGAATCGAACAGTGATTTATGAATCAAAAATAGACAAATCAAAAATTGTTTTGAAATAGAGCCACATGTCTTGTCGGTGTGCGGTATTCAAAATTTTCATTATCTTACTGAAAGTCTTTCCTACATATAACGTTTATCCACTAATAAAAGAACAGCGCTGATATCTGATCAAATCTGAAGACTATACGACTTATCGTGTAAAAAAAATTTGTTGGAATGGTCGAGAGAATTTTTGTCAGTTGACAATTGTTACGCTTTTTATTGAGTCACAGAAATTATTTTGACTTGTTAAACAAACATAGTTGAGCAATTGTTGTTGACTAGTTGACTTGTCGTTCTGTGTTATAGGTTCCTCTTCGCTGAAAATAAAATGTATTCTTCTTTTTCAATACAACACAAAAATTCAACGACAGTTTTGGAAGTTTTTAAGATTTTGTTTATAAATTATTTTTTTCCCTTCAAAATAAATATACCAAACAACTATTGATGTCAACTTTTTTGCCAGGTTTAAAGTTGATAAGATACTTTTTTTGACGTGAAATGTAATAAAAAGTCTATTTTTCGAGAAACTTTAAATGGAGGGTGTTCGCCGGGAAGGAATACTACTTTGTTTTGCCGCCATTTTGGTAAACATTTGTCTTGACAATTCATATTTGGCAGTGGTGAAGTAGCCTCGTTGCAAATTTATTATGGAAAATCATTTGATCGTTAAAACATTTTATCAAAATCAATCATCGATTACTGTGACGATAAGAAAGTTACGTGAAATTTTTGGGAGAAACAACTTGCCAACAAAACGCACTATTTATCGTGTAGTAAATGATTTCGAAGAAAGAGGGTCTGTAGGTGATATGCCCAAGCATGGACCATAACGTACTACAAGATCGGCTAAAAACATTACTGCTGCTCAAGGAAGTGTTCAACACAATCCATCAACCTCAATTCGACCTCGTGCTCAGGAGCTTGGTCCTCAAAGAACAACTTTGAAAACTTTTTAACGCCACAACTGCATGCTTTGGGCTTGATTAACATGCAGTATCAACAAAACGGTGCCATATCGCATACAACCAGGATTACAATGGAATTACTGCGAGACAAACAAAGTGGTATACCTTCCCGGCGGACACCTTGTATTTAAATAAGAAAATAACTGCTTAAAATTGTCGAAGAAAAGGTTTTCGACTCGAATAACTTAGGAACAAACAACGATATTGGCTTCATGGTAGTTTTATTCTATACATTAGTTCATAATGAATAATTGATAAAATTTTTAAAAATATTGAACGAATATTTTTTTTTAGTAAAAAAACTAAAAGAGGTTTTACTAAAAATTGTCGAAATTTTTTCTTCTCACCTTATTGCCTTTTGAACACCTGAAAACGTTTTCGAAGATCTTGAATTGTCAATTTTTTAATAATAAAATAACATCGGGTCTCTAGCTTCCAATGGAAAGTTACCAGTGTGGGTCGCACCCAGATTTTCCTTAAAAAAGCTGTGAATCCTTTTTAGCTCATTGACTTCTTAAAATACTACTATATTTTTACTCGCAATTTTTGGATTCGTAAAAAAGAAATTTCGAGATAACAATCAAGCTCTTAAAAATTTCAATTAAGGAAAGCAGTGTATTATTGTAAGTATAGTGCACTTTAAAATAAAAATAAACGTTTTTAACGGTACCTGCCACATAACGTTTTTCTTGGTTTTTGAATTTCTTACTAGGTATCGATTCAGCCGATTTAAATCTCAATTAATATACAAAAAGCTCCTTTAAAATGTCAATAAAAGAGTTTATATCAAAATAAAAAAAAAAAAATTAGATTTTTAAAAAAATATTTAATAAATACGCAAAATTGGCATACATTTTTTTTTTAAATAAAACTATGTTCACACGTATCGCACTGAGCTTAAAGTCTCACTCCTGTGAGAGTTTGAGCCGAGACAATATCTTCCTATTAATTACTTCCTTTTGAAATGACATTTTGTAATAGCTTCACCGCTTTAGAAAGTTTTAGTAAAAACGATGAAGTTACAACAAAAATAAATTTTGTTTTCAAATATTAATTAATTTTTTGGAATGTTTATATTTTTACATCTTCCAATTTGAACTATTTGAGCAGGCACGTCCAACCCAATCTTGCGATATAGTTAGGTACCTACTATATATACTATTTTATGGCAAGTTAAATTGAACTCAATATTTTGATCAGAAATGTCATAACGATGATAGGGCAGACAAGAAAAGTGGCTCTCAAAGTTGTCCGTTCGGCTACAGTCTAAACGGCGGGATCGATTCTACTAAACTTTGGTTTATAGCGGTTTTTTGTGATTATGCCAACACGTTTTTTTCATTTTTTTTTTTTTTTTTGAAAAAATAATGGTTCCTGCCATACGATTTTTTAGCAATTTCACAAAATCCTTTTCTCAAAATTGGCTCAACAACTATTCTTAAAAAAATTAGTTTATTTCTTTCAGATAAGGCTACCTTTTGATTGGAAAACACTTGTAAAAAGTTGTTCTTTATGGTACCTCGCCAGAGAACCATTTTTTTTACTTTCGATTTTTCCAAAACGGTAATCCTGATTTCAACTTTTTTTTATACAGAAACTTTTAAACAATACAAATAGTTTTTTCTTACCAAAATTTTCCAACAAATTATTTTTGGATTTTTAAAAATTTCAAAAATTTTGTTTGAAAACTACATAATCGATTTTTATAAAATTAGATTTTAAAGGTTATTTTTACACCCTTTTTTAAAGTATTTTAAGAACAAAATTTAATTGAGTAAAAAATAACGGTACCTTCTATACAAATGTTATAAGAACGTTAAGTAAAATATTTTTTTTTCTTAAAGAAGGCTCCTCAGGTTTTAATAAAACTTTTTCTGTATGTTAAAAATATAAAAATTACAAATGTAACGTAAAACATTTTTTTTACTTTGAATTTTTCATTATCGGCTAAACAGATTTAGATTAATTTTTGTATATACAAATTTCCAGTAAGATAAAAAAATATTGTATATGAAAGTTTTCAAATAATAAGAAATCGCTATAACCTTGATTTTTTTTCAAATTCATTTAAAATTCATAAGAAAAAATATGTATGGGTGACAAATTACTGAAAACAGCTGACCCCTTAAGGCCGTAAAGTGGCCTTTCAAATGGCATGCCTATACGCATTATTTTTAAATGACCCAAATAAAGTGAGAAAAAGTTTTTTTGTGCCCTTGAAATTAATTTTGAAAATTCATAGAAAAAATTACTTTGCGTGACCTTGAGAAACTTTAAGCCTTCATCAGAAGATGTCCAGGGCTGACCAATTTTTATGACTAGTTGACATTTTTCGATCAATAAGACCTTTATTACACGATGATTCTTTGCGTCTGACTCTTTTAAAAATGTAATGGGTGCGAAGGTGAAATCAGATGTCTTTTCTCCTTCGCACTCACGAAAATTCAAAAAGAGTCAGGCGCAAAGAATCATCGTGTAATAGGGGTCTTACTGACCGATTAGATGGCATTTTCCTTTTTTTAAATTTCCCCTATATGAGATGCCAAAGTCCAGAGCCACCTCAGGTGCTTTCAAAAATCAAACAATAATCTGTAAAAGCATATAATTTCAAAAAAATACGATGCCAAAAATAACAAACAAGAAAAAAACTCGATGAACAAAAAATTTAAATGTAAGCCTTTTCACAGAATTAAAAACAGAGAAATAATATTTCAAAGATAAAACAATGAAAATGGTTCGAAAAGATGACTGAAGAAAATGCAAAAATAACGGGCACAATTTAACTATAAGAAAATAAAATCAATAAATTTTTTGTTATAAGAAAAATCGAATATGTAAGAAATTCTTCTTACAAAGAAATATATTTAAAAAAAACTTTATTTTTATATCCATATTTTTGATATATGAAGCTTGTTTCTTTGATCTTTAAGAAAAATTCGGTTGAAAGAAACAAACCTTGTGGTTTTTTGGTGTTTCTTTTAAATGTCATGAACTGTATCAAGATTATGAAGTCAGACAACTTACTAGTAAGAACTCGGCTCTGGCAGTGAATAGAAATTGCAGGGCGCCATTTAACTAAGAGCAACAAAACACGTTCATATTTAAAGCTAATTTAAGTGCAATATTATACAATATACAAACAACATAACATTAAAAAAAATTCAAACCAGTTCAAAACCATATTAATGCATCTGTCACGTTAAATAAAATTCGCTTTCTTTCGAATCTCTTTGCTGATTTACATTTTATCCATAAATTTGTCATTGTATTGACAAAAAATTAAAAAAAAAATGTTTTAAATTTTCTATACTATGAACGAATCATTGCAATTCCTTGACCCTTGTGCCGAAAAAATTCAAATGTGACACACCTGAGCTTAAAAAATGATAATACATAATTCTTATTTGCATTTTTATGAGTGAAACACTATAATTTCCGGAAATTTAAATTTATTCCATTTATTTTATCAAGGAATAGTGTTGATAGATAATCAGACAATCACTAATAATTCTTGTAAAAATTAAAAAAAATTATTTCCCAATAAAATTTGACCCCCTAAAAAAATTAATTAAATTTTTTCTATCGAGATTTCTCAGCCGCAAGGTGTAAATGTGTAACCATAATTCGGAAGTTTTTTTTACAGTGGGATTATATAAATTCAAAATTGTTTTTTTTTTTTGCGTTTTATTGTTCAGCTTAAATTTATAATGTAGGTACTTTCTAATAAACAAACTTTTATCTCTATATTAAATTTGTTCATAAAATTTCCCGAAAAAATTTAAATTCTGAGATTCTTACATTTCATCATAATTTGCGAGAAAAAAATTCATTGCCGAGATTCCTGAATAATTTGGATAAATACGCTTTCTTAAATAGCAGCTATAAATGTTTGTATACACCACATAAAATATATTAACCTTTTTTTACGGAAAATGGTAATGTATTTATTTACTGTATTGTGTACTTTGCCACTGGGGCCGATCTTTTATGGGAATTTTTCAGATAAAATGGGGTTAAGATTATAAGAACATAAAGTTAAAATAATATTTTCATACAAATAATCCTTTTCTGTAAGAAAAAAATGATAAGGTCAATTCAGAGGATTTTTTCCATAGTGAGCTTAGTCCGCAAATTGAATCAATTTGGTGTGGCAACAATTCGGAGAGCTAGGGACTGTATCTCAACTAAATATTGATCGCCTATTACGTATGGCTAGTATGAAAAGCACTTTATCATGACAAGAGACACTCTTTCAGGATTTTTCCTTCAAGAGGCAGTACCCATGGACAAAAAACATTCTTGTTTTCAAGTGGGTAATGCTGATATTCGATATCCCCGACCTTCGACAATTATGGACAAATTTTAGATCCTATTTTAAATCCTGCGTCATTATTATGTTGTCATGGTTTTAGACAATTAAATTTATAATAATATTCTTTTAGCATTGAAAGGTCTGATTTTGAATAAAATAAAATACACGTTTGGGTCGCACGTATTTGCTCATATCTTCAAGAGGCATTGAAATTATAAGTATGAAAATATGAGTAAAATTAAAAAAAAAAACCATAATACTCGCTGAAAAAACTCTTTTAATAGTTTGAGGTGCAAGAAAATGCTGAATACATGGTAAAATAATGGATGTAAGGAACAAATATTTTAAAAATTGTTGGATAAGTTTTTTTTTATAATATTCAGAAAAAAAATTTAAAGAAAGAATTTGGTATATTTATTAATAATGGGTTTGCCAAAAATATAATTTGCGAAAATTTGTCAACTTGTTTGTGTGATATCGACAGAGATCAGAAATAATAGTTGACCTTTATTTTCAACTGGTTTCTCACTGAGAGATATTCAATTCGTCAAATTTCATTTCGGTATTGGACTGTAAATTTGTTAGGTCTTTTGGTGAGATTTATCATTTAAATTCAAAAATAACTCTTACCTGTTGAATTATTTTATACAAAATTAAAGGAAACAATCAACCTAGAACTGTTCCCATAGAAAATAAATAAAATCTCTCTTTCTTCGACCACGACGACCATGACGACGACAATCGTTCAAACGTTGTTTCCAGCGAAGCAGTCATTGTGTTTATTTTTCTTTGGACTCGCTGTTCCTGTTTACAAGGTTATATGTGTCGTGTTTTTCTCACTATGGTCTCGCTGTGACATTTACACGTGGTTTTTAGCATTGAGCATGTTTTGCCGTTATATTGCTATGGTCACGCTAAAGTCTCGCCAGAGTTTTTTTTTTAAATTATTCTATTTAAAAAAGTTAAAATAAGCTTAAAACGTGATTAAAAATTCCAAACGTGGTTTTCAGTTTCATTGTCATAGCGGCTTGCTGTAGTCTCCCTGTGCCTGTTTACATGGATATATGTGTAGTGGTTTTCTCGCAACAGTCTCGCTTTGATCTCACTTTGACATCTACAAGTTGTTTTTTGTCATTGTGCACGTCTTATAATCGCCTTGCTTTGGTCTCACTAAGGTGCGACTATTAAAGTAATTAGAGTTGCATTGAAGCAACATTTTCCACGTTGTTGGCCACCCAAGAACCTGTCGTTCAAGAAAGCTGTTGACTATTCTTAAAAGATCCCTCTCAGCAAATTTGTTAAATAAGACCATATAAAGATAAAACTATAACCATAAACAAGAAAATCTCGTGAAAATTCATAGGGCGAGACCCCGACGATATGAACATCATAGCCACAAATGAGAAACCCATGTATAAACGGCCAAGGCGAATTTCATGGCAAGAAACAACGAAGCCGTGTGTAAACGCAAACAGCAAAATGACGGCAAGAAACCTTCAACCACTCAGAGGCGTGAAGACTCTAAGACCAAAAGGAGTCACTTACGACCACTGCACTTCCACTAAAATTTGCTTAAAAAGTGTTAAAACAATGAATGATAAACAATATTTGGAAATTCCAAAAGCAGAGCTTTTTAATGGCAAAAAAAATAGTTTTAAAATGAGATTTATATTTTTCTATCAGCAATAAGTGGCCAGTGGTTAACCAAAACCTAAAAAAAATCGAAATAAAAGTTTCTCACTGAGTGAAACCAAAAAGAGTTCCATTTAAGTTTAATGGTTACTAAGGGACCATTTTTAAAAATCTTGAGGTAAGCCAAATTTTAAAGATTTTTCAAAAATTTGACTTTTATTTTCGACCTCGATATGTTGATGTTTTTTATCAAAAAAAAATTGAAATTTTTTTCAAAAGTCCCGTTAATAGAGAGGTTTTACCCTAAAAAAGGTCAGGTATTTGTTAATTTTTGATATGTTATTTAGTATGGTTGGTATATTAAAATTCCAATTTTTCACTGCCACGCCTCCTCCGCCTTCTTCAAAATCCTGAAAAAACCACAAAAAATCTGCATTTTTTTCAGATTTGTGCCTTTAACTTATTTTCGAAGTATCTAAACGGAAAAAAGGTATGCAAATATTTGTTGTAAACAAAATTTCTTACAAACAGAATTCGGAGTATTTTTGCACAACCAAACGGTCCGTTTGTTAAATTTTGGTGAAAAAAATAATTTCCCACGCCAGTTCTTAATGCATACAAATGAAATTTGGTACACTTAATGATTTGGAGATGCTGATTTCAGTGGTACTACCTTTTTTTTTTTATACATCAAACAGGGACTTCGCAATTAAGGTCAGAACATGCTCCCAAATTTCAAAATTTTGAATGAGGTACTGTAGAACTCAGAATTTGAGTCAAGTTTATGTTTGAAGTGTCCTTAAATATGCGCCTGAATGTATTCTTTCATGTAAAAATGTCTTCAATACTGATTTGCACAAAATTTAAAGAAGATGTTCCAAAATGTTGAGAAAAGTTCCTAAGATATATGAACTAATTTTAATGCTAGTTTTTAAATTTTTTTGTGGTGAAAATTATTTTTAGACCTAATTTGATCGAATCTGAAAGAAATTTGATAGATTTGACAGCTGGAAATAGCGAATCAAATTTTAGGTCAATTACACAAAAACTCAAAAAAACTAAAAATACTCTAATGTAATACATTTTACTGTATTGGTAATTTTTCTGGTTCTATTTATTTAATCTGACATCAAGCTAAGAATTCTGGTATTCTAAAAAGTCTTAAAACCGTTAAGCACCAAGTTTAAACGTAATCGACTTTGAAACACACATTAAAATCTCAAAAACTAATTTTGGAATATTTTTTTAAAGTCGCGAAAATATCTTTTTTTAAATTTTATTATTTAAGAGGTATAGGTACCATTATTAACAATATGTCTGTTCGCGTCCCCGCTAAAAATTCGAATATATACGAATTTAGCCAAAGTTTTGTCAAAGCTCAAACAAAAAATAAAATCTGTAGAAATTCGTAGTTTTGGGAAGTACACGAACCAAGGTAATTTTTTGATAAATAGTTTGTTTACCTTTATTTTTGGTAAATAAAAATTAAAAATCTGTCTTAACAGCTCCTTTTTTCCTTACACTTAATACACAGAAATTTAAGGAAAATCAACTAGCCAAACAGATACACAAAATTGTGAGACCCACTTTTTTCGCCTTCCCTATATCATGTCAGATGTGATTAAAATTACGAATTCGATTTTTCTACGAATCCATAACATCGCATAAGTTCTTCCCTATTAGTAAAAAGGAAGGGAAACATGAAAACAAATATTCAAAGCCAATACCACCGACACACAAATAAGTATCACCACGATTTTCTATTGGTTTCAATCTCTCTCATCTACTCGTATCTACCTTTTGTATATATTGAGTCCTGTTGTTAAGGTGATAGATCCTGTGCGATAGGCGGATATTGTTTCTTTAAATAGAATAGCATTTATGACAAAAAATCGAACTTGAGACGCCTTATCGAGGTTATATTTTTAGCTAACATATTCGTGTGTTAATTTTGACTTATGTACGCCCTGTCATTACATAATATGTACCTACATTAGGGTGGTCGTTAGAAAAAAGTCACCTTGGATGGAGCTTAATCGACTGTAAATGAAGAACAAAAAATTCTCTAATTTTGTCCGATTTTTATTTTTATTATTTATAGTCAATTTCAATTTCATAAAAAAAATACTGTAAATAGAAAATATATAATAAAAAAAAAACAACGGCAACACTTTCAATATTAAGGGTACTCATGCAACGTCCTTGGGTAAAATGATAAGTTAACGCGAAGTTTGCATGAACTACCTTTTTTATACATTTGATTAAATGCTAGGTTATTCAATCAGAGTAAGAGTCACAATGACGTTTAGATAAGTTTAACCTACATGCTCTGAGTTTTTTGGCCGATTTTATGCAAATATCTTAGTAGGTATGCAAAAAAAAATCAAATTTAATAAACCCTTTACAGCGACTCAAGGGAATGAAAATAAAAATCTGAAAAAATTAGAGAATTTTGTTTTTCTACCTTTGTGCTTAATTTTAATTTAAAAACTCAAAAAAAAACCTATATTTAACGACCACCTTAATCTACTAGACATTGATTTATTTTTATCTGTTAAAATATTCAAAGGAACAAAGCCTTAAGACGACAATGACCATGAAGTGTAATTTTATATTTATATTTTTTTGACATAAAGAAATGTTTTCTCAGACAAAAGAAAGTCGCAAAAAATCTGGTGACAATATTATTTGTTATTTCGTTTGGAATTTTTTTTGGAAATATTAAAAATTAATTATTTATTATACTCGTTTTACACGGGTAAAAAAAATTGTAATGAAGGATTCATTTTAGGTAGGTATTGAATTCATAATATTTTCATCTTCAATTTGCTGAATATTAAAAATAAACGATGTAGAATATAGGGTGAGTAAAATTTAACGAACCTATGCCCAATTTCACGAAAGACTTTTAATTATTTTAAAATCTGTTTAGCCCTTAAATGATGTTTTTTTGGTTTCACCAATTTAAGAAAATTTTATATGCCCTTGTAAACTTAAAGCTCGTTTTTGTCTCATTAAATTTTAAGTCTTTTTTGTTCAGCCTGACTGGAATCAACAACAGCTAATATCTCTCTGTCAGAATAATTGTCACTTCATCTATAATGCATTTTTACTTTTTCTCATACACTTCGCATGTGCAAGAGAAACAACCTCTTTTTTGTATCCAGGGATGTGAACTGAGTTTTATTTAAAATGTCCCTAAAATATCCCTTTTCGACATGGTTGAAACAGGAAAATTTAAAACGTCTGATAAAATTTAGAAGGAGTTTACATAAAAGCAATTTTAGTGTTTGTTTATGAAATTGGCCATTAATGCTTTATTTGTTTAATTGAAACTATGAAACGTTAAGAGGTCACCCCTCAATATTTCTTCATCAAATAAATAGTACTTATATACAAATCTACAAGATTTTATCAAGAGTTAAGTAATTTATACAAATGACCTTAAGCTGTTTTCTCCTGGGTTCTTCAATAAATTACACTGACGAAGTTTATATGCATTTTGGAATTTGCACTCGATTTAATTTATTGAATTTTTGCACCTGTCAATAAATAGTTTTCTGAAGCATTTGGTTTCCGTAAGCATTTCCTTGCTTGTTGGGTCGTTCGCACTTTGGTGCTATTCTGTTATCTGCTGAGCTCGGCGTATCACAGATGCGATCCAAACAAGTAAGTGTCCTATGTCCTGCCTCTTGTCGTTGGTGCTGGCTTACAATATACTACAGCCATACCCCAAATCCTTACTAATTCAAACCAAAGAGCTCTGGCATATGGTGGATGCTTATCTTCACCGGAAACCTCCCGTCATGCGGAGTGAGCTGACGAAGGCTCGGGAAGAAATTTCGCATACAATCAACCACCGGAGGAATCATGTTTATCGATTTGAACAAAACAACAAACTACCTTCGCGGGTCCATTATCTGTGAACTTCAACGCATTGAAGTTAAAGATGACCCTCAGACCTAATTGAGCACCAAGCGAGTGTTACGCCCACCCCTGCCACCATTTCTGCATACCTACCTACCTACATGGAGACCAACTAAAACTCTCGTTGCGCACCAGCAGCGAACTAGACTTTAAAGTTCAACTCCTTTGGGTTTCATAAATGAATTGTTTTTTTTTTAACAAGAAATCGTACTATCAACCAAGCCAATTAATAGATTGCTTCACTTTTAACGCTACTCGTTTAGCAAACAGATTCTGAAAAATTATTACAGAGGTGCTCATATAGGTGCCAAGTTAGCATAGCAACTTCGATGAATCGAAAAATGAATAGGTGGATGTTTTGCCGTTGATTAGGTGTGTCAATGTTTTCTTTTTTTTTTTTGAGTGCTTTGCTAACTTGATATAAAGTTAGCAAAGCAACTCTCACGGATCAAAAAATGGATAGATGCATAGTTTGTCGTTTATTAGTCGTTAATCAGTTAGAACGATTTCGAATTAGCCGGTCTATGTTTTCTATGTTTTTTGAAAATTGATAAAAACTTCTAAATTTTAATATTTTAGTACTCAATAATTTGTTGTTAATTAGTCGTTACTTAGTTGTGAAAAAATCAGTTTGTGTATGCGAAGTTTTCTATGTGTTTTTGGGTTTTTTTGTTTTCTATGAGTGTAAAGTTAGCAAAGCAACTTTGATGAATTGAAAAATGGGCAGGTGGATAATTTGCCATTAATAAGTCGTTAATTTGCTGTTTGTAATTCTTTAATTAATTGTGAAAAATTTAATCCAATCGCATACTATTTTCAATGTTTTTTTTGCGTCATTTTCTAGCTTGTAGAAAGCAAAATATCACCTTAGAAAGAAAAATAAAACAAAGAACACAGAAAACGTCGCACGAGAAATAACGACAAATTACTAAGCCATAAACCATTTGGTATAAGCAGTTTGTATCCCTCTTTTAGGTAATACTTTGACTAGCGGATGTCCAACTAGCAAAGAACGCAAAAAAGCATTGAAAACATTGAGCGATTAGATTGATTTTTTCACAACTAATTAGAGACTACTAACCTAACGGCAAATTATTAAACCATAAAACATTAAGCATACGAAGTTTTTACAACTTTTCGAGATTTGTCAAGTTAGCAAAGCACCCAAAAATTATCAAATTATCCACATATTCATTTTTAGATTCGTAAAAGTTGCTTTGCTTACTTGATGCTCATATAAATGACCACTTTTTACGGTTTCCATTAGAATGTCTTGTATACCAAAAATCACCTTTCCGGCATTTTTTCTGAAGCTTTAAGTTTTTTTTATATACTTAAATAAATAGTTTGTGTACGTATTTTGCAAATTCTCTCCCGTTTTTTAATGCATGCTTTAAAAAAATACACTATAAAATTTAAGTCATTTACAGAATTACTCGAACCAATTTAGCTTCGGTTAACGTTGGGGCATCGGTTTTCATTTTATGTGTTGAATTTCATTACTAGTCCTTTTAAGAAAACCTACTCGCATATGGCTAGCATATATTTTTTTCTTTTTGTAGGTACCTAAATGTTCCCATAATCTAAAAAGTTATCCGAGGGACACAAAAGTTTAACACAAAGTTTACAAATAATAAAATGTATTCAACCTTGAAGAATTTTGTGCCACACATACACATTGGATACGGACTAAAGAGGGTTAAGCTACAAGCAGATTTTACGTCCTTTTTATCGTTAGCACAATAAAATGATTGTTCGCATGGGAAAACTGGTTGAAATTTTTGCTTGCATCGGAAAATATAGTTTTTTTTATTACAATTTGTTTGTGAGGTCTTATAAGGCCAGCAGCAAGAAGTACTTTATTAAAATTTCAATTACATAATCACAATATTCATGGATAGGACCTAATTAGAATAAAGTTGTTAGCTGTAAAGGGTCCAATTATAAAGGACGGATTTAGGACCTTTTGCAATATAATATTATTCAGAGGAGTAGAAGAAATTTCTGCATCCTATTGATTCTAAGAACCAAATTCTTACATAAGCTAAAAATAAGACTAAAAATACATAGGTACGGCAATTTCCTTAGGGTAGTAAAACATTTAATCATTCGTTATGAATATTCAAAATTCAACATCTTCATCGGTTCTCATGTTCATCTTGTAATAAGTTCTCTAGACAGGCCAATGTGTTTATGTCTACACTGCCACATAGCGACATCAGGGTCCCACTTGTACTTTTGAGAACGTTCATTTTTCTTTGGGACTTATATAAGCTCTCGACATTCAAAATGTCACGGAAAAGCTGATCAACGGGCAGTTTATGAAATATCTTTAACAAGTAAAGCTTTTGAAAGGACAGTACGGCTTTCGTTTTGCATCAGATCCATTAGTTATTTGATGACCAACGAAAAATGAAATCATTCATTGCATCTTTTTGGAGAAAACAAAATTGTTGCGCTCGATATCTCCAAAGCATTTGGTAGAGTTTGGCACCAAGCTCTCTTACAGAAAATGCATGCAACACTCTTTCACTCCTATAAAAGAAAGTTTTGGCAAAATTTAGGGAAACCTGAAGAAAATTAAACGTCTGTGAAGTTAGCAGGGCAACTTTCACCCACGCAAATGGTATATTAACAGGAATTTGCAGTTTTTTTTTGCATTTCTTCCCGATTTTGCAGTTCGCCAAATAAGGGTGTTATCGACTGACCTGCTAACTTCATAGTGAAGTTATCAGGTAACATCATGTGTCTCTAGGAGCTTACAGTAAGGCTTTTTGCGTATCAAGAATAGGCTAGGTATTTTCAGGTCCATGAGAAAAAATTTCATACCGACCTGCTAACTTCACAGTGAAGTATGATTTTTTTTTTCAAACTGAGGACTTCAAATTTTGAACCTAGCCTATTGTTGAAATGCAAAATAATAGCAAATTTGGAGCCTTACTACAAGTTCCTAGCATGCTTAGTTCCTGAGCTACACTATATGACCTGCAAATTTCACTGTAAATTTAGCAGATCATTCCATTACGCCCTTTTTTGGCGAACTGCAATCGGGAATAGAAATGTAAAAAAAAGCAAATTCCTGTAAAGGTCCCATTTGTGTGGCTGGAAGTTGCCCTGCGAGCTTCACAGACGTGAAAATTAGAAATGAAACAATCAATCATGGGCAGGTCTGCTTATGTCCGTCAAGTTAGCATTACCAGGGGTTAATTTTAAAAAAAACAAGCGCGACAAAGTTTTTTCTTTCACGAAAAATTTACAACAAGTTAACGACAATTAATTCAATTATTGGATTGCACAAAAATTTAAGTGGTAATGCTAACTTGACGGACATGGTCTGCTAAGGTGAAATATATGCTTTAATTGAGAATAAATGTGAAATTGATCTATGCGTAGGAGTGCACATGTTAATAGAGAGCAAAGCTGATTGGAGGTAGCTACGAAAATTAGGGAAGGTGCTTGGTTTGCTAGTTCGCCTGTCAGTTTGTCTGTGCGTGTGTGCCTTTACCTTGGTGGGTCTGTGCGGGTGTTTTGGGTACAAAATCCCGAAAATACGAAAAACCACGAACACCAAAATTCCGAATGCCAGAGCCCCGCATACCAGAATCCCGAACGCCAGAATCACGAATGTCAAAATTTTGAATGCCAAAATCCTGAATACCGAAATCCATTCGAGATAAGCGTTGTCTATATATTTCCAAGTAAAATATTGAACGTTCCGTCGGAACAAGCTCTGGCCCTCAACTATGCAACTCGATTCAACAGTAAAACTGGTCCAATTCGCTAAATTTCAGCTTTTTTTTTGTAAGCACATACATAAACGGAAATAGAAAAGATTTTGTGGCAAAAATTCGAAAGCTCTAAAATTTGATCCCGGCTATAATAAGCATTTAATACAACTTTCGTATGAATTCGAAAATAAATCAAACTTACATAGTAGGGTCCCTGTTAGACAAGGCTAAAAGCCAATCTATTAGAGATTCTAGCCTATACAATTTTTGAAGAGATTTTGTTCCCTCTCCGAACGGTAAGTTTTAATTTTTTTTTTTTCAAAAGTTCTCAAAATCAGCGTTACCGGTTTGTATGAAACTTCGTTGATATGTTTTTTTTTTTCAAATAAATTGACTTTCTAAGTGATTTTTTTTTTTTAAATCATTGACAAATACATATAAATAAATTTATTTAAATGATGATAAAAGAACAGATTTCTGGTTTTCATAATTAGTAAAGAAATTAGTATTAAGTGTTGCCGTTGTTTTTAATATTTTGTTTTAATTTTAGCATTATTTTTTTTTAAAACGATTAACTGACCCACAAGATCTGGAGATTAGGAGATTAGGACACTGAAGAACATTGAACAGGAAGTGATCAAGTGGACACCGCGCTGTCTTGGACGATGCCCCCTTTATTGTACGATGATCCGCAGGAGAGAATGAAGGCTATGGGCGCTGCTTTCCAGCAAGTGTACGAGGTGAATGCGATGCATTCACCCAAATCATAACCCGGAAAACAGAGCCTTGCTGCACCACTCCTACTATATTCCAACCGGGTTCCAAACTAAATCTTACCATTTTTATCCAGGAAAGAAAAAACCACCATAACTCCGTCCTTCTGTTTTAATTATTTTCTAGATATAAAAATACAACTAAAGTTGTTTTTGAACTCTTGGCCTTTAATATTTGGGATAAATGTATGTCGTCGAATTGGTCAAAAAATGTCAACTTCTCCAGAAACAGTCAAGTCAAGGCTTAAAGTTTCTTTGGGTCGAACACGATTTTTGCCACCTCGCTTGTGGAATATTATTTAGGTTTGTAAATTCTTCTAAGTAAGAAATAAAGCCCAAAGGCATTAGAATTCTATATTGTGTTATTATAGTTGAACTTAAAGGGCCGTAATGTTGCCAGTAAGTTTGTTATAAGATATTGTAAAGAAGGCTTGTTTTTATGAATTTTCGATAAGCTTTAGGTATTTAATTTTAAGAAAATGGAATTTAATTTTTTTTCTCAATTATATGGCAGAAATTATGGTAAGGCCTACTGAGCAATATTTTGGTATTCCAATTTTTAAAGTTAACAAAAATTGCTAGGCAAGGAGAGCACGGGTCTGCTAGTGTTGGTAGGTACCTAAATGAAACAAAGAAAGAGATATTGTAACGAAGCGTTATACTTTTCCATGTATCCGCTGACCCCCTTTTAAAATTAATTTTACCAAACCCTAATATTAATAATTGCACCGAACCCTTGGTTGATTGAATACATATGCCCTTATAAGACCCTATTTAGATTGGTTAGTTTCACTACGAAGTGAAAAGACATATCGTGTTTACACTTGTAGTTTTCACACAAGTGTGCAGCTAATGGAATATTTGCAAATTGGAACACTCGATTTTAGGCTGCGTAAAAGCATTTCTGCGGTCGATCTCGTCCAGATACATATCAAAATAGAACGCACAAGCAAAAATGAACAAAATGGAATGAAAAAGACTAATATGGTCATGAAACGTGACTGCTTACTCAAATTTTTATAGAAAGAGATATTGTAACGAAGCGTTACAATGGTGGATGAACATTATTTACAACGTTGCTTGATGGAATCGAAACAAATTTTTAAAATATTTCGAAAATCATGCAACACAGGTTGACATTTGATTTTTTTTCGTTTAAATGATCTAACATCGGTAGTTGCCAACAATTTTGGAAAAGATGTTGATCCATGTAAGCCCCCTTATTTACTTTGTGATTAAACCCTCCCTTTCTACCTTACTGATTTGCGTCATGCTTTAGTGAAACTAAGCAATCTTAACACGGTCTAAGCGATACATTCAACCAGATGTTTGAGCTGAACTCGCATGACGTTGTTGGTAGTTATTCTAATTTCTTTTAGTTCACATTTCCTTGTGCCTGAAATGTTAACATGGGGAAGTTGAATTTCAATAACAATTGGTCTTCTGCCTTCGGCTGTTGATGTACCAATCTAGTGTACCGAAAGATACAATACCTCACTGATTCAATTAAATTTGGGAACCAAATTTAAATCAGCAAGTGGAAACACACAGCTGAGTATGAAGCGTACTAGATATTAGTTTCGAAAAACTTTTTGTATTCTAAATTTTTAGCTCCTTCTTTTTCTACATCCCCCCCCCCCCCCATTTTCATCTTCGTGTATCGACATGATTATCCTAGAACGATTTTTCTTCTAGTCTTTTGCTAGAAGCAGGGGCGTATCCCCAATAATTTTAAAACATCTTAACAAATGATACGTTATATAGGACCTGATTTTAAAAAGGCAAATACAAAATTTAACACATAGCAATGCACTTAAGAAATCGACATGAATATAAATACGATATAGAACACAGAAATAATTTAAAATCTTTTTGGTGATTGAACTTTTATAGGTTCAGATACAAAAAAAAACACCATAAAATGCTTGTTTACGCAAAAAAAGAAGTTATTTTCCGATAAAATAAAATTGTTTTTCCAATTTTTACGCCGCCATTTGCAGATTTTTTTTTTATGAAACTGTTGCGATGTGAAAGGTTCAGTTCAGTTTATGTTTGTATGGGGACTGTTAACATTTTAAGTATTCTTTCATCATAAAATAGACAACAGTACGAAATTGTAACATTAAATTGAGTAGCTTGAACCCTCGTTTTTTAGGACTCAATTCAACCGTGAAAAACCTTAAATGACATTCCTGGAATAAGAAAAAATCACTCGAGAGGTGGATATCCATGTGATTTAATAAAACGCACACACAACTGTTCTCTTTGGAGAATCAAATTGCCATACTCGCTGAACCATGTGTAGGAAAAACCTTATATGGTCAAATTATTTTTAAGGTTTAAATACATATTTTCAAAAGGTGACTATCCTTTTTTTTATCTACATAATAAAAATCAAAATATAGCCAAATTGTATTATCTAGAATTCAGATAATGAAGTTCACACTAACCTAATGTTCAAATTGATATTTTAAAATAATATAAATCTACCTCTGTGTCGCCACAATTCATAGTTCACAGAAATGTCACTAAAAACTAAAATATTTATCAAACCAACAAATAAACTAAAATTAATTAAATGTGCTAATTCTGGCATGGTGGTGGCGATACACTTTCTTCTCACTCATAACTCATCGTTAACTAGGTTTTCATTAAAATTGGACTTTAGTGGAATACTAATTCTAACTACTACCCACACAACCCCTCTGTCCGCTCAAATAAGTTATAGTTTGCATCACTATAGAGAATTACACTAGATATATTATATTATAATACATAGTCAATTATAGTAGCTTCTTGATTGTAGTAAATTTGTTGTGGAAAGTAAACAAAATTCATAAAATGTTTAGCTTTAGCTTTGTAATAGATATAGTACCTAGATTGACATTTTGAATCCAGCTATAAAAAATACAAGTCAAAAATATAAATGTGGTTTTAATTTTGTTATTACATATTTTCCCGATATGGAATAAAAATAATTTGACAGTATTTGTATCTTAAATAAAAATAAAGGATAAGTTGTGCTAAGTTGATATTGTGAATTCAGTCATAAAAAAAGAAGAACTTAAAATATAAACGCCACGTTGAGTATAGCTTTTTTTTTGTTTTAAAGGGGTTGGCCAAAAATATATTGACTACAAACCCAGAATCAAGAAGAGCGAAATATTAAAATTCTGTCTGTCTGTTCGGCTACAGCCTAAACGGCTACACTGATTTTCTTAAAACTTCGTGCATAGTGGTTTTAGAACAAAAACAAAAAAAAAACAAAGGGTACCTACAGTTTTTGTAACAATTAAAAAAAATCTTTTTTTTCAAAAAAGGCTGCACAAATTTTCTTGGAAAAAAGTTCAATAAATTTCGTTTGGTAAAAGCTATCTTTGGTTGGTAAACCATTTTCCAAAAATAGTTATTAATGCGTATTTTATACTCGTAGACATTTTCCTATCATAATTTTTTCCATTTCTTAACATATACCTAATGTTCTTAAACCCTCAGCGTCTTGAACACAAAAGCAAGTACGTGCGATCCAGTCGTGCATTTTATTTTGTATGGCTGCATTCAGAATATCGACTCACCACTTCTTACACTATTTTTAACTTCCCATTGGAAGGAATTGTAATTGGTCCGATTTGTCGAATTGAAAATTTTGACATATCTTCACGTTTCGAGCTCCCAGAATCGGAATCTATCATTTTTAGAGAGATGTGTGTATTTGTACGTACGTTCGTACGTTCGTACATATGTTCGTACTTCCTTCGCTTTTGTTCGTTCACCATATCTGAAGAACGATTGAAGATATCGGCTTAAAATAAATTTGATTTAATACGTGCAGAAAGGACTATCAAAAATATTCAATGCGCGGTTTTTTTTCTTTAGCAATTTAGAAATCCCCTTGATGAGTTTCTTTAATCTCGTATATCTCAAGAACAAATCATGCTAGCGACTTCGAGTTGATTTTATTCTACGCATATTAACGTAATAAAGAATTGGTAAGAATATAAAAATATATCAACTTTTACTTCAAAATAGCTTTTTATGGCCTTTAGTCCTACAAATTGGTGTATCGTCCAGCTTACTCACTTGGACTCATCAGTGACGTAGTGAGGGCCTTGTCATACGCAATTTGTATTAAGTTCAGTTCAAATTACATAAATTCTTTTACATGAATTCTTTTACAAAAATCCACTGTAAACTATATCGAACAAGATTAGAATTCCTAATCATTAAGGCCCTCACTACGTCACTGATGAGTCCAAGTGAGTAAGCCGGACGAAACGCCAATTTGTAGGACTAAGGGCCATAAAAAGCTATTTTGAATCAATAATTCAACAAGTCCAACTTTAATGCTAAGTCTTCTGTATTTTCTGTATTTTTTATTTCAGTAGTATATAGAATTAGTACTATTAAAAAATCTTCTAATATCAACTTTTAGTTTTTTTTTAATAAAAAAAAAAAAATTGCTAAAAATTTTTGAAAACAGTGGTTTTTCTCGAATATTTTGGGAACAAATTATGATATTGGTTTCGAGGTAATTATATTTTATATACTAAGTTTACTAATAAAAATTGGAAACATTTTTAAAGGTATAAAATCAATAGTTTAAAGCGGAGAAAACTATAAGTACCTAATTTTACCAATAATTGTTGAAAATTGTTTTTCGTCTCAAATATCTTGAGAACAAACAATGATGTTGGCTTTGGGTTATTTTGATTTTAAAGACTTGCTTATAATTATTAATTTATAGGATTTGTAAAAAAGTCGAAAAATAGTTTTTTTTTTATCAAACATTTTTTCTCCCAAATATCCTGCGATCACAAAAAATGGTTTTGGCTTCGGAATAATAAAATTCTTAACACTAGTTCATAATTGATATTTGATTGGTTTTGTAAAATAATTCAACAAATATTGTTTTTTAAAGAGAAAGAACTACTATGAACCTTAACAAAAATTGTTTAACTTTTTTCTTCTAAAATATCTTGTGAACAACCAAGGATATTGGCTTTGGGTTAGTTTTATTCTTCTCACTTATCTTCACTTGATTGCATATTGAATATCGATCGATCGAAGATCTTTAAAAGGCAATTTTTTGAAAAGAAAATAAGATCGGGCATCTATATTCCGAGGGCTCCAATGGGAAGTTACCAGTGTGGGTCGCATCCAGCCTCTTTTTTTAGCAACGAACTTTTCACATTTTTTTCCACAGATAATTTGCAACAAAAAAGTAACAGTTAATGCCATTTGTATATTTTTAAATTTAATTTTTGATGATTAAATTTACAATTTCAACTAACAACAACCTTCAACTATTAACTAAAAACACACTAAAGCAATAACTTTTCTGGAATGGTTTTCTTTCATAAATGAATTTACAATTTTAATAATCCCAAAAACTCAAAATTTTGAAATCAAAAATCTGGAGAACGCAAAATCCCGAAAACCCAAAATCCTGAAAAACTAGAATCCCGAATACCTACAAACTTTGAAAACATAAACAGCAGTATTAATAAAAAACAGGATAAAAAACACGGATACACCAAAATTTTCTATTTGAAAACTGAAGATATGACATCTTTCCAGTATTTATCACGTCACCAAATTCATCGCTCCATCAAATTGTGGAGATTTTTTTAATACATGTGTCATGTGCATGCACTACTTGAATGAAATGAATGAAAGAAATTTTTTGGGGGCTGTTGCACTGCGACCTTAAGATCTATTGTGCCCCCACCTTAGACTGGATGAGGTTGCTCATTCTACAGTTCTTCCTCCAATTTTATTTCCCTAAGAAATTTAAGTATTTGGAGGACTTTTAGAGAGGAAAGATCACTCTCTTCTACCTGGTAGTTTCCCAGGTGTTTTTTCCTTTGGCGCATAATTGCCTCGCATTTTCCTAGTATATGGTCTGGTGTTTCCTCATATGTGCAGCAGAATCTTCATGTTGGATATTTAGGTGTCTTTTAAGTTTACAGTGCCCGGTGAGGAGACCAGATATTATCCTAAGGTTGTAAGGTTGATGCAGTCTTTAAATCGTGCTCGGTTGTAACTACCAAGTAATAATTTTGCCTGCCTTAGCTTGGGGAGTTCTTTCCAGTTTTTGGATCTTTTTGCCTCCTCCAGTTCTTTAATTTTGTTTTTTATCACATTTTCTCCTAAGCCACAATAAGGTTCAGGCCCCATTAATGGAGTCTTTGCCCCTATTTTTGCTAAGGAATCTGCTTCTTCATTACCCTGGACACCAACGTGACCAGGTACCCAGTGAAGTGTGACACTGTTATTCTTGCCCAGGACATTCAGCTTGTTCACACACTCCCAAACTACTTTAGAGCTGATTGCGTAGGAGCTCAGAGTCAAGCTGCACTTTGAATGTTTGACATAATGGCAATGTTTTGGTTTCGGTAATTTCTTTCGAGATTACGTTGTGCACATTTTGCTATGGCGTGAACTTCCGCTTGAAAAATGCTTTTAGACTGTCTTATCGGTATGGAAAGTTTGGTTCTAGGCCCAAAGACTCCAGCCCCAGTCCCTTTAGCTGTTCTCGATCCATCAGTGTACCATTTGATGGCATTTGGTTTGAGAGTATAGTTTACTATTTCGCCTACCCACTCCTTTTTATTACTTAACTTCATTTGAAAGTTCTTTCCGAAGTTGTATCTCTTAATCATGCCATCTCTTGGAATGTCAATAAGGTTTGTTACCGCTGACTTTGGAATGCAGTCCCTAACCCTGAGACTAATGCATTTACCAGTACCGGTTTCTTCTTTGGCAAACCTCATGATGGCTCCCTTTGCAGAACTTGCTATAGCTTCATGTAAGGGGGATAGATGAAGATGATGCACTACTTTACGAAGTAAGTAAATTGTCATATCACACGTGTACTTGTATGTGTTAAGAAGTTATCCCCTCTTAATACTCGGAATTTGGAGAGTTAAAGTTGTTGAAACCACAGCTCCTGCACATTCTGGTTGTTTAATTGATGAATGAAAAAATCACAGCTCCACAGTGGTCACCATTGGCTGTAACGTTCAGGCCAGCATCGTTTTTGTAAGAAGTACGGACCAATTATTCCATCAACCCATAAAGCACACCAAACAGTCAGTTTTTGTGGATGTAAGGGTGTCTCAACACCCACTTCAGGATTATCACACTCTAAATACGATAGTTTTGTTTATTGACGTAGCCATTCAACCAAAAGTGAGAATCATCGCTAAACAAAATTTCGTGCGAACCATGATTTTCAATATAAATTTGCACAATTTGGAGGCATTGTTGTCTTGATCATCACGGAAGAAGTACGGCCCAATGACGCCGCCGGCCCATAAACCACACCAAACCGTAATTTTTTCGGGATGCAATGATGACTCATGGAGTACGTGTGGATTGCTGCCTGACTAATACCGTATATTTTGTTTATTGACGAGAAGCCATTCAGTCAGAAATGAGCCTCAGCGCTGAAGATGATTTTTCGATGAAAATGAGAATCATTTTCAAGTTGTTGCTCAGCCCAATTCACGAACATACAACGCTTCTGGTGGTCAAGCGGCTTCAGTTCTTGCGTCAATTTAATCTTGTAAGGATGTAGGCCAAGATCTTTTCGCAAAATTTGCCACAACGACGTCACAGAGTCACAGAGATGCCCAACGCTTGAGAACGACGTGAGAGACACGTTTGGGCTTTCTGCAACTGAAGCCTCAGCGGCAGAAATATTCTTGACACTATGGGCACTTCTTCAAATTTTTCCACTAGACGCTCAGTTGTTGATCTGCTAGGACGATTATGACGACCATAAATTGGACGTAGCGCTCTTAACGTTGAGGCCACTGACTCCGAATATCGGTAGTAAATTTTAATAATTTCGACTCGTTGTTGGCTCGTATATCTTTCCATCATGAAATGGCAAACCCTACTGAAGAGAAATGTCAAAAGAGCGGCAAGAAATATGACTTAGTTTGCTGTCCCTGTCGCTCTACTTTTGTAGCGTCCCTGTAGAAAAATCCTTTACTTTTATATCAACCCATGCTTTCAAACTATGTTTATAATTTATGTTTTATTTTAGAAGGTAGATGGAATGCATTTTTTCGAAACTTACTACTTCTTTACTGTGTTTATAAATGCTTATTAAAACCATTTTAATGTTTTTTTTTAATAAACATTTTTTAATTAAAACTTACTGTGCGAATTTGTTGGTCAAATAATATGCCTTTTAATGTGAAGTTAACTTGCTGTTGTTGGAGTAAACATATGAAAATTTGGCTTAACGTGAATTTAATTTCTTTAAGTTCATATTAAGGAGGTCAACAAAACACGCCTACTCCTACTGATATGCTATCGTTACAATAAAATATTTTTAAATAAGTAAAATTGCAAGGAGCGAAAATCGGGTATCCATGATGTGAATATTGTAATTGGTTCCTGTTTTGAGATACTACGAGTATATAATATCGAGACTTTATCGATATCAAATCTAAAGTGATAACTTGACTTAAAGTTCACCAGATAAGTCCCAGTAGTGGCCATAATTTCTTTTTTTTTAATTTATAAATTTTTATAATTTACTTTTTTTATCAAGTTTAGTTTCGGGATTTTGGCCTTTCTGAAATTTATGTTTTCGGGATTTTGGGTTTTCGGGATTTTATGTTTTTGGTATTCTTGGTTCTCAGGATTCTGGGTTTTCGGGATTCTGAGTTTTCGGGATTTTGGGTTTTAGGGATTTTCGGTTTTCTGGAGTCTGGGTTTTCGGGGTTCTGGATTTTCGGGATTTTTGGTTTTCTGGATTCAGAATTTGAGGATTGTGTCCGAGTTCCAAAGTTAATGCTGCATGTTTGTACATTTTCAATTTTTTGTTAATGGCTGAATTTACAATGTGCAGTTCTATCATGTTACAATGAATAGAGCTACAAATGTTCCAGATTGTTTTTCTTTTCCACAACTAATTACAACAAAAAGGCTTCAATTAATAAATTCTGGCAGGGAGTTTATCTTATTTTACAAAGTGTATTGCTTTTGATTTCGTCGATTCATTGTATTTATATGGCATTTTTCGTTTTGGACCAGCAAAGTAGGTCATTAGCATTTTCAAAAATTTAAGTATACATGTAGGAATCAAATTGAGCTCATTTTCAGTCTAATATGACAAACGGCCATAAGGTGTATCTCTTACCCATTTTGAAGCATTTCTCATTTTTGCCATTACAATATTAAGATTGGCCTTCAAATGCATAATACCCAGAGATAAAAATACTTGAACATTTTACAGTTAAAGTTTTATACTGCAGGTGATAACTTCTCTTAATTGAAGCACCCACTCAAAAGTTTATTCCGTCAGTAACTTGGCTGCAACATGTAAATATATGTATATGTTACCTAGCAGTACAATCTCAAGCAATACACAACAGATTGGTTAGATTATAAAAAGTTCTCACAGTTCTTAAAGTTATGCGATGCCTTCCACATCTGTTTTTTGCAACATAGCTTTTATAGTGCATCATAGATATTTACTTAAGCTTGTGGGAAATAAACAATGGAAAATTGTATATTCTATCGTATGTAGCCATACAATTACGGGGGGGGGGGGGTTGGGTGAATATAAAACAGGTTGGATGCACTTGCATTGACAAACACTTAATGGGTGTGTCATAATGTATAGTCTAACTATAAACACTTGCTCTTAAAGTATCTCTATGGGATCTGAGCTTTGAAGTCAATATTTATAACAACAGCGACGCACGTCTTTGAAGCAGAAAAAGATAACAAAAAAAAACTTGCATTTCAGTGCAGTGCATTACCACTTATTTCTTTGTTTTAGCTCTGTAAAGTTTATTCGCATATTATATGTATCTAAGGTTTTGATAAAATATTTAATGAAAGTGAATTTCATTGCAATTTTATTATGAGTTTAACTATTGGCTCAATTAGTTCAATGAATAATAATTTCAACCTGACCAAGTTTTGTACTAAATTGTATTGGAATTGGATTGCTTTGTATTTTTGAATATAATGTTTCCTTAGGTTGATAAAGCGAAATAAAAATAAGATAAGAACAAACGTCAATGTTCTTTAATTTATTAGAGATGAATATGAAGAAAATTTTAAAAGAAATTATTCTGAGAAAGCGCGGAAAATGAAATTATTCAGTAAACAAAATATTGATCGGCAAACGGCATATTTATGATTTGTTATAAAACTTAGATCTAAGAAACTGTGATAAATAAACAGTCACTATTATTTTTTCGCTTATCACTTAGATCAGGGATGGCGAACCTTTTAAGAGCCTCGTGCCATTTTTTTTTTAAACAAATAATTTGAAATGTCTTTGGCGTGCCTAAAATAAAGTCTTGATCTAGTTTTCTAGTGACTACTAGAAAAAAAAATAAAAAGTCCATAGTGCGCAGCATATTATTTTGCAAACATATTCGCCCGGAAAATATTTCATCCGAAAAATATTTGTTTCCCCGAAATTTTAAAAGCTGCTATGATTCTCGCTTGAACTTTTCTTTGCCGTCAAAAACTAAGTGACAATTTAAGCTCTTAATTACGAAATATTTCGAACGAATTGAATACGCACAAAAAGGGAGAATTTTCGTTTTTTGGTGAAACTCAATTCTCCGGTGGAATATGTTGTTCGATTGAAACTCACAATAAGGCTGAATAACTTGTAAAAAAAAAACAAATTTCAGATTTACAAAAAAACCTCAAACTGCTATAAAAAAAAATCTTAACTCGAAGTAGATTGCTGATGCTGCCCATTAGTTAGCCATAGCTCAGTTAGATGCTGTCGTATCATCATTAATTTTTCTCCACTCAACAATATTCATCCGTTCACTAAAACAAAAGAATTTTATTTGCTCTTATGTTCAAGACGCTGACGCTGTTTAAGAACATTATATGAAAAAACATGTAAATAATGATGGAAAAATGATTAAGAGCAAGTTTGAATTTAAATATATAAGAACGCCATCTTGATTCTTAATTCAATATGGTTGTATGGAAAAAAGATTTTATATCGTTGAGCGGTTTTCTTAAAAAATAATTTTTAATGTCAAATGCAAATCGTAAGTATTTTTTTATGAATAAATAAAATTCCAAAAAAAAACTGTCCACCCGTTTTTGAGATAGCGAATTTTCAAAAAAAAATTTGCAACTTTTTTTTAAAGAAAAAACACTCTTTTTGGAAAATTTTGATATGCAATATTTTTAAAAATTACGAAAATTGAGAAAATTTTTAGTTAAAAAAAAAAACATTTTATGAGAAGTAAAGTTATTAATATTTGATACATATATATCATGCAATGTAATGTTTTTAATTTTTGGTATTATGTATATTTTGTATATATGTATATCACACTAATTTGAGCATACAAAAAAGTTTAATTAAAATCGAGGGAGTTGTTTTTAAGAAAAAAATGTTTTCTTTAACGGTTTCTTAACTGCCACTGTTCATAAAAGTATAACTATAGTATTAACTACAGAGTTTTATAAAATCGACCAAATTTTATCATTCTTAAAAAATCCAACAAAAAAAAAATTTTAATGTTGGTAAAAAAAATTGTTTATATTTTTTAGAAGCTTCTGTGTGAAAAAAGTATTGAAACCCTAACAAAAATGGTTCTCTGGCCTCCCCAGAGAACCATTAATAAACATTTTTTGAAAAATGGTTTCCACTCCAAAGTTAAGTAGCCTTTACTGAAAGAAATTAATTGAATTTTTTTAATAAAAGTTGAGGAGCCGTTTTTGAGAAAAATATTTTGTAAAATTAAAAAAAAAAAAATTATGGCAGGTACCTTTATTTTTAGTTTAAATAAAAAATGTGTGTGCAGAATCACCAAAAAACCACTATGAGCCTAGTTTTAAGAAAATCGATCCAGCCGTTTAGGCTGCAGCGGAACAGACAGACAGACAGAATTGTGAGACCAACTTTTTTCGTCTTCCCTATCATAACGAACGCATAACTTGCCATATAAAAAAAATTATTTGGTGGCGCATCAGCTCATGGAGACCTAGGGCCTAGTGACTTACAACTCTCAACCAATCCTGTGTGCGTGTTGTTGGCAGGAATGGAGGGGACCTACAATTATTTTTTTGCCGAGTCCGAACGGCTAGACGAGAAACACATATTCATGACAAGTATCTTGGAGAATTTATCAGTTCCTCGCAAGAGACAGTACCTCGGAAAAAACATTTCTGTTTTTAGGTGGCAGCGGCTGGGAATTGAACCCAGACCATTGACAGACAGACTTGCCATATAGTACCTACTTATACATATAAATCGGAAGTAAAAATGGGGTGGAGACAATTTTATAGTAGTTATTCCTTTACTTAGACTTGAGGGAAATTTGACTTTTTTTCAATTTTCCTCTACTGGTCTAACAATGAGGAAATATGTATTCGGTTTCGATTTGAATAAGTTTTTGTACCGAATCTTAAATGTCAACATAAAAGATTACATTTGTATCAAAAATTTAATTTTTCGATTAATTATTACCAGAGTTGTAAAAATTTATTGTTTTATTGAAGATGAACATGTGTTTTCCCATATAAAAATGCTTTCGTCCCGGCACCCAGTATTGAAGGCAAAATAATGAGCTAAGATTTTAAAGAGATTTTTTTATTTATTTGGGGGCGCACCAATTTAAAATAAATAATGACCCTTAAAAGGACCACCCTAATGTATATATTTCAATTTTTAATAATCTTTTGTAATGTAATGAATAAATACAATATTAAAAGTGGATTAGATCAACTGAAACATTAATCTCTGTTTTATCATTCGTTATGGATATTTTTTTTATATCAAATTACGTAAAAGTTATTTTTAACTTTTTCGTTTTATTTAAAATTTAAATGGAAAATAAAAACAGCTAGAAAAAATTCAAAACGGTTTAATCACTTTTCCATATGAAATTAATTTATCAAACGTAAATGGATTTTTTTCATCTCAATTTTAATAATTAATAAACTTTGCATTTTTTTTTTGAGTTTACGTATATGTACAGGTGATATGGCTAGTTGCGCTGTTATTGTGTTAGCGGAACAAATTCACAAATTGGAAAGTAAAAAAGTTAAAATATGTACTTATTGTGTTGTTGTGACTTAAATAAAAAAAAGGAAAAAGAATAATTCAAAGTAATTGAATTAAAAGCATTAATTTTGAAAAGCTTCATCTCTGTAATTGCTGTTTATTGTGATGATTTTTTTTTTCAAACTTAATAGGTACATATGTACATCGGGTTTAACATACGAGTACATTTATAATTATTAAACTTTTTGATTTGAAATGAACACACCATTAAATTTTGAGTCAGCCAAAAAGAATCCGATTAAAATATTGTCTTTTCATAGACACATATACGTACCAAGTATGCATTACATTAACCACCTGGAAAATAAACTTGTTTTCAACGAGGCCCTAGAAAGTTCAAATGTGATGCTGGCAAGGGTCTAGTAACTATCGATTTCTTCTAGGGCCTTGACCGTTAGGTAACCTTTTGTCTAGAGAGACAAACAAACATTATAAAAAGTTGTCTCGACTGGGATTCGATGCTGCGATCTTCTGATTACCAGTCCAAAATGCTAGCACTGAGCTATTTTGCAATACAGTTATGTAATGTTGAAAGTGAAAAACTATATGTACACACCTACTTTGATTTTTCGAACTATTGTAGGATGGGTATAAATTTTTTTTTATATATTGGATATTTGAGATGAGATAAAAGACTCATCAAATAGGTTTTTTCTAGCAGGGGAACCGCTAGTATTTGACAAGTTTTTCTTGTCTATAAATTGCCCCTAAGAAGCCTTCTTTTCATGGCCTTGACTAAACTTGACAAAAACTTGGCATTTTTTCAGGCGGAATATGTGGTTCTTAAAAAAGTCATTGTTTTATTTTAAATGATGCACTTCTCTTATTTCTTCCAAATAAATTATTTTACCGTTAACCCGGTCCCAATCGAAAGAAGTTTTAGATAGGAAACCACACATAAATTGTTCAATCAAATTACAAATTTTTATAAAATGATAGAACAATTTGAACTGAGCAAAGAAATGTACTCACTTATAAATTTTTGGGGCATTTATTTCCTTAGGTACAGGGTGGCGCACCAATTGTACTACAATAAGAAATTCAAATAACTTTTTTTTTAATCGATGTATTTCATTTATTTTTTTTTTTATTGGTTAGAAAATTAAATTTTATTTTAAATAGTTAGTTGTTTTTAAAGATTATAGACCGCAAATGACCTCCACGCTCTCCCACGCATATGCGGCACCTGATCAAAAAATTATTCATTGCGGCCTGAAGAGTTAAAGTTGGGATCGCCTCAATTATTGTCGTTATGGACTGCTTTAATTCAGTTAAATTCCTGGGCTTCGTTTTATACACCTCTTTCTTGACATAACCCCATAAAAAGAAGTCTGGTGCAGTCAGGTCAGGTGACCTTGGGGGCCAGCGAAGAGTGGAGTTCCTAGAAATTAATTTGTTTGCGAATTTTTTGTTTAGCTCCGCCATAACTGGTCTGGCTATATGTGCAGTTGCTCCATCTTGCTGAAACCAAACGCTGTTGAATGGTATACGTCTTCGGCGCAGTTCTGGATAAAAAAAAACTCCTTCAACATCTTTAAATAACGGTCCCCATTGACAGTAACGGTTACACCGTTTTCTTCAAAGAAGTAAGGCCCGACAATACACCTTGATGAAACTGCGCACCACACAGTGACTCGTTATGGGTGCAGTTCCGTCTCATGGAGCATTTCTGGATTAGACTCATTCCATATACGGCAATTTTGCTTGTTTACATTGCCGTTAAGATCAAAATGGGCCTCATCAGACATGAACAAACAATTTATCAATGTGTTGTCTTCTTCGGCCATTGCTATCATTTTTTTGGCAAAATTCCAGGCGAACAGGCAAATCCTGAGGGTTTAACTTGCTAGTAGTTTGGACTTTGTACGGAAACGAGTTTAAATCGTCATGAAGTATCCGTTGTAATGACCGTCTACTAACTCCAATTTGCCCCGATAAGTTTCGGGTCGAAACGCTCGGATTGGCCTGTATTGCAGATGCTACTGCTGCGATTGTATCCTGAACCCGAACATTGGCATCTCGATGGTACGGCCTTCGTGCGATGCTTCCAGATTCGGCAAACATGTTTACAAACCTCATAATGGTCCATCTACTCGGGGGATTACCGCCAAACTCCCGTCTAAATTCCCTTTGGACGGAAATGACGGACTGCAAAGCATGGTACCGTTGCACTATCCAAATTCTTTTCTCCGTATCCCAAGCATCCATTTTTATAAATCTAAATAGTAACCTACAAAATAAAAAAAAAATAAGCCGATTACTCACACAGAAAAAAAGTTATTATGTTTTATTTTTGTAGCACGATTCGTGCGCCACCCTGTACTAAGGTAAAAAAATTAAACTTTAATTTTGAATAACCTGAGGTCATTCTTACCAACACACTGAATAGCTAAGGAAATTGTAAAAACAGGCCAATTTGTGAAATACATCCCAGTAAAGATTTTTAAATGCCATTATATTAATTTCGGGAAAATACTCGTACCACTGAAAAGTCCATTATCAAATTCTGGAAATTGTAGATGTATTTAAGCTGCTGCTGAATGGGCATCAGGTAGAGCGAGAATTAAGATGAGAAGCGAACCCAACTCCAGCCGCACATGATATCATTCATCGTCAGGTGCTTATGGCGATGGCTGAACTTGGGATTTCGGGAAAAGTGATCCAGTTATGTGCAACTAGGGGAAAACTCTTCCGAACTATTCCAAACATGCACCGGATTTTGGCAAGGAAATACGTTATAATGTTTTCTTCAATCTTGTTCTGCAGCGAACAGTGTGCAGGGCAGGTACGTTAACACTGAAGGCACTATTTTCAACAGATCTGTCCAACTTCACGAACATGCCAGTGATATCAACATCTGCTGCTTCCATATAGGTTTTCGTGGCAATTGAAGAACAGGGGAAACTTGGTAAACAAGGACAAGACGAAAAACACTCTCACACTAAACAACGCAAGGTATGTCAAAGTAGTTCTACCTTGGTTTAATCCCACGTACGGCATACTTAGTAGAGATACGACAAATAACTACCTCAACAAACCGATGCTACTCCGATTTGGCGCAAAAAATGGGAAAAAACTCCTCACACGAAAGACGAAGTATTGGCTCTAAAAACCCTTATACTGCCAGCCCTGCTTTATGAAGCCCAGTGTTGGGCGATAAGCAAAACCAGAGAGCTGATACTGGCCTCCTTTGAAAGAAAATAAAGATAATATTGTTTAAAAACCTTCACTTGCAATATTTCCGCAGTAGAAGTTATTAATCAGCATATAGGATCTTCCAAACCAACGCGAATGTAGAGAGATTCGCAGCAAATCATTCAAAATAGTACAAAATATGGCAATTACACAACGCTAAACAACAACAAAAAATCGTCGTTGCTCCGCATTTGCATTGGTTTGGAAGAGCTTTTACATCCGTTATCAGCGCTACACCCGTTGAAATGGGAAAAATTAATAATTCAATTCTATGCATTCAAAATATAACTAAATTTCTGCTATGAAAATTTTAAGAAATCCCATAGCATCTTTGACATTGATATAACCACAAAGTATGTAGTTTATGTAATTTAAAATATGATCTCGAAAGAACCAATAAAGCGTTCTACATTAACATCTATTTTAAGATTTATTTTAATAATGACCACAAGAAACCTCTAAAGTTGTGACGTACTTTAGTCTGGTGCATGGCACATGACATTTAATTACGTTCGCTCTAGCAAGGACCTTTACTTACCAACGTAAAATATCCCTACCTTAACCACACACTGTCAAAAATAACACACAGTTTTTGTAATCTAATGCAAGGTGCTTTCTATAGCTCGCATCTACCCACTTCTAACTTACGTATCGTTCAATTTCATAATCAAAATTGCACAGAAGTCCACAAATTTCAGAAATTAGAAATTCGTATAGCTCTGCTGAAGGCTTTTAACACTATATATTCCAATCATTTCATAGCTACTCCATAAAGAGAGACCATAAATATTTGCCTTTGAAAGGCAAAGGCATCACATTAATGAATTATTGTACATCCTATCTTTCAGCGTTGTATGATCATGAATCATTCTGATAGATGGAGAAGTCTACATCACATTAACACGTAATAATCAAATCGCACCAGCTAATTGGGAAATGGATTTGACAGCATAACAACATCGTTCTTACGTGTTCATATAGCGCTGCACATAATGCTGGCTCCGTTGGTGGCTCCATTGGTGGCTTCTACACCGTTGGCGTTGTAGAAATGAACACTGAGCAAAGGTGAACTGCGATAATGAAGCTTTGTATACAAGCATCTCTCATATTCAACATCATAAACAATGGATAAGATGACTTTAGCAGACGTAAGCCCATCATAGTCTCATGCACTTGCATTAAAAATAAACAATCTCTTCCGCGCGCTTATTATGATTTTTTTTTTAATGCGAATGTACATGCTGTCACAAATTTTCAGATGTAAGGCTTACCACCACAGGCAATATAATTAAACGCAACAAACGTTATTAAACCCTTATACTAATAGTTCAACCTTTAATGTTGTAGAATTAAAAGCATTCCCTAGAAGTGCAAATGTTATGGCTAGAAAAGTTTATTGCCTTAACCATTGCCATAACATCATGAAATGTGTTCTATACGATAGAGTCTCAGAAGATAAAACTAATTTGCACATATAAAATTATTCATTCAATTTTCTTTCAATATTGAACTATAAGCTTTTTCTCATAGGAATCATTTTTCCTACGAGAAGAAGCTTAAAAGTAAAATCAAACAAAGACTATTATGAAACCCAATATTGGAACCTTTCTATTACGAACGCATATCTATAGAAGGTAAAAGGCAGACATTTTAATCAAACTTTAGGCATATTCAGGAAAATAAGATCTCAGAATCCTCAGCTATTTTTGCTCCGACCTAAAGTAAACAAACATGTCTAATATTGTTTTCCTCAGAAATTTGACAGAAAAACTAAGAAATTTTGGTAAGGAATCCTGTTCACACACCGAGATTGCTGAGAGCTCAGATCTCTCTTTATCCTTAACAAGCCTAATCGTGTACTTTTTGGACTGAAACTTACAACCTGTCAAGTTTTGGAGAAAATTCCAAAAAGAACGAACATGAAAATTCATATTTTCAACTTCATATAAATTCAGAGGACTCCGGTACAGCCTTCGTCGAACTACAGTACAATGTTGTTTATATTTCTACCCACAAAAATCCGATTGAAATGAAATTCTCTAATAGCGGCTATCTCAATTCAAACAAAATCCTATATGCAGGAAGGAAACCAACCTTTTAATAAATTGCCAAAAGAGGTTCATCGGAAGAACGTATATGGTACATGTCTACTTCTGTCCCTTATCCAATATTGTTTCTCAAGTTATTGATGGTAAAAAAAGTAAATTGCTACAAAAAAACGAAAATTAACACTTATTTGAACCAAGTTCACAGTACTTTTCTCCCTTCCAATTCACTTGACACTGATTTATATACTGTGATATAATACAGACTTATGGCCTATGAACTATGATATTCTTGGCCACTTTATATTTTTGGAATCTCAGAGAACATTGTATTCTCATACATTTAAAAACAATTCTTCACAAAATTCTACACTACTTGTGTTGTCAAGTATTGAGAATTTATATTTTACAATTTTTTGCTCAATTATATTCATCCCTTTGTACACTTGATTTTCCATTGTCGATGCTCATCGAATCGAATGGGTATTATATACAAAACTATCAAGCTTTTTTAGTACCAGATTTTTGAATTATTCTCTTCAGAGCAGCTAGAATAAAAGCTCTTGTTGGTTTTTATGTACACGTCTCATCTCATTGTCGACGTCACCAGAAGGTGTTATTAAAGCATCTGGTTTTTTTTTCAATGCCGTCTATAGGGAGTTTATTGACCCCATGATGATTTCTTAGCACCCCATGTCTTATGTGTGTGGGAGAGTACAATTATTGGGATAGGTCTTTTCTCGCTTGGTGCATCAGCTTTTAGTTTGAGAAACTAAAGATGAACAAAGCTAAATTATTTAGTTGCTTCTCATGTGGAATGAGAACTATAAAACTTTTAATAATTACATTTTAGTATATGAATGGCAGCAGTTTTATCAAACCAGTTTTAAAACATTGGGCGAAGAGTGGAGTGTTACGAAGGGTTATTTTTATAGGTAGTTACGTTAAGTACCCTCGTTTTCTCAAATTATTCTCGCTTTCAATACAAAATAGAAATTATATATGCATTATTATTGTTTGTTGATTATAAAAATGTTAATTAAGAAAGTGTTTACCTAATTGATGTAGATAAAGTCAGTGTAGAGAATCTTCATATGCCAAAGATTTATTAATTTTAGTTCAAAATTGAATGGATAAATAAAATTCGATAATTAAATAAGTAGATGCCAGGAACGATGACTTTTTGTTATTTGGCTTGTTCAGGAGGGCTCAGCAAAAGGAGGGCTAAGCAAATGTTATCGGTCAAAAAGTGAGTAAGCGATTGCAATATTTTCTTACCTCAATAATTTGACAGAAAGGAGAATTGGCAAATTGGCGAAGAAGGGTTTTATTAGGTAGGAAATCATTTTATTGTATGTTCGTTAAGCTGTTAACTATGGGGTTCGGGAGATATTCGCCTTCAAAGCACCGAAAGGAACAATAATGCAACTACAAATTTGGACATTATCTATTTGACAACCCCAGTATAATATCTTAGTCCAATATTTCACGATGATTCTTTTTTCTCCTTTGGACTTAAGAAAATTCGAAGAGTCAGATGCAAAGAATCATCGTGTTATATGGGCCTAGATTTGTGTATGATTTATTACGTTTTCATTTGAGTAGTCGTGCCATAAGTTCTGTTACAAACGTTCAAAATGTATATTTTCTAAGTGTTAGCTAAAAATTTATCATAAATAATGAACAATAAGCTTAAAAATAGACCCAAGTTTGATTTTTGTAAAAAAAAAATTATCAAGTCAGAAATATCGAATTCGTAAGTTTGTTCGGGTGGCAAAAACAAAACGCTTCAGGACAACTTAATAACTAACAACTAAAAGAGGAGATTTGAGAAGTTGTGTATACGGTTAGGCGTTAGGGTCGTGACAGCAGTAGCAGCTAACATTCCAAGAAAAGCCATGCCGTAGTAGAAAGTGATGGCCAGGGAGATATAGGAATGATAAAAGATCCATGTATGTTGTCACTCATTAGAAATGACCTTGGATGAGATCCATCCATCGTACAGTAGGAAAACTATCAAATGCTGTTCGTTAAGCTCATATGACACTACATTTTGTACCTATTCATTATATTTCTCATTAAATGTGTTCTTAAGAAAGAGAAAACATTTCCCTTCAATTAGTTTTCAAAATTACAATGTGTCCCAAAAGTGAATATATACATCACAAATAAGTGTTCTGCAGGGTCAAGTGTATACTTTCTTTTGTGACTAAGTGTGTCTTGAAATTATTTTCTAATTCTAAAATGTTAAACGGGCTTTACGCTTGCAAAAATTATCTAAGAATTTTTTTTTTCGATGAAACTATTTTCTCGGTTGAGTACAAGTGCAAAAAATTAAATGATAAAGTACATGCAACGAGCTCTTAAGAACCTTAGATGATGATTTCTAGGGTTCAGAGAGTCCTTAATCAGCTTTGTTGATGATTATGTGTGTTGATGATTATGTGAAAGTGCCATTAAGCTCCGTTTTTGCAAAAAGGATGATCCATACAAGGGTTTAAAGCTGTATTAAAAATTGCTGATTAACTTTTTTGTGCACCTTTAAAATCTTCATGAAAGCACTAGATTTCCATAAATTTTCTTAGCATTTCAATTATAAATATATAAATTTATAAATACATAGTAAAAAAATCGTTTCCAAAACAAATTACATTTACCATTAGGTTTGTTTGATGTCGGCACGTTTTACAGTTGTGAATTTATTTCCTAAGAAACCTGGGATGAGTCACAGCGTCTTCGGTGCACGCTCCAAGTCAACACAATGCAAATAAACTGCGGTGAAAAAAGTGTCACATAAAACACCTGAGTGCGATTTCAGGGCAACCCAGTTCAACCCAGTGCCGACATCGAACAAACATAAAGATCACAGTACACATATTAAAGATTATATCTTCCGATGTGTCAAAATCTCAGAGACCCCTGTCAGTTTTTTGAATGTTTACTGTGACATGTTCAACCTATTTGAAATTAAACATTTAGGTTTTCAGGTTTCTGTATTTTCCAAACTTCCGATTGGCCAGAATTCAGAAATCTGAATCTTCATTACTGAAATTGATGCATTGAATGCACTTCCATTCCATTTTTGTTCATTATCTGACAACCGGTTTTTGAAAACATGCGCAATATAATACCTTTAATAGGTCTGTTTCTTTACCAGCCCGCGGGTTCCCAAAGTAACCCAAATCTACCCAAAACGTGTTTCTTTACTATTTTCTGACACGAAAATGCCAGAGCTTTTGACTTTTTTCATTTCCCCTTCAGCAAGAATCTACCCGAACATTTTAGTTCCGGCACTTTCTTGCTTGTCAAACAAGAAATCAGCTGATCGAAAAATTTTAAATTAAATTTGTCAAGTAGCGTATATAAAATGGATTAATTTAAATAAATTAAATGAAAATGATACAATGGAGTCAAATATAAATTAAAATATTTCTTCTGGTATCTTCTAATAGAGCCCAAAATGATAAGTGCAAATGTTAAGAATTGAAATTGCATAATTTTGTATGCGTTGAGTCTACAAGCAATAAAGTCGAATGGGTAATTTACACCGCAACAAACCTGAAACATCCCAAATACGTTTCTTTACTTTTCATTTCTGGTTAAACATTACAACAACAACATCAAAAAGCTCATGCCCAAACTTTTTCCCGAACTTTTTCCCAAGCTTTATCCCAAAAGTAAAGAAACAGATCTAATATGTGTACTGTGATCCTAGAAAGACTATGAAGTGATTTCAACGACGAATTTATACATCTTAAGTAATTGAAAAATGTACCTACATCTTAGGTAATTGAAAACATTTGAAGAGCTTTTGAGCAAAAAGCACCTATAGAGGTTGCAATTTAATTTTTATTTCAAATCATCCGTCAAGAACGGCTTCTATACTGCTGTCATAATGAAAAAGGGCATACTATCTCCATTTTAGTAGTTTTAAGATAAATGCATTTTAATGATTTTGCTTTTCTCACCTTAAAATTGAATAATTTTGTAAATTTTTAAGACCGTGAGGATGTTATTTTACTATGCGCCTAGGTGATAGTAAATTTTGTGATGACTTTGAAAAATTAACTTGCGAGTTTCAAGCTTATTAGATCATATTAGGACACATAAGCTGCTTGCTTGAATTCTGCAATGAAATTCGCGTTCGTTATTTTGTAGCCATTTGCAGTTGGAAATATGAGTTTTAGTCTTTAAAAATAGTAAACTATTTGAAAAAGTAAATTATGGTAATAGCTCAATTTTTGAATTTTGGTATTTGCGACCGTTTTTTTAGGACGGCAGTATACCTACAATTTCAGATTTTTTTTTTTAAATTTCTCGGAAATATTGAATAATAATTTACCAAATTATGTTTTTTGAGTATATGGTATTGTAATTAAAAAATTATCAATTCAGTTTTTATGTTTTTGTTTCTTAGAGTTCCCGTGCGCAAAAAATGTATGCAAATATTCTCGCATGCCAAAAATAATTGAGGTGAAATGCAAAATTAATTGCTTGCATGGGTCTAGTTTCATGCGAAAAAACCATTGCTGAAATGTAATGCAAAACAATGAACCGGCAATTGTTTTGCATGTGAAAAACGTATGGTTACTGATGAGCAAGTGAGTAAGCCGGACGAAACGCCGATTTGTAGGACTAAAGGCCATAAAAAGATATTTTGAATCAATAGTTCAACAAGTCCAATCCTTAATGCCAATTGTTCTACTTGGGTGATTTATTTCAGTAGTATATATAGAATTTGTATTATAAAAAATAATTTTATTGTAAGTTAATGACTCTATGGGTGCTTTGGCCAAGGCAAACATTTTTTTTCTTGAATTTTATACTTGGTACTTTAAATTAGGCTTTTATTCAGAAAACATGAAATTTTGGTTTAGTAGTTTTCTCTTTATGTTACCTAGGTACCTAGGTAGTACGTTTTGTTTTGGGAAGATAATGGTAGGAAATTTTATTTGCAAGTGTCAACCGTGAAGATACATATATACATTAATATTAATATATTTGTTTGTTATAAAGTTCCGATGGCACAATGCGCTGCCTTTTGAGAGTTAATAAAGTGCATGGTTTAAATAAAAATTCACATTCTTTATTTATTTACATATTTTTCTACGACATAGAACGTTTTTGCTAAAGCAGACTTAAAGATTATTCATTCACAATTCAAGCGAACGTAAAAATATTTCTCTTCTAATTGCATGCAGTCTTTGTTTAAATGATACAACAATCAAACATACACTGGAGTACCTTGAAACTTGCCCGAAGCAAGTAATTATGCAAGTGTTGTTTTTATTCAAACACTAGGAACCAACTAAACGACATGCACCGCCTTGGTCAAAGGAAAACTCAAGGAAGTCGATTTAAAACAAAAACTGTCGGCGGGAATACTTTGTGCTGCAAAAAGGAATTTAAAGCCGTTGATAATGCTAGCATTCGGTCAGATAAGTTGCTTAACTGGCCAATGACCTGACCTAATCGTGACGACAACAAAGAAATGTATGAAAAAAACTAACAGAGCAACAGATCTTTGACTTCGATTAAAAAAACCAAAAAAGACAAGGTAGTATTCAACAATAAAACTTACCTCGTGTGCCTTGGGATGTTGATGGTTACAGTTGTGATCAGCGGATGCATCCAAGTATCCGAATGAGGCTACAAAAACTATGCACACAAATAGCAATATACTCGTCGTGCCGGGTGTGGACGTGGAGCAAAAAAATTGAACTTTACGTCTCTGCATCATTTTGCATAGAACAACAGACATAGTTGGAACCGGGGGAGGAGCACTGCCGACAAGCAACATCAACAACATCAACTACAAAACCAGAATTTACAGCCTTCGGCCTCGCTATCGCTGTTCTCGCTGGTGCCACCACTCAGATGCATGCAGACAGACAGACACGGTCCCGCTCACTCAACAATAAAAACAAAACAAAAAAGATATAAAGTATCTTTTCTTCGATTCGGATTTTAAATGCAAAAAATAAATCGAGGTCTAAATGACGTGTGGCCACAGTGGTTGGATAGTAAATAATGGAATCGCGTACGTTTGTCCCATTGGCATTATGTTTTTAAAAGTTGGATTCGCCGCCACCGATTGGATTTGGATTCACCGCACACACCGACTTCGACGGACTGAACCGACTGACCGTATCCAACAATAAACAATTCAATAAAATCCACTAAAATCTTGGTCTCGAGGAATGAATCTCTCGTTTCTTCGTTTCGTCACCAAAAATAGAGATACGCTGTGACCTGTGAGATACTACCGAACCGATTTTTTATGAAATAACTTTCGGTTTCACTGTTTTCACAAAAAATATGAGCAGTTATTTGCATAACTTACTCATTCACCCAATAGAATTTATGTTAATACACTTTTATCTTTCTTCGAGGTTTTCGTGGGCTTCCGGAAAAATTCGATAGAAATTGAAAAATCGAAGGCGGCGTACGAAGGATTTTACATTTATTTTCTTTCAATTTCGATTTGTTTTGTACAGATAAATCCGAGAGAGATTCATTATTTTCCCATTTTCACTGAGTTGTTCGGTTTCTCTTCGATGAAATTAATTGTTCAAGTTAAATTAATTGGGGCGATTTATTTTATTGTTCCGTGAGATGTTAGTGACTTACATTTGCGACGACGACCAAGACGATGAGGACAAGTTTGTGCGGTGCAATTTGTGAATTGTGAATCTGAGTCGATGACAGTCGAAAACGACTAACTAAATACGAACAGAAAACAACCAATTTCAGTCAAGGCAGAGGCAGACGGCACTGCACAGACACATGTGTATCAGCTCAGCAGCGCATTGCGTTTCTTGAATGGAAATACGATATACGGGAATAGGTGTGTAAACAGAGAGTAATTAGGCGAGTGTGTTGGTGGCAAACAAAACAAATACATTTAAGTGTGAGTTTGACAGATGAATTTCCACGCACACTATTTTAAAAAATTAACCACAGGGCGTAGTCAGAAAGATTAACATTAAAAATCTAGGGGATATATTAATAGTATTCACGAAACGATGTAAACTTTTCGACGTAGTAATGTTTTTTAGTTTACGATACATGTTTCATGAACACCCTTTTGAAACGGCTTTTGTAAACATTATAACTAATCCGTCAAATAAAAAGAAACTTTCGTCCAATTTTGACTTCCATTTTTATTTTAATTATATCTTTCCTCAGCCATTTTGATTAAAATGTGTACCGTTTTGATGTTTAAAATTTTAGTTTTTGTTTCTTTTTCTTTCAGAATAAGTTTAAAAGTTTAACACGTTTACCTTTTTTATTTACGATACAAATTTATGTAAAAAAGTTTACGATTTGTTGGAAAAGATTTCTCATGCAAATGTTGACAGTTCGTTTACGATGTAGTAAACTTTTCGACGATTACGATGTTTACAATAGTTTTCCGACGTTGAAAGAATACCTTTATTATTTGAATTAAATTAAGTTGTCATTAGGTTCTAATAAAAAGAGAAAGGGGCGACTTTTCATTATGGTAGCTCACCTAGAGAACAATCATTTTCAAGCCATTAGAGAGATTTATTAACCTGTGAAAAACTTAGAATATTACTTCAAGAAAAAAAGTTTATCTAAAAGAATAAATAAATGTTGACTCAGTTATTTTTTGAGTAGTCTTATCGGGTCATAAGGTTAGAAGCACTTACAAAAAATTAATAAAAACCTGTTTTATATAATGTTGTGGCTTTTTTTTAGTACTAATCTTTTTTTATTTATAATGTATCCGGAAAATCGATCGTTTAAATAATTTTATAGTGATTTCAAGTGATTTAGTTAAATCCCACTCAAGGTCATTAAAAGGTGTGAAAGGTGAATCGATCCTTATTTTTCATCGTATTGCTTTCTTCAAACATCAACGTTCCATGTGAGCTTGCCCATAAATAAATTATTACTTGAAGGTGTGGTATGAATATGGTGGCTAAGGCAGGAAGTAAGCGTTTTGACTTGTTATAAATGATTTAACCAAGTGGGTTGTATGGATAGAGGCATATTTTTATTGAAAAATCTATAAGGTTAGCTCAAAAAGATAGTTGATCTTCGAACACACTTTTTCTGGCAAAGATTTTTAACCATTTCCAGTCTTGTTAGTACTTTAAGCTTCCTATCTTGCTATAGTGAAATATTGCTCTTCAAAATAGACGGCACCTTTTCTGCCTTGATGATAGTTCAGAAGTAGCTCCTTTTTAATATTATGTAAAAAGTAGTTACAATCATCTGGTTTATCACGTTAATTTGTTTTTCGTTGTAAAAATTACATTCTGTTGTACATCTTAGGTAGAGTAGTCTATCTCAAAACACATGCATTGATGCTTCTTGGTACAGTTAAAAGTGTTTTGTTTTTAATCTTTAACCACTCTTAGTGGTCAACACTTCGAATAACGTAAGGCTTAATCCATGATATTAGCTCAAAAACAGTTGAGTTGGGTGTTACGAGTATTTTAAGGATTTCTTGCGTTTCGAAGGGAGTTGAGTGGGATTTTTTTTAAATTGTATGTCCTATAAGAGGGGTCGAACTCCTTAACTATTTGCTGAAAGCATGATTACTTCACTTGATTTTTTGAGCTATTACGTGATTTAAAAGTCTTGCACAGAGAAAATCATCTATTTTTGGGCTTGCCTCCAAAGTCCAAAATTGTTTCTTTTCTATTTTTACCAACGACCACAATTTATAATTGCGCAAATATATAAATTTAACCTTGTCAGGGGAATTCAATAAAAATTTAAAAAAAATCGAAAAGAATTTTGAAGTAAAATGTTCATACGTTAGAATGACCATACATATTTTCTTAAAAAAAAAAAAGATTACCTTGACAAAAATGTGACCTCAAATTTGCATAAAACACATTTTTTATACCTTTAGATTTGAATATCTCACAAATGTGACATTTTAGAGAAATTTTAAGTCCAGATTCACACTCAGTGCATCATAAACCATCAGAAAAGTATATTTTGGTTTATGTTGGAGACAAACATTTAAAATTTTCACATAAAGTAGTTACTTAGTTCTTTCAAGTGGATTTTGGAAAACAGTACGCCAATTTTCAACTAGTGTTTGAGTCCAAGTGTGATGTGGCAGGAAAAAACCTTATGAAGAGATTTACTGGAAATTGTGTATTCTTTCAATGGCACTTTCATGTAATTTTTGAATAATTGGTAGTTTTCGAGCCAATAGTGAAAAACTTCAAAAAAAAAAATGCAATTTGCCTCAGTTCTTGCAAGTTTTTCCATGTTGTGTCACTTACTTTAGCCGCAAACCCCAGTTTTATATTTAGCACCCCCAAAAACGTAAAAGAGGGACAGAATCAAAACTACCCTTTGCTCGCTAAGAACTTTTTTGAGCACGAACTCACTGAACTAATATAGCATTCATCAATTTTCAGTCGAATACCAGAAACCAGGTTTAGAAATTTCACTAAATTTTTGAGAAATTAAAAAAAAAAAGACTTGAAAAAAAAGACAATGGAAATTTATTTAACATGTGTTTCGTTAACCATAGGGAGTCATATTACCCTTTTTAAGTTTCTATGCTACTGCATTAACGTTCAACACCTCAATCTCATCGATTCATGTGATTATGAATATAATATGCACATAGCCATGCTTTGCTCTCATTGCGAAGCTGTGTGTGTGGGTTGTGAATAGAAGTATGGTGTGTAAAGAAATGTCAAACTGACAGTGGTAGGAAAGATACAAAATAAATGAAATTCACCATAGTGATGATGATAACACAGTCTGTATTGATAATGCAGTGTATTTTTAAACTACCCTATCCAATTTGATGCATCCGGTTGGTTATTTTTTTTTTAAATATTGAATCAAATCAATTTTTCTTTTGTAAAATAAATCTTGCTCTCCTTCTGATAATCATAAAGTTGGAAAAATAACATAATAAAATATAAAAAAGCAGAGACAGTGGCGTAATATTACTTAAAATGTAAAGGAAAACATAAATTCAAAACAAAACAAAAGAAAGCTGCCTTACCCCAATGTGGTAAGTGAATATCCGTTAAAATTTAATATAAAGTACAAAAATGAATAATCAATTCAATTCAGTTTTCGAACGTTTTTAACGGCAGTTTATTGAAAAATAAAAATCAATTACATATTCTAAAAAAAAAAAAAAAACTAGAAATTGAACTATTTTTGGACTCAAAAATTGGCATTAATTTCAGTTTATACAAAAAAGGTGAAACTCGTCACAGAATGTTTTCACTTATGTTATTGGCCTTTATCATAAACAAGCTATTGAAAATTTGTTCGTCGAAAATGATTATTAAGAGGTCCTTCATCAGAATATCCAGCTATTTCCTGTGGAACAATACCAGATTCTTCTACTGATGAACATGGCCGGCACATGCACTCGAGAGGAGCTTTTGTTAGAACCTGGAAAAAAATATTAATAAGGTTTTTCATTTTTTTTTAAATGTAATCAAAGTTTTCTGAAGAACTGAAGTAAGATTGACCTTTTTAAATTTTCTTTCTCCGTTTTTAGCTTTTGGACAGAATAGTGAAACTGCCGCTTCACGTTCACCAGACTCTTGGCAGCACATGCATGATCGTTCCATCTGCCAAATTTTACTTCCAGAGACCTTTTATGTTTAAGGTTAAATTTTAAAAAAACAACTAGCTAGTTAAATATTTAAAAGTTTTACTTGCAAATAACTGGCACAACGGCCAACACAAGCAAATGATGGTATTGGCTTCGGGACACAACCTGGATATTGTAAGACGTGTATTACAGGAGTAACTTGACAATCATCACCGATATGTGATACTTCTGCAAATGGAAATAGATGGGTAAGTCCAAATATATACAAAGTATGATAAATAAATTTATATAGTCCAGTCAACGAAGACCCAAAATTATCAAATAAATGCAATAAATCATGCTTTCTGGGTTAATATTTTATATCGTAGGGGGGTGACCCCCTGTGGTAACATACTTAAGGTAGAACTAGAATAGGCGGAAGCCAGTGAACGTGGTCGTATAAAATTGAGCGCAAACAAGAAATTCATATGACGCACACATAATTGCGTATTGGTACTCTTCGTTTAGTTTTCGTTAACTTTTGCCGTCGGACGAGAGAGCTCTTTTGCCAACCGCGCTTTCGTAAGTGGACGTATACAAAATAGAATGGTGGAAGCAAACTAAAAAGAATTTGGCGCTTTGTGTATAGTTTTCAGCTGTTTTATTTTTTGTTTGATGAAGGATGAGTGAAGTCAAATTTTTTTTTTTTTCAATTAATTTTCGTAGTTTTGCAAAATAAATAAATTAAAAGCCTATCACTCTTCGCTATGAATATGTAAAAGAAAATTAACATTGAACCAACAATTATCTACTTTTTTCACTTTCTACCATTTGTGCATTATGGGTCACTTGTCAAATTGATGTTTCAGAAACCTACTTTTGAGGCAGTTTTGACATAAGCTTCCGACACCTACCGCCTATTCTAGTTCTACCTTTAATAGGTGCGTTTTTTCCATGCCCGGAAGGGCTTGGATGAAAAAAACCGACGTCGGGGATAAGTAATTAACATGTTAAATGCAACAGCAACAAAGTCCTTATGGGCTTAAGGTAGCACTAAACGACGAACATGCTCGGTGAACTTTTTCGTTTGCGTTATCCCCTACATGACGAACATATTTGGCGAAGAATCGGTGACGTTCACAGCAACAATGAGGTTTGCTCAACGAACACGACAAAATCGAAATTTTTCACCAACAGCGAGCCGTCCGCGAACCAGCCCCTACACGACGAACATATAGCGAGCACGAACAAGTTCCGCGAGCATGTTCGTCGTTTAGGGCTAGCTTTAGCTAATCCCAGAAAATTTTCGGGGCTTAGCTTTATCCCAGATAAAAACTGTGTTACCGGTACGAATTTCATGCTTATTATCGATAGTTTGTATGGAAACTCCATTTTTTTTCTATGATGGCATCGTTTAGCCCCGATGTCTTTATTTTGGTCCGATTCCTCAGAGCTTGCAAGAAAACACACCTAATGTCTTCAGCGCAGAGGATCACGAGCTTAAGGGAGGGGGGGAGCGTTGAAGGTCCGTTTTTGTAGTTTTTCGGGAATATTTTGAGAAATGAGTGGCTAAGCGGAAAAGTTTTCACCACAAAATTAATGATTATTTAACTTTCTACAAAAAAACGTTTTAGTCATCTTTTTCATAGGAGTAAGGTTAAAAAAGATACGAGGAGTAGAAACTTCAAATATTACTTCTATTGCAAATCATTACATGTTTTTATTATTCAAACGTGAAAATAATAATAACAAAAGTAAAAAAGATATTCTTACTACTTAATTAATACAAATAGGCAAAAACGCAACGATTTTTTGATGATTACTTTTGTTTTCAATTTGAGTTACAAGTAGCTAATTACAACTTTCCGTTAACATGTAATTAGTAATTAAATTTCTTCGATTACCTTTAAATGTAATTGAAAAAGTGTTGGAAGATTTCATTTACAAGAAATCTAAATTGATTTTTTTTATCATTAATTCTCATTTCTCAACTCTGCTATGCTCGAAGGGGTTCTTAAGTGGTCGGAAGGAAACAAGTGATTACACGGAAAACAGATGACGCTTCCACTTCACTTAAGTTAAACTGACATTTGGTGAAATAGAAATGCCAAAAAGAGATATAGATGTAAAGTACAGTATGGATGTGTTTCTGTTTTGACGATACGGAAACGTAGGTACTTTTCGTATGTTTCTGTGTTCTTTCAACAATTATAGTTCTACCTTAAGGTTATAACTCATGCAGAACTCAATCATGTATACTTTTCTGATCTTTTCTGTACAGAACTAGACTTATTAAACGCTTTTTATTAAATAACCCTAGACTTTACACAAGGGTATTGTAAACTGTACAGAGTCGTTCCCATAATTTCACAGGAAATAATGATGTTTTTACAATAGAAAAATTAAAATCGCTTACCATTTTCGGATGGCAAGTTAATAGTTGAATCCGCATTAACCATTCTAACAAAAGAATTTCCACAAATATAAACACAAACTAATAGAACAACCTTGATTGAATATTGTGTGGCACCACTTATCACTTGACACGAATTCATATTTTTCTTCAATTTAAAAACAATTTCTACTCACAGCACTTCCGATCAACTGGACTAGAAAAAACCTTGTAAGGACTAAACGCACATGGCACCGTCATTTATATGTCACAAACTCATAGTGGCACAATAATTCGTTTGAACACTTCTCAGGCCCGCCTATTGCTCACTTTTTTGTGGAATAATAATGTATGTAGGTACTTTGCTAAGAGTATATAGGGACACTGTCATAATTGCGAACACCAAAATCACATTAGTCAAATGGGCGGCACACCACCCGTTCGCCATAGGATTTTGTCTTAATCATGTTGGAATTTATAGCCTTTTTTGCAACCGTTGAAAACCCTCTGGGCTTGTAGGGTGGATTGAAAGTTATAAGCAAAAGATGTGATGTGTTGGCCTTGTTTTTTTTGTTTTTCTTTAGAACAAAAACATGACTCTGACTAATGCTGACACAAAGAAATTTATGAAATTTGTCATTATGGTACCTCTAGCTCTATCCAACGACGTGTTTGTGCTTTATTTCTAGTTAAGATTAAGCATTGAGTGTGTATTAAGTGGTTAACGTAAGAACAACTGAAAGATGATGACAAATAACAAATATTGAACAAAAATTTCTCTGTAGATACTAGGTGTTATGTTTATTATTTGGTGCTATTATCCTTTTTTTCAAAACAAAAACATGAGTAAATTTTGCTTCAACTTCAAAGGTCCTTTTCTGACTCATGAGTATCAACAAATTGAAAAAGCTGAAATCAATATTAGTTTGTATAATTAATTACTTTGATTAGGGCAGAAAATTTTGTTTCTTTTATTAAGTACAATTCAAATTTTCTTGGAATCAATCCAAGACCTAGGTTGTTTTTCCCCTGGACTCTTCAAATGATTGAAAAGTTCGCAAGCCATTTTAAATCTTTCTCTTCTATCGACTCAATTAAAATTGTAATATTGGTACCATCTTCAAAAACATTAAACTCGTTGTCATACTATTTTGACTGATTAACTGAGGTCCAATCTTAGTTAAAGTTTCAAGAAGATGTGAATCTAGCTAGTAATATGTTTAATTCATCTTTGGACATTAGTTCACTCGCCAAAATTGGTGAGTTAACACCTTAAGGCTGGTAACCACGGTAACAAACACCGCACACGCCTTTCTTGTGTAAAATTTCGTTGTCTTTGTTTTTTCGTCGTTCGTTTGTCGTTCTCATGTAAATGGTCTCAACTCGGAAACTAAGCCAAATTTAACAGTTTTTGGCTTAAAACTATTTGCTCAAAATTTTATTTAATAAACAAATTTAAGGAGGGAAAGTTAACAAAACCCAACATAACAAAAATTGAAAAATCGAAGGATTATGGCAAAGTAAAAACAAAAAATAGCAGAGAAATACTCATTCAAACTTTACCATTTCTCATAATTTTTGGCAGTTTTGGCCCGAAAGCCCTTTTTTCGGTACAACATGACAAATTTCACATTCTGTAAAATATTCGAACTCAAGATTTTTATGAAATACACAACACGATTATAAAGAATATTTAAGAAGTAAGTAATCTTGCAATTTTGTTTTCCGGCCCTCTCTAAATGCTTCTAGATCTACATACCTACACACAAACGGTGGTCCGATTTATATAAAACTTCGTACTAGGTCCAAGGAAATGAATTGTTTAAAAACAACGGCAACACTCTTAGCTATGTGCTGTATATTTTTTGAAAGCTTGATAGACTTAGAGCCGATAGCAGAGCAGATTTTGGGTGTTAATGATAGCAAAAAAAAGAAGTAAAGACTTCGAAAGCTTCGTCTAAAGCTATTTTAAAAATCGAAGTCTGGCAATCCAGTAATCGAGTAAGCTAAAATTGTTTTTCACCCTTCCCAAGATAAGCTCCTCGGATCGCATATCACGGAACCCAAAACCATTTGAGTGTATAGTTCGCCCTGTCCGAATATTTAAAAAAAAAAACGTTTTTCGCTATGAATTTTGAATTTTTTAAACGGTCTGACAGGGTGAGCTATGCACTGGAATGGTCTCGGATATCAATAAAGTCTCAAAACTTTCGGGGCTCTGGGAAGCCACCCCAGTTTGTCCCAAGGTAGCGTCGTCGCCAAAATCCCAAAAAGGACAGAATTACGAATGCCAAAAATCTCGGATGCCTTTGAGATAAATCCCGAACTTTAATACTTTTTAAGCAGAGTTGGGAAAAAAATGATTACTTTTTGTAATTTTGTTCAACTTCCATTTCAATTACATTTAATTAGTCATTAAACTTTTTTTTCAATTACATATCCTACCTGTCCTCAATTCAGGTTCTGGAAATCTTTATATACCTATACATATTTTTTTTTTCAAAAAAGTTCCCCCATCCGGTGTAAAAGACTTTAATTTTCTTTTTTTAAACTTTAATGTTTCTTAGAAAAAAGTTTTGTTATTTTTTTTTATTACAAAACTACTTCCTTGTAGTTACACTACATACATTAAATTAGTCTACATTTTAAATTTAATTTATATAAAAAAGATATCTACAAATTCAGACTTATTTATTTATCTCAGCATGTAAGACATAAAAGCCAACAAAGCAACGGTCAAAGATCTTATGCCTATGCTTGTGGCACTATTTTTGAAGTCTTTTAAATATTGAACCACAGGGGCCAGTCTCTTCTCAGACCATTCAAGGTTCTGCTTTACAGTTTCGGCAGCCTTTGTCAAAGTCTTTTGCGAACTTCCAAATTTAGAGCCACTCTTGGCAATGAATGCATCGAGTTTAGTTTGTTGTTCTTTCGTGGTGAAGCGTGATGCTATGTTTGAAATCTCAGTTGCCACTGCTGAATAGGAACCCATACTGTTAATACAAAAATTCAAAAATAATTAATTATATAAAATCGAATGAGAATAAGAACCTACGCTTTTTGTAACTCCTCAAAATTTTCAGTAACCAAATCAAAAACTGGCGTAACATTCTCAGCATTTTCGGTGTAGAGTGTCGATAGTGCTGAAGACTTGTCCTGGCGACGAATGTCACTGCTTAGTATATTTTTGAAGTGACGTTCCACAAGTTTCGGCTTCCGAACACAGCCCAAATTATTAATAATTAAGACTTGTTCTGTTGGAACTTGTTCAGCCTTCATCTTTTGATACAGTTTCTCATAGTCAGATTCATCACCATCACGCATAACTGTGCAATAAACTGCCCCACGAATATTTACCGGAACAGGTTCTTTGTCCATTTTTCGGAATAATTTCAATGATTCGGCGATACAATCTTCATGGCCGTATTTGCAGTTCCATGAAATAACCTTGCTGCGGGCATAGATATCTAGAGTTTTGTCTTTCTCACTCTCTACAAAGCCAAGTGCATTGTAAGCTTTCTTGGTCATTTTGATAATGTAGTAGGCAAAATTGCCCTTGTCCAAGCCGAGACGAATGGCCAAAAAGTCAAAACCATTAAATGCTGCCGTCCATGGGAGGTAGTTGGTTTCAGTTTCCAAGTAGTTGAGGCACATCAATGAGAGCTCGTACTTCAGTTGGCCTGCACGAGAAAGAGCCAGCAGATCGTCAACAAACTGAGCCCGATTAAGTTCGTGAATGCCATCCCAATTTTGAGAACTCAAGGCATGGTGAATTTGATGCCAGGCTGGAGTGCTGTAGTTAACACGATAGTAACCGGTTTCTTGGATATTTCCTATAACCCATTTGATAGGGTCTTTGAAGTTCACTGTCACTTTGTCAGTCTTAGCTTCCAGGTAAAGATTTGGAGTGGTTGAATTGAAATCTTTCTCCAAGCTTGTGGTGTAGGTAAACGGAACAGTGTACAACAGGCTTGCATTACTTCCATCTCCTGGATTGAGCAGAAAACGCTTCTGTTCAATAGTCATGCTCTTGGAATCCTGAGCAACCTCAATATGAATAACGGGGTAGCCAACTTGTTCAGTGAAATTTGTTAAAACTCCATCGGCGTATTTTTTTGTGGCTTCTGGCCAATTAGCTTTCCAATGGTCAAAGATGTTCTTTGGAACCGTGTTGGAGTATTTGCTGCAAGAAATTGTCAAAACTACTTGCTAGAAAGTGAAATTATAACTCGAAACTTACAATGCTTTAAGGTATTCTTGAAGAGATTTCTGGAAGTTTTCCTCCCCAATAGCGTGTTTAATCATCCGGATGATAGAACCACCTTTGTTGTAAGAAATGCTATTAAACATGCGAGATAGATCTTCTGGAGAAGCTGCAGTGATGTCACTCATGGGATTTGTGCTATTTGTTGAATCCATTCTGAAGACACTATGAATCTGATCGACAACAAATTGTTTGTCCATTTCTAATTCTGGATGAACCTTTAAGCAAATTGAAAAAAACACAAAATTTAGAAAAAAAGATTGTAGTTTTTTGTTGTCTTCTGATTTTCAACTAACCTCAGCTGTCATAAAGTATTGGAAATATCGAGCGAAACCTTCATTGAGCCAAGTATAGCTCCACCATTCACAAGTTACCAAGTCTCCAAACCACATATGAGCTTGTTCGTGGGAAATGACTCCAGCAATGGACTGTTTAGCGGAAAGAGTAGTTGAACCTTCGTCATAAAGCAAAGCACGTTCCCTAGATAAGCAAGATTATTTTTATTTACAGTTTTTGATTAAATTTAAAAATTTCTTCGGCTAACCTGTATGTAAGAAGCCCCCAGTTCTCCATTGCCCCAGCTGAGAAATCAGGAATAGCCGCTAAATGCATTTTGTCCACACCGTTTTCGTAGAAAGGCAATTTTGTGTATTTATCGTATTCTATTAGAAGCTTACTCCCCACCTCGGAAGCATATTCGGTTTGGCTGTAGTATTCGGGACGTGCAACAACGTAAAATTCACCATCAACATCGTTACGTTCATTGAAATCGGATACAAGGAAAGCCAAGAGATAAGTGGACATAGGAGGTGTGGTTTCAAAGACATCCTTAAAGTAGTTTTTGCTTTAAAAAAAAAAAACAGAAAAATTAATATGAGACACTTCAAAAATAAAAGCAAATAATTTTTTTTTTAGAAGTTAAAAGAATATTTTTGTAAGTACTACTTAATAATATAACCTTAAATACTTTGGGTAGTTCAATTCAGAGTAGGTTAGAAAAAACTGCTTGACAAAAACTTAAAAAAATTAAAAGTAACTTACTCTATACGTTGGGTTGAAATCATGCGGGTGTTACTGACTGTCTTTAAGCCCTTAGGACGAGTTAATGCCATGTCAAAAGTTGCTTTGAATTTTGGTTCATCGAAACAGGGAAAAGCACGACGAGCATGATTTGTTTCGAATTGTGTTGATCCCAACCATCTGAGAGCAAATAAAATTATTATCTAAAAACTCTTTAATTTTTTTAACATTATCAAATTTACTTTGTGACATTTTTACTATCGACATATGAGCTTTTGTAAAATCCATGCATATCATCTTCCATGATACCCTTGTAGACAAAATGCAAAGTGTAGCTTGTTTTGGGCTTTAGGGCTGCTCCCAATGTTAAAGTGAATTTATCCGTAACTTCGTCTATTTCGAATTTCGTTATATCTAATAATGTTTTCGGTGTAGCTGTCTCATATAATTCCCGGACTGTATAAGTTAATCTCTTAGAATGCAAAATAATCGTCTTCAAATTGGACTCGCTGGTTTGGATGGTGATGAAAACCTCACCATCAAAGGTGAATTGTTTTTTGTCATCTCCGCTAAGAAGGTATGGTTTTAATGATATGTTGTAGTTCGATGGAAAGATGTTAGCTGGAATTCGATAGTTAACTTCAGCAGCTGCAGCTTCAGCCAAGGTTTCAACTTCGGTTTTTGTTATAGGAACACAGAGCACTGTGGCACATAGTGCTAAGCTCAACAGGGCTAACATTAGAGACTTCATCTGAAAATAAAAATATCAGGAATATTAAGATTTTTTTTGTTAAGATTGGAATAATTTGAAAAATTAAAGCATATCAAAGGAATAAATAAAAAATTGGTGGTACAACAGCTCGTAGGGAAAAAAGGGCCTAGTGACTTCATACTCTCAACCCCTTCTATTAGAGCTTCAAAAAGTATCCGAATCTTGAAACTATCCGGATACTTATGATTGAGACAGTTGGGATCCTACATTATCCGGATAGTTTCGGATGGTGTCGTATATCCAGATATCCAGATAGTTAAATGAGACAGTTAAGATCCGATACTATTCGGATAGTGTCGGATCCTTGGATCCATATTTAGATCCGGATCCAGTTTAATGAATTTGACAACTCTGTCTCAGTTATTCTATTGGAATTTGCATTAAAAATTACTTAAAAATCATGTGCAAAATGTAAAGATTGTACTAGAACAATTTTTGCAGTTTTATAATCCACAATTCCCCCCATTTTGCTTATAGAAGGTAACGTTTATTTTGTTTAATTACTATTCTCTGTTATACCTGTTCTTAACACGTCAAAGCTCATCATCATCAAAGTGGGTCCGGATTTGAATATGGATCCGAGGATTCGACACTATGCGGATAGGATTATAAGTGTCCCATTTTACTATCCGAATATCTGACACTATTGGGATAGTTTGGATATCCGAACCTGAAACCAGATTTGTTTCAGATATCTGGATATCCGAAATATCCAGATACTTAGAAGCACTAGTTTCAATTTTCGGCCGATTCCGAACAGTTAAGATGAGAATATTGTAGATGGATTTCCTAGTTTATCAAATAACATTTATGTTGATACCTAAAGCTCTTATTGAAATTTTTATCAAGGGAGATTGAAGATTGATTTAGTTGTGAAAATCTTTAAGACTAGGTTTCGGTATCAACATCGACACCATCTTCAATATATACACCCGCAGTAAAAAAAAGTATACTGCTTTGACCTACGTTTTTGTAACTGTCTTGAAGCAAATAGATTCGAACTTCTACTAAAAGACTTACCTGAGAGGTGGGTATGTTCATACCCTTATCTTGTTGACATGGTTTGATACATTCACATCTTAGTGTGACGTTTGTCAAGCATCCACTTTGTACAACCACGAGGCAACAGTCAGTTCTAAGAGGTTATCCAATTCAAGCAATACTTATTAAATTATCCAAAATTAATAAATCGTTAAACTGAATTAGTAAAGGTCTTGTTTTATTTAACTTTACATGGTGCCGAAACCCATTCGACCATAAATAAAATTACTCAAAAATAAAAAGAAATAAAAAGGTATGGCCGACAGCGAAACTTGCAACTTCCTACGGCCACCAAAACCCCTTATTGTAGAACATGATAAGGATATGGCCAAAGAATGGAAGATATGGAAGCAACAATATTCATACTTTGAGATTGCTACTGGTATGGTAAATAAGCCAAATAACATTCAAGTGGCTACTTTTATGTCTGCGATCGGTTATTCTGCGATTCAGATCTACAACACCTTTGCTATACCACTACCGGAGTCATAAAATGAAATAACCCTCGACACAATCAAAGATCTTTTCCAAGCATACTTTATCCCCAAAGTAAATACTACTTTTGAGAGGTATAAGTTCCACAGGATTACGCAACAAGAAAATGAGACTATCGATGAACTGGTAGCTAGACTGCGGTTGCAGTCCCAAAATTATGCTTTTGAAAATCTTTTGAAAAGCATATTGCGTGATCAGCTTATACTTGGTATCCGCAACGATGAACTCCGCACAAAACTACTCTCCGAAGACATAACCCAAAGCCATTGCCATATGCCAGTCCACCGAGCAAGCACAGAAACATGCAGCACAAATATTAGACGAAAACGAAAGAAAAGTGAATTACGTGAACAAGTCATCAACGTCAACAACCCAGAAAAAAAAAGTATTTTACTGTCGCAAGTGTGGAGCGAAACACACGTATCGTAGCTGCCCAGCATATAACCACTCCTGCAGAAAGTGTAAACGTAAACATCACTTCGAAGACATGTGCAAGGCCCCTTCAACCTCAAAGCAAGAACTCTCGCAATCCTCTAAGAAAGTTGACTTGTTTGAGGAATTGGACAGTGATGACAGCTCATTGATAGTCGGTTGCATTTTGCGAGACAAAAAGTCCCAGTATAAGGACAAATTTTCAGAAACCATCTCGATAGCAAAGAAAAATTACCAAATAAAGTTAGATACTGGTGCCCAATGCAATGTTTTGCCAAAAAAGATTGTCGATGAATCTCAGGCAGAGATACGACCCTGCAAGGTAAAAAACCTTATCTCATTTTCTAACCACCGTTTGATCGTTCTAGGTGAATCTATAATACCATGCGTTACCGCCACCAAACAATGCAAAATTGCATTTAAAGTTGTTGATGCAAACATTCAGCCCATACTTGGAGCGAATGCGTGTGAAAAGTTTGGACTAATCAACAGAATTAATGAGATGAACATCGAAAATGATATTTACGAAGGTCTAGGCTGCATTAAGAACTTCGTGTACGATATTGATTTAGTGCCCAATCCTCAGTTTGAAATAAGTGCTCCACGGCGTATCCCTTATAAAATTAGAGATCAAGTCAAAGAAGAATTGGACAGAATGGAGCAACTTGGTGTAATAGAACGGACTCTGGAAGCTACCCCTGCCGTTTCACCCATGTAGTCGTGCGTAAGGACAGCAAAATCCGTATTTGTATTGATCCCACGTCTATAAATAAGAACATTCTTCGTCGTCATCATCCAATGTAGTCATTAGAAGAAATCGCAGCCCAGCTCAAAGGTGTCAAATACTTTACAATTCTGGACTGCAGAAAGGGTTTTTGGCAAGTGCAGCTTTCAGATCGAACGAAAAAGATTTTAACGTTTGCTACTCCTTGGGGTAGGTATAGTTGCAAAAGACTTCCCCTTGGAATTTCATCAGCTCCGGAAGTCTTCCAAAACAAAATCGAATCGATGCTAGCACACGTTCACAATGTAAAAACTTCAGTGGACGATATACTAATTTACGCCAAATCCATAGAAGAGCTTCGCCAAATAACAAAGGATGTTCTGAATATTATTCAACAAAATGGACTCGTACTCAATAAATCAAAATGCTCTTTTGAGCAAAAAGAGGTTAGATTTCTTGGTCACATTATTGGCCAGAAGGGCATGTCAGCTGATCCTGAGAAAACTTCCGCAATCTCAAGACTAAAACCACCAACCAACCGCAAGGAACTGCAACGAATACTCGGTAAATTTACGTACCTTAGCAAATTTATTAAACATTTTTCATTGATTACAGCTCCACTCCGATCATTGCTGACTAAATCAACCCCATGGCTATGGGACACACCTCAAGAGTCTGCATTTGAAAAGATGAAAACTCTGATTACTGAACCCCCAGTGCTTAAGCTATATGACGTAAATGAAGACGTTAAACTGCAAGTCGATGCCAGCTCGTTAGCACTAGGCGCTGTATTGTTACAAGGTGACCAGCCCATCGCTTACGCTTCAAAATCCCTCACAGATTATCAACAACGATACTCGCAATTGGAAAAGGAAGCCCTAGCCATCAAATTTGGATGTGAGAAATTTCATCAATATGTCTGGGGGAAGGACTTAGTGGTCGAGTCCGACCACAAACCCCTGGAAACAATTTTTAAGAAGCCACTTCATTCGTCTCCAGCTAGACTTTTACGTATTCGTTTAAGTTTATTGAATTACAATCCAAAGGTTGTATATCAACCAAATTGGCAATCAAATGGTTTTGGCCGATCCATTAAGTCGCGATTGCAAAAATCAACCAGCAGTAGAACAGGGAACAGAATTAGAAGTGCAGATGGTACTGGCCATATCCGACCAAGAACAGAAAAGGCTAAGAGAATTTACAAATAATGATGAAACTTCCAGTAAGCTCAAAGACTACATTCTAAATGGATGGCCAACAAATGTCGATAGCCTTCCTTCAAATTTAAAGGCTTACTGGACCTTTAAGGACGAGTTGTCGTTATATGAGGGAATTATCTACAAATCCCACAAGGTTGTTATACCTATACAATTGAGGTCCGATATGTTAACGTACATACACCATGGTCATTTCAGCTACGATAAATGCGTGCGTAGAACAAAAAACGTAGTTTTTTGGCCTCAAATGAATAAAGATATATCAAACTACATTGAAAAGTGCTCATCATGCCAAGTGTACCAAAGAAGTAACAACAAGGTGCGCTTAGGAAACAAAGAAGTTGCTAAATTCCCGTTTGAAATTGTGGCGACGGACCTGTTCTTCTATAAAGGAAGTGATTACATAATATTGACAGACAGTTATTCTGGCTTTCTTAAATTTGAGAAATTGCCTGAAGCAACAACTTCAAATGTCATCAAATTTCTAAAGAATATTTTTGCCACACATGGGATTCCCTTAATAGTAGAGAGTGATAATGGCCCGCAATTCTCAAGCTGTAATTTCAAGCAGTTCTCTTCTGAGTGGAAGTTTGAACACAGAACCAGTTCACCATATCATCCAAATGGAAATGGATTAGCAGAAAGAGCTGTTCAAACCGGAAAGAACATACTTAAGAAGTGTGACTACAACAACTCCGATCTCCAACTAGGTGTATTAAATTTTATGAATACCCCGAGAGGAGCTTTGGGAACACCAGCACAGAGACTCTACTCAAGGAATCTAAGGTCAGTTATTCCATCAACGGTTTCATATCTTTTACCCAACGGTACACACCATCATAATGTGCCTACATTTAGTTGTGAAAATCTTTAAGACTAGGTTTCGGTATCAACATCGACACCATCTTCAATATATACACCCGCAGTAAAAAAAAGTATACTGCTTTGACCTACGTTTTTGTAACTGTCTTGAAGCAAATAGATTCGAACTTCTACTAAAAGACTTATCTTATTTTTTAAAGCGGTTAATCTTCGATAAATTGCCATATAAAACTTGACAAAAATTATTACAGTAAAAATTCAATAAAAAAAAAATAACAAAAAAAAACTTCATTTTTATGGCGTCAAAAAAAGTGTACAATATTCAATTAAAGCGAAAAACTTAAAACCAATACTTCGTCCGCTTTCCTATCGCTCTTAGGACAGCATATACGCGTCTGGGTGGATTGATTCTAATAGCTTCCCTGTCAATTTGGCTGGGATTTTTTGTCACTTCAAATAAAATTGAATTTTGTGCTTCATTGCTTAATATGTTCTTCTTTTGGATTTGTTTATCCAGATAATCTCACAAAGTCTGAGGATCAGCTAAGGTCTTCTCGTTACTTAGAGGAAGAGCTACCTACCAACCATGAAGTAACCATTCCTTGACAAATTTCGCTGTATGTTTGAGGTCATTGTCTTGTTGGAAGACCCATGAATTTGTTAACCCCAGTGTCGCGATACTCCACGACATATTGTGCCTTAGTATATTTGCGCAATCTTCATTCCTTATCGTACTGTCAATAAAAACGAGGCTTTCAACTCCAGAAGACGCCATTCATTTTGTACAGTGTATCATCTGAAGTGCCTACCTATACAACTAAAAAATTCTGATTTGACAACAAAAAAAGAACAAAATCAAGATTTTTGTTAATCGAAAATACTGTATTAGTTAGGATAGAATCAATTGTTTTAATCACAAATTTGAATAAAAAGAAAAAGTAAGCCAAGTAGTTGATATTTTTTTGATTAATTGAAGTGGTTTGTTAATTTGAAGTGGTTCCTCTTAATAAAACAAATTTCATTAAGTTAACAGAAACAAAATAAATTTCAATGAATTTGAATTTCCTTAATCTAATTTGTTAATTTTTTTTATACATATGCATTTAAAATTTCTTTGATTTGACTTTTCATTACAATTGAACCCTAAACTGATTTTTTGTGTTGTGAAGTGACATTATTTCTTCTTATGGAATAATAATGTCACTAACTATTCTTGAGATCAATATTTTGTAAATTTTGCTTGAGTAATGTCAAACTAAATCAAAATAAGATGAATAAAAGGGTGAGTAAGAAAAATTTATGAAATCATCATCCGTAAAGAGGTTTGTATATGAAAGAGTGTGCTTTAAGTTTTTTTAAGAAGACAAAACGAACTAATCCATTGAAATCTTACAATACTTTAAATATTTTCAATCGTCGCAAGCACGTACGCAGGATTCGGTTTAAGAGGGGGGGGGGGGGTGTCATTTAGGATTTCGGATAGGAGGGGGCAACCTTATTCAAAAAATTGCTTTCGTACAGAAATGTTGCTTTAAAATGCTTTCAAAAGACGATAAATTGCCCCCCGCTTGCGTCCGCCCTTGTATCGTTGTTTAACAGATGGTAATGCAATGCAATCCGAGAGCAGTTAACGTTGGAAAGCCTTTTCGAAGGTATTGAATTTTTTATTGACTTTGAATTGTTTTAAACACACTCACGAACAGACAAGATTAGATAAGGTCAAACACCAGTAGCCAAGAAGTATTTACGGATGTTCCTATCACAAATTAGCCTTTACATTAATTTAAGTTTGAGTGAGTAAGTAAGTAAGTAAGTAAGTAAGTAAGTAATTAAGAAAGTAAGTAAGTAAGTAAGTAAGTAAATAAATAAGTAAGTAAGTAAGTAACTAAGTAAGTAAATAACTAAGTAAGTAAGTAAATAAGTAAGTAATTAAGTAAGTAAGTAAGTAAGTAAGTACGTAGGTAAGTAAATAAGTAAGTAAATAAGTAAGTAAGTAACTAAGTAAGTAAATAACTAAGTAAGTAAGTAAATAAGTAAGTAATTAAGTAAGTAAGTAAGTAAGTAAGTAAGTAAGTAAGTAAGTAAGTAAGTAAGTAAGTAAGTAAGTAAGTAAGTAAGTAAGTAAGTAAGTAAGTAAGTAAGTAAGTAAGTAAGTAAGTAAGTAAGTAAGTAAGTAAGTAAGTAAGTAAGTAAGTAAGTTAGCAAATAAGTAACTAAGTAACTAAGTAAATAAATAAGTAAGTAAGTAATTCAATAAATAAATGAATAAGTTAGTAAGTATATATAAGAAAGTAAGAAAGTAAGTAAGTAAGTGAGTAAGTAAGTAAGTAAGCAAGTAAGTACGTAATTAAGAAATTGAGTATGTTTGTAAATAAAGGTAAGTAATTGATTAATAAAGTTAATAAGTAAATAAGTAAAAAAGTCAGATAGTGAGTAAATACGAAAGCAAGTAAAATTAAGTATTGAAGTAAGTATCTATTTAAAAAGTAAGTAAGAGCTAAATTAGTAAGTAACTACGTTAATTAGTAAGTAAGTGCCAAAATGAGTAAGTAAGTAAGTAAGTCGGTATGAAGCTAAGCAAATATGTAAGCAAGTGAGTACAAAAGTAAGTAAGTATTTAAAAAATTAAGTAAAAAGATAAGTAAGAAATTAAAATAATAGAATTTTACAAATTTAATTAAAAAAAGAAATCAGCTCACGTAGCTAAAACTTCAAAAATAAAGGCAATAAAATTAAGAACAAAACAGTATCCAAAATATCAGCCTTGTATTCTTTTGTTAGTTTTAGTAAGTAAGCAAATATCAGCTTTCTTAAATTATTAAGTAGGTTTTGGTAATATTGTGCTTGGAGCCTGGTTAATGGGCCCTTTAACTAACCTAAATAAAAACCCTTTTTTAACAGTTTTGGTGCAACAAAAAATTTCTTTCTTTTGGCAGAAACGGTTGGTTTGACGGCTTTATTGAAAGACTTGAAAACAAAATCAGTTTTAGAAAATTCTATTTTTCACAATTAAACTTAACTACTCTGAGTAATCAACTAAATGCGCAGTATCCACTATCTAGTAATTTTTAAGACTGACACATATACTTCAGCTGATAACAAGTTTGATATACATGTATGTCGTTTGTATATGTCCCCTTTCACACGAAGAAACTGAGTTGCTAGCAACTTTCAGTTCCATGGTGAGAAGGGCAGGAGAAAAGAGGAGTGAATAAAATCTCCCCAGTCGAGGATTTAAAGAGAGTTTTTCCTACATTTCCTTTTACATCTAAGGTTAAAGAATATCAGGAAATCTCAAAATTGCCTAGATTTAGTTTCCTCGTGTGAAAGGTACAAGAGATTTTTAAGGAAATAAAAAGAAAATGTCAAAATAGCTCCAGCAACATGTTTCTTCATGCGAAAGAGGACTATGACTCAATAATTATTTTCATACGAAAGACTTTAGCCCGTCAGATCAGATTCGACTCAACACGACTGTGTACCATAATGCAACTTTTAAACAAATCGCTTTTAAAACAATTTAAGAAAATTAAGTATTTCTTCAAAAAACACTAGATTGAGACCATTATTTTGTTTGTTTCACTTTTTTTTTTTTTTTTTTATATGGTGGAAGGTTGAATGGATCTGCACAAGCAAGACCTTTCAGAGCAAAGCGAATGAATTTATGTTGTATCGATTCAATACGATTTTTATGAATTTCATAAAAGGGAGACCATACTTGAGACGCGTACTCTAGATGAGGTCGTACATAACAATTGTATAAGGAAAGCGTAACGTAAGCGTAACTTCTTCTAACAAATCAAATAAAACACAGCTTCCCTATTTTGAGCTATGGTGCAGGCATTTGACATTTAAGAGTTGCATCGGGGTGAAAAGATATGTATGACTTTCTCAATCGGCATTATTAATAAGCTGATTCTGAGAATTTAACAAGAAGTATGTTCGCCTTTTCAAATTCAAGTTAGAACAGGAAAAAGAACATACTAAATAATTATTTAATGCAATTTGAAAATTCAATTTAAACTGTGTCAATTGAATCAAATTTAAAACGGACGATCCAAGCTTTGGGGACATATAATGCTCATTTAATCCATAATTATGAAAACGAAAAATAATAGCAATTAACAATCCTTAATCTAAACGAAAAATTAAGTCTGTTGAGTTAAAAATTAAGGGTGACCACGCCCCAGTAATTTCTGAGCATAATATAGAAGCTTATCGGAGATGTAGGTAATAAGTACATTGTCAAGCGTCAATTTAATTTCATACTTGTTTCACTGATTTATTAATTAGTTAATTAATAAAGTTCCAAATAATATTAAGCTAATCACAGTCATTCCCAGCCTAACCGAAGAAGCACTGTAAGACCTTATTTTTGATTTTAAACCACACAATTTTTATTTCCGCACTGTTAATAATTTTAATATTTCTAAATAGAAATTTTACCTTAAATTAAGATATAAACACCAATATTTCACACCGTTCAAACCGTTTGGTCCTCTTAGAGAGATCCTACTTGTTTGAGCCAAAAACGTTTGGCCTACTAACTTCTATGATCAATACTATTCTCCTTTTATTGAATTGCTCCGCTTTATCTTGGTAATGCGTTAAGGCTATGATAACAATCTGAGATTAATTTTGCTGACAGTGTTTGTACTGTGTGCTTATCCGACCATCAATTAGTTATTAACAATTAAAGATATGGAACCTTCGTAAAGGAAGAAATATCTTACAATTTTTCCATTCGTATTTTAAGAACATCACCGGACAATAATTTTTTATAGCTGCTATGCTTACTCTTCCGAATGCAATACATTTTAAGTTATCAGTTCTGGATGGAATTTAGCGAATACCGGACATTTTCCTTTGCCAAAAGAACATTAAAATATTGGTGCCGGGCAGTTATGGATTAATTCTAGGAATTGTTTTTTTTTGTTGTATAAATTTTATATAAAAATAATATTTTATGACCCTTTAATCATCTCAGCATTTTTTGTGCTTATCGCTTATCGGGCTTTTGTATCTGGAGTAATCTAAATCTAATCATTTAGCAGCTTGTGTAAGAAACCATAAACCTGGCTGATATGAAGAACAGTACACAATATTATAGGAAAGTAAACCTGGTTAGACATCATCGACAGGTTGATCAGTAGGGGGATATACATATAAACTATTAGACTCTATTTATTGCAATTCTGGATGATAAGAATGGATAGCTGAAATGTGATTTGCTTTATTACAGGCCATTGAAGTATTAATAGTTATTTGTTTTGCTGTTATTTTTCCTAACTAAAACAAATAAAGTTTATTTTTAAATATTATTCAAAATTATTGTGAAATTTGGTCACATGATAAGTCATCAATCCATCATTAACAAAATATTTAATAAATATATTTTATTAGTTTATAAAACATTGAATTTAGATAAGAATAACCGGAAATAAAGAAAAATAAAACAATATGAATAATTTATGTTTCAAAAAGCAATAGAGCGTTTAGGTTGATTAATATTACAAAATAACGGCTAAGCCACGATACCAAACAAAACTGTTCGACCAGGGTACCTAAAGGGTGAACAGTGAGACGATATAAAGAGGTTACAAAAAAATTTACTTTAATTTTCAAAAATACCTTTAGACAATAGATATAATATTTTCTCTTTTTTCAAATTAGATATTTAAGTTAAATTAAAAAACTAGAGTACTTTCTGAGAAAAATCTGAAAAGTCTCAATTGCTGCATGTTGGCTAGCTGCTCCAAATGGGCTGTACTCTTCTTTACCACACGGTGAAAATCCTCAAAAACGTGACATGGGGTCCATTTGAACTCCAAAAAGGTTTTTTTTATCAAAATCTTTTTGTGTCTATGATATGTTATTCAAATTTAAAAATAGAACAATCAAGCCAACGGATTTTTAAATAAATAAACTCTGAACGTTTTTTGTAGTAGAGGAATTTCTCGATGGCCATTTTTTGGACTCATTATGAGCCTATTAGAGTTAATAAAAGAAGGCATTAGCGCCCAGTCCACTTATCTATTTGTAGGTTTTTGAAACAAAAATGGCGTTAGTGGGTTATGTCCTAGAGCTGAAATAAGCGTGCACATACGATATCCGCTCGACAAATAGCGCACCTGTAGATAGAGTTGCCTTCATTAGTTCTTGTTCTCGTCAAACAAAATGTTTTTTTTTCAACTTTGCAACACTTTTCATTAGTTTTTAACAATTCAATCTTCCTTGGACTACCAAAAATTAGTTCAGACCCTGAAAAACAACACAATATGGAGAACAGCTTTGGATGTCCTTCATTTCATGACAAGTATTCAGACGGCTTAACGAAAAGTCTCCGAGAGGCATATCTTATAAAAAGAGTAGATGCTTACTTTGTCCCTTTCAAAAGACAAAACAAGTAGATCCACATAGTGGTGGACTAAGCTTGTTACAGGCAATGCTTTATGAGGCCCCTCGTGTGATCAAAAAATATTTTGTTGGTCTAATAACATCAGCTTTTACGACAAAAAATTCAGAAAGTAACAATATACATCAGCCTCCGTGACCCTCCTCCGGCTTTGTACGGGAAGGGGGAAATTTCTGATGATTTGATTGCGCTATATAAAATGTTTTAGGCTGTCTTTCTATTTGTATTTCAATCTGCAGCCCAAACCCCTGAAAAAAGTTTCTTCAAATTTTGAACTTAAGGTTTTTTGGTGATTTCTAAAGGGGAAATTGAAATTTTATTCGGTTTTTGCCATTAAACCATAAGGGAAAAACTTATTAATCTCAAAAACGACTCTGCCGATTTTAATTTAAGAAAATCTATAAAATATTATAAAGATGGTAGTACCTCGTGGCATGATAGTAAGTGTGTTGGACAGCCATGCCGAAGGTCTGGGTTCGATTCCCAGCCACTACCACCTTAAAACAGAAATGTTTTTCTTGAGGTACTGCGTCTTGTGAAGAACTGACAATTCCTCCAAGAGTATACACTTGTCATGAATAAGTGCTTCTAATCTAGCAATTCCAACTCGGCAAAAAATTGTAGGTCCCCTCCATTCCTGGCAATAACACGCCAGTTTTAAAAGAAACTAAAAAATTCAATATTTCAAAAACTGGTTGATGAAATTTTTAAAATTTCAGTTTATAATAAATACTAAAAATTGGTATATCTACCAAACAATTTTTCTTAAAAGTTATACAACAATAAATAAATAAAATAAATTATTCATACAGAAAAAGATAAATATTTATATGTCGTATAAGCTAAATTGTGGCTTAGCCGGTGTAATGTATGGAAACGTTATTTAAACTAAAACACAAAAATGATATCTTTTTGAAAAAAAAAACATTTTTTCGTAAATCTTTAACTGATGTTGTCTAAGCACCAAAGCTATAAAAAAGGCGACGAAAATTATTGTTTTTGTTTTCAATTTGATATGATTCCACAATGATTAGGAACAATACAATTTGTTCCATTAATTGGTTTGTAGAACTTTGATCATTTGGTTTCTCTAATGGACTCAAAACAAGTTTTCCAAAAATATCAAACTCCTGAAACAAGAAACATGAAGCTGAAGAATGAATCTTGTTTCAACTCAATATGACAACTTATCGTCGGTCCAAAAATAAAACTCACCAATTGCAGACAAAAATGTTGAAAAAATTGACAGTGAAATGTATTTTTCTATCCAAAAAATCATCATTTTGCATTGTTTTTATAAAGACATTCAAAGGTAGGCCCGGGAACTTTATTTAAAAATTTGCGGAACGCGACTTTTTAGCTTCAAAGAGGATGTTTCAATCTAATTTCCTTTAAAAGTGCAATTTGTTAGTTAGTGAGTTTAACCTTTGAGCCGACGCGACGTCATGACAGAGGTTCAGTTCTAAATACTAAACAAATTTAAAATAAATCATATTTCCTTAATTTTGTGTGAATTTGATGTTTTTTTTTTTATAAAAATTGAAGATTATATTTGTAGGGCTTAGAACTAGCTAAAACTAAAATTTGAACGAAAAAATATTACAAAAAAGAAATCTTAGCATAGAATTATTTATAGCTTGGGAGGGGAGGCTACAGCCCAATAACCCTCCCGCGTACGCCATTAAGCCTGTCATACCTATCAAACGAGAAAAAGATATCTAAACACCAAGAAAAAAACCCGTCATGTTATAAGCTTGAAGTAGTATTTACGAATGTCAAATAAATAGTAATAAAACTTACATTTTCGATAAACTTTAAATCTGACATTTTATTACAAATAAGTATGTATAATACAATACAAGGCATAATACAAGCTCAATCAATATTAATAGTTATTCCGATTCATTTTCAAAATCGATAATAAGTTAATAGGAATTATTTGAGATAATGTCGATTGACAGAATGACTTTTTATAATTTTATTTGTATGACTGACGCCTTAATCGTTTTATCAAGTTTATTTGTGGTTTTAACTTCAAACGTTTACCATTCATCATTTATTTTATGGAATAACAGTTGAGAATTGATAAAGAATAATAAAAGCCAAAGTTCTTTCTAGCCAGAGCCACATTGTTATAATTTAAATATTTAAAAAAAAAATAATTAACCTATATCATGCACTTTGACACTACCAGTGCCATTTAAAACTTAACAGATCGCACGTTTTTGCTCTTACGTTCAAAAGGCTAAAAATTTCAAAGATTGTACATAGTATATTTATGAAATTGATATTGATATAATGAGAGAAAAATGTTAAAGTGCTATAAATTCGTTTTTTGAATTGCTTAAAAAGATTTTTAATAGTTTGAGCAAATATGAATTTATGCCAATGATAATTTTGAATCATTGGAACAAGTATATTAGGAGTATATTTAGTAGCATACCGTAGTTGTGTCCTCCTCCATAGAAATACAAAAATAAAATGACCGACTGGATCAGACGTATACGTGCTCTTATGTCCAAGTTGCTTGGAACTTAAAAAATTCAACTTTTTTGATTTGTTGATTTTTGAAAATCGCAAACACCGTTCACCGAATTAGATTATAAATTCCATGGCACCCCACATATCCATGTATACCATTTGAAAGATCACTAAATGGTCATAAATATATATGTTATATAGGTCAGAGGGCAGATTCTGGTTCTGCGAAAAAGAAAAACTTTTAATGCTTTCAGACTAATTCCGATTCTGAAAAATGTGAAACCAATCATCAAAAACTTTGATATGGATACTTTTTTTCTTTTACGTCATTATTCGGGAGTGAATATCCAAAATGAAAACGTTAAAACGAACAATAATTGTCTACTTTATATTTTTGAGCACTCAGATAATTTCCCCAGTTTAACTGCCTAGGAAAAAAATCTTTGCTACGTCAGTTCAGTGAGCGCTTCTGAAACACCGAGTTTCAAACAGTTTGAAACCGCCAGTTTAAGTGCGAATCCGTTCCACAAGTGAAAAATTGTACCGTTTCGGACCAAAGAGAGTTCTCATGAAAGAGTAACAAATATCCCCTCCTTGCCAAATTTGACCCGACAAATTTGTTGTGGCCATTTCGTACTGGTTGTCAAATGGCATGGGTGTTTGTATGTCAGATTTGAAAAAAATTTCAGTTTGAATTCTGTTAACAACACAAAATACAAAAAGAGTTACCCAAGTGTTACTTTTTGTTTTAGTTTTGGTAGATGTGCATAATTTATTAATCTTTTTATCAATCAAATGATTTTCTTAAAATGCATGTATCTCTTCCGAAGAACAAACTTTATTAATTTTTTTCTTTTTTTTTAAACAAATTGAAGTTTCATGTTTTAATTTATAATTAAAGAGAACTTATTTCTTTGATTAAGTTTAATTGCTTTATATGGGTACATTTCTATTTTCTTAATATTTATTTTCCTCAACAGTGATTTTCTAAAAAAAAATTGATTAACTTATGATTGCCCTACGGCAGCTCTAGTGAAATATTTCTTTTGGTGTGGCGCAAATTAGTGCAAATTGGTGCCCAAACCGTTCCCGAAATTTTGAAAGTTTTCTTCTCTCTGAGAGGATTTCATCCCCACTTGTCACAATTTGACATTAAGGTGCCAGTTGTAGCTACCATTGAAAATTTTAATGATGGATTTTGAGACGTTTAAGAGCTAAAACCATTTATTTTTTTGAAGAACAAATAAAGATCAAGACTTAATTAATATTTTTTGTCAAAAAAAAATTTCAAATATGCCCAATTTTCCACATAAAAAGACTTCTTTTTTCAATGATTGAACTATACCTTACCAATGATCATTGGAATCTTAAAAATCATTTCATGTGGAAAGAATGGCCTATTTGAATTTGTTTTTTGGATAATAATATGAATTTAGTCTTGAGCTTTATTTGTTCATCAAAATAATAAATGATTTTGTTTTCTAAATGTCTCAAAATCAATCATTAAAGTTTTCAATAATGAGTTTCAATGATATCTATAACTGGCACCTAAGTCTGATATAGTGCAAAGAATTTAAGGAACACATCTATAGTTTTCATTGACGGAACAAGAATAGCTTATTTGTGCCAAATGAATCCAAAAAGTGAGAGTAATGCTCAGTAGCGAATGTGAAAACAATTTATTCGATTAATTTGTTCACAGAACCAGATCTGGCTCCAAGAAAGATACAGTTATTTGGCAGGTGTCGATTTCAGTTTGAGTTTTAACAGTAATTTATCTCGCATTCGAAATCTAGGATAACAAAATCAATTTTTTGATTTAAGTTAAGCAGACTGTATTCGTTGTATTTTTTAGTTTTTTAGTAGTTTTTGCGATTGAACTTTTATTCACAAAAATATATTGAAAATGTCACCTTTTGGTACAAAATCAAAATATCACAAGGAAAAATGTCACTTTTTGAAACTCAATATGTTAAAAATGTTACCTTTTGATCCAAAACCAATTATAATAATTATTTAATTTTTTGCATAGAAAAAATAAAAATGTGACCTTTTGTCCCGAAAGTGCCTTTTCAAGTTAAGTTTTCATTGATGCATGTTATTTTTCTTGACTTAATCTCCGCCTTGGCAATCGATAGAATTAATAAAGGTTTCAGATCCGATTAGAAAATGAAAAACAAAAAGTGTGAAAAGGGAAATGACACCTTTTGTTCCTATACTCCTCATTTGCAATATTGCGATGGAAAACAGGATATCTTGTGTGCGAGATTTTTGAAGATTTAAAAAGAAATTCACTTTTGATTTCGATATTTTTTGCAAATATCGCACATGACAATAATGGTTAGCTGAGATCCCTAAGTAAAAGCCTAGCAACCACTAGGCAAATTAGTTGCGGTCAACTTTTAATTTGCTAGCATTAGGTTTGTTCGATGTTGGCATTTTTTTTTTTTGGTAAAAGCTACCTTTTGGGAAACCATTTTTCAAAAGATACTTATTAATGATACCGTCCAAGAAACCATCTTTTTACTTTCGATTTTTTTCAAAATGAAATTTCTGATTTCAATTATTATTTAAATACAGAAGCTTTTAAATAATATATACTTTTTTCTTACCAAAATTTTCCAAAAAAATATTTTTTGGATTTTCTCGAAAATTAAATATTTTGAAAACTACATGGTTAATTTACCTTCCATAAAAATGTTAACGAACCGTTAAGGAAAATATTTGTCCATATTTAAAAGTTAGTTCGATATACTACCAATAATTATGAAAAAATTCATATAGGAACTATTAATAGTCTCAAAATTTTATTTTTAATTTTGAATTTTAATTATAGACTTAACCGATTTAAATGAATTTTTATAGGTAAACAAATTCAAAATACTGAAAAAAAGTTCTTAAATTAAAAAAAAAGTTTAAATTTCTAATCCCAAAAACGGGTTAGCAAAATTGTAACAAGCTGATTTTTGGTATACATGTGAGGATTGATGTTACTTATAACCTGAGAAAAATCATCAAAAATCCGATGACCACTTGGTCAGTTTAAGGTGTCAAAGGTCACAAAAAGGAGTTTATGGCCAATATCGAAAATGGTAAGCTTTAGATAGGCAAATTGTTTTATAAACGGGTGGATGAGGTAATTTCCCACACAAAAACTCAAAAGAAGTTTGTTCGTAACATAAACCGTTAAGAAATTACATCACTTTAACTATAACAACATGCTTGGAACCATAGGATCACATTTTATATTTTATATTTTCCCCCTCAACTTTTCAACTGACCTTCCCTATCGTGACCTTTTTCCGCCCACAGAGTACATGGGGAGGGGGGTATGCATTATTTAACGAGAGTTCACGCCTAATCGTCCGACATCTAGTTCTCGATTTAAAGGTCAATGTATGTAGAATTTCGGGTTCTTAGCCTGGTATAGGAGGTCAGGTGACAGGTGCGTGCTTTTACTTTAGTTAAAATAATGTAATGGTTACTGTTACGAACAAACTTCTTATAAGTTTTTTATGGGAAATTACCTCAGCTGACTTCTCTCTAAGGTTTACCTTTTTCGAGATATTTGTCAAAAATAAATAACTAACCTAGCGGTCATAGAATTTTTGAGGACTTTTTTTTACAGATGTTACATCGATTCCCACGTGTTTACCAAAAATCAGCCTGTTACAATTTGTTCCTTGAAAAAAATCTATTGTTACTGGGCTATCATATTAACCATACAGAAGTAAAAAAGTTATAGGAAAGAATTTAACTACTGATTGACTTGTAAATAGGTTCTTTATATTAATCAACTAAGGAACTGTGATCCATTAAGTGGAATATACACTGCCAAAAGCCTTTAGAAAAGTCCAGATTTAAACTTAAATCCATATTTAAAGTAATTTGTATTTACAAATTAATTCTAATTCCATATTATAAATTTTTAGGTTTTCGCTTTTGTTTACATTATTTACAAATTGCATATTATTCACTCGTTAAAACCGCACTTAAATTTCACATTTTAGTCCCTTCAACTGATTTTTTCAATGAATAATATTGATATTGAATATTTGGATTTAATAAATCCGAATAGAATGGTTGGGTTTTAATCCAATTTAAATTCAGAGTAAATAAACCATTTTTCAAAGTAGATACATCCCTTTACTTCCCAAAACTGCCAATTTTCATCAATGTTAAAATATTTTTTTTTAATTCTTGAGTAACTAGGTGGAAAGCTTTGGGCAACAACTGTTAGAAATAGGCAGTTTAGGGCAGTTGAATGAAGAGACCTAGTTCATATGATCAAACTATTGCGACAAAATGTTAAGTTGGTATATTTTTGTGAGGTTTCTCTTCTCTCATAGCAACAACAAACTTTTCATTTAATGTAAAAAGAGAGTTAAAGAGTTGATAATATCTGATCCACCCTAATGCACATTAATAAAAACATCATTAACCTTTAAATTAATGATGACATCGTCAAAACTAAAAACAAAAGAAAGAAATACTTTGGTTTTAACTTGAGTTGGTATATAGGTAATAGAGGTATACAATATATAAATGTATATACCTTGGGAATGCGAAAATCTAATGAGTCAAATTACCTTGTACTTCCATCACCATAAATTGTTGACTACAGCTATTAAAATTTTGTCTCAAAATAAAATTTATAAAATTAAAGAAATAAACAGTCATATTTTAGTCACAAGAGAATGAGGTTGTTTTCAATTATTACTCAGCAAATTCATATTTATCGATAGCGACAATTATTATTATCTTGCGGAAGTTGAAATATAATTCGTACGATTTCCCTACATAAATCTAGATTGACGTTAACCAATTTGCAGTGTAGATCATGCCAGGTCTTATACTTGAAACCAAAAGCGTTACTAGATGTATTGCATCGGCAAATAATCAGCAACCTTCTTTAATTTTTTTTTTTAATGTAGGTTTAATTTATAGTTCAAATGCGAAAGTTCACCCACAGGCAAGGCTAAACTAAAGAAGGTTTGCAATAGAAAATTTAACTATTTTAGATGAAACATGTTTGAACCAAAAATGAAGATCCAAGTATATAAAAGAAGATTATTAGTAGGTATTTACTTAGGGACAAGGTTAATGAAAAAAAAGCATCTTGTGTTGTTTCCTTACCCCAAATATAGGAAACAATTTTGTTTCCTGTATTTCTTGATTAGAATCATCAGCGACAGTGGCAATACATGAGGCCAAAAATATTAATTTATTTATTTTATAGCCACATTTCTAAGTTCTAAGAACGTTTTAACACCGTACACTGATAACTGCACACCTCTAACTGATGAAATGAACCTTACTTACACTCCACGTCAAACTGTGGTCTCTAGTGTAAATGAAAGTACCTACATGAACAATTAATGGTTTACACATCATAACTTGAAATGTGAGAAGTTAGTCAACCAATCATTTGCCCATATGTATTATAATAATTAAGATTGAGTATACCAAAACAAATTGAGAATAGTGTGAAGTTTTTAATAATAATGTATGCAAGACAGTATGAATTTGAATTTTTTTTTAATAAGAAGAAATATTATAAACAAATTTAATTTGTTGAAAATTATTCAAGATTGAATGAAGTTAGCTTTGAACTACGTGTGATGCCGATCATCAAATTTTATTTTCAATAACATTAGGCCAGCGCACATGAGATGAATTCTTCCCCAGAGCACTGAGTTTTTAGGAGAGGGAAGCAAAGTGTTCGGAACGAAACGGAATAAAAACTCTTGAATGCTTGGAGTGGAAGGACGAAGTAGAAAATAAATTCACAAACAAGTCTTTCATTTTGAGGTCTGTTCAAAATACTTCCACATTAAAAAAAATAGGTAGGTACATGTATACAGTTTTTCTACCAAGATAATTCATCTCGTGTGCGCTTGCAGTTTGGTATGAGAAACTGGTTTTCCACCCGGAATAAATCATCTCGTATGCGTTGGCCCATTGCCTCACTTGCCAACAAAAATCATCTTCAGGGACTATACAAAAAAAAAATTTGTGGCGCAACAGATCATGGAGAACCAGGGCCTAGTGACTAACAACTCTCAACTATTCCTGTGTGTGTGTTGTTGGCAGGAATAGAGGGTACCTATACAATTTTTGCCAAGTCCGAACGGCTAGATGAGAAGCACTTATTCATGACAAGTTTATACTCTTGTACGAGTAGGATTTGTCAGTCTCTCGCAAAAAGCAGTACCTTGGAAAAAAACATTTGTTTTTAGGTGGCAGTGCCCGGGAATCGAACCCAGACCTTTGGCATGGTAGTCCTACGCACAAACCATTATGCCACGAAGTACTACAACTATCTTTAGGGACTATAGCCCAAGAAAATTTAACGACAGTGGAGTTAGCAAAACAATTTTATGCTAAGACAATTGGACCATGACAGAAATTTGCAGTTTTTTGTGCATTTCTATTTTGGATTTTATAACCTGCTCTGAACCACCATAGTCTAACGATAGTTAAGTTAGTTTTTTCAGCAACCGGGCTAGCTATGAGTCTGAAATGAAGCTCTGAATTTGCAAGCTAACTTCACTAAGAAGTTAGCACAACAGTTCTTTTATCAGCCACGGAGCTAGTTAGAAACTTGCAGGGGTCCAAAGCAGTATAATGTTTAATTAAGGTCCAAATTTTGAAGTCCTTATCTGAAGAAAAAATCGAATTAATTAATTTTTCACTATTAACTCCCCTCTGTGAAGTAAGTAGAACAGTCCTTTTTAAGTAACTAAGCTAGCTAAATTTAAAATAAGGCTAAAAATATTTTTATGAACTCCAAAAAAAAAACTCAGTTCAAATTTTAAATTCCAAACTTTACAAGAAAATCGAAAAATTTATTTTGCAGTGATAACTTCAACATAAAGTTGGCAGTACATGTCATTTTTTCAGCATCTGACTTAGCTAGAAAATTGCAGTTATGTTGCAAATTCGCAGTTTATATGTTCTTGGAGAGAAAAACTTAGCTCAAATCTTAGTCCAAATTTGACAAGAAAAATCGAAAAATCCATTTCGAACATTTAAGTTCACTGTAAAGTTAACAGTGCAAAATGAATTTTTTGATTTTTGTTTATCAAATTTAGACTTCAATAATTGAACTTAGTTCTTGCTTGAAATGCATATACACGGCTAATTTCAGTTATTACTGCAATTTTCTAGCTAGCTCTGAGAAAAGGACGTCTGTGAAGTTAGCAGGGCAACATTTACCCACGAAAATGGGACCTTGACAGGAACTGCAAGTTTGACTGCTAGTTGCTAGGATACTTGGTTCCTGATATACACGATATGACCTACTTACTTCATATTGCAGTCAATTTTGGAAAATCTTTCAAAATTGGAATCTTAAAAGTCATTTTATGTGGAAGGTTGGGCCTGTTTGAATTTTTTTTTATTAGGAATATTAATGAAGTCTTGAGCTTTATTTGTTCATCATTTGAGTTTTTTTTTTCGAAGTGCATACAAAACTGAAAATTTCGAGCCCTATTGCAAATTTGAAGCTAGCTCCGCTGCTGAGAAAAGGACTGCTGTTATGCTAACGTCACAGTGAAGTTAATGTTTTTTTATGTTAGGACTTCAAAATTTGGGGTGATTCTTTTTTTGAAATGTAAATTAAACTGCAAATTCAGAGCCTCATTTCAGATTCATAGTTTGTTTTGACTTCCTGACCTGAGGAATTAAAAAAAAAAAACCTTAGTTTTAGACAAAATCAAAATATTTTAGGAGGGGAGTAGGGAGTAAAATTAATGTTTTTTCCTTATTTTTCAAAAGCAATCGGTTTTTTATGATCGTAACACAAAAAAGGTCAACAAACTTTTCTTTAGTCAAAAATTGTATCAAAATTGTATAAATAATATTTTGTGTATGATTTGTGTTTGACTACATTCCCTTATTTTGAAAAGGAGAGTGATGACTCAATCAAATTTAATTTTACGGTACAAGACTGAAATTACTTTCTTTATAAATACATAGTAGTCAAATATGAAATTCATTTTTCAAAGGGCTGTCATGGATATTCGGGTCAGGGGGTTATGGACATTCAAGAATTTAAAGACTGATATGAACACCTTTAATCGCCCGAGGTTATTATTTATCGTAGTAATTATCAGAAAATTTGTGAAGAGCTTGCAACATGGTTTTGGCGTGAAAAACAGACTATATTAATATAAGTAGTCCCGGTGAAGGTGATAGCCAATATGTTCGTCTGCCAGCACGTATAATGGTCCCGTTTACCAGAAAAAGTGTATCAAAAGAACAACTGTTTCAAAAATTGAATTAGTGAGGGAAACTACTTAAAAAGTAAAATTTTAGGAAACCATTCGAAATATATGTCAAATGAAAGGTCTTGACTCCCTGAACACGACAGGTGGACAGGCGTCTTAGATTTAAGTGACCTCAAAGCCCCTGAGAGACCCAATTTAAGTCACTTTGCTTTTATAATTCTTTAAGATAACTGATATTCCCCTTTGAAATATATCAGAATCGATAGTTCTTGACTACCAGAGCATAAAAATATATAACATAGAGTTAGACACGTTTTTTTAAGTTCCATCCAACTGCTACCAAAAACGATATAATTCGCGTGTTTTTTAATACTATTTTCTTTAATGGAATGTTAGAGCATTGTTTGATTATGTTTTTTAAAACTTTCGGCCAGTTTGTTCACATTAAGTTTAATCTGTAAAAATAAGTTTTGAGGTTGTGACTCAATGGAGCTATTCAACCAATTGACTAAAGCGATTTAGTTAACAAGTACATTCGTGGATTTACCAGTCACAATAAATATTCATAAAAGATGATTAGCTGTAAACAAACTGGCCCTAAGTGTGACAGTATGGGTGATAACAACCATTTTACTGATTGTAATCGTTCACCTGGAACAACATCATGATGCTAGTGCAAATTTGTTGGTGATTCTCCTAAAACTTGTGAGTCCAAGTGAGATTGCCAGACAAAACACCAATTGGTAGGACTAAATACCATTAAAGGCTATTCTGAATCGAATCTTAGATAACGTAAACAAAGAGATAGAATGTCATATTTTGCACTGTCTTATATTGGTAATAGATGTATTATGACACCCTAGTTGTCAAAGAATCCATTATCAACACCTTGTATACTTACCTATATGAATGTACATTAGGGTGGTCGTTATATGTTTTTTTAGTTTTCGTACTTGGATGAGCCTCAATCAGTTCCAAATGAAGAAAATAAAATTCCCAATTTTTTTTCAGATTTTTATTTTCATCGCCTGTATTCGCTCTGGGGGTAAATTAAATTTCCCTTTTTTCTGCCAAGAAATTCAGACCCCCGGGGATGGCAAGGATAGGAGGAGCAATGTTATAAAAAAATAGGCTCCCTGAAATAACGAAAATAAGTATTGATGATTAATTTCGGATGAATTTAAGTATTTACTTGGATAAATCTTCTGAAAGTATTTGCAATTTGAAATTTTTATGTAAATATACGAAATGCAGTACTTCAAATTATACCTTCTACTTGAAGTTATAATAATTACTTTCACCTTTTAAGCCTAGTACGCAGATCGAGCTAAGATTTCGCTCCCAAACAAAATTCTCTCCAAAATTAAGCCGAGCTTAAATTCAGCCAAGCATTTTAGCCGAGAGGTACCCAGCTCCAGCTAAAAAATCAAATTTTTGTTTCTTACTGTACGGGACCTATCTGTCAAAATTTAGCGCGTGAAATAATTGTGCGGCACATTAATTCTCGAGCTAAATTGTGGCAGGTTTTTATGTTTGTGGGATTAACGTGAGCCTTACTTTGTGAAAAAGAAAATTAAGAACGAGAAATATTCAAGGACAAATGATTTAACAATGCCAATGAGAAAAATCCATTTTAGTTGATTATATATTCACTTGAAATATAAAAAGAAAATTCTTTGAAATTGTTGAATACATTTTGTTTTCAGAAAACAGCTGTTTGTTTTAATGTATTCTCCACAACAATTGTATGTCAAAATTTAGCTAGGATTTTAGCTGGTGTTTGGAGAGAAAAGTGGGAGCGGAATTTTAGCTCGATCTGCGTACTAGGCTTTACTGCTAACTACTACTAAAAACTACCGTTTTATGCATATCACGCATTGTATGAAGAATTTTGTGCTTTTTCCCATTTTAATTTTTTGGCGTAAGTAATAACTATTTATTTCTTTCAGTGTTATTTTCTGTGGCATTATTTCAGGGAGCCAAAAATTAAATTAACAAAAAACTCATCTAAAAATACGGCAACAATTAGGGTACTTAAGGTTAACTTAAAGTTTATTATTTTCAAGGTGGTTTTGAAGAACAGTTTTGGTAAAAACTTGTTTCACTTAAACATTTTGAAGAAAAATAAATTTTTTGTTTATTTTTTCATTTGAAAACGCTTTGACCTTAAAAAACATTTTTAAACGCGAATTAAATACTTTTTACTAATAAGAAAAATTGTTTATCGGTGTTTCCATAATTTTATTAAAAAAAAAACACACACACATCCCAATCAAAGCTGATTCATTTAGATATGTTTAAGTACATAATGTACAAACCCGAAGTGATTTGTTTTATTTAAGTGATCTTTAGGCTTTTCCCACTCTTATCATGTAGGCACATTTAACAGGTACCACATTGATTAATTTTCTTATCTATTTGTATTATCTGAACGATGTGACGTTGAAGTGCTATCAATGAATTCCACAAACCAGTATGCTATCCTGGATTAATCTTACTTTTATCCTCAGCGAAGATCAAAGCAAATATTTGTCTTAGTTTTATTGCGATATTCATCTTAAAGGGTGGTTAATCTCTGTTCAAGTGGTATTATGTCTGGAGATTAAAAAGTTCTTCCGCAATTATTGGACGTTCTTCAGTATATATAGATATCAGCTTTATTTGCAATTGATAAGAATAAGAATTCAGTTCAGCAATATCTTACATTTAACTTCTTTTTTTTTTCTCAAAAATGTTGGTACACATAATAATTGGTGATATTTCCACAGAATTTGGATTCGAATTAAAATTTTTCCAATTGTATTTTCCAGTTTTAACTGGTTTTTATAGGACAGTGACCGTGTCTGGTTTATTATTATGATATTGATAATGGTAATGGAATATATCTTAAGGTTAAATTAAATTGATAATTTTAATATATTATATTACACATATTTATGTTTTTCAATTCTCAAGATTCAATAAGTTGAAAATTAAATTGAAGGAAAGGTGCCAAAATGGTAATGAGGAATATAATTGAAAAGATCTGAGAGTCATGGATATCCACAAGCATACTTGAGCAACTACAAAAAAGCGGACCCCCATGCAACGTTCCGACATCAAAGACATTCCTCTTCTTAATAAATTTTCATGGATAGGGCTGGCCACGATACCAGAAAAGTCTCGGTATCGTTTGGTATCGGTATCGAAAGCTGAAACGATACTGAGACGATAACAGCTCTGAACGATACCGAGACGATACCAAACGATACCGTATTTCTTGGACCAAAATTTACCGATACTCTCGGTAGTATCGGTTGATATCGGAAAAAAATATAGATTTTTGAATACTATTATCAATTTATTAGAAACAACAATTTTTGAAATTGGTTTCTCGAAAAAGGATCTGATAATTTAGATGACATTTTCAGAGTTTTTCTCTTTAGCAGGGAGAAGACTTAGGCAATAATTTTAACAACTGCCACGCCCATTTGAAACAGGCTGGCTTTCTCTGAAACCAACGATTTGGATGTTTTTCTATCAAGTTTAAATTAACAATTAACGAACTCCACAAAATATAAATATTAATGATTTAATCGAAACATTTAACACAATAAAAACACAAAAAAACACAATCTTTAAATTAAATCACTGTTCATGTTTTGTCTTACATTTTTTTATGGGAGTGTAACCTTGCCTTACCGCCGCGGGTCGCCTCTGAGTCCGCCCCTGCTCCTGAACGATAATTCCAGCAATGATAAGTTTCGAAAAGAGGTTAGTTAAATGTTTATCATAGAGCGAACCACGTTTCCTATATAACTTTTTTCACACAGTGATTTGAAATAAGTAGACTTAGTAACTATTGTACTCGTAGTACATACAAATATCTTTCCAACGCCATTCCTTATTGGTTTTGTAGACCGCGATGGCGCGTTGTTTATCCTACTATGAACATTGCTTAGAGAATTTTTTAACCATTCCAGCTACAATTTTTTAGGAAAAAAATAGCCTTTTCCACCTTCAAAAGGCTAATAAGCTATTTACGCGCAAGTATGGATCAATATAGACTTAATGTCCTCGTATTGATATCCACCGAGACTCAATTAGTGCAAGAAATTTATTACAACGAAATGATTGACGTTTTCGGGCGAACTAAACCTCTCGGTTTATCGTTTATCTTGATAAAAATATAGCGCAAATTTTGACTGAGATCGTGTTTTTAACTCTGTTTGATTTGAATGTCTATTTTACCACAATTCAGTTTGAAGTAACGTTTTAAATAGTTATTTTTACAATGTTTGGCCTCATATAAAAGAAACACTCTGCCAGTTAATTTCAACGTGACACCAGTGTTAAAACATACACACACATGCCTTCCAAACAAAATCAGTTTCAAGTTATTGATATTTGGCACAAGTTTTTTACGCAGCGATATGGCCCAGGGGATGCGTGCTATCACACATGGAGTGTGAGAGTTTCCCAGTTCAAAACTAAGTAAGTATCAGTCCAGTAACTACATATATACATTAGACCTAGCGTCAAATCTCCGGTAGTTTTGTTGGTAGTTTTTTGCTGAGTTGTTTATGATGTTAGCCTAGTTATAAATCTAATTTTTCGACCTCGAGCGTCGAACGGAACCTAGGTAAAAATCCAAAAAACCGCGAAATTTTCGGGTTTTTTTCGAGTAATAGGGAATTTTAACCAATACGCCTTAATTTCAGAGTAAAACGTTGTTCTACGATATAAACCTTACTAAATTTACTTCAATTTTAGTTCAAAATCGTCTCCATAGACCCACCAGTTTCCAAAGGACGGCTTTCTAAAATATAGCAATAATAAGTTTAAAACAACATGTAGTATATTAAAGTGCATAATAACAAATACAAGGTCTTTGACAAATGGTGCATAAAAACAGCAGAGCGTGTGGATCGAAGACATTATATATTATATTAACTAGATTAATGTTAAATTTACAGGACGTTCAACATTTTACTTATGTTTTTGAACTAGAATTTAATGTAAAGTTAACTAGATTTACAGGTAAATTTAGCAAGATTTTCAGGTAACATTAACAGCTTTACTATTTTAAGGCAGTTTTAAATTTACTTGATGTCATGTAGATATTACCAGCAACCTACGTTGATTTAACAAGACATTAAAACCAGGTATCTAGTTGAGCAGTTCACCAGATCTGTCGAGTTGAAAAATAACAACCTGAAAATCAGGTATAATAAGCCAGAAATTGGTTAGCTACACCTGTCTTTTTCTCTGTGTACTTTTACATACAAAAGAGGGTGGCACATCAGACAGCGCTGGATATCAATGAAATTCTTTATTATTGTGAAAGTACGTTCGATGCTATTATGTTTTGAACTCGATTTCTTTTGCATAGCCACCATGGGCACGCTTGCAGAAGTCCAGACGCTGAACCCAATTTTCGACAGTTTTCAAGCATAAATCGGCCGATACTGCTGCAATTTAACGTTCGATATTCATACGAAGTTCATCAATCGTCGCTGGCATAGACCATAAACTTGATGTAGACTCACAGGAAATAGTCTAACGGCGTCAAATCGTACGACCGAGGCGGTCAAGCGACTGGACCATTTCTTTAGATAACACGTTCTCCAAACTTGGTTTCCAATAAATTGATTGTGATTGACTGTGTGGCTTGTGGTGCCGTCCTGTTGCAACCACATGTCCTCCAAGTCCATATCATCCAATTGGGGCCAAAAATATTCGGTTATCATTGAACGGTAGCGATCCCCATTCACAGTAAGGTGCCGGTCTTGATCATCACGGAAGAAGTACGGCCCAATGACGCCGCGCCGCCGGCCCATAAACAACACCAAACCGTAATTTTTTCGGGATGCAATGATGACTCATGGAGTACGTGTGGATTGCTGCCTGACCAATACCGCATATTTTGTTTATTGACGAAGCCATTCAGCCAGAAATCAGCCTCATCGCTGAAGATGATTTTTCGATGAAAATCCGAATCATTTTCAAGTTGTTGCTCAGCCTAATTCACGAACTTACGACGTCAATTGGCTTCAGTTCTTGCGTCAATTTAATCTTGTAAGGATGTAGGCCCAGATCTTTTCGCAAAATTCGCCACAACGACGTCACAGAGATGCCCAACGCTTGAGAAAGACGTGTGGAGACACATATGGCCTTTCTGCAACTGAAGCCTCAGTGGCAGCAATATTCTCGACACAACGAGCACTTCTTTGTCTCACTGGCACGGGAACATTTTGTACTGTCCCTGTGGATTCAAATTTTTCCACTAGACGCTCAATTGTTGATCTGCTAGGACGATTATGACGACCATAAATTGGACGTTGCGCTCTTAACGTTGAGGCCACTGACTCCGAATTTCGGTAGTAAATTTTAATAATTTCGACTCGTTGTTGGCTCGTATATCTATCCATCATGAAATGGCAAACCTTACTGAAGAGAAATGTCAAAAGAGCGGCAAGAAATATGGCGTCGTTGCTGTCCCTGTCGCTCTACTTTTGGAGCGTCCCGTTTGAAAAATCCCTTATGTATTATAATTTGTTTTTAGTGTTGCCTTTTTTTCATTTAAAATATCAATTTTTAGAAATTTGACTCTCCCCTTTTAACGGAAAGAGAAATAATCCATCTCAAGCAAAAAATATAAGAATCCGTTATTATCTTATTGTGCTTAACGAAACTTTATCTCCCCCTTAAGGTGCGAATCCATTTAAAAATTTGAATTCAAATAATAAATGCTTGGCAAGAATGTGTGAATAATGTAATATGCAATGCAAATTCAAGGACATCAATCAAATCAAAAGTCTATTCAATACAAACTATTTTGGCTGAAAAGTCCCGATAACACTACCACACCCTCTTGTACACCTGTATTTGGTTAGGCTATATACTTACCTATTTTTGTAGAAAAATGTAAAATTTTCTTGAAACTTATTTAAAAATGCAGAATAGATTTTCGTCTTCAAAGGGACAACCATAAATCACTCATTTTAAAAACAAAAAGTTACCGAAAACTTTTCAACATAATGTGTCACCTCATCGATCAAAGTTGGTATGTTTGGTTTCGGACTTACGACTTGGTTGGAGGTGTAAAGCTTGTACATACCTATTCCTTTTTTTATATTTTTGGTATCAAAAACGAATTCTTTTAAGTTATGCCCAGGATTTTAATAAACACGAATACACTTTGCAAACATACAAGTTGGGAAAGGTTCAAGTTGTGTGTGTACATGAAAAGTTTTTGAAGATGAAAAACTTTCAGATGACTTTGGCTTATTTTTTAGGTTCTTTTAAGTCTTTTTTAAGTTTTAAGTTTTTGTTGATTCTAGTGAGACATGAAGTTAATTTGAATGTGTATAACTGTAAAATGTTGGAAGGTTTAAATTATGTCAAGGATTATACCCAACCCATGTCACTATACTTGTAGTTATAAGTTATTTTTCATGGAATTTATATTCTGAGGTCATCGCAAATTTATTTAAAGTTTTTTTTTTAATGTTGGCAGTGGTGATGCTGTAGTGGACCGTTTTGGTTTAAGTTAAAATCAGAAAAAAAAGAATATTAGAATATTGATTCAAAAAATTAAAATCGCAGAAAGCTTAATAGACCTTTAATATAACGGGTGATTTTTTAGCTGGTTTGGTGTTGGCAACACTGGTTTTGACAGCTGACGTGTGTTTAGTACCTTGTGTCACTGTCAAACAGCTTCAATTTGGTTTGCAATTTAACCATGGATCGTCTTACAAATGAACAACGCTTGAAAATTATTGAATTTTACTATCAAAATTCGTGCTCGGTTCGAAATGTTCATCGCGCGCTGCTTGTGTTCAGCGATGAGGCTCATTTTTGGTTGAATGGGTACGTAAATAAGCATAATTGCCGCATTTGGAGTGAAGATCAGCCAGAAGCATTGCAACAGCTACCAATGCATCCCGAAAAAGCCACTGTTTGGTGCGGTTTATGGGCCGGCGGCATTATTGGGCCATATTTCTTCAAAGATGATGCGAATCGCAGCGTTACTGTCAATGGTGAACGCTACCGAGCGATGATAACAAACTTTTTTTTGCCCGAAATGGAAGTTCTTGACTTGCATGATATGTGGTTTCAACAAGACGGTGCCACATGCCACACAGCACGCGAAACAATGGCGCAATTGCGAGGCGAGTTTGGTGAACAGTTAATTTCACGTTTCGGGCCGGTCAATTGGCCGCCTAGATCGTGCGATTTGACACCATTAGATTATTTTTTGTGGGGGTATGTCAAGGCTAATGTCTATAGGGACAAGCCCGCTTCGATTGACGCACTGGAAGCCAACATCCATGCATTCATTCGTGAGATACCGGCCGATATGTGTGAAAGAGTATGCCAAAATTGGACTCAGCGGATGGGCTACCTGAGACGCAGCCGCGGTCAACATTTGCATGAAATTATCTTTAAACATTAAATTGCAAGGTTCAAACTATCGATTCAAATAAATATTTCATTCATTTTTTTGAATTTTTTGTTTTTTTTTTTTTTTAAAGTTCTAAACCTCTTAAAAAATCACCCGTTATATCTAGAGATCCTTCAGAAGGTATTTAAAATGTTGGCAAATTTTCCATAAATGAGGTGCCAAAATTCACTAGACCTTAAATTTACAAAAAAAAATTCATTAAAACAATCTATATAGCTGACCAATTACTGAAACTAGCTGACCTTTTACATAGATCTAGAGATCTTTTAGATGGCAAATAGTATTTGCAAATTTCCCATAAATAAGGTGACATAAATCACTTTGACCTTAATTTTAAACCTTGAGGCCATTTTTTTTTTTAATTATCTCAATCCTCATTGTAGTAATGTAGAGTAGTGGTAAGAGTCAAATAATCTATTCATAATGCTTAGTAAAAAAAAAGATATGACTGGAAATGGAGCAGCCTGATATATGAAAAACGTACTTAAACCTATTCACATTATGTCACTATACAAAAAAATTGTAAAAATATTTTTAAAGACTCAAATTTATATATTTATTTTTAGTCTGAATGTTTTTTGTAGGATTTGTACATTCCAGGTAAGCAGTATGCAGAACCAGAACATTCTGAATTTTTGCTTCCAAATTATTCTCCAAACACAGACTAAAATGCTTGCTATATTTTAACATAACATTTGTGGATAAAATATCAAATGAAAAAGTTGCTCTTCTCTCTCAACCATTTTAAAGAATTTCAAAGTGAATCTTTTAAAACACAATGTGTTTTCCTTTTGGCTTTGATAAATTGTTTTTGTCAAATATTTCTTGACATTGTTTTTTATTTTACCTAATTAAAGTTCACCTAAATCTTATGAAAAAATAAGCTGTTACAAATTCGCTCGATAATAATATGGCGAATAATTATTTGGTGCGTAAAATTTTGACAGATATGTTAGTGATGTACACTAAGAAACGAAAATTAAATTTTTTTTCTGGAGTTGCATACCACTCGGCTAAAATACTTGACCAAATTTTGGAGGGAATTTTGTTTTTGGAGCAAAATTTGAATGCAATCCAAAATCAAAAGAGGAGCTTAGGTAAGAATGCGATTTTTAAGGAAGTTTTAAAGATGCAATCGTCAAAATGAGTTGCAAAATCAAACCGAAATAATAGCTTTAAATTCAATTTTTAGGATACTGATTGTTTGTTTAATACATATACCAATTGTTTTTTTTGGTGCCGGAAACACAGTTTTTTAACTAAAAGCTCTTAAAGATTTCTGGGCTCAGCTTAGCTTAAAGGATATCAACAGATGAGCCAAGGTCAAGAGGTGATATCGCTTCAAAAAACTGCTCATTTTAGTCCAAAGTTCTGTCACTTTCATTTTCTTTATATGCACTTTGACAGATCTTTCGGCTTAAATTTGTAGAAATTAACAGTTTTGGTAAGTACTCCAACATACCAATTTACTCTTGTGGTTAAATTCTCCTGATATCCTTAGCTATCGATAGAATTCATTCTTTTAATTAAAAGCTTGACTTTCAAGGCAAACTGTAAAATTTTTTACTCAATACAGATACTTATACCTGAATTCCAGTTTTTCAATTACTGACAAAAGTTTAAAAAGAAAATATCAAATGTTATCATTTACCTCTTCATTTGCATTCAGTTTGTAAATTTGCTAAAATAACATCGTTTGTTTTGCCCAATTTTTGTTTTATTTTTTCGTTCAATTCCCTAGAGCCTAGGGTCTTGAGTAAACACATTTTAAATATTTATGTTACTGAAATTGCCTGAACAGAATGGGCGACGAAGCTGATGCTAAGGCATTTGTTAGATTAAGTTTAGTTAGTAGTTTTAGTTTTTCGATGTTATGGTTAAGATGTGTTCATTACTTAAATTTATTATTCAGACTAGTTAAAAGGAGGAACCATAAAGAAGTTTTTTTTGTGTGATCTTGCTATGATTATAGCCGAAAATATTAGAATTAGAATTCACTTCCCTCAACATTCTAGAAACTGGTTCGTTTCTGCCATAATCAGTTCTGTGAGGAACTAGATGAAATTGGGGTACTGATCTTAGAGAACGTGAGTTGATGTTAATACTCATTACCTCAAGGAGGACAGAAGAATCAATTGCACCAGATAAAATTTGATGTACAAAGATTATGTCAGCTACTTCAAGATGTTTTTCCAGAGATTGTAGGTTAATGAGCTGCAACCGATCTAGATATGGGGGGAAGCTATGGTTGTCAACCCATGGGAGTCCCCTAAGAGCAAAGCGGTGGAATCTACCTTGTATTGCTTCGATTCTTTTGACATGCACATTGTGGAACGGAGACCATACTTGGCTTGCATATTCAAGTATAGGTCGTACAAAGGCTGCATTAAGAGATTTCGTTACATATCGATCGTGAGAACTTCTTAGACCAATGCTTAACAAGACCAAGAGCAGAGTTGGCCCTAGCTGCTATGTTGTCATAATGGGATCTGAAATTGAGCTCAGTATCAGAAATGAAACCTAAATCCCGAATAGTTGTTACTCTGGAAACAAGGTCATCATTTATATAGTAGTCCCGTGGTGATGGACAGAAACGTTTTCGGGAATATGTGATTGCTTGGCATTTCCCGACATTAAGTTCTATATAATTTTTCTGACACCAAATAAAAAGTTATTCAGATCGTTCTGGAGAGGTAAAGTATCATTAGGTGAAAATAACTCTAAAAATCTTCATGTCATCCGCGTAGGTAGAAAGTTGCGAATGCTCAATCACAGATTCCACGTCATTGATTGTAAGAATAAAAATAATTGGACCCAAAGGACTACCTTGTGGAACTTTTGATTTAGCAATGAAAGGATCTGATACTGAAGCTCTAAATAATTACGATCTAATAGATATGATACCATCCATTGGACAAAACCAGGAGGAAATCCAAGAGCCCTTAGCTTGAGAGACATAATTTTGTGTCAAATTTTATCAAAGGCTTTGCTATAGTCTGTGGCAATAACATCCACTTCGCTTTTGTTTTCTATTGCATTTAAAGTATATGACACAAATTCAGTTAAGTTAGTGGTCGTAGATTTACCTAAGGAACCCGTGCTGTTCCTCTGTTGTTCGATTTTGACAAATTTCAGCTCAAATTTTTGTTGAAATGATTGTTTTGCACTTGAGGTATACAAATTATCTGAAATAATTGTTTTTCTATCCATATCGAGCAACCGAAAACTAGACATTTTTCAAAAATACTCGTTTTTCAAACTTTGAGTACCTGTGACTTATTAAATTTCAAACTGACTTACACAAACAGTATACATTGTGGGAAGGAGATAGATCAGAAAATATATTAACATCTTATGTAAATTAGTTAAGCCGTTAGTAAGATTTATGCCAGTATCTGAAAAAAAAAAATAGCTGAGAAAAGGATTTTTGTCCATATATTGAAAAGGCTTATTTGAAAAAAAAAATTTATTTTCGTGTTTGTTCAGCGATCCAAAATTAGTCTAGAAAATATATTTTTTTTAAGGACCCTACAATGGCCCAAAATTTGGCTAGTTTACCAAATTTTTATTATTTCTCGAATATAGTAAGCAAACGTTCTTCTCAAGCTTTTTTAGTGAGCCAAAACCAATAACCTGGACGAAAATTTCAAATGGAGAATTAATTTTAATATGGAATGCAAACTTTTGGAAGGTACATATTCGATGTGACAATTTCGGAGTCGAAATATATAACACACTACTTTACACTGACCTGTTTAAACGACTATAACTACGGAAAAAATCGATAAAAACATTTTTGTAGATAGAACAAATCTGTTTGTAAAGTTTTGGAATGTACATATTTCTTTGTTCTTCTTGAAAAAAACTCAACGCTTGTTCAAAATTTAAAAGAATTGATGTATGTAAATAACCCAAAAATAAGTATTTTTCTCAACAAACGTTTGGTTCGTATGCATTTTATTTCCAAAAAATCATGAGTGTTAATTTAGCAAATTAACTTTGAAGAATCGAAAAATGAATAGGTTGATAATTTGCCGTTAATTAGTTGTGACAAATTCAATTTGATCGCTCGATGTTTTCTATGTTTTTGTTTGAAACCCAAAAAAATATAGATTGCACAAACAAGCTCAATGTGTCACAACTTCTTAAAGAATAATTAATAGCACATTATAAGGCCATAAACCATCAGGTATAAGAAGTTTTTACTGAATTTCGACAGTTAGAAAAGCACCAAAAAAAAAATCGAAAAAATTCGAATTTATAATCTAACAACAACTAACGATTCGTCAAAGTTGCTTTGCTTACTTTACACTCATAAAAGCTTTTAGTTTTCTGTGATTCTACTTCAAAAGCAACATATTTTTCATCCGCTTTTGAAAATCTTTAAGGGCTAGTTTATTCAGAGCTAACCTTTAATCAATGATTACTGTGACTTGTTATATCCGCGAATGTTCTTCCTAACCAACATTTGTGTCAATGAATCCATAGTTTGAGTTGTTAATTATCCAAGCCGCTAATCAGCCAATATTGGTTTATTAGCTCTATTTGACCATAGCCGTGAAAATCTTATTACAGAATTAACCCAATGCGAACAAACTGGCCCCAAGAGTATTAAAAGATTATTGAGCTCAAATATTAATGAAGGAAATTAGTCCAGTAAATATTCGTGCTGATACTGATAGCCCTTATCACAAGTTAATTGATTGACATTGAATAAAAACATGTGACCAACGACCATAGGTAATAAAGATTACAGTTTTAAGACCCTTTCCATGTGTCATACATTTAAGGTTCATATGAACCTTAACAAAGTATAAATTCCATTAAAGCTATAAAAAAAGATTAAAACTGGTTTAAGAGGATTAAAATAAGCCTTATCTTTCACAATTACAGCGAAAGCTCAAAAAATTAAAATTTCTTTACTCAAAATGTATTACCTTGTTGTGAAGGTTACAATAAACTTTATATAAAACTTAATCGCTGCATGAAATTAAATAAATCAATAAAAGAAAACAGACTTTGACTGACATTTACCATACGATTGGGTTGAAAATAAATAAAATTACCCAAAACCTGTCAATGGTGAAATAAATTGATTGCCCTGTAATAAAGATCAATACTTTGGCAATCTTATCAGCTTTTGAAAGCTGTCATTTAATTGCAAAATTACTTCAAGTGTTGGATCATAAAAAATATTATTCCTTGATGTCAGAAAAAAAACAAACAAAATAAGTTGACATTTTTTCCTAAAGAGTGATTGCAATACACTTGTATATTTATTTATCACCGTTTATAATCTTAAATTAAAAATAGAAAAAAAAAATAACTTAACATAACAAATCTAGAAAATTCTAACTATGACATAACACATGGCAATAATGGCTGGAATAATTGATCCGAATATACTGCCTGCTGAGCTATGGTAATGTTCTACAACCCATTTCATGACAGGATCGCGATTTGAGTCAAGCCAATCAGAGTTTGCCTTGATATTGGCTTTGACTGAGGCTTCCAGATTCTTTGAAACAGAGGGGTGACTCTTGACCTTTTCAACCAATTCAAGGAGCTGCAATAATAGAAACCTTAAGAAAATGTTACATGATAGAAAATTAAACAATTGAACTTACCCTGGCTTCTTGATTGGCATTGACAACATAGCTGGACATTCCCCTAATATCGGCGTCAAGAGGATTAGTGCCACCAAAACCACTGGTAAGACCAGCATACTCATTGTAATTCTCATGAAGGAAATCAATACAGGTAAAAAGTCCAATTTCACCACGGGAGTAGGCCGAACTAAGCAACGTAATCCTCTCCTGTGCTCGCAGAGTTATCGAGTTTGACTCAGTGATTGAGCTTTCGATGAATTTCAGCAAATGGGTGGAATTGTGAGAACAACCCAAGGCCGAGATCAGAGTTTTCCTCTCAGCTTGGTCTACAGAAGCCATCAATCGTTTGTAAACATACTCGAACTCAGCGTCACCGGCGTTTTTAAGACCGTTGCAGTAAATCACAGATTGAAGGTTTGGTTCGATTTCAGTACCCTTTTCTACGAGTCCCTTGAGCTTGTCCAAACTATCATCCAAACAGCTCTGAACGCCAGCAATACAAGCCAAATTGATGGCAATGGTCCGAACATTATTTGTGAAGTGCTGCTCTCCGGTATAATATTGTACGCCGAGACGGTTGTAAATATTTCCAACAACATCGGCGACGTACAACTTGAAAGTTGGATAATCCTTGTCTCCGCTGAGGAACCTATTGAAAACAGTCAAGACGGTATTGGCTGTCGCCCATGGTGCATATTGATCTTCATTTTTAAGGTACAACGTCATACGCAAGATGATACTGTGCTTCAGATGCGAAGTTGAACTAAGACTGTAGGCATCGTACAATAGCGAAGCCCTATTGAGTGTGTGAATTTTGAAAGCATTATGAATCAAGCTATCTATGATGAGTTCCCAATTTTGTTCATCGTAATTAACACGATAATATCCTGTCGATTGTTTGTTCAAAACCAACCATGCATCACTGGGAAGAGTTTTGTCCTCAATAACAATTGAACGATTCGTGAGATAAAACTCAGCTGTGGTATTACGGAAATCTGCCTTAGTTTTGGTTGCATAATTGACGGGAATGTACCACAATTTCTCATCATTCACTGTAATATCTGTGTGGAAAGCATTCTGGGTAATATTGAAAGTTCCATCGGCATAGTTGCGTGTAACAGTCAGAAGTGGAACTCCACCCTGATTGGTCCAAGTTTTCATCATTTTGTTGACTGTATCTTTTATAGGGTGGTTTAATTCCTTAACAGCTATACCAAGTGCATCGAAAAGATCATCTTCTTCGGCTCCATTGAATTTACTAAAACAGAAAGGAAATTACATTTATTGTAAGTTCATAAATCAAGGGACTAATAGCGACTTACTTAAGGGTCAAATATGTGTTAAGACCAGCCTGGAAAACTTCTTTGGTAAGTGCATTTTCCCACATAAGCAGAACAGCACCAGCTTTGGAATATGACACAGAATCATATAGTGAACGGATTTCGTTGGGTTTTTGTACGTAGTGAGACATTGCACGTGGATTAGCACCACCATCGTAAGAAAGGCCTTTTTGGAACTCACTTACAATAAACATTTGCATGATGTCCCATTCTGGATAGACCTGGAAGGGAAAAATAAATATTTTATGAAAAGTTGTTTTTTTCAAGAAGTTATTTTAAACTAAAGCAAATTATACAACCTTTAGAGCAAATATGTATTCCAAAATTTAGTATTAAAGTTTCTATACATTTTCAAATTTACCAAGAGTCGTTAAGGGTAAGATTGCACATTGTAGTTTTCTCAAAATCGTAAATAAAATATTTTTTTTGAAAATACACAATCGAGAAAGCTTTCGTTTATCTTTCTGTATCCTGAAGATAATCTTGAGTCGTTAAGGGTAAGTGTGCGCATAGCGATTTAAAAAAAAATAAATAAACCTAAATTTTTGAGAGAGTAAAATTAGGATATTTTTAATTCTGTTTATAACTTTTAAATTCATCTAAAATTGTTGGGGTAAGTGTGCGCATAGCATTATTTCTCAAAATGGAAAATGAATTTTAGTTTTTTGGCAATGTACACACAAGGAGAATTTTGACTCCGTTTCTTTATTCTGAAATGTTTCTAGATCCATTGACGGTAAGTTAGCGTAAAGCCATTTACTGAAAAAAATAAAATGAATACCAAATTCCTGACAATGCACAAATGAGGATTTTTTTGAATCTGCTTCTGTTTTCTGAAATTCATCGTGAGTCATTTGGGTTAATTGTGCGCACATTAATTTTCTATAAAAAGATTATAAAATAAAAATTTTTGGCAGTGTAAAATTGTCTTTTTCATCTGTTTTCTGAAATGGGTAAGTGAACGCATAGTTATTTTCTCCAAAAGAGAGATGAAATTAAAATTTTCGGCAATGTTTAGTTAAAAAAGTTGTATAGGCTCTGCATAGCAATTTTTCTAAAAAAAATTAATTTAAATTTGTTGTTTGTTCAAAATCGAGGAGTTATGTTTCTGTTTTCTGAAATTCATGTAGGTAGGTAGAAATGGTGGCCACGAGCATTTTACTCGCTCAGTGACCCAATTAGCCCTGGAGTGCGCCATTTTGACACCATAACTCGTTTGACCTGCGGATGAATGTGGATCAGGGTAAGGATTTGTGGAAATATCCTCTGAAGATCATCTTCCATGCCTTGAATTTGAGAGCAGTTTTTTGGTTTGTTCAAAGCACGGATGCGATCCCCCAGGGGGTCATGTCAGTTACATGGTTGAGATTGGAGATATTCGCGGACCTCCGTCTGCTCACTCCGCATGACATGAGGTTTCCATTGAAGATCAACATCCTCCCATGGAACCAGATATGTTCACTGGTTTTAATTTTAACGGATGTGGGTTAAGTTAGCACAACCACCAGAGGCGAGTCGTAAGATCCACCCGAAGCCAACTGCACTATGCCAAGCTCGGCAGGTAGCAGAATGGCATCGAAGTGCAATCGATCCAGGCGTATGATCATCATTGTCATTTGGCATCATGGCCGGCGCAGTGCAGCAACCAGGATTCCGATTGCTCATGGTCCTGTGTGTCTGGAGGAGAACATAATACAAAATTAGCCGACTTTTGTCTAAGATCCATTTTGTCGCGTTGAGAAAAGAGATCAAATCCTTGAACTTGATTTCAGAAAGTTCGTTAAGTTCGTCAAAAAATCCCACTCCAAGCTATTGCGCTCTCATGTTGTCCGGAGCAGGAAATTTACCGAGGCAGTGAATGATTGTTTCCTTTTCTTGCTGGTCTTCTCAGCTGTGACAGTGAGTATTTTAAGGAGTACCCAGCCTCGCCGCATGTTCCTCCTACTGGCCAGTGTCCGGTAAAATTGCAACGACCCTGATGGCTATGTCCTTTCAGATCAATTGTTCGGGATTTATTATAGGCGAGTCAGATCTTTCTGGATATTTTGCATTTGGTTAAGCTTATCCTACGACTGGAATTTCTAAGGAAAATTGAGAATAAATTGCCGTATACAACTCCAAGGGAAATGTTGACTCTTTCCGCAAGAGAGCTGTGAAGGACTGATCCTTGCCTGGCCAGTTCATCTGCCCGTTCATTTCAGTCCACATCATTGTAAGCTGGAACCTAGATAAAGATGATTTTGAGGTTGATATTAAGGCTTGCTAGCTCATCCTGGCATTACTGGAACAGTTTAAGGATGATGAAGATTTAACAGCTGCCTGACTGTCTGTTAGGATAGCTGTATTACGATTTTGGTTTGGGTCTAGTTTGAATATTTTGCATGCCTCCTTAATTGCCAGTAATTCAACTTGGAATACACTAGCAAACTTGGGAAGCCGGAAGGACCTACCGATGTCAAGAGACTCAGAAAAGATTCCTGAACCAATACGAGATTCCATCTTTGAGCCGTCAGTATAAATAAATTGTGTCAAAGTCTCTCGCCACTGCGGCGTCCTCATCCCAGACCTCTCTGGATGGAAATAAAACTTTAAAATCTTTACTGAGGTTCAATGTAGGAGTGAAATAGTCAGTGGGAGTCGAAAAGATTTAAGCGGGAATCAAACTTGTGATATTGCTGTGACCATAAGGCTTGGAAACAAAACAATTTCATGCTTTGAGTCTTAATGCACTGCAAGATACTAGATATTTAATGAGTAAGTCAAGTGGTAAAAGGTGCAGAAAAACGCTTAGGGCGTCCGATGGGCAAGACCAAAGAGCCCTTGTGGTACCAACACTAGCTGTTCTTTGAAGCTTTTTAGACGATCGAACTTTATGTTAGAATCGGCCGTACCACGGCTGTGTACGTCCATAAGATCATCTTTGTTTGAAGGCCCCCCTTGTAACTAAAGGTTTTGCTACAGACGTAGAAAGCAATGTAGGCTTTCTCGACCCGTTTTTAAATCTTTTGCTTCCAGTCCAGTTTAATTTAGGGTCTAGGATAACGCCAAGATATTTTGCACTGGAGGATAGCGAAAGTGATTGACCGTTTAGTCGGGGTGGGTTGAAGTGCTGTATTTTAGTTTTGGTCGTTAATAGCATCAATTCAGTTTCGCTCGTGGACCACAACTCGTAGCCCAGGTGCTTACCTTTCTCAGAGCCTGCTCCGTGATTTTGCTTATCTCTGAAGTGAACTTTCCTGACACCAGTATAACCTAATCATCTCCATACGCAACCGCCTTCATGCCACAATCTTTCAACTTAACGAGGATTTTGTTCATAACTAAAATCCATAGAAGAGGTAACAGAACACCACCCTGGGGTGTTCCTCTTCAGACGAATTTAGTTGAATTTGCATTACCTAACGTGGCTTGAATCCTTCTATTGCTGAGCATGAATAGAATCCATTCTCTGAAGTAGTCCTCTACACAAAATTCAACCAGTGACACAAAAATGGATTGAGCTAGGACGCTATTGAAAGCCGCTTCTACTTCTAGGAAGGTGGTGCGAGTATATTCTTTAAAATTAATAGTTTTCCAATTGTACGCACACCTCATGAAGGGTCGTTTCCGTAGACTCACCCTTTGAGAGTTCTGGAGGGGACAACCAACTAGTATAACTCTAATATAAGTGCCTAGAATGCGCTCTAAAATTGATAAATTGAAATTTGAGCATGAAAGAGGTTAGGCTAATTGGTCTTAAGTCCTTTGCGGATTCATGTCCTCGCCTGCCCACTTTCAGTATAAAAACCACACTTACTTGTCTCCAAAACTCAGGGACATGTTTAAGGGAGAGGCAACCTTTGAAAGTCATCTCCAGCCGGAGTAATTTTACTAAACGAACACTTTTTGGCCAGTTTTTCTGACATAAATTCTAACAATTTGTTATTCGAGTAAATCTTGCATAAATGCTTTCATTTTATTATTAAGTTGAGCGCTGTGTTACTTTGTTTTCAATATTTAAGTATAAGACTTAAAGTATAGCAGTCGTATTTATAAACTTTGTCTATCTTTAGAGAGCCATCCAACTCCAAAAAGTTATTAATAAACTTTGTTTACTGTTGTCTAAAGTTGTCTAACTAGAACAACAGCATCAGATGTCTTTGATGTGTCTAACTAGACATTTTATTTGCTTAAATAAGTCATATTTCCAAATATTAAAGACTTTCAAAAAACTGGCTAACTAGTCAACCGTCTAAAAAATCTAATATATAAGGCTGTAGATTTTTATAATTTTTGACATTTTGAAAATACAGACAAATATTCACTCAAAATTATTAATTTTCAGATTGTCGAATGGGTCTACCCATTTCCATAGAAATTAGGCCTGGTTTCAGATTGAATATGGAAATAAAGCCAAATTGGCTTTTTTTTCGTTGGGCATTATTTCACGTTACGGGAAGTACCGTCTGCTTGGTTACAAAAAGCCTTCAGCAACAGAAAATCTCTTCACAAGAACCGATTTTAGACATTAATAAAAAAGTAAAAACTTACCTCATCAGCAGCTTGATATGAGAACAATGTAGCAAATCCTTCCTTCAGCCATAAGTATGTCCACCATTTAGGTGTTACCAAATCCCCAAACCACATATGCGTGTACTCATGTGCTACAATATTTGCGATATTCGTCTGAGTATTCAAAGTCGATTTCTTGGGATTATACAACAGATACTCCTCCCGATAAGTGGCAATACCCCAGTTCTCCATGGCACCAGCAGCAAAATCAGGCACAGCAACTTGATCCAATTTTGGTAGAGTAAATGGCACACCATAGAATTCAGCTAAACGTGCTGTTATTTGGATTCCAGCGAAAAGTGCAAATTCCTGATCGGCCTGTGTTCCCTTGCGGGAGAAGATTCGCTGTGTCAATTCATTCAAACTGCCCGATGTGGTCTCAAAGTCCGAGACGACAAACGCAACTAGATAAGTTGACATTTTGGGAGTTTCTTGGAAGACGGTCTTGCCAGTTTTTGAATTTTTCTCATCTACTGGCATATTTGAGATGGCAGTCAATGAACGATCGTGATTGATTTCGATGATGAAGTTGGCCCTCTTGTTAGGTTCATCGTAACATGGGAAGGCATGGCGAGCATCGGTACTTTCGAACTGTGTCGTTGCCAAATTACTAAAGTGGATGGAAATTTTCAGTCTTAGATTTTGACATTTAACACAAAAAAAAAATACTTACACAATCTTTCCCGCAGAATTGATATAGGTAGACAGGTAGAAACCACCATTATCCTCACGCAAGTTACCATTGTACTTAATCACGACACTATAAGTTTTTCCTTTAGACAATACTGACTTATCTTCTGGTGTAAGGGTAAGAAATTCCGTGTCAGATTGATAAGAAGTGGTAAGTTTGGTTGTTTTTCCAGCCTCGTCAATAAGTGATGCATCAAAATCGGCCAACTGTCGAGCGTGAACAACTATGCTCTTGGTATCAGCCTCGATTTCAGCAACTGTAATATTAATCGTGACTTCTCCTTTGAATTCTTTAGCCCCTGTATGAACGTTCGTGGTCAGTTTTACATAGTAGCTATTGGGGATAGTATTGTTGGGTAATCGGTAATCGGGTTCGTCGACCTTGGTTTCTATACTTTGAATATCCTCCCAAAGTGAAACGTGTTCCTTGAAAAGCGGTGGAATCCTGTTGATCGTTGAAGTCTCAACAAGCCCTCCAATGACAAGGAGGATGGCAGCGAATGTACTCAGCTGCAGACGAGTCATGTTATCGGCAGAAAAACAAAACTCAAATTGAAAACGTTCAGTTCGTGCGATGAACTTATAAGCAATTAATAGTTTGGTTTGGAAGTCCAACCAATAGCTTATCATTAAACGTCTATAAATTAATGGTTCTTAATCTTTGTAAGGCCATAATAAAGATTTCATAGTGATAAAACCTTCTTGAGTTTATGATAGTCTGTAACTCTGATTATAAAACTCACCTTATAAACACACATACAAGTGCAAAATATTGATCTAATCATTTTAAGCTTATTCAAAAAGTGTCAGTTTTTTTTGGCGACATCCAGTTGGTCTAGAGTACCAGCTTCCTTATCGAGTAGAAGTCTAGATTACAATTTAGAATTTTAATAAATATGTAATTCTTTTCTAAATGCTGTGCTCCTACCAATTCTAATCGAGGAAATACTTCTACTTAATTTTGGTGGAGTTTATTGCGATCAATTCTAATCTGCTAACCTGTATGTCAAATTAAAGTATCTTGAAGTGTTCACCGTAAATTTGATAGTGATAAAACCTAAGGATAAGATATCAGAAAATTTGTTAACGATAAGCTTTTGCCCGGATTTACGTCATTATGATATCAAAACTACAAACTTAGCTTAAGAATGTGTGAAGTCCATTATTGAAAACTAAAGTTAGAAATAGGAAATTTTGGAAAAATATATTTCTTTGAATTTGTATTCAAAACTACCAAGTTCGTGGAGAACTGCGGCTGTTCACTAGGGAAATTTTTCTTCGGTTTTTCACTAAGGTGTCGTTCGTGGGATTGATGTTTGTTCCGAGGTAGATGACTCCTTGGCTTCCTTGAAATCACTGCTACCAACAATGCCCCATAGGGTGTCCTAGGTGATGGACAGATGAGACATTGTTTATTGATAGCGTATACTTTAGTTTGTCCTCATTCAAATCAAGACCAACGCCGCGTTTTGCCTGTTCATCAATAGCTGTGAATGCTTCGCACAGCTCGCTTGAAGCGGCCGTTGATGTGGGAAGATTTGTTGAAGATAATGCTTTCCAGGCTAAAAACACTCTGCCCCAGAACTACGTTGAGGAAATCATGATATAGCGCATCTCCTTGTCGGAGCCCTGTTCCCGTTTGAAAAAGCTGAGAAAAGCTGTTAGCGATTTTAACGTCATGTGACATAGGCGGATCAGTTTTTTTTTGGAATCCTGAGTTCTGACACCGCCAATAGAAGCTCTTGGCGATATTGTTTCTTTTATCCTCTCTTTTATGAAATTTTCTTTTTCGGGTCCGATGTGGGGAACCTAGTGCTACTTATCACCGTATTACGAGGCCAACGACAATTTTCTTCCTGATTTTAGCATTGAGGTCTCTGAGCACGACTTTGATATCACACTCAAGACAGGGTCTGTAAAGAATACGTCCAAAAGGTTGTAAGACTTCTCCTTGTTAGGCTCCTTAGCTTTAATGGTTAGGGCGTGTTATCGTGATAATATCTGCCTTGTACCGTGAAAGACAGATTTAAGTTTTCCAGTACCACCTGGCCTTAGATCCCAGATGTAGACACGTAGACCGAAATCCATTTTCGTTATCAGAGGTCTTTTGCGTCTCTTTACAGGTTTTTTTTAATGTGGTCAAGTTAACCCAACGCAGTAACCTTCAATCTGTAAGGCCATGGGTTTGGTGTTGCAATTTTGTCCTTGATCAACATTAGACCAGTATCCGGCGCGGCGTAAGAAAAGATACAGCTCAAGGCCCTGAGTTCCTACAACATTCAATCACCCATGTTCACATATCGATCTGAATTCAATAGAACTTTGTGACCCAAGTGCCTCAATATTCAAATGATCTGATGGGCAGAGGGACTTCTATTCTTCATTTTGTTTCATTAGTGGTTTGCTGTTTATCTGAATACAACTTTTAGGCTATTGATCATGTCCATTTTGGGTTTATTGCATATAATTCGAAAACGAAGTAAAATTTCGAGATAATGTTTCAAACCTTTTTTGTAGACAATAATATTTACCATCGAAATGTATCATAAAAAAAGCTTATTTCAATTGCTTGAGTAATATGCTAAAAACGGAGATATCAGATTTCAAAAACCTTGAAGTTGAAAACTACCCTGAAGGCTTGACAGCGGGAAAAGAATCCAACTACTCCCTTTGGAAAGCTATAAAAACAACGAAAAAACCAAAGCTTCCAGTGCCCTCGATTAAGAAAAGCCAAAATGAGTGGGCTAAAAGTGACAAAGAAAAAGCGATTAAAAGCGCCGATTACTTGGAGGAAACATTTAAGCCGTTCGATGGGCCAGAACTCAATGAAAATATTAATATGAATTTTGCTTCAAATGAAAGCTACATAACAAGAAACGCCACACTTGCCAAATTAAAAAGAGAAATAAAGAAGCTTAAGTCAAAGAAAACTCCAGGACTTAATCACGGCAGAAATTCTAAAAATGCTTCCTCGTAAAGGATTTATTAACCTACTTTACATAATAAATGTTGCTCTAAGGTTAGAATACGTTCCGAGCCAATGGAAAATTGGGAAAGTCAAAATGGTTTTGATACCTGGCAAACCATCTCACGAAAAGAAGTCTTACAGGCCGATCTCGCTTTTTCCAATAATATCAAAAGTTTTTGAAAGGATACTTCTGCTGCACCTCCAGCCGATAAAAGAAGAGAAACAATTAATACTCGAATATCAGTTCGGATTTAGAAGCATGCATTCGACTATTGATCAAGTGCATAGAATTACATAGAGTGCTCTCGAAGAAAAGAAAATCAGTTTGAGAGCCTTTTTGGATGTGTCACAGCACTTGACAAGGTGTGGCACGGAGGCCTCCAATTAAAATTAAGGCAAGTGCTGCCTGTAGGATTTTATAACATTCTAAACGGATATCTAGATAACAGACTTTTTCATGTAAGACACGGAAATGACTATTCTAATTTCAATGAAATAGTGGCTGGGGTACAACAAGGAAGTGTATTAGGTCCAGTTCTGTATCTTTTATTTATTCGTGAAATACCTCTAAAAGAAGACATTATCGTAGCCATGTTTGCTGATGATACTGCAATACTATCAGTAGGCAAAACGATTAGCGAATCTATAATTAAATTACAAAATGTTCTTAATAATGTCAATGAGTGGACAAAAACATAGCAAAAAGCGCTCAATGATCAAAAGTCAGTCCACGTGGACTTTACGAATACGAAAATAAATAGATTATTCGTTTTTCATAATACCACTCGTGTTCCATTTGCAAATGAGGCAAAGTATACCGAAATTAAAATGGAAGCCGCACCTAAAAAAGAAGAGATATGAACTCGGTACTCGGTTAATATTGAAAGCTTAGTATTGAAAATAAATAGATTTTATACCGACAGGTTATTAAACCTGTTTGGACTTATGGTATACAACTTTGGGGTTGAACCTGCTATTCAAACTTAAATAACTTGCAAACTTTTGAGAATAAATTGCTTAGGTCATTTATAAATGCTCCGTGGTTTATAAAAAATGAAGATCTTCATAGGGATCTCGCGATTCCTACGGTCCGGGACGAAATAAAAAGTTTCGCGCGAAAACATAGAAATCGACTATTAGAACACGCTAATTCAACGATTATTGAAATTCTTGATGAGTCGAATTTAGTACGCCGTCTGCGAAGAACAAAACCTTTCGACTTGGTGCGGTGAACAGAAAACCGCTTTAAAATCGTGGATTAAGCTGGAACTTTCACCGGAAAGTAACCTGCAACACGTTACAACTTAGTTAAAAATAAATTGCTAGATAAGTGGAGGTGGTTCTGGTGTGGTTTTAGTGTAGTAAGAATCACACACACCTTTGAGCACGCGTTTTTCGGAAAATTGTATTCGAATTTCAAGGTTTACCATAAATTTTTTTCAAAGTTTAAAATAATTGTTAATAAGAACAAATTTGCCCCTAAAACATCTTTCTTTTAATCTGGAGCAATGGCTATCGCTATCTCTGCAGGTAAGAAAGTTATATGGAAATTAGTAAAAAAAATAACAAGAATGTGATTTTTCACATTTTGTTGCAATGATTTTCTTAAAATTTAGGCAATTTAAAAAACTATAAAAATATTTTAAATGATCCATTGCGATGGTTAATCTTATTTCGAAAAAAAATGTCTTCAACATTTTCTCGACATTTTGCTTCGTTTTCGAGTTATATGCAAAAACCCAACTACTTTTACTACTTTTGCACTCCCTCCTCCAAAATGCAGTCTCAAAGTATTGATTTTTATAATAAAAACCCATGAACGTCTTAGTTCTTTTTTAAATGACATAATCAATGGTCATGAGTTGCATGCAAAAAAGAAGAAACGTCACCTTTCGACCGAGTATATGCTACAAGATGCGAAGACTAATTTTGGTTCGCTTAAAACGAAAACTAATTTTATATCTAAAGGAGTGTTTTCGAGATACTCGAAAAAATCCTTTTTTTTCTGCATTTTATAAGATACTGGCATGATTCTTACGAACGGTTAATCTAATTAATATAAACTGCACATTTTTTGAATGGTCTGATCAGCCTCTTTCTAAAAATACATCTACTACTTTTGTTGGTCAGATTGAAATTCTTTGAAGCGATCAAAGTTTAAAAGCAATTTCAAGTTCTTATTCCAAAAACTTTTATCAGGTGAAAGATAAATCTATAACAAAAATACTTCACAAAAAATTGTTTGCATGTACTTGTGTTGCACATATGGGATTCCGTTATTTCTTATAGTTAAGACTTGTATTTTTACAACATATAAAATGACCAGAAACTCAACTTAAACAAAGCGAATTACTTTTTCACACAGTGATTTGAAATGGACTCCCATAGGGACTATTGTAGTATGTAAGTAAGTAGACTTTTCCAACCAATGGCACTCGCAATATGAGAGAACATTATTTTTTGGGGGGCCAAAATGAACATTCTCCTTTAACAAATAATTCTGTATGTGTTTGTCTAACTAAAATTTATCTTTTTTTTTGATAACAAGCATTTAAATCAAAAGATCACTCAAATACACATGCTAATAAAATGAATATCAATTAGAAAATCTGCGAGATAAAGGTTTTTATAGTTATTAGGTCAATGATAATCTTGACTACCTACATTTAAATTGCTAAATAAAAAAAAAAAAACTGATAACATTTGCTAATAAAAAAAATAAAAATAGGTAATCAAGTTAAATTCACGAGTGTAAAACAACTTACCATGTTTTTCTGTTAAATAATAGTATCTTAAATAAAGCAATTTGTTTGGCTTAGGTGCCATGCCAGTTGCAACCTTCATTGAAATTCATTAATGGAAATTTAGTTTTTCTTTCATTTTTAAACAGAAAAAATTACCCAATATTCTACTATGAAATGATTTTTCTTAATTCAATAATTGAATCATCTTACCAATGATCATTGAAATATTAAGTTAGTAGAAGGTTGGGTCCTAATATTTTTTTGTTACAAAATAATGAAGTTTTAAGCTTGATTCGAACATTTATATAATTATCTTAGTTTTAGTTTTCTTAAAGTCTCAAAAAATTAAAGAACACAATTTTAAATGACTGTTTAATGGTGTTTAAGGTTAAGAGACTATTTATAAGTTTGTGAATCAGTTTTCGGAGAGGTTACATACACAAAAACAGTTGTTAACAAAGTTTTTGTTACAGGAACAAGAACATACTTTTCTACAGGCTTCTGATGTGCTGGAATATTATATCACATAACGTCTTTGGGTTATGGAAAATAAATAGAATTTATTATGGCATTTAAATAAAATGCTATTAGGTCTGGTTCACACGGCCTGAATGGAGGAAATAGACCCCCCTCCAATACAATTATTTTCTCGTCTGAATCTGATCTATACATTACGTTTTTTTTTTCGCGTGGTATAAAAATAACCCTAGCCCCATATATTATACCTTAAAGTGAAAATAGGGAGACCAGGGGTTGGAATAAAAATCTTTAAACAAAATTAGAAAAATTGTTTGTTAATGTTTTGAATCGAATAAGGGCTATCCAAGACTATGTCCAGTTTAAGGACCACCCTAATGTATATGATTAAAGACTAAATATCAAAAAGTGCAAGTTGTGTCTAAGCACAACGATAACAAAAAACAAAATTGAGAAAAAAAAAACAATATAGTAAGTATAATCGTCAACATAGGGTGAAGCGAAAATGTTTGGCAACTTATGAAAACACTTAATAGTTAAAAATAATTTGGAAGTTACATTAGATCAACAAAGTATGAAATAAAATATTTATTTGGTTTCTCAACAGTTTCTTTTAATCCAGATTCTTTAAATGCAAAAGAAACTTTGCATACAGCCAAAACACAAACTGAAAAGTTGCTTAAATCAACGACGGAATAGTTTCTGCATGTGCGCGGAGTCTCATACGAGTCCATAGAACTCAATTTTGCAACCAAACAGTTTCAAAACTGAAAATTGCATGTGTGCCTTAGTGTACTCTCATTATTAGTACTATTAGCTGTTTTGACTTGACGACTTGAGCTTTAGTATATACTGAGAGTTCATTTCCTAACTTAACTTTAATGAAGTGTTGTCAAGCTGACAACGCTGTCCGAAGAACACGAAAAGGGTTGCCATTTGGCCTATTAATCGAGAACCATCAGGGCTCGTTTTTACCAGCGAAGTCAACCTAACAACCAATGACCCGTCAGTTGTAACAAGTTCCCGAATATATACTGTATCCTCTAGTAGATAAGAAATCTTAACCGATATAAGAGTTAGACTTGACGTTATTCCCGCAGAGCTCTTACGAGCATCGCCAACAACATCGTCTGAGCTCCTGCACCCACTCATAGACAGAGCTTAGAAACCACTCGCCTGACGAGTGGAAAAAGTAAGCAAGACCAAGTTAGGTTAGGTTGAAGTGACTGCTAGACGTGAACCATTTTTATATTGAAAAAAAAAAAAAACAAAAAGTAAAAAAATATCACGCGATTTTTGTCAGCTATTCTGCTATTTGCTGATGGCTTTCAACGCGATTTAAGTAGGTATATATATTTAGAAGCATTAGTAACTAACTTAAAAGAATAGCTGAAAAAATACCAAAAAGTCCTAAGAAAAATAATAAGACCCCAACAAATTAAATAATACTGCAAAATCTGATAATTTTCGTTATTGTTGGAGTTTTATTTAATTTTTTTCTTAGCATCTTATTTCCTGATGCCAAAATTTTGCGGAGCCAAATGAAAGCTGTGTACTCATGCACCGAAAAAATACTAATACTTTCAATTTTTTCGACCAAAAAACTATTTGGTAAAGTTTTAATGCTGGACAAGAGTTTTTCCTTCAAAATCTGCAATTAGTTGTTTTTACAGATTTTTGTATGGCAACACTGAAATATCGACCAATATTTAAGATAAAAGTGGACAAAACCCTGATTTTTTGCCTCGCCTTGTGCGCAGCCCTAATCGCTGACCAATTGAATGAAATTAATTTTAGTTGAACTTTCTTTTACCATTTAATGATCATCCAGGTTTTTTTTTGTTTAAGTTTCACAAATAAAGTGAAAAAATTTCATTTTGACACAAAACAAATAAAGCACGATCAATCGGATTATTGATATCATCACTTAGGTCTTATCCTACATTAATAGAAAATATGATTGATAAGTAGGAAACGATCAATGAATGTTTGGACTGCTACATTGTGTTAGCTTATCTATAATATATAAGTTCCTTTAAGTCGCGAAATGTTTTCAGTCGTGTTTTTCTGCTGAAACCATGGCGTGTAAGCAGCTAGTCACGTTTGCTGGAATTATTCTTCTTATGGTTGGAAGATATGTCCAGCCATCCACCATCACAAAATTTCCTCTATCTTTCGAAAGAAATGTGACTACTGGAGATAAAATTCAAATTATTCCGAGCAAGACCGAAGAACCAAATTACCGATTGCCAAATAATACGATTCCCACTCTTTATGATGTCGAGCTTACCACTAAAATTGATTCGGGAGATCTTAATTTTCAAGGGAAAGTCACTATCACGATTGAAGTTAATGAACCAAATACCAAGAATATTGTTGTTCATGCACGCCAACTGCAGGGATTTGAAACATCACTCTTAAATGTTGCCGATAAAACAGTTACGAAGCTTTCCACTTCATATGCCCCTGATACCGAATTTCTGACCCTAACACCAGATGATAATTCGGAACTTATCCAAGGAAAAATCTACAAAGTATCAATCAAATACAATGGAAAATTACGATTGGACAATGGCGGTTTTTACGTGTCAAATTACACAAATTCGGCTGGAAAGACTGTGTGAGTATACTTATATTTGACTCTTTTATGTATTTTGGTGCTTAAAACCGTTATCTATTTTAGAAACATGGCTACAACGCAGTTTGCCCCAACCGATGCCCGTCATGCTTTTCCTTGTTACGATGAACCTGCCAAACGTGCCAAATTCACCATCACAATCAATCATGATCCTTCTCTAATAGCCATTTCGAACATGCCAGAAGACACTGATAAGAAAGAGTCAGGCAAAACTGTATTCCAACAAACACCCAGCATGCCAACGTACCTTGTAGCATTTATCATCTCAGACTTTGAGTATCAATCGGGCAGTTTGGATGAGCTGCCCCAACGAGTCTTCTCACGCAATACCACTCAGGAAGATAGAGAATTTGCTCTTTTTACAGGAATGCAGATGATTTCATATCTATCCAAATACTTCGGTATTCCCTTTGTTCTTCCAAAATTGGATCAAGTTGCTATTCCGGATTTTGCTGCCGGTGCGATGGAAAATTGGGGTCTTGTGACATATCGAGAGGAGAATCTGCTGTATAATTCGAAAAAGTCAACTCTAAGTACTCAGACAAAAGCCGTGAATATAATCGCCCATGAGTACACTCATTTGTGGTTTGGAAATTTAGTAACCATTAAATGGTGGACATGGTTATGGTTGAAAGAGGGTTTTGCTAACTTTTTTTCATACAAGGCAGCCGATGAGGTAAGAAAATTTATCTAAGCAAAACCTTGACTAAGAATAAAGGACCATAATTTATTCCGTTCTCAAGACTTATCTCCACTTTTTACAACCATCCTTATATCTCTAGATCTATCCAGAATGGGATATCATGCAAATGTTCATCACAAGTGAATACCAAAAAGCTCTATTGCTAGATGGTGAAAACAAGACACGCCCAATGACTCACTATGTGGAAAAGCAAAAAGATATTCGTTCACTTTATGACACCATTGCATATTCCAAATCTGGTGCAGTGCTTCGTATGTGGCAAAATGCCCTGACCGATAAAGTTTTCCGTGTTGGTCTAAATAGATATTTAACCCAAAAGTAAGTTATTATTTTGTCTTGATGTTCCTCGTTCGCATTGAAATTATTCGTGAGTCATTTTTAGTAAATTTACTGGCGCTGAAGAAGATGATTTCTTCTTAGCACTCTATGAGGCCGCTGTCAAAGGTGACGACTATCACTATCTACCTGACTCAATTCATGTTATGATGAAGACTTGGACAAATCAGGGTGGAATTCCACTTTTGACCGTGAAACGAAATTACGATGATGGATCCTTCAACATTACGCAAACTTCTTTCTACAACGATGCGACTTTGAAAGATGATAAACTGTGGTATATTCCAGTTAATTATGTCACCAGCAATGACTCTGACTTCAGCAACACCACAGCCCAATTTTACTTCAAGGACCGTTCCGTTGTTGTTGAGGACAAGAGCAAAAAACTTTCCTCAAATGAGTGGCTGATTTTGAACAAACAGTCTACTGGATACTACCGTGTGAACTATGATGAACAAAACTGGAATCTGATTACAGATAGCTTGATTGCAGATCCTTATAAAATTCACACCAACAATAGGGCTTCCCTTTTGTTCGATGCGTACGCCCTCAGTACAACATTCAACCTTCCGCACAGTTACTTGTTACGCTTGTTGACTTTTTTGCGAAATGAAGACCAATATGCACCTTGGGAAACAGCTTATACGATCCTTACTACTTTTGATATGTTCTTTAAAGGAGAAACACAGTACCATGAATTCAAAGTCTTCGTGGCCGATCTTGTGGGAAATATTTACAACCGACTTGGATTTAAATATTCCACTAGAGAACAACACTTCACGAATAATGTTCGTACCATTGCTGTCAACTTGGCTTGTATTGCTGGAGTTCAAAGTTGTTTGGATGGGAGCTTGGATAAACTGAAGATGCTCGTACACAAAGGTATCGAGATCGAGCCAAATCTGCAATCGGTTATTTACTGCAACGGTCTAAAAAATGCCAACGACACTGAGTTCGATTATGTGTACAATCGTCTGATGAGTTCACAAGATCAAGCTGAAAGAAAAATTCTAATTTCTGCTTTGGGTTGTGCTCGTAATCCGAATCACTTGAAGAAATTTATCGAAAGTTCAATCTCGACATCGGATGAAGTCACTTTGCGGTCTCAGGAGAGGATAACGCTTCTTAATTCTGCATATTCACAAAGTGAAGTTGGATTATCTGTTTGCATTGAGTTTCTTTTCGAAAACTATGGAAAATATGGCAATCTTACTAGCAGTTTTTCAGGGTCTAATCCTCTTGATGCTGACATAAAGGGAATGTCCAAATATGTTGTCGAATCAACAACACGCTCAAATTTATCAGATGTGAGTTAAAATTATCATCTCTTTTTTCTTTTTATGACTCATGTTTATTTCAGTTGAAGGCTCTAGTATCACTTGTTAAAGATCAACCGGGAATTTCTGCTGACTTAGAAACCAAAGTTAATGAGAATTTGGAGTTTAACATTGCATGGATTAACTCAAACCGAAAGCCTCTATTGGATTGGATTTATGATAACTACAAAACTTCAGGGGCTAGCAAAAATGCTTTAGGACTAATTGCTCCATTACTTGCTGCAATGTCTTACTTTATAATAAAATTCTTTTAAGATTAGCACCTTGAAAGCTTGAACCATTTTGTGGTATACAGTTTATGCAATGTGCGAAAGTCTTACTTTTCAAGAATAATTGTTTCTTTTAATAACTTTTGGTCACGATACCGACACGAAATTAATCTTGCGACAGAAAATCGTGTGCTCCTAGCCTTTCTTGCTCGATTTCCTATTTCCACCCGATGCCTTGCTATCAAAATTTGAAGAACTTGGTCAATAAATGAACGTGGTCATTAAATAAAAATTATTTTTTGAGTTGGGAACCCGTTTGTAATTAATTATTATAGTGTCCAGTATCCAATACAGATTTTCAAAAAAGAAATCACGTTGAGCAGTTTAATTTTCAAATTGGGTGGCAAAATAAATATTTTTTAAGGGCGGCAAGAACTCCAAATTCGGCACTGATCTTGTCTCGTTCCTTGACAAGAAATTTGTAAAAGATACTAAAATTTTTCAAAATGGTTTTTTTTAAAGAACATTTTTAGACTTCTTCACGTTTTATAACGAGAAAATAAATTAGTGAGCCATGCGCTTTGTGAATAAAAAAGAAGTCAAAGCTATTAGTGGAAGTAGCTAAAGCTAGCTAGTCACAGTTCTTATTACTAGTAGCTATAAAGCTAGATAGTTCTAGCTTAAGCATTGTTTAAAGAGAATAAGAAAAGATAACGCTACACTAGAGCTGGCCACGATACCAAACCAAACGACACTTTGGTAAGTATTGTCTCGGTGTCGTCAAAATTGAAAAATTTCAGTATCTCTCGGTATCGGTGTCGATCTCGTCTGGTTCCGGTCTGGTCTCAGTCACAAACAAAAATAAAATGCAAGACTTGATTACATCACATTTTCTTGATTTTGTAGTTGAATAATTACTTACAAGAATTGTTTGTTTGTGTTATTATTAATTATATTATTCAAAAATCTACCACTACCGAAAGTGTGGGTAAATTTGGTCCCATAAGTACGGTGTCTCGTATAATTCGTTTACAATACCAAGACTTTTCTAGTATCGTGGCCAGCCCTACGCCAAACAGCTTAAGCTAGAAAATTCCCCCTTAAGCTTAACATTTCACTTTTGTTTGTTTATCCACATGTTTTGGCTAAGAAGCCATAGCCTTAACTATTATTTTTGGAACTAAAAAGCAAAACAATTGAATTTGAGATTATGATTTACCAAAACTGTTAACTTGCTCTCTATGGCAATTTTTTTTTTAATGTAAAAAGAACATTTCGAGATTTTAATCAAACTTAACATTACGATGCTTTTGTATAAGTAGAAAAAATATTTTGTGTCATACTTACCGTCCGTCAGTCCGGGCGTCTGTACGTCCACTGTACATCGATCTGAAGCCTAATCGGATAGACCGGTTTTCTCTTTTCAACTTCGGTACAGAGCATTTGTATGTCATTTTCTAGAGGAAAAGTCCGAAATTGTGTGCTCTAGCGTCTAGCCCATCTAGGACAGGTTGCTCCAATACAATAGTTTTGATATTTTCAAATGTTTTCAAAACAGTCTCTTAGAATTTTGATTAAGCTTTATATCTTTAGTTAAACTTTGTAACTTTGAACCGGATTAATTTTAAAAAAGACTACTTTTAAGGTTATTAGTAAAAAATTGGCAACGAAATAGAACTTTTGAGTTTTTTTAAGAACATTTGGATTATTTCAATCCAATTTTGGCACAAATATTTCCAAGAACAATGAAATAATTTTGGATTCCTAAGTTTAACAAATTATTTTTTTATTTAAAAGAAAAAATATTTGTTTAGTACTTTTGGCATTTCAACACTCCTATCCATTAATATTTTAATTGTATGCATTGTATATCTCCATTCTGCATTCATTGTATATCTTCGATTCCTAGCAACATGACGGCCTTGAACGCACTACAACTGATGAGAATTCTAAAACATAAGAACTAGTCAAAGCTTTCTAGTTAGGGGTCCAAGAATCTTGATATATTTGTAGCTTTAATTTCAATATTCTAGCCTAAGATATTTTAAATCACACAAATTGCAGCTTTAGCTCGAAAAACAAGCTTAAGCTACATAAATTTCGCTTTGGCTTTTACTAGAACACATCTTTACTTTGCCAGCTTAAGGTTGTTTTTATTCACAGAAAACCTAGCTTTTACTTAAAAATGCAAGTTTTAGCCTTAGCTTTTTCATTTACAAGAAATACAGAAAATAAAAAAATAAATACAAATGCTTAAGTGCATTCAGCTACTCTTCAGAGGTAAAACTCAATATCTTACTTCTTTTTTGATATACCTATGTAATGGTTACAGCTTTATGTACATACTTTTAAATAGTCTCCATTTTAACTTCGCTGCTTTTCATGTATAGTTGCCACTTCATTCTGAAGAAGAGGAAATATTGTATAAGCTTTATTTTCATTTCTTTTTATACATAGCCATAATGTATCCCTAATTGAGCCAACAGTTTTACACATTTCATTAAGTATAACACGTCATTTGTACTCAGCACATAACTGCTGGAAATAATATATGTTTTTATCGGGATAGCTAGTCAGCCTTAAAAATGCATGTTGTGATAGTGTTTGGTTGTAAGTTAAATTAAAATATCGTCTGTATTCACTTTAAGTCATAACTTTTCGAGAGACCGTCTGTAAAAAATTAAAATGTAACCAGCACATAACAGCTGTTCTCAGTACATAGAGCTAGAGCGAGTTAAACCCATACATATTTCCGTACTAATCTTTGTATGTATCTCTAAGGTAGGTGAAAAGTATCATGAACTAAATGTAAATGTTGATTTTAATAAAATACACTAAAATGTATATGTACATATAAAAAAGGTAAAACAATTTAATTTAATTTAACAACAAATCTCTCGGCTATACAAAATTTATTAAATTACTTATAAACCCCGCTGCCACAATATACCGGGCAGCACTAAGACTAGGCCTGATTTCAGAACTTGCAACAATATTCGCTGTAAGTAGTTGCTTTTCACTTATCCATTCATGAATCCTTTTATGGTGTTTACTCTTAAACAAATCATTTTGTTTTATCCTTGATCCGATTTTCAAATCCTCAATTTTAGCAATGTCTACAAAATAATCTTTAATATTTGCCAATAGCATCAGAAACTGTTATAAAAAATAAGAAAAATTATTGTATATAATACAAATTGTTATATATATGAACAAACCTTATCTTTTTGGTTATTATCTTCAGAGACAAAGTTCGAAATTCGTGGCAATGCAAATTCGATAACACTTGCACTTTTGAACAAGGTTTTGTAGTTCTCAAGCATGAAATCCATTATAATAGGTCTTGAGTTATAATTAGAAGTGAACAAGAAAGCAAGATATTGCATTTTCTCATATTCATCCATTACGTCAAATGTGGAATTTTGCCCTAACAAGAAGTCTAGGAAGAATTTGATATTCTCTTCGGACTGGATGCAACGAATATTATAAACGATGTCACTATATTCATCGGAGCTTACGTTGTTGCTACTTATCTTTTCTAACAGCTGTTGAAATTCCTCTGCTGAACTGTATTTTATACCCTGACACAGGGCAGTATCGTGGACCTTCCAATCTATACTGTTATCCCATTCATTAAAGAAGTAATTCTTGGCCAAAGCTTTGGTGTAGTCAAGGCACTCTGGGAGATCAACTGTGCATGAGACTTCAAGAATCTTTTCTGTGATTGCTGAATCGATGGCTGTTTCTGGGAGCTGATGAACCCTGTGGAAGATTTCACCAACTATGCCACGAATGAAAGCCTTGAACGTTGCAAGAGTGCTGCTTCCATGAAGCTTTGTTACCAAATCCAAAATTAGATCCGATGCAGTGCTCCATGGCATCAAATCTTTCTCGTTCTTGAGATATTGCAAGGCTAAGAGCACCGGATGCATGTCATTAACATCTTTGTCTATGTATTCAGCAAGATCCCGAAACAGCAATGCTCTGTTAAGCATGTGAATCTGCTCATAATCCGTAGCGAGGGCTTCTCCTATCAAGCCAAGATTGCGATCATCATAATTTACGAAGAAAAGTCCAGTCTGTTGTTTATTAACAATTAACCATTCATTGTCGGAAATATTCAAATTGATATCCTTGAGTTGAACAGTGAACTCCTTTTGAGGGGGCAAAATGAAGTCCGCTTTGGTTTGGTCAAAATTGGGATTAGATGCGGTTGCGAAACTCAATGGAATCCACCATTTTTCGTCTAAATGCTTGCTGTTGGATTTCTGTCGGAATGTAATGGTTCCATTGTCATAGTTTCGTATAACTGTTAACATGGGAATGCCTTCGTTTAGAGTCCATGTACGCATTACAGACGAAATTCTATTGGGATGTTTGAAAATATTTTGATCCTCCTCATCGATGGTGGTTTGAAGTGTTGCAAATAAGTCATCCTCATCTGCTACAGAATATTTACTTTAAAACAATAAATCTTGCTTATAGGATTTCATTATACTTTAAAAGGTAAGTTTATGTAAATATTGGATTGGAATGTGCCTCCAAAGCTTTAATACTTACAATTTATTCAGAAACGAAGCTACACCTTTGACGAATGTCTTCAGACCTATTGCGTGATGGAACATTTTAATGACGCTGGCAGCTGCAAAATAAAATAACAATATTTCTTTATCAATTGCAAAAATATGATTAATTTGTTGGCATTGAAAAAGTATCTAGATGTGAAATAACTCTTTGAACTTAAAACAATGGTAGGTATTTTTTTCAGAACTAAAAGCTAATTTCTTTATTGAAACGGCTTGTTGGATTTCGTGGAATCTTTGATAGTGAGGAAGACACCTTCCTTTAATTTAGAAAGCTCTAATTTGAGAATACGAACAAGTTCAAAATACAGGTGTTGGCGATGTTTCAACTTAAGAATGAGCTAAAAGTTTTTGATCAGGAAATTTATCGTAGAAGAGACCTCCGGGGATAAAAATGAACATTTTAATTTTTTATCATATTAAATGTTGCCAGCCCAGGCCCGGAAGCTTTAAGCTTATTTTGAAAACTAAGAGTATTCACGGTGTTCACTACATGAATGAAAGATTATTAAATTTCCCACAAAAAAGTTTTATTCATATTTTTGGTAAGAGTCTGTAGCTTTTATATATGGGGGTCACCCCTACCATATCAAGAATAACCCAGTGATTAATTGCATTTATTTGATAATAATTTTGAGTCTTCGTTAATTGGACTAATGTTTCATTTAAATTCAATATTGAAAATTTTAATGATTGATTTTGGCACGTCTAAGAAGTTACTGCTTTGATGCCAAAAACAAAGCACTTGCCTTTATTATAATTTCTGACCGAAAAATCTCATTTTGACCGAGCCTTTCACTTAAAATGGGTTTTATTAACTTCACACTGGAATTTATTGTAATTGGTCTGATATGTCAAAACGAAAATTTTGACGTATCTTCACGTTTCGAACTTCATAGTACCGGAATGCATCATTTTAAGAGAAATGTCTGTGTTTGTACGTACTACCGTTTGTTTTTTCCTTCACTTTTCTTCGTTCATCATATCTCAACAACGAATAAATGTATCGACTATCATTTTTATTTTATGTGATGACAATTATTTCGTTACGTGTAAAAAGGACTTTCAAAAAAATTCAATAAGTGGTATTTTCACTACAGCAAAAGCTCGATATATAGGCTAAGAGCTGACAGCATATTTTTGGGTTGAACACATAACCAAAAAATGAGTATGAGGTTCCGTAAGTGCATGCATCTTGACATAAAACTCTAAAGTCTGGCAGAATTTTTTGGCGAGGGGTTTAAAATAGCGGGTTTTCTGACTTTTGTGTTAGGGCCACATGCACTTCACCTTATTTTTTTATAGTCAATAGCATCAATTGTTCTTGATTTATTCGAGGCTAAGAAAATTGAACGAATGTAATTTTTTTAAATTGCTATATTGAATTTTTTGAAAGTCTCGTTTGCACTTAAGAAAAAATAAAATTCATCCGAAGTTGATATTTTTATTCGTTATTCCCCTTTCACATAAGGAACCTTTCACACGAGGAAATAAAATCTGGGCAATGTTGAGATTTCCTGAAATTCTATTGTTTGAACGCACATTATCCTTGGATGAGAAAGGAAATAGCAAATAAATCTCTTCAAATCCTCGACCGGGGAGATTTTGTTTACATTCTTTCCTCCTGCCATTCTCACCATGAAACTGAATGTTGCCAGCAACTCGTTTCCGCGTGTGAAAAGGGACTTATTCAGATTTTGAAAAAAAACCACATTTAAATTACATGTATCAAAATTTTACATGTTACGGAAAGATTTCTCAAGATAATGGGTAGGATTCCAAAAGAAACTGCAGTTTTACAGTTTTGACGAAGGAAATAATTCCGTGGGAATTTTTATTTACGATAATCTAGCGCCCATATCAAACAAAAATTTCTAGGCTTAAACTGATTCTACGAGTAATATTACGATGAGGGAATTAACAAAAAATTTCGTGATGAAATCAGCAACACAGTGGTTCTAGTTGTATTGAGAGGTGGTCTTAAATTTATAAAATCTCAAGCAGTCAACTGAGAAAATTTTCAGGCATGATCAAAGAATAACAAGAACAAAGAAACCTTCTGCCCACTTTTTAAAATAGGTCATTTCATCGTCACAGGATAATATCTGTATATGAGGGGTGTGTTCCTTGGAAAGTTAAAGATAGTGTAATTTGTAGTAATTTTTCCATACAAAACTTTTGAGGGTGCTTTGGAAATAATTTCTTTTTATCGTATCCTAAAAAAATATAGCAAAAAAAACCTAGAATAAAATGTATAGGTGTTTTTTTCTATTACGTCATACATCATTTTTTACCACGCCCACTTTTTAGAGGTGAATTGGAGAGAAAAAGTGCACAATTATACACTTATATGCTTAAATGATAGTCAAAGGCATTAAGGAAGTCATAAATTAAATATTTTATGGCCCCTAAAAATGTTGTATGGTACTAAGATTAAACTCCACCAATAATGGGTTTTCTTGGAGCAGTAACTTTATCTTAGTTGAATTTTGAGTTTGGATTAAAAAAAAAGATACTGATTTTAGAAATTCACACACAAAAATTTGCAATTACCATAATTTTTTTGTCTAAAATTTAATTTGTTTTATTTGCACAATAGAGGAAAAATAAAAAAAAAGTAAAACAATACATTTTTTGCTTCAAAATCTCTGAAATTTCGTGTATCAGCTTTTAAGTTCAAAATTTGTACATATGTATATAATTTTATATATTTATGCAATATTTTTGCCAGATAACACAAAATTTTGATTTCCTCACCCCCTTTTTCCATCGCTGCCCCACCTTTAATCCAATTCTAGCTACAGCCTTGGGATCAAGCCCTTAAAATGCATCTACCTCTTCTCAATACTACGCCTTTGCCGCCTGGAGGCGTTTCCGTAAATTGTTTTACTTTTAAAATATTAAAAATCATCAAAAAATTGGTGGTTCCACCCGTTGAAATAAGAAAAGGAATGTCCCCGAAGAGTGGCAACACTGCTTGATTATAGCTTTTCTTTTAAGACATAAATCGTTATCTTGATCATTGGAATTTTCTAAGTAATTTTAAATTCACGATTTCCACATTTTTTGTGCCATTTTTAAAAATGGCGTCGAGACGACGCACGGGATATTACAACTATGACTCCCAAGTTACATTACCTACATCTTAAGCATGTCAAAAAAAATACAAATATAAAAATGTGGTTCGTACAAAAAAAAAAGCAAAGATTTCGATTTCCTGTCTGGAATCACAATACACTTGTTACTGGTAGTATCATTAAAATTTTGACTTTTGTTCAGTCAATATTTGTTGTTGACAGCCATTTTTTATTTCTAACAATTTCAATTTCAATTTCTTGTTGTTCTTACGTGTGTTTTTGGCCTCACGTTCCCAGCCACTTTTTTATTTCTGACAATTCCACTTTTGACAACCTCCAGAATATAATACCTTCTATTTGTGTGCTGTGGTCTGGAATATAGATTGGGTTCCATTTTTAAAAATGGCCTCCATCTACAGTATTAAGAAAATGACAGCCAAGCTAAATATAATTCTAAGTGTGGTGTGAAGGTGACTTCTTCATAACTAAAGATATTAGGTGATGATTACTTATAAGCTATATTTCTGCATACATGCAGTTATCAGAAATATCGTTCTAATTTTGGTTGTATCATTGCTTCATTTCTGAGAATTAGTGCACAAAATACACATTATGAATGTGATGTGCTTTCAAGCGAAATGTGATGACCACTTACTTTTCCGCATTTAATTTTGTAATCATTGATTTTTCGGGCTTAAATTTATGAAAAAATATATTTTCGAAGTGAAATTTTTGATTGTTTTTCTTTTTTAACTTTTTGTTTTGGGTTGAAATTTTTTTTGATGGTAGAGATAGTTTGGGAATCGCTGAAATTTGTATTTCAAACCAAAAATTAGTTTTCGCATACATTTTCAAATTTCTTAATCAATAGATCTCTTAACAGGTCATATTGATTGATTTTGCTCATTTACCATTTACTATCGTAAGGAAGCTCATAGCTTTCCCCGTTCCTAAACTTCAGATTTAATGCATTTCCCTCAACACCGAACTTATGACGGTGCTCACATTGGACTGAAAAACTGATTTTTTTGACGTTTCAGTCAGTATTCACATCGCAGTTCACTGAAGTAGTGGGATTGAAATGTGAACACTGAAAATTTAAAAAACAAACCCACTTTTTCAGTCCAATGTGAACAACGACAGCCTACAAATCCATATTTATTACGAGCAATGTAAGACTTACATTTCTGATAGCAAACCACATCAAAAGTCGATTTAATGTCAGCTTCCTTCTCCACATAGTGCGTCATCGCATGGGTTACTGGCCATTGCATAATGGTATCTACTTCCTTTTGGATAAAAAGTTCCTTTATTTTCCATTCTGGATGCACCTGAAAATTATAATAATTAAAAGTTGAATAAACAAAACTTACACTCAAAAATAATGCGGGATTTCTTAAAACAAAATGATTCTTTTGTTAAAATAAGTTTGTTATACCAACTCAGTCGTAATGTAGCCAAAATATGTAGCAAAGCCTTCGTTGAGCCATGCATAAGTCCACCATTTAGGAGAAACCAAATTCCCAAACCATTGGTGTGCAATTTCATGATTTTGGACTCCGGTCATCTTGATTATTGAGTGCAATTCTATTTCTTCGCTGCCTAAGGCCAAACTTCTTTTATTGTATGTAATAATGCCCCAATTTTCCATTGCCAATCCATAGGTTTTGTCCAAAGGAAAATGATCTAACTTTGGCAAAGGATACTTGATACCAAGATAATTTCCCAAGGCCGCCACAGATTCGATGGAATTTTTAAGAGCTTTCTTCCCAAGGTCTTTGAATGTTGGCGGGAAGAACACTCTCTGCTCAATACCATCAACACACTCACTGATATGTTTATAATTGGACACAACAAAAGCAAGCAAATAGGTGGACATTAAGGGGGTTTCTTGGAATGTTGTCGTTGTCATTTCGCCATTGGAACTATTGAGAGAAATTGGGGAACAAAAAAAAAATCAAAATGGCAAGAAAAACTTGGAGGAAATGCTTTGATTGTCTTACCTTTGTACGGGGTCTCCATCTGTCGGCATATTTGACAGTGCCGTATAGTTACTTCCATGTGTGACACTGATTATGAATTTAGCTTTAAATGCTGGTTCATCAAAACAAGGAAATGCTAATCGAGCACTGGTTGGTTCAAATTGAGTTGAAGCAAGTGGTCTATAATAAAAAAATTAAATAACAACAAAAATAAATAATAATCTTGCATTTTGTTCAACTAAATGGGTTTTTATGGAATAATATAATTATCTCTTTTTTGATTTAGTCGATTTTTATTGAAAATTAAGACCATAATAGCCACTTCAGTTAGTTGGAAAGGAACGTTTAAATTTTTAGCATATAAATGTGTCTTCATTACATTGCTTATTTTAAAATCTTAAAATTTAAATATTAGGTACTTATGTTAGGTTAGGTAAGGTTGGGTTTCAAGGGGTGATAATACGGCAATCCGCATCATCTCACTTAGATCTTAGTGGATCCATTGTGCTCTCCAGGGTGTAGGTAGGTAGGTGTGAGGATCGGTAGGGAGGGGATTGAGGGAATCGTGGACAAGGGGTAAGGTACAGGGGTGGGTGTGAGGAGCCTCCCTGAATCATCCTGAGTTCTGAATAAATTTTAGGATGTTCTTTAGTGGCAAAACAGAGAAGTCCCCAGTTCGTCGAAAAAGAATTCTTCTAGGGCTGCTTTTCTAGTTCTAACTAGGCTGGGGCATCCACACAGGAAGTGAGATGGGCCCTTTTGCGCCTCTTCATCTTGACACCCCTTACATAAGTCCAATGAGCTGCTGCCTATTCTGCTCATGTGGGTTCCCATTGAGTTGTGGCCCGTTAGAATACCAATTATGAGTAATAATTGAGGCCTGCTTAACTTGAGTAAGTAATCTATTCTAGTCTTTGAAATATTTGTCCATAGATTTCATAAAACCCGACAAGTGTCAATGGTTGACCATCTGCCATTTGCAGTTTGCAAGAAACCCTGGTTTATTCTACCTTTTCTTGCTCCAGTGGCATGAGCACCTAGGCTTCAATTCGTCTCGGATCAAGAGCTGGCCCGTTTTGGCCATTTTCTGTGGATATTCCTATGTCATGGTACCCATCTTAGGGTTACTATGTTCATTGCACTGAGCACTCTTAACTCATTCCGGCAACGTTCGACCAGATTGGACTTTATGGTGAGGAAATGGCTTTAATTGCCACCTAGCTATCTATGAGGATGTCAATAATATTGTTGACTACTTTGCGTGAGGCGAGATGTTTTCCGGCTTAAACAAACTGAAAGCACTTCCGCCTGGAATGCACTGCAAAAGTTTGGAAGCTTTATAGATCTATTTATGGGTGGGTTAACTGAGTAGATGCCTGACCCAGCCCCTCCAAGGTTTTGGAACCGTCAGTTAAAACCGAAACATGATTCTCCTTTATGACCTTGTTCTCATTCCAGAGTTCCCTGGTTGGGATATCTATTATGGTTTCTGGGTTCAAATCAATGTGTGGTGAAACGTAGTCTGTCTGAATGCCTATGTCTGTAAAATTCAAAATAGTTCTGTGACCGTAGAGGCCGCTTTTCCAATTTTTACATTGTTGAAGTCTTAAAACACTTTTAACCGCCAACTCTTTCGCAAAAAAAATCGAGTGTAAGGAAAGTTTCCAGGGTGGTCATTAGTGTGGTCTTTAAAGCACTGGTTGTGCCAATACACGCTAGTCTTTGAATTTTAGTCATGGTTTTTAGATGGTTTTCCTTATCTTAGGCTAGTCACCAGACTATGCATGTGTACGTTAGAACTGGCCTTATAATAGCAGGGACACCATCTTTTACCAAAAATGTTGCACCAGCACCAGTTCTGTCTTCGGTGGGTTAACATTTAGTCCACAACTACTTGCCAAATTTTTGAGCCGTTTATAAGAGCTCACACAGAGTGGGGATAAATTTTCCTGAGGCCATTAACATAATGTCATCGGCGTGTGCAACGAACTTGATACGACTCAGATTTAGTTTAACTAAGATCCGGTGGATGACAAGGACCCAAAGCAGAGAAAAGAAGACTCCACCCTGTGGAGTACTCCTACATATCCTAACTTTTAAATTGCTATCACACATTTCTGCATTTATGAGTCTCATTTGAAGCATACAATCGATCCAGTTTATCAGTAATGGATAAATACTGACAGAGCTTAGGGCTTGTTGAATTGCGTTGTTATCAACATTGTTAAAGGCCCCTTCTATGCCAAGGAATGTTGATAGAGTGAATTCCTTGAAGTGGATCGATTTTTCAACTGTGCCAACCACTTCATGAAGTGGAGATTTGCTCTTCATGTAAGCTTGTTGGGTGAGAGCACACCATCATTCAGTTTTAGGCGGAAATGAGTGTCAATTAACCTTTCGGAGGTCTTCAGGAGAAAAAGAGGATAAGTTCGTGGGACTGAAATCCTTCGATTCGATGTGGTAAGGCTCGCTAGCTTTCGGAATGAAGATGACATTGACTTCTCTCCTACTGGTGTGGATGCAGGTGATGTTAAGACAACCTCTAAAAATATCTCCTAGAATTGGAACAATTATATCTTTAGAGCTTTGGAGCAACATTGGAATGATTCCAGCAGGCCCTGCAGACTTGAATGCTGAGATGGAGTCAATGACCCAAGCCATCTTCCTATTCCTACTATTTTTTTACAACCATCTGTTAACCTATATCATATATTTCACTTATGTAGGGCCCTTTGTCCACAGGAGATGTATCGATAATACATCCTGGGAAGTGAGTGATTATAACTAAAGCCTTGGAGCAGTAGTCTGTCCAGGTATTATTAGGTCTTTGAAGAAATCCCGGGGGAGTGGGTATCTTAGACATGACTTTCCTGAGCCTATTAATGTCGGCTTCCTAAAAGAGAAGACCAATATTTGAAAGTTAAATAATATACAGTGGAACCCATTTACATGTGACTATATATTTATAAGAGAATTAAAATTAAAAAATGTTTGAAAAATTGGGTTGTCCCAAAAAAATACAATAATTAATTGAATGTCAAGAACGGACTTTAAAAAAAAACGATTTAGGTATCCTTCCAGTGCAGCTCTTGTTAGTCATGCAGACATGGACAAAAATTAGAAAATTCTGTAACATTTGAGTACTAAGCAAGAACGTATAATACTCGTATTATGCATTATGCGATCAAGTTTGTTAGAAAAAAGTCAAAATTTCTAAACAGCAGAAATAAGTTTTGTGTCTATATTATTCTTTTTTTTTTTTAATGCTACATAATATAATTTTTGCACTTTATTTTTTTTTCCCACTTCACCCTATATCTGATTTGAAACCATATCGTCTGTTCAAGATCTAACGATAAGCATAAACATTATTAAGTCACACTTTATATGACGCATAATAGCTAGCCCAGCTGGCGCTAAGTACCTAGATACTCTTATCACTTTATAATGTTTTACAATTATTTATGTACAATTGGCTTTTGTTTTTTTTTTTTTTCTAAAGTGATTGAACTAAACGAATTCAAACTAAGTGTTAGTTTGCCGATGGTTATTTGGAAATATTAAAAAGACTATTTTGTGTGCAATCATAATTTGAAACCACGTCGATAACTTACTGGGAATGATCTATGAACTATTTTCTTCGGAAAAAATCTATTTGCCCAAAATTACGCAAACTTTTTTTTAAGTAGTTAGACATTACTATTTTTGAGAAAAACCACATTTTTTATTTACAAAATATTAGACACATTAAAATCAGGAAGCTCAATGGTCAATAACATGCAATATATCATTTCGACATGTGTTCCTTTGTAACCTACTCATCAAAAACTTCCCCCAGAAACATGCTCGAATGTTTTTTTCATAAACCTTTAACCTTAATTTACTGATAAAATTCTATGGAGGATGGCAATGTTAAACAGTAGTAGTATGATCGGTCCTAATCTTGAAATATTTAATTAATACATTTTTAAGCATTAAAAAGTTATTATATTTCCTTTTAAATAAATTATTCTGCATAAAGTTAGCCGTAGAGTCAAAATTTATTTATACAGGGTGTCCGAAGGGGAGGTATACGACATGAATGATATTCTGTGTATGGGGGTTTTCCTGTACATAATTATTGACAAGGTCCATTTCCACTATATTGCGCAATCTTTGACTCGTCTGACCACAGAATTTGCCAGTCAAAGTGGTTCCTTTTCGAATTTCTATCTTTTTGTAAAATGATGATTTTTTGTCAGCAATGGTACCTTTCGTGGACTGTGAGCTTCCAGAGCATATTCTTTTAGCTTCTACAAAGCGTTCCAATGTTGGCATCAACACAAAATATGCCTATAATTGCAAAAGCTGGCGTAAAGGGATTGAATTAGAAATGCCTGATGACTCATTTTTTCAACTTCGATGGTATTAGCGGCTTCCGCCAGCAATTTTCTCACTTTCACTGTTAATATTGGCACTTCTTACCATTGTTGGTGAACATCAAACTTAGCTTTGAACCTATCCTCATATGATTCAACTTAAAAGTTCAAATGAGCTCAACTCTTAACTTGAATTATGAATTCGGTCACTCCACTCAAACAGAAGAATTTTCTTCTTAAATTTTCTTCATATTCAATCAGTCTTCTAATTTCAGCACACATTTCCCGATGTGCAATGTTTGTATCTTCCCATTGCTGGTAAAAATATGGCAAATTTTTCAATAAAAACTGCAAAAGGTAGTTGATAAACAAAATCCAATCTTTTACAAAATATTCAATTCTATAAATAAAAGAGAAAAATAGTATTTCTTCACATAAGCCGATGGACTGTTAGTTAATAACAGTTGTTGTACACGATCATTAGGAAAATGTTATTAATGGCCTTTTCGATTGGCAATTCGGAAGAACTTTTCGATCTGGAACATCAATAAAACAAACAGGTACATGCAGTTTGATTCTGAAGTCTTCGTATCCCTGTATCAGTGCAACTTTACATGTGGGTGCCGAAATAGTTCTTCATATTTGAAAACTTGGCGGCCACAATTATGAACGAGTATGATAATTCTCAATAAAGAATATGGGAAAAAATATTGCAAACGGAAAATAAATGTTCTTAGAAGCAGTAAAATGTGTGAAATTTAATAAATTTTAGCTAAAAATTTACTTTTGCAATATATGACATTTGTTGGACCAGCCACGATATCAAACCAAACGATACTTTTGTAAGCATTTTCTTGGTGTCGTCAAAATCGAAAATTTCGGTATCATCTAAGTATCGGTCTCAGTCTCGTATAACTTAGTGTCGTTTGGTCTCGTATAACAAAATCTAGTCTCGGTATCGGTATCGGTCTCGTCCGGGGTCGGTCTGGTCTGAGTCACAAACCGGAATAAAATGAACGACTTGGTTACACGTTCTTCATCAAGTAGTTGAACTCGTTTGGTATTTTTAAGATTTAAGACAAAAATCATTATTATAAAAAAACATTTTTTAACTGAGTTTTTTTGTTGGCTTAACAATTTTTTAAAGGCTTGTTTCACAATGTCCTAGTAAAGTTTCGAAGAGAAATTCAACACAAACATTTTGACGTGGGGTCATAAGTTCGCAGGAAAACGATGTACAAACATATTTAATGGATTTCACTAAAGTCACTTTCTCACTCAAGGGACCGTTGTTCGAAATTTTAATCCACATCGTTGGTTGTACAGAAAACCTGCATAAGAGGTTGTAATTAAAATTATTGCCTAAGCCTTCTTTCTACAAAAGAGAAGAGCTCTTAAAATGATGTCATTTAAATTATTAGAGCCTTTTCTGAGAAACCAATTACAAAAATTTAAGAATACAATTAAATAACATTTTTGCCGATACCAAACAACACTACCTAGAGTATCGGTTAATTTTGCTCCTAAAATACGATACCGTATTCGTTTGGTATCGTTTCGGAGCTGATATCGTCTCGGTATCGTTTCGGTTTCCGATACCAATACCAAACGACACCCAGACTTTTCTGGTATCGTGGCCAGCCATAACTAGATATGTGTTTCAATGTGTGAGTAGTTCTGGTTTCGATTCCGATATAAAATCTAGAATCATTTTCTGTCATTCTGAATGCTAATAGAACACTTTCAGGAGGGCTTACACGCATTCCAACCGCTTCTGGATTGTAATCGAAAAGGCCATAAGTAACGTGTGTAACAGTTTTTTACTATCAAAGCAGACAAAAAATTGACAAACCAAAGCTTTGCAATAATTCTTTTATTTGTACTACTTTTAATTTCGTCGCAGATGTATACCTATACCCAGGGCTATTCCTAGCGTTTAAAACACCTGGGGTCAGCTCAAAGAAGCCGCCTTTTTTGTTATAAATAATACTGAATTAATAAAAATCGAATATCAAATCATTTTACTGCCACCGTCTTTATACCCAATCAAAACCAGTACCAACATATTTTAGTATAGGTTACTTACGAACTACCGGCAAAAAAAGGTGATTTAATCAGTTGAAATGGCGGATTATATCGACATTTTTGGTGACTAATTCATAAAATTTTTATTTTCGAGCTTAGACAAACACTAAGCTGCCTTGAAAGAATGTAGAGAAAAGCAACGACTTGTATCGACTTGTCGATATTTTTTCCAATACTTCCTTAAAAATCGACATTTCAGCAATTCGAATTTTTTTTGTCGTTCATTCTAACTAAACTAAAAATTCAACGCCCTGCTTGGAATATTTGCACGCAATCAGCCAAATTCATATCATACATCTTTGTCTAACTTTATAACATGAATTTAACAGTTATTTGATGCTGTCAATTCGAAGTGAATTTGATTGTCAAATGATCATCGTTTTTTGAAGCAGATATTGCGTCATGACAAGTAACAGTCCTATTTGCAGAAAATTTGTTTGATCAACGCCAGTCAATATTGCCTGAACAAAAGTCAAAATTTCAATGATATTTCCTTATGTTTACTGTGATGCTAACGCAGTTAAATTTTGGTTAAGAATATTCTGAAAAATATTTTTTGAGGCAGATGACGTATTAGAAACTTCCCATGACTTTCAAAATATCGATTAATGAAATTTCGATTCATAAAATGTCGACTACGTTCGAAATTTTGGTGAAATTATGTCTATTTTTTGTTCTGTCGATTTTTCAAAAACTAGTAATTTGTGCTGCCAAGATAATGAAAATCGACCTTACCAACATATTGTACCCAAATCCATTTCAGTTTTTGGTAAATATAATAGCAATAATAATTTCTCAATTTTGTCTACGTAAGCTCGCCTCGTGCCAGCATTCACGACATAGTGAAGCCCTTCATACAACGTGGCGAGCCATTCGTGGTACGATACAGCGGCGCCCTTCACAACAAGGTGCTGGGGCAGTTGCCTCATTGCCCAACGCCTAGGCACGGCCCTGCCTATACCAACAATTTTTTGTATACCCCAACCATCTTGAAGCTTACACATAAGTGCAAGTTCATGCGATCTAGGCGAGCATTTTATTGTATATTTAATTTTTTGAAAGGTCCTTTTCAAACAAGACAACATTATTATCTATAAAAAAGTTCTCCAAATTTTATCAGGAAAACTTCAATTTTGTTAAACAACATCTGTATGTATATGCTGCTCCCATGGAGATATATGTTGAACAAAAAGAACGGACCAACACAGATATCCCTCAGAAAAAAAATTCATGGCGATTTCATAAAAAATAAAATTAAATAAAAAAAACTGAGCAACAACGGTAACATTTATGGCTTCTTGAAAATCCAAAAGGTAATTATTATGGTTTATTTTCAAGTAAAGTTTTTATTTAAAGAACATTTTTGACACAAAATTGTGTCAACTTAACTTTTTGAAGAAAAATTCAATTTTTATTTTTTTATTTTGTATTTTTTCACTTGAAAAAAAAATCCTCAACTTATTTATTAAAACAAATTTAATTTGAAAAGAAATCATAAAAATCGACTTCTGGTTATCCAAAACACTACAAAACATACAAAACAATACTTAAGTCGTTGTCATTGTTTTTTAAATTATTTTTTTCTATTTCATATAATTTTCTTATAAAATTGCCACTCCTGTCCATGCTGCAGACGGAATTATTAAATATTTGTTTCTCCGTATTTTATTTTATAATTTCCCCTCCTATTCAAGCTTGGGAAATATTACCCCCCCCCCACGAGGGTTTTTTTTTGTCTACTTCAAACTTACATGCTCTGGATTTCTTGGCAGATTTTACGCGAATCACCTAGTAACCAAAAACGAAAAAGCGAAATAAAATCAACCCTTTAAACATCTGTAGGGGATCAAAATTAAAATATTAATAAATTTGTGAATTTTGTTTACTTCAGTTAGAGTTGATTTTGTGTCCATCCAAGACGACTTTTTTTTAACGACCATCCTTACGTACAAACATATTTATAGCTTTCGAGTTAGTAAAATTTGGCCATGAAAAAGTTAAACTGGTTCAACTATAAGGTACTTAAGCCCCACTGTTGACCGTATCAAAAAATTGATTTGTTTTTATTCGATTCAATTTCACACACGATAACGAAAAACACAAATCAAAATGATCAGGGACTTTGATTATTATTATTTTTTTTATGAGGAGACTAAAGAGTTTCCAAAGTTCTAATTAGAGGTTTCTTGCAAAAATCCCATTTCATACATACATGGTATTGTTCAGCTCGTCCAAATAAATTGTTCTATAAAATCCAAAGTGCTGCAGACGAATACCTCCATCAAATAGTATCTCCAAACGATACTCTTGACCCACTTTCAGTTCAAATGGCGAATTAATTCTCAATAAACTAGTTGCATTGTCGTTCGTGTACTTGAGATTCTCGAAAAGTTGATTGTTCGTCAAATCTAACAGATTCACCACAATATTTTTCAATTCGGTGGCATGCAAGACAATTTCGTCTGTTGGCTTATTCACGACAATATCAATGGTAACATTTCCGGTATAAGCTAGAATTTCCTGATGAATATGTGTAGTGATGTGCAGGTAGTATTTTATTGGCATTGTGGTATTGGGCAGACGAAGTGTGGGATACTCTATTTCATTTATGTCATTTTTTTCATTTTTCTCAAATAATATTGACGTGGATACAACTTGAGTGCAAAGGAACACCGCGAAAACCGCGATTTGTAATCGGACGAATCTTTTTTGAAGCAACATGTTTGCACTATTATTATGAACTAAAGACTATTTTTTAATAAAGGTCCGATTCTTTGAGCTCTGTCGAATGGTGTCCCTATCTCTACACTGATAAGATTCACATATGAACAAAAAACATAGAATATTAATATTATTCAATAATTGAGAGCTTGTGATAGCACACCAATTACTTTTTACTCAATTGATAAGTGATTTTTTATTTAATGAAGTCAAGTAAAGAGTGTTTATAGTTGCCAGTCACTTTAAGAATTTTTAAAATAAAATAATAAAATAAAATAAATGTTGATCTAGGTCTTAGTTGTGGGGAATTGAGAATTAATTATAGAACTGTCAAAGAAATGTTATTATTTTCATTCAGTTATATTATCTCACATTGGGTACCTTCAGACGACTGCATTCATTGATGGTGTTCACATTACACTGATTTGACATTTAAGTATTGACTTCTCGGCCCCACTCTTTTAATAGAGAGACAATTGAGTTTGAGTTTATCATGGAGAAAGTACCGATAATATTTGTATCTAAAAAAATTTACTATCACCGGGCATAAACTCTTAACGAATTGTAATAAATTAGGTTTTTCAAGACTATTTGATTGTTGTATTGGTAAACTAAGTATAAAATTTTCAAATCTCATACAATTCTTGTAATTTTTCAATATTTTTTACGGAATGATAACCGTTTTTCATTTCATTTTTCGTATTTCGTAAAGAACAAAAAAAGATTCATATATGTAAACATTACATCAAATTGGAATAGATCGCACTATAAAATATTCGACAGTAGATTTTTAGAGCTGGCAATGCTGAAAATCATGGTTAGCTCTAGCTTTACAAATAAGTTTTCTTTATGTAAACAACAAACAAGTCATTACAAGGAAAAACCTGTGGAATTACGAGTTGCTAGAATATTTTATTTGCAAATGTTCTTTATTGACAAACATTAAGAAGCTTTGTCATGGTTTTATCAAAAACCACACAGATGTTATTAGTTTAGAGCAACTACTGTTTGATTTTTCTAACGATAACGGTTCTCTTGTTAGAACCTTGTAGTTCAGTCAGTATGTGTTCGAAAAGGCTCTCTTATTAAGCAAATTGTGGCTTAGTTTTAATTTTTTCCCTACCTATATTTTTGGGGCTGCCGAATCCGATATTTGCAATTGAAATTTTGTGATGCAACATAAAAAAATGCAAAATATGATGTAAAAATGCATCTTTTTAGAGTTTTTCACTTATGAATCGAAAATTATCAACTGTGTGTAGGTGAATTTGATCAAAGTGCATTTGAAAGTATACACAATTTCAAACTAACTTTTGTTTAAGTTTTTTCTGTGATAACCAGATAACCCACTTGGACCCAAGCGTTATTTGAAAATTGACCATAATTTTTATACTGTTTCCGAAAATTTCATGGAAAACACTAATTTATTACTTTGTGCGACAAAATTTAATTTTTTGTCTTAAACATGAACCAATATATATACCTTTTTTGATGGTTTTTGATTTGTTGAAATTACTTCTTCCTATAGCATGTCACGTTTTTGAAGTATGTGAATCTAAAATTTTGAAAAAATGCGTTTTTGATGCAAATTTGGGCTTATGTTATTTCTCAAGGTAATTTTTCAAATAAACTTTTATGGTTATCCTGAAATATAAAAATTTTCCTTCAAAATTCTTTTAAATCTTTGAAATACTGACATACATCTTCGCGATATCATTATTTAGTTCTAAGCCTTCGTCATAAACGGATTTATTTAAAAATATGCTAATAATCCAGTCAATTCTGCCTTAAAGGGCCATTATTAGCGATCAAATTATGGGGTAGTTTTGATTTTTTTTCTACTTAATATCTTTGGGGGTGCTGAATCAGAATCTGAGGTTCGCAACTGTTAGATTTTCATAAATAATATCATAGTGAAATCGAAAGTACAAACAATTTAAAATGAACTTTAATTCAAATCTTTTTTCTGCAATAGTCCATTTTTTCTTTGGCTTATTTTCATTTTAGGTACCAAACTACCGAAGTAGTACCTTGTGGCATAATGGTTAGTGCGTGGGACTTTCAAGCCGAAGGTCTGGGTTCAATTCCCAGCTGCTACCACCTGAAAACGGAAATGTTATTTCCAAATCTGACAAATCCTCCAAGAATATATGGGTCATTCATTCTATGCCAAATAACTGAGTTTTTGACCCGACCTCTTTCGATTTGCCTCATTTTGTGATATGTTGTGATATGTATTGAAAATAACTTCAACACCAAGTATTGAGTAATCGTTTTTTTTTTAATTTTTGAGGAAATTCATTTCAATTAATAGTCGAAAAGTAATTAATATCGATGTGGAACCTCGTAGCATGATGGTAAGTGCGTTGGACTGTCATGCCAAAGGTCTGGGTTCGATTCCCAGCCGCTGACACCAGCGGCGTATACAGCTCCATTTCTTGGGGGGGGGGGGGGTCATACCAAAACAAATACCCAATTCAGTTCTTATAAATTTATTAGTTAAAAGACTGATCCACACGGTTTCAATTTTTTTCGCTTTTTGTACTTTTTTTGGAATTAATTTCTGCTGGTTCCACAAATGTTACCATTTTTTTTTATAATTATAAAGAGTTGGGGTCGAAATTTTAGCAAGGTCAAAATTCGTTTTGCAAAACCTTTCTTTTGAAATTTTGTTTCTCAATATTCTCCAAATTCCGGTTACATAATTTTGACAAAATAAAGAGAAGTTTGGAAAATGTAAAAAGGGCGTAATTTTTTCTTCTTTTTTCAATTACCTTTTTAATCATCTTAAAATAAAATACAGTAGACGCTCGATATAGTGAAGTAATAAAACCAGCCAGTTCACTCTTTCGAGATTGTTTACTTTTTCGCAAGCTTTCAATAAGGTTTAAAAAAAAAGAAACACTTGTTTAGTGTCCTTAAGCAAAGTTAAATTCTTTCGGGACATTTTTGTAAAAAAAATATGTAGTTATTTTTTTTATTACTTTTTATTACCTAGCATTTAATCAAATGTATAACAAAGGTCGTTCATGCAAATTTTTTACACAATTTGTAAACTTACGACGTTGCATGAATTCCCTAATTATTTTCTGTGTAAAACACAAATTTTGTAGAGCTGAGTTTTGGAAACAAAATTTTGATCCACTCCCGAATTTTAATATGATCTTGAGGTTGTGTACCAAAAATAGTTCGTATGGATTTTTTGTGCACGCTAAAAAATATGTAGGTTTTGGAGATGTTAATCTTAATATTTTACTTAATATCTTACGTTTGAAGACAGTTTTAAGCTATAGCTTGCATTATTTTTTTTTTTAATCTGATAAGGGGATATTAATGAGGGGATAATTTTCTCATTTATCAATCAAAAACTGTGGTAGTTAGAACCACTCTTTTATTGGAGACAAAAATCCTTAGCTTCCACAATTTGTTTTTATCGAAGCCTGAAAATGAACATGTGAAATATTGGCCGCAGATCAGATCTCAACCAAAAAATGTTTTTAGGGTGTATGACAGGGCTGTGTCTAAGGGTGGGGCACTGGAGCAAATGCCCCAGTTGCCTTCCTATGAAGGGGGCCATGCCTTACTGCGAATGGCTCACCACGTTCCATGAATGGTGCCATGAAATGTGTTTGCGGAATATTCGTTAACGCAAACTGCAAAAGTCTTCTCTTATAAAATGCAAATACAAATTTTACTGCGTTAGTATTGTGTTCAATAGTCAAGTTCGCTAAAGTCACGAATTTGAATACATCATCTACGGTGCAACTGAGCAGTACAAAAATCGAGTTGATGATTATTGAAAAGGCAGAGAGCATGTTTGTAAACATCAAAAGCTTTAGCAAGTAAATTGACTGGCGTTGATGAAAACAAATTTTCAACAAACAGGACGGTTACATATTATTTTTATTAGGGAATAATGATTAAAAGAACGCTTAACTTGCGTTGGATTGTCATCAAACGAATATACGATCGATACGATCAAAAGAAAATGTTTTTTAAACATAATCCAAAATTAATAGTAACTGTTAAATTCGTGCTTAAAAGTCAGACAAGAATGTATGATTAGAGTTTTTGTTGATTTCATTCAAACATTCCAAGCAGAGCGATGTATTTTAAGTTACGTTGCGTTGGAATGAAATTAACGATAGAAAAAATATCGAACTTAAAATAAAAATGTCGACAGGTTAAAAAATCAATTTATATCAACTTTTTTTTTATGTACTAAATATTGGGAAGAAATATCGAAAATACGATAAAAGTCGATCCTTTTCTCGACTTTCTTTTTAGGCTGCTGACTTTTTGTCTAAGTTCGAAGCTAAAAATTTAATGAACTAGTAACCAAAATAGGTATTCCTACATGCAAAAAAGTCGATATAAACTGACATTTCAACTAGTTAAATCGTTTTTTTTTTTTGCTGCTAATTCATACGTAACCTATACTGAAACAAGTTGGTACTGGGTTTGAGTCGGAGCGGCCCTGGTGTATGGAATACGGTTTAAAGTAAAATTTTTGTTTTTCATTGTAATATTCGTATAATATCGTCTGTTAAGTTTTTTATCCATTCATTCATTTATTTTTTTTTTATCGAAGATGATTTCCTTGATAATTTGAACAAAATTCTCACAATATAAGTAAGTTAGGTTAGGTTAGGTTAAGGTGGCTGTCAGGAAAACTGCTGACACACTTAGGCCAGAATAGGCCCATTGTGATACCACATAAAGAATGCGAGGTAATCCTCGTTAATTAAACCAGTTGGAGCTTTGAATAAAGCGATGGAGACTGTGAATGTCGATTTTATTTAAGTCCTGGGATCATTAAAGAAAAAAATTCCTAAGTGTGTTTTGCGCCTTTGAAAAAGAGCAGGACATGAGCAAGGAAAGTGTGGGATAGTTTCTTCCTCCTCCTCGTCCATGCAGCTTCTGCAGACATCATTTGAAAAAACACCGAATCTATTGGCGTGCTTACCTATGAGGCAGTGTCCAGTAATGACACCAATTGTGGAGCTAATATGCAATCTACTCAGAGATAACAAACATTTCGGATCCAGTGTTGGCCAGATCTGTTTTGTCGCCAGACAAGTAGTGATACCTGTCCATCTGCTGTTTGTCATCATCATGGAATCTTGCTTAAGCATAAGTATACATGTAGCGATCGGTATTCCAATATTCATCTTGTTAGGTGATATTGGTGTACTGGTTCCTATCCTGGCGAGTGCATCGGCTTTACAGTTTCCTAGAATATCTCTGTGTCCCGGCACCCAGAAAAGGTGAATGTTGAACTGTTCTGCCATCTCCATTAGAGACGATCGACAGTTTCGGGCAGTTACGGAGTTTCTAGAAACAGATCCCAATGATTTAAGAGCAGCTTGGCTATCTGAGAAGATATGGAAATTCAAAGTAGATATTACGTTTTCTTTGAGCCAAGATAAAACTTCTTTTATCGCCAGGATTTCCGCTTGGAACAACGTCAGGGAGACGGAAGGAGAGACTAATGTTTAGTCGTTCTGAGTACACGCTGCCACCTACCCCCTCTTCGGTTTTTGAGCCATCCGTGTAGAAGTGAATTGCTTCATGTCTCAAAAATTCATTATCTTCTCAAGTGGATCTTGTTGGAATTGTTACTTGAAAATTTTTGCCAAAAACCGGCTGAGGGATGGTGTAGTCGAAGTGTTTAGGGATTGATTCGAATTTGTTCAGAATGATAGTGTGACCAATAGAGATGCTGGACCATTGAGAAATGGCTCTGAGACGAATAACTGTGTTCGCCGCCACTTGTTTAATGTATATATCGAGGGCAGCGATGTTAAGTAGTACGTCTAAAGCAGCGGAAGGTGTCGAACGGAGAGCTCCGCTTATACACATACAAGCCGATCTCTGTACTTTGCTTAACTTATCACGATAAGTTATTTTATCTAAAGCAGTCCACCATACTGCCACCCCATAAGTGAGTATCGGTCTGATGACCGCTGTGTATAGCCAGTGGGTGATATGTGGTGACAAGCCCCATTTGTTTCCAATAGCTTTTTTACAGGAGAAAAGTGCCACTGTGGCTTTTCTAATTCTTTCCTGTATATTTGGTTTCCAACTCAACTATTTGTCTAAAATCAGACCCAGATATTAAGCTTGATCTGAGAAGTTAAGTGGAATACCATTTATTGATGGAGGGTCTATATTCGGAATTTTATATTTCCTTGTAAAGAGGACAAGTTCAGTTTTGTGGGGATTTACACCTAGCCCACATTTGTCTGTCCATTCAAGTAGTTTGTTGAGAGCGGTTTGCATTAACTCTGTTATGATTTGAAGATGCTTTCCCGATATTGCAATAGCAACTTCATCAGCATATGCAATAACTTTGACACCATCCACTTCTAGATTGAATAATAGGTCATTAATTACGATGTTCCATAAGATTGGGGAATAAGTAAGTTAAACCGATCAAAAACAATATTGAAAATACTTTGAGTATTAAAGAGTGTATATCTGCCAAAAACGTAGATCTACCAAATTGATTTTGAATAAAAAAATACATCAATGCTAAAATGTTCTGAATGCAAGTGGTTAAAATCGTCTATTTGATAAATCTTAACCAAAAAAAAAAAAAAATGTTTAATTTCGACAATAAAATCCCAATAGTATTATTCGGGCAATGGCTTGTAAATGTTGATAGGAGAAGGTAAATAAACTTTACCAATAATGAGTAGGTAGCCTATTCCAAAGCTATAAAAAAATATTTTTTTTTTGAAAGATTGCAAATATTTTTGCTTTTCTTATTATTTTTTGCGTATATCTTTTGAGTTCTTGGGGGGGGGGGGGGGGGTCATGACCCCGTGACCCCCCCCCCCCCCTTGTATACGCCGTTGGCTGACACCTAAAAACAGAAATGTTTATCCCGAGGTACTGCCTCTTGCGAGAAACTAACAAATTCTCCAAGAGTATACCAAGAGTATAATCACACGCACACAGGAATAGTTGAGGGTTGTAAGTCACTAAACCCTGGTTCTGTACGAGCTGTTGTGCCATAAAATGTATTTATTTTTTTAATTAATATCGATACATTAAAAAGTAGGGAATCATTTTCTTCGTCTCTAAATGTAATTTCAGGAAAAATGTTTTTAAAAAATTATAAGAAGTACTTATAAGCCAGTTATTAATGTTTGAAAATTTAAATCGTCATTTTTGCAAAGTGTAGAAGAAGCCTCCAAAGCATCAAGACTAAGAAAAATCCTCTCCCCAAATCCAGTTATGTATAGTTGCCTCAAAAAATATTGATGTCTTCTGGACTAATTCTTGCGAGGAATCGCTTAATTTGCTACTGGATACTCATTTTCCAGGCAGCTAATAGTGCTGCCCTACACAGGATAAGCAGTAACTTAACTTTTCCACAACGTCTGATTACAAGGGAAAAATTTCAATGGGCACTCAACAGCTTCAAACCATTCAAATCGTCATGACCTGATGGCATCATTCCAGCTGAACTGCAGATGAATTAAGAAGTAATTCTGCCGATTCTGGAGGTCGTCTTCAATGGCTACTTGAATCTGGTAAATGTTACACTTTAATGGAGAGAAGTTAAAGTTATGTTTTTACCCAAAGCCGGCAAATATTCCCACGTTAACCCATGCGGACTTGGAGTAAATCCCCAAAAACAGATCTTGTCCTTCCAGGAAATATAAAATTCCGAAATTAAAATCCCCCTTCTACTAATGGTGTTTCACTAACATTCTCGGACGGAGCTAAATACTTGGGGCTCATTATAGACAAGAAATTAAGTTGGAGACCTAAGATACAAGAAAGAGTCAAAAAAGCGAAAAATCCGACGGTAGTAAGTGGGGCCTCCAACCATGAACTATTCACTGGCTATAAATTTCGGTAATTAGACCGATTCTAACGTACGGCCGGCGTGGCAGGATGGTGGACTGCCTTGGACAAAGCGATACATCGCTATAAATGAAGCAAAGTCCAAAAACCGCATGTCTATGCATAAGTGGGAGCACTTCGCTTGACTCCGTCCACTGCATTAGACACTCTACTCCATCTGACATCTCTGGATATTTTCAGCAAACAAATGGCCGCGAACATGGCCATTCGCCTCAAAGCCTCTTCACAGTAGATCAATAATGGGATAGGCCACTCCGCTATTCTAAATTCATTCCAAGCAACACTGACTACACAATCCCAAGCAACACTGACTACACAATCCCAGTATTGAACGTCAACAAAAACTTTGAAGCTACCATACCTTCTAGATCCACCTGGGAGGATATGAGATTGTTTAAAAATCAATCGATTCACTTCACGGATCGAAGACCAAAGATTGGGTAGATGGGGTTGGTGGAGGTGTGTACTCTGATAAGACTAAAAATTTAAGTCTCTCATACCGTCTTCCTAATCACTGTAGCGTATTCCAGGCGGAACTTCTAGTGCTAAGAGAAGTACCATCTTGGCTCTTGACGTGATGTCAACCTCAAACATCTGCATCTTCTCTGATAAACTCTGGACTTTGTCTCTATAAACTCTAGAACTGCCCTTAATTGTCGAGCATCTCTGGTGGAGATGGCACAACAGTTTAATGTTCTAATGGACTCGATAGAAGTGGAACATTACTACCCATTTTAACTGAAAGAACAAATATTGGTATACCCATCGCTACGTGTAAACTTTTGCTGAATAAGGATGCTTTGGAGAGAACAAACACTAGATGGAATAACATCACTATTTGTTTGGCGACAAAACTAGTATGGCCAAACCTTTATTTAAAGCGCTCCATGTGCTTAATATCTCTTAACAGACTGCACATCAGCTCAGCACTGTTTAATAGGCTGGCACGCAAAGTGGCTTGGCATACCTTCAAACGATTTTTGTAGAGGCTGTTTAGACGAGGAAGAGGAAGAAACGATTCCTCACCTTCTCTGTACATGCCCAGTACTTTTCAACAGACGTAAGCTCTATTTAGGAGACTACTTCTATAACGATCCTAGTGATCTGGCAAACATCGACATAAATAGTCTCATTCGCCTCATCAGGAGCACTAAGTGCTTTAACGGGTAAGGAAGGAACCTGCCAGATTCATACGGTATCACAATGGGCCAACTTTGGTCTAAGTGTGTCAGTATTAATTTACTGACAGCCACTTCTACCTAACCCAACCTAAGGGGTCACACTTCTTGAAAATGACGATTTAAATTTTCAAACTTTAATAACTGGTTTATAATAATTTCGGATATTTTTTAAAAAAAAATTTTTCCGGATAGTACATTTAGAGACGAAAAAAATGATACCCTACTTTTTAAGATATCGACATTAATTTCTTTTCTATTATTAATTGAAAGAAATTTCCTCAAAAAATTGAAAATTCGATTTGGAAAATAAGGCTGAAAGTTAGCGTTCAAGTTATTTTCAATACTTACCACACATATCAAAAAAGAGCAAAATCGAAAGGAGTCAGCCCAGAAACTCGGTGATTTGGCATGGAATGCCCCATATTTACTATTGTCCTGAAAGAGTGTACCGCATCTAGCCTTTCGGTCTTAGCAAAAAATTGTAGGTCCCCTCCATTTTTGTCAACATTCACACGAATGGTCGAAAGTTTCAATTCACTAGGCCTTGGTTATCGACGAAAAATGGAAATGCCAACTACTACTTTCGATGCCAATAATTTCCGAGAGAATCTGCGACCATAATTCACGTTCCCAATTTTCTACGATGGGGAAAATTCAGTGGGACATTTTATTCAAGATAGCCCACAATATGACTTGACTATTGTTGGTAATATAATCAAAACTTGGTAAAAAACGAAAGTTATTAAAAATATGTATAGCAGTTCTTTTTAAAAAAAATACAGTTTATGCTGCCTCCAAGGCCAGAGCGCTTTGCTACCGAGAGAAGAGATTGCTGATATTGCCCCGAAATACACTCAAATGAAAGGCAATTTTAAAATAGTGGGTGTTCTGGTCTAGAAAACGCAATTAATTAAAAAATAAAAACACACTGTTATTATATTATAATTAACATTTTTCTATGCAATAATAAATCTTCTTAAATAAATAATTTCAATCACGAAACCACATCAGCACCGTCACAGCTAACATTGTCAAAGTCAATGGAATGGCTTTTAAACTTTTATGATAACAACTATGCAACTTTTGCGAACTTCCATACGATACGAAACTTATTAATGAAACTATTTAATGGTTAATGCATGTGTTTGCTGCCACAACGAAACGAAAACTTGCGTCAAAGAACGGCAACCGATCCCCAAACGCATGATGTGGCATTGGTAACAAAAAAAGAAAAAGTGATGGAACTCTGGGAATTTGGTTATCCTGATGGAGGACATCAAGGAGGCTGCAGCATACCATCGCAATATCAAAAATTTATCATAAAGGTATTTCTGGCTTCAACATTGCAGTATGCTTCGTACTATAATCACCATCATACACTTCAATCACACTGTGGTGTCGTTGTCGACGAGGATGTCCCATATTCGTCCTCATCACCTCTATGGAGTACTCGTCGTGTTGTCGTTCATGTCATTGTTATGCTTCTGTCATCGTGATCCACCTTTGTCATGTAGTCGTGATTAGAAAATATAAATAAATGTACGTAGATATATAGGTCCTCCGGTTACCTTCAACTCCAGCCAGCCTTGAATGCCTTCAACTAAAGCCACTCTCCCTGTCCCTATTTGTTTGTTGTCTTTGAATACGTCAGGTTTCAGAGGTTGCTCTTTTTCCTTGCTCGCTCTTTGTTTATGACATAGCAACTTATTAGGGTCTTCATGCAATGACAACGTATTCTAGTTAACCTCCCTTTATGGCATCACGTGAAAAGCGTTAGGGAGAACATGTCTTGCGATCGAATGTTTCCATGAAGTTATTTCCCTTGCGTTACATGATTTAAGTGTATGCAATAAATTTAATTGATTTCAAAGTAATAAACCAATTATTTTTAGCAAGTTTGATGTTTGTTTTCAAAAACAAGCCTGATGGCTTTCTGGTCGATGACGATGTAGTGGGAAACTAAACTGATGCTGTTCTGCGCTGAACTTGAGTGCTTTTGGGAATTAAGTTGTACTGAACAATAGAAATCAAAATTTAAAATTTTAGAGCATTTATAATTGAATAAAATTAGCATTATTATGTTTAAATAATATTGACTAGCTTTCTAGTTAATTTAATATAAGCAAGCCACTACGCAAAGTAGTCCACATTTTTGGTTCTGTTTGCATCCAAAATTGCGTGATGTCACTTAATTTTATAAAAATCACTTCAGAATCTTATTCAATGAATGGTCGCAGTGCAAAGAAAAAGCGATGGTATTCGCCGATTACTTGGGGGAAACATTTAAGCCGTTCGAAGAGCTTAAGAACTCAAGGAAAATATTACTAATATGAATTTTACAGCAAATGAAAGCTACATAAGAAGAAAGAAGCTTTAGTACAATAAAGCTCCAGGGTATGACTTAATCATGGCAGAAATTTTAAAAATGCTCCTTCGTGAAGGATTTATTAACCTCCTTTACATAATAAATACCGCTCTAAGGTTAGAATATGTTCCGAGCCAATGGAAAGTTGCGGAAGTCATAATGGCAAACCATCTCACGAAAAGAAGTCTTACACACTGATTTCGCTTCTTCCTATAATATCAAAAGTTTTTCAAAAATACTACTCTTGTGCCTACAGCCGGTAAGGGTAGAAGGGAAACAATTAAAACCTGAACATCAGTTCGGATTTAGAAGCAAGTGGATTTGACAATTGATCAAGTGCAGAGAATTACTGACGTGATTGAGAGAGCTTTTGAAGAAAAGAAAAACTGTTCGACAAACTTTTTAGATCTGTAGCGTTTGACAAGGTGTGGCACGAAGGCTTCAAATTTAAATTTAGACAAGTTCAGCCTGAATGACTTTATAACATTCTAAACGGATATCTAAATAACAGACTTTTCCATTTAAGACACAGAAATGATTTTTCTAATTTCAAAGAAATAGTGGCTGGGGTACCACAAGTAAGTATATTGGGCCCAGTTCTGTGCTTTTTATTTACACGCGATATACATTTATATTTATTTAGAAATTGTGAAATTAAGAAAGTTGGTAGTTGTAGGTTCAAAACTACTACTAGCAGGTAACTCGGCTGTATTGTTAATTGCTTACTTGTACTGAAAATTGTAATTGCAAATTAATTAATAATTTCAAATTGTCAAGTCAGGGACCGAAAAGTATCGCAATCTCACTTTTTAAAATCCGGTTTTTCAAAAAGTGTTGAAAAAATGTCTTTAGATTCTGTTTCTTATCATCCCGTTCTTGCAATTATTATTGGAGGTCAGTATTAATTTTAAAATGCGGAATAAAAAATTCAAGATTCATTATGACTACAAAAAGCTGGGTAAAGTAATCCAGCCTAAAATATACTCTAATAATGAGAAATTTATCTTACATGAAAAAAGAAATAATTAACTTAAGCCGATTTGCTTATCACAAACAATAACAAATGGTTCAACATCGAATGATGAATGACTTTAAATGACTTGTAATGTAAGGCGGCCAACCGTCCCCCATTGAGGGGGACAGTCCCCCAATGGCAGTTGTAATCCCCCATTGCAAAAATTAGTAATATAGTCCCGCAAAACCACTTGAGCGTCCCCCATGTCCCCCATTCCTATATTTACTAATTCATTCTTAGATTTCCAAGTCTTACCAATGTACTACATTAAACAAACAAACGACGAGGTACCTCGCTCGTACGTCCATAAACGTTTCAACTACACTACTACTACAGATAAAAAAATTTAAAGATGTAATAGTCCATGTATGTATGTATGATGTCTGTATAAAAAAAAAAAATTCTGCAGCAGACGACTAAAGCTTTCAAAATGTTCTTCTTCTATAACATATCTTTTTCTTTTTGCTGTTAATAGTTTTTTCTTAATGTCTTTGTTGCTCCTAAATATACATTCCATCTAATGCTAATCGACAAGTGCGTGTAAGAGAGAGGGAAATTACATAAAACCGTTGTCTATTTGGCTTAGGTATTCTGCGTCAAAGAGCCGAAAGCAGTAGTGGTTGAATTGATTTGATTTCAAATAAGTCTACGTTGGTCTACGTTGTGTTTTACCAAAATGCCACCTATCGTTCAGAAACGCAGTTGTAAATTCAGTGAAGACATGCAAAAAGAATTCCCTTTCTTAGAAAAGTGTTTAACAACTTCAGATGTACGTTGCAAGAAATGTAATGCAACATTTTCTGTTTCTAACGGTGGCAGATATGATATACAAAGACATTTAACATCAGATAAACACAAAAAAGCCCTAACTGCCGCTAGTACGTCTTCGTCATTGACAAATTACTTTCGCCAGGAAAAATATGGAGACAAAGAAGCAGAGCTGGCAAAAGCCGAAGGTTTGTGGGCTTTCCATACGGTAAGTCACAATCAAAGTTTTCGATCGATGGAATGCACTTCCAAATTAATCCAAAAAGTTTTTGATAAGAAGTTCTGTTGTGGAAAAACTAAGTGTGAAGCTATTGCAAAAAATGTGATTGCGCCGTATTCTTCAGAAATTCTTCAAACAGAGCTTAAATACGTTTCATTTGTCTGTATATTTACGGATGCTTCGAATCATAAAAACATAAAAATATTTCCAACACTAGTGCGGTACTTTCATCCTACAACCGGCATTAACGTCAAAATATTAGATCTCGTAAATTTACCTGGTGAAACAGCAGTTATTATATACAATTCATTAATGGACATTCTTGAAAGGCACAATCTTAAAGATAAAGTGGTTGGATTTTGTGCCGATAACGCCAACACCAATTTCGGCGGGGCTCAACGTGAAGGTCAATGTAACGTTTTCAGAAAACTGCAAGAGGGTTTAAAAAGACAAATTGTTGGTGTGGGCTGCGCAGCACATATCGCACACAATGCTATTCAAACAGCAGCAGATTTGTTACCAGTGGATGTGGAACATATAGTTACGAAGATTTATTCGTATTTTTTTATATACACCGTGCGTGTAGTAAATCTTAAAGATTTTTGCGAAGAAGCAGAAATGCAATATAAAAGAATGTTGGGATACAGTAAAACAAGATGGCTTGCACTTGCGCCTGCAGTAGATAGAATATTACAAATGTATTTGCCATTAAAATCATACTTTTTATCGTAAGAAAAATGTCCTGCTGCACTGAACCAATTTTTCTCTAATGAATGCTCAGAGCTGTGGTTAAAATTTATCCATGTGCAAGCATCATTATTTAACGATTCCGTAAAAATGATGGAAGGAGACAAGATAAGCTTCATAGAAGTTTCTCACTTATTTGTGAAATTAAAAAATAAGTACGTTAATCGGTTAGAAAATGACTATAATCCGCTGACCATAAGAAATGAGTTGGCAAAGCTAGTCGAGAGTGGCCAAATCAATAGAAATTATTTTATGGGTCATATTCGTAACTTTTACCACAATTGCATTCAGTATCTGCAAAAGTATATTCATCAATACAAAGATTTCGATACATATACTTGGATTCTTTTAAAACAAGGTCTTAAATGGGCTGATGTACAGCTGACATATCAACATTTATTGTTGCAGATGCCAACAGCGGGTATGGCTTTAAACGAAGAAAGCCTATTTGACGAAATAAATTACGTGTCAAATTACGTTAACCAAGATGTCCTAAATAAATGGGAAGAAATGAGTGACAATACAGAAAAACGATGGATGGATGTATTCCAAAATTTTGAAGAAAAAGGAATACCGTACAAAAACTGCCTGGCCATCGTCCAGTACCTTCTTTGTTTGCCAGGGACCAATGCAGCTACAGAACGTGTTTTTCGCTAATGAATGCCTCATGGACATCTGAGAAATCATCACTTAAAATTGATACGCTACGCGCAATCCTTTTTCTAAAATTTAATATGGGCAATTGTGCAAATTTTTATGATATTCTTAATCAAAATCCAGATTTGGTTAAAAAATGTCACTCATGTTTAAAATATGATTTTAAAAATAAATAATGACAGAAAGTTACGTTTCTTTGTTTTATTATTTAAGTGAATTTCTTGACATTCATAATCTCAAACCACATCCCCACCCCTATCCACAAGAATGTCCCCCATTGGGTTTTTAAAAAGTTGGCCGCCTTATTGTAATGACATTTGTATGCCGTAAAGTAATACTGATTATTGTTTACATAATGTTTAATAAGCAGCTGTATTTGGATAATAAGCAGTTCGTTCGCACATACACATAATGATACAGAAATTTAAATTTTAATTAAAAAATGCATTCAAGAAGCAATTGCCTTGTAAGTTGGTGTATTTTCAAAGGAATTATTTTATAAGAAGTACATACCTGATGGATAATGGCTAAATTAGAAGCCAACTTGACGCTTAATATCATTTCAATATAAAGTGCACGATGAGTAACTTCACAGTGAAGTTAGCAGGTTAGTATTAAATTTTTTCAAATGCCAAAAAAAGCTGATTTAGAGCTTGGTTCCTGAGATACACGCTGACGATGTGACCTCCTAACATCAAGTTCCTAGGATGTTCGTTTAGTGTGTAGTTAGCAGATCAGTACGATATCCTTTAATTAATTCATCATTAATCATTTTTTTCGACCTCTATCAGTAGGCTATTGAAATGTTACACTAAACATGCAAACAAATTTTTTTCTTTTGATATATTGCAAAAACCTAGTTGCAAAACCTAATTTGCGGGGCTTAAATCCGCCCCTGTTTGCCCTTTTTGGTCTGAATCTAAATCTGAACTAAAAAATCCCTATTAATTAGTCACTTTTTTGTATTCTACGCTCTTTCATTCTCTCAATACTCACTCATACACATGGCGCAAGGGGCATGCGAGATATTTGTGTTGTTTACTGAAGTAGCACATTGGTGTATAATTTGGTGTAAGTTAATGAATTTTGGTGTAAAATTGAGAAAATTTAAATATCGGGTTTTTCAATAAGAGCGCTACAAAAGTTTTTTTAAATAAAACAAAAACGGATTTGGATATCAATGAAATTCTTTATTCCTGTGAAAGTACGTTCGATGTCATTATGTATGGAACTCGATTTCTTTTGCATGGCCACCACGGGCACGCTTGCAGAAGTCCAGACGCTGAACCCAATTTTCGACGGTTTTCAAGCATAAATCGGCCGATACTGCTGCAATTTCACGTTCGATATTTGTACGAAGTTCATCAATCGTCGCTGGCCTGTTGGCATAAATCATAGACTTGACGTAGCCCCACAAGAAATAGTCTAACGGCGTCAAATCGCACGACCGTGGTGGCCAAGCGACTGGACCATTTCGTGAGATAACACGTTCTCCAAACTTGGTTTCCAATAAATTGATTGTGACATTCGCTGTGTGGCTTGTGGCGCCGTCCTGTTGGAAACACATGTCCTCCAAGTCCATATCACCCAATTGGGGCCAAAAATATTCAGTTATCATTGAACGGTAACGATCCCCATTCACAGTAACGTGCCGGTCTTGATCATGATGCAATGATGACTCATGGAGTACGTGTGGATTGTTGCCTGACCAATACCGCATATTTTGTCTATTGACGAAGCCATTCAGCCAGAAATGAGCCTCATCGCTGAAGATGATTTTTCGATGAAAATCTGAACCATTTTCAAGTTGTTACTCAGCCCAATTTACGAACATACGACGCTTCTGGTGGTCAAACGGCTTCAGTTCTTGCGTCAATTTAATCTTGTAAGGATGTAGACCAAGATCTTTTCGCAAAATTCACCACAACGACGCCACAGAACGACGCTTGAGAACGACGTGTGAGAGGCACATTTGGGCAACTGAAGCTTCAGCGGCAGCAATATTCTCGACACTACGGGCACTTCTTTGTCTCACTGGCACGAGAACATTTTGTACTGTGCCTGTGGATTCAAATTTTTCCATTAAACGCCCAATTGTTGGTCTGCTAGGACGATTATGACGACCATAAATTGGACGTAGCGCTCTTAACGTTGAGGCCAATGACTCCGAATTTCGATAGTAAATTTTAATAATTTCGACTCGTTGTTGGCTCGTATGTCTTTCCATCATGAAATGGCAAACCTTACTGAAGAGAAATGTCAAAAGAGCGGCAAGAAATATGGCGTTGTTTGCTGTCCCTGTCGCTCTACTTTTGTAGCGTCCCTGTTGAAAAACCCTTTATATTGGTGTATTTGTAAAATATACTGGTATAGAAATTACACCCTTGTCTTTTTGGTGCAAAATTTCTTCCTTTCTTTTGAAATTCAGTGTGAAAAATAAACTGGATTTCTGTTGTTTTTATAGTATACCGTTAATAGTACAAAAATAAACCAATTTTCAGCTGTTTTTTGTATATTCCATTAATTAATGATGTATAAAATTATTTTGTATACTATATTTCGTAGAAACACCATTTTAAATTGAAAGTAAAATTAAGATTTAGCTGACCGCCATATCTAACTTTGCAACAAGAACTTAACATCATAACAGAATATGAAGAAAATTTGAAAAGAAATTCCTTCTGTTATCGCGGTAAATTTTACTACAACAAGTTTCACCTACTCATTCCTTTCTCTTACACTTAACGTTTCCTTTTCTCGTTGCGTCTCCAAAATGCTGACAGAGTTCAGTGCAAACCTGGTCCATCAGCCAGAGGCCTGCTCCTAAAGCATCTTGGAAAAACAACTCCAACAGGTATCCAAAGAATGATCGTGTGACAGGTGGTCCACGAAAATCACTAAACACAAAGTGATACAGAAGGTCCACTTTTCCTTAGGGCATGCGACAGATGGTCTACTATCCAACGAAATGTGTGACAGACGATCCACATACATGTCTACACTGACAGATATGTCAATACTGGCAACGTCAGTCATTAATCCATGAATGGCCGAGGGCCCAACCTAGCGTGTCGTTGTAGGTAAAGAAAGATGATTTGGTTAGGTGATTCCCTAATTCCCCCAAATCTGCACGAAGGTCTTAGGTGTTAGGGAAATCAAATTCTTCCTCACCATTTAAGATTGGTAAATGGTGGAAGTGCATTCGTCAAAGATATTTTTCTCGGTCTTAGTCTAGTTCGGTTTGGGACGGGGATCGTGTAAATTTAATTTTTCTTTTACATTTTGTGTGGCATAATAAGACGGAGGTGGTCTGGATACATTCATTGAACTACTCCCCATTGTGAATGATCTCTTTCACTAGGGATACTTAAAATGAGAGAGTGGAATGGGTGAAACGGGACAGGCTTCCAGCCAATCGGCGAAGTCGTTGCATAAAACTTGTGGCCGAATAGCGCCACTACTGAGAGAAAGAGAGGTCGACAATTGGAGAGTGTGTAAGTGAATGCAAAAATCCACCATTACGGCACTTTTTGGGTAGATTCTGTAGAAGGTAGATTGTTTAAAAAAAGTTTAAAAAGGAAAAACCAATTTCGAATTATATTGCGTTAATTTGAGCTTAATGTCAAAGATTGTGAGATTTTCTTAAAAGAGTTAAATTTCTTTGAACAGAGTGACTTCAGGAGTCAGGGCCAGGTGGGCCAGAGAACTCAGGGAAAATTCGATTTCGTTTGGGGCACATACAAAAAAGCTAAGTATTATTTTTATTTGTAATAGTTAAATTCGTTGTTGGTTCGGTTGCCAAAAACCCAATAAATTAGATAGTAATTGATGTTTTTCTGTTTTTGTTCAGAGTACAGCCTGAGCCGTAAAATTTGTATTTCTGTTTTCGTTCTGAATATATTCTGAGTTGGTTCAGAGCGCACTCTATGAGCCCAAAGTAAAATAACTGAGCAGACAGAGTTGAATGCTGAACACAAGCATTTGGTAGCTAGAGTACAGGTATACGTTTCAAAAATAATTCATAGCGCTCAAACACGTTTGGTTCAGATGATTTTCAGAAAATGGTCAACATGCTTGGACTCTGGTTCAGAGATCTCTTTAAAATAAAAAGAAAACCACCTACTGTTGATCTCTTTCCTTAATTCCTTATAATATATCCTAACTTAATCAAAATCTGGACTTTTAGAAAGTTGTCTGTTGAATTCTCGATTCATAAAATATGTATTACTGTTGACATTTTGAAAAATGAATATTTTAAAAAGTCGGTCAATTTTGTTTCTATTTTTTTCATCGGTCGGTCCTTGGACTACTTGATATGTTTTCTGCCGATATAAGAAAAGCAGACCTTATAATTTAAACCTTATATATTAAATTAAATTTGGTGGTCCAGGATAAAAAATTAAATTAAATAAATTAGGTGGCACAACAGCTCATGGGTAACCAAGGCCTAGTGACTTACAGCTCTCAGCCATTCCTGTGTGCTTGTTGTTGGCAGGAATGGAGGGGACCTACAATTTTTGACGAGTCCGAACGGCTAGATGAGAAAGCACTTATTCATGACAAGTATACTCTTGGAGGATTTGTCAGTTCCTCGCAAGAGGCATTTACCTCTGAAAAAAACATTTCTGTTTTTAGGTGGCAGCGGAATCGAACCCAGATCTTTGGCATGACAGTCATACGCACTAACCATCATGCCACGAGGTACGAGGTGGTCCAGTATAGAACGTCGATTGCGATAATCTTCCTCATCGTCGTTCATAGAAATGTATATAGAGGGGGCCTTCGGTTTAGTGAGGTGGTATCTGTTCGTGACCAAAGAGAAAAGGTAATACAGGAATCTTTTGTTTTGGTCCCAAAGTTTTCAATGCTTAATGATTATAAAAACCCTGTTTTCAAAATGTTTTTATTACGATCAGTGTCTTTATAATTGATCCAATATTTTTATTTCTGATGATTTTTTGTCTGCTCAAAGATATTTTGACGATCCTTTTGATAAACTTGATTGGTTTCCTTTCAATTTCAAAGAAAAGCTTAAGAGTCCTACATGCTGATGTATGTTTATTGTTAATATTCATAAAATATTTATGATAAAAAATGATACGTTTTGTTTAAACAAAATGGTGTGCTTCAACTTCAGCTGCCATTTTGGAAACTACGTTTCAACCAATATAGTTGAAATAGCTACTGGTAGAAATTTCAGGTATCTTTTTATATAGAATTTAATAAGTTTTAATGTTGTTTGCCTTGCAAAAATATTTTAAATTGTTTTAGTGGTGACAAATTTTGCTCTTTCAATTTTTGCCACTCAACTTTCGTAGGTGAGTACGAAAAACCTGAAAAAATAAAACTTTGTCGCTTGTCGGCACAAATTTATGTAAATGCAACAACAACAATTAAATATCCTAAAAAAAACTATCCAAATAACATTTCTTGTACAATGATTTGTGGTCCTGTTGTTGAGATATTCAAATACAGCTGCTTAATTTATACTATCACAAGTTTGAGAGGTTATTTATTGACAATTAATTTAAGACAATTCATCTAAGACACTGATATGTATTAAGCAGGAGCCCCTTACTCCTCTATTACCCGCCGCTACTTAGATCCACAATCCACTATGTTTTTTACATATGTGGAATTTTTTTTAAGAAACAATTATTAATTAGCACGTTAGTGGTATTACTAATATTTTAATATTAGAAATTGATGCGGGTCATTTGCGGTGAATTTAATTCTTTTTATTCAATATTTTTGAAGATGTGGGTGTTATTAAAATAATAGTTTTCATAACGAGCATACATAAGTATATGACTTCAACGTTATTGACTTTAAATCTCTTTAAATAGTTCCAGCTATGGCATATGGGTATGCTGCCGAATTATAGAACATAAAATAATTATTCAAACCCTTAGGCTAACAAACAAGCAGATGTGTATACAAATTTAATAGAAACAAGATTATTGTTGGAATTTAGATGCCAATGATTTTGCACTTTGACATTCATGGCTATAGAAATAAATATAAATATATAGTTATAGCTGTTTGCATGTACGCTAAATCAGCACCTTTTGTTTGAATTTAAAAATGTATTTTTTTATGTACACTGGTATTATTTTTTTTTTAAATTTATTTTTATTTGAGCAACAGTCTCAGATCTTTCAAATGAAATTTATAAATTAATATGATTACAAAAATCAACAATTTTTATTCCAGTTTATTTTTTCACATTTTAAGTTACACATTGGTGCAGATAGCCATGACATCGCTCAGTACAACACTCTTCGTTGGAATAGCACTGTGAATTCATAAAAAATTGCATCAAACTCACAGCTCACAGCTAGTACTATATTCAATTTTTTACCTTGTCTCCAATTTCCAGACACTGAGGTCCACCCGTAGTTGTTCTGATAACCTCCTCCTCTATTTTGAATTTCTCCTCGACCGCTTCTTCTCCCAGACGTGGTGTGATGGAATTTAAATCCCTTCCAACTGCAATTGGTTGCACTTTCAGGGGATTGAAAATGACCTCCAGCAACGATTCGTACGACACAGTTTGACTCTCCGGTTCATCAAAGGAATCTCGAGAATTTAGCACTGGTCTTGATGGTCTGATATCTGTCGAAGTAATATGCGAGCACTTGTACAGGAAAGACAGGCAGGTATTCGAGCAACAATCCCAGTGGTTTTGGCACTGTGGCAGGAAAATTTAATTAAATTTATTAGAACCCAATATGAAATGGGGTAGTTCCTTACATATTCAGAACCTTTTTGGCATTTTGAATTTTGAGCTGCCAGGATGCAGCTAATAAGCGTCAGAAATAGAATCAAAATTCGGTTCATATTACCACGGGTTTGTATAGTCGAGTTTAAGTGGATATTAACTATATCTGCGGTGCTCACTCCAACACTGGTTGTTAGTGAATGATAATTGTCCCACAGAAAGTCTTGTTTAATATGAATCCAGCATTTATTGGTGTTAAAGGCAGATAGAGAGGTCTGTTGAGACCGTCTAGAGGTTAACACTGGAGAGAGCAATAATATTTTAAGCTATAGTAATAGGTTAGCTGTATAGACTCGCAGTCTTTGTGATTGTTTTGTTTGTTTGGTTCAGATCTTATTCGAGATAGTAATATATTTTGATTTCTGTAGCGCAATACTATAATTGTACTTATGGTTACCAAGTCTTTTTTTCATTCTAATTATTATTTTATTTGAAAAGGTACGACTGTGCCAACATTATTTAAGATATTAACTATTAGTTTATGATTATAATAATTAAGTGAGAAAGGACTTATTTTTATATCACTTATTTCCTTAAACCAAGTTTTCTAACCATAAAGCTTTACAGGGTTGCCATTTAAATTAAAGATTGAATACGGACAAAAGTCGATAGCTTTGTACCACTATCGTCATTTTCTTAAAAATTATATTGCTTTCTTAAGTTTAATGATACCAATCAAAGTGCGAAAGTAGTAGAGATTTCAATCTACTGAATAATAATTAAATTTTCAGTATGGATTAGTCTTATCTTATTTTATTCAATGTTATAAATAAATGAGATTATGTACTTGACTGCACATAATTAAGATCATATACTTGTGTTTATTATTTGTTAATGAGGTATTGTGTTTGTCTGTAAGCAAAACTTGTGTTCCAATATTTTTCCATTTTTTCAGTGTTCCGTGTTACACATTTAAACAACATTTTAATTTTTGGCTTTTTTGAGCTAGGATCAGTTTTGACATCTTTGATATGTTAATTATTTAAAAATTAATGGTTAAAAACTCATAAGATAAATGACGTTTGTACGAAGAACCATGTTTGTCTTAGAAAAAAATGCACATATCTGCTAAGGTTCGTTTAAATTTCGCCAAGGAACACAGAAATTAGACAGTAGATAATTGGAAGCATGTAGTGTGGTCAGACGCACAGTGTTGCCGCAACCTAAAAAAAAAGTAGCTAGACCAACCTTCAAAAGTCGCTAGATAAGCTGAAGTTTTGATAACAGGAAGTTGAAAGAAGTCGCCAGAAAAAAAAAATAAACCAAATTTGTTTTCAACAAAATTTTTATTGTTTTAAAGTTACTTAGACAAATATGATTAAACAAAAAAAAAAAAACAATTCAGTCTCATTGTTAACAAAAGCCTCTATAGTATACATACAAATGTATGTATTATAAATATCAAATACATAGATACATATTTTATCTGAGTCTATGGAATTAATAGTATCACCATCGATTCTATCGACTACATCGGTTTCAATATTTTCTAATATATTTTTAAAAACATTTGTTTTTAAAATAATTTCAGGTAATTCATAGTTATGACAATTTTTTTGAATTTGAAACAGATAGATGACTAAATGCAGACTGCCGTGCTCACTCGCACTCGCATTTGGGATACAGTTTGCAATGTGGTGAATTTTAGTTTCCTGGAACTGGAAATATGAAATATCGAATCTCAAATTATTATTCCAAGGCCAGGGATGTAACTTTACCAGGGTCGTAATTTAAAATGAAAATATTATTTGCATGTCGTAACTTACATATTTAAAAGTCGCTAGATAAGTCGCTAGAAAAAATCTAGCGACATCAAAATATTTTTTGTCGCTTTTGAAGTTGAAATGTCTCTAGATATAGTGACAAACTCGCTAAAACGGCAACCCTGCAGACGAATCAGAATTTAATCGGTTTGAGTCATTAACTTTCTAGTTTTTATTGTTCTCTGATGGCGAAATTTAACCGCACTTTTTCTTTTTCACCGACAAAGCAGTCTTTTGTTTTGCAACCGCTGATATACAACCAGTGTCGTAGAGGGATTTTCTTGCAGTGCATCGGCTAACGGGCTTATTATTTTTTTTACTTAAAAAGCATTATTTAGTGTTGAATACTTGTTCTATTTCATTTCCAATTTCCTGCGAAGTGGGTCCGCATCCATTAAAATTTGTTTCTGATCTATGACTAGCGCTCTAGGAATGGCTTATTTTAAGCTTTTTATGCTAGGTTTCCACTTGCCATTTACCATCAACTAACAAAATGGCAAGTGAAAATAATTCAAATTTGGTTGTCTTTGAACTGACAAACATTGTTTTTTAATGAAAGATATCAAATTTGAAAGACAAGTGGAAATACTCGTAGCTCAGTTTACAAACGAAATGTCACTTTTTCTTTAACCGACAAAGAAAAATTTTTGGCATTTTTTGGTTTTAATTCCTTGTCAATAAAAGACATTAATTTGACAAAAGTCGATAGCTTTGTACCACTATCGTCATTTTCTTAAAAATTATATTGCTTTCTTAAGTTTAATGATACCAATCAAAGTGCGAAAGTAGTAGAGATTTCAATCTACTGAATAATAATTAAATTTTCAGTATGGATTAGTCTTATCTTATTTTATTCAATGTTATAAATAAATGAGATTATGTACTTGACTGCACATAATTAAGATCATATACTTGTGTTTATTATTTGTTAATGAGGTATTGTGTTTGTCTGTAAGCAAAACTTGTGTTCCAATATTTTTCCATTTTTTCAGTGTTCCGTGTTACACATTTAAACAACATTTTAATTTTTGGCTTTTTTGAGCTAGGATCAGTTTTGACATCTTTGATATGTTAATTATTTAAAAATTAATGGTTAAAAACTCATAAGATAAATGACGTTTGTACGAAGAACCATGTTTGTCTTAGAAAAAAATGCACATATCTGCTAAGGTTCGTTTAAATTTCGCCAAGGAACACAGAAATTAGACAGTAGATAATTGGAAGCATGTAGTGTGGTCAGACGCACAGTGTTGCCGCAACCTAAAAAAAAAGTAGCTAGACCAACCTTCAAAAGTCGCTAGATAAGCTGAAGTTTTGATAACAGGAAGTTGAAAGAAGTCGCCAGAAAAAAAAAATAAACCAAATTTGTTTTCAACAAAATTTTTATTGTTTTAAAGTTACTTAGACAAATATGATTAAACAAAAAAAAAAAAACAATTCAGTCTCATTGTTAACAAAAGCCTCTATAGTATACATACAAATGTATGTATTATAAATATCAAATACATAGATACATATTTTATCTGAGTCTATGGAATTAATAGTATCACCATCGATTCTATCGACTACATCGGTTTCAATATTTTCTAATATATTTTTAAAAACATTTGTTTTTAAAATAATTTCAGGTAATTCATAGTTATGACAATTTTTTTGAATTTGAAACAGATAGATGACTAAATGCAGACTGCCGTGCTCACTCGCACTCGCATTTGGGATACAGTTTGCAATGTGGTGAATTTTAGTTTCCTGGAACTGGAAATATGAAATATCGAATCTCAAATTATTATTCCAAGGCCAGGGATGTAACTTTACCAGGGTCGTAATTTAAAATGAAAATATTATTTGCATGTCGTAACTTACATATTTAAAAGTCGCTAGATAAGTCGCTAGAAAAAATCTAGCGACATCAAAATATTTTTTGTCGCTTTTGAAGTTGAAATGTCTCTAGATATAGTGACAAACTCGCTAAAACGGCAACCCTGCAGACGAATCAGAATTTAATCGGTTTGAGTCATTAACTTTCTAGTTTTTATTGTTCTCTGATGGCGAAATTTAACCGCACTTTTTCTTTTTCACCGACAAAGCAGTCTTTTGTTTTGCAACCGCTGATATACAACCAGTGTCGTAGAGGGATTTTCTTGCAGTGCATCGGCTAACGGGCTTATTATTTTTTTTACTTAAAAAGCATTATTTAGTGTTGAATACTTGTTCTATTTCATTTCCAATTTCCTGCGAAGTGGGTCCGCATCCATTAAAATTTGTTTCTGATCTATGACTAGCGCTCTAGGAATGGCTTATTTTAAGCTTTTTATGCTAGGTTTCCACTTGCCATTTACCATCAACTAACAAAATGGCAAGTGAAAATAATTCAAATTTGGTTGTCTTTGAACTGACAAACATTGTTTTTTAATGAAAGATATCAAATTTGAAAGACAAGTGGAAATACTCGTAGCTCAGTTTACAAACGAAATGTCACTTTTTCTTTAACCGACAAAGAAAAATTTTTGGCATTTTTTGGTTTTAATTCCTTGTCAATAAAAGACATTAATTTGACAGGTCGGCTGATTTTGATATAAAAAGTGAAGAAAGAAATATGAATGTAAAATGAGTGACCAGAACACATTTCATCCATTTTAGAAGATGATAATATCGCTGAAAACAACAAACATATAAAAATTCAGAAAATCAACTCTGAAGTGAATAATGGAATTAACCAAATTCGCTGATACAAAAAGTACTAATAATATTTGAGATTTATAACGAAAATTCTATACAAAAAAAAAAACAAAAATAACAATTCTTCGCACTACTTATACACACATTTTATTGAACATGACTGACATCTGTGAAAATTTTCTCAATGACGACGAGCGTTAGTTCATAAAAGACGAGGCAAGTAAAATTAAATTTCAATGAACTGACAAAGGTAATGGTCAAAATTTAATATTTTCAGTAATCTAAAGTTTATGCATAGTTCTTAATAGGCTGAGAAAGATTGTTTTCCCCAAAAATTTTATATTTTCCTAGCAGTCAAAATCATTACCATGTACTAATATTTTAATAAGAAAGCACGTAAGACTATCCCAAATGTAACGTGAGTCACAAGACCAAAAAAATTAGTCTCAAAATTATGTCTGTCAAAGGTACAAATCAAAAACTTTTTAAAAATTTTTGAGGACCAAAAATAACTTAACCTTCCATAAATTTTTCAAAATTCTCAACTCAAAGAAAATCAATCAATTACTTTAATTATATAAATAATAAATAATTTTTCAAAATAATGTTATTAATGTTTCCTTCCAAAAGAACTATACTTTTTTTTATTTTCTTCAAACACTTATTTCAACACAATTTTATTTAAATTTTTTTCTAAAAATATATAAATATGTAGTATGTTGTATACCTAAATTTTTGCTTTGAATTTAAAAAAAAAATATTTCAGTTTTTGTTGTTTGAAAGTCAATAATTATTTTGGAAAAAAGCATGATCGATTTTTTTGACGGTTTTTAAACACTCTCTAAAACATGTTAACAAAATTTTGCTTTTATAAAAAAATAACCTTTCATACAAATGTTAAAAACCATTAAGAATTTTTTTATTAACAAAATAGACCCCCAAAAAATATAATAAAAAAAAAAACATTTTAATTACATGACTATTTATTTTAATATAAATGAATTGAACATAACTATATCTAGTAAGTTGTAGTTACAGGAAATTTTAGAAAATAGACAAAAATTGGAATCAAAGAAAGTTATTCAAAATAAACGTTCATTATTTTAAAATGTCTTCACTACCTTTTTATGTTATTTAGACTTAAGCCCCACTACAATTTTAGTTTTGTGTTTTGGTAAAATTTTAAAAGAAACAGGCGCTTGGATCCATTTGCATATAATAAGGCTTTGCACTTAGATTGTATTTTCTTAAAAATATCGACTTTTGAATTTTTGACACTTAAACCCTTTAGACTAACAACCCTTCAATTATGAAAATTTGGACTTCGCAACTATAAGTACTTCTCTGGAAATATTTTTTACTTTCAATTTACTTATTATTGGCTGAATGGAACTAGATTACTTTTTTTTTAACAAATCTCGAAATTTAAATAATATTGTATATAAAAATTAAGAAAAAGTTTCAAATTTTTTTTTTCGATATCTCGAAAAAGTATTAAAAATTTTAAAATTTTAAAATTCTTAAGATTTACATATCAAAATTTTTCCTAAAATGTTTTAAGAATTTCAAATATAAAAAATGATTTTTTTCCATACAAGCATATTCATTCAAAAATTGAGAAAATGTTATTTTTTTCTCCTCAAACTATCAAATGAGTTTTTTTTAGCTAATTTCAATATCTTATTTCAAACTTTTAAAAATGTTTTTCTCATAATTTCCATCCAATAACATACAGTTTTCTTGAGTTTACAGGCTCTTAAACAAAAGAACAAATTCGTCCAATCTAGTCGTAAAATTGTATTTCTCCTTAGATTAGATTTAAAACGACATATATAAATAATTCATAAACATACAGAAAAATTAAATAAATAAATTGGGTGCGCAATAGCTAGTGAAGAACCAGGGCTTAGTGACTTACAACTCTCAACCATTCCTGTGAGCGTGTTGCCAGGACCTACAATTTTTTTCCGATTCCGAATGGCTAGATGAGAAGCGCTTATTCATGACAAAAATACTCTGAGGATTTGTCAGTTCCTTGCAAGAGGCGGTACCTCAGGAAGAAAATTTCTGTTTTTAGGTGGCAGCGGCTGAGAATCGAACCCAGACCTTCGGCATGACAGTCCAACGTACTAACCATCATGCCACGAGGTACCACATTAAACATACATATTTATTTAATAGAACCCAGATAAAAAAAAATCACCTCTTAGGTCTGTTTTGAAAAATTGATCAGAAGACACAAAAAACTGGATTTAAAAGGTAATTAAATAGAATTCTTAGATCTTTAAAGATTTTAAAGAATCAAGAGACCCCATGAGACAGTTATGAGACTTGAAAATAATTGATATTCTAATTTAGTGATTTGTTTTGATCTGCAATATAATAAAATAGCATTTTAAGAGTTACGAGGTTGCAAATGTTTCCTCAATGCCTTTCGTGATTTTCTAAGGTCCATACGGTAAGTATGTACCTGTAAGGTACACTCGAGATTTAGATCTTTCATGATTTCTCATGCCAATTTGTATCATCAAAAAGTGAATTAAATTTAAGCGCTTTTTTGTAGATTGTTAAAATTTGGTTCCACAACTGTAACTGTGTTAATTGAAGCTATTCACTAGAACGAAGAAAACATCATGTTGGGATTATGCAGACTTGAAGTTGACTTGAAATTGATATTTTTGTATTAGATCGAAGGTTTTGAGAAATATCTGATTTTATTTGGAAGAATACTATGTTATGTTGACCATATTTTTTATTTGCGCATATTATTGACAATAAATGGAAGCCTTGAACGAGATTTTAAAATATTCAGAAATACTTATTTTAAAAATACAGTGATGAATAAAACGAGTGGCTTTAAAATTACAGCACCGCTAATCAAAGTAAATAAACAACCCAACACAGGCAGCCCTTATGTTTACGTGTATGTGAAAATAATCAAAATAACAACATGCATAAGCCTAGATTGCTAGCAGATAACATTATGTGAAAGAACAGTACAGTAGAATCTCGATAAGATGAACAGATATAAAACAGGGCCCCTTCATCTTTTCAAAATTGTTCATCTTTTTGAGCATCACCATTTGACTGAGGAAAAAGATATAGTTAAAACATTAAATATAATTTACATAAGAAGTTAAATTAATCTGAATAACATTACAAAAATATAATACCAGAAGCTAAAGGCAAAGAGATAGTAAAAAATTGAGTTTGGAATAAATCGTTCATCTTTTCGAGTACAAAATTTCAACCCTTTTTGAGCACTGAAAGTTGAAAATATTTCGATCATCTTTCGGGACTGTTCATCTAATAGAACCGTTTATTTTTCCGAGATTCTACTGTATATGAACCGGCAAATGTACGATTTGTGAGATAAAAAGATTAATCATCATGATCTCAGAGATTTAACGAGACCGATCTATGTAGAGTTGATACTATTTGCTGCAGGAATATACATAAACCATTTAAAACCTGCACGGTCGTACTCAGTGGCGTATTTACTCTAGGGCCTTAAGGGCCATAGCCCATGTGGCATACTGCTTGGGCGGCACACTGCGTTGGGTTGCACTCAGTTTTGGGTAAAAATGTAAAATTCTCTTACAAAAGAGGAAAAAGTAAACCAAACAGTGGTTCGTTTGTTGAATTTTGGTGACAAAAATAATTTCCCACTCCAATTCTTGATACAATTTAATGAAATTTGGTTCACTAAATGACTCAATGGTAACAATTTAGATCAGAGTATGGTTCAAAATTTCAAAATATTAAAAACTACTGTCGAACGTAATAACTGACTCAAATTAATATTTCAAATGTCCTTGTATGTATACTTTCATATAAAAACTACTCAAAAATTTAATATATAAAATGAAAGGAAAATAGTCAAAAATGTTTTCAATTGTCACCAATCGATTAGAACCAGTTTTAGTGCTAGATTTTTAATAAAATATCTTGGAAATTACTTTTAGACCTAATGCCATCAAACCTTAAAATCTGTTTACTTTTTTAACGGATGGAAGTTGCCGATTTAATTTGGTTAACCGAAAAACAAGAAAAAAACAAAAAAAAAAAAACATAAGGTAATGATTTGAATAGTGTTGAAATTTTTTCTGGGTGCATTATTCAAATCTGACGTCAGGCTAAGAATTCCGCTAGTTGATAGCAGGGAAGATCGTAATGTACATGCGTACATATGTATGAATATGTATTTAAATACTACTGATTAAAGGCAGTGTCATATAATGTTCTAACTTAAAAAAACATGCGTAGACTGCAGTGAAAATTTGCAGTAAATAACGTTCATTTTCTGTAAACATAAACTATATAAATTTCCATGCTCCCGGATAAGCTGAGAACGTTTGAACAGTTAAAGACGTTCCTTTTTTTAATATATAAATTTGTATTTTTTTTTTTAATGAAAAATGCATATTAGAAATGTGAATTTTATTTTTGAAATTAAAAAAAACATCAATTAAAGCTACAAAATTAATTTTTGTATAAAAAATAGAATTTAAAAATATTCATTTATGTGCAGTAAAAAGAATCATGATTTTTATGCCAACTTCAAACTTTCAAACTTGTTTAGCGGAAACTTTAGTATTCAAAAATAAGTTGTAGCTGCAAGTTCGGGTTTGCGCAATAAGTAAGCATTAAATTTAATACAAATTCAGATAACAAATACAAATCTATATTCATATTATTAAAAATTTTCTCTGCTAAATTCAGATTTGTTTAAGTGGAAACTTAATATATGTAGAAAAATATTCAAGGTTTAAATGTAAGGCTGCCGCAACAAATAAGCATATAGAAATCAACATTTTTTGATTCCGCCAGAATAAAGCGACGTACGTTAAGTCATCTCTTAAAATTCTAAATTATGACTGAACACAATCGCTCAGATATAACAGTGCTATTGAAGAATGTATCAACGAATTTGTGCATCACGCGTGGAATTGACAAAAATGTACATGTATATATATTAAATGATATGACTTTTTTTTCATTAAGTGAGTTTGGTTGTTTTTCGTTAATTATTGGGGCGTCAAAACTCATTGGCCCGGGGTGCCTAATCTTTAAATACGCCACTGGTCATACTGTTTGAACCATTTTTAAGAAGAAAGAGTTTTTTTTTATATAAAACGTATTGATACATATATTCATGGTTTTGGTTTGTCTCCAAGTTGTGTGATTAAATGGTTGAGAGTTGTAAGTCACTAGGCCCTGGTTCACCACGAGCTGTTGCCTCAACAAATTTTATTTATTTATTTTTAATTAAACAATTAATTTGTCACTAAATGGTTTTTGTTTTATTTAAATATATTTTATTTTAAATTTAAATTATTTTGTTATTTAAATTTAAAACAAATAATATTTAAATAAAACAAAAAAGTTAGTTTAAAATGTATTTATTTTATTACAAATCAAATTACTCGTACAGTTGCTGATTAAGAATAAGTACACTATATTCCTAATAAGAAGCATAATTTTGGCACTCGTAAGACCATATTGTCATATATTCTACCCAGTCCAAGAAATAAGAAATTGAGAATGGAACAATTAAACTTAATAATGACTAAAACAAATGAGATGATTGAACTGGTTAACTAAACAGAAAAAAAAACGTATTTGTTTTGCTACTGATGTGACCCAACGAAATAAATCAGAAAAATATTTGTATATCTGATAGGAAAACTGAGAGCTTTTCAATTTTTGTCTTGTATTTAAATGAAAGCTTGGCAACCATGTTGGAGAAGTTGAAGTTGTTTTTGAGATGAACCTCGTTGTATTCTCTGCAACTGGTTTTACTTTGTTTTTGTTAGTCTTAATTCCTATAACGTGTATCTATACATATATTTTGTTTAATCTTTTTTGCAGTTACATAGAGCAACAAAAGTTGATAAAAGAACTTTAGTCGACAATCGGAGGAATTTATCGCATCAATATACATTCGCTATGCTTGGGCATTCCTTGGAGTTATAGTGACGTATGTTTTTTTTTATTAATGTTCAGTATATTCTAAGGCGTTTAATGACGTTTCGATATGTATGTAAATGTAGATGACTAAACGACTTTATTATTTGTTTGTAAATTTTTAAGATGAAAAATAAATAAAAGTTTATTTTTGGAAAAAAGCTATATTTACTTGTAATAAGTTCTATTTTACTTGTGACTTTTTGTTGTAGTTTTTCGCGTAAAATTTATTTTAAGAGATTGCGTTTTGAGTAACCCAGTAAGATGTGATTTTATTGTGGATTGCGAATATGCTTTTAAAAGGTTCCATCACTTTCTTAATACTTAAGTGAAAGTGGTAATAAAAGCGATACGTTTTTTGGCATAAGACCTATTCGCTGAACTTGTTCGTATAGTAAATATGGAAGAGATAATGGGTAGAGGGTTTGGTGAAGAAGATGTGTATAAACAGTTTAAACATTTTTCATTTTTACTTACATCTTTTTAAAAGTATGCACATACAAATGTATATATACTTTAGTGTTTAATAAGCAGACACCCTTAGTTTATGCCCTTAAAAAATATTTTGCTAAACAATTTTTTTCCGAGATCATTTACAAGTGACTCTTCTTAGCCCATATTTTTCACATACAAATTTTTACGGATTTTTGCTCTTTTCATGTTTTATTTTTTTCACCTGAATTATAGCAACTGTTATTAACTTTTTATTTTGATTTTGCTCCTTAATACTCCCTTTTGGCCTTATTCAAAAAACTTACAAACAAACATTCTATATTAAATTTAATATTTCGTGACAAAAAAAAATTAATGGAATCTTATGATGAAAAGGAGTCCAACAAAGTTTGTTGCGTCTCATTGGTTGGCCACGTCCATACTGTAAACCAAAACAGTTCGACCAATTTGCTTCAAATTCGGTGCAGGGGTGTAATTTTTTGATTTATTATGTTCTTACTTAACTTTAAATAAATAGCAGAAACAAAAGTGGGCTTGGCCCTTCCTTAAGTTTTAAGTTTAAGGATGTCTCTTTCCATCACGGCTTATTATTATAATTATATTCCATATTTTTTAATTTAAAAAAGTTGTTTGTATCTAGAACCAGAATATTAACTAATGGGATGGCTCGTGCCATTTAAAAAAAAAAAATAAATAGTTTGAAATGCTTTTGGCATCCCAACGGAACTCCGCATCACAAAATCTCGATTCACATTCACATTCCCCCGTTTCAATACTAAATTGACAGCACAATATGGATATTCATTTCCATAGTAATGGTGACACAAATCAATGAGAATCAACGAGAACGAAGTTTCCTACTATTGTAATTGAAAATTCAATACGAAGAAGACCGCTCTGTTTTCGTTAATTTTTAAAAAGCTCTCATTGGCTTAAAAATTCTTAAAAGAAAGCACAAAAGGAATGTTTATTTCGAAATTAAATCAGTTCTTGAGCAACAGTACCTTGGGTGGCGAATTAACGCAAATAATCAGTGAGCCGTGTTTGGGCTCACTGTAGGATTTGGGGTAAGAAAAAGTTTCTTTTGCATTTAAAAAATTTGGATTTATAAGTCATTAAGACGTTGAATTTAGCCGCAAATCATGTTTAAAGATGTTAACTTTGATGCCTCTAGCACGCTTAGTTTATTTTTCTAACAAACAACAAAATTATTTTTGTTTTTCTCGAGCAGGAATTTAACTCACTTTTTTGCCCCCTTTTCCACTTACGCAACTTCGTTGCTCCGCTTAGCGGTATGTTAAGTCGCCATGCGGGCGCCAATGTCAAGTTTTCTTGAGCAACAGTACCTTGGTTGGACCGCTGCGTGGGTTCTCAGGATTTTAACCCACCTTTTTGGGTCCTCTGCCCCGCTCACGCAACTCCGCTTTGGGTATTTAAAGTCGTCTGGCAGGCGCCAATGTCGACAGTACCTTGCGTGGCTTGCCTAGCGCAGAAAAATTACCTTTTATTCATAGCTAAATTAATTTAATTTCCTTTTACAATCTTTTATTTGATGTCGTGAGTGCAAAAGTGATGTAACCCATTTCTCTTATTTAGAATTTTCTAATCTTTCCATAAATGTGACTTTATTCTTGTATCTCAAATTAAATATTTTTTAAGATCGATTAAAGACAAAAAATGTTTATAAAAAAGTGGGTAACACCACTTTTTCACCCACTGCCTCATTTAGCCCTGAATAGAACTATTGTAGCTAAATTGTACATCAAAAGCGTTTCAAGCCGTATTCACTACCACCAGCACCGAAATAGGCCTTGCATCGTCTCGATGTCCACTGATTACAAAAAGAGGCGCCAATGTCTAGCATTCATATTTCGATGAAAAATTAAAAAAAGAAAAAACAAAAGTTGAGAAAAGTTTAATTTTTGATTGAAATTTACTTTTAAAAAAATTGTTGGTTTTGTTTGTCCTAAATTTTTCAAAAAAAAGTCGAAAAGTTTTTATTTTTATATAATTTATTTCAAAAAAAAAACTGTCAAATATATCCAGACCCACCCCTGCCCTGAGTTAGACCACCTCACCCCGTCACCAAAACCCAAAAGAAAGTTTCAACCTTTGTCTAGAGTTAGACATCCTCACCCCGTCACCAAAACCCAATAAAAGTTCCCACCTCTGTCCAGAATTCAGACCCATCTCTATCCAGATCCCGACCCACCTCAGTCCAGGTCTAGACCACATCACCCCGTCATGTCACCCAAACCCAAAAATTTTATTTTAATCGCGAGAATAACGAAATCTCCCACCAAAAGAAAAATATTGTAAACAAAATTTGTATAAAAAATATTTTTGCCAAATGTCCAAAAATATTTTGGTCAAATGTCAAATAATTGGCCAAACCATTGAAAATCAAATTATTATCTCTCCTCGGACTACTAACAAGAACTGAATTTTTCCCGAACCTCCTTAAATATTTTCATTTGTTTAAAAATGAATCAAAATGAGAATATCTGTCGGCGAGATTTTTATTTATATTTTTGTCGGGATTTTGTGAATCGGTATTTCGTTACTCTTCCTATTTTTGGTACTAAAAAAAATTTCAATTTCCCCTCTGGAGAGTTACAAAAAAAAACATTAAGTTCAAAATTTGAAGAAAATCGCTTAAATAGTTTAGGCTCTAGGTTGATATACAGACAGACAGACAGAAAATACCCCCTCCCACTTGAACAGGGGGAAATAGACCCCCTTAATAATTTTACTACAAAAATAATGCCAACGCGTTTCGTCTTTGTTAGGACATCATCAGGGCACCATGTTTTCAATGTTTTGAATCAAATGAGGGCTTTGAGAAAATTTTACAAAAATTCATTGGCAATTTTACTTAAATTAATTAGAACTACAATTCTATTTTAATGTAGAAATTTTAGCGATTTCAAGCAACTTAGTTGAGAAATGCCAAAGGAGGTTTAAAATTTTTTTAAAAATCTTATTTTGACAAATCTGATTTTTCTGTTGTGGCACTCAGAACGATAATACCAACATGGAGATGCATATAACATTGCCAGGTAGAAAAATAACTTTTTAGATTGCTGTTTAAAAGTAGATACAAGATTAAGATTGTAAATTGACCATTTCTTTAAACTTTTGGGAGTCTGATTTGAGTTAGTTAAGCTTTTGTCTAACAAACACCCAAAAAATCAATACTTTGTTTCCATTGGACTGGAGCATTACGCACTGAAAGATTAATTTATGGCAAGTTGCTTTGCTTAAGTTTCATTGTAAAAAAACAAGCTTGTGTCTTTAAAGGGTGTATTTTCATTTTTCAGCTTAAAAAAATGGTTAAAGGTTGAACAAAATTTGTTGTCACTTTTCGAATCCGTATACTATTAATACATCATATTATGAATCATTAGTAAAAAATAATCTTTTGGATTGATTTAAGGCAGTAAGGTCGCCCACGTAAATATTGCAAAGAAAAGGGGAGAGAGTTGAGCCCTGAGGGACACCCCCTTTAATAGCGAACAAAGGAGATTTTTCTTGTGCAATTTCAACGAAGAACTTTCTTTCTTTTAATAATCTTTATAATATACTTTGGAAGACCGTTTATTTGAAACTAATAGGTAGACCGTTGGCTTTTTCAACATCAAAATAAAACATTATTTATTTTTGTTTTTTTTTTTTGTAAATTTTTCCTGCTTCAATTTTTTAAAAACTGTTTAAAAATATTCATTTCGATAGATAGTTTAATTTTGAACAAAAATTTTTTAGGAAGAGAATAATTGTCAAATTCGGCTTAGTTTCCAAGTTATACCAAAAATAGTGAATTTAGTGGCATTTTTGATTTTAACCAAGCTTATGGGCATAACAAACCTAACCTATAATAAAAATCCTTGCACGTAATATTGTGCAGTTCTATTCAATTGCCTACTAAAATTTTCTTCTAAATGCAAACATTTAAGTTATTTTTTTTAATTGATGATTTGTAGGTACATTACGAAATTTATTTGTTCCGGAATTTCGATATGGACTTTTTCTCATCGCCTGAATTGAAATCGTAATGAATGAAAAAGACAGAAAAAAAAAATAAAAATAACCAAAGGAAAGATATTTTGTAATAAAATAATATTCATCAATATAAAAAACCAGATTTAATTTTAAACCAGTAAATCATTTCATTAAATAATACTGACTCATTTTCGATTACATTTGGCTTTTGCGTATCATTATTTTGCTCACATTAAATTAATTGCATTTATTTGGAGTGTGAAATGTATACGTTCCCAAGTCGTATATAGTTCCTGATCTGTGAAGTTAATGTCATTAGTTTCTTTTTTTTTCTGTGTTAAAACCAAAACAAAAAACAGAAACGAAAATTGGATTTTATACAGGGTGGGCAGTACAAATTAATGCAAACAAATTTAACAATTTATTCAAATATTTTAAATTTTAAATTGCACACCTGCCTGAAAGAAACCTATCACCCAATGACCTGTCTTTAGTAACAAATTCCCGAATACGCACTGTATCCCCCAGTAGAGAGGAAATCTTAACCGCAATTAGAGCACTGAAAAACAACACTTGAATACTTGACGGTATTCCCGCAGAGGTCTTACGAGCAGCGCCAACAACATCTTCTGAGCTTGAGCTTCTGCACCCACTCATAGAGAGAGCTTGGGAAATAGAAAGATTTCCTAGGGAGTGGAAAAAAGTGATGATTTTCAAGCTTCCAAAGAAAGGAGACCTTGAGCAGTGTGAAAATTGGAGAGGAATTTGCGTGCTGCCTGATGTAGCAAATGTTATAGCGTCCTAGAACGAATAAAAGATCACCTAGAAGACACGCTTGACGCCAATCAAGCAGGTTCCCGCACACTGGATCTTCCTGTGTGGATCACATCAACACCTTGCGGATCATCATCGCATAGTGCGTTGAATATCGATCACCACTTCACCTGCTGTTCATCGACTTCGAAAAGCCGTTTGACAGTGACAATAGAGAATTTTTAATTGGTTTGCCTTGCGCAGGAGCGGCATCCCATGTAAACTGATTGCAATTATTAAGGCTACATATGAAGGATCCAAATATGACGTTCTGTATAAATAAAGGAGTTTGTGACGTGCTGCATGAAGTTTTGTCGACTTTTAAAGGAGGAATTCAGTGAAATCTGCTATCACACCTGAAACATCTGGACTACGCTGATGACGTATGCTTAATCTCTCATAGGGTCATGGATCTCCATCAAATGACAACATGGGGGAAAAACAAAGAGGATCAGCCTTGGAACTTCCTCATCTACTCAAATAGATATTTCTGGACAACCAGCGGAGATGGTAGAGAGTCTCCAATACCTTGGGAGTTTTGTCTCTACTGATGGTGGAACCGAACTGGATATAACCAGCCCAATCGGGAAAGCAAAGGCTGCGTTAGAAGTGCTGTCCTAAATATGGAGAAAAAACTCTATAAGCCTAAAGACCAAACTACGACTGTTCCACTCCAATGTAGAATCCGTGCTTCTTTATGGATGTAGCACTTGGAAAGTATTACCGACTTTCAGAAGAAAGCTGCAAACGTTCGGGAATAGATGTCTGCGAAACGTCTAGTGGATTTTTTTTCCTAACCGTATCTCTAATGATAAACTTCATGCGAGGACAGGTCAAGAAACCATAGACTCTTTAATACAATCACCTACTCGACAGTGGATTGGACATACGCTTCGAAAAGGTCACAAGTACATTGCAAGTCAAGCGATGCAATGGAACCCTCTCACGCAGCGAGGCATAGCAGTGGTCCGACCTAGAAGCACTTCGCAAAGAACGGTCGAAAAGGAATCAGCCCAACTGGGGAAGAGTTGGAGAGAGCTGAGGTACATCTCCAGAAACCGTACACGATAGCGCGTAGGAACAGTGTAGGCTGTAGGCCCTATGCCCCACATGGGAAACCACACGGACGTAACAAATCCGAGGACCTAAGTAAGTAAATATTTTATATTTTAGATTTCACAGCTGAAATGAAATGGTCATTCCCGTCAAGATGAAGCTGCACTCTTCTGTTTCTTCTTGTATTGATAGTTTTCACGCCCCTGAGCTGTAGGTACTGCTCTGGTCAGACCAATTTTTTTATTAATTATTAACACAGCAAATGCTTGGGTACTAAAATGCTTATTGGTGGTTCCCAGCAATTGTTGAATAATGAACGCAATGGGGCGAAGGGTTCATCGAACTTTTTCATGCGAGTAATGCGAGCAATCCATGTCATCATGCCAAAGTCGACCCAAAAGTCACAATGCCATAGAACTCGTTTTCTTTCATGTGGTTGGATTCTCATTCAGTCATTGTGGCGTATTTTGAAGGGGAATTGATCCCCCCATGATGATGTGAAACATCTTCACTAAAACTTTATTAATTTTTTGTCAAGAAACTTAAATAAACAAAACTTATCCGATCAAGACAAAGCATGTTCTTTCAATACAAAATCGTTACCAGGTATTTATCTACATATACTTACAAATTTTAATCTGACATCAGGCCTAGAATTCTGGGACGGAATTACCATTATTATTGTCGCCAAAATGCAACAAACGGACCACTGTATGCCGAGCTGTTGACACCGTCATTGAGATCGTAAAGTTCACTTTGTATACGGATCATTTGGGCATTTGAAGTAAACATTGATGATGGTAAGCGTCATTTCTTTTGTTAGCTGTATGGTGACGGCTAGTCAGCGGTGATTTCGCTGATCAAGAGAATGTGACGGCAAATACAACTAACCATAACCAGTAGTTGGGTTAAAAATCTTATGGAAACTTTCCCACGTGCTGAGCCTTGTAAGCTGGTATTCATTCGACTTCTGAAATGTGTTGGCATCGATAACTTGAACAGTGGGCTACCGGAACCAGCTAACTGAATCTTAAATCAGCAGTGGAAGTGGATACAGAAAATCAAACTGCACTTTCCAACATGCCCTGCAGTTGTAAGCCGGTTTTCATTTGTATAAACTGTGCATTGGACAATTCCGACAAAAATGAAGAAGAAACAATGGGGGTGGCAAAGTTGAATGGTGTGTTATTTATTCAGATTGTTCTCCATGCTAATCAGGAGATTAAATCAAATAATGCGCTGAACTTCGGTGTTACTGTTCATGTACATGTGCATATTTACAGGGTGTTTTTTTAGAGGTATAGAACTTTAAGTTGGCAACACTATTTTAACCGGTGGCTATTTTGCCAGCTGTCATGTATGGTTTGGCATTTCAACATGATTAGACTGATGCCTCTACACCGCTTCCAAATTGTGCAAATTTGTTTTGTAAACCATGGTTCTGTTCGAAATACGTATTGCACGAATCTTTTTTAGCGATGAAGCTCACTTTTAGTTGAATGGATACGTCAATAAACGTAACTGCCGTATCTGGAGTGATGATTATCTTCAAGTGTATGTTCAGACACCGTTACATCTACAAAAACTGACTGTTTGTTGTGCTTTATGGGTTGGTGGTAGGCTCGCCATAAGGGGCCAATCATAATTGGGCTACTAAAACAGTAATACCCCAAATCCAATCAATTTTTTTCGTTTAAATAAATCTTTAAAAAAAAAAACACTTTACTTCCCCTTAACATATCCTTTAAGCATTCCAGAATTTGCCACCACTATTTTTATTCACTGAATAGTCCCCTATTATACGATGATTCCTTGTGTCTCACTCTTTTCAATGGTTGCCAAGGTGAAATCAGATATGAAAATTCGAAAAGAGTCAGAGAATCATAGTGTAATAGAGAACATAATACTTATTTGTTTTGACATTTCAAATCAACTGCAAATTTCCATTTAAATTATTCTTCTTTCTTGTATGAGTTGTATAATTTCATTTTTCGCTTTTTTTTATAAAAATAAATTTGTTTTTTTATTGTGATTGGGCTACTATTTGGGCTACTTTGCCTTGACTTTAGTTGGTGGAATAATTGGCCAGAACGTTACAGTCAATGGTGACCGCTATATAGCAATGATTACTGACTTTTTCGTTTATCAATTGAACAGCCGTGATGTGCAAGGCCTGTAGTTTTAGCAAGACGGTGCAATATGTCACAAAGCTCATGCTGCAATTGATTTATTGAAGGAAACGTTTGGTAACCGCATAGTTTAAGGTTACGGCGATTCTTGGCAATTTTCTCTGGGGATATTTGAAATCGTTAGTCTACGCCAATAAGCCCGAAGCGATTGACCACTTGGAGGATAACATTCGCCACGTTATTGTCGATATACAGCCACAGATGTAAGAAAAAGTTATCACCTCCAGATTAGGCTGCCTTCGAGCTAGCCATGACAGTCATATGCCAAAAATCATATTTAAATTATAATGCCAGAACATTATCTTTCGAATAAACTAAATTTCATTTCAATTAAAAAAAAAAATCTTCCTTGTTGTATTCCATTTCATACCTGGGCAAAACGCAATAGAGTTGAGCTCATTTGAACTTTAAACTTGAATTATAAATTCAGTCGCTCCACTTAAACAGAAGAATTTTCAATTATCATTTCAAAGTTCATTACCTCTTTAAAAAAACGCCCTTTATATGAGGAAGTTGATGTTGGCCTGCTGGGTTTAGTTTTAGGCTTTGAGCTATCCGCACTGGGATGATTTTGACTATAGGGTCATTTATTGATGTCATGCTACTCTTGTTGGTTCTAGATCAATATTTATATGAGTGCATAAACGTTTGGCCATTGGTTTGTAGTTGACTACACAGGACTAGTTATTGCAGTGGCAGTGAATTTTTTTGTTCTTAAAACGATGTGTAACTGGGTGTGAGTTTATTAAAAAGATCTTGATTGCACAGGTAACATAAGGAAGACTGGTCTTCAGTAAAAAATAATATAAAAAGCGAATGCAATAAGGTATAACACATTTTAATTTTGGTGTCTTTTTTTAAGACTTGTCCCAGTTACTACACTCAGAGAAAAAAGTCAGGTTGAAAATTAACCTGTGCCCTGTTAAATTTACAAGGTGCATAATTCCATATAAAGTAACATACATAGATATTTTAAAAATTTACCTGATTTTAATAACCTTATATTAAGTGTTGAATTAGCCTGGAAGCCTATATTACCATATTCAAGCTGATTTAAGAAGTTGAACTGTTATTTTAACACTGAGTTCTGGGAAATAAGAAATTTTAACAAAAATATAGCGCAAATTTGTTTGAATCTTGCGACCAGCCTACATTCTGAGAAAAGAAAATTGGAATTGAGAGAGATTCCGAGTATGTGATAATACGGTATGTTATGAATTCCTATTTAACCGCAAAATCAGGTTGAAGTTTATTTGTTTATTTTTATTTTATTTGGTTATTTTTACATGGCCTCATGTCAAAGAAACACCCTGTCAGTTTATTTCAACGTTACACCAGTGTCAAAAAACACACGCCCAGGTCATCAAAATAAAATTATTTAAATTTAATCTGGCCGCTTGTTGAAGTAGCACTTTACCAGTATTAAAACACACTCACAAGCCATCGTTAAAGAAACACTCTGCCAGCTCATTTCAACGTGACAACAGTGTTAAAGCACATACACACACAAGCCATCCAAACGAAATCAGTTTCAACTTATTGATATTTGGTACAAGTTTTTTATGCAGCGAAGTGGACCAGGATGCTATCTCCATGTGAAAGAGGTTCAGAACTAATTAAGTATCACAAAGTAGTTTTAAAATAAAATAATATATGGTAATAAATTTCTATACTTCAGAATACTGCAAAATGAATTGGACGGTAAGCAGCGTTATAGATGAAACCTAGACACATGGATTCAAGACATAATAATAACCGGATACTATGTTGATTCAACATTTAATCATGTTAAATTAACTAGATATTCATCTTAAATTTACATGACGATTAATATTTTATTCATGTTTTAAACTATATTTTCATGTAAAAGTAACTAGATCTACAGGTAAAATTAGCAAGATTTTCAGGTAAAATTTACAGTTTTACTTTTTTAAAGCAGCGTTAAATTTACATGATGTCATGCAGGTATTACCTGCAACCTGCGTTGATTTAACACGACGTTAAAATCAGGTTTCAGATTAAGCAGTTAACCTGATCTACCGAGTTGAAAAATAGCATACCTGAAAATTAGGTATAATAAACCAGATATTGGTTAGTTTCACCTGGTTTTTTCTCTGAGTGTATGATCCTGTTTAAATTGGTTAGTTTCATTACGTATTGAGTCGTCATGTCGTGTGTATACTTGTAGTTTTCACAAAAGTGAATGTACCTCTGCTGCTATCGGAATATTTTCGAATTGGAACATTCGATTTTGGGCTGTGTATAAACATTTCTGCTACCGATCTCGTCGAACTACATATCAAGATAAAACCTTTCTGCTAAACGTACAAGCAAAAACGAACAAAATGGTATGACATTAACTACTTTGGTTATGAAATGTGAATGTACACTGAAATTTTTATATTTTTTTCTTCACTAACCTCCCACTTTCCAACGGACCGATTCACCATCGCGAACTGCCATTGCTATCATGATTTAGTGAAACCAACCAGTCTAAACACAGACTATGATAAGCACTGTCATGCTTACATCAAAGTGCTTAAAGAACAACACTCGATTGCACCCGCTCTTTGGAAAACTGCAATATCCGGACAGAAAACAAAATTTCCAGATGGAATTGAAATTATTAAATGCATTATTGTATACCTACGTTTATTAAGAGAACCTTATTTTGAATTAATTCATTAAATCTGTTCAAAATTGAAATTATTCCGATTTAAACCAAATATTACGGTAACGAATCCTTTCGATATTCTAAAGACATTAAACCCTACCAAAAGATGTACTTAACCTAGTTTTATATTCTCCTTCATTTAATAATCCTCCACGTCCTTTGATTTCTTGTCCTTGTAAGTTTTATCAAATTAACTTTTACTTTAATTCGGGTGAAGGTATACCGTATATTTTCATACACACCTACAACACTAAAGTTTGGTATAATAAATCTTGCTTCGAAAATGCCTCCCTTAAAAAAAAAAAAATGTCTGTCCCCATCAACTTAATTTTCATTCATAAGCGGCTTGGCTTTTAAATATCCTTCACCATCACTTAAGCCCTTTGTTTGCCTTTCCTTTTTTGGTTAAAATCTTTAAATTGAAAAACTCTTTTCGTTGTTGGTTAAATTAAAATATTTTATCCTTCTGTAGCGGAGCTATATGTAGTTTTACAAAAAAAAAATGATAAAGTATATTTACTCATCTCAGGTAAGACCTAAATATAAACATATAGGACTAGGTCGCACGTTCTTGCTCTGAAGGTGCTAGCAGCAGTGAAAAGGTTATATTTAATATAAAAATGGTAAGAGATTTACCGCATTATATATTTCTTGTTTGGGTAAAGGGTGTCATATTGGAAAGGAGCTCACCACGATTTTAATCCCCAGCAGCTTTTAAATATATAAAACATTTTAGTTCGATGAGGACCGGGAGCATCAGCAAAAGGCCCTGGACAATCCTGAAATTTTGCTGTGGTTTACTTAAGGAAACTTGTCTACATCACTTTACCATAAATACCTACCTCTATATCTACATTATGGAGTCTATTACATTTTTTTTCATAAAACCAATGCTTATTGTACAAAACAGGATGCAAAATAAGTTAGATGAGCTGAACACCTGCTAACGGAATAAAAGAACCTATTATACACGGAAAGGTATACCAAATGGTATAGGTACACAAAACAGGATAATACAAAATGTGAAATAACTTTTCATTATTCGAGGAATTCAATAGAATCATTCATTGGAGTTGTTCACTATTCTGCCACCCTGACATCCAGGAGGCGTGGATAAATATGATACCTAAGTTTGTGTGATAAAGCTATAGCCTGCCTTGTATTTTTTTATTTTTACTACCACTATTTTCCTCGGAATGGATGCAGCATATTTATTTGTGTATTAACTTTGTAAATTTGTCCTATAAAAATATGTATACAGAGATAGATGCACTTACCATACACAAATGTGGATAGAAGGTAAATATTACAAAACATCATTGACCTATGAGAATGATAAAGAAAATTATTATTTCCGAAACTGCACGGCCTCAAGGCATGAGGCAGTGAAGTACATATATTTAAATAAGCCCATAACTTGACTGTGGGTAATCTGAGGGATTTTCAAGGACTTATGATTTAATGAAAGTTGATATTTTATATCCTCTTTCATCTGAAAAAAATTGAAATGTTATGAAGTACAAAAGAAAATAGAGACAGGTGGGTTAAATTTTAAATAGATAAAATTAAATTAATATCATTTAGAGAGGGAAGAGCAGTTATACCTATAGTTGTTAAAATGGGCAGCTTTGGCTGTAACCTACGGAGACAGCAAATATTTTTGAAGATGGCTGATTTTAAGAGACTTTTGTTTTTTTAACATTTATAAACTTAGTTTCAAAAAAAAAATCATCAGTATCATTCAAAAAATCGAAAATAAAAAAATTTAACTTGTTTGGACTGGACAGTTTGTTAGTGTAACAGTTATTGGTCAAAATTATTTTTATTGTTAAAAAAATAAGCTTAAATGCCTCTGCTACATAAAAACACAGAAATATTTTTTGAGGTAGTGTCACTGGCGTGGAACTGACAAATCCTCCAAGAGTATACTTCTTGTCATGAAAAAGTGCTTCTCATTTAGCCGTTCGGATTTGGCAAAAAATTTTAGGTCCTCTCCATTCCTGCCAAACAACACGTACACTAGGATGGTTGAGATTTGAGAGCTGAAAAGATTAAAAAAAGTTCAATTTCAATTACTTACCCTGATGAATAAAAAGAGTTCAATTTTAATTACTTGCAAATGAAATCTCAATCTCTGAACTGTTTTTCCATTAATTCTAAATATATATAATTAAAGAATTGCAATTAATAATGACATGTAATTGAAAAGTTTCAATTACTTGTAATTCAATGACATTAAAACCCATTTACTACCACTGTACCCACTTGGGTACAGAAAATTGAACAACTTTATGGTTTTACCGTTGTCTTTCTTTAAATTTGTTTTGATGGAATTTGATTTTTTTTTATTCGTTGACATGTTTTCAACAAGTAGGCGTGCAGTTCATTGTAAAAATAATAAAACGGTAGTTTATTTTATTACTCCACATTAGGTGCGACTGTGATTTTCTTGTTTTTTTGGAGGTTTGCCTATATTTTGTAATAAAAAAAAATATCCGTTTTATCAATTTTTTTTGTTTTTTCGGAAATAGTTTAAAAACTTATAATAAAATCAAATAAAATTGAAAAATCAAGTGCTCATTTATTTTTACGCTAGGTAAGTACGCGTGAAGTTAGGTGTACCCGCTTGGGTACAATTGGAAAAACTGACATTTTGTTTGAGAATGGATTTTAAAGCATTCTCCACATCATCATTTTATGGAAGGAGATTCGATAATCTTCCAAATGCAATAAATGCAATCGAAGAAAATAATCAAAACGCTGTGTTTGATATTGCATTTATACCACCAGATGCAGATTACAATACAGACGAGGATGAAATAGAGGCAGAACATTTGGATAACGATCAAATACCCAATGATGTTCCAGGTAACATTGAACTTTTCATTAGGGATGAGGATTTCGATAGCGAGGACGAAGTTCCTCTATCAGTGATAAGAGCCTCAATATCTGAGCAATCTCAAACCCAACCACGCTGGTCTAAAAGAGGTACTGATATGACGATGCACCGTTCTAATAACTTTGATGTACATAAGATGAATATGAAATGTGCTTTAGACAATAAGTCTCCAGTCGAAATATTTGAAACACTTTTTGATAATGAGGTAACGGAATTGATCTTGAATCAAACTAGACTTTACGCTTCTCAACATAATTATCATAACCCCAATTTTCAAAAAGAAGACTTGGAAATTTTCATACGCATTATGTTTTACAGTGGTTACCACTCAATGCCCAGGGAGTCCATGTATTGGAAATTAGATGAGGATACAAGAACCGCATTGGTAGCAAACAATATGTCACGAAATCGTTTTTATGAGATCAAAAAATACATTCATTTCGCAGATAATAATCAATTAGATGCTCGAGACAAAATGGCAAAGCTTAGACCGCTTATGAATCTTTTGTTCCTAAAATATCAACAATGGGGCTTCATGCACGAAAAATTATCCATTGATGAAGCCATGATCAAGTATTTTGGCCACCATTCTTCAAAACAGTTCATAAGAGGAAAACCTGTTCGTTTTGGTTTCAAGAACTGGATGCTGACGAGTAGTTGTGGCTACCTATATAACTTTGATACTTATTGTGGTGCAAAAAATGTGAACGCTGATGTGTTACAAATGCCACTGCGATCTCGAGTTGTACTTGACCTTCTAGAAAAAGTTCCATTTCCTTCCGACCACATAATATATTTTGACAACTATTTTACTTCTCATGAGCTTTTGCGACTGTTGAGAGAGAAGGGCTTTAGAGCTACAGGGACAGCAAGAGAAAACCGAACAAAAAAATGTCCATTGAAGCTGAAAAAAGAATTCAAGAAGGAGAAAAGAGGACATTTTGAGCACGTATACGACGTAAACAATAATATTCTTTTTGTAAAATGGAGTGATAATAGTGTTGTCACTATGGGCACAAACTTCGATACTATCCAGCCCATGCATTATGTCAAACGTTGGTCATCAGTAGAAAAAAGAAAAGTTTTGATTCAGCAGCCGAACCTTATTGCGAATTATAATAATGGTATGGATGGCGTTGACTTACACGACCAGTGTGTCAATGCCTATAAAATCAAAATTCGAGGCAAAAAGTGGTGGTGGCCGCTTTTTACATCAATGCTAAGCTCTACATTGGTGAACGCTTGGAAACTATAGTCGCAGCTGATTCCGAAGATGACTTGCTATCGTTTCAAAGAGATATTGCCCGATTTTATCTAAGAAGATATACAATTCTGCAACCTTCGACATCAAAACGCTCCATATCTGCAAGCGTTACTTTATCTGAAGGTCACCATTTTCCAAAGAGAGTTGAAAATCCTCTTAGATGCAGAGTATGCCACATGTGAGTCAGATGGGCTTGTGAGTTCTGCGACATAGTTCTCTGTGTTGAAAAAGAATGCTTTAAGAAATTTCATATACAGAATTAGCAACCATATTTTCCCATTGTACTTGCCTGGGTACAGCTTAAAAACCACACTTCCTACTTTTTTTTTTAATTAAAAAAAATATTTTTGTATTCCTTTGACACTATTTAATAAAGTTATGTTACCAAAAATTTGAAATTTTAGTTTTAAATGTCTTTGGTAATAAATGGGTTAATATAATTGAAAACAAAATTATTCGTTACAACATCTGAAATAATTACTTTTTTAAGTAATCATAAGGTAGGTACACAATATGTAATTAAATAATTGTTTTTGTCAATTATACATTTTCCATTATATTAAACAAATAGTTTAATATAGTGTTCAATATCTGTTCGTGTGTTGTTTTAAGCTAATTAACATATCTTCTCCTGATTGCAAGAACTATGGGTACCTCAATTTTTAATTTTTACAATATCTCGACAAAATTTTGTACAATTTTCAAGACACATAGTCCAATTTTGTTCTACCATTGAAAAATATAAGATGTTTATGAAGTGTGAAAAACATAAAAATTAAACTTTCATTTGTTCTCTGGTACACAGCAAGGTATCTATGAACCTTGCTATCTCCAAAAATTTTTAAATTGAGTTACCTAGTTCTTGCAATCAGGGGACGATATATTTAATTCACTTTCATCCGATTTTTAATTCCATGTCGTCTCTAAATAATCTCTCTTGCAAAAAATTATCTATCTCCTCCCATTTGGGCGGGAGGGGCAATTTTATAAAAAAATACTAAAAACAACAAAAAAAAATTAATAAGAAATAACAGTAACCGTTGCAAATTAAGGTCTTTATTTATAGCTAATACTCTGTCCTATAAGCTTGTTTTCAAATCAAGTGAAATGTATGCATAGTTTTTGAAAAATTGGGCTTTGAACTCAAAATTTGGGAAAAAAACATAAAAGAAAGTTTAAAGTGTAATTTTTCAGAACTGTAAGATTATATATACTATTTTGGTTTCTAAAATTCGTTTTTATAATTAGTTCCTAATCAAAAACTGAAAACTTGATGGTTTTTTTCTTCTACTTCTTGAGAAAATTAAAAATTACTGAAACTACTTTGTTATGAAATTTTTATTTTTGCCCAATACAAAAAATTCACATAACCTAGGTTCTAACTACTATACGGCTGCAGCAAATTTGTATTATTTATTAATATGTACGTTTGTGGCCTACACACCAATTCAATGCAATTGTAATGTTCAAAGTATGTAAACTAGAGGTGTCGAGATTTTTTTTTAATTTCTTATATTCAAAATGGGTATATTGGATCGTGTAAGGGATTTAAATAGAAGTAATTTGTTCTAGGACATTTACCAAAATTAAATTTTGAGACCCCGCGGCTGGCTTAAGGTAAATATTACAATTCAAAAAAGTGGTGAGGAAAACCATTTAAATTTTCGTCGTGGTCAAAGTTACTTTTGTAACCTACTGCTAAGAAAATAACTTAAAAAAATGCTCCTTAAAATATCATAAAACAAACTTTTTACCTTAAATATTTATGGAAGCCCCCAAAAGTTCCAATGATTTTTTAGCCGTTTTCGATTATTTTTTCTTAATGGATTGCTCGAATTGGCCAGTCAATACAAATGAGTAAAAAAGTCGAAGAAAAACGATAAAAACCAAAAAATCGAAATTTCTTGAAAACCGTTATTTTAACAGACAAAAATGTATTGCTCATGAAAGAGTGGACAGTTTTAAAAAAAGAAATAATATTTACAAGAAATAAAAATGTTCATATCACAAAAACAACCCTCTACCAAAAATTTGAACTGATAGTTCCACTGTGCCGTGTCCACGAGAAAAAACATCTCGCGTGATTTTGGTCATCAGCCAGGGTTGCCAGCTTGGGAGTTGGTTTGGTATACATAATTCTGCCAAAAATAAATTAAAACAAATAATTTAATTTAATTTGTTTGGATAGGAAAATATTAATAAATCATGAAAATTGAAATAATTTAATGTTTTCATGCTGATTTTCGAATTCAGCGTATCAAAAACTATAGGAAAAGTTACTTAGAATGAACAATACTATTACAAAGTCAAAATTTGCTGCCCAGTGTTTTATAGATCCCGTCCATTCCTATGAAAAATTTGTCAAGACTATTTTGATTCTCCATTCTCATATCTGTACTATTATACATGTTACTAAATTTTAAAGATTAAAAGGCTGCATTTTAGAATGATTCACATTTATTTATTTATTTATTTATTGCAGTTGATATTTCTTACATTAGTTAACAAAGATATATTTAAGAGATACAGAACAACTTCAATAGAAATGATTTTATAACGAATAAAATTTTAATTTTACAAACAATAATTTATAAGGGAAAAGCTGCAAAGAAAAAACCCTTTTATGATAATTAAACACTAAAATTGCACATAAACCCAAAAATTAGTAGAAACAAACATCTAATTTAAGAGATTAAGAATTAGTTCATTATCATGATAAGAACATTTTCTAAAAAAGTTGCCTTGTAGATAATATAGTACAAGCTTAATTTGCTTAACATTAGCTTTTTCATGAAGCCTGACTGTTGAGAAATGTTTTGGCAAATTTAGCATTAATTTTAAAATTGTATTCTGTACCCTTTGAATCTTTTTTAAATGAGTCTCAGCACAGTCAAACCACACTGGAGCACCATAAATGAGTATAGGCTGAAAGATAATTTTAAACATCACAACTTTATTATGCATGCTAAGAGATGATTTACGATTGATGAAGGGGTATAATATTTTTGTTACGAGATTTGCTTTGTTAATTGTGTTCGCAATATGTTTATCAAAAGTCAGTTTCTTATCAAGTGTAAGACCCAGATACTTGCTGCTTTTAGACCAAGCGATAGCAATTGAGTTTAATTGCAACAATGTTTGGGGTAAATAAACTGATTTTCTACGCTGACTAAACCAGATGGCCTGCAATTCCTCAGCATTTCCCTTGATTTTCCACTTGTGAAAGTATATTCCCAAACTGTTTAGTGAGCACTGTAAGCTGTCGAGAGCGTTTTGCGGCAAAAAACTTGACACAAATAGGGCTGCGTCATCCGCAAAAATAGCGAAATTAGTGTTTACATCCAAAGATGGCAAGTCGAACATAAATACATTGAAAATGATGGGACCCTGACAGGCAGGCAGACAGGCACAGATCCTTGAGGGACACCACTGGCTATATCATATAGTGACCATTCTAAACTGCCTACGTGTATAGTGAATTTCCTGTTTAGGAGAAAACTCCATACTAACTTGACAAGATATATCGGGAAATTCAACACCATGAGCTTATAAATTAGACCTTCCTGCTATACAGTATCAACAGCTTTTTCGATACCTAATACAGTGTTTTTCAACAGGGACGCTACAAAAGTAGAGCGTCAGGGACAGCAAACGACGCCATATATCTTGCCGCTCTTTTGACATTTCTCTCTAGTAAGGTTTGCCATTTCATGATGGAAAGATGTACCCGCCAACAACGAGTCGAAATTATTAAAATTTACTACCGGAGTCAGTGGCCTCAACGTTAAGAGGGCTACGTCCAATTTATGGTCGTCATAATCGTCCTAGCAGATCAACAACTGAGCGTCTAGTGGAAAAATTTGAATCCACAGGCACAGTAATGTTCCCGTGCCAGTGAGACAAAGAAGTGCCCGTAGTGTCTAGAATATTCCTTCCGCTGAGGCTTCAGTTGCAGAAAGCCCAAATGCGTCTCTCACACGTCGTTCTCAAGCGATGGGCATCTGTGACGTCGTTGCGGTGAATTTTGCGAAAAGATCTTGGCCTACATCCTTACAAGATTAAAATGACACAAGAACTAAAGCCGTTTGACCACCAGAAGCGTCGTATGTTCGTGAATTGGGCTGAGCAACAACTTGAAAATGATTCGGATTTTCATCGAAAAATCATCTTCAGCGATGAGGCTCATTTCTGGCTGAATGGCTTCGTCAATAAACAAAATATGCGGTATTGGTCAGGCAGCAATCCACACGTACTCCATGAGTCATCATTGCATCCCGAAAAAATTACGGTTTGGTGTGCTTTATGGGCCGGCGGCGTCATTGGGCCGTACTTCTTCCGTGATGATCAAGACCGGCACGTTACTGTGAATGGGGATCGCTACCGTTCAATGATAACCGAATAATTTTGGCCCCAATTGGATGATATGGACTTGGAAGACATGTGGTTCCAACAGGACGGCGCCACAAGCCACACAGCGAATGTCACAATCAATTTATTGGAAACCAAGTTTGGAGAACGTGTTATCTCACGAAATGGTCCAATCGCTTGGCCGCCTCGGTCGTGCGATTTGACGCCGTTAGACTATTTCTTGTGGGGCTACGTCAAGTCTATGGTCTATGCCAACAAGCCAGCGACGACAAGCGTGCTCGTGATGGCCATGCTAAAGAAATTGAGTTCCATACATAATGGCATCGCACGTACTTTCACAGGAATAAAGAATTTTATTGTTATCCAAAACCGTTTGTTTTATTTAAGAAAACTTTTATAGCGCTCTTATTGAAAAACCCGATAGTACAAGTCCTGTCGATAACTTTGAACTTAAGTTGGTCTTCACGTGGTTTTTAATTCTTAAAATTTGATGACTAGTGAAGTAGCCAGCTCTAAAACGAAACTGCTCATTAGGGTATATATTTGCATCTTCAATGTGGTTTGAGAGATGTTGCTTAATAATTTTTTCAAATAGTTTGCTAATAGCGCTTAATAAGCTAATAGGGTTATAACTATCAGGATTATCCTTAGCTTTTCCAGTTTTGCAGATTGCTACAACTTTTGATATATTCCACTCTTTAGGAAAATAAGAAAAAAAAAACACAACAATTGAAAACAACCGTAAAAAAATTTGTTGCTATTGTTGGCAATGCTTTGAGTAATCTGTTGCTCATTCCATCAAGCCCAGCAGACTTTTTCGACTTCAATTGTTTTATCACTTCCTTAACTGAACTTGTTTCAATTTTCACATTATTTTTGTTTTAAGCTGTGAAATATTTATTTATTTTTAAAAAAGTAGATAATAATTCTCACTTCATTAATTAAAAGCAAGTTTTGCTGAAGGAAATAAGCATTGAAATAATGTCGAAAAATAAGCCAATAAAAACCGAAAAATTGGCTTATTTTGAGCAAGTGAACTTCGATCCATTTTTAACAGAACTTTTTTTAAAACGAGTCATTTTTAAAGAAACTTTAATTATCTTTCTTTTATATTAAATATTGCCTATACCTATCTGTGCTCTAAAAAGAGTTATAGACAAAAGAGAAACAAAAAGCAAAAGTGTGATTTTTCACTTTTCTTAAAACTTGTTTTTGTATTTAATCAAAAAAATTATTTTTTTTTGAATTTCAATGGTAAATTTAGTTCTCTACAAAAAAATTTTAGTAATATTACGAAATTTTGCTTCGTGCTAAAAAAGACAAATATTGAAAAATTTCACACAAAATCGATTTAGAAGTTTTTGAATGAGATCAAGTAAAACTTTTAATTTCATGCATTTCTAGTCTTGAGTAAAAAAAGAAGCGAATTTAATCAATATGTCGATATTTCTAAATGGCGCCCAACGAAAATTTAATCCTTATGATAATTCTTGCGATTGGTTTAGATAAATAAACTTTATTTATTTTATTATTTCATCTTTATTTTTGAACATTGCAATTGAACTACGTAAAGCTTTATTTTTGAAAAGTCATTATGTGTTCTATGAGTGCCTTCATCAGATTATTTGAAAATATATTTCTTTGAAAGATCATATGTTAAGTCTCAAAACTTCAATTATCGTGTTAAGTGGCCAATAGGTTTTATTTTTTTCTTTTTGATAGGGAACCAGTTAGTATTGGTCTGTATTTTTAGGTTTTGGTTTGTCTCCAAGTTGTGTGATTGAATTTTAATAAAGTAAATAAAAATTTGTTAAATAACTAAGTTTTTTGTTTTAATAAATTTAATTTAAAACCACGCGTTTCGGAGTGTTACTCCATCTTTGGTCTGATAAGCAAATAAAAATGACGGACATATGCATATGTATGTAAGATTATTGTTTTCTAACTTGAAGTATTTTAATTTTTTTTTGTAATTACCAAGTTTAGCGAAAAACAGAGGTAGGTATGTACCTACTATGTTATTTTGATACAACTTTAGTTTCTTTTAGATAAATCATAGGTCGAACTTCAGTATTCATTTAATCGGTCGTAAGTAAATTGCGTTCATTTAAATACAAACTTCTTTTTCGTAATCTCAGAGTAAACTTAGAACTTATCAAAACAGAAAAAAAAATAGTAAATTTACTATTATTTACGTTATTTACGATCTTATTCCAACAACTTACCGACGACACGTTGTCAGGTGTCGGTTTCATTTATTATCAATAACATTGAACCCACAATTCTGTTTTTCCACAAAAGTTTGTTACTTTTATCATTAGTCATTAGGTTTGTTTCTTTCTGTACTTGATTTGTAAATTACCTTAAACCAACAATTTATTGGATATATCAACATTTCTCATTGCGAGATCTACTTATAGAACTGGATTTTACAACTTTTTAACATTTTTTTTTCTTGTTAGGAAAACCCCTACAGTACCCAATTTGCATCAAAAAACCTGATTAGTATTCTAAGTGCTATACTTTTTTCGAAATTCAGAAGAAACCAATAAAAGTGGAACTAATACTATAGGCTGTGTTTATTACAATGTTGTTTTTGCTGTTAGCGCGTAAGGGACTGGAGTCATGACATGATCCATGAGTTAACGCTAAATGATGTTATTTACTTTTTTTTTAAAACAAACAGACAAATAACACATATCATACAAGACTATCCTTTCGCACAGAAGTTCAAGTTTTATAGACGGTCATAAGAAATCTATTAAATTAAAGGGAATCAACCGATTTAGATGAAAATTTCAGACATGATAAAGGATAAAATAACTACGAGGAAAATTTTCGAAAACTGAGACTCCCATTTCTGGAAGTAGATTACCTAATTTTGAAGTTAATATAATTGAGGGAAGTGTTCTTAAAAAATAAAATGTAACTTGACAAAATGTGTTTTTTAATTATTCCTATATCGGTACAAACATTTCTTAGCGCCCACTTTTGGGGCGTTTGTTTCTCCAAAAATTTAAGGTTTTTGACTTATTTCTAACAATACGTAAGGAATAAAAGATTTATGTAAAAAGTTTTGAGAGCGGGTTTGACAAAACTTCGTGTATTTTTTGCAACTTTATCCATAAAATAAGATGTCCGGCTGGATTGTATGATCTTGGTCTTATGTTCAAGAGACTAACTATGGGGTTTAAAAATATTGTTAGAAACAACAAATATTTAAAAGCATGACAATATTTAGATTGGCTGAAACAACGCCTTTAATAGTTTGAGGTGAAAAAAAGAATGCCATCTGATTTTTGATCAAATTTAGGTTAATGGAAAAAGTTTTAAATCACGGCGGGAAAAAAAAGAAGACAATTAACATGAAGCTGAACGTTAAATAACTACGCCCCTATGACTTTTTCGGCTTAATTTTTTATATTTTAACTTTATCTATCATTACTTTAAAATGGTGCAGTGGTTGACCATTTACAAGTTTTTGTTTTGACTTAACGGTACAAAACTCGAGCAAAATGGTAATTTTGTCTGGAAAAAATAATAGAAATGAATAGAAACGAAACTATATATTTTTTTTGGTGGAAAGTGATTTAAGGTCAAAATATTTCATAATCTCTTAGTATTTACTCGTAGTCCAGTCAGTTTGCGCTCAAAAATGCTCTTAGAGAGTAAATTGTGGGGTAGTTTTGATTTTGTCACTCTTTTATGTTTTCGGGGGTGCTGAATACGAATCTGAGGTTTGCGACTAAAATTTCTTAACGCAACATGGAAAAAATGATGCCAAAATGCATTTCCTGGGAGTTTTTCATAAATGGCTCGAAAACTACCAGATACATGAAAGCACCATTGAAAGATTACAAAATTTCCAATAAATCTCTGTTCAAGGGATTTTTCTGCGACAATCCATTTGGACTCAATTACTAGTTGAAAATTGACGTGTTGTTTTCTAAAATCCACTCAAAAGCACTAAGTAACTACTTTATGTAAAAAATTATATACTTTTCTGGTGGTCTTTGGTGCGTTGAGTTCGAATTTGGTCTCGAAATTGCTCTAACATATTACGTTTTATAGGTACTCAAATCTAAAGATATACAAAACATTTTCTTATGCAAATTTGGGGCTTTATTTTTTATTGAGGTATTTTTTTTTTGAAAAAATGTTTATGGTTATTCTAAAGTATAAACATTGAACTTCAAAGTTCTTTTTGAATTTTGTAAATACCACCATTCACCTTCGAGAAATCGTTGGTCTTTGTCTTAGGCTACACGTAATTCGAAAAATCCAGTCAATTTGTGTTCAAAAGGGCACAAAGCGAGGAAGTTGTGGGGTGGTTTTGATTTTCCCCCTATTTAATGTTATTCAGGGTGCTGAGTCCGAATAAGAAGTTTGCGACTAAAATTTCGTGACGAAACATGCAAAAAGAGGAATTAGAGTACTTGAAAAATTAAGATTTTGAAAAACAAGATTTTGAAGTAATATATTCATACTTTAGAATGACCATACACAATTTTTTCAAAAAAAAAAAAAAAATTACCCCGACAGAAAACATAACCCCAAATTTGCATTTAAAACTAATTTTTTTTCTATTTTTAGGTTCAAATCTCTCAAAAACGTGACATGGTAGAGCCTTTTCAAGACCAGATTCGAACTCAGCGCATCAAAGAACATCAGAAAAATATATCTTCGTTCATGTCATAGACAGAAATTAAAAATATCTTTACTTAAATTAGCTAAGAAAACTTAGTTGAGAATTTAAGATGAAAAAAAACGCCATCTTAATTCTTTATTGAATATGATTGTATGGAAAAAAAATTTAAAATCGTTATAGCGGTTTTCTTAAGAAATATTTTTTAAGGAAAACTTTGGTATGCAAATCTTAAGTATGTGCATAGATACAATTTCAAAAGAATTTGTCTACTCGTTCTTGAAATATCGAATTTTCAAATAAAAATGTTGAAACTTTTCTTAAAAATTCTGTATTATTTTAGTACATGGAAAAAGTTTAATCATAATCCCAAGAGTCGTTTTTGAGAAAAAATATTTTCCTTTCCGGTTTTTTATATTTTGTATGGAAGGTTCCGTTATTTTTCCATACGTGCGAATTTTTTTCTAAAAATATTTTAGAGAGTACTAAAAACTCTTAAGTATCGAGTTCAAAAAAATCGATCATATTATCGTTTTCGAAATATTTGATCTTCAAAAAAAAAATTTGAAAATTTTTTCAAAAATACAAAAAAAATTTTAAGCCTCTGTAAAAAAAACAATACTTATAACGGGTGATTTTTTAGCTGGTTTGGTTTTGGCAACACTGGTTTTGACAGCTGACGTGTGTTTAGTACCTTGTGTCACTGTCAAACAGCTTCAGTTTGGTTTGCAATTTAACCATGGATCGTCTTACAAATGAACAACGCTTGCAAATTATTGAATTTTACTATCAAAATTCGTGCTCGGTTCGAAATGTTCATCGTGCGCTGCTTCCATTTTATGGTCGGCATTCTCGACCTTCTGAGCAGTCTATTCGGAAGATTGTGACCAAATTTCGCACCAAATTTACTTTGTTGGACATTAAACCACCAACACATTTACGTACTGTGCGTAGTGAAGAAAATATTGCGGCCGTATCAGCTAGTGTGACAGAAGACCGCGAAATGTCGATTCGGCGCCGTTCCCAGCAGTTAGGCCTTTGTTACAGCACTACGTGGAAAATTTTGCGGAAGGATTTGGGCGTAAAGCCTTTTAAGATACAGCTGGTGCAAGAACTAAAGCCAGCCGACCTACCACAACGCCGAATTTTTGGTGAATGGGCTCTTGGAAAGCTGGCCGAGGATCCGCTTTTTTATCGAAAAATTGTGTTCAGCGATGAGGCTCATTTTTGGTTGAATGGGTACGTAAATAAGCATAATTGCCGCATTTGGAGTGAAGATCAGCCAGAAGCATTGCAACAGCTACCAATGCATCCCGAAAAAGCCACTGTTTGGTGCGGTTTATGGGCCGGCGGCATTATTGGGCCATATTTCTTCAAAGATGATGCGAATCGCAGCGTTACTGTCAATGGTGAACGCTACCGAGCGATGATAACAAACTTTTTTTTGCCCAAAATGGAAGTTCTTGACTTGCATGATATGTGGTTTCAACAAGACGGTGCCACATGCCACACAGCACGCCAAACAATGGCGCAATTGCGAGGCGAGTTTGGTGAACAGTTAATTTCACGTTTCGGGCCGGTCAATTGGCCGCCTAGATCGTGCGATTTGACACCATTAGATTATTTTTTGTGGGGGTATGTCAAGGCTAATGTCTATAGGGACAAGCCCGCTTCGATTGACGCACTGGAAGCCAACATCCATGCATTCATTCGTGAGATACCGGCCGATATGTGTGAAAGAGTATGCCAAAATTGGACTCAGCAGATGGGCTACCTGAGACGCAGCCGCGGTCAACATTTGCATGAAATTATCTTTAAACATTAAATTGCAAGGTTCAAACTATCGACTCAAATAAATATTTCATTAATTTTTTCGAATTTTTTGTGTTTTTTTTTTTTAAAGTTCTAAACCTCTTAAAAAATCACCCGTTATCATTCACACCATTTGTAGAAAACCAAAAATTAAAAAAAATTGTTCTTTGGGAGGTTCTGTTAATAAACATTTTTGAAAAATGGTTTTAAACCCAAAGGAAACCTTTACTACAAGTAATCTATTGGTAATCGCAGGTACCGTTACCTTTGTTTCTGAAAAAAAGTTTTAGAAAACGTGTGGGCATAATCACCAAAGACCTCTATGTAGCATGTTTGAAGAAAATCGATCGGGCCATTTAGACTGAACACGAACAGACAGAATTGTGCCTACCACTATTTTGGTGTTCTCTGTCATCGTAATGTCATGTTTGATTGCTATCTCAATTTTTACTTGCGATATAGGTACTATAAAGGTAAGTTTTGCATTCGTGAAAAAAAAAATTTGAAATAACAATCAAACATGACATTCACATTACGATGATAGAGGTCACGAAAAAAGTGAAAGGCACAGTTCTGTCTGTCAGTCAGTCTGTCTGTCTGTCTGTCTGCCTATCCGTATATCGACATACAGCCTAAACCACAACTGAAGCAATTTTCTTAAAATTTTGAGCTGAAGGTTTTTTGTAACTCTCCAGAGGGGAAATTTACATTTCTAACTTGCCCTACAACCGTAAATCTTATTTATCTCAAAAACGGCTCTAATTATTTAAATAAAAAAAATCAGTGTATTATTACAGGTATGGTGTACTTTTTGGTAAGAAAAAAAAAATCTATCGAAAACCTGCCACATTTAATTTTTGATTTTCGCATTAACGGATGAAAGAATTTCACTCAAATTTTTATTCAAAATGTTTTTAATATGTTAGTAATATTGCATATCAAAATTTTGAAAAATTAATTTTGAATTTATAAAAAAATATTAATTTTTTTTTTGAAAATTTAATATTTCAAAAATGAGTTGATGATTTTTTTTCAAACTAGGTTTAAAAATGTATTTTAATGCATACTCAAAATTTGCACACAAATATTGTTTTTAGATGTTATATAATTTTATATATAAAAAATTCATTTTTAAGAAAATCGCTCCAGCGATTTAAATTTTTTTGCACGCATTATTATTTTTTCAAGTAATGAAAGTTTTTGAGCTCTAAGTTTTGTAACTAGTTGCTCATACAATTAAAAGAACGATTTTTCATATTTTTATATATTTTTTTTATAATTACTTTTATATTTTAAAAGTTCTCAATTCCTAGCAACTTGAATATAAGGGCAACTACGTGCGATTGTATATTTAATTTTTTTTTGCAAAAATCCAAAACTTGCCTTTTAGTAGGGGGAGTTGGGGCACCTCGATACGATTTTCATTTGAACTCAAAAAAAAAAAAAACCATTGCATATTGACATTAAAAACAAAGTATTATATTTTATAGGTTCATTATCTTTCTTACTAGCTTATATGACATGAATTATGTCTAAGACCCATTCAGAAAAAAATATTATGGCCAGTATATTGAGTAACGGGATTTGTATCAAACTGCCTAATTCACGGGGAACATTGATACATGTCAAGGACGCTTTGATATATAACAAATAAATCAGTATTTATTGTAAAAATATTTTTTTGGCCTTAGAGACTCAAGGCTTGTGTAAAGGCTTAAGGTAGTCAATTTGAATAAACTTTTGTCAAAATCTGATTATTCTTTCATTATGTTATCGTTATTAATATAAATATTTGAAACCAGTAATGTTTTTATTGGGATTTTTGTATGTAACAGAATATATGGCACGACTACTTATCTCCAAAATATCTAGAGATTTTTATTTCCAAAAAATTAACTAGGTTTCAATCTTTAAAGGGCAGATTTTAAAGTAGGTCTAGGTGTTTTCCAGAAATGCCTTTTAAAACAAACTCACACCTTCCACAAAAAATACCTTATCAATAAATACAAATATTTGCTGTTAACTTCTCATTCTTCCCACGTGCCGTCATTATTTACATCCATACTTAACTCACAAATTTTAGAACAATCTGTAAGGCAAACATTGTAAATCAGTAATAAGCGAGAGATCCATTTCCATTTCCTCTGAGTATATAGCTACCGATTTAATGGTACAGATACTAGAACCTTTAACCTTATGAGCTAAGTGATCTGATGGTCGGTTCTCCACCTATTATAGAAAAAAAATCAAATACTCAAATACCCCAAGTAGGTAAGATTCAAATATTCAACCAAAGGCAGATTCATTAGGTTACTTTCTTAATTAACCGAAATGAGTCATAAAACAAATTTCTGTTGGAAAAATAACCTTGAGCAATTTTTTATCTTAATTGATAACACACAAACCGTCGTTACACCCACTAACCTACATTTCCACTTCAACCTCAATGATAAGACATGAGCGAAAAAAGAGAAAAAAAACCAATAACTACACAGAATAAAAAAGGTTTTGCTAATGATGCTGAGAGTTGTGAGTGTTGGAAAAGTTCTACAAATATAAAAGAAAACTTGCGCCTTCTATCCCAGCATCAAGTCATTCGTGTATCTTCATTTCTACTATACTTCAACTTCAGGTATCAGCAAACTTCTCTTTTCCATCAGCCAGCAACAATGAAGTCTTTTATTTTCACTTTCGCAATGGTTTCATGCTTTCTGCTGTCGCAGGTACGAGTATAAGTAACTTAATTTAAATTCCAATTTCCTGCGAAAGCTGTTGCTGCTTATAACCTTCTTTATTTATTTTCAACTTACTTCATATACTCCCTCATCAGGGTCTGTCATTGGAGTCTAGGACAACGACGTTGACGACGACGCTAGCAACAGCAACAGCAACAACAACAACCAGTGAAACCTCATCTGCTGATACTTCAGATCCTGTTCCTGCTGTTGAAGTCCTTCATCCTTTTGCTAAGGCAGTTGAAGAAACAACAATAACAACGACCAAGGTATACAGAACATGAATTTATAATTTTATTCATAAAACAGAGTATCAACTAACCATCATCCTATAACCCCTTTGGCTTGTCCTATAACTTGGATCCTGAAGGCTCCTGGTCAACAATGCAAAGAAATTGGAAGCGCCTGCAGTATAAGTGATGAATGCTGTTCCCGCAGGTGTTTTTCCTACCGTAGACGTTGTGCATATTAGAAATATTAGAAAAATAAATGGAAAACTGAGTCGTTCGTATCTATGGCTTGCTGCTGTAGGAAGACAAATAATGCATTTTTATTTCCATTTGTCTCTTCCATTCCCCAAAGCAATTAGAAAACCCATCAACGCGATTAGTTGCATCGTCATTTGCAATGGATTCAATTAATTAATCCTTCGACAAATATAGGGGCTTCATGTTCTGTACGATGATCCTTATAGAACCTTATCCCTTTCGGCTGTCTGTCAGTGCAGGAAATCTTTATCTAGATAATGGTTTTATCACATAACGACATGTTAGCGATGATATCCCATTGTCTGCGCTTTTAATATGCAGCACTTTATAGTGGGAAAACCAATTCACCTAGTTCGCGTTTTCGCACTTTGGTCTCGCCTTGAGGCAATTTGAAAGGAAATCAAGTTGATCAATACTTCTGGCGGTGACAGGGAATCAAATCAGGGATTAATTCGTTTGGTATGGAATAAAAATTGATTTGGGTAAGCTTCGCTTTGATAGGGAATATAGTGGCATGTCAGTCATGCGGGCTTTTAGAAAACAATTTAACCTGAGTCCTCAACTAATTTAAACAGGCTTCAAAAATAGGTAGCAGGTACAACAACATAACACCACATAATAGCAAAACTCTACAACATCACAAGAAGAGACAGCGGCCTTTACAAAGAATCATCAATGGCAAATTAAGTTCTTAGCCCGATGACGGAGATATACCTTCACTCCGAAACGCGTCGCTAGATATTAATATAAAAATGAAAAAAAAAGTTGTGATAATAATTTGAAATTTAAATTTAAATAAAAATCTTAGTGTTTTCTTTTTATTAATTTTATTGTTTTAATTTATTTATAAATTTTGTTTACCAAAAAGTACATCATGCTTAAAATAATTCACAAGTTTTGTTTTTCTTAAATCGTAAAATCCGGTTTCGAGAAAAAAAATATGCTGAAAAGTCGGCTCTGGACCTTTAGCCCTTCAAATATTTGAAATTTGAGAAAGTCAAATTGATCAGTAATTGGTCAGAAAAGGTCAACTAGTCCTAGAAATTTGTCGGTCAGCCCTAGATAACTTGTAATCAAGGCTTAAAGTTTTTCAAGGCCAACCGTGATTTTTGGTACCTTATTTATTTGAAAAGGTAAAGTAACTTAGTTTCTATTTTTTTTAATACAAGGTTAATTGCTTTAAATTTTCCTAAAAGCTCAAGGGTATGTAGGTTGAAAAGTAGACCAGAAAAAATCTTATGGAAGGGGGGTTATATTCCAATTCTTCACAGTGAAGTAAGCAGGTCAGAATGATTTTTTTAATTAAGGACTTTAAAATTTTGACCTAGCCTGTTCTTAAATTGGCAAAAGAACTTGAAAACTTAGATCTTTTGTAGTATTTCTTAGCATACTTGGTCATACGGTGGAGTAAATTTTGGGAAAAAATATATTTAAATTTTAATAATCGATGGGCAAAACATTTTGTATGATTTAAGTTTGTCGTCCCTTATCTTGCTGGATATTTTTGGACGAAATCAATTAATTTTGTAGCTTATTAAATTCTTATTTGTTGCTTAAGCCCCTACTTTGTAACACTGGCCATACACGGCAGAGCCATTCAAACTGAAATGGTTACAGAATTGGTTAGAAAACAAGCTGTATCACACAATTAGCGACTGCAAATTCATACCAACTCCGAAATGGAGACCGTCTTAAATGTACGAGACATTCGGAGATTAAGAAGAACCAAGCCTCATGAGCTGTTGGTCTAAAAGCTATGGAAAAGTGTTATAACTTTAAAACTTTCCACAATGTGATTTAAAAATTAAGAACGAAAAATCATTTGTCGATCTTTCATAGATTAGTCCTGATTCATCGGTAGTTTTAGTACGGTAAGAGTCCCACACTTCTCAATATCGATATTTACTGAGTGTCTTTTGAAGATTTCCATCAGATAAAAAAATCTAAGAACAAATGGTGGTTTTCCTCTCACCCCGGTCACCCCAAAAACTTGGTTATATATAAAGATGAGATGTAGCCAAACTGAAACCGTACAAAAATTGTGTCTATCTATGGGATTTTTCAATAATAGCGCTACAAAAGTTTTCTTAAATAAAACAAAAACGGTTTTGAATATCAATGAAATTTTTGGATTCAAATTTTTCCACTAGACGCTCAATTGTTGATCTGCTAGGACGATTATGACGACCATAAATTGGACGTAGCGCTCTTAACATTGAGGCGACTGACTCCAAATTTCGGTAGTAAATTTTAATAATTTCGACTCGTTGTTGGCGGGTACATCTTTCCATCATGAAATGGCAAACCTTACTGAAGAGAAATGTCAAAAGAGAAGCAAGAAAAATGGCGTCGTTTGCTGTCCCTGTCGCTCTACTTGTGTAGCGTCCCTGTTGAAAAACCCTTTATTAATGAAATTTCTATAAATTTTTTCACAAAATTTACTCCACCGTGAAGTTCTTGCATGATTTTTTTAGAATCTGTTGCTTGCATGAAAAAAAGTTTGTTAATCTTTTGGTGTAATCTGACGTTAGCTGCAATTTGTACCTTTACGTTTTTTCAAAAAAAAAGCTTATAGTTTTTGAGAAATTGAGAAAAAACTCAATTTACCAACTTGTATTTTGATTCTTGATCCAAATATTTAAATGTAAAAACAGACAAAAACTGGATATTAATAAAAATAGCCAAAAATAAAAATTTTGTAATGCAATATTATTTTAACTTCTTCGATGATTTTTTTCCAACAAGTTTGATTAAAAGCATTGAGCCGATAATGAGCAAACTAAAAATCGTTCTATGCAGGGTTGGTTCTAGACATCTACTGCTTTATCTTATAAAGTGCGTACAGTTAAAAATTATTTAATATTTAGTTGTACATTGGTGGTGAAGTGGTTTTAATATTTTTGGTCCTATTGCGAGAACTGTGTAATTTCTCAGTTTTTTATCTTCTCTATCGGATCGTAATATGAAGTTTGATCAAAGTCTCCACTTCGAGTTTCTTCAATAACTTGTCATATTGCAAGTTAAGGCAGTACTTAAAGTAAGCTTTGTGACTGCCAGCATAAATGTTAATCAAACCACAGTAATAGAACATCCTAAGTTGAAATGTAAATTAAATTTAAAACATGCGAACTATGAAAATCAGTTAGGAAATCCTGAAACAAACATGGAGATAAGGAACTTATTGATACCACAGGCAACAGGGTTATTTTAAGTGTTTCTCTAGATTTTGGAACGTATACGATTGGTATGCACATACAAAATTTCCTTGTCACTAGCTGAGCTGATTTGTCGAAAACAAATTAGATATGTTAAACAACAATAAGAGATGGTAATGGTTGAACAATTTGTGTTCAAAAGGATTTAATGGCTCTTTCAATAGTCAATTCCTATCTATACGAGTTCCTATGTATATATGTATATAATTGTATACAATTGCTTCAATAGCTGGATGTAGGTACATATGGCCTCAGCTTGCATTGTCAACAAGTTGGAGGTGTGCCAGGAGAGTAAGCATTTGCCCTCCCACCCAAAACCCATAGAAGCGACCGACGACGATGATGTGAAATCGAAAGGCATTCTGCAACTAGACTATGTCTCCTTTTTTTTTTTTTTTTTATTCTTTCTTAGGAATCTAAATCACTGTATATCTCTCTTGATAGTAGGTTTTTATTGCTTTGCAATTTTTGTTTGGGTTTAAAAGATAGAAGGAAGAGAGAATGCATTTTTTGTTTGTTTTTATTTTAATTGCTTTAAGCAAGGCTAATCTATGGGTTGTTTTTATTAAGCAACCAGACCAGAGTAAAGATTTAAAAAATATTTTTGTTTTGTTCACGATTTATTACTAAAGGTTATTTTATTGTATAGGAAATTTATTTGTTCCTTAAGTGGTGGGATGACAAACATACTGTAACTACTCTCAAATTTGTTCTTTAATGACTCTCGAATGAACTATAATGACTCTCGAATAAATGATACAAAACAATCTACAGAGAGCTTTAAAGAGCTTTAAAACTTTTAGCTCTAGCCGTCAAAACGAAAGCTTTGGAAAGTTAAATATTTATATGGGAAATTTCCCTTATGGAAAGCTCTAGAAGCTAATTCTAGAACCTTCAAGTTATTTCGGGAATCTGTGTGATGGGTATAAAATGATATGTTTGAACGACAGTGGACACTGTTAATTTTATTTGTGAATCAGTAAAAAGTAAAGTTTGGTTGTAATAAAAGTTAAAAGTAAAGATGGTGATATAATTGCAGTTTAGTTGAATGATGAATAATAAATTGTTTTGTAGTAAGAAAGTAAAAAGTTTGGATTTACGAAATAAATAAGTGGAAGTTTAAATAAAGTAAATAAGTTTTATTAACAAACCTAAGAAAATATTACATTATTTATATGCCCGAATAATTGCCAAACAATAAATAATTTTTAGGTAGAAAATTTCCTCTGAAGCGGTTAAAAATAAAAGAAAGAAAATAAAACTATAACTTCAAACAACAGACATAGCTAACATATCTGCTGTTGTTACCAAAAAAATAGTTAAATGAGAATATCAACCCGTGATTTGGAATTGAAATCCATTTTTTGTTTGTAAAAGATGCCCTTGTCAAGACCTTTCTATCATTATTTACCCATGTACATGTACGATGCATGTTTTAATTTGTAATTAGGTGTGTAGAGTTTTAGTTTTTTTTTTTTAAATGGCATGTGTTGACAACTCTGCGTGTTTTACTTGTTTGCCATATAAAAGCTGAAGTGGTAGTGACGCCAATTTTTCTTTAATGACATTGTTAACTTGTTTGTCAAATCTCATAAAAAAAATAAACCCAAATCTAAACAAAGAAGTGATAAATTTCACATGTGTAGATGAAAATAGCAAAAATATGACAATCTATTGAAAGTTTTTAATTATTGAATACTTAAAATCTAGATAGAATCATAATATTAATTATGATTGCATGATTGATAACTAGTTTTTAACTTAAAAAAAATTCTTAAGTTTGATATTTGACTTTATTTTGAAAAAAAAAAACAAAACTAAAAATAATTCATTATCTCTATTAATGTAGATATTTGATTTCATGTGTCTCTCTATGCTAAGGGAAAGGTATTTATTAATTATTGCTTAATTAAATGCAATTTATTGATTTCCAATTGCATACACGAAGCCTTAATTCTATTTGTATTCATGAATGAAGAGAATTGTTTGCGATCCTTATGAATAAATAATCCAATATTGTAACAACTTATGTACAGTATATGAAACTTTAAGTTGATAACTTGATTATTATTACTATCCACAGCCCCCCGCGTATTGATGAGCAAACAAAAAACCAAATGGTGATGTCTATAGAATCTTTATATTATCTATACATATCTATTTCACTGAACAAAAGCCGACAATAATGCATATATGCGATATGCATACCTTACCTACAATGGGAAATATTATGAGTGAAAATCCCCTAATATAAGTAAAACATCGTTGGGGCTAATAGAAAATGAGAAATAGATAATATTTATCCACAAAATTCGTTACGACATCTAACAGGTTAACTATTCTCTTTAAAATAACATGTTGAATCTTTTCAATCCATTTTTTTGGTTAAGAATAAATTGGATTTAATTTGACTGACTGAACTCTACTGACTAAACAAAGTGTATGAACTGTAACTTGCTTGCCAGTACTTGCCCGTGTGGCCTTGGCGTAGAAAAAAAAATTATAGTTACTATCCACCAAATGACCGCCTCGGTATTGTTTTAAAATTATCAAATTTCCATCAATTTTGCATGGTTATTGTGACTGTGTTTTGGGAAAAACAGCTCTCATGTTTTCAACAAGTGCAAACATTATTCTTGGTGGACTTATTGGCGTGGACTTAAAATTTGACATAACTCTATAGAAAAAAGCCTAATGACAAAATAAAAGTGACAAATTGAAGTCTCTGTTTTGAGAAATCCGCTCATCCAGGGGCTCATTGTTATCATAAGTCAAACTCTTTGTTGTTAGACTCTTAGAAGATATATGTAAAAACTTGAGACCACTAATGATTTCAGATTTCCAGAAAGTATCTCCCCCATTTTTCTGAAGAGGTGTTTTTTAACGCTGACAAGGCCACTCTATACTGGTCTCTTTTGGAGTGTATGGTAGAGAGCATTTATAAAGCCTGTTCCTAAAAAAATATGAATCTTCTTCCTCTCTCACTATCCTATGATTATACTTACGTCCCTTCTTTCCAAGGCCATGGAAACGCTGATAAATTATCAGCTGAAGAAATATCTCAAAGAACGAGAGCTTCTAAATGACTTTTACTATGGCTTTCGTAGCAATAAGTCCACTAGCAATTTGATGGTATATCTCACTAAGCAGTGGAACAAATCTTTACATCTTTCTCAAGAAAGTAAGATAATTGCACATGATATTTCAAAAGAGTTTGATAGAGCCTGTCATCAAGCTCTCTTAACGAATATGCGTGCATTTTGGCACTGATGAATCTCTTTTTCATTGGATTAAAAATTACCCTTCAGACCGTTCAATACAAGTCATATTGGGTGGTTAAAAGTCTGATATTCATAAAATGAATGATGTGCCCCAGGGCTCCATTTTGTCTTCGACTATCTTTATTATTTTTATAAATGATCTCCTCTATAAAACTTCTAATCCATTAAATTGTTTTTCAGATGACAGTACTCTCAGCTTTTCATATTCGTTTCAAGAATGTGGAACTTGAAACAACGGCGTATACAAGGGGGGGGTCACGGGGTCATGACCCCCCCCCCCCGAGAACTCAAAAGATATACGCAAAAAATAATAAGAAAAGCAAAAGTATTTGCAATCTTAAAATATAATTTCAAAAAAATTATTTTTTTATAGCTTTGGAATAAGCTACCTACTCATTATTTGTAAAGTTTATTTACCTTCTCCTATCATTATTTACAAGCCATTGCCCGAATAATACTATTGGGGTTTTATTGTCGAAATTAACATTTTTTGTTTTGGTTAAGATTTATCAAATAGACGATTTTAACCACATGCATTCAGAACATTTTAGCATTGATGTATTTTTTGATTCAAAATCAATTTGGTAGATCTAGATGGATGATAGGTCTAGATCGTTTTTGGCAGATATGCACTCTTTAATTCTCAAAGTATTTCAATATTGTTTTTGATCGGCTTAACTTACTTATTTTGTGAGAGTTTTGTTCAAAATATCAAGGAAATCATCTTCGATGAAAAAAAAATAAATAAATGAATGGATAAAAAAACTAACAGACGATATTATACGAATATTACAAAAATTTTACTTTAAACCGTATTCCATACACCAGGGCAGTTCCGACTCAAACCAAGTACCAACATGTTTCATTATAGGTTACGTACGAATTACCAGCAAAAAAGGCGATTTAACTAGTTGAAATGTCGGTTTATATCGACTTTTTTGCATGTAAGAATACCTATTTTGGTTACTAGTTCATAAAATTTTTAGCTTCGAACTTAGACAAAAAGTCAGCAGCCTAAAAAGAAAGTTGAGAAAAGGATCGACTTGTATCGAATTTTCGAAATTTCTTCCCTATATTTAGTACATAGAAAAAAAGTTGATATAAATTGATTTTTTAACCTGTCGAAATTTTTATTTTTAGTTCGATATTTTTTCTATCGTTAATTTCATTCCAACGGAACGTAACTTAAAATACATCGCCCTGCTTGGAAAGTTTGAATGAAATCAACAAAAACTCTAATCATACATTCTTGTCTGACTTTTAAACACGAATTTAACAGTTACTATTAATTTTGGATTGTGCTTAAAATACATTTTCTTTTGATCGTATTTTCGATTGATGACAATCCAACGTAAGTTAAGCGTGCTTTTAAACATTATTCCCTAAGCTATGAATCACAATATCGGTCAATCAAAGTCAATTTGTTCGTGAAATGATCGTCGTTTTTTTGACGCAGAAAGCGTCATGACAAATAATATGTAGCCGTCCTGTTTGTTGAAAACTTGTTTTCATCAACGCCAGTCAATTTACTTGTTAAAGCTTTTGACGTTTACAAACATGCTCTCTGCCTTTTCAATAATCATCAACTCGATTTTTGTACTGCTCAGTTGCACCGTAGATGATGTATTCAAATTCGTGACTTTAGCGAACTTGACTATTGAACACAATACTAACGCAGTAAAATTTGTATTTGCATTTTTTAAGAGAAGACTTTTGCAGTTTGCGTTAACGAATATTCCGCAAACACATTTCATGGCACCATTCATGGAACGTGGCGAGCCATTCGCAGTACGGCATGGCCCCCTTCATAGGAAGGCACCTGGGGCATTTGCTCCAGTGCCCCACCCTTAGACACAGCCCCGTCATACACCCTAAAAACAATTTTTGATTGAGATCTGAATTTATTAAAGGATTTTTGGCTTATCTACGAATAAACTTTTAGGGATTCCAAAAATGTTATCAATATTTTTTGTATGCAAAATTCAAATAAAAATTAATACATATACATACATTGGTAGGTAATGGTTTTTCAGAATTATTTTGTATGTTTCAATTATCATGAGAAAACCCATTGAGAAGGTAATTTTAAATTTACACATATTTTAAACATTTTTGAAAGTTCGAAGACCATATTGGGTCTGCATTCAATTTTTTGATCTGCGGCCAATACTTCACATGTTCATTTTCAGGCTTCAATAAAAACAAATTGTGGAAGCTAAGAATTTTTGTCTTCAATAAAAGAGTGGTTCTAACTACCACAATTTTTGATTGATGAATGAGAAAATTATCCCCTCATTATTATCCCCTTACTAGATTGAAAAAAAAATTAATGCAAAATGCCGCTTAAAACTGTCTTCAAAGTAAGCTATTAAGAAAAATATTAAAAAATATTAATATTAAGTAAAATATTAAGATTAACATCTCCAAAACCTACATATTTTCTAGCGTGCACAAAAAATCCATACGAAATATTTTTGGTACACAACCTCAAGATCATATTAAAATTCGGGAGTGGATCAAAATTTGGTTTCCAAAACTCAGCTCTACAAAATTTGTGTTTTACCCAGAAAATAATAAGGGTAATCATGCAACGTCGTAAGTTTACAAATTGTGTAAAAAGTTTGCATGAACGACCTTTGTTATACATTTGATTAAATGCTAGGTAATTCAATCAGAGTAAGACTCATAATGACGTTTGGATAAGTTTAACCGGTTTGGTTAATTTTACGAACAAAATCCCGTGATAACTTTAACAAAATTAGGTGAATCATTTCCCATTCAAAATTTGACAGTTCATTTACCAAAAGATAAATTTAACAAATTTGTGTACTTATCTACGGTTTTACGAAGTTGCATGAATACCCTTAATATAAAAATGTTTAAGCTTTGTCAGCAAAATAAAAAAAATACAGTAGGCGCTCGATTTAGTAAATCAAAAAAAATTAACTATATTGAACACACAAAATTATATATAGAAATATATTTTTTGTTTTACAAAAATGTCCCGAAAGAATTTAACATTGCTTAAGGACACTAAACAAGTGTTTCTTTTTTTAAAACCTCATTGAAAGCTTGCGAAAAAGTAAACAATCTCGACAGAGTGAACAGGCTGGTTTTATTACCTCACTATATCGAGCGTCTTTATAATTAAAAACAAAATGGTAACATTTGTGGGACCAGCAGAAATTAATTCCAAAAAAAAGTACAAAAAGCGAAAAAAATGGAAACCGTGGATCAGTCTTTTAATTAATAAATTTATAAGAACTGAATTGAATTTTTGTTTTGGTATGACCCCCCCCAAGAAATGGAGCTGTATACGCCGCTGACTTGAAAGGCAGCGTATGATTAGTTCATTAACTTCTGACCTTAACAGCATGGTCCAATAGGAAGCAATATTGCCTAGAACTTAATGCTTCAAAAACTCAATGCTGTCTTGTGTGGTTAAAGCGAAATCCACCCCCTTTGCCGCTATCCATGCCATGAGTGGCACTTGCATCGAAGAAAGCAAACAGCTTTCAGTTCTGGGTATGTGCATCACAATTCACAAACTGCCTTCTGTGGAATGAAATGTTTAATGTTGCCAAAAATGTTGTGAAATGTGAAAGTTTTCTCCTTCTAATCTGGCTGTAATCCATAAAGCCTTTACTCGTCCGAAGCTTTAGTATAGTGCCCATATATTTAGCAGGTGCTCCTAAAATCCATTTAAGTCTCTTAGATAGAATTCAAAATAGCGCGTTAAAATGATAGGTGATAGAACGGCTCTCGAACACCGCCGCAATATGTCTTGCTTTTTATTATTAAAAAACAATGTTCTAGGGAAATATCCAGTTGCATTCCGATTCTTAAACAGTTCCAACGTTGTACTGCTACTTCGTACTAGGAATGCACATTCAGTTTACCCTGGAGCCCAATTTTGGCCGTATTGTCAAGTATGTACCTATAAAGCACTACCGGAATGTGGAATGCTTTACCTGGCTCTGTAATTTCCTCTCATTTTGATATTCAGAACTACAAAACCAATGTGCATCGGTATCTCCTCTTGAATCTTTTCCTATTTTTCTAGAGCTCACACTGTGTTTAATCATTTTATGAATACTCGGGTACTCAAAGCCCATTTAGTTCACGCAAAAAAAAAAATATGAAGCGGCAAAATTTCCGAAAACCAAACCAAGTAAGCTCATACAATCATAATTATTGGATTTTCCTGGAAAGTTACGCACGTAGCGCACTCCAACAATATTGTCTAAATATGACCTCATTTGTTCAGTGACACACGTGTTTTTGTTCATTCTGGAATGAGATAATGAATTTCAGTAGGCTTTTGAGCATGTTCAATTAGCTTTTTATTATTTTAAAACTGGAAAATTGTGAAAATGAGAAAAACTAGAAGTGTATTTGCCTTCCTTGTTCGCTGAACTTGTCTACTTTTGAAAAAAGATTCGGACACCAAATGTTAGTGGCTAAGTAACGCGGTGTTAAATGTTTATAAATAGTATTATGTAGTCAGACAAGTGTCTAAAATTAGACATTGTTTGGAAAGGGTTTATAAATACCTACCACTGATAATGTTCGGAAAACTGCTGTACAGTATCTTTTTAAGGATTGACTACACAAGAATTTGACCCGTGACAATAGTTTTTTAATATAGCAAGTTAAATTACATTTTTAGATGAAAATTTATGGAAAGATATCGGTTGGTTTTCACGCAGTAGGCTTAACCAAACCCTTAAATGGAATTTGCCAAAATAATCAAGTTTTGGGCAATCCAATATTAGGTCGATGCAAGTATCAGGGCACGTGGAAGTAAACTTCACTATAATAATCCTGTGGAATCTTCTGGATAATCTTATACTACCTAATATATTGTTTGCATAAAAAAAAAAAACAAAAAAAAAATATTCCTGATAAATTCAGTACTTTTTTGTTTAATTTGTATGGTATTTTTCTTGAGTGAACTAAGACAACATGTCTGCTTCTAGGTTGTACAAATATGTACCGATACATTTCAAGTTTCAACAGAGAATCTCTATCTAGGCTTTAATACCTTCCGCCCGCCGCGGCTGCACCGGCACGTGTTGCATTTAGCAGTAAAACCCGGCCAGACGATATTAAATATAAAACCTTAGTTTATTTAATTCAAACATAAACAAAAATGTGTTTTGAATATACCCAAGTTTCCGGAATTTGATATTTGCTCTGTGTCAATAAGTCCAAGGTTGACTTATAAAATGTCTTGACTTATATAAATTCTTGCAGGAAATTAAATTCATTTGTGCATATACATATGTACATACTAATAAAAAACATAAAGTTTTAAAAATATTTTTATTTAAATTTTAACAAACAAGAAAGTAATGAAAAATCATTTATTACCGCTTGCTTTGCTAGTGATTGATCATGCTCAGCGGTAATATTTAATCTTTTCGCTCTTGGAAACAAATAAATACCAGGGGAAAGAAACATATGTGCATACAAAACCAGGCTATTTTTTGTTACTGATTGGATACAAATGTAGTACCTCGTGGCATAATGGTTAGTGCGTAGGACTGTCATGCCAAAGGTCTGGGTTCGATTCCCGGCCACTGCCACCTAAAAACAGAAATGTTTTTTTCCGAGATACTGCCTCTTGCGAGGGACTGACAAATCCTCCAAGAGTATACTTGTTATGAATAAGTGCTTCTCATCAAGCCGTTCGGACTCGGCAGAAAATTGTAGGTGCCCTCCATTCCTGCCAACAACACGCACACAGGAATGGTTGAGAGTTGTAAGTCACTAGGCCTTGGTTCTCCACGAGCTGTTGTGTCACCAAATTTATTTTTTTTTGATTGGATACATACATCCCTCTTAAGATATCATCATACGCTTCAAGAGTTTGTTCTACATGTTGTTTAGCACTTTTGTCCCCATCCAAAAGCAACTATAGGCCAAGTATGTATCTCGAGGAGGGAAAGTGTAATAGCCCATAATAACTGACTGTTGACCTGCACTATTAATCTGTTATTTACACTTTCTGACTCATAACATTGTCTCAATGAGTGCTATTTTTTGGTCTCTGAGCATGAGCCTGTATGTTGTACAGGGAAAGTGTTCTAGCCCAATAACTTTAAGGGTTTTGTAGTGCCAGGGCCATTTCTAGCCCTGGGTCAATCTCAGAGAAGGCGCCTTTTTCGCTACAAAAATTTGTTTGCAGAGTAAGTAAAAAATCATATGAATCGTTCCACTTTTACCGTATTTACACTGACTCCAAGTAAAAAACCTAATAATTTCAGTAGGTTGTGTACGTAAAGCCCGCAAGGACACCAGTTCAAATATCGGTTTATATCTCGCAAGTTAAAAAAAACCTACTTTTTTTAACTACTCATTAAATTTTAACCTGTCGATATTTTAACATTTTTTCCATAGTTTTTTCTTACGGAACTTAAAATACAACTCTCAAATCATACATTTTTGTTTAACGAAATGCTATTGATAATTTAAGATTTTGTGTTTCAGATACATTTTCTTCCGATCGCAATTTGATTGATGACAGTCTGAAGCTAGTTAAGCGCACTTTTAAATATCATTCCCTAAATTATGAACTGATTAGAGTCATTTGGATCATCACATGATCACTGTTTCTTGACGCAGATATTGCTAACGTCAAGTACGCGATCATCCTCTTTGCAAAAATTGGCTTTGATCGCTGTTCAGGAGATAATATTTTTGAACATATCTTGCTTAATCCATTTCAGTTTGGTCAGTATAATAGCGAAAATAATTTCTCAATTTTTCCTACGAAAGTTCGCCTCGTTTAGGCCTTCACGGTATGATGGCTCCTGTCACGGAGAGTGTCGTGCCATTTGAAGTACGGCGCCTTTCATGGCTAGGTGCCTGGTTCTTTGACCCATTGCCCCACACCTAGGAATGGCCTTGTGTAGCGCAGTGCAACAGGTACTGGGCGATGACACTTTTCCTGCCTGAGAAACAGATTTAAACTTAGGTTTGCCCAAACAAAAATGAATAGCACTCATGGAGATAATTATATAGGGCAGAAGGGTTCAACATATGAGATAAAATGCCCATTTTTCTTAGAATCAAACTTGAAACCTTAATAAGTTGACCAATTTCTGTGACTAGTTGACCTTTTCTGACAAATAACTAACGAATTAGGGGGCTGGGATTTGAAGATTTTCTTGGTTGCAACGTTGTTTTTCATTCGCTCGATGTGGTCTTAGCCAGTGTAGTCGACGTGTTTTGGCACTTTGGACTTCATCCACATCTTGGTAGGCACAGCTTGTACAGTTCACAAATGAAACTTCTTTTTGCATATTGGACCAAATATCTGCCGAAGAATTTTTCTCTCCAAAGTGCTCATCAGTATCAATTCCACTTTTTACTTTTTGTCCAGCACTCGGCGTCATAGAGAAGAACTGGTAAAATTAGCGGTTTGAATAGCGTGCATTTTGTCTTTCAGAAAAGTAGTTTTGAAATTTGCTAGGTTAAACCAAATAGCATCGGTTCGCTAGGGTAATTCTTCGCCGGATTTCCACTATGGTGTCGTTCGTGGGATTGATATTTGTGCGAGGTAGGTGAACTCCTCGACTACCTTGATACTACTGTTACCAACACGTTTGACGATTTGTCTTAGGCAATGCACAGATAAAGCTTTCATTCATTGACTTCAAGACCAACGCGTTTCACCCATTCCTTAATAGCCGTGAATGCTTCATATACAGCTCGTTTGAAGCGGCCGATGATTTCAATGTCAAGCAATTGAGAAGACCCCTTAAAGATAGTGCCTTTTAGGTTAACACCACTTTTGCGCACTATCTCCTCAAGGACTGTAGGTTGAAGAAATCAAATGATAGCGCATCTCCTTGTCTGAGCCCTGAACAGTTTGGATGAACTGTTTTCACGTTGCGCCGAGTATTTTGTGATGCCATGTGGCATCTCTCGAGATCCCGAGTTCCGACTTCGCCAAGAGAAGCTGTTGTTTACCGGTTGGGTGGTCTTGGTTTGCTTTTCATTGGACAGTCGGGCTCTGAACTCTGTCACAAAAAGAAAGTGTTCAGATTGCACATTTGCACCTCGAAAAGTTCGCACGTCCAAGGTGTTCGATGCGTGCCTTGTTCTAATTAGCACGTTCTCAATTTGGTTGGTACGAGTAGTTTGACAATCTGGAGATCGCCAGGTTGCCTTCACCTGGGGAGCCTAGTGCTACTTATAACAAGCTGCAGCAAATTCAATTAGTCGGAATCCGTTATTTGTCGTCATTTTGCGGGAGCTATACTTTCCAATTATTCCACCAAAGATATTTTCCTTCACGACTTTAGCATTGAAGTCTTCGAGCACGACCTTGTTATCGTACCTACTCCGGACTGCCTCCGTAGGCTTCGTCCAGGAGGTCGTAAAACTCCTCAGCTTCATCAGTAGGGGCATATGCACATATAAGGCTGATGTGTTGGAAGGTAGCTCTGACGCAAATCACAGTCAGGCAATCGCTAACGCTAATGGACCTAAAATCGATGACTTTTGATTTGCGTCAATTTCCAACGACGAATCCGTTATTGAGTTCTACCTGGCGTATAGATTTTCCTAACATTCCTTGTGCATACTCGTAGATCGTAGTCCATTATCGTTCTGAGTCTGGTTACCGTTTGAGAAGGGTCGTTAGCCGAGGCTTCTTGATTCTCTGTCATTTCAATTTTTTTTTTTTACTGTGGTCGGGTTGTTAGCCCAAAGCACTTACCTCCAATCTATAGGGCCATGGGTTTGATGTTGCAATTCCTTCTTTGATTAACGTTCTCACTTACAAGTTTAGCAAGTTGTGACATAAAGCCAAGACTAGAATCCGTAAATACAGTGACGTGTATCTCAGGAACCGAATATGCTGTAAACTAGCACTAAGGCTCCAAATATTTATTTCAACGACTGGCTGGATGAAAAAAAGTTATTAATTAGTTATTAATTTAATCAATGAGTAATGATTTATATTTGTTTTTAATTATATTTTGTGTAGGTGAAAATTGCCCTACTTACTTCTCAGGCGTAAGTATACTATCCGTTCTATTATGTTTTCCTGTCGCAGTTTCTGGTTTATAGCAGCCAGTGTAGCGGTTGGGGAATAAACTGTCTCAGATCCTCTGTTATCTTCTCTTGAAATTGACATAATTCTTGTCTTTGCGTTTTTAATGTTTACAAGTTATAATTTTTTGAATTAATTTTATTATTTTATTTTTAATTAAACTTAAAAATATTTGCAGGATTAAAAGCATTTCAAAAGACTTAAGTGCCTTTAATTTTGTGTTTTTATACTGTCAAAGAAAATCTTTTAAAATATTAAAATTTTTAAACATTATGCATGTAATTCAATTTAAAGAGCACTTACATATGTGGCCACGAAAAATTAAAATGGAAAAAGAAAATTTGTCAAATTATTTATATTAAATCAGACAAAATGAAGACGAAGCAAAATCAACGCAAACCACAAGAATATATTCATGGAAATGTTTAAAAATGTACACATCTTCATCAGAGAGGCATTTAAAGTAGGCAGTAGCGGATCCAGGATTTGGCTGTATGGGGGCTTGAGATTCATATTTAAGAAATTTTATTTTAAAAGGCTCAATTTTCTTTTCTTTCCGTGCTTGTCGCAAGAGAAAAACAAATTTTTTATAATGCAAAAGTATACCTACTCAATGAAAGTGCTGAATCTTAGCTCCTAAATTTCTGTTCAATCACCAGCTGAAATGGTATTTATTTTTTAACATAACACTTTTATTATTTTTATTCAACCATTTAAAAAATTCTGGTCTGCAATTTGGTCAGGAGGAATCACTGGACCTTACTTCTTTGAAAATGAAAACGGCGTAACGATAACTGTGAATGGGAAGCGATATCGTGATATGATTGAAAGCTTTTTAACATCACAACTGCATGCTTTGGGCTTGATAAGCATGTTGTATGTATAAGACGGTGCCACATCGCACACAGCCAGGATTAAAATGGAATTACTGCGAGACCTCTTTCCACAACAAGTTATTTCAAGAAATGGTGATGTTGATTGGGCTCCCACGGTCGCCTGATTTGACTGCGCCGGACTTCTTTTTGTGGGGATATTTGAAAAGCAAGATTTATGCAAAAAAAACCAGAAACGCTTGAGCAACTCAAACAAAATATTCGTGATGAAATTAATAAAATACCGCGTGAAAAGTGTGAGATTGTAATGAAAAATGTGCTCTAAATGGCTCGCATTTGTGTGGCTAAAAGAGGCCGATATTTACCTGATAATGTATTCCATACATAATTGCCAACATTAAATAAAACATTTATCAATATAAAATCCATTCTCTTTCATTTAATCAATAATTATAAACAAACAAAGTAGTATACCTTCCCGGCGGACACCCTGTAGAATGTATTTTTCCCTTCGGCTTTGATAAATCCTTTTTCCCGAATATTTCACTTTTTGGTTTTTATTTTAACAAAATTTTAAAATCTTATGAATAAATCACAATAAATTAAGCTCGAGAATATTGTGGCGAACAACTGATTTTTGATCTCAATTTTAACAGATGTGTTAGGAGGACTATGATGAGGAGTGAAGGAGCCGCAAAAACGCCCGGAAGCACGGAAGCAAAAGCATTAGATTCAATTTCGAGGGGACTGATCTTAATAATGCTTTACTGAAAATATAATCACCCAATACTGAACCAAAAACGTGCTCAGGGGGGGGAGGTATGTAGGGACACAGCCCCCCCCCTAACCACAATATATTTCATACATTTTGAAAGCACTTTAAAATGAGATTTCTTTACCGAAACTATTTTTGGAAAGAGGAAATCCTGAATGAGTTTGGCCTATTTACCGAAATCCAGCGTACGCCCTTAAACAGAACTGATCTGATTTTTTTTTTGTTAGGAAAAAATTATAAAATGTAAATATTCTTTAGCTTCTCAATTGCGTTTAAAATGTAAGTTTTCTGAACTAACTTCGTTTGTTCCGCATTATCCTCTAAAGGCCTAGACAAAAATGTTGCATTTTTTTCGTCTATCTTGCTCTTTCGTGTAATTCTATAGTGCCTTGCAAAAACACAATTTAGGAACATGTAAATTGTAAACCCCCAACATAGTTTTTTTGAAGCGTGGAAAAACAACTTAAAAGCTTAAATTGTTAAACCCCAGCCTTGTTTTTTTTTCGTAAAATGTTCATAAGGCTTGAGAAAAAACATAGCCAACGTGCACTTTTGTTAGCTCCATTCGCATTTTGATATCCAATTCCCTTAGGGCTTGAGAAATGTGTTCATTTTAGGCGTAAATTTTTTTTTCCCAACTATGATTTGCGTCGTTCTTTTGGGCCTAGAATAAATAGTTCTTACGACCATTCAAACTGCTTAGTCTCATCTTTGTTTTTTCATCCATCCTATTCTCTTGAGGCTTGTAAAAAAAGCAAATTTGTTTCTCCAACCTAGAACTAGTAGTGCTTTTAATTTCCTAAGGGCTTTGAGAAACACAACTAACTTACACACATTTTTAGCCCCAACCTTTACCCTCAGGGAAAAAAGTCAGGTAAAAAATTAACCTCGGCCTTGTTAAGTTTACAAAGGTGCATAATGTCATATAAAGCTACCGAAATCTCAGAAATTCACCAGATTATAATAATCTTATATTCAGAGTTAAATCAGCCTAGTGGCCTATATTACCATACTCAAGTTGATTTAAAGAAGATGACTTGTTATTTTATCACTAAGTTCTGGTTAGCAAGAAATTTTGAGAAGAATATAGCGCTAATTTTAACTGAGATCATGTTTTTTTAACTGTGTATGCTCTATTTTATCACAAATCAGGTAGAAATAACGTTTGATATTGTCATTTTTACAATGTTTACTTGTTGAATTTATCCTGGCCTTTTATTAAAGAAACAGTCTGCCAGTTAGTTTTAACGTGTCACTAGTATTAAAACTCACGCACAGGCCATCCAATTAAAATTATTTGAATTTAACCTGGCCGCCTGTTAAAGTTGCAATCTTCCAGGGCTGAAATACACAAACAAGCCATCCAAACAAAATCAGTGACAACTTATTGATATTTGGCACAAATTATATGTGTAGCAAAGTGGCCCAGGAGAGAGGTTCCCAGTACAAAATTAAGTTAGTATCACAAAGTACTTTTAAAGTATAAAATAATATTCATAGTAATAAATTTCTATATTTTCAGAATAATGCAATATTAATTGGACGGTAAGCAGCGTTAGAGATGGGACCTAGTCCTATGGATCCAAGACATAATAATTACCAGATACAAGGTTAATTCAAAATTGAAACATGTAAATTAACTTGATATTCATGTTAAATCCACAAGACATTGAACATTTTATTCATGTTTTTTTAAATAGATTTTCATGTAAAGTTAAGTAGATTTGCAGGTAAAAATAGCAAAGTTCTTAGTTTAAATTGAAAATTTTACTATATTAAGGCATTGTTAAATTTAAATAATGTCATGCAGATATAACCTGCAATCTACGTTGAATTAACATGACATTAAAATCAGGTATCTAGCTGAGCAGTTAACCTGATTTACCGAGTTGAAAAATAACAACCTGAAAATCACGTATAATGAACCAGAAATTGGTTAATTATACCTGCTCTCTGAGAGTACATATTATATATCTGGAATTAATGGTCTAAAGAATCACTCTATGTTTCATCAATTGTTTTAAAAAATAAAGACCCGAAGATAAATACAAAATTAAAACATCGTAATGTATTGCATTTAGCTATTAAATTAATTTAAGGAATCGGGTTGGCTGTCTGGGGGCTTCAACCCCTAGAGCCCCCCTCCTCTGGATGCGGAACTGAAAGTAGGTACAGCTATATAGGTATATGTATGTACCTCTTTATACACAGTGTTGAGATATTTATATATATATATATAACCATATACAACATGGACTTATTGAGCTTAATGTTGTATTAATTGGGTAAAAATAGTTGGCCAACCTCTTCATTGAAATGTATATAAATACAAACAAAATCAGCTCAGCAAAGGCAGCCTAAATGTGATGAAAAGATTGGGCACTTTGATTATTTGTATATACTTAAATGTGTCCACATCCACATTAAAACCTACCTATCCAGATCGGACCTTCCAACCGTGAAATACTAAAAGTGTTTGCTCTTGGCAATATGCCCGAAAGGATTTTTTAATTTTGTTGTAATTCCATATTTCTCAATTTCCATACAAGCAGAATTCTACATATACATATGTATAAGTAAAAAAATTATTTTTTGTAATTAAAAATTGCATCTTAATAAATTGATTTCCCGTTTTTTGTTTTTACCCCACTAGAATCAGAAAAGCCCTTTCAATAGTCCACACCTCTTAAAAATATTGATCCTACAAATTAAATAATGGACTGGGTTCAAGCCATACGAGTACCAATATCGTTTTAACGCAGTCAAAGGTGCTGTTTTGTCACAGCATGTACGAGTATTTCCTTTAGGTAAAGGTACCTTCAGCGAGAAAGTATAAATTTGCCTAATACTATCTACAGGATTTTTTGTCGGAAGGTGTAGTAATTTATTTATGAGAGTAAGAAATACTGAGGCTGTGTATAGTAATATACACGCCAGAGATAATACGTGATGTTATTAAATATTTACAGCATCCTTGAGAATTTTTATTTTTGCTTGATGTATAAGATAAAATTTCTATGACTTGAAACCAAAGGAATTTCCATCAAAACTATCAAGCAAGAACTTTAACCGAGAGTGTAGACTAAGGCACCTACCTCTACACAACACGAGAAGTTGCTTTATTATTTTGGGTTTGGTGTCAAACAATAAAGGTTTCTTTGGCACCAGAAACTGAAGCACTTAACTCGTTGTCAGAATTGCTTCTTATCACATTTTCATAATTAACAGAATGACATTAAGCGAAAGTTATGTGCGTAATGAGTAAAGTGAGCAGCATACCAACTCTAAGGACATGATGAAAGATATGGGGAAGAAGCGGGAGATAGTCTTATGCTGATGAAGTTTGCTTCACCACCGCTGAAATTCATAAAATTCCAACACCATGTATATACCTTGGTGGTTGGTAGCGGTACACATAGTTGTAAAGCTGACTTTTAATTTAGAGGATTAAACATGATCTATTTTTTTATTAATTTTTAATTGAGCATTTTAAATTATGATATAACCTCCAGCGATAAAGTACATATACATAAGTATATAATTATGAACGCATAATTAATGATCAAACCATGTTAATATATATTTATGATATGAGGAATAACTAATTTTATTTTACCAAATTTTATTTTGGCACTTGATGGTGAATCCATATAAAATAACCCTCAATTATTAAACAAAAATATGGCTTTAAACTAAATAAAATTCACAAATAACAACTGAACTAAACTGTATACAGGAGGGGCAATGGAGACTTAAATCAACAACAAGAAAAACAGGAAACAATTTCAGTAGCTAACTTATTTTTTATATTTTGCCAATGAGCAGCGAAAAACCATTTTTACAACACCTCGTATCGAAAATACTGTTGAGTAAAACTCGGTTGTAAGTCGAAATGAATACTAAATTTATTTCACTACGTTACTCTATATATATACAATTTTCTTGTCTTATCTTTCTATTCTTAATGTCTATGTTCTTATCTTTCTATTCTTAATGTTTATTTTGTTTACTTATGTAAATGTAATTTATCTGTAGATAACCGTCAGTGTATGCTTAGGGTGATCTGTCTTATCTTTATTTCACATACACATTGGGTTATCTATAGATTGGTCATGTTCATATTTGAACATTCTGCGGGCCAACAGAAAGTGCTAAAATTCTTTTTCTGAATATTATGCCTCGTATTATATAAATTACTAAAATAATAACCAAAATGCAACTTAACATTAGTCCGCTGTGACCGCATATATGGTGAAAGTCCAAGCCCTTAAGGTGAATGTTTTCCTTCTTGAACCTTTCCAAGTCCCGTTGAATTTTGAGTAGTTCATTCTTGTTGTTTATTATCGTTGCCTGTATAGGTTTGATTCTTTCCTCTGCAACTTCGTCCAGTGCCTTCGTCCATATCATCTGGTAAGGTTTCATTTGGATTATTTTGCTGTTTAAAGGAATGTCCTTTTTGTTTTCAATTTTTTGTAATTCATTGCAAAATTGAATTTTTTGCTGTTGTTTGATGATCAAAATTCTCGCCTGCGACAGTTCGGATACAGTTATTGATCCTGGCGTTGTTTGTTTGTATCGAGACCACCGAATGAAACGAAGCACATATGCAACACTTTTCTCAATTTTATTGATGTTCGATAATCGTTCAATTAAAGTCGATACAAAATGTTTCTTGCATTGTAATGTTGACATCATTCTTATATCTGTTGATGGTGCCAGGTGTTGCTGTTGCGGCCAATGGTGTTTTGATTGTTTCAGCCATTGCGGACCTGTCCACCATAGTTCGTGACCAGCAATTTTTGAAGGGCATATGCCACGTGATGCAACATCGGCTGGATTGTCTTTCGAATTTATATGCAGCCATTCGATATTATCCATTAGACTCTTGATGTCAGCTACTCTGCTTCGTATAAACTTTTCTTTACTCTTGTTGTTTTTTATCCACCACAAAGTAATAGTGGAATCACTCCACCCATAGTATTTTGTATCACTTGAGAAATATTTTTGTATCTTGTTGAGTAACCTTGCAAGTAGTTGAGCTGCACATAACTCTAATTTGGGAAGAGTTTTTTTATTTTTGATGGGTGCCACCTTAGTTTTGGCTGTTAGTATTTTAATTGTCATATTTGTTTTAACGTATATGACAGCTGCATATGCTTTTTCTGATGCATCCGCAAATCTGTGTATTTCTATTGGACCTGCTTCGTCATTAAATATCCATCGTGGGATTTTAATTGATTTGATTTCTTGTAGGTTTTGTTGAAAGGTCATCCATTCTGTTTTCATGATTTCATCAAGTTCATCATCCCAGTCATAGTTTGATTGCCACAATCTTTGTATGAATATTTTCGCTCTTATCGTGACTGGAGCAAGCCATCCAATAGGATCGAATATTTTTGCAATATTTGATTTGATAACACACCTCTTTTGGTTTTTGAAATGCTCATTTTAGATGAATCTATAACAAATCGGAACTCGTCTTGATCTGGATCCCAGTGAAGTCCCAATGTTTTCATAGTGTCGCCTTCTTTGACATCAATTATTTTATGCTCATCATTCGACATTATGCCAGTTAGCAAATTTTGATTGTTTGAAGACCATTTTCGTAATTGAAAACCAGCATTTGAAAGATTTTCACTCACTGCTCTTATTATGTATCTGCATTCGTCTTCGTTGTTGGCACCTGTCATTAAGTCGTCCACGTAAAATTCTTCTCTTATGATTTCTTTTATTCTGATGTCTTTTGCTTTGCATTGGTTTGCGACTTCTTGCAATGTTCGGACAGCTAAGAATGGAGCTGCTGCTGTTCCATACGTAACTGTTGTCAGTTTATATTCTCTTATATTGTCTTTTGGTTTTTCTCTCCAAAATATTCGATGATACTCTTGATATTCTTCAGCTATGTTGATCTGCCTGTACATTTTCTCGATGTCTGCCATAACTACATATTTCCATTGCCTCCATTTGATGATGATGTCAAAGATATTGTTTTGTAGTCTAGGGCCAATCATCATTGCGTCATTAAGGCTGTATCCGTTGGACGTCTTCGCTGAGGCATCGAATACAACTCTGGTTTTTGTTGTTAGGCTTGTATCTTTCACAACTGCATGGTGCGGTAGATAGTATTTGCCCCTATTTTCGTGTTGTTTGTCAACCTTGACCATGTGGCCCAGGTTTTCGTATTCTCGCATAAACTGTATGTAGTTGATTTTTACTTTGTTATTAATCTTTTTCTCAAGCTATAAGAATCTAGCTAAAGCTTGTTTTCTAGATTCTCCAAGCTCTATATCTGTTCTTAGTGGCAACATGACTACATATCTGCCATTCGTATCTCTTGTTGTTGTTTCTGCAAATGCTTGCATGCAGATGTCGTTTTCTGATATTTCATTATCTTTTTCTATTTCTTCAATCTCCCAGAACTTCTCCATCGATGACGTAACCGCTGACATGATTTTGCCACATTGTCGTTTCTCGTGTAGTGAGCCGGAAACTATCCACCCGAAAATCGTATTTTGTCCCACGATGCCATTGTGCTTCCTAACTCCTTCTTCAATTAACTTTGGATACAAGTCACTTCCGATGATAATGTCAATACGATCTTTTGTATTTAGGTTTGGATCTGCCAGAATATAGTTTTCCCACTCATTTTTATTAAATTCAAATGATTCGTCAGGTAGTGGTTTTATGAGGGTGGGTAATACCAAAAACTCTGCTTGCATTTTGTTGTTGCTCATAAATCTTGGTCTTATCTCTAAATACATTCTTGATTTTGATGTACCCACTGCTGCATCTGAGAGTCCAGTTAGTTCTGTATTTATTCTTTTCCTTGGCAAGGAGAGGATCTGCGCTGCTTCCTCAGATATCATTGATATTTGAGAACCTTGATCAATCAATGCCCGAAATAGGCATGTTTCACCATTTGACGATTTGGCTGATATCTGTGCTGTAGCTAATATTACCATTGGACTGTCTATCTTCTTTACCATAAGGGAAGATAATGATTTCTCTTTTTTATTGTTGTTGTCTGAGGGGCTCAATTTTTTGTATTGATTTCCCTCGACCTTTTTCTTCGTTTGGTAGTTTTCGTTGTGTAGTAGAGTGTTATGCGATTTATTACACTTCTTACATTTTATTTGAGAGAAGCATTTGGTTTCTGCACTGTGTTTAAGACATATACTGCATATTTGCTTATTGCGTATATATGCTAATCGATTGGGTATCTCGGTGTTTAAGAATTTCTCACAATAAAAAATTCGATGACCACTCTGCGTACAGAATTCACAGTTCCACTCCCTTCTGTCTGATTGGCAATTTCCAACTTGTTTTTTATATTCTTTGCTTTGAGTCATTGTTTGTTGTTGAGACTCAAGGGTTTGAAATAATTGCTCAAGAAAGTCCATAACATCCTCCAGTTTTTGTATTTGGCTTGGTTTTTTGATGTGTTGCTCATATAATTGTAAGCCCTCCTTGTCAAATTTTCGAAGGAGTAGGTGAGCAAATATTTCATCGTTTTCATTTTTATCTTTGCCTATTGTCGTTGTGATGATGTAAATACTTTCCTTTGCTGCATCGTGAAGTTTTTTAACATTAAAAGGTGATGTAGCGTTCATCATTGGCATGTCCAGCAAGTAATTCAATTGTGTGGAGAAATTGATTCTTTTGTTTTCGTACCTTCTGACGAGAGTCTTCCATGCTTCATTATAATTTGCTGAAGATCCTTGTATGAGGCTAGCAATTGAAGTTCGAGCTTCGCCGGTTATACATGATCGCAAGTGATTTAATTTCACAGAATCTGGCACATTATTCTTATTGTGAACCAAATCTATGAATAGGTCGGAGAATATCTTCCACTCTTCAATTTTTCCATCGAATTTAGGCAGTTCAATTTTAGGACTTCTTGTTAATACATTTGCATATGGATCAGATATTATGCTTTCATGTTTTTCTTCCAAATTGGAAAGAAGTAATTTAACATCTTCTTCCAACTCGATTACATAATTTTCTTCTCTGAACGCCTCTTCTTGTACTGGATTCATCTTAGACAGTTCAACTTGCAGTCGGTCATTCCATCATTTCAATTTTCCAATCCATATGTTTTTGGTATGAGGATGGGAAATTGCCTCTAGTTTCGCCTCGTCTATTGTTTTTTGTAAGCTCTCCATGATTGTACGTGTTTTCTTCAAATCTACATGAGTTTCATGATTTGTTATTGTTTTCATCATGATCTCATTCATTTGTTTTTGCTGCAAGTCTAGTCCAGTGGCTAGCTGCTGATTAACAGTTTTTATTTCTGCTATTTTGCTGGATAATGTTGCTTCGCTTGTGCTTTGTTCTACACTGTCTAGATCTTTGTTTTTTAGCAAATTCTGAATTTTCTGAAAGTAGTTTTCTGCTCCTTTCATCCATTGTTCCTTAAAATAGGGAACATCAATGACACCAAGCATATGAAGTAGCTTGTCATTTTCCTTGAATGCTTGAAGATTCTTTTCAGCATAGACAAGAATTTCTTGATTTTTGCTGCGCGTTGTTACACTTTCTCCTTCTTTTAATAATTTTTCAATGTTTTTTAATATTTCAACCTGTTTTTCAATAACTTTTAAATGCTCTGATGACATTGTTGAATTTGTTTTTTTTTTTTGTATTATTTTATCTGTTTATCTGTTTTTTTTTTTTTACTTGTCAGTATTTAAGCTCTGACAACGCTTTTTCACTGAATATGATTTTTTTTTTACTCGTCAGTATTTGTAGCTCTGACACGCTAATTTTCACTTTATCAGTATTTGTAGCTCTGATAACGCTAAATTTTCACTTGTTCGTTTATTAAAATCTCTTACCACTGGTGGGGGAAAATTTTAATATACGTCTCGAAGGACCAAATGTTGAGTAAAACTCGGTTGTAAGTCGAAATGAATACTAAATTTATTTCACTACGTTACTCTATATATATACAATTTTCTTGTCTTATCTTTCTATTCTTAATGTCTATGTTCTTATCTTTCTATTCTTAATGTCTATTTTGTTTACTTATGTAAATGTAATTTATCTGTAGATAACCGTCAGTGTATGCTTAGGGTGATCTGTCTTATCTTTATTTCACATACACATTGGGTTATCTATAGATTGGTCATGTTCATATTTGAACAAATACCTTGACTTAGCCGAAAAATATGTTTTGGACTATTCACTGAGAAAAAAAAAATAAACATATTCGTATTTAAATTAAACGCAAATACATATGATAAAGCATAGAACCGATTTCTATTTTATTTAAATAGAATTCTATTAATTCATGGTTGAAAAAATTTGAATTCGATTTTGTTCAAAATTATTTTGTTTTCTATTCACCTTAAATGTATTTCTGTTTGTTTTAATTAACTTAATTTGATGTTGTTTCAAATAGAATCATATTAATCCGTGTTTAAGTGTTGTTTAATCAATGATATTTTTGTCTTTCTTCAAATTAAATACAAATTCCAGTTAATTGATTTAATTTTTTTTCTGTATTAATAAGTTATTTTATAAATAAGATAATTTACTGGAAATGGAAACTACTACTTAGTTCTCTGGTGACTGGAAGCACATCGTCGGGTTCAACAGTAATCAACTATGTTCCAGCAGCTTGGATCAACGGATTTTACTTTTTGTTGTTAAATTTACTTTCTTCACTTACAACTTATCACATATTAAACTCACGATTGTTTTTGGGAAATAAATTAAATTCGCGACTTTTTTCAGAAAACAATCGATATTCATATTTGCATTTGCAATGTTTTGAGAGACCCAGAGATTGAATCATAAAGACAGTTACAGTTATTTTTTTCTTCATTTGAGTTTAATTCAAACTGATTTGAGTTTTGATTTAACATTCTTAAACTTGTTCAATCTTTTTCTCTTCGTAATATCGCCAGTAGTTCGAGCAAAAGGTACTGATGTCGTCTCTCCACCGTTTGAATTGCCTTCCAACATTTCGTGTCCTGTCCACTGGTGTCCACTCTGTTGCCGTCTTGGTCCATCGTTCATCTCTTGTTCGAGCTATGTGTCCAGCCCAACCCCGTTTTAATTTTCTCATTGTGAGGATTACATCTTCAAAATTTGTTTGACTTCTAATTACGTTGTGGTTTACTCGTTGAGAGATCCGCATCTTTAGGATTGATATTTCCATTGACCTTTGACAAGATTGTAATGTTTGGCACCCATACGTCATAACTGGTAGAATCGAAGAATCAAAAAGATATTTTCTTGTTTGGCTTGAGATGTTAAAGCCTAATAGATTTCTTATTTTCCAAAACTGTCGCCAAGCATTTATAATTCGATGCTTAACATTTTTTGTATCTTTGTCAATGAAAGATATTATTTGACCAAGGTACGTATAGTCTTCTACATATTCTAGAATATTGCTATCTATTTTTATTTCTGAGGGATAGCTATTTGACATGATTTTGGTCTTTTTTCTTTTAGTTGATATTCCTATTTTTTTGCATTCCAGAGGTCGTTAAGCATAATTTGTAGTTCTTCACTGCTGGTGGCGATCAATACAATATCATCTGCAAATCTTAGATTTGATAAGTATTTTCCATTCATCTTCAGACCTTTATTTTCCCAGTTTAGTTTTCGAAAAATTTCCTCCAAGGTTGCTGAAAAAAGTGCTGGTGAAAGTGGAACACCTTGCCTTACTCCACGAGCTATATGAAATACAGGTCCCGTGGTTTCTGTTCTTGTGCATGCATTGCTTTCATTATACAGCTTCCTTAAAATTGATTAATTTTTGGTTCTACACCTTGATTTTTTAATGCTTCCCAGATATATACCTCCTCTATTGTGTCAAATGCTTTAGCAAAATCAATAAATGCGAATTATAAAGTTATATTATATTCTTTGGCTTTTTCTACAATTTCATTCATTGCTGATCCATTGGTGAAAACGCAGACCTGAATTCCGCTTGCTCGTAAGGTTGATTTAATTCTAAACTGGTTTTTATTCTATTAAATAAACATTTTGCAAAGACTTTATAGATGCAATAAATTATACTAATGGGTCTGTAATTATTGATATCATCTTTGCTACCTTTTTTGTGGATGAGGATTATTTCAGATTTTTTCCATTGTTGTGGAACATCCTCGGTGACCAAAACATACTCTGCAGCGATTCCATCATTTCCATTACATTTATCATTATTTAAGCCTTGAATTGAATATTCGATTTCGCTTTTTAGAAAACTAGGAAATTCTTCTTCTTGACTTCCAAATTCAACATTTGGGTTTATATAGTTTTCTGAATGCTTTAAATGAGTTTTATACAAATTGCTGTAAAAATCAGTTGCTATCCTAATCTTTTCACTGGTATTTTTTTGCACATTAGCAGATAAAGGCACGATCCATTCTTTATGTGGTTGTAATGCTGCTTTCGCCTTTTTAATTGATTCTGTTGTTTGGATCAACTTTCTGAGGAGGTTGTCGTTGAAGTTTTTTATGTCATCCTGTGAATTTTGTTTAATTTGTTTTCTGAGCAATCTTAAGTTGATTAAGATTTAATAATGAAACATAAATTGGTTTGATTTAAACAAATTTTACCAAAAAATAATGTATGTTTAAATCTGAGTAGATTGGAAGTAAATTTAAATTGAAATCAATTTGTACTCATTAAAACATATAGTTATACATATGCTGCTATTTAAATAACTCATAAGTTCAGTTTTCTCAGAGGTGTAAATTCCGTGATGTATGATCGATTAGCAACAAAAAATCTTTGTTAACATGAATGTGCGGTATATTCGCGCCTTGTAATTGTAAATATCATTTGTAATTATCTTAGTTGAACATAAACTCTTCTAGTGTAGATCACAAACAAATTTCCAAAAAACTCTTTTCAAACTCTTTTCACCAAATAGTCACAAGACCTTTGTTTTCTTATTTTGTTCAGGATGGTTTCAATACTTTGATTTGTATCCGTCAGCGTCAGTAAACATCGATAGAATTTTGGGTTTTGGGAATTGATGAGCACAACTATAATATCCGGCAAAATTTTAAAATCCAAGGTTTTTCCTAAATTTTTTCCATTTTTTGCGGGCGCGCTACTTGAAAATCTGGAAATCCTAGTACTGAATGAACATGAACAAAAAGACTAGTACATATGCTATCCATTTTTGAAAATAAGATAAAATTACACGAAACATTGAGATTTTAATCAGAATAACGATGATAGGAAAGATGAACAAAATCTGTCTATCCGTTAGGCTACAGCCTAAACGGCTGGATCGATTTTCTTCAAACTTAGTACATAGTGGTTTTTGGTGATTCTCCCACATTTTTTAATTTATTTTAAAACCATAAATAACGGTATATACCTGCCATACATTTTTTTTTATCAAAACTACAACTTAAAAAAAAATCAATATATTTCTTTTAGTTAAGGCTACCTTTCGATGGGGAACCCAAAAACTTTAGGACTTGAAAAGGATTATTTCGGTGGTTAAGGCAGTATATCGAAGAATAGATAGACATTCAGCCCCAACCTTGTATTAATTGTAAGTACAATTAGGATAGGGCTTGTAAAACACAACTATGTATGTAGTATAAACTGCGCGTCAAATGTTTGGGGCGACTATTTTTGCCACAGTTTTTTTTTTTTTTTTGATGTGAGCAATATTTTGTTTTTAATTGTAAAAAGATTCTTTATCTTACTGTGAAAGGATATTTCAAATAAACAAATAAAAATGAAATGATACCTATGGGTTAGGATAGTTATACGTATTTTGTCCAAATTCCATAAGAATTTCACAAGTCATATGAATGAACTGCAAATATTGATGTACCAAATTGCGTCACATAATTGAGGCCACTCGAAGAATCTTTAAAAAAATTTACAAAAATGTTTATATATTATTTTTTGTTTTCTTTTTAAGCATTTATTTATTATGATTTTTTTTTAATTCAGGCTATCCAAACGTTACAGACTGTATCTTAAACTAATGATTTTTAAGATCATTCAATGTTTCATCAAGTGTTTTAAGAAACTTTAAGGTTTGAAAAAGAATACAAAATTGAAGCATCGTAATATTTTGTACATAATTTGTTGTTAAAAACATGTTACCTATCGCCACTCCCCCCCTTTTCCTATCATATTGCTGCTTCGAAACGAAAAACACGGGACCAATTTCATAAAAGTTTTTTTGAACTATGTTTCTTGCTATTTTTCATTAATCCATAAATCAAAAGTAGGTAAACAAAGCGAAGCGATCCACCAAGTCTTAAGAAAAAATATTAATAATTGTGAATCTGAATACACACAATCATAATTCATAATTTGTCAAAACCAAAAATTATTCCGAAAATACCAAAATAAATTATCATAATTCATAGAATATGAAGCACAATTCATGCTGTGCGTTGGTCGTGAGAATGCACATTCCAAAGCACATGACCTTCAAACCATTCTCTCACGCATTTTGCTTCAAAATTCACGTGTTTTCAATCAATTATTTTTTTTTTGGAAAAATTCTCATGTCTTTTGGCTAACCCCCATTAATCATTGTTCCATATACTCGAGGTTTGACAGCATTGTCGGGCCTGATTGATTTAACATCTTGTGAACCCAGGTGTGAAAATTATACACACATTCTAAGAATAGTAATATCTACCAAAAGCTCATAGACAAAAGCTGAAAATAAAACTGCCTGGTGTTACGAATTCATTACTCAGCATTCTGTCCATTTCATTCAAGGAAACAAATAAAAATCAACACACAAAAAAACGTCGACTGCCTACTTTTGTACACAAGATTCTTCGAAAAAAGAAAAAGACCTTCATATAAATACAAATTTCAATAAATTCTCACTCTCTACAATTATTTCTATGCTTGTATTTCCCATGAGACTCTTAGCACGGTACCCAAATTCATTAAAAGAACGTTTTCGTAAAGGACATCCAGTCTCTCTAGCATTCCTCGTCAGAAATAAATGAAAAAAATGTATAAACCTCATTCTTTTGAAATAATAGACATTTTTGCTCGCAACCATCAGGACGATCCGCTCTATCTAGTTTCTACATCGCAACTTAACACCACATAATCCGGCTGCATGATAAGGGATTACAGCGATTTTAGCTACTTATAAGGATTATCGTAGCTATACTAGTATATCTGGCAAGGGATTTAAAATGTGCTACAAATTATGTAGCTCAACCATAAGGGAACAAAATTCTTATTTAATGTAAAACACACACAGGACTCAAGCTTAAACTGACAGAAGACACCCAGAACTTCCAATTTTTTGTCACTTTACCAGATCTCAATCACTATTTGGCTCTTCCGATATTAAGGGTGTGTATACAACCATTATTTAACCGCTTAACACGCATCCTTTTGGCCACACACTATACTTACTTAATTATCCAACACGCAAACCGTAAAGAAGCATTCCATATTTCAGTCAAGCCTCGCAGCTTGTTCATCTTTTCAAGGACGATGACGATGATAAGGATGGTGACGACAACGACAACGGAAACGACAAAAATGATGGCGACGGGGACGACGAAGCTAAAACTGCACATTATGAATCTCGAATATTTGTTGAAGTGGAAGCGGCAGCACTGCAACAGAACAAACGGACCATATTACAAGCAAAAACAACAGCAAAACCAACAACGAAAAAAGCATAAATTGAGCTTACGGCCGCTAGCACTCTTTAAGGGATTTCACGATTTTACCATTTAATTCCTTTCCTTGTTCACAAAAGAAAATTTCGCTCCAGGGTACGCAGGATAATTGATTAAAAATCTGTCCTACATTCTATCCGATTGCATACGACCACCAACCGACCGAATCGAGTGTGTAGAATGTGAAGGTCCTTTGGTGGGTTGGTATGGGGGTGAATATACACGGCTAAAAATCTGTGCACATTATTCGCATGAAATCTGAAGTAATGATTTAAACAGGGTGGATATGAATTCAACCTGTAAGGAAAAATAAGAAAGCCAGTAATTGGGCTCTGGACATTGGGTACCTCATATATGGGAAATTTGAAAAGAATGTGACATCTTACTGGTCGGTAATTGGTCAGAAACGGTCAACCAATCCTAGAAATTGGTTAGCCCTAGATAATTTGTTATCAATTCTTAAGGTTTTTAAGGTCACCCAAGGTCACGCGTGGTTTTTGGCACTCAATTTATGGGAAATATACCAAAAAAGTATACCATCCGAAAGATCTCTAGATCGTGATAAAAGAACCAATATTTTCAATAATTGGTCACCAATGGTTTTTTTCTATGAATTTTCAAAATTCGTTTTAGGGCCACAAAAATAAAATTATTGGCATCTTATTTAGGTAATTTCAAAAAAGAAGTATGCCATTTGGAAGGCAACTTCAAGGTCAGTTCGGTTTGCACGGCGCATCGCGAAACAATCAATTTATTGAAGGAAACTATTGGTGAACGCATTATATCGCATCATAGGGTTATTTTTTGTGGGGTTATGTGAAGTCGCTTGTCTACGCAGATAAGCCTGAGACGATTTACTCCTTGAAAGAGAATATTCGGCGCCTCACCAAAAATTTCCTTCAATAAATTGATTGTTTCGCAATAAGTTGCGCGAACAAAACCATTATTTTGGTAATAACTTTGCATGATTTTTAAACGTTGGTCATTATGAAGTGGAAAACCAAACTGAGCATAAATCAAGTGACAGCTATCAAAAGAACAACTCCGAAAAAAGTAATGCCACACGACAAAAAAACACCCTTTAAATGCTCCTTTTTTTTCAGAGATACCTCTCATGATAAAATATTCGTTCATGATAAACCCTGTCAAAAGCTTTCTCAAAATCGACCAACATGATGTATTCAAAGAATTGCAGAAGACTAATATGAATGTGATCGACACAAGATCGGGCACTACGAAATACAGCCTGTTGTCGCTTAAGTGATGACTCTATCCTTTCTCTTAACCGCTCGAAAAAACCAGTGGTCAACTTGATGTGGAAACAAAAAAGCAGCCATCATTTCAGGATCTACCTTCAAGAAATCGCGTGGTATGCCATCTTGTCCAGCTGCTTGGTTTTCTTTAAGGAGTAGGATCGCAAGCTAAAGTTCTGCACAGATTGGTGGGCCAGTATGTTTTCATTAGGACCATGTGCTGATTTTCATACACCTTCTAGTCTAGCTGAGTAGTACGCAAAAGTGCTCCATCCATCTTTTTTGCTGATCTTCTATTGTCAGCAAAAGATTGCCGTTTTTTTCCAACACAGGATAGGCTGTGGTGTTACGTAACAACAAAATTAAATGAATTAAACATTAAACAATGATCTTATCCCCCAAATCACCTTTTTATACATAAGATGCTTTTTAGGCACCAGAGTCACGATTTTAGAATACATTTCAGCGCTGAACCTTATGTATTACCATTACCATTACCATTACCATTACCATTACCATTACCATTACCATTACCATTACCATTACCATTACCATTACCATTACCATTACCATTACCATTACCATTACCATTACCATTACCATTACCATTACCAACACCATTACCATTACCATTACCATTACCATTACCATTACCATTATCATTACCATTACCATTACCATTATCATTACCATTACCATTACCATTACCATTACCATTACCATTACCATTACCATTACCATTACCATTACCATTACCATTACCATTACCATTACCATTACCATTACCATTACCATTACCATTACCATTACCATTACCATTACCATTACCATTACCATTACCATTACCATTACCATTACCATTACCATTACCATTACCATTACCATTACCATTACCATTACCATTACCATTACCATTACCATTACCATTACCATTACCATTACCATTACCATTACCATTACCATTACCATTACCATTACCATTACCATTACCATTACCATTACCATTACCATTACCATTACCATTACCATTACCATTACCATTACCATTACCATTACCATTACCATTACCATTACCATTACCATTACCATTACCATTACCATTACCATTACCATTAGGTATTTAAAAATGACAATAAAAATGTTTTAACAGCTGCTGGCCATATAATGAATTCGCTCAGCGATGCAGATGGAATTTTCTGAACGAAACTACATCAAAAAGTGATTTTCACAAAAAATGTTTGTTAGAAGGTATTCACATTATACGACGTTAACTAGATCAAAACTTTTTAATGACAAACTATTAAGCCATAAACCATTCGGTATTAGCAGTTTCTACCCTATTTTTAGGTGACACGTTGCTTACTTGATATCAAGCTAGCAAAAGATACAGAAAAAAAGAAAACAGCACGATTAGATTACATTTTGCACAACTGATTTAAAACTAACAGCTAAAAAAACTAAAAGCCTTGAGAAATCTAGCAAACAAAGAACAGTTATGATGTTGAAATCATATTCAACCATAAATCATCGAGGACTTTGATCAATGCACTTTGCTAGCTCTGATTTGCTCGAAAACCAGACTGAAATTGTGACAAAATAATTTAACCATTTAAGGTTATTCGATATTTTTTGTGAAACCAGAATTTTCTCCAAGATTTTTTACAGACAAGAAAGAATACTTATTGGAGGGAATCCTGAGCATGAACTATAGGATTAGACTATTTGGCCACATGAAGGCCCTTAGCTATTTGCCAGCTTTCTGGAAATTATAAAAACCCAATGCAATCAATTTTTTTTTTTTGATACCAAACAAATACTTACCCTTAAGGAAAAGTAAACAATGAACCACTGAATCGAAATTTTATCTATAAATGGTGGCTGTTCCTGTTTTTTGCTATTTCATAAAAGGTACAGGGTGGCGCACGAATCGTGCTACAAAAATAAAACGTAATAACTTTTTTTCTGTGTGAGTAATCGGCTTATTTTTTTTTTATTTTGTAGGTTACTATTTAGATTTATAAAAATGGATGCTTGGGATACGGAAAAAAGAATTTGGATAGTGCAACGGTACCATGCTTTGCAGTCCCTCATTTCCGTCCACAGGGAATTTAGGCGGGAGTTTGGCGGTAATCCCCCGAGTAGATGGACCATTATGAGGTTTGTAAACATGTTTGCCGAATCTGGAAGCATCGCACGAAGGCCGTACCATCGAGATGCCAATGTTCGGGTTCAGGATACAATCGCAGCAGTAGCATCTGCAATACAGGCCAATCCGAGCGTTTCGACCCGAAACTTATCGGGGCATATTGGAGTTAGTAGACGGTCATTACAACGGATACTTCATGACGATTTTAACTTGTTTCCGTACAAAGTCCAAATTACTAGCAAGTTAAACCCTCAGGATTTGCCTGTTCGCCTGGAATTTTGCCAAAAAATGATATCAATGGCCGAAGAAGACAACACATTGATCAATTGTTTGTTCATGTCTGATGAGGCCCATTTTGATCTTAACGGCAATGTAAACAAGCAAAATTGCCGTATATGGAATGAGTCTAATCCAGAAATGCTCCATGAGATGGAACTGCACCCAGAACGAGTCACTGTGTGGTGCGCAGTTTCATCAAGGTGTATTGTCGGGCCGTACTTCTTTGAAGAAAACGGTGTAACCGTTACTGTCAATGGGGACCGTTATTAAAAGATGTTGAAGGAGTTTTTTTACCCAGAACTGCGCCGAAGACGTATACCATTCAACAGCGTTTGGTTTCAGCAAGATAGAGCAACTGCACATATAGCCAGACCAGTTATTCGCAAGCAAATTAATTTCTAGGAACTCCACTCTTCGCTGGCCCCCAAGGTCACCTGACCTGACTGCACCAGACTTCTTTTTATGGGGTTATGTCAAGCAAGAGGTATATAAAACGAAGCCCAGGAATTTTACTGAATTAAAGCAGTCCATAACGACAATAATTGAGGCGATCCCAACTTCAACTCTTCAGGCCGCAATGAATAATTTTTTGATCAGGTGCCGCATATGCGTGGGAGAGCGTGGAGGTCATTTGCGGTCTATAATCTTTAAAAACAACTAACTATTTAAAATAAAATTTAATTTTCTAACCAATAAAAAAAAAATAAATGAAATACATCGATTAAAAAAAAAGTTATTTGAATTTCTTATTGTAGCACAATTGGTGCGCCACCCTGTATATACAACTAACAACATAATATTGAAAGTTGTAAGCAAACAAGAAATCTATTCATAAACTACAACGTGAATGGTGAATGGAAGAACATTTAACGACTCATCATTAAATTTCGAAAAGATAAAACTTGATAATTTGGGAACAAATCTTCCTTCTCAATGTAAAATATTGGAAACCACTGATAGAGTATAGGGAAGGGACTTATCCTGTATGTTTTTTTTTTTTGACGGTAAGGGATTTTCTCTGGCCTTGATCTTTTAATTCCGACTCAGTTCGTGCTGGTTTATTTTTAAAATAAAAATTTTAAATTCATCCAAATGGTCCTTGTAAACAAATAAAGTTTTCTAATATTAAAATCCCTTTCAAAATAAAATTGATTAAAAATTTTTAACCGTGTAAATGGTGCCGCAAAAAAAAAAGCAGGCTCCTGATATAGTTTAAAACTTGGTCCTCGCTCCGCTTGCTTTAAATCGCCAATTAAAGTGCCAGAATATGTGTTGGGTATGAGTCTGAGAATCACAGCATATATGAAGGCCGCTATCTATATAATCAAACACCACACGGTTGCAGCTAAAAGCATGCAACAGCGTTACTTTACATGTTTACATGTTACAGAGAAAAACCAAAAAAAAAAAAATTACAATAACTCGCTCATACCAAAGGATTCGAGCACACCATTGCCTGTTTCTATGTCCTTGCTGGGTGGGTTTTATTTTTTTTTTTACGAACGAGCGCAATTTATTTATTTTTTTCTTTTGCCGCGTTTCATTCCGCAATAGGATCCCATATCCCATTGCCAACAGTAAAAAATTCCCATCTACCACTCGAGTGAGAGTGAAGTAGCCGGGGTAGCGTTAAAGTGCAGTGGGGTGGCATGCGGCGTGTGGCAATGGCGTGGCGTTAGTGGCGTTATGACAGGACGACTTACTTAATGCAAAAAGCCTAGCGATCCAGTGTTTTTTGTATCGGTGGAGATAGCTGGCTGGCTGGCTGGCTGACTGGGCTGGCATGGTGGCGGTGTCCTGTGTATTTTATCGTTCTATCTCAGAGAGGTGTCAGGATATTCAAGCAAAATCCGAAACATATGTATTCTGTTTTCATTGCGAGAACTAGCTCATGCGCACATTATGCAAAATGCAGTAGCTGCTCCTGGGGAAAGGTCCTTTTTCGGTACGAACTACCAACGATTTGGTACTATTGCTTGGTTTTCGTAGTGCAGAAATCTGAAGAAGGCGGCAGCTCGCACCGGGAACTTTAATGTTGGGTCTTCTGTTCTATCTCCTGCAATGTGTTGGGTCCTTGGTAGGTACATTTACCTGCTAACTTTGGTGTCGAAGACAGTTGACTGTCGTGCGTTGAGGCAATCGCAGCTTTTAGCAATCGGTGCTTCGTATTTGGTGGCGCACATACTATCCTGTGGTAGATAGAGTGAATGACATCAGGATTAACTTTGCTTCTTCTGTTGGCCTTCTACTTTATTCAACATTTTGTTACAGTGAATCAGTGCATAATTACAACAACAAAAAATATAATGATTGTCCAGTGTCTTCATGTCTGTGTGAAAATGCAATTTTATTGATGTCCTTCATGTTGTGAATCAGAAATCAAAAATTAAAAGAAAAAAAGTGAATGCAAGTTGTATAGTATTATGAACGACGTCCTGCAATAAAGGAATTTAATATTTATAAATGCACCAGACTGCCTGGCGGCCTCGGTCTTCATCATATCATAGGCTCTCGAGTCCTGGTCTGTCGAGTGCGGTTCTTGTTCGGGAGTTTTTTTTTTGTTGTTGTTGAATAGCTTGAGTGTTTCAAAAAAAGTCGCTTCGGCGGCGAAAACGGCAGTGACGTTTTCACCTGTTAATGCAGACACATTTATAGCATTTGCATATAAATATCCTTGTACTGGTATATGGCCGTAGTTAACCTGGCAAAGAGTACCTCGTTTGCAATGCAGGAGCACTGTTGAGGTAAACTTAGAATGCTAATTTATGTTTGATTATGTTGGTTTTGTGTGTTATTGTTGTTGTTGGTGTTGTTGTTACTTTTTTATTTTTATTATTTTGAGCTTAATTTTCTTTGAATATGTAAGGAGGAGTTGTTATTATGGCAGGTATATGTCTATGCAAAATGGATAAAATTAATTATTCATCAATGATACACAAAACTGAAGGAAATAGTCAAAATGAAATTCAAATGAAATTCTGATGATGGAAAGCACACAAAAAGGATAGCCTTGAGGTAATTTTGGGCAACCAATTTAATTACATTCGGGATGACTATTTTATTGAAAATTCCACACAAAAAAAATCTAAAGCTATAAGAAACTATAAAAAATGGTAATTTTATGGTTTTCTAGGAACATTTTTAATTATGGCAATGAAGCAATTAACTTTAGTGCAGGTAGGTATATGCAAATGCTAAATACACAGAATAAATTATTGAAAATTGTTTGTTTTTTAAAGAAGTAATAAATTACATGCAAAATGGAGGCCATGGGAATATTTTAAACATGGTAAAAAAAACTTCAATATTGTAATTTTTTTTTCAATTTTTCATAGAAATAATAGCAATTTTTACCTACACTATAAGTTGCAGTTTAGAATATACTTATTGATAGTTTTCAATTTTGTCTGTACCATGAGCGCTTGAAAGGTTTTTCAAATTAAATTTTTCAAGAATTAAATCTTTAACTTTTATTTATCAATATTTGAGTAAGCAAATCAAAGCACAATAAAACAAAGAAAATAATATGTTAGGTTTTGCAAAGACAAAAACTTCAAACATTCTTAATAAATTAATCAAAACTGTTGCCACAATTGCCTGGAAAAATAAACAAAACAAAACCTTGTTGCCCGAATTATGTTTAAAAAACAATCCTTGGGGTTTTGTCGTTTAAAATTTTCTAGAAAAGGTAAACCGTTAAAAGCTCTTATATTTAGAAAGGTTTCCATTATACTCGTACTTCATATTTTTTTTTTTTTGAAAACTTAAAATCATTTTATCGCAGACACAATTTCTAGGTAAAACAGATCAAAAGGCTGAAATTTCTTTCCAACGAAATCAAAATTACTTTCTACCAAATTCATTCGTCTGTTCACAGTGGTTGGTATGTTTTAAACAAGTTATGGGTATGCAAGAAAAACTCAAACACGTGTGTTCTAAGTAGTGGTTGTTTTCTGTATAAAATATTTAATATCTAGAAATGAAGATATTTACATCATTCACACATGTGTCCTTTTTCGAAGCCCAAATTTGGACAGAAATTCAATTTTCAACGAGTTTTATTTTTGTCTTTTTAGTTTGTCAGTTCGTCGTACAACCTGATTAATACACGACAAGTGTATTATTCCCTCTTGGCACATCAGACCATTGTGCCATATCTGCAAATTTCTCGGGCCAAAAAACCTCAGTCAAAGAAAAAATCCCTATAGAGGAACCATTGGACAATACGAGAAATCAAATAGTTTCTTCAGGGACTTTAACTGGTCACTATGCTTTCTCGATAGTGAAATAGACTCCAGTGCAGATATCCCTCATAGGATAAAATCTTTCAAACCGAAAAAGAACTCATATAGTTTGATTCAAGCTGTAAAAAGGTTATCAGGGAGAAGTAAGCTTCCGATGTTATAAAGCCAACCCTACTAAGGAAAACCGGACCAAGTTCAAACAAACTAGAAGTGCCCCAAACGGTCATATTCAATGAATCAAATTTTTGTATGACCAGAAATTAAGGCAAACAAAAACTCCACTGTCCCAAAAATTGTAAAAATGTTTGGTCAATTGAAAAAAAAAAACATTAATATGTACCACATCGTCTTCAATGACACTCCCTTTGTTAGCTCAATAGACGCTGCCAGATAGTGTCATGATTTCTCCTGTACTTGAGGGCGCAAATGATTTCATGGGACATATCTTCTTTTGAACTCGTGCAGTAGCAAAAAGATCTTTATATACATAAAGCCGCTGGCCTGGATAGTATTCTTCCAATTGTTCTGAAGAGGTGTTCTATAAAGTTGGCAAGGCCACTGCGTAAGCTTTTTTAGTCTAGTCTGTCCCGAAAAAAGGTGAATCTTCTTCTCCCTCTTACTATCGTCCAATTGTACTTACGCCCCATTTTTCCAAGGTCATAGAAACGCTGATAAGCTATCAGACTTCAAATATTAACTTAGCTTTATTTTTCAATCAAAATAATTAATGATTTTGCTTTTTTAATGTCTCAAAATCAATCATTAAAATTTTCAATGATGAGTTTCAATGATAGCTATAACTGGCGTTATGAGACCTTTTATATCACATCTGAAAATTTCATGAATGAGGTAGAGACTTTGTTCAGATAGTCAAACTTGAAATACTGTGGTACATAAAATTGATACTATTTGAACCACCAATTCGATTATTTAATGTAGTGCTATTTATAAATATTTACCTACATATGTATGTATATAAATTTTATTTAAGGTACACTGTGGCATATATGTAATATTTTCTATTTTAAACTCATCAGTCTCTAATTTTCTAATATCCATGTTTTTTCACACACAACTATTCAGAAAAGTTTGCCACAAACGTTAAACTGGAGATCCTTTTTTGGACTAAGGGAAACATTTCTAGTAAAAACATATAAGTTTGTTCGTCTGAAATTTGCATTGCAATTTCTGTTAGCAAAATTGGACGATAAATCAAAGTGAAAGAAAAAAACCAAAGACAAAAATTGTACCGTTTTCCACGAAATAAATTGAATCTGCAACCAATACCAACACGAAATTTCTTATCTATTTTAAAGACAAATCCTTTTTTTTAAGTATGGCATCCAAAAATTAAAAGATTTGAACACAAATATTATCTCTCATTACAAAAAAACATCTTTTTGTCGTATATCTCATAGGAAAAAACACAGATACTGGAAAGACAAATTATTAAAAAAAAAATTGTCACTTTTATTTACTAGATTTTTGCTAGATTTTGCATGTTACTTTAGTATCTGTGCTTCAACGACGCTTTTTTTTCAACTTTCACAAATCACCTTAGCTGGATCCATCCCCTTGATTTTCATTCCTGCTAAATTATATATTACTTAAATTTAAAAAAAAACGACGGAACCGTAAATAAATTAATATGAGTTTTGTTTTAAACTTGCGAATACTTTTAAGCTTAGACCAAAAAAGTATTTTTCGAACTAATTGAATATGGATTAGTTCTTTTTCATTATTCCTTTACAATAAAAAAATTATTATTAATTATGTTGAGGATGAAACATTTTTCTTATAGTTACAGAAAAATAATTAAATAAAAATAGTTATAGTAGTAATAGTTTTTGTTAAATAAATAATATGGGCTTAAATTGTCGTATGTAATATCTTAATTACCTTTTTTTTTCAAATTCACTGTCGTATGTCGTATGCGTTTAGGTAACAAGCAGTTTTCGATAAACTATCACAAACGACAACAGCATATGTGGAAAAATTTACCATACTTTCTTTCATTAATATAATATTTGATTTGTCTTAACGTTTTTAAGTCGGCAGACGCAGACGCTATACGTCCGTATAGTTTTTGAGAACAAAATATTCTAACTTTAAAAGCGTCCCCCCAAAAGTAGTAAATTGTAACATACGACAACATTTCATACCGAAAAAGGATTTAGGGTCATTTTCGAGGAAGGTGCTTTTTATTAATATAAATAGAGATAATAAGCTTTATAAAATGAATCTTACGCCAGTCAAAAAAATTGAAGTCAATTCATTGTCTTCTGATTCAAATATCATGTTGGACAAGTGAACTTCAGAATGCTGAGGGAAATGAATAAACACAAAGTCGTCGAGGGCTTGCAGATCAAACACAACGACGAGAACGATCCGGTCTGTAAGGGCTGTGCATATGGCAAACTACATCGTTCAAATTTTCCAAAAGATGGTGCAAGACGTTCTACAATTCCTGGTGAAACTTTTCATGCCGATCTATGTGGAAAAATGAGTGTCGCTTCTATTGGTGGAGCTAATTATTTGATGCTCTTGAAAGATGACTGTTCTCTTAAAAAAACAAAGCAGATGTTTTTTAGAATCTGATGCAGTTTTATGCAGAAGGCCATCACATAAAGAGGTTGAGAACTGATGGAGGTTTAGAATTTTGTAATGGTGTAGTAAAACAATTTCTATTATCTAAAGTAACTAAGCATGAGCTGTCAACACCAAGAGCTCCAGGACAAAACGGGTTTATAGAAAGACAAAACAGGACGATTGTAGAGAGTGCTAAGGCAATGTTGCATGCTCCAGGTGACGATTGGTATCAAAACAGAATATCTGCTAATTTTTTTTTTTTTGAGAAAGCTGCTAAACACAGAATAACTTTTCCACTACTGAATTATCGGCTTAACAGCAGGCAATACCAGTTTTCTAACAAAATACTTCATACTTCATACAAAAAAGTACTTTTAAAAAGTAGAAGAAGTTATTTTGTTGTTACTTGACTTGATAATATTAGAAATAGTTTTGAACCTCAACATTTCTAAAAACTAATACATATCCCTAGCCCATATAGACCAAATTAGAAATTTTAATGGAATCAATACATATAAACCAAAACACTGTTTTCTTATGCAAAAAAGAAATAACTGCATTGTGTTTCAATCAGTCAATGGATTGCTTTTTTTTTCAAATCTCTCGACATTTCACACATTTCCCAAATCAAAATGATAAACAGAAAAATTTTACTCGCACTCATCGTAAAACTGAAAAACACCCTATGGTTTTATAGTGTAGGTAGTAGCGTTGTCACCTTCAATGGGCTTCTTTATAGACATGCATAAATCTCATAAAAAGTTCAATTCACTTCAAATTGTTCAATATTTAATTTTATTTATTTTACATATGTTGGCACATTTAAATAAGCTATTGGATAGACTTGAAAATCAGGAGTATGTAGGAACAAATACGTGCATGGCTTTTAATTATTGAATATGTTTGTTTGGCCCATAAGCATGCTTATTGGACCGAGAGCTCCAGCAAATTTTGGGTGTGAGTGATAGCAAAAAGGAGTATAGACTTTTGAAAGCTTTTAAAAAAATTGAAGTCTTCTGTTTAAACAATGCGTCAAAAAAAAATATGAATGCAACTTTGAAGGTAATCCGGTAAGCCAAAATTGGTTTTTACTCCTCCCAAGATAAGCTCTTCGGATCACATATCACGGAATCCGCGACCATTTGAGGGTGAAGTTCGCCCTTAGTCAGTTGCAGTCGCTTTTGGAACTGGATGTTGTTGTGTTGTTTAATGGAACTCCGTAACATTTTGTTGACACATGCAGTTCACTCCAAACTGTTCGGTAGTTGTTATTGTTGTCCAGCATGCTCCTGTTTGAAGGGCGAAGTATTATGCAGTCTCGATGTTCCTATGAAGCTGTCTGTAGCTGATGAAGTTCTCTTTGGTTCTGGATGGCTCTATATTTATTAGAATGGGTTGGTTTAAGGTTGATCCATATTGAACAGCTTCATGGTCCGAACCGCTGGGCCCTTTTGCGTAGATAAATGTACAATGTACATGTAGTTCTTTATTTTAGGTCTAACGTAAATAGTTTTCTAGGAAAGGTTAGGTTAAGGCACAGGATTAATTTGGATACATTTAGATAGCAAAATCAAATATTATTTTGATGGACAAATAAAGCTCAAGACTAAATTAATGTTTCTAGTCAAAAAAAAAAAAATGTCAAACATTGGTAAGGTTCCATCATTGAAATAAGAAAAGTCTTTTTTTGTCGATAGTTGGGCCTATTTGAAAATTTTTTTTTGACTAGAAATATCATTTAAGTCTTGAACTTCATTTGTTCACCAAAATAACAAATGATTTTGCTTTCTAAATGTCTCAAAATCAATCATTAAAGTTTTCAATGATGAGTTTCAATGATAGCTATAACTGGCACCTAAGGTTGAGACATAACCATCAGAGTATGATCATCTAGTTCACAATATTATTGCCTTGTCTTTGTTGTCAGGTGAAACTCAAAATGGATTTAGAGAGAAATCATTTTTGTTTTACCTCTAACTCAAGCTATCCATACACGACTTAGCCCTCAGATCCAGTTTGATTTTAGATTGGCTCATGGGTTGCCTAGCAAAATTTGGGTGGAAAATGTCGTCGAAAATGGTTAACTTCCGGTACGTTTTTTCGACCATGACTTAGCTCATCCAGTTAAAGGTTTAAACTAGTATCAAATCAAAGATCATATGGTACTGATAAAGGAAAATAGGGTTGTCACTTTAAAAATGGATACATCATGTACTCTACTTGAAAAATATAGGTTGCCTATCTTCAACTAGGAGCAGGATCCTGGCAACCCCGATTTTTACCAAAAAAATAGTACCTTTGAGCTAAGTGATCTTACGGTGGGCTCTTTGCCTAATATGGATCGGCAACCGATTCACCCCACACACGGCAATTTTGCTCTTTTTGGCTCTGTGATGTATGGCCAGCTTTACGTTATTGTGATGGTGGTGGCTTCACTCGTCCGTAGTCTTAATATGATGTCTTCATTGTTATTGGGAGAAGATATAAAGGGTTCATATGAAAGAAAGGGTTCCGTGAAAGAACACCCCAATGAAATAACTCCCCAAATTAAAAATGAAATAACTCCGCAAAATTTGTATGGAAATGGGAAGTTTTTTTCAAATAAAAGAACTCCCCAAAATTCGGGATTTATTTCATGGCTTTTTGAGGACGTTTAACATTTTTAAACTGAGAGGTAGTTTCATGATGAAATAAGTCCCCAAAATATGCAATGTAAGAAATATTCTATTCAATCTATAATATTTCTCTTCGATTTATGCGTCATCAATACAATAAACAATAGAACAATTTAAAATCAGGAATAAAGGAAAATGAAATTCATAGCAACTGCGTGGGGAATGCCCGCGATGTGACAGATGAATCTCGCATGCCGCCACCACCACCATCGGACCTCCGCACCGCGCTGGGTGCGTTCTACCCATCGCTGACGTACCCAACCCTGCGAAGTACCATTGAAATTCACTTGACACATCGCAGGCACCCCCCACGCAGTTGCTTTGAGTTTCATTTTCCTGATTTTGGATTTTTCTATGATTTTTGTATTCGTTAGCTGCTTATATTGTAGAAGTAATAATTTAATTTTTTGTTACGTTAAATAAGATAATTCATAAGAAATCTTTGGAGACTTATTTCATTTTCAGTTTGGGGAGCCACTTCATGCCTTTTTGGGGTTTTATTTCATCTTCGAAGATGGGGACTTATTTCAAAATGCAAAAACTCTCCAATTTGGCCAGTTATTTTATTTTCAGTTTGGGGATTTATTTCATTGGGAAGTTATTTCACGGAGCCGAAAGAAGTTAGTGAAGTGAAATTTGATAGTAGAATTTTTATTATAACCCAAAAGAAAAATAGCTGATATACTTTTTTAAGATAATTTTATCCAAATAGTCCTTGCTTGTCATGCTAAGCAATAGATTTAGAATGTATGAATGTAAGGCTTTTATATGTTAACCAAAATTTTGTAGAACTAAAGTCTTGCTTTGGTACAAGTATTTTCAGTAATAAGATTTCCTTGTCGTTTTTTTTTATTGAGTTCAAAAAGTTCAGTTCATTTTGAACGAAATAATTTTGTTTGAGATTTGAATTGTGCAGTAATTTTTGAGAGAAATAAGATTAAGAGATAAGAGGCAGAACATTATAAGTAAACTGTTCGCTAGAAGTGGTATTTTTTGTTGATTTAAAGGTAATAATTTTTTAAACATTAATATAAGACGAAGGTCTTATAAAACAGAAACATTTTTCCAGCAAAATCCGTTTAGTTTCAATTTGACAAATATTCACAATTCAAGTTATCCAATTATTGAATCCAGATTGTAACACTAACTCTTAGGCTATACATTTTACACTCTGGTTATTTTACATTAAAAGTATTAAATGAAATGGCATATTTTTATCAAGAAATAATTTTCTGCGTGTCTTACTGAAATCAAAAAGATTAATGGCCTTATGGGAGTATCTTTATGAATGAAAGCAGATAGAAGTATGATTATGTTAAAATAATGTGTTTTATGTGTGTGTTTAAGAAATAAACATTTAATGCAGATGGTCTGAATATAGAAACAAACTTAAAATACGAAAAATCTAACTTTAAGTCTGAAATGAAATTTTATACTTGAGAATAACCATGCAGATTTCTATAGTGTACTTAAATATTTCATTTTTATAAAATAAGAATGTTTGCAAAAAAACTCGACAAACTCATAAAAATTATAGATGCATCTAAAAGTAAGTCAAAAAGGCATCTGTCACGACTGCAGCTTTAGACTGCTCTTCTAAGATGTGTTTAATGGAAGTGGAAAAATTTGATAAGGAAAATAATATAAGTTAAAGTTTATTTGGATGTGTAAGTATAGATCTTTCAATACCATCAGTCGGATGTCCAATATTCGCAACTTAAAGTATCTGCTCATCAAAACTAAACAAAAAAAAACCTTGGCTCCCAAAGTATGCCCACAGTCGTAGGTCTGCATGTTCGAAGGTGTTTCCAAGAAAACTTGAAAACTAGAATCGTTACATGAAACATGCCTTTTAAAGCTATAGTAAGTATCAAGATAGTTTATCAAAACCTCACAAAAAATGCATATATATTAGATTTGACTGTTCTAAACCACCATTGTTCATGTTAAAGAACAACAAAATTATCTTTTTATAAATATTAAAACACTTTTAAGTACGAAAAATTATTTCTCAAGCCGTACATATTATTCTTGATAGGGCAATAAGTATGTCATTTTTATGCCAGTCACTTAATAAATCCTTTCATCGCTTGTCAAGCCCTCGTAAGATTTGAATAATATATTATTTGAATAAAAAAACGCTTTATAATTTATCGTACGTACTCGAATACATATAAGCAAAAGCAAACATTGATTATGATTATAATTCTTAATGTTCACACAGCACTTAGTAGAAATAATTAAATTTGAGAAACAAAACTTCTCATCCTCTCGTCCAATTTTCATAAGAGAACTCCACAGGATTTGGTTAGACTTAATTCGAAAATTTGCATATTTAATATAGCAGTGCTCACGCAATGAATTATATCCATTAAAATTTGCCCATAACTATAAACAACATCACAAAAAAACATACTGACTCGATGGTTGGCTTGGTTGGTTGCTTGGTAAGAATTCTATGAAGGTATATATAATTTTCCTCCAAGGCCGAAAAACAAGGTTGCCCATTTGAGAAAAAGTCTCTTGGTTAAATTCAATGGAAGGCACTCAAATTAAGTTTTTATTAAAAACGCTTAGGTATCTATATAAAAAAATGTATTAAGACGAAATGTGGGGTTAAAATATATTTATCGACTTTGTACTTTTAATTATTTTGATTTTACCATAAAACAAAAATATCCCCATATTTCAAAAAATGGTTTAAATGGTTAAACATTTTTAAAAATTGAAAATAATAAGTAAATGCTTGAGTTTTGTCTAAGATATTACTTAGGATTAATCTGGAGTTGACATCATTATTTATTCTCTCGATTTTCAAACTGAAAAAAAAAATGTTTAAATTGTTTTAAGGTTTTTTACAAACATCGTTTTTGAGCAGTGTAAAGTCAGAATCCCGACTCAAAATTTCGGTATTGTGCTTAATAGGCTTTGTGTGTTCATACATTTGTTTAACCATTAAAATCTGGAGAAAAAATATTCGATTTTTTTTTTCATAGCAAACCTCAAAAAACAAAATAGCAATCTATCATCCATAACTGGATATCTAATGGGGTTGGGACGCATTGTGTTCTTTCATCAACCGACTAAATATGAAAATCCATAGCAAAAAAAATTAATTGTCCAGCCTCAGGGAAAAAATTATTCGATTTTACTTTTTTATAGCAAATCCAAAAAACAAAAAGACCTCCAATATCACCAAATGAAATCCTACGAGGATTGGGGCTCATGACGTTGATTTGTTTTTAGTTTGGCTATGTTAAGTCAAAAATTAGAAACTAGTTTGTCCTTAAGGTAAGAAAATAAAATGAGAGTTTTTTTTAGATTTAAAACACTGATTTGATATATATATAATAATTCATACAGCCAATTTATTCACAGAGTACTTAACCTAGTACCGGTACTAGCCCCTAATTTATTACTCTTAATCGATATGAAATCATTTCGCTTAGCCCTAGTCCTGTCAGCAGCCCCTTATCTATGGGGGGGGGGGCAAAGCAGGGCCTCTGCCCCAGGCTGTAGCCTCTAAGGGTGTCAAATCCGTGTGTGTAAGAAAATTTAGATTTGCCAACACTTAATGAAATAGAAAGAGATGCGGAAATGGAATTCCAAATTGTTTTTCTCAGTCAGCTTTTAGAAATGTTTTTGTATCATTTCTAATATTTCAAATTACGTACACTTCATGAAAACTCCACTTTAAAATTTGTATCTTTACGTCTACTGGTCTACATTGAACATTAAAATAAAAAAAAAAACAATTCCCCATTTGATATTGTATCCTTTTGTGTAGCAAATATGTAAATAGGTCGATAACTTCCTCTGTGTTAATATCAGAGTAAATTCAGAAAGTTTTGAACGCAATAAGTAACCATCGCAGAAATTTTAGCACAAATTTCTTGTACTGAGCCGGAAAGAATGCATTTCTTAAAATTTTCAGGTAGGGGATCGAACCCCTGTAATTCCCATCTGGCTACGGCCTTGTGTTTGTACTGTAGACAGTGCAAATCATTAAAAAAAATGTATCTCCCGGTTACAAAAAATTCAACAAAGTACTTAATGGTATGTCATTTTTTTATTAATCTAAAAAACTGGAGGGGCGCCAATTCAATTTTTGCTGCCTGTCAAATTGGAACCGAGTATTAGTTGGAACTTGGTACTATAGCAAGCTCCTTAAAATCGGCTAGTACCTAGTTATTATACCGATTGCTAGTACTTAAATTGGTACTAAATGATTCCTTCACAGAGGTACTATTGCCTATAGGCCTGTCAGCTTTGGTACCGAGTATTATTAAGGACTTGGTATCAGTTAGAACTTTGAAATCGATAGTCTTACGCCGTTAGAACCTGGATCAGACAAACTTCATTAGCTACTAATTTTCTTTTTTGGCAATTTTCGAAATGTGGAAATTGTGAATTATTCATTACCTTGCGGATTATAGCGTTTAGCGTATTATAGTAGTTTTATGCCAATTCCATCAACCCATTGCCTCCAAAAAAATTTCCAAAGCATTATGCGATACTTGGATCAAAATTTTTGTCCAAAAGACAGAATCATTGCCAGAAGAAGAGATGGCTTCTGTGAACACGTTTTACCGATTTGCTCAGTTCTCACGGAACAAATAATATGCCTAAAGCTTATGTTAATATGTTAACCTATTGCTTGTATTCATACATGACTAAAATTAATTTAATTGGCGTTTGTTTCTACTTGCTTGATAAACTCTGTCCAGCAAAAATTCTTAGTACAAGGATTGTGGGCGAGCTTTTTTTGAAAACAGTAGTGCTTGTGTATATTGCTAAGACACCAAAATTTCTCTCTAAATTGTCATTTTTGCACCAAATTTGTGAATTATATATTGGCCTTTAATTTTTGAATACACAAACATTTTTTTATTTGATAACTCACTCATCATAACTCCCATACTATAGGTACAATCATTATAACGCCAAATTTTGTATAAAATGAAATACAATTCAATTAAACACCCATTCAAAAAAAAAAATACATAAAATTCATCTTTTAATCAACAGTTAAATTTATTATGTATACATATATTAAGGGACACAATATTAATATTTAAAATGCCAAAACAGCGTCAAAATCAGTACTAGACCAGTTTTAGACGTATTAAATTCCATGTTCCGATGTGTGAACTTAGATCAGGTGGAGAAATGTTCAAGTAGGTACTAATTTTTTCTAGGACCGAGTACTAGACCCAGTAACTGGTCTATCAAGACTAGGCACTAGGCTGGTTTAGTACATTTTCAGCAACATTTCAGGTTCCAGATTTTGATTAGACAAGCATTTTATGTACATGAGGGTGGTCGTTATATTCGGGTTATTTGAAGTAATATATTTGGATGGGTCAAAATCAACTCCAAATGTAGTTTCTTATTTTTACCCCCTATAGCCGCTATTAACGTTCATTTTATTCCCTTTGTTATATTCGCATACTGATGACTCGCATGTGCGAAAAACTTCAAAGCATGTAGGTTGAAAGTAGACTCTTTCCACAAGTAAATAAAAAAAATAAATAAAACATAAAGTAGAACTAAAAATGTAAATTGAAAAGCAATTTAAAAACCAACAGTATTTATTTGTTGCTTTTTTGCAAAACCAGAAATCCGTTCATTATTTTCAAAAAGTTCTTTACAAAAAAACAATTTTGCCAAAAATTATTTTCAAACTAAAAATCTAAAAATAAACTTTAAACAAAAATGTTATTTTCTTAAAAACAAGCAGGCATAAGACCATATGCATTCAACATTTGCATACAAATTATAATAGCACTAAAAATTTAAGTCAAAAAAAAAAATACTTAATTGCACACAGTTTAAAAAAAAAAAAAGAGTTTATATATTTTTCAAAGCTTTGAGTTTAAAAACAATTTCTTGCCAAACCTTAATTTGCAAACAAAACATAAAAATAACATCTGGCTTTCTAAAAAGCTAAAAGAAAATACTCTATATTGTTACCGTTGTTTATTAATATAGTTTTTTCTATTCTTTGCATTGTTTTTTTTTTTTTTTAAATCGCCCCACACTTCTGTTCAGTTTTTTTCATGTCACTTTGAAAATGTGATTTGAATGCATTTGGTTGACATTTTTTGGATCTAAACACACTTTTCCTATACCAGAACAGTACAAAATTCATTCTTTTAAAACATAACATTGATACCTCCCGTAAGAATGTACTTAGATCTACAAAGCGTCATTTTAAAAATCTTAAATTTAAATATAAAAAACTTTTTTTCAGTTATTTATTTATATTTTTACTATGCAAATTGTGGGGTAGTTTTGATACTACCCTTCTCTTATGTTTTCGGGTATGCTGAATCTGAATCTCAGGCTTGCGACTAAAATTTCGTGATGCAACATGGAAAAAAATGCAAAAAATTATTCACAAATGCATTTTTTGGGAGTTTTTCACTAATGGCTCAAAAACTACCAATTATTCGAAAATTACATCAAAGTATTGTTGAAAGTGTACACAATTTCCAATTAATCTCTATTTAAAGTTTTTTTCTGCGACAACCCATTTGGACTCAAGCACTATTGACGTATTTTTACTGCACTCAGAGAAAAAAGCTGGAATAACCAACAAATTTCTGGTTTATTATAGTTAGATCAGGTTAACGTCTTAAGCTTTAATGTCGTGTTAAATCAACGTTGGTTTCAGGTAAAGTTAACACTGAGTTAACAAAAAGTAAAACTGTAAATTTTACCAGATAATCCTGCTATTTTTACCTTTAAATCTAGTTAACTTTACATGAAAATGAAGTCCAAAAACATGAATAAATTGTTCAACATCCTGTTAATTTAACATGAAGATCTAGTTAATTTAACATTATTCAATGTTGAATTAACCCTGTATCTGGTAATTATTATATCTTGGATCCATGCTTCTAGGTCCCATCTCTAACACTGCTTACCAATTCATTTTGTATTATTTTGAAAGTATAGACATTTACTACTATGTACATAATTTTATTTTAAAAATACTTTGTGATACTTATTCAGTTTTGAACTGGGAACCTCTCACACAAAGAGATAGTACGCATCCACTAGGCCACTTCGCTGCATAAAAATCTAATCACAACTATCAATAAGTAGAAACTGACCTTGTTTGGATGGCTTGTGTTTGTATGTCCTTTAACACTGGTGTCACGTTGAAATAACCTGACAGAGTGTTTCTTTAACCATGGCTTGTGAGTGTGTTTCAACACTGGTAAAGGGCTGCTTTAACAGTAGGCCAGGTTAAATTTAAATAATTTTATTCGGATGGCATGTGTGTGTGTGTGTTTTAACACTGGTGTCACGTTAAAATTAACTGGCAGATGAGGTTGAATTCAACAGGTAAACATTGTAAGAATAACCATATAAAATGTTACTTCAACCTGATTTGTGGTAAAATAGAAATTCTAAACAAACAGTGTTTAAAAAACCTGATCTCAGGTAAATTTAGCGCTATATTCTTATCAAAATTTCTTGTTTACCAGAATTTAGTGTTAAAATAACAGTTCATCTTCTTAAATCAACTTGACTATGGTAATATAGGCCACCAGACTAATTTAAAATTTAAAATTGAATATAAGGTTATTAAAATCAGGTACATTTCTGAAATGTCTGTAACTTTATATGGGATTATGTACCTTGTAAATTTAATGGGGCCCAGGTTAATTATTTACCTGACTTTTTTCTCTGAGTGTGTTTTCTAAAATCCGCTCGAAAGTACTTAGTAATTACTTTAGGTGAAAATGTTTAATTTTTGTCTATAAGATGGACCAAGATATATTATACACCCATATAGGCCTAAGATGTGTTTAGTTCAAATCTGGCATTGAAATGGATTTAGCATGTCACGTTTTTGACATATTCGAATCTACAGATATTAAAAAATGCGTTTTTATGCAAATTTGGGGTCATATTTTTTTGTTGAGGTAATTTTTTTTGGAAAAAATGTTTATGATCATTCTAAAGAATGGACATTTAACTTTGAGACTCTTTCAGAATTTTTTAAATACCTTTATTTATCTTCGAAAAATTGGAAAAAGGTACGTTATTCGAAAAATCCAGTCAATTTGCATTTTTGTAGCACTTTTTGCAAATTTAAGCCGCAAACCCCAGATTCAGCAATCTAGTAATATAAAATAGGGGAGAAATCAAAATTACTCTACAAAAAGAATTTTGAAGTAAAATGTTCATAGTTTATTACGACCATAAACGTTTAAAAAAAAAAATATCTTAACAAAAAATACAACCCCAAAATTTGTTAAAAAAAAACGCACTTTTTATATCTTTAGATTCGAATGTCTCAAAAACGTAACAAGCTAGAGCAATTCTAAGATCAGATTCGAACTCAACGCATCAAAGAGCATCAGAAAAAATTATTTTGGTTCACAAAAACTCAAATTTTTAACATAAAGTAAGTATTTAAGTGCTTTCGAGCGGATTTTCGAAAACAGTAAAAATACGCCAATACTTTTAATGGTACTTTCATGTAACTTTCGAATAATTGGTAGTTTTCGAGCCATTAGTGAAAAACTCCCAAAAAATGCATTTTTGAATAATTTTTTGCATTTTCCCATGAAGCATCACATTCGGTCAGATTCGGTTTCAGCACCCCCGAACACATAAAAGAGGGGAAAAAACAAAACTACTCACAATTTGCCCCTATAAGAGCCATTTTGAGCACACATTGACTAGACTATGATGTTTTAAGAGATTTTGAGGGGTTCTTTCCAATACCTTTAAAATTGTTTAAATGTCGGAAAGGCATCGACACATGGAATGATTTTAAAATTTGGTATGAAGCAGAAAAATTTTCAGAAAAATATGAGATTTCCTATACGGATATCAGAAAGGAGACATCAGGAAAAAGATTTTTACTTTTCAACAATAGTTGACAAAAGCAAAACCCTTTATTTTGGGTCCAGTATATTTAACAGGATAGTTTTTTGAATTAAGGTTTTTTTAACGATGTGGTTTCGATTTGGTTTAAACGGCCTGGTTTCTAGTTTTCTAAAGAAAAATCAAATTGATTAATGATTAAGCTCTGAACTTAAAAAAAGCCATTAAATATTAACTCTTAACACGGCTAGGTTGATTTTCAACTTCAAGAGGTGGTTTGAAACTATTCTAATGGCCCATTAAGAAGGAAGATGTATCCAAACTTTTACAAACTGCTTAAGGCCGCATTAGCGCTTCTGGTTACTTCCGCCAGTTGTAAAAAAAGTTTAGCAGCAATGCGTTGGTTGGTTGGGACTATGTTATGAATCAAAACCATAAAACGGATTTTTGTGAACATTTGAAAACTTTTTGATGGTTCAAGCAAAACCTTGGTGCCCACCTTACAAAAAATTTCTTCCTACGCCAGTGCATGAAAACCATGTCAACGCCAACCAAAGCCCCTTTATCTCACTTGACCCACTTTATCTTTTGACGAAGAAGCTAGCAACCAAAAGTACCTTACGATATGATTGGAAAAAGGGCCACTGTGGTCATGGACAGGGTTGTCAGATTGTGCTATTTATCTATTTATAATAAATTGATAGCTCAATTTAAATTTCTCAAATTTATGACAAGAATTCGAAAAAAAATAGCCTCATTTTATATTACTTCTTATTACTTTTAAAAAATTCGTTACAAAGGTCCAACAATATATTATTCAAATTCTTCTAGGATTTATGGATGTGAATTTTTTTGAAAAAAAAAAACAAGAAAAACGTGGAATGTGAAGGAAATTTTAGGATTTTAAATGAGATTAAGCTAGTTTGTGGGCTACATTTAGTGCGGCAATTTTGCGCTACAAGGATGCCTAAATTGAACTACACAAGTGTTTCTTGACCTGACAACCCAGGAAACAGAGGACGGAAAGAATATTTCCACATAGAAAACTGACGAATAAAAACATTTATTTCCTTATAGATAGCCAGGCAATATTTAAGCCATTTTGACATTTGTCACGAAGTCAAAACTGGTTGCTTGGAGCCTTTGTCAACTAAGATTGCTTAGTGAAACAAATATTATCCCTTCGATGGGTCCAGGGACACCGTGACATTTATAGAAATGAAATGGCTGATGAAATGGCCAAAAACGGCACATCACATGAACCAAGCCAAACTGTACCCTGGGTACTTTTGCCACTGAAGTGAAAAAAGCGTTTAATTCACCAGAGTTTCTTCAAGGCCGTAAACTATAAATATAGTCAACAACTGACAGGGAATCTTTGGCAAAATACTTCAAAGAAAAAAAAACAGTCTCTTTTGGTTGGAATCCTACGGGTCACAACTCAAAGGGAACCCTCATGATCAGATCAGGCTTCAGCACATTTGACTTATGCAGACGGTGTCAACACAAAGAGGTGGAGGAGGGCTTATCTTACTTTCTCTGTGAATTACCCATCCTTGCTAGAAAAGATGGTTTTGACGATCTGGGTAACATTCAGCATTCTAACTTCATTCAGAAATCAGGATAGTGCAGTGAGGTACCCACTCTGCTTGCCACATTATCACCCCATCTAACCTTACCTAGTGGATCTGTTTTGATATTTATACAAACTCTTAATTACTTACTTACTTACGTAGAAAACAATCAAGCCGAAGTCGTTAGCATTATTTGTTCTCGAGCCTAATAAAATTTAACAATTTTTTTGCAACATGATTAAAAAACCACTGATTAAATTTTTTACTGTTCCTTTTGCATTTAACGACAAACTTTTTTGTCATTTAAATTCAATAAACTCGCATTTATTCGTTCTTGAGATATTGTAAAAGAAACAAATTTTGAAATCGTAAGCACGGACCCACGTACGAACGTTCGTACAAACAAAGACATTTCTATAAAAATGATTCCAATTCTAGGGAGCTCGAAACGTGAAGATACACTCCTCGTCAACTGAATACGCACAAACATTTTTTAATATACTTTATCCATTTTTTCCAAACAGTGATGGTTATTATGCCATCTGTTGATGCTAACTATTCCCTTAAGATGTTAAGCAGATAATTCCGAAAGAATTATCCAAAAACAACCGTGAGTTTTTCTCAACCACTTGCAAAGTGTTTTATATGCAAAGTAGGAGTTTTTTTTCTAGTCAACTGAATAGGTACAACGCCATTTTCTTCGTTGTTTATAAGTTTTTTGGAGTGCTTGACAGTTTAAATTAACGATTTTAGTGTTTTCAGTAAAATTTAATTCTTGATTTCAAATTTTAAGAAAAATGGGTAGATCTACGTGTCTTAACAGTGTTGAAAAAGCTAAAATCGATTTACTTAGAGATCAAGGCCTAACTGGACGTGCAATAGCTGATAAAGTTGGCCGAAGTTTTAATGTAGTTTATTCTTACTTGAAAAATAAAGATGCATACGGCAAAAACATGAAGGGAGGTAAGAAAACAGCAACAACAGCGGCTGAGAGACGAAGAATTTTAAGATATGCATCAAATTCTTTTGATTCTGTGGCAAAAATAAAACAAAAAGTCGGCGTAAACGCAAGTTGCTCAACAGTATTAAGAGTAATCAACAACTCAAGCCATCTTAAACGAATGAAACTTAAGAAAAAACCACCACTTGACGAGAGACGGAAAATGTTGCGATTAGATTTTTCAAGACTTTACATGAGTTGGAAAAAAGAATGGTATCACGTGGTTTGTTCAGATGAAAAAAAGTTTAATTTCGATGGCCCTGATGGGTTCAACTTCTATTTTCACGACTTAAGAAAAGAAAAAAGATTTTTAAAGCGCCATCATAGTCGTGAAGGAGGTGTCATGATATGGGGAGCAGTCAGTTATTATGGAACAGTTGAGCTCGAGGTTGTAACATCAAGAATGACAGCAGCTGGGTATAAAGTAATTTTGGAAAGAAATTTTCCCAAATTTTCTAACATCTTTGGACCCATAAACTGGACCTACCAACATGATAATGCGCCTATTCACTCAGCGCGCATAATAAAAACATGGATAGAGGAGCAACAAGTGCAGTTGCTTCAATGGCCGCCGTACTCACCTGATCTAAACATCATAGAAAATGTCTGGGGATGGTTAGTACGCAAAGTTTATGAGGGTGGTCGTCAGTTCGAAGACAAAGAAACCTTAATTTCTGCAATCAAATTAGCGTGGAGCAAAATTTCGTTAAATTACATTAAAAAGCTGTACGATTCCATGCCGGATCGAATTTACGAAGTAATTAAAAATAAAGGTGGAAGTACCCACTACTAAACTTAAACAAAAACTTGTTTCATTCCATTCCAATACCAATTTTAATTTTTGTACCTATTCAGTTGACTCAAAAAAAAACTTCTACTTTGTATAAGTTACACTTTGGAAGTGGTTGAAGGAAAAACTCACGGTTGTTTTTGGATAAAACTTTGAAATTCTGTTATTTATATGTTACGAACATTTTTACCATCAACAGATGGCATAATAACCATCACTGTTTGGAAAAAATGGATAAAATATATTCAAAAATGTTTGTGCGTATTCAGTTGACGAGGAGTGTATTTGAAAATTTTTGATTTAAAAAATCAAAACCAACTTTCAATGAGAAATTGATAAAAATTTTGAATTAATTATTTAATTTATTTTAAAATTAATTTTATTTTATTTTTCATATTCTATTCATACACCACAAAGAGCTGTCTAGCTCAGGAACTCTTTCGATGTCTTATTCAAAAATCTTTCTCCCAAACGCTTCTATTGAAGACAATTCACAATAGCAAACAAAACAAATTTCTATCTTGATTGACCAAAGATGGTAACCTTACACAGAAACGATAAAAGCAAAGAACAAAGAACGTGCAAACTCACAACATCATCATATATAATTTAGTATCCGTATTGCTACGAATACGAACTAATTCCGAAACTCTTCCAAACCAAGAAACCCATTAAACTGATTATATTGTAGTAAAGAAAGTCTCGAGTGTTTCTGCATTCTCAAAGCAATAAATGATGGTTCAACATTGGATTAATATAAATTGCGGCAATAATACCAATATCCCATATAATACCTGCCTTTATTGTGTTCATTAGTTGTGTCTAGGATCCTATATTATATTTTAATCATGCCGTCGTTGTCGTCGTTTTAGTCCTCCCATTATGTTAAGCACGAGACAAGGACATTGAGAAATCTGAATAATTTTACATATAGATTACGTATTCAAAATTTATTTTTACGATGACACAAAGAGTTGAGACTCTTACATATGATTAGACCAGAATGCTGTAACATCAGCAAAAGGACCAAGGAGGTTACGAATAGACATAGTAAGGAACAAGGAAAAAAAAGCATGGCAGATCCTAGCACATGGTTCTTTGGGTAAAACATGAGATTATTATTAAGGACGTCAACTAAGGGTTGGCCTAAGTTTGTTTTAAAGTGCTTCTGTGGCAAGGATTAACACTATTAAACTTTGTTAAGTGGAGATAAAAGTTAAACTTACTACATGAAAAGGCAGAGCATTTTTAACCTACAAAGTGGATGAGGAGCATTTTTGTGGACATTTTGTAGAGTACCAAATTGCTGGTAATTCAAATATGTTTACTTAAAATACGGGCTTGTGCTGAAGGCCGAAAGGAGCATGTGTTTTTTGTCTCGTGTTTTACCGTTGAGAAGCCACTTCAAAGGATTAAAATGTTTTTATGTGTGATATTAACTATTTTGATGGCGATGTTTGAAGCAAGTTACCACAAGTTTTTGCAATTTTTTTTGCACATTTTTATGCTTGAGGTACTAAATTAATTAAAAAGTTTCTTTGACATTTAAGTAAGTTTTAAGTTCAAGTTTTGAGTTTGACCCTCTACAAACTTGTCCCTTATCAGATTATTCAGACTGTGGTTTCTTAGCGAGAATTCTGAAGTATAATATTATGGTATGTCAGAAACGGTTCAGTGGAAAACCATTATCGGTAGAGATTTCAGAGATTTTAATGAACCTACATAAAGCATCTCTTTAGAGTAAAATTTGATGAGGCTCTAAATTAAATTCTTGTTCTCCCTATTCAATATAATTCTCCTAATGTTCTTGTTTTCCGCTGAAGCTTGTTAAGGTCAGATCCAGACTTTTCCACAGGGTGGGTTCAAATCATTTTTAAATTCTTTAAAGTATATTGCACTCAAAAACTAGTATAAGAACAGTTTTTTAAGGCACATAATACTTACTTACTGGGAGTAACTATTCATTTTATAAGTTGTTTGGCCAGAGAAAAGCAATGATTAAAGTTTTTTTTTCAAGAACCGCAAAAAAATTATAGATACTGAAAGGCAGGGAATACTAAATCCCACAAATGTTTTACAAAACAAACCTTTTCGAACACATTATTGGAGGGATTTTTTATTTTAAGATTATAATAATTTTGTAGTTGCGAGATTTCGTAACCCTATAGATTTTAAATGCAAATTTTTTTCTCATGATTACGTACCAAAACTGAAAGGCCCCTAGATCGTGATAAAAGATGAAAAAGTCTTAGTGATTTGTCATAAATTTGACTTTTAACTTTTTTCGCGAATGAAAAAAATTACGTTTGTAGAAAATCTTCAAGCCATTGTCATGGCCCCATTCATTTTAACACTAGAGTACACGCGCCCCTTGGACTGCTATGGTAGTCAATTTTAAAATGTCAATAACTTTTTTGTGGATAACTTATACACAAAACCAGCGGTTTCCAAACTTTTTTGAGCTCTGGAAAACTTAGAAATGTCAAAGTATATTTTGAAACCCCAACACTCTTAATGATACCCAAAAATGAAAGACAAAACATTTAAAAATCTTTTTTATTTTTACTAAAGACATTCTATGAAAGCTAGTGTGATGAATGAAATAGTTTCATTGGTTGATTAGTAAATTGTTTTAACGTTTGGTTCTATGCCCTAAGGCTGTATTCGAAAATCGAGGGAGCGAGAGCGATCAATCTGGAGCCTGAGTTTTTATCATAAATGAGGAATTTAGGAAAAACACTATTGGTTCTTCTTCATTTTTTTCTCTAATCGGGTCCAAAACCCTGATTTCTATCGATTGCCAAGGAGATTTAGTAATTGATAGTAATATCTATCAGTGAAAACTCAACTTCAAAAAGTACCTTTGGGACAAAATATTACAATTTTTTAATTTTTCATACAAAAATATATTAATTCTTTGGCGTGTTCAGGAAAATGAGATCTCAGAAGGCTCGGCGAATCCAATATTTTTTTCTCAGTAATTTGACAGAAATTTTGCTGAGAAATCATGTTCACTTGACAAAGGTTGCTGGGGCCTCTGAGGTCTCATTTTCCTAAACATGCTTATTTACTTGGCTTAGGATTAAGAGGTGACATTTTCAAAAAATGCTTTTATGTAAATAACGGGTGATTTTTTAAGAGGTTTAGAACTTTAAAAAAAAAACACAAAAAATTCGAAAAAATGAATGAAATATTTATTTGAATCGATAGTTTGAACCTTGCAATTTAATGTTTAAAGCTAATTTCATGCAAATGTTGACCGTGGCTGCGTCTCAGGTAGCCCATCCGCTGAGTCCAATTTTGGCATACTCTTTCACACATATCGGCCGGTATCTCACGAATGAATGCATGGATGTTGGCTTCCAGTGCGTCAATCGAAGCGGGCTTGTCCCTATAGACATTAGCCTTGACATACCCCCACAAAAAATAATCTAATGGTGTCAAATCGCACGATCTAGGCGGCCAATTGACCGGCCCGAAACGTGAAATTAACTGTTCACCAAACTCGCCTCGCAATTGCGCCATTGTTTCGCGTGCTGTGTGGCATGTGGCACCGTCTTGTTGAAACCACATATCATGCAAGTCAAGAACTTCCATTTCGGGCAAAAAAAATTTTGTTATCATCGCTCGGTAGCGTTCACCATTGACAGTAACGCTGCGATTCGCATCATCTTTGAAGAAATATGGCCCAATAATGCCGCCGGCCCATAAACCGCACCAAACAGTGGCTATTTCGGGATGCATTGGTAGCTGTTGCAATGCTTCTGGCTGATATTCACTCCAAATGCGGCAATTATGCTTATTTACGTACCCATTCAACCAAAAATGAGCCTCATCGCTGAACACAATTCTTCGATAAAAAAGCGGATCCTCGGCCAGCTTTCCAAGAGCCCATTCACCAAAAATTCGGCGTTGTGGTAGGTCGGCTGGCTTTAGTTCTTGCACCAGCTGTATCTTAAAAGGCTTTACACTCAAATCATTCCCCAAAATTTTCCACGTAGTGCTGTAACAAAGACCTAACTGCTGGGAACGGCGCCGAATCGACATTTTGCGGTCTTCTGTCACACTAGCTGATACGGCCGCAATATTTTCTTCACTACGCACAGTACGTAAACGTGTTGGTGGTTTAATGTCCAACAAAGTAAATTTGGTGCGAAATTTGGTCACAATCTTCCGAATAGACTGCTCAGAAGGTCGAGAATGCCGACCATAAAATGGAAGCAGCGCGCGATGAACATTTCGAACCGAGCACGAATTTTGATAGTAAAATTCAATAATTTGCAAGCGTTGTTCATTTGTAAGACGATCCATGGTTAAATTGCAAACCAAACTGAAGCTGTTTGACAGTGACACAAGGTACTAAACACACGTCAGCTGTCAAAACCACTGTTGCCAAAACCAAACCAGCTAAAAAATCACCCGTTATAAGCTGTATCCCAAAACCTACTAAAAGACAAATGAATACAACAAATACAGTCTGCTTCAGCGATGCACATATGGAAACAAAAATCAAAAAATTAGGCAGGCATACCTTTATTTTGCTTTTGAAATTTTGTGAAGAAGTAAAAGTGTCACTTTTCTCTAAAGATTTCTGTAAGAAAAGCTAGTTTTATAAATAATTGATCGTGTCATACATAATAAATTTTATTGGAAAGGTTTGCCGATGAAGATATATTTGTCTCATGTTGGAAAACCTTCAGCATATCATGAAATTTAAATAACCAAAATCCCACAAATAGACCCCCCTTTTTTTAATGGTGCTCCACTAATATTCTCAGACGAAGTTAAATACTTGGGTCTCATTTTAGATGAGAAGTTAAGTTGGAAACCTATTTCACTTTTCTCTTGCAAAAAGCCATCGGTAATAATTGGGCCTTCAACCACGAATTATTCACTGGCTATACATTTTGGTAACTAGACCGATTCTAATTAATGGCGTGGCAGTATGGGGGACAGTAAGTAAAGAACTGCGTGTCTATGCATAAGTGGAGCACTGCGGTCGACTCCGTTTGCTGCATTAGACAGTCTACTTCATCTGACACCTCTGGATATTTTCAGCAAACAAATGGCCACGAACATAGCCATTTGCCCAAAAGCTTCTTCACAGTGGATCAATAATGAGATTGCCACTCCGCTATTCTGAATTCATTCGAATCACTTCCAAGTGACACTGACTACACAATACCACTAATCAACTTCGACAAAAACTTTGAAGTTACCATGCCTTCCAGATCCACCTGGGAGGATGTGGTATTATTTAAAGATCAATCGATTCACTTCTATACCGACGGATCGAAGACCAAAGATGAGTTTGGTGGAGATGTGTACTCTGATAGACTAAATTTAAAGTCTCTCAATCCGTCTTCCTAATCACTGTAACGTATTCAAGGTGGAACTTCTAGCAATAAAAGAAGTACTATCTAGGCTCAAAGAAAACGTGATACCAACATCGGATATCCGCATCTTCTCTGGTAGTCAAGCTGCTATTAAGTCTCTGGACTCTGTCACTATAAACTCTAGAACTGCCCTTTACCGTCGAGCATCTCTGGTGTAGATAGCGCAACAGTTTAATATTCACATTCACCTTTGTTGGGTGCCAGGCCATAGTGACATTGCAGGAAATTGTAAAGCTGATGAACTCGCTAGAAGTGGAACATTACTACCCATTTTATCTGAAAGGACAAATATCGCTACTTGTAAACTTTTGCTGAAGCAGTATGCTTTGGAGAGAACAAACATAAGTTGGAATAATATCATTACTTGTTTGGCGACAAAACTAATATGGCCAAACCTTGATTTAAAGCGCTCCATGTGTTTAATATCTCTAAACGGACTACACATCAGCTCTGTTGTATAGTTGTCATAACAAGACACTGTTTAATATGTAGGCACGCAAAGTGGCTTGGCATACCTTCAAATGATTTTTGCAAAAGCTGTATGGACAAGGAGGAGGAAGCAACGATTCCTCACCTTCTCTGTACATGCCCCAGCACTTACCGAACAGACGTAGGCTCCACTTAGGAGACTACTTCTATAACGATCGTAGTGATCAGGCAAATTACCGAAGTGACCGACATAATTAGTCTCTTTAGCTTCGTCAGAAGCTCCAAGTGGTTTAACGAGTAAGGAAGGAGTTCCCCAGATTCATGTGGCATCACAATGGAACAACTCAACTCTGGTCTAAGTGTGTCAGTTTTAATTTACTGACAGCCACTTCTACCTAACCCTAACCATGGATAGTAGGTACCGTTGAGTTCCTAAATCATTAAGTATATCAAATTTCATAAATTTGTATGAAGACCTCGCGTGGGAAATTATTTTTGTGGCCTTAAATTCTTCTAATCACATTCTGAGCGCAGGCGTGGTACATAGAAAATTATTCGTATTTTGTTTCGTCACCCCCGTAACAAAAAAAAATTTGGTTATTTCTAATATTTTTTTTTTTTCACTATCACTGTCTGCCATAAAATTTATATTAATGACATCATTCCCTGGATAACAAATAGGTATGTATAATTTATAAGATCATAAATAGGTACATCACAATGCTAACAATCGAAACGTTAGTATTATAAATTGAAACTAACAAGGCATCATGTCAAATTATGCTAAACAAAAGTCTTTTCAAAAATCCTTGCACATTATAAGCATTTTTATGTACGTAGTATATAAATCCAATTTAAGTATCAATTTTATATTCAATCAAAGATGAACCAAAACATCCCTTAATAGGTACCTACGGATCGGATACCAAACAAGGAACAAGCAAAAAAGAAATTTGCAAACTTTGGGGATGTTTTTTAAGAAAAAAACCTAACATTAAATTCAATTATTGAAGAAAATACCTATGATACACATCAGACGAATGAAACCCCAGCAAACCATCACAATCCAAAGTTTCGCTCTATTCAACCTTTAAATTATGAAAAGATAGATAACAGCAACCCTTTTAACTCAACAAAAAAAAAGGAAAAAGAACAATAAGTAAGTAAGGAGAACTGGTGTTTCTTTTTTTTTTTTTTGTGAAAAAGTTTGTCTTTATTTCGATTGAATTTTCTCAAAAGAATAGTGAGACTCGTGCGTTCTCCTACTTAAAATTCGACCTACTTGTCGAGACAAAAGACGGTTGAATGAAGCCAGCACATTGAAACTGAAAGACATATCTAGTGATGGATGTTTTATAAAAATAAAACCATTTTTACTTGCAATATTGTAGCTACTTTTAAGGTTAGTTGTGGGTTCGTAAAGTTTTTTGGTTTCATATCTTCTATTTTAATGGAAAAAATATCTGGCGATTCTCGTATTAAGTTCCACACATGAATAATCGATTTAAAAGGATTTAACGGTCCTTGAAAACTAGTTCAGAACTAGAGTCTAAAAATTGTTCTAGTAATGTTTGGGGTCTTTTAATCTTTCCTACATTTCTCAACGAGAAACAAAAAAATTGTCATTTTGGTACTTGTTTGGCATCATCTTTCAATTTTCATCGTTTCTCGACCGACTTTATCGATGCAAGAGTTACAAGATGTGGGCAACAGGTAACATAAAAGAAAACAATAAACTCCATTTTCCCTATGAGTTGAGTAAGAATATACGACCTGTCAGTAGCATAAATGTATACAAGTAGAAGTAGAGTTTTATGCTGTGGAATAGAAATTTATAAAAAATAAAAAATGACTCGATTCTTCTAAGACTTTTTGTAAAGAGAAGAGGTAGTCTGATGGTGATGATGATGATGCCAGAGATCTTTTGATGCAAAAGCAGTTGATGAAAGGTCTTTGAATTTATTCATTCATTCATTCTGTTGGTCACGTTTTCACTTGAAAAAAATATCAAAAAAATTATTGATTTTTTTTTTCTAAATGTACTTTCTTTGTCTAGATTTCCAGCATGATTTTTTGAGAGGAGTAAATAAATAGTAAATCCAGAATATTGCGTTATGTTTTTTCTGTTTTCAATTTATTAGAACAGAATAAGTTCAGTTCTGAGTATCAACAAAAATTTTGAACTCTAGCTGCGCGTTTTGCAGATAGCGATTCTTTACCAATTTGCATGAAAAAATCTTGATAGATCTTATCTGAATCTTGAACTGTGACGTTGTTATTTTCAACTAATGGCTCTTCAGAAAGTGGAGGAACTTTGGTTGAGGTCAAGGATGTGATGTCAAAAGTTGACTTAGCGTAATGGTGATTGGATTGAAATGGCCATAGTTGGTGGATAGAGATGGCTAAGGCGTGGATTGGTGTTAAAAAATTAATTTAAGAAGTTCTGATTCCAGTACCTAAGAATCCATTCAATTAAGAAAACATACTATGAAACTAAACTTTAGTCTAATAAAGCTGCTGGAGCTGATGGCCTCGCGGCCGAGCTATTCAAAGCGGCTGGCGATTAAATTGGTTTGGATTATGCAACAGCTCATCTGTAAAATATGGTTGGAGGAAAGCAAGCCCGATGAATGGAACCTCATAATTATTTGCCTAATCCTCAAGAAAGGTGATCCTCTGGGCTGCACCAACTACAGAGGAATTAGTCTTCTTAACATCGCGCACAAGATCTTCTCTGCTGTTATCTGTGATCGCCTGCAACCATTCGTCAACAACCTGATAAGTTCATATTAGTGTGACTTTAGACCATGGAAGTCCACCATCGACAAAATATTCGCACTACGGCAGATCATGGAAAAAAACCCAGGAGTTTCAAATCGATACCCACCACCTTTTCATCGATTTCAATGTCGCGTATGACAACATTTATAGAGATGAACTCTATAGAGCAACAGGTGGCGAATGCAAATGGAAGAGAACCAACTTGGCGTGCAAAACTGGAGATAGTTCGCTAGAAACTGAGCCGGCTGGAAGAAGTTTGTTGGTTGAGGCCCTGGTCCACCCTGGACTTAAATAAGTAGGTAAGTAAGTATACCATTTGTGAAATTGAAAAACTCCAATTGGTTTTTTCAAAGTAACGAAATATATTCATCAAGCTAGGTATGCGGTTAGTTGGACCAGGCGGATCAACTTACTCCGCTGCCCGCTGAATTTAAAAAAAATGTTTTATATTGGAAAAAACTATGAAATTTTTTTAAACGGATAACGTTTCGAAAAGGAAGAAGAATTGCTTTATGTTGCTATTGTTGTGTATGGAAATATATTCCGAGAGTACTCGGCGAAGAGTGGGTGCAATGCCATTCTCCCTTAAATTGTGCTTTGGAATAAGTTAGTTTGGGACCAAATTTAGTTTAAATTAATAGCGTTTATGTCCTTAACAGAGCTTCTCTTTTTGATTTTTTAGGCTTTGGTCCAACTTACAGTAAGAAAATATAATACTTCAAGTAAAGGGTTGTCCAACTATCCCCGTTCTACCCTACTAGTGTCCTTTTCGCAAGTTTTTTGTTTGTTTGAGGCAAAGAAAAGTTCAAGTGAAACTCATAATAGTTTTCAAAATGCTGGTGGAACATTCATTTTTGGGGTGAAATATTTTCCAAGTGAAACTCACAATAAAACTGCACACTATGAAGTTTTTATTTTGTTTTGTCTAGTAGTCACAAGGAAACTAGATCAAGACGGTTTGTAGATACGCCAAAGGCAATTATTAAATATTAAAAAAATGACACGAGGCTCTAAGAAACCCTTGAACAAGCTCGATAGCCTAATTTAGAATTTTTTGTTGCTCAAAATTGGACCCGAAAAAGTATACCAAATAGTAGCCCTGTAACATTAAAAAAAATGTTTTCATAACTTATATCACAATTTATTTTTATTTAAAAAAAAACAATGAAAAATAAAATACAGTTTTTGCTCATAAAAGAACAACAGAGAAACTGAAGTTTATTGCGGTTGATTGAAATGTCAAAACCAATGAGTATATATGTCCCCTGTTACGTCTAACTCTTTTCAAATTTTTATATCTGGGTCGAATTGCCAAAGTAACCACTTTAAATTTTGGTATACTTAATTGTTCGAAACGTGAGGCGGTAATTCCAAAGTCACATAATATTCAGTTCAAATAGTTGATGCGGTAATTCGACAAAAACGTCAAAAAGAGTTTTGAAAACCTTGGCCTATTAAGTAATGAGCAACTGGTCTGCCGTCTCATACATTTTTGTCTTTCTCACTCATTATGTTCGAAAAGAGTCAGACGTAAGGCATTGTGTAATAGGGGACATTGAAAAGAGTTAGAAGCAAGAAATCACATCGTAATAAAAGACTGCTCAGTGAATAAAAAGTGGTGCAAATTGTGGAATGCTTAAGAAGTTTGTTGGAGGGGAGAAAAGTGTTTTATTTATATTTAAACACAATACAGAGGAACAGACTTTAACCTTTAAAAAAAATGTTCAATTCATAATTGTATATATTATACCTACCATTTTTCTAAATATTTTTTTAAGTGCTTTTTCAGAAAGTTGGCCCCCAACCAAACCCTACAACCATCTGGTATTTTGCATTCAACAATATTCTACAAACAAGATTGAATAATGAAAGACAATTACTACTGTATAAAGTAAAATAAAAATTAAAAACCAATTATAGATAGATGTACCAGCTTTCTTCAAACGCTGAAACTTATTAATCCTCATCCTACTTCAAATCTTGAACAAAACACAAACAAAATGCTTAAAAGTTAAGCTACCTGCTCAAATAATTCTTTGAAAAAGAAATAATATACTTATGTTTCAAATAAAGAAGTATAAACATCCCTGGAATTGTGTTGTTTATTTGCTTGACATCTTTTATCGATTCATTTAGGTTTATTCTAATCCGATTTCAAATAACTTCATAAAACCTTCTTCCAACAATAAAGTTAAGCAACAAAACAAAACAACAAAAAAGGAATAGGTAAAAAAATAAACAAAATTTTCATATGTCTTCTTTCTGTCTACAAAGCAATTTACAAACACTATTTGCCATCTCAAATTCGAATAAATATAAGCTGTGCCAAAAAATTACTCAACCCCGAAACACAACCATTCCTAAACCTTAACATACAAACCACTTCCGTTGCCATCCTTATTATGGCTGTGGAAAAACATGACAGGCTATTCTGCTAACTTTTTCCGTCTGTTGGTTTTGAATTTGATTATCAAGAAGGGTGGGTGCGAGTACAAGCGTATCTTCTTGGAATTCTACAAAATTTTCTCATCCTATTTTAATAGCTACACTGAATAAGACAAGCATGCTTATATTTGTTTAACATTCTGAGGCTCATTTTGAAAATATTCAATTAAAAATGAAGCATATATACATAATTTTTTAATATAACGTAATAATACGGCCTACAAAAAAATATACATAAAATTGTGCATATCTTTGGAAAAACTTTTGTGAGAAATATCATTGATATTATTTTCAGTGCAGAGACGAAATTTGCACCACGCTGATTTACAAGGAAGGGCAATGAAAAGGGATTTGTTTGATGATATGATGTGTTGATTTTGTGGAGTAAATAAAGAATAGGAATATCTAATATTCAAGAGCTCTAGACAAATCAATATATTTGATTATGCGATGTACTTATTCTACTTCTACTTGTATTTTGCAGGAAAAAAGAGTCTATAAGACCATAGTTCTGTAAGAAGTAAAAAATTGAATTTCTAGCTGCTAGATTTTAAATCTATTCTGACTAGCGATAGCGGTCCAAGCTTTATGCATCGCTTGGCTTGCGTCATATCTCATATTAAACCAAGCTCAAAATAAATAGTTCTGGTGCACATTTAAAAGAACAGAGCGGGCAAAATTATTTAATTGAACCTTGACGAATCGAAAAATGGGTAGGAGGATAATTTGCCGTTAATTAGTTGTGACAATTTCGAATTTGTCGTTCAATGATTTCTATTTTGTTGGGTGCATTGCTAACTTGACAAATCACGAAAAGCGGTAAAAAAAATTCCTATACTCAATGCCTTATTATTTAAAATTTTGCCATTAGTTAGTCTTTAATTTCTTTTCAATCATATTTGATCGCGCAATGTTTTCTATGTTTTTTTGCTTGATGTCAAGTGAGCAAAGTATCACATAAAAAAGGCGTAAAATCTGCCTATACCGAATGGTTTATGGTTTATAAATTGTCATTGACAAGTCTTGAATTAATTTTGACAGTTTCGAATTTGTCATGCACATCAACTACCTCAAAAAGTGGAAAAAACTGTTTAAACCGAAAGATGTATGGTAAGTAATTCATGGTTATTTAGTCGTTAAAGTGTTGACGATTTCAAACTCGTTGTTCTATGTTTTCTATGATTTTTTGGCAAAATATTTTACTGTTCAATAATTTGAATTAGTCGTTAATTAATAAACAAAATCAATTTTCTCCTGCAATGTTTTCTATGTATTTTGTTTTATTTTTCTAAATTCATATGAAATCAGCAAAGAAATTAAATTCAATTATTAATTGAATAATGATTTGTCTTTTTTGGTTGTTTGGTTGTTAAGTTGCCTTACTAACTTAACACTCATGTTATAACTTGTTTTGGATCAAATAAAAGCTCCATAAATAACATGGAAAATAAAAATAAATATTTGGGGTACCCAATCAATCAGACCTGTATAATCTTTCAAGTACAAGTACCAGTCAAGTACCCAGTACCTTGTACTTGTACTTGTACTTGTACTTGTACTTGTACTTGTACTTGTACTTGTACTTGTACTTGTACTTTTACTTGTACTTGTACTTGTACTTGTACTTGTACTTGTACTTGTTCTTGTACTTGTACTTGTACTTGTACTTGTACTTGTACTTGTACTTGTACTTGTACTTGTACTTGTACTTGTACTTGTACTTGTACTTGTACTTGTACTTGTTCCTATATTTATACTTGTAGCTATTCTTGTACATGTACGTACATGTACTTGTACTTGTAGTTGAAAAAATCAAGTGCCATGTACTTGGTTGTACCTCGTGGCATTATGGTTAATGCGTAGTACTTTTAGTGGGAATTCTGACCTCAAAACGGACAAAAGGAAAACCGACTGGTTTTGTTTCTTCTTAAATCCTATAGCTATTTACAAATGATATAATATATAAAACTAAATACTTAGGGTATTCATCCAACAGCGTAAAGTCGTGGGAAACGTAGTAAAGTTCAAAACTGCGTAAATCCATTAAATTTTCCAAACGAACTGTGATAGAACTACGAAGCTTAAAGCTTGGCAACTGTAGTACTGTGCTGTATACTTTGAACAAAAAACTTCATAAAGTACTTGTACTTGGTGCTATTCAAGCACCAAGTACATGGCACTTGTATTTTTTCAGGAACAAGTACAAGATACTTGGTTTTAATAAAGTACTAAAGTACAAATTTACTTCAATACTTTACAACTCTGTAATCAATGTCATTTTCCATTGGAAATGCAGAACCACTCGAAATTAAAAAAAAATCTTCTAAAACCATTCCATTGCATTGTAACAAAAACCCTTTTCTGACTATTCTGATTTATAGTTAACCTATTTATTTAAAATTCAATATCTCTTAGAAATTTGGAAAATTTGAAAATTAAATACTTACAATGAAATTAAATATTACGAAATTTGAAATAAATCCCAATCTGAACATCAATGGTCATTCAATCTGAACTCCATCGCATAAAATGATTGAATAAGCTAAAAAAAAAAAAACTAAAATAAAATAAAAACCACATTCCCAGCATATTTGAATGGATACCCAAATAATTTTAAAGCATTAAGCTAATGCAAATTAAATCACAATTAATGTTTCCGCACCCAAACCACAACCATTGCCGAACCAAACCAAAACAAAAAAAAGAATTGCTTTCGCACCAAGCTGATGGTTTGCGGCTTTGCCTGTTGAATTGAATTCAGCCTGTAAGCTTTTTTTTTTGTTATTTTTGTCTGACCCAGTTGCACGGTTGAATGATAAAAAATACCATTGTTTTAAATCGACTGACAAAATTAAAATCCAATTTTAAATTGAAAAAACATCTGACACTTTTCCATTATTTTTTTTTTTTATTTTTTCCAAATAGGCAATAAGCTTACACTACGGTGACCATATTACGGAAGGTGAAGCACTCGAAAAAATGGTAATTATTTTTATAAAAACTATTTGATACATTGGTATACTTTTGACAAAAAAAAAAGAAAACAATGCAATTATTCTAGAGAACTGCGATTTAACACAAATTGAGTGGACATGATCCGAAAATGATACTTAATTGATTTTGTCAAAATTAAATCGTATAAACATAATTATCACAAAAAATATGATTACAATAGCATAAAAGAATTGTACTTTGTTTTGTCCCGTTTTGAATAGCATCGAATGGGAGCATTCAAAATAGTGATGGGAGCTATTGAATAAAAACTATCGAATTATTCGATAGTAGCTAAATATTCATTTATTCGATAGTACCTAGTCATTCATTCATTTAGTAATGCAATTTTCGTTCAATTACTTTTTCACTCGATATTAACTTTGAACGATTTTATCATATACGTTCGTTCAATTACTTTTTTAAACGATAGCTTGACCAAACGGTGAACGATTTTGAATTACTTTTTTCGTATTGTTCTATTTAGTTATTTCTTTGGCTATTTTCGTTCATTTCACATAGTTTCAGTTTGTTTATCCTACTAAATTTTCTATGCGTTTTGCATTGAAAAGCTTTGAATAATATTGTTACTTTAATTTTTGATATTTGAGTGAGACTCGGTATTTTTATACATAAGATTCTGTGAAGTTTATTAATTCATCGATATCGTGGGCATAATCTGATGGTATATTTCGGTTTTCTAATTGTCATAGATTCTGCTTTGAAATCCAAAAAGCATTTTAGTCCAAATATCACCCAAAATACCTTAAATTGTTCTTTCCGGAGCAATTAATAAAATCTCATTTTTTTCAAAAAATTTTTGAGGTTTTCTATTCCATTGACATCGCAGCCATCCTTTGATGGAATTTGATAATTTATGGTTTGATAAATGGAAAACAAACTCTACTTCGAAGTAGAACGAGTACCTATTTTGTTCAAGGTTTCTCCCAAAAGCCCTAAAATTGTCCTTTTCTAGAACAATACATAATATCAAATTTCTTCTTCTTTTGGAGGTTTTATTATCAGTCAAAATCAAAGCAATCTTTGAGTGGAATTTGACAGTTTATGGCTTAACAAATAGAAGACAATTTTGTATTTGACGTATATTGAGTATTTTATTCCAAATATCAGAGTTGGGAATTAATGATAAAAAAAAGGTCAATTTCAATTACTTGTATTGAAATCTACGACCACTTTTTGTCAATTACTCTTAAATGTAATTAAAGAATTTCAATTACTAATTTCCTTTTATTGAAAAGTGTCAATTACATGTAATTCAATTACATTAATGTAATTGAAAACAAAAGTAATCGTCAAAAAATCTGTAATGATTACTTTTTTCAGTAATCATTACACAAAATGTAATTAATTAACTTTTTTTGCCAATTACATTTTTCTTGGAATCGCACATAGTACGAGAGCTAGCAACTCAAAAAAGAAATCATTTTAATATTACCGGCTTTTGTATATTTTTTGCTCTAACTCCTCAGATTAGAATGTTTTAATCATATTTTTTTGCATTTTAAAGTCCTTAAAATTAATATATCGTGTTAGTTTGGAGGTAAGACGGCCTTTTATTTACTTTTATTATTAATAATATTATGTTTAATTAATAAAAACATGTATTGAAATACAATCGATGTAGTCAATTACATTAAATGTAATTAAAATTGAGTTGCCTTCATTTACTTGCGAAAACCCATTACTTTTTTCATTTACATGTAATTTGTAGGTGAATTTTTTCAATTACAAATACAAGTAGTTGAAATTCATGTTTTTTTCAATTACAATTATGTGTAATTGTAATTGAAATGAAAGTTGAAATAAATTACAAAAAGTAATCATTATTTCCCAACTCTGGAAAATATTATTAAATTTGGTCTATTCGGGAGGATATAAAAAAAAATTAGTTTTTAGGCCTTTTTTTTAGTCTTTATAATCCATCGACATCGTAGCCATCTTTTGGTATAATCTGACAGTTTATGCTTTGAAGCAAAATTCTTCCTTGATGTGCACAGAGTTGCAGGTTTCACCTTAAAACCCAAAATTTGCCCATTTCCGGAGCAATAAACAAAATCTTTATGTTTTCGAATTTTTTTAAGGTATATTAATCCTCCGACATCGCAGCAATCCTTTTGCGAAATTTGACAAATATCTTTGTCTTTGACGCACACCGAGTATTTTGTTTGAAATGTCACCTGAAACTTCTAAAATTGTGAGTAAAACAAATTCTCAATTTTTTTCGAAATTGTTTATTGTTTGAATTTGACATTTTATGGCTTAAAATTATCCAATACTTTGTGACTTACTTTTTTATTGTTATAAATTTTCTTTTAAATAGTATTTCAATTTTCTTTTAAATAGTAACCAAATATTCTTACTAGAAATTTCGGAGGTATTTTACTTTTAAAAATCTAATTTTCCCAAAAAAAAATTGTTGTTACTTAATTTCAACTGAACGAATGAATGAATGAATGAATTCGTTCGATAGTTGTAATCATTCAGTTACTAACTATCGATAGTTCAAATCATTCGATAATTCCCATCACTAATTCAAAACAATGATTATTCATGTATCACATTCATATTGGGGACTGATTGGTCTATAATAATACATAAAATGAAAACCAAATATAGTCAACAAATATTCTAAACAGAAAATAGTGAGCTTTCCCATGGAATTTCTCAAACAATTGTAAAATATCTATCAATTTCTTGTAATCAAATTATTCAGCGGCAGGAGATATTGTTAGGAGAACAGTGAGGCTCAATTCACTCAATTGTGCTAATACCGAAAAATTCTCAAAACGTTGTTGTTATGATAAAAAACGGTAATGTTCATACTGTCACACAGTACACAAATCTAAGGTATTATTTTGTACAGGTTGTCAAAATAGGAATTGTTGGAAATAAAAAACGTGAACGTGAGGATTTAAATACACGCAAAGGCAACAACAAATATTGGCATTTGACACTAATTATGATATATGCGCAGGACAGAAAAAATTCAAAACTCCAATGGTACAATTTACGCGGTCTACAAAAGCCGAAGGCATATAAATTATATATCGTTGGAAGGGTTTTTTGCACAGAAGTGCAACTTTTGCACAGAAGTGCAAAATGCAAAAATTAATTAATTAATACTACACCTCAAAAACTAAAAAACAATAAAATAAAATTAGGTAATAAGTGCGAGCAGGAGCGAGAGCGGGAACGAGCAATTTTTTGTTTGTATTCTTCGTAACCTGAAGCCTGATTCACAATGTGACGAGGAAACGAGACGTGAACGTGTGGAGTTTTCGTCGTTTATGTCAAACGAATCTCAAACAACGATAGCATATGAAGGTATAAATAATGCAGCGTTTATCGTCAGCCTTATAGAGGAAAAATAACAAAAAAGTAAAATCAAACTATAAAAATAATCAAAATATGCCGAGTCCAAAATTTTATTTATATAATTTTTATATTTACATAATATTTTTAACAGAAAACATCAAGCAACATTTTTATTTCTGACCAACCTATTTTCACCGCTGCCCTGCCTTAAATTCGACACAAGCTACGGGCCTGCCTCTTGGAACACTCTTACCTCCCAACACTCTTCTAATAAACTACTTCTTCCCTCCCCCCACCACTACTCTTCTGGCAAGTGTCCAAGATGCTCAAATGTTTCGGGTCAGTTTACATAGCAATTTCTGTTTCACCAATAATATTTGATTTAAAAACCAATATTCAAACTTTTGGCTTCAATAATTACTTTCCAAAAAGCACAGACATTATGTTTCGAACAAAACTATTCAATTACATAACTCTTCTGTTCAATCTAGGACTGATGCGGTAACCCTACTTATATAGCTGAAATAGTGAAATCTCACCCTTCTGACATCCTGGTAATATTGATAAGGGTCATTATCTTGATTTGAATGGTTTCTACATATAAGAATATATTACCTTTTAGTTAAGAAGAAAAAAAGTGTATCTGTTGTGTACAATAAATCCAACAAACTTCTATTCCAATTTAAGGAGCTGTGCTTCATTGATTGGCTCGCCAATCACAAAAAAAAATAATCCTAGTTGCCCAACATCCAAGTCTAATTAATTGTTTTGGCTATGTGGAAGGATTTTTCACGTTCCTCGCATCCCGGTTTCGGTCCAGATTCACACAGTAAAGTTGTACTCATCCTGACGGAAAGCGGAAACCTTCATTAAAGAGGCGAACCGACTTTAAGGCTTAATTAATATCCCTTACCTTTGGCATACAATATTGTAAATAAGGTGCTTTACTTGCGTTCAGATCGAAAAGTTTATTTTTTTTTTGTATTTCAATGGTGAGTAAGGTGGGACATCGACTAGGTATTAGTATTAGATATATTGAGGCTGTATGGTAAGAGAGGCAGCCAGCAGCATCAGATTCACCTTCAACACCCTGCCAACAAAGTTAAATCGTTTTATGGTGGTAAACAAGCGTAAACAAGGACCGAATATAACTTTGCAAACAATTCTTAGCACTGTTCTCCATTATACCTCGAAGTAATTAAACTGCTGTATACAAGTAAGTATGCTTACACTCTTGTAAATTGTTACTAAAGTAGGAAATGTTGGCGAAACTGTTTTGTATAAGTTTCTGTTGTATATACTCGTACACCACCTATACTTTTCAGATAAAAAGTTGTCAAAAGAATGAAAAGCGAATTAATTTGAATTTACGTTAAGTGCTTTAATTTCGAATTTAAATTGTTCTTTTGTTTAATTTTATTATATTTATTTAAATGATTTAACGATGGTAATGCAATGTGAAATTAATCTTGTTGTGTTTTCTGCGAGTTTTGCGAATCTAAAGGACGGATATCAGATTTTAAAACGATGATTAAGTGAACTCTGGAGTTAAAAGTTCGTATAATTTGTATTGATAAGAACTTTTGTTTTATATCCGATTAACAACTTGAAACATTTTTTGGAAATATTTGTTAAAAAAGTTTGTACAAAGCAATAAGTTTGTACGGGTTCATGCCGGGCTTTTTGAAACAATGATATATAAACATTTTTTGCATTTTGAAGGTGTGACTTTAATATTTCTTAGTAGTTTTGTTTGTTTTTATAATACAGGTTTTTTTTTGGTTTTTTTTAATTAATTTGTGTTTTTAATTTTCTTAAAACTATCTTAATGCTAGACAAAAATTCATAAAAACTAGCCTACTTATCAATATCTTAAAATTAACTTACTGGCCCCAATCGGGCGCTCTAAGTTAAACTAGAATAACTTAATGCTAATGCCTTTCGGCCTAATACTAAAATTCCAGATCCGTTTTTATTTTTCCCCGAGAAGAATTTACAAAAAAATCTCGGTATCTTTGTAATTTTTTTTATATATATAAAAACTTACAAACTACATAAAGCTAATTAAAACTAATTAATAAATAATAAAGGTTGTTTTTTTAGATGTGTGATACTTTTTTCGGAGTTGGTCTTTTTGACAGCTGTCACTTGATTTATGCTCAGTGTGATTTGCCATTTCATAATGTATTGAATATACTCCTGAACAACGTTTGTATTGAAGAAAACTTTAAGTGACCGCACTATGTCACGTGGTGGGGTTATTTTCTGCGAGGTTATGTGAAGTCGCTTGTCTACCAGACTAAAGACGCCTTGGAAGAGAGTATTCGCGATACGTCATCTGAACCGAATTATTTTGGTACTAAATTCAATTCATTATAGGTGTGTTCCAGAACGAGTTTCAAACAATTTGAAACCGCCAGATATAGTCATTTTTAGTGCGAAGTCGTTCCACTAGTGAAAGTTTGTACTTTTTCGGACCAAAGAGAGCGTTCAAGAGAGAGTAAAAAGTTTCCCCTCTTTGCCAGATTTGGTCCGAGAAATTTCTGGTAGCTGTTTCGTACTGGATGTCAAATGCCAGGTGTTCGTATGTCAGATTTGAAAGACATGTCGGTTTGAATTCAAATAACAAAACAGAACACAAATAGCTAGGGCAAGTGTTTCTTTTTTTGTTTTATTTTTGGTAGATATATTATTTTTTTATGTTATCTTTATATAAATCAAAGGATTTTCTTAAAATACATGTGTCGCTAAAAAAATCTTCTTCGTAGAAAAAAATTTTGTTATGAAATGTGTGTACTTTTTGTTTAATGTTGTTTTTTTTTCTTTTTCAAATAAATTTAAGTTTCATGATCTGATATGTTATTAAAAAATATTTCTTTGCTTAAGTTAAATTTTTTTTTGAACAATACGTTTCTTTTTTCTTACCATTCAATTTCTTGAACAGTGATGGTTTTCTGAAAAAAATTATTCACTTATAATTGTGCTGCGGAAGCTCTAGTCAGATATTTCCTTTGACGTGGAACAGATTAGTGCAAATTAGTGCCCAAACCGTTCCCGACATTTTGATAGTTTTTCTTCTCTTTGAGTGGATTTCATTCCCACCTGTTTCAATTTGACATTTAGTCCGAAATAGTGCGAAGAATTTTAGGAACACACCTCTTTTGACATGGCAAACCAAAGAGCCTGATTACGCAATTCGTTTTTTCGGACCTTTCGTGTTTCGTCTTTTTGGCACATTTTGCAAGGAAATGTAGGGGGAATGAAAAAACGAAAGCATGTATGAAACTTTAAGATTTTTTCTTTTTTAACTTTGACGTTTATGATTTGACAAACGAGTAGAGGCGGAGGATGCTTATAACCTTTTAATAATGAGCTTTAAAATTGTTTTTTGTGATTAAATAGATATATGTAAGATTGAAAGAGAAGTGATTCAAAAATATTTTTAATTTGTATTAGTGCCTATTTTCCAATAAATGAACCTCATATTCTTTGAATGTCAGAAAAACGAATGGACTTTTTTGTGTGTAATCACGAAGATACGTATTTGTAAAAGAGACGAAAAACGAAACGATCGACAACACGAATCGTGTAATCAAGCTCAAACTGAGCATAAATCAAGTCACATCTGTCAAAAACCCCAATTCCGAAAAAAGTGTGGCCACACCTCTTAAAAAATATCCTATATAAGTTAGGTCGGATTGTGTTTGTTCTTCTGAGCTTGGTCCTGCTAAATAGGTGACTTTCAAACAGTGGCGGACTAAGGGGGGGGGCGGTGGGGGCGGTCCGCCCCGGGTGGCAGACTAATAGGGGGTGCCATCAGTAACAGAAAAATAACTTTGCACACTACAAAAAATAAAAACACATATAAAACAATAAATTTGTTTCCCAAATACCTACCTATATATATGTGCGCATGAATTTCGTTACTGGCCTATTCTCTTAATAAAAAATTTTGTGAAGATAGTTTCAACTCTTGAACTCCTTTAAGATCCTGAAAAGGAAAATTTAGATACAAGAGGTGCTGCAACCATACTCTTATCTGCTGTATGCGACTTTACGTTTTTATGTTATCTTTCATTCTGGTTCGATATTTTGGAAGAGTTGATTCAGCACAGAAATACTTGCAAAAATCCGGGCTCACTCTAGAAAAAAGTGTAATAAAACTTAAGGCACTAGCGAGTTTTCTTCGTGAACACCGTGATGAATCCGTGAAAAAGGCCGTAATATACGCAAGAGAACAATGCACCGAGCTAGAAATTTCAATTGAAAGGCGGGGAAGAAGAAAAAAGAAGATAATTATGCCAGGCGAAAAGGCTCAAGATGCTGGTTTGACGTTGGAAGAGGAAACACGAAGAGCCATGTTAGAATGTCAGGATACATTTTATACTGAACTTGTGCATCGATCTAAGGCCATGGAAGATATTGCGTCTGTTTTCTCAGCTCTTCAACCGAAAAAATTGCTGTATGGAACGGAAGAAGAACTGCGGGCTGTGGTTCCAATGCTTACCTCGACATTTACAGAACTTACAGACAACAGTATCATATTGGAAATCCAGCGAATTCGGCGTCACATGGTAGCTTCAAAGATAAATTTAAAAGATGCAGAAATTTGGACAGCCTTTGAATTTTTAAGCTTCATTGTTAAGTGGAATTTTTCAGACTCTTTACCGAGTCTGTCATTGGCGATGAGAATTTATTTAACAATTTGCGTCTCAGTGGCATCGTGTGAACGAAGCTTTTCCAAATTAAAATTTTATAAAGACTTATCTAAGATCAACGATGAGCCAAAATAGGTTGACTAATTTGGCTATACTTTCAATCGAAACGGAGCACACAAAAAATATAGATTTTAATGATATAATCGAAACATTCAGTACAATAAAAGCTCGTAAGCACCTTTAAATCAAATCTTTGTTCGTGTTTTTTTCTTAAATTTTTCAAGGGGTGTAAGCTTGCTTTACCGCCCTGGGTGTCACTGCCTCTTAGTCCGCCACTGCTTTCAAAGTTGCCGTTCCTGTAAAGAATCCAAATTTTCATGAAACTACACAAAAAGAATATATTTTGGAATTATTATTGATAGTTTTTACTATTAATAATTTTGTCTTTATGTTTTCTTTAAAATAATTCTTATTAATCGAAATTTTCTGCATCCGAAACAAAAGATGTCAATATTAAAAAAAAACTTTAGAATACTTTTCCTTGACTCACCAAACTTACAAAACTGATAAAGTGTTTGCTATGAATTATGACATTTCAAATCGTCCCACATTGATTTTTCAGATTAACCGCACGATTGCAGAAAAGGTTCTATAGGATTTTTATTGTTAAATCAACCAACACACCTTAAATATAATTATTATAATGTAAAAGTAAATGTTACATGCAATAAAAAAAAAGTTCTCTGAAAACGTTAACACTCACTAGCTTTGAATAGAACAACGGAAGAAAGGAAAAAAATTACTAATAATTACCACCGGATGTGAGGAAGTAGTCACGTACCATAAGCCTAAGGTATAGCCCAAAAAAATTAAGGCTAGATTTCCTTGTAACTTGCTTGTTCGTCAAATTAATGAGATGTTAGGAAAGAATGTATGTATGTACCTATATGCACATAAAAACGTCTCACTTACCAATTTTATTCAATGATGAGTTGAGTCTTCAATTAATTTTTATAGTTGACCCATTCATCGAAAACAATAATCGTTAAGGGAACATAAATGTTTAATTGAGAATAAAGTCAAATATGTGAATGTGTTTGTGTATTTAACATTTTTAATTGAGAGATTTAGGACGTTTAATCAGGCAGTTATTAGGTGAATAATTTAGTTATGAATAATAATGATATAAAGGAGAAGGGTACCAACAGTCAAACTTGACTTGCTGAGAATTTTTTTTCGTATTTTTTTTTATTTAATAAAATTAAATTTTAGGTTCAACAAAGGCTCTCATAAAAAGTGTGCTTTGTCTATCGATAAAAATTACTTTTTCAGGAAGTCAATTATAGAAAATTCAAGATAAGTTCTTATTTACCTACTAACCGGGGTCGTCGGACGTATGACACCCCTTCGTATTCCCCTTCTCAAGAGAGAAAACATTACTCCTACATGGTGTTCAATATATGTATTTCAAAATAAATTTCCACGACCAATAAATTAGAAATATTTTTTTTTAAATAGATTTTCATAAGTTAGGTAAGCATTTGTACATAATTGCAAAAAGCTTTAGAAAATAAAATACTCAGCTGTGGGATCTTGGCATTTCATACATATATTATATGTTTGTAAAGAAGAAAAATGCAATCTAATTGATCAAAAATACCGATGGGACAGTCTACTAGCATCTTTCAGGCTAAAGTTCACGCCATAGCAAAATGCGCAGAGCGTAATCTCGAAAGGAATTACCGAAACCAAAACATTGTCATTATGTTAAACAGTCAAGCTGCACTCAAAGTACTGAGCTCTTATGCCATCAGCTCTAAGGAAGTTTGGGAGAGTGTGAACAAGCTGAATGTCCTGGGCAAGAACAACAGTGTCATACTTCATTGGGTACCTGGTCGGGTTGATATCCAGGGAAATAAAGAAGCAGATTCCTTAGAGAAAATAAGTGCAGTAGTTCCCTCAAGGGGGCCTGAACCCTTTTGTGGCTTAGGAGCAAATGTGATAACTACAAAATAAAAGAACTAGAGGAGACCAAAATATCCAAAAACTGGAAGGAACTCCTCAAGTTGAGACAGGCAAAACTATTTGGTAATTACAACCGAGCACGGTTTAAGGACTGCTTCATCCTAACTAGAAACAACCTTTGGAAAATATCTGGTCTCTTCACTGGGCACTGCAAACTTAAAAGACACCTGATTATCCTTGGTGTAGTTAGCAGTTCAACATACAGATTTTCCTGTACACATGAGGAAACACCAGACCATATACTAGGAAAATGCGATGCAATTATGCACAAAAAAAAAAAAACACAACAAGGAAACTATTAAGTAGAAGAGATGAGCGATCCTTCCTCTCTTAAAGTCCTCCTAATACTCAAACTTCTTAAGGAAATTAAACTGCAGGAAGAACTGTAGAATGAGCAACCTCATCCAGTCTTAGGTGGGGACACAATAGATCTTAAGATAGATCTCAAGATCGCAGTGCTACAACTCCCATATTCCATTTATTCAATTGATCAAAAAGGTCAACTAGTTTTAGCAATTAGCCAGCCCAAGGCTTAAGCCTTATGGCTTCTCAAGGTCACACAAGGTAGGTGTGTTTTTGAATTTTTGACACTTCATCTGTGGAATATTCATAGAAAATTTATACTCTGAAAGACCACTCAGTCGTTACTAAAAGTCAGCTAGTTTTAGATAGATTTCAGATAGACGTCCATAGTAGGGTATCATTTGTTCATCTTTTTAGAGGTGATGGGAAAATACTCCAAACTTCATTGAGCATATCGTTGAGCATTGTTACTTTCGCAAACTTCTCACTGGGATCAATTGTACTAATATTACAAACATGTAAATACGATTTGCGTAATGAATGAGATGTTGATGATATATTGGATGTTGAAGCGATGTTTTGATATGTTGATGGATTGTTCAAATCATTTGAAACAACATTGACTTCCTTTTCGTCATATCTTTCTGTAGTATTCAATTCATCGAATGTGCATTCAATCTTAATTTCACCCGCTAATTTATTTGGGAATACGTTCCTATCTTCCAAAATCTGCATCTCCTCATTTCCTAATTATCATGACATGACCTAATTATTGACAATCTCAATTTTTGTAGGTAAGATATTATAACAATTGTTTGAACTGCTGCATCTAAATTCAAATTAAATTCGTCTTGTGCGTCAGAATTCGAGTTCATGAATAACTCTTCGAGTTCTCTAGCTGATAAAAACTTTTTGCAATACATAATTTAAACCTTTTTTTAAAACACAGACATATATTTTTTTAACTACACACAGTTTATAAGTAAAATATAAATTGAATGCAAAAAACTTATATTCGTGGTGTGTTTTTCAAAAAGAGCACGCGTTTATGAATCGGTTTCATTTTTTTCTGCTAATTAGAATATGCACCTCCATCACTCCACTTCTAAGAATAAAGTCGTGTGGATGGTAAAGGGTCTGTGCAATATAGCATTAAATGAATTGTTTTATTCTTATCTCAGAATAAGAATATGCAGCGTAGTGCGTTAACCTCACCTGTCAAGCAGGCAACTCATATAAATTGCGTCAAATTTATTTTGAAAAATTTTAATTTTGAAGATATTTTTCAGTAATTCAAAACTTTTACCTCAAAATTTTGAAAATTTCGGATTTTGAAAACAAATTTTTCGAAAATAATCAAAAAACAGGTCAATTAGATAATTAAATTTATATTCAAAATCACTATTCAGTTTATTCAAAATTATCATCAATAAGGTTCTATACTTTCAAACGTATGACGTTGCGTTTTCGCAACTTTACGCGGAAATGGGCAAAAGGAGTTCGAGATCAATACCCATATAAGATCTTCGCATCTCGTTTAGCTGAGGTATTTCAGCACTCTGCTCAACGGAATCCTTATTTAAATACCAAGGCACACAATTAATCCTGCCACAGTATATCTTAACTTAAAATTTATAAAGGAATGAGATTTTTTATATAAATATTGAAAGAGATTAGTTTTATTTAAGAAATATATATCTTTACTAGCCGGGGAATGTAGGGATTAAGGACTAAAAGTAGGTTGCAGAGCAACAAAAATGGGCATGATAAACACACCAAGTCAGCGGTGTTAAATTAATTCCGATATGCAAAGAAAAGTCTGAAAAATTCTTATCCGTGTGCCTTATTTATTTAAAATACAGACATATCTCTTTTAATACTTTAAAAATTCAATCCCATTCATATCGGAGGCCATAATTTTCTTCGTATACCTAACTTAATTAAATTTTGCTAACGTTTTCTTAAAAATCCGCTCAAAAATAAAATAAAAAGAAAATTCACTCAAGAACACCTTCAAAGTTGGAATCTCATGATTTAAAAAGAAAATACAAACAATTTAATCCTTATTTCTCTTTTTCTTCAAAAAATACAACCACCACAAACCAACCAGAATAAATATTTTACCTCTTCCGTTACTTAATTCAAGAATAAACTCGACCAAGCCCGTTCAGTAGTTTGTATTGCTTATTCAATTTAAAGAAGTTAAGCCTTTTCAGCCTTCCTTTTCCCATAACGCATATACACTCGCAACACAAAATTCCGGAAATTGTTCCTGGTAGCCTAGTAGTCTCAACCGGAAAGAAAAAAAAATTCGAAGAAAAACAAGAATGATAAAAAAGGAAGACACACAAAAAAAAACAAGCTTGTTAGTACCCAATTTCGGTATAAAAAAAAGAACTTACAAATGTTCACATCACACCGACGACGACCAAAGACTGACAACGCACTTAACGGCACCACCACCGTACTTGTTTATTTCCGTGATGAAAGTTAAAATTTCCTTTACAATCAGCTGCAGATAGAAATTCAAGGCTTAGGCATCCTTTTTTTCCAAACACCACCAACCCCCAATGCTATTCCTTCTTTACATGCATCGCGTTAGCTTTAGTCATCCCTTTAAGCAATGCTGTGCCCCAAATTCCACCAACCCCTTCCCTTTCGTGTTTGATAAGAGCCGGAAATGATAGGAAAGTATGAAAAAGAAATGGCGAACCCAAAGGAACACACACAAAAAAGAAAACTTAAATGAGTACTATACGAACTGTGGCGGCGCGGCGGTAATGCTGAAGATAGATCTCAAACGGGCGTGAGGGCGGAGAAAAAATACTTCTTGAATTCCATCTCTCTCGTCCACGTCGCACCCAGTTCTTAAGGCTGCATAAATTTGAACAAACCCCAAATTGACTATAAAAACTTTGCCTATATTGCAAAGATATTTATCTATCAGTATAGCCTTTGCGCTATCACGGACCGGTCACATTCCTCCTGACGAATAGGGAGCACCACATGCTCAACCGTATCCAGTGAAGGAGTATGACTTAGAAATTCTATAGAGTGGCCTTTGGTGCAATAATATGCTAAGTTAAGTTGACATTGAAAATATCCGTTAGAAACTTTTACTTATTTTTAAATCAACTTTAATGTAAAACCTTATTGTAAAATATTAATAAAATGGTTTGAATACCTATACCTACATACTTTAATTTATTCGATTTGATTTTTTTAAATATAAATAAGGTCATGAAAAAGGACTTTTTTCAGGTCTTTTTATGCGCTCTGGACCTCATATATGTGAAATTTGGTATTTAAAAATGCCACCTAATTACCTAGGTCAGTAATTGGTCAGAAATGGGCAACTAGTCCTAGAAATTCGTCAGCGGTCAGCCCTAGATAACTTTTAATAAAGGTTTAAAGTTCCTCAAGGTCACGCGTGATTTCTGGCACCTCATTTAGGGAAATTTACAAAAAAAAACTATACCATCCGAAAGATATTACAGATACATTTATAGATATTGGTCAGCCATAGTTTTTTCTATGAACTTTCAAAATTCAAGGTCTCAAAAAACTCTTGGCACCTCATTTGGGTCATTCCAAAATATTAAATATGGCATTTGAAAGGCCACTTCATGGTCATAAAAGGTCAGTTTTTAAGTTTCGGTTCAAGGTTATCGCGATTTTGGCACCTCATTTATAGGAAATTTGCAAAAATTGTTTACCATCTGGAAGATCTCTAGATCAATATGAAAGGTCATCTAGTTTCAGTAATTGGTCAGCCAAAGATTTGTTGTTGTGAATTTTTATCATTATGCCAAAAACCGTTCGTGACCTTGAAAAAAGAAATTTTAATAAATCTTAAAAAAGAATCTACAGCTGACTAATTACTGAAACAAGTTGACCTTTTATAAAAACCTCAAGGCCTTTCAGATGGTATTAGTTTTTTGCAAATTTCCCTTAAATGAGTTGCCAAAAACCGCAATGACCTTGAACCGAAATTTTAAAATTCATTTAAAAAAATCTATGGCTGACCAATTATTAAAACTAGATGATATTTTATAAAGAACTTGAGATCCTTCAATCTTTGCAAATTTCCCATAAATGAGATGCCAAAAATCGCTATGACTTTGAAAACTTTTAAAAATTCGTTAAAAAAGATCTATGACTGACCAATTTTTTTTTTACTTTAAAAAGTTGTTAAAGAATGTACGCGACTTTTCTCAATACCTATCTATTTTCTAAAGTGTTTGTGTGTGAAAATAAACTAAAAAAAAATTTAATTATTCAACATATTCGAGGCGGCCAAATTTTTTTGAAAAAATATTTTTACAGAAAAAGTAGTTTAAAAATGATAGTAAAATAAAATACACGACTGGACTTTGTTGAGAGTTTGATATGAAAAAAAAAACGCTGTCTTAGTTCTTCATTGAATTTGATTGTATGGACAAAAAGAAATTTTAATCGTTGGATCTGTTTTCTTAAAAAATAATTTTTATATATAAAATTTTTAAATCAAACTTTTGGTATGCAAATCGTTAGTATTTATTTATGTGCATATAAGAATAAAATTTCAAAAAACAATTGTCAACAAAAAATCGGGTTTTTCAAATATCGAATTTTCAAAAAAAAAATTTCAAACTATTTTCAAAAATTAAAAAAAATTATTTTTTTTTAAATTTTGGTATGCACTATTTTTTAATCTTATTTAAATTTTACATCTGTTCAGCTGATAAATTCAAAATAAAAAAAAGCTAGAGATAATACTACATAATTGGCCTGTTCTTGAGCGCTCAGTATTTTTCCTCAATTTTACGACAGAGCAGGAAAATAAAATATAAACAGTATTCCTCACATAGAAGTCTGATTTTTGGTATGCACGCTGGGTTTGGTGTTACTCAAATCTGAAAAAGTCCTCAAAAATCTGATGACCGCTGGAAAACGGTAAGTTTAAGAAAATAACTGAAAGCTGAAGTGATTTCCCTAAAGAAACTTATAAAAAGTTTCTTGGGAGCATTAACCGTTAACCATTTACACCTCTTTAACACACACCTGGCACCTGATCTTTTATATCAGGCTAAAACTCCGAAATGCTACATACATTGGCCTTTAAATCGAGAACCAGATGTCGAAAATGCTAGAAACTAAAAGAACACATTTTAAAATTTCAATTTTCTCCTCCCTTGCACTCTGTGGCTGGGAAAAGGGTGCAATGGGAAGGTCAGTTGTATAGCCGGGAATAGGAAGAAATATATAATATATTTTTATTAAAATATAAAGATTGGTGCCGATGCAGACTTCATCCATCTTCCTACATTAAACTAATTTTAGCAGACAGAAAAAGTTAAATAAAAATCGGAGAAGCCATTTTTGAGAAATATTTTCCCTAACGGTTTTTTAACATGTATATGGAAGGTACCGTTATTTTATATAAAAGTAAATTTTTTTATTAAAATACTTTACAGAGTGTAAAAAAAAATTCCTTAAATACCGAGTTTTTTAAGGATCGACCATCAAGATTTCAAAAAGGTACCATTCAAAGATAGCTTTTACCAAAAGAAATTTATTGAATTTATTGAAAGAAGAAAAAAATTGTATGTAAGGTACCGTTATTTTAAGTTCTAAAAAAATAAAAATCGTGTCGGTAGAATCATCAAAAACCGCTATACTAAGTTTCAAAAAATCAATCCGGCCATTTAGGCTATATTCGAAAAGACAGACGCAATTTTGCCACCAACTATTTTGGTTTTCTCTATCATCGTAATCACGGTTGCCACTGTGCGACTTTAGTTGCATTTTGACCCCTTTTCTTACCTCATGCGTCATCTTGCGTCATTTAGTCATCTTGCGACTTCTCTGACCCCATTTCTAAAAAACTGTATGAACAAAGTTAAGTTCTTATTTTTTTTTTTGAGAAAAAAACTTAACAATTTGCCATTATAAAGAAAACACATCGATTTGAAATCGGCTTATTTGAAACTACTATTTTGAAAAAAAAGGATTTGGATTTTTAAAAAATTATGTTTGTTTTATGAAAGTTAATACATATTTCGAAAACGTAGGATTAATTTATCTAAATTTGGGAATTTAATGTATGTATAAAAATTGAATATACTAAAACTTGACATACCAACCATTTTTTTAAGAATAGTAAAAATTGTATTTAAAAAAATATATTCATGCATATTTTTTTAAGAAGTTATGTTATGTTATCAAATGGATTTCTTTTTTAAGTTCTAAGCTATTTTAAGAGATGTATATACAGTTAAAAGAACGATTTTGATACTTTTTGTCTCCATCATTTTCTGTAATTACTTGCATATTTTTAAAAGTTCTTAACTTCCAAGCAACTTGAACATAACAGCGAGTATGTGCGATCCAGTCGTGCATTTCATTTCTGTGGCGATTGGTACAATAATGATAAGGATAACTCAAGTCTTTAGTCCTTAGAGCCTACGGATTAATCGATTTTTTTTTCAAAATTAAAATACTATTTAGACGTTGAAGAAAAGTGCAAAACATTTTTTACTTTCTGTGAAATTACCCAAGGTTATGAGTTTTCTGCTTGATTTTGTTATATTTCAAAAAATTTCCTAGTGCGACTATGTTTTTCCTCGTGACCCCTTTTTATGTGACCTTTTCAAAGTCCTCAGCGGCAACACTGAACATAAAGTAATGTTTGATTGTTATTTCGATTTTTTTTTTGCACGAATCCAAAACTTGCCTTATACATAGTTTTTTATTATTATTATTGTTGATATTCTTGGCGAGTCGAATTTAGTACGCCGTCTGCGAGGAACAAGACCTTCCGACTTTGTACGGTGGACAGAAAGCCGCTTTAAAATCGCGGAATAAGCAGGAACTTTCACTGGAAAGTAGAATGCAGCACTTTACTTGACTTCGTTAAAAATAAATTTCTAAATAAGTTTCAACTTAGTTGCAATGGGGAAGTGAAGGTGGTTTTAGTGTATAGTAAGAATCTCACACTACTATGAGCACGCGTTTTTCGGTCTTCATAGAGCCTTGCATCTACCCATGGGAAAATAACTACAAAAAAAAAATAATTTATTTTCTATATTGCAAGTAAAAACTTTGAAAAACCATAAAAACTAATCTATAGCTGACCAATTACTTTTTATATAGATCTTAGAACCCTCATGTTGGTATACTTGTTTTGTAAACTTCCCATAAATGAGGTGACAAAAATCACTAGTGACCTTGAATTTTTTTAAAAATTCAAATTACTAAAAATAGTTGGCTTTTTATCATGATTTAGAGATTTTTTGGTTGGTATACTTGTTTTGAAAATTGATGAATGAGGTGCCAAAAATTGAGCGTGACCTTGAGTGACATTGAAAAACTTTAAGACTTGATTACAAGTTATCTTATGCTGATCAATTTCTAGGACTAGTTAACATTTTCTGACCAATTAGATGACATTTTCTTTTTGCAAATTTTCCAAAGCCAAAGGTCCAGAGCTAAATAATTTGCTTTTATTTTCGTCTTCGTACAGCTGTGTTTTAACGTGGATTGTAAAATATATGCATCGATTCTGATCAGAATACGTCACTATACATTAACATAAGCCGTTTTCCTTTGCAGGTGGCAAAGTTCTTGTGAGTAGATGAAAACCCAAATCTAGTACTATCAACTGCACATGCTCTCATGTGCGAGTAGATACATTTTACATGGGAAAGCAGTTTGATATGTTCCATTGCGTGTGATTCCATCGCGTATTTTATTTCATTTTGCTTTAGAATTGAACAGGGATTTGGCCAACAAAACAAAAACGATAAATTGATTTAGAGCCGCAACATTAAATTTTACTTAGTGTCCAAAACACACTTCCAGTTGAACTATTTTGGGGGACAGTTTCTCCCAAAATTACTAGGAAGCCTTTAAACCGAGCTGATGAGTAAAATAAATTATAAATCTGCTCTTAAAATGCGTGTTAACTACAATTACACTTTAATACATGCAATCAATAAGAATAATAATAAATTGTAAAGTTGTAAACTCCAAACTTCACACAATTTGACCAGAATAAATTTGCTGGTCTTTGGGGGAAGAGCTAGGTCAATGGAGCTTAAACTTTTTTAACTCCAATCCGCTTCTGTATGAAACTCAGTGTAACCGCCCGCCAAGGACACACACATTATGTAAAAGCAAAATGATGGTTCTTCGATAACAATGCATTATATTACTATACGAGTCTGGGGGTCGGTGATGGTTATTTCATTGATGCCTTTAAGGTCCTTTTTTGGGGGTGTTTCCTTAGTTAAATGAGATTCGACGCGGGTCGTAAGTCATTCCGTTTCTAGAAATAAAGAATTCGAGATGTTCTACACTCACACTGTCTGATGTTGGTTAATATCGCTTCAGCCAATTACCCCGATTCGCAGGTTTATTTCTTTGGCCTTCTTTGATATTAACAGAAAGATTTCATAATTCATGTCTCCCATATTATTGCTTATTATATTCTTCTTCCCTTGGTTACCAGAGAGTATAGTGTGGCTACAGAAACTCCAGCACGCGCTTGTGGCCTCTAACTCCTGCAGCTCTGAATGTCCTAATTACGTGCAATCACTGCCATAACGAAAGAAGAAGGAAGGATGATGGCCTTTAATGTGATTGTGTGGATGTCACTACTTTTTATAATTTTTTTCTTTCCCTTTTTTCTGTGTTGCCTTTCTCTGCAGATAATATTTTACTTAATTTTTGTGTTTTTTTTTTTATTTTCTTAAGAAAGTAAAGATGTTATATTTGTTTTATTTTTGTAAGGATTTTATTTTTTTTAAGGGGAACTCTAAGCCTCTGTTAGCAGTTAAAATTTTAATTTCTTTTTATTTGAAAAGGCTGTGTCTCTGTAACAAAGAAAAAGAGGCCTTAAAAAAAAAATTAACGATGGCACGGAATCAGTGGGAAAAAAATTTAACAATATTTCATTTGCATGGTAAAACACTAAAAAGAATGTTGTTTTTTTTCGGAAGCCAGACAAGCATAATTGTCAAAGGAAAAACATTTAAATTACATTATTTGCATTTTCAAGTCGTCAAGTTGAAGTTTATTTTGGTATTTTTAAATTAATGAGAAATATTAACGACACTTCTTCTTGTTTAGGGGAATTTTGATGTCTGTTGGTTAAAGTCAATAATTTTGTGGATATAGTATGTGTGGAGAGTTTTGATTTTTCTTCAATTTGAAAAATTGTTTTAATGGAATGCTTTATAGTGAACGACAGAGATGATTTTCTTTCACTCTTTGAAAGTTAGAAATTTACTTATCTACCAGGTACACGCAGTCTTTCAATATTTCACAAAATAGGGTGGTTAGGGAGGTTACAACTTGCTTGAAAGCCCAAACACGTATGAAGACAAAATATGTACATATGTAAGAGTATAGTACTTTCATTGAATAAAGTAAACATTTTCATTGAACCATCTTCCTCCCGCCTTTAAATTTTATTTAAAAAAATCATATTTGGATTTCAAACGATACCTACACTCCTTTGAAAGCACTTCGTTCCCAAAAACTCTGTTGTTATATTTTTCCCTTTTTAAAAACATGATGCTTACTTAAAGGCATTTTAATACACATTTTTTGGAAAATATTTGCAAGAATTCTGTTATACAGAATTACAAGGGTAGTTAGGGTAGTCTTTAGTAGGTATAGTCTATTAAAGGCTTTAGCATGCATGTGTTTTGATGTCTGCCAAAATTAGCTTCTCTAATCATGAAAAAAAGAAATAAAAAACTCAATTTTAAAGCCAATTTTCTTTTAAAAAGTAATACAGAGTTATTTGAGTTTTTTTTTAAAGAAGCTGTCAGCAGTAGCTGGATGTGATTTTGATGTGTTATGCTTTTGAAGGTTTTGGTCATACCTTTACCTTTTACACGCAAACATGCATCGTGGAAGTGACTTGCTCCGTCTCACAATGTTTCACTAGTTTCATCTTAATCTAACTTTAATATTACCTACTGGTAGAAAAAACTATTTCTTTCAATTTAAATAAGAAAAATGTGAAATATTGATTTATCCAATACTGCGGAAATTCGACGGTTATATTTTAAACAGAGTGTCCCGTCAAGATAGCAACTATATGCTGCGTTAAAAGGTTATGGCTTTCCATTGATATGATATAGGATAGGACATCTTAAAATGTTCACCGCGACTAATAAAATCTACAAGAAAAACCAAATCTGGTTTTGTGAAAAAGTCAATCGAAAAACTGTTCATGCTTTCACACTAATTCCGATTCCCGTTCTGTGCAAATGTGAAACCAAATATAAAAAACTTTCATATAAATAATTTTCTCCTCAAAAACACGAGAAAATTGAGAGAATCGTGCAGTTTTCAGGAGAAATGGTAAGGTGGTTCGAGCATCAATAATATATACATAGTTGTCATTCACAGAACCAGAATCGCTTATTTGTGCCGAATGAATCGAAAATGTGAAAGAAATGCTCGGCAGCGAATGTGAAAACTATTTATTCGATTCACATTTTTACAAAACCGAAATAGGCCCCCAATTCAGTGACCTCTGTCTTCTGTGTGAGATAACCATTTCTCAAAAAAACTCGTTCAAAATGTCCATTGTGGTATCATTGATGGGAAGTGCTTTCCGTTGATAGTGACGATATCATCATTTTTGAAGAAGTACGGACCAATAATGCCGCTTTCTCACAATCTAATCGAAAATAGACAAATCAGTAATAAATAATACAGAATGGTTGCCATGAACTGTCAAAAGATACCAATACTTTTGAAAATTTTCTAAATTCCCAATAATTTCATTGCCTGTTTGACGTATGGCAGAAATAATTAATTTCCTCACTTTAACTCATTTGTCGGTATTTACATGACTCGATTTTTCCAGTGCTTTTTTTTTTTTTTGTTTGAGGGAAATAAAAACCAGTGGAAAACCAACGTATTACAACAACAACAAACAGATCATCGATGGAAAAATCGGATCATGTAAATACCGACTTTTTTAAGGCTCTCCCAAACTTAAGCGAAATCATAATACGGAATCACTCGCAACTTTACCAAACTCCCAAGTAACATCGATGGAGCTAATAGAAGCAAAACTGTTCTTTAACAGCTTGTGAGTAGTGAAATACAACACTTTAGCTCGGAAATAGATTATTTCATAGCTCCCTATATTTCATTGAAAAATTATGTTCTATAATCTAAGTTCAGGAACACTTTGAGCTCCATTAATTTTATAACGTCTCAAGGTTTAAAAGTATGCTCCTTAATAACGTTCAACGTTCTTTAAACGAGCAAACTTTAAATTTGAGCTCATAAACATGCATTTTAGAGCTTCTAAAAACTCATGTTCAATATACTTTTGCATGACTCTACAGAAATGTCAAAAAATAGCATTTCAAAAGCATCACATAAAGTGGCTGTAGAGTACAATTACTAATACTTTCGCACAAACGCATGTGCATTGGAGATCTCTCTTAGAATGGTTAAATCTCTCTGAGCATTGTGAAAGGCGAAGGCTTAACAGAGCTTCAACAAAACGACTATAGACCTTAATACTGAATCGCTCTCAAATAAAATTCTACTACTCATATAGTAGGGTTGTCCACAATAACATAAATAAACATGATTGCAACGGGAAAAATTTAATCAAACTAGAAAATAAATTATTCCTTTCACTATCTTCGAAATTCCGAGTATGCACCTCAATAGTCGAATTAGGTGCGAAATTCATAGTTTTTTTCTACTAAGATCAATTGAACAGTTGCCTACGAGCTTAAACTTTAAATAAATGAAAAATTTTTCCACGATTTAGAAATATTCAAAACATCAATTTTCAAAACACCCTACTTTTTAGCACTGAACGCTAAACTCTCATGTCGTAGAAAATAGCGATATTGCAGCTCTATTGAAGACAAACTATTTTCATGATAAAAAATATGGTGACGGAAAAAAAATAAATAAAATAAATAAATTTTCTTTATTTTATTTGAAACGAATAAAAAATCTTTCTTTTCAATATAAAAAACAGTAAATATTGCAAATATTGCAATAAAATAAAAAATATTTTATTTTATGTTTAAATTAATTTTTTCAACAATTTTTTGTATTGCTTAAGTTAACTTTTTTAATCATTTCACAGCGTAATATCAAGAAGGCGCGTTTTACTTTTGCGACGTACATTCATTACAATTGTGATAAAACTAAACGCGCACTAAAAATTCACCAATGTGGTGATACAGATAAATATTGATTTAATTTCTCACGTAATTATTTACTCTTCGAATATTTTATAAATTTGTGTGACATTACAACAGATGAAGTTCTCGCACGTTACTATTACACATAAAGTAAATACAATGTTCTAATATCATTTTAAATTTCATTTATATTTCCCAAACTAATACCAACAAAGTGCTGTCAAAAGTGCTGCCCTATAGATTTCCAATTCAAGTACCAAAGAGCTCCAAGGCCATACTAGAGACAAGCTGGTTTGGAACAATATTAGCTCTCAAACTCAAGGAATTCGCTGTAGGCAAGCTCTTTATTTGCTCTAGAAGTGCATTTAGAGCTTCTTTTGAAATCAACGAGCTTTAAGACTATCTCTGCAAGCGCTTTTAGAGCATTTAAACGACTAAAATTGTTTCTTAGGATGACAGATACACATATACAATGCTGAAAGTCCAGTCATAATAGCCGAACAAATCAGCAAATTCCGGAAAAAATAATCGGAAAGGTGGATTTTGGTATATGACATCCCCATGGCGTTCTTAGAAAACTGTAAGAAGATATGAGCACCGCTAACAATTTTACGGGGAGTCAAAAGCCCCCCCCAACTATTTTTCAAAGAATATCCCCTAAACGGTAACTCTTAAAGAAAAAATGCCAAGGACTAGGTTGAAGCTTAGAAAATTTCCTACAAAAATGTTAAGTAACATTTTAATGTTAAGTAACATAATAACATAATTTTAATAGGAGAAACCGTTTTACATTTTTTTAAGGCCAAAAATTTCTTATTTTGTTTTAATTTTAAATAAAGATTTTTGAGTGAATCGTTAAACAAAAATATTACATAGTTACGTAAAAATAAATTAAAAATTTTCTAAATTTCTTTTTTTCAAAATTTAGAGTTAAAAAATACATTTTTAAAAAACTATTAACTTTAAGCTTAATTTAAAATAAAACTAAAAATAAAAGAAGAGATTTGTGGCTTCACAAAAAAGTAAAGCATGGCATTGTTAGTACGAGTATTACCGCTTAAGAAAAAAATCAGATTAAAGTAATTTTTTTTTAGAAAATTGCCCCTCCTGGCTGAATATTCAGGAAGAAAGAATAGAATTCACCTTCCAATCAACTTCTTTCTCTATCATCCCACCCAAAATGTTCAAGCTTTTTGTCACATTTTATGCAAATCACCCTGTATAAACGAAATACTATGTTTCGTAACCTTTGATTAATGTAGCGGAGCCCGGATCGATGGGGAACCTTGCCTAAAACTGTTTAATAGATCCCTGTATATTAGAGTAGTCCTTAAATAAGGCGTAGTATTGGATAGGCCTCATTCGATTCAAAACATTGAAAAACAATTTCCCTAATTTTTTCAGATTTTTGTTTCACCCCTCTTATCACTTTATTTTCACTTTAAGGTTCTAATTATGGGTAAAGGATTATTCTTATAAAACGCGAAAATAAACCAGAATGTATAAATTGGATTCAGACAAGAAAAAAAAACTGTATTAGAGGGGGTCTATTTCCCCCCGTTCAGGTCGGAAAGGTAATTTTCTAGAAATTTGGGCAAAAACAGAAAAAAATTATTTAGAAAAAACCGGAGCACTTGCAATGCCACGCTTTAGCTTTTTTTAAAGCCATTATTCCTTTCTATAATATGCTTCCTGAATAAAGTTTTTATTTTAAAATGTTTTTGAAAAAATTATTTTAATCTTAAAAAGTCATGGTTCTTGTTTTTTTTTAATTTTTAAGTTTGAAAATTATTTGCAATAAAAACTATATTTAGGAAGCATATCATAAAATGCAATCGTGGCTTTAAAAAAAGCTAAGGCGTGTCATTGTTAGTGTTCTCGTTTTTTTCTAAATAATTTAAATTTTCGGCCTAAATAACGGAAAATATACCTCCCTCCGATACTATTTTTTTTCTCGTCTAAATCTAATCTACGAGTATATCAGATTGTTTTTTATCGCGTTATATAAGAATCACCCTAACACCATAGTTAGTACCTTAAAGTGAAAATAGGTAGACTAGGGAGGTGAAAAAAATTCGAAAAAATTGGGAAAGTTTTGTTTTCTATGTAGAACCATTTCGTCGGCTAAGAGTGTAAAGTGGCTAACTCCACATTTTTTTAACCTTAAAGACCACTTCAAAAATTGCTAAAAAATACAACAGTCTATCAAATCTTCTCAATTTCACTGAATTCGGCAATAACGAGTGTTGAAAAATATTTAATGTAATTTTGGTTTTATTCAAGTAATTCGAACAATTTGTTTAAAATACTTGTTTGTAAAAAATGCTAAGTAGGAGTTAGCTGCCTTACACTCTAAGCCGACGGTTTGATGCATATCCATCTCAGAATTTAAAAAAAAACAATATAAGGACCACCCTACTGTATATTTTTGGTACTTTTTTCTAATTTTCTTGAGAGATTTCCCGCTTAAAAATTTACCTTGTAATTATTTAACCTCAAAGGTCTGTTGCCGTTTGCGACATATTTCTTAAAAGCCGTTAAGGAGGCGCTTTGACCCCCCTATAAAATTGTTAGCGGTGCTCATATCCATAGGGAATTTTTACAATGCCATGAGGTTGTTATATAACCAAAATTCAATTTTGCGCATTTTTATCAAAAACAAAGAGCTTAAATGACTTAACTAGAAATTACAACATAAAAAAGACTGCTGTCGACGAATGTTTCGCGTCGGTTTGGGAGAGCCTTTATGAAGAGAAAATGAACACTGAGGACATAACCATTTTTTTTAATGAATATATATAAGACATTTAAAGATATACCAACCTGTGATCAATTTTTTTTTTCATTGAAGGGCCGTAGCGCTTTGGAAGCCCTTATGGGAAATTTGAAAAAATAAAATGTAATTTGGCTGGTCAATAATTGGTCAAAAAAGGTCAACTAGTCCTAGAAATTGGCTTAAATTTTCTAATGGTCCTGCACGATTTGGCACCTCATTAGTGGGAAATTAAAAAAATGTATTATTGTATAAATTGTTTTAAATTAATTAAAAATTCATGAACAAACGTTTATAAGTGGCCAATTACTAAAAATAGCTGACCGTGTCTGCCCTTAAATTGGACTTCCGAATGGCATACATTTTTTTAAATGACTCAAATGAGGTGCCAAATGGTATGTGACCTTGAAACAAACTTACAAAATTTATAGAAAAAGTCTTCGGCTGACCAATTAAAAAAAATAGTTGAAGCCTTATAATAGCAATGTAGAGATCTTTCGCAAGATATACATTTTTGTAAAATTTCCACAAATGAGTTACTGACAATTGCGCATGACCTTGTGTGACCTAGAGAAAATTTGAGCCTTGATTATCTGTGGCTAACCAATTTCCATGACTAGTTGACCTTTCCTGACCAATTAGATGTTTTTTTTTTTTAAATATCCCATACATGAGGTGCAAATGGTCCAGAGCCTTGCAAGTTGCAGAAAATTGTACCATAAACGTAAAAAAATATTGTTTTTTTTATTTGTCTAACCTTTATAATCAAATTTAATCTGGAGGTGTAAAGACAATCAGCATTTTATGAATCATTGCTTCCTTGAGCACGTCAGCAATTCAATCAAATTTAGTGCCAACTCCTGGACATTCAAACAAGACTAAGAATAATTTTCTCTGACATAACAGTTTTTCGATCACGTTCTGAAATTAGTTTCTTTCTTTCCTACTTATCATATAGAATCCTAAGATAAACGAACATACTCGTATTATGTATACTTATATGTACTATACATACACATTGGCCAGCATACAAGTTTTTGTTATTCATCTACAAATATAGATGTATAAAGTTGTACCTAGGTCAACGCATTCTATTTTGATATACACCCACAAAAATAAATTCAATGTTTTCAAAAGGCTATCAAGACAAATTGTCAAATGGATGTTCTTATTCACAATCCTTAAAGATCTTAATCATAAATACACATATTTAAGAAAAAAACCTCTTATAATGGAGGAACCAGAAATAGCTTATCATTGAATAAAATCACAATCCTTTTTGAAAATTCAGCACATTTCAATCTCTTCAACATAAATAAACCAACCTTCTTTCTAAATAGAATGAATCATGAGAATAAATCCACACAGAACCATTTGGCATCTTCTTATTCTTTGGCTCAAAATATTCCTAACCATTTTATGGCATTGTTAGCATAAAATACCTCTTTCATTCCAACCCTTTAACATCATACACATCACTCAATCACGATAATTGTAAAGGGAAATATTTTGTGAACAATTTAAAACCACAATAAACAAGAAGCACTAAGCCATTACGAAAATTAAATCGCACGCAACCTCACAATTTTCACAAAAAAAGTGATTTCACTCCAAATTGAACACAACTATGTGCTAAGTGTTATCAAAGTACTGCTTAAAATAATAGTAATTATGAACCAATTAATATGTCATTCAACTGGGTTTAAACGACAACTCATATACTACAGAGACAGTATTATTACGAGAATATTACGTATACGCACGAGTGACCCAACTCCAACGAAATTATTTATGTGACATGAATATAAATACAAAAGTAAGCACGGACAAACGTTAGCTATGAGTAAAGGAAAAAGATGAATTATTATTCTAAGAATAAAAAAATGAGAACGAAGATCCTCTCCATTCAAACCAAGATACTTAACAAATTAATTTTTAACAATCCATTGCCTGGATTTCATTCATGTATGGAACCTGTGAGGAAATTTTTTTTTGATGTTTCGTATCATCCATATCCAACCAAAAATTTATGAAAAATCTCATTTTCTAAGCATAATTTCTCCCTCGTGACAGTTTACCTACGGTATAATGGTCCTATGTATGTGGATGGATAGAGAACGCCCTTGGCTTGGGATAACCATGGAAGTCATATTTCCAAAAGTGTATTGTACAACTAAAAGCTCACAATTTTTCTGCTCTATCGAAAAGGATATGAAGAAGGACAAAGCACAAAGATTTGTTTGTTGTGAAGTGAATATCTATACGCGGTGTGTTGAAGAAGGGAAGTAGTTGCTTTTGTTGTTATTGCAAGGTTACCATATTTTGTGTTCAAAAAAAGGTAAAAACGACTTCGTACCTTAACAAAAATTTGAATAAATGTGATTGAAAGTTACTTTGTTGTATTCAAAAAACAATTTTCTTAGAGCGGGAAAAGTTTTTTCTTAATTTATCAAAAACTATCAGTTATTTTGAAAAGTATGTGCGGGTACAAATTGTAGCTTTTGTAATTCTACACAAAAAAAAACTGCATACAATAAATAATTGCATACAAATAATAAATAAATAAAAAAAAAAATTTTACTAAAATTTCATCAAACGATGGGAAAAGTTTTGTCTACCATCTCGTCATTATGAAACCAAGTTTTTAGGGGCAAAGGTGGAGGGCCACAATCTGCACGTTCTTCTCAAAGCATGTTGCTCCTACCAGAAAAAGGTGTTTTCAATTCAATCAATTCTAATCTTACTGAAATTAGCCGAAAAACAAAATTTTTGTCAAAAACACTTATGATATCCTTTATCATGGGCTCTGGACTTATAGCACCTCTCATATAGGAAATTTGAAAAAAAAAAGAAAATAGCATGTATTTGGCCTGTAATTGGTCGGAAAAGGGCAACTAGTCCTAGAAATTGGGTCAGCCACATACATATACCTTGTAATCAAGTTCCTCAAGGCCACTTGTGATTTTTGGTTCCTTATTTATGGGAAATTTGTAAAAAATTAATGCCACGTGAAAAAACTTAAGATCAAAGTAAAAGATCAGCTAGTTTCAGTAATTGGTCAGCTATAGGTCCTTTTTTACAATTTTATTTTTTTTTTTTCAAAACCACGAAATTTTACCCTCTTTACCACCATAAAAATTTCCGCCAAGCTTAAACTTTTGTAACTTTTCCGATAGAAATCTTAAAAAGACGCTCGGTAAGAATCGGTACTGAGTTGTGTGGGACTCTTACCGCACTAAACCCACCGATGAAGAAGGCCCAATCTATGAAAGATCGACAAAAGATTTTTTTCTCTCTTAATTTATAAATTATATTGAGGGAAGTTTAAAGTTATAACACCTTTCCATAGCTTTTAGACCATCAGCAGATGAGGCTTGATACTTCATAATCTCCGTTGAAGTTGGTATGACTTTGCAGTAGCTGATTGCTGATTGTTTTTTTAACCATTTCTGTAACCATTTCAATTTGAAGGTCACGATGTAGATAGCTATTTCTTATTTACCAAGTGCCAAGGGGTATTTATAGTTCCACGAAGGACCTTGCTTTGGAATTTTTTGGATGCGTTCAGAATTATTTGCTTTTTTTTATAACACAAAAAAAAATTGACAGCTTATGTCTTATTAAAACTCCAAAAGTCATGAGTTTCAAAACTTGCTTATATAACATTAGTCTGTTCTGGATAGATAGGTCAAAGGTCAAAATTCTTTCCTAGTACCAGTTACCAGTACATTTTTCTGTCACTCAAGTTTAGTTCTTCTCTTTTCTTTGATGTGCTCTTTCCATTTAAGCTTTGAATACAAAGTCATTCCAAGATATTTGGCAGTTTTGGACTAAGGTACTGCTGTACTGTTTACAAGAATTGGAGCATTGTTTATCTTTTTTGGTTGTAAAGTTTATATGCGTCGATTTTGTTTCGTTTAGTTTGATATACCATTTTTGCGTCCAATCACTAATTTTTTCGACTGCATTTTGCTTTTCTTCAAAGGCTTTTTACACAACATCCGTAATTTGATGCACTTGGTCTATCGTGGAATCTTTATTTCTAAATCCAAACTGATGGCTCGTGATTAGTCTTCTTTCTTCTATTATTGTGCTAAGTCTTTTCAGGAACAGTTTTTCGAAAACTGTTGCCATGAATGGTATAAGCAATATAAGTCTATGAGATGTTACTTGGTTTATCTTGTTTAGGTGTAAAGGCACATAATATCTTAGTTTAAGGCATGCATTCATTATAAATTAGAGTTTTTTAAAGAATATTGAAGGCATTTTTTTCAAAACCTGAGCAGTTGTTAGATCGTATCCTGGTAATTTTTTGTTAGACAACTTATGTTGACACATACTTCTTACTTCTTTCAGCGTGACAAAAGGAATTTCACATTCGTCGTTTCTATCACAAGCTTTAAGACATCTGTAGCCGTATTTGCTGGGAATGGCTTAGAACATTCGCGAGATGTTTAGCGAAAGGATAATTTTTTTGTTTGGGGTTTCCTATTCATTTTCATCTTGAGATTTTTCGAAAACTGTTGCCGTGGATTTACCGGCTGGTTTTGTGCCTGTGGTCTTTTTAGGCGCTTAGCTGCTTTCTATATGGAGTATTCGGTAGAAGCATTTGGTGTCAGACCATTCGGAAATCTACTAAGTGAGCACTTTTAAACTCACAGATTCATTTTTTTAGTTCATTGTTAAGATGGTTAAAAACTATGCGTTTTAAAATAGCCTAAAAATTCTCGACTGTTTTAGTACAGCGCCTTATGGTACTATGGTATGCATATTATTATATTAAATAAATTTAACTTCCTTATCTTTTCAGTTAATTACAATCTAAACAAATTTTTCAAATTGAATCTTATTTTATACCACAATCTCACTAGATTTATTTTGTTTTATTTATAGTAAGCATATTATGTAACGTAATCATTTAACGGATTTGTTAATAAATAAATGAAAACTTATATCAGTTTGGCTTCACATCTACAAAGTTCATTAAAATCTTTCATTCTGGTAGATTTCAACAGCTTAACCTCCACAATTAGCTTTCTGGTTATTTGGTTCTACCCTTACGAGTCCTACAAGGTACCATTCTTGGACCTTCACTCTTTACTTTTAAAGTAATGAACTGAACTATCAGTGATCACACCCAAAATAATGGAAATTCTCGAATGGATTATGCCTGAGCTATTATTCAAAAAAACATCTTTACACAATGTTTTTCATTCTAAATGTCTTACGTGTTTCGATATAACCTTCTATTAAATTTATTTAAAAAAAGCATTAATCTGGTATCACTGAATTTAATATTTGCTCCAATGTCTAACCTATATTATCGGATGTTGGTCGTCAAGATATGGTGACGAAAAAGGGAGTTCCAAAAGCAAACCGTCGAATGAATTCTCAATTAACTGATGATAATCTCTCTGCATGATAATTTAAAGAAGATAGTAAAACCCTATTACAAAGGATTTTCACAAGGAGCAAAAATATTCTTTGTTATACGAACAAACTGTTTGGTTGACTTTGAGGTTAGCAAGATTAAGATAAGAATACATTTTTTTCTTGGGAGTTGTTGGTACTTTCTTGAACGTGAAGAAAGTACCTGCTCAAAATTTCTTTGTACTCTGACAAAAAAAAATCATTAAAGAATTGGTTTTACCTTAAATTAAGAACGAAGAGAAAGTGATTTGAAAATTATGATTATCAGTGTTATTTTTACGAGGTTTGATAAATTAGTTGGAGACAAGAACTTATATTGATATGTTGATATGAAGGCATATAATAACGTGGTTGAATGAGGCTGGATAGTTAGAAAAATGTGAAATTGTATTCAATCTCATTCCCTCAGGATATCGCCCAAACTTAGCACGCAAACATTTCTAGTACAAGATGCTGTAATTTTTACCCTGAACTGTTTCCAACAGAAAACCAATCAATTAGATGATTCGATATTTGATCATGAGTTGCTTTTATAAGAATGTTTTACATTTTGAAGCAATAAATTGTCATCACATAAAATTCAAAATATGCTGACGTTTATGCAAATACCAAATGAATGCCGAACGAAGAGGAATCTTCCAATAGCAGAACACTATACGAGTCTTATTTATCTTATTTGTCTTATTTTTCTATGTGAATTAATTGTGTCAATAAATTTAATTATATAATAAACCTGTTGCATACATAGACATTAATATACAGTGGCGTAACTGCTTCATAATAAGATATCGAAAATAATAGTTGACCTTTATTTTCAACTGGCTTCTGACTGGAAATATTTAATTCGTCAAATTTCATTTTGGTTTCAGTCTAAGATATATTTAAAAAAATTAACTTCTTTGATCCTTTGGTTGGTTTTGATTACACCATCCCAAAACCAAAATTCGGTAAAAGCTTTCAAGTCACTATTCCTTCTAGAACCTTCTGGGAAGATATGATTTTCTTGGATGATGAATCCGTTCATATCTACACAGACGGATCGAAAACTGATGAAGGGGTGAGTAGTGGTGTGCACTCAGAGAGACTAAAATTAAGTCTCTGATTCCGTCTTCCAAATCATTGTAGCGTGTTCCAGGCGAAACTTATGCCGATTATAGAAGCCCTACCTTGGCTAAAAGAAAACGTGATATCAACCACAGATATCCGCATCTTCACGGATAGCCAAGCAGCTATCAGATCTCTGGAATCTGTTTCTACTTACTCTATAACAGCCCTAAATTGCCGTTCATCTCTCTTGGAGATGGCGCAGCTGTTTAACATTCACCTGTGTTGGGTGCCAGGGCACAGGGACATCCCAGGTGATTGTAAGGCCGATGAACTCGCCAAAAGTGGAACAACTCTACCTCTTCTACCTAACAAGGCAGATATAGGTATACCCATCGCTACACGTAAACTTATGCTGAAGCAAGATGCATTAGAGAGAACAAACCTTAGGTGGAACAATATAACTACTTGTTTGGCAACAAAACAAATCTGGCCAGTAATTTAAAGCGATCTAAGTTTTTGATATCTCTATAAGTAGATTGCACATTGGCTCCATATTGGTGTTATAACCGGACACTGTCTTAAAGGCAAGCACGCAACGCGTCTTGGCGTGTTCTCTATAACGATTTTTGCAGAAGCTGTATGGATGAGGAAGAGATTGAATAGATCCCTCACCTTCTATGCACGTGCCCTGCTCTATCTCATAGACGAAGACTTCACCTTGGTGATTTTTACTTCAATGATCCCAGTGATCTAATTAACTTGGCTGTAGGTAGTCTACTGCGCTTCATAAGAAGCTCCAAATGGTTCACCCTGCAAGGAATAGGGTTTTCCTAGATTCATGTGGTGTCACAATTAGAGAAACTCATGGTCTAAGGGTGTCAGTCTTGGGCTTGGACTTTTGGTCTTTTGTTATTTAACTTCAAGAATAACTCTTATCTGTTGACTTATTTTCTCAAAAAAAAAGAAACGATCACCCAAAAACCGTTTCCTTATAAAATAAATTAAAAATGGTTCTTCTCTCTTTCGTTGACCACGACGACGACGACTATGTGGTCGTTCAAACGTTGTTTTCAGTGACGTTGTCATTGTGTTAATCTTGCTTTGGTCTCACCATATCCGTTTACATGGCTATCTGTGTCGTGTTTTTCTTGCTATGTTTTCGTCACGATAATTTCACGTGGTTTTTGACATTGAGCATGTTTTTCCGCTATGTCGCTTTGGTCTCGCTGTAGTATCGCCAAAGTTTTTTTTTGACGACGACGATGCTCGCCGTGGACTTCTAAACGTGGTTTTCAGTGACGTGATCATTGTGTTAATCTTGCTTTGGTCTCGCCGTATCCGTTTACATGGCATTTTGTCTTCTCTGTCCGCTCTCACTCTGGTCTTGCTATAACATTTACACGTGGTTTTTGACGTTGAGTATATTACGTCATCTCACTATAGTCTCACTAAAGCTCTTTTTTTCATAATTAAAGGATTAAAATAAACTAATAGTGTGACTAAAAGTTCTTGCCTTGCTATAGTCTAACCTCTCTCTCAAATTTTGTTCGCATTAGTCTTGCTTTTGTCTCGGTGTGATATCTACATGTCACACATGTCACTTTTTTCATTGTGCACGTCTTATCATCATCACGCTTTTGTCTCGCCAAGGTGTTCGACTAGTAGAGTAATTATTAGGATTTCATTTTAGCTTCATTTTTCAAGCTGATGACAAAGGTACCTGGCGAAAAACTGTTGATATTGATATTTTACACCTGCATGCTGACTAAACATATCCTAAGCGGATCAACGGAGTTCTGAAAATGGCACAAAAGACCGAAAAAGGGAGTTAAAATACAGATGAGAATCCGCAAAGCTGATCACCCATGTAACTGTCGTTCAAGAAAGCTGTTGACCATCCTCTTAAGATCCCTTTTAGCAAATTGGCATATACGACCGTATCGAGATGAAACTATAACTATAAACGAGGGAATCTCATGAAAATTCATACGGCGAACCCTGACGACATGAACATCATTGCCATAAATAAAAACAATGTTTAAACAGCAACGGCGAGATGAATGTCATTACAACAAACTTTACCATGTGTAAACGTAATCGGCAAGATGACGCCAAGAAATCTTCATTATTGCCATCGTCGGGGACATGGTATTTCAACTTGCAAATTTTGATGTCCGAGATTTCAACCCCAACCCACACAGACGCGTATAAGCTCGAAGACCAAAAAGGGTCACTCACGATCGCTGCACTTCCACTAAACTTTGCTTAAAGAGTGTTTAACAATGAAACATTAAATAATTCTTTAAGAATCCCAAACAGTACTACCACTTTACTCCAATTGAAGTAGATCTACTTCCTTTTTTCAAAAAAAATTACAATCTACTTCCTACTTCGCACCGTCATCAAATTATTGAAATCTACTTCATGTTAAAAATCTCTGTTTCAACTTACTTCAATTATACATTAATATGTCAAATCTACTTCTTTTTGCTCTGTTTAACTCAAGTATATAGGCCCAGAATTTCCATTAAAACAAAATTAACACAATTTTAATAGAATAATGAGCAATTTTACAAAGCATTGAAACTCAACGCACTCTTGTGTTCACGAATCTTGTGAAAAGTACGCTTGAGTATGTGAATTTCGAATGGGTTTCTTTTTTTTTAATTCTTGATTCACCCTTTTCTATTTTGGTTGATAATTTTTGGTCTGTTTGGTTGCCCCCAAACTATAATCATTTTATTGTTCTTTTTTTTTTTTTTAAATAGGTAAATTACCTTAACTAAATAAAACTAAAAATTGTTATAAAACCATGATGCAAAATATAAATGTAGAATTTAAATAATAATTGAAATATGAAGAATTTTCTTTCTGTTTTTGTTTTAAGTTTTTTTTTAATTTAATTTTTTAAAATATACATAGATTTGTATAAGAAAAGTTAATTTTGAAATCTACTTCGATTTTTGTCAATCTACTTCCTTTTTTTCTTCAAATCTACTTCGACTTTTTTTCTTGAAGTGGTAACGCTGATCCCAAAGCAAAATTTTTTAATGGACAAGAAAAAAAAATCTCTAAAGCTTTAAAGACCTTTATTTTTTTCTCTCAGTGGTAAATGGTCACTTGTTAACCGCACCTTAAAAAAATTAAATAAAAGTTTCTCACTGAGAAAAACCGAAAAAATAGTTTTTCAGTCTAATAGTTATTCAGTGACCATTTTCAAAAATCTCAGCAGGTAAGCAAAATTTTGAAGACCTATCAAAAGATTGTGTTTTATTTTCAAACTACATATGTACATAACAGTTAAGTTATTGTATTTTTACCATTCAAATAGCTGTGTGGTTCTTTTTTGTCCTGCTTTAAGTTTTCAGGGGTGCTGAATCCGAATCTGATATTTTCGACTAAAATTTCATGAACAACATAAATTGTAAAAAAACACATTATGCCAAATTGAGACTCAAGCGACGTTTGAATTTTGGATTATTTTTGATGTCTTACCCAGAAACCCCATTGGGAAGATAGTTTAAGACGAATGAAAAAAATAAATTTCGAGCAATAATATAACCCAAAATTTTAGATTCGAATATCTCAAAACCGTGGTAGATTCGAATTGAGAGCATCAAAGACAATATTAACCTAGTATACTTTTAGAGTCAGCGGAAAATGTTCTATGACTGTAGTAAGGGCAAAAAGGCTTTTTAAAAGTATTTTTATAAATTGCAAAGCAAATTTTTTGACTTCTCAAAAATTAATAAATTGGACATTGACCCCTTGAGAACCAAGATACAGAATTATTTACTGGTTTCGAGTAGGGCTGGCAACGATACCAGAAACTCCACGGTATCGTTTGGTATCGGTATCGGAAACCGAGGCGATACCGAGACGATACCAGTATCAAGGCTTCTGAAACGATACCGAGATTAAACCAAACGATACCGTACTTTTTCTACCGAAATTTACCGATACTGTCGGTAGTACCATTTGGTATCAGTTCAAAATATAGATATTAAATATTATAATTAATTTATAACAAACAAACAATTTTTGTAATTGATTTCTCGGAAAGGACTCTAACGATTTAGATGACATTTTTCAGAGCTTTTCTCTTATGTAGGGAAAAGGTTTGGGCAATAGTTTTAATTACAACTGCCTACTGCTACGCCCATTTTACTTATGCTTGATTTCTCTGAAACTTACGATTTGGATGAAATTTTCAGATTTAGTTCTCTTTAGTGAGAAAGTGACTTCAGCAAAATCAATTAAATATTTGTGTGTATTACTTTCCTGTGAACCTATGAATCTGCGTCAAATTTTTTTAGTCGATTACCTAATCAGAATTTTACTCAGACATTGTGAAACAAGCATTTAAAACTTTTTAAGGTAATAAAACAAATTTCAGTTAAAAAAATTGTCTTTTAAATGATTTTTGCTTTAAATTTTAAAAATTTCAAGCGAGTTCAACTACAAGTTCAAAAACAATGTTACCAAGTTGTGCATTTTATTTTGGTATGCAACTGAGACAAAGCAGGAACCAGACGTGACCGATACCGAGACGAGACTTTGTTATACGAGACCAAACGAGACTGAGTTATTCGAGACCATACTGAAACTTTTCGGTTTTGACGATGCCGAAAGGATACTTTTAAAAATATCGGTTAATTGGGTATTGTGGGATGCCCTAGTTTCGAGTGTATTTTCGGCAATATGTAAAAATGGGCTATCGGAGAAGACAACCTTAATTGGAGATTTATTGGAAGTTGTGTTAAATTCTTCGCACAATTTGGACACTGCAAAAAATATTTGCCCTAGAAAAAAATCCTAGTTACGCCACTGCAAATGAACATTGCACATAAGGTAGATTCCTAACATACATTCATCGCCTCAAGTGTCAGATATTTAATCAATTCATTTCGCATAGAAACCCACATGCATGTCATTCCAATATAAATTTAAATTATATCCCAAAGGTACATTTAACGTCACATCTCGCTGCACATATAAAACCCCAAACTTGCATTCAAGTGGCAGAGCTTTTGTTCATTTGCTTCGAAAAATTCCTTATCGGGCTACCTCATAAAATGTATCCAAGGACCAAAAACAAAAGAACAAACAACATAGAAACTATTCGAGTATGTATTTATGTACTTGAAGGTTGTATTGCAATTGTAGGTATATTCCATTTCTGATGTGTAGCTACCAGCAATATAAAATAGAACTCTTTCAAAATCCCATAACCTGACGATACCTACCAATTTTATTATCGTTCTTCAATTGATTTTACAAATCTACTTATAGCCAAAAAGGTAAACCAATAAGAAATCTTCATTCGAGAGAAAATCACAAGTTCCCAATCAGCATTAAAGTCAATTCCAATTTACTTACAACCTACAACTAACCAACGAATATCTTCTTCCTTTAAAAGAGGAGGCTTCGAGCTGGCTGGCTGGGTAAATTCCGTTCCTTAATCTAAACTTGATAATAATTGATTTATTGATTTTAATGCCTTTCAACGTTTCCCAATTATAATACTTTTCGTTTTGTTTGCTTGCACTCATCCAGATATACGTCTTGAAGAGGGAGAAGGCGTTGTTGATTTTACGAAGCCATAAGTTTGAGGAAGTGTGAAACTTCGCTGAAGGCTTGTAGCCTTCCATTTCGTAGGTAGGTACACTTAAGTCGGAAATAATTCTATTCGACAGAGCTAGGTATGCAGATGCACCCAGCCAACCATTCTGTCATGGTCGCTTTGCAATTTTACATCGTAGCTTCCTCTGTGTAAATGAATGAATAGAGATGAATGAATGAATGATGGAAGTGCACAGCAGAGAACACCTGAAGATCGAAACAGGAAAATCCGCTTCCCAGTGAAATAGAGTTAAATATCGTAACAACCTTTAACACCATTTTCCAATTGACTTGCCGGCAAACATTGTTATTTCCTCAATTTCGAGGTCATTTTATAAATAGTACCTATGCCATACTGTCACGCTACATATTCCTATACATATCTACACAAAAAAAGATACAAATTCTGTGCATCAAATAGATATGTACCTATGTATGTATTGGTTGTTTCTGCTATCGTAGCTAACATCCACAACAATCACCCTCGCACCCATTTTGCCAGAACGTTATCAGGGACGAGTGCGACGTCATTGTTGCCGCTCGACTGACTTATCCTCCTCCATCCATCTTCCTGTGTATTTTAACTTGTTCAATGGGAAATGGGAAACGACAGATTTATTTAGCGCACAAATTCCCTCCTGTAAAACACCGTAGTGTAGTGTGCCTATCGCACGCGGCTGGGCTACCAATCTCATTCCAGAAATAACGGCACCAGAACAGAACGCTCTAGGATAAGATAGATTGTCACAGGCAAATAGCACACTGGAGCTATATAATACAGCCTTGATGGAACTCGTTATAGATAAGTATGTATATTCGTTACGTGCTGCACTATGGGGTAGATTAATCGCAAAATTGGAACTTAATCAAACAATTAAGCTAGAAATTTTAAGTCTTGTAAATATTTCCGAAGCCATTTTTATAAAATGTTTATTTGTTATCCATTTTGGAAAATGGTGTTGAGAAACACTCAGAACCTTTTAAATACAAAAATATTATCAAAAATTACTCAAGTCGTTAGTGAGAAAGTCAAAAAGTAAGAGCTAGTTCACACGGCAATGCATCACACGTTTGTTCGCAGTATAAATCCGTGGGAATGATGGGCAGTGGCGTATTCATTGTACATAAAATCTTTCACACGACGACGTTTGTACGTTTTACGTTTGAATTTATACTGCCGTTTGGATTCTTACTACAAAAAAACATGCGGTACATTGCCGTGTGAAGCAATAGGGACCTGAAAGCTTTGTAGTTTCAAATACCTACCTACGCACCCTTTAACCTTTTGTATGATCTGTCAATGTCAGTAAGATCAGTGAATGAGCAACGTATGGAAATTATTTAAAATTACGAGTACTACAGGAATTCGTCACTCGGTAGTAATAATCGTTCCACCATCAGCTACGCTAAATTTATTGGATGAAATGGAACTTAGTAAAATTATTTCATTAAATATCAGAGAAGAAGGGTATCAAGAGTGATAAGGAATTTTTTGAGGTTTGGGTGAAAGAAATTATTTGTATTTTGAAGCAAATTAGTATTAGACTTCCGTCACCTATAAAAAAAGACATCTTTAGCGTGTACTTGTCGGATTCAAACGATAAAAGTGTCTATGGACGAAAAAACTTATTATTTTCATTGGAAAACAAATTAATTTTGTTCCTTATTATTTAATAAAAGCCTTTAAGAAAACGAAAATAATGCGAAAATGTCTGTTTTTCAAAGAGAATGTATAGGTTACCTTAAACCTTTTTTTTTCAAACAAATATTTAATAACATAAAACTCCATATTTTATGGGCCACTATTGAAAAAATTTTTGATTTTGTACCTAATAAAACTTTTAATTATGTACATATGTATGTATGCATGTATGTACATATGTATGCAAATTAAAAATGCTTGTAAATAAAAAAAAACCTTTTTTTAAAAGTCATTTTTTATACATATGTACATACATATGTATGTATGTACATACCTGACGGTATTTTTTTTTTGTTCGGTGGACAAAATCAATCAAAAAAATAATTGAAGCAGATATTTTCATTTACAATTTTAATTATCCAGGCCATTTATTGTGTGCAAAAATATGACATTTGTGTTTTTTCTCGTTTATTATTATTGTTTTTTCATAACAGCTTACAGCATGGCTGCCTGTGATTTGTTTGAATTTGCAATTGCTTAAATTTTTTTGAATTTGCACAACTGTCAATGACAGCTTCGGTTTTGTTAAAATTTCGTTGTCTTCTTGGAGAGCAACTTAATATTTCGTTTCGTATCAGTAGCATACTAGGCTTTATGACTACCTATACCTCTCAGTCTTATGCAAATGCGCCGTATTCATAAAGGAATCGCCTATCCACAGTTCTACGGCTGATGTAGAAGATTAGCGGAATCACCCCACTATTCTGGACTAGCCTTTAACTGTGTTCCTAGAATAGGTAGAGAAATGCATGGAAGGCATAAAGCCACTAACAAAGACGCACACTTTCCTTGTATTCAACGTTAGGGTAATAAGTCCCAAAAATTAAGATATAACATTGATTGTGGTATGCTGGTGCCGTTGTATACCTATAAGATCAGGTTGGAATAATATCGTATGTACTCCAAACTGCAACCAGGCCACTAGAGGCAACGTCTAAGAAACTGCCTCTCAAAAACACGTTTTTTCCATTTGAGATGGGGCACTGTTAAATCAAACCGGGCATCCGGGCAATCATCGCGACCAAATGAAGGCCGTGAAGCAAAACACCTTTCGGGAGCGTAACTAAATCCCGCAAACCGAAATCTAGAATAACGAATTTTTCAACGGGTGATCAAGAAGTTGGCCACTTTATTGAGGAGGGGTCGCACTCTTTATGTTAATTATTTTTAGACGAGCTATGAACTGACGCATGAAATAATATAGTTATATTTTATTTTTCCAATAAATATTTTAATAATATATAAAAATGAAGAGGCTATACAATTTTAAACCTATTTAAAATTAGGTATTAGGTGTCGTACAAAAATGTGCAACGTGGTCTCTGGAGCACTATGAGCTATAACACTATATCTACAATATCAACCAAAATCTCGCAAAAAAATCTAGAAAATTCAAAATTTCGCCAATTGAAATCTAACAGTGCGCTTTAAGATTCGTGCTGAGAAATAAAAATCCTGGGAACCAAAAATAGAAGTATTTTTTTCAATTCAAACAAATAAAGAAATATTTCTTATTTCTGAAAGTTGATTTTTAACTTTTCTCCATTCTAATTATTGTAGGTACTTCAAAAATCAATTGTTAAAAAAAACTTAATTCATTGAAATCTAAAAATTTTAAATTTTTAAAATATTAACAACTGTCTACCTGTACATCATTATCAAACTTCAATGATCAAAACATTTATCATTTTCGGTGTTGAATATCAAAATTTTATTGATCAATGATCAACTGATAATTGACAATCGTAAGAGGGGTGCTCATTGCTTTTGACAACAAACTTTTTGGCATTATGCAAGCCTTAAGACATTTAAATTTACAACATTATATTATTAAGGCTCTCTTACCATTATGTGTTTCATAAAATAACAGAAATGAGCTAAGAAGCACCATGCGATGGTATCATGTTTCAAAAAATGAATATGAAAAAATCCCTTTCTATGTAACTGATGAGTCCAAGTGAGTAAGCCGGACAAAACGCCACTTTGTAGGACTTAAGGCCAAAAGAAAGTTATCAAACATACCTGCTGACCTATTACTATCGTTCTGTTGTAGATTCCCAGCCTTTACCACCTAAAAACAAAAACAAGAAATTTCTTAGGCTGCACTGCCTCTTGCAGAAAGTGACAAATCTTCCAAGAGTAATTCTCGTCGTAAAAAATGCATATCGTCGGCTTAGAGTGTAAAGCAGCTAACCCACAATTTGCATTTTTTACAAACAAATATTTTAAACAAAGTCTTCGCATTATTTGAATGAAGCCAAAATTACATTACATATTTTCCATCACTCGTTATTGCCAAATTCAGTGAAATTGAAAAGATTTGATAGATTTTTTGTATTCTTTAGCAATTTTTGAAGTGGTCTATAATGGTAAAAAAATGTGGAGTTAGGCGCTTTACACTCTAAGCCAACGATATCACTTGACTCTTCCCTCCATTCCTGCTAACCCAAGCAATATGTACCCCAGAACATCAATGGTTGATAGTCACTTCCTACAAGCTACAAGTATGACCCATTTGCTTGAACATTTTAATAAAGTTTTCATGTAAATATTAGGTTTTTGCTGAAGTTTATGAAAACTTTGAGCCATGTACATGACTTGTTTTGATTTTGATTTAAGAATTACATGAACAAAATTGCATATAATATTCAACTCATAGCAGAGTAGAAGATCCCAGAGAGGTCATTCTGTAATTTTCAAATATAAATTGTCAAAACGAACCGTTAACGTGATCGTCATTGATTTGCTTCACGTAAATCCAACCACTTTCATCTCGTCTATCGTTTTGTTTTTTTCAAAATGCAATTTGAGAGCGTTTGGTATTCTCAAACTATGGATGAAATGTCATATTGAATGTCATAAATGACAATTTGCATTGTTTTTTGTCTTAAGTGCCAAAAAAAAGTGTGAGCTTGCAAACGATACATAGGACCCTACGAGTATTTAGTTAGGGTCTCAACGCTGTCGTTTTGATGTATGAAGTCATATTATGCATGCTGATTTTGTTTAAGAGGATGGTGCAATAGCTCTTTATTCCTGCGAAAGTACGTTTGATGCCATTATGTATGGAACTCAATTTATTTTGTATGGCCACCACGGGCACGCTTGCAGAAGTCCAGACGCTGAACCCAATTTTCAACGGTTTTCAAGCATAAATCGGCCGATACTGCAGCAATTTCACGTTCGATATTCGTAAGAAGTTCATCAATCGTAGCTGGCTTGTTGGCATATACCATAGACTTGACGTAGCCCCACAGAAAATAGTCTAACGCACGACCGATGCGGCCAAGCGACTGGACCATTTCGTGAGATAATACGTTCTCCAAACTTGGTTTCCAACAAATTGATTGTGACATTCGCTGTGTAGCTTGTGGCGCCGTCCTATTGGAACCACATATCCTCCAAGTTAATATCATCCAATTAGGGCCAACAATATTCGGTTATCATTGAACGGTAGCGATCCCCATTCACAGTAACGTGCCGGTCTTGATCATCACGGAAGAAGTACAGCCCAATGACGCCGCCGGCCCATAAACCACACCAAACCGTAATTTTTTCGGGATGCAATGATGACTCATGGAGTACGTGTGGATTGCTGCCTGACCAGTACCGCATATTTTGTTTATTAACGAAGCCATTCAGCCAGAAATGAGCCTCATCGCTGAAGATGATTTTTCGATGAAAATCCAAATCATTTTCAAGTTGTTGCTCAGCCCAATTCACGAACATACGACGCTTCTGGTGGTCAAGCGGCTTCAGTTCTTGCGTCAATTTAATCTTATAAGGATGTAGGCCAAGATCTTTTCGCAAAATTCGCCACATCGACGTCACAGAGATGCCCAACGCTTGAGAACAACGTGTGAGAGACACATTTGAGCGGCAAGAAATATGGCGTCGTTTGCTGTCCCTGTCGCTTTTCTTTTGTAGCGTCCCTGTTGAAAAACCCTTTATATGCATGTTCGTCGAACTAAGGGTTAACAAAATTGTCAACACTTTCTTCTTTAGTAACATGGATTAATGATTCCAAAAGTTTCGCCAAGTTTATTTTTTAAAGTATTTTTTTATTTTAATTGATTGCAATGTTCTTATTGTATGCTCCACTGTAAGCCGTGAATACAGATCGCAATAAAGTGCTTGACGATGAAGTGAGTGAAATTGTTGTTGTTGCTGTTTTTTTCATAGTTCCATCTCGTTTTTCATTTTACTTCAGACTAAGTCTAATTACAAGGCCATTTTGTTTATTTTTTTATTTTTTTTTTGCTGAGACAGTCATTTTGATTGCTCCACCTAAATCTGACACTTGTTGGATGGTGTATTCTTTGGAGGACAAATTTTTTTAATGGATTTACAACTTATGGGAACAATTTGTTAAAATTAATGGTGTTTCAAATTGTTATTTGAGAAATTTAATGGGAATTCTTAGAAAATCATCAATCAACACAAAATATTCAATATTAAATTATAGAAACTTTTTTAAATGGGTGGCAAGAAATTAAAGTAAATTTAAAGAATATTGGAAAAAAAATTGCGTAGAAAATATATTTTTCAACAACACCTGAGTTTCTATATTTTTTTCGCTTGGAAATGAGTCGAAATCAATTGTGTTGATTTTCAATATTGTCAATTATCATGGCTGAAAATTTCATCAAAATCACTTAAGTGGTTATGTTTTTTTGCTCTTTCAGACAAAGTGCACCAATTTTTATCCGACATTTTCGGAAATAGCGCTTTTAGCACTCGGGCCAGAATATCATTTTAAATCTACCATTGTTTTTTTTCTGACTTACCTATTTGGTAATTCAAACAATTCTGCTGGTTAGACAAATTCAAATTTCAAAGGAGCTCCACCACAAGGACTGTATTAAACAGACAGAAAAAAGAGATATTAAGTAAAAACGTTTTTGAATAAAAAATACTATCTCAATCCTTACCCGATATTATTAGTTACAAAATAAAAGGCATTAAAAGTACCTCGTGGCATGATGGTTAGTGCGTTGCACTGTCATGCCGAAGGTCTGGGTTCAAATTCCGCCCTCTGCCACCTAAATAAAAAAACAAAAATGTTATGCTAGATTCTCTTCTAGCCGTTCGGACTCGGCAAAAAATTGAAGGTCCCCTACATCCCTCTCTCAACAACAATCACACATGAATGGTTGAGAGTTGTAAGTCACTAGGCCCTGGTTCTCCACGAGCTGTTGCGCCACCAAATTTATTTAAAATATTTTAAAGTAGTAAAATAATTATCTTCAAAATTGATTGGAAACAATTTTTTCATTTTCCGGTGGCGACGGTTGAAGAATTATAGGTGAGTGTCAAGTTAGCAAAGCAGCTTTCACGAATTGAAAATGAGTAGGTGGATAATTTGACATTAAATAGTCGTTCAATAGTTGTGACAGTTTGTCGGTGTATGTTTTCTTTTTTGAAAATTTCAACGAACCTAGTACACGACCGAAATGGTCATATAGTGAATGGCCGTTTTTGAGACAGTCTGTTTATTTATTGATTTATCATGATTATTTATTCCTGTACAAATAAATTTACACTTTTTGATAGTACAGTGAAGATGTAATGAACCTTATGATAACAATTTTAAAATAACCTATTCGTAATAAAATAAATTTAGAAAGAAAAGAAAGAAAGAATAGAAGAAAGATAAATAGGTTGGTGAAGATCAATTATTATTGTTTGCATTAAATTGAAATAAAACTTTCTTAAAGTTATTTCTATGACTTATCTGTTTTATTGATGTTGGAAGACTAATCCACAGAGAAATTGCGTAGATAAAGAATTGACGTCGAGTGACAAATATTTATGCTTAGGTGGAATAATATGTAGAGATCTTTGCGATCGCACAAATGTAAGCTTTTCAAACAAGTATCCTGGAAATTTATCTGTTACAATAAGGAATCAAATGTGCATCCCTTTATTTTCTTGCTGAAATCTCGAATATGGTCTTTGCGGGTTTTGTCGAATACGTACCTTGCACAATTATTATAAGCTACGTTCAGTTTTCTTCGCGAGCTTGAGTCCATATTAGCAAATAGTTCACAACCATAGAGAAATATTGGTAGAGTATAAGATTTAACCAGCTTAAGCTCGGCTTCAGTTGATAAAAATTTAGCTGTGGGGCCCAAATGAAGAGTTCCATATGTAGTGAAAACAACTTTGTTGACTTGGTCGTTCCTGGTCAATTGTTGGTTTGAAAGTATGCCAACATTTTTTTATTTTTGAAGAAAATTGGAAAATATTACCATTAAGAACAAAAGGCGGGAAATTATTGGTATCCTGTGATGCCCTATCAACGACCAATACTTTCGTTTTAGATGCGTTCAAGTGCAAATGGTAATTACTTCTTCATTTAAAGTTGAAATTTCAATTTCTGTTAAATGCTTTGGGAATGTTAAATATATTTGGACATCATCTGCATATATATGAAGTTCACAATTTTGTATGCTATTGCAGATATCTTTGATGAACAAAGAAAATAGTAAGGGACCCAGGTCAGATCCTTGCGGAACACCTAAGGGAACTGGTAAACTGGATGATGTTTTTTATCCATAAAACAATACCAATACCAATTACGATACAAGCAGTGCTTTCAAACCCAAACTTATGTTCCTTCAATTTATTAGTTAATAGTTTATGTTCAACTGAGTCAAATGCCTTCGAAAAATATATGCGACTATACTACCTAGTCTACAAATAATCGTTAAACATTATGCACGTTTTTGTATTCTTCCTAGGAGACGAAATAAATAAACACAACGACGGGGTCGCAACGTACGTGCACACGTTTGACAGTCAGTCCTTGCGACAATCCGATCGATAGTCTTTGTGACTGTCTCAACATGACTGGCCTACTTTAATGATTCTTCGTTAGATTTTCGTTAATTAGTTGAGACAAATTCAATGTTGTCGTTTCTGGCTCCGGACAAAAAAACTTTCAGATTAAAAGATATACAGCCCTATCAATAAAAATTGCTTTGATATCTTTTTATTCAAAATTTAACTAAAACGTGAATCAGGAGTTTGTTCAAGAATTAAAATTTCAAAATTATAAAAATATAGGTAAACTGCTAATTCACGTTAAATTCACAATCTTAACGAAAATCTACTATAATCAACAAGAACTCTGCTGTTAACAAAGAATATTTTTTGAACTTCAAAAATATATGTACTTTCTCACAGAATGTATGGACTTTTGCACATACACTCTCTCATTCGAAGTTGTAAGAAGCATGTGTGTCACAAGCATCACAAGTTTTTGGCAACAATGACAGCAGTATTTTTAACAACTACTCGTTTAATGTACCTATTTTGGTGAGTTAGTTTATTACCTTGAATTTTGATTTATTGATAAGATTTGACACTTAACTCACTGACTAAACATAATTTGTGTCTTGTTTGCGTTTATGAATACCAATCATTAGTCGCGCACATGCAATTTTCAGTTTCGAAACTGTTCGGTTGCAAAATTGAGTCTTATGGACTCGTATGAGACTCCGCGCACATGCAGAAACTATTCCGTCGTCGATTCGAGCAACTGTTCAGTTTGTGTTTTGGCAAAAACTAGACGATTGCCAGAAATCAGTTTTTCAGTTTGTGTCATATGGAATAATATGTAACTGCGCAGACCAGAGAATATCAATTACCAAGAAGCCAATCTTTCGTACGTTTCACCCTCCAAAACCCATTTGCTTACATTGTTGTATTTGTAATTTCACTTCGTGTCGTTGAATAGATGTGAATTGCAACAACAATGTAACGCGGTGAGATTTACATATTTGTTTTGACAGCTCAGTTTTTTTTTCTTTGAAAATTGGAAAATAGTTTTGATAGTTTTACTTCGGCTAATTACAAAAACATCGATGTGAAATTGTTTAATTAATTTAATGTACACATACAATTGTAATTGTTAGTTAATATTCATCCACAATTATAATAAAATACAAAAAATTAATCCATAAAATGTCTTCAATCACTCAGATATCCAAACATCTTCAATGCGTCTTGCATATTATACAGGGTGGCCCTTTCTTCATCCAGAATAATTTTAAAATTATTGTTGGTTATATTCTAAGGAAAAAAAAAATAGTTAAGAAAAACAAGAAATAAAAGAATAGTTTTTCTGCAATTTGACACCGGAACTTCAATTTGTTGTTTAAACTCCACTAAACTCTCAATTTCCACTTTATAAGTATTAAAGTAGATATTAGGTGGGTTTTATTATCTTCTTTCGGGATTCGGGTATTGATCTGGATTTAACTTAAGTACAAAAAAGAAATAATGAGTAGTTTTCAGAATCGTTTTTGTAGCACGTGTTAAAAGTTAATTTGGAGATAATAAAACAGCAATAGCTATTTTTAATTTTTTTTTAAACTTCATGACATCTAAGCGTTTGGTTTTGAGTGTTTAATAGGAGAATTGAATACTAATTACTGAAATTGTACTTCATAATATAAAAGGAATGAAATAGTTTTAACAAAAACACTAACTTTTTTTATTTTTTAGTTGGATAATTATTTTTTTTTTTTAAATGATTATGAAACAAATTAATTAGAAAAATTGGTTCGAGAATGGTTTTTAAGAAATTAAAGTATGACCTTGTAGCTGTTGTCATATTTTTTAGTTATTTTTATTTTAAATAAATGTTGTCGTAAAATTGAAAAAAGTTAATGAAACAAAAACAAAAAGTTAATGAAACAAAAACAAAAAAAGCATAACATTGCGAGTTGCAAGTTAGTGGTGTCGTTGTTTTTAAATTTTTTTGTTTTAAGAAAGTCATTACTCTTATCTAAAAGTGGATAAATAATCCCCCCCTCCCATATGATTTTTTGTTTTAAATCATTTCATAAATTATCCTGCATGAAATAGGGAACATCCTGTATTTGGTTTTGTTTTGACATCTAATTGACAGACCGAGGTGAATAATTCTGACCACGGGACGTGTTCAACAAATAGAAACCCAACTTGGGCCAGGTTCACATTAGGTGTGTTTTTTCCTTGTCTGAATGGGCTTGGACGAAAAAAAAACGACGTCGGGGCTAAACAATGCTCCGTGGTTCAAAATTTTGATTCCATCAATTTCTGTAGATTTATTGGGTTTTAATGATGATTTAGGTTTCATGTAAGTTATAAAAGTCAATTACACCCTCAGTTAAACCACAAAATCAGTGAGCTAAAAAGGCGGAGCTATGGATCAAAACAATAACCCTGTTCAATTAATACGAACACATATCGTTAAATAAATAAATAGATAGATATAATAGATTAATTAATAAATACAAACCTAAAGCATTTTGGCTTACAGTAATGAGAAATAATAGAGATATGCTCGGGTGCCAAACTGAATAAAAATTATAAAATGGCTAGTACTCGTAGCTCCTAGCGTGACCATGTTTACTAATACAATCAAAATAGAAATGAAGTAAAACAAACTAGAAGCTCTCCCAAGCCAACGCCAATAAGGAGTGACGATGAATTTTTGTTGTTGTTAAGTATTGTCTATGTTTTTGTCATATTTTGTACTATTGTGAATGATTCACAGCGAATCAATCGGTATTCGTGTTGGTTTTGGAGAGCCTTAATACTACGTTTTCGTTAGACCAAATGAGGAAATTTCGTTGAAAATTTTCAAATTTGATACGAAATCATCTCATTTTCCACACAAATTCAAATTTTGAAATGAGATAATTTCAACCAAACTTGCACACAATTTTCTAGGAAATTAAGTCAAAACCTAACGAACACGCCGAATTGGGCACATTTTGAATAGCTCTGAAAAGATTTTGAATGAAAATGTTAAAGCTGAATTAAAAAATTAACAACAAAAAGTGATTTACAGGCAGGGTTGAAACTCAAAAAATAAAATGAGCTGTCAAAAGAAATACCAAATTACAGATGAAAACACTTTTTCTGTAATTTGCAAAATAACCTCATTTGGGCTCTTATGAAAACGTTTAAATATGCATTATATTAATATTATTATTATTAATAACCAATTGATTTAAAACTATAGGGCTCGTTGTAGAGTTATTTAATCCAATATTCGGTAATATTAACTAATTAAATACAGCTGGTCTGCTGATGCTCGACGATTATTAAAGCAAAACTATATTTGCCCACAAACAAGTAAATAAACACACCATAATGTAATATCTGTAAGACCATCTCTTTGATCCAGGTTTTTCGTCACAAATTTCGACTCGACTCCGCTCCTCGAACGAGATCTAGTCAAATCACGCTCATCTCGACTCGACCCAAGCTTACAAAAAATGACGCGAGCTTCAAGCTGGTTTAACAACACATGCAAGCGTAGTATACACTCCTCGTCAACTGAATACGCACAAACATTTTTGTATATATTTTATCCATTTTTTCCAAACAGTGATGGTTATTATGCCATCTGTTGATGGTAAAAATGTTCGTAACATATAAATAACAGAATTTCAAAGTTTTATCCAAAAACAACCGTGAGTTTTTCCTTCAACCACTTCCAAAGTGTAACTTATACAAAGTAGAAGTTTTTTTTTGAGTCAACTGAATAGGTACAAGAATTAAAATTGGTATTGGAATGGAATGAAACAAGTTTTTGTTTAAGTTTAGTAGTGGGTACTTCCACCTTTATTTTTAATTACTTCGTAAATTCGATCCGGCATGGAATCGTATAGCTTTTTAATGTAATTTAACGAAATTTCGCTCCACGCTAATTTGATTGCAGAAATTAAGGTTTCTTTGTCTTCGAACTGACGACCACCCTCATAAACTTTGCGTACTAACCATCCCCAGACATTTTCTATGATGTTTAGATCAGGTGAGTACGGCGGCCATTAAAGCAACTGCACTTGTTGCTCCTCTATCCATGTTTTTATTATGCGCGCTGAGTGAATAGGCGCATTATCATGTTGGTAGGTCCAGTTTATGGGTCCAAAGATGTTAGAAAATTTAGGAAAATTTCTTTCCAAAATTACTTTATACCCAGCTGCTGTCATTCTTGATGTTACAACCTCGAGCTCAACTGTTCCATAATAACTGAGTGCTCCCCATATCATGACACCTCCTTCACGACTATGATGGCCCTTTAAACATCTTTTTTCTTTTCTTAAGTCGTAAAAATAGAAGTTGAACCTATCAGGGCCATCGAAATTAAACTTTTTTTCATCTGAAAAAAACACGTGATACCATTCTTTTTTCCAACTCATGTGAAGTCTTGAAAAATCTAATCGCAACATTTTCCATCTCTCGTCAAGTGGTGGTTTTTTCTTAAGTTTCATTCGTTTAAGATGGCTTGAGTTGTTGATTACTCTTAATACTGTTGAGCAACTTGCGTTTACGCCGACTTTTTGTTTTATTTTTGCCACAGAATCAGAAGAATTTGATGCATATCTTAAAATTCTTCGTCTCTCAGCTGCTGTTGTTGCTGTTTTCTTACCTCCCTTCATGTTTTTGCCGTATGCATCTTTATTTTTCAAGTAAGAATAAACTACATTAAAACTTCGGCCAACTTTATCAGCTATTGCACGTCCAGTTAGGCCTTGGTGTCTAAGTAAATCGATTTTAGCTTTTTCAACACTGTTAAGACACGTAGATCTACCCATTTTTCTTAAAATTTGAAATCATGAATTAAATTTTACTGAAAACACTAAAATCGTTAATTTAAACTGTCAAGCACTCCAAAAAACTTATAAACAACGAAGAAAATGGCGTTGTACCTATTCAGTTGACTAGAAAAAAAAACTCCTACTTTGCATATAAAACACTTTGCAAGTGGTTGAAGAAAAACTCACGGTTGTTTTTGGATAATTCTTTCGGAATTTTCTGCTTAACATCTTAAGGGAATAGTTAGTATCAACAGATGGCATTATAACCATCACTGTTTGGAAAAAATGGATAAAGTATATTAAAAAATGTTTGTGCGTATTCAGTTGACGAGGAGTGTATATGCCAAAATTTTAGTTTGTGAATATCTTTTTTCATTTCGCAAAATTATTTAAAACTTTCTTCTTACTCACTGTAAGTTATTTTCCGTCAGTTAAAGAGTACATTTTCTACAATTCCTTATACATTTCGGGAGTTGAAAAGAAAAAAAAACAGAAAAGACAAACTGTTTATCGAAAAAAAGTAACTAAAGATATTTATTTTCCAGACAGGCGGGAATTAGTAAAAAGCGACTACAATTTACATTTAAAAAAAAACCACAACTTATTATCATAAGGTCCGCCCAAGTAACAATTTTCCTCTCATAAGAGTTTCCTAGAGGCTTGTGAGACTTTATTCCGGGAGTTATTCTCACTCTAGAAGAGTACTCCTACATCCTTATGAAAATGTTAAAAGCCTTAAATGGCCCACTTATAGGAGTTAATTTCCTCTTATAGAAACATTTTTATTGTTCCTATGGGATGACAAATGCTCCAATAATCTTGTTAGGAGAATGCGTCACTTCTTGTGGGAGTTGATGAAAAGAGAAAGAGTATGCGCATAATTAAAAAAAACAGATACTTATCTTTTACATTTGTATACTTCCTACGGAAACTTGGTTCGAAGTATTTATGTCTGTATGTGTCATCGTCATTGTCTCATGTTGAAAAATGAATGTGTGAATTTATATTTTCATTTCATGGTGACGTTAGTATAATTATAGTTTGTCACATATGTGGAGTTAAATCTTAGTGCTATTGAAACTTTTTGTACTAACTTACACATTTTACTTCGAAAAATAACGAAGCGCTTTCAAAATAATTGATATTTAAATTATTTTAATTTTATTTTGAATTGCAAAAAGGGTTACCTTGATGTTTGCTTTTAATAAGAATAGTACTTTTTATGCTGATATTATTTATGGTACTTATTCATGTTATATGACGAAAAAGATATAATAGCAGATAGTATGTCGAATTGATAATCTTATTCTTGTATGCCTGTTTTTGTAATCTAAGAATTTACAAGAGGTTAAGAGACGTTTTAATGAAAAAATAATAAGTCAGAACTTGTATATTTAGACATTTGTTATTAGAACAAATACTTCTTTTGCATTTAATGTTGAACAAAATAAACATCAATATCAATACATGTATATACATAAATATAACTTAAATAAATTAATCATAATGGAAAACCAAATAAATTATTTCAAAATTTAATTTCATATCACGGTAACCCTCAAACTATACAAAAAACACTTCGTTCAAATTTAAATATGGCTGCTGTCGTATCGATACTTTTAACTCTTAAAAAGACATCTTTATGAGAGTGTTGTCCATTTATGTTGGTATGTAAATAAACACTTTTTTATGAGAAGTCTGATGCTTTTATGCGACTTTATTTTGACATTTATCAAACGAACCAAGAACAAATCGGTGATGCGTTCCCTTTTTTCTTAAGAATGTGAACTATTGTTGATGTTTCAAAAAAAGATGAAATGTCAAAGTTTGAAATATTAAGTTTTATGCATTACCTTTTCTGAACGATAAATCTTCATTATAACGTCATAATTTTTGGAATAAATGGACAAAGAATATCAAAAAAAATTAACATTCCGCAACAAAACTATAATATTTGATATTCGTAGTAAAATTTTAAACTGCGTAAATCTGTCTAATTTTCCACACAAATTCTGACAAAGTTAAGAAGTTTATAACATTAAAACGTTTACAACGGGCCTACGCCGTAAAAAAAACCTTATATTACATCGAAATAAAATAAAAAGAAAGTCTATCACCGAAAGTTCACATTTGTAACAAAATAAAATACATTTTAAACAGTAATCGGCATCAGCATCCAATGTTTCCTTCAGGTAGACAGACCAATAGAAAAAAAAACGTTAAAAAAAAAGAACGACTGTTGTATGAATCAAATAAAGCTGCTGTCAGTGCAACATCTCATATGAATCCTATAGTTAGAGTTTTGTAGTTGTTACTTTATTAGCTCTTGTTAAGAGATTTTAAAGACTTAAAAATGACGTTTAGAGTTTAAATTTGAAAACAAAATTATTATAATTTACATACTATTATTTACATACATTATTTACATACAGGAGTAATATTTGTTCTAGGTATAAGATTAAAGTGATTTGATCCAAGAAAAATGCTTACATCATTTAATGAAAACACTATGAGACAAATTTATGTTTCATTATGACAGATCATGTCTTAAGTTTAGCAATAAGATCTAAAAAAGTACTATGAGCGTTTTTTTAAGAAAATGGGAGCTTAGCTCTCGAGAGTATGTTAGTTGGGCGGTCAGCACTTGATATATAATTTCTCCATTTTTTATACTTTTTGAACAAGCCCATTGCAGCCCAAGTGAATTTGAAAATAACTGAAGAATTTCAAAAATAACCGACATATTCGTGGTGGGTTGATCCCAACTGTCTATGTGTGCGAATAAATCAGTGGTGGGTTGATCCCAACTGTCAATGTGTGCAAAAACCTAGTGGTGGACTTAGCCCAACTGTCTATGTGAGCGTGTTTCAGTTTGTAGGCAAAGCCGGATGACAGCCAAGGATTGGCTTCTTGGTAATTGATATTCTCTGGCGCAGACATTCAACCAAATAGTTGCGGATATTTAACCACATCGTTGAATTTTGTTCTTTCCAAAGTGCGTTATGTTCTCTGTGCGAAAGAAAACAAATGTATCTTCTATCTATTTATATCTTCTTTAATTTGCTGAGCATAAGAATAGGACGAAGGCGATAATATATTTTTCTTTGAATGGTTGAGATAGAAAAACTGAATAAATATTGTCTGTGTGTTGGTTAGGTTCGTTGCGATTGCTGGTGGAGTTGCTCATGTGCGCGCTCAGTTGTCAACTTGTGACCAAACTAGTTGCATGTGCGCGACTAGCCTTTAAGTGACTTAATACAAATTGCAAATGACAAAGGCCCTCTCACTATTTCATTGATGAGTCCAAGTGGTAAGCCGGATGAAACTCCAATTTGTAGGACTCAAGGCCATAAAAGCATGTTTTGAATCAATAGTTCAACTAGTCCAATCCTTAATGCTTAGTCTTCTTCTTGACTGATTTATGTCAGTTGTATTTGTATATAGAGTTTGAATTATAAAAAAACCTGCTTGTAAAAATTCATTTTGTAATTCTGTAATATGCAAAATGCAAACTACTCCACGAATTTTTAATAATAACTCGCTTTTCTCAAAACATAGAACAAAGAAGGAATAACAATCGAGGGGAAAAACACAGAAAGATAATAACACATGCACCTAGATCCAAACCCATACCATTTCATTCATCAATCTGAAGCTGTAAAATTTAATTTTACTATGGAATATGACTTTTTAATTTAAGTACAACTTTGAATTTCTTAAAAGCATGACTCTTCAAAAGTAATGAATACAAAGTAAAAAACAACACACATTTATGTATATACATAGGTACATCAAAAAGATAACCTACTTTGTGAAAAATCTCAAAGGAAAACAATCCAATTAACCATATTCAACCTCAGCTCCGTCGAAAAATAAAACATGAACGATTCTATAACTCAATAAAATAACATAAACCCCAAGTAGGTTGGGATTTGGTCTAAGTGCAAAAGGTTGCTGACTCAATATTTATGTAGGTTTGTCCTTGCTTATACCACCTATACGTATATAAACAAATTACCCAAAATGATATCATTTTCCACTAAATCTCCTTGAGCATGTATATAAATTCCCAAAATATATATTCTCCTAAAGCCCAAAAATAGGAACACTCTTTCATGTGCAAACCAAACAAAAAACCCTCCTTGTGTGTTGTATAGGTAGGTATATTAATGGAGAAGTCTGTAGAAAAAATTTTATTTAGTTTCAGCAGAACCGTGCGGATTCCTCTGAAGGGATTAAAATTCTGACCATTTGGGGTTACTATACACTCCCATTTGGCCATTCAAATCAGAGTTTTCATTAAGAGAATCATAAAGGATAACAACAAAAAAAAAGGATCATAAAACTAAAGAGGAAAACCTCCCATTTCTGGTTAAAATGCATTCACTTCATCACTTCGTCCTTTTTATCCTTTAATCTTTTGCTTTAACGATGGTTTCCCTCTCCATATGTGTATTATATATCCGCAAGTACACAATTTTGTTAAGGAAAGTTCCATGGAGATGAAGCCCTTCTTTACACATTAAACGGACTAACCCAATGTATACCAACAAAAATACACTCATGTTCCGAGTCCAGAGTCCGTCGAATATACCCACTTGAATCAGTATGAGTTTGCATCTAACATTTAATATTGTTTCCAAAGCAAACAATACTGGTTGGTATCATGTGTGTCAGTAGTAAGAGGCTCATCACACTGGAGTTCTTGCTTCTTTTTTTTCGTATACATATTTTATTTTTTTTGGTGCAAAAAGCAGATGCATTAACCCATTGACACTCCTACTCGTCATCATTGTTTTGGTAGTCGAGTTCGCATCCAACAAGCAGTGTGGTTTCAAGGAGAATGGTGTGATGCTTGTACATTTTCATTTCCCACTCACATATATGAGCCCAAAAGCCTCATGTTCCTTGAGCAAATATTCATTTTCATACGACCACTAACACGCCTTCCGACCACTGCCTCCTCTATGCCTCCCTCAAAGGACACCCGTTGTACTGAGGCTGCCTTATTGCAACAAATAGCACGACCGGCAACGACAGCGGCAATGGCAACCGAAGCCGAAGTCGAGGTGAGCTCTCATCATCATCATCATCTTGCAAAACAAATGTGTTGCTGGGGTTATTGTTTGTAACGTGGTGGCCGCCTTTATAGCTGTTGAAGTATTCATAATGGTATTCATTTAAATGGGGACACAACTACCCAGCAAGCCACCCATTCTTCCCCACCCACTCCAAACATCAACCTCTAATGCCACCTCCTGCTTTGGTTGAAAATTGTCAACATATTACGGTAATGTGTTCGTCCTCCTTTTCCGAGTTGTGCTGAGAGAAAGGTTATTTGCACGGCACCAGGACTAGCAAGGATTCAGGCCTACTAAAGGAAAAAATAATAAAAATCTAGATGTGTTGTGTTGCGGCCTCTTTGGGAAGTGGGAAGTGCCCCCATATGTGATGTTAAAGTGCCGATACAATGGGAAGGAGTGGATGCGGGAAATCTTTCCTATCCATCCGGACCATCACCAGTTGAATTTTTATCGTGTTATTGTGAGGAGAAACGCTCAGGTGCACAGCACATTAATCTATATAAAAATGACAATGCAACCTGACACAAAACCAGGGTCGTATTTGTATGGTTTCTTTTTCAAAATGATTTCTTGGGGACATAATTAAAATATAATTACGGAAGGATACAAAAAATTAAGTTTATACAAAAAAAAATATCTTTCACAAAGTTTTTATGAGAAGAACTTAGAACTAGAACTAAGGCATCCAAACAATATTTTGTTCGGAAGTGGTACAGTTTAGCAAACCAAAATTTTGAATAACAAAATTTCGACAATTTTTTAAATTCCCGAAAAACGATATCTCGCAAGTAAATAATTCAGCTTTTCATAATCTCACAATTTTGAAATATCGGTTTTAACAATCTCGCCCCAAAAAATCTTGCAAATATCAACCGAGATCCCGCTACTTAAAAACTTGTATATCACAATCTCGCAAATAAAAATTTCTCAAATTCAAATCTCACATTAACACTGCTTCGAGTATCGCTTTGAAAAATTAGAATCCTGTGAACTTAATAAATAAACACAAAAAAACTTCTCTAGGGCTTAAGTTTGCGGAATTTTGGGATTTACAAATGCGATTTTTTATAATTTGAGATTTTGATTGCGAGATTTCCTACAAAGCAGATTTTTGATCTGTGAATATAAGTGGATAAGAGCTATAACCAGATGAGAAATTTTCATGGGCATCCGTCTGCACATTCACATGCTCATATTTCATACAAGAAAAGTCACGGTATCATTTGGTATCGGTATCGGAAACCGAAACCGGGACATTACCAGCTCCAAGGCATCCGAAGCGATACCGAGACGAGACTTTATTATACGAGACGAAGCGAAACTGAGTTATACGAGACCGATACCGATACCAAGACCATAATGAAATTTTTCGATTTTGACGATATCGAGACGATACTTACAAAAGTATCGTTTGGTTTGGTATCGTGGCCAGCCCTATTCACATTACTTGAGAATTCCAGTAAATTTAGCATTCACTCATGAAACCAGATATATTCTTTGCTTTGCATTAGATGTGGTGTGTATGGTTACGGTATGTTGGGAGGTGGCACAAATGATAGGAGGCGGGTTAAAAGACACTCGCTCAATTGGGTCTCATATCCCTTTCGACCCATTGGGTGATCTTTAGGTCGTTGAGCATCATGAAACCCCGCAGAAACCCGAATACCAATAGCTCATGGTCTTGGGAGGCTTCAGGGAAACATGATACATCTTAGATCCATTTTGTAACGAGTAACCTCCCAAAAAATTTAAGACATTTTTGTGTTCTTCCACTTGCGATATAATTGAGAATTTGGTCTTACAGTAACCGTTTCACACTTTGAATTTTGAATTTTTTTAACAGTCTGACAGGGCGAACTATACACTCAAATGGTCTCGGATTCCGTAATATGTGATCGGAGGACCTTATCTAGGGAGGGCTGAAAACCAATTTTGGCTAATACAATTACCTTCGAAGTTTCATTCATATTTTTTTTTTTGATGCACGATTTAATCACAAAGGCCCCCATAATTGTGGACTGTAAATAAATTTTAGGCAGACACCTTCCTGTTAGAACTAATTCGAGGGTAGGCCTATCTACAATCGGAGTTGTAAGAAAAAACGTTTAACTGTTCTCCGCCAAACTAAATCAATTGCAATAGCTACCCAAATTGTATTTGCGGAACTTAAGCACACTTCGGCACAATTCCAAAAGTCACTTATTAACCAGATAAGATCGTCATTCCCTTGCTAGAGGCTCGGGGACTATTTTTGTCACCTCTTTTACTCGAAGGTACCTATTGACTCCAGCATCAGGGGAAACCAAAACCCGTACGAGTCCATCCTCAATCGAAGAGATCAAGTTTGCTATTTCTAGCGCAGAATGGGACCACACTCTTCATCCGTACTGCCCATGTCGTTTTGCGTCACCGAAAAGTCAACACTGACTTATATCTTCAACTAGACAGTGGCCTATTGCTCTGAATTGAATAAAGAGATTGGGCATATCTAGAAACCTTTTTGGGTAGAGGCAAGCCACACCTGTTACCCTGGCTAGATAGGGACATTCTATAACTTTATTTGCTACTTACTCAAACTTGTTCATGTGGTTCCGCTGACTTTTATTTTATGGGTAACCATCAAGTCTTCCTCGGATCAATTTTACCATAACCAAAACATTAGTTGCCCAGCAGGTGAACAATCTGGAATTAGTGTTCTAAATTATGGCTTTTACAGGTTCCACCGCCCGAGGTACAACGTGTACGTATTTTCTTTGGTAGGAGCATGCACTCTCATCCCTATGTAAGCGTATGATAAGTCACCGCCGAATCACATTCAATTTTAATCAAAAGTCTATCCGCTCCATTACTACGCCCAGATCAGCTTAATCTTTTCGTCGTTCCGCTTCGACAAGACTTTTGATATCCAGTCATATGAGACTATTTTATTCAATTTTCAGATCTTCTATTTCAGTAACTGTCTGCATTTTTATTTCTAAAAAATTGTATACAGTCATATAATGCCGTCCCCTTCCAATTCGAATTACCTAGGATCGGGTAGCTGTTGCGACTTTTAGGATGAAGTGCTGCAGTGCCACTACACTCTTCGAATAATATGTTAGTCAAAATAACGCTTATCAAAGTTTTTCAAGAGTTCAAGAAGAGCTACTACCCATTACTCAACTTATAGTCTCAATCGAAGTAATAATTCTTATTATCTGGCATCGCATATGGTTCTCCTCATATTATTGTAAATTATTGAGCAACACCTTGTAACGCAAGATGGGTAGTTGATTATACGTAAGCCTACCACGAGCATGAATCCCGTTGCCCAGTATTAAATGGTATTAGGAATCCCTTTTACATTTTAGTAGCATAGGCCGTGTTTCACTTATACTCAACCTGGTTCCAAAAATAGCTTTTGAATAGCTTTTTTGAAGCTTTCGACGCCTATACTTCTTCTTTCACTATCATTACCCAAAATCTACTGTCGGCTCTTAGTGAATAAAGGGATCTTAACCAAAATGTCTTTCAACTTCGGAAAACCATTTTCATTCAATTGGTTTAAACAAGCATTGATTCTAAGAATACTCATCATTTGCTAGTGACTTCAACGTTATCCGTTCTCTTAAAAATTTGTTGGCCTACCATAATGCCCCTCAGTATCTAGAACCTCCTGTTCCCCCTTTTTTCATGTTTCGTATGGGACTGCCTCTAAAGGTGACCCATTATTCGGCACCTCAAACACTTTTTGTTTCTAGCGGGACATTCTTTATCCTGCTCATAGTGTTTCAAATGTAATCCCACACCTTGAACATTCTTTTTTAGGAAGCTTATTAAAGCCATTTTGTTGGCATTCTGCAATTCTGTTCCTTTCTTTCCAAAATCAGCTTCAAAAATTAAGCTTCCGCTTTATGTCGTCTAAATGTGTCGTTGGCAAGGCAACTGATAAAAATTTTCTACTACCTCTGGTTGATAAGGTTTTAGTTTATATCAGCAAAAGAACATTTTTCTGCCTGCCGTCTCGGAAGAATAAAAAACTTCTAAATATATTACCCTCGAATGCAAGCCTTGTTCCAGAGCAAAATATTCATCCAACTTTTAAATCGCTATCCTAAAAACGTTTATTCATTGGGTTCCATATTAGTATCAACTAAATTTAACAAAAACTCTCCGGACCCCCAAAATGTAATAAGTGGACTTGATTTCTTTGTTACTTCAGCCTTAGACTCAATTCTTGAAGCTTCTAAATCAATATCTTGCCTCCTTTTCCATTCGCAATTTAATGCTGAATTACGATATCTTTTCGCAATTACACTTTCTTTTCTTCGCAATTGAATGCCTTTTCTATCTTTGCAATTGAATTCCCTTGAAACCATTAGCACAAAAGGAGGTTACTAGATAAACGATTTCATACAAATAATTGTTCAAAAATATGCAACTTCGTGACACAATTCAATTACCATTTATCAAAATTCATTTTTATTAATTCTTTTGAATAGCAATTAGGTTAACTTTCTTCAATCATTCATTGATACATTTTTATTCTCTAGGTCTAGATTCTTTCGCCAAAATGTAGTACGCGGTCAACACGAATATTGAGCAATAAATAAAATCTCCAATGTCAATGGACGCATTCCAATGTTTATTCTCAGCTATCCAGATAGCTTTGTACTTAAACATTAGGCCTATATATGCCTATACTGTTCACCCTAACTAAATAGTTTTTCTAAACAAACAAAAGAAATTGCATAAACAAAAATTAGATTGGGCTCTGCGATAGCAATTCATTATGTCACGTCTTGTGAAAATTCTATGTTACGGTCCGATCTTTAATTTTTTAGACTCTTTGTACAAGAGCCAACAACAAATTTTGGGAGTGGATGTATAACCAATATCTGGGTATGAGGGTTAACAGGTGCATGTATCGTGATAAAAAATACCAAGGTCCGGGTGGTTTCTTTTTCAGCCTATGGGCAGGGCGAGGGGTTAAAAAGAGCCAGTTCCTCTGGGATGTCGTTGTCGAGTAGTCATCCTTCTCATCAGCTGATTTCAGTGGTTGGCGATGCTTCCTACAAATTTTCATAGTGATTAAAACAGATATTTGTCGAATGTCGTAATGTCAGCTTTTTCGAAGAGTCATCTGTTGCTAAAGTGTTTTCCGCTGATGATCGAAGAAAATTCCGGTGCAAATTTTAAGGATTTTTCTTTCGAATAGTAGTAGCTCCTTCATTGCTGACTTAGAGATGGTAAATCACACATGAAACCTGTAGCAATTGACTGGCCTCAGAAGCTGCTTATAGATCAGGTGTTTCATTGGTTGACTTTGTCCAGTTCTTCTTTTAATGAAATGATGAAGAAGATGGAACGTTAAGTTTTCTTTCCTCAAGACAGCTTTTGAATGGGGATAGAATATGAATAAATCGTTGAAGTGTACTCCTAAGTACTTCGCGTTGTTTTTTGGCCGGTGTGTTTGATCCGTCAGTTAGTTTCAACTTCAGCCTTTAGCAGTTAGCTGCTGATCAACCTCGGTCGTTAGAGGGTCTCCAGAAGCACACAAGCTCGAACTTGGATGTATCGATCCTGATACTCCATTTCTTATAGTATTGGAACAGTCTACAGATGTAGGCTTCGACCTTCTTGACAGTTATCGAAGTGATTATCAATGTGGAGTATGAAAGCGATTCGTCAAGTGTTTCGAATTCAGTTGGTACAAGTTGGTCACATATCATAAGGCTGTAGACAAATATAGTCCGATTTTTGAGCCTTGGGCTACTTCAGCTCTAATGTTCTTGATTTATAGATGATAATCTGCAGTTCTCTAGTTGTGCGAATTTGTTCCTGGAAGTGAGAAAAGAAAAAAGAATTTGTATTAGTCATGATGACAAGTCTTGAAGATAAAGTTAATGGATAAGGACTTCTATCCATATACTGTCGAACGCTTTCTCGATATCCAGAAAACATTCAACGGTTACACGATGGCTGTTTATTTAAATTCTGGTGGGGGCAAAACCCCCAATTATTCAGCTTAATACTTACTTACTTACTAAGATCTACTTAAAAAAAGGGCGATTCAGAAGACGGTGTTTTAAGGAAGGAGTACTGAGGTTAAAGTCAAATGAGTTCATGTTCAAATTAACACTTCGCAGCATTCGAAAGAAAGATTCGTTTGGGCTAAGGAGGTCCTATGAGTGGGAAGAAAAAAAAGACGAGGATTTCGAAAACGAGGGTAAATGTTAAAAGAGATAGAGCTGTAGAGTGAAATTCAGTCAACGGAACCAGAAAGTAATCGATGAATAAATGTCTGATATGTCTCTAGGTTCTATCAAAGAATTCAAGTTGATTAGTTTAACGCAGGAGGGAGTCAAGATCAAAGGATTGTTTCAGGCAAAGTCTCGAAGAGCAAAGTGAAGGAAGCGACGCTGGACGCTCTCGATTCTGGAAATGAGAATAAGTTGATAAGGGGACCATACTTGAGAAGCGTATTAAAGGAGTAGGCGAACAAAGAATATGAATAGGAATCGAGTCAAATAAGGGTTGGAGAATTCCTTTGACCATCTTGTGACGAAGCTGAGCGCTGAATATGCCTTGAGGATGATATTCAAATATTATGCCGAGATCACAAATATTTTCAACGGTGGGTATGGGCTGATCATGAAGGAGGTAGAGACAGGGATGAGATTTAATACGTTTACGTGTAAAAGTGATTGATTGGCATTTGGCAACGTTAAGCTCCAAGCAATTTTATAGACACCAAATTGAAAAACCGTCAAGGTCCTGTTGAATAAGGGAAAAGTCATGTGGCGACGAAATGATCTTGAAAAACTTGGCTTCATCAGCATACACTGCAATAGAAGAATGTTTGATGACCTTTTAAATATCGTTAATAGCAAGAATGAACAATAGTGGGCCTAGGTGGCTCTCTTGGGGGACACCGGAGGTAGATAAGAAAGAGCAAAAGGTTGCGGTTCTAAAACGAATGTTGTAATAACGATTGTCTAGGTAAGAGGATATCCATTTTAACAAAAAAGGTTCGAAGCTGAGAGTGGACAATTTGAAGAGTATTAGTTTATGGGAAATTTTGTCAAAGGCCTTACTGAAATTGGTTGAGATAACATCGACTTCGTAACCTTTCTCCATGGCTCATAGCGTGAAAGACACACATTTAACAAGGTAAGTGGTTGTAGATCTGCATTTGAGAAAGCCATGTTGTCTGGGGGAGATGAGAGATTTGCAGCGGAAACTTAACGTTTCATACAACAATAACGTCCTGTTGAAATTTTATAAGCGGGTGCAGCGTCAAGGATTTTTTTTCCCGAAGCCGAACTATGTGTCTGGAATGAAGTTATTTTCAGGGCAGAATTTCTTAAGCCTCCTCAGTATGACTTCTTCCAGGATCTTGCTGAAATTGTTGTCGTCCAATTTTGCGGAAAGTAGCAATTGTTGACGCATTGACGCAGTTGTTTAAGAGGAGGAATAAGTCTCTTCAGAATAAAGTTTGAACCTGTATCTGGTCCAGCTAACTTCTTTCGTTTGGAAAGGCCGATAATAACTGCTACGTCATCCAGATTGCTCAGGTGTGGGCTGTTCACTGGATCGTAAGCTGGGCTGGCTTCACAAAATATTGTTTGGTCAGTGTTTAGTAGCAGGGGGTATGGGGAGTTGTAGGGATGCCTCCAATTCTTTCAAGAATACTAGGTCGGTAGATTTGTAATACCAGGCCGCGGTTAAAGTCTGTTTTAATTTTTTTCGGATTTTTATACAAAAGTGTATGATTTTAACTAAATAGAGAAAAATAAGTTTAAAAACCCATTAATAAGGAATTATTCCTTTCAAAATTAATTGAAACAATGACAGTCACCGCTGATGGTTCTAACAATAAATGCGGCCCTGAAGACTGTGCATATCCATATAGTATCAAATCAATGCGCGTCGTCGTGCCGTTGCTCGCCTTGCTCTTTCATATAATGAAGTACTTGGGGCTGCCGAGTGCATTGAAATATTGCTGTTATTGTTGCATTCAATTGTTATATTTTCAGAAAAAGTTAAATAAAAAAAAAGTCATCCCATGACTGTTCCAGAAACTATGCACCATGAAGAGAGATATGTACATAGATGCCCATTCAACTGGGGCACGTTTGAAGCTCAAAACAAACGTAGTACGTAGCAAAACTATTGGCACAACAACATGGGGAAGCATTTTCAAGCACACTATATTTTCTGCTTTGCATGCCTTGAATGTTTTGTAGGATTTGCGTCACAAACACAAACGAAAAAAAGCACTTTTCCTGCAGCCTCCTCAATGTCCTTAACATAAAACGAGAAAGGATAATTTGCAGAGTATGGATAGATCGATGTAGCAATAACGACGAATGCATGGATGGTGCAAGATTAGCTACCTTTCCAATTCCATCATAAAAGGGAGAAGTTTCTATGGTTAATCTGCTGAATAGTTTTTTTTTTCTGGGTGAGCGAGAGAGTCAATGTCGATGCTGTCGGTGCTACAAAATAGGTTCAGTAGAGCTACCTCGAGGGGGCTCTCTGGCTCTTCATAACTCAGTTACCTTATTTCGATTGAAAAGAGAATCTACGTTATGTAGCTTTTATATGCAGACTCAGTTAATCTCCTTCAAATCGATACCCCAGTTGATGTAGATCACCTATTGTGTGTGGCCTATACCTTCGTCTACGTGGCCAGTTGAGTACATTCAATGAAGAGGCAAATTGACAGGTTGTCAGTTTATTTTTCCTCCTCTGTGCCTTTTGTATATCCCTGTGTTCTGTGTTTTGTATTCTTTTCAGATATTGTCGGTCCTTATATCCGCTGCTTGTAGCTGTGTCCTTTTTTTTATTTTTTATTGATAGGTGGCCTCTTAGAAAGCTTTTAAATGTATGTTTATTCAAAAGAAACGCTATGGTGATTCTTTTGTATTCTCATTTTATTGATGGTCGGTAGGGATCTTTAGCAAAAAAAATTTCGTAGCTTGTGTTTGAAGTGAGCAGGATGTTCAATCGAAAAAGACTTAAGTATCTACATTGCTGAGTTGAAGATGTAAGATTTGTTTTTTGCTTAATAGAAATTTGGGTATGTAATTTAATTTAACTTATTTCTAATATACATAGATATACTTGTCTTGAAGGCACATAATATACGAAAAAGACTTAAGTATCTACATTGCATAGAGTTCATAATATTGTAGACATTTGGAATAAGTACGAAAAAATGTGTGTTCCATTTATGTAGCAAATTAGTGTTAGAAAAGACTGTCCACTTTTTTGTGTTGAAATGCTGATAGTCAAATAGTATTGATTAATGTCTACTTCTTTTTGAAATCGGGAACAGAAAAGTTTTCCGAAAATATTACCAAAAACAGCATATCTAAGCTGTTAATTATATCAGGATTGTCAATAGAGTGCAAAAGGAGAACTCCAAACGTCCAATCGAAATGTCATAACCTTAGTATAATATTTGATTTGTTGATTGATGTGTTGTACTTCCTGACATCCAAGTGAAAGTCTTGCTCTAGAATTACGTTTTGTATAATTCACCGGTGACAAATCTTTACATATTGTATGAGAAAAAGAAGAGGATATTGAAGGACGTCAAAAAAACAGTAGCTCATGAACATATACATTTTTTTTTTTTAACATGAAAAATAAAAACGAGCACCGATACCAAGCTTGTCCGTTAACCTAATGGGCTACAGTTCCTTGTAAAAATTTAGAATTTGATGTAGGCCAATATACTCGTATTAAGTATCTTTAAATCATTTTACAATGCATGTCAACCTTCTATTTTTTTTATTTACCTAATAAAAATAAAATCGAATTATTGTTATCTTCTTTATTTTCTTTTTTAATTAATTTTGTACCTTAGTGAAAAGCTTATAAATAAAGTAATAACTGCGAACCCCAGTTAGGCAACTCAATCCAATGAAAAAAAGTACGCATACGCCCGAGTATACGTTAACATTCTATATTAAATGCAAGATTTGCTTGTGATTTAAAGCTACTCCTATAATGAGGCTAAGAATTTAAAAATATGTTGAATTAAACAATTTGTTTACTTATACTTACATACAATGTTCGAAGACAATTTTCTTTGTAACTACATTTTTGCGACTTAAGACCCTCAAAAGTGTATGTATGGGTGTTGAAAATTCTGCAGAAATTGATGGAACCTAATATCATGGCAGCAGATGTCCTTAGAGGAATCGGCATTTTCCCACAAGAAACAAAAATTTTTGTTTTAGGAAAGCATTGGCTGAATTTCAGTCCCCCGACTTAAGTTAATCCACAAAATGTTCGTTGCACTATTTATATCAAACTGTGTGATATTAACTTCTATTAGACCTACGTTTACAGTATTAGGTTTTTTTAGTAATGCGCTAAGCAAGAACACTTTGAGCAGTAAATAAACAGAGCCCTGCGATTTACACTTCATCACTGAACGCATCAATGTCATTATTACACATTTTGTACCAGTCTCATCTATTTTGTTTTTCTCTTTTTTATTTTTACGTTCTAAACATGCTCAGAATGAACAGTACATAGGTATTCAAAATTTTGCATTAAAAAATAATACATAATAATATTTTTTGAACAACTCTCTTCTGACCTAAAAAAGAAAAATGGCTATTCTCTTGATGTTACTTTAAAAGTCCGTTTTAACTAGACAAAAAAAGAGCCAGTTAAATGTAATAGAACCCAAACTCATATAAATTAGATATAACTCCAACATAAATTAAAAACGAGAGAATTGCTTCAAAGGTTTTCCGATCTTATATGACCTTGGGAAACCACAGCAGTGACTGAGGGGCACCTATACATACATATGTAAATGTGTTTGCTTTTTTTATTTTTATTTTTAGTTTGTGTTTATATTTAGACTCTAGTGTCACTTTTAACTACCTAAACGAACGTTTGGCTCTATCGTCAAGATCAAGCTGTAATTCTTTGTGACTTTGAACAAAATCGCTGTTTTTTTGGGCTTGGCGAATTGAAAGTCGTTCAATATATGTATTCTGTATTGAACTTCAAATATTGGAAACAATTTCAATTTTCCTGATCATTAACTTCCAAAAACTCCAAAAATTCATTTCGTAGATGAACAACTTTGAAAAGAAAACAAAAATTTTTTTTTTATATATTTTCCCGTGGGTTGGTGCAATACCTGCATAAGGCGCTATGAGGACCGAAAAACGCGTGCTCTTAGAAGTGTGAGATTCTTACTACACTAAAACCATCTCCACTTCCTAATTGCAACTAAGTTGAAACTTATCTAGCAATTTATTTTTAACGAAGTTCAGTAACGTGTTGCTGGTTACTTTCCGGTGAAAGTTCATACTTAATTCGTGATTTTAAAGTGGATTTCTGTTCACCACACTAAGTCGGAAGGTTTTGTTCTTCGTAGACGGTGTACGAAATTCGACCCGTCGAAAATGTGAATATTCGTTGAATTAGCGTGTTCTAATAGTCGATTTCTATATTTTCACGCGAAACTTTTTATTTCGTTCCGAACCGTAGGAATCCTGAGATCCCTGTGAAGATCTTCGTTTCTTAAGCTACGAGCAGACGATTTGCGATAGTCGCAAATCTTTGCGAGCACTGACGTCACGAAGAAACTCGCAAATACACCGCAAATGCCATACGTTTGACAGTGCTCGTAAACCTGCAAATACACCTGTTCAGACGATTTGCGAAGGTTGTCCCAAAGTTTTCAAATACATTTGCGGTCAAGGTGCTCGCAAATAAGATCGCAAATTTTGCAGCGTATTTGCGAAGTGTTCACACGATTTGCGGCAAAATTTGTAGATGTTATATTCTAACTCATTTGCAGATTTGCGAGCCTGACATTAACTTTTGACAAATTTTTCTATTTGTTGAGTTTTGTCTTAGCTATAGTCTCAAAATATTATACATATGTAAACATATCTATGTACATACAAACACACTTGTGTATGTAACTTATATGTATATTTTGGTGCTGTTTTATGGGCTGTAAGTCAGTTTAATTTTTTTAACTACGTAAAGCTTATTTTCATAAAAAAAAAAAAACAAAAAAAAAAAACTAATTTAAATTATTAAAAATAATAACAAAAATAATGCGGGTACCTACATACTACAAAACCACAGCCAATTGCTTATAGTACAACAACAAAATTCATCGCAAATGTCCGCATTTGCAGTGTTCCATTTTCGTGTTTTCGCAAATGGTTGTGGCGGTCGCAAATACTCACAAATTGTCACAAACTATTTTTCTGAGTGTTCACATGATTTGCCAAATTGTCACAAATGCATTTGCGACTTGGGCAAATGATTTGCGAGCATTTGCAGGCTGTCCCAAAATTGTGTTCAGACGATTTGCGATCAAAGACCGCAAATTGTGACGTAAAAATGACGTCATACTCGCAAATATTTGCGACTTTTGCAAATCGTCTGCTCGAAGATTTATCTTTCTTTTTTTCGTGCAGCTTTCATTTTAATTTTACGTCTGGAGTCATTCCCAGATACTTTGCTTCATTTGCAAATAGAACACGAGCGGCATTAAGAAAGACGGGTAGTCTATTTATTATAAGTCCACTTTGACTGGCCTTTGTTCATTGAGCGCTATTCGCCATGTTTTTGTCCACTCATTGACATTATTAAGAGCATTTTGTAATTTAATTGTAGCTTCACTAATCGTTTTGCCTGCTGCTAGTATTGCAGTTTCATCAGCAAACGTGGCTACGATAGTGTCCTCTGTTTGAGGTATATCGCGTGTGAATAAAAGGTACAGAAGTGGACCTAATACACTTCCTTGTGGTACCCCAGCCACTTTTTCTTTGAAATTAGAATAGTCATTTCCGTGTCTTCCACGAAAAAGTCTATTATCTAGATATCCGTTTAGAATGTTATAAAGTCCGTCAAGCAGAACTTGTCTTACTTTAAATATGAGGCCTTCATGCCACACCATGCCAAACGCCTGTGATATGTCCAAAAAGACTGTCGAACAAATTTTCTTTTCTTCAAGAGCTCTCTCAATTACGTCAGTAATTCTATGCACTTGATCAATTCTTGAACGCTTGCTTCTTAATCTGAACTAATGTTCAGATATTGATTGTTTCTCTTCTATCTGTTATTATCGGCTGCAGGCGAAAGAGTAGTACTCTTTCTAAAACTTTTGGTATTATAGGAAGAAGCGAAATCGGCCTATAAGACTTCTTTTCGTGAGATGTTTTGCCAGGTTTCAAACCCATTATGACTTCCCTAACTTTCCATTGGCTCGGGACATATTCTAACCTTAGAGCGACATTTATTATTAATAGATAATGAGTTAATAAATCCATTACGAGGGAGAATTTTTAAAATGTCTGCCGTAATTAAGGCATATCCTTCAGCTTTATTGGACTTAAGTTTCCTTATTTCTCTTCTTAGTTCGCAGGTGTAGCATTTCTTGGTATGTAGCTTTCATTTGAGGTAAAATTCATGTTAATATTTTCATTGAGTTCTTGCCCATCGAACGGCCAAAATATTTTCTGTAAGTAATTGGCGAATACCATCGCATAGCATTTCATTCAAGATTGTAAAATACTACAGCTAAGTAGTAAGCAGATTACTCTTGACTAGAATCACCTTAATAAAAAACAACTAAATAATTATCAATCTTCGAGAGGGAATTAAAAAAAAAAACAATACCTAGAATAATTTAAGATAAAAGGAATCATAGTTACTTTTTGATTGGATTTTAAAGCATGTGACCCCCTGGCTAAAATGCTAAAACCCACTTTTGCTTGCATGCACGTGATAACATTACTCGTGGTTTCTCCTATACAGTGCAGTCCACATCAATGAAGTGGAAACTTTTCCTTCTTCGTAATTCTGATTAAAATTTTGAAAATTTTAAATAACTTGTAACAAAAACTTGCAACTTTAAACAACAACAATATAATTAATAATCCCTTTTTACAACAACCAAAAATGTATTCTAATGTTTATTTTTTTCAATCAAAGACTAACATGCTCTTTCCATTACTTTAATTTAAGGCACAAATATTTTAATACATTAATCCCCTATATAATTCTAAGCCCTCTATGTTAAGCCTCTTGCCGTATAAGATAACAAAAACGTGCGGGCCAGGTGAACATTACATTTAGCTCTGTCTTACATAAAGTAGGTACATTCAATGAAAATATACTGCTTACATTATTATATCAACACAAAGCAAAAAATATCATAACCATTTTTTCTACACGATTCCAGACAAGACCATATCAGACTCTAAATGTTCGTATTTTCTCTCTCGTATAATATAGCCTCTTAAACAAGAATTGCCTTGAGCTATTTCAGCCTAATATGAATTCATTCCCACCCTTTTGTGTGTGGGCATAGGTTATATGAGTGTGGTGTACCTTTGTAAATACATACATACACAGGACTTATTTCCTTTAAGCTAAATACTGCCTACATATACGGAGAAGATGAACAACATTCTTATGGAACAAGCAATTTCTTATTCTAGTAATGTTACTTCATCGACTTCATCATGGTTTTGGCTTCCCAAGAGCAACAACAACAAAAAAGAAACAAAACTTGCAACAAAAGCACTTCACAAAAAAAAAGCACATAATGAATTTGTAGGACCAGGACAAACATTTAGATACTCTCAAAATATCCCGTGGCCATATAACATTGAACCATCATAGTCCCTCTCCATTCTTTCGTGTCCCATAAGCTTTATGTCATAAAATTGTGCACCATAACATTTACCAAAGGAATTCCCTACGGCTTTTTAATAAGTGTTGCCTACTGACAACTGACTGCCATTCATTTTAGAACGTGCGTCTTGGTCGTTCGTCGTCTTTTTCTCCGCTTTGTCTAGGAAGGTTCATGTCCTTTGTACTTACTTATATTCCTTAGACAAAGCTTTGGCAGGAGATTCGTTGTAGCAGCCATTCAAAGTTGTTGGTATACAATAAACATAAGTAAAATATCGCATCATTGTCATACACAAAGATTATCCATATTATTGTTTCAAAATAGTCTCTCATCATGAAATGGATGGCAAACGTTTGTAAGTTACATAATCTTACAGCTTGGGAGAGCCCACAGCCCTAAAGCATGTTAGTCAATTTAACGATCTGAGAAAATATTGGCTCTTACGAAACGCCTACAACGTGAAAAGAAACCTTTTATCAGATACGAACAAAACCGATATCCATTGGGAATACTATGTTTTAGCTGCAAATGGCTATTGGCTTAAATCTGGAAACATAGTGGTGTAAAAGGGTTTAAGGACTTCAGGGAGATTAAATGCTGATTTTGTTCTTTTTTGGAAGTCTATTGAGATCCGTTGAAGTTAAAATGAAATTGATAAGGAAATGAACGCAAATTACTATTTATTCTCAAGTTTCTAAGTTAATTACGAGCATCAGTACAGTTACTTGAGTTAGTTTGATATGTACATTATGTAACTGACAACAATGTAAAATATTTATGTAAGGATGTAACTCGAGGGTGTTTAAGAAATCAAATTAGAATGCTTTTTTTTACTGCTAGCAACAAGGAGCAAATGTAAGTTTATAACTTGAAAGGACTAAGTTCCGGTCTCAATATATAAGTTCAAATTGAAAATAAATTGATGTCAAATTGGACTTTGAAAAATATTGACCTTACCCGTCAAAAAATAATAATTTGTAACTGACTGAACTTTGCATGTTGTTCCTCAAAGTTTAAAAGCAGACCTATAACAAGAGTGTACGTTTCTTCACAAAATTATTTTTTTAATGACAGGCATCTATTTCTTTAGTCCGAGGTCATTTACTCACAAATTTGCATGGTATTTCTGCTTATTCGACGTTTTATGTTTTGCGATATTTTCTCTCCAAGTAATAGACTGAAAGCCAACGACATAAGAAGTCAAGTTATTTGCGTAATAGAGTAGTAAAATCCCAAGGGCGGGTGGCCGACATACATACCACATACGTTATTTTATCATAGTAGAAATTTTGTCTGTGAATGTGGTATGTCGAATGGATAATACGAACTTTCTAACCGGGCGGGTTTCGGAGGTAGGTATTAAATGCTGAAGGTTCATTTGATTGATTTAAAATTACGTTTTCTTAACAAAGCTGATTTTTTGATATTATTTAAGGAAAGTTATGACAAACTTATTTTGACTCGCCAGACACCTACAGTGGGACCCAATGTCAGCCAAATACATTTAAGGTGTCAAAAAGTTGTGAAATATTCATTTAAGCTGAATATTATACTTTCTGTCAAAACCTCGTTAGTTCTAAAATGACATTTTGATGTATTTTAGATAAAATCCAGAGATCAGATTTTAATATCAAACTTTATTTTCAATCGGTTTCACTCTGAAAGTTACTACATATTCGTTAAAAAAGCCTTAGGTTTCGGTTTGAGATTTTTTTTTTAAACACGAAAAAACACAACCGTAATTTTTTTCGCACACAATAAATGGCCTTGGTAATAAGTTGTGTGCGGAAAAAGAGTGTAGACTTCTCCAAATAATGTTCAACAATTGATAATTGTTAAACTTTTTTTTTCGTTCATCCAACAACGTATTGCAGACAAAAACTAAGATTAAATTTTTCGTTTATTATTTTGTTGTGCCATTTTTGTATGGGATTTTTTGTTTCGCATCAGCAGCGTTACTTTGTTTTTTTATTTTTATAAATATCCTTCAATGGTTGTGTTTTTCACGAAAAATTTAATGGAAAAAGTCAATCCTTTTTCGCTAAAAATAAATCAAAAAAGTATTTCACTGTATTGGATAAGTGGGTATTTATCGATGGCTTAAACGCACAAATAACTGCATTTCCAAATTCAGGGCCTACAAAATTTAAACATACTATCAGACTTGTAAACTTTCAAATACAAGTACCAGTCAAGTACCCAGTGCCAGTACCTTGTTCTGACGTCTCGCCATCTATCGTGGTCATTGTGTTCGTCTCGTTTACATGAGAATCTGTTTCGTGGTTTTCTCGCTGTTTTCGCTTTGGTCTCGTCGTGATATTTACACGTGATTTTTGCCATTCAAATTGTAGTGAAAAATTATCAATGATTTGGTGACGAGAAAAATTGAAACGATTTGAAGTGTTATCAATTTATTGCTTATTTGAAAATGTTGTTCTGAAAAAATACTTTGGCGAGACAAAAGCGAGATGATGGAAGACCCTTTCAAATGCCAAAAACTACGTGCAAATGTCACGGCGAGACCAAAGCGAGATTAAAGCGAGAAAACCATGACATAGATCCTCGTGTAAACTGGCTTAGGCGAGTTCACAGCAAGGCAAAAACCATGACTAAAAAACTGAAAACCACGTTTGGGCTTTTAACCATGTTTTAGCTTATTTCTTGTACCTTTCCGAGAAATATTATTTAAAAAAAACTTTGGCGTCTCGCTAACAGCTAAATATCAAAAACCACATGCAAATGTCCAGACAAGACCAAAGCGAGAACCAAGACACAGATCCCCGTGCAAATGGGCTTGGCGAGTTCACAGCAAGACGAACACAATGAAAAACACACTGAAGACTTTTAACAATTTTAAGCTTATTTTAACCTTTTTTAAAAATATTATTTTGAACAAAAAGAACTTTAAGTAGGCTATAGTGAGACCAAAGCGAGATGATGGAAAAACATTCTAAATGTCACGTCAGACGTTGATCGACATAAATATTTTTTTTAGAATAAAGGTTATTGAGTGCCTTATTAACAACAAATAAGAATTGTTAAAGATCCTTTCAAAAGGTTGAGTTTTATTTCTGATCTCTGCTCCAAGCCCATTAACGTAGGAACAAAGTTGGAATATGTTTCTGCGACCACTTTAAACGACAATACTTTGACAAAAAACTACATATCTTATCTGTCAATGGATCAATTGATCACCAAATGGAAGCTTTAAGACTAGGACGGAGACTATGATTTGAGTTTTCTATATTGAATTCGACTATTTACCTATTTTCTACTTGGCAACCATACTATTACCTCGCAAAATTACTCGAGTGCACAAGTCAAACGAATAATAACTCTTGTAAGGAGTAAACCTTCCCTGTTCTCTCAAGAGAGAGTCTGGTCCTGTTGTGTCAAGAACATGAACCGTATAAGCTTCACATGGAAACTATCACTACCTTACTTAAAAAGAAAGATGATTCGAGTAATATTTGGAAGACGTGAAAAATACAGCGACATCAAACTGGTACAAAAAAAAACTGATTACGGCAGCTGAGGTGGCTAGGATACATTAAGTCAGTGGATGTGGACAGAAACATACCTGACGATTAGATATTCAAACTGTTCCTGATGAACAACGCAGGAACCCCACCTCAGTTGGCGTGCACAAGTGGAAGGCTACCCTAATCAATTTTGTATGCGAAAATGAAAGCAATTAACCTTCCGAACTGGCATTGCGTTCTGTCCTTGAGCGTTATTGCCTAGCACCCTTTTGTTTTTTTATTCGTTCTGTGTAATCAGACTAAATTCGTGTTCCTTTTTATTTTCAACTCAGCATGCTGAGAGCTAACAATTTATTTTTTGTTCACTTGAGAAATGAAATAAAGAAATACAATTAAAAATAATATTACAACATTTTATTTGAAAAGGTTTAATTGAATTGAACCACTTTACTCAGACAAACAATTTAGTGAAAATCAAATGCTATAGGTACTGTACCTAACACCTAAGTAAATCTTATCCCATAATTTAGTTAAATTGTCCTTTTGTCTACGAAGAAGGACGAAGATCTAACTGTTCTCAAATACTTTATCCTACTCCCACCTGAAAGAAAATCAATTAAATAAATCTATCATAGGGAGTCTCACACGCTTTCAAATGTCAATTCACTTAATATTGAATTTTCCCTGGGAAATATTTAAGTAGCAGGCTTCATAAAGCTAACAAAACAAAACCAAGACAAATGCTTTCATTTCATTTCAAATCAAAATGATTTTCTTTTCAAAATGAAGAAAAGAAAAAAAAAACAGAATAAAAAGCAATATCCGAGTTTCCATCGTATGTATATAAGCATTTTTGTGCATGATGTGAGGCGAAAATGTAAGTTCCCGTCTTCTTATATCCATGAGAGATTCTAGATTTAACCTCCTTGTATACCTACATTCACCTATAGCACAATAGATGTTTGTCCACAGCGCAATAACTTAATGGATGAAAAAAATAGGTTTTCCATTTAAATTTACTTCGCTTCATCTTTATATTTTGATGGTGTGACATTCTTATAACATCAGACCAAAGGTATAAGAAAAACGCTTTTTCATTGATTACTCCTGTGTCTATTTCATTTAGCATAAGTTGCATAAGACTCAACTCAACCCAACTCAAGTTGATACCTCTACCATCAACAACGCCTTTTTTTCAATTTACACTTGTTTGATATTTTTGAGTAGTGAGACAGTTCGGCAAAATCTTGTATTTGTGTCGTCCCTACCAATCTACATCCAAGCTATTTGCCCCAGAGAGTACTTTAAGCCTATAGAAGGCTCTGATTTAACACTATGCCACCCAAAAAATGCCTACATCTATCCAAAGACTTTTCAATCAAACCCATCTACACTGAAGGAAAATTCTGAAGAATTTATTTATTATGTTATTTAAGATACCTACTCAAAGTCCCTTGCCTCAGGGCCTCAAGCTTTAGGCACAAGAAGGGGTTAAATGTACCCTTTTGAAGTTCTTCAAGATAAATTTCAAAACTAAAAGCGTTGTAGCACAAAAGTGTTTATCTACTACTCGTACAAAATGAAATTCAAATTTTCGAAAGGAGCAAGAAGTGGAAGCTTTCTGGGTGCAAAGCTTAAAAAGTTCGATTTTTTCATTTGTATGTTCTACCAATCTACTCAACTTACAGCCTGTACCGTTCGTTATTCTTCCTTCTTCTCCATTCCTCATCTATGCAGACGGGACCAAAAATCCTCTCAAAACAGGCTTAAGCTTTCTGATCCACTATTAATAGTGGTTATGACTCTCTCTAGAGTCTAGACCATACATCAGGGTCGGGATGATAAACTTCTTATATGTACGAGTACAGGAACACAATAGTTGTTAGAGATAGAAATTTGCTCCTCAATTGCCTTCTTAGCACAAAGAAGCAGCAATTGAAAAAAAATAATTTTTCGTTTTATCTCTTTCCCTGGGTTCATAGTGGTAGGTGCCTAGGTAGACGAAGTCTCTGCCCATTTTGAAATTATAGCGTTTATAGAGTTTAATGACGATCTATCTAAGACGTTAGTGTTGGGTGTCCTTTCTTGTTGACAGCATTATTTGGTCTTACCCAATGTAACCATACTTAGTTCGACCGATTGTGTCAATATCGTCAGCGTAGCTAGTAGAGCTAGAGAGGACTTTTGCAATGATGTTGAGAAAGTCGCATGCTGGGCGTCGCCTTTGCCTTTAACCTTTTTTGACATCAAAAGTATCTGTGAGATATTTGCCGACCATGATGGACAAGCATGCACTATCTGTCGTAATTCTGCACCAAACGAAGGAGTATGGTAGGAATGCCAATGCAACGTATAGAATTGAAACTAGTGGGTTTTTTTAAGATCTGCGTGGTTCCTGGCCTAGGCCATGCTATTAGACTTCAGGCGTTTCCAAGGTACGGCACAGAAGATCTTGTACTTATGTGATGTTGAGGAAACTGATGCGTCTGTAAATGTACAGTCCAAGGAATTGCCTTTCTTGAGAATCGGGCAAACAATGCTGAGGTTCAATTTATCGGCCATGCTTTCTTCTGACTATTTGCAGACAAGGTGGTGCATATCTCAACCGCAGGGTCATCAGCTCATGCAGCTTTAAGCTTAAGTTAGATATAGTAATCTTCAGTTTATTAAGATCGCGTTGACCGAATTGTTGGTCTACGTGTCGTCCAGGTTGAATGGTACAATCTGTATGGCAGCGGAGTTCGATTCGACATCACCGTTATACAATTTGCAGAAATGATTGTTTCCATATTATCAGCACTAACTGCGATTCTACCAAGAGGTTCCCCTGATCGTTCTTGAACGCTTCGGTTCGAGTCTTGAAACCTTGGTAAAACTTCCCAGCTTCATTCCAGCAAGAGCATCCATCTTTTTCCTTTTGAGAATCCAGTATTCCTGTCTCCTCTTCTGCTCGTATGGCTCGCGAGTGGTTTCACTTTGGTGGTCATGCGAGGCCGAGCACATCAGATGCGGCATCCCTGATGACTTCCGGGCAGTTCTTTCACTGGTTCTGGTGGCATAGAACTATTTCAGAGGACGGAAGAGACTCGAACGGAAAAAACCTGGCAATTTCGTTCGACTGTAGCCTTCCGACATCGAGTTTCCACTTTGGTCTGGAGTCCGATTATGTCTTGTTCAGGATCTCGTAGAACTCGCCCTTGGTGTCATCATCTCTATTTACAGTAGGGAAATGCGCACATAGCGCATCAAAGCGAACTGTCCTGAAACGCCACAGACTGTCGTGAATAAGTTAGTGACGTTTTAAGCGATTTTTGAAGTCCTACATCTCAGGAACCACAAATGTAAGGAAGTTGAAATTTGTTGAGGAATCTTAAATAAGCAACTTTAGCAAACCTTATGCAAGTTTTAATTTTCTGAGGTTATTGCAACTGATGTATGTAAGTGGGGGTTCAAAAATCTCCAAAGTTGGTTCCTGTAAAATGGGTATTGTGCTAAAATTTGGCCGGGGAAAATAGTGTCATTCAAATTTCTATAAATAACTATTCTACAACCAAGATCAAAGAAGAAATAAAATTTTGCAAGCATTTTGATTAAGTCCACAATTTATTTCATTAGCCCAACAATATGGATGTGCAATTTTTCGATTTGTAAGCCTGCGATAAAAAAACTTCTTTTATTTTCGGTCTATGGAGAAATCTTTCTTCTTTGATATGCGGGAATTGTTGTCTTTATACAAAATCTTTTTTTCCGAGTGTACATAGGCCTACATACCCCACTTATGTAGATATAGGTATTTTACCGACAAGTGGGGTGGTTTAAAGCTTTGGAATTTAAACCCATTGTAAGTATCTTGTTCAATGGGTTCGCGTGAATTACTTTAACTTCATCTAGCTACAGGTATCAGTGCCTTTGATTTCATAGCTCAATAAGCTTTTCGTATCGATTGCGTTATGTGTTCTTGTCGTCCTTGATGGTATTTCGTAAGCCCGGGATCGTCAGAGGTGATGTGATATAAAGGCAGGCAAACATAGGTACATTTGCGGTGCGATAGGCATTTATTTTTAAACATATAATTGACGTTTATAAAGTTTCCAATAGAATTTCAGCAGAACAAAAGCAAACAAAAAAGAAAACTGTTTACTTTTTGTGTAGCCCCCTCTGTAAATCGATTTTGTATATGAAACCCCAGAATTACCTACTTTAACTTCAGAATACATGCCTATTGAGGCCTCTGTTTTAAACATGGAGGCACTAACGATAGAATGCGAGTTCAAGAATAGGATTCGACAAAGTCATTTGTATGCTTCGTTTGTTCATCCCTGCCTCAACCCACCCTACCTTCCTTTTCCAAGGATGGTTTTCTTATGCCATGAAGAAGTTGACGATTGTTTAGTTGTAGTTGTACACTATTTATTTAGTCCAAATTAAAAAAAATACTTCTCAGCTAAATTTCTCATTACGTGTTTCCAAACATGAATCATATAGAATCAAATGTTATTTAATGAATTATTATGTTTGCTATTCGTTTCAGATATCCTATACTTACACATCATATCCGATTACATAATCTAACTTTAACCACTTATCAAATGGATGAAAACATATCTTACCGTGTTGTTGGAACGAATTACGAAGGATTCAATTTTCATAAGAATTCGAAAACGATTTAGGGTGAAGGAAAACAAATTCGACTCGTGGGATGATGTAGCTGTTGAATTGGGTGGTTTTTTTTCTGAGAGAGAGAGAGAGCAGAGTTGAATAATTCTCAAGACGCAGACGAAGATAATAAGCATCCTGCTACTTGCTGCTAAGTCATGGATCATCGATATGCTGATATAAGCGGCATTGAAAGCTCCGAGGGATATATAAATTCGACATTGGATGCCAACAACAGAACGAATCCGATATTTTCAATAAAACCTGATTTTATAACGCAGTGGTGAGTGGGGTTATTATTTATTAGTTTGTAATCCTTATACATCAATAGAACAGAAATATGGAATACATTTAATTATTATTACATATCTAGAAGAAAATATGTTGAAGAAAAAAATTAATTAAGATAATTAACCTGCATCAATATAGCCACATGAAAAAAGGAAAATTTTTGCTAATCTAAGTTAAGGTCCTGGGAAACTTTACATAGAAGAAAATTAGTTAAAAAAAACTTGTTAAATACTCGTGAGGCCCTTGCTAGTAAAAACTTGTTGTATCCGACCGTGACTACCCCGTAGGTTTTTTGGAATACTTACTTCCATATTTAAGGTGGCGCTTCAGTTCGGGTTGAACCAGTCCCTTTACCAGCAAGCTTTTTTCAGCCGACTCGGTCTCTTTCAAAATGTCCTCAGTCTCATAGGCCAACTCGGATTAAGGGTTCTTCCTTAAGTCGTCTTCTTTAAATCTTCTCGCGTGCGCTAGCTGTTATGCTGTCCTCCTCTACTGCACCGTTAAACGTGTTTGGATTCAAAGACTTTCTTGGCTGGAACATTGATGTCCATTCGTTCTAGGTGATCCAGCCATCTCACTCGTTAACTTTTCACTTTTGTGGCTTGGCTGGCAGTGGCTTGGCAGTGTTGCTGTACTACCCGTACAGTTCGTTGTGGTACTTTCTTCTTCTTTTATCATTTTTTCTTATGCAGAATCACCCGAAAAATTTTTCCTCACAGAAGAGCCCAAAGCGTTCTTATACATTGTTAATAATGTCCATGCCTCTGAACCATACATCATGAATGGAATGACAAGCGTCTAGTACATTAGAGACACTATAGTTGCTAAAGAGGGAGCTTTGGTCGTCAATTGCCTTCTAAGTTATTATTTTAAAGAAACATCGAATAGCAGGAGGAGTTTCTTGTTTGATTTCAACACTGGTATCGCTCGCTGAGTTGATAGCGGTGCCTAGGTAGACAGAGTCTCTGACCACTTCGAAATTTGGTCGATGGTGGACTTTCCTGTTCTGAACAACAATCAGTTTGTTGACGAATGGCTTCTGGCGTTCACCATGTACAGCAGAGAAAATGTTGGAGTCTAGAAAATCACCTTCCTAAATGTTCAGGCAAACTATAATGCTGAGATTCCATTCATCAGGCATGCTTTACTCATATTTTGGAGATGAGCTGGTGCATACTCCTTACCAACTGATCGCCAGCCACTTTGAGCAGCTCGGAGCCATCAGCTCATGAAGCTTTAGACTTTAATGTTTAAATGAAGCTATCTTCACTTCATCGAGATCAGGTAGATGGAGTTTTCGGCCTACATCGTTCCTCGTTCAGGTTGAATGTTGCAATCTACATGGAAACGGAATTTGATTCATCATTGCCGTAATATAGGGTTGCCAACCTCACTCTAAAATAGAGTATTGTACTCTATTTCATGATAACGTACTCCAATAGAGTACGCTAAAATACTCTTTTCTTACTTAATTTTTTTTTTTCAATATTCTTCTTTCTTCAAATATTTTGTTATAAAATGTAAGTATTTTCAACTCCATTTCACGAACTTTATATTTAAACACAGTCATACCATCCATCTACCTGCGTTCACAAAATGTGCTAAGTTTTTGTTTCTCATTTGTATAAGTATAGTAAAAACCGGTTAATATTTTTTTTTGCAACTCTAAATAATAATGTCTAAAAAAATGACAACAAAACAAAGCAATTTCCATATCAAATACAACAACAACTTTGTCCATATAGTTAGCTATATCCAAATAGTTAAGTGGATTAATCTTCTGTTCCAATAAAAACGGCATTGCCAGACCACCATCGTCGTTTTGTTATCGATAATTTTTACAGAAATTTCAAATGTTTGTTGGTAAGATATCTCAATAAAAATGGTAGACTAAGGCAAATACTGATAGCTTTTCGCCAAGCTAAAGCCCATATGGATATGCAAAAAAACCCAGCTAATGTGAGCCAATCCTTACACTCAAGTGTTTCTGAACGCACCCAAAACTGTCAAACATGAAATGTAAATGGCCACGGTCCGATTTTTTAATGTTTAGTAGTGAGAAAAGAAGGACATGGCTTTTAAATGAAGTTCTAATTTGTATTAACGTAAAGTTACAATATTTATACTCATATAATTATTTTAAAAACAATACAAAATTGTTATTTTCAGCAAAAAGTATACAAAATACATGTTTTAAAATAAAAAAATTGAAACTCTTTTTTAATGGACCGTACTCTTTATTTATCCTCTCTTAAATCTAATATACTCTAAAGTTGGCAACTCTACGGTAGTACAATTTGCAGAAATGATTTTTTCATAACTCAAGCACCGACTGCGATTCTTTCCCTGATCGCCCTTGTAGGCTTCGATACGGGTCTTGTAACCCTCCATGGGAGGTTCTTTTAACATTTTAGTAAAACTTCCTACTTCCTTACATAGATCACCCGTTTCTTATGCTCTTAGAAAAGCTTGAAGGCTGCAGCAGAGATTATCAATTATTACATTATATTGTTTATCTATGGGCTGCAGTTTTGGTATATCAGCACCAAAGAATAAATTTGTATAGATCCAGACAAAATTGCTGCAATCCAAAAAATTCCACCCCCTTTAAACCTCAAAGAATTAAAAAGCTTTCTAGTTCTGAGATTCTGGCATATTATTTTAGAAAATTTATAAAAGATTTTTCAAAGTCAGCAAAACCTTTGACAATTTTAACAAGATGACAATATTCCCAAATAAAAGCAAAGAATCAAAAAAGGACAAGCTCCATCAAGCTTTAAAAGTCTTAAAGAAATGCCTAAAACTTCTAATATTCCAATATTTTCCATTTTTTCGACCGACGTCCCTTACTACTTCGTCGAAACCGTTATATAGCCATATCTAGGTCATTGAACGAGACGGAGGTGGTTCAAAAGTATTGTCCTTCCATAAGCTGGGGATATACATTTGAGTTGCTAAAAACATCAACCCTTAACATTCGCATTTAGTAACAGCAATAATAATGTAAAGTTGAAACGATGGACGGCAAGAATAGAAGAATGAAATTATACCCTTGGCTATAAATCAGGAAGATCAAACGTTGTCGCCAGAGGCTCTAATGCAACTTCACGTACTTAAAGTACAAAACAACACAATACTTTACGTACTTACTTACTTGTAGTATGAATAGACTTAAATAGTTTCCATTGAATGACAACCAAGGTATCATGTCCAAATATTTTCTCTAAAACATAATTTTACTAGGAAACATTATAATTCATTAATACAAAATAGTTGCATAGAACAAGTCATTCGTAATTTCATATTCTTATGCATAACAAAATTAACATAAAATTTGTTGTCTCTTACAAATATTCCCAGGAGACTACAAAAGGAACGTGAAAACATTTGCAAATCCTTTTACCAGCGAATTGTGAAACACACCGAATGTCAAAACTATCTAGCTCTGTATCGTTCATTGTTCGAGAATGCAAATGATATTCCAGGTTGGAGCAGCTCTGACGACGACAATACCCTCTACGACAATAAATCAGCAAATGCTACTACGGTGACAGGAAAAAGTAATTCATCCGATGATGGTGGACCAATGCAGGTATTGCCACCATTTGATTTGTGGCAGACGATAGTGATTGCCGTGTGCTTGGCGATATGCATTATCCTGACGGTGGGCGGAAATATTCTGGTGCTCCTGGCATTTATAGTCGACCGCAGTATACGACAGCCGAGCAACTATTTTATAGCCTCTTTGGCAGCAACGGATATGCTTATTGGTATAATCGAATTGATTGCAGGATTATGTTTTGCCTTGAAATTGATAGTTGTTTTGTTTTTTTTTCAGGTACGGTGTCTATGCCATTTTACACTGTATATGTTCTGATGGGTTACTGGGATCTTGGACCGCTTCTGTGTGACCTCTGGCTGTCGGTGGACTATACTGTTTGTTTGGTGTCACAATACACAGTTCTCTTAATAACGATCGATCGGTTTTGTTCGGTGAAGATTGCAGCAAAATACCGCAGCTGGCGAACTAAGAACCGGGTCATTTATATGGTCACGATAACGTGGATTATTCCGGCGTTACTGTTCTTTATATCGATTTTTGGCTGGGAGCACTTCACGGGCAAACGTGACCTACTGCCTGGCCAGTGTGCTGTGCAATTTCTCAAAGATCCCGTATTTAATACTGCCCTCATCATTGGCTACTATTGGACGACTCTGGTCGTACTCTTTATATTGTACGGAGGTATTTATAAAACTGCCTACGAAATGCAGAAGCGCAGTGAAGCCAAGCAACGAAAAATGCAGTCAATGGTGGCATTGAGTGCAGGCGCCATGACCGGTATGGCTGGGCGTGCTGCAGGTATCGGTATCACTGATGGATGTGCCGGACAAAAGTCAGGCAAAACAGCTGCAGCCGATAGTTCTACCGTGCCTGCATCCAATCAGACTTCATCAACTTCTTCAGACCAGAAAGAAGCTCCGCCAGTTACAGGAAAAGAATCAATTCCTACAGAGATGCAACAAGCAAGCGATTTGGCGGCAAAAACTGAAGACAAGACGAAACGGGATGTCGCTGAGGCTGAGAAAAGCGAACGCTCTAGTAGTCCAGCATTCGACTCGGATGATGAAAGTTCGGTAAATCAGATCCAAGCCTCCAACCAAGAGCAGCAGAAGCAGCAGCAACAAACGCAACAACAACAACTAGCTATGCTGCGAAAGCGCTCGTCAATTGGTCTTGTGTTTGGAGCGCAGGCAGCTCTCATTGCCACCCGAAGTAAAGGTAATGTTATTTCTAATCCTTTACCCGAGGAAATCCGTTTGAAATCAGATGCTGAAATACTATCCTACATCCCCGAGAGCCTTCAGGGTGATGACAATAAAAACTCTCCACTATCTCCCGTTGACATTGATCCTATTGAAGTGCCCAAAGAACACGTTATTCCATGCCTTGTCCAAGCAATCCTTCCCCCACCCGAAGGCTTTCAATGCAACTCACCTCTATCCGAAGGCTCTGACAAGCAACTAGGAAGTGCTACTAGTGACCTTACAGCCACTTACTACGATGCCATGAAGAGTATGGATGGTGCTGACCTGCGTTACATGGACGAAAGCTCCATAATTCTCCCTTCGCCGAACCAAGAAAGTCTATCAACATCCTATAGCTTCCCGCCACATAAAATTGTACCCGTCAATGCAGTTGCTCAAGCCAATCAAAATGTCACAAACCCAACACTCCTGCAAAAGGCACTCATACGAGCGGCTGCTCAAAGCCAGCAGACACCCCATCATCAGAATCAGAGCCCCAAACCCCAGTCCCAGATCGAAGTTGAAACTAATAAAAATAACGATTTATCTTCACATCCAGGCTCAAGCAAGGACATCAACGTCAAGATTTTGGAAAATGTCCAAGAGGTGACAACGACCGTCACAACAACCGTAGTTTCTGCAACGAAGCCCAAGACGGTTGTAACCTCCACCAATAAAATAGACTGCAATTTTGACAAGGAACCCTCGAAGGCTGCACCCAGTACTAGCTCCGGCTCAACTTCGATGGGGGGCAAGCCGACGCAAACCGATGAATCGTCACCTGCCACTGGCATTCAATCCAACAGAACTTCGAGCAAGCGGGATTTCATCCGCTCCATAGGCCAACATTTAAAAGGCAGAAAGAAAATCCCACTCAGTATCCGGAGACAAAAATCCAAATCGGAGAATCGAGCACGCAAAGCCTTCCGCACAATTTCATTCATTCTCGGCGCATTTGTGGCCTGTTGGACACCATATCACGTGCTTGCTCTGGTTGAGGGCTTTTGCTCCAACCCACCTTGCACAAATGAGCACCTTTACATGTTCTCGTACTTTTTATGCTACGCAAACAGCCCGATGAATCCATTTTGTTATGCCCTTGCAAATCAACAATTTAAGAAAACCTTCACAAGAATTCTTAAAGGTGACCTTCACATGACGTAAACGACACACAAATATACACACATTTTTAACATATCTTATTTTAAAAATAAAAATAGAAAAAATCATTAAAATTATTATTATTGTTTTTTTGGAAAATAATAATCAAGTCAATTGTCAATTTGAAAAATTAAACTAACAAAATTATTAAATAAAATTATATACATACATACATGCAATTATTAAATCAGAATAAAATAAAAAAAAATATCAATAACATATATTTTTAGGGTTAAATTGTAGAAAAAAATATAGATAAAATATAAAATATTTTTAACTATGGATATTCATATAAAATATTTTAAACAACAAAATAGACAATAAAATTTTAAACTTTTTTTCTAATTACTAAGTATAAATAAATATAATAGTAAATTAATAATAACTAGAAAAAAAGCCAAGTATTTTCTACAGACAATTAAACAATTAAATTAAAATAAGATTTTAAAAATAGGATTTAAATTTAAGAACACGTTAATGGTTATTCGCACATTTAAGATAAACATACGTTATAAGAATATAATATAGAAAACAAATTAAGAGGTATAAAAATTATTATAAAAAAGAATAAATAATATATATCATATAACTATATATTTGTGATATTATTTGTTAAGAATTTTTAAAGTTTATTTTAGTTTTAACAAGCAAAAGATATTTATTTCCTTAAAGTCCGAATGTTGGTGCAGAATGCTCGATACATTAAACGGTGGGATGGAAGCTTTAAATAAATTGTATGATTTTTTTTTAAATTACAATTTTGTAAGTATGTTATTTTATTTCGTTCTTTTTTTACTATTTTATTTTATTTTGTTTTTATTTTAATTTATTTTATTTTATTTTATTTTATTTTATTTTATTTTATTTTATTTTATTTTATTTTGTTTTATTTTATTTTATTGTTTTATTTATTTGTGAACTGATAGTGCATTTCTAGTTTTTATATATTTAACTAAAAGAATGCTGCTTTTTTTTGTTTTTGCAAGTACATAATTGCTTTTATCTTATAAGCTTCTGTTAACCCCATATTTTCAAAACAATTTAGAAATTTTAGTTTTCGACTGCGAATTATAAAATTAAATTTGTAATAAATTTGCTCTTGAAAAATAAAATAAAAATTAAAAATTTATTATATTTATTTATTAATTTATAATGTTTTAAGAAAACATAAAACACTCCATATCTACTGTGAAAAAAGTGCATTTTGGGTAAATTTCTAGCACTCAACATTCAGATTAATATTATATTACTTCTTCTGCTTTAAATATATGAGCCCCAAGCAGAAGTAGGTGAGTTCAAAATGTTAAATACAAATCTAATATTGATATATCTTTCGCATTTTTAATTAACTATGGAATATGTCCAAGTTTTTGGCAAAAATGTGTTCAAATATAAAACAATGAAAGTATGATCTCTTTCTATACTTTATCAGAAATTAACATTTTAATTTATTTCAATTAAACAGAAAAAAATTTAAAAGAACAGTAATGGTAGTAATCAAATCAAAATTTAAATAAATAAAGTTAATTTAGAATAAGAAAATTAAATTTGTAAATTATAGGTGTAATATTAAAATTAGAATAATACTAAAAACACCCAGAGACTATAAACAAACAAAAAATTCAGTGTTATAAGGCTACATTTCCGTAATTTGATGAGATTGTTGTAAAGAATGCAAGAAAAAATAAAATTAGAAGGTAAACGTATTTAGTACAATAAATTCGAATTGTTTTATTTTCCGGGGTAGTTATTAATCTTTTCAGGCAAAAATTATATTCAAAGAATTGGGTTAATATTTAAAGACTGCCAGTGGAATATCATTTCTTTACGAAAAACTCACTTAAAAAACAAGCAATAAACTCAAATATCAATGTCAAAAGTTACACCATCTTTTCCATTAAGCTTCAACTAGCAACTGTTTAGTTAATGATAAAAAAAATGTGAAATTGGGCTCTAGCAGTCAGAGATTAATTTTGATTTCAAAAAGATAGTGTATGACATTGAAAATATTGTTAAGAACCGCATCGAGAGAACAAATTTTAAACTAAATGTTAGCTTATAATTCTGTTAAAAACTTTTCGAGGGCGTTATAAAAAGGTCACTAGAGTTGAACTTGGTTTTAACTTTTCAAAATGAAAACCGCTAACTAAAAAATAAAATAACAAAGTACTCATACGTCCTGTTGACCATTTTGTTTCCTTCTCATGACTAACTACTTCACTGCATTCACTGTTTTAAAAGATAATTTGTTCTACAGCAACAAGTTCCAAATAAATATTTTTTCCTAAAGTTTTTCATAAAATATGATGAAAGTGTGAAAATTTTAAAATTTTATTAAATACCAAAGTCCGACAGGTTTTTTTTTATCAATTTTTAGGTGGGTGGGGGTTAAAAGAATCCAGTTCCTCTATTTTATTGTGAGGTTTATAACCACTTTAATTTACTTTTTTAGAAAATTCGAATATGATGTTCTGTCATTTAAAAAAAAAAAAAAATTAAGTGGCGCAACAGCTCATGGAGAACCAGGGCCTAGTGACTAACAACTCGCAACCATTCCTGTGTGCATGCTATTGGCAGGAATGGATGGGACCTACAATTTTTTGCCGAGTCCGAACGGCTAGATGAGAAGCACTTATTCATGACAAGTATACTCTTGGAGGATTTATCTGTCCCTCGCAAGAGGCAGTACCTCGGAAAAAAACATTTCTGTTTTTAGGTGGCAGTGGCCGGGAATCGAACCCAGACCTTTGACATGACAGTCCTACGCACTAACCATTATGCTACGAGGTACTACGTTTTTCTGTCATTTTGCCTAAGCATAAACACCGCATTCATGACGGTCCGAACAAAAACCCACAAAATAAAGTCTCCAAAAAAAGTCGATAAAGTTTGCATAAATAGAAAATTTATCGGATCATGGATAATAAAGTATTCAGACTTAGAGAAAATTACATTTCATACTTTTAAAAAGTGAATTGAAGTGTTAATGACCGTACCACATTAATAGAAAACCAAACAGTTTTTAAGCCCACACCAAAGGCTGAGAAAAAAAACTTGCCAAACTTTTTTTTTTGATATCACAATGCATACACCTAAACCCTCATACTCATCATATTGTGGTTATATCCTAGCAAACTGACGAATTAGTGGCAGATCGAAGCAAAATGTAACTAATCACATTTAGCCAGTTTATATTTCTGAGATCTCAGATGACTCAGAGCACTCAGAAATATAAACACGATTCTTCTCAAAAATTCCTCACTTTTCCCCTTAAAAACTGACTGTTATTTTTTGGATTCGCTTGCTCAATTATTTTTTGTCCTTGTAAATTACATAAGAAGAAAAGAAAAAGAGAGTTGTTTTGACTTCTTTGTGAGGAATAATGTTTATATTTTATTCTCCTGCTTTGTCAAAAAATTGAGGAAAAACACTGAGCGCGCTCAAGAAATATAAACTGGGCAGTTAAAAAAAAGTGTTCTTTTCATTGTTGTCATAAAAGTATTTTTTTATTGTTATTGTCATGTTGTGTTTGAATTCTATGGTTTTTTTTAAGTGCATTTAAGAACTTACTTCTTGCGTCCAAAGAAGTGATTTAATTTGTAAAAAAGCGCAACATCATAAATAAATCATGAATTAAAATACTTTTTGCACAAAATAGAAAAAATCACTTTGAGGACACAGACCTTTTGTCAAATTTTTGGAAACACCTGATATTTTAATGAGAGAGTGGAAGTAAAAATGGGAGTGGTCTGGAACTATTTGAAATTTAAATGAGCAAATAAGCAAATGAGCAAACTGGAATTATTTGGAACTCAAATGAAAAAATTGGAAAAATGATTTTCGCTTTTGGGAATAATTAAAAGCGAAGACGGTCGAAATAGAGCTTTCGCTTTTTATTCGATCTACCGCACTTTTTCACAATAGGCCCTCAGACAAAACTATGCAAATGAGTAGGAAACATCTCCGTTCTATTGTCAGCATAATCACCGGACACAACCTACTGAGATACCACAAAAAGAAAATAAGGCTCTCTACTGGCGACCTTTGCAAGGGGTGCAGCAACGAAGAGCACATGACGATACCTTACAGTTCTTTTGCCACTGCCCAACACTCCGTCATTTAAGAGAGAAACACCTAGGGAATTATTTTTATGATGACTTAAAGGAACTTTCTAGAATTTCGGGTATTAGCCTTCTGAACTTCATCAAGGCCTCTAAATGACTTGACAACTAACACAACACATAGGCTTTTACATTGATTGGAATAAAACCCAGGGTATTACAACAAGGGTAACAATATCAACTGTCAGCCCTTCTATCTAACCTATACTATTTCTTTAAAATTTAATTGAATAGGTTTTCAAAATCCGCAGCCTCTCTCCTCAGCTCAGATATCTCGAGGAGTCTAGCACCACCATCAACACCCGCCGGTTCTACAAAACAGCCAAGCAACTGGCATGTGGATATAAAACCGGCACGCAAGCTTATCGAAATAGTGAAGGGAACTTAGTCCTATCATGTGATTTCTTTAACCTATTCCTGGAGCAGATAGTTCGCAAGAGTGGTGTTAACCTGGAAGGCACTATCTTCAACAGGTCCTCGCAACTGCTTGGTTATGCGGGCAACATCGACATCATCGGCCGTTCCAAGCGAGCTGTACCAGAAGCATTCACAGCTATTGATGAACAGGCGAAACGTTTTGGTCTTGAACTGAATGAGGACAAAACAAAGTATATGCTATCAACAAACAAAGCTTCATCTGTCCATCGCCTAGGACAAAACGTCACTGTTGGCAGTAGTAATTTCTAGGTATTCAAGGAGATCACCTACCTCGGAACAAACATCAACCCCACGAATGACACCTTAGTGGAAATCCGACGAAGAATTACCCTAGCGAACCGCTGCTACTTCGGCTTGCCCAGACAAATGGGTTCAAAACTCCTTTTCCGAAAGACAAAGTGCACGCTAGGCATAACGCTAATTTTACCAGTTCTACTCTATGGCGCCGAGTGCTGAACGATAAGTAAAAAAGGGGAATTGATACTGGGCACTTTCGAGAGAAAAATTCTTCGGCGAATATTTGCTCCAATGCAGGAGAAGATTCAATCGTGAATTATACGAGCTGTACGAGCTGGATGTAGTCCAAAAAGCCAAAATACGTCGACTAAACTTGCTCGGCCACATCGAGTGAATGGACAACAACGCTCCAGCCAAGAAAATCTTCGAGTCCCAGCCCCCAGGTTCGAGACGACCAGTAAGACCGAACCTCCGCTTCAGGCACCTTGCGGTTTGAGGCGCAAGAACGCTTGGTCTTGATAACTGGAAGGAGCATGCGAGGGACCGCAACCGTTTGAAGACCGCAATCTCTCATGCAGAGACCCTCCATGGATCCGGAGCCAGATAAGTAAGTAAGTAGTAGGTTTTCAAAATCAAAACAATTATGTTAATTAATGATTTACTCACGTGTATTTTGAAGTATGAACGCGGTTAAGTCAATTGCAGGCAATAATTTTCGTTTCCCAATGTTAGTTCAATACGAACTACGAATTTATAACATCTGTCTTGTTCAAAATAAAAATTCTGAAAACTAAAAGAAAATATTGATTTATTTCGAATGAATCTTTAATTTTTTTTTTCTTACCAACGACCAACAGATTATCAAAAGTTCACGCGAAGAATTAATTATGTTTTCATAATGATTGCATATATTTTGGAACGTTTTTATTTTCCATTTTATGAGGGGTGAGTTTTAAATAAAAAAAAAAACTATTTCTTTTAACATTGCGTACATCTTTATTTGTTCTCAAGGATACCGGAAATTAAAAAGCCAAACATACTCTTACGTACGATAGATAAACTATGTATTAACAGTTTCACATTTTAATCTTAGCCCATTAAACTTAAATTCCTGGCAGTCATTGTAATTGCAGTCATGTATAAAAAAAATTCTAGGAAGTAAAAAAAATTAACAAATCTTAAAACAACAATCAAAAGTCAACTTAATTCAATGCTTGCACTGCTTTTTGGGCGGCATCGTCCAAATCCGAGGCTGTTTTAATGGGAAGACCAGAATTCTTAAGGATATTTCGAGCCTCGTCAACATTTGTTCCTTCGAGACGTACAACAAGCGGCACATTCAAATCAAGTGCCTTTGATGCAGCAACAATGCCATTCGCAATAGTAGCACAGTTTACAATGCCACCGAATACATTTACCATTATAGCTTTAACATTAGGGTCAGATGAAAGAATTCGAAAAGCCTGAAGAACCTGATTTTCCTTGACGCCACCACCAACATCAAGGAAATTCGCTGGGCTGCCTCCATTCAGTTTGATGATATCCATTGTTGCCATGGCGAGACCGGCACCATTTACCAAACAACCAATATTACCATCCATGGCAACATAGTTCAAACTATGCGATGCAGCTTCAACTTCCCTCGGATCAGATTCGCTAGTGTCTTCCATTTCAAAGATGTCCTTCTGTCGGAATTGGGCATTATCATCGAAATTCAATTTGGCGTCCACTGAGATAACTTCCCCAGCATCTGTCTCTGCCAGTGGATTGATTTCAATCTGAACCGCATCGACATTCTTAAAGAGATCCCAAAGTTTTTCAACTTCCTTAACACACTTTTCGACAAGCTGGCCTTTGAATTCTAGGAATTTTGCTACCTTCAGACTTTGTTCTCGTGTCAGACCTGTATCAATGGCTATGGGAATTGTGAGTATTTTTTCGGGAGTTTGTTCGGCAACTGCTTCGATATCAACGCCACCAGCTGGGGAAGCTATAAGCACTGGACCATTGTGCTCACGATCCATCAGAATGCAAAGATATGTTTCGCGAATTATATTTACACTGCGAGCAACCATCACTTTTTTTACTTGAATGCCGTCCTTTGGGGTTTGTTTTGTGATGAGCCGATGTCCAATCATTTTTTTCGTCAAATCAAGAACTTCATCTTTTCTGTTGGCAAGAAAAAAATAACAATATTTGTTTTTGTTTAAAAATAAAGTTTACAAAAGAACAAAGATAGTTTTTTTATAAAATATATTTTTTCCATGGAATTTTGCCATATTCAAGAAATTGGCATCGGGTAATTTTAGAAAAAATTCTGAGGGGAAAAATATCTATCGCGAATCGTAATGTACCCCACTAAACAAAGCAAATAAATACACAGTTTAAACGGATATTTATGCGATTAATTTGGAAACACCTGCGCTACCTAACGGATAAGAAGGGGTCTTATTTAATATTGAACATTATTCAAAACAGAAGTGAATTTTGATTTGAGTTTTAAATCAGGAATGTATGCAACGGGTGGTTTTTTAGACGTGGGTTTTTAAGAAGAAATAAAAATGTCATGGCCAAGAATTAAGTTTATTATACAAAATTATTATTATTTAAAAATGATTTTGGTCAAGTGGCCGCCAAATATTCTCTTCCAAGGCGTCAATCGTCTCGGGCTTATCTGCGTAGACAAGCGACATCACAAGAAAAGACCAACTCCGAAAAAAGTATTACCAGATTGAAAACTACACGTCTAAAAAAAAAACACCCTTTATATGAAACGACCAAACGTTTTATAGTCCAGTCAATTTGTGGTCAAAAGAGCCCTTAGCAAGAAAATTCTAGGATATTTTGATTCACTTCTGATCTATGTATGTTTTCGGGGGTGCTGAGTCCGAATTTGAGGCTTGCGACTAAGCATGGACTCAACATGGAAAACAATGCAAACATGTATTTATGGGAGTTTTTTACGCATGGATCGAATACTTTAAATTATTGGTTATTTTGGGCAGAGTACAACTGAAAATATACAAAATTTCCAACAAATCTCTGTCTAGGATTTTTTTTTCCATTTGGACTCAAGCCTTTGTTGAAAATTGACTTTTTTTTACTGTTTCCGAAGATCCACTCGAAACAGTAATTAATTACTTTGTGGGCACAATTTGAATTTTAGTCTCTAGAATGAACCAAAGTTTATTTTTGTTATGGTTTTGATTCGCTTAATTCGATTCTAGCCTGAAAATTCTCACGTTTTTGAGATGTTCGAATCTAAAATCTAAAATTTGTTATTTGGAAACGTCAATTGCTTTTTATAGGATACCCATTGCTAACTAACATTTCGTTCTTGTCGATTTTTGGCCTTCTCCTTTGGGTCTTAGAAGGGTACGATAGCCATCTTAATGATGAGCCCAAATATCGTACCTGGGAGGAACGCAATATGGAGTTGAGCTCATTTGAACTTTCAACTTGAACTAACTGCGAATATGCATAAGAAGTTTTGTTTCCAGCAAGGAAAAATCGATTTTTTATTTTTGCGACAATGAATATAGTTTCCAACTTTTTCGTTTTTTCGTGCAACTATCAAAATAACTGTCATAGCGTGGTCAATAATTCCTATACGAATAATGAATTTTTTAACTGTGCTTAAAGAACAAGTGGAAAAAAGTATAAATATGATTATTATGTGTTTGTGTGCTTACTTCTTTGTTATGTGGACTCCTCCCTTAAATCCATTGTCAAAGTGACCTTTGCCTCGTCCTCCAGCTAAAATTTGTGCCTTTACTACATATTCTGGGCACTCTGTAAAAGAAATGAAAAAAGAGATAATCATTTTATTATCAATATGTTGTAACAAAAATTTACTTTCAAAAGATGTGCTGGGTAATTCCATGAAAAAGTGGACATGACAATAGAAAAACTAAAAATTTATTTCACTCCCTGTATATTGTATGCTAATTTAAAAATTAAAATTGCAAAATATCTTACAAGAAACAAATATTTAGCTGAAAATAATATGAAATTATAAAAGAGTTAACCTTTAATTTTAGAATTGAAAACGTGAAATAACGGAAGTTACCATTTATTTTATGAAATTTGTATAAAATATTTTCAGTAATTTTAAGTTTCTTGTATCTAATTTAATACTGTGGTTAAGCTTTATTGGTTTGTTCAATTTTAAAAAAATGTGCAAGGTACTGCCACAAAACCCGTGTCCGAAATGGGTAACGTGAGTTACCAACATGTTTTTTTGTATTTTTCACCAAGAAAGATTTTTTCAACAAAATTTGTATTTTTTCCAAGTAATCGAAGTCATTGCCATGTATAGAGTTTATATTTTGTTTCATTTATATTTACATAAGTAGGAACATTTTAATATTTTAGACCAGTCAAACTAGGAATTTAAATCGCATTTTTTGATGGACAACATTTTTTTCATGGAATCCGTTTGTGTAACCCTCCCCATTATAAAAACGAGTTTTCGAAATTTTCGGTCTGTTAAGGTGCATTCTTGACACACAACGTCATAGGTCAACCGTTAAGGCCATGGCACCAACGTTACTTGTTTTTTTTAAAACTGAGTTATCTATTTTCACTCTTAAAACTGCAAATGCGGACATTTGCGATGCATTTTGTTGTTGTACTTGAAGTAACTGGCTGTGGTTTTTAGTACGTAGATAGCTTCATTATGTTTATTATTATGTTTTATAATTTAAATTTGTTTTTTTCGTTTTTTTATGAAAACAAGCTTTACGCAGTTAAAAAAAATTAAACAGACCTACATCGCATAAAACAGCACCAAATAGACATATAAGATACATATCCATGTGTGTTTGTATGTACATATGTTTACCTATATAATATTTTGAGACTATAGCTATGACAAAACTCAACAAATAAACAAATATGGCAATAGCGAAATGTCAGGCTCGCAAATGAGTAAGAATATGATATCTACAAGTGTTGCCGCAAATCGTGTGAGCACCTCGCAAATATGCTGCAAAATTTGCGATCTTATTTGCGAGCATGTAATTTGCGAGGAACTTGATCGCAAATGTATTTTAAAACTTTGTGACAGGTTAGTGTCAGGAAAACTGCTGACACACTTAGACCAGAATAGGCCCATTGTGATACCACATAAAGAATGCGAGGTAATCCTCGTTAATTAAACCAATTGGAGCTTTTAATAAAGCGATGGAGACTGTGAATGTCGATTTTATTTAAGTCACTGGGATCATTAAAGAAAAAATTTCCTAAGTGTGTTCTGCGTCTTTGAGAAAGAGCAGGACATGAGCAAAGAAGGTGTGGGATAGTTTCTTCCTCCTCCTCGTTCATGCAGCTTCTGCAGAAATCATTTGAAAAAACACCGAGTCTATTGGCGTGTTTACCTATGAGGTAGTGTCCAGTAATGACATCAATTGTGGAGCTAATATGCAATCTACTCAAAGATAATAAACATTTCGATCGCCAGACAAGTAGTGATACCTGTCCATCTGCTGTTTGTCATCATCATGGAATCCTGCTTAAGCATAAGTTTACATGTAGCGATCGGTATTCCAATATTCATCTTGTTAGCAGATATTGGTGTACTAGTTCCTATCCTGGCGAGTTCATCGGCTTTACAGTTTCGTGTATTTGCAGGTTTGCGAGCACTGTCAAACGAGCCATTTGCGGTGTATTTGCGAGGTTTTTAGTGACGTCAGTGCTCGCAAAGATTTGCGACTATCGCAAAATCGTCTGCTCATAGCTTAATGTTCGTTTCGTGATAAATTATCAAAAATCGCAATTAATAGCCATTTATGTTTAATCAAACTTTAAATGTAAAGTTTATAGCTTTCTGCTGTAAAGGTGGAATATATTTTATTCGAAATGAAAAAACTGATTACGGATATCTTTCAAGTGCCCAAAGTTAGAGGCCGAAGCATGCTTCTGGCTGTTTTGAGGCAGTTAATGCATAATCCAGTAGCAAAAAGTTTCGCTAATTTCTATTTAAGTAAAAAAAAAATGTAAAGATATTTATCGCAACATAAGGCAGGCCATCGAAAATTGTACCGGCCTCAGAATGCAATTTTATTCAAACTGTAGGACCAATTATCCAAAGTATACACTATAAGACTCTCGAACCATTATCAGAGTCATTAGCATAAATAGAAACGTATGTACCTATATGAAAATATATTCAACAAAAGAATACAGAACCTGAACTAACTAGGTACCTACCTATACTAAATCGATTTGAGAAGTTTTAACTGAAAGTCACAGAATTTTGAATTAAATTAAACCTAATTTTCTTGAAATCGAAAGTCATATAAAATAAAATTAAAGAGCATTCATTAATCGATGTCATTATGCAACCGAAGAAAGGAACAAGTATTTTAACTCGAATCTTAAAAAATCTTCTATTTGCATTCAAATTATTCAATCAAATGAAGACTTACCGAATTCCTTAAGCACAGCACTGTCTATTTTTTCATCGAGAACTTTGAACTCTTGAATTGATACCGCGTATTTTTGTAGAAGATCTTTGCTTTGATATTCCAAGAGGTTAAGATATCGCACCGGGACAGCGTTTACCTAACAAAAATAGTGATTGATAACATTGCTAAAAATACGATTAAAATTATTGGTTTTACTTTTTGATAAAGAGCTCGGCCTGCACATCTTCGAATCACTGGAAACATTTTGTGGAATTATCTGAAATTGGATTGCAATTTGTTGAATTGCATGTCAATTTAATTAATTCAAAGTGTTGTGCACTGAAATAATAACCTCGTTTTTCTCTTTCAATGCCGGCAATAATAATTTAGGAATTTTTCAATTAAAGTTTAACAAATTGACTTTGAACTTTGATAAACTGGTGATAAAAATTTTCAGAGTTTAACTCAAAATATTAAAGATAAAGAGACAGAAAACTGAACCTCCGCGAAACCAATTTATTTTGGAATAATTTTTCTTTTTTCTAATTTTCAGAATTGATAAGAAAATTTTGACAGACGTATAATATGCATACTTAAATCGCATGCGAGATAAAATTTGGATGACAGTTGCAAGTAAAAGCATTCAGTACTGGTTGGTAAAACTGTGTCGGTAAGGTAGGTCTATTTTTGTATTTAATTAATTAGCCAGTTTATATTTCTGAGATCTCAGAGGACTCAGAGTGCTCAGAAATATAAACAGGATTCCTCTCAAAAATTCCTCACTTTTCCCCTTAAAAACTGAGACTGAAATTTTTTGGATTCGCTTCCTCAATTATTTTTTGTCGCAGTAAATTTCATAAGAAGAAAAGAAAAGGAGAGTTGTTTTGACTTCTATGTGAGGATATTGTTTATATTTTATTCTCCTGCTCTGCCAAAAAGTTGAGGAAAAATACTGAGCGCTCAAGAAATATAAACTGGCCAAATGACAGAAATATTTTGCTGCATACTCAAAATCCATTATTAAAATTGTCAATGATGAGTTTCAATAGGTGTGTTTATTTATAAGCCCCGAAGAATCGGACGAAAAAAATGACATCGGGGCTTAGTAACGCCATCACAGAAAAAAATGGGCTTTCCACAAAAACTATCGATAACAAGTATGCAGTTCGTGCCAGTAACACAGTTTTTATCTGGGTTAAAGTTAAGCCCCGAAAATTCTCTGGGCTTAGCTAAGCCCAAAGGGGCTTAGTTGTTGTTGCATTTAACATGTAAATTGCTTAGCCCCGACGTCGAAGCCCATTCAAATAAGGAAAAAATTAAACCTTATAATAACTACGACTGGCACCTTAGGTGCCAGTTATAGCTGAAATTAGAAACTCATCAAAATCATTTATTTTTTTAATGAAGAAATCAAGCTCTTGACTAAATTAACATTTTCAGTAAAAAAAAATTCAAATAGGCCCAGCTTTCCACATAAAAGGACTTTTCTTTTCTCAATGATTGAACTACCCTACCAATAATCATTGGAATCTTAAAAGTCATTTTATGGAGAAAGTTGGGCCAGTTTGAATTTTTTTTTTTTTTTACTAGAAATTATATTATATATTCATCAAAATAATAAATGATTTTGCTCTTTATATGTCTCAATCAATCATTAAAATTAAAATGAATTATTCATAGCAGCTTTGCCATAAACAACTGACCAAAAAGGTCTCTTTTATCTTTTGCTCAACAAAGTTGCACTGTAAAGTGAAGTAGATTCGGTTATTCTTATTTTTCTCAAAAACTAAAAACTTTATAGAATATGGATTTCAGAATTTGACTTAAAATTGAAAAGAGCATTGAATGCTGAAAAAATCCCAACAACCATAAAGTAAAAAAAAATAGTTAAGAACAAAAAAATAAATTTTTTCATTTTCAAAAATCACATTTTTCGACAATCACTTTACACTATTTTTTTACTGCTGTCCAATGTTCTTGTCCGGGATCATTGCAGTATTTGCTTACAATTCCAACTGCAAGTGATATATCCGGTCTTGTTCCTTGAGCTGCATATAGTAGGTCTGTTTCTTTACTCGCCCGCGGGTTCCCAAAGTAACCCAAATCTACCCAAAACGTGTTTCTTTACTATTTTCTGACACAAAAATGCCAGAGCTTTTGACTTTTTTTCATTTCCCCTCCAGCAAGAATCTACCCGAACATTTTAGTTCCGGCACTTTCTTGCTTGTCAAACAAGAAATCAGCTGATCAAAAAATTTGAAATTAAATTTGTCAAGTAGCGTATATAAAACGGTTTAATTTAATTAAATTAAATGAAAATGATACAACGGAGACAAATATAAATTAAAATATTTCTTCTGGTATCTTTTAATAGAGCCCAACATGATAATTGCAAATGTTAATAGAATTGAAATTGCATAATTTTGTATGCGTTGAGCCTACAAGCAATGACGTCGAATGGGTGATTAACACCGCAACGAACCAGAAACATCCCAAATGCGTTTCTTTACTTTTCATTTCTGGTTAAACATTACAACAACAACATCAAAAAGCTCATCCCCAAACTTTTTCCCGAACTTTTTCCCAAACTTTATCCCAAAAGTAAAGAAACAGACCTAGTAAATTGCCTACAGCTTTTCTGTAATTTTGCATACTTTTAAGTTCTTGTTCGGTTTTTGGTGACATATCTAGAGTTATTTTTTTATTCGGATCCATAGGTGTTGAAACGGGTTTACTTACTTTTTGATTATTATACTTATTGATAATTTCAGTAAGATATTCTGCCTGATCTATCCAAAGTTTCTGACGTTTTCGATCCCTCGAGAAAGACACACCCATACATAGTGATATTACTCCTAGGTCCTACAAGTGAAAATTTTGGCTGAGCACCTTTTTTGAATTGTCCATAAGCTTCAAAATCTTTCGATAAAATCATCAAGTCGTCAACATATACAACAATTTTTTGCACCCTGTTTTCTGATTTTTGTATGTATACGCTTTGATCCATGCGCGTTTGCGTGAAACCCATGGACTTAGGAACGGAGTCCAACTTCATATTCCAAGACCTACTCCTCCCTGTGTGAGGCCATACATCGCTTTCTTAAGCCCGCAAACTTTATTTTCTTTGCCTTCAGTGACGAAAAATTCAGGCTGTTTGATGAATATCTCCTCTTCCAGATCTCCATGTAGAAAAGCATTCTTGACATCCATATGGTGAAATAAAAGATTGGATCTCACCGCAATTGCACATTATAGAATTACTGTATTCATTCTTACTGCTGGAGCATACGTTACTTGGAAATCAATTCCCTCTAGTTGTAAAAGTCCTTTAGCTATACTAACCTCGCTTTTAATTTCATACCTTGGTTTGGTCTTGAATATCCGTTTATTAAGAATTTTTCGGTTTTCTGGTGGCTCTACTAGATTCCATGTATCGTTCTTAATAATCGCATCATATTCTTTTCTCATTGCTCTAATCCATGAAGTTGAATCCGGTACATCCAAAGCTTCTTTAACTGTTATAGGGTCGGCCAATTTAGATCTTTCCGTAAAATAACATGCATAGTTTGGAGGAATTCCAAGCGAGCGGAACGTCTAGGAGGTATATAGGCTCTGTATCAGTGTGCATACTTTGCTGCTCATATAAAGATGGAATAATTGAAGAACTTTCATGCTCTTCGTTATTTTCATCGAAAGTTACATTCTTTCCTTCTTTCTTTCTTTCCGAATTTCTTTAGACTCTGTTAATAAATTCGGAAAGAATCTAGAATTCCTTTGACTAGTATACACTTTTCTGCTTTCTGTTCTTAAAGAAAAATTATGTCACGGCTTTTACCGAGATTCCTTGAGTTAGGGTCAATCAGACGGTAACCTTTTGTATTTTGGCTATTGCCAACGAAAATAAATTCTCTCGATTTGGAATCCCAATTCAGAAGATCTTCCTTCCGATATGATGCAAGGGCTTCTTAATTTTCTTCTGGCAAAATTTGCTCTTACCCATTACAGTTGTAGCAACGCGTCTTTATATTCTTGTTTTTTTTTGCAAATTTTTAAAATACTTCGAAGTTTTATTCCAATGCTTCATCATCAACGCAGTATCACCATCGGTACCCATTAAGTTCTTTGTTGTTATTTCCTGAAGAAGCTTGGTTTTGATAGAGTTATTGGTGTCCCAGGGCTTTCCAGCTAATCATGGGACGGTATTCATCTGGGAGACTAGCGAGTAACAAGGTTCCCACCCACTCATCCTTGACTTCAAATTTTAAACCATTAAGCTTGTGGGTGGTTGTTATTATTTTATTTACGTATTCGTCAACTGAAATGCATTTGTTAAGTTGAGTGGTAATTAAAGTGCGAAGAAGTCCTACTTTTCTTGAGAGCCCAGAATCTTCAAATGCTCTCTGTAACTTTTCCCAAGCTTCTTGAGCAGTTGATGCATCCTGAATGTGCATATAATTGACGGGCTCAACGGAAAATATTATTTAAGCTTATGCCTTGGTAATCTTCACTGCATCTTTTTCGGTGATGATCCTCGTGTTCTGAATTCGCTTGCATTGCGAACTTCCAGAAATTATAATTTTCCCTTCCGGCGAGTTTCTCCATCGATAGTAATGAATTTGAATTTTGAGGCCATATTACCCTTGAATATATGTACATACATATAAATGTCTGGGCCCATAACCTGATAGAATGGTGAGTAAATAAATAAAAGACTTTTCTTAAAGAAATCAAACAACTTAATCTTGAAGCTAAAAGCAAAATAAAATATTTTTGAAATTGATTTTACTAACTATAAACAAATTGTGATTATGATTTATAAATGTAGTGTGATTTGTATACAAAATGTTTTAATGAATTTGTGTTCACTTTATCACCATTTTTAAACTCTCCAATTTACGAAATAAAAAAATTCGACGCAGTATTTTAAGTAGATATTTCGTATTATTATATTTAATTTTACTGGACTTAATGCCTTGGTGAAATTATTACGTAGAATTATTAAAAAACGTTAAATTCTTGTGATTATTACATTTAAATTAACGAACACTGTCCGCGTCCACTTCTTTACTCGTAAGCATAAGCCAAAATGTTTACTCAGGCATTTTCTAATTTTTCTTATCAATTATGTACCTACTTCCCTTATCCTAACCAATGAAAGCAAGATATAAAATGCACATTTAAACAATTTTTGATGAATAATATAAACAATTTAGCTGAAAATTGCATACACACATGGTGACTCTGTTATTTTATGAATATTTTTTGTGATTGTTAAATAAGATAACATGTTCAGTTAAAAAATTAATTTAGAAGTAAAAGACAATTTAAAATAAAAACGTTCAGTTGCTTTCAAAAGTTTTGTGTTGTGCGTTTTTTTTTCTCGAACAGATCAGGTCACGATAACTCACACCTGATAATCATTTCATTTCGAGAAACAACAAAAAGTTATGTCTTAAAATATTGAAAAAACCATAATAATAAAAAAAAACGTTTTTAATATTACAAAAAATAAAAAAAAATTACTTGAAAATTGTAAAACAAAATGACAAGTTTTTGCCAAGTTTAGACAAGGCCCCTAATTAAATCTACTTGCAACAGAAAATACTTGTAAGTTCCTTGCTTATAACTAGCTAGTCATTTATGTATTAAGAAATATTTTTAAAAATGTATTTACAAGTGTGTTTAGAAACATTTTTAATTTTTATTCATCTAATTTATTTTTAAATTATTATTACTTTTTTTATAATTTAAAAATTTTTACCAAAAAATGTTCTATTTGATATGGTTATTTAAAGTAGGTTTAAAACTATTTCATTTAAAATATTCGTAATTGCATCCTTTCGAAACTTTTCACACATTTATTTCAGAAATCAAAAATCAATATTATGCAAAAGCTCCGTCAGAATGTTAAAAATATTGAATTTAAAAGTTTTAAATTTAAAAAACAAAATATAATTTATATATTTTTTAATTTTTAACTGATTAAAAAACATTTTGCTTTGTAATTTTTATAATTCACTCATGAAAAATACTTAGGTACTACGATGCCAGACAAAAATAGTTCAAGCGATTATGGTGGACCATCAATGCAGGCTGTATTGCCTCCATTTGATTTATGGCAGACGATAGTGATTGCAATGTGTCTGGCGATATGCATTATCCTGACGGTGGGAGGAAATATTCTGGTGCTCCTGGCATTTATAGTCGACCGCAGAATTAGAAAGCCGAGCAACTATTTTATTACCTCTTTGGCAGCAACGGATATGCTTATTGGTATAATCGAATTGATCACAGGTTTATGTTTATGTTTTGCTTTGAAATTGATTTGTGTGTTTGTTTTTACAGGTACGGTGTCAATGCCGTTTTTCACTATCTACGTTCTAATGGGTTACTGGGATCTGGGACCGCTTCTGTGTGACCTCTGGTTGTCCGTAGATTATACTGTTTGTTTGGTGTCACAATACACAGTTCTATTAATTACAATCGATCGGTTTTGTTCGGTAAAGATTCCACTCAAACACCGCAGCTGGCGAACTAAGAATCGTGTAATTTATTTGATCACGATAACGTGGATCATTCCAGCGGTGCAATTTTTCATTTCAATTTTTGGCTTGGAGTTCTTTACGGGCAAACCCGATCTCATATCTGGCCAGTGTGCTGTGCAGTTTATTAAATATCCTGTCTTTAATACTGCCCTCGTTATTGTCAACCATTGGATGACTTTGGTTGTTCTTTTTATCTTGTATGGGGGTATTTATAAAATTGCATACGATGCACAGATTCGCAATGAAGCCGGGAACCGAGAATTGCAGTCAATGCTGGCATTGAGTGCAGGCGTTACGACTGGTACAGCCAGGCGAGCTGCAGGTATCGGTATCACTACTGATGGGTGTTTCAGACCAAATTCAGGTAAAACAACTGCAGCCGCTGCAATTTCCGCTGATCACAAAGAAGCTCTGTCAGTTGCTGGAAAGGAGTCAACTTCTACAGAGCTGCAACACGCAAGCAATCTGGGAACAAATACTGAAGACAATACAAAACTCCAGTCTCGGATTGAAGTTGAAACGAATAAAAATTACGATTTATTTTCACAATTAGGCTCAAGCAAGGATATGAATGTCAAGATTTTGGATAACGTCCAAGAGGTGGAGATGACGAAGCCCAAGACGACTGCAACACCAACCAATAAAAAAGACTGCAATACGGACAAGGAACCCACAAAGGCTGTACCCAGTTCTAGCTCCGGTTTGACTTCGATGGGAGGTAAGCCGACGCGAACCGATGAATCTTCACCTGCAACTGGCATTCAGTTCAACCAAACCTTGAACAAGCGGGACATCATCTGCTCCATAGGCCATCATTTGAAAGGCAGTACGAAAATTCCACTCAACATCCGGACACAAAAATTCAAACCAGAAAATCGAGCACGCATGGCTTTCCGCACAACTTCATTAATTCTCGGCGGATTTGTGGCCTGTTGGACACCATATCACGTGCTTGCCCTGGTTGAGAGCTTTTGTTCCAACCCACCTTGCACAAATAAACACCTGTACTTGTTCTCGTACTTTTTATGTTACGTTTACAGCCCGATAAATCTCTTTTGTTATGCCTTTTCAAATCCTCAATTTAAGAAAACCTGCAGAAGAATTCTCAAGGGTGACCTTCACATGACGTAAACGATACACAAATATACAAAATTTCTTAACATTACATATCTTTGTTTATAATTTATAGCCAATTTTAAAATTTATTGAATTTGGAATATTATGATCGAATTATTAATTTAAAAAATTAATTGAACAAAATTATATAAATGCATAAATATTAAATCATAATAAAATAAAAAAAACATATAGCACAAATATATCGTTTGAGTAAAATTGTACAAAAATTATAAATTATAATTTTGAATTTGAAGAAAATTGGAAAACAATATTCTTCTGTTTAAGTGGAGCGAATGAATTAAGTAGTAGATAGTATAAAATGGAGTTGAGCTCAATTAATACTTTTATTTGAACTTAATTATAAATTATATGTAGTTTCTTATATATAAAAAAGAAATCTCAAAATATTTGCATAAAGTTTTGGGTCACTTGAATAGAAAAAAAAACTAGTTTAACAATTGTCTTACACACAGTTAAACTTCAGTAAATTGTTAGGAACACACTAAGGCCAATTTTTATGAATACAATCACCCTTGGGATAACCGAAATAACCACATACATCCTGCTAGACAAGGAGTGAATCATTCAAAATTTCTTTACATAATCATGCGATATTGAGTGTTGAGTCCCAAATTAAAAAAAATTCTAAACAAAAAAGTAGACTTAGGTGCCAAGCTATCATTGAAACTCATCATTGAAAATTTTTATGATGGATTTTGAGGTGTTTAAGAAGTAAAACCATTTATTTTTTTAGAGGAACAAATAAAGCTCGAGACTTAAATAATATTTCTTGTAAAAAAAAAATTCAAATAGGCCCAACTTTCCACACAAAAAGACTTTTCTTTTTTCAATGATTTAACTACCTTACCAATGATCATTGGAAACTTTAAAGTTATTTTATTTAGAAAGTTGGGCATATTTGAAATTTTTTTTTTTGACTAGAAATTTTTATTAAGTCTTAAGCTTCATTTGTTCATCAAAATAATAAATGATTTTGCTTTCTAAATGTCTCAAAATCAATCATTAAAGTTTTCAATGATGAGTTTCAATGATAGCTATAACTGGCACCTTAAGTTACCTTTTGAAAGAAACTTTTGGTGAGCGCATTATCTCGCGTGCGTCGTGGGGTTTTTTTTTTTTTTTGTGAGGTTATGTGAGATCACTTGTCTACGCAGATAAGCCCGAGGTGATTGGAAAAGAATATAAAATTTTCCTTCAGTAAAATGGTTGTTTTGCGATGCGTCGCGCGAACCGGGTCATTTTTTTGTTGGTAATATATCGGGTTTTTCAATAAGAGCGCTACAAAAGTTTTTTTTTAAATAAAACAAAAACGGTTTTGGATATCAATGAAATTCTTTATTCCTGTGAAAGTACGTTTGATGCCATTATGTATGGAACTCGATTTCTTTTGCATGGCCACCACGGGCACGCTTGCAGAAGTCCAGACGCTGAACCCAATTTTCGACGGTTTTCAAGCATACATCGGCCGACACTGCTGCAATTTCACTTTCGATATTCGTACGAAGTTCATCAATCATCACTGGCTTATTGGCATAGACCATAGACTTGACGTAGTCCCATACAGTCGTACGACCGAGGCGGCCAAGCGACACATTTCGTGGGATAACACGCTCTCCAAACTTGGTTTCCAATAAATTGATTGTGACATTCGCTGTGTGGCTTGTGGCGCCGTCCTGTGCTTCAGTTCCTGCGTCAATTTAATCTTGTAAGGATGTAGGCCAAGATCTTTTCGAAAACTTTTCCACAACCACGTCACAGAGATGCCCAACGCTTGAGAATGACGTGTGAGAGACACATTTGGGCTTTCTGCAACTGAAGCCTCAGCGGCAGCAATATTCTCGACACTACGGGCACTTCTTTGTCTCACTGGCACGGAAACATTTTGTATTGTGCCTGTGGATTCAAATTTTTCCACTAGACGCTCAATTGTTGATCTACTAGGACGATTATGACGACCATAAATTGGACGTAGCGCTCTTAACGTTGAGGCCACTGACTCCGAATTTTGGTAGTTAATTTGAACAATTTCGGCTCGTTTTTGGCTCGTATATCTTCCCATCATGAAATGGTAAACCTTACAAAAGAGAAATGTCAAAAGAGCGGCAAGAAATATGGCGTCTTTTGCTGTCCCCGTCGCTCTACTTTTGTAGCGTCCCTGTTGAAAACCCCTTATTTGCACGATTTGCAATCGTTTTTCAGAAGTTAATCTATTAATTATGAAATGGCAAACTAAATTGAGCATAAATCAAGTGACAGCTGTCAAAAAGACCAATTGCAGAAAAAAAAATTGCCAGGTTTAAAACCACTGGTCTAAAAAAACACCCTTTATTACCGAATACCAATTTTTTCAATTCAATCAAATCAATGGTTCATTGATAAACTTGTCATTAATAATTATTGTTCATTTGTCATAACAAGCAATAATAAGAAGAATCCATAAAAATACAGTAGTGGTAGGATTATTATCATGAAATCTGTTAAACAAATTGTACTCGCTTGAAACTTGGTAGAAATGTTTTCTGAGCTACCAGAATTAAGAATCAAAAGATCCTATACATATCTTTAGTAAAAAGGCGTTTTTTAAGAGTGAAGGAAAGTATAGTATTTTTTTTCTAAAACAAATATTGTTTTAAAAAACAAACAACATCAATTACCCAAACCCACAAAAACACCCTTGATATTTTGGTAAATTTCTTTTATTCTTCATTCATCTCTTTCAAAGAATTTTGAAAAATTACACTTCACTTCCCAATTGCTTCAAAAAAACACACTTCCATGCAAAATATTTGTATAGATTTTTTTGGTTCTTCAGTGAGTTAGTACATAAAGCACTTTTTCCAAGTTTCATGGTGGTACCATTTTTGCTATAGGTTTTATGGTAATTAACCTACTGTTACCCTAACCACTCCCAAAAAACCACGTTTTCACCACTGATATATTTATAAATTCTTCTGATTATTGTTTTTTATGACAAATATACCATTGATGCCAAGTTTAATCAATGGACAATTATTTCCAATGGAGTTTCGGTATAATATTTACCTTTTATACTAAAAATATAGCCATCCTTTCAAAAAAATTTAGACCTCATCGATTTGGCTTTTGTCACTTTTGGTTCAGCATTAAAAACTACTTTAAAAACATGTGGCATATGCCGAGGTTGTGCCAAGGTAAATTTGTTCATTTGAAACACTCCAACTTCCCGTATTTTTCCAATTTTCTATACCTAGCAACCGAGAAAATCAAATAAATGGTTGGTAATTTTAGTGTATATGTTACGTAATTTGTTACAATTTATACTTTATATAAAAAACCAAGCATTCCTTATAATATTTGGTTTTCTCCCTTTGTTTTTAGTCTATCTCTATATTTTTTAAGGCGGTTTATCTACAATGAAACAACAAAATTTTATAAAAAATAACAAAAAAAAAACTTTATTTTTGAGGCGTCAATAAAAAGTGTATACTCTTAAAAGCGAAAAACTTAAAACCAATACTTTAAATTTAAATTTTTAATAAAATTACTAAAGAGTTATTATTATTAATAACAAAATTAAAACATTAATTTTTGTTCTTACAAGAACAAAATATTATATTAAATAAAAAACATATAGTAAATATTTTTGCTCTTACAAGAACAAAATATATTTTCTTTTAATTCTGAACAGTAAGCTTAATAAATCAAACGGTGAGATGGGAGATTTTAGTTAAATGTCTCGTTTTTTGAAATCATAATTTCAGGTTTGCTTTTTCAGTTCTAGAAATTGCAAGTGCGGTCCTTAAACTTCGAAAAAATGTGTGTTGCTTGTCAAATACATAAAATTATGCATAAGTATTTGTCCTGAATTCATTCATGTGTCGTTCATTGTTCTTTTAATAATCTACATTTTTGTGCTTGAAATATGTTTTTTTTCTGGCTCCACCAGCTGGTTCAATTAATTTTGTTAGGTTACCAAAACTTTATTTTTTTAATTAAACAAAATTCCCCTTATTTTAAAATAAAAAGCTTCACAAATGTTTTTATTTTGATTACTTTTCTTAATATTTTGGTTCAATGAAAAAATATCAAGTAAAATTTTTTTGAAGTAGTTAAGTTAAAATATTAAAGTATCAAGAAACTAAGACTTTTAGCAGTAAAAACAATAATCTCTTGGAACCAACAACATTTTATCAAACAAACAACAACAAAAATTTGTTCAATGTTGTAAAATTATCCACCAATCAACTAGAGAAAATATTTCGAACCAATGACATTGTTCTAAAATGACGAAATTTCTTTTGACTTATCATCACTCAAAATTGGCATCCTTATCTTGATTCTTTTTAAGTAAATGCACTGCAAATGTTTTCTCTTAAACAAATAAATATTTATTTTTATCTCAGTCAAATTCACACCTGAGAAATTAAATTACTTTTGTCTTCTCTTTAATATTTTGTTTACAATTATCACACCTGTTTTAAAAACACGTGCATTCTTCAGGGTCTTATAATTATTTGTTTTGTTTATTGGACGCAGTTCCATGTTATCGTGATTTGTGTACCTGCTGCATTCACGTTTTACCGGCAAACAAATCGTTCTTCTTCTTCTTTAAAATGTATCTCATGCCAAAAATAAAATAGAAGTAAAAATACAATTTATATCTTGTGTTTTCTCTTCTTTGATTTTCGATAAGATGCAATCGATCAGGAATCACTTTATTTAGAAAATTCATTCGCACCATTTGGATAACGCGAAGCACCTCGAAAAAATACATCCTCCTGAATTTAATTTTTAAAAAAATCAAAATTAAAATTTTTTAATTGTAAAAATGGTTGTTGATATAAAAATGTGTCGATTTGATAACGTCCCTTGGGGCTTTCGGTTAGTTGGTGGCGCTGATTTTGAAATTCCCTTAACGGTCGTCAAGGTACAAATTGTTCTATTAAACAAATTATTAATAATTTATCAAATGTTTAAGCAAATTATTATTACATGTAGAAGAATGGAGAAAACCTTTTAATCAAGTTAATATTTGACAAAGATTTTATTTAAAAAAAAGTGTTACGTAATAGTGAATGAAAAATTTAAACTTCCCAGAAAAATTGTAATAAACTTCATAAAACGGTTTGTTTAGTTTACTAAGCTTATCACCAGAGATTGCTTCTTCCTTTATTCAATTAGCTGGAAAAAGTTATTTTGATTCATTAAAAATGCATTAAATTTTTGTTGGTTTTAAAAAGGCTGAAAGATTAATTTTTTTTTTCTTATTTTTATTTGTTAATCAAAGTTTGTCAACATATGTGAAATTTATATTTTAATATTATTAAATTCCATGAAAATTTTGAAGTTCCTTAGATTGCCTTGCATATTAGCAGTTCTTTCAACTTGGCAGTGATTCAAATAACTCGATGAAAACTAGTGCCATTCGAAACAATTAATTTATCGACTGAATTCGCAAATCTAAAGATATCGACAATTCAGTGAACTCTTGGCCCAGATAAGACATCATTTTGTGTAAACAGAGATAGTGGTGGGCATTATTTGTTTATAAATGTCGGTCAACAAATTTAAAAAAAAAAAAATAATAAGGAAAACAAAACAAATTAATCACAACATGTGGTCTTTATACGATCTCCATAAGAGAATCGGTCTCAGAAGACGAGCCTTTTGCTTCAATGTATACATTATTTATAAGTAATTATATAAAGATTGAAGGTGATCACTAGCACCACTTGAAAAGAGGAGTAAGATATCTGTAGATACAGTGCCGCCACTAATGGCAATGCGTTCAAAATTCAAAATCTTTAATAATAATAATGATAACGAAACTTTTTTTTTAAAGAAAGTTTATGAAATTCCTTAAACGAAAAAAGATGGAATGGTACGAGTATCAATATCTACAGCGGTAAACTAAAAGTGAAGAGTGCTCATCATCGTAGTGCTCATTATTTCCTCTGGGGCTGTAGCTAGGTCAAAATTTGGTGTAGTATAGTTACTCGTATGACTAGGGGCGAGCATGACTGGAGATATCCTGGCTGCGAAGTTTAATAGCCACTTTCCCGAATCCGAAAGTGATATCTGCACAGAAAAACAGTTGAAAACACTGCGTAATAAAAACAACAACCCCAAATCCATCGTGCATTTAGAAATCCGTTTTTTGGGGGCGTTCCCATAGTCGGATTTTGTTCGATTTTGGATGTGTTTTTCAATAATGGATACTAAATAAAAACTCATCAAACTTTTTTGACTGACTGTTGCACAAGTCATAAATCATAACTGATTAAAATATTTGCATTAAATTAAATTCGTCATGGCCCATTTTCGTAACAAACGCCGTTTCATTAAGCCTATTACGCTGCTGATGCGAAACGAAAACTCAAATACAAAAATGACACAACCAAATCTTAAACGAAAAATTTAGTTTTACTTTTCGTTCTGCAGTACGATATTCGCTGAACTAAATTGATAATTATTGCATATCTTTTGGAGAAGTCTACACTCTTTTTTTGGAAACAAATAATTACCCAGAGGGTCGATTCTCTATCTGTGAAACTGTGAAGTGATATATCTGATTTGGCTTTTACGCCAACTGCGATACCCGAAGTGTGAAAGAATGAAAATAAATGTCAAAATGTTTTTATATGATAATTCTTTTATTACAATCAATTCATTCTGTGAAAACTTGTGAAAAGACAAATAATAAAGCAATTAGCGATGAAAAATGTAGTGTTTTGAATTTAAAATGTTGTTAAATGCAGTGGTACTGTTTTTTGATTATGAATTAAAAAAAAAGCAATCAATAAAAATTACTAACGCATTTTTTCTCATAACTCAAAACTTTCTTGTCAAAAATTTATTTGGTGCTTTTTACTTATTTGTAGAAATTCTTCCAACAACATAATTTGATTCTCGGTTAAGGAATACAAAATTAAAAATTGCAACTAAAATTTTGACTTTTCAAATCATGGGGACAGTTTAAATTCTAATTGGGATACAGAATAATCTTTGATTGCGATTATTATCCCCATTTTGAGCCGAAATTAAATAAGAGATTTCTACAAATATTTTAGTAGTACTTCAGCCGCTACCACCTCAAAAACAATTTTTTTTCTGCGGTACTGCCTTTTGCGAGGAACTGACAAATCCTGCAAGAGTATACTTGTCATGAAAGGTGCATCATATCAAGCTGGACTTGGCAACAACACGGACAAGGGAATGGTCAGAGTTGTAAGTCACTAAGCCCTGGTTCTCCACGAACTTTGCACCACTAAATTTATTTTTTTAATTTTACAAATATTTTACTGAAACATGTAATTATTTTACCATTTTATGAAAACTTAGTGTTTTCGAAATATTTAACGAATGTACGAAGTGACTTTCTAAAAAAAATAACTGTAGCAAAAGTGTTACATTTGTAGTAGGGGGGCAACGCTGCACCCAAGTCACCATCTTGGTCTCTTTTATGACACAACGACCATCTTTTGCTTTGAGAGATTGAGAGAGATGAGATGCATTTCTCATTTTAGCAATTTGTAGTACTCTCTTTTGCTGTTGTTTTTCATAAAGAGTTCGGGAATCGCCTTTCACGTGTTTGTGAAGTGATAAAATGATAAAACTCTGTGAAAACTGAAATGATAACTTTTTTTCACTTCACAGTTAGGGAATCGACCCCCAGGCCATTTATTGTGAGCGAAAAAATATATAGGTACGCTACGTTTTCGTAAGCATTTCGTTGTCTTGTTGGAGACCAACTAAAAATTTCTTTTCGAATCAGCAGCGTACTAGGCTATACCACAGAGATATGAACAATTCTACAATAATACAATGTAAAACAAAAAATCTGTTGGCAAACTATTAAAGATAAAAGCGGTATCTCCATTGGTGGTCTCAGTTCAATCAATGAACTTATGTTATTATAATCAAATCTCAATAAGCCAACAAGACAATTTTTTGCCTTATGTATCTAGAAGATTCTTGATATGTTTTCTACTATAAGCTCTGTGGATCTTGTTTTGGCATATTTAACGTTTATAGTGTTCCCAGGAAAAAATTTGGTCTGCATCATCTTTGGGAGTTTCATGCAATTTTTTGCTCTTCGTTCTTCTCTTTATTTTTAATTCTGTTTATATTCACGTTTTTTTTTGTATGTATTAAGGTTCAAGTATGTATATTGAGGCATTAATCTCAAGCGCCCCTATAAACTTTCAAGTACAAGTACCAGTCAAGAACCCCTTGTACCTGTTCTTGTATCTAAAAAAAACAAGTACCAAATACTTGGTACTTAAAAAACAACAAGAACAAGTACTTTTTTTAAAGTACTTGTACTTGGTTCTTTAAAACTGTCTATTATATTTTCAAGTACAAGCCCATTGAAAGCTCTTTTCAAGTAAATGTTCATTTCAAGTACTTTTCAAATACAATTCCATTTCAAGTACTTTTTAAGTGCAAGGCCATTTTAAGTACTTTTCATATACAATTCGTTGAGTGGTCTAGTTGAGCTATCGAACAATGACTATTTAAACTCAAAAACACATATCACGATGGCTGATGGGGTCTCGTTATGTTGGCGTCATCTAGCTAAAGTCTCGCAATGGTCATCATTATTCGATAGCTCAAACAGACTTCTCAACGAATTGTACTTGAGAAGTACTTAAAATGGACTTTTGCTTAAAAAGTACTTGAAATGGAACTGTATTTGAAAACTACTTGAAATGGACATGCACTTGAAAAGTACTTGGAATGGACTTGTATTTTAAAAGTACTTGGAAATGTACTAGACAGTATAAAAGAACCAAGTATTTACATGTACTTGGAAAAAAGTATTTACAAAGTACTTGTACTTGGTGTTTTTCAAGTAGCAAGTACATGGTAATTGTTTTTTTCAAGTACAAGTACAAATGCAAGGTACTAGGTCCTTACAAAGTACTTAAGTACAAATGTACTTAAGTACTTTATAATTGTGATCTCAACGCTATTAAATACTTGGCTATGGATGAGGCAAATCGAATTCTCAACTGGTACCTGGTGCATAAAACTAACGAGTTGGTGGCAAATAGTTTTATGATATTCTGCTGCATATGTAATAGCACAGTAAAAAACACTATTTAGGGAGTCAAATTTTAACAATTCTGAACAATTTACGGGTGCTCAAAAGAATGAAAGCATCAGGTAGTGGTGGAAAGAAAGCTAAAAAGAAAAGGAAGAGATCGAAAAAGTAAAATGAGATGATTTATGCCATAAATTTAATTTATTTTTGTAAACTGTCAGAATTAATATGTTAAAAAATATACTACAAACTAGGTAGACAGAGGTTCATAATATCATTTCATTCTCATTCACTCTCGCTTTGATTATAATTTGGACAATATTGTCTCAGGTTACTGAAGGTAGTTTAGCTGAGGAAGCTGGGCTAAAACTTGATGATGTGATTGTTCGGATTAACGATGAACCAACAAGCCCAATGACACATGATGAAGCTCATAAGGTTATTTCAAGTTGCGGTAACGTCTTCTTCTTAGGAGTACAAAGGTAACAAACCCACAAAACATTTGAAATATCTAAATACGTAACTATGGTATTTTTGTTATTATAATCAACAGAGAAGAAGAAGAAACAGAAACACCAAAATTCTTTCCTATAATCGGGAATCCTGAACCCATACGCTCCATAACTCCCGACTCAATGATAGACACATCTATTCAAAGTCAAATCGATGAATTATCAAAAAGCCCAGCTCCGTCTATTGAAGTCGAAGAAAAAATAGATGCACTTTGTGAAGAACCTACAACTCAAATTGAAGATGAAGAAATTGCTAGTTTACTGTCTACAGAAGCCGAGGTTTCGGATGAACATAATGTTGTCGGGTATTTTATTGAATTAAATTCAAATAAGAATACAGAGCTGTTTAATGTTAAGTGTAAATGTTCATAGAGTATTCCCGAAACCAGGAGTTTGCAATAGCAGTGAGGTGCTTCGTGAACTTAAGGCAGAAGCTTTTAAAACCAAACAAGAGAAAGAATTGGATAAGAAAAAATGGACAACTTTCATGCAAAAACCAAATAGGCCCATACCCAAGAGCAAGGCGCAACTGGAGGCAGAAGCTAGAGCTGCTAATGCTTATAAAGTGAAGATTGTTAAGAACTATAAGAAACCTGAACCCGTGCGTCCACCTACTCCAATTGTAAGTTTTGGTATAATTTTTGCTTGGAAATAATTTTGCCTAGAATAATTTGTCTGTAGCCCGAATCAGAACCAGAGGTTATCGAACCAATAAAAGCTGTTACTCCTCCCCCAGAAATTGAAGAAGAGCCACCTACTGATACCGAGGTGCCCAATTTGGAACCTCTTGATGTGGCTGCGGAGGATTCTCAAACTGAAAATCTGGAAGCAGCTGACTCTAATATTGAAGAGGTTGAAAATAATACCAGGGAAGAGACTATTGCCAAAGAGGAGCGTGCCATCGAGTCAGTTGATCGTGATGGAAAATCTCCATCAGAGACTGGTTCACAACGAGAAAAAACCGAGGAAGAATTGCAACTTGAGCAACAACTGGCTAATGTTCAACAACAACTTCTTGCCTTGGCTAACCTTCCTTCTACTATTCAAAGTACCCTTGACGCAGTTACTAAACAATTAAGTGAACTCTTGCCAACTTTCAAACTGCAGCCTAAAATTGAGAAGGAAGCTACGCCAGAAATCAAGGAAGAAGTGAAACAGGATGAAGGTAAGGAAAACTCTCATATTCTTAACGATTTTTGTTTAAACGCATTTTTTTTTTTTTTTTAGGAAAAGAAATCACTGTTGATGAATCTAATGAAACTACCGCAACCGAGACAGAAATAGTTCAAGTTAATGAAAAGTCTGTTGAAACTATTGAAACTGAAATAAGCCAATCTTATCATGAGGAAACAACTGTTAAAATTGAAACTGAAGCCAAGCAAGAAGTCACAGTTCAGGAATTCCAAACCAGCCACAGAAATATTGAAGAAGAACAAATGGAAGAGGAGCAGAATATAAAGAGGAAGAAAGTAAGTTATCGTCATTGAATTGTACTGTCTGTCTTAATTGAAATTTATTATCTTGCATACGACGCATTTGACGGAACTGCAAACTACAAAAAAAACCGTACTTAGATTTCATAGTTTTCAATTAAAATTTTCAAAACTTTGTTCAGCTTTAGCAAGATGGCAAATTTTCAAAGCGTTATTTTTCGAAATTATACTCTGGCAACATCCCAATTTATCTTCAAATATTATTCCTCAGGTTTGGCAATACTTGCAAGCTGTTCAGCAGAATCTAAGCAGTCCAAGACCAAAATGGCCAATTCCTTTGATTAATTTTGAAGATAAAAACGAAAGGGATATGTTGCCTAAAGAGTTGGAAACTATTACTGGCGCTTAGTTAATGCACATCCAGGAAGCGTAATGTAATATATTGAAAACATTCAATAGTCAAAGCCAACGACAATGTCACAGCCAACAGCTAACCTAGCCAAAAATAAAATGTAGTTCTTAGGATGTAGAAAACATTTTAAAATGAAATTCTCGTCTACAATCAACAAATTTGTTTTATTTTGTTTCTTCTTTTAGCAAGGTCTATAGAACTAACTATAGGGGAAGTATTAATGTCCTGTACCATAAACAATTAAGTCAAATCAAACGATTACCATAAGGAAGATGGATAAGAAATTATTTTTCATCGTATCGTTCACATGTGCGGCTATGCGTCTATGCGTCTGCACAGTCGTACGTGCACTCTTCACTGTTATTTGAGCCAGAAACCTAAAGGGATAAGCCAACTTGCTTTAAATTTGGTACATAGTATTTATATGAGAATTTCTAGGCTTTCATTAAGCTTCATACCTGTAATAACCGAAAGAAAATAACTAGGTTTAGGATGGCACTCACATCCCAGGATAGACTACGGCCTCAGCCAACAGGTCTATCCAGCCAGCTCTATTCTTAGCTAGTTACCTCTAGTTAAGCATAGCAAGTTAGTTTTCCACTTGTGTGCCCTAGCACTTGGGAGGGTCTTCCTCTCATTCATACACCAACAGAGTTGAATTCGAGGATCAATTGGGCTGGTGCGTTGTTGTTTATACGCTCCATGTCTCAGCCATCTCAGCTGCTGTATATTTATAACCAGGTCGAAGTTGCTATATAGCCTGTAAAGTTCATCGTTAAGTCTTCTTACCAAAACCCTTTCGATACACAGAGGACCAAACATAACTCGTAGAATCCCCCTCTCAAAACAGCCAAGCAAATTTTTATCAGATTCTACCCATACAGCAGGACAGTGATGATCAGAGTCTCATACAAAACTGAGTCTCCATGGTTCTATGACATAGGATCCTACTAGTTAAATACGTTCCAAGTCTTAAAAAAACGAGATTAATTCTTCGTTTGATCTCTGCACTGATTTCATTTTCTGAGGTAATTGTTGATACCCATGTAGACAAAGTCTTTGTAACTTCACAGTTATATCTATGCGTCATCGTGTCGTTGTGTCCGAGTCAATGATGTTGAGATTTCTTTCTTGTTGATAGCTTCAATAACAACCAATCCCATTTCCACCGCCTCTGATTCAATTCTGGTAAATTGCACCAACCATTGCTCACTTACTTCTCCGGATAATGTCTATTTAATCCGCATACTGAAGTACATACTTCAACGGACTTTTGACTTGCGATTTGCGTTCAATTGCTTCAAGATCGATGTTAAAAAGTTAAAAGACCTTTCTCAACATCAAATGGTTTAGTGGTATTCTTACCGACTTTGATAGGGGCCAATCAGATCATTGACTTAAGGTTTTAGACGATCAAATAGTATAGCTGACAAAATTTTGTATGCGACGTTTAGCAGACTTACCTATTCCTACGTATAGTTGGAACAGGTCAGAGCATATCCTCTTTTGTTAATGGGGGACACTATGCCATAAGGCTACATTCATCCGGCATTTTTTCATCTGGCCAAATTTTGCAGATAAGTTGGTGCACACTCCTTACCCAGTCAAGTTGGATGGAATGTTTTGGCTAGCAGCGGAATGTGTTCCTTTCAGATCCATAGCACTGACTATGAATCTACTCCATGTTCCCGTTCAAGCTTTGAGTGTATCATTTTACCCATTTGTTAGAATTCACGAACATTACCCCTGACGGTACAAAGTACAATCCTCTACAAATTTGACCTCCCGCTTCTCGTGCTCCTTATCGTCCTGAGAAATAAATGCTCCTACTTCCATTTTCCCGTAGAGAAGCTCTCGTTCCCGTTTACAGCATTGAAGTGGTGTGAGTCCGAGTCCCCTCACAACGTTCGGACATCCAAGAATCGCGATGTGATCAATTTGGTTGACGGTGCTTTAATGACAAGATCCCCAAGTCCCTTTGTGTATATGAAGGTCTGAGGTGTTAGGAAACAAGTAACAGGTATGATGGCATTTCGCCTCGTCAAGAAATCTACCATCCTTTGTCCGGTTATCGAAAGTTTCGTCGTACAGGCTGTGTCCTCCAACTGTCGAACCAAAAATTGTCACAGTAATGGCAACATTTATAAAGTGAAATGGCAATCGATTTTTGTCGACAAAATATCGATATGCCATTTTTTATTATTTGTATTTAACGCAATAAAAAATGTACTACGAAAAAAGTTAGAAGTTCAAAATCGATTACGGTTAATAAACACAAAATAAAAGATGGCGTATCGAGATTCTATTGTGCCAAATCGATTCAATTTTTAAAATCGATGCATTTTTAGGGCGCTGGTGACGGTCCAAAAATGTTCAGTGTTTTTTTTTTTGGGCACCTCCTACTTTATTTATCATATTATTTTTACTACGGTAAATACAAAAATAAAAAAGGTGTATCGAGATTTTATGGTGAAAAATCGATTTCAATTTCAATTTTCAAAATCAATGCATTTTTATGTTGCTGGTGACAGTTTGAAAATTTTCCAAGTTTTTTTTTCTCAGCTCTTCCTACTTTTTTCACTATAATTTTTTCATTACGGTAAATAAAAAAAAATAGTGAAAATAGCTTATCGAGATTTTGTCGTGAAAAATCGATAGCCCTTTCATTTTTTGAAAATCGAATCATTTTTACGTAACTGGAGACAATCCAAAATATGATATTCAAATCATCTGCAAGGTTCTGGGTCATTTTTTAAGTAATTTTCACCTTTTAAAAGGGTGACTCTTTTTTGATATTTTTGACATAAGAATGAACACGAAATTTTGTGATATAGGTATTCGAATATTTACCTGGCAGTTTTTTAGTTTGGAAATACCTTATTCTAAATCATATAAAGTTACTTAATTAAAACTACATAATGTACATACATAACTATATTTGAAAAGAAATATTTTACTTTTCTTTCAGCATCTCTCCGTGCACTTTAATATGTAAAATACTTAAAGCTGATTTAAACAATTTTTTTTTAAATATTTTTAGACAAAATTTAATATTTTTGTTAAATCGTTTTCAAAATGAAACTTTTTTCAAAATCTAAATTCAAAAAAATATATATTTTTTAATGCAACAAATATCTTGGTTCTTTTGCTTTTTGATTCTTAAACTCTTCTCAGGAAAATGGTGTTATTGAAGAGCTCCAAAAGCAAATGCAACATAAGGAAACTCAAAAGCGTAAAAGGTCAAAACGCATGTTCGGTCCATTGGTACCTCAAGAGAGACCATTAGTTTTGCCAGGGGGCAGACGATGGTATCGTCCCAAGGATGCTTATAATGACGAATTTATTGCAGAGACCTTAACTGCTCAGGCAGAACTTATTGCTGGCACGGCTGTTGGGTAATTGTTAAAATTATGTTTTGCTTAATGTATTCATACACATTATCTTCTTGCATTAATTTGAATCATAAATCATTGCATTTTTTTTTTTTCTTTTACTATCACACTCAATTGAATCACCAATGCATCTCACGTTCTATTTGGCAGTCATAAGTTTGAAAGTCCTCTACTAGGTTATGATGAAAGGTATTCTCACACTTCTAAGTCATGTGTTTTTTTTTTAACTTTTTCATCTTGCATCGCTTTGTGGGTTTTGTTTTATTAATGTTGTTGATTTTCTATCTATTTCGAAGTCGTTCATCAATCTGTGTTCAGGAATAACTTTAAGGGCCAATTGTTCAGAGATGTTCTTTAAAATGTTGATCCATAGGTTTCAGCAATCTTAAGTTTAAGAGGGTTCACCTGTGCTCAACGATATGGTTAAAGGCTTGCTAGCATTTGAAAATAGCAAATATACTCAAACCATGATTGAACCTCAGTTCATTTGCAAAAATCGGAACGTTCAAATCGTTGAACCACAGATTTAAATATGATCGATTGCGAATTTTATACAACTGGCCCTTAGAGAAATAAATCCCAATGGGAAATAATTAAACTTTTGCTATAGCCTAGTCCAAATTTCAAGTGAAAATTAACTACATATCTGAAAAAAAAATGAGTACGGCTAACCCTGCATAAATTGTGTTAATCGATATTCCACAGTTTGTATCTTGATACCATTTTGAATCAAAAGTTCACTCCTACTTAATGTAACGTTTCCATGTGAAACTGAAATTTCCCATAATCACATCGTTCAGCCCCCGTAACTAACACCTGCCATTTTGTTTTGCCGTTTGGTTTTAGATTGCACTCTGGAATAGATGTTTCAATGACAGGCATTTGTCCAGAACATTTTTCAGGTAAAACTATTATTTTTTTTTAATTTTCATTTCTGTGCTCATAAACCATTTGCATGCTTTTTTGAACATTTTTTAGAGAAAACAACTGTGGCTCGGTTGCCACGCAGCAAGAGAAAAGGTAAAGAATATTATTGTACCATATTTCTTGATCATCCCTTGATGTTCTTTTTAAAAATTATTTATAATTTATATGAAATAGAAAAATAACATTAACTTTATTTCTCATTTTGTCAGAGTTAACTTTATGAAATACCAGAAACCAGAGAAGAAAGTTGATTTGGATAAGAGCGAAGTTTACAAAATCCTTCATCATTTGGATAAATCACCAGTTAGAGGGATTGAAGTTCGTCCACCTGTTGTTGTTGCAGAGGCAGACATAAGGAGAGTATTGGAATCATAAGACTAACTTTGGAACTATAGAAAGCACATTTAATGTTTATTGATCTAAAGATTTGAAATAAAAACGTTTTAAGGAGTTCGTATTTGCCTTGTTACTTGTGAAATTTCTGGTGATCTGACTGTAATCTATAGAGTACCTATATTATCTAGAGAACCGATCTCAGGGATTTTCCTCTTTAACCCTACAAACTGCACTGAGATGATTTCCTCCACATGGCTGAGCATGTGGTAGCTGCCCGATGCATTTTAAATGGAACCACACCAATACCAGAGAATATCAATTACCAAGAAGCCAATCCTTGGCTGTCATCCGGCTTTGCCTACAAACTGAAACACGCACACATAGACAGTTGGGCTAAGTCCACCAATAGGTTTTTGCACACATTGACAGTTGGCATCGACCCACCACTGATTTATTCGCACACATAGACAGTTGGCATCGACCCACCACGAATATGTCGGTTATTTTTGAAAATCTTCAGTTATTTTGAAATTCACTTGGGCTGCAATGGGCTTGTTCAAAAAGTATAAAAAAGGGAGAAATTATATGTATAGTGCTGACCGGACCTTATGAAAATAAGTTGTGGTTTTTTTTTTTAAATGTAAATTGTAGTCGCTTTTTACTAATTCCCGCCTGTCTGGAAAATAAATATCTTTAGTTACTTTTTTTTCGATAAACAGTTTGTCTTTTCTGTTTTTTTTTTTTTTTTTAACTCCCGAAATGTATAAGGAATTGTAGAAAATTTACTAAAATAACTTACAGTGAGTAAGAAGAAAGTTTTAAATAATTGTGGGAAATGAAAAAAGATATTCACAAACTAAAATTTTGGCATATATACTACGCTTATATGTGTTGTTAAACCTGCTTGAAGCTCGCGTCATTTTTTGTAAGCCTGGGTTGAGTCGAAATGAGCTTGATTTGACTAGATCTCGTTCGAGGAGCGGAGTCGAGTCGAAATTTGTGACGAAAAACCGGGATTAAAGAGATGGTCTTACAGATATTGCATTATGGTCTGTTTATTTGCTTGTTTGTGGGCAAATATAGTTTTGCTTTAATAATCGTCGAGCATCAGCTAACCAGTTTTAATTCATTAGTTAAAATTACTGAATATTGGATTAAATAACTCTACAATGAGCCCTATAGATTTTGATCAATTGGTTATTAATAATGATAATATTAATATAATGCATATTTAACCGTTTTCATAAGAGCCCAAAATGAGGTAATTTTGCAAATTACAGAAAAAGTGTTTTCATCTGTAAATTGGTATTTCTTTTGACAGCTCATTTCATTTTTTGAGTTTCAACCCTGCCTGTAAATCACTTTTTGTTGTTAATTTTTTAATTCAGTTTTAACATTTTCGTTCAAAATCTTTTCAGAGCTATTCAAAATGTGCCCAATTCGGTGTGTTCGTTAGGTTTTGACTTAATTTCCTAGAAAATTGTGTGCAAGTTTGGTTGAAATTATGTCATTTCGAAATTTGAATTTGTGTGGAAAATGAGATGATTTCGTATCAAATTTGAAAATTTTCAACGAAATTTCCTCATTTGGTCTAACGAAAACGTAGTATTAAGGCTCTCCAAAACCAACACGAATACCGATTGATTCGCAGTGAATCATTCACAATAGTACAAAATATGACAAAAACATAGACAATACTTAACAACAACAAAAATTCATCGTCACTCCTTGTTGGCGTTGGCTTGGGAGAGCCTTTAGTTTGTTTTACTTCATTTCTATTTTGATTATACTAGTAAACATGGTCACGCTAGGAGCTACTAGCCATTTTATAATTTTAATTCAGTTTGTCACCCGAGCATATTTCTATTATTTCTCATTACTGTAAGCCAAAATGCTTTAGGTTTGTATTTATTAATTAATCTATTATATCTATCTATGTATTTATTTAACGATATGTGTTCGTATTAATTGAACAGGGTTATTGTTTTGATCCATAGCTCCGCACTTTTAGCTCACTGATTTTGTGGTTTAACTGAGGGTGGTTCAAGCATGTAATTGACTTTTATAACTTACATGAAACCTAAATCATCATTAAAACCCAGTTAATCTACAGAAATTGATGGATTAAAAATTTTTTGAACCACGGAGCATTGTTTAGCCCCGACGTCGTTTTTTCGTCCAAGCTCATTCAGACAAGGAAAAAACACACCTAATGTGAACCTGGCCCTAGTTGGGTTTCTATTTGTTGAACACGTCCCGTGGTCAAAATTATTCACCTCGGTCTGTCAATTAGATGTCAAAACAAAACAAAATACATGGTGTTCCCTATTTCATGCAGGATAATTTATGAAATGATATTAAAAAAAAATCGTATGGGAAGGGGGGATTATTTATCCGCTTTTAGATAAGAGTAGTAACTTTCTTAAAAAAAAATTGAAAATCAACGGCACTACTAACTTGCAACTTGCAATGTTATGCTCTTTATTTTTGTTTAATTAACTTTTTTGAATTGTACGACCAAATATATTTAAAATGAAAATAACTAAAAAATAAGACAACAGCTAGAAGGTCATGCTAAAATTTCTTAAAACCATTCTCAATCAATTTTTCTAATTAAGTTGTTTCGTAATCATTTAAAAAAAAAAAATAATTATACAACTTAAAACTTAAAAAAAGTTAATGTATTTGTTAAAACTATTTCATTTCTTTTATAGTATGAAGTAAAATTTCAGTAATAAGTATTCAGTACTCCTATTAAACACTCAAAACCAAATGCTTAGATGTCATGAAGTTTAAAACAATAAATTAAAAATAGCTATTGCTGTTTTATTATCTGCAAAAGAGGGCTGGATTTACTTTTAACACGTGCTACGAAAACGATTTTGAAAACTCCTAATTATTTCTTTTTTGTACTAAAGTTAAATCCAGATCAAAACCCGAATCCCGAAAGAAGATAATAAAACCCACCTGACATCAACTTTAATACTTATAAATTGTAAATTGACAGTTTAGTGGAGTTTAAACAAAAAAACTAAAGTTCTGGTGTCAGGTTGCAGAAAAACTATTCTTTTATTTCTTATTTTTCTTAACTATTTTTTTCCTTAGAATATATCCAACAATAATTTTAAAATTATTCTGGATGAAGAAATGGCCACCCTGTATAATATGCGAGATGCATTGAAGATATTTGGAAATCTGTGTGATTGAAGACATTTTATGGATTCAGTTTTTGTATTTTATTATAATCGTGGATGAATATTAACTGACAATTACAATTGCTTGTGCACTTTAAATTAATTAAACAATTTCACATCGATGTTTTTGCTATCAGCCGAAGTAAAATTCTCAAATTATTTTTCCAATTTTCAAAGAAAAAAAACTGAGCTGTCAAAACAAATAAATCTCACCGCGTTACATTGTTGTTGCAATTCACATCTATTCATCGACACGAAGTGAAATTACAAATACAACAATGTAAACAAATGGGTTTTGGGGGGTGAAACGTACGAAAGATTGGCTTCTTGGTAATTGATATTCTCTGACCAATACAATAATAGTTAAATGGATTTTGGCTCATTGGACTGAAAACAACAACAAAATGAATCGCGGAAATTGAAAACGTCACATTTAGAGCTATCACACGTATTCACGGACAAGGAATTTAAGAGAATTTTCTCTTAATGTGCTCAATTAAAATTTGCGGGTGTTTTAGGCAAGAGGGGTACGAGTCGGTTCTCTAGATAGTATAGGTACTCTATGGTTTTTTTTGTTCACTTTTGCTTAGGAACTTTCTTTATTTCAAATTTCACATGCCCATTCCCATTGCTGGTAGCTTCAAATAGCGAATAAGAATTCTTATAATGAGAGCAAAAATCAAGTCTCTCTTCAATCAGTGGGAAAAAGTGCCTGATAATAAAATTCAATTCCACTTAACTCACATCACAAACCCAAACAAGTTTTAGGTTCTGATAACAAATCTTCTAAAGTATTTTTACCTCAATCAAGTATATCACTTGGAAACTGATATTGTGCAACGCATTTAAAAAAAGCATCCCAATACTCCAAATGAAGTGCTATAAGTAAGTAAAAAAAGATGCTGACATTAACTTTAAGCAAAGTATTCCACCTAGAAAAGTAGAAAGCTTCTATGTGGCCTTGCTTTGTACAAGTTACTTGTATCACACCTAAAAAACACAGAGAGTCATAACACAACCCCAAAAACTTTCTCTTCTTCTAACTCTTCTTTGAATGACTTTCTTATCATTTACCAAAAGGCTGAAGGAGTTCGTACTTCAACAAGTTCTTCTCTTTTTATCATCAATCTAATATGACATAATTGCTCTTACGGACGTGTCTGAAGTAAGCATAAAAATTTAAGGCTAGACCAATGGGATCATGGCGGAGTTTGCAGTTCTTTTTGCATTTTGTATGCATTTCTATTTCGAATTTTGATTTTGCAGTTCCTATTAGTGGGTGTAACCTACTGCACTGCTAACTTCACTGTGAAGTTGGCAGTACATGTCCTTCTCTCAGCTGAAATGAGGCTATGAATTCGCAATTTAATTTGCATTTCAAGAAGAGGATCACCCCAAATTTTGAAGTCCTTACTTAGAAAAATTTCATAATGTACTGGGGGATTGAGTCAGGCATCTACTTAGTTAACCAACCCATTAATAGATCCATATAGGTTCCAAGCTTTTCCAGTGTATTTCAGGCAGAAGTGCTTGCAGTTTGTGAAGCCACGAAACATCTCGCCTAACGCAAAATAGTCACCAATAATATTGACATCTTCATAGATAGTCAGGTGGCAGTTAAAGCCATTTCCTTAATCACCATAAAGCCCAAACTAGTCGAACGTACCCGGAATGAGTTAAGAGTGCTCAGTGCAACAAACACAGTAACCTTAAGATAGGTCCCAGGACATAGGGATATTCACGGGATTGAAATGGCAGATGAACTGAACAAAAAGGGATCATCTCTTCATCCGAGCCAAATTGAAGCCTCGGTTCTCATGCCACTGGAGCAAGAAAAAAGTAGAATACACCAGGGTCTATTGGAAGATGCAAATATCAGATGGTCATCCATTGACTTTATGGAATCTATGGCTATTGGCTTTAAGGACACACTTCCTGTGTGAATGCCCCAGCTTAGCTAGAACTAGAAGAGCAGCGCTAGAAGAATACTTTAGGGAGGCCCCTTACACATAGCCCTAAACCTTCCCCCTAATCCCCAATCCCCTCAACCCACCCCGTTCCCTTCCTCACATCTACCTACGTACACCCAGGGGAGTGCAATGGATCCATTGAGATCCCCTTCAAACCCAACCTAGCCTAGCAGTACATGCCCTTTTTTCAGCAACTGATTAAGCTAGAAAATTTGCAGTTGTGTCCCAATTTTTTTTTTATTGCATACAAAACTGCATGTTTGGAGCCTTATTTCAAATCTCTAGCTAGTTCCGTTACAGAGAAAAGGACTGTTCTGCTAACTTCACAGTGAAGTTTACAGTGAAAAACTAATTCATTTGATTTTATTTTTATATAAGGACTTCAAAATTTGAACCTTAATTTTTCTTAAAATGCAAATTAAACTTTAAATTTGGAGCCTAACTGCAGGTTAGCTAGCTTCATTGCTTAGAAAAAGGTGAGTTATGCTAACTTCACAGTGAAGTATGAAATTTCTTTTATATAAGATCTTTAAGAATCAATTGATAAAGAATACAAATTAAATTGAATTGAATTGAAATATTGTCTCTTCTGGATGAATATAAGTCCAGTATATTTAGTCATTATGTACATTAGTTTCTATGGGAAGACATTTTTCTTCCGTTAGAGTACCTTACATAGACATCATAAATCCAAGTTTTTCTACCATTAACCCTTTACAGGGTTTCCGGGTCTTGGTTTAAAGAATGAACTCGGTTTTGGCTATTTTCTGAATGGGGGAAGATAGAAAGATGTGTTTTTTTGGTATTTGATAGATTATACCAATAGAAGAAAGTTATAGGTCTGATAAAAATTTCGGAAAAATAAATAAATAGAGTTATAGACGTCAAAAACGGAGCAGTAGATGTCTAAGAAATAATTTGCAATAAATCAGGATGTTATTTGGTCTTGGTAAATTTTATATTTTTGGAAAGAAAAGAAAATTGTTTAAATTATGTTTGAAGAACATTCGATTGTGGTGTAAATTTTTTACGCAAAAATCTTTTTTAAATCACAATTTTTCGATAGCAATTTTCTCAAGCACCTATTTGAATTTTATTTCTTTAATGGGTGGGTTTAAAAATCTGAAATCATAAGAAATGATGTGGACTATATCAATCTTAATTAATCGCAGCTCTGTTAGGGTTGATCGCTGAAAATTTGGATTTAAGCTTTCTTCTATATATATTCAAATTTGTAGAAGGTTCTCTTCTTAATCTCAAATTACTGATATTATTCGTTAAAAACGAATTAACGCTTCAACATCTTAACATGGCAACCCTGCAAGGAGTTGGTGGTCGAAAAACTTTATATAAGTTTTCTATAATGTACTTTAACGAAATCAGGAAACAAATTGCTTCCCCAATCTTTTATTAAAAAAAAAAGTCTGAATTAACTGGACTATGTCTTGATATAAGTTATTAATATATCGTCCCCAGGTTGTGAAAATCATATGAATCAATTTCCATTTTATTTTAATTTTGGCAAAAGCAATATCTATTATTATCTTTAGACTTTTCCTCCAGGATTTTTCGCCATAGACAAGTATAAAATATTAGTAAAGCTATATAAGCATTTAAATTTCCATAATTCTAAAACTAACTGTCTATGTCGTCTATATCTAGTCTAATGTAGGTGTAGGTATCTATTTTCTATGAATGTTGCTATCTGCAAAATTCTAGTTACCTAGTTCTTGAAATTAGGTTTTACTATGCTATATTTTAACAAAGTTATACTGTGTCAATATTTGAGTTAAGCTCATTATATCTTCACCGGCACGAGTTCCAAATTAAATTTTATTGATAAAGTAGTCGAGCTGGAAACTTAACTTATTTGACATCGCATTCTTTGTTTCGATTTGATACTGATGGGTTGAAATCTCTGGATCCCTACTTTCAAAGTGAAAGATATGAAGAAAATTGTAGTCTCAGTTTTGCTATGTGCTATAGTTGATTCCATGGTCCAAGCAAATGATTCAAAAATCATCACAGAAATCATTACGGAAAATATTCCAGAAATATTGAAGGTAAATTAATCTTGACTAGAACTATGGTTCTTCTTTTAAACTATTAATTGAGTCATTTTAGGTAGAATGAAACACACAATTAATTTTAAAGTTTTATATTTTATTATTCTGGTTCAAGTTTTTAGGTTATTATTTCGTTAAAAATGTTTTTTTTACACTTTAAAATTACTATCTCTCCAAATCAGTTATTTTTCAAAATAAATTTTCTTACAAAGAGAAAACAAAATAAGAACATACTTATGTACTTAATTTTTAAAGGTTACATTCGAAGACAATGTCACAGCAAATATGGGAAATGAAATTACACCATTCCAGACACGAAATCAACCACACCTCGATTGGAATGCTGACGAAAATGCTTTCTACACAATTATAAATCTTGATCCAGATGCACCTGGTGCAGATAATCCTTTTAACGCACTTCTCAATACTTGGATGGTTGGAAATATTCCTGGAAAAGATGTTAAATTAGGAGACATTTTATTTAGCTATATTCCCGCTGCAACGGCTAAAGGAAGAGGATTCAACCGATACATCATTGTTGTGTTAAGACAACCAGGAAAACTGTTCTTTGATGAAAAGAACATAGATGAATTTCATTTTGAAGGACGTCAAAGGTTCGATTATCAAAAATTTGTATCCAAATATGGATTAAGTAGTCCTGTAGCTGTCAATTACTATGTGACTCAATTTGATCCTTTTGTTTTGTTTGTTTACGAAAAGTTACGATGTTGCTTTGAATTAAATAGATTTTAAGTTATTAAACTAAACATGATAATTTAAAGCCTTCTTGACAGTGTACATTAAAATAAAGTTGCATAAAAGAAGACTCCGTATTATGTTCTTAACAGGGCCGGACAAGCTATATGTGCAAGCATTGCAAGGTGCTGAAACCAATAGGCGCCTTAAACAAGCATTCAATTAAAGGGTTAATTATTTATTTTTATATTTCTATGTTTTTGCATTAGTTTTAAAGTACTTTTTACAAAAACAAATTTTATTTTTAGTTCCTATATTTTTGTGATAGGTTTTTTGACTTTAGTTTATAATTATTTTTATATTCTTTAGTCACTATTATTTTTGTGATATTTATTTTGTATTAATCGTAAAAAATCGCATTGCAAAGTCTACCCGTTGGATAGTGAACAAATAATTTCTTCCACCAATCACGGCAAATTGAGGGGCGCTAATGATGCAGCTGGACATGGTGCTAATTAATCTAAGGCCGGTCGTGGCTGTTAATTAACTAATGAAAATTTTAAATGTTTACGAAACAAAATTAGTAAACATGCCTTAAAATGTAAATCAAAAATATATGTATACGTATGTAGACATGTATAATTGAACATATGCATTTTAGATTGAGAATTTTTGTACAAGGTTTTAACTGTGGTTTTGGTGATTAATTTTTTGGGAATATCAAATTGGTTTTGGATGAAAATAACTAAGCCAAATTATTAGGTGTGTTTGGTTTCTTTTGAAGCATGAACTTCCAAAGCTGTCAAATTATTGAAAGAAGTGGAAAAATCTTTCATATAGAGGACAGTTAATAAAAGCGCTGATTAGATTAGAAACCTAATCAGTACAAAAACATACAGTATAACCATGCAATTTTCTTACAATAGATTCAAGTTTTTCTTTTTTTTCAAAGTAGGAGAGCAAAAGAAAAAGGACAATATTCATGACCTTAATTGTGAGTTACACTGTTGTTAACTTCCCATTGGAAGTTTTTATGTAACAGTTCCGATTTGTCAAATTGCTTAGAGCTTTACATTTAAAGGTCAATTTTTTACCTTTTATCTTAACATCTCCTGAACGTAGTGATGAGAAATGCTGTATTCTATTGTTGTTTAAAAAAAATTGTATCATGCCGTTGTTTTGCAAGTTCCTTCTATTATCTGTTTTCTGTTATTTTATTTGTTGGGAAGGTAAATTTTTAAAAATTATGGACAAGTAATTTATTGAATTATGTTATGAACAAATATGTGATATGTTTGTATTATATTTTTGTTCTACAATTAAGAAGAGTTTTGGTTTAAAATTGGAAATATTAAAAATCATTTGGACGAGTAATATCCCAAGTTATACAATTTTGTAGCCCAATTTTTTTACTCTCCCGTATAGGAGAATATGTGCCGAGAGATTTTTCACAAACAAAATGTTGGTGAAAAATTAAGTTACAATCTCGCTTAAAGAAGATAAACAAGCATGTAGAAACAAAGAATGCATACTACAGTCAAAATACTTATAAAAAGGATCTAACTGCATTCGAAGAGAGAAGTTAAATGACTGAGATTTCAAAGAATGATATATACCAAAGTATTTTCACAACTCTGGCATAGAAAAAGATGCATAACAGCAGATGTTTCTCGAAATTCGTGCGTGCACGGATTCTGTTGCAGTCGTAGTCCAAATGCTGACATTTTTTTTTCTCAAATTTATTTATTTTTTGTGAATAAAAACTAAAACATTTCATAAAATTGAGTTCCATCCATTTTTTTTTCTGAGGATAACAACGAATGCGTTATCCACCAACAACCATCCAGGACAAATTTTGGAACAAATCAAATCCAATGGATTTGACCAATATTTGAAGTAAGTCAGATAACTGGTGAGCGTTCCTATCCTACCTCTGAAAATTGTTTAGATTCACCATTCGCATTAGAGCTAAATATACTCGTATGCCACCAATCTAGTAGCGATACCACGTCACCCTTTAATCACTATAATGCACTTTCAAAAGAATACAAAAAATCAAAGAAATTAAAATATTTTTACTCCGTAACATAATTTGTTACCATATGACTAAATTTGTATAATGCCAGGAGCCTGTAGCCGCTAATAGCCCTTCCACACTAGCCCACTGAGTATTAATACATGTCAAAAAAGTGGGGGGGAGGGAAATGTGTATAGTGTGGAAACAAAATATGACAGGTATTAATACGAGATGTGACAGCCCATCTTACACAGCTTGACAGCTCTCCATACATGATTTGACATGTATTAATACTTTACAATTTTTAGGGTTGGTTCTAATTTGGAAGGAAAATTTGAAGGTCATATTTCCCACAAATTTGACAGTCGCAAGAAATTCTTTCCCACTTTCAATTTGCTAGTATGGAAGGGCCTTAAGACGACCGAAATTCAATATCAAAAGCCACACAAAATATTGATGGAAGTAAAACTAATTTTTACACCACCACCGGTCTAAATATCATTCACTCTGTATCCCTGCAAACTAGATACATGCCATCAACCTGGTAGAGATGCCATAGTCCTAAGAGCGAAGACCACCAAAAGTTAATAGGATGCAAAACTAAAGACTTCTAGAATGCATTGAAGTCTTAAAAAGAATTAATTATTATATTCTTTTGGCTGTAGTAAAAAGACATCAGTCTTTTAAATGTCGCGAAAGTTATGCTTGGTAAAAATGTGAATAAAATACATTGAGCAAACAACTAGTACCTATTTGTGTTTTGTCCATTTTTTATTTTTAAAAAATTATCTCGTTCAGAACATTTTACACGACGGCGAATAAACAACACAAATCAGACTTAAATACAAACAAATACAAGTTCGGAATAGCATAAAATATGAACAGTCGTATGCGATGTTGTGCGTTTCTCAATACTTATACGAGTGAAGTCGGATATGCGACTCTTGGAATAATAACATGCGATTGTAATAAATACGAGTCATAAAAACGAGTCTCAGAATATGAGTGATTTATTTGTGGTTTATTCTCCATGTTGTGTATTGTATGTAATAGAAAATAAAACTTAAGAAATGTTAAAGATTATTTCAATAAACATGTATGGCTTAACAACTCGTAGCAACACCACCAAAAAATTAAATAATCTTTTAAACAAATTTCGTTTCATTTTCATATTACAAGTTAACGAAGTGCAAAAGCCTATTTGGAACTTTAATATCGTCGACAGCTTCATATAGGTATGTACATTAGGGGTGTCGGAATTTTTTTTAAATTTTTTATATTCAAAATGGGTATCATGGATCTTGTAAATGATTTAGAAAGAAGTAATTTTTGTTCTGGGACATTTCCAAAAATTGAATTTTGAGACATCAAAATTCAACCATGGCCACTTTAAGGTTAAAAAACTTAAATTCGGAAAAGTAGTCCGAAAAATCATTTTAAATTTGCGTCGATATATGGTCAGAATTACTTATTAGGTTTTATTTTTGATTTCTTTACTGAATTGTATTGACCAATTATCCATTACAAAATTTCTACTTAAAATATCATGAAATTTTTTTTTACCAAAATATTGCTGAAAACACGCAAAAAAAAGATTGATTTTCCAGCTGTTTTCGATTAGTTTTTCTTAATAAACTACTCAAACCAGTTGAAACTTACTTTTTTCACAATATACTAAATAAATTAATATTCGGTAAACATTTTTTTTTTTAAATAACAGAGACGAAAAAAATAGCTGAACAAAGCGACTTACTTTGTGCGATTGTTGATCCTTGACGTGAGCAAACCCAAGAAATGTCTTATACTGAGTCATACGAAAGAACCGATTTTAAAACATTTCTACCACAATATCTCTACATATACTGAACATCTCATTTAACACCACCCCCCCCCACCCCTGCTCAGATCCTGAGTACGCACAGGGTTCTATGAATGTAGATCAAATGGCATACAAAATGGACAGTGAGCAAGATATGTCGTTTTCGATTGGACGTTTGGAGTACTCCTTTTCCACTCTTTTTTCCCTCCTTCTACTCCAAAATTTCCCCATTTTGAATTTAAAAAATAAAAAAAATTCTGACACCCCTAATGTACATATGAACATATGTATGTATATAAAATCTGAGTTTATTCTTTGGTGAGAAAAACTATCCACAAGTTATTCTATTAAGAAAGTTTGAGAGTGCCTAATAGACTATAGAAGATATTTATGTATAGAGCAAGATTTACTTGTACTCCAGAGGCTGCTTACAGTTTTGAATATGAGTTTATAGTTTTCAAATATGTATATTCACGATTATAATTGAAATAACTGAATGATGATTAAATTAATTTGTTAATTTTAGGTCTATGACTCGACGCCTCCCATAACGTCCGCAAATAAAAAACACAAGGCTGTACACAGCGCCAACAATGGTACGCTAGCGGACGTAGTGACACAAAGCCTTCAGGTGGCTGTCATAAATGGGGGGAGCTCCGAAAGTCACCTAACTAGTGAGCAGTGGGCTCAGGTGGAGGTAAAGATCCTCGAATGTATTAACACCGAGATTCTCGCTTCCACTGGTTTCGTGCCGAGATTCGGGCCGCTGTCGACAGTCAAGGGGTTCAAAATCATGAGGTGTAGGGATGAACCCACACTAAAATGGCTTCGAACTAAGATTGGTGAGATGAAAGGTTTACTTGAGGGGGTAACTCTTAAAGTTGCTCCTAAAAGTGAACTCCCGACCAGACCCAAAGTCCGAATTAACGTCCCGGGCCCTCGCGTATCAAAGGAACTCCTGGAAAACCTCCTTAGGGGTCAAAACTCAGGATTCCCTAGTAGCGATTGGAAGGTTCTGAATATAGAAGCTCCCTCAAAAACAGGACAGGAAGCCATTGTCATGTTAAACCATGATACAATGGCCATGCTTCCGTCAAGGGGTTTCAAGTTGATGGTTGGCATCAGTGAGGTCAAGGTGCGTCCGATGTCGGCCAACCTACAAAGTAAAAATTTTAAAAATGATGAAGGTGCTCCAACTAAACCTCCAGCACAGTAAGTTGGCCTCGGCCACCCTGACCTCATTGTTGACAAGAAATAATATTGACGTCACCCTTATTCAGGAGCCCTGGATCAACAGCGGGAGGATCTGCGGACTAAGGTCCAAAGAGTATATCCTCTACTCCAAGAAAGGGCCTACAGAAGGTAACTATCGGACATGTATAGTGGCGAAAAAATCTATAAATCTTTTCCTCTTAGCTTCCCACAGTAGTGCAGACATGACGGCGGTGAAGTGCGAAAGAAAAGGGGCTCCGCCCCTGATCCTAGCCTCCGTCTACATGCCAGGTGATTCACCGAGGCCTCCGCCGCCAGATGCTCTTGATGACCTCATTACAGTGACTGGTAAGAACGGTTGGAACCTCCTGGTTTGTTGTGACGCGAACGCTCATCACATACAGTGGGGGAGCTCAGACATAAATAAAAGAGGTGAGTCACTTTTCGAATATATTATAGAGAAAAATTTGTTGATCTTAAATAAAGGTAACGAGCCAACCTTCGTTACTAGAAACAGAGAAGAAGTGTTCGATGTGACGCTTTCCACTAACTCCGATTCTATCGTAGTCAGTGACTGGAAGGTCTCAAGTAATGTAACATTCTCTGACCATAGAATGATAACATTCCATATCGAACACAAAACAGAAAATCCAAAACCCTACAGAAACCCCAGAAAGACAAACTGGGATGCCTTCAAGATAAGAATGGCCACATCTTTGGGTCAATATGAAAATCAGACATTGACAAATTGCTCAGATATTGAAAAACATATCAATGAACTAACATTGGCTATTAATAATGCTTATGAAAGTTCTTGCCCCATTTCAAAAGGTAAAGGTAAACTCAACCCCGTATGGTGGTCGAAAGAGTTATCTGTCCTTAGGAAAAACTCAAGGAGGCTTTTCAATAGAGCAAAACATAGTAATGTACCTGCTGACTGGGATCTTTTCAAGATCAGCAAAAATATGTACAAAAACCGAACAACTTACGCGAAAAGGGCAGCCTGGCAAAAATTTTGCACAGACATTGAGTCAACAAATGACGTTGCTAGGCTCAGGAAAGTTATGTCAAAGGTTTACACTCCTCCGGGTTTTCTAAAAAGACCTGATAAAACCTGGACAGATTCCTGCTCTGAGACCTTAGAGTCACTTTTGAGCACTCACTTCCCAGGATGTACTACTGATTCATCGTCTGCGGATAGAGGCCCTGACATAAGTGTAATCTCTAACATAGGTAACCAAATCATAGATAGCAGAAAGGTGGCTTGGGCCATAGACTCATTCTCAGCATACAAGTCTGCAGGGCCTGATGGAATAATTCCTATTATGCTCCAAAGCTCTAAAGACATAATTGTTCCAATTCTAGTGGACATTTTTAGGGGTTGTATTAACATCACCTACGTTCCTTCTAAATGGAGAGAAGTCAATGTCAACTTTATTCCGAAAGCTGGCAAGCCCACCCACACCAAACCTAAGGATTTTAGGCCTATAAGCCTATCCTCTTTTCTTCTCAAGACTTTAGAAAGACTAGTGGAGACTCACATTCGCCTAAAACTTAATGATGGCATGCTCTCACAGGCCCAACATGCATATATGAAGGGCAAATCTGTTGAAACAGCGCTTCATGAAGTGGTCGGCACAATCGAAAAATCGATCCAATTCAAGGAATTCACACTGGTAGCATTCCTTGACATAGAGGGGGCATTTAACAATGTTGAAAATAATGCAATTCGACAAGCATCTCGATCAGCATCGATCCTTTACTGATAAACTGGATTGACTCCATGCTTCAAACAAGACTCATAAATGTAGAAATGGGTGATACGAAGTTAAAAGTTAGAACATGCAAGGGGACTCCGCAAGGTGGAGTTCTATCTCCTCTGCTCTGGCTCCTTGTAGTCAACCAGATATTGGTTAAACTTAATCTGAATGGCATCAAGGTCGTTGCATACGCCGATGACATTGTGTTAATGGCCTCGGGAAGATTTGTCCCAACCTTATGCGACCTCCTACAATTAGCCCTCAACAAGCTCAGTAATTGGGCCAGTAGTTGCGGACTTAGTGTTAACCCTCAAAAGACACAATTGGTGTTGTTTACAAGGAAACACAAAATTCCCAACATAAACCCGCCAACCATCAACGGAACTCCACTTCAAGTTTCGGATACCGCCAAATACCTTGGTGTTGTACTTGACCGTAAATTGAACTGGAAAAAGAATATTAAAGAAAGAGAGAAAAAAGCCTCAGTAGCATTCTATACGTGCAGTCGAATTTTTGGTAGAAGATGGGGTCCCAGCCCTAGAACCATTCATTGGATGTACACAGCCATTATAAGGCCAATCCTAACGTACGCATGTATGGTCTGGTGGCCAGCCTTAGATAAGGAAACCAATCTAAAAACCATGACTAAAATTCAAAGACTAGCGTGTATCGGAACAACCAGTGCTATAAGAACCACACCAACGGCCGCCCTAGAAACTTTCCTTTCACTTGCCCCACTCGATCTGTTTACGAAAGAGTTGGCGGCAAAAAGTGCTTTACGACTGCAACAATGTAACAATTGGAAAAGGGGCCTCTTCGGTCACAGAACTATAATGAACTTTACAGACATTGACATTCAAACGGACTATGTTTCGCCGCACATTGATTTCAACCCAGTAACCATGACAGACATCCCCACCAGGGAACTCTGGAACGAAAACAGGGTCATAAATACAAACCATGTTTCGGTCTTCACCGACGGCTCCAAAACTTTGGAGGGTGTTGGGTCAGGTATCTATTCAGATAACCCACCCATATATAGATCAATGAAGCTTCCAAATTTTTGCAGTGTATTCCAAGCGGAAGTGCTGGCAGTTTGTGAGGCCGCGAAACATCTTGCTTCACGTAAATTAGTCAATAAAAATATTGACATTTTCATAGATAGCCAGGCGGCAATTAAAGCCATTTCCTCAATCACCATAAAGTCCAAACTGATCGATCGTTGCTGAAATGAGTTAAGAATACTCAACGCAACCAACACAGTTACCCTAAAATGGGTCCCAGGACATAAGGATATTCACGGAAATGAAATGGCAGATGAACTGGCCAAAAGCGGATCATCTCTTGATCCGAGCCTAATCGTAGCCTCGGTGCTCATGCCACTGGAGGAAGAAAAAAGTAGAATACACCACTGTTTCTTGGAAGCTGCAAATGTCAGATGGTCATCTATCGACACCTGTCGGGTTTCAAGGAACCTTTGGCCGAACATTTCGAAGAAAAAAACTGAATACCTACTCAAGCTAGGCAGGCCTCAATTATCACTCATAGTTGGCGTCCTAACGGGGCATAACTCTATGGGAACCCATATGAAAAGAATGGGCATCAGCTCATCTGACTTATGTAGAGGGTGTCATGATGAAGAGGATGAACTGGGCGACATCTCTGTATTGCCACTGAAAAACATCCTAAAATTCATTCAGAACTCAGGATGGTTCAGGGAGGCCCCCTACAACTAATACTCCTCATCAAACCCCTCCCTATCCCTCTTCACCACCCACCTTTCACTCTGGGGAGCGCAATGGATCCACTGAGATCCGAGTGAGATGATGCGGCCCGCCGTATCATCACCCCTTCTAACCTAACCTAGGTCTATGAATTACAACTGTCATAAAAACAATTTAAAAGTCTATTTAAAAAATTTTCTCCAGTCACCAAAAATCGGAATTTCGACAAAGCTCTAAGGACAGATCGTGGCTTACTTCACAAAACAAATTTATTTAAAATTAACATAGTTACATTATGTTCTTACAGGTTTTTGGAATACATTTTACGCAACAAGTTTTGTAATATAACCAAATTGGCAAAATTTATATAAAATCTCTGTTCAACTCAAAGCAACATTGTAACTGAGTATAAACATTCAAAACAAAAGGATCAAATTGAGTCACATAGTAATTGGCAGCTACAGGATTACCTAATTTATATTTGGATACAAATTCTTCGAATGCAAATCTTTGACGTCCTTCAAAATGGAATTTATCTATGCACTTTTCATCAAAGTCAAGTTTTCCTGGTTGTCTAAACACAAGAATGATGTATCGGTTGAATCCTCTCCCCTTTGCCGTTGCAGCAGGAATATAGTCATATAAAATGTCTCCTGATTTAACATCTTTTCCAGGAATATTTCCAACCATCCATGTATTGAGAAGTGCGTTAAAAGGATTATCAGCACCAGGTGCATCAGGATCAAGATTTAGAATTGTGTAGAAAGCATTTTCGTCAGCATTCCAATCGAGGTGTGGTTGATTTCGTGTCTGGAATGGTGTTATTTCGTTTCCCATGAACGCTATCACATTGTTTTCAAATGTGATCTAGTAAAATTAAAAAGTTTGGATTTTAGTTTTCAAATACTTATAATGAATTACTATGAAATAGCTTACCCTCAACACCTCAGGAACACTTCCCGTTATGGCATCCTGCATGCACCTACAGTCCCGCATGACTTTCATTATGTCCGAGTCAACTGCTTTGACCATGCAAGCATTTGCTATCAGGACCATTACCATAGCAAAGATAGCTATATTCGTCATGTTTGCTCAGAGTAGGTCCGTAGTAAATCGATACCCAAAATGACTGCGAAATTCAATTTTGCGTTAGCTTTTTATATTTTGAATTCGTTTTCAGTTTCCATTTACATCGCTTGATAAATAAAATTGGTTTTATTTAAAACTCGTGCATAGATGTAAGTAAAAAACAATTCACTATCACATTAGCTTTGTTTGTAAAGCTGGGTGCAAAAATAACTACGTGATTAATTACAGAACAAAGCAATTGAAAAATTGTAAAACTTGCTAACTTGCAATACAATTATTAAAATTGTTTTTAAGATTGTTATTTCTTGCTACTTTTTTAATCGCCTTTAATAATTTAGTTATTCAGATATCAAGAATGTTTCTGAGGTCAATGAGCTACATTAATGTACCTTTAAACTATGTACGGATATCTACTCTGCATGTATACATTTTTTTTTTTAAATTCACGTTTGTTAATTTTGTCTATTGTTCATTCACTGAGTACCTTCAATATTTCATATCTTTGAGCGGAGTTGATCATATTTTAGTACCCCTTGGCAAAATCGGAAGTGCGTTGAACTTCAAGTCGCGTCAGAGATTTGTGATGGATCAAATTTCAGCATATTCCACCTTAAAACAGTAAAGTATTTGCTTATGAGTAGATACTGCCTCTAACAAGGAAGTGACAGATCATCTAACACCAAGACTATACCTTGTCATGAAAAAGTACCTACGTCTCTAGTTGTTCGGTTTTGGAAATCAAATTTACAGGATCTTTCCTTGCCTTTCCTGACAAATAATAACTAGGGATGTGATAAAGAGCTTTTTTCAATACGCAGGGATCGCAGTTAAAAGTATACAAAATCAGCACCAATTTACTCACTTTACCTCAAAGAATGTAGACTTTAAATTTTCCCATCAAAAGTTGGCTCCCTCTAAGTTGAATTGTCACGGGATATTAAAATTACTTCGAGTTACACAGAATTTTGCAAGAGAGATATATGAATATTAGGGTGTTCGTTATAATAATAAAACCAAAATCAGCTCCAAATGAAAAAAAAAAAATCCCAAATTTATTCAGATTCTTATTATCCTCCTAGTACAGGTAAAATAGGATAAATAAAACGAAAAAAAAGTACCATCACAAAACTTAGTGAAAACGTTTAAGGTACCATGGGAATGAAGAATCAAAAGAGTCTATAAAAATTTATCAAATGGAACTGTGTTTTTTTTAAAGGGGAAAGTTATGGTGTATCAAACTGAAAAATTAATCTTGTTACAACCTAAGCTTGTGACACATGTTTCTAATTATTGAATCAAATAATACCAAAATCAAATCAATACAGCATTGGGTTTCGGTGATATTTAACATTTACACTGAAAATACAGTTATCCTAACATAAAAATGAAAAATAACTTTTTTCTCGGAGGTATTATTGACTTGGTTTTGGTATCGTTTGATTCAGCACTAAAAACTACTTTAAAAACATGTGTCATTAGCCTAGGTTGTACCAAGGTAAATTTTTCCGTTTGATACACCACAACTTCCGCCTCTCTCCCCCTCAAAAAAACACCCTTCCATGTGAAATATTTGTATAGACTCTTTTGATTCTTCATTCTCATGTTACATGAAACGTTTTCGCCAAGTTTCATGGTGGTACCAATTTTTTTGTTCGAATGCCTTTCTGTACTTTTTCACTTGTACTATCCCCCTAGTCGTTTAAGGGGTTAATTTTATTTCCCTTTGTTTTTGCCTACTAATTGATTCCCATAAAATCTGTCAAAAAAATCGGAACAAAAGCAAAGTAAAGTAAGTGTGGAAAATATGGCCCCTCATTAATATTTTTTTTTAATTCAACCCTTGCTTAAGGTTCGGCTAGAGCCTAAGCCGCTGCATCGATGTTCTTCAAACTTGCTACATAGTGAGTTTTGGTTACTCTGCCCACAGATTTTTTAAATTTTTTTTAGAACTAAAAACAACGGTACAATTTTTTTTATAGCAATTTTACAAAATCTTATTTTTCTCAAAAACGGCTTCGCAACTTTTCTAAAAAAAAAATTCATTAAATTTTTTTTTTCCCATTTTTAAGCAAAAATTTGTATTAATTATTAACCAAAGAACCATTTTTAAATTTTAGATTTGGTTCAAAACGGTTTTTTTGATTTCAATAATTTTTAGTATACAGAAACTTCTAAACAATTTATAAACATAGTTGTTCGTACTAAAATTTCACAAAAATATTTTTGGATTTTTAAAAATGTTCAAAAGTTTTTTTTTTTTTTGGAAAACAAATGTTATGAAAACTACATGGTCGAGTTTTATAAAACTCGGTATTTAAACGTTTTTTTTCAACTTTGTAAAATATTTTAAGAAAAATGTTTACTTTCATGAAAAAAAACGGTACTTTCATATAAATGTTACAAAACCTAAGATTTGTATTTAACTTTTTCTGTATGCCAAAATTAGTTACAAATTTTTTGAAGTAGCAACTGTTAATAATACTTCTCATAGCACGTTTTTCTTAATTTTGAATTTTCTCATTATCGGCTGAACAGATTAAGGATATATTTTTAATATACAAATTTCAAATAAGAAAATATTGTACATCAAAATTTTCAAAAAAAAAAAAAGTTTTTGAATTAAAAAAAAAATTAATTTTTTTTATTAAAAATTCGATCTCTCAAAAATGGGTGGATTATTTTCTTGAAGTTTTATTTTTATATGCAGAAAAGTTAATACTTACGATGTTCATACCAAAATTTTCTTTAAGAATAATTAAAATAAAAACTATTTTTTAAGAAAACCACTCCTACGATTTAAAATATTTTTTTTGTTAATACAATCATATTTAATCAAGAATTAAGATGGCGTTCTTTTTCTTCATTTAGAACTTTCAAGGAAGTTATTTTTGTTAGTTTAAATACCCTATTTCAAGCTTTTAAATATTTTTCTCTCATAAATTTCCACGTCTTTGTATAAAATGTTCTCTAAGCATCCAGAGTCTTGAACATAAGGGCAAGTGCGACCCAGTCTTGCATTTTATTTCTTACGGCATAACAAATTATTAGCGACTAAAAATGATAGGGAACCGCTGGGCTAGAGTGGTGCTTCCTAGAAAATTAAACTGTTTAAGTGGAGCGACTGAATTTATAATTGAAGTTTAAAGTTCGAATGAACTCAACTTGAATAGTTACGAGTATAATAATGAAATCAAAAATGTTGTTGAGTTTTATTTTTTTTTTGTTTAGTTTTAAGTTTATGTTATGATTTTAATTTATTTTATTGTTCACTTTTTTAAGAATTTCATTTCGTTTATTTTCTGTTATTTTTTTTCAAATTTTAATTAAAATTTTACTTGATACAAATTACTGAAAAATACAAATTTTCACATCAAAAATAGTTCACATTTGATGTTCCCGGTTTTTGCTGCCAAGAAGGTTTTTATGCCCATGTTTTTTTTTTCTTTTTTGTATGTGTTGAAATTCTGGTTTTTATAATTCTGTCATTAAAAATTCTAAACAAAAAAATTCCGCGTACCTTGCATTTTCTCAAATTATTATTATTATTATTATTATTGAAAATGAATAAAAAAGTGGCTACTTTTTTTTGATTACTCAGTGCATAAGCCACTAAACTAAATCCATTTTTATTTGCGATATAGGCAATATAAGGCAAAGTTTTGGATTCGTGCAAAAAAATATTTCGAGCTAACAATCAAACATGACATTACGATGATAGAGAACACGAAAAAAGAGGGTGGCACAATTCTGTCTGTCTGTACGTATATCGACCTACAGCCTACAGCTACTGAAGCAATTTTCGTAAAATTTTGAACTAAAAGTTTTTCTTTAACTCTCCAGAGGGGAAATTGAATTTTTTTTTAGCACCAAAATTAACGGTATTTGCCCTACAGCCGTAAATGAAAAGCTTATTTATCTCAAAAACGGCTTTAAAGATTTTGAAGAAAAAAATCAGTGTACTTTTGTAGGTATAGATGTACTTTTTGATAAAAAAATTTTTTTTCCGAAAACCCTCATTAAAGGTACCTGCCATATAACGGTTTTTTTAATTTTCGATTTAATCATTAACGGCTCAAACGATTATAATCAAAATTTTAATGCAAAATATTTTTAAAATGTTAACAATATTGCATATCAAAATTTTGAAAAAAATAAATTTTGGATTTTTAAAAAAATATTAAAAAATTTTCTTTGATAATTCAATATTTCAAAAATGAGTTGATGAATTTTTTTGAAACTAGGCTTAAAAATTTATTTTAATACATACTCAAAACTGACATACCAAAACTTTTTTAAAAAATGTTATTAAAATTTTATATATACAAAAATAATTTTTAGATTTAAATTTTTTTTTGCATATATTCATATTTTTTCGAGTCATTGGCATACTTGTTTTTGGACTTAAAGTTTTTTTTACTATTTCTTTATACAATTAAAAGAACGATGTAAATGCTTTTACTATAATTTAATTTTTTTTTTTTTTTTAATTACTTTCATATTTTAAAAGATCTTCGTTCCAAGCAACTTGAACATAAGAGAAACTACGTGCGATCCAGTCGCGCATTTTTTTTTTTTTTTTTTTGTTTTTGCAAACAATTAAACTTAATTCATCTTATACTTATTTTACCCAATTTGAAGTTCAGTCGTATTTATAATTTTTGTCTAACTGTGGACAGCCGTCTAACTAAAAAAATATAAGTAACCTTTGTTTACTGTTGTCTTAAAGTTGTCTTATTTGGACAAAGTCATCGGCATCGGTTTTCTAAGATCTAAGATAACTTGACATTTTATTTCATTAAATAAGGCATAATTCCAACTATTAAAGACTTTTAAAAAACTGTCTTACTGCGTAGTCAACTGCCTAAAAAATCTAATAAATAAGGCTGTTTATATCTAATACTGATATTTACGAGTGCCTAAACGTAAAAATAGAAAACAAAATAGAAATTGATTTTGCAAATAAATGGGTAACCTTATCTTTGCACTTATGGCCTCTAGCCTCAAAAACTATTTGTCAAATACATGAAAATTTCCTCTAGTTTTGAGATTATTCGTGAAAAACGCGGCAGAAATCAACGGACGTTCGACTTTCTCTAGATTTTGCCGAAAATTACAAGTTGCATAACCCGTTTGGGCCAAATTCCTTAACCATCATGACATTATCTCGAATGGACAAAATCTCGAAGCAAAATATTTAACTGTCCCGAATCCCAAAATTGGTTCGAGATTTTAGTTTTCTATATTCAGTCTTTCGAGATCTTCGTTTTCGAGATATCGGGGTAAAGCTTATTTTGATCCACAAATAGATTATCTATCTAATTGTTATAATGCTTTGAAGGCAACAAATAACTTTTTAAACGAGTTTATAACTACAATATAGCAACCAGCAATTAAGTCGTGTAAGTGAAAATCTTTCATTTTAATAAATAATTTTAAGTATCAAAAGTCTATTGAAATCTCATTTGATTTTAAAATTTTAAAAAGATTAATTAACCTTCAATTGGTTTCCTTTTCAAGGCTTCCTTAAAAGAGCAGTACAATTGAAGAGTAAACCTCATTTAATTTAAAGATTTATTAACAAAATTGTAGCATTTCAAGAAACTAAATGGCACGATAGTAAAACACTTAGCACCCCTGATTTACTATAATTACTTTAGTATTTCCCTTTGGTCAACATCATCAACAATGCATCTTAGTTTAGCATTGACATTGATGACGAAATTGAATCGAATCAAAGCAAGTGACCATGAATTTGCACATTATAAATACCTCGAATAAGATCAATATTTGTTTAATTGAATTTTAATCGAATTGTTAGAAACAAGCGATTATCAGCAATAGAATTTGCTTTCGGGTGTATACTCGTATATTCGAAAAAGTTATAAATTTTTATCGTGAAACCTCTTGTTGAGCCCTTTCTTCAAAAAAAGATCCTATTAAGTCCTAAAAAACAGCAAGTAAGAATTTTTAAAAACAATTAACTCATTTTTTGCATTTTTTTTAATAAATTTCTTTCTTTTCAGATAAATTTGGCTCAAAAATGAGGGTTCCAAAGTATACATCCGATGCCTTTGATAATGTTGAATACGAGGTGCGAATCACGTACACTCTTGAAACAGATCGAAGGATTATGAGCTTTGTCGATAGCCTATGGGGCATTGAGATAACCGGGGGCACCGATCAATTCGAGCCACTTACCGTAATAGGTGTTACCAGATCAGGCCTTGCTCGTAGAGCTGGTATCCGCCTAGGTGATGTAATCACTCAAATTAATGATACTCCTGCTGAAAATCTCACCTTTAATGAGGCACAAGCTTTGATTCGAAAATCAGGAAAATATTTGCGGTTATATGTGAGAGGGTGAGTATTATTTGAGGGTTTTCCTATATCGATAATGAACATTACATAATCAATTTGCTTTTACCATTAGCGATGACGATGCTGACAGCGACGATGAATTCACAGTTGACTTTTGGTTCAAACCACGCAAACCATGGAGACGTGATTTCACACCCATCCAATGGGTCTTCCCGTGGAACGATAGACGAAAACCCATATATAAGGAGTCAAATTGTTTCATGGTGTACAGCCGAATGGAAGAGAAGATCAGAGCCCGTCGTGCAGTCACATCAAGAATTGGTCAGAAGGAGCCTGGACCACCACACACCAGGTCGCTGACGCCTTCCCCACGCCCTGCCAACCAGCCAGGCGAAAATCTCCTAAATACTATTCTGAAACCTAGATCCTAGATTGCTACCTTATTAAAAAAAAAGAATAGCCAAACATTAATATTATGTTCGTGAATGGCTCTTCCGTAAGGAACTATTTTTTGTATCAAATCTTAGTATAAGTTCGATTCCATTAGGTTTAAGAAGTATCTACATACAAGACGACAATGACTTGTTTTACATGAATAAAAAATAAATTACAATATGTATTGAATAAAACGAGGTTATTTTTTCAATGTTGATTGATCAAGGTGGGAGTTCATCTAAAATTAGTTTTCATTAATCGATGCCGCTATAATTAAACAATTGTTGTCGTCTTATTTCAATGATTCGTGCGAAAAAAAATTATTTTATTTATTTATTTTATTGTATCCGCACTCATAGATAAATTAATTTTACAGCATATTGGTATTTTATGACTTTCCTTCCTTTATTGCAACAACAAATTAAGAAATAAAAACAAGACATCTTCAACATAGATTTTGACGGATATACAGGACTTTAACGGTACAATGCGTGCATTTGGTCATGGCAAAAATAGACCATGTTCCTGTAACAAGGCCCATTCGTTCTACCTGAAAAAACTACCATGCAAAGCTAGAGATTCCTATTTCCGATACACTGATAAGATACTAATGGCTAGTACTGTGAAACTATATATTATTTTTTTTTTTCTAAAATACCTTGATCTAAATAATAAAACTCAAAACTAAATGGGTTTATATCCTCTAGTTTTTTGAAAAAATTGAAAATTACCAAACCTCCTTTTTATTAAATTTTTACTTTTGATTATTTTTCTTTGAGGATTATGAAAAATTTTGTTCTTTCTTATAACTATGAGTGCAGTAACGGTATTATGGTGATCTCACTTTGAGGTGTTACTGTTGAGACCTTTAAATCAAAAAAACTTATTCCAAGTAGGGGAGTTGCCGGTGGCTTAGCTGGGATATTTGCCGCCCGGGGCAAAACAATAATTTGACACCCCTTCGGTCTTACCATAGTCAAAAATATTGTTTGCAATCTAGTTTTTTTAGTTATGTAGTTTTGTGATGGGTATACCTTTATGTCGTAAGTCTTTAACTTGAAGAAAAATTTTGATAAATATCAATGCGAAGAATTTATTTGGCACAAATTGGCCTTTAGATTGATTTAAGTTTGAGTAAGTAAGTGAATAAGTAAGTAGGTAAGTAAGTAAATAAGTAGGTAAATAAGTAAGTAAAAAAGTAAGTAAGTAAGTAAGTAAATAAGTAAGTAAGTAAGTAAGCAAGTAAGCAAGTAAGCAAGTAAGCAAGTAAGCAAGTAAATAAATAAATATAAGTAGGTAAATAAGTAAGTAAATAAGTAAATAAGTAAGTAAGTACAAAAGTAAGTAAGTAAGTAAGCAAGTAAGCAAATAAGCAAGTAAGTAAGTAAATAGGTATAAGAGTATGTAAGCAAGTAAGTAATTAAGTAAGTGAGTAAGTGAGTAAGTAAGTAAATAAGTAAGTAAGTAAGTAAGCAAGTAAGCATGTAAGCAAGTAAGCAAGTAAGCAAGTAAGCAAGTAAGCAAGTAAGCAAGTAAGCAAGTAAATAAATAAATATAAGTAGGTAAATAAGTAAGTAAATAAGTAAATAAGTAAAAAAGTAAGTTAGTACAAAAGTAAGTAAGTAAGTAAGCAAGTAAGCAAATAAGCAAGTAAGCAAGTAAGTAAGTAAGTAAATAGGTACAAAAGTAAGTAAGCAAGTAAATAATTAAGTAAGTGAGTAAGTAAGTAATTAAATAAACAAGTTAGTAAGTAAGTACGTAAGTAGGTAAGTAATTAATTAAGTAAGTTAGTAAGTAAGTGAGTAAGTAAGTAAGTAAGTAAGTGAGTAAGTAAGTAAGTCATTAAGTAAGTAAGTAAGTAGGTATATAAGTAAGTAAGCAAGAAAGTAAGTAAGTAGCTAAGTACAACCTTAAGTAAGCACGTAATTCAGAAAGTAAACAATGCAATGAGTACCAAAGTAATTTAGTAGGTAAATAAAGATATTTTTGAGTCCCAAATGTTATGAATTTATGTACTTTTTGTATCAGCGATTGATTTCCATTGACCACTCCAGCGTTGGCTTTCCCAGTTTTTTTTCTGTCAGGAACACTATCATCATCTGAAGTATGTAGATGGAACAAACTTCGCGTTGCCCTCACTCAAATCACACTCTTATTTATTTTTGTTTTTAACCCTTCTATAGTTGTAAATCATCAAATTGATAGATAATAAACCTTGAAATTTTAATTTTTATACGCAATTTATCGAAAAATTGATCAACTGATATTACTGATATAATTTTCAATTTTCTTTTGATTCGCAACGATTTGCATCATTCTCAATGATCTAAACTTTAATTAGTTGGGTTTTAAAAGATCGAATTTAAAATTTGTCAATTATCAATTTGATGATTGACAATCGTAATAGTGCCATTTGTCTTCACTTTTGATAGAAAAACCAGTCAAACTTCTCAAAATCACTTTCAATTTAAATCTAAATAACTGTCAAATCCAGTATCGTTCAGATGTTAGCAAAATATTTGTTTTGTCAGTCATTCACGAGAACGAAAATATTGGAGGAAGTATAAAATATCGGGAGGCTTAAGACGTTTATGTAAGTCGGCTTTCCAGAAATACAACACAATATCACTTAAGCGCTCAAAAAGTCATTGGATGCTTCCAAGGGCTAAATAACGGCGTCCAGTGACCGAGTGAATGATTGCCATCAGTGATCACGAGTAACCACTTCTGATTTTAATACACTTGCTCGAAACATGAGCGGTAATGCCAAACTCATATAATTCAGTCAAGTTTTGCATTTGACAGCGTATGGATGCCCTTAATCACAAACTTCAACATTAGATTTACCTCTGCCACTTATTAAAATTCTTTTTATTTTCTATCTTTCAGAAAATGTTCCGTTTAAACGGGCGATTTTATGTAACACATAAAGTCCATCTGAGCCGGAGTCGTTCAAGGATCGAAACTTGGCCCCTTCCTCTGCAACTTGATGACATCTAACCAACCTGTCGCAACTGGATCGTCCAGTCTGGATGTAGAAACACTTCAACGTCACCATTACCGTTACTCACCGTCTGGAAAGTAGAGGCTCACATCAACAGACTCTTTAAAGAAGTGAAAGAGAACTGGAGTAAACCAACAGACAAAAATACTAAATGTAAAAGCAACTCCTGCGGCCACTAATAAGCTATTGCTTCCCAACCAATCTGATTCTCAACATCCAAGACAGCCATGAAGAAGCTTTAAGTGTTAATAGAAAAATACTTACTTGACGGAAACACTGCAGGAATAAACACCTCTACACAAAAGCAAATATTATATCTCTAGGTACCTAATCATCTCTGCAAAGAAGCAATAGTTGAGATTGAGAACATCCAGAAGGATGGCCACAGAGCAACGACAACCTGAGTCGAGGTGCTTCAGTGTGATGGATCCCCTGGACGATAACATTATCACGATGGACAACGAGGAATTAATTTTCTTCTACGCTGTCACAGGGTCATGTTAAAAGCCCTAACAATTCACACCAGAAAAACTACTAGACAAAAATTTTAAACTTAAAACTTACAAAGTTCTAAGGTTAGAATAAGTGTAATTTTTTCAATGTATCTAAGTAATTATAAGCCAAAGCGCTGCTAAGGGAGCCATCATGAGATTTGCACAAGAGGGAACTGGGACAGGGAAAATCATTAGTCTCAGGCAAAGAGACTCGATTTGTAAGTCCACAGAATCGAACCTTCTTGATATCCCAAGAGATGGTATGATTAAGAAGTATAACTTTGAAAAAAAAATTTCATGTGGAGTTAAGTACCAAAAACGAGTGGGTGGATGAAACCGTAAACTACACTCTTAAAGCAAACGCCATCAAGTGGTACACTGATGGATTAAAAACTTCAAAAGGGACTGGTGCTCGAATTTATGGGCCTAGAACCAAACTTTCAATACCGATGGGACAGTCTACAAGTCAGGCAGAAATTAATGCCATAGAAAAATGTGCCGAAAGAAATCTGGAAAGAAAATATAAAAACCAAAATATTGCAATCATGTCGGATAGTCAGGCCGCACTCAAAGCATTCAGCTCATATAGCATCAGCTCTAAACTGGTATGGGAGTGTGTAGACATGCTAAACGAACTGGGCAAACATAACTCTGTCACACTCTACTGGGTCCCTGGCCACGTTGGCATACAAGGCAATGAAGAGGCAGACTCCTTAGCAAAAATAGGGGCAATGACACCCATTACGGGACCAGAGCCTTATTGCGGAATAGGAGAAAACGTGATAAAACATAAAATCAAAACAGAAGAGGAGGTGAAAAGATCAAAAATCTGGAACGAACTCCCAAAGCTAAGACAGGCCAAACTTCTGCTTGGGCCTCACAACAAAGAACGATTCCAGTCCTGTATGAGCTTAAACAGGAACAAACTTAGAATAATAACGGGTCTCTGTAAGCTTAGGAGACACCTCCACATTCTTGGCTAGAGAACAGCGCCGCGTGCAGATTCTGCAATGCTCATGAGGAGACACCGGACCATATACTAGGCAGATGTGATGCACTCGTGCATCAAAGACACAAGTATCTGGGAAATCACCAGATAGAGGAGAGCGAACTACCCTCCCTAAAAACACTCCAAATACTCAAGTTCCTCAAGGAAACAAACTTGGAGAACGTGCTGTAGTATGAGCAACCTCATCCAGCTCTAGACGGGGGCACAATAGATCTTAATGGTCGCAGTGCACTTATACCCCAAATCCTTCATTCATTCATTCAAGCCAAATTGTATATTATGTTCAATTAAAGAAATTGAATTGAATTGAATGGAAACTTACTGTACTAAAAAATTATTTCTTTTAAAATATTTTTTTAGAATGTGTGGAAACGTAGAGACAAAGACAAGCTGTAGGTATTTTGTGACTCCCTGTACAGAAAACACTTTCTGACGAAGCGAATTCAATTTCATTAAATTGGTTTGTGTCTTCGCAAGTTTTTACAATAAAAAATATTCCCAAGAAACGAACCCTTCTTTAAATAAAATTTCTTGATTTCTTCACACCTCTTTGATTTTGTAACTCTAAATGCGTTCACGCAACAAACAAATTAAAAAACGTGACGAAAACGATGGGCGTTCTGAATTAAATTCCGTACTGCGCCACACAGCCATGCTGCCACGAGCTATGCTCTATGCTCCACATAATCAATTGAAATCTCTTCAGTTTTAGACATCAAGCAGAGATATTTATCTTATTGTTTCTTTTTTTAAACTGAGTCATTTTTATTTCATTTGTTTTTATGTTGTTTTTTATAGTTTCTGTAAAAGATTTGTAAGAAATGTAACTAATTAAAGATCAGCGCCTCTCTGATTGCAGTTGAATTATATCTGAAGTTTCTTCTAGTCGCGCGATTGCATTTGCCTGTGCCAATTTAAGAAAAAATAAACATAATTGTTGCACTCTAATGTGAAAATAATCTTATTATTTTTTGAATTCATATTTATTCTTTCAATAGCAAAAAAACGTATATAGATCCGTGTTAACGACATTTGGTTAAGAAGTTAATGTGTTTTTTTTTTAAATTAACGAAAATCCCATAAATTTATTGCATTTTTCGAAAAAAAGGTTTAACCTATAAGAATAAATCGTACTCTTTATTATATAACATAACATTTTAAAAGGAAAAGTGCTCGAAGAAAACTTTAATTTACCTACAGTGAAAACCTCTTGGAAAAAAAAATTAATTTAAAAGAAGTTCGGTTCTTTATTTAGAGGAGCATTAAAATATTTTTGGATTGTGCAATATAGTGAAAATAGTTTTTCAAGCAAAAACAAAAAAAACAACAACCTGAAATCATGCCGGAAGCTAATTTTAGTTTCTTTACACACGCACCTGTGGAACCGAAACATCTTCCAATTTTAAAAGCCTCAAGCGGCATCGGTGATACCGATGGATTTCCAGCATTCGATGTGGAGTCAGAAAACTATGCGGCGCCAGAGGATCCCAAATGGGGCTTCCGCATTACTGGCGGTGCTCAATTCCACATGCCGATTACAGTCTTTCAGGTGGGTTTCATGAGTTTTATTAGCTTTTCGCATGATTAGAAAAAAATGTAGCATAAACTACATAAATAAGCTTATTAATACGAGTATGTACAGACAAGATTTATGGTAATAATCGATTCTTTAGGCTTCGTTTTATAGTCGGATCAGTATAGGCTACTTAAGTGCCAATTATTCCAACTGTGGTTTACTTCACATTAATTATTTTATGTTTGGGTACGATTGGTCACGAATTATTGAAGTCGTCTCGCAATTAAAAATAATCTCATTATAGAATATTAATATCGGGTAAGACGCAGTGTTATCCCACCGTTTTTGTGCTATGCCCCACTAAAACATTTCCAAAATGCTTTTTCAAAATTTTTAAATGTTCACTAAAAAACTTAAATTATTAAAAGCTAGGAAGAAATGACCAAAACCAGAAAAATATGTTTTAGAATCCAGCGATAAATTTTCCAGATGGTTAACAATCACATCTATAGCTGTATCAGCCACTTCACATTTTCCAAAACATTGAAACCTGTCAAAAGTTGACTTGATTGTCTAAAATGTCAATAAGGGTAGCCAAGGCAAACATCTTCGTTTTTGCTTCCAGAAGAGTTATATTTTTCCTTGAAGTTACTTATTAAATGAGGCTAGTTTTTCGAAAAAACGACTAAGCTCACAAATGCTTTACAATCGACCGTTTGCAAATTTTGCAATTGCTTGAGAGAATCAAAAAGTTCCATAAATATTTTAAAATAGTATACTCACTCAACTCAACTCCCTCGTACCCTCATGCTCACATTTTGTTCTTTACAGAAGAAGAAGTTTGATCAAGCCAAGATTTAGTCCGGACTCTTTTCGAAAATAAATTAGTGCAATAGTAATTCATTTTTTCCTTCGCAATCTTTTAATATTGAAATCTAAAATGGATGTGAAATATCAAATTGTAAAATCGCCCCCTGAAAAATTGAATTGCCCCCTTTCGGGGTGTGGGTCATACGTTGGGAAACACTGGGTTAGAGGCTTGTGATAGATTATTTGTTTGTTTGTTGTTTTCATTTCACAGTTACCATTATCGTTTTGCTTGTCTCTTGTTTTGCATTTCATCCATTTCGCATTTAACTACCTTGCAATTTGAGTTCGCTTTTCTTTAATTAAAATAAATTGACAAAAATGACCAAGACTATGGGTTTTATTGCGAGAGTCTATTTAGAATAACTTCAAAATCTCTTCAATCTCCTTATACCAAAGAACCATACAAAAAACATGTAGTCATAATCACTGACAAGCATATAATCTGCCCGAAACCATGCTCTCAACGTTAATGTATCGGCTGCAACCAGGTCAGTGAGCATATACCTAGTGAATGATGACCGCATCAGTTATCGAGTAATACGTGACTGAATTATGCGAGTTTGGCATTACCGCTCACGTTTCGAGCAATCAAGTATACCAAAATTTGAAGTGGTTATTCGTTCATTCGATCACTGATGACACTCACTCACTCGTTCACTGAAGCGGTAATTCGACCCCAGGTGTCAATGAACTGATCCGATCAAAAACCTTGGGAAAATAATAGTTTGTTCTATACTATAGAAGTCATCAAATCTTGTCAAAAAATGAATAATAACATTGTATTCTTTGAGCTCTTATCATAATAACAAGAAAGATTGGCCAGCCAAGCGATTACATTTTGGTCATGCTTGAATTGATTAATTTTATCTTGTCATAAGTTTTTAATGAGATTAAAAGATATCAATGTTCTTAAAAAATATTTTCTTCTGGTTAGTACACATCAAAACAATAAATTATTATAAACTAAAAATTATTATGGTTTGATTTTTTATTATAAAGGGTTTTTCAAACGGGACGCTACAAAAGTAGAGCGACAGAGACAGCAATAGACGCCATATTTCTTGCCGCTCTTTTGACATTTCTCTTCAGTAAGTTTTGCCATTTCATGATGGAAAGATATACGAGCCAATAACGAGTCGCAATTATTAAAATTTACTATCGAAATTCGGAGTCAGTGGCCTCAACGTTAAGAGCGCTACGTCCAATTTATGGTCGTCATAATCGTCCTAGAAGATCAACAATTGAGCGTCTAGTGGAAAAATTTGAATCCACAGGCACAGTACAAAATGTTCCCGTGCCAGTGAGACAAAGAAGTGCCCGTGGTGTCGAGAATATTGCTGCCGCAGAGGCTTCAGTTGCAGAAAGCCCAAATGTGTCTCACACACGTCGTTCTCAAGCATTGGGCATCTCTGTGACGTCGTTGTGGCGAATTTTGCGAAAAAATCTTGGTCTACATCCTTACAAGATTAAATTGACGCAAGAACTAAAGCCGCTTCACCACCAGAAGCGTCGTATGTTCGTGAATTGGGCTGAGCAACAACTTGAAAATGATTCGGATTTTCATCGAAAAATCATCTTCAGCGATGAGGCTCATTTCTGGCTGAATGGCTTCGTCAATAAACAAAATGTGCGGTATTGGTCAGGCAGCAATCCACACGTACTCCATGAGTCATCATTGCATCCCAAAAAAATTACGGTTTGGTGTGGTTTATGGGCCGGCGGCGTCTTCTTCCGTGATGATCAAGACCGGCACATTACTGTGAATGGGGATCGCTACCGTTCAATGATAACCGATTATTTTTGGCCCAAATTGGATGATATGGACTTGGAGGACATGTGGTTCCAACAGGACGGCGCCACAAGCCACACAGCGAATGTCACAATCAATTTATTGGAAACCAAGTTCGGAGAACGTGTTATCTCACGTAATGGTCCAGTCGCTTTGACGCCGTTAGACCATTTTCTGTGGGGCTACGTCAAGTCTATGGTCTATGCCATCAAGCCAGAGACGATTGATGAACTTCGTATGAATATCGAACGTGAAATTGCAGCAGTATCGGCCGATTTATGCTTGAAAACCGTCGAAAATTGGGTTCAGCGTCTGGACTTCTGCAAGCATACCCGTGGTGGCCATGCAAAAGAAATCGAGTTTCATACATAATGGCATCAAACGTACTTTCACAGGAATAAGGAATTTCATTGATATCCCAAACCGTTTTTGTTTTATTTAAAAAAAAACTTTTGTAGCGCTATTATTGAATAACCCGATACTTTCGAGAATCCTATTTTTTCTCTTTTTTGCGTAGGTCGTTTAATATCGGTTTTCTTTTTTACCTCTTAGTTGAGTAGCTTCGTTCGAATTTGCATTAAACGATTTTTACAAAGACGATGTTTTAGTAGTTGTTATAAAAAATTGCTTTCCCATCATTTTAGATTCACGCATATTCTCTTTATCAACCAAAAAATTGGCAATTTACATACAAACATGAATTATTATGTACTTAAACATTTTGTTAAAAGGCTTTGTCTCTTTCTTATAAACGAAAGCCAACGACATAAAAGTCAAGTTATTTGAGTACCGTTGTAAATAATCAACAGGGATAAGATTATGCTTTTTTTGCCTTTTTTTGTGTGTTATCTTATGAAAGTATCAATTTTATACAAATACGTTTCATGTTCTCCTTATGCCAAAAATAAAGGCATATTTTATTTTTCATGTTTTGCCATTTTATCCGTTGGTGCCTTTATTTGATTTGTTGGTTATTTTTGCCTTTTTAGCAATTTTTCGCCGTTTTTACTTCAAAATTAATTGCTTTTTAGGATTAAACAAGTCTTAAAACATAAATAGGTATTGTGAGGGCAATTTTTTTGTTGAGCTAACATTAGTTTTTTAACAAACATTGACCAAAGCGCCCAATTTTATCCCAATTTCACACTCTAAAAATTGAGTTTACCTTTCTGAAAAATAATGCCCAAGAAATTTCTTTGGGCGGAAGATCCTTGATCTTGCAAAAGCCAGACTAACGTAAGACAGATGTCACACACATATAAAAACAATTTTTGCCAAAAATTTACAAGAAAACCGTTCCACGTTTTTTCATCTCTTCTTCTCTTTCCATCCAAACTTGAAAGAGCAACAATTTTTGCACCAAAAATTTCTGGGGTCAAGCTATTATTTTCATCAAGAACCAAATGGTCAAATATTCTCATACAACGAAAACTTGGTAAATGTATTTGGTTTTAAATGCAAATATGGAACTAAAAACTGCGTTGAGCAAGTACATAAATGCTGTAGTGATTGGTGACGTCAGCTCCGAAGTTCCCAAAATCAATGAAAATAATAGATGTGTAGAGTTTTTAAAAGGTAGTGTAGGTATATTTCGTTTAGCTTCTTTAAGGCGCTTCAAAAACTGTTGATATTCGTATCAATTTTATAATTCAATTAATTGATTAATTAATACGAGAGCAACGATGGCAAGGAGAAACAAAACGATCGAGAATACTCAGTTTTTCTTACACACAGTTCTTCTTTATTACAAATAATTAGCAAGAAGCTTGCTGATTGAAGTTTAACAACCAAAAGTGTGTACATATCGCGCCATCAGTGCAAAAGGGCGATAAGTCAAAAATTTAAATTTTTAAGTTAAATGTGAGGAAATGTTGTTTTTTTTAATTTCCTTTCTTTTGAGGGGCTTGTCGTTTTCATGAAGAGAAAAATATTAAATATATGACTGCTTATACCAACTTTGTACTATATACGACGACATATTGAACTGTTTCTTAATTTCCAATGCAAAACAAAGCTTACACAAAATATTCACCTTTTTTTAATTCAATGTTAATAATTCCAATGCAAGAAAAAGATGATCCAAAAAAATTTCATAAACCAAACTAATTTTCTCATTTTGAAACATAAAATCTATGCTAGATAGAGACATGTGCATTAAAATTCACTCCAAATACTCTTCGGACCCAATGCAAGACAGATTTATGTTGAGTTATCGCTTTTGCATTGAAAAACGCTTTGAAATCATAAGAGTCATTTTGAGGTGGCACTCCTTTATACTTTAATTTTATATTGTTTATATGAGTTTTATCAAAAACCTTAATTATTTATATTATTTTAACACAAGAAAGAAAAAAAAATTATTTAAATCACAAAAGTATATATAAATGTTCTTGTAATATAGCATCAGCATTCTGAAAAAATAATGTCACGTGGAAAGTTATAAAAAGTTTTAAGTCAGTATTTTGCAGTAGTGTTATCTCGAAATGGCATTTTTCGAGCTTCTATACAAACGGAGCTAAAGATGTTAGCTTATTACCTCTTAAACGATTTTTACTTTTTTTAAACTACTTATCTCTACACAAAAACTCTAGTTTTGATGAAATTTTTCTTAAATTGATATTTTCCCATAATAGTTCAAGTAAAGACAAAGCCAACGATTGTGTTTTAGGTGCCGATTTATCACAGATTTACATCACTTGATAGCTTCTTTAATAGCGATGATTTATTCTGGATGAGAGATCTCACCATTTGCACCTTTTTTTTATAGCAACGACTCACGCACATTTGAGATAAACCGAAATATGAAACCGAGCATATACGGATAGATGTTAGAAAACGAGACGAATCATCGATTACTTGACAAAATATGTTTGTAAGGTCGAGTTTTGTCACGAAAGTATAAGTTGCTTTTCTCGTCTTTCAAATTCTTCTGACTGAACATTGTCGACCGAATAATCCAATTTTGGCCTTTGGTCCGTTCTCTCGTTATCCGAGACACTTCAGCCCTTAAAAACTTATTTTGAAGTAACTGATTGTATTGTAGTGAGAATTTACGAAGTGCGAATCCCAATGAAAACCGACCACTTTTTTGGTAGGGCCGAGAGCCAATGAAGGACTTTTGTGGAGTCAGTCCTAGCTAAAACTTTTATTTCTGTAAAGAAGTATTAAGTTTGGTTACTAATTGAAATGAAAGTTGAAATAAATAACAAAAAGTAGTTATCATTTCCCAACTCTGTCTATATATAATAAATATATGGAATATTTGCTTACTTAAATTTTCTTCAATTTTATTTCATTAAAAGAGAATTAAAGCACAATATCTGGAGCTAAGTTGTAAACTTAAACATGATGCCAACCAATTGGTCGGAATTACACAAAAAGAAGTACAAAATTTTCAAAATTATTTGAGTTAATATAATAAAATATTAAGGGAGTATGTACATAAGTACAAACAAAATTGTCAATAATTTCTATCCACTAAAAATGAAGACAGCAAACTTAGCGACAAATGTTAGATATAAACAATTCAAACAAGAAAAGTATTTCGTGTTCATAAATATTCGAAAGCAGCCAGCCGCTAGATTTTTCTATTTTTAAAACATTTATGCCAAACGTCAAAACAATTAGCAGTTTTTTTTTTGTTTTAAATTTCAAAACAAAATAAAATAAAAATACGAATTATATTTCAGACACACGCCAATCGTAAATAAAAAAAGCAATCAAATATCGAGAAACCACACACCCGCCTGTTAAAATAAACTAATCAGTTCAAAAGACATCTTTCTATATCTTTGAAGCCAAAAGAGTATCCGTGGATATTCTTAAAAACGTTTTTGGAAAAACCAACGCGTTGCGTTCATTAATCTTTAAAACCAAAAACACATTTTACTAATGAACAAAGCAACTGCAGCGATCTATTTTGAAAAATCTATTTGGCAAACAAATAATATACAAAATAAAGAAAATATACGATTTGAAGAATGAATTTTCAAATACTAAAAAAATATTTATTTTTTTATTTACTATATGAACATTGAATGTACCATCAGTATGTTTTTACCATACTTTCATTTTCAAAAACACTAATTGGTTCAATAACCGACATTTCATAGGTCATTCACACCTGTTCGGAAACAGGAAACTACAACTAGGTAATATTGTAAATTTTAGTATAGCTAACCCTAATACCCCATTCAAAATCAGCTCCTAGGAGTGCAGCCAAACAAGATAAATAAAAATAACTAATAAATGCGAATATTTCAAAACATTTTAGTTTCCTTTCAAAATACAAAAACAAAGTATTCAAGAATTATGCGCCGACCCAAAGGCCCCATAAAGTAGGTTATGACGATCAGAACAATTTGTTGGGGGATCTTCGACTGAAAATCTTTCAATTTTCATTATTTTCTGTGTCTAGCTAATGGCTGGTCAGTCCGCTTCAAGACTTTTTCAAAACAACACTCGTCCGGATCTAAAAGAAATATTGAAGAAAATTTTTTTTAATTTTTATTCTTGGTAAAGCAAATTAATTTCAAAATTGAAATATCTCGATTAATGAATGTCGGTATTGTTATATTTTTGGCAAAAAAAAATAATTACGAAATTTCTGTGCTGGTTTTGTTTTTAGGTAACAGACGGTGGTCTGGCTGACAAAGGAGGCATTCGGCTTGGGGATATTATTATCGAAATCAACGAGATAGACGTTACAGATTTGCCATTGGCCAAAGTACAGGAAATTATAGATTCGTCGGCTAAGAAAATTTACTTGGTTGCTAGAGGGTAAGTGTTTCATGATATACAAATTTATTTTGTATAAAGTGTAATCGGATACAATATTTAAGAATGGAAGACGAAGAATTCACTGATAACCCACAAGAGGAAGAGAAGGCTATTTGTTTGAGGATTCCAAAACCCATGCCACCTCCAAAAGGTAAGTGAAATTCTGGAAATTTTAATATGAATCATGTGTTTTCTTTGAATTTAACAACATTAAAATGTTTTGTGTGATTAAAAAAATGTTTGCAAAAAACACCGCCGGAAAAATTAGTGAATCTTTTGAGTGTATAGTTCGTGCCACAAATCGGGCTACTTTTTTATATAAATACATTAGTTTTTTTCCCGTTTTAGATTTGGAAAAACTAGTTTTGTTAATAGCTTAGTAGATTGTCTAACTTGTCTTATTGAACGCAAAGTATACAATCCTTTATTTTTATAAGAGCGGTCAGACTGATGGCAACAACAACCACCAAAAGTTATGCAAAAAGAAAAGTCGTAGATTTCATTCAATATACCATATTTACAAAAACAAATCATGTAGAAATCTGAAAAGTGGATTTTAAATCTGAAATTGCTTATCCACCCAGTTATTGGTTGGTATCCTATTTTTCCACAGCCATAAGATATTTAAACGTACGGGAGCCTCCTCACCATAAAATTGTAAGAAAAAGCGAAAAGAAAAGAAAAACCGCGTTTCGACTGTGTAATAGTCGTGGTTTTTAGAAATTACAATCCCCTCGTGGCACATAAATTCATTATCGTACACTTTTCTTACATAGTTTCATTACTTAACGAATTTTGATAAAATTAAATTTCCCGAAAACTACTCCAAAAAAACGTAGAAAATGGTAAAAATTAAAATTGTTGAATAATTCACAAATAGAGAAAGTGCGCACACCGTAATAATATTGACAGCAGATATTATTTCCATATTAAAGGGTGTTCCCATTTAAATGTTTTAATTTTTAGTAGAAAGAATCTTATATCTGTTCTTACTTATCCAGCTCAAAATTCATGTAGTGTCTGAGTTTGCTGCTTTCAGCCATCTTAATCCATTGCTCTGGCATCTGTGATGCTTTGGTCTTTACATCAGGAACTTCAGTCTTCTTTGTCCTCTGAAACCTGGGGAATGGGATTTGAAGAGTTTCCTGTCAGGAGTATTGGTATTTATATTCCCTCGATGCGGTCGATCCATTTGAATCGACAAGTTTTGGGTTTCTGCACTTGCTGAAGGTCTGTGTGTGCTTAGAATAGTTTGGAGGAGTTTTTTTCCTTAGGGCCAAATTTTTAGTTCAGGGTCAACTTTGAGTTAAATCAGAGTAATCTAATCCTGAAAATATATTAACCCTGAGTTAACTCAAAAATAGTTTTTCAGATGAGGATTAACTTCATCTTTTAGTTGTCAAAAATTTAGGGCCGTCGATGTACGAAACTATGCATATCACCCTTCTACGTAATTCACGCATGAGAAAAGAGATGGCACCACAACGGAATTACACTGACAATGACTTTCACTTTCGAAGTCGAAATGGTGCCGCAGCTGAAAAGGCACTAGGTCGCTGAGTTAACTCACCAAAAAAGGTGAGTTAACTTGGAGTTATCTTAAACTGAAAAATACGTTTCTGGAATTGGCTCAAGTTTAACCCCGAGACTAGGATAATCTTGCACTGAAAAACTGCCCCATCGCGCATTAACAAATGTGATGCGACACAGCTGAATCTCTTTTCTTTGGATTCCAAGAACAGCCTGATCTGATGAATTGTACCACATGGTTGCTCTTAAACTCCCTTAAGTTAAGTCAACTTCTTTTCTACTGATTGGTGGAACTGGGTATTCATTGATTGTTTGGGTTTCATTTTTAACCTATTACCCACTCTATACATAAAACCCATTTAACTGCTGCTAGAAATACTGAACTTAACTCTCTGAAATAAGATCTAACCAGGGGACATAAAACTCAACCTTAAAGTCTTTAAGCTTTATAAGCTAGATTATGGGCGCATACGATGGTAAGGGTGATGTTTTGAAAAGTGACTTTGCTGTGGATCGTAGATCGTAGTATCTCGTGGGCTCGTATAGCATAATAGTTACTGCGTGGGACTGTCATGAGGAAGGCACCTAAAAACTTCCAACTCCAAGAATATTCGTTGTCGCAAATAAGTGATTCTCATCTTTGGACTAAGCGGGAAATTATGGGTACCCTCCATTCCTGCCAACAACCCGCACACAGGAAAGGTTGAGAGTTTTAAGTCATTGGGCCCTGGTTTTCCACGAGCTTGAATTATTTCTGACCTATCGACGTATACCTTTTCTTTCAAATAACCCCAAGGAAAGAAGTCCAAAGGTGTCAAATCACATGATCTTGGCGGCCAATTGACATCGCCACCACGTGAGATAACACGGCTATTCTGCTTATTGACGAATCCACTGAGGTGATAATCACTGAAGATGATTTTCTTCTAAAATTGATCATCCACTGTGAATAACTTCAATGCGTTGCTCGATTGTGTATCTTTCCATGATTCAAATTGTGTTGGTCCAAAATTGAGAAATGTCAAATGAAATGCAGAAAAAACTTAATGTTTAGGTGTGGTTCACATTCAACATCGGCCCTTTAAATAAGTACCTATCGTTTCTCCTAGATTGCGGTACGGATGTTTACCGTTTTCACTCTCAAGGTCAAGTCGTTCTTTTGAGTTATCATTCATAATCCTTTTTTTATCACGACGATACAAATACAACCCCTTATCCCGAAGGCAGATGTTTTTTAGCACTAGGATAGCACGTCGGATTTTCTAATGCTTGTAACCCACTATACGGGGATGCGATTGGCTCAAAAGGAGTTTCTCGACCACCATCCCTTTTTCCGAACAGTAAATTTGTCATGATGATGGCTTTAGAGTGCCAGTTATAGCTATCATTAAAACTCATCATTGAACAATTTGCTCTACAGTTTTGAGACATTTAGAATACAAACTAAAGCTCAAGACTTAACTTACATTATGTACATTTCTAGCCAAACTAAACTAAGCAATGATCGTTGATAAGGAAGTTCAATCCTTGAAATAATAAAACTCATTTTATATGAAAGGTTGGACCTTAGAACCAGGGACTAAATTGCCGCGTCAGTGATCGATTGAGTGAGTGAATTCAGTGAACGAATAAACGAGTAACCACTTAAAGTTTTGGTATACTAGATTGCTTGAAACGTGAGCGATAATGCCAAACTCACACAATTCAGTCAAGGATTGCCTGATAACTGATGCGGTAATTCGGCCCCAGACTTTGGCATCAAACGTCTAAATGTCTCAAAATTAATCATCAAAACTGGTGCCTAATTATACTCGAATGGCTCTCGTAAGGTGTTCAATAGGTTGTTTGTAGTTTGGTCTTACATGTAAAGACACCACTACAGCACTGATCTTATCCACAATCTTTTCTCTTAATGTAAAAATTCTTCCTTTTCCTTTTGAGAGAACCTTAATTAGAACAATCTTTCGAAGCAGGATAATAAGTGGTAAAATCCTATTCTACTTCCACCTGTTGACCAAGGGTGACCCTTGTGTTCTGCGTTAGCATATAGCTCTATGTTTAATCGTTCAAAAGGGCCAATATAGCTTATCATCTTTAATCAATGATTATTGGGATGAATCCACATTCAATTATTTATTATCTGAATTGTTAATCGGCCAATATTGGTTGATTAGTTCCATTAAACCAGAGCTAGTGAAATACTTTTTATAGATTTAACCCGTTATTGTTGGGAACAAACTGGCCTAATGTCGCACCATAACTTACCCTAACAAAACCTAAGAGTAAAATGCCTTTAATTTAAGTGTGGTTAACACTGTTTTTACCGACATTGAAGCTTTTCTTGGTATTTCCTGCTATTTTTGTTGAGAGTTTCACATTCGAATTAAAGAGTTTTTTTCAATGGAAACCGTACAGAATACTTTAATAACAATTAACCTTATAGATTTTTTTTTCGGATAAAACACCAACAATTAGAGTATGCTACTATTTAATTAATCAGGAGGCTCCTTAAGTGGTACTTACTTATTTCTTGTACCCATTTCTAAATTGCAAGCTTGGAAAAACTAAATACCAGGGCCTTTATTTAAAAACTATAAGATTAGTTCTTTGTAGATTTTGACTATTGCATCAAGCATCATAGATATGAAATAGCAAACGTGATACAAATTTCCCAGTAAAATTTATATATTTACTTAATTTATTAACTTTTGTATATAAATGCCCAACAAATTAAAAAAATCCAAACTCTGTAAATAATGCTTTGTTTTTTTTTTAATTTGTTTGTTATTTTAGAATTTACCCCTACCCCATTGCTTGGCACAAGAGTCTGGCATCCTATTATGTGGCAAGAACCTCCACCACCCCCAAAGGAGAAGAAACACAAGACCAAAGTTGAAATAGTCGATGGCGAAGAAGTTGTGATTGAACTGAGCGAAGAAGAGAGTTCCGACGAGGAGGAGGAGGTGATTGTCATTAAATTCCTTTGTTTTTTTTTCATCCTATTTTTTTTTTTTTTAATTGATTAACAATTTTAACTTTTATCCTTCCCAATCATTTAACAGGAGCTTCCACATCACAGAATTATTCGAAACATTAGACGTTTTTTTACTGAAAATAAAGATAACAGCGATCTAAGAAGCCGTACGATTGAGGATATGCTATTAATTTTGCCCGGTGCTTCAAAAAATAAATAGATTTATTTTCTCTCTACATTGTTTTGAAATTTTTTTTATAAACGCTTTCTAAATGTTACTAATAAAATTTATTTAAAATCAACATTGGACTAAAATCTTTCCCTAACCGCATTCAATTTTAAACAATAATTGTTTTTATTTGTAATGTCTGTATATAGCAAGTATTGAAGAACGACTTCGTGAAATGCAACGTAAGCTATCAGAAATTGCTGAAATTCCCAAAATTCTCTCATCAACCCTTGAAACTGTGTCTCAGACATTTGAGAAATTCCTTTCTCCTGAATCAGGTTCATACAAACAAAGCTCGTATGAAAGCGATGAAATGGATTCGGTGAGCGATGAACACGATGAAGTTTTATCTGAGCCTGATAGTCTAGAATTGGAGTGCAAATACAAGGACTTAACTCCTGAGTCAGATTATGTATCAGAAACTCATGATTATGATTTGAATGAAACGGAGACCAACGAAGACTACGTAAGTGATGATGAAGAACAGCAATATACTTGGAACTCAAGCAATGTACCCGAAGTTAATATTGAAGAGACTGAAGAGGAGAGAGAACCAACAGAAGAGGACTTAATCAGGCAGGAAAAACAAGAGAAGGTAAGTGTAAAAAAAAAGTGTATCCTTTATGTCGACGTACACAAGTTTTTTTTTTAAATCAGAAGTCAAGTCGTCACTGATAAATAAATTTGTGTTTAATTTCTGAAAAAAAGTAATAATCAACGAATCTATAACACGACTACAAATAGCGAAACTATGGGGGACTATAATACTAAGTACAACAATACTAAGTTTACAGTTTTAAAACTCACCAATTACGAGTGACACAACTCCGAAAACGGTTTGAAGCTTGGCTTTGGGTGGGCAATAATAGGATTAAATGTGCGAGACAACAGAAATTTAAAAACGGAAAACCATGATTCCTATTGGTCAAGTATAGATACATTAAAAAATAAGACATTATGAATAAACATTAACAATGGAGACGCAAGTGGGGATAAATTTATACGAACACGGGATCGGAGTTAGGCATAATATGGAATGCCAGGAAATTAAAAATGATTTCCTATTCTTCTTCTTCTATTGGTAGACTGAACGTGTTGTTTAGGATAGTAAACTGGTAAATACTGTTGAGAGGGCCCTAGAACAACCTGCAACAAATTTTTTAATTTTGGATTTCTTAAAAGGGGGGCCAGAGCAAGGATAGTTAGAATTTTTTCAATTAAAGTGTTTTTTCGGCTTCAAATCTACAATTTTCAATATTTTCGAATGAATCCTTAGAACAATTTGATTCAGGCGATTCTGCACTTGGAACAAGTTTAAGATTTTCGATTTTGGCAAAGAAAGGCTGGGGGAGATTTTTTTTGAAAGTTTTAATAATAAAAAAAAATTTAAGAAACGAAAGCTTGGAACAATTTAGAAGAGCCCTACAACAACCTGGAACAAGTTTTCAAATTTTGGATTTCCCAAAAGCAGCCAACCAAAAAAAAGCCAGAGCAAGGATAATTTATATTTTTCCATTTAAAGTGTTTTTTCTTCTTTTTGTTTAAAAAGATTATTTTTATTTTCCTTGTTCAATTTTTTTAACATTTCTTTTCGAAAAGGGGGACTCAATTTTCTTTTAATATCGTAAGAATTTTGTTTAAGGTTTAAAATCTCTAAAACTTGCTTACATTAACTTGGGGTTAAATTTAAACTTAAAACCTATTCAATCTTCCTTAGTATATTTTTGTATTCTACTTTCGGTTCAATGAATATCATCCTATAGGCATTTTTGTTTTTTTCTACCCATTGATTTCAAAAAGGGGGTGCCAGAATAAGGACTTTCATTTAATTTCGCAAATAGCGTTTTTGAGCTATAAATTCTTTGAGTATAGATATTTTTAAATAAAATTTCGGAACAATAAGATGTAGTCAACAGTCTTTTTAGAGGATTTTTTAAAAATTGATTATTTCACTGTAAGGGTGTTTTTTTGAAAATTTGAATAAAAAAAATATATTTTAAGGAATCAGGATTTTTGTCATATTGTATATTTTTTTTATTTTGAAGGGGGGCCCGTGGGGAACAAAAAAGTGAGTTTTGGTTGAATTATTTCTTTAGTTATACTTAGATTTTCATGAATTTTTGGTATATGCTACAAAAAACATAGTTCTGCTTGGAACAACTTTTGGATTTTTGAATTTTGTAAAACGGAACAAAATTTGGGACAGTGTTCAAAACAACAAGAACAATCTGGGACAACTTTCAAATTTCGATTTTTGAAAAAAGGGCGGTCAAAAGCGGTTTTGTTGGGCTTAAACCCCCATCTTTTGATATATTTTTCAAAAAAAAATTTGGAACAAACCCGAAACAATCTGGAACAATTTTCAAAAACAACCAATTCCAAAAAAGGGGGGCTAACTTCACACTCTCAACATAGGAACATGTACGTGTGACCCAGTCGTGCATTTTATTGTTTATCAAAATCGTTAGGCCGTTGTTAAGACAAATAAGCTTTTCCTTGACGGTTTTATGGTACCATTATTTTTGAAGATATCACTTCCCCCTCTGGAGATATACAGAAGAACCTTAAGTTCAAAATTTTAAGAAAATAGCTTCAGTGGCTTTGGCTATAGGTCGAGTTGAAGACAGGCCGAACTGAGCGAACCACTTTTTTTGACTTCTTTATCATTTTAATTTCATGTTTGATTGTAATCTCGAAATTTGTTCTGCATGAATTCAAAACTTGTCCTTTAGTACCTGCTTACATCGCAAGTAAAAATTTAAATAATTAGGGCGATGTAAAAAAAATATAAAACATTTAAGGAAACATTTTGATAGCCCAGTTAGAATAGACATTAAAATGCCAGAGAAAGGAACAAATTTGTAACAGGGTGATTTTTGGTACGCACTTTGGGATAAGTGTTACCTACAATCTGAGTAAAGTCCTCAGTTATAACTTATAAGTGGTTAAAGGTCACGAAAATTGGTTTTGACATACTCGTATATCTAGAAAACGGTAAGTTTAAAAAAAAAATTATTTTAGAAACAGGTAGCTGAGGTGATTTCCCATAAAAAAATTGCAAAAAAGTTTCTCTGTAACGTTAACCGTTAAGAAGTTACACTACTTCAACTATAGTACAAACACGCACCTGGCACCTACCCTCTTATACCAGGCTAAGACTCCGAAATACTACATACATTGGCCCATAAATCGAGAACCAGATGTCGGAAGCTTACGCGACAATTCTCATTGTAATAAGCATGCTTGAAATCATAAGAACATATTAAAATTTCAGTTCCCCCTCTTCTGCACTCTGTGGCCGAGAAAAGGCTGATAGGTCACAAGGTCAGTTGTATAGCTGGGAATTGGAAGAAAAACATATATTTTATTAAAATATAACGATTGGTGCCGATGCCGACTATTAAACATTTGTTAATAAGAATTTCAAGTTAACAAATGTATAAAAGCTAGCACGTTGTTATCCGCTGTTTATTAAGTTGGGGGGTAGTTTTTAAATTTTAGATTTTCATAAAGAAAAAATTGAACAATTTTAAAAAATATAAAAAAACTTGATTTGAAAATTTTGGTAAAAAAAACTATTCAAATTTTCAAAAATTTCAAAAGCTTCTTTATGAAAAAAATATTAAAATCAGAAATACTCTCTTGAAGAAAATCGAAATTAAAACAAAAAATTTCACTAATAACCAAAAAATAAAATAAATAAATTAAATTTGGTGGCGCAGCATCTCGTGGAGAACCAGGGCCTAGTGACTTACAACTCTCAACCATTCCTGTGTGCGTGTTATTGGCAGGAATGGAGGGGACCTACAATTTTTTGCCGAGTCCGAAGGGCTAGAAAAGAAGCACATATTCATGACAAGTATACTTTTGGAGGATTTGTCAGTACCTCGCAAGAGGCAGTACCTCGGAAAAATGGTTTCCTTTCTAAAGACAGCTTTTACCCAAAGTAATTTATTGATTTTTTTTTCAAGAGGAGCTGTTTATAAGACAAATAAGATTTTGTAAAGTTGTTTAAGAAAATTGTGTAGCAGATACCATTATTTTCGGTTCTACAAAATACAAAATTATACCAACCTTTTAAGAAAATCGGTCCAGGTAAAACAAAATTGTTGAAAAATTTATTTTCTTCAACTTTGTAATGCAATTAGAAGATTATTCTGTGAGGCAAAAACTAAAAAAGCATACTAAAGGCATTTCAACTCTGCATTCTATAAAAAATTGTTGTATATGTACAATAAAAAAAAGATAATTAAATTTCCAATAAAGACAAAATAACAATTCTTTGTATAATGAACCATTTCCGAGATATTGGCACTTCTAAAAGTGGCACCTGATGAATAAAAAACAACTCAGCTATCATTTCCAACCACTAAATTTTTTCGATATTACTTTGCAAAAAAAGAGCCAACGCCAACTTTTCTATACAATAACTTAGTTTTTATCAAAAAATAATATGCATATTTTATACAATTTACAAACATTTTGATATTGTTTTGCAGATGGAAAAATTAGAGAGATCTTGGCCTTGGGCTGATCGTGAAAAGATTATATACAGGTTAATATTTTTTGTTTAAATTTTGTTACCATAAAATGAATAAAACTTAATGTTTTCTTTATTTTAGACAATCAACTTGTCATCTTGTACCCCGGCAACCACTTGGTATTGTTGAAGACAGGTACTTTCAATTTTTAAAAGTTTATTGAATCGTTTTGATAAAAATGTTATTTTTCTCTTTAACAGAATCAAACTCTTAGCAAAGCAAAATCTTTCAGCTTTATATGAACGAAAGCAATCCGATTTTTCTGATTTCTAATTTTTATAATTATGTTAACTAACCGTTAATAATTATTAATTTGGTTATTTTTTTTTCTGCCAAAAACATAAAACCATGGTGTTCAATTTGAAAATTTTATTATATAAAATTTATATATTTTAGTATTAAGCTTTGAAATATTTTCTCCCTAAAAAATATAAAGGTTTTAACTCATTAATCTTTGGTTTGAATAAAAGTTATTCCAATAATAAGGTTTTTGTTTAATTCAAAGAAATAAAATAATTAATCAAACAAATTAAGGTCCTGAGATGATTTTTCCAATGTCATCAACCCGTAGAGGGGGAAAAAATTATTTTATTCTAAACCACACCCAATGTTGACATTTAAAAACAAATAAATTTAAAAAATCTATTTCTAAAATAATTTTATTTAGTTTTATATTTATAAATATTTTATTTTAATTATTGAGGTTTCAATGATGCAAGTAGAACATCAACATATGAGTCATATTGAGACAGGAAATAATTTCCAGCAACTGGATTTCCCATATGGTATTTTGTAATATAATCCCTGGTTTTGATATTGGCTCTTCCCTCACGAGTTCTATTTAAATTAAAAAAATATTTAATTTGAATAAAAATGATTTAGCAATCATTTTCAATGTATTACTTACGTTTTGGAAATAAACCTATCAGTTGGAAAAACACCCTTTTCTTGCTTGAAAACCCAGAATATGTATCTGTGAAGCCCGGAATCTTTTGGTGGTCCAGCACCAACATATTCAACGACAGTCTGTCCTTTGGACAAATCATTTCCAGGAATATTAATTACTGACCAATGTAGGAGTTCCCTAAGGATTGGTTTTTCACGAGATGGTGCATCTGGATCGACCATTACAATAGCGTAAATAGCATCAGCTTCTGCTTCCCATGTGACATTTGGAACATCTTTAACTTGAGTTGGAGTTAATTCCTTGCCAAGTTCAACTGTGACACCAGAAGGATAAGTTACCTGAAATATTAACATTTAATTATTTTGTTCTTTTTTACTATTATAATAAAGTAGAACTCTTACAGTTGCGATTTTTGTTGGAACAGAGTCAACAACGTCGGGAATAATTCCATTACTATCCATATTTGGTGTTAAGTTATGTATGTTGTCTCACTTGGGAAGCAAAAATAAACTAATTTCAAAACAATTGATTTGAGTTTTTATATAAAATAAAGGTTATACAAAATAAATAGAAATTCTGATTAGATACGAAATAATTTTTTGAAACGTCATGATGAGAAATCACTGCTGACTACATTTTGGACTTATCATTGCATTTGTTTTAATGTTTCACAATCGCGTCATCTAATCTCTTTTGCTCGAGTTGTTAATTCTGCAAAAATATAAAAATACTTAGCCAATAAGTAATCTGGTTAGTTATGAAAATATAAAACAAATGAGTAAGACATTTAGTTTAGCAACATAAACACCATGATAGCAAAAGCGATTCGCAACAGGTGCCGTGAAATCGGCATTATTTCAATTTTTTGTGGAAATAATGTTCAATTGCATCTTTTTTAAGGGTCGATGTTATTGCCATAGCGAAATGGCAATAGAAATAGTAGAAAGAAATGAAATAATGTCGAATTCCCTCCAAGGAGCTGGTATTTGTATGCAATATAAGCACGATATTTTCTGTCATTCCTATATTTGAGATTGGTTTTTGAAAGTGGATTTAAAGCATTAAAAAAGAAAAGGTAAATGAGAGTAAAAGGGGCGTGAGAACACCGGGCTGAGGGTGGATGGCCTAGGCAGCACCCCCTTTCCCATCTTTGTCGTGAAGGATAGAAAAAGAAATTATTATCAATATTACATAACATTCACACTTTAACGAAAAAAGAAAACTTTATTTTACCACAAAATGATTACTAAAAGCTTATGCTTCATTTATACATACTCGTAATTATGTTTATTAGGGTGTCATCTTCGATGGACTTAAATCTAAATGAGGAAAAAATAATTCCCTAATTTTTAAAAAAAAAAAAATTTTCATTCCCTTTAGTCGCTGTAGGGACTATTTTAATTTCCTTTCGTGTAATATTTCGCCCCGCTTGGACAGGAGGGGAAATTAAAAAAAATACATCAATTAGAAAAAATTAATAAAAAAAACAACGGCAATACATACAGTATTATATTGTAGCTTTTTGAAAAGCCAGAAACCTATTCTTATGATTTATTCCTTTAATAAATATGTTCAGAAAGAATTGTTTTCAAATGAAAAAATTCAAAAACAAAAACTTGAATTGTTCTTCAAAATGTTGAGTTGAAACAATTTTGTTACATAACTGTTGTTTAAAAAAAACTGAGCTTGAAAATAAAAGCTGCAAAACAATACTGCAAGTGTAACTGTCGTTTTTTAGTTAATTTTTTTTTTATTTAATGTATTTTTTTTTATAAAATTGCCCTCCCTGCTGGGGGGAAATATTACCGCCCTTTCGCGGGGATTTTTTTTTTTGAAAATCAAAAATGGCGGTGCTAACTTGTCATTGATCCAATTTTGCAAATCAAAAATTTTTGACATATCTTCATGTTTCGATTGTCCCAGAATTGGGATCCTCCATTTTTAGACAGATGTTCTTAATGATTAGGAATTCTAATCTTGTTGGATACAGTTTACAGTGGATTTTTGTAAAAGAACTCATGTAAGTTGAACTGAACTTAATTGCGTATGATACAAGTCCCTCACTACGTCACTGATGAGTTAAAGTGAGTAACCCGGACGAAACGCCAATTTGTAGGACTAAAGGCCATAAAAAGCAATTTTGAATCGATGTCTGTGTTTGTTTTTACGCTCATAACCTCGTAAGCAAATTTCACCACAATAGAAACTGTTGACTAATTGACCCTTAGAACAATTTGAAACGTAGTTTGAAAAAAAAATAAAATTGAAAAAACAATCGTATACTAAAGTAATTGATCTTTATATTCAATTCTGGAAATAATTTAACCTAAGTGTTAATTATTGATATATATACATAGATCCTGAAATTGTGGGGTGATTTTCTGCCAATATTTACATTGACAGATTCTGTTTTTTTTTTCAATTAATTCAGGTTTAATTATGTGATGTGGAGTTGGACTCTGTCTAATTAGATAGCATTTAACTTATAACATTTACTGATGGCTACGAAACTGCTCGAAAAATTTAAAACCTTAAATAGTTTGAACTCTCATTGGAAAAAGACCCTGGGGGTGACCCACACTGGTAACTTCCCATTGGTGCCCAACAGTTTATGGCAGATTTGTAGTTTTTTCTGGTTTTAAAAACAAAACTCATGCCGAATTTTTTTGTAAATCGTATCATTTATTCATTATAAGCTAATGTGTAAAATTAAACTAACGCAAAGCCAATGTCATTGTTCGTTCTAAAGATATTTGAGACGAAATCTTTTTTTCAACAATTTTTAGCTGTTTTTTTTTTTATTAAATAAAAACTGAAAGTTGATATGTTTTTAGATATTCTTACCAATTCATTATGACAACTATATGTCTTAACCCAAAGTCGATAGCATTATTCGTTCTCGAGATATTCGAGACTAAAGAAATTCAACAATGTTGTTTTTAAATTGCTATAGAAAAAAAACCAATCGTTGAATTGAAACTCCTTTCCATAAAATAAAATTTATCCAAAGTCAATATCAAAAAAAAGCGTAAGAACGTTCAAACGTACGAACGTACGAAGTCTCTAAAAGAGTTGGATTCCGGTTCAAGGGAGTTTGACACGTGAAGATATGTCAACATTTTTGATTACACTGTGAAGTTAATTATCTTTTCGATTGGCAATCCTAAAGCGTTCGGAACGCGTGTAAACTCTTCTATTGGCATTCAGAAAAGAACAGAAAACGATTCGGGATCTCATTTCAAATTCGAAACCAGAACTAGTCACACATTCAAACATATAGTTGTCAAAGTGCTGTCAAATATTGCAAAAAGCAAACTTTTATATCGTTTTCCTTTTGCCACAAGGGATTCCCATCAGTAATTGCTCATTTTTCGTGGCAAATAGAACACTCCAAACCAACACCAAATTGAGAACGAAAATTCAGCTACTCATTGTTTTCTTCATGTAAATGGTACAAGAGTTTTCAAAAGAAAAGCTCACAGATCTCTAACCATTTTAGCTTTCAAAATAATTGTAAGGAGAAGTCATCTAAAATGCATTTAAATCAAAATTTTCAAAAGAATTTTCAACCTATATTCTGTGCATAATATTGAAAAATTTTTGTTTTGGCCATTGAATTAATAATTTACCCTTAATTAACAAACTGTAGGTCTTAATATTTAAAATGATTATATTTGTGTGCAAAAATAATTGTTTTTCATTTTTAGGCCTACCGTTTATTAATTCAGTGAAAGAAACGAAAAGTAACAAATCGCAATTATGGGTGCGTAGAATAATGAATTAACCATTGCTATGTTTTCGTATGACCATTTCAGTGCATCCCCTGCAATTACAGTTCTACCTTTTAAGATTAGACTAGATTAATTTCAAACTTTTTAATAAACAAAATCAAGCTTTTTCTGCCTAATATTTTTGATGTAATTCCATGGCATCGATGTTCATTTGATATGGGGCTCAACTATGTAATTCGATTCTACAGTAAAAATGTTCGAATTCGCAAAATATCCGCTCGCTTATTTTTAAGCAAGCGCTTATAAAAGGAAATAAAACAGCGATTCTGTGACAAAAAGCCGGACGCAGTAAAATTGTATCGTACTTACATATTACCACTCAAAATAAGCATTGAAAACAACTTTCGAATGGATTCAAAATTAGAACAAAATTACATTGTAGGCCCCATTTTAATTCAGCAATTTAGTACTTGGTGTGTTGTAGATGACCCTCCCTTATCGGACTATGCTTCCGCTTTGAAGAAGCCATTGCTTAATCGTATTGTATTATAGACGGCAAACTACCAGGAACATTTTTCTGTAGGCGCAATCAGAGAGCATTGCTAAAATAAATTTTATTTTCAGCATTTTTCTTCAAATTTTGTGCACGAAATTACCCTCATAACGCTTCCTCTCCGTACCAAAGCACCATTGAAGTTGGATGGAACTCGAAAGTTCTTGGCTAAACCGTCGACGTAGTAGATGCAAAAGACACCTCCAAAGCAAGAACATCCAATAATGCGATGGGAGGACTTCAAAATGTTTTTTCGTAGGTACGCAGTGCACAAGAATTCTCAACGGAATTGGTCACTTATGAGTAATGACCGAACCGAAATTAACATTAATTGATTTTATTTCACAAAGTTTTTCAAGCACATTCGAAAAGGAAATCACAAATCAAAATGAAATGACAGATCAAAAATATAGAATAACGTTTCGAAAATTGTCACTTTACTTTGGTGTGTGTGTAGTTTCGTGTGAATCCCTCTTCTCTTAAAATAGGGATATTAGAGATTTGATCCCTGACACACAGAAATCGATTTTTTTAGACTAAAAGGAAAGCAAAATCGATCCGGGGATCAAATAGAGATCAAAAAGATCGATTTTTTTGGTCTAAAAGAAAACCACATTAGTTAAAAATAAGTAAATGTCACACATTTTACTGCTTTGAAGATCAATTATTTTCCGTTTAGAATATTCTTTCCACATTTTTTTTTTTTTGAAAATTATCATACTCGTCCATATCTACCTTTGAAGTCGCACAAATACAGGGATATGAAAACTCTAGAATCACACTGCATGAGCCTGTTTGTTTTATTGACGTTCCGCATCGGACAGTTCTACCGAATTGCCAATCGAAAAAGTCAACTTATTCAACCTATTCGGAACAAAACCAAATTTTAAAGATGAAATAATCTTAAGTCCGCATAAGGTTTTTGAAAACAATTGACCATAACATCTTATGTTGTTTTAAGATATTTTACCTTGTGTTAATACATGATTTCCAGACATAAGATGAAACTATTTTGCCTTATTAAGGGGGAAAGGAGTGAGATAGCAGGATAGTGATAAGATAGAACTGTGCGCCTCAAAAATGGCATTCGATTCACTTGAAGAATTGAGATCACTTTAAGTCGACTTAAGATACTTTAACTTTACAATAGTTGAAACCACAGTTAGTACCCCAAAATCAGTTAAAATTGTTGAACCAAAAATTAAGTATATTTGTACAATTGTTCCTTAGGATTGTTTTGATATTTTTAATAATTCAAGATGGCTTTTCTTAGAATAAAGATTGCCTTGTTTCAGTGCACGTTGGAAAATATACATTTATATTTACAAAATTAAAAAAAAGTTTTTGACCATGTAGGTACGATCTACTTTTAAGTATTCTTATTTTTGTTCTGAAGAAAAAAAGATTACCAACTGTTTCCGTCAACATTCGGTTTGTCCAAAATTATTTGTATTTGTGTGAATCTTTTCTTATAAATAAAAATCAATCGTTGTGCGTTAGTTATTGACCGGTGGGTGTTTCTGTGAAGTTTAGTCAAAATTTGACTTACGGTCTAACAGCAAGATGCAACATCGCTCCCTCAGTACTCTTTATATATATAAAAAAATCCAGAATTTTAAATCAAATTAATTTTGAATTTCTTTTGACAATACAAAATAAAAAAATAGTACTACAGTCGAATCTCTTTTCACCTGCATTCAAATAAAACGAGTTTTTTTAAGTTCGGAATGGTTTGGTATTTATAAAGATAGATGGTTGCTGGGAAAGTTCTGTGCTTTCTGCAAAAAAAAAAATGCAATTAAATGTAGAGAACATCAGTATCGTTTTCTATAGTTTCCGACAAGCATCGGAATTGGTCCGAAATTAAATGGATTTAGCAAGTTGCTAACAGATTGTCTCTTTGTTAACCTCAGAAACCACACAATACCGGTCGATTTTGAAAATTGCTTTATGTGGTCAAAAACTGTTCAGCTATTTTGCCACCGGTTACCTTAAAAGTAAATTTGTTTGTTTGTATGTGTGAAATTATTTCTTAAGCCTTTGATATTTTGTACTTTATAATTTATTCTGCAAAACTATAACTAAAACCTTAACTACTATCGAATAAAATATTTTGAATTCTAATTTTTTTTTAATATTATGATTTTTAGAAAATTATGTGCAAAAATTAACTTAAGGTGCTTTTGTTGTTGATGGTGGTCCACCTAGTTGAGCATGAAGAACAGGAACATAGTCATCGAATTGAGCTCGGAAGAAGTTTCCAGCAACTGGCAAGCCAAGATTATACTCTTTAATAAGATCACGTGTCTTCGTGCCTGGACGGCCTTCCCTTGAACTAAATATTTGTAATAATTTAATGTTAACGTACATTAATTAATTCGGAGAAAAGATAAATAAACCAATTATGGCTCACCTATTTGGAACAAAAGTGTTGTTTTCATTGATATGTGCCTGTTTAAAAACAAGGAAAATATAACGGTGCAATCCAGTTCCCTTTGGTGGTCCAGCGCCAACATAATCGAAGACTATTTTTCCCTTGGAAATGTCTTTACCGGGAATATTAATAACCAGCCAATGTCGGAATTCTTTAAATTGAGCTGGAGCATCAGGATCGGTCATAAGAACTGTATAGTAGGCACTTTCATCAGCATTCCAATCCAAATTTGGAATAAATTTAACTTGTTTTGGGGTGAGCTCGTTTCCTAATTCTGCCTTAACTTCACTGGTATACGTGACCTTATTTATATAAAAAATTAAAAGTAATTTATCTACTAAAATTAAGGACAAACTTTAAAGGAGTTGAAAATAAACACAATTCTGGAAATAATGGGTAGGTAATTTCATAAAAAAACTTCAAGCCCTAAAGCCTTGAACTTTATTTCTTTAATATTTTCGTGATAAACTTTATCACAACAAGTTTCATCAAACTACTTTTTATCTGCAATCCATTTGTATCGACTAGGCTTGTATAGAAACTCTGTTTCAGCTATGACGGAAGTTGAGAAAACATAAATGTTTTGTATAAAATCGGGATGTTCATTTTTTCGATAAAATTTTGTCAATTATTTATACTCATAATTTGTTGCAATATAGAAATAATTTATTTCTATAAGATTAAAATCGTAAGAAAAATCAATTTAAATTAGTTCTGAATTCATTTTAAAATCACGATTATCAATACGAAAATTAAAATCACTTAAGTTGAGGAGATATTATAATTAGAATTTAATTGTGAGAAAGACTTGCAACTGTTGTATAATTGACATATTTACTTTATAAAGAGTAAAACTTTTTGTTTATCATATAGTATATTATATCCCACCAGCAAATATTAAATTGAATATAATTATACAATAACATTGAATTCTTTACGAAAGAGTAAACAAAAAGAGGCCGATAAATCCAGGTACTCTTATTGCTTACATACGAGTATTTATTTATATTCACTAATAAATATAACAAAATTGAACCTGTTTTTGTCTAACAATTGAACAACAAACAAATAAATTTAGACAAATTCACGCATTCCTTACCTGAAGGACTTCATTTGGTGCTTCATCAATTACATCAGGTACCACAGAATATTCTTCCATTTTTGATTTTACCAATTCTGCACTACCAAAAGTGTAGCCAAACAAAAAAATACACACAATTAATTTAATATGGTTCATCTTTACTTGTAATGAAATCAAACACAACTATTAAACAATTTGATTTGAACTCACCATTAAAGCTAAATTTACAAACAAAAAATCTCAACAGACTCACTCAAAAAATTAATTTAAATATAAATATTTGAGCAAGTCAAGGTGTTATGCCATAAAAACTGGTTTCTGGTATTAAGGTAAGATATTGGTATGAGATAATATTTTTAGCTTGTGAATTGCAACGCCGGCTAAGGTAAAGTATAAGATTCTTTTGAATACAAAATAAAACTAGAGTACATAAATTAAAGGCAGTTCAGATATACAGTAAAACACTTCTCGCATTAGTGCTTAGCTGCCAAAAGTATATCTATTTTTATTTAGAACCAACATTTTTGAAGCTACTTTCATATAAAGGTCTTCTTATGAATAACTTTCGCAAAACTAGTTCCCCACTTAGCTGCATTTTATTTTGTTACATTATATACGAGTATAAAATAATTTAGATAATAATCTAAAAATAATTCTTAAAATCGTTTTGATTTTGAAGAAAATTGGAAAACAATATTCTTCTTTTTAAAGTGGAGCGAATGAACTATTTGAACTATAGAAGTATTAAAGTGAGCTCTACTCCATATTATTGCGTTTCGCCCAAGCACAACAGTTGGTTCTAAGTAGAGTGAATTTCTATAAAAGTCGGTAAACACCGATAAAAATTTGCGTCTTAGAAGAGTACAACAGCATCTAACAGATGAGCCCAACTGTTGTGTTTGTTGTTGTTAATCGGCAGATTTACTACCCGTTTAGGTGCAAAATTTTACTTCAAATATCCAGTTTTTCTCTAAGTATAAAATTCTTTGAAATTTGAAACGCGTTCATTTTCATTTAAAAATCAGTTTTTACCTTTTATCTTTCGCCTTAATATTTCCTTAATACACCTATGGAAAAGAATGAGATGAATATTGTGTGCCATATTACGGATCTAATTTTCAAATGTTTTAGCTGTTGTCTGTTGTTAGTTAAGAAAAAAATTGTTTCGCACCTTTATTTTCCTTAATTCCTTCCTTTATCTGTTATTTGTTTGTTGGGTAGGAAAATTTTCTAAGATTAAGACCATGTAATTTATTGAATTATGGTGGTCCTTTTATTATTTTTTTTTTTTTGAAAATCCGAGATGAATAGGCATCAAATAGCTCTACATAAAAAAAATCCAAGTTTTTTCATATTTTTATTTTAACACCCTAGTCACCCCATTTCGCTTTTAGGTACTCTAATAATGGGGTGAACATGATTCTTATATAAGCCACGCCTTAGCTTTTTTAAAACCACAATTCTATTCTGTATGCTTCTTAAATAAAGTAATAAATAATAATAAATTATTATTTTTTTTTTTTTTAATATTTAAGCTTGAAAATAAGTTTTTCAAAAATTAATTTTAATTAAAAACTTTATTTAGGAAGCATATTATAAAATGAAATTGTGGCTTTAAAAATGCTATAACGTGGCATTGTAAGTTTTCCCGATTTGTTTATATATTTTTTTCTGTTTTTATCCAAATTTCTTGAAATTTCTCTCGTCTGAGCGGGGGAAATATACCCCCTTCTCATATGAATCTAATCTAAACATTCTGATTTTTTCGCATGTTATAAGAATATTCCTTACCCCATATTTAGAAATTAGTATTGAAAATATTGGGTGACCAGGGGATGAAATTAAATCTGAAAAAATTAAGGAAATTGTTTTTCAATGTTTTAAATCGAATGAGGGCTGTGATTTCTGTGCCTTTTTTATTAAATTGAAAAAATCATTTCTTGTGTAATTTTTTTCATTCATTTTGAACAGCAGGAAACAATTATTTCAAGAATGTCGATATTACAAAAGTTATATAAGAAACAATAGCCCACTTATAAAACATTTTGGTGTAATCTTTAAAACTACTGAAACGATTTTGATAAATGTTTGCATGTCAATAGCCAAAACGTTATTTCAATGCGCTTAGTCGATTCTGAGAAATTTGTAAAACAACATAACATACACACATAAAATATGGAATACTCGTTTTAAGAAGCCCTAGAAGACTATGCAATGATAACCTTCTTTTCTTGAAGCCGGTTAAAAATCGAACCACCTCTGCAGTGACATAATATGGCTTATAAAATGTCATTGCAAAAGGCGGCTTATATTATTTTTGTCAAGAGCGGCTAGATCGGGCCCTGTTTATAAACATCCTCCCGCATATAATTTATATGGAAAATACGGGCTTTTTAAGTGCCTATAGTTTCCATTAAATTATCCACTTGAAGTTTGATGTCTGAAAAAAAATTCATCGTGAACAAAATTAAAGGTTTAAGGTTTAATAGACAAATTATAATTTTAAAAGGGATTAAGTAACTAACTTATTTGTTAATAGAGCAAATATATAGGGACATACAAAAATGGAAAATTTGAAAAGTGGGAGTTAATGAGAAAAGATAAAACGTTAATTAACTGATGATGCTTAAATGTGGAAAATATATTATTTTTTTTTTCAGTTGATACTTAAATGCCGAAAATGTTGGTTTGACTTATGCTTAAATGCGGAACTAAGTCAGTCGAAAGATAAGATTAAATAATAGACAAATATTAAAAAATGTTTGTTTGGCTTAGATATGCTAAAATGCGGAACTAAGTCAGTCGAATATAAGATAAGATTAAAAAATTGAAAAATACTGAAATGAATTTATTTCATTAATTTATTTTGATAAAATAAAGTATTAGTGCAGGTAAAATATTACAGGCCTTCGAATCAAAAAAAATAAAAGTACCATCATGAAACTTGGTGAAAACGTTTCATGTACCATGAGAATGAAAAATTTAAAGACTCTATAAAAATATAGAAGGATATTTTTTGAGGGGGAGAGGGGGGGAAGTTGTGGCATATCAAACGGAAAAATTATTAGTATTTTTTGGGTGGGTCGGGCTGTAGTGGGATTATTACCAAAAAATCTATAACAAAAATGGTACCACGATAAAACTTGGTAAAATTGGTTAATGAAATAACAGAATGACGAAACAAAAGAGTCTATAAAAATATTTCGCATGGAAGGGTGTTTTTTTTTAAATAAACTGGGAAGTCTGGTGGTATTTTTCGAAATTCTTTGAAAAGGATTGTACCCTCAAGGAACGTGGTAAAAATGTTTCATTGACTACGAAAATGAAGAATTAAAGGAATATACATACATACAAATCAAGGGTAGAAGGTATTTTTGTGGGTTTGGGTGTAGGGGGTTATTTATTTTTCGAAACAATTTTTGTTTTTTAAAAAAGTATTATACTTTCCTTCACCAATAAAAAATCACCCTTTTATTATAGATATTGTTAAAGACTCCTTTGATTCTTCATTCTGGTAGTTCAGAACATATTTCTACTAAGTTTCATGAAGGTACCAATTTTGTCATAGATTTTATGACATTAATCCTACCACTACCTTTACCTCCAAAAAAAACACCTTTTCACCACATATATTTTAATGGGTTCTTCTTATTATTGCTTTTTATGACAAATGAATCATTGATGACAAGTTTCATCAATGTTCCATTATTTTCAATTGGTATTCGGTTATATTTATATTTTATACCTGAAAACATAGTAATTCTTACATAAAAAATAGTAACTTCTTTCACGGAGGCCGCATCAATTTTGTTTTTATGTCATTTGATTCAGCATTAAAATCTACCCTGAAAACAAAACATGTGACATATGCTAAGGTTGTACCAAGGTATATTTTTCCGTTTGATGCACCACAACTTATATTGAAGAATACACTCCGCACATGACACAATATGAAAAACCTGTCGCTAAATTGAATACCTTTTTCCTAACGATGCACGGCAAATACCACATATGAACGACATGTACTAAGACAAATGAAACAAAATTTTGAAGAAAATGTAAAATACTCTACGAAGAGATACGAGGTGAGGCCAGACTTGAAGAAATTCTACGAGTTGCGAAAATTTTTGAAAACGTTTCCCAACAAGAAAAAAATTTCGGTGTAGATAAGCCACAACCGCAAATTAGTGAAGCTAATGAAATTAATTCAAAATCGATGTCTTGGAAAACAAAACAACCGTAACAATCACGTGCTCTACAACAGATTGAAATGTCATGGATGTGGTTATCATGGTCATATGAAAAATGATCAAAAGTGCGCAGCATTAGGATAATTTTGTAATAAATGCGATGGACGTGATCATTTTACCAAGAAATGTCGCTCCCGGATACGAACTCATCAACTTGATGCTAGAGATCCATAGGTAAACAAATTTTCCAATGCAAAACATAATGAGGAATCAGTTAAACATATAACAGATAAGGACGAATATGTTTTCAATGTTACTTCGAAAGACGATAACTGTGGAGTTCAATGCAGAATCGGAGGAGTAATTGTAATTGCTGTTATCGATTCTGGCTCAAAATATAATCTAATGAGTCAACAAATGTGGAAGACATTGAAATCACAAAACAAAGAATCGTCGAAAAAAGATAGGCAAAGTTTTTAAAGCATACGGTGGGTACAAATTACCATTAATAGGTACATTCACGGCTGAGCTTGACCTATCAGGTAAACACAATAGTGATTTTTTTGTAATATAATGTGAAGACAAACTTTTGTTCCGACGAGACACAGCAACAAAAATCGGTATTTTGGAAATCTATCACACAATCTACAAAATCAATGTTTTGAAAGTAAAAACAATGTCAACGTAGGTGTCAACGCAGCCGTCAACGCATGGACAGTATTTTTCGTTGACAATAACATGACAAGACTACTTTCGGACGGAATTTGATGTCATTTTGACATCAGAGAGTCAACGTGTTGACCATTTTCGTTGACCGTCTAATAAAAGCTTTAACTATGAACCAGAACCATACAAAGTACTATCGAGGAGAGCTGGTGAAGTTGTCATTATGTAAAATCAATCAGGGAAAACTTATCGACGAAATTGAAGGAAATTGAACAGAGTCACAGAACCTATCGCAAGATCAAGTGATATAAGACAAATTCATAAAAGTAGTGCACCAACAAATCCATCATCGGAAAAATTCCCATTAGAAGAAATTCCAAGACTTCGAAGATCTGCTAAACGAACAGTTCACTAACGAACTTTTGAAAATGAAAATCATCTTCAAAAGAACAAAGTAATGTAGTATTGTATACTGTTTATTATAGATTTTTAGATACTTTGTATTTTTATAAAGTCGACAGTGAATAAATATTCATTATTGATTTGAATAAAAGATCATTCTAAGTAAAGCAGCCCAGCTGAAAAGTTGTATTATTTGGTTATCTTACAATATTCAAAAACTATTATTAAAAACAAACTTATTTAAAAAGGAAACTTAAGATTAAGTATTTGGCTTCTAAAAAAGCTTTAGCATAGCAATAAAAATGTTATTGTTTTTTAAACTTTTTTTTCCGTTTAAAGTTCATTTCTTAAAAAAATTGCCCCTCCCATCAAAATGAGGGGAGGTAGGCCCCCTCACATTACTTTTTTTTTCTTTTCTCAGTCCAACCTATTGTTGCACCTTACACAAAATGCATACACTTTGAAAAATCCTTGTTTTATATTATTTAAGAAAAAATATTTTACAAAAAATAACAATTTTTCAAACACAATAAAGCTGCAGATTGGAAATCAAAAGTTTAAAAGAGGGACCATATTAGCAGCGCTTCCTCTAATTAAGTAGTGTTTTTCAATAAAAATAAAATGCACGACTTTATCGCATGAACTTGCTTTTGATTGAAACTTAGAATTTTTGAAATATGCAAATTACAGGCAAAAATAAAAAATGGAAATTTCATTCACATCGACCTTTTAATGGTATAAACACCTGGAAAAAGACTCTGAACCTTAGACACCTCATAAATGGGAAATTTGAAAAGAGAAAATGATATCTAATTGGTCAGATAACTTGTAATTAAGCCTAAAGATTTCTCAAAGTCACTCAAGGGTCAAATTCTTAAGTTTTGGCACCTCATTTATGGGAAACTCACAAAAAATTATACAATCCAAAAGATCTCTGTATAGATCGTTTCATTTTCATTTCAAAAAAAGAAGTATTTCATTTGAAAGGCCACCTCACGGTGATAAAAGGGGTCAGTTATTTTCAGTAATTGGTCAACCGCACTTATTATTTTATGAATTTAAAACAATTCAAGATCATAGCAAAAATATAACCACTTCCACCGTTTAAAAAATTCAAATTCATAAAAGCCGTACAGACATACAGTCCGTAACGTTTGGATAGCCTCACTTATACTTTTTATTTAAATCCACTGTTTTTGGATTTTTTTAATGGAAGCAAACGGAATTGAATATTGGGTCACAAGATGAGGTAGCCTTCCTCAGATTAAGTTAAGTTTAATTTGATTTCTTAAAGCTGGTGGAGTTTTTAAGCTAATTTGGTTTACTATTACTAAAATCAAAGTTTTTTTTTGTAACATTAGAATAGCCTCACTTGGCTTTTTTGCCATTTTAAGCGAAAATGTGCCGGTTTTACTAATGAAAATATATTAAAGAGTAGTTAGACCATGATGATTGGTGGCTGTTAAAAATTGAAAGAAGCATTAAAAAAATCGCTAACTGTATCGCAATTAGAAAAAAATTTGTTCTAGAACGATAAATTACTGACTCATCGCTTTGAAGCTCGGAAAATTTATTGGAAGCCCAAATCCAAAGTTAATTAATAATTAATTACAGGATTTATTTTCGTTTCGAATAATTGTACGTCCGCTATGCTTTCATACCAGACAAGCGATACCAGATTAGCGGAAAATCTCTGATCAACCGACCAACTACATCACTGACTGTCTGAACTAGGTAAGATAGAAAACTAGGTAAGAAGTGTAGCTCACTGGCTATAAGCGGTTATTAAAAGTGTTTAACACTTGATGAGTGTAAGCTTGACGAAAAAACTTCCACTTACCAGTATGCTTTTTCTACATCTTCTTAACTAACAACATACCACATCGAATGAGATACTTATACCAACATCCAACTCAGGAATTTAACAACAAATATTTTTTCAGATGAACACAAGTTTAATGTTTGGACGTAGAAGGAAGGTAAATAATTACAGCAGGTGTAAGTAAAACATTTTTGGAAAGCAAAACTGGACAGTAACTCTCCTTTCCACCCAACTCTTTAGATTTGAAGATCATTGAAAATGTATTGGGTTGGCTAAAACATAAAGCTTATATATTCAAGTACATTAGAGCCAGTTGTAGGCATCAAAGTGTCCCGGTAGCATCATTTTATCAGACCTATTGAGATCTATGTAAGATCCTTAAAAAACTCGCATTTTTTGAGGCAATTAAAAATAATGGCAATAAATAGCACTAATATAATTTATACAACTGCAAAAAATAAATAAAAAGTGTTTTCTTTGAGAAATAAATCGATAAGTTAGTATTTTAATTGCAATAAACACGGTGAGGCTATTCTAATGTTACCAAAAAAAATCGTTGATTTTAGTGACCAAATAAGCTTAGAAAATTCCACCAGCTTGTAGAAATTAGTTTAAACTCAATTTAAACTCGGGAAGACTATCTCATCTTGTGAATCCGTATGTTTACATTAAAAGTAAGTACATTAAAAGTGCTTAAAACAGTTAATTTTATTAATAAATATAAGTGAGGCTATCCCAATGTTACGGACTGTATGTATGTAGTTTTATCTAAGATAATGACATTATATGAAACGGAAAAAATTTTGAAAGTGTCTTTTTTAATCTCTTTTATTTGTCTCCCTCTCCTAATTAAATGTTATATTTCTCTTCTAAACACTTCATTTCAGTTGTTAATTATCTTAAGTATAAACTAATTTTTATAAAACATTCAACATTATTATGAAAGCCCAAGAAAGTGTCTTTAAAATCAAAGCTTTTGCGATATCACCCCTAGCCTTTTGCCCTGTTAAAACAGAAACAAAAATATTCATATTATCTACCGATTCCTATCGACTTCAGATAACAATTAACACTTCTAGACATTATTTTTATTTATTTTGTTAAGATTAGTTTGGTGAGTGTGTTGTGAATAGAAGGAGTGGCTTACTATTTAAAGTTATATCGAAAATGCAAGAAGCTGGAATTGTGCCCGATGTAATTGATGTTGTCCCCACTAAACTTGTTCATGTAAGTAAATATTGTATGTAAATATTGTGTATCAGATTGTAATTTGTTTTTTGAGCTTATACGACATTAAAATACAAATTACTCGAGATTATTATGGTTTAGTTTCCTTTATTTTCATTGAAAATTCTTTTTATATTTTTTTCTGTTGCCAGTGATCTAAAAATTATAAGTTAATATTGCTGAGTCAAAAATAGTGTGACGATAAATTGAAATTTAATTGTTGCAATCTTTTAATTAGCTTGCTATGCTTATCATGCTAATTTAGGAGATCGATTCCCAGCCTCTGCCACCTAAAAACGAAAAATATTTTAATAAGGAATACCTCTTCTGCCAGGAACCAAGAGTCTCTCCGTCTGCGGGTATTGCCAACAATATGCGGATATAAATAGTTGAGAGTTGTAAGTCGCTATAGACTCATCTTCTTCTCATTACATAAATTTTGTCATATCATTAAATTGTCAACATTCAACATTAATTGCAATGACACACTCGCACAACGTGTTGTTAAAGTGAACATGAACAAGTGAACAATAATATGAAAATGTGACGTATTTGGCACTATTTTAAGAACATAATTTGATAATCAGATCAGGTACATTCATAGATACATACATATGTTCAGATATTCATTATAAGAAAGTAAATGTAGTCGCATATAGGGTTGCCAACCATACTTTGAAATAGAGTATTGTACTCTATTTCATAAAAGCGTACTCTATGATCTATGAATCTAATAGAGTACGCTAAAATACTCTTTTTTGTACTTAAATTTTTTTTTGTTCGCTATTTTTCTTTCTTCCAATATGTTGTTATAAAGTGTAAGTACTTTCAACTCCATTTCATGAACTTTATATTTCTACACAGCCATATACCATCAACTAACCTGCGTACACAATGTTTCCTAAATTTTTGTTTTTCATTTGTACGAGTATGCAACTCAAAATAATATTGTTTGAAAAATATGACAACAAAACAAAGCAATTTACATAACAACAATTTTGTCCATATAAAGTTAGCTATGTCCAGATAGTTAAGTGGATTCAACTTCTGTCCCGATAAAAATGGCATTACCGGACCACCATTGTCGTTGTGGTATCGATAATTTATATAGATATTTCAAATGTTTGTTGGTAAGATAGCTCAATAAAAATGGTAGACTAAGGCAAATGTTGAAATTTTTTCGCCAAGCCAAAGTACATATGGATATGCAAAAAAACGCAGCGAATGTAAGCCAATCCTAACACTCAAGTGTTTCTGAACGCACCCGAAACTGTCAATCATGAAATGTCAATGGAGACCTTCCAATTTTTTAATGTTTAGTAGTGAGAAAAGATGGGCAATCCTTCAAAATGAAGTTCTAATTTGTATTAATGTAAAGTTACAATGTCTTTACTCATATAATTATTTTAAAAACAATACAAAATTGTTGTTTTCAGCAAAAAGTATAAAAAATACATGTTTATACTCTTTTTTACTGGACCGTACTCTTTATTTATTCTCTCTAAAATCAAATATACTCTATTTCTTCTTTAAAAAATTTGGCAACCCTAGTTACATACCTATTTTTGTTATTGAAATGTTATCAAATCTTCAATCGTTTAAACTTTAAAGTGAACTAAATTATTATGTAAATATACTATGCAACGTTAGGATGGTCATTATGTTTTTTTCAGTTTTTATATTTGGATGGGCCTTAATCAGTTCCAAATGAAGAAATAAAAACCGTTTTTTTCTCAGATATTCATTTTCATCCACTATAGTTACTGAAGGGATTAATTATTATATGTCATTTGTAAATGAAAGTTTTAAATTATCTACTGATTGAAAATTTCAATTACAAATTTGTAATTGAAAAAAACAGTTACTTGATTAAAGACATTTAATTGGAAAAAAAAAATTGAGCAAAAAAAAAGTAATTAAAAAAAACTTTAATGATTACTTTTTTTATAATCATCACACATAAATGTAAGTAATTGATTGCACAAAATATCAATTACATTCAACAAAAGATGTTCAGGTTATAGCTTTTTCACATCTGGGATGGGAGATAAAACATTTCTAACGATCTACAATTTATACCCATCCGCTTTACATGAACTTAGTAAATAGTACGGAAAATTTTCTCCTTCACACCTTCTTAAATGTTATTAATATTTTGTGTGGTCAATTACATTTGTGTGTAATGATTACTTAAAAAGTAACTTACCTAAAAAGTTATCATTACTGGTTTTTTCAATTACTATTTTGTTATTTAAATTACTTTTACCAATTACATGTAATTGTAATTGAAGTCCGTAAGGCGAAAATTTTTCATCATATTGGTACAGCTGGTTCTATTTGTCAGCCCTTCGTGTTCTCCAACCTTCACGTCATATGTGTCTACATATCGTGATTACAAATTTTACCTACTTTGTAGGGGCCAAGATACTATAAATACTGGTGTATTCTTGGACTTAAAACGTGCATTTGAGACAGTGAGTTGAGATATTTTAATAATGAAAATGAAAAAATATGGTGTTAAAGGTAATGAATCACTGTGATTTGAATTTAATTTGAAAAATCGAAAGCAACGAGTAAAAGTTAAGGGAGTACTATCTGATTCTATTAAAGTTGACTACGGTGTTCCCCAAGGGTCCGTTTTAGGGACTCTGTTATTTAAAATATACCTAAATGGCTCTGTTTGCGGATGATGCAGTTGTATACGTATCGTTGTATACTTGTCGATTGATAATGATGTTGCCACTAGAGAGAAATGACAAGAAGACTTAGACTCTATAAACCATTGGCTTACGCAACATAAACTAATATTGAACATTGGCAAAACGAAACTCATAGTGCGGAACGAAAGAAGTGATGACAACAATATTGAGATTGGTGGGATTTTAATTGAAAAAAATAAGTTTAATAAAGTATTTAGGAATAGTTATAGACCAAAAATTACTATTCGGAAATTACATAGAATATATTTGTAAAAAAGTAGCTGAAAAAGTGGGATTTATGAAAAGAATAAGAAATCTGATTTCAACTATCAGTGAAAATTTATATATTCAGCAAAGGTGTTGCCAGTACCTACCGCAATTGAATTGTAACTATTACACACATAGTTCAAATAACTCTGGTTGTAATTACATCTTACCTTAAGCTTGTACTTTATTATATTTCCGTATATTATTTTTACTAAATTTGAATATTTATATGCAGGTCACCTATCCAAATGGAGTAACGGCTAATCAAGGGAACGATCTTACACCAACTCAAGTAAAAGATCAACCTTTGCTAACATGGGATGCGGATGAAAATGCACTTTACACAGTTTTAATGACCGACCCAGATGTACCAGAAAAAATTAAAGAGGGCATACACTGGTTGGTTGTTAATATTCCGGGAAATAAATTATCCAAAGGCCAATCCGTAATGGACTACGCTGGCTCAGGACCTCCTTTAGGATCTGGCAAACATCGTTATATATTTTTAGTTTTCAAACAATCAAATGAAATTAAAACTAATGTTTATGTTTCGAACACGTAAGATTCTTATTCAACTTTAACAAATATTAAATGTTTGATTCTATTCATATCTTTTTTCTTATTTGTATTTATAATTTAAGGCAACTGGAAGGACGATTTAAACTAAAGACACGCGATCTAATAAAAGAATATGATTTAGGCATTCCAGTAGCTGGTAATTTCTATCGCGCAGAATATGATGATTACGTTCCTATTTTACATTCTAAACTTAATTAATTATACATATTTAAGTAACTTTTTTTATAAATAAATGAGAACAAATTGTAATATTTTTTTCAAACTGAAACATTATAATCTTTGAAAATTAACAAACACAAATAAGGAGTGACGACCACTAAAATGGAGATTTATAAATACTTTGAGTTTTCACACTAAAAATGAAAATAAAAAGGAAAATGTAAATTTTCATTATAAACCAAGATCCCAAGGCCACTAGACATCATTTTATCAAAGCTGAAATTTTGCCTAGGTGCCTAAAAATAAATACAATTATGTTATTCTATCGAAACTGATTTTTTGATATATTTTAAGGAAAATTATGAATAACTAATGTACAAGTAAATGTGTTTGTCTGCTATAACTTAAAATATACGACGGCATTTTTCTTTTTTGGCTCTGAGCAAAGCTCTGAGCAGACGCTGAGCGTTCAGATCAGTTCCCTGAAGCCTGAACTGATTATTATTTTATTCTGAACTAATTGAGCAAGCTCTGAGCTAACGTCGCGCCGATGGAAATAAGAAACAGTGTTTTTATGCTCTATGTTCCGTAATCCGTAATCTGCTCTGAGCCTTATATTAATTCGTTCAAATGTGTCTGGTTGACATTAGCTCCCACTGGAACATATTGTACAATATACATTTTTAGTTTGATATTTTAACAAAAAAACATAAGATTGTTTTGACAACTTTGAGATATCTGGTGAAGGTGTCTTGCGAGTAGAAAAATACTGTGAAAAAGTTGCCTGAAGTACCTAAAATGTTAACTTTGATACTAAAAACTAAATTAAATCTGAACAAAATTTGACAAATTTGACGCTTAAATGTAGCGAATTAAATTTTAGGTCATCTGCTCAAAAAATCAAAAATAATTTAAGGTAATAGTTTGAATAATGTTGATACTTTTTCTGGTTGAATTATTTAAATCTGACATCAGGCTTAGAATTTTGGTACCTGAAAATGGAAAAAACAATTAAATTATCATTATTTAGAAAATAGAGAATATTTAAATAGCTTCCTGAATGATGGCAGTGTCCACGCTAACACTAAAACGCCTAAAAATAAAACAATTCTGACCTTCCATAAAAATAAAAAAATCCACATTTAGTCTTTTTTACCTACCCTTGGTAGGTCACATTTCAATTTGTTTTTATTTCACATTTATATGCCATAAACTCATTCCCCTTTTACAATTAATTAAACATCCTAGCACATTTGGCTTTTTTTCTGCATTTAACATACATTCACCCCTTGCAATTAATAATTGCACGTCTTGCAATTTTTTTCCATACTTAAAGATTACCTAATTTAAATGAAACATTATACGCTTTTTGTTATTATTACTCAAAGATTTATTGGTTATTTTATATTTTTGATTGCATAAGCACTTTGTTTTGTTGTTTAGTAAATTAGGTACTTTAAGTTCTTGAATAAAATTACTATGGTTTTGGTTGTCATTGAAGAAACTGTTCTTTTAATTATCTTGACTTCCTCCCACCAGCGGTAAGGAGTCATTTTAGTTTTTGAACCATTGAAATCTTGTTGTTTCTACCAAGAATTATCCATTGTTATCAAGATGCATCACCTTGACAACCAAAATACGAGTTATATCCTACAGGCAGTCTAATGTTTTTTTTTTTATTTCAACAATCAGAATTCTTAAGCCTGATATCAGATTTAAATATTAAAACCAGAAAAAATATCAAAATCATTTAAACTTTTACTTAATGTTATTTTTGATTTTTTCTAGGTTTTCATTAGTTGACCTTAAATTTGATTCGCTACTTCCAGCCATCAAATTTGTCAAATTTTTTTCAGATTCAATTAGAGTTGGTCTAAAAATAATTTCCAATACAAACATTTTTAAAAATAAGCACTTAAATTAGTACAAACCCCTAGGAAACATTTTTGAACATTTTGGACAATCTTCTTTTAATTTGGAACAAATCATAATTGGAGTCATTTTTATATAAAAGTATACACTTAAGCGCATAATTAAGAACAGTTCAAACATAAACTTCACTCAGTTCCTGACTTTGACAATAATATTATTTGAAATTTTGGACTCTGTTCTGAGCTAAATTGTGAAGCCCCTGTTTGAAATAGACAAAAATAGGCAGTACCAACTAACTCAGCATCTCCAAATCATCAAGTGTATCAAATTTCACTAATTTACATTAAGAATTGGAGTGGGAAATGATTTTTGTCGCAAAAATCCAACAAACGGACCACTGTGGAGTGTATCGATATCGACCCAATATAGTGGGTTTGTCTATATATCACTTTGTTAAAAACTGTTTTTGTAACACGTCCTATTGATATTTCGATTTTCTTGAAAGTTGTACAACTGATTCTGGATAGTTTCTCTTATGCTTTATTTTACATTAATAAAACGAAATAAGGCCGAATTTCAGAACTAAGCTAAATTCCTAATCCCCATTCCCAAATAATAATAAATAAGAATCCCGAGTGCTATAATTCCAAATACACAATATCCTAAATCCAAAAAACCTAAATGAACAAAATCCCGAAACCACAATCCCGAATCTATAAAATCCCGAATCCGGACTTTGATCCCGAATTTCAATACTTTTTTAGTACAAATTCTTTCAAAGAAATCAAACTGTCTGTATGGCTTGACTTCTGTTCACTTTGCTTTGACATCATGATATTATCTGAGATTTCGAAATAAACACTTTAAATATTGAAGTATATAATTCAGAAAGATGTTTTCCCCAACCATTTTCAAGTTCAAAACCAAAGTTGGCATTACTTAAATAATAAATGAATTTCAGCACTTTTTATATTTATATTTTTATATAAAATTATTTGTTAAATTAAACAATTGTTCGCTATCGAAAAATAACACAAGTTAACAAAATTTTGGGCCATGATAGGTTCCTTAAAAAAAAATATATTTTCTAGGCTTATCTTGGGTCGATTTTTTTTCCAAAGAAGCGTTTTTGAGATATGCGCAAAAATCATTTTATCAGCTATTTCTCGAGACACTGCGATTTTTAGATAGCGCGATTTATGGCACTATCGGTTTAGCTAATTTACAATAAATTAAATACTTTTTGAATGGTATAATCTGTCTCCTTCCGACAATGTACTGCCTATGTAAGTCAGACTGAAATTTAATAAGTTACAGGTTACAGAAACTCTAAGCTTGATAAACGACAAGGGCTAACGATTTCTAAAAGAATTTTGAAGTAAAATGTTCATACCTTGGAATGACCATAAATACTTTTCAAAAATTACTTCGACAAAAAATATAACCTCAAATTTGCATTAAAAAAACGCATTTTTTTATCTTTAGATCCGAATATCTCTTAAACTTGATATGCTAGAGCAACTTCAAGATCAGTTTCAAGCTCGGCGCATTAAAGACTATCAGAAAAATATATCTTGGTTCATGTTACAGACAAAAACTCTAATTTTTCACATCGACTAAGTAACTACTTAGTGCTTTCAAGTGCGCTTTTGAAAATACGTTTTCAACTAGTCCAAATAGGTTATCGGAGAAATTTGTTTGTTTGAAATGTTTGGACATAACTTTCAACCTAGGTGTTATATCTTTAAAGCACTAAGATCGACGCCAACGCACGTATTTACGGGTTAGAGTCGAAATTCTCGCCTTGTCAAACTTGTTTTTGCAAAATTCAGCTTTCCAAATTCTGCTTTTCAAAAAAATTTCAACCAATCATGAAAATAAGTTTTGGAAAATATTTAAAAGCTCACGCTTTCTTAAAGCAATTTTCTCATACTTGTCTTAGCATAAATTATATACATATTTGGTTTAACACCTGCTCTTTTGTCTATGACAGTAATAATTGGTGCTATAAGTGCAAATGCGGTGTAACCTGTTTTTTTCCAAATTGATTCTTTTGTCTCCAATTTTTACATTTGCTAGTCGAAGTGTATTTAAGATAACATTTTAAATTCTTATAAATATCTAAGATTTCCAAAAATATGATTTACCTGCTTGAATTTCAAATAGAATTAATGAAATTCAAAATTTTGTTAAGCAAATAACAGGCGGCACTGACTGATTGAAAAAAGCTGAGTTTTATAAAAAAGAATTTTTGATACAAAAATTGATGAATTTCCAAACCAGAATTTCGACCCGCTTTCCTTGGGACTGATTAGACAATAGGATAAGACGAAAGCAGAGTGCGCATCGAGATCTTGTTGAAGTTGTCTCACCAATTTTAGACAAATATTGAATGAAATGAAACTAAAAAAAATATTGAATGAAATTAAACTAAAAATTACCTGTTTCATTAATAATTTAATTTAGATGGTTCTTTAACGATTTTATAACTAGAGAAAGATAGCAGTGAATTTCGGCATTGTCATTGTCAGCTCTTGTGTCGTTTTCTCATCCTTTAATAAGGTTATTTGGGATACAAAAATTAAAATAATATCTGATTTCAATTTTTTTCTGTTTGATTGGCAATTTTTAAAAGATGGACTTCGAGGTTCAATTTTGGTCAGTCAGAGTTTAAATATTTTGTGTTTGAACGTTAGTTCTTAATCCCTGTTCGAAGATGGTGGACATTTATTCTTTGAAAAATCGTATCCCCCCGAAATAATTGTCTGGCTACGGCCTGTACAACAGGATAGCTGCCACTTTTGACGTAAACAGATTCATAAAGTCCTTTTACTGTTAAAGCTTTGGACACAAGGAAAAAGAAATTAAATTATAATCTATGTATGTTTATGCCTGTATATAAAACTATTTTTGATTATGTATTTCGTGCGTTCCATAATTTCAAACTATTCCTTTTTTAAATATACATGACATATCGGACCATTTTATTAAAAAATAAAAGATCAAGTGACTGGCAACAATAGCACACAGGACACACACAGCAAGAGTGATGAGCTGGGAGACCCCGGTTTTGTGATGAAGCAATCTATGTTAGTGTGTAGGTATAATTTCAAAGCAAACAAATATTTTGCCTCAAATAGAGGATACTTTTGTATTTTTCTTCAATGCCCCAAAATGTTCTTCATTCTACTACTTTGTGTTCCATGAAGTTTTCCAGAAAAGTATAGTACAGGTGCTTAAGGGAAGCCTAAGTGAGAGTGAGGAAAACTGACATTTGGTGAAATATGAATGCCAAAAAGAGAAAGGTGATAAGTATAGTATGAGCTTGAATTCACCATTTGGTCGTGATTACACACAACCAAAAAATAAGTCCATTCGTTTTTCTTACGTTAAAAAAATATGAGGTTCATTTAAAAAAAATTAGACAGTAATAATAATTAAAAATATTTTTAAGTCACTTCTTTTCCAAACTTATATCTATGTATTTCACGAAAAGCATCAACTCGTTTGTCAAATTATAAACGCCAAAGTCTAACCAAAAAAAATCTTAGTATTTTCATACGTGCTTTCGTTTCTTCATTCCCCTTACATTTCTACACCCCTCACCAAAACACGAAAAGTCTGAAAAAAACTAATCGTGTTATCAGGCTCTATGGGTGCTTTTCCATTTTCACGGTGCGGAAAGCTTCTTTTCGTTGGTTTTTGACATTAGCTTCAGTACCCGTCCGACAATTATAGTTCTACCTTAATTGTTGTACCTGTCAGTGTTGCCAGATTTTTCAAGACAAGTGGAGCCCAATTTCAAAAATCTTGGAGCCAAAAATAGCCTGACTCAAGAATAATAAAAAAACTAGTAAATTATAATCATTCACATAAAATGTATAACCTTCAATCAATTATTACAAAAGTTATAAAAATTCAAAATTTGATTAAGCATTTAACGTGTGTTTTTCTTTATAAAACTTCTTTAATTTAGGGCAGGTTATCGGTAAAATATTGAGCTAAGATTTGACAGTTTTTTTTGTATTTATTTGGAACAAATAATGAGTTATTTAAAATAAAACACTGAACTAGCAAACTGCTTCCAAAATGTCTTCAGTACAAAAAGATGATTCTTCTTTCTTTCATTTCATCTTTCATTTTTGAAGTCAAATTTGCATATATTTTGTACTACAAAATTTATAATAATACGTATGTTCTTAGTCACTTCATTCAACGTCCAAACCTGTCAACAAAAAGCTGAACTTTTATTTTCTGACAATTTCCAAACACTTGTGGTGTGCAAATTTTCTTCGCATTGAACACAGCCAATGAAATTTAAAAAAATTTATTACTATAATGCTACATATTAGGTATACTTAAATAAATTTGAAATATTTTTTTAACTTATATACATATACAGATGTAGGTGCCTATAATAATTTTTTTATGGAAAATTTATTTATTTCTCAATTAATAAATCGAGAATGAAAAATTGGAACAAAATCATCGAATTCTGCCCGATAAAAGTTACCAGCTACGGGGACGCCCAAATTGTATTCATTTATAAGATCACGTGCCTTTGTATTAGTGCGTCCACGTTTTACTCTGAAATATTTACATATATATTTATTAATACGAAAGATATGAAGTCTTGTCAATAAAGGATCTTACATATTCGAAATGTATACATTAGTTTTGATTTTATAAGATTGTTTAAAAACCAAAATTAAGTATCGATGTATGCCAGTTCCTAATGGAGGTCCTGAGCCAATGTATTCCATAACCGACTGTCCTTCTGATACCTTGTTACCAGGAATATTTACAATGAGCCAGTGTCTTACTTCACTTACTTCGGAGGGTGCATCTGGATCACACATCAAAAGTGTGTATAACTCATTTTCGTTTGCATCCCAGTACAGTGAAGGTTGGTCTCTGACTTGAGTTGGTGTGAGTTTGTTTCCTAGATCAACCACTGCTCCGCTTGGATAGATGACCTTAGTTAATAAAGGAATAACAAAATTTGAATTACTTGTTTTTTATTAAATCAACTTCTACACAAAAAACTTAAAATAAGTACCGCACCGAAAAGTACGAGTACATTTTGTTATTTGAAGGTCAAAAAAGATAATAATAAAAAAATTTAAAATAAATAAAAATCGTAGGTACATTTGTCCAAAATTAAAAAAAAAAATACAAAAATTTTGATGAAAAAAAACTAATTTTTTTTTGGAAAAATGTACAGGTGTTATAAAACATTCTTATTTTTTGGGTTGCATTTTAAAAGTGTATTATTCTGGTCTTAGGACCGTTCTAAAGCTGCCAGGTTTACGGAATGTAATATGCACAAGCACAAAGTGTTGAGCTGGTAAAAAACAATTTTATTTTTGTTTTGTATTTTGGATTCGCGAAATCGCTGCCAGGTTGCTTGTAGTTTGTACTGACGAAAATACGCAAAGTACGTCCACAAAATTTGTAGCGGTATAAAACATTTTAGCAAAACTTTCACCAGCTCTCGGTCAATAAACTTTGCTTTCGTGACAACACATATTCCGAAGAAGTAAGTATATTAAAATAGTAACATAAAGATTTTTATTTGCTTATTATAAAATAGATATCTCTTAGATAAAAAATTAGGTTATTTTTTAAAAGACTGTGTTTAACACAAGGGTTATGTCATAGATAATGTGAATCAATTTGTTTAGTTAATCCAAATGTACATACATCCATATGGGTAATTCTACAAAAAATGTAAGAAAATGATGATAATTGCGACATAAGATTTTTGGAAGCAAATATTCGTGAGAACAAACTATGTTTATATGAAGTTTAGAACGTCCTTTCACATACATAGTTAAAAACAGGCAGTAAAACTAAATTAAGAACAACGATCTTATGATCTTTTCTAAAAACAGGTGATCCAGGGACCTGAACATTTCTTAAAACTTTTTTTTTGTTATTTTAAGTAATTTTTGTTTAGAAAATTGTACCCCTCTCGAAAAAATTATGTCTTAACAAATGAAATAGCTAACGGGAGAAGATGCGGGTGCAGCGTTGCCGATGTGCCGATGTGCCACGATTGTGCACTTGTGGCACCTTTTCATTTAAATGGCAATGTGGCAGTCTTAAGCTTCATATGACACTTTGATATTGGTTTAGTAAAAAAAATGTTGAAGCAAAAAGTATGAATTTCTTAGAATGTTTTTAAGCAACCTTGCATCGCTTACAACATTAGGTTCGTTCGTTGAAGTTTACCCAGGGTTGACTCAGGTTTTCTTGATGACCCCACGAATTGTTAAAAAAAAAACTTTTCAGTTCTCAAAAAACACGAAAGGGCTCTCGATTGTGCTGTTGAGATAAGAAAGAAACAAAATTTGCTTTAAAAATGAAAAAAAAGGGAAACCACAGTTTCCATTTTCTACTTCTATTTATTATTATAAAGGTAAATTTGTGCCGGTATACCTTGAATTTCAATTTTAAAAACAAATGAATTACCTTCAGCACGTGAATCCACAAAAAAGATTCTTCAGAGCTCCTGCCACATTGGCATCTAAAAACTCGCCCCAGCAAAAATACCTAGTTCTATTTCAAGGTGGGTTCAGGGCGACCTCAGGTTTAAAAAAAACACAGAATTTGATCGTCAGGCTGAGCTCAGGTTTTTCAAAAAAACACTTTAGGGCGATCTCCCTTCTTTTGTATTGCTTGAACAAATAGAAAAAAGATCAGATCAAATCCTCGCAACAATGAAAAGCCACATATATGTACAAGAAGTCAAAAGATTTTTTTTACTTTTAGCGTTGGTACCCAGTGGCCCAAAATGGCAATTTCTGTTATTGCCAATGGCACTTTCATTATTATTTTTCCTGCAACGCTGTACGGATACTCTTTTATTTCCACCAGACTTAATACTTTACGCTGCTAGATCTGAAGTTGACGATATTTTGGACTAAATCCTCAGACTGAAATTAAAATAACTTCCTAAATTGGGGAGTTTTTACATTTTAACAAGTTTGAAGATGATATTGATCCCCAAAAAGTCAAGATATAAGTCCCCAAACCAAAAATAATATATGTCCCGTTTAGACTATTTTGATATTATTTTTGTTCACCTTTATATTACTTACAATATTAAAAACAAATACCAGGTTTGATGGGATCTAAGTTCGTTTAGAAGTAATAAATTTTAATTGCTTTGGTGGCAATGTCAACGTGTCGTAACGCTCACTAGGTGGGAACGTCAACGTGTTGTCGTATCGTGCCGACATGGTCTAACTTTCTCGCTAACTATGCTTCATCGCTTTCGATCAAATTTCTTATAAAATTTTACATATAAATATTTGTATAGTTCTGGATTTAAAAAAAAAGTTTTAATGGATTTTTGAAAATAAAAAAAAAATATTTAAAACTCAATAAGAGCTAGTTTTTTCTTAAAAAGATAAAAGGATAATGTAATAAATAGATGACGTGTTTCTATATTTGTTAAGTTAATCCTGATATAGATGTTTTCTATAGGTTAAAAAATAAATCGTTAAATTATATTAATTTCAACACATTACCTATTGATTAAAAGTACAGTTGACTCCCTCTAATTGTAAATCGAATAACTGAAATTTTAGCAAAAATTTTCTAACTTCAACAAATTTTGATATCCCGTGAAAATTCGACATAGACGGAGTCTGTATATTTTATAATGAAAACTATTTAAATTAGCTTATAGCAACGGGAATTTTAGAATTTTGGAAGTAATTCAACTTGGTCATATACGAGTATGTAGGTATTAAGATGGTGGACAAGATATCCTCACCTGTAATTTTTGATTTGGAGCAAAATCAATTATTCCGGGAACAATTCCAGTCTCTCGCATTTTAAAATCAACTTCAAAACTTTGTGACCAAACACTGGGAACTATTAACAGTAGATATAAACTTAAACTTTTTGTATTCATTGTTCTTGACTGTTGCGGTTTTAGGAAGATACTATAGCACAGAATAAAAAGATGCCTTAATTTATATTCTTTTGGTACTATACCTTTACTTAAAATAGTACACATTGTTATCTTAGCTATCTATCTTAAGCTGATTGAAAACGAAAGTAAGCGGAAACTGTCAGCAGTAGTTGCGTGGCTATGAGTTTAAAGTTTTAAACAACACATCAATTGAGTGAAATTTAATATAGCATTTCTTTAAGGGTACATGTGTACTTTTGGTTTACTTGAATTTTTAGTGTTTATTTTTAAGCGTTCAGAGGTGTCTCCTAAGAAATATATTTCCGCACGAGCCTATGCCTCACGCTTTAGGAGTCTGAATATGAAAGGTCATGAGAGCCCAACTGTTGGCCTAACTGTAATTTTATTGAAATTGACTTTTATTTGGATGATTTAAACAATATTTCTGCATATAATTTTTTTGAATTGATAGCTCCATGCCATATTTATATTACTTATTGCACTTTGACGATAAATCTCTTAATTAAAAATATGTGCCATCCGAAAGATGTCTAGATCATGATATATGGTCAACTATTTTGAATTATTAGCGAGGCATAGATTTTTTTCTATAAATTTTTAAAATTCGTTTCAAGTTCACAAAAAATTATTTGGCACTTTATTTAAAAATAAGAAGTATGTATGACAACTTAACCATTTCATGGTCATAAATGGTCAGGTAGTTTTAGCATAATCGGTCAGCCATTGATCTTTTAAATAAATTTTTAAATTTTTGTTCAAGGTCATTGCGATCATTTATGGAAAATTTGTAAAGAAATTAACACTATCTGCTAGTTAAGGTAATAAATTGGTCACCTATAGACCGTTTTTACGATTTTTTTAAAGTCTCTTTTAAAGGTCACGAACGGCATATGAGGTGCCAAAGATCCAGAGCCCATAATTTCAAATAAAATAAAATCTTAGTTTCAATTATTTAAAAACAACAAGAACAAATATTTGAAACAAATTTGTTCCTTGTTTTTGCACTACTGAACAATGTGAAAAAAGTCATTCCTATCATACTCGTTTATCAAGCTTAGAGTGTCTGTAACCTGTAACTTATTAAATTTCAGTCTGACTTACATATGCAGTACATTGTCGGAAGGATAATCATGTCTTGATTGTCTATAAATTGCAGTGTCTGGAGAAATAGCTGATAAAATGATTTTTGCGCAAATATATTTGTTAAATCAAACAATTGTTCTCTATCGAAAAATAACACAAGTTTACAAAATTTTGGGCCATGGTAGGCTCCTTAAAAAAAATATATTTTCTAGGCTGATCTTGGGTCGATTTTTTTTCCAAAGAAAAGCGTTTTTGAGATATGCGCAAAAATCATTTTGTAGTGACGCACTACAAATCATCCTACCTAATATTCATCCATGGTGGTCTCTCTTGGCACGAATCACATCTGCTTTCCATAATAGTGATCGTTTCTCACTTATTTCATAAGATTCTTTTGCCCACTGACAATATCGACGAATCTATGTGTATCTCCATATAAACATGTCATCAGTAAGTACACTCATTCTGCCTGATAGCTGACTAATATACAATATGCATATGTACATATTTCAAGTGTTCTTGGCAATGGATATCAAATATCCACTACCAAGGGCAAGCACCGCAAATATGGGTCAGCACAGTACTACACAGAATGAAGGTTCAAATATCAACGCTTAAATGAATGAATGACTGCCGGAGGTACACTGCACTATATTGAGGGCAGACTTACGAAATATGGAAGTGACGAAATAGTTCTTGTTACTGGAAATGCGGTGTGTGTAAAATTCGAATGACCTGCACCGCAGTGCAGGAAATATATATTTTTGTGGAGGGGATGATCATTATGGGTGAAGACTCTTCGAATTTTCAAGAATGGTTGAAGAGTCAGAGTTAAGTTGATCGACCAACAGATTAGATAGTCCAAACATTAATAAGAAATAAATAAAATAATAATAAACGTTTTTGATCTCTTTTATTTTGAGACTTACTCTCCGTTCTACACTCTTCTCGAAAATAAATTCGAAAGCACGGTGTCGGTTAGAACGTAACATTTGGTGGCAGCGGTGGGATACCTTAATAAAAATCCCAAATACAAGAAACATTCTTGAGGCGTTCTGGGGCTAAACACCAGAAAGTTTTATATTTTTATTTGTGTGAAAAGTCCTAAAAATTTAGGCAGTGGAAAAAAAAGTCCTAAAGATTTAGGCAGTGGAGAAAAAAAAAGACCTATAAAAGTAAGACCTGGCGCACTCCCAAGCGGACGCCGGAGGCAAAAATTAGGCAGTGATAAAAAGACCAGGTTGTAATAATCAGCTATAGGGCGTGAAGCTTGCCTGGCAACAACAACAGCAACAGTAGCCCAACAACAGCATCAGTAGAACAACAACAGCAACAGTAGCACAACAACAGCATCAGTAGCACAACAACAGCAACAGTAGCACAACAACAGCAACAGTAGCACAACAACAACAACAGTAGCACAACAAAAGCATCAGTAGCACAACAAACAAATATATTTTTGTAAGGTAAAAGAAAAAAAAAACTTTTTGTAATATTTATTTTGTATACACATAACTTATTTCTTGCTGTACCTATATATTTCGTCCTTTTCCTTAACCCTTTTTGTTTCTCTCCCTCCAATTCTGAATTCGTTACGAAAATTCCTCGTTTACAAATTACGAGAAAGGCAACTAAAGAGGCCAACACTATTGCTGATCTCTTTACAAATCTACCTTTGTATTCTTCTGAACAGTCTGTAGGGAAAAATATAGAAATGGACATAAAAATAGGGATAACTGATGTTTTCAGCATCATTCCCGTTTTTGATGGAAAACCAACAGAATTGGCTAAATTCATATCATGCGGAGATATCCTCTTCTGCTCAATTAAAGACACTGACCAACCGACATTTTTGGAAATTGTGAAAACTAGGCTACATGGTCCTGCCTTTGAGTTAACACAATACCACTCCATCCTTACTTGGAAGAGCCTTAAAGAAAGGTTAGAGGCTGAGTTCAAGGAGGTAAAAACTCGGTCATCTGCTCACAATGAACTTGTAACCATAAAACAACATTTCAAAGAAACTGTTAAAGAATTTGGTGAGCGTGTTCTAGCAGCCCTTAATTGTCTTAACTCCGCTACTTTTGCCACAACCAGCGATGACACTGTAAGAGCATTCCTTGTAGCAGAAAATCGGAAGCTAGCAATCCAAGTTTTTGAGGATGGATTAAAGAACGAGCAGGTAAAGCTTATAGCGAAAGCTTATGGAGGGGTCGATCTAAAAAAAACCATAGCCCATGCTGAAGGTCATGCCGCTCGTATAAACCACAGCTCTTCCTTTTCTAGCTATACGAGTCCCGTTAATAGCCAAACGGCAAGGTTTTGTAATATCTGTAGTAAACAGGGGCATACACAAGATACCTGGTTACAAAAACACACAGTTTCCCAGTTTTTCTAAGGATAAACCTTTAAAAAAGGAAACACACTTTTTGACCTGTGATTATTGTAAAAAACCCAATCACTCTATAAACAATTGCAGAGCTTACGCAAATCGAACTCACTCGTACAGCAATAATCAAGAAGGGGATAGTAGAAGAAATCCATTTAAAAATAATGTCCGACACTACAACATAACACCAGGATATAGTAATTGGCACTCGGATGAGGACTTTTATCCTAAGCAACATAATTCGGGAAACGAATGTGTTCGGGAGGAGATAAGCGGCAACACCTCTCGAATTATTACTACAGCCGATATACACCAGAACAAGAACTAAACCTTAAGTTCCACGTATCGTTCTGCCCTGAATTCAGAGAGCCAACGATACGTCTAAAGTTAAGTCCATCAAAAAAAAAATATACCACACTTCTTATTGACACGGGAGCAGACATTTCTCTTTTAAAGAATACTTATTCTTTGGAAAGCAATACTGAATTCTACACTATATCAACCATAGCCGGGGAGTCATTACAAACTCTGGGGATGATATATAGTAATTTAGAATTTAAGACTGCAGATCACACGATGATCTTGAAACATCCTTTCCACATTCTTTCCGATCAGATAAATCTACCCTATGACGGTATAATAGGAAACGACTTCCTATCAAAATTTAAGTGCGTGGTAAATTACAAAGAAAAATCTTTAGTAGTTCCACAGTTAAAAACCAATTTAGTCGAGGAAAGGGAGCCATTATCTACGGATAATAGAGGCAAGCATCTAGGAGAAACATGCAATTCTATGAACGGGGCCTATAGCCAGAGCCGTGATGAGTCGCTATGTGAATCACGATCTACCGACCCAAATTCTAAAATAAAAAAGGGAAATCTATTCGAAAATTATATTACTCTCAAACCACGCTGTGAACAAATAATTAAAATTCCATTTAAGCATAACAAAGATGCAATTATATGTAAAAAAGAAATAATTCCAGGTATATATCTTGCCGAAACTGTCGTGAGACCTGAAGAAAGAATGGTCAAAGTTTTGATTCTGAATACGTCAGAAAATGAAGAAAAAATTAATGTAAACAATATTGATTACGAATGGGATGACATTTCAAATTTCAATACCGTAAGCCTTAGGTCAGAGAAAGATCCCGTAAAAAATAGATTACAAAAAATTACTTCCTCCATACAACTAGAACCCTGTAATGAGGAAGAGAAAACAACAATATTAGGACTATGTAGGGAATACAATGACCTTTTTCACTTTGAGGGAGACCACCTCACGTATACTGATATAATGTATCACGAAATAAAAACGGATATAAGTAAACCACCCTTGTTTGTTAGACCATATAGACTCCCTGAAAGTCAAAAACAGGAAATTCAAAAACAAGTAAGTGAAATGCTGAAAGACGATATAATTAGACCAAGTTCTAGCCCTTGGAACTCCCCACTTTTGATTGTCCCTAAAAAACCTGATAGTCAGGGTGCCAAACGATGGAGAGTTGTAGTAGATTTCCGAAAATTAAATGAACTTACAGTCGGAGACGCATATCCTATACCAAATATTTCTGACATTTTGGATCAATTAGGCAGAGCAAAGTATTTTAGCACCCTTGATCTCGCTAAAGGGTTTCATCAAATTCTGGTTAGCGAGGAAGACAAACCAAAAACTGCTTTTAGTACACCCTACGGACATTACGAATACAATCGTATGCCGTTTGGTCTAAAAAATGCACCCGCTTCTTTTCAAAGAATGATGAATAACGTACTAATGGGATTACAAGGAATACATTGTTTTGTTTACGTCGATGATATAGTTGTGTATGGATATGATCTAAACGATCACAATATAAAGTTAAAAAAAAATTTCGACCGACTACGCGAGAACAACCTTAAACTACAACCTGATAAATGCAATTTTGTTAAAAAGGAATTGATTTACTTAGGACATATTATTTCTAAAGAAGGTATTAAACCCGATCCCGAGAAAATCAAAGTGGTTAAAACTTATCCTACGCCGAAAAATCAAAAGGGAATTAAATCATTTTTGGGTTTTGTGGGCTATTATAGACGATTCATTAATAACTTTTCCAGTATAGCCAAACCCTTGACAAAATTGCTCAAAAAGGACATCACGTTCAAATGGGACGTCTTTTGTGACGAAGCATTTAGGATTTTAAAAGAACAAGTTATTAATCCTCCAATTCTAATATATCCTGATTTTGAAAAAGTGTTTGTTGTTACAACAGATGCCAGTGACGTAGGCATAGGCGCTGTACTTTCGCAGGGTGAAATTGGACAAGACAAACCAATCTGTTTCGCCAGTCGAACACTGAACGATCATGAGACCAAATATACTACTACTGAAAAAGAGTTATTAGCCATTGTCTTCGCTGTTAATCAATTTCGACCGTACCTCTATGGTCAAAAATTCATAGTATGTACAGATCATAAGCCTTTAGAATGGCTTATGAAATTAAAAAACCCAATGTCTAGGTTAGCTAGATGGAGAATTTTACTTTCTGAATATGAATACACGGTAAAATATAAACCTGGTAAAATGAATTCAAATGCAGACGCACTAAGTCGTATACCTAGCAAACAAAATGATAATGTAATGGTAATAACGCGTAACCAAAAGAAAATATTAGAAATGAATGAAACTAATAAACATGTAAAATCAATTGAATCACCTCAAGAAGAAATACATATAGTTTCTAGTTTTTCATTAATAGAAAAAGACGGTGAAATCCATCAAGACAAAAAGCTTCCTCTCAAAGTAATAATATTGCCTTTAGTAGATTCGCGAGACGAGAAAGTGCTCCGGGATTTAATACCAAACTTTGTAAAACCAGACATAGGTAAGAGTCTTGAAACCGAGTTCTATCATGTAGTCACATTACCAGTACCCATTAAAACTTCCAAAGATGAAGTTGTAACAGAAAAATGCCTGAAATACTTAAGAAATACAATAGAAAACAAAAAATTTAAGCTAATAGGTTTCTCGTTACCAAACTTAGATAACAACATCAAAAATAATTTCAAAATATTAATAGAAAAAGTCTTCGAGAAAGAACACTTAACGATCTTTTTATATACTAACAAAAGAATTACTTTAAGTGAACCGGAAGCTATACAAAAGGCTATTTTCGAATACCATGATTCACCTTTCGGAGGCCATCAAGGTGTGTCACGAACTTTAAAAAGAATCAAATACAAATACTATTGGCCTTCAATGACACAGGATATTACGAACTATATCCGCAAATGCGCTTCATGTCAACTTAATAAAAATAGGAAAAATCCCCCCTTACCAATGAAGATCACAACGACAAGTTCAAGACCATTTGAAAGAATTGCTTTAGACATAGTTGGCCCCCTGCCCGTAAGTCATAATGACCAGAAATATTTACTAACCTTTCAAGACGACCTTACAAAATTTTCAGAAGCACTCGCTCTTCCAAACGCAGAAGCTTCAACAGTAGCAAGAGTTTTTACTGAAAAAATTGTATGCCAGCACGGCATTCCGTCCTCATTATTAACAGATCAATGCGCAAACTTTCTCAGCGTCGTGTTCAAAGAGATGTGTTCACTACTGAAAATAAAAAAATTAAACACAGCACCATATCACCCACAAACTAATGGAGCTCTAGAACGAAGCCATAAGACATTGATTGAATATTTACGACATTATGTTAATAAAGATCCACTTACATGGGACACATGGACTCCCTATGCAATTTTCGTTTACAACACCACCCCTCACTCTAGTACAGGGTTCACTCCCTATGAAATCCTTTACGGATTTCCACCTAACATCCCTAGCTCACTAACACAATCACCTAAAATTTGGTACAACTACGATAACTATTCTAATGAGTTAAGAGCACGCTTGCAACATGGGTATGAAGCTGCAAGGGAAATCCTTATACACAAAAAGGAAGCATCAAAAAAATATTTTGATAAGAAATCACACTTTAAAAGTTTTAACGTTGGTGACAAAGTTCTTTTGAAAAACAACGCTAGACAAAATAAACTAACCTCCTTGTGGGTCGGACCTTATGAAGTTATGAAAATACTATCCACAGAAAACACTATAATTCGAGTAGGAAGAAAAACTAAAGTAATTCACAATAACAATTTAAAATTTTTTGACGAATAGTACAAAATTCTATAAATCCTTCAAACACACACAATACACACAGATACACGCACAAAAGCAAATCAAATAACATTCTTACTCTTTACCAAATTAGTACAATCAGTGCGACTATACGTCAGCAAAAAGTAATTTATGAATTTAGGATTCCACTCCCATATACCGAAAACTTCCACGTCTATAAAATCATCCCTCTACCTACAAATTTAATAACCATTTTATATTCATACAACCCGCAACAGAATATCTAATAATAGATTATAATAAAGAATACTACAGTTCTCTCAGTGCAAATGACTTAGCGAATTGTAAAAACCAGAAGAACACGTTCTTATGCCCAATGCTGCACCCTTTGTTCAATTTAAATTCAAAACTGTTCAACTGCGAGGTAGAATTATTACGAAAATCGGAAATTTTACCACCTTCATGTGAAGTAAAAGAGGCAAATATTTCAACCATATGGCTACAACTTTCCACCCATAACAAATGGTTATTCTCTACCACACACAGTTATGAAATAGATGAAATTTGCAAGGACGATTTAACAACTTACACACTTCAAGGAACGGCTATGCTTGAGATCACGGGAAATTGCTACATTAAATCTAAGGATCTGATAATACGTTCGTACAATGAAATAGATACAACCTCCCACTCTTCTTATATACCACCCATGAACATTTCAACGTTTTTAACCAACATTACCCTTCCAGCAATCAGTAAAAATAAAAATGAGATGGCGCTTGTAAAATTCTCAAGCCAGAATGAACTTAAACTTATATCAAAGCGAATACAAGATCTTAAGTCTGAAGAAAATACTCCACTTTTGCCAATTAGCTCCCATGATATACATCAATATGCAGTGATCTATACAATACTAGTCTTGATCTTAGCATTTTGTTTTTACTGCCTAGTTCGATGTATGAAACGAAAACAAAAACCTGTAAAGAATAGTAACGAAATCCAGGAAACGAACAAACCCTCCCTAACCGTACTACAAGTCCCTATAAAAACCGAACCTCTCCCGTCTACAGCACCGAAATTAGTGTTAACAACTGGTGTTTAAAAAGAAATATATAAAATTTAAAGGTTTAAAAAAAAAAAATTCTTTCTTTTCCCGAGAGAACGTTAAAACTAAGAATAAAAAGATTTTTTTTTTCTTTTTCAAAAAAAAAATAAGCTTTATTTAATCTTCAATAGAAAAAAAAATGTACCTATATTTACCTATATAGAATTTAAAAAAAAATAATGTATTAACTACTTATGAAAATTTGAATTGCAAATCAAAATTTTTTGTTTAAATTATGTATACAAAAAAAAAAAAACAAACAAATCACAAAAAATATGTATGAAAAAAAATATAGCAAAAAAAAAAAAACCTTAAGATATATGTAAAAAAAAAATGTTCTTTCAATAATATGTATGTATTAAAAATATATTTAAATAAAATTTGAAATATTAACTATTAGTATATGTACATAAATGGCTTTTCAACCAAATCATTCATTTTCAGAAAATTCACCTTGAATTTTCTTTTTCAAAGGGGGGAAGGATGTAGTGACGCACTACAAATCATCCTACCTAATATTCATCCATGGTGGTCTCTCTTCGCACGAATCACATCTGCTTTCCATAATAGTGATCGTTTCTCACTTATTTCATAAGATTCTTTTGCCCACTGACAATATCGACGAATCTATGTGTATCTCCATATAAACATGTCATCAGTAAGTACACTCATTCTGCCTGATAGCTGACTAATATACAATATGCATATGTACATATTTCAAGTGTTCTTGGCAATGGATATCAAATATCCACTACCAAGGGCAAGCACCGCAAATATGGGTCAGCACAGTACTACACAGAATGAAGGTTCAAATATCAACGCTTAAATGAATGAATGACTGCCGGAGGTACACTGCACTATATTGAGGGCAGACTTACGAAATATGGAAGTGACGAAATAGTTCTTGTTACTGGAAATGCGGTGTGTGTAAAATTCGAATGACCTGCACCGCAGTGCAGGAAATATATATTTTTGTGGAGGGGATGATCATTATGGGTGAAGACTCTTCGAATTTTCAAGAATGGTTGAAGAGTCAGAGTTAAGTTGATCGATCAACAGATTAGATAGTCCAAACGTTAATAAGAAATAAATAAAATAATAATAAACGTTTCTGATCTCTTTTATTTTGAGACTTACTCTCCGTTCTACACTCTTCTCGAAAATAAATTCGAAAGCACGGTGTCGGTTAGAACGTAACAATTTTATCAGCTATTTCTCCAGACACTGCGATTTATAGATAGTATGCGATTTATGGCACTAACGGTTTAACGGTTTAACGGTATGGCCAATACATACTTCTTATTTTTAAATGAAGTGCCAAATATTTTTTTGTGAACTTGAAACGAATTTTAAAAATTTATAGAAAAAAATCTATGCCTCGCTAATAATTCAAAATAGTTGACCATATATCATGATCTAGACATCTTTCGGATGGCACATATTTTTAATTAAGAGATTTATCGTCAAAGTGCAATAAGTAATATAAATATGGCATGGAGCTATCAATTCAAAAAAATTATATGCAGAAATATTGTTTAAATCATCCAAATAAAAGTCAATTTCAATAAAATTACAGTTAGGCCAACAGTTGGGCTCTCATGACCTTTCATATTCAGACTCCTAAAGCGTGAGGCATAGGCTCGTGCGGAAATATATTTCTTAGGAGACACCTCTGAACGCTTAAAAATAAACACTAAAAATTCAAGTAAACCAAAAGTACACATGTACCCTTAAAGAAATGCTATATTAAATTTCACTCAATTGATGTGTTGTTTAAAACTTTAAACTCATAGCCACGCAACTACTGCTGACAGTTTCCGCTTACTTTCGTTTTCAATCAGCTTAAGATAGATAGCTAAGATAACAATGTGTACTATTTTAAGTAAAGGTATAGTACCAAAAGAATATAAATTAAGGCATCTTTTTATTCTGTGCTATAGTATCTTCCTAAAACCGCAACAGTCAAGAACAATGAATACAAAAAGTTTAAGTTTATATCTACTGTTAATAGTTCCCAGTGTTTGGTCACAAAGTTTTGAAGTTGATTTTAAAATGCGAGAGACTGGAATTGTTCCCGGAATAATTGATTTTGCTCCAAATCAAAAATTACAGGTGAGGATATCTTGTCCACCATCTTAATACCTACATACTCGTATATGACCAAGTTGAATTACTTCCAAAATTCTAAAATTCCCGTTGCTATAAGCTAATTTAAATAGTTTTCATTATAAAATATACAGACTCCGTCTATGTCGAATTTTCACGGGATATCAAAATTTGTTGAAGTTAGAAAATTTTTGCTAAAATTTCAGTTATTCGATTTACAATTAGAGGGAGTCAACTGTACTTTTAATCAATAGGTAATGTGTTGAAATTAATATAATTTAACGATTTATTTTTTAACCTATAGAAAACATCTATATCAGGATTAACTTAACAAATATAGAAACACGTCATCTATTTATTACATTATCCTTTTATCTTTTTAAGAAAAAACTAGCTCTTATTGAGTTTTAAATATTTTTTTTTTATTTTCAAAAATCCATTAAAACTTTTTTTTTAAATCCAGAACTATACAAATATTTATATGTAAAATTTTATAAGAAATTTGATCGAAAGCGATGAAGCATAGTTAGCGAGAAAGTTAGACCATGTCGGCACGATACGACAACACGTTGACGTTCCCACCTAGTGAGCGTTACGACACGTTGACATTGCCACCAAAGCAATTAAAATTTATTACTTCTAAACGAACTTAGATCCCATCAAACCTGGTATTTGTTTTTAATATTGTAAGTAATATAAAGGTGAACAAAAATAATATCAAAATAGTCTAAACGGGACTTATATTATTTTTGGTTTGGGGACTTATATCTTGACTTTTTGGGGATCAATATCATCTTCAAACTTGTTAAAATGTAAAAACTCCCCAATTTAGGAAGTTATTTTAATTTCAGTCTGAGGATTTAGTCCAAAATATCGTCAACTTCAGATCTAGCAGCGTAAAGTATTAAGTCTGGTGGAAATAAAAGAGTATCCGTACAGCGTTGCAGGAAAAATAATAATGAAAGTGCCATTGGCAATAACAGAAATTGCCATTTTGGGCCACTGGGTACCAACGCTAAAAGTAAAAAAAATCTTTTGACTTCTTGTACATATATGTGGCTTTTCATTGTTGCGAGGATTTGATCTGATCTTTTTTCTATTTGTTCAAGCAATACAAAAGAAGGGAGATCGCCCTAAAGTGTTTTTTTGAAAAACCTGAGCTCAGCCTGACGATCAAATTCTGTGTTTTTTTTAAACCTGAGGTCGCCCTGAACCCACCTTGAAATAAAACTAGGTATTTTTGCTGGGGCGAGTTTTTAGATGCCAATGTGGCAGGAGCTCTGAAGAATCTTTTTTGTGGATTCACGTGCTGAAGGTAATTCATTTGTTTTTAAAATTGAAATTCAAGGTATACCGGCACAAATTTACCTTTATAATAATAAATAGAAGTAGAAAATGGAAACTGTGGTTTCCCTTTTTTTTCATTTTTAAAGCAAATTTTGTTTCTTTCTTATCTCAACAGCACAATCGAGAGCCCTTTCGTGTTTTTTGAGAACTGAAAAGTTTTTTTTTTAACAATTCGTGGGGTCATCAAGAAAACCTGAGTCAACCCTGGGTAAACTTCAACGAACGAACCTAATGTTGTAAGCGATGCAAGGTTGCTTAAAAACATTCTAAGAAATTCATACTTTTTGCTTCAACATTTTTTTTACTAAACCAATATCAAAGTGTCATATGAAGCTTAAGACTGCCACATTGCCATTTAAATGAAAAGGTGCCACAAGTGCACAATCGTGGCACATCGGCACATCGGCAACGCTGCACCCGCATCTTCTCCCGTTAGCTATTTCATTTGTTAAGACATAATTTTTTCGAGAGGGGTACAATTTTCTAAACAAAAATTACTTAAAATAACAAAAAAAAAGTTTTAAGAAATGTTCAGGTCCCTGGATCACCTGTTTTTAGAAAAGATCATAAGATCGTTGTTCTTAATTTAGTTTTACTGCCTGTTTTTAACTATGTATGTGAAAGGACGTTCTAAACTTCATATAAACATAGTTTGTTCTCACGAATATTTGCTTCCAAAAATCTTATGTCGCAATTATCATCATTTTCTTACATTTTTTGTAGAATTACCCATATGGATGTATGTACATTTGGATTAACTAAACAAATTGATTCACATTATCTATGACATAACCCTTGTGTTAAACACAGTCTTTTAAAAAATAACCTAATTTTTTATCTAAGAGATATCTATTTTATAATAAGCAAATAAAAATCTTTATGTTACTATTTTAATATACTTACTTCTTCGGAATATGTGTTGTCACGAAAGCAAAGTTTATTGACCGAGAGCTGGTGAAAGTTTTGCTAAAATGTTTTATACCGCTACAAATTTTGTGGACGTACTTTGCGTATTTTCGTCAGTACAAACTACAAGCAACCTGGCAGCGATTTCGCGAATCCAAAATACAAAACAAAAATAAAATTGTTTTTTACCAGCTCAACACTTTGTGCTTGTGCATATTACATTCCGTAAACCTGGCAGCTTTAGAACGGTCCTAAGACCAGAATAATACACTTTTAAAATGCAACCCAAAAAATAAGAATGTTTTATAACACCTGTACATTTTTCCAAAAAAAAATTAGTTTTTTTTCATCAAAATTTTTGTATTTTTTTTTTTAATTTTGGACAAATGTACCTACGATTTTTATTTATTTTAAATTTTTTTATTATTATCTTTTTTGACCTTCAAATAACAAAATGTACTCGTACTTTTCGGTGCGGTACTTATTTTAAGTTTTTTGTGTAGAAGTTGATTTAATAAAAAACAAGTAATTCAAATTTTGTTATTCCTTTATTAACTAAGGTCATCTATCCAAGCGGAGCAGTGGTTGATCTAGGAAACAAACTCACACCAACTCAAGTCAGAGACCAACCTTCACTGTACTGGGATGCAAACGAAAATGAGTTATACACACTTTTGATGTGTGATCCAGATGCACCCTCCGAAGTAAGTGAAGTAAGACACTGGCTCATTGTAAATATTCCTGGTAACAAGGTATCAGAAGGACAGTCGGTTATGGAATACATTGGCTCAGGACCTCCATTAGGAACTGGCATACATCGATACTTAATTTTGGTTTTTAAACAATCTTATAAAATCAAAACTAATGTATACATTTCGAATATGTAAGATCCTTTATTGACAAGACTTCATATCTTTCGTATTAATAAATATATATGTAAATATTTCAGAGTAAAACGTGGACGCACTAATACAAAGGCACGTGATCTTATAAATGAATACAATTTGGGCGTCCCCGTAGCTGGTAACTTTTATCGGGCAGAATTCGATGATTTTGTTCCAATTTTTCATTCTCGATTTATTAATTGAGAAATAAATAAATTTTCCATAAAAAAATTATTATAGGCACCTACATCTGTATATGTATATAAGTTAAAAAAATATTTCAAATTTATTTAAGTATACCTAATATGTAGCATTATAGTAATAAATTTTTTTAAATTTCATTGGCTGTGTTCAATGCGAAGAAAATTTGCACACCACAAGTGTTTGGAAATTGTCAGAAAATAAAAGTTCAGCTTTTTGTTGACAGGTTTGGACGTTGAATGAAGTGACTAAGAACATACGTATTATTATAAATTTTGTAGTACAAAATATATGCAAATTTGACTTCAAAAATGAAAGATGAAATGAAAGAAAGAAGAATCATCTTTTTGTACTGAAGACATTTTGGAAGCAGTTTGCTAGTTCAGTGTTTTATTTTAAATAACTCATTATTTGTTCCAAATAAATACAAAAAAAACTGTCAAATCTTAGCTCAATATTTTACCGATAACCTGCCCTAAATTAAAGAAGTTTTATAAAGAAAAACACACGTTAAATGCTTAATCAAATTTTGAATTTTTATAACTTTTGTAATAATTGATTGAAGGTTATACATTTTATGTGAATGATTATAATTTACTAGTTTTTTTATTATTCTTGAGTCAGGCTATTTTTGGCTCCAAGATTTTTGAAATTGGGCTCCACTTGTCTTGAAAAATCTGGCAACACTGACAGGTACAACAATTAAGGTAGAACTATAATTGTCGGACGGGTACTGAAGCTAATGTCAAAAACCAACGAAAAGAAGCTTTCCGCACCGTGAAAATGGAAAAGCACCCATAGAGCCTGATAACACGATTAGTTTTTTTCAGACTTTTCGTGTTTTGGTGAGGGGTGTAGAAATGTAAGGGGAATGAAGAAACGAAAGCACGTATGAAAATACTAAGATTTTTTTTGGTTAGACTTTGGCGTTTATAATTTGACAAACGAGTTGATGCTTTTCGTGAAATACATAGATATAAGTTTGGAAAAGAAGTGACTTAAAAATATTTTTAATTATTATTACTGTCTAATTTTTTTTAAATGAACCTCATATTTTTTTAACGTAAGAAAAACGAATGGACTTATTTTTTGGTTGTGTGTAATCACGACCAAATGGTGAATTCAAGCTCATACTATACTTATCACCTTTCTCTTTTTGGCATTCATATTTCACCAAATGTCAGTTTTCCTCACTCTCACTTAGGCTTCCCTTAAGCACCTGTACTATACTTTTCTGGAAAACTTCATGGAACACAAAGTAGTAGAATGAAGAACATTTTGGGGCATTGAAGAAAAATACAAAAGTATCCTCTATTTGAGGCAAAATATTTGTTTGCTTTGAAATTATACCTACACACTAACATAGATTGCTTCATCACAAAACCGGGGTCTCCCAGCTCATCACTCTTGCTGTGTGTGTCCTGTGTGCTATTGTTGCCAGTCACTTGATCTTTTATTTTTTAATAAAATGGTCCGATATGTCATGTATATTTAAAAAAGGAATAGTTTGAAATTATGGAACGCACGAAATACATAATCAAAAATAGTTTTATATACAGGCATAAACATACATAGATTATAATTTAATTTCTTTTTCCTTGTGTCCAAAGCTTTAACTGTAAAAGGACTTTATGAATCTGTTTACGTCAAAAGTGGCAGCTATCCTGTTGTACAGGCCGTAGCCAGACAATTATTTCGGGGGGATACGATTTTTCAAAGAATAAATGTCCACCATCTTCGAACAGGGATTAAGAACTAACGTTCAAACACAAAATATTTAAACTCTGACTGACCAAAATTGAACCTCGAAGTCCATCTTTTAAAAATTGCCAATCAAACAGAAAAAAATTGAAATCAGATATTATTTTAATTTTTGTATCCCAAATAACCTTATTAAAGGATGAGAAAACGACACAAGAGCTGACAATGACAATGCCGAAATTCACTGCTATCTTTCTCTAGTTATAAAATCGTTAAAGAACCATCTAAATTAAATTATTAATGAAACAGGTAATTTTTAGTTTAATTTCATTCAATATTTTTTTTAGTTTCATTTCATTCAATATTTGTCTAAAATTGGTGAGACAACTTCAACAAGATCTCGATGCGCACTCTGCTTTCGTCTTATCATATTGTCTAATCAGTCCCAAGGAAAGCGGGTCGAAATTCTGGTTTGGAAATTCATCAATTTTTGTATCAAAAATTCTTTTTTATAAAATTCTGTTTTTTTCCGTCTTCCGTCTGTTATTTGCTTAACAAAATTTTGAATTTTATTAATTTTATTTGAAATTCAAGCAGGTAAATCATATTTTTGGAAATCTTAGATATTTATAAGAATTTAAAATGTTATCTTAAATACACTTCGACTAGCAAATGTAAAAATTGGGGACAAAAGAATCAATTTGGAAAAAAACAGGTTACACCGCATTTGCACTTATAGCACCAATTATTACTGTCATAGACAAAAGAGCAGGTCTTAAACCAAATATGTATATAATTTATGCCAAGACAAGTATGAGAAAATTGCTTTAAGAAAGCGCTGAGCTTTTAAATATTTTCCAAAAATTATTTTCATGATCAGCTTTCAAAAGCAGAATTTGGAAAGCTGAATTTTGTAAAAAGAAGTTTGACCCGGCGAGAATTTCGACTCTAACCCGTAAATACGTGCGTCGGCGTCGATCTTAGTGCTTTAAAGATATAACACTTGGGCTGAAAGTTATGTCCAAACATTTCAAACAAACAAATTTCTCCGATAACCTATTTGGACTAGTTGAAAACGTATTTTCAAAAGCGTACTTGAAAGCACTAAGTAACTATTTGATGTGAAAAATTTGAATTTTTGTCTGTAACATGAACCAAGATATATTTTTCTGATAGTCTTTAATGCGCCGAGCTTGAATCTGATCTTGAAATTGCTCTAGCATATCACGTTTAAGAGATATTCGGATCTAAAGATAAGAAAATTAGTTTTTTTAATGCAAATTTGAGGCCATATTTTTTTTCGAAGTAAATTTTTGAAAATTGTTTATGGTCATTCTAAGGTCTGAACATTTTACTTCAAAATTCTCTTAGAAATCGTTAGCCCTTGTCTTAAACTACGTTATTCGAAAAATCCACTCAATTTGCATCCGAAAAAATATATTTTGGTCAATATTATAGACAAAAATTCAAATTTTTCACATAAGGTAGTTACTGAATGCTTTCGAGTAGATTTTCGAAACAGTAAAAATACGTCAATTTTCAACAAGAGCTTGAGTCGAATCGTTACAAATCGAGTTTAAAAAAAAGAACGTGTGCAGTTGAACAACAATTTCGTCAGTTGTTTCGATTAGGGTGTGTAAATTTTGGAGGAAAGAACTTCAGTGTTACCGGTTTTGTCGACCTCTACTGTTGGAAAGAAAATTAAGGGAACAAGATATTTTCCAATTTTTGATTGGTATTTTTTGAAGAGCTGTATCCTTGTGATAGGTGATCGAATTGAGATGAAAAAAATAAGTTTGTTTGCAAATAATCTTTTGAAGGTAGGTAGGTAGGTACTGTTATTGCACAACATTAAAAAATGGCAGGAGACAAAAATTTTCTACTGCATTATTTTTTAAATGGTTTCATTTTTTTGGAATTGTTTTTAAGTCAATCAAATGTATTGGTCAAATTACTTGTTTATTAAGCTTAATTTAGCTTTTATTTTACAAATTAGTTTTTTCTGAAATAATCTGACTTTTAGTAAAAAAAAATTAACGTTTGTATTATGTGAATTATTTTCCTACTTTACATTAACGGTGATAGGGAAGACGAAAAAAGTGGGTCACACCGTTCGGCTGCATCGATTTCTTTAAAACTTGGTACATTGTAGTTTTTGTTGATTCTGCTCACATGTTTTTTTAATTTTTTAGAACAAAAATAATGGCAAGTGCCATACGCTTTTTTAACCAATTTAAGAAAATATTATTTTAAATATTATTTTACAAAAATTCATTAAATTTCCTTAAACGGATTGACGAACAAGATTTAAACATAAAACATTTAAGCAAATTAGTTGCTCTTAAGAAACAATGATGGACAGAACACTCAAAATCGCAACATGGAATGCAAACGGTCTCTTACAACATGTATCAGAACTAAATAGCCTTCAAAAAACTCCAATTTATGATAAATGCATGCCTTAAACTAAGACATGTGCCTCATCGTTGGAAAATTGTTGAAGTCATTGTTATACCTAAACAAACTAAGCCACTAACAGAAGTAACATATTACAGATCTATTGAATACTTTAAATGCGGGTTTCTGTACCATGTATTGATAGCAAGAAAAAACTTAATATATAGAATAATAGAAGAACGGCAATAGGCTTTCAAAACAAAAAAAAATAAAGTTTAAAAAACAATAAGTCTGTAATTGTACTCAAATAAAACTGCCAAATTCTACCCAATTCTGCCAAAGTTAACCCAAAGATGGGCACAGAAGTTGTCAGTTCTGTGTTCTGTCGCAAAAAAAAAAAAACGATAAAACGAAAGGAGGACTATTGTTAAATTTTAGTTTTTTTTATTTATATTTTTTTTTTTGTAAAAGTTATTTTACTTGTGTTTGTTTTGTTTTGTCTTCTCTTACTAAATAATTTTCCTGTTCTTTGTTTTTTAAAAAAAATATGGCTAAAGTGGAAATAAAATGTTTTTTGATATTTTTGGTGCCCTCTCTGTCGTGGTGCCCTAGACCTGGGCCTAGTCGGTCTTATGGAAACTCCATGCCTGGGTAATTTATATACATAGCTACTATCTTTATAAAAAAAAGTTCAAAAGATTTTCTTGAAAACGAGCATTGTAAAATCATAATAATAATGAGTTTGAACAACTGAAAAATATATGTATTTAGAAATATCTTAAGGTTTTCTTCAAGCGCTCATTTTTTTTTTTTGATAAATAAGAATTAAAATTCAGTAAGGCATTTTTATTTTCAATGTCACGGAATCTTTCAAAAAAGAAAATTATTTATCACAAAACACCTTTGATTGACAGTTATAATTATGTCTGTCAAATGAGTATAGGCACATCAGACCCGCAAATTGGTCTATTTAATAGACTAATAGAAAATAATAATCAGTAAACTCCTTCAATGCAGGAAAATTCTGATAAATAAAAACAGAAAGGTACTTATTAAATATTTTTACTTGTCATAGGTACAAATATGGCAAGTTATGTATTCGTTAAAAACAAAATTGAAGTCGAGATTTTGATCAGATTTGCTTACGATGATAGGGAAAACGAAAAAGCGGATCTCACAATCTGTCTGTCTGTCCGTTTGGTTGTAGCCTAAACGGCTAGACCGATTTTCTTAAAATTTGGTACATAGTGGCTTTTGGTGATTCTGCCCACACATTTAAAATTTTTTTTAAACTAAATTTAACGGTACCTGGCATACCATTTTTTAGAAAATTGTACAAAATCTTATTTTTCTCCAAAACGGCTCCACAAATCTTCTTAAAAAATATTCCTTCAGTTTCTTTTAATAGAGTCTGCCATTTATGGGAAACCATTTTTCAAAAAATGGTTACTAGTACTACATCTAAGAAAACTATTTCTTTTTCGATTTACTTCGGAACTGTAATTTTTATTTCCAATAATTTTTTTATAAATTAGCTTTTAAACAATATAAAAAGATTTTCTTACCAACATTTTAAGTTATTTTGATTTTAAAAAAGGTTTATAACTTTTTTTTTGAAAATCAAATATTTTGATCGATTTTTATAAAAGTCGGTATTTAAGGGGTTTTTCAACGCTTTTTTCCTTTAAAAATTAAGAACTAATATATATAAAAAAAAACTGCTGCAACGATTTTAACGGGTGATTTTTTAGCTGGTTTGGTTTTGGCAACACTGGTTTTGACAGCTGACTTGTGTTTAGTACCTTGTGTCACTGTCAAACAGCTTCAGTTTGGTTTGCAATTTAACCATGGATCGTCTTACAAATGAACAACGCTTGCAAATTATTGAATTGTACTATCAAAATTCGTGCTCGGTTCGAAATGTTCATCGCGCGCTGCTTCCATTTTATGGTCGGCATTCTCGATCTTCTGAGCAGTCTATTCGGAAGATTGTGACCAAATTTCGCACCAAATTTACTTTGTTGGACATTAAACCACCAACACGTTTACGTACTGTGCATAGTGAAGAAAATATTGCGGCCGTATCAGCTAGTGTGACAGAAGACCGCGAAATGTCGATTCGGCGCCGTTCCCAGCAGTTAGGCCTTTGTTACAGCACTACGTGGAAAATTTTGCGGAAGGATTTGGGCGTAAAGCCTTTTAAGATACAGCTGGTGCAAGAACTAAAGCCAGCCGACCTACCACAACGCCGAATTTTTGGTGAATGGGCTCTTGGAAAGCTGGCCGAGGATCCGCTTTTTTATCGAAAAATTGTGTTCAGCGATGAGGCTCATTTTTGGTTGAATGGGTACGTAAATAAGCATAATTGCCGCATTTGGAGTGAAGATCAGCCAGAAGCATTGCAACAGCTACCAATGCATCCCGAAAAAGCCACTGTTTGGTGCGGTTTATGGGCCGGCGGCATTATTGGGCCATATTTCTTCAAAGATGATGCGAATCGCAGCGTTACTGTCAATGGTGAACGCTACCGAGCGATGATAACAAACTTTTTTTTGCCCGAAATGGAAGTTCTTGACTTGCATGATATGTGGTTTCAACAAGACGTTGCCACATGCTACACAGCACGCGAAACAATGGCGCAATTGCGAGGCGAGTTTGGTGAACAGTTAATTTCACGTTTCGGGCCGGTCAATTGGCCGCCTAGATCGTGCGATTTGACACCATTAGATTATTTTTTGTGAGGGTATGTCAAGGCTAATGTCTATAGGGACAAGCCCGCTTCGATTGACGCACTGGAAGCCAACATCCATGCATTCATTCGTGAGATACCGGCCGATATGTGTGAAAGAGTATGCCAAAATTGGACTCAGCGGATGGGCTACCTGAGACGCAGCCGCGGTCAACATTTGCATGAAATTATCCTTAAACATTAAATTGCAAGGTTCAAACTATCGATTCAAATAAATATTTCATTCTATTTTTTGGAATTTTTTGTGTTTTTTTGGGTCCATTCTCGACAGCAGACAACATTGGGTTTGTGAAGCATTAAATTCCCCACTCGACAAAGCTGTCAGAATCAGAATTTAATGAGCTTATCATACGCTGCCATTGAAGTTCCACATCCGAAGTGCAGGGATGAGAGTCTAGAAACATATATGAAAAGCTGAGGGTACTGTCACAAGAAAAACAATTCAATGGATTAGAAGTTTCAGATAAGAGACCATTAACAAAAATGAGAAAAAGAACAAGAGACAACACGGAGCCCTGGGGCACACCAGTATCTATTTTATGAATATCAGACTTGAAACCATCCAAGATGGTTTTGTCAGTGGTTTGTTCCTTCTCTTCAGAAATGCCAATCGTGACAACAGTTTTCGAAAAACTGCTCCTGAAAAGACTTAGCAAAATAGTAGATGAAAGAAGTCTAATTCCGAGCCATCAGTTTGGATATAAAATTCACATTCTACGATAGACCAAGTGCATCGGATTACGGATGTTGTGGAAAAGTCACTTGAAGGAAAACATATATGCTGGGCTATATTCTTAGATGTTGCTCAAGCCTTTGACAAGGTTTGGCACTTGGGACTTTACTACAAACTGCATAGGGACCTTTCCAGGCAGTGCTACAAAATGATGTAGTCCTACGTTACGAACCGACTCTTTAGAGCACGGTACGACAAAATTACTCGTAACTAAAGAAAATTGAAGCTGTTGCACCACAAGGAAGTATTCTAGGACCAACCCAGTATCTGTTATATACAAGGGATATCCCAGTGGACATCAACGCTATCATGGCTATCAGATAAATCCGTTATGCAGGCTACACAAAAACCGCAAAATGCAGTCGATAAAGCAAAAATGACGAATCAAACTACATAAATGAACCAAAATCGACGCATATAAACTTTACCAACAAAAAACTATGTTCCAATTTTTATAAACAGTACAGCATTACCTTACTTTAAAACTGCCAAATACCCTGGAATGACTTTGGATGCAAAGCTTAAATGGAAAGAGCACATCAAAAAGTAAAGAGAAGAACTAAACTTAAAGTACAGAAAAATGTACTGTATGATTACCAGGAAAGAACACTGACCTATCTATTCAGAACAAACTTATGTTTTATAAGCAAGTATTGAAACCCGTTTGGATATATGGCATCCAACTATGGGGCTGTGCATAGAAAACAAATGGTGAAACCATCCAAAAATTCCAAAGCAGATCCTTCGTGGAATAATAAATACCCCTTAGTATATAAGAAATAGCGGTCTACATCATGACATTCAAATTGAATGGTTAATTTAGTGGTTAAAAAACACGCTGTATCACACAATCGGAGATTGCAAAGTCATACCAACTCCGAAATGGAGGCCGTCTTGAATGTACGACACAATGTTCGGAGATAAAGAAGATCCAAGCCTCATAAGCTGATGGTCTAAAAGCTATTGGAAAGTTTTGATAATTTTAAACTTCCCACAAAAATCATTAATCGATCTTTCAAAGATTGGTCCTGCATCACTAATTTTAGTGCAGTAGAAGTCCCTCATTACTCAGTACTGATTCTTAAGTGTCTTTTAAAGCTTTCCATCGGATAAAAATAAAAAATAAATCTCCATTTTTCAAAAACTGGGTTATTAATGAAACCTCCCAACCCAAGGTACCATTTTTTTTTCCATTTTCTTCAAAACTCTAAATTTGATTTTAATATTTTTTATGCAAAAGCTTCTAATAAATATAAATAGTTTTTCGTACAAAAATTTTCAATTTTTTAAATTTTCTGATAATCGGCTGAAAAAATTTAGATAAATTTTTTTATATACAAATACAAAACAAGATTTAAAAAAATTTGCCTATCAAAATTAAAAAAAAAAATTGAATTTTTAAAATAAATTTAAACTTTTTTTTTGAATATTCGATATCTAAATATGTGTTGATTTTTTGTTGAACATTTATTTTTATTATATGCTATAAATAAATAAAGATTTGCATACCTACCAAAAATTTTTCAGAATTTATATATAAGAAATTATAAAAAAAAAACCACTGCAGCGATTTAAAATTTGTTTCCATATAATCATATTCAATCAAGAATTAAAATGGTGTTCTTTTTTTCATCTCAAACTCTTAAGGAAGTAGCTTTGGCTTATTTGAATGTCGTATTTCATGTTTAAAACATATTTGTCTCATTATTTCCTTGTCTTCATATATAACCCTCAGTGTGTTGAATATAAGAGCAAGTATACGTGTGACGAATCGTGCATTTTATTTTCTGATAGTATTAAATTAAACTTAGCATTAACCAAAGATAGTTTTTGGTACATGTAAGCTTAATTATAAAGTGTGCAAAAAACCAACTTTATATCTTGATGGCCCGCACAGAATTGCAAGCTTTAAGTGACAAAGCCCGAAAATTTCTAAATCGTACTTGTCTAGTGTCTTCTCTGTTAATATCAATTTGTTTATACAAACTTATTGCATTTCATCATTGTTTTTTTTTTTTGTGAAACTTATTTTTGTGTAGTTTGTGATGAAATTATAAAAACCACTGAATTTCGTTAAAAAATATTACTTTCTTACCAAGAAAACCACAATACAAGCATCGGATTGCTTTCTTACTTACTTTGGAATGATTGCATTGACTATAGAATGGCCGATCAATTTATGTCTGTTGAAGAATTTACATGGCAGTTTTTATTTCATCTCAAACAAGCTAAGAAGTTTCAAAGGAGGAATTTCAAGCTCATAAAGTCCAAGTTTTTGGAATTGTAAGACTCATAAATATAAGAGCTAGTGCGTGCATTTAATTTCTAAGGGCCTTTTAACCTGATGCCTAGTTTCATGCAGCAATATAAGTAATAACTACATATTTCTCATGATGCACTTATGAATTCTTAAAAATAAAGACTGTATAATTATTTTAATTTTTTTGTAATTTTTTAAACTTCAAATTTATTTTACGAAAAGTATGCATGTGCCCTTAAACATGTTAAGTTTCACTCAATTGAGATCGAGTGTTTATGTTGTTGAAAACTTGAAACTCAGAGCTACGCAAGGCGCAACTACTGCTGAGAGCTGACTTAAAGTGTAGCGTATAGATAGATAACAACGAGTGTGCTATTATGAGCAGTACTTTTCTTTAACCGAACCAGTCAAGAGCAATGATTACGATTCGTTTTAGTTTATATTTATTGTTGATTGTAACAAGTGTCCGGTCGCATAGTTCTGTAAATAATTTTAAAATGCAAGAAGCTGGAATTATTCCCGATGTAATTGATGTTGCTCCATCAAAAATTTTACAGGTGAGAATATTCGAACATCATAGGTACTTATACCTATAACCTATAAAGACCAAACTTGATTTGCTTCCGAAATTCTAAAACTTCTTTTTCTGTATACCTATTACCTAAGCCAATTTAAATTTAAATTTGATGCCATGTCAGCATACCTAATCTTACTTAATTTTCTTAATTTTTAAATATGTAAATGTAATAGTGTTGAAATCACTTTAATTTGAATAATTTTTTTTAACCCTATAGAAATTTGAAATTTTTATTCATCTACATCAGGATTAACTAAACAAATTGCTGCACGTGATCTATGACATCTGTTTAGTTTATATTTCAGAGTGCTCACCTAAGCAGACGATTACAAACTTTTCTTCCTTTCTATTTGATAAAAAACTGAGGCATTCCCTGAGCCCTCAGAAATTTAAACAAAACATTTTATTCACCTTACACTTGAGTTGAAAAAACACTTCCAAAATATCACCTGATTTTTATTGGGCTATTAATTTCATTAATAAATACAAATTTGTATGCTACTAAAGTGTTGTCAGTGAATTGAAGTTAAATTGTTATACAAACCAAATTTAACTTGTTTATTTTCTGAGTATACAAAAACTAAAGGTAAAGTTTTGGACTCGAAAAAAAAAAACAAATTTAGTTCAATACCTAATCATAATGAAATTCGTATGTACCTAACTGATATGACCATGGAAACAACAAGTTGGTCTAAAAGTTGTACATGAGTATAAATATGGCTGGAGCAATACATTTCTTAACAACAAAAAGTGCTCAACCTGCGATATCGTCGGCTTAATGTGATAAACGTAGCTATTTTGCATTTGTGCCTATTTGTTGAAGTGATTTTTTTTAAATGAAAATTTTAAGTCAAATTTAAAATGAAAAAGTTGAGATATTATTAAGATGATATTTTTCAAAAATTTTGCGTAACTATGTGCATTTTTTGTGTTAAATATTAATGCCCTTATCAATTTTTCGTAAAATATTAAAAAGCAAACGTAAAAATCTTTCTTAGTTTTTTTTAGAAATTAAAAAAAAAAAAACAAAAGCTACTTCATCTTTTAAAAAACAAAAATCAAAAAAGGGTTTAATTAAGGCCGGCCTTAATTAAACCAGAGTGGCCTTATTGACTTTTTCACATTATTCAGTACAGCAAAAATAACGAACAGATTATTTTCAAACACTTGTAGTGTTTAAGTGAAAGAAACAAGAATTTGATTTTTACTTGCAATTTTAATTAAAAAAAAAAACTGATTTTTACAGTTATAACGTTATAACTGATCACCAGATAGGCCACTTTTGTACTCGAACTTTAAATTTTGTTGTGGTTGACCTCTAAGTTCAAAAAGTCACTTCTTTAACTATGGCATGAAGCAATGAATTCAAAACCCCTTAATGCATAAATATTGTTTAATACATATAGATTAAATTTAATTTCTCTTCCTTCTGCAACACGACCAGTTATTTCCCCAAATAAATATAATCCAAATGATTTATATCTAAATTGTTGAGTGATTGCTTCACTCTATAATATGGTTCCAATTTATTTCTAATTTGTTGTTATTATCTTTTTGCTTTTAAAATAATTTACTTATCAGTACGGTATTTGTTTGAAGTTTTTTGTGTTTACACCAATTTATCAAAAAAAGTAATTTTATTTTATTAATAACTTAGGTCACATATCCAAGTGGAGTAGTGGTTGATCAAGGAAATGAACTTACACCAACTCAAGTAAAAGACCAACCTACACTGCACTGGGATGCAGACGAAAATGCATTATACACAGTTTTGATGACTGATCCAGATGCATCAGCCCAATTTAGTGAGGTAAGACACTGGTTGGTTGTAAACATTCCTGGTGACAAGGTATCAGAAGGACAGTCTGTTGTTGATTACGTTGGATCAGGACCTCCATTAGGATCTGGCAAACATCGTTATATAATTTTGGTTTTTAAACAACCTAATACAATCAAAACTAATGTTTACATTTCGAAAACGTAAGATCCTAAATTAACAGCCTACTTTATATCTTTTAAATTTTGTTAATAATTTAAACATTTTAGAACAAGAGAAGGACGTACTAAAACAAAAGCACGTGATCTTATAAAGGAATACAATTTGGGCGTTCCCGTTGCGGGAAATTTTTTTCGGGCAGAATACGATGATTATGTTCCAATTCTTCATGCTAGATATACTAATTAAGAAATGAGAAATAAATAATTTTTCAAAAAATTGTTACTATATAGGCACATATATATTGGTACCTGTTTAATTCAAGCCTTGGTGTGACCAAGTCACCTTTACTTTAGTCAGTAATACAGATAGTTATTAAAACCTTTTTATGTCATTAGCTGTACTTAATGAAGAAAACCCAGATCAGATAACATTAAAAGAACAGAAAATTGCAGCTATTTGTTGGCGGGATTGACCGTTGCCTATGAGCTGTGAATTTATAAATGTTTAAATTATTAGTTTTGCATTAGTTTTCAATTCCAATTTAATATAAATTTATACTTTTAATATCGTTTAGTGTTTTTCTCTTAATATTAAGTCCAAAAACATAAGAAAAGTACTTCTGTGATAAATTTAAGCTTATTTTTATTCCAAACAAACAAATCAGCTGGTGCTTTCACACTTCTCACTAACTTCCTTTCATTGAACATTGTACTAAGGTAAATGGTATTCGAAAACTCAATGACGGTGTTCACATAAGATTGAAAAACTGGATTTCTTTGACGTTTCAGTATTTACATCTCGTTCCCACTTCTTCATTAAAGGAAGATGTACATACTGAAACGTCAAAAAATCCAGTTTTTCAGTCCAATGTGAACACCGTCAATAGAACATAAGGTGACAGAATGTAGAACAGTTTGGTTCAAGGTTATTTTCTTCATCGAGCATTAAACGCCATCATTTAAGATAGGTATAATACGAGAGCTAGAAACGTCAAAAAGAAGTCATTTTAGTTTGAGTGGCTTTTTTTATATATGTTTGTAAGTTTTGTATATCTATGCTGTATACTCTAACTCTATAGATTTGCATGAGGGCAATTTGGATGGTAGTAGATGTTGCGTTGTCCGCCATTTTGAAAAAGAGTGTGAAAAAACATTTGCCAGAGATATGAAAGAATGTAATCACTGAAAATTTTTTTAATATTGATCCTATAGCTTTGTTTTTATGGTTGATTTTATTGCACTATTTATCAAAAGCTGTCAAAAAGTTTTCAACAAAGCTAAAAAATTCTGTCTCTATGTCAAAAACCCAATCTGAATTAACTATTCGTAGGTCAGCCTCGGAAAGTGTCTGAGACTTTTAATGCAATAAATGCTACTCTTTGCCGTTCCATATTTTCTTCCTCTTATGTATATCCGCCACGCAATAGTTAGGATTATGTACATATATTATTAATGATTATTTCCACAAATGTGTCTATATATTAGGGCTAGGATTTTCATACAAATGCATATTCTTTTTGATAAATTTTAAAAGCGTAAGACCAAATTATCTTTACGAATCATGAATTTTCTTTTGAAATGGCATTCAATCGTTAGTGCATATTCTTGCATATTTTCATAGTAAATGCATATTTTCAAAAAATAAACATAAAATTTAAAAAATATGAGTATCAAAGAAATGCACACGCACCATTAGGTAAAGAAACTGAAGTTTTCTGAATATTAAACTCAGCCAGTTTCTGACATTTGGGAAAATTTCATCTCTTCCACTAGCAATCGCATTCATATTCCAATTCTATACTCTAGATATGGGGTGAAGTATATGGTTTTTTAGGCATACTTTAAGCGCATATTTTCAATTTCTAAGTGCATGAGAATCCAACCCCTGGATAAGCACTTTCAAAGCTTAATTGACAACCAAACATCGTATAAATTCGTCCGTTATAAAAAGTAAGTATCCTCCACAGTAAACATATTAAAATTCACAATATATATTCATGCAACGATGTAAACTTTTCAATGTAGTAACTTTTTTTAGATTACGATGTACGTTTCATGAACACCCTTTTCAAACGGCTGCGTAAACATCGTAAGCTGTTTGTTTAACGTCAAATAGAAAGAAACTTTCGTTCAAATTTGTTTTACATTTTTATTATTTTTCTTTTAATTGTATCTTCCCTCAGCCATTTTGATTGAAATGTTTTTCATTTTGATGTTTTAATTTTATTTGCTTTGGATTCTTTTTCATTCAGAATAGTTCAAAAGTTTACCAAGCTTACCATTTTTATTAAGGATACATATTCATGTAGGAAAGTTTACGATTTGTTGGAAAAGATTTCTCATACAAATGTTGACAGTTTGTTTACGATGTAGTAAACTTTCCGACGATTACGATGTTTACAATAGTTTTCCGACGTTGCATGAATAGCCTTAATATATATATGTATATATATTATTTATTTTATTATAATATAATTGCAAAGCTATTCTAGAATCATTCGAAAAGCACTTAAACATAACAACTAATATTGACATTTGACAAGTAAGCGGACGTCTTGATCCATCATTTTCACCAATTATGATAAGATTCAATTCAAATTCCTTCAAAATAAGTACTGTAAGTACTCGCTACATGAATAATTTACCGTTATATGTGCATATATAGTCACGTTCGGATCCCTTAAAGGTGTTGGTGGCCCCAACGAATGTTTATCTGATCTGATAGATGCTATGATACTATATACTTTTTATACTTTGTTGTCTTCATTCCATGATAGTCTTAAGCTACGAGCAGACGATTTGCGATAGTCACAAATCTTTGCGAGTACTGACGTCACGAAAAAGCTCGCAAATACACCGCAAATGCCTTACGTTTGAAAGTGCTCGCAAACCTGCAAATTCACGTGTTCAGACGATTTGCGAAGGTTGTCCCAAAGTTTTCAAATACACTTGCGATCAATGTGCTCGCAAATGACATGCTCGCAAATAAGTTTGCAAATTTTGCAGGTTATTTGCGAAGTGTTCACACGATTTGCGGCTACATTTGTAGATATCATATTTTTACTTAATTGCAGATTTGCCTGACATTTATATATATATACAAATTTGTTTATTTAGTGAGTTTTGTCATAGCTATAGTCTCAAAATAAATTTTGATTAAGCTACGAGCAGACGATTTGCGATAGTCGCAAATTTTTGCGAGCACTGACGTCACGAAAAAACTCGCAAATACACTGCAAATGCCTTACGTTTGACAGTGCTCGCAAACCTGAAAATACACATGTTCAGACGATTTGCGAAGGTTGTCCCAAAGTTTTCAAATATATTTGCGATCAAGGTGATCGCAAATGACATGCTCGCAAATAAGATCGCAAATTTTGCAGCATATTTGCGAGGTGTTCACACGATTTGCGGCAACATTTGTAGATATCATATTCTTACTCATTTGCAGATTTGCGAGCCTGACATTCCTCTATTGACAAATTTGTTTATTTGTTGAGTTTTGTCATAGCTATAGTCTCAAAATACTATATAGGTAAACATATATACATACAAACACACATGGGTATGTATCTTATATGTATATATTTTGGTGATGTTTTATGGGCTGTAGGTCAGTTTAATTTTTTCTAACTACGTAAAGCTTATTTTCATAAAAAACGAAAAAAAAAATAATTTAAATCATTAAAAATAATAATAAAAATAATGACATATACACACATTCTTAAAATCACAGCCAATTACTTCAAGTACAACAACAAAATTCGTCGCAAATGTCCGCATTTGCAGTGTTCCATTTTCGTGTTTTCGCAAATGGTTGTGACGGTCGCAAATACTCGCAAATTGTCACAAATTATTTTTGTGAGTGTTCACATGATTTGCGAAAATGTCACAAATGCATTTGCGACTTGGGCCTCGCAAATCATATGCAAATGATTTGCGAGCATTTGCAGGCTGTCCCAAAGTTGTGTTCAGACGATTTGCGATCAAAGACCGCAAATTGTGACGTAAAAATGACGTCATCCTCGCAAATATTTGCGACTTTTCCAAATCGTCTGCTCGTAGCTTTAGAAATGTACCTTTCCAAGATGAGTTTTCATTGAAGTTTCATATTATTCTTGACTATTACGATTGTCATGTATCAATTATTGATAGTTGATAGATTTTAAATTATATGTTGAAATACCCAACTGATGATAAAAGTTTTGATTATTGGGAATGATACAGACCGTTCACAAGAAACACAAGAAAATTAAAAAAATAAAGAGAAAAGTTGATATATGTATTAAAAACTATAAACTGAGATTAAAAACACAATTTTCAAGGTTCATCAACTATCAATTTGATAAATGATAATTTTAATAAGGGAAATGGATAGAATTCACGAATTTCCAGAAAACCCGGAAGCGAAACCTTTTGTTTCTTAACTTCTCAAATCGGACTTAGACAAAAAGGATTTGTTTTAAGATGCTTAAGAGAAAACATAAATTTTTAACGTGAAGATTACAATTTTTTGTTTTCGTTTTTTGTTGTTGTTGCGAGTTTACTTATTAATCCCTATACTCTTTACATTATATTTTAAACAATTGTTCGAGTTTTCTATTTTTATCTTCTCCGTTTTTTTTAAGTAATTAGTTAATTTTTCGTACTATGCTGTTAAGTGCAGCTTTGATGGGTTGCACTTTTATCGATGTCTGTATACCTACCTAAAACTTAATTCAACTATGACTTAAGTCATGCACAAACGAATCTTCTTTTTTGATTTTAAATGTTTCAATTCACTAAGCAATATCATCATCATTATGCAAATGAAACAAATGCAACGCCAAAGTTCAATAAACGCATCAGATCAAAATATTTACAACATTATGTCAAAACCAAAAAACAATTGTTTACTATTCATTACCCAGTGTAAAGTATACCTTTCAATGAAGCATCCAAAAAAAAAAAAGATATTATATCGTAATTCGTGTTGTGAATTTAAAACGTAAAAAAATCTAGCCAAACTCGAAAAGAAATTAAAACTTCTATGGAAAATATTCCAAGGTCAAACATTAGTCACAAGCCAGTTGTACAGTAAGTTTATATGAACGCACTCAAAACTCAACTTTTATCGAAACTAGTCTCCGTTCTAGTTTATCTATCATACTAAAGCTTAATATAGGTATACTCGTTCTAGCTAGAAGGTGCAACAAACAACTTTGCGTATTTATACCGGGTAGATAACGGTAAGTACCTATTTCTTTCATATAATTCATGTTACTCTTATAACAACAACAAAAATACCATAAATCAAATCAACACAAAATCCAATAAAGCTTTCTGTCAAACCAGTTCTAGTTCATGTTACCGAAACTAATAACTTAAAACATTTCATACATAACTAAGAGATGAAATCAGAAAATCCGGTTGTGATTAAATTATGTAAAATTAAAAATCACACTCAATATTAAAAAACAAAACCAAGATTAAAGAAGGTAATTTGAATAATATTTTTGCAAATTTATTCATCTCTAAAATAATACAAACAATAACTTAAAACATCAAAACTGACACATAACACATTAAAAACTTAGCTGCGCATGGACTGTTGGTACGTAATCATCGTACTGAGCCTGGTAGAAATTAGCGGCCTGAGGAGCTCCTAGTTTGTACTTGGCTGCAAACTTCTTGGCTGAGAAATTAGGACGTCCTTCGGCGGAGTTCTTGGAGATGTGTTTCTCATCAAACTGCAATTTCTTTGGTTGTTTGTAAAGAAGGAAAACGTATCGATGCAGACCGGTGTCTTTTGGTGGGCCTGAGCCGACATATTCAGTAAGAACTTCCCCTGAAGAGATATCATCTCCAGGAATGTTAACCACCAACCAGTGATGGAATTCACGCATCTTTGGTTCAGCTCTGCTCGGTGCATCCGGATCGGTCAGAATTAGGGTGTAGAATGCATTTTTCTGAGCTTTCCATTCGACCTTAGGTTGATTTTTCACTTGCGTAGGTGTCACTTCAACTCCTTTGTCTGCAAACACTCCACTATCATAGGAGATCTAAAAAATGTTTATCTCGTGATTAGGTGATGAAAATTTTTAATTTTATTTTAATTGATATTAACCTTGAGGAAATCGGTTGCACCTTCTGTGATAACGTCTGGTATGACCTTCAAGTGTTTCAAAAACTTAGTTACATCGGAATCACCCGCGTCTACTTTTCCAGCCGTTACAACCGCAACTATTCCAACTAAATAGAAAAGTTTCATTTTGCGACCCACGTACCGTCTGAGATCAATGCTTGAAGAGAAATGATTCAACAGCTGAGAAGACGAGTGGCCAAGTGAACTTTCTGATCCCACTTAACACTTTGTCAAGGCATTAACTGTAGATACTCGTTTAACTGCCCCTGTAGCATAGTGTTTGTGTGTTAATTTGATTTTGAAATGCGGTTTAATGCATTTTCAGATAAACTGGTCGTTTGACAACATTTAGATCAGACGTGTGCGTCCGTTTTCTCTTTTGATTTTGTTGTTGCCGCATGAAACCGGCTTTGTGTTTGCAAATAAATAAGTTATTGGCATTGTTGTCATATATTTTTTCACGCAAATTGTAGGCGGTATTTAGGGGCATGCAACTTGCAAATTATTTACAAATTAGAAATAAAATATGGAGGTACGATTGGGTCGTACGTATGTACTTGATAAACCCAAAATTATTTTTTAATCGCTAATAAAATAGGTACATCATTTTATGTAGGTTAGTATTCTTATTATTGTTTTGTTTTATTTACTTATGATCTCAAATAAAAAACATATGATATTTCATGAAAACCGCAGCTATATTCACCCTTATTCCGGTAGTCGTATTTTAACAAAACGCAAGTAAGTCAACATGCACTTCTTGTTCTAGAAGCAACACTCTTGTAGATAGTTTCAGATAAACAAAAACTGGTGGGAAAAGTGGTTTTGGTTTTATTAATTCACTAACTTCGTTTCCGGTTTCTGGAGCAGTGTCGTTTTACCGGCGTTTTTGTAAAACATGACTACCGGAATAAGTGTGATTGATTCTATTCAACCAACCACGTTGTAAGTCGAATGCACTTTTCTAGCCCAGGAAGAATGTGCAAGAAAATTAATTATATTTATGTATTTTCACACAAGGAACACTCACCGAAAAGTCCATATTGTCAATTCAATTCGGTTGTATGCATGTATGTCATACATCAAAAGTAATGCAATGTCAAGAACCATTTGCATGCAAATAATAGTTTCAGGTATTGCCTACAAAAAATATTGTATGTTTCCATGAAAGTATTAAAAGTTAGTTAAAAGATATTGCTATGACAAAAAGTGAAGTAGTGAAATTATAGGTTTTTCGTAAACAATACTATTTAAAACAATGTGTGTTCCTTTACTTTGAATTTCTCTGATTTGTAGTCCAAACTTGTGTCAAAAAAAATTTGTAGGTATATGAATTTTGACAGAACTTTGGACTAAAATGCGCAAAAATACACAGAAAATCACAGAAATTCAAAGTAAAGGAACAGATCTTACATATTTGTGAATAATTTTGAATAAACAACAAAAACTTGAGTGTGTTAAAATCAAGTGTATAGGCTGGAGTTATAACTATTTCACGAGTGCCATCACCTGAAAATAATTTGTCCTTATGGTATGAGTACCAAGTTTGAAGATTTTCCATTAACCTTTACACTTTAACGGAAATTTTGAGTAAAATACTGACAAAACTTCATGTATTTCGTATGGAAATATTCAAATGCTTGACGGCACGCGCTTACATTGACCCATTTCAATTAAATTTTACATAAATTAATTTTATTAACTTTATCACTTTTGAGGAGGGGACGAAAGAAATTCAAAAAATTTTAAGATAAACGCCACCCTAAGATACTAATATTCTATAGAAAAGAAGTTCCGTATTTGTTTAAACGAGCATTCTGCTTCTGGTTAATTGCAAACTTAATAATGGTCAAATCCCTAAGGGCCAGTTGTACAAATATTTAACTCGTCGTTCAGCAATTTCAACCCACCGACTTCAGAAAACTCACTGAGGTTCAAAGATGGTTCATTCAGTAACTTGACTGCTATAACATACTTGAACCATGAACCATCGTTGAACCTGATTAATTCCGCTGAAATCAGTCAATTAAAATTTTGGAACCACGGGTACAAATTAAAACCACGTTTGTACAACCGGTCCTAAAACATAGGGTTTTCGAGGACATAATTACTCTGTGTACCACGTTGCCAGAAAGTGTGTTCTTTGAATTGAATTTATATTCAAAAAAAGTTATTTCTATCCATTGTTTAAAAAAAAAATCTAATTCTAAAGTTTTATTTTTATTTAATTTGATGTTTTTTCAATGATTTTTTTAGTTTCTCAAAATAAATTAAAAACTTATAATTCATAGAATACCCCAAAAGTTATTAATGATTTTGGTGTGCTTATGTAGGAGCTGGGATAAGCGGTTCGTTCTGCAATTCCAGCAAAGAAAAAATCTTCGCTTGCTCCATATATATTCGAAGATCTAATCGATGATATGCTTGAAATTAATTATTTAAAGAAAAAAGTTATATTCTATGTACATTCGAAAATAGCGCTTGTCGAAGCTTTAATATGAACACTACATTAGGAGTGTGTGTTTATGTTGGAGCTACGAAAAACGACTCAAGCCCGTTGTGACTTAGTCGAGCAAGCTTCGATCAAGATCGCATATCGCTGCTCGAATCAATTACAGCAGCTCCAACATAAATGCAACCGTACCCATAGTATATAGAAATGGTAGCCACGAACGGTGATACAATTAGCCTTTTGAAGTGCAGTGCTTAAAAAGTATATTCATTTACTTCAGTATTTTCGATCTTTAGTCAAAACTTTTGTTTACAAACAGATTTTTTTTAACCAGGTTGGGGGTTAATAACCTGCAAAATTTAGATCCCAAGTTTGAGAAAAACTCCGATTAAGACATAAGGTATAGGATAGGCAAAATTTCCTTATCTATATACTTTTTTAATGTTCTCTATCATTTAAAACTACGAGATTCAATTTTTGTATGAATTCAAAACATGCACCATAATCTGTAATGTGTAAGCCAAATGTAAAAAGGAAGTTAATTGTATTTTCACGTGACGAAAAATTAATCGGTTTGTAATTTTGTAATCATTTTTTTTTTTATTGAAAAGAGTATCTATTCTCACTAATTATAGCGGCAAACAAAAAAATACCAAATCTATTCTACTTATTTATAGTAACTTGAGTACCTATGTAATGTTAATTAAACTCATAGGAATTTTTTTCATTCATAACCACGATATTTGAATTAAGTGATTATAACAACAACTGACAGGTCCACTGATGAGAATAGAATAACTTGTTAAATAATTGAAAGGCCAACAACTGTTGAAAATTAGTTATTTAAAGTCTTTTATTGATTATCTCACTCGCTCTAAGGACCACAAATTATTGGTGTTATGTGAAAAAAAAATAAATGTCGGAGTCTTTTAATTATAAATATAATATGTGTGAAGATATTTACGTTTTTGAGAACGAACGCAATTATGCCAGAAAAAATGTATCCAGAGGTTGAAATAATAAATTCATAAAATATTAAGATTGGTTTCGACGCAGAATTGCATTCTTTATAGCATATGCAAAGTCCTCCAAAATCGCCGCATTGGCTTTTTGTGTAGATACATTTGAAGATGTGGAGAGGTGAAAAAGTTGGAAGTCTATCAAACTGAAATTTTCGTTTTTCTACAACCTAATCATATGATACATGTTTTAAGGGAACCTTTTAACGTTTGAATCTAATGAGACTGAGCCCAAAATGGTATGGCTACCCACAAAAAATTTTCAGTGCTTTTTGTACCGTGATGTTTTTTTTTTTTTTAAGTAAAACAGGTAAAATATTACCGAAAACCCTATGAAAATAATAGTGGAACTTGGAATAAATGTTTCATTAGTCATCAGAACCAGGAGTCAAAATAGTCTCTAAAAATATCTGTGGTGAAAAGGTGGAGGAGGTTAGAGGCAGGTGTAAACTTACTACCGTAACACCCACGAAAAATTCTTACCCCCATGAAATTTGGCAAAAATATTAAATTTGTCACTGTGGCCATAAATTCAAATAGTTCATTTAAATACCTTCGTCTTTACCTAGACCTAGTCTATACGGAAAATAATATTTAAAATATTACTTTTTGCTTCAAAGGGCCCATAACTTTGGCTTAAATCATCTCAGTTTAGCTTTAATTGGACTCAGCGTTAAAAAATACCTTTAATTCAAATACCATACTTCGTGTACATATGTATATCAATTACACCAAATCGGAACTTTGAGAAAAATTTCCCAACTTCTTTCCAGATGTTCCCTCCCTTAATAAAAATCCATGGAACAAAGTTATTTGTGTGGAATATTCTTGGATTCTTGGTTGCCATGATCCTGATCCCTTATAGAAGAACATCCTTTCATTCAGATATTTTTAGGGACTCTTTTGATTCTTGGTTGTGGTGACTAATAAATTATTTCAAATCATCCCGGTGCAAAAAGCACTAAAACTTTTTTGTGGGTAGCCATAACATTTTGGGCTCAGTCTCATTAAAAGGTACCCTGGTATCACATACTAAAAGTCCCCAACCCAGGGCCACAAACTTTAGGCAGGATTTTTTAATTTGTCGTGGATGTTTTGAAAAATAAAGAGTATTAGCAGAAAAATGTACACTACAAAATGAAGGTAAATGAAATATCCAACAAACAAGTTTTATTCATATTTTCTGTTAGAGCAAGGTTAAGAAAGATACGGGCAGTAGAAATTTCGAACATTTCAAAAACAATGTTACTGTCTTACATAATTCATATTTTTTTTGTTGATTAATTTCCCCACAAATATCGAAAAAAAAAAGTATGTACTGATTCCCGGTCATTCCAGTCCCGTCATGACAGCAAGTTGGGGTGTAAGAAAGGTGGTTATGTTTAAAATGTACTTTTTTAATTTTTTTGATACAGTTTTTTTCATATGAGAAACATTCTTTCTTCGACGGTAAGAAGTACACAGGATTTTCGCAAGCTATTTGTCAATACTTTGTGAAATAATCTGGACACAATTTTCTTAGAAAAAAATTAAAATTATTTACAAGGGGAGTTGTATTTCCCCCTGCTTTTTAAAAGGGTGAGATAAATTCCTTAAACACTAATTTTAACAATTAAATAGCTATCGAAAAACAACAGATATGAACTTATTGGGTCTGTTTCTTTACTTTTGGGATAAAGCTTGGGAAAAAGTTCGGGAAAAAGTTTGGGCATGAGCTTTTTGATGTTGTTGTTGTAATGTTTAACCAGAAATGAAAAGTAAAGAAACGTATTTGGGATGTTTCAGGTTTGTGGCGGTGTAAATTACTCATTCGACTTTATTGCTTGTAGACTCAACGCATACAAAATTATGCAATTTCAATTCTTAACATTTGCACTTATCATTTTGGGCTCTATTAAAAGATACCAGAAGAAATATTTTAATTTATATTTGACTCCATTGTATCATTTTCATTTTATTTATTTAAATTAAACCGTTTTATATACGCTACTTAACAAATTTAATTTCAAATTTTTTGATCAGCTGATTTCTTGTTTGACAAGCAAGAAAGTGCCGGAACTAAGTCAAAAGCTCTGGCATTTTCGTGTCAGAAAATAGTAAAGAAACACGTTTTGGGTAGATTTGGGTCACTTTCTTGCTTGTCAAACAAGAAATCAGCTGATCAAACAATAGGCGCGTCTTACCAACTAAAATCTCACTGAGCGCTCAATGTCAAGTCGATGGAGGCGGAATGCTTTGGTGGGACAAGATTCTCCGTTGAATTGTATAAAAACATGTGTTAAAATTTTCGTACTGAAATTCTGGAAACAAATTTCAACTTTGCTTAAAATATTTAAATTTAAAAGCACAAAACTTTATCAAATGAATGAAAAATAAAAGCAAATTCAATTTATTTTCATTTTTATTAACATTCCACCTTTATTTTGAATTTTAAATCGACTTTAGTATTTGCACATCAGCGAGAAATTACAATTTGCCTGTCAAATGAACAGCTGTTTAAGCAGAGAAAGAACATTGAGAAATGAATCCAAAAAATTTTCGTCTCAGTAATCTCCGCAAAAAATCTCAGTGCTCAGGTGAGATTTTTTGTCCCACTTAAAAAATCTCTGAGCGCTCAGAGATTTTATTTGGTGAGACGCGCCTAATTTTAAATTAAATTTGTTAAGTAGCGTATATAAAACGGTTTAATTTAAATAAATAAAATGAAAATGATACAATGGAGCCAAATATAAATTAAAATATTTCTTCTGGTATCTTTTAATAGAGCCCAAAATGATAAGTGCAAATGTAAATAGAATTGGAATTGCATAATTTTGTATGCGTTTAGCCTTCAAATCAGAAACATCCCAAATGCGTTTCTTTACTTTTCATTTCTGGCTAAAAATTACAACAACAACATCAAAAAGCTCATCCCCAAACTTTTTCCCGAACTTTTTCCCAAACTTTATCCCAAAAGTAAAGAAACAGACCTATTATACCATACAAATACTGCCAAAAGTAACTGCCCTATTATGGTTGTCAATTATCAAATCGATAAACCTTCAAAATTTGGGGTTTTAAACTCAATTTATTAAAAAACTGATCAATTTTTCGTTTGTATGTTTGTAATATTTAATTTTTTTTGTAATTTGCTCAATGATCAAAACTTTCCTCGGTTGGGGTTTTAAACGTGGAATTTTAAATTTATCAATTACAAATTGATAATTGACAACCATAATAAGACTATAAATTTTTAGCTAAGAATAAGTAAATTTCATATTTCACACTTCTAGGAATAATTAATATCCGTTTAAGAAATAATTTTTCCGTTTTCTTTTTAATTTACATAGCTTTCTTTTGAATAGCACTATTGGGTGTATTGAAACCATTTAACCATATGTTAATTGTTTGTTGTTTAGAGCAACGTTTTTATCAAAAACTATTCCCTTAGGTATAAAATCGACAGTCATAGCTTGGAAATGATTAGGTTTGTATGAAAACCAACTGACAATTTCCTTAAAGCAAAGAAACTACTTTAAATTATTTTAAAATGTTTTTCGTCCCGTCTCAAGATCCAAAAGCCTAAAACCTTTTTCTTCACTTGATTGCATATGGAACACTTTAATAACTTTTCGAAGATCTTGAATTGGCGATTTTCATCAAAAAAAATAACAACGGGTTTCAAGAACACGAATTAGAAGTAACCAGTGTGCACACCCAGCCTCTATTTAAAAAAAAAAATTAATTCATTCACCCATGAAAAAATTCTAACACTCATGAAGTTTGCCCAAAAAATATTAAAATTGCCAAGTATTAAAAGGGTCCGCACAGTTTTTACTCCTCCGTCATGGGAAAATTAATGTTCTGAATTCACATTTCTATACTACGTCGTGTATACGTAAGTTCAAAAGTAAGTGCCTTCAAAGTCAGTATTTTCACGTTTATAGACCGAAAGCTGGTCAACGTTTTGCTCATAGTAATGTTTTTTACCGCTACAAATTTTGTGAGCATACAATTTGTATCTGTGCAAACTTTAACCAACCTCTAGCACTAATACCGCAGCCCTTCGATCACAAAAATGCACTTTCTAAATTCCAGTTTGATGGCATATTATTTGTACGTGTTAAGTGAGAGAAACTCGGGAGGTATACAACTCTTTTAATTTTTTTTCTTAATGTATTTCGAATAATATAAACAAATTGATTTCAAACTCAACAAATTGTAACGTCATATGACGTTCTTATTTGTTTATGGAGTCCGAAAATATTTCTGGAAGTTTTGAAAAAGTGTATGCACTTTCAAAACTAATCCCCATTTGCACCACGCCAGTTACAACCGCTTCAGTTAAGCGTATTTTCTGTTGTCGACAAAATTTTTGGTTTGAGTGCCACCTGGGCCCTGTTTCATAATAAAGTACGAACTAATACTGTTAGTCTGCGTTGAAATTGCGTTTTATAATCAAGTAGCAGATAAGAACTTTTGTTTCAGATCGGTTTTGTCACTAACAGTGTTAGGAAGGCCACCCTCATTATGAAAAAGAAACTATTACTGGTTGTTCTTGGCAGTTTTTTAAACTTGTACTTTCAACTAATTGTATTAGCTCTATTATAAAACCGGGCCCTGGACGATATTTCCTGCGGCGGCAATAATCATACGATCTGCAGGCCACTTTCGCTAAACAGCAAGAAAGTTTCGAGTATTGATACCCACGATTACGTAGACTTTCACCCAGAGGGTGGCAAAATTGCACAATTAGAAGTTAAAAGCTATAAATTATATAATTTATAATACACTCCTCGTCAACTGAATACGCACAAACATTTTTTAATATACTTTATCCATTTTTTCCAAACAGTGATGGTTATTATGCCATCTGTTGATGCTTACTATTCCCTTAAGATGTTAAGCAGATAATTCCGAAAGAATTATCCAAAAACAACCGTGAGTTTTTCTTCAACCACTTGCAAAGTGTTTTATATACAAAGTAGGAGTTTTTTTTCTAGTCAACTGAATAGGTACAACGCCATTTTCTTCGTTGTTTATAAGTTTTTTGGAGTGCTTGACAGTTTAAATTAACGATTTTAGTGTTTTCAGTAAAATTTAATTCTTGATTTCAAATTTTAAGAAAAATGGGTAGATCTACGTGTCTTAACAGTGTTGAAAAAGCTAAAATCGATTTACTTAAAGACCAAGGCCTAACTGGACGTGCAATAGCTGATAAAGTTGGCCGAAGTTTTAATGTAATTTATTCTTACTTGAAAAATAAAGATGCATACGGCAAAAACATGAAGGGAGGTAAGAAAACAGCAACAACAGCAGCTGAGAGACGAAAAATTTTAAGATATGCATCAAATTCTTCTGATTCTGTGGCAAAAATAAAACAAAAAGTCGGCGTAAACGCAAGTTGCTCAACAGTATTAAGAGTAATCAACAACTCGAGCCATCTTAAACGAATGAAACTTAAGAAAAAACCACCACTTGACGAGAGACGGAAAATGTTGCGATTAGATTTTTCAAGACTTCACATGAGTTGGAAAAAAACTTGGTATCACGTGGTTTTTTCAGATGAAAAAAAGTTTAATTTCGATGGCCCTGATGGGTTCAACTTCTATTTTCACGACTTAAGAAAAGAAAAAAGATTTTTAAAGCGCCATCATAGTCGTGAAGGAGGTGTCATGATATGGGGAGCAGTCAGTTATTATGGAACAGTTGAGCTCGAGGTTGTAACATCAAGAATGACAGCAGCTGGGTATAAAGTAATTTTGGAAAGAAATTTTCCTAAATTTTCTAACATCTTTGGACCCATAAACTGGACCTACCAACATGATAATGCGCCTATTCACTCAGCGCGCATAATAAAAACATGGATAGAGGAGCAACAAGTGCAGTTGCTTCAATGGCCGCCGTACTCACCTGATCTAAACATCATAGAAAATGTCTGGGGATGGTTAGTACGCAAAGTTTATGAGGGTGGTCGTCAGTTCGAAGACAAAGAAACCTTAATTTCTGCAATCAAATTAGCGTGGAGCGAAATTTCGTTAAATTACATTAAAAAGCTTTACGATTCCATGCCGGATCGAATTTACGAAGTAATTAAAAATATAGTTGGAAGTACCCACTACTAAACTTAAACAAAAACTTGTTTCATTCCATTCCAATACCAATTTTAATTTTTGTACCTATTCAGTTGACTCAAAAAAAAACTTCTACTTTGTATAAGTTACACTTTGGAAGTGGTTGAAGGAAAAACTCAGGGTTGTTTTTGGATAAAACTTTGAAATTCTGTTATTTATATGTTACGAACATTTTTACCATCAACAGATTTCATAATAACCATCACTGTTTGGAAAAAATGGATAAAATATATTCAAAAATGTTTGTGCGTATTCAGTTGACGAGGAGTGTATAGGGTACGGCCAAATTTGCCACCCCTTTTAAAATGTGCTCTGCGGCAGATAAGTAGCGTAATTTTATGATAGAGCAGTCGAGAAGATGGGAACAAAAAAAAGTGTATCCCATCTTCTTTCAATAGATTCTTACTTTAAAATGAGAATTACAAAATATCGTACGCAAATATATGGCGGTACATTAAATATACATTGGGGCCTATCGTGAATCTCCCTGGAAATTTTGTTTCCCTCGGAATTTTTTGTTCCCACGGAATTTTTTCCTCAATCGTGAATCTCCCTCGAAACTTTTCCCCTCCGATAAAAAGAAGTACCAACACAGCTGTTTTCGAAAAATATCTTGGAGTTATGTGTAGTTTTAAAACTTCCAATAATATTAAAATCCCTCAGAAATGGAAGAAAACTATTTATTATTTATATTTATTTGAGTATGAAAAATTTAATAAAATACATAGCTCGTAACACTCTCCCAAATGTAACGTGAGTTACCATAGAATTACCCAATAAGGTTCCATATAAAGTAAACTGCTGTGACAAGTACACTATTGGCACATTACTGGAAAATTTAATAAGGACGGTTTCAATTCTTAATGTAGGCCAATTTTTTATTTTTTTCATATTACTACATACATATATTTTAATATCTACACACAATTTATACTTATTTTATACTTTAAATTCCAATTTGAGAATATACAGTTGGTACATAGTCATCATACTGAGCTTTGTAATAATTAGCCGCCAAAGGAAGACCCAAGTCGTACTTTGTTGCAAACTCTGAAGCAGAAAAGTTTGATCTTCCTTTTATTGTATATTTATCAATGAATTTTTCTTCAAACTCAAGTTTTGTAGGTTGCTTGTAGAGAAGAAAAACATAAAGATGCAGTCCAGAGCCTTTTGATGGACCAGAACTCAGATATTCACTGATAATGTCACCTGAATTAATATCTTTTCCAAGAATGTTCACCACGAGCCAGTGATGAAATTGGCGATGGCTTATGGTATCAGTTTTGATGCTGGGTAGAGTGTCAGAATGGATCATCATCAGGGTGTAGAAGAGATTTTCGTTTCCATCCCAAGCCACAGCTAGCGGATTTTTAACTTGTGTAGGTGTCAGTTCCTGACCTTTATTTGCAATTACTCCAATATCATAAGTTACCTTAAAAACCCAGACAAAAGTTTTAGAAAATATGACTTTGAATCGAATTGGTCATTTCAAAAACCATTTACATCACTGTTTTCCAATATGCTTTTATTAGCTGTAAGTGTTTATTTAAACTATCTTATAACCGCGCATCGGTCTTTAGACCATCGAATTACTATTTTGCATATATTTTAAGGTGCAATTAAACGCAAAGTGATTTACGGTAGTTTGGTGATTCGTTTCGATCTTTTACTTAGTGTGGTCTAATTTTATGAAGTGTGACTAATGTTGTTTTTGTAATTCAATAATTGTTTTCTCACCTTAAGAAAATCAACTGCGTCCATAGCAACACAATCCGGTATAACGTCTATATGCTTCAAAAACCCAGTTTTTTCAGTATCAGACCCCCAGGTGACTCTCAGATTTAAAATCGAAATTAGTTCAATAAAAAAGAATCTTCCCATTTTAACCAAATTCAAAACTGAACTTTGAAAGGTCTAAGATAATGTTTGCATGTAAATAATTTAAGAAGTTGATAAGACACGTCAGTGCTCAGTTGCGAATAGTAAATATTAAATAAAAAGTTTAGTTTGTCACAACGCAACGTTTGTTGCGTGTTCATGTTCATTTGATTTAGCAATAAGCTTTTATGTAGTGCCTTGAATATAGTGCATTCGGTATACCGGAACAAACCTATTAACCAATAGCCATAATACCTACTTTAGAAATTGCAAAATAATAGATGGATTGAATTCTTTAATTGCATAGCCTTTATAATGAAGCGAAATAATGTATTAGGCCAATATCATCTCTATCAATATCTAAACTGAAAACATGTCGTCTGTACTGTATCTAATCGATTATTTTCTTTGGTGGAAATTTTAGATTTCGACATGTACATTTATGTAGACATGTAGAGATTTAAATTTGACTAAGATATGATTCTAAGCTTCGACGGTTGGACAACGAAAAATGGTTAAGACTGCAGGAAATCTAACTTTAAAAAAAAACTATAGGATTAAAACTTTCCAATTATTTTAAATTTTTTTAATAAAAATATTTTCAAAGCTTGACATTTGATAAAAGGTTCCGTTTTGTTTTCTACTTAATTAGATTTATTAGGTTATAACTTACCAATAAAAGAATTCGATTTTGTTAATAAATTCCCACTCCTAAAACGTGAATTAAAAACGACTCTACAAAATTCACTCTGCAGAATCAATGGAACGCTTGCGGAAAGTTGGGTATATGATGTTTGCCTAGACATAAACTATAAATGAGAACCTTATCTCAAAATAAACGTTATTCATTCTGTCTACATCAAGGCTCCGAAGCGATTTTCAACAGCAATCAACAAATTCTGGAATAATTAATTATATGGTTTTTAGCAGCTCGAATATAAGGTTTGAAGCTCCTACTATTGACACCGTCTCTTTGTATATTTGTTTCAATATAAAATTAATTTTGGATATTTATGGTAAATTTGTGATTATTTTTTTTTTATTACAAAAGAAAATCATTCAGTGAAATATCTTAATACCTATAGCGCACATGACTTTGTATTTTTTTTTTTATTTTACTTTCCAGCTGCTGTGGCCAGAGGATTACGCAGAACCAAGATTACAGAATCACCACGCAAGAACATCTTCGAGATGAAGCGATCCTTGTTTACCGGCTTAACCTTCTTTTTACCTTTGCCGGTGCGCGGCAATTCTGTCCACATTTCCTTCACATTCTCCAAGACCATGTTGCAGTGACGATCGAAAGCTTTAACACGTCCGAGTAGCTTTTTGTTATTGCGGCAGTTTATGAGGACCTGAGTGTTGTTCTTGACGGATTGTGTGAGCACGGACAGCGGCCCCGTATTGAATTCTTCCTCTTCTTGGCGTGCTAGTTCCTCGGGAGTGAGTTCAGATTTTGGTTTAACGAGAGCCCTGAAAACGAAGTATGGATTTAATTTTTAATTGAAATAAATACTGATTGGGAATATTTACATAATTTGATGATGGTTTTATGGATAAAACAAAATAAATTATGAATTTATGATAAAACGCTTGAACAAAACGTTTTGATACACACGCCACTTTTTTTTTTTTTTTGTTAGCGATTTGACAGATATGTCATAGATTTATTTTCTATTCACTCAAAATGAACCAATGCTAAATGTAGTAGATGAAAAGTCTATCATTTGAACAATTTTACAGCGAGGCTACGAAAAATGTGACATTTTTCTTATTTATTTAAAAAAAAAAAAGTTGTTAGCTTTCTCCTTTGTTTTTTTTTCTTTTCGAAAGAAAGCAAACCACCTATTTTTTCTATATGAACTTTGAATTCAAGTAATGGAAACGAGCAAGAAATTTCAAGCAAGCCAATAGTGTGTATATATGAGACTGGTCTCACGGTAGTTTCTGGACAAGAGAAGTGGAGGGTCAGCGATGCTGTGAGGCATAATCACTCGACTCATGAGTCTGATTTGTTGTTTCATTGTGCAAAGCATATTGAAGTTGTTGTTGGTTCTATGTGCCTGAAATTTTCGATGAGACTGATGATTCTGGACTCAGTTTTCCCAATCTAGTGAGGTTATGCCCTTGTAAAGCCCTAACTCCATAAGCCAAAAAAATGAAAAAGTGCAAAAGTGAACATTTTCAAACTCATTTTGGGATAATGTTTCTCGATGGAAAGCTTATATAAAACTGATGCAAAATTGTATATTCTTTTTCACAAAACAAATGCTCTAGCAGGAAAAAAATATTTTCATTTTTGTAATTTTGCAAAAAGTGGGGAATGTAGTTAAGGCTTAAGGTTTGTTGTGATTCGATAATATTTTTAGTATTTCTGGGAAAATCCTTAAAAGAAACTAACCACGGTGAAAGGAAAGTGTCAAATTTTCATGATTTTTAGCTTTCTTGGCTCGTTTAAGTGAATTTACATAATGTTCTCAAATTATGTTTAACGCACCTATTTATCGCGAAGGAAGAAACATTATGTCTGTTCGCGTACCTCCCAAGACTACGAATTTCTACGAATTTAGCCCAAAGTTCTGTCAAAGCTCATATAAAAAAAATAAAATTCGTAGAAATTCGTAGTTATGGGAAGTACACGAACAGACCTGTGATTTATTTTTAATAATCCTAAGCTAAAACTAAATAATGCATGCAAGAATGTTTATTTTTTTTTGCCTTGTACGCTGCTGATGCGAAACAAAATTTTTAGATGGTCTCCAAAAAGACCACAAAATGCTGACGAAACCGCGAAATTACGGAACCGAAAAAGCGAAAAAATATTCGTTGACAGTTGCTCAAAATTCAAACAATTAAAACAATTGCAAATACAAAACACACACACATGTAAGTCATTTTATTATGAAAGAAGCAATACAAATAAACACGAAAAACATGGGTTTTTTCGTTTCACATCAGCAACTCGTACTAGGCTTTATGATTTCGTTGTGAAATTTTTGTGTGGGATTTTTCGTTTTGCATCAGCAGCGTCTCAGAAACGAAATGATTACGAAACAAAATATGTAGAGTTTTGTCAAAAAGATGCCAAAATGAATTAAAGAAAAAACAGTTAAGTCAATTTTTTTCGTTTGATGTGAATTCTTATATATTTTTGTTTTTGTTTTTGTAGCATCCATTGTGGTGTAAGAGTTCCAAATAATAAAGTGGTCTATGTTCTTAGTTTGCTTCCTTGTTCTATTCCGATTTAGAAAAATAGTCCAACTGCAAGATAAGACAAACTGTCAAATTTACATCAAGAATATTGTGTCGGACAATTAATTGTATGTGAAAAATAATTGGTTATAGGATCCAACTAACACAATTACTTTGCATTTAAGATATTTAAGTGTTATTTTTTTCTATAGCGCTGCATGACATAACAGAATCCTGAAATATTTCTGATGCAAATTATATCAGCTTAATAGAAGCGAAGTACCAATGTCTCCTCAATCTCTCTATAATGCTCTTATGAAATGACCTTTCGCTTCAATAGTCATCCCGTAAAATGTGTATACAATCTTTTTGTTGCCCTTTGTTTCTATATTAGGCTTTTTCCTTTGGAGGTACTTGCAAGTACTTTGCCAGCTTTTTTCAATGGAACACATCAAACTGCTTTTCCATGTTAAATGTATCTACTCGCACATGTAGCATGTGCAGTTGATAGTACTAGATTAGGGTTTTCATCTACTCACAAGTACTTTGCCACCTTCAAAGGAAAACGGCTATTAGTGAATAAATGGTGACGCCAAGCTATAATCAGCCATTTTTTATAGTTTATATTCAGTTTTAATTAACTCCAAAGTACCTCGTGGCATGATGGTTAGTGCGTAGGACTGTCATGCCAAAGGTTTGGGTTCGATTCCCAGCCGCTGCCACCTAAAAGAAGAAATGCTTTTTTCGCGAGGTACTACCTCTTGCGAGGAACTGACAAATCCTCCAAGAGTATACTTGTCATGAATAAGTGCTTCTCATCTAGCCGTTCGGACTCGGCAAAAAATTGTAGGTCCCCTCTATTCCTGCCAAAAATACGCACACAAGAATGGTTGAGGGTTGTAAGTCACTAGGCCTTGGTTCTCCACGAGCTGTTGTGCCACCAAATTTATTTATTTATTTATTTTTTAACTAACTCCATGAAAGTACAATAGCGGTGAAAAAAGGTCGCATTTTTCACTCTATTGAGTTTTATGCAATGTTTATTTGCTAGGGTTGAATGAAAACGAAAATGGAGGAATATAGAAGCGAAATTGTTATTTAGGTTGGTTATAGGAATCTACTACGTTTTCTTTTTAATACAGAACGTTACGAATGTGTCAATTTTTTGTTTATATGGATTGTTTTTCCAGAAGAAACTATTTTCTTTCTTAATATGGTTCTATTCAATAGTGTGCATGTTCATATTTACCTACTTAAATGTATATTAATCGCAATTAAAAAACCAAAAAGCGAATGAATTCTACAGTCTACATTTATTTGAAAACTAAATTAAGTTACTATTGTGGGCTTTAGGTCTTTTTGATTTAATTTAAAGTTTTTTTTAAATTGTAACGTTTCGGGCGTGGTTACAACCTTCTTCAGACAATTTTATAAAAAATTTTATATGCACAAATTAATCTTTGGTTTTTGTTTGTATCTATTATAATTTTTTGAAAATCTTTAAAAAGACAGTTCAAGAAGAAGTTTTGTTTATTCGACCTAACGCCCACAATAGGAACTTAATTTACATTTAAAAAGGTCACGAAAAAAGGATATAATTTATTTGAAAACTACATAGAGATTACTCACCCTGTAAACTTAAAATTTATTTAATAATCTGAAACGTACCAAACTGTTATGACATCTACGACAGATGACAGTTCGTGGTCCGTCAAAAACTTTGAAGTGTTTTCTTTCCACGCGAAAAGTTCCAGCTTCAATCATGGAACCCGAAGTTAAAAAAGCGAAAACCACATACAATGGTAAAGACGAAGAAGCTCAACCTCCTTCCGAACCAACATGCAAACATTTTGTGAAACGAAAAAAACGCTTTTGCAAAATGACTGTTGCCAAAGGCAAAGAATATTGCGGTGAGCACGAACCCCAATCAGAGGACACCACCATTGATGGCAGTGAAGTAGAAATCTCGCAAAATTCACGAATCCCTTGTCCACTGGATAACAAACATTCTGTCTATAAGAAGAACCTGCGAAAGCACCTCAAGATCTGCAATGCAAGGCCGATGGATAATCTCCCGCCATACATCGTACCAGGTGTGAATTGTGGCGATGTCGTAGAAAGTGAAAGTAATTCCAAAGAATGTCCAAAGCTTAATGAAGTTCCACCGCAGGAACTGAAAGCTATAATTAGCAAAGTGAATGAACTCTACACAAAGTACGTGGAAGGTCAAATCATTCAAATGGATCACTCGCACGAAGTGCTGAAGGCAGAACTCGCAAATAAGGAATACGGCTTCGAGACGAGAAAGCACTTAATACAAACTTCCTCACTTCTTGGTTGTTTGGATGACTGCGGTTTCTTTAAGAAATCAACGAGCTTTATTGAATTCGGAGCTGGCAAGGGACATTTATCGTATTGGTTGGCACAGGCCCTCAATGGCAACGAAAATTCCAAGGTCATCCTTATCGACAGAATGTCCCATCGTCATAAGAAAGACAACAAAATCGAAGACAGAAACATTGTCCACAGAATCCGGGCTGACATTGCTGACTTTAAGATGTCTGGTTTGGATTTACTCAACGATTCCAAAAGTATTGTTGCTGTGAGCAAACATTTGTGTGGTGCAGCTACAGATCTGACCATTCGATGCATATTGCAGGACGACACACAAAAGACCGAAGCCATCCTGATTGCACTGTGCTGCCATCATCGCTGTGAATGGAAACCATTTGTTGGAAAGGAATTCTTCCTCGAGAATGGATTGAGTCAAAAGGAATTTGGTTTGATCACAAAAATGGCCAGTTGGGCGATATGTGGCACTGGCTATAGCAGAGAAAAAAGGAAGCTGATTGATGACGAATCACTCAACGAAGATGTAACTGTTGATAATGTTGTGGTAAAAGAACGAGAGGAAATCGGTTTGCAATGCAAACGAGTTCTGGACTATAGTAGAATTGAGTATCTGAGGAAGAATGGGTTCATAACTTCGTTGAGATCGTATGTAAGCAGGGATATTACGTTGGAAAATGTTTGTATTGTAGCTTTAAGGCCCAAGATACAATAAAAGTATTTTTGTAACTGTATTTTTTTCTTGGGTGTCCTTAATAGTCACCATTGGTCGATTAAAAAAGCAAACACATATAAAAAAGAGTTTAAAAAGGTTAGTAAGGAATAATTGCGGAAGACTCTCCCGTAACATTCCGCAGACTTGAACTTTTCATCGCTGATATTTTTTTATTAGTGCAGAGAATAGTAAAGTATTAGAAATACAAAATATCAATACAAAAAAAAAAAACAAATTGAATCCGATCAAATTACAAAGGAAGACTAACGCTTGAATAGAATGTACTACTACTCGAAGCACTAAAGGATGTAGTTAAAGCCCTAGAAGGGAAGGTACCTACCAAAGGTGACTCTATACCAAAAAATGACAAGATACGAATAAATTGGAACCGCAATAGTGTTTCAATTCCAAAACTGGGGAATCTAAGGGCCATTTGCTGATACGAAACTTAAATATTTAAGAAGAACATAAGCGCTTATGTGACAGTTTACGCAGAGGAAAAAGTAAAACATACGCTTTTAAGTAGAACATAAATCCTTAAGTTTCGTATCAGCAAACGGGTCTAAGTAATCTGTACTCCCAATTAGGTAAGGACTAAGTTGGTTTAAAATGGTTCATTGCAAATGGGGACTTGACACAGAGGCAAGCAGGGTTCTTAATTAATTAAGTTAGCATGCAATTAGACACCAGAATTATAAAATAATCACTCTATGAGGGAAAGCGTAATTTATTCCATAAGCTTTATTTTGGTATCTAAAGATTTACTGAGCATTCGATGTTGACCGCAATGGGAATGGGCTATAATTGACCATAGTAAAATAACAGTTCAGATTGATATATTGTTTAAAAAGATTATACCTACAATAACTATTTGAAAAATATTGCATACTTCCGTGCAGTATAATTGTGTCGAGGTTAAAAACAATATTCTCGAAAACAAACGTGACCTTGAAAAGAGGAGGTTTGAAACTCAAAAGGCATCAATAATTTGGAGAGGCATACATTGTTTCCATTTTTCATATACTATCAGAATTTTCACTTTTAGTCACGTAATTGAAATAAATGTTTTGTGCCAGAAATTCGTTTAGTATACCCATATTTATGACAACTCTGCACATTTTTCAAGGACTCATCGAAAGTAGCACGCTTCACACATTAATCTTTGGAGCTCCTAGTTAAGAGACTGGTTTCTATATATGAACATAGAATAATCTGAATAATTTGGTAAAAATTATAATAACTCCCCATCAGTTATCATGTACTAGAAACCAAAAATCCAAATCCATTAGGAAGTCAACGCTAGTAAAAATGCAATAAAATTATATCTGAATTAGTGACAGAGACATTTACCTCTTTTTTATGCCTAAATTTTATTTTGTAAAAAAAGGGACTAAAATACATATACATAGATTGTTAAAGTAGATTATTGTGTTCATATAGCCAAAAGTTAATTCGTCATGTGTATCATGGATACAAGATATGGGTCGATAAAGAGGCAGTTCAGTTAGTAAAATCGTAAAATATTTGCGTTAATTTCCTTCGTCTCTAATTTATTTTGAAAAAGGGTGCTCTTATGAGTTTTCCGAAAGAACATTTGATGAAATTTTCTACACACAATCCTGTGGTTGAGTTTTAACGTGTGTAGGTGTAAAGTGGAAAACGTTATCTTGGTTTCTTAATTTCGTGGGACTGAATATTTTTTAAGGCGATCAAATTGGAGGCTCTACTTTTCTCAAAACTCAATTTGAAACTGAGTTCTTTGATAAATTTATAACCTCTACTTTAAAGAAATGCGTTAAATTTCACACACATGAAGGTACATAATATGTTAGTATTTGTTAGGTTGAAAAGATTTTTTTTTGTAGAATATCTGAAACATTCCTTATTTCACCTTTACGCGGGACATACGGGTCTTTTTACTAAAAAAAGATTTAGATTTGATATTGAAGTCATTCTGTTAAGTTTAACATCCACACTACACATTAACACACCCTCTGCTGTTGGCTTGGAACTGTTCCGATACTCGGTGGAATTAAATCCGGAAAACAAAAATATAGCACAGTTAAGAACGTTACAAAAATGGCGGATTGTCCATCCGTTCGTTTTGATTCATAGATATTCATATTCGGTAAAGTCATTTTGTTAAATTTTCAATATTTTCGTTGGCCGTTTTCAATCCACACGGATTCAATTCAACCCAATATCAGAACAGCCACCATTTTGTTTAATAAAAAAATGTTTTGGAGCACCCTATAATTGTAAAATCTTTAATGTGTTTTAATTTTACGAGTACCTACAGCAGTTAAATATACCTACATAAATACATCATTGACTTTCATCAGTCGTAAATTGAGTTAATTGTGATCTGCTTTTGAAATATTTCTTGAATTCCAGTGAAAGAGCAAACTGATATTTTGTTTGTGTTAATGAAGTAATAAGTACCGTCATCGAAGAAGACGAAAAAGGGTTAATTTTGGTTATTAAAATGAATGAAACATTAAATCGAAAGGTAAAAAAGAAATATACACATAAAGGAATCTGCCCCTTTTGACACGAATATAAAGTTCTTAGGAATACTCTTTCGTGTTTTATTATGTTATAATCATTTTTTGAAATCGTAAAATTAACGAACTCGAGATTTTATAACGTAACTGGATGTTACGGTAATTTTAGATTAGGTAAAGCTCCAAATTCAATTCAAATTTTGGTTTTGGGTCCCCTCTGCTCGAAGTCCTGCTCATTGATTACCAGAGCAACAACATTTTTGTTTTTTGATTTTACTGAAATATGTAAATCTTTTGACAAAAATAAACGAATATGCATATTTAAAATTTTTTATAATGTTTAAAAGTTGGAAATCATAATTTTAAGGTTCTGTTTGTGTGAGCATATCAGAAGAATTTGCTTTTATAAGTTGGAGTTGGAACTTGAACATGGAGATCTGTAGAAGACTACTACTTTTAAATAAAGCCACCAAATCAGATTACTATTGAATAATGTCTCTTCACCGTCGCGTTGTATGTAGTTATAAAACTGCATCAATTGAAATCGGATTCAAGTCTATACACCAGATAACTTCATTAAGAATTTGGATATACATATGTACATTTATCAACTATCATAAACTTATGAATCTAATTAATCCTCGTTACTCCTATACTACCTACTACATTATCTTATGTGCATTAGGGTGGTATTTTATTGGTTTTCTTTTTTAAATTCGGAGATGGGTAGGCATCAAATGGTTCTACGTAGAAAAAAAGTTCCTAATTTTTTCAGATTTTTATTTCACCCCCTGGTCTCCCTATTTTCACATTAAGGTATTACATAATTATTAGGTTAGGGTGATTCTTATAAAACGAGATAAAACAATCTGAGGGTATAGATTAGATTCAGACGAGAAAAAATAGTATTGCAGGGGGGTGTCATCGCGTTTAGGTGGGAGGGGTAATTTTCGCAAAATTTGGCTCAAAATATAAAAAAAATATTTTAAAAAAAGGGAACACTTACAATGATACGCCTTAGCTTTTTTTAAAGCCACGATACCATATTCTATAATATGCTTCCTAAATAAAGTTTTTATTTTAAATAGCTGCTGAATAAATAATTTTCAAGCTTAAAAATAAAAAAAATATATTTTTTTAAGACTAAAATCTGAATCTAATCTTTACACCATACAGTACCTTTACTATCTAGAGAACCGACTCGTACCCCTCTTGCCTAAAACACCTGTAAATTTAATCTGAGCACATTAATGCATTGGGCAGCTATCATGTGTGGTGAAAGAGAAAAGTCCTGGAAAATGGTAGATCCCGTGACATGGGATTGAAATTTTTTTGTATGTTATGTGTGTGTTTCTTTGTTACTTGTTTAGAAAATAAGATTGTTTCGAGCTATTTAATGTTTATAGTTATTGTCTTATTACTAATTGGTTTTTAGTGTTATTTAAATAATTTTCTTCGTGTTGTTATGTTTGTTGTTTTTGTAATACGTCATATGGGCCTTAATCAATTTCAAATAAGGAAGAAAAAATTCTCTTTTTTTCAGATTCTTATCCTTGCTGTAGAGGTTAATTAAATTATGTTATGTTACATACTAGGACATTTCGCGTAAAATATGCCAACAAATTCAGAGAATGTTGGTTGGAAGTAGACAAGAAAAAAATCGACTAAATTAAATGAAAATAATAATCAGAAAAAGGTAGGCAATTTTTTTTTTTCATTAGAGCCGATTACCTTTTAACGACATTATAACTAAATATTTCAAGGATGACTTAAATTACAATGTCGGGATACCATGCGTTCCTAGAATAATGACAACTAAAGTGGGTACATACCTCATAATTAAATTTTCAACCACCTGAAGTGTATTTATGAGATAATAACAGTGTGGCTAATTAGACCAAAAAACAGCTTCAGCTGCTATTAGTAACATATGTAAGTTATTATCAATTTTAGGTTGTCGAATAATTAATTGTCAATTTTTTATTCTTTGAATTCTACTCTATCCCACTCTGATCTATTTAAGGAACAATTTATGTATTTATAAATGTTGTACATATATATGCATATGTACATAATTTATATGTACACTAAAGTACCTCTTACGACGATGACGATGGCATTTCCGTTTATATGGTTTCCTTATCCTGTTTTAACTTGCGATATACATATCGTCGGCTTAGAGTGTAGGGCACCTAACTCCAATTTTGCAATTTTTACAATCAAATATTTTAAACAAAGTGTTCGCATTACTTGAATAAAACCAAAATTACATTAAATATTTTTCAACACTCGTTATTGGCAAATTCAGTGAAATTGAAAAGATTTGATAGACTTTTGTATTTTTTTAGCAATTTTTGAAGTGGTCTATAATGGTAAGAAAAAATGTGAAGTTGGCCGCATTACACTCTAAGCCGACGATACATATATATGTACATATGTAATTTAGGAATTCATGCAGACGAAATTCGCGATAACAATTAAACATGACATTATATGATAGAGAACACCAAAAAGTAGGTGCCAAAATTCTCTCTGTCTTTATGTCAGTCTGTCTGTTTGTCTGTCTGTCTGTGTCTGTCTGTCTTTCTGCCTACCTGTCTGTCTGTCTGTTTGTACCTGGATCCACACAGGCCAAACCAATGATGGGATCTTATTTTCAAATTTTGAAATTAAGGCTTTTTGGTGATTCCCCAGAGGGGAAACAGAAATTACCTTACAAACAACCTTCAAACGATTTTGATAAAAATCAGTGCATTATTCTATAAGCATGACGCACTTTTTGGTAAGAAATTAAAAAATTTTGTAGCCTATTTATAATTCATAAATAGCTCTTCCAATTCCAAGTTATTCAAATAATTTTTCTTAAATCCAATGAGGACATTTTTTTCTTATTACTTTTAACACTTTAAAAACGTTTCGTATTTCACAAAAATGGAAAAAAGTGTTTTGTAAAAACAGGGATATAACTATTTTTTTTTTTTTTAAATAGCTTTTTTTTTGTTTCTCACACTTCATAAATATCTTATATTTTGTATGTTATAATAAAATTGGACGAACAAATTTGAAAATTGCACAAAATAATACTGTTTTTGCCGAGTTATTGTAAAAATTGAAAATTGAGTTAGCTATGTAGTTCTTGCAATCAGGGGACGATATGTACCAAAACTTTGAAGATTTTCCGTCCACTTTTATATTTTTCCGAAATTTTGAATAAAACAATGAGAAATCCCCATGTATTTTGTATACGAAATTGCAATATTTTTTTAATTACCTTGATCACTTGATGACAGAAATTCAAAAATAAGCACCACCCCAATTTACTTATATTGAATTTCTATTATAAAAACCTTTTTATAAAAAGTAATAATTTTTGTTTTATTTTATTTGTTAAATTGCTACTGAAAGCAGAAACCTTCAAATTATACCTTGGAAAAATACAATAATTAAAAAAAATATGGAGTTTAATAAAATAAAAGTTTTATTGAAATAAATGTTGGTGTCCCGCAAGGAAGTGTTCTTGGTCCGTTCTTAGTTGTTTTTCAAAGAGAAAATTCTATTTTCAGGTATTTATACCGAAAAGTTAAACTTTTAAGTTAAAATAAACACTATTACTCATACTATATAAAAATTAACAGCAACAAGGTTAATTTTATTCAACACTTAAATCAATTTTTCGCTAGTTTTTAAACCTATCAACGTTTATTTTAAGACCATATTATTACATAGTGAAATGTTAGAAATTAAAAAGATTTCGTACCTGCGATATTATAGTTATGTTCATTATATTTGGGCAGTTGCAATAGAAAAAGTATAACTTTTGAGAACTTTTCTCCAATATGTAACATCCTTGGGTTTATTTTAATTTTTTTCAAATTTTAAGCTTGTTCATCAAAAAAGAAACAAGAACACATAGGACTCAGTCGTGGATTTTATTTCTTTTGTAGCAACAACCGTTAAAATGTTTGGTCTTCTCCACTTATGGTGAAATGTAATTTTCTCCCCCCTATGGAAAATGAACGCGCATTAACAATGAATAAATCTCAAACAAATTAAGCTTTGAATAAAGGCAAACAATAAAAATACCCCGTGCATTGTTGAGCTTGCAAAAAATGTGGTTGGAGCAAGTTCATACTTTTTCAACCTTTTGTAATTCAAAAAGGCTTACCAACTTCATGATCTCTTTGTTCTGTTTTCGACCTCAATTTATAGAGTGAGTATTTTAAAGGCTTATCGCCTATAATACATCAGTTGTTATCACAGGGTTTTTTCATTATTGACAGTGAATTCCCACTCTCACTTTACTACTTGATTAAATTGAACTAAGCTCAGTCAATGAAATAACTTGTTCAGACAATTTAATTTTGATTAAAAAAAAAAACAACAAAATATCTTTTGTTTCCTTTGGCTATACTGACACGAAAACAACTTTTCTATTTATTTTGAACTATGGTACTTCAGGTCATTTGTATTATTTCTCCTACGGCATTGTTGGTGATTTTTTTTTTCTATTGGAAAAGTTGAAAGTATGATGTTCTTGACATTTTGTTCTGTTTGTTATGATGACTTTAATTTTACGCATTAGGGAATCATTTATTTTTGTAGTTTTTAAGTTATTTTTGTTTTAGTTTTTACCCAGAGGGTGTTAAAAATTTTGTAGGTTCACATAAGTTCAATATCTTATGAAAAAAAATAGTTATTTCAAAAATCACTGTCAGTGTCACCTTAAGTATACAGACATAAGACATGGCTTAAAAGTCTTGCCACTTTGAATGACAACTTTTCCTATTTGCTTGGAGAAGCATCCCTCTGAACGATTCTCAAGGAAATGGGCTGTGATATCAATACGACCACTGCAAAAGCAAACTCAGAAATGATGTGCATGTGATTTGCTGGTCTTAATCATACCTTACAATTATAGCCAAGTTATGTTCGTACCTTGAGAGTAAGGAAAAAGATGCTTCTTTTTATTCATACCATGTACCACTCCAAGTGCCTTTAACGTTAAAATAATACAGTTTTATTTCGGAAACGATAGTTTTTTGGTAAGGTACAGATTGACTTCTGGTCTACTTGATTAGCCAAATAAATGTCTTAATATCAAAAAGACTGTAAATATAAAGAAGACTGAGTGAGTATTGTCCGTGGAATAGTAATATTAAATTGAAAATTAAGCCTAATCGTTATTAGGATTGATTTATGTAATAGTTTTTATAGTATTTTTAATGGAATTTTCATCTAATATCAGTCAGAAACAATGCACAAAAGACTATGGTGATAAATCCAATGAAAAGTCAATCAGACATTTTCCACAAGACCATTTGATAGTTAATGGGTTATAAATTTATCACTTTTTGTTTGTGACATATGCCAGCATCTTTAACATAAATAGCACAAACACACCGTCTTCTATCTTCTTAGAAACTTAAAAATATTTTTTGGTTATTCTGAATTATATTCTCCTTTTATTTTTCTATGGTGAAAAAGCAGCCGCAAAACCTTGCAAATTTTGTCAAGAAACCATAATGTAATGCAAAAATTGGTAATTTTTTTACCTGGCATTATTCACTTTAAGGGTACTACACAATATTTCCTTTCAACCACCACCGCACCGTGCCCTAATTTCAAGTTCAAATCACTTCCATATTTCCCTCTTATAACTCAATAATTTATTTTATCTCCCTTTTACTTCAAGGATATAAATGTGCTTAGCGACGTTTACTTACATTTTGTATGTTATGAGCATACATGAGGACATTAGACTAGCATAATCATCATTCAAATTTATGAGCGTTTAATGGTAGAAGGATCCTCGATATAAAAGTAGAAAGAATAATTTAGTAGAAAAGGTAAACAAGAATATCACAAACAATTTGCACGATTTTTTCACACCTATACGGTCTTACCTACAAGGACATCTACCAACGTATCTTTGGCTATAACTTATGTATTAATTGAAACATAAGAACTCATGATAACTTTTTGTTCAAAATTTTTCTTATAAACTAAACAAAGAAGAATTTTGAACAAATACTTTTGTATTTAAAGCTTCATTTACATATTTATAAACAAATTTCAAAGATAATTCGCCTTGGAGACCCACATGGTCAACTTTCAACTAAATGTGTTAAACTTTCCCATCTCTTGGGAAAAATAAATTCAATGCGTCATTTTGTGTCCTATATTAGAAATAATGGAGGACAAATTAAGCTGTCGATGTATAAAGGGAAAGTCTACCTTGTCTTTCCTTAATAGAGTTAAACTCTAATACCTGTGTCCTGTGCGTAGTATTTCCCCAAATAGTAATCTCCTTCACAAAGCAATTAGGCATGACTCCGAGAAATTAAATCATAGAAGTGTATCAAAGTATTCGCTAACATGCAACTGCGAACATGTGGAACAAACGAAACATTTTGAGTCACTTTGAATTCTGTTGAAATCGCATCTGATACTAATTGCAAATTTTTCCAAGGTTGGATTAATAGTTTTTTGAACTAGGCCCTAATTAATTTATTTGTTCATATTAATTATTTATTAATAATTCATACTGATTCAAAAAAGTAATACACAACAGTTTCTATAAATTTTTTTAAATCTTGCCAAAAATTTCCAACAGAAACAACATTTGAATTTCGGGTCATAACGATTTTGACTTTGATTTTTAGACAGGAAATAAAGTGCATTATTTTTAATAGGTATGCTCAGTAAAATGAGATCTCAGTCTCGTGAAGAGGAAAAGTATTCCTCAGCAAAATGTATGTTGGTATCGGTTTTGTTGTTAAATAACTGAGGAAAAAAGTATTGCATCCACTCGATCACTTCACACGGAACGAAATTATTTTAGAGCCCCCCGTAATCTCATTTTACTGAACACGTCTGTTTCCTATATGTATATAGGGTGGAGCGTCGTTGTATGAAGAAAAAAGAAGTTGTATCAGTTTCGAATACCTCCAGTTTGTTGTATTTTGGTTAATAGAAAAATTTGCCATTAAGACAAATTTTGAAACGTTTTTAGCCCTCAACCTTAGCTTAAAGTTTTAACCATTTCGGACAAAATCGTTTTTTTTTTTGTTAAAATTAAGACTGTTTCACTAGTTTGAAATACCTACACAAATCTAATGATTCTTCATAAAAAACACCAACTATTAGATTTTATCTTATTTATGATAAAAACAATCACAAACTTAATAATAAAACTTAATAGTGCAGGTAAAATAGTACAGGCCTTCGAGTAAAAAAAATTGGTACCACCATGAAACTTGGTGAAACCGTTTCATGTACCATGAGAATGAAGAATCAAAAAGCCTATACAATATTTGTTCCTGTTCACCACAGATATTTTAATGGATTCTTCTTATTATTGCTTTTTATGACTAATGAACCATTGATGCCAAGTTTCATCAATGTTCCATTGGTATTCGGTAGCATATAACTTTCATACTGAAAATATAGTAATATTTAATAATAATATAAAATGGAAATAACTTTTTTCACGGAGACCGCATCGATTTAATTTTTATGTCATTTGATTCAACATTACGTGTAAAAACTACCCTAAAAACATATGTCATATGCTAAGGTTGTACCAAGGTATATTTTTCTGTTTTACACCCCAGGGGAGAGGGGGGAATCTCCCCATAAAAAAAGTACCCTTCCACGTAAAATATTTTTTAGACTCTTTTGATTCTTAATGTTCATGGTACATGAAACGTTTTCACCAAATTTTATGATGGTACCTACTAGTTTTTTTATTTTATTTATCCTATTTTACCTGTGCTATAAATGTTTATAATGATTAAATGAACAGTTTTTGTATAGTAAAATATGCCAAACACCTTAATTTTAAAAAGGGATTGATCAGATTGATTGATTGATATTGGACAAATTTAAACTAATTTTTAAGGAAGAAGAAAAGTTCTCTCACGAAATTTTTTAAAATATTATAAAAAAAAATATAATCTACTTGCTACATAACCTCAAAAATTGCTAAAAAGACGTATATTTTGTAATTTTCTAACGGAAATATCTCGACAAACCCTTGCTGATGGCCGAAAAAGCATAACGGATTTGAGTAGGACTTCCGAAAACTTTTTAAGAAACAATCCTGTAAATTCTGTAAAAAAGTACATAACATTTTCTTACGAAACTATCTCAATATCAGGGCCGGACAAGCTAAAAGTACAAGCGGTGCAAATATGCAGGTCGCTGAACTCAATGAGCGCATTGAGTAAGAATTAAAAAAAGCAACTACTTCGTAACCAGCTCACATGAATATTAATATCCATTATATAACTGCCATCGTATTCTGAGTTTTAAGATAGATATTGTATAAACATATGCAAATGTTTACTTTTCCAAAAATAACTCGACGCCTATACCTTCCTATCGATACCCACAGTAAAAAAAACGACTTCCCAAAATCTTTGCAAAGTGCACGATTTTGTTTTGTTTTTTGTTAAAAAAAAATGTATTACAAAATCTACCTTTTGGGTAATGAAATCCAAATACTTCTTCCACCAATAACCACAATTGAAGTGCACTAATGATGAAGCTTGCACAAGGATCTAATAAAGCTTGGGCTGGTCTTACTCAAAATCCAGAGTTGACAGCCAAAAACTGTTTGGTGAACTAGATTAAGGCTATCAAGAAAGATTTAAGAAACAATCCTCACTGTCTGTACTAAAGATTTTATTGGTTACTGTGGGCCCTTTAAAACTTCTCAAAATACTTTTTTCCCTCTTTGAAATATATATTTTTATTTGAAGATCAAACTTATGTACATATATTTAGACTAAGAGCTGCCAGCATATTTTTAGGTTGAGCACATAACCAAAAAATGAGTATAAGCATGAGGGTCTGTAGGTGCATGCATCTTAACATAAAATGCAAAAGTCTGGCAGGATTTTTTGGTGCCCGTGGTAAGGACAAGGGGTTGAAAATAGCAGTTTTCCAACGTTTGTGTTAGGGCCACATGCACTTCACTTAATTTTTAACAATGGGAAATAATGCTCTGACATTTTCTTTAAATTTAAGAATTTAATTTTTACGATCCAATCAATAGTACTCAACATATTAACTTTTAAGATGCACCATATCGCGATATATTTCTAGAATTGAAAAATCAAAAATCAGAAAAAAAGTCTCCAAAGTAAAGCCAATAGGGTTCGCTTTAAAAGCTCATATCTTGAGTTTTATTTGTCAAATCGTTAAAATAAAAAAACTTAAAAAAAAATGACAGAGCATCTTTTCTTATTTTTAATTAATTAATTGAAGTGCATGTGGCCCTAACACAATCATCTAAGATCCGCTATTTCCAACCCCTCGTCCGGGCGCCAAAAAAAAAATCCAGCTAGGCCTTAAATCCTGAATTTGATGTAAAGACGTATGCACCTACAGACCCTCATACAAATTTGTTGGTTGGTGTTCAACTCAAAAATATGCTGCCAAAAGGGCCCTATTTTCCTCATTTAGCAAAACTTTGAAAGCGAAATCGGAAACAAAAATTGACGCTCCCGACTACTGGTACATATCTAGAAATGACATCATTTTTTGTGTTGCGCTGGTTTTGTTCGAAAATTTTAACTCGATTTCTTTTCCTTATAGTGTTGTAAATTTAATTTCTTTAATTAATGTAAGCTGCGTGTCCATATGAACTGTGGCGAAAAAAATACATCGGGACATTTCAAAATTTGCCTTGGTCTGCCATTTTTTATTGAACAATCTTAACAACAAATATTTGACATTTCTATACAAATTTATCGATGACGCAACGACAATGATAGTCTGGTAATATTATTTTTATCGGGACAAAAGTTAAATCCACTTTTTTATCTGGACATATTTAATGGGGTTTTCCATTGGTAAAATAAATGAATTTATTATTGATTTGGATCTGCCAAAATCAGCTTTTTGACAAATCGAAATCAATTTTTGTGTTCCATTCCGCGACACTAGTGAAAATGAAAAGTTTTCTACAATCTCCCCGCAGTCTCAGTAAAATTAACAGAATTCTTCTCAAGGGCAATCATTTTAAGAAATAAATTAATTTTTGATATATTGTTTTATTTTGTTATCAAACTTAGCCACACTGTCTGAAACTTTAATAAAGAAATCCGCCCCTGTAGTGGGTAGCGTGACTTTTTGTTATTTCTATATATTTGCCGTAGGCTGTTTGTTCAGTTTACTGGACTGTGAGAATTGTAGGAAGCATTTTGTGCTTGTAATTTTAGTTGGAGCCTGGTTAATGACTTTGGGCAGGTTAGGGAAGGATTTTAAAGTGTTTCATAATGAAGCATTTTATCTATGAAACGATCGATGCACAATGTGTGTGTGGGAACTTGAACATGAATCAGTAAGAACACAAGAACTCACTGGAAAAAAGTGTAAGGAAGCCATACAAATTTGTTGGGAAAAGTATGGCCAAAGAGACACGAAGCAGAATATCATTAAATTAGTGCGATAAGTACAATTTTGTAGAGCATAAAATTTTCTATTAATCTAATTTAGTAAATTATAGACTAAATTTAGACTAGATGGTTTTTTGAGATATGTATACATATGTGTATAAGCATGAAAAGACAACACCATACAGTTTGTATAAACAACTGAAAATTGCTTATATATAATTGGTCTATAGTGTTATAGTACTATGACCGATTTTAGGCAGAACATCGCTGAACATAAGAGCAAGTACGTGGGATCCAGTCATGCATTTTATTTATACTGCAACACTATATATTTCGTTGTGCATTTAAACGAATGATATATAAATATAAACTTTGATTTTATAATTAAAATTGGTCAAAGAACTATATTCCTATTAATCCTTTATGAAAACTTAAAATTCTTCCTAAAGTGTTTTCCTCATATTACTTTCAATAAATCAATTTATAAGGATTTTCCTTGTTATAAAGGGTTAAGGAGAAATGATAAATAGATTATTGAAAAAAGAATGTATTTTAACGAATGAATGCAGTGTATCAGATTAAATGTTATTAAAGTATCAATTGAGTTTCCGGATTGAAATCTTATCCTGTTATGAAAGCATTCCAAAATTCTATTCTTAATTTGTATCTACCCACTTGGAAAATTGTTGTATGAATATGTTTGTATATCATGTCTCCATAGGTAGAGTGCATCTCAAAACTAAAGAATGAATTTCTGAGGAAATAAATGATTCTGAAATTTTAAATTCATTATTTAGAAATTCATATTTATTTCTGTGTTTTTAAGTAAAATACATTAATATTAAATTGAAATCCCGTACAAAGGAAAAGCTATGCCCTAGCAATATAATTTATATATACTTAATTTTATGTTATATCTTAACCTCAATTGAAGAAGAAAATGCAATCGCATTGATATAATAAAACACCTCAAGAAACGTCGCATGTGTGAATAAATAAACCATTTTTCATAAATGTGAAGGACAGAAATAGTATGAGTACTATTTCACAATTTCAGATTAATTATGGTAGAAAGGAGTTGAAAAACAGAAAGACAAACTTAAGTGGAGGAATAAGAATAAAAACTACTGTCCTTTTTCCCAGATTAAATACATGAAAGGGATGTTACTGACAATTTGCATAAACGGAGCATTTTGTACATTAGGGTTGTCGGAATTTTTTTTATTTTGTATATTCAAAATGGGTATCGTAGATCTTCTAAAGGACTTAGAAAGAAGTAATTTTTGTACTGGGACTTTTTCTAAAATAGAATTTTGAGACCTCGCGGCCGGTTTTACGGAAAAAATTACAATTCCAAAAAGGGGTCTGAAATATCATTCAAATTTGCATCGATATGTGGTCATAGTTTACCAAAATGATTTTTTTTGCTTTTTTAGCAGCCTACTTAGAAAATAGAATAAAAAACTGCTCCTTAAAATATCAAAAAAAAATAATTTTGTACCTTAAGACTTAATGAAAGCCCCAAAAAAATCTATCGATTTTCTAACCGTTTTTGATTATTTTTTCTTAATGGAATGCTCGAATTGGCCCTTCAACATTATACAGAGTACTATAGTTGATATACAGTCAATACAAATGTGTAAAAAAATCCAAAATCAAACATAATAAGCAACTTTTAACATCTCGACGCAAATTTAAATGGTTTTTCTGACCACTTTTTCGACTTTTAGTTTTTTTACCTTAAAATCGCCGCGGGGTCTCAGAATTCAATGTCCCAGAACAAAAAATATTTCTTTCTAAATCCTTTACAAGATCCACGATACCCATTTTGAATATAAAAATAAAAAATAATTCCGACACCCCTATTGTACATACCCACACATTCGTTCTTATAACGGGTGATTTTTTAAGAGGTTTAAAACTTAAAAAAAAAAAACACAAAAAATTCGAAAAAATGAATGAAATATTTATTTGAATCGATAGTTTGAACCTTGCAATTTAATGTTTAAAGATAATTTCATGCAAATGTTGACCGCGGCTGCGTCTCAGGTAGCCCATCCGCTGAGTCCAATTTTGGCATACTCTTTCACACATATCGGCCGGTATCTCACGAATGAATGCATGGATGTTGGCTTCCAGTGCGTCAATCGAAGCGGGCTTGTCCCTATAGACATTAGCCTTCACATACCCCCACAAAAAATAATCTAATGGTGTCAAATCGCACGATGTAGGCGGCCAATTGACCGGCCCGAAACGTGAAATTAACTGTTCACCAAACTCGCCTCGCAATTGCGCCATTGTTTCGCGTGCTGTGTGGCATGTGGCACCGTCTTGTTGAAACCACATATCATGCAAGTCAAGAACTTCCATTTCGGGCAAAAAAAAGTTTGTTATCATCGCTCGGTAGCATTCACCATTGACAGTATAGATGCGATTCGCATCATCTTTGAAGAAATATGGCCCAATAATGCCGCCGGCCCATAAACCGCACCAAACAGTGGCTTTTTCGGGATGCATTGGTAGCTGTTGCAATGCTTCTGGCTGATCTTCACTCCAAATGCGGCAATTATGCTTATTTACGTACCCATTCAACCAAAAATGAGCCTCATCGCTGAACACAATTTTTCGATTTTTCGATTTCGAACCGAGCACGAATTTTGATAGTAAAATTCAATAATTTGCAAGCGTTGTTCATTTGTAAGACGATCCATGGTTAAATTGCAAACCAAACTGAAGCTGTTTGACAGTGACACAAGGTACTAAGCACACGTCAGCTGTCAAAACCAGTGTTGCTAAAACCAAACCAGCTAAGAAATCACCCGTTTATATGTCCATCCAACTTATAGACAGACAGTCATAGACAGTTATAGACAGACAGTCATTGTAAAATTTAATAAATTTTTTTTTATATCCTCAAAAGTGTACGGTACTTTGTGTTTATACATTAAATACATAATGTATTGTATATCATTGAGAGCTAATGCCGGAGGCTAACGTTTTGACATATTAAATGAGTTTTTAAAATAAAATGCTTCAGTAAATATAGATTTGAGGTCAGATTAAAAACAAAACATTGATATTCATGCTAATTGAGGTTAGTCAAATGCAAAAAAAAATTTAAAAAAAAATGAATGCCAAGGATACACGTTTGTTCTTATGTTCAAGTGGCTTAGAATTTTGAATATTGTGTGGATAGCCTAGTTTACAGTTCCCGTGCGCCAAAAAAAATCTAGGTATGCAAATATTTTCGCATTTGAAAAATGTTTATGGTAAGATAAGAAATTATTTTTGCATGATTAGTTTACTCTTTCATGCAAAAAAACCGTTACTGTCATAGCATGTCATGCAAAACAATGGATGGGAAATTGTTTTGCATGTGAGCAAAATGTGGTTAATAAAATATATTTTTTTTGGATGGTTGGTTTAAACTTTAAAAATAAATATATAATCAGCTCATGGCAATAATTTTTTCATTCAAAAATAACTGTGTATTTTTAGGCCTGTAAGCTTATTAATTTAGGATAAATTAATGACTCAATGGGTGGTTTAGGCCTTTTTGACTTTTTTTCCTTGAGTATTATACAATTTTGTGAATACGAATCAAAATTTGAAATTGAACCTTTTTTGTTATCATTACTTCCCAACTCTAGAACTTATTCCATTACGAAAGTATTGTCTTTAATAATAATATAATATATTTTATAAAACAAAACTTTCGTTCAATTTAATTTTCTTGCTTATGCTACAGTTGCGTTTGTAAAATTGACACAATGACATTGTTTTTTGTCAAAAGTTATCTACCTGCATACTTTTTAACCCCTTGTTCAAAATAGTAAGCAATTTCCATAAGGAAATGACTTGGTGAACAAATGGAACACTGGGGCGTATGGGTACCTTTATTATTTGACTGGTTTTTGAACACTTTTTCTACCATGTTTTGCCAATTTACCTTTTAAAATTATGAATTGAAATCGCATATCGATTTATAATTTTTGTTTAATGGATTTTATTTGGGTACGCCTCGTCGTTATAAAAACGAGGTTTAGAGGATTTTTTTGAGTTAGGGAAGAGCCGCCATCTTTTGCACACCAATGCTGTTGCTTTTGATGGCATATGTACATAGGTACATCTGATTTCTAAAAACATTGATTTTTTGCTAAATGAAGTATTTTGAAAATGAGTTGAACATCTTTGTATACAAAAAAAAGAAAACCACTCCAACGATATCATTTTTGTTTGGCATATACATTACATTATTCATATTTTTCCAAGTAATCAAGTATGTCATACTTATTTTTTGAGCTCGAAGTTATTTAATGGGTTATTTATGCAATTAATAGAAAAGTTAAATGCGTTTTTTCCGTTGTCTTAGAGTGAAAAGGAGCTAACTGCCATTCGCATTACTTAAATAACTAACATTAATTACTAAATTCAGTGAAATTGAAAACATTTGATAGATTTTTGTATTTTTTAGTAATTTTCGAAGTGCTCTATAAGGGCCAAAAAAGAAGTTGGCCACCCTTCCCTCTAAGCTGACGAAAATTCTTCCATAATTACTTCAATATTTTAAAAGTTCCAAGCTACTTGAACATAAGAGCAAGTACCTGTGATCCAGTCGTGCATTTTATTTATAGCACTCTAGCATCAAGGCGAACTTCCAACTCAAATGGAGCATTATCTAAACTGGGGTGAAAATGGGGAAACCAGATTGAAAATAACCAAAAGGGGGAGATGACTAGTTTTTAAGGAGGACGAGTGTACAAAAAGGGGGAAAAACATATGTGTGAACAATTTAACACGACCGGAGTAAAAAAGTTTTTTTTTTCTGATTTTTGGATGTCTGGTAACCCTTGATGAAAAAAATGTTGGCTAAAATGATAACTCTCGAAGTTCCATTCACATTTTGTTTTTAATGCACTGTTTAAGAATATGATTTTTTGAACAACCTTTACTCATCTGTTTTTGCTATCCTTCACACCCGAAATTGACTCTGTGCTCTTGATTTAAGGCTTTCACATATTATTGTAGGAATGTTAATAAGTTCTTTTTAGTAAATTTACCTTTAACTAAACGGAGAAAAATAGAACTCGCAACTTTCACGCTCTGGTTTTTTGTTGCATTCCATTTTATTCACGCTCTAGGTAAATAAAAATAGCATATTTAATTAACCGCTAACAGCGACAACTATTCTTCAATTACAACTAATTAAGGACTTTCCTATAGATTAACTTTTTCCTAACGTGCATGCATATGCACCTTCAACACCTGAATTATACTAGCGGAGTTTGTTTGCGTTCATGTTCATATTAGGATTGTAACTGGAGTTTTATAATTGCTTACGTGTGTGCTGAGTAGCTGGGTTGAAGTAATTACACACTTCCTAATCTTCCAGTTTAATTAGAAAAAAAAGAATATTTTCACATGTTTTCTCGCTGCAGTAATAGTATATTAAGGAGCAATTTAAAAATATAAACGATACCAAATTCTTGAACCACATTTTCGCTGCAATGAAAAGATATCTATTGTTTGCATGAGGCCTCATAGAGCCTTGTGAAAACATCCCAGAATTGTAGGATATTAAAGGATAATTTACAAAAAAAGAACTTTTAGTAGATATAGATATAATTTTTAGGTTTGAATGGTAATTTAATTTTAGAGGTGCCAGGCATAAGCTTCACTCTACAATATGTAAAAGGTTTGCCAGAAAAAAGATATATTTTTTCCTGCGGGATGAGTACACATTGCTTATCCATTTTTCACCCATTGTTGTTTGCTGTTTAGCCATTCCCTGAAATCAAGAAAGTTTTAAGCAGCTAAACATACACAACAATTGAGACAAGTGAAAAATCAATTTTTGTGTCGTTTCGCATTTATTTCATAAAAGTTAAGCTAAACAGAACCTAAAATTATCCGACCGTAAATTTTATTTCAACTTCTTGAATGACAAAAAAAAATATTCTTAAAGAATTTTGAACTGAAAACAAACAACATAATTTGGAGTAACTTCGCCATAGCGTCTGTAACTTTGCAACACTGAAATAAAGTTTAGTTTGCTTAGTACTTAAATAAAAAGGTACATTGCCCACTACCGAAGTGTTGAAATAGTGTCTTTGCATTTCAAAGCGTGTGCAGTCTAATTTTACAAGTTTTTCAATAAACAATGCACTTAAAAGGAAGTGTTTATGAAATTGTCGTTAACTTTTTCTATGAAGTGTTTGAAAACTCAACTTGTTCGTCACTTTAGGTTGCCTTGTTGGCACTTTCTTATATAAGCTGGGTAGATTCAAGGCTAGAAAATATTTAACGGACAACTGTTTCTCATCTGTTGATGTATGTTTTCAACATTTGTTGAAAAGTACATATTATAAAAAAAAGCGAACCTTCTGATTGGATGCGATGCGAACGCACGGCATTCTCTCTGGGGTAGTTCCGAAATCAACGAACGAGGTGAGTCTCTTTTTGATTTTATTATTGTTAATAACCTAATTGTTTGTAACAGAGGTGACACACCCACTTTCGTTTTTCCAAGCTCGGAAAATTACGACGGTTGGGAAGATGTACTTGATATCACTGTTACAAACAACTGTAATCTGGTGGTGGAAAATTGGAGAGTGTCCCTTAAAAATTCCTTTTCGGATCACAGATGGATCCTCTTCAACATAGGTTTCAAGGTAGAAACCCCTCCCCCATATAGAAACCCTAAAAGAACTGACTGGAAGAAATTCAGTCAGATCGCAAAATCCAAACTAGGCAATTTACCATTAATTAGTGTAGAATCTGTTGAAGTTCTTGAATCTAAGGTAAAGACTTTCGAGGCAGCTATTAACACTGCCTTCAAAGTCTCTTTTCCGGTTAAGCATAGCCGTAAAAAATTCCCTCCTTGGTGGAATGAAGATCTATCTGCGCTAAGAAAAATGACCAGAAAAATCTTCAATATCTGTCAGAAGGAGAAGTTCTTCCAACCGTATAAAGACATTCTCAAAGAATACAAGCGAGCCATAGCAGCATCCAAGAAACTGGGATGGAGAGAATACTGTCACTCCATAGAAAATATTTAAGATTCTGCCAGGCTTAGTAAAGTGTTATCGAAGGAACATTGCAATCCTTCGTTCCTGAAAAAATCTGACGATCTCTGGACAGCCTCTCCAGCTGAGTCCTTGGAACTGCTGATGACAACGCATTTCCCGGGTTGCGTGAACAGCAACCCTGAAACGCTTAGTAATACGAACACCAATTTAGCTCATAGGGAGCAAATCAATTCCGTTATAACTGGAGATGGTATTTCATGGGCCATTAATACTTTCTCCTCTTATAAATCACCAGGCCTTGATGGCATAATACCTATTATGCTACAGAAACTGCAAGATTTGGCAGTGCCATGGCTTGAAATGATTTTCAAAGGTTGCCTCTATCTCAATCATGTACCTGAGTCATGGAGACATGTAAGAGTGGTCTTCATTCCGAAAGTCGGTAAGAGAGGTCATGAATCCGCGAAGGACTTCAGACCAATTAGCCTGACACCTTTTGTACTTAAGACACTAGAGCGCATTCTTGACACTCACATTAGAGTTATACTAGTTGGTCGTCCTCTTGATGAATCACAACATGCATACCTCAAAGGCAAGTCTACGGAGACTGCCCTGCATGAAGTGGTTCGTACAATCGAGAAGACAATTCACTATAAAGAATATACCCTCGCAACCTTCCTAGACGTGGAAGGTGCCTTCAATAATGTCCTAACTGAATCCATTCGCGAATCACTTGCTCACTTCGGGATAGAAGGCTTCATATCTGAATGGATTGTTTCTATGCTCAGTGACAGAAGGATTCAAGCATCGTTGGGAAACACTACAGCTACTAAATATGTTAGTAGAGGAACACCCCAAGGTGGGGTCCTCTCCCCTCTTCTATGGCTTTTAGTCATGGACAAAATTCTTGTCAAGCTAAGATGTAGTGGTGTGAAAGCAGTAGCGTATGCTGATGATTTGGTTTTATTGGTCTCAGGAAAGTTTACCACAGTGATTAGCGAAATCACTGAGTCGGCTCTGAAAAAAGTTAGCAACTGGGCCACAAGTAGTGGACTAGGGGTTAATCAGAGTAAAACGGAACTGATGCTCTTTACTACCAAGACTAAAATACCTAACTTCACCCCACCTCGACTTAACGGACAAACTCTATCCTTATCTTCTAAGGCAAAATACCTCGGAGTTATTCTTGACCCCAAATTGAATTGGAAGGTAAATATTGAAGAACGGGTTAAGAAAGCCTGCATAGCTTTCTATGCCTGCAGAAAAACATTTGGTAAGATGTGGGGCCTACAGTCGAAGATGATCTTGTGGACGTACACTGCCGTGGTTCGACCGATTTTATCATACGGATCGATTGTGTGGTGGCCTGCACTTAGCAAACAATATAATATTGGAAAACTTAAGAAGGTACAAAGAACGGCTAGCGTCGGCACTACAGGAGCCCTTCGAACTTGTCCAACAGATGCCCTTAGCGTTATCCTGCACCTTCTACCACTCGACCTTTATATAAAATATCTAGCGGCATGCAGTGCTGTAAGACTAAAAGAATCTAATTGTTGGTTTTCAAAACCCTATGGTCATGGAAATATAACAAAATTGATTCCTCAGGATATTTTTCTAACGAGCACCGACTACTGTATTCCCCCTCTTGGCCTAGGCGGGGACTTCAAAGCCGTTTTTCCAACCAGAGAGGATTGGAAAAATGACATTGTTACGAAGGACTACGACACTATAATCTTCACTGATGGGTCTAAGATGGAGTGCGGTGTTGGTTCTGGAATTTTTTCTAAGACCCTTAATATATCCAAGTCCCTCAGACTACCAGACTTTGCTAGCGTATTTCAAGCTGAACTACTAGCAATCAGGGAAGCATGCAAGTTACTCAAATCAAACCATAATCAATTCAGGAACACAGCAATTTGCTCCGACAGCCAGGCTGCCATTAAGGCTATTAAATCGGCTACATCCACCTCTGTACTTGTCCAGCAATGTCGAGATGAACTATCAAGTCTGAACATTAACCTCCAGGTCACTCTCATTTGGGTTCCAGGTCACAGTGACATAGAGGGTAATGAACGGGCTGACGTCTTAGCTCGACAAGGCTCGGCCCTTCATAGCTCACTAGCGGTAAATGTAAATATGCCTATTGGTGCTATGAAGAGAAATATTTTCTCGATTTTTCTCGATGAATCTAACCTCAGATGGAGCAGTCTTACAAACTGTGTCATATCAAGAATGATATGGCCATCCTATAACAAAACTCGTTCTAACGATCTTATATGCAGACCCAGGCGCGATATAGCCAGGATCACAGCAATATGCACCGGACACTGGCCCATAGGGGAGCATGCAAGGAGGCTGGGAATCCCCTACAACTCCCACTGTCGTAGCTGTGGAGACCCTCAAGAAAAAGAAACTGTAGTTCATTTTCTTTGCAACTGCCCTGCTTTAGCCAATTCTAGATTGTCATCTTTTGGAAAGGCCTTCCTCGATGACCCAAAAGAGCTTTCTGAGAAGAAAATCAAAGATCTGATTATCTTTCTGAATGCGACTAAATGGCTCTAACAATAGTCCGTTAAAGTCTATAAAGCCATATAATTCCGTATTAAATCCCTACTAGGTTAACACAAGTAATTGGTATCAAAACGGCGCACTCCAGCGCTAATTGAGTCGCGAGGCCAGGGCTAGCGACTGCCATCTCTACCTACCTACCTACATATTACTAATACCTTCAATTAGTGCAATTCATCCATAATCCTATAATCCTGTAGAGGGGGAGGCATGACCATGTGACCCCTCCATCTGAATTCACTAATGACCTAATACCTATGACCTGCCATTTGACGTTTTTATTTTCTATTTTTCAAAAAAACTAAGTTTTGGTTTAAAAATGATTAGTTTATAATTAATTTAATAAAAATTAAATCATTATGATTAAATATTTTAGGTAATGAGCTGTAAAAGAAATTTTTTAAGGCTTTTTGGTTTTCAAAGTTTTCATTCTTTACTCTGAACTTTTTTTTTTAAATATGTCTAGAAATCAAAAATTGTTTTATGTATTTTTTATCATAATGTTTTATTAACTTATATTTTATTTTATAATCTAATTCTAATTGTTTCATTTTTTAAATAATTAACCTATATTTTTAATTGGGATCACATTAGTAAAAATTCGATTTCAATACCATTGAAAATACAAATACATTATATACTTTCTTAAAGCAATATAATGAGTAGATCTTACAATATAATTTTAAAAGCTTTTCTAAACACAACATAAACTTTGTCAATTTAACATATTTGGGTTTTTGGGTAAATCTAAAATGTGTAAAATATTTTTTTCTTTTTATATAAAACTTATTTTCATATAAATACATATATTACAAACTGTTTTTCTTCACAAAATTTAAATTTCGTTGTACAAGAACAAGTTAATTTAATTAAAACAGTTGGTTATGTATATAATAGTATTTTGAACATCAAATACGAAACTATGTTCATTGTCCACAGCTCTCGTAGTAACTTTGGTGTCCTCAAGTTGTTTCTAAAAATATAAAGAAAATTTGCATTTTTTCAAAAATGTTTTTAAAAGAATTTTTCTACTATACAATTGGGATTAAGATAAATAGCTTTTCATAGATAACAATGAAAGATGAAATTATAAAAAATAAGTATAAATTACGTTGAAAATATTGTAAGGCAGGGCTGTCGAATAATTTTGTGGAGTATTATTTTTTAAAGTTCAAACTTCAAAGTTACCAAAAAAAAGGCAAGGTATAGAGTTAAAAGAAAGTCAACTCAGCTGTTTAGACTGTAGCCAAACAGATTGTGCAACCTACTTTTATGATTTCACAAAGAAGAAAAGACAGAGTTCAAAATAGGATGAAATAATGATTTCTGAAAATGTAAGGTCTATTATTTTGTTATTCCCTTTTTTACCATAAAGCCTTAAAGCATTTTGTATAGACTTGCCAACGGCTCTGGACCTTAGGCACCTCATATATGGGAAATTTGATATTTGAGAATGCCATCTAATTGGTCACTAATTTTTCAGAAAAAGACGAATAGTCCTAGAAATTGGTTAGCCCTAGATACCTTGAAATAAAGGGTTAAAGTTTCTCAAGATCACTCAAGGCCACGCGTGATTTCTGGCCCCTCATTTAAGGGAAATTTAAAAAAAAAGTATACTTTCCGAAAGATCTCTAGATCCCGATGAAAGGTCATTTGCTTGCAGTAATTGCTGAGCCATAGTGTTTTTTTTAATGAATTTTCAAATTTCGTTTCAAGGTCACAAAAATACTTTTGGCACCTCATTTCGGTCATTCCAAAAAATTAAGTATGTCATTTGAAAGTAATTAGTCAGCCATAAATTGTATTGTATTGTAAATTGTAGTGAATTTAAAAAATTTTTCAAGGTCATACCGATTTTTGGCACCGCATTTATGAAAAATTTGCAAAAATTGTATACCATCTGAAGGATCTATATAAAATGTCAGCTAGTTTCAGTAATTGATAGATATATAAAGATCTAAAGATCCCTCAGATGGTAAACAATTTTTTCAAATTTCCCATAAATAAAGTGCTAAAATCGCAATGATCTTGATTTTTTTTTTAATTCATAAGGGATTCATTAAAAAATAGGTATGGTTGACCAATTACTTCAAATATGTAGTCGGCCTTTTATCACGATTTAGACATCTTTTGGATGATACACTTTTTTTTGTAAATTGCCCTTAAATGAGGTGCCAACACGCGTGACCTTGAGAAACTTTAAGCCTTTATTCCAAGTTATCTAGGGCTGACCATTTTCTAGAACTAGTTCACCTTTTCTGACCAATAAGATGGCATTCCCAAATCTAAAATTTCCCAAGCTTCTTTCTGGGAGGGTGTACTGATCTGGATTTAACTTTAAATTCTAAATTACAGATGTTTTCATTTACCATATATATTTATGTATATAAACACATCAGGGATGTAGTTCTTTTTCTATGATATCCTTTTCACAATGAAAACCTCCTGCAGGTGACCCTCATTCCTGAAATTAGTTTTTTTTTTCTTTTTGAAAAACACAAGTATCTATCCATTTTGTCCTTTTGTGTTCCGCCCGATTTATGTTGTACAATAAAGGTTTGGTTATCGGATTTCTTGGTTGGTTATAAATCGCTTATGCTTGTGATACAGTGGATTTTTAGTTTTACTTTTCAAATGTGAATCTAAAGAAAATTTTGGGTTCGGATATCCTTGTCAACAACATACGTAGGTATACAAACATAAAATTTCCTTATGAACATCATTTATTTTACATATAAAGTCTTGGAATGGTTTTGATTTGAAAGGGTGAATGCTCGCTATTTTGGAATTTAAAGTGACAAGAAAATCAGGGATGCAGCAATATAAATAAATCAAGGATTTTCCTTTCAACCATCTGATTCAATGCAAAACTTTTGTTACAAACAACAAATATTTTGTACGAAATCAAAAGGGAGAGAGAATAAAAAAGTCCATGACTTGATTTAGGATTATAATATAAGGGAAAATAATTTCAGAAAACTTTTCGATAAAACAAAAAATCTTTAATAAGCATTGATGATTCGAATCGGCCGGCAACAAAAAGGTCATAGAGAAAAAATTACTTACTTAGTTATTCACCAATATTACTTGTTTTTTTTTTTGTTGTGACTATTTGGAGTTTGCCACAAGTTTGGCTGCGGTATGGAGTCAAAGATTGTTTTTTTTCTTTTGAATTGTCAATTTCAATAAGCTAATTTATTAGTTTTCATAATATTCCTTAATTTTGAAGAAATACTTTTGGCATTCCAACTTTTTAAAATCATTTTATGTGCATGATTTTATTTATAGAGAAAACCTGACATAAGCTTACATAAAGGTTTAATAAATGAATAAAGCATTTTACATCAAAAGATGTGCAGAAAATCATAAACAATTGCAAGTCCAAAATAAAGCCTTGGGGTAGTCATCCTGTTGCATGCAAAAGGATACAAGTATACAGATTGTGTGAAAGAAATATACATACCCTTAGAAAAATGTGCTTTCACTGCGGAAAAATTCCATGTGAAGATTTTTAAATGCAATTATTTTTATTTGTGGATTCTCTTCAAAAAATATTTTAAGGCTTTTTTTACTCCGACTGATGGGTAAGAAGATATCGCCGTTTCAAAAGGCTAAATTGACGAAAATATCACTTTATTGTGTACAACTCAGAAACGGTGAGCGTTATCAAAATTATTTGTAGGTTTGCACAGTTTGTGCATTATGTTACCTTCTATACGAAATAAATAATTTATTTTTTCTAGGAGTGATAGTTTAAAAGATAAAGTTTTTGAAAAATTTCATCAAAAACCCAAGATTTCAGATTTTTTAAATAAAGAAACTGTCATGCTTATTTTATATGTAGGTTTTCTCTTAAATGGAAATTTTTTTAAAATTATTTACCTTCATTTTGTAGAAAATAATACATATTCTCTATCTCTATGATAACTATTATGAGCACTTTGAAATTCTAAAACGCAAATATTTCTTTTTTTCTATAAGGAATATTAATGCAAAAGTCTACAGACGAATCTGACTTGCATTAAAAGTTTTTCAAGGTCAAATACATTTTTTTTATGTTTTGAAAACTAGTTTTCAAACTACATATATTTTTGCAGTTTTCATTTTACATAAAATTTTTAGAGATGAAAAAGCAAGAACTCCAAATAAGAACGGGTGAAAGTATTTACAGTGCGTGAAAGCAAGTACACAAGTACAGTGGAATTTCCATAAGTCGAACTCTCAAAATGAAAGAAAAAAAATTCGAGTTACAGAAACTTCGAATTAAAGAAATGAGACAAAATTTTTAGTTTTACTTTTTTTATATTCAGAATTTTAAAAAATAAGTATTCTTGCAGCAAGTTGAGTTTCTCTTGCAGTTCTTTAAGTTTTTTTTTTTTAAATAGTCCCTGAAACTGGAAGGTTTTCATTCCTGGCCATTTGGAGACAATTTTGTGAACACTTTCATATTTAAGGTCTTTTCTTATTTCGAATTTTTTGTTTCGTGAATTTTTAGAATTTGTTTTTTTGTACGGTCTCTGTTCTTCAGTATGGAAAGTGGACTCTGAGGTTAACCAAATTGTATGTCAAATTTTTTCGAACACCACTCAGAACTTCATTGATGATCTTCATTTTTTGTTCGAAGGTCAAATGCTTTTATTTTCAAACTGGGAACTTCTGCTCATGCAAACTTAAAACTCGTGCAAAACCAAAGTTCAAATCAAAAACATAAAAACTCCTAACTCAGCCATCCCTCTTCCTCAAAAAAACTTTAGAAATTTATCACGGTAGGCACTCAATTACCTTTCAGAAAATTGAAACAAAAGGAGTTTCCCGATTTAGACGAAAGAAGAGTTAGGAGTGTATCTACCGAACAAACGTCCAAAGCAATCAGTAGCTCAGTGATTTAAAAAAAAAAATTAATAGTGAAAAAATTCTAGATAAAGAGACTTTTCGGCATCAATAGCAATTTAAAAACTTCGAAAAATAGAGAAATTCGAGTAACTGAAGTTCGAACTATGGACGACAAATCACATGAAAATAAAGTTGAAAAGCCATAGTTTGCAATAAAATTTTGAGTTACAGAGAAATTCGACTTAAAGAAGTTTGAGTTACGAAAGTTCGACTGTACTACGAGTCTCAAACTACATGGTGGGGTAAAGAACTGTAAATTTAGATACATGAACGAAGAACGAAATTTTTCTTTGTGAGGTAGAGATCTGCTGAAGATGCTACAGCATCGCTGTTCACGAATAATTATAAAGCTAATTAGACCACTAACTATAGCAAAAAAAAACTTCCTCAAACATCGCTATACACTGTCATCAAAATAAAAAAAAACTAAGAGATGTGGAATAATTACTTTAAATTGTAAAGTATACCTACCCCATCGACATCTACCTATCACCATTTTTTCAACATGAACACCAGGAAAAATATTTAACATTTCCTTGCAATTTGCCCAATTTTAAAGGAATTGCGTGTTATGGTGTTTGGACGCAATAACCAAGAGGAAGTTGAAACACAAAGAATGGGACATTTTGTAGGTACATTTTATATTTTATTTTTTTCGATGGAGAAAATGAAATTCAGAAGGAGATTTCAAGGCTTTTGTTATTATGTTTTGAACTTGGTGGAAAGCCTTCACTCTAAATTGTTAATTAAAATTCACACAAAAAAAAAAGAGCCTAGTCATAAAATGAAATGAAAGCTTTTAGTTAATATCTCATACATACATACGAATAAAACTAATTATTTAAAGTTTTAAATAATTTTTGTAATCGTATTTTGTATTAAAATTTTGTTGTCTAATCATTGTAACCTATACGTTCTTCAAGAACCCAAATCAATAAAAAAAATACTTATCTATCTTCTAATACAAATAGATCTTTCTTAAACGTGCTTCCTGATGCTTTATGCAGATGAAATAATATTAGAATATTAAATTGTTCATGTGCATTGAAAATGCATCAGATATTCATAATCCTCAAAATGATTCAAACTCATCGGTTCATTTTATATCAAAGCAGTTTGCTGCTACTGAATATTGATAAGGGTTATGTCCTCACAGCTCAAACATAGTATAATTTTCAAAAAGATTCTGGCTCTCAAATGTGAGATTCATGATATTTGTCATATTTGATATAAAATTGTTGTAAAGACTACATTATTTCAAAGATGAACTTTTGATTGCATTTATCAAGCGAAAATGAATGCTTTAAAATTTAGCTGTACTTATTTAGCTGATAATAATTGAAACAAATGGCGTGGCCCACCACAAATAAAATATTTTGTTTATCAAGATGCATCCGTTAAAAGAATGCACTAAGTTTTCAGACAAATCTATCTAATAGTTTTACAACGGCAGCCATTTTATAAAGACGACTGAAGACCGGTTGTACAAACGAGGTTCAATTTTTTTTTCGAACACCATATCTCAAGAACGAATGAAGATATCTACTTCAGAGGAATTTTATATCATAGATAGAAGTTTCAACACGTGCTAAAAGGACTTTAAAAATCCAATGAGCGGTTTTTTGACTATAGCAATTTACAAAAAAAAAACGTTGTTGAATTTCCTTAGTCTCGAATATCTCAAGAACAAATGATGCTGTTGACTTCAAAATAAGTTTATTCTACGAATATAGGAATATGCAATAAGGAATTGGTAAAAATCTGAAAACATAACAATTTCCATTTTTTTAAACTTAAGAAAAACTGCAAAAAATCGGGAATATTAAGAATAAACAATGATATTAGCTTTGGGGTAGTTTTATTCTTACATTAGCTAACAAGAAATAATTGATAAATTTGTAAAAAAAAAAACTTGAAGAAACTTGACCAAAAACTGTTGAAATTTTTGTTGTCTCAGATATCCTGAGATCACGCAGAATGGTTTTGGCTGTGGGTTACTTAAATTCTATACACTATTTCAGAATTGATATTTGATTGGTTTTTGAAAAGACTACAAGAATTTTTACCAAAAATTGTCAAATAAATTTGTTCTTTTCAAATTTTTTGTGATTAACCAATGATAATGGCCTTGGGTTGGTTTTATTCTACTCTCTAATCTTCACTTGTCTTCACTTGACTGCACATTGAAAGAATTGAACACTTAAAAACGTTTTTGAAGATCTTAAAATAGCTTTTTTTTAATACCCAGTGCAAGAGTCATAAAATGATAAGATATTAAGGACTGAATTCTGTAGAAGGCTTATGCTGAAGATAGTCTGGACAGTTGAAGTGCAGTTTACTAGAGATGGAGCTCGCAATTTCCCCAACTTGCATTACTGGAGTAACAGCAATCCACATATAAGAAAAATCGCAGGACCGCTTTAACTGCAATGTGTGGCTTGGCATTGTTGGACGAACGGTAATTGGACCACGTTTTTTCAATATGGAGAATCCTATCTGCAATTCTTAAGAAACTTTTTCCCAGATTTATTAGAAAATGCCTCTTTGGCTATAACAGATAATTTAGTATACTGAGAATCATTTACCTTACAGCTGAGGTAAGCTCGGTGGTGTTCAGGATTCTTCCCCAAGAAGCAACGAAACTTAGGGTTAGGAGGATCAAATCTCCAAATAAAACCGTTTTTATTCCTTTATTTTTTTTTTATAAACAAAAACTCCTCTTTTATTTATAGTTTACCAAATTAGGAACTAACATGTTGTTTGATATAAATTATAGTTTCTTAAGATAAAATAAATAAATAACAGGGCATTTCATATTATAGCTGACAATGTTTTCTGATCTTAAAAATAATTATCACGGTATTTCATATATACTATACCTAGCAAAAAACCTTGGGAGTAAACCTTGTCCAGCCAGATTCTTGAAGAGGAACTACAAGGAACTTAACAATTAGGAGTCCAATTCGGAAACCTTATATCCTCGGCAAATGAGGAATAAAGCGGTCGGAACCCTAAAAGGAGAACCTTGTCCAATGGAGCTTCTAGAAGAGAAGCCTAAAGAAAAAAAAATGATTGTCCCTTGCACACAAGCCAGGAAAAGAAACGGTTGGGTTGGAACTCTCAAAGGAGAACCTTATCCAGTGAACTTCTAGAAGAGGAGTCCAAAAGAACAAAACGGTTGTCCAAAGCGGTCGGAACCCTCGAAGGAGAACCTTGTCCAATGGAGCTTCTAGAAGAGTAGTCTAAAGAAAAAAATGATTGTCCCTTGCACACAAACCAGGGAAAGAAGCAATCGGAACTCTCAAAGGAGAGTCTTACCGAATGAGCTTCTTGAGGAGGATACTCAGAGGAACAAAATGGGGTCGGGGATACTTATCGCAAGCCATATGTCCTTAAGGAACACAACGGTCAGAACCCTCAAAGGAGAACCTTGTCCATCGAACTTCTAGAAGAGTATCCCAAAGAAACAAAACAAAATGGTCGGGAACACTCAAAGGAGAACCTTGTCCAGTCAACTGCTAGAAGAGAAGTCCAAAGGAACAAAGCGGTTGTCCCTGGCACACAAACCAGGGAAATAAACGGTCGGAATCCTCAAAGGAGAACACTGTCTAATGAGCTTCTAGAAGGGGAGGAAGAGGAAACGGGTGGAATTTCGTATGGAAATCTATTTATACGTATCTTATAAGACTATATAATATATCTATACTATTCACCGTACCTAAAAAGTAATTCTAAACTAGCAAAAGATAATTTCGTAACCAAAGATTGTGCGTTAGCAATGCCTGTCACCGAAACGCCTTGCGGAAGGTCTGTGTTACGGTTCACAGCTGGACGAGAAGAAAGGACAATTTACTAGTTTTTCTTATTTCACCTTATTACATTTGCTGGAATAAGTCAATGTGAATCGTAAGAACAAAATTCAAATTTATGTGTAATTTCATGATTTTTATTTGTCTTCATGATATATATGGATTAACTAAAAACGGATGTCATACGATGTATGCACGTAATGATATGAGCATATGATACAGTAATTAGGGAGGAGGAGTTTTAACGCTTCGCTACAATACCAACAAGATGGAGCTCCAGCACACTTTAGCCTGGCTGTGAGAAACTGTATGAATAATCATGTCAACGACCGATGGATGGGAATAGGGAGGTCCCACCTAATGGCCACGAAAATAGCCACACATGTAACTCCTTTGGATTTTTAAGATTGGAGATTTATAAAGAACCATGTGAAATTTCTGCTTCAGAGCAACTTAAACAACGCATTATTATAATCACTGGAGTCAAATTGCAGGAGAATTTGGCAGACTTTAATTTATCTGCAGCCTTAAGAAGAATATACAACCTCTGCCTTCTGAAAAATGGGGATCATATAAAGAATTTCTTATAATATCATTAGTTTTTATTAGATTAGGTAAAAATGTAACACTTATTAAAAATTACTTGCTTATAAAACGAATGATATTAATACAAAGATAGAACAAATAAAGAAGTGTTTTTCTTGAAAAAAGTACGTACTTTTTATTTTTTTATTTCTCAAAAACTAAGAAACATTTTAGCATTTGTTTTATTGTTTTTTATTGAAAATTTAAAAAAAGGTATTGAGTTTTAAAAACAATTATACATATTACAATAAATTTAAACAAAAAATAGTTTGAAATTAAAAAAAGAAAAAAAAATTGAGTTTAAGAATTAATTTTTCAAAAACTATTCACTAACACAACTCAATTTACAAGAAAAATTAAAGAAACGATTTCTGGCTTTCCAAAAAGATATTGCAGATGGCACTGTAAAGTTTACCATTGTTTTTTCTGTTTTAAGTCAAGCCCCTAATCGGGGCAAATAGAGCACCACTACGATTTTTTTCTTGACTTAACGTAACCTACTCACTCTAGCTTTTTGGTGCATCTAATACGAATCACCCTGTATGTTAATGGAAATGTTACAATTTTATCGACTGCATTTTCTCCATTGTGTTTTAGATTACCATAATCATAATTCATAACATTCAGTGCAGAATAAAATCTCGAATAATTCTGCAAGACGTTCTATAACCTTACTTTTTTTAGGACAAAGGATACGAGTTTATATTGAGGCGCGGTACTTTCCATAACATCCACATTTATAGCAAACAAATTTGTGAATTTGGCTTACTCGCGATAGCACTTTACCTAAGTAGCTAAATCCAAACGATATAATCCAAACGATATAAAATTTTATCGATGCACGTCTGTGACATAGTAGGTAAGTTATGTATAGATACACCTCCACATGCACGTATGAGGAAGGTAAGGTTGCTCCTACACTTGTAAAAGAAATTCCATTTTGCACACAAAATAAATTACAAGATATTGTGCCGGACACGTTTCAGGATGTTTGTGTATCAAGCTTTCCTGGATATGAATATAAAATTATTTTGATCAATTGTTTATTATTATTTTATTTCAATTTGGTCGGATTTAATGGAAGGGCATCGGGTAGGTTATCAAAAGATTGTGGTACATTATGTGCTGATGGTGTAACACGGCAGGATAGTAAAATGAAACCGTCGATATTATTTATTATTATAATCTTGGCCTTCGTATTTAGTCCTTCAGATACTTAATTTGATGTAGGTTTCTGAGGCCTTTCCGACGAAAGTTAATCATTTGAATGACTGCTTTTCTTAGCATTATTATTATATTGTTGTTTACAACTTGAAGGGCAAATCACTTTTTAAGCATCACAAAATTATATTTATGGAAGTTTATTAGTATATAAGATATGTGTGTTAGCCACATCGTAAACTTGTGATACACCCACATTATTTTTTGAGCACAGAATTGATACGCTATGTCTGTGTGTTTGTTACCTTTTATTATATGGGTTGTGTCTATGTCTTGAGTTTGAGTATACGATATTTTAATGCTTACATCGTTTACATATCATTAATACTGCGGCGTTCATAAAATTTTAAATTTTTATTTATAAGGAAATTTGTAAGGCAACAAAGAAGGTTCAGGAGGAAATGTACTGTGTTATAAGAACTCTTTAGTGTAAATAAAAAATGATTGCTGATGCTTTGTTCAGCGCAATTTAAAGAAAAAATAAATTGCTTAAGATTAAGGTAAATAATAAAAAATTGAAAATATGTATAGGTACCTACAACCAGAAGTAATTTTTAAAATTTTAAAGGAAGTTTGGAATTCCAAACATTACAGGAATAGTATTAGGCTTTAGGGTATTTAAACATCAAGTTAAATTCACATGTAAGGCATAGGAAGGCATAGGAAAAGAATCCTTATGACTATAATGTTGTCAGGAAGATTCGGTGTAGGTATGCGAATATGGCTCTCTCGAAAAGTATTTTAGGGCAAAGTGGCTTTAACCACTGCTTATTTAACAAATTTTGTCGGAAGCAGGTTTCTTAACTTAAAGACTCCATAGGAAGTTTGGTCAAACAAAAAAGCGAGTATATGAACCTACTTCAGTCCCTGGCCATATTATCAGACGCACTCTGATTTTTTTTTTTCTCAGAAAATCACGAACTGTACTGTCTTAAACGCATTAATTTTGACTTTAAGTCTAATAGACAGTAAATATTATATTAAGCTTACATATAGTATTTGTTTAGGTCTGTGATAACATATTGTTTCTAGAGCAAACATTATTAAAAATCTATTTTATCGCATTCTCGTGCGCTATTCACTTACTTCAAAACTTAAGTCAAAAATAATGCCTTAAATATGCATGGTTAAATTAGTGAGTTTCTAGAATTTAGAGTGCTATTGATTCGAAGTTGTAAAAAAAGGGTTCAAGAAAAGGAAATTCTGCTGGTACAGATAGAAAACTCGAGCCATAAAAAAAGACTCATTCAACATTCTACTGCACAAGAAGCCCTAATGGCTGAAAATCTGAAAAAAATTAGTGAAATTGTTTTCAATGTTTTGAATCGAATGAAGGCTATTCAAGACTACGTCCAATTTAAAGACCACCCTAATGTATATCCATATTTTTGAGGTTATCAAATCACATACCTGTTTTTGAGCTTTAAGTTATTTAACGGGTTGCTTATATAGGGTGATTTTAGCTGGTTTGGTTTTGGCAACACTGGTTTTGACAGCTGACTTGTGTTTAGTACCTTGTGTCACTGTCAAACAGCTTCAGTTTGGTTTGCAATTTAACCATGGATCGTCTTACAAATGAACAACGCTTGCAAATTATTGAATTTTACTATCAAAATTCATGCTCGGTTCGAAATGTTCATCGCGCGCTGCTTCCATTTTATGATCGGCATTCTCGACCTTCTGAGCAGTCTATTCGGAAGATTGTGACCAAATTTCGCACCAAATTTACTTTGTTGGACATTAAACCACCAACACGTTTACGTACTGTGCGTAGTGAAGAAAATATTGCGGCCGTATCAGCTAGTGTGACAGAAGACCGCGAAATGTCGATTCGGCGCCGTTCCCAGCAGTTAGGCCTTTGTTACAGCACTACGTGGAAAATTTTGCGGAAGGATTTGGGCGTAAAGCCTTTTAAGATACAGCTGGTGCAAGAACTTAAGCCAGCCGACCTACCACAACGACGAATTTTTGGTGAATGGGCTCTTGGAAAGCTGGCCGAGGATCCGCTTTTTTATCGAAAAATTGTGTTCAGTGATGAGGCTCATTTTTGGTTGAATGGGTACGTAAATAAGCATAATTGCCGCATTTGGAGTGAAGATCAGCCAGAAGCATTGCAACAGCTACCAATGCATCCCGAAAAAGCCACTGTTTGGTGCGGTTTATGGGCCGGCGGCATTATTGGGCCATATTTCTTCAAAGATGATGCGAATCGCAGCGTTACTGTCAATGGCGAACGCTACCGAGCGATGATAACAAACTTTTTTTTGCCCGAAATGGAAGTTATTGACTTGCATGATATGTGGTTTTAACAAGACGGTGCCACATGCCACACAGCACGCGAAACAATGGCGCAATTGCGAGGCGAGTTTGGTGAACAGTTAATTTCACGTTTCGGGCCGGTCAATTGACCGCCTAGATCGTGCGATTTGACACCATTAGATTATTTTTTGTGGGGGTATGTCAAGGTTAATGTCTATAGGGACAAGCCCGCTTCGATTGACGCACTGGAAGCCAACATCCATGCATTCATTCGTGAGATACCGGCCGATATGTGTGAAAGAGTATGCCAAAATTGGACTCAGCGGATGGGCTACCTGAGACGCAGCCGCGGTCAACATTTGCATGAAATTATCTTTAAACATTAAATTGCAAGGTTCAAACTATCGATTCAAATAAATATTTCATTCATTTTTTCGAATTTTTTGTGTTTTTTTTTTTTAGGTTCTAAACCTCTTAAAAAATCACCCGTTACAATTAAAAAAGAGGCTGTGTGCGAACCACACTGTTTACTTCCCGTTGGTGCCCTCGGAAGCTAGAGGCCCGAAGTTATTTTATTTTAAAAAAATCGTCAAGATCTTCGAAAACGTTTTTAGGTGTTAAATATACAATCAAATCAACATTAGTGAATAGAATAAAACTAACCCAAAGCCAATATCATTGGTTGTTCTCTAAATATTTGAGAAGAAAAAATTTGTTTAACAATTTTTGGTAAAGTTTCGTGTAGTTTTTTCACTTAAAAAGAACAAAGTTAATTGAATTATTTAAAAATAAACCAAGCAAATATTAATTCTGAACTAGTGTATAAAATTTAATTAACCCTCCAATACCATTTTTTGTGATTTTGGGGGGAAATTTGGGGGAAAAAAATTAAAACGATTTTTTGTACAGTTTCTTTAGTCTTTCTCTTTAAAAATAAAACTATTTGCTGTATTTTTTTTTAACAAATCTCATCAAATCAAATATCAATTTTAAACTAATGTGTAGAATTAAATTAACTGGGATCCAATATATTCGAGAGAGTCACTTTTTTTCCAAACATTTTCAGCAAATTTTTTCTTATTAAAAAAAAAAAACAATTTACTAATTATTTATCACGTTAATATGCGTAGAATAAAATTAACTCGAAGTTGCTAGCATGATTTGTTTTTAAGATATTAGAGACTAAAGACTGACTGAAGAAGATTTTTTTTTTAAATTTCTATAGTAAAAAACCGCAAACTAAATTTTTTGTTAAAGTCCTTTCTGCACGTATTGAAACTTCTATCTATAAAATAAAATTCATTTGAAGTCGACATCTTCATTCGTTCTTGAGATATGGTGAACGAAAAAAAGCGAAGGAATTTACGAACGTACGTACAGGCACAGACATCTCCCTAAAAATGGTTCTAGAGTGCTCGAAACGTGAAGATATGTCAAATTTTTTGATTCGACAAATCGGAGCAATTACAATAACTTCCAATGGAAAGTTAAAAATGATTTAAATCCTTTTTTTGCTTTGCCTATGATATCTCGCATATTTCAAAAGTTCAACAAGAACAACAAGTCTAAATGCAACAATTTTAATTGCTTATTTGTTTTTAATGCAATCAAGTTTTATTCTTCGATAACATTTTTTTTTATTAATGCAGAAAATTATCGAGCTAACATTAAAATATCTGTTTAAGGCTTAATGCATCTTCTTGCATTAAAACTTTAAAAAGTTCTGTTCACAGCTAATCATTTCAAATCAATTATTTATTACAAATTTAACTTTAATGTGAACGAACTGAATTAAAGTTTTAAAAGAGATAATCTAACGAGAACCTTGAATTGTAAAATTTTGAAAGGGTGTCCGTTATAAAAAGTAAGTATTCGCCATAGTACACAAATCTTTTAATACACATGTCATGTGTCAGTAACTAAAAATTGCTATTTGCTCCTCAAATAATTTCTAGGTATACATACGTATGTAATCACAACGACATAATATTTTGATATTCGACAAGTAAGCGGACATCCGGATTTGCCATTTTTATCGATTTGGATACTAATTAAGATATTTATTTTAACATGTCTACTGCGTGTATTTTTTAAATGACACATTTATCCTTATATATCGTTTTTTATAACAACTGTGATAAATATTTTACTGTTTTGTGTAATCGGTGACAGTTGATTTGTGAGAAATGAATTTAATATTTGATTACTGCCTTACATGAGGAACTATCTAGTAGTAGTTATGTTTTTTTAAAGCGTCATATCAGGTCCCGGGGATACAACTTTTAAAGAATGTTAATTAATTTTGGCTACCTACAGTGGATGCTTTTTTTTATTCATATACATATACGATCGATGACTTTTTAAGGCATTCTGTTTGGAATTTAAAGTGATTTTGATTTTCTCTACAGGAGTGTTTTGATGTGATCATAACCTATCAACGCACCACTTTTTATTTGAAAAATTATTCGAACGTAGTTTTATAAAATTTTGTATTTGATTTCCATTTTCTAACTATAATAAATGTATAGATATGTATGTATGTTCATATGTTGAAAATATAAACCAATTTGTCAAATTGAAATCAATCAAATAAATGGACGAAAAACTTTTCATGTTATTTGTCTCACCCATTAACATAGGGGCTAAGAAATTGAAATGCCTTTTGCTAGGAAAACGCCAAGGAGTTTACGGCAGTTGATTTATACCTTCAATAAATACAAAAAAATAAAAGAATTGTAAAATAAATCAAACCATTTATGCAGATATCGAATGGATAACGGTTTTCGTATGAGTTTCAAATTCATACCATGTTTCTTATATTGTATTATTGAAACGTATGTAAATGTTATGTATATGCAAACCTACATTTATTTATGTGATTGATTCTACGACTTGAAATTATCTAAATTGGAAAATGTTGTGAGCATATGTAGACCTATATGTGAGGTAAAGAAGTAATCAGTCTGAAACAACATTTTTATTACACTCGTTCATCAATTTTTGTATTCATTATCATTTTTGTGGTTGAGAATAGAAATGATAAATATGGACATATTTTAGATAGTTAGCTTTTAGGTTATCAAATAAGATTTTTGTTGGTTTTGGTTCTCTAAAAACAATTGCTTGAGGGGGTGGTGGTGGTCAGTATAGCTGAAGGAGGGAGTGGACGGCTCAGTTTCAATTTTGACCTACAAAAATATCTTAAGCATCACTAAGACTAAAGCTTTTTATTTTTAACCATCTAATGTCTAATAGGATCAATTAATTAAATTTTAATAAGACAAGGGCTAAAGAAAAATCATACGAAATCAATTATTAGGCTTAAATATGTTCTATAAAAAGGAACTAAGAGTTTTTATTGCTAAAATCATAAAATTGGTCATTGAAGATGAGAAAACCGCGGAGTGCTAAAATAAGTAGGTGCATTTAGAAGGGAAGATGGCAAAAATACCCTTTTTGAATTTGTGCATACCTACAACTCAAAAATGAAGAAAAATTTTGATATAGTGCTTAAACAATTTGTGCAGGTCAGATTACTCAATACGGCTTTCCAGGGCCTTATTTCTATCTATATGTTATGAATGCTTTGATAAATTTCTATTATTCTTCTTCTTCTGTTGAAATAAATAAAGAAAAGGCTTTATCCTTATGGTAATATCAGCTTAGGTTAGGTAAGGCTAAAAGGGGTGATGATACGACAAGCCGTAAAATATTATAGCCCATAGCATTTGGTTAAGGTAGATGTGAGGAAAAGGAGAAGGTAGTTTTGTTGGAGTTTAGGTATTGGTATTGAAGGCCTCCCCGAACCGCCTTGAATTCTGGATTAATTTAAGAGTTAGAGATATCACCCAACTCACCGAAAAAGTATTCTGCGAGGGCTGCTTTTCAAGTTCTGGCTAGGCTGGGGCATTCACAAAGAAATTAATATGAATCCTCCTCCACCTCTAGATCTTGAAACCCTCCGACAAGCTTATTGGTGAAAAGGCTTGGTTTTTAGCCGCGGTAGTATGCTGACCCAGTGTCAGCGTAGAAAGAAACGGCTGTTACGCCGTTGTCCGTGAAAATATTGGCGTCCAAGGTTGTGACTACCCTTAAGATGATTGAACACAGTGCGAGCGTTAAAAAAAAGGGAAGGATTTAAAAGGAGATACCGATGTGGCGTATTAATCTTAAGTAAATATTCAGTTTTTTTCTTAAAATATTAGTGTCAATGGTTAACCATTTGACATCCACAGCCTCCAGGAAACTTTGGTGAATTCTACTTTTTTTCTTGCTCCAGTGGCATAAGTACCGAGCGATCGGTTTGGCTCGGATTAGGAGATAACTTGTTTTTGGTCAGTTCATCTGCCATTTCGTTCCCGTATATATCACGGTGTCCTGAGACCCATTCAAAGGTAACTGTGTTCGTTTTGCTGGGAGTCCTCAGTTTATTTCAGCAGCTATCTACCAGTTAAGACTTTGTAGTGATTAAGGAAATGGTTTTCATTGCCACCTAACTATCTATGAAGATTTCGATATTAATATTAACTATTTCACGTGAGGCAAAATGTTTTGTGGCTTCACAGACTGCAAGTTTTTCCACTTGGAATACAATACTGAAATTTGGAAGCTTTATTGATCTGCTAACAGGTGGGTTAACTAAGTAGATTCCTGACCCTACCCCCTCACATGTCTTGGAACCGTCCGAAAACACCGAAACATGATTTAATTTTTAATTGTAACAATTTTAGGCATGAACAGAATTATAATTTTCGGCCAACTATCGTCCGCTAACCTCGGTCTTATTTTAGCGGATTTTTGAATATTTGGAAATCCGTTTGAGATATCTGTCGCTAACATTTTGGATTGTAATCTTTTGATTTATGCGGACGATATGAAAATATTTAATCGTATATCATCACCCACTGATTCTCGCTATCTGCAAGACAACCTTGATAGATTTTCTCTTTGGTGCCAAAAAAACTTCCTGGAACTTAATGTAAGCAAGTGCCATACTATTACTTTTTCCAGAAAACGCCAACCTGGGCCACTGCGTACCTATTTCATTCAAGGGGGCGTAGTGCCTTATGTTACTTCCTCTCATGATTTGGGGGTCATAGTCGATAGAGAGCTTAATTTTCACTCCCATATTGACAACATCATCAATAAAGCCAACTCAATGCTAGGGTTTATAAAACGTTGGTCAAAAGAATTTCCAGACCCATATGTGTCTAAAGCGCTTTATGTTACCTTTGTTAGACCTATTCTCGAATATGCTTCTCAAGTTTGGTCACCGCATCAAGTTACACAAATTAAACGGATTGAAACTGTTCAACGTAGATTTCTTCGCTTTGCACTGCGTAGCCTTCCGTGGGACGATAATTATCGTCTCCCTCCATATGTCGATCGTTTGCACCTTATAAATCTGAATTCCCTAGAAAAACGACGTGAAACCTCAGACATCGTCTTTATTCACGATTTACTTACTGGTAATATTGACTGCCCAGCCTTACTGAATGCTATCTCCATCAACACCAACCCGCGTAACATAAGGACAGTACCCCTTTTTCGTATCCCTTATCACCGTACAAACTATTCCTTTTATAATCCTATGTCTCGTATGCTTCGTAATGCTAACAACTTTTCAAATGTTTTTGACTTCAACATATCCAAATCAGCCCTTCGCAATACCCTCCTCTCAAGCCTTCCATAGTAATGTGTTTAAATTCTTATTTTTCTTTTATTTATTTTTTGTTATTATATTTTTGTAAATTTTAGTTGGTACACATGTACATATATAATGTTAACATTGTATTTATTGTTATCTAGTTTTTAAGCTCTGCTTGTACTAAGTATTGAATAAAATTATTGTACAAAGTAGGGGCTTAGGCACAAATAAGCATTTAATTAGCTACAAATTCAGATATCAAGATTATTCGATTCCACCACAAAGCGTCCGCTAAGATAGACGTCTTGTCGGGATATCTGTTATGGAAACTGGGTTAAAATCTATGTGCAGTGTGATGTAACATAGTTCTATGATCGTAGTAGCCTTCTTTCCAGTTATTACCCTGCTGAAGTCTGAAAGCACATTTGGCCGCCAGCTCTTTTCCAAACAGATCGAGTCGGGCTCAGGCCCAGATACAGGGGGAGGGAAAAAGGTGCAATTGCCCCCTTCCCCCTTAGCAGGAACGACCAAGCATATATTTATTAAAATGTCATCAAAAAATGCTTTATTCTACGTTTATAAATTTTTTCTCGGCAGTGAAAAGAAGACTAATAAAAACGTATTATTTTCCTGATTTTTCATTTCACGAAATAATTTAAAGATATTAAAACCAACGATTTATCTCGCCTCTCGCAAATGTGAAGTGGAGGAAAATTAATGTCTTTAATTAAAAGATAAATGTCAGGCTACATTCCTTTGTAATATTTTTTTGAGAATAGTCAAATTATTTCATACTAGAGAGCAGATTGAATCCCACAGCGATCTGATTTCACATTTTAAAATACAAATGTGAATGAAAAATGATACAGTTTCTAAAAACAGTGCTACAAAAAGTTAATGCCCCAACCCTTCTCTACAAATATGTAAGTGTTTTTTTTTTATAGTTAAATGTAACGCGAAAGGCAGCAGTGGCAATTATCTACATTTTCAAAAAAAAGGACAATCTATTTAGTTTTAAAATTCTAACTTTGCTTCAAATGCTCAGATGAACAAGATTAAGATATTTAAATAAATTTAAAATGACAAACTACTTTTTTGTATAAAAATAATTGAGAAATAGGTACCACAAAATTTCATGCTAAAAAGATGCGTATCCATTTGACAGTACTTTCACTCGAAAACTCTCGAGAATAACTTTCGGATGTCTTCCCTTCTGGTGAGCTAATTTCATGAATGTGTCAACTTGCGAGTTTAACACTCTAGAGGTTGTCCCATCTTTTAACTCCCTTATGTATTTCGGGTGCGGTTCAGTATGCAACTATGTTGCACATCTTTTTTAGCCATAACATACGTTTCTGATGGTAATACAGTAGACGTTCGAAATAGTGAAGTAATAAAAACCAGGCCTGTTCAGTGTTTATTCTTTCGAGATTGTTCACTTTTTCAAGCGGAAGTTTGTAAGGGAACTAAAGATGAATTTGATCCAAAATGCAAATTTCGTTAGTCGTGAATGGTTTTATATTTATAAGTTAAGAAAAACCAAAAAAAATCCCCAGTGTTCTCAAGTAATGTTAAATGCCTGCAAGTTATTTTTATAAAAAATCCGATTTATAGAAAATTTTGTGTGTTTACTACTGTGGATAGTTAACTATTTTGAGATTCACTAAAATGAGCATCTCCTGTATTCGTGATACTTTTTACTTTCATAGATGAGTTTTAGGAACTTCCGTACATCCACAAACCAAACAAAATTTATTTCATCGAATATGTTAAAAACTACAGTTTTTTGCCTATTTACTTGGTTTCATGTTCAATTTTTTGTTGCCACTGTTAGATTGTTAATGACATAACGCCAGTCCATTTTGCTTGCAAGCAACTTTGGCGTTAACGCACTCATTCTCTGGCTTCTGAATACTTATTTGTTCTGTCAACTCGATATTCTTACGGTGCGTAGAAATTGCACTGTAGATGATATTTTCAAACATGCGACTTTAGCAAACTGCACAGAGCTAGCTATTGCAGTAAAACTTTTATTTGCTTTTTTGAATAGAAGACTTTTTCAGGGAATATTCTGCAAAGGTATTTCTGACTGTAAATTTTTTTAATAAATTTTTAAAAAATATTTTTAGATAGACAATTTAATTTTAAACAAAAAGTTTTAAGTGTAAAATTTTCAGATTTGGCTTAGTTTCCGAGTTATGCCAAAAATACTGAAAAGTAGCCAGTATGACCGTTCTCTCAGAAAAGCTTTTTTTCATGGGAAAAAGAATCATATTCAAAAATAAAGGGTGTTTTTAGACGTGTGGTTTTCAAGAAGAAATAGAACGCATATAATTTATTGTTATGTCTAAGAATCTAGTTTAATTATAAAGATAAGGGTTTCCCATTATGTTTAAAAATGATTTTAGGTAAGTGGCCACTGTGGCTGGCTCAAATAAATTCCAGCCAAGAGGACCAATTTTTGAACACTTTTTGCAGCCATTGGGGTCGTATGTCGACAATAACGCGCCGAATATTCTCTTCCATGGCGTCAATAGTCTCGGGCGTATCTGCGTAGACAAACGAATTCACATTACCCCGCAAAAAATAGTCCAACGGTGTTAAATTGCACGCTATTGGAGGTCACGCCACAGGCCCACGACGCGCGAGATAATGCGCTCACCAAAAGTTTCCCCGATTGTTTTGAACCAAACTATTATTTTGGCATGATTTGCAAACGTTGTTCAGGAGTTAGTCTAAACATTATTGAATGCAAACCAACAAAAAAAAATATATATTGTGGCGCAATAGCTCATGGAGAACCAGGGCCTTGTGTGACTAACAACTCTCAACCATTCCTGTGTGCATGTTGTTGGCAGGAATGGAGGGGTTCTATAATTTTTTGCCGAGTCCGAACGGCTAGATGAGAAGCACTTACCTGGGAAAAAAACATTTCTGTTTTAAGGTGGCAGTGGCCGGGAATCGAACCCAGACCTTTGGCATGACAGTCCTATGCACTTACCATTATGCTACGAGGTACTAAATGCAAACCATACTGAGCACAATCAAGTGACAGCTGCCAAAAAGACCAACTCCGAAAAAGTATTGCCAGATTGAAAACCACACGTTAAAAAAAAAACACCCTTCATAAACCCTTGCTCGTAATTGTTGAATTATTTCCTTATTTTTCGGTCTATTCAACTGCCAATTTTCGATTCCTTGCATTTCGTTTCGACAGTCAATTTAGGACGTCTGTCCTTCACTGTGAAGTTAGCAGTTCAGTATGAATTTTTTTTTTTCAAAAAAAGGATTTCAAATTTTAGCCTAGCCTATCGTTGAAATGCAAAAAAAAAATGCAAATTTTGAGTCTTACTACAAGTTTCTAGCATGCTTGGTTCCTGAGATACTCTATGTGACCTGCTAACTTCACTTTGAAGTTAGCAGCTCACTTGATTACACCCTTATTTGTATACTGTAGTACCTCGTGGCATAATGGTTAGTGCGTAGGACTGTCATGCCAAAGGTCTGGGTTCGATTCCCGGCCACTGCCACCTAAGAACAGAAATGTTTTTTTCTGAGGTACTGCCTCTTGCAAGGGACTGACAATACCTTCAAGAGTATACTTGTCATGAACAAGTGCTTCTCATCTAGCCGTTCGGACTCGGCAAAAAATTGTAGGTCCCCTCCATTCCTGCCAACAACACGCACACAGGAATGGTTGAGAGTTGTAAGTCACTAGACCCTGGTTCTCCATGAGCTGTTGCGCCACAAAATGTATGTATGTATGTATTTCTGACTCAGATAACGGCCTTTAACTTGTCTTTGGCCACAGAATCTTATCCCAGAAATGGCTGAAACTTTTGCTCGAGCTCGAACGGATAGTGGGAATATGGACATACCGGTGCGCTGTTATTCTTTCCAAAACTCTAGGTGGTGCTTCGAATATCTGGAGGGAATTCAAAAACACTGTTAAAACACCCTGTTACTGCCACAAACTGCATAACTTCATTTCAGGAAGTTTCAAAGTACCCGCTGCTCGATGCACTTTGCAGATATAAATGAGGAAATTGCGTTCTTCAAATTTTGAGTAGTACCTACTCCAATTGTCTGTAGATCTTATCAAACTCTGGAAACAATTTCGCATTAGTGTGAACAAAAATACACTATAATTGCCCCCCCTGAACGAAATCCTGGATCCGCGCCTGGTGGGGCTAGTGAAAGGAAAGTTGAAGGGCTGTGGTGGGTGTGGTTCTGATAGCACCGGTTGTTCCGATACACGTTAGCCTCTGAATTTTTGTCATGGTTCTTAGATTGGTTTCCTTATCTAAGGCTGACCACCAGACCAAGCACCCGTTCGTAGCAGAGTTCCGTTAATGGTTGGCGGTTATATGTTGGGAATGTTACTCTTCCTTGTAGACAACACCACTTCTGTCTTAGGTAAGTTGACGTTAAGTCCGCAGCCGCTAGCCCAGTTACTGAGCCCATTAAGGACTGTTTGTAGGAGTTTGCTAGCGTAGCGACCTATTTTCCCGAGGTCATTAACACGATGTCATCGGCATAAACAAGAAACTTGACACCAATCGGACTTAGCTAAGCTAAAATCTGATTAAATACGGGAAGCCAGAAAAGAAGAGATAAGACTCCACCTCTACAGTCTACACGTCCTGACTTTTAGCTTGCTGTCACTTAATGCTCTATTTATAAGCTTTGTTTCAAGTATACAGCATATCCAGTTTATGACTATCAGATCGATGTTGATAAAGTTTAGGGCTTGTCGAATTGAATCGTTTTTAACATTATTGAAGGCCTCTTCTATATCCAGGAATGCTGCTAGGGCAAATTTTTTTAACTGAATTGAATTTTTAATTGTGACGACCACTCCATGAAGTGCTTAGTTATAAAAGTTATTCAACATTTTGAATACCTCTAGGTTAGTGAATTTTGTTTTTTTTTTTTGTTTTTGCATTGTTAACAGCTTAACTCAAAACTTTTTAGCATTGTTGCCTTGTTGTTTAGATATTTTGTAAGTTTTAAACCGAACTATCAAAATATATTAAACAACAGTCCGCAAACAATAGGTAAAACATGAACCCCGCCTCCAACCAGCAAAATGTTTTGAATAAAATAAATCAAAGAACAACCATACTAAGCCACTATCGATTTCCTGTTCATTGTCATGATAATAAAATAATAACAACCTACATACATATATGTAAATTGTACTCACATAAATAAAAACATATTGATTCAAATGAATGAAACACAAAATTCAGTCAGCATTGTTTTACATGGAAAGATACAAATATATTATGAAAATAATGTGTTCTTCATAGACAAATGTATAAAAGGTACCTTTAATAATAAATTATTGAATCTTCTTTGATTAAAACCAACACAATGGCTTTCTAGTCAGTGAACTCGAACAAATACATAATTTAGATAAAATAAAGAGTAGATTCATCTAAACGAGAACGCCCTTATATTGGTTACTTTACACTAGAAAGAATAGATCTTATTCAAAGTTAAATCAAGCTCATATTCTCGGGATTAAAGTTGCAATTATTAGAAAATTGGGACTTCGGAAGAAGTGTTGATATAAATATATCGAAATGTGATAAGGATGAAGGTAAAAGTTCAAATAGAAAACAAAAACAGATATTTTGTTTTGGGCTGTGGAACAAACTTAAATCTGACTAAAAAAAGCTAAACACCCAATTTTACCAAATGATTTTACTTGCGATATAGATGTAGGTACTATATCATTATGACAATGTCTGGATCGATTTGCTTAAAACTTGGTTCACAGGTTTTTTTATTTATAATATTTTTTAAAGCAATTTTACAGAATCTAATTTTTCTCAAAAACGGCCCAGAACTTAAAAAAAAAATTCAATATCTTTCTTTAAGTAAAAGCTACCTATGGATGGGAAACCATTTTTCAAAAAATTCGTAAATCTTGAAGATTAGAAATTAATCTTGTCTTTGTTTGTTTGCATAAACCATGCTTCTCAGATATCCCCACTAAAAGAAGTCCGGAGCAGTCAAATAAGGCGACCGTGGAGGCCAATCAACATCACCATTTCTTGAAATAACTTGTTGTGGATAGAGGTCTCGCAGTAATGCCATTGTAATCCTGGCTGTATGTGATGTGGCACCGTCTTGTTGATACCACATGTTAATCAAGTGCCAACTGAATCTTAAAGGGAGACAAATGCAAATGATTGTGCGAAATTGTGGCCAAAGTTGTTTTTTTGAAGACTAAGCTCCAGAGCACGGTGCGTTGTATTGAGGTTGATGGATTGTTTTGAACACCTCCTTGGGCAGCAGTAATGTTTTCAGCCGATCTTGCAGTACGTTGTGGCCCATGCTTGGATGTATCACCTTCAGACCCTCTTTCTTCTCTTGGATTTTTCAAAAGCCTTTGACTGTATTGACCACCAAACTTTGATTTCAAAATTAAGTAATAACTTTAATTTTTCTACAACTGCACTTAAATTATCGCGAAGCTATCTTATAGATAGGGTTCAAAGGATTACTACTGACCTGGGTAGTTCAAGTCCATCTATTGTTAATTGCGGTGTTCCTCAAGGATCTATTCTTGGACCTCTTCTTTTTTCGTTATTCATAAACGATCTTCCGGATATTCTTATAAATTGCCTCATACATATGTATGCGGATGATGTTTTAATTTATATGTTTCGTGAATTGGGTTTGATGGAAGACTGCGTTATACGAATTAATGAAGATCTACTTAACATACAAAAATGGGCTGACTCTAGTAAACTCAACCTTAATCCGTCGAAAACGTTAAGTATGGTTTGTTCTCGAAGTAAGGTTAACCTTTCTGAATTCCCAAAAATTGTTTTGAACGGACAAATTGTAAAATACGTTGACAGAGTAAAGTATTTAGGCTTCCAAATTAATAACATATTAACCTGCTGTGACGCAGTTTCTGATTCAATTAGACGAATTTATTTTGGTCTTCGCTCTTTAAGGTCTTCATCACATTTACTGGATTTTAGTATGAAGGAGCATCTAGTAAAAAATCTTATCCTACCCTTTTTTACTTTTAACTCTTTTGTCTATCCCGTCCTTGATTATGAGTGCAAACGTAAGCTTAATGTAGCGTTTAATGACTGCTTGCGTTTTATTCACAATATCCCAAGATATTTTAGTGTATCAAGTTTTTGTTCTTCATTGTGGGGGCTGAGCTTAAACAAGTACTTAAGTTTTCGTAATGTTATTTTTCTTCACCGCATAATCCACAACAGGTGCCCAGAGTATTTAGGCGAAATACTTCAATATGCCCAGTCACCTAGGGGTTTGCGTTTGATTGTGCCGCGTTTTACGCATACCATTGCAGAGCGATCTTTTTTTATTGCTGTTATTCGAGTGTGGAACGGTCTTCCAACCGAATATCAGAGGATAAGCTCACCAGCTATTTTTAAGAAGAAGATATTTTTGTACTTTTTAACTCAAAATTAATCTATCTGCATATTTTTATTATCTTTTCTCTTTTCTTTATTTTTTAAGCTTAAAGTCAATTAAGTTTCTATATAGTTATATATTTTTAATTCTTAATTAATATGTAGTTTTGTTTGTACCTACATATAGCACAAATGTAATTAACGATTATTAGTTCTAATTTTTTCTTTTTTTTCTGCCTTTAACTTTGTATCCAATTATTATAAATGAATTGTAAATATGCTAGACTTGGTAAGCTTATATTTCTTAGATACTATTCAAAGATTTTAATCTTGCTGTATCATGTAATTACTATACAAATACAATACAATACAATACAATACAATTTGTTGGCACGTTGTTTCTCCCAAAAATTTCACGTAACTTTCTCATCGTCACAGTAATCGATGATTGATTTTAATAAAATGTTTTAACGATTAAAACACGTTGGTTTATTGAATATTTTTCCATAATAAATTTGCCACGAGTCTCTTTCATGACTGCCAAATATGAACTGTCAAGACTAATGTTTACCAAAATGGCGGCAAAACAAAGTTGTATACCTTCCCGGCAGTTTTGACTTTTGACTCTTCTATTTTGAATTTCTTCAACACTCAACAGCCTCCTAATGCAACTCTGCTGCTTAAGTGTTATTTCGCCAATAGCTTGATTTATTTCTATACCCAAGTAATATACTAAGTAACCTTGATGAATGAATGGGGGGGGGGGATGCAAATAACTGCAAAGATTTCAAAAAGAATGCAAAGAATGCATGAGTTCCCAAAAGATTGCAATCAATTGATTGCTATAAAATGAAATGAGGGGAAAAAATCATTTCAATGTTAAATGAATAGAAGTTGCATTCTCAAAGTGAATTATGTAAATGCAATCTTTAAGTTGAATCCTAAAAAGATTCTATTCACAAGAGATTGCATTCGTTTTCAACCCTACAGCCAAATTATGTGTAGGCACTTTTAATCGACAGAACAAACAAGAATCGTGGTACAACGAATCTATAAATAATTTGAAAATCTATCTCTCGAACAAACTGTATGTTCAATTGATTGAAAATTGTCATCGTACATCAACAGACAGACACAAATTATTCTTATCAAATTGTTTGAAAACAGATCCTGCAGCCAAGAAATAGCTGATTAATTCAGCGTGGGAAATCGATGTGACAAAATAAGTTACCAAAATCAAGTTATATAGGATTGTTTATCGGTGGGTGTGGTGAATGTGCGTTTATGGAAATGCTTAAGTATAAAGTGTGTTAGTGTCATCCTTTTTTATGAAGTCAAAAAAAAAGCTACACACTCTATTCCATTACTCAAACAAAATAAATGTACATACATAGTTATATGCACAAATGTATGTAAGCATGCATAGGTTAGGTTAAGAAGAACCTTCCTACACTTTTTATACATAAAATGGTATAATGCTGAATGCTATAAAGTTGAATTCAAACAGGGGGTATGGTGTACCTTTTTATAAAAATAATTTCTAAATAACACCTTGTATAGACGACCTTGTATACGAGATACCTCCTTAAAAAAAAAAACTGAATTTTTTGGTACCAAAAAACACGTTACCTCACATTACGAGAAGAAAAGAAATGTCCAAAGGGTGTTTTTCTGTCTGATTTCTGTTCGATTAATGGTTCTATTGACATATTTTATTAACAAAACTGACTGACTGACTTTTGACTTAGGGCCAATTTTTTAGTTCAGGGTTAACTCTGAGTTAAATCAGTGTTAACTAATCTTGAGAATAAATCGACTCCCAGTCAACTAAGGAACAGTTTTTCAGTTGAGAACTAAATTTATCTTTCGCTGTTATCAAAAATTTACGGACATCGATGTACGACATTATTTATAACACCCTTCTACTCCTCGTAATAGAGATGGCGCCACAACGGAATTGCACTGACAATAACTTTAACTATTGAAATCGAAATGGCCCCACAACACGCCCCTAATTTAATCCCTGAATCAATTCGCCAAATTAGGTGTTAACTGAGGATTTCAATAGACTAAAAACTCAAATAGACTCATAGACTAATGTGATCCTGCACTGAAGCACACTTACCAAAATAAAAGACTTAACTCGAAGTTCACTTAACTGACTAAAACACATTTTTCTCTAGTTAACTCAGGTTTAAACCCTGATCAAGAATGATCTCGTGCTGAAAAATTGGCCCTTAAGAAACGAGAAATCAAAATGGATTCCTTATGCCAGTTTAAAGTTGATTGGAAAGTAAAATTTAAGCATTTGACAGTTTCACCTAAGATAATAAGCGTTCAACATGTTTTGTCAACAAACGTCTTTAGTAAAATAGATTTAAAAAAAAGAGGGTGGAGCCCTGATGGAAGGGCTTTAAAACATTTTTTATTTCAATATTTCTGCTTATAACCAGCCAATTACATATTTTGTTAGGATTCAGTCGTAGTTTTTGCCAAGGTCGTGGCCACGATTTTGATCCAGGGGTGTGGAGTCTTGGTTTAAAGCTTAAGAGGCCGTTAACATAAAAAAACATAAAACTAAAGATAATGCCATTTTGTGGTTTGAGGTTCAGAGCCTTTTTTTTAAGGAAAATGTAAAAGCAAAAAATTTTATACCTCTTAATTAAGTCTTGTCAAATATTTGTGTAATTTGAAGACAATAAGAAAATAAAATTCTTCAGTCCCTCAAGTCCCCTCTAGCTATGTGGCTGGTTTATGCTTATGTAACTATTTTAATCTGTACAATCAACATTATGACGAAATAAAATTAAATAGAAATAAATATATTTTATGCAAAAACATCTGCTGATATGAAACACCCTTTTATTGTTGTCATATATTCAAAGGAATTTTATTACATTTTAATGCAGAGTCATATATCATCAGTAAGTACAATCATTCGACAGACAAATTGACAGTTGAATTATTGGTAAGATCTCCAAAACAATATTCGATTATTTGAATTCTTTTTTTTTGTATGTCGATTTATTTGAGTGATGCCCTTTTTTTACAGGTACATACATAAATCTTTAACTGATGTGGGTATTGATTTTCTTAAACATGAAATATGAAAAGAAATTCCGTTTCTGAAGAAAAGGGAAACAAAATGTCTTCAACTTAAGGCACGTGATTGTAGTTCTTATGAGCTTAGTGAACATTACCTACATATGGACCTACCACATGCAATGGACATAACCAAAGACAGTTTTTGTTTGTTATAATTTGGCAAGTAAAATAAAATAAAATGCAGTGAATTGCATGGTTATTAAATCTTGAAGTTCAAGGCTACTACTCGTATTTGTGGTTTAGCATTCAAGATAAAGATGAGTGTCAAGTTAGAAAAGCAACTTTGACCTATCCAAAAATGGATAGGTGCATAATTTGCCGTTAATTAGTCATTGATTAATTGTGACAATTTAGAATTTGACGTTCAATGTTTTCTATGATTTTTGGAGTGCTTTGCTAACTTGATATCAAGTTAGAAAAGCAACTCTCACGGAACGAAAAATGGAAAGGTGGATGATTTTTCGTTGATTAATTGTGACAGTTTCAAATTTATTATTCTATGTTTCTATGTTTTTTTTTCTCGGAAAATGGTGAAAGCATCAAAAACTAAATATTTTAGCTTAGTAATTTGTCAAAAATTAGTCGTTAATTAGTTGTGAAATGTATTTTTGGATAATTTATTTTCCATGAGTGTCAAGTTAGCAAAGCAACTTTTACAAATCGGAAAATAGGTGGGCAGATAATTAGTTGTGGCAGTTTCTAATTGGTTGTTCAATGTTTTCTTAGTTTTGTAGGCTGCTTTACTAACACAACTCAAAAAGCGTGAACAACTTATGTTCCTTAATATTTTATGGCTTAATAATTTGCCGTTAATTAGACATCTCATAAGTAATTCGTGAAAAATTGAACTCAATCGTGAAATGTCTTCTACGTTTTTTTCAGTTTTTTATTAGGCTAATATCAAGTAAGCAAAGCACCACCGCGTAGAGGAGTTAAAACTGGTAATACTGAAAAGCTTACGGCCTAATAATTAGCGGTTAACTGCTCTAGAATTAGTTGTGACAATTTTGAATTTGTCGTGCAATGTTTTCTTTTTTTGGCTCTTCATTAACTTGGCATCAAGTTGGAAAAGTATCAGCTAAGAACACGGCAAAAGCTGTTTATACCTGATGGTTTATGATTTGTGTCAAGTTAGCAAGTTTTCTTACGGCGCTCATTAAAAAAATATTTTGGGAAATAAACACACGCATTTCTTAAAGAAACTGACAGGAATAAATAATGAAGTTGCATTGAGGATTTTATTAAATATCTCTGTCACTTTTTCACTTTGTTACAAAAGAGTAATATATTAGTTTTACTAAATCAAAATCAATTAGACACTTAAGAGTCACTTTGAAGCTGCAAACGGTCAAAGTCGCACTGTAGTTTCAATTCTGTTTTTAAAAACGGTAATTAAAATAAGGTTACATTGAAACACATAGATGACCACAATATATATATTACAGGTAATATCATTAGAATTTTGACATTTGTTCAGTTAGTATTTCTTGTTGTGTTTACGTTTTTATCCTCACGTTCACACCCATTTTTTATTTCTGACAATTCCCATTTTGAGAACCTCTGGAATATAATACCTTTTATTTGTATACTGTGATGGATTACTACTCAGTAACTATTAAGCCACTCCTATTTATTTTTAGTCTCATTTAATAAGAAAACTGGCCTGAATATAACAGAGTTGGAACTCAAATGATTTGAAATAAAATGAGAGCATTCAATAACTTCATAAAAGTTTCAGGGAAACACGGTAACACGGATGTCTTAAGAACATTTCGAAGTTATTCTTGTGAAACCGGATTTTTGAATTTCAGGTTGCAAAATTCAAATTTGTGTCCCTTGGATTCGAAACTGTCAAAACTATTTAACGGCAAAATATCCACTCACACATTTTTCGATTTGTGAAAATTGATTTGGCTTGACACTCTGACAGAAAAAAAAGTCATATAAAAATACATAGAAAACATTACATGACAAATCAATTTTGTCACAACTAATTAACGACAAATTAAAATTTAATTAGAAAGAATAATTTTTACCACTCTTCGAAAAAAACATAAATAACGATAGATTCCAAACCGTTACAAATAATTAACTGCTAAATAACTAGAAATTATCCGGTTTATGAGAGTTGCTTTGCTAAATTGATATGAAGAAAAAATCATAGAAAATATTGAACGACAAATTCTAAATTGTCACGACTATGTAGTTATCGATTAACTAATGGCAAATTATCCACCCATCCATTTTTCGATTCGTCAAAGAACACTCTGAGAAAAAAATCGGGTAAATAATTAACCTGGGCCCTGTTAAATTTACAAGGTTCATAATCCCATATAAAGTTACAGACATTTCAGAAATTTTCCTGATTTTCATAACCTTATATTAAGTGTTAAATTAGCCTGGTGGCCTATTACCATATTCAAGTTGATTTAAGAAGATGAACCGTTATTTCAACTCAGAATTCTGGAAATCAAGAAATTTTGAAAAAAATATAGCGCTAATTTTACCTGAGATCTGGTTTTTCTAACACTGCTTGTTATGAATTTCTATTTTACCACTAATCAAGTTGAAGTGACATTTCATATGGTTGCTTTTACAATGTTTACCTATTAAATTTAACCTCATCTGCCAGTTAATTTTAACGTGACACCAGTATCAAAACACACACTCACAGGCCATCAGAATAAAATGATTGAAATTTAACCTGACCGGCTGTTAAACTAGCCCTCTACCAGTGTTGAAACACACTCACAAGCCATGGTTAAAGAAACACTCTGCCAAGTTATTTCAACGTGACACCAGTGTTAAAGCACATACAAATACAAGCCATCCAAACAAGGTCAGTTTCAACTTATTGATATTTGGCACAAGTTTTCTATGCTGCGAAGTGGCCCAGGGAATGCGTTTTATCTCCATGTGTGAGATGTTCCCAGTTCAAAACTAAGTAAGTATCACAAAGTATTTTTAAAATAAAATTATATACATAGTAATAAATTTCCATACTCTCAGAATAATGCATTTATGTTTATTTTTATTTATGTTTTTGAAATAGATTTTCATGTAAAGTTAACTAGATTTACAGATAAAATTTACAGTTTTACTTTTTTAAGGCAGTGTTAACTTTACCTGACACCAACGACATTAAAATCAGGTATCAGATTAAGCCGTTAACCTGATCTACCGAGTTGAAAAAAAACAACCTGAAAATCAGGTGCAATAAACAAGAAATTAGTTGGTCTTACCAGCATTTTTCTCTGAGTGTAGCGTTGCTATCTTAACACTCATAAGACAAGGGATATTGGTTTATAAAAATAACTACATGTACTTATACATATGAGATATGCAATGTTTTTGCAATAAAAACATAAAAAGTACTAAAAAGAACAAGTAATTTTTTCCAGGTAATTGCAGGTGTAATCATCATTAAAAAAATTTACCGTAAGGCGCCAGTTATAGCTATCATTGAAATTCATCATTGAAAATTTTAATGATAAATTTTGAGACATTTAGAAAGCAAAATCATTTATTATTTTCATGAACAAATAAAGCTAATATTTCTAGTAAAAAAAATTCAAATAGGCCCTATTTACCACATTCAATGATTGAACTATTTTACTAGTGATCATTGAAATCTTAAAATTAGCTTAGCATCGTCTTAGGACTTCTTAAACTTTGAATTTGTAAATGTTTGCTGTTTCTCTACTTTAATAACGGGTGATTTTTTAAGAGGTTTAGAACTTTAAAAAAAAAAAAACACGAAAAATTCGAAAAAATGAATGAAATATTTATTTGAATCGATAGTTTGAACCTTGCAATTTATTGTTTAAAGATAATTTCATGCAAATGTTGACCGCGGCTGCGTCTCAGGTAGCCCATCCGCTGAGTCCAATTTTGGCATACTCTTTCACACATATCGGCCGGTATCTCACGAATGAATGCATGGATGTTGGCTTCCAGTGCGTCAATCAAAGCGGGCTTGTCCCTATAGACATTAGCCTTGACATACCGCCACAAAAAATAATCTAATGGTGTCAAATCGCACGATCTAGGCGGCCAATTGACCGGCCCGATTGCGCCATTGTTTCGCGTGCTGTGTGGCATGTGGCACCGTCTTGTTGAAACCACATATCATGCAAGTCAAGAACTTCCATTTCGGGCAAAAAAAAGTTTGTTATCATCGCTCGGTAGCGTTCACCATTGACAGTAACGCTGCGATTCGCATCATCTTTGAAGAAATATGGCCCAATAATGCCGCCGGCCCATAAACCGCACCAAACAGTGGCTTTTTCGGGATGCATTGGTAGCTGTTGCAATGCTTCTGGCTGATCTTCACTCCAAATGTGGCAATTATGCTTATTTACGTACCCATTCAACCAAAAATGAGCCTCATCGCTGAACACAATTTTTCGATAAAAAAGCGGATCCTCCGAGCACGAATTTTGATAGTAAAATTCAATAATTTGCAAGCGTTGTTCATTTGTTAGACGATCCATGGTTAAATTGCAAACCAAACTGAAGCTGTTTGACAATGACACAAGGTACTAAACTCACGTCAGCTGTCAAAACCAGTGTTGCCAAAACCAAACCAGCTAAAAAATCACCCTTTAGTATCATCAAATAAACACTGGGGCATATTCATATGATGTTGTTTAAGCTGTTGCTATACAAATCTGGAGTTTACTTGATGAAGTTTCCATAAGATAAACTCCAGATTTGCTAGCAACAGTTACAGCTTTAACAACATCTATGAATATGCCCAATATATTCGTATTTATTTAATTATTATATTTTCAACTAGAATAATGACGAAATATAAGTCACTATCGTTAACATTTAAATAAAAAAATAAAAATTGACTGACGATGTCGTCGAAAAGAGTTATTATTATTATTATTATCATTATTCACAGTGAGATGGGCCTTTGCCGATTTCATAACAAAATATTTTAACCGATAATCCCATAAAACATCATCGTTGAAATATTTATTGAAAATAAAACTGCCTTCTTTAAAATTTACCAGATTAAAGTTCACCATTGGCTTTCCTCAAAAAATCAATATTATTTGAATGAAATTAATTTGTCCATAACAATATTAATTGCCGTAATAAAAACGTTAAAAGCAAATTTATCGTACTATATGCTTTCGACAAACGTCTGGACTATTGGAATTTAGTAATGTCAGATACAATTTGTAGGCGCCCACCAAAAAGCTGTCTATTGAAGAGGTTCCTTAAGTAAAAAACTGCGTTCCAGTCAATGATATTAAGTTTATTATTTCATGTAAATTTGCTTTTGCTTTATAATATGTATAGAACATCCTTTGACTTTAAGTAGCTGATATAGGGGAACCGGGAGATCCGTGATACAGCTCCATTGTTTTTTGACCAAGTATCCTCATCTTATCCATGCTTGATCTCCTGCATAGGGGATCAAGTACCACATTTTTAAATAAGAACAAAACATGTTTTTATAAAAACAAAAAAACAACTCAACAATAAAAAAATAATTAAATAAATATTTCAATCTTTATTGATTTAATTACGTAGAGGGGTTACTTGTTCCCGGGATCAAGCATGGGAACAAAGCTCTCAAAATCAATTTTCTTCGAAATTCTATTTGAATCATTCAAATTCTTTCATTCATTACTGACAAATTATTAATAAGTTATTGGTTTTTGTCTTTGAGAACCAAATTCACAAATTTCAAATGAGGATTTCTTAGAAAGATATAAGAATCGAATGTTGCAAAACAAAACCTTGAACTTAAATTTGTTGAGTATTGTGTATACCTACTTTCAATTGCACTTTTAATATTATTTTTGAAAAACTAATAGTCTTCGAGTTATAAGGAAAAAACTGCAAAGAAATGCATTTTGTACCACTTTTTGTGAATTGTTGCATATTTTCAGATTCAGCACCCTCGAAAACATATACCAGTAAAACAATCGAAAGTACCCCACAATTTTCCCGCTTATAATGGCTTTTTTTAACACCGATTGACTGGATTTAGCATATTTTCGAAAAAGGCAGTTTTAGACGAAGGCGAACAACTAGTGAATGTTTTATAGAAGATGAATGAAAGTATTTGAAAGATTCAAAAAGATTTTCGAAGAATGTTCAAACTTCAGAATGACAATACAAATATGATTTAGAAAAATTGCCTGGAAAAATAATTATAACCCCACGTTTGCATCAAAAACCATTTTTTTTATTTTTTCAAAATTTTAGATTCGAATATTTCAAAAAAGTAAAGTGCTACAGCAATTCTTGATCAGATTCAAATTTAGCAAATCAATGACCATTAGAAGAATTTATCTTGGTTCATGTTCTTGTCAAAAATTCAAATTTCGTCACACAAAGTATAATTAATAAGTATTGGCGGGTGGATTTTTGCAAACATTAAAAAAACGTCAAATGGACAGAAAAAAATCTTAAACAGAAATTTGTAGGATATAGACTTTCAATTTTACTCTGATGACATTTACGAATAATTGATTGCTTTCGAGGCATAAGTAAAAACTCCACAAAAATGAATTTTTTCATCAGTTTTCTTGCATTTTTTTCCATGTTGTGGCCATGGTTAAACGAGTTCGGCTATCGAAACTTGACTTTTTGCAGCCCAAAATCGGAGCCGAAAAAGTAGCCCAAAACAATAAAAAAAAGGGTTCTCATAACTTCACACCACCAAAGCAAATGGTTTAGCGAAGGAATAAGCAGAAGATTCTTTTTTGTATTAATATTGGTATCAACACTTTTTTATTGGTTTGAAATCAAATGATTTACATTTTCGTTAACAGGTTGTTTTTCTATGCAAACTATTTCAGTAGGTTCTGGAGAATATAAAGCAAACAGTTATTTATATAGTTTATATAACTACATTCATTTTTTTTATCAAACAACTACTCAATCCTTTTATCTAAAGTTTTATTAAAGTAGAAGTTAGAGCGTTTCATACTCTTTTTCGCATATATTTTTTATTTGTATTTTTTAACTTTTGCACTTTCGTACAAAAGTAAAATGGATGTAGTTAGGCCTTTACTTTGTCATTTGTGCTCTAGTTTCGCGTTTTTTTTTTAATTTAATTTTCCACAGCAATTATAATTTAGGGTGACATAAACAAAAGAGAATTCTTGGAGGTGTGTTTGGTAACTTAAAATTTTAATCTGTACAAAACCCATACGAAGAAACCCAAGTTTCCGAAACTTGGTAAGAATTTCAAGTAACTAAACAGACCTAGTAGGGGAAACGTCACTTTACTATTCCATGAACAATGTTTTTTTTTAATGGAAAATATTTACCCGTGGCTTAAATCTTATTCCGTATTTTAGTAAAACCGTGAACTAAAGAAGGAATAATTGTTTTTTATTGACGGAGCTGTAAGAGAAAACTGTTTTTAATGATTTTTTTAAAGGAAATAAATATCTTCCAAGATAAGATTTGGGCTATTAGTAGCACAATTATGATTGGGCTGTCATACTGATATTGTTCTGCCAATTTCAGAAAAAATTAGCGCAATTTCAGATAAATAGCCCAATCTGGCAAGACTGGTTGTGGCTCGAAAATTTAGTCGCAAACCTCAGCACCCTCGAAAACATAAAGCAGGAATAAAATTAAAGCTAGCCCAATATTTGCATGGCAAGAGCACAATAGGCGTTTTTATTTTTTAGCTCCGACCTTAAAATTGAGGTGAGATGAGCTGTCAAAAAGGATCTGGGTTTCTATTTTAGCTCAGAACACTCAGAGTACCAAACTTGTGCTTCTTTTTTAAATCAGAGCTCGGAGAACGTTCCAAGAGTTCCGAATAAAAGAAGACCGAGCAAATAGCTGAGTGCAGCCAACTTCACTCCTTTTTTCAACCCATTTCAAATGGGTGCGTTCAATACATCAATAATTTCAAATTAATTTTTAATCTTGAAAATTTACGACATAAATTTACAATATAAATCTTTGAGATTGGAAGAAGATTTGAGGTAAATCGTATTAAATCTCTGATTAGTTTTAGGTTGAAATGCAGTGTTAGCTGCTCCCTTTTCTCTTAAGGACAAACTACAGATAGTTTGACCTATGACAACAATTGTTCATAACTGCAAGCTAAGCATTTCATGTGTGTACACTTAATCCCTCCGACCAATAGGCATTGAAATAAATCTTTTAAGCGTATACTACTTTTAAAGATTCAAAATTTATTGATTATAATTACTTAACTTAACAACTAGAAATTATTCTAGGTCTCTCTTGCCATTACATCCTATCAAAACAATAAATAAATTATAATCTCATGTGAGTGAGTCACAGTTGTGTGCTTTTATGTGTTTTATGTTATAAAATACTTAAATTTTATTTTATTAGGCCATTAAAGAGTTCATTTAGGTCTCATAAAATATAAATATTAGCAAGGACCTTTATTATGCTGGGTAGGTCTAATTTTTAATATTTTTTTTGTTCAAATAAATTCAATAACTCTTTATTTAAAACAAATTTTTTATTACACTGCTAAGATCTACGACAGCTATAATGAAGGCTTTAAAACAAATATTTGCATAAATAAAGGACACCAGACACCATTTATTATTTAATCACTGAATGGGATTCATTTTTAGAATGTTAAATGAGAAATTAAGTTCTTATATCATCATCAACCCATTGAAAAGAAAACTCATGAATTTTAATTGAAATTATCAATTAAAAATGGAAATGTCTTCTGCATGCACAGATATGCTACTTGCAATAATTTCGTTTGACAAAAGTACAAACAAAAACACAAATTAAAGTATACTTTGATAAATTATGAAAATAAACGTAAAGTCCTTAAAGGTTACTCGAATTTTCTGCATGGGTTAAGAGTTTATGACACTCTCTTGGTTCAGTTTCATTTAAAATTAAATAAATTATATGCGATGAAAAAAGCCTTCTGCTTGTTGAATCTTTAATAGAAAGGAATAAACTATATTTCGATTGTTAAACAGGAGGATCTCGTAGATGTTTTTTTTTTTCTTTTTTAAAGCAAACAAATCAGAACAACCTTGTTGGAATTTTAAATGAGTGAATGTTATTTATTCAGCTATACTGTTTAGGCTAATACCTAACGTAGGTATTGCTTACATATTTAAACAAAAAGGGGCGTATTCATAGATGTTTTTGAAGCTGTTGCTAACAAATCTGGAGTTTATCATATGGAAACTTCATCAGGTAAACTTCATTTTTTTGAAGCAACAGCTTAAACAACATCTTTGAAAATAACTCAAAGTGTTAGTTGGTGATGCAGGTTCGTACGATCAAGTCGTTCACTTTTTCTTTTTATATAAGTATGTATGTACTCTATAAGGAATATGAACTCAAATAATTCGAAATAAAACAATTAATTTAAATGCACCAGGTCTAGCCTGTGAACAAAAAAAGGCACAAACATTTTTCAATCAAATCGGGAACTCTACCAGATTATATGCTAATTAATGTAACTACTAATCATTCGCTACCGAGTTAATTAAAATGTGCCAACCATTCTTCTTACTGTTTTTTTTTTTATATTTCTTGTCTACCTTACTTAACCTCTGGATTGGGAAAAGTGGTTAATTTGTCCAATGCTCGTACATTTATTTTGAAGCAAATACAGAATGCTGGTGAAAATGCACTTGATTTAAATTTCAATTCCAAGGAAAGTTATAAGAAAATAGAAAAAAAATCGGTAAATACCTAATGCCTCAGCGAAAAAGTGGGTAGGAAATATTGGCACCCGTATCAGGCATTGGCTTTTAAATTGTCATTGTAACTTAACAACTTTGGGACAGAATTTGGCATCACTTAAACGTGCGTCGTGTCGGTTGTTGCTGAAGCCTAGTAGGTAGAGCTGGCCATGATACCAGAAAAGTCTCGGTATTGTTTGGTATCGGTATCGGAAACCAAAACGATACCGAGACGATACCAGCTCCGAAACGATACCGAGACTATACCAAACGACACGGCATTTGTTGGACTGAAATTTACCGATTATCTCGGTAGTATCTTTGCTATCGGTAGAAAATTTGAATATTATTATTAATTTATTACAAACAATCAATTTTTGTAATTGGTTTCGCGGAAAAGGCTTTTATGATTCATATGACATTTTCAGAGCTTTTTTCTTTAGCAGGGAGAAGGTTTAGGATATAATTTTAATTAAAACTGCTCACTGCCAAGCCCATCTAACTTATGCTGAAACCCACAATTTGGATGAAATTTTCGGACTTGGTTCTCTTTAGTAATGTTTGTGTCGAATTCCTAGTCAAAATTTTAGTTAGACATTGTGCAACAAGCGTTTAAAAAATTACTAAATTAAGTAATAATGATTTTTGTCTTAAATTCAATCAAGGACATGCAACCAAGTCGTGCATTTTATTCTGGTTTGCGACTCAGACTGAACTTAAACCAGACTAGACCGATACCGATGCCGATACCGATACCAAGACTTTGTTATATGAGATCAAACGAGACTGAGTTATACGAGACCAAGACCAAGACGATACTTACAAAAGTATCGTTTGGTTTGGCATCGTGGCCACCCCTACTAGTATGTACATTCATACTTGTGGTTCATGTCGTGAATCCATATAATATAAGAATTTTTATTCGCCCGTTAACGTGCTCGTGAAGCTGTGTGGAGCGTTTTCGTACACGAGCAATTCCCGTGCCAAATGTGGGGGAACGCTTGGTGAACAGTTGACATTTCGATTACTATTCGATTACAGTAGGAATTACCGCAATAAATGTCAAAAAATCACTTTATCCTCTGACAATTGTTCACTCCACGAGGAAGTATGTACTAGGCTTAAATCGGAATTTCCCACTCATTAGACATTTAATCATTGTCAATTGATTTTGATGATTCTGCAGCTTTTTTCACTACCGAAATAATGGTCGTTTTGTAAATAGACATGTCTACAATTGGCCAAGATGAATGTAATGCATCATCGCTAGCAAAAAAAGTTTATTTGATCTTCTTGTGTGGTCTTCAACACTTTTTGTGATAAAAACAAATGGTGATATAGGTTTCCCAACTTTTAAGGAATCCTTAGAAAAAATGATTGCTATTCATTCTGGGTGTTTTTGGCACAATACGCGGCAACACACGCAGTAATGAGTTAATTTTATTTAACAATTAATTTAGGTTATAAAGTCTTTATCTTAGTTTTAAGTTTGAACAGTTAGATTTAAGTGGTTTTAATAGTTCTAGGATCGATTAAAATAATATTTAGAAAAACAAAAATTTAATTAGGACGATTTCGAGATAAACCAGGAAGATGGAGGTCGTGAGTTGACTGTCAAATTAAGAATGATCTCAAAATCAAAGTTAAAGGTCTTCTACAAACTACAACTGTTACCACGTTTACATGAGCGAATCGAAATATGGATTCAATTTGGATCGAAATTTCGATCCAGGTATTTGACAGTTCCAGACCGAAAGATTGAATAAAAATGGAATTGAAATGAAAATTTGGCTTTCATTGTGTACGTGCAAAGTTGTAAGTACCTCTCTTGAAAAGAATTGAAAATTGCCTAAACATTACATTTTGAGGCTTTTTACCTAACGAAATTTCATATTTGACCAAATGACAAATGACCTCAAACTTCGCAGTCCAGAATATATTCTTCCTATTGTACTCGAAATAGCATCGCAGCAGTTCAAATTATTGTTCAACGTATACCCCAGATATTTCACTTTTTCAACATATGGTATAATTTCGACATTAAGAATAATGTTGAGTATTTTCTCTCCTTGAGAAAAGCAGCGCTTAAGTCTTTGAAGGGTTTAGTTTAAGGTTATTTTGATTGGATCATTGTTGTATTGTCAAAAGATCTTCATTAATTCTTACTACTAGGTCTTTTATTAGCCCAACTGGATGACTCAAATAGACAAGAACATCATCTGCGTACATTTGAATTTTACTTGATTCTTTATCATCAGGTAGATCGTTTATAAATATTGTGAAAAAAGTGGCCCTAATACACAGCCATGTGGAACTCCTTCGTTCACAGTAAGTTGTCCTGAAACACCACTATCTGTTTTGACTGTTTAAATCCTGTCTTTGAGATGGTCTGCAGTAAACGTATAGCAGACCTTGAAAAGCTAATATTATTTCTCAATTTTGTCATAAGAATTGAGTGATTAATACAATCAAATACCTTTGAAAAATCCATTAAAAGTAATACACAAAGTTTGTCCAAATCTAGTTCGATCCGCAAGTCTGTTGTGACTTTGATGACTACTGATTCACAACTATGCCTGACACGATATACAGTTTTCCAGCAAGAAGCCATGTTATTGCTTTTTTTAAAGTTTAACATTTGATTTTGAATAACTTTTCCAAAAAGTTTTAACAGGTAATAGGTCTAAAATCAGCTGGCAAAGATGGACTTGTTTTTTCAGGGATAGGTATAATTTTGATCTCCTTCTAGCACATCAGAAAAATACTTCTACAGATACAAGAATTAAAAATATGCTAAATACATGTACCTCATAATTAAGGTTAAATTTACTTTATAAGCTTTGGAGATATGTATATCATCAGGCCCCTGGGATAGTGGGATCAGGATATCTTCTACTCCTCTACTTTGAGATCATTTAACACTCCCAACCAGCGTACAGGTGCAGAAACCAAGGTTGAAGAGCAATGCCTATCAGTGCTGTTTTCATTGTTTTATTTTATAAAATTTGCAGCAAATGGTATGGGTTTGTTCGTTTCACCAAAACTCAATGATTAGGTATTGGCCAAATTCCGTTTCTCTACATTGAGCATTTTTCTCTGCTCAGATAATTAATTAATACTTTAAACCCTAATTATGACTTTCTACTCGTAGAGTCAAACGCTTGATTCAAGTGGCAAGTACAACCTTCGACTTTTAAAAAATCATCGTGAATAACAATTGGTTATAGACGATTAACTGCCTAAGCAGAATGGGAGACGGAGCTGCAATAGTTGTCAAAAATGCTGCAATGAAAGTTCAAATTTGCTCAATTTTTCTAAACTTTCGACATTTTAGATGAACTTAATTTGAGCGGGCTGCAAACGAAAATGCAACAGTGGACATTTACCGAATTTATGTTGCGAGTCGCGACTCATAATAGGTGCCTAAATTTTCTAAGTTTAAAGCTGTTTTGTATGTTTTGCATAAGAGACTCATTATATATAGTATAACTATTTAACGCAAAAAAATAACAATCAAATATCAATATACATACCACATTAAGCAATTACTTCTGCCGGATCTATTCTCCATAAAGCTCATGATGATGTTGCTTATCTGCTCGAGACTTCAACGCCACTGTAAAATCAAATCGATTCAAATAGATCTCATCAATTGGTGGTGTATAAAAACCAGCTCTTGCCGAAGACTTAACCGAACTCGGCCAACAGAATTGTGCAATTCTTGACCAAATTTTACGCACTGGTTCGCTTGCTGACTTTTTGTGTCGCATAAGTCTTATTTCAATTTCTCCATCCCTGCCATAGAGAACATTTAAACTAGCTTCCTTGGATGGCAAGTCAAATTCATCGATCTTTATGATATTATCCCTAATAGTCACCCATTCTTTCGATGCAACACACGTTGCTTTTCTATCACAATAGGGTAATTTGGTTAGAGATTGTTCTTCACCGACCGAACACTGAGCTAGGGGGTGGTTAAGCCGCCATGAAGTAGTTGACTGGTTACTTTCCTCTCGCTGAGAACTGCCTGTAAATAAAAAACAAAAACATATATAAATGGTGATTAAAATAAAGTTAAACAGCTGATTAAGCGAAGTTGATGGTTGTTTGACGTGTATTCTTATATTTTTGAAAATTGTCTCTTCTTCAGATACCACAGTTGTATGGCTCTAAACCTTAATAGAATTTCAACCATCAATGTGCAAGTATCTTGTACTGACCCGGAGCTTAGAAGTATCTTCTTCTTTAGAGATCATACGTTTTTTCGTGCATTTTTTGGGCATTTCCTTTGATATGTTTCTCGATATTTTACTGTAGGGATTTTCATCATTGAGAAGTTCAACTTCGACAACTTCTTCTATATCTTGAGATGTATCCCAATAATAATTTTTTTATTTTCCTTTCTCTTAGAAAGGATTGAATCAGGGAAAACGTAACCCATGTTCTAGAAAAAAATTTTTATAGGTAGCTTATGGTACTTACTTGTAAAATCTGATTCGTGGAGTGCAGTTCGCAATCGCTGCGACCTGGTGTGGCTGTGTTTCTGGCGGCTCTGTTCGTCATCGAACGACGACGATGAGATGATCCTCCCACCGAAACACTGGAACGTTTCCTAAATAAAAAAGACTGAAAGTAAATAAAATTATTTTTGAATTCATTTGAAAGGTAACGCATATGCACACACACACAACACAACACAACACATCACACATACACAAAAGACAACACACACGTACAAGATTTTATAATTAGGTTATTTTAAAACATTTTGTGCTCCAGCACACAACATGCATCATAAATGCATTTTTCATAAAGCAAACAATATTAACTTTAGTGTTTAGTCCTGTTATTCCAACTCATACCTTGAAGGCTCCCCGAAACTTATTGCTCATTATGTTGTACAGCAGTGGATTGATGCATGTTGATAAATAGTACAGCACACCTGAGATATACGTCATGACATTGTAAAGTTTAATTACTATTGAATTGTGCAAGCCATCGCCGCCATAGACTGCAATTAATCGCTGTGCATGAAACGGCGCCCAACACAGGAAGAATGCAATAACGACTGCAACTGTAATTAGTAAAAACGTCAAATATGAGATAAATTTATAATTAAAACGCCACTTCAAATGGAAAAATCAATTATTATTATGTACAGTTTAAAAGTAAATATACTTCCTTTGAGTTTATTCGGAACTGTACATTTGAAAAATACTCAGGTTATTTATTTTTTGTTTTTAATATGAAATATTATATGTTGTTTTTGATTAACTGGCTCCCCGAACAAATAAATAACCTAAACCATTTTTAACAAGAACAATGAGCGTAATTTGAAATCAACCACTAATTGAAGAAACGAGCAACCATGCAAGAAGAGAATGATCGATGGAAATTTAAAAACAAAAATTTTTCGATTACAAATAAAAAGCATTAAGTACCGTTCAAATTTCAGATTGTTCAGATTTCATCTTATTTATTAATAAAAAAACTAAAATTACTTTTCAAAAATTCGCGACAAGTTAGGTTACAAGGTTTTATTGTGTTTCCTTTCTAACATTTATGGTTATTTTTTTTTTAAAGCACACACTTTTTTCAAATTGTTTGTTTACTCACCACAAAGTTTATTTTCCCTTGTGCAAATTAACTACTACCAAACCAATTTAATCTTCTTAAAGTACAAGGTAAACATAAAATTACGATGATAGAGAATATGGAAAAACTGGGTGGCACAATTCTGTCTGTCTGTCTGCACCTCAACCTGCAGCCTAAGCCACTGAATCGATTTGTTTCAAATTTTAAACTTAAGTTTCTTTGAAACTCCCCGGAGGGGAAATTTAATTTTTGTTTGGCTCCAAACATAACGGTATACTCGCCATACAACTGTTAGGGAAAAGCTTATTTATCTCAAAAGCAGCTTGAACGATTTTGATTAAAAAAAATTACTACTACTACTACTTTTCTGATTAAAAAGTTACCAAAAAGTGCTATTAAAGCTACCTACTACATAACGGTTCTCAAGTTATTGTTATTTCAATCAAATTTTTAATGTGAAAAGCTGGTTTAAAATTGTAATAATATTACATATGAAATTTTTAAGAAAATTAAATTTTGGATTTTTCAAAAATGGGTTGATGGATTTTTTTGAAACTAGGTTTTTAAATGTGTTTAAAAAAAAAGGATATGAAAAAAGGATATAATTTTATTATATATACTTAAAATTGGCATACAAAAACTTTTTTTTGAAAAATGTTACCAAAATTTTATATGTATAGAAATTTTTTCAAAAAAACCGCTCCAATGATTACAAATACTTTTTTTTGCTTATTCGAGTATTACACATGGTTATATTTTTCCAAGTTATCAAATAGCATACTTTTTTTGATTCGATAGCATGCTTTTATGATTTTACTATAGTTGTTAATATTTACAATTAAAAGAATAATTTAAATGCTTTCTTAGGTTTTCTATAATTCCTTTCATAGGATTAATAGTGATAACTGTATGGCTTGACTTGAAATGACAGCTCATATGAGAAATCATACAGAAAATATAATGACAGGTCATTTGACTTCTATTATCGCCTTTGGCAATTTAGGAGAATAGAGAAATTTATAGGGTAACTAATGTAAAGTTTTTCACAAACAAGCAATATAGAAATTTTAGAAATTATAAAATAACAAAATTACGAAAGAAAATTAGATTATTAATTATGATAGATATTTAAACAGCTAATAAATAATTGTTGAGCTCATTTTCAAACAATAGTCATGCAACGTCGTACGTCGTACAAATTGTGTAAAATGATAAGTTTACGCAAAGCTTGCATGACCGACCCTTTTTATACATTTGATTAAATGCTAGGTAAGTCATAATGACGTTTGGATAACTTTAACCAGTTTGGTTAATTTTACGCCACAAATCCTTTGATAAGTTTAACCAAATTGTGAAAATCATTTCCCATACAAAATTTGACAGTTCATTAACCAAAAAATAAACTTAACCAATTTGTAAACTTATTTACGGTTTTACGAAGTTGCATATGAATACCCGTAGTACCAGTCATAGAACGTGTTTTTAATTTTGAATTTTCTCATTATCGGCTGAAAGCATTTAGATACATTTTTAAATATACAAATTTCAGATTAGATTGAATAATATTGCATATCAAAACTTAAAAAAAAAAGTTTTGATTGGGTTGACAATTTTTTTCAATTTTTTTTTTTCAAATTCTATTTTTATATGTACATAAATAAATACTTTAGATTTGCATACAAAAAGTTCTCCTTAAAAATGATTTAAGAATTTTATTTATAAAAAATCATTTTTTAAAGAAAACCACTCAAGCGACTTAAAATTTATTTTGTCTATACAACCATATCCAATAAAGAATTAAAATGGCAATCTTTTTTTCATCTCAAACTTTCAAAGAAGTTTTTTTTAGCTGATTCAAATATCATACTTCATGCTTTAAAACATTTTTCTCTCATAACTTCCATATCTTTATATATAATATTCTTAAACCCTCAGAACCTTGAACATAAGAGCAAGTACGTGCGACCTAGTCGTGAATTTTATTTTTTATGGTTTTAGTGTATATTTAAAAATACTAGTACGTCCAGCCCTCAAAACTCGAGAGCTAATAACATTATTTGTCAGTAAAAGCTATCTTTAGCGTAGAGAAAAACTGTTACCTTATTTACATGGAGAATTGAATCCTAATTGAATCAGGATTTTGGTTCATATAGACCTGTATCGGATTGAATCCATTTCGATCCAGATTGAATCCGATCCTTCGATCCGCTCATGTAAACGTGATATGACCTACTTATTCGCCGTTTTCCTTTGGAGACGGCAAAGTACTTGTGAGTAGATGAAAACCCTAATCTCCTAAATGCTCTCATGTGAGTTACGGACAATGACCTTCCAACCTTGAATGAAGAGTCTCATTCTAAAAACATATTCAAACCATTATCATTGTCATGGTAATGTATCAAATTACTTATATTTAATTTAACTTTAGTTTGCATTTCCGCTACTCTACTGAGTAAGCATAATTCTAAACATTTCCGCTACTCTACTGAGTAAGCATAATTCTAAAATATTGTTAATAAGCTAAGATAGGAATATAAAAATTAATAAGGAAGAGTTTGATTTTGGACACCAAGAAAGACGGTATTATTATTTAACTTGTGAGAGTGATACATTTAACATGGGAAAGCAGTTTGATGTATTCCATTGAAAAAATCTGCCAAAGTACTTGCATGTACTTCGCCGCCTCCAAAGGAAAAAGCCTATTATTATTTTCTGCAGCAAAAAAAAAAAGAAAATTGGTTGGTTGGTGGGTGGAAAAAATCGAAACGTCATTTAGGTTACGACAAATAAAAACCAATATTTGCTCGGTCTCGCTCTCGCTCTTGCTCGCACTTATTATTCAGTTTTATTTTATTGTTTTTTTGGTGTAGTTATTTAATAATATTTGGCATTCTGCAGTTCTGTGCAAAAAAAACGTTCCAACGATATATAATTTATATGCCTTCGGCTTGTGTGTACCTCGTAAATTGTACCACAAAATTTGTGTTTGCCGTTTTATTATATGATGTGCCTGGGAGCGCCAAAAAAAGTTGGGTCCAGGGCGCCAAATAAGCTTAGGCCGCCCTTGACGCCAACCACCATCATTCTACCTCTTCAAAAGCCTACAGGTACATCTCGAATAGTGGAATTTCTGGCAATACTTGAAGTTTTAAGAGCTCAATAGAAGTATGTGGTGTGTAAGGCATGTATTAAATGTCATTTTTCAATCTTTGTGCCTAGAGGATTAATGGCCAAACAGAATGATGAAGCTATAGTTGTAGCTCATAGCAATATCAAGGTAGAAAGCTGAGTACAAAAATGGAGATGGAAAAATACTCATAAATACTTTGCTGGCTTCTTTCAATGGAACGCATTAAACTACATTCCCATGTAAAATGCATCAACTCGCACATGAGAGCATGTGTAGTTGTTTCATAGTACTAGATTAGGGTTTTCATCTACTTTGCCTTCTCCAACGGAAAACGGCTAATGCGAAGGTGTACAAATGTAGCAACAAAATTATGGTGTAGTGTGTAGGAGAAGTTAAACAAGATTCAACTTTTGCTCCAAGTTACAGCTACATTTATTGTTGTGTTCAAGGGGTTAATGTCAGAAATTACATCGACGATATGTACAAATTTTGTATTTTAACAAAAGTACTTTATTTTGTTGTTATTTCGTTCATAAGATCTTATCAACTTTCTTCAACTATTTCAAAGTTCTTAGATTTTGACACCCCGTTTAAATAGTAACATGACTGAATTGTATACATAGTGAAGGTTATAAAAGCTAAAGTCATTTCATCATTTCTCAGAAATTTCTGCAAAATGGGTAGAATAAGAGGAAAGAGGGATGCTTCTCTAAAATTCCGGAATATTAGTTAGAAGGAGCGTATAAGGATTTAATTTGCGTACACAATTATACAATGATGTGTGTACATATGTACATATATTTATGTATTATTGTATTGCAATACAAAAATCTGTACATTGTTAAAATGAATTCAAATAATTTATGTGTTTTCACAACAACTGACATTAATTAACGATAATGCGTGAAGCGTGACATTGACAATCGCTATCATTGCTTTGCAAGTCAAATGATATTCCGAACTAAAGTTTTGGAATATAATTTGTTAATGAAATATCAAATAATGCAAATAGTATTAGAATTAATTTCAAGAATTGAAGATAAATTTCGCCTACGGAAAAGAATCAACAAAATGAAATTAGTAAAGTCCTTGAAGAATATGAGAAAAAGATTTCATATCCTCTTTTATCCCCTCAATCCAATCAAATTGATGGAATGTGCGTCTTGCTTGGATTTAAGGAAGGAAAACTTGTTACTATAATTCGACTTTGATTTAGTATCATGAATCATGGAAATTATTTCATGTGGTCACAATACTATCAGCACATGATTAATCCTCCCTATTCAGAGAAACTACTCCGAAGGCATATGGCTAGATCTGTGGATGTGCTGCTGTGTTAAATGCCTAGAGGTACAAATAATATCCTTTATGGAGTTGAAAACTAAATTCAAATGTTCTCTATTTCTTTGTTGGGAAGACAAAAGCCTTAATGAGATTGGTTTTTGTATCAGCATGGAACTTATTTTCATTGGCACTGTGAAAATGGAAGAAAAACTAGTTTGAAGCAAGTTTTTAACATGTTCGCTGGGCAATTGTTGGTCTCGTGTCCGATTTCGAGTCACAATTTCGAGTTTTCAATCAATCTTAACACGATTGTAGTTAAATTTCGCTCCTGTAATGCCTTAAGTTATTTTAATAAAACTGCATTTTGAGGGGTTTTTTTTTTCTACAAAGAATGGCCGAATATTTCGATAATTTCATGACAACATTTAATCTTAATTGTTTTATACATCATATGTACTTCAAATACAAATTATATGTAGGTATTTGAAAGTGTGGTCAAGTTTTCATTAACTCGTTAGGTTTTGTAATATAAAACCTGACGCTTGCATTGGTTTGCTTTAACCTGCTGCATTAGTCAAAGTTTAACCAGGAAGTAGCAGTAAAAAGGTTGTTCAGATGACTTGACTCTTAAAATAAAACCTTTCTCCATCCATGGTACAAACTATAAAGTGTTTAGAAAATAATGTAATTGATCATTTAATTTTTTTTTTATCGTGCTGCTGTTTTCACTTCTTCGTGTTTTCTCTTTACCTTCTTCTTCGTTGTTTTGCTTACCTATTAGTTGTCAAAATTCTTGTCGTGGTTCATAAGTGCACATTAATTTGTTTATTTGAATATTACATTAATTCGCGGTCAATTGTATTATTAAAGTAATACTTAGCGTTTTTCTTTTTTAACTCAGAGCTAATCACGGAAGACTCATATTGTGTGTTTTTTTTTTTTTTTGTAGCGCAGACATATGAGAGCATAAAAAGTGTGTTTCTTTTTTCCATCGGTATTAGCTCAGAGCTTGCTCAATAAGCTCAGAATTCGAAGCCAATTCACTTATTTTTTCACTTAATTTTTACCAAACCTGTAAATATGTTTCGACAGCAAAATATAACAATTTCAAGCTTCAAAATACGCCTATGATATAACAGTTCAGTGCACAAGTGTGTTCCATAATTAAATTTGAGGGCTCTGTTCATAATCTGCTCAGAGCTCTGTGATCACTCAGCCTCTGCTCCGAACTTTGCTCAGAGCCCAAAATGAACAACGCCAGTTGAAATATATCACAACCCCACTTCCTGTCATCTGTTGCAGGGCAATTGATTAATCCAATTTTAGTTCTAAAATGTATCACACTAAGCAAACATCTATCAAAATCGTGCCATTATATTTTAAAAACGTTCAGTAAAAGTCCAAATCATTACAATTTTCTGTTTTAACTGTCACACTTACAACTTTGAATGTTTTAGTTGCTAGTTAAATTTGCTAATCAATACTTCATCTGGAAATTAAAATACTCAGAACATTAACTACATACTACTAGTTTAGACGCATTCAGATGTTGTGAAACGTAAATGAGGTTGTTAATTGACAAATAAGTTCAAAGTAGTTTAATTGAAACTAATCAGAAAATGTAAGACCGCTAAATGTTCAAAATTCTAAACCACTTTCTGCTCTTAAATAACTTTAACCTTTGAAATAAATAAATGAAGTTAAGTGCCTTAAAATCGATTTTATTCAATGCTATTTTATTTTTTGTAAAGAATCCTTTCAACTCCTTTGAGTGGCTGTCCATTATATTATAAATTTTAAATTTATTCAATTGAAGAATTGAAGAATTGTCAATACAAAATGAATGTTCTCCTTTCATTATTCATACGAAATCCAAAGGTCATTTATATTTACCTAATTCCTTTATTTTTAAATGTATTCCATTACTTTATTTGTATCTATGTATCTTTTTTTGTGCAAGCAAAACACAACAGTATTTTATTTTCCATTTGAAAAGGTGAATTCATAGTTTAGTTCTTACCCAACATTTTCAATACTCGTTTGGTCCCCTGTTGATTTTTGCTCCTCACACTACTCCCATTGCCGGATCGATAAAGAATATTTCCATTCGATTTTAACGAGTTGGCTTGGTGCAATTTGACTCCAATCAGCAAATACAGCACTAATATTATGGTCATGGGAGCGAAGAAAAACAGAAACGTCGATAATTGGAAGGAGTACTCAACAATTATCCTGACCACAGTGCATTTTTTTACTCCGAAAAAGCTGTTGACCCCGAATTGAGCGGCTTGCGGCAGAGCGGTCAGCAAGGATATCAACCATATTAAGAGGATGATTTTTGTTGCACGATTCAGTTTGGACATGGCGTGTGCAAGGAACGGATGGCATATCGCAACGTAACGTTCCACTGTGAAAGCAGTTATTGTCAGGACGGTTGCATTTGCAGAAGTTTCCGCTAATACGCCGCGGCCCACACAGAAAACTTCACCGAACACGTACGGCCATTTGGACCAAATGAAGTAAACCTCTTGAGGAACACCCGATATCAAGAGCAGAAAATCTGATATTGCCAGACTGAAGAGATAATAGTTTGTGGCGGTGTGCATTGAGCGATGCTTTCGAATCACGATACATGTGCTAATGTTACCCACTACACCGGTTACGAAGATAAGAGAATAGATTATTGTTACTGGTATCACAACATGAAGTGAGTCTCTTGTGGGACCGAAGATGTCTGTTATATTCGGAGCAATGGTGGTTAGGTTTATCATTTCCAGAAAGTGATTCAGGGATTCATTTGCTCGGTTATGGGAGTTCCATAGCATTTCTAGGTCCCATGTTGTGTTGGCGTATTCATCCATTTAAAGGCGGGTGGGGTTAAGTTGAACAATATCTGCAAAGAAAAGAAGTACATTAACATTAGTGGAAGTTTATTGTCAGTATTGTCGAGAAACAGGCTTTTCAATGGGGTCCTTTCAATAAAAATAACATTTTACGGTTTACACATTGGAAGATAAGTCTCTAACAGCATATGTTAACACAATAAAGGATAGATAAATAAATAAAACCATCATTTAAAGTCTTTGAAAACCCATTTTTTCCTGGAATTGAATCCAACGATTGGCGTTATTAACACTCTGAATGGGAGGTTTTTTGAAATCCTACTTTTCTTACCCTCATAAAATGTAAAAATGAAGTATAGATACATTTCTTGAATTTTTTCAGAGTTAAATCGAATTCGCTTTTACATTTTCTGTGGATCCTTATACAAAGACATTGACTTCGGGTCGGATGAATACAAATTTCGTTGTTTTAATCAAATCTCACATAACGATGTTGCGAAAAAGTCTGAACAAAATGTGTAGATATGCCTCAATTTTTACTTCGCGATATATCTTAGTTAAACGGGGGATGAGATTTTTATTTCGTTAAATTTACCGTTCATTTTTATGGAACTTAACGAATATAATGGTTTCCATATTCGTGGATTTGATATTTAAGGCGGTAGACCGTGACTGATTTTGGAGAGCTTATTTTTTGGTATATGCGGGTGATTTTCTGCCAACTATGATTCTTTATTTTCTGTGTTTTTTTTCGTTCTACAAGAAGGTTTTTTTATAATATAAATTCTGAAAATTCTTGAAATAAATCAGACAAGTAGAAGACTTGGCATTAAGCATTTTACTTGCTGAAATATTGATTCAAAATAGGTTTTTATGGCTTTCTTTTTGTAATAGTGTAAAATTTTCCTATGAATTTCTTGTTTAAATTCGGTTAATTCATGGCTATTCACTATAATCTACATTCAAGACCATGAGCAAATTTGTTACTCATTCCACATGGCTTGGAAAAGTTTACTCAAAATGTGTTTTTCTCAAATGCATCTTATTTTTCCATTTTCCTTAAACTACCTTAAAGCTAGGCAAAAATTCATACAAACTAGCTTTCTTATCACTATCTTGTAACTAACTTACTGGCCCCATACGGGCCCTATAAGTTTAACAATATAATAACTTAATGCTAATGCCTTTCGGCCTAAAAACTATCTTAATATAAAAATACAGGTCGGTTTTTATTTTCTACCGAGAAGAATTTGCAAAAAACTCGGTATCCATATCTTTATTTCTTGGGTTTTATATAAAACTTATAAACTACATAAAACTAAATTGAAGCTAATTAAAACTACTTACAGGCTACTTATAAACTAGAACAGCCATAGCAAGCATTTTCTGTTTTACATATTTTTTTTTTTGTTTTTTTAATAAAATTGTTTGTGATGTTTTATATACATTTGTTATATACATGTCTTTTTTTTTGAGTGCCACCCTGACTGTCCCTACTTAAAACTAACTACCTAAACCTATGCAAGTCGGCCATGACAGAAATAGAAAATGGCAAGGTCAACTTTTAAATGCTTGTAGGAACTTCATGTTCATTTTTCAATCACCAGAACTGGTTCTCCTGCTTTACCCTATCTCTTCGGTCCCATTCGGACATAGTCCTACTGAACGGAAGGTGCTCAGGTCCGTCTTGTTCGAGGACGTCCCGATTGGAAAGGAGCCGCCGATCTACAGTTCTACGGCCGACGTGGTAGATTAGCGGAACCGCCGCTCTCTCCTGGATCAGCTCTCGACTGTCTACATGGAGGAATGTATCGGGCTGAATAAAGTCGCTTAGACGCACACTCTCGTAGTATTCGTACTAAGGGGAATAAGCCCCAAAAATTAAGCAGTTGTTCGAGGACATCGCTCTTGCAATGTGACCCCGAATAAGCTTCAGCAAGAAATTATCTATCCTGTTTATGTTGGCACCGTTGTATAGAACCAGGTTGAAATAATAATTTTTGTCTTAGCGTCTAAGACACTGCCTCTCAAATACCCGAATCTTTTTCATTTGAGATAACGTTGAACCAAACCGGGCATCCATAGGCAACCAATGGCCGGATGAGGGCCATGCAACAAATCACCTTCACCCTGCTGTTAAGCCAGCTGCTATAAAAGAACCGTTTCGTCAGGGCAAACGATCCCCTAGCCCTGGCCAGAGCAGCATTTATATGTCTGTCGAAATACAAATACTGATCCATCCAGATGCCAAGGAACTTTACTAAATTTTTACTTGCCAGTGGATGTCCATTTGGCCCTACGATCCCCAGCTTGAGCCAGTTCTTTCTCGTATCCCTTGTGGCTAAACGCAACGGAGTCCTAAACAAGATAGTTTCTGATTTCTGAAAGTTGATTTTCAACTTCCAGTCATCACAATATCGCTGAATCTCATCGAAGTCACGCTGCAAAAGAATTCTGATGTCCTCGACTTTCGCAGCTATTCTGTACGCAATTAGATCGTCACCATACGCTATTGCCTGATTTAGACTACTTATTAGATCGCTGGTTTATATGCTGAATAGAATCGGCGAGTTGACCGCTCCCTGTTGAAGACCGTTTTTAATACTAAACATTGTGGCAGAAGTTACATTGCCACTCTTGACAACAACAAACTTTCTATTGAGCATACCATAAAGCATATACAATAGTGGTTTAGTGGTTTACTAATGCCATGTCTGATCAGCTTTAGATAAAGCTCCTCTAACCATACGGTGTCGAAGGCTTTCTCCAAATCAACCAGACAGGCACCCGTACACTGCTTCTTAGATTTGTTCCATTGGATATCAGAAACGAGCCTAGACGCGTCATGAATGGTGTCATGTACCGCCTTAAAACCGAACTGATTGTCCGATATGATATTATTGTCTTCTTCCCACTTAGACAGAGCTCTATTGATAACTTTTTCGAATACCTTCCTGATACTCGGAAGAAAACTTATCGACCGGAGATTCGCCGGATTGGAGTTGTCCTTTCCCTTTTTCGGGAGAGGATATACCACAGCTGTCTTCCAACGCACTGGATAATACGCATTATTCAGAGCGTTGTTAAACAGAGTGGTAAAAATGTCTACCGCTTCTTGAGGTAAATGTAGAAGTACAACGTTGGGTATGCCATCAACTCCCGCTGACTTCTTTTTTTTAATGAATAGAAGATGAGCTGGAGCTCCACCTTCGTAATTAACAGGGAACTGGGCCCATTTCGCTCGGCGATTATAGCGTTTGCCAAATGATCTTCATTGAACTCGGTGAATCCGAGGTTCTCTGATCGCCATTGCGTGATGTCAGTCGGAAGGTCGAAGTGATGGCGCAAGGAATTTTTTATTTTTACTCAAAATGTCAGTACCTTAGCATGTCCATTAATAGTTATCCATATTTGACCTACTATTTTGATTTTTCAGTAAAATACTTCATTGAAAAATTATTTTATTGCTCTTAAAAAAAGTTCAAAACATTTGCTGTTAAAGTTACATATAAGTGCTTCTAAGTACCTGGATATTTTGGATATTCAGATATCCGAAACACATCAAGATCCAGGTTCGGATATCTGAACTATCCGGATAGTGTTGGATATCCGGATAGTTTAATTAGACAGTTAAGGTTCCCCACTACCCAGATAGTATCGGATCCTCGGATCCATATTCAGATCCGGATCCAGTTTAATGAGCTTTAACGTGTATAGAACAGGTACAAAAGAGAATATGATAACAATACAAACGTTACCTTCGTGGAACTTAGCAAAAAAAAAATATTTGGGTTGGAGAGTAACTTTTTTGCAGTTGGTGGCGGGGGAGGGAGTAAAAGGAAAATTTTGGATTATAAAACTGAAAAATAGTTTTGTTAAAATCTAAACATATGGCACATGATTGCAAGGTAATTTTATTATTGAATTCAATAGAATTAAAATGAAGACGATATAATCATAGTAAAAGAAGCTAAACTGCCTTTATTTTTAAAGAATATGAATGGGGTTGGGTTGGATATAGTCGATTCGAGGTTCACCACATTGCAAATCTTTGTTCCTTGAACTATTTTCATGAAATTGACACAGGTGATAGCTGCAACAGTATTACAAAAAAATATATTTTTTACACACGGTGTTCCAAAAATATATCACCATATTGCAAATTCGTTGTTCCTTGAGCGATTTCATTGAAATTGACAACGGTTGTAGCTGAGACCGAGTTGTCAATGGAAAGTTTCAGAAAATTAAACAAAACCTGATTCAATTAATTCACAATCTTTATTTGCAAGGGCCAGATTGTCAAAAAAAACTGTTTTGTGGTCCGGAACAGATCATTTTCGATTTAACGGGGGCTAAAGTGAATTTTGAAAGATAGTGTTTCCGTCTTTCGAAAATTGGAAACGCTAGTTTTTTTCGACTGTTCATTGTTAACTCTAATTTTCCTTATTGAAATGATAGTTGAATTCTCCTAGAAAATGGTATTCCCAATACCAAAATATTCCGACGCAAACTTTTGACCATTATTCATGTTGCCGTGTCCTCGGAAAATGTTGTTCGCGATAGATCCCAATATTTTCAATATTGTTATGTTAGGTTTTTAAATTAATAAATATATAAAGTTGATATCCAAATTTAAGAATCAAGGATGCACATAAAAAGAAATTCATACAAAAATACAGTCATCACAAAATTTTTAAGTTTAAGCCGACATAAATTCCTTGACGTTCCTTATTTTGGCGTTCACTACCTTATTGGCGGAATCATATAATTTTGATATCCGAATTTATATCTAAATAAAAGCTATATTGTTGTGCAACCCAAAATTTGAATGCTCGTATACTTTTTTGTAATTAAAGTCTCAGCAAAAGTAAGACTGGAGTTGGCGGTAAAAATATGAAATAATACCAATTTTACTTGTTGAAAAATTAAGTTTTTTAAATGTTTGTTTCGTGCAGTTCAAATTTCGAAAAAAAGTGCATTTCTGCTTCACTGCCATAGGACAGAAGTTGGCAAGCAAAATATTAAATAAATAAGGTTTTTTTGTTTGCTTAAATGTGTAGCCTTTCGAATTGTACTAAGTCTCTAAAATTAAAAAAAAAAAAACAGTCTTCTCTTAAGGGAAATTTAAATATTCAAAAAATCTCTGGAGCTACAAAATAAGCTTCAAATTCTGATGACAATTATTAAAAAATAGTATTTGTATAATATTAGATTTAAATTGCTACCTAGACCTATTATAGTGGAAACTTTAATAACGATAGTACTCGAGATAAATATATTAAGTTTGCGTAACAAATTATCATATAAAAGGCCAAAATTCAGATATTAAAACTATTTCATTTGGAACGTGTCATCTTTGGTTAGTGTTATTTCGATATTTTTAAATTCTCTGGACTAAAATGGCTTAAATCCATCATGAATTTGTTTTAAATTAATTGACTACAATTTTAAAAATAAACCCATCGATGCTCATCTGTTAGATATTTGCTTTTCATCCATCAAAATAAAGATGTAAAATTTTGAAAAGGCATACCTCTAGAACGGTGAAATAAAGGTCCTTGTTTAAATTATTGATTTTTCTAACGATATTCTGATGGTTTTTTGTGCGAAAGCGGTCAGAAGCTTTTTCACCCCATATCGCCGGCCGCTTTTATCCACAAAATTGTCATCATATCGAACGGAGTGAAATCAAAACAGGCACCAACGCACAGGACCATGTTGGATTATATTTGTTTTTGGCCCAAAAACTCACCCATTCAACTACAAAAGCACATTTATAAGCGTTGTCGAGGAAGAACGATGGTCTGGGATGCATTTCAATGGCATACATTTCATCTTCATAGTTGTATAAATTGGTGGCATGATATGGATGAGTTTGCGTTCCTTAAAAACACACAATGGATCAGTTTTCCTGGATGAGTTTGCATTCCTTAAAAAAAACACATAATGGAACAGTTTTCCTTTCAAACTACCTACATATCGTCGTCGTTCAATGAAAACTCCCTAACTCCTTTTTTATTTATTTTGAGACATCTGTAGGTACTTTTTAGGGATTTTAACTGACCAGAATTTGAATAGGTTTGATTTAAGTAGTTCTTTTCCCTTTTGAATAAACCAATACAAGATTAAGAGACGTTTTACAGAACTATTTAAAATGTTTACAAAAGAAGTTTCTTTTTCAAATACAAATTCTTTATTACATATTACATAAATAAATCAGCCAAATGAAAGACTCAGTATTAAGCATTATTGGACTTCTTGAATTATTGATTCCAAATAACTTTAAATGGTCTGTAGTCCTATTAATTGGTGTTTCGTCCGGCTTACTCACTTGGACTCATCAGTGACATAGTGAGGGCCTTTGTCATACGAAATTTATATTAAGTTCAGTTTAACTTATATCGGCAATGAATGTTGTCCTCTAAGTGGTCATTTGTTTTGGGTTTATTAGCGTAGGCTAGCGACTTCACATAACCCCACAAAAAATAGTCAGGTGGCGTTAACTACCACGATATTGGAGTCTAATTCATAACGTAAAACTATGCGGTTACCAAACGTTTTCTTTAATAAATCAATTGTGGCTCCTGCACATCATGGTTGTTCATTTGATGAACGAAAAAATCAGTAATCCTAGCTCTATAGTGGTCGTCATTGACTGTATAGTTCTGGCCAGAATCGTTTTTAACGAAGTATGGACCAATTATTACACCAACCCATAATTCACCACCAAACAGTCAGTTTTTTTGGATGTGACGGTGTTTCGTCATACACTTGATCATCACTCCAAATACGGCAGTTTTGTTTATTAACGTATTCATTCAACCAAAAGTGAGCTTCATCGCTAAACAAAATTCATGCGATACGTATTTCCAAAAGAACCATGATTTTCAAAATAAATTTGCACAATTTGGAAGCGTTGTTCAGGGGCCAGGCAACTAATGTTGAAATGAAATGCCAAACCAAACCAAAAATAAGTCATTTGACAGCTGAAAAAATGGCCTCCAATTGAAATAGGTGTGGCCAGCTTAAAGTTCTATACCTCTAAAAAACACACTTTATTTCTGTTGAAGCCTGTTGCTGCAAGGGTGGGATACCAGTCAATGATAAAAAAGAGAAAATCTAAATATTAAGCAACGAGATAAATTTCAGATTGCAAAGAGATATAAATTCTTATAAAACGTTTGAATGAACGCCTTTTAAATAAAATACACGCGTTCAAGAGTTTGTGGGTTTAAGGAAATTGCTTATAAAGACATGGAAATCATGAGAGCTAAAACAGCTCCTTTAAAAGTGAATAGTGAGTTCAGTTTGAGTCAACCTAAGTTCAGTCAACGCAGGTTGAGCCAAACCGGTTTTATTAGACCTGTTTTGATTCAACCGAGTTTGAGTCAACCCATTTAGAGTCAACAAATTTGACCCAATCCCATTTGAGTCAACCGAGTTTGAGTCAGCCTGGTTTAGGTCAACACAGTTTGATTCAACCCGAGTCGGTTCAACCCGAGTTGAGTCAACCTAATTTAAGTCAACCTAGTTTGAATCAAACCGGTTTGAGACCACATGAAAAAAATTAAATTTTCTTAAAAAGCCGTTTAGAACCGTTTTAAACAAAAGTCAATTGGGTCATTTTCGAAATATTGACAGTCATATTTATAAACTTTGTCCTACTTTAGACAGCCGTCCAACTCCAAAAAGTTATTAATAAACTTTGTTTACTGTTGTCCCAAGGTTGTCTAACCTGGACAACGGCATCGGTTGTCAAAGATTTGTCTAACTTGACATTTTTTTTAATTAAACAAGGCATACATCCAACTATAAAGGACTTTTAAAAAACTGTCTTATTAGTCAACAGCCTAAAAAATCTAATGAATAAGGCAGTGAGTCATTAAAATCAAAAAATGTTGAGGATACAAAATCTTTTGAGAGCTTCTACATAAAAAAAATTATTTAAATCATTCAAACCGTTTTAAAGAAAATCAAACAACAAAATATGTTTCTTTCTGCTTTTAAAATCAATTCTGGAAAATTCTCCCTCGTCTTTTTGGACGTGTCGCGAACGTTTGACAAGGTGTGGCATGAAGGCATCAAATTAAAATTATGACAAGTTCTGTCTGAAGGACTTTATAAATTTCTAAACGGATATCTAGATAAGAAACTTTTTCGTGTAAGACACGGATATAATTTTTCTAACTTCAAAGAAATAGGGTCTGGGGTACCACAAGCAAGTGTATTAGGTCCAGTTATGTACCTTTTATTTACACGCGTTAAAGCTCAAACAGAAGACACTATAGTAGCCACGTTTGCTGATCATATTCCAATAATAAGTTAAAAATGTTAATGAGTGGACAAATACATGGCAAATAGCGCTCAATTAACAAAAGTCAGTCCATGTGGGCTTTAAGTATAAAAAAATTACCCGTCTTTCTTAATACCGCTCGTGTTCCATATGCAAAAAGGGCAAAGTATCTGGGAATGACTAGACGCGAAATTAAAATAGAAGCCACACGTAAAAAAGAAATGCGAAGAACGAAAAAATTAATTAAAAGACCAGAACTGGCTACTCGGTAAATATTCAAAGCTTAGTATGGAAAATAAGTTGATTTTATACAGGCAGGAACTTAAACCTGTTTGGAATTATGGTATACAACTTTGGGGTTGTACCCGCGATACAAACTTAAATCACTTACAATTGGTTGAAAATAAATTGCTTGGGTCATATGTAAATGATTCGTGGTATATAAGAAACGAAGATCTTCACAGGGATCTTGGGATTCCTACGGTTCGGGACAAAATAAAAAGTTTCGCGCGAAAACATAGAAATCGGCTATTAGAACACGCTAATGCAACGATTATTAACATTCTTGACCGAGTCGAATTTAGTACGCCGTCTGCGCAGAACACAACCTTCCGACTTGGTGCGGTGAACAGAAAACCGCTTCAAAATCGCGGAATAAGCAGGAACTTTCACCGAAATGTAACCTGCAACACGTTACTTAAATTCGTTAAAAAAATAAAAAATAAGATTCAATTCAGTCTGATTCCCTGCGTAGCTCATTTGTCGGATTCTGTAATTCTTAGAGAGTTTCCGCAATTTGCTTGAGTTGTTTGAGCAAATTGCAGAATATTCCTCCACAATTAAATATTTAAATTAAATAAATGAGTGCAGTTAAAATATTGTTTTTACTTGGTTATGTTTAAGCTCTTTGTATTTGAACCTGAGTGTGTTCTTATACTATATCGATTTCGTCTAAAAAACAAATAACGCAATTAAATAATAATGAAGTAACATAGACTCTTGAGAATCCAAATAATTACTCAATATATTGTTAATAGGCAAAGATGTATGGTTGTTCATAACCTTGATTGACACGTTCTCAATATAGACCATTGTTGGATATCTACTTGAATATAATCAATTAATCTTAGTGGTTGTGTTTTGTTCATACATACATGCATACATATATAACTATACCTTCAAGTTGTCTTTGATCTTCAAAAACACCTTTTTCATTATATTTCTTGGAAAATAGATATTTGATGCTGGATCTGTGTTTTTTCCTTATTTCGTTTGAATCGATTTCAAGTGAAGCGTATATATTAAATTACAAATACTCCTTTTAAGGAATACAATTTTAAGGCTGAGTAAGTTTCAAAGGTATTAGGAAAGTATTTTGAAGTGTTTATTAAACAAAATCGTATAAAATGTAAGTTGAAATACCTATTGAGTGTATTAAATGGTTAAATTCAGAGCAAGAACAAAAATTAAAATATTTTTTTTTTTACTAAAGCACCACACTGTTTTTAAAGGGTGTCCCAAAATTAAATCGAGATATTAATTTACCACCATTTTTTGTGTAGTAAAGAAGGTAGCCCCGAAAAAAAAAAAACAAATTGAAAGCTAAGGATTAATGAAAATGGAGGATTGAATGAGAAATCAAGGGGTTTTTATAAAACATAACAAATAATTAAAGTTTGACGGTGACAGTTTGTTTTAAATCTTTAAGTCACATCAACAAACACAACAAAAACACGTTGTTTTATCTGATAAGTGCTTCATTTTTACTAATGGAATTATGTTCTTTTAGGGTTTCCATTACTTTACTACACAAAAAATGGCGGCCAATTCAAACCTTGCATTCATTTCAGGACACCCTTTATAATAAAGGGTTGCTGCTCCTTCCCCTGCTTCTGTTTAATTAAAAACTTTATCAGGAATTAAAGGTTAAGATTTCTATTATTGAACTTAAATCTACACAACTATAACTAAAAACCTACGCATTTTCTAAAATTAAAATTGGTTTACCTAAACACTTTTAAAGCAACAAAATCCCACAACTATTTGACATCAATGGATCCCGACGCGACGTGGTTTTAAATGAGACACATAAAGTCTTCCCACTAATAATATCCAAAGTTTGAATAGTGGTACACACATTCACCTCGCACCTATACAATAATAAAGTTTGAAAGCCATTAAAACGTTTCCACGTTAAAATACATCATTAACTGCCAAAGGAATTAGATTTCCACATGATTGCATCTTCTGAAATGGTCATATCGAAACCCGTAGGTCTAGGCAAATGATGCTTTCTGGATGAATGCATACACTTGGCAATTTGCATGAAGTAACAGGTGTTTGCATCTGCAACGGCTTCGAAAAGGTATCTTTATCATTTCATGAATGGTAAATTAATTTTAAATGAAAAGTACGAGTATGATGTCAAAATAAAGGGTTGATCGAGTATATGGATGACTGGGTAAAAATGCCTTATTATACTCATATTATTTCAGGAAATTTATTAATTTCATATTCTCGTATAAGACTAAGGACGCCCAGCTAATTGAATCATGAATCACTAAGCTCATATTATATGAATAAGAACTCACCACTCTATCAATAAAGAGAAACACATTTTCAAGGGAAAAAACGTATGAACTTGGTGGAAAATTTGGCTGGCGATACGATGTTGGCGTAGTAATTTGTAGTAAATTTAAAGCATTTAAACTTCAAAGAACATCGAGTTCAAGGTTAAAAACAACCTAGACTTCAAATATTAGGTATTAACAGTATTAACAATAACTATATAATTCTTTAATTGCTTTTGCATGTTCATTATAAAGTGAGCCATCTGTTGGATTCTTTTCGAATTTTGAATTATCAGTAATTTCTACAATAATAGCTCACATGTCTTAAAAATTGTATAGAAACTTTGAAGTATGTGTACTTCCGAGCTACAAAATGAATTGATTTTATTACTTGAATAATAATACTTGAATAATAATACTTTTGAAAGTATTGCAAAGTTACTTCTAAAGAAGTTGTGTTGTGATAAGAAATAAAATTTGCAGATCAGGCGCATTTCCATCTCGGAGGCTACATATTGACTTTAAGTCGAATGAACATAAAATCGATTATCAGTTTACCAAATTAAAAAAAGGAATAGTTTATTATTGAATAATTTTGCTGATGCGAAACGAAAAATACCTAACTAAAAAGACGCAACAAAATCATAAACGAAAAATGTAGTTCTACTTTTCGTTGTGGAGTACAATGTTGGATAAGTGAAATTGAAAATAATTGTAGCAGATTATTTGGAGAGTCTACACTCCACATTCTTTTTTCACACAATTAATTATCTACCCTGAAACCTAGTACGCTGCTGATGCAAAACGAAATTTTTAGTTGGTCTCCAAGAAGATAACGAAATGCTTACGAAACAGAAGCGGACAAATATTCGTTGACAGTTGCACAAATTTAAAAAATTAAAACAATTTCAAATGCAAAATAATCACAAGTAGCCTTTTTGTAATGAAAAAAAACAGTAAAAATAAACACAAATGTCATTTTTTCGCACACAATAAATGGTCTGGGTAGACTTCTCCAAATAATCTGCTACAACAATAATCAATTTCGCTCATCGAATAGCGTACTGCAGAACGAAAAGTAAAGGGTTTTTCAACAGGGACTCTACAAAAGTAGAGCGACAGGGACAGCAAACGATGCCATATTTCTTCCCGCTCATTTGACATTTCTCTTCAGTAAGGTTTGCCATTTCATGATGGAAAGATATACGAGCCAACAACGAGTCGAGATTATTAAAATTTACTACCGAAATTCGGAGTCAGTGGCCTCAACGTAAAGAGCGCTACGTCCAATTTATGGTCGTCATAATCGTCCTAGCAGATCAACAATTGAGCGTCTAGTGGGAAAATTTGAATCTACAGGCACAGTACAAAATGTTCCCGTGCCAGTGAGACAAAGAAGTGCCCGTAGTGTCGAGAATATTGCTGCCGCTGTGGCTTCAGTTGCAGAAAGCCCAAATGTGTCTCTCACACGTCGTTCTCAAGCGTTGGGCATCTCTCTGACGTCGTTGTGGCGAATTTTGCGAAAAGATCTTGGCCTTCATCCTTACAAGATTAAATTGACGCCTGAACTGAAGTCGCTTGACCACCAGAAGCGTCGTATGTTCCTGATTTTGGCTGAGCAACAACTTGAAAATGATTTGGATTTTTATCGAAAAATCATCTTCAGCCATGAGGCTCATTTCTGGCTGAATGGCTTCGTAAATAAACAAAATATGCGGTATTGGTCAGGCAGCAATCCACACGTACTCCATGAGTCATCATTGCATCCCGAAAAAATTACGGTTTGGTGTGGTTTATGTCCCGGCGGCGTCATTGGGCTGTACTTCTTCCGTGATGATCAAGACCGGCACGTTACTGTGAATGGGGATCACTACCGTTCAATGATAACCGAATATTTTTGGCCCCAATCGGATGATATTGACTTGGAGGACATGTGGTTCCAACAGGACGGCGCCACAAGCCACACAGCGAATGTCACCACCAATTTCTAGGAAACCAAGTTTGGAGAACGTGTTATCTCACGAAATGGTCCAGTCGCTTGGCCGCCTCGGTCGTGTGATTTGACGCCGTTAGACTATTTCCTGCAGGGCTACCTCAAGTCTATGGTCTATGCCAACAAGCCAGCGACGATTGATGAACTTCGTACGAATATCGAACGTGAAAATGCAGCAGTATCGGCCGATTTATCCTTGAAAACAGTCAAAAATTGGGTTCAGCATTTAGACTTCTGCAAACGTGCCCGTGGTGGCCATACAAAAGAAATCGAGTTCCAAACATAATGGAATCAAACATACTTTCACAGGAATAAAGAATTTCATTGATATCCAAAACCGTTTTTGTTTTATTTAAAAACACTTTTGTAGCGCTCTTATTGAAAAACCCGATAGAACTAAATTTTTCGTTTATGATTTCGTTGTGTCATTTTTGTATGGGATTCTTCGTTTCACATCAGCAGCGTACTAAGCTTAACCATTAATTGTGTGCGTAAAGTGACATTTGTGGTTTTTTCATATTATTTATTTTTGTCATTTACTTCATTTCAGCATGGATGGTGGTTAGGGTGGTTCAAAAAAACATGCTTTTATATTTTATGACCGGCTAACAACAGAATTTTATTACCTAGGTTATTTGTGTTATCGACTTATCGTCAAAAAAGTTCAATCTCCTAGGTACAATGGAAGTAGGCGGTGCTCAAACGACTTCCTTTTCTTAAATTTTGCACCTTTTCTAAAATGCCCTGTTTAAATGTTGGTTAATACTGCGCTTCCTCAAAATTGTGTTTGATATTTTAGGGGTGATTTTTGGCTTTACTCTATAAACAAAATTTTATAGGGGTGAAATTCTATCTCCCCCTTGAGGAAAGGGAGCAATTTTAGAAAAATTGCCATACAACGAGAAAAAATGATTTTAAATCAACAAAAGCACATACAATAACGTGTTATATTTTGTTGGTAAATATCAAAGAGCTAACAGGTGTCCAAGGCTTTAAGCAACACCTGATAAGGGACATAGACGGATCACTGCTAGTTTCGGATGAGGACCTGCTCAAAAGGTGGAACGAGCACTTTTCTGCAGTTTTAAATCGCGTTTTCACCAGCGAAGTCAACTTAACACCTTGACCCGTCATGAGTGCGACAAAGAGGTCGAATTTGTCTCTTTTAAATTTATTTTTTGGTTCTATGTTCGAAAATAAATTCGAAGTAACTCATCTCACTTCAATAGATAAATCACTTTTGCGAGTGAAGTGAGATGAGTCGGCGAGTCATCTCACTTCACTCCCTTAAATACCTTAATCTCGACACTGAACTACCGGAATACATATGCTTATACTCTCTCATAGGATCATGGATCTCCATCAAATGACAACAAGGATGGAAAAAGAAGCTGAAACCGTCAGGCTTAAGATCCATACGGCAAAAACAAAGAGGATCATCCTGTTGCTTAACGCTTTCCGTGAACTTTTGAGAGTTTGTAACTTATGGACGAAAAAATGACTAAGAATAGTGGGCGGATTTTACTTTAAAAATTTTTTAAATTTTGCCTCCACTCATTATAAGAAAACATGAAAATTTCATCCATATTGGTGCAGCCGTTTCTCAATAAACAAAGATTTAAGAAAAGTAGGCGTGCCACCATCCGTGCAAGGGGTAGGTGGTCGACAACTTAGATTTTAGTTGTATTAATACCCCCGAAACGACCTGCAAAATTTCAGCCTGCCGCTATTTTTTTCTATTTGCAATTAAAATTTAACTGTACTAGAGTGCATTGCGAGTCTAGCAATGCAATTGAACCCTCTCACGCAGCGACGCAGGGGAGTGGGCTGACCAAGAAGAAGAGGAGTCAACACAACTGGGGAGGAGTTGGAGAGAGCTGAGGTACATTTCCAGAAACCGTACACGATAGCATGTAGGAGTAATGGAGTCCCTATGCCCCGCAAGGGGACATAACAGGTCTAAGTAAAAAGTAAGTAAGTAAAGCGAAAAGTAAACAAACGTTGAAATGACTCGACGCGACGTCCTTCTTTTCACCAAAGTCCATATGGACCTGCAAAAAAAAAACGCAGCTGTTATAAGAAATAGTAAAATTTAAATTGGTATAAATGTCAATTTTGAATAAAAGTGACTTTTAAAAAGTGCCATATTAAAACCGTAAGCCATCACTACTTTATTTTGTCGGAGCATGTTTTGAGCATATTCTTGCACCAAAACTAGTTATGTGAAATTTATTAAAAACAAATTAAAAATCTTTAATTTTATGGTTTCTTTTGTTGTTGTTTTGTGTTAATTGTTCGTTAAATTTTTTTCGATACCGATTTTCAGTTGAATTTGGCTTAGTTTCCGAGGTATACCAAAAACCAAGCATAATGAAAAGTGTCCAGTGTGACCATTCTCTCAGAAACGCAAGGGTGAATATTTTTATTTTTAGGAATGCTTATAAGCAAACTAAAAATATTCAATAATAAAAACTCTTGCACGTAATAGTTCCGGTCTATTCAATTACCCATTAGCAAATATTTTTCAATTTGATTTTTATGTATGTATGTACATATATTCCTATTTTATAGAAATTTGAATTCAATCAAAAAATTTAATTTTGACAGAAAATTAAATTCAATTTTCAACTTTGGTTAATAATTGTAGTTTTATCCTTTTAAGCTCATTCACATTACATTTTTCTCTCATTTTAAATATTCTGAAAATAAAATTTAAGTAGAACCTAAATATAATTTCTTATTTAAACTTTGATAGGTGAATATACGCACTACATATATCCATAAATGTAAAAATGACACAAAAAAGGTTTAAAAATGTGATGAAATAAGACAAATTTTTTTAATTTTACTTTTTTTTTGTATTCAGAAGTTTAAAAAATAAGTGCACTTGCAGCAAGTCAGTTTCTCCTATTCCCATTGCAGTTCTTTTAGCTTTTTTTTTAAGGTTGTCCCTGAAACAGGGAGGTTTCCATTCCTAGCCATTTGGAATTTTTCGAATTGCTTGTTTCGTGAAATTTTAGAATTGTTTTTTTTTGTACGGTGTATGTCCTTCAGTATGGAAAGTGGACTCGGAAGTAAACCAAATTTTATGGTCACATTTTTTTCATAACCACTTCCAACTTCATTGATGAACTTTATTTTGTGTGCGAAGGTCAAATGCTCTAATTTCCTTCTTAACTTTCTTCGCGAATTCCTTCTTTTCCAACAAATAAGGAAATTTTGCTCATACAAACTTAAAACTCGTCCAAAACCAAAGTTCAAATCAAAAACATACACAAACTCTAAGCTCAGCAATCCCTCTTCCTCAAAAAAACTTTCGAAACTTATCACGGTAGGCGCTTACCTTTCAAAAAATTGAAACAATAAGGGGTTTCCCGTCAAAAATAACCATAGTAACTATGTAAGTGTTTAAAAAAAAAATAATAAGAGACAAATTTCGAGTTAATGAGACTTTTCGGTATCAACCGAAATTTAAAAACTTCGAAAAACAGAAAAATTCGAGTAACCGAAGTTCGAATTATGGAGGGCAAATCACATGAAAATAAAGTTGAAAAGCCAAACTTCTCAATAAAATTTTGAGTAATAGAGAAATTGAAATTAAAGAAGTTCGAATTATGGAAGTTCGACTGTATTCGCCGCGTTATTGCCGAAATACGGCCACCAAATGTTGGAAAAAGTCATCGAAAATTGGACCTACAGATAAGACAGGGGCGTTTTCCTTTTTTAATTCAGTCATTTTATTCTGAGCTCATAGAGCGCACTCTGAACACACTCAGAACAAAAAAAGAAACACGAATTTTTGGCCCTGAACGCTCAGGGCTAAAAAAGAAACACAAGTTTTTGTTTGACAGATCGGGCTCTACTCTGAACTAAAAAAGAAAAACGCCCAATGTCCAAGTCAGTCGTGGCTGTTATATGCCAAAAATCATATTTAAATTATAATTCCAGTTATCTTTCGAATATGTCAATTTAAAAAAAAACACCATTTGTAATTTAAAATAAACACCAAAATCATAATCAATGCCGTCATGCTGGATAAAAAATTCTAAACGTGTGTTAACGTACGGATAACTTTAACTCGTAAGATTCTACGTATAATGAACGGATAATAATAAGAAAAGTTATCAAACGGACAAGTTGTCTATCCGTGTGCTAGTTCACACGTGTATTAGGGATCGGAGTTTTTATTAATACTGCTGTAAAATATACATATGTTGTTAATGTAATGTTTAAATCAATCGTGTTGACATTTTTGTATTGGTTTTGGTTGTCCTAGTATTTTTATAATTTGGTGTTATCTGACACAAAATATATATATTTAGTCTTAATAAAGTCTCAAAAAATGTGCAAGGATTACAAAATATATAAATAAATAACTTTTAATTTGTTTGTATTAGTTTAGTAAAGAAGATCTTGTTTAACAAAAAAATCATTTTAGAAAATAAAAATAAAATTAAATAAATTAAAACATTAAAATATTAAGTAAATTGTAAAATCGCTCATAATCATTGGTATATGGTTAAAAAACTTAAATTTAATTGTTTTTAAATAACATTTGAATAAAAAATAAAACATTTTGATAAAACAAAAACTGCTGAAGATCGAGAGAAAAAAGGTAAAATATTATTTTATTAAACAACTTTACAAAATCTAAATAAATTACAATTTTTATTTTTAAAGAAACAATTAATCAATCAGTATCAACAAAAAAAATATGAATAACTAAGCGAGAGAAAAAAAAATAAATATGAAAAGCGTAAAATTCCCATACAAATTTTTAGGGTCACGGTTTAATGACCTGGGAAGAAATTTGTATTGGTCAATAATTGTTTCTTATGACATAAACTTTCTATTTATGAGGTGTGCTTTCTCAAAATTCGAGTTTGGGAAATAACGGACACCCTTATGTATATGTAATGTCCCTTAGCTCTTTTTAAATGTGATTAATTTCAACAAAAAAATTATGTATCTTAATGGAATTTTCCTACTTTATCTTCTAAGTAATCCAGTACCTACTGCAAGCAAATTTAGTTATAGTAATCCAGAGCCAAAATGCAAAATCTTTTTCCGGTTTTAAATGTAATTACATCCATATGAATGAATTTGTTTAGAAACTCTAATATGAATGTAGTAACTTCAAGCTTCAACCTTAAAACCCCTATCCATCACTTTTATGGAAATATATGAAAAACTTTGGGTTCTTTATTTCCATTAAAAATAAAGTTGCTCAAACTCAGGCTGCTTTCCTCACCCTCACAGTAACCTCTGGACACCGGATGTGAAACAAAAGACAACATATTAGTCTTGAAACATTAATCTTGATCATGATTGTTTTTGCACTCACATAACTGGTCTTAGTATAAGCTACGTGTTATTATAAGGACAGGCGTACATCTTATTTTAGGCGGCCTTTAGCTGAAGGATTGAAAATCGATTTATTTTTTTAACAAACCAAGAGGTAGAACTGTATATTATGAAATCAGTTTATGTATTATGTTTGATAACTTTTAATTTAAAAAATAACTCAATTTATGTATCTATATTTCTTTTTTTTTAAGAAAATAAATATTGAAATAAATTTAGTTATTGATAAAAATGCTAGAAGACTTTTTGTGACTTTCTTTGTGTTTATTATATTTTTATTTAATGGAAGAGTTTAGACAAAACCTATAATATGTAAAAGCACCTCGAATTTGTGTGTTTGAACATTATATCGATTGGTATTATTACATAAGAACAGTTCCCAAAATTCAATGCTACCCTTTATACTACAAGTTTCATCAAACCAAAACATTTGAAGTAGATGACAAGTTTGAGAGATGTAAAAGGAGAAGCTCCTGGGCTTAAAGGTTATCTATATTTATAGAACCAAAAAGTTTGTATTGTTCTTTAAGATTCCGTGACGATTATTTAGTTGTTGAAACAATATTGTTCTATAGAGATCTGTTTGACTTTATATCACGAACGAGTTGTGATACTGTACCTTACCAAACGTGTCGAATCTATTAACGGTTAACTTGAAGATTTATTATAGGTAGAAATAGAAGTTTAATATTAGAAACCATTAAATAAAACAACAAAAAAGATGGTAAGAAGGGGAACTATTGATGAAAACGATTTCGTGTGGCTTATTTCTGTTTAAGTGATTGATGGCATGAAAAAAAGACATTGTCACGCGTTCATTTATCAAAATTTGAATCAAATAACTGTCAGTATTTTTCTTGGTAAAGATGAGTGGACTTTCTGACACAGGAAATGATTTTAATTGAATTTTAATACCTTAATTTATGGAAAAGGCAGGCACAGAATTGTGGAAAATTTTTAAGCAGAAGCTTCCTTAAGAATAATCTGTTTATCAAATATGCGCTCATGTGGGAATATATGTTTGAATAAAAATGATACTGCAAGGCTGATTAACTGTCATAGAAATCATTGTCAAGTTTTAATCAATTATTCGCGATATCAGTTAAGTCTATATTTTTGTTCGTATTTGGTTATCATTATACACTCAGAGAAAAATCTGGTATAATTAACTTCAGGTTTCTGATTTTCAGGTTGTTATTTTGTCGTGAAACACGGTAGATCAGGTTAACTGTTAACCAGATAAAAGTAAATAGAATAAATTTGGTGGCACAACAGCTCGTGGAGAGCCAGGGCCTAGTGACTCACAACTCTCAACTATTCCTGTGTCCGTTCCTTGCAAAGATTCAGTACCTCGGAAAAACATTTTTGTTTGTTTTTTTTTAAGGTGGCAGTGGCTGGGTATCGACCCCACACATTCGGCATGCCAGTCCAACGCACTAACCCTCATGCCACAAGGTACTACTGTTAACCAGATACTAAATTTTAATAATGTCGTGCTAAATCAACGCAGATTGTAGATAAAATCTGCATATCATCTTGTAATTTTAACACTGCTTTAAAATACCAAAATTGTAAATTTTACAGGAAAACCTAATTAGTCTTACCTAAAATTCTGGTTAATTTTACATGAAAATCAAGTCCACTTAACATGACTCAATTTTCAATTTTAATGTCTAGTTAATATTACATGATTTAATGTTGAATCAACTCTGTATCAGGTACATGATTATATCTTGCAACAAACTTTATGTACGTTTATCTATAGAAAATTACCTCATTTACCTGTTTTTAACTTCATTTTCATTAGAGCCGAAATAAGGTAATTTCGTAAATCACAGAAAGTGTTTTCATTTGTAATTTGGTAATTTCGTTTGACAGCTCCTTTCATTTTTGAATTTCAACTGGCTGTTAAACGCTTTTTGTTGTTGGTTTTTTCTTCATACTTCCATTGAGCTTTGACATTTTCATACAAAACCTTTTCAGAACTCTTAAAACTGTGGCCAATTGGGTGTGTTCAATAGGTTTTAAATTAATTTTCAACCTAATTTCGCGCAAATTTGGTTAAAATTCTTTCATTTCGAAATGTGAACTTGTAAGGGAAATGAGATAATTTCAAATCGAATTTGGAAATTTTGATGAAAACGTAGTATAAAACTATTTTTATTTTATAAAACTTCCCGTTTTCGAGATATTTGTCAAAAACCAATTTTCGTGTCGTGAATTCTGATTCCTTATAACTGACTTGGTGGTCATTGGATTTTTGAATCAAATTATAAAGTAACATCAATCCCAACGTGCATACCAAAAATCAGCCTGTTACAATTGTTTCCTTTCTTTGGTCTACTAGTACGTCCAGCCCTCGAAGCTCGAGAGCTAATAACATTATTTGTCAATAAAAGCTGTCTTTAGCGTAGAGAAAAACTAATACCTCGTTTATATGGAGAATTAAATCCGAATTGAATCAGGATTTGGGTCCATGTTTAGGACTTGTAGCTTGGCGAGCTGGATCGAATCGAGAATAGAAAGTATATACCTAGATCGAAGGATTAAAGAACCGATATTTCAGGTGCGTAATTGTGTATTTTGTTTCTAGACTGTTGTATGTACTATTATTTTGGTTGATTTGTTACTTGTGGTCGAAATTTTTACTAACAACGTCGCACCTACACATGAAATCAAGACTTTCACTTCAATTCCATTTAAATTCAATCTTTCGATCTGGAATTGTCATAAGCCTGGGTTAAAATTTCGATGCGGATTGAATCCGATATTTCGATCCGCTCATGAAAACGTGGTATGAGCTACTTATTTTTATTTTCTGCAGCACTGAACGCTGTCATCAGACATTCCAGTAAGCTTTCCAGTTAGTGCTGGAAAATTGGTTGGTTGGTGGGTGGAAAAAATCGAAACGTCACATTTAGGTTACGACAAATAAGAACAAATAATTACGCGGTCACGCCTTCGCTCTTGCTCGCACTTATTGGGAAATTTTATTTTACTGTTTTTTTAGTTTTTGTTCCAACGATATATAATTTATATGATTTCGGGTTTTGTAGACCGCGCAAATTGTACCACAAAATTCGTGTTTGCCGTTTTATTATATGATGATTTTTATTTATGTCTATTCTTACTGTGATTTGTATTCCCAAGTTTTTGAGATCGAGGTGAAACCGAAACTGAACAGGGACGTTAGCAAAGGCAAGCAAATCGAGACTTTTAACGTCTCATGTAAAGCCCCTGTGTGTGACCCACTTCGTCATTATCAGTGCCGGATTTAACTTTGTTGGGGCCTAGGCCTATAGAGTAAATGTTTCTCTAGTTTGTATTTCCTTGGCCTCCCAAAAAAAATTAAATCGGAAAAATAGAAGGAAAGACTAATTTTGAGTCATGAACGACATGAACGATTGAAATACTTCGAAATAAGTTAAATCAAAATTGGGAAACTTATTTTTGAAAAAAAAAAATTTTTTAAATGCAATAAGTCTATTTTGTACAGCCAAATTCTACACAATTCTGCCAAAATTAGCCCAGAGCTATTCGTGTATACAATAAATGTGAAGTTTTTTTTTGCGGAAGAGGACGCTCAAGAGAGTGTACAAATTTCCCCTTCCTGACAATTTTTGAAAAATTCTACTTTAAAAGTTAATTTGGGCAGAGTTTGTCAGTTCTGTGTTCTGTCAGTTGAAAATGACAACAGAAAAATGTTTGTATTTTTTCTTGAACTATTAAATAAGAAGAAAAAATTACCAAAATATGAATTTCTTGTTTATTGGATTTTTGTTGGTGCCCCCAGTGTCGTGATGCCCTAGGCCTGGGCCAAGTCGGCCTTATGAGAAATACAAGGCTGTTCGTTACATAACGATTGATTTAAATCTCAAGTTCAATTATTTTTTCGTATTAATTCAAAGCTTTTAATTCCTATATTTAAAGTAATATTAAAGTTATTGGACTTTGATTGTGAAAATAATTACAACATTTTCGAGTTTGGCGATATTTTTACTTAATTTCAAATAAAAACCTTTGAAATTCAAGGATATCAAAGTTGTCTTAGCTTGACCAACAAATATTTATTAATCTATTTTTAAATCCTATATAAAAATATTTATCTATTAAGTTAATATGCCTCTAAGATTAAATTATATATGTACAATTCATTATGAAATTAATTTGTTAATAGTTTCGACTCTTAAATGTCCCTCAACATTAAAACAATCCTAAAACACGATGCCACGCCGGCCGTCTTGACTGATGGCAATCAAATATGCCCAAAAAAACAGATTGTTTCCGACTTTTTTTTCTTTTTTCTTGTTTTAGTTTAATTACTACTTACGAACTTCCTACGAGGGTATTTTGTACAAGATTAAGTGGATTTTCCAATACTTATATCCTCGTTTAACATCCTGGATTGCGGGATGCCAATGTCTTGAGAAAAACTTTTGCCATAAGACTCCATCTACTTTGTGTGAGTTTTTGGTTAATATAGGCGCTACAAATATCCTTAAGCATGGAATGAAAATTCGTTCGGGTGTCGCAAACCGATTTTTTCTTATATAAAAGTTTGGAAATTGCTTTACGAATATGTATACATTATATCTGTGTTTATACATTTTTGTGTTAAGAAAATAATAATGGGAGGAATAACAGGAAGTAAAAGCTAGATGATTATTGAATATTTATGCGAAAGCACATCAAGCGAAGCATTTTCAGGAATGTAACAAGATTATCGTATATGTAAATTGGGATTATGGATTGTAAAATTTGATGATGATTCGCTTAAATTTATTTTGTCTTGGGGAAGAGGAATATCAAATCAATGGAGTTTAAAAAAACAGTTCCCCTTCTTTTATTTAACCACGACAAAGTTAATTTGATGAGAATAGTTAGTTAAGTGTAAAAAAGATACGCGGGAACAGCAGTAAGCTTATTTAAGTTAGATTCTTTCAAATCATTAATTTCGGTCACTTCAATTCTCAAACAATTTTTCGATCATTTATTCCACATTGGGAACTAATTCCGCTCAGTATCAAGCGTAACCGACGCTAGAGCACTCTATATTTTGGAAGTTGGTTTGGGTGAGGTCACATTTCACTTGTTTGTCCCACTTTATGTGTAGCTTCTTTTGTGATTTTAATACTTACCGAAAGGATGGTCTTTTGAACATGATGAATCAGACTGGAAGAGGTGTTCATATAGCGGCACACTTTAGTTTTTGACAGTCCTCTTTTTGTCATCCCAAACTCCGATAATATCGAATTGATCTGTGATCAATATCAAACAAAAAAGTATTTTTGTTTCTTGCTGCTATTTGAGACCTTATAGCCCAGCTATCAACATTTTATTAATGCAATTGACTTTTTGTGAGAAACTATGGAAGTGCACAATAGCTTTTTGGTCTTGGTTGATTTTAATCGTCCTAACTGAAGATAACTCTAACTTTGTTGCTGGAAATGCAACAACGGAAAAACATCTCTGATTCCGGTCTATTTCATTTTAGCGATATTAAAAACTACCTGATTAGACAACTAGATCTCTGGAGCGTGGAATATCCTCTCGAAAGCTCTGAACATACATATCTCAAAGGTAAGTTCACGGAGATGAGAAAACCATTTTTAGACGTAGAAGGCGCTTGCAATAACGTGCTTACCGAATCCATTCTTGAGTCACTCGTTGACTTTGGTGTAGAAGACTTCATCAGAGATTAGATTGTTTACATCAATGTGGAAGGATTCTTTCATCATTCCAATTCACAAAAAAGGTTGTTAAGCAAATGTTGCAATCTATTATAGACCAATCACCAAATTATCATGCAATCATAAACTATTAGAAGGTATCGTCTTCGACAATGTAGATTGTCATTGCAAGTCATTATTTTCCACCAAACAGCAGGGGTTTCTCAGTTCCTCAAAGGTTAATCTACGACCACCAACAAAACAGAATTTATTTCTTATACTATAAATGCAATAGAAAATAAAACGAAGTTGATTTCATTGCCATTGACTTTACCAAGGCATTTGACAAAATTTAACACCAAATTATTTAGTTCAATTTAACGGCTCTCGGATTTCTTCCTGGTTTCGTTCAATGGATTGAATCTTACTTATTAGATCGTAAATATAGGGTCTTATTTAGATCTACAATATCACATCCTTTCATTGCAAAATCAGGAGTCCCACAGGGTGGTCATCTGGGCCCGTTTATTTTTATTCGAACGATCAATGACGTGGAAAATTCTCCGGGTGATTTTTGGTCCCGTCTGCATAGATGAGGAATGGAGAAGAAGATACAGCCACGAACTGTACGGGCTGTACAGTGACACCGACCTAGCCAGTAAAGTGAAAAGCCAACGACTGAGATGCCTGGGTCACCTAGAGCGAATGGACAACATTGCTCCGGCCCGAAAAGTCTTTGAATCCAGCCCCTTGGGACGGTGAACTAGAGGAAGACAGCACAAGAGGTGGCGCATGCAAGTGGAAGAGGACCTCAACCAACTTGGCGTGCGAAACTGGAGACAGCTAGCTAGAAACCGAGCCGGCTGGAAAAAGCTTGTTGGTTGAGGCCCTGGTCCACCCCGAACTGTAGCACCACCTTAAGTAAGTAATAAAAGATCAATGACGTGAAATCTGTAATAAAGCACTCGGAAATTACCCTTCTTTCGCAGATGACATGAAGATCCTTAAGCTAGGACCGCACTTGCAATTTTCTGTCGTTGCAACTAATATAAACATGATTTCTTGGTATTTTGTGCGTTCACTATCATTCAATCTCATGTGTTCTAATTTTTGCGACTGAATAATCACACAACAGAAAATTGCAAACGCGTTCCTATAGCTCTAGAGTAATTTCTTCACCTAATGATTCTTTTCAGATCCCATTTAGACAACATAGCAGCTATTGATCTAACTCTGCTCTTGCCCTTAGTTTTGTAAAGCGTTGGTCTATAAGGCGTTTTCAGATCCTTATGTAAAAAAATCTCTTTATACAACTTCGTACGACCATTAGGTAATTGAATATTCAAGCCAAGTATGGTTCTCTTACCATCAAGTTCATGTCAAAAGAATCAAAGCAATACAACGTAAACTTCTACGATTTACTATTAGGGGACTCTCATGGGTTGATAATTTCAGCTTGCCCTCTTATCAAGATCGGTAACTGCTGATTAACCTACAACCTCTGGAAAAACGTCGTGAAGTAGCAGACAATTTTTGTGAATCATATTTTATCTGGTGTAACTGATTTATCTGCCATTCTTGAGGTCTTGATGAAATGAGTATAAACATCAACTCACATTCCTTAAGATCAAAACCCCAGTTCCATCTAGCTCCTCACAGAACTGATTATGGTAGAAATGAACCCATAAGTTGGGAGAAGTTGATTTCAATTTTAATCTCTTCGACTATAATAAAAAACTTCTTAATGGTTTCTTCTTTAATTAGTCGAATAATAAAGTAAAGTATGAATACCTGCATTATAAACATAACTTAGAAAAACTGAAACTATTAACTCTACTTACTTAACAAATGCCATGGCATGCTGTTGAATTTCTAGCTATAATTTTAAATTTTGAATTTTATACTAACGTTTAATTTAGCTTTTTTGACTTTTTAACTAGCGATCTGCTTTTGCATTATCTTTTTCTTATATTAATTTTTATTTAAATAATTTTTTTTTTGTATGTATAGGAAGCTATATTCATTTTTGTTTTTTCATTTTTGTAACTGCTTGCATTAAGCAAACCCAACCTCTCATCTCTCGGTAATAATTTAATTCGCATCTCCTTTAAAAAAAAGCCATTAGCTGCTTTTTGTATCTCCAGGTCTGAGTCGAGGTTATCTTTTTACACGTATTACAAAAACAACATGGGACCCAGTTCTCTATCGAGGTTTATTTTAATAACCAAGATACAAGTTTTCACTCGGACCGGCAGCAGTGCACTGCAGTGTTAAGATAAAAGACAGACTTTGTGATAGTAAAACGCGGCTAACATAACATATTGACTATCTTTATTTCTTGCAATTTACATATATTTTAGTACGTATAAGTGCCGATATGACTTGCAATCTAAAACCTAAATTGCCGTCGTACTCGATATAAATGGACCCCAGCGCGTGTGTGGTACCTCGGGGGGAGGAGGAGAGAGACTCCAATCCGAGTATCCGAATTAATACTGCGAGTGAGTATCCCTTTTGCCATGATGGAAGTGGATCTTATTTTAGGCGTTCGTCGAATTCGATAGAAAACTCTATGGGTCCCCACCATTCATGGCAAATATTAATACGAAAAAATCCAAGAGCGTTAGTTATTTTTGCTTATTCAATACCTATGGGGTCCCTTCGGCTGTAATCTAAGAATCTTCTGCCAGGAGCATTAGCATGAAGCTCAAACAAACTACCTTATTAATGCTCTAGCTTTTGAATCGATGAATTCGTTTATGTTATGCCTTGCCTGGCTGTATGTGATTTACACTCTGAAAAGCTCATCAACATAGAAGGGACTAAATAAATTTCTCTCTTTCAATTGACCGTCTATAAAGTTCATATCTCAGTAAAGGAGAACTGAGATGACACAGCAAAAATATTTTGTTTTACCCTAGTTTCACGCTACAGATATACTAAGACCATCACCGATGGCACTTTCGCTTTATTTAATTAAGACAATTGAATAAGCTGTTAACTTTTTTGAAGGAAGAGTTTAACATTTTGTTGAATTTTGATTTCAAATTTAATTTGAGGCTCGTTGAATGTTGCTGTTTTAATTAAATAACCATGTAATCCCCAAAATGTTGACACAATAATATCACAATTATAAATGTACCAGTATATATAGCTATCATTGAGAACAATAATTGAAAACTGTACCGAAAGATTTTGAGACAAAAAATTGATGAAATTACTAAATATTTTGAAATTACTAAAATCATCTCAAACTTTTCTCTAGAAATTGCGTTGAACATGGTCTTCCGACTGTGAACAACAAAATTGATAACATCGTTTTCTTCCTTGTGAAAGATATTTGTTGGTTTCATTTTCTGTTCTTATTTCTCAGTATTTTTTTAATATTGTAACTCTAAACTTAAAACTGCTTCTCGTATAGCTAAATAGTCCCTTTAACTTAAAACTATTTTCAATTATTCTACTTTCCCAATGATCCACTGATTTCCGATTCAACGATTGTTTTCAATAATAGCTTTAAATGGCCTTGAAATAATGTTAACAGTGTGGGAGCGAAACAAGAATTTAAAATTTTAAAATTACTGTCTGTGTTTGGTTTTTGAGGCAATTTAGGACAGATTCCAATGGATATAGCCTTGACCGGCCTGTAGTCTCTCTAACAACAGGAGCCGTTTTTAAGAAAAAAATATGTATCTGAACGGTGTTTTAACACTTGTATGGGAGGTACCGTTATTTTCTCATAAAAGTAAATTTTCTTTGTTAAAATATTTAAAAGAGTGTAAGAAAGAAACCTTAAAAGTTGTCTGGAGTAAAATGGTGATTTCATGAAAAAGATTGTGAAACGTGTACTTGTCCGATCAAGACGATTAAGGTATCTATGGACAAAAAACTTATTCTCTATGACGTTATTGGAAAAAAATGATTTTGTGCTCTTTTATTTAATAAAATCTTTTAAGAAAACGAGAAAATGGCGCAAGGCTAATGTAGCTAAATTTTTAGTTTTTTTTTTGCAAAAAAATGTTTAATAACATAATATTCAATATATTAATTAGGAGACTATTAAAAAAGATTTTTAAATTTGTAGCTGATAAAATTTTTAATAATACGAAATAAAAATGCTTAAAAATTAAAAAAAAGCATTTCTGTTAATTGTTAATCCTATTCTTCCTTCAAGCCTAGTACGCCAGTAGTAGCCAAGCCTAAATTAATCCTAGCATTTTAGCCGAGAGGTACGCAGCTCCAGCTAAAAAATCAAATTTTCGTTTCTTACTGTACGGTGCTATCTGTCAGAATTTAGCGCGTGAAATAATTGTTAGGTACATTAATTCCTGAGCTAAATTGTGGCAGGTTTTTTATTTGTTAGATTTATGTGAGCTTTACATTGTGAAATGAAAATCGAGAACGAGAAATATTCAAAGACAAACGATATATTAATGCCAAAGGAAAAAATCTATTTTATTTGGTTACATTCTCTTAAAATATTGAAATAAAATTCTTTGAAATTTCCTAAATATAATTTCTTTTTAGCGAACAGCTGTTTTTTGAATTGTAATCTCCACAAAAAGCTTATGTCAAAATTTAGCTAGGAGTTTAGCTGGTGTTTGGAGAGAAAAGTGGGAGCGAAATTTTAGCTCGATCTGCGTACTAGGCTTCAGTTCAAAATATTTTTGATGTGCTAGTTTTTGATAGTTTTATAAATAATTGCTTTTGTATACATCAAAACATTCGTAGTTTCAGAAAATCAATTTGGTTTTCGTTCAGACAAATCAACCAAAGATGCAATTCTTAGGCTATGCACACAGCCTTATGGCAGCTTAAATAATATGAAATCAACAATGGCTCTCTTCATAGATATGACAAAAGCATTTGATATGGTTGACCATGGCTTGCTATTAGGTAAGTTGTATAATGCCGGATTCAGGGGAATCATTTTTCAATGGTTAAAATCTTACTTATGAGGAAGATTTCAAAAGGTTATTATAAACGGAACACAAAGTGAAGCTCGTTTTTAAAAAATGGAGTACCACAGGGATCTGTACTCGGTCCTCTCTTTTTCCTTGTATATACTAACTCAATTTTTAAACTTCGATTAAATGGCCTTTCGACGGTGTTTGCAGATGATATATCATTTATTATTTATAAAGGGTGATTTTTTAGCTGGTTTGGTTTTGGCAACACTGGTTTTGACAGCTGACGTGTGTTTAGTACCTTGTGTCACTGTCAAACAGCTTCAGTTTGGTTTGCAATTTAACCATGGATCGTCTTACAAATGAACAACGCTTGCAAATTATTGAATTTTACTATCAAAATTCGTGCTCGGTTCGAAATGTTCATCGCGCGCTGCTTCCATTTTATGGTCGGCATTCTCGACCTTCTGAGCAGTCTATTCGGAAGATTGTGACCAAATTTCGCACCAAATTTACTTTGTTGGACATTAAACCACCAACACGTTTACGTACTGTGCGTAGTGAAGAAAATATTGCGGCCGTATCAGCTAGTGTGACAGAAGACCGCGAAATGTCGATTCGGCGCCGTTCCCAGCAGTTGGGCCTTTGTTACAGCACTACGTGGAAAATTTTGCGGAAGGATTTGGGCGTAAAGCCTTTTAAGATACAGCTGGTGCAAGAATTAAAGCCAGCCGACCTACCACAACGCCGAATTTTCGGTGAATGGGCTCTTGGAAAGCTGGCCGAGGATCCGCTTTTTTATGGAAAAATTGTGTTCAGCGATGAGGCTCAGTTTTGGTTGAATGGGTACGTAAATAAGCATAATTGCCGCATTTGGAGTGAAGATCAGCCAGAAGCATTGCAACAGCTACCAATGCATCCCGAAAAAGCCACTGTTTGGTGCGGTTTATGGGCCGGCGGCATTATTGGGCCATATTTCTTCAAAGATGATGCGAATCGCAGCGTTACTGTCAATGGTGAACGCTACCGAGCGATGATAACAAACTTTTTTTTGCCCGAAATGGAAGTTCTTGACTTGCATGATATGTGGTTTCAACAAGACGGTGCTACATGCCACACAGCACGCGAAACAATGGCGCAATTGCGAGGCGAGTTTGGTGAACAGTTAATTTCACGTTTCGGGCGGGTCAATTGGCCGCCTAGATCGTGCGATTTGACACCATTAGATTATTTTTTGTGGGGATATGTCAAGGCTAATGTCTATAGGGACAAGCCCGCTTCGATTCACGCACTGGAAGCCAACATCCATGCATTCATTCGTGAGATACCGGCCGATATGTGTGAAAGAGTATGCCAAAATTGGACTCAGCGGATGGGCTACCTGAGACGCAGCCGCGGTCAACATTTGCATGAAATTATCTTTAAACATTAAATTGCAAGGTTCAAACTATCGATTCAAATAAATATATCATTCATTTTTTTGAATTTTTTGTGTTTTTTTTTTTTAGGTTCTAAACCTCTTAAAAAATCACCCGTTACCTTGGTTTTCAAACCATAAGTTAATATTAAGTATAGAAACCTAACTCATGGCTTTTAAAACATCTGGCCATCGAGTCTGTAATTACAATTTGTTTTTTCAGTTTAAAATTTTAGGCAATTTAGCTTTCCCATTCTAATTGTGGTAAACCTAATTTCCAACATAAATATTCTTGTTCTGATTCTTTTTTCAAAATTGACTCAGTGAATAATTTTAAATATTCAGGTGTTGTTACAGTTGATTCTAACCTTAATTGGGAAGACCATAGTATCAACATCAAAAATCATTTGATGCTCATATCGCGAAAAATGTATCTTTTAAAACATTTCTGCTCTTAAAAGGTTTCAACTTCAATTTATTATGGTCTTGCGCACTCTAAACTACAATATGGATTATCTAGCTGGAGTGGTTCCTATGCAAATACTTTTAGGGCCATCTGCTGATACGAAACTTAAATAACTTAAGTAGAACATAAGCCCTTATGTGACAGTTTACACAAAGGAAAAAGTAGAACATAAGCTTTTAAGTACAACATAAATCCTTAAGTTTCGTATCAGCAAACGGGTCTTAGACCTATATTGATTGCTCAAAAACACCTCATTCGAATTATTTGCAACAAAAATCGTTATACTGCAAGTTGGCCTTTATACAAGGAATTGCGAATTCTACCTATGAGGCATCTTTATATTTGTAAAGTACTAAAAGAATTTTTCAAGCAAAGCGGTAATATTCCTAGCAGAAACTCGCAGTTATATAATCTTAGAATTAACAACATGCACCTTGTCAACGAACCCGCAGGCTACAAAACTCATTTTTCTAACTTTTATACTGCCTCAGCACCAAAGTCATTTAATTAATTACCTCTGTCTGTCAGAACAATTTAAAACTTAAATTCTTTCTTAAAAAGAATAAAAGACTGGCTTTATACAATTGGCTATTGATAGCTATTTTTGAATTTTGTATCATAATTTTACAATCATAAAAAAATATGTTATTTTTCTGTTATTTTTATTTTTTTTCCTCAATTTTTTGATGAATTATCTACCTCTTACTCTTTTTAATAAATCATTAAAATTATCTTTGTAATATTTACTTTTTGATTAGCTTTATGAATTTTTGTTTATTATTTATATTGCTGATTGTCACCACACAACAGTTTTTTAGCTTTTGTAAATTCAACTCACTAATGTACGTATCATTCAACACTAACTTACAAGTTAAAGAATGATAGCTATTATTCCTGTTTACACTTGCGATTGTATTAGTTTTCAGTCGAAATGAAAAAAAATTAATGAATAAAATTTTTCTTAATCTTAATCTTCATCTTTAATCAAAGCCCTTTGAGTTATTTTTTTTTACGAATACATAACTAGCCATATCTCTTATATTGCGAGGAGATACACGAGGATACTTCTCACTAGCTGTGTCACTGCCTTGCGCTTTACTATCTGAGAAATGGGCTCCTTGGGAGACACTTCTTTAGCGACTTTGAAGAACTCTTTGACATTTCAAGCAAAAATCTGTTGAAATTCATTTACTCTACCAAATGGCTTGAAACTTTTTAATCACCCGACCACGAAATTGGAAACTTCTCCAACCACTAACGAACGGACACATACAATAACCACTGACCTATCAAACACATACATCAGACGTTGCATGGAGTCACTGCTCCTACGGGCCTGGTGGGGGGATGATTTTTTAAGTGGAGGTAAAGGAAAGACCACACCACACCCCTCATCCAGGTGATTGTGTAACGACAGACATTTCTTCAATGACTAAGAAATTCCCATTTTCCAATTCAGGCTATAGCCTACTGAAACTCCTCAACACCCGCTACCCAACTGTCAGCCCATTAACCTGACCTAATCTACGAGTAATATCGCAAGTAAAAGAAGCGAGACATCGGGCAGGGCCTAAGTCTAGCGCTGCTGACAACTAATAATCATTTAACATAATTTTACCTGTATGTATATATGTATGTATATATGTATAAATAATATATATATATATATATGTATAAATAAATAAATATTTACCTAAGTATAAAAACTAACTCCTATTTGTTTTATTAAAAGAATGCATTTCACTCCTATTTAATTTTGCTTGCAATTACACAAGTAGAAATTGTGAGCTACTTGAGCTATTTATGAGATTGTCATGCCGATAGCCTGTATTCGATTCCTACCCTAACCTCTTAAACCAAAAAACAGAAATTTTTTTCTAGGTAATGCCTCTTGCGAGGAACTGACAAATCCTCAAGGAGTTTACTTTTCATAAAAGCTGCTTCTCATCAAGCCGTTCGGATTTTCAGAGTTCGGAAATGTAAGTACCCTCCATTTCTGCCCAACAACACGCACATTCCTGTGTGTGTTGAGAGTTGTAAGTCACTAGGCCTCACAGTACACATTTATATGTGTGATACTGTGATATGTGTGTTTTATGTACTGTCACTAGGCCCTGGTTCTTAACGAGCTGTTGTGCACTGCACCAAATGAACATATTTATTTTTATTTATTTATCAGAATGCCTGTCTATTAAATTTAATATTCTAAGTTTGCTGAGAGTTGATGACTTTGACTTTTGAACTTCAGATTGCCATTTTGATGATCAAAGGTATGGTCTAAATGAGATAAGAAATGCTTCCGTGTTTCGTCTTAAAGGTATTGCTTGAGGGTATAAATATAAATCCTTGATAGAAAATGTCAACGGAAAGTAAGAAATGAGGGTTAGCGGTAGGAATCTTGGAATGGAGGTAGATAAGTGTGTATTTCATTAAGGAATAACTTTATTAATACGACGTATACGCAATTTCTGGCTATATCTAATTTATTATTATCAGTCATGTAACCAGGAGCAAAGTACGAATTATAATGTAGTTTGTTTTTGTAAGGAAGAATTATCTCTCTCTCTTAATGAAAGTGACATCATTATGTTTTATTTATGTTCAAAAAATATATCTTTCTATTATTTATATTTTATATGATTCATATAAATTGTTAAGAAATAAGAAGTAAAAAGCAAACTCAATTAGCATTAATTTTTCTTGTTTAAAAGATGTTGTTTTTATATTTTTTTTACATAACACCGACAAATTATTCCCATTTCAAATTTCAATACAATTGTATATGAATCGACTAATTCTCAAGAGTGTTTGCAAGAGCCTCTACTTTTCTTTTTAACTCCACGTTTCTAAAGCTAATTTGTAAAATGCATTTAGGTAGTTTCTTTTTTCTGTTTGAATGACTTTTAGAGAACTTAGTGCATTTCTGTATCCGTTTCTATCATTTTATGTTGATATTTCTCATCCTCTGGGAAATGTTGCAGACGTAATTATAAATGAACGCGAAGCTCTTCATTTTACAAAAGCAAACTAAAGCCATTTAATTAAAACAAGAGCAATCATATTCCATTCTTATAGATACAAAGAAAGAATTATTGTGACTGTTTAATATTATTTAAGATAATTACAAAAAAATAACTAAATGTTTCTACTGAAGTTAAATAAACGCAAGGATGCATTCCCTTGGAAATGGTGAATGCACTAATTTGATTAATTCAGTTCAGAGTTCAGTTCACTTCTTCCTCTTTTCTTTAAGAAATATATACTTATATACAAGAATCTAAAAATTGGGAAGATTCAATATAAGACGTGGATCATCGTTGAACCGTTTAATCTTTCTTTAGAAAAGCAGTTTGGGAGCTAATGTATCTTGAAAACATTATCTTCTTGATACGAGGAAATCGCATTAGTTATTGACACTAATATGAGTTTCTATTAAAACTTCTTATCGAATCAATGATAAGATGTAATGAGCAGTGTAGTATCGTGAACATTAAAATTCCCTTGATATTTAATAAATTAGAAAGTAACGAAGCAAGACCAGAATCATATAATGGGATAAGTAGTAGCAGTGGCAGCATATAAAAAAGCATATTCCGATAGATGTAATTATTAAGATGTTTTCATCTACTGACATGTGTTTGCTTTTTGTTATCGTGAACGAATTAAGTCATCTCCCATCACTGCAAATGAAATACCCTGAGTTTTCAATGTCTTTCTAGCTTCTTTTAATAAACCTTTTTTAAATAAGATTATTGAAAATCATTACAGCTTAAGTATTGATGTACCTTTTTATGAAACCGAATGAACAAATTCACTTCTAACTAAAAAAACAAACAGGATAACGGAGAAGAGAAAATTACGCGGTTAAAATGATGTTTTTATACTTTTTTTTTATAATTACATACTGGCATATTCTAAAAGTACTTAAGTTTAAAGCAACTTGAACATATGAGCTACTGTACGTGCATTTTATTTTTAAAAAATCTGAATTTCTTTCATATCCATGTTCAAGAGTGATGACGGTAATTAAGGAAAATTACGTGTGAAATTTCATTAAAACAGGAAATTTTTCATATAAAAACATGGGTGCAAAATTTTAAACACTGCTCTTTTAACTCTCTACTTAACGTAGTTATTTTGCTTCGAACACTTGTCTAACTATTCCTTAATTTTTAACGCTTTAAACAACTCTTCTAACTAGAGTGAACTCCGCAACGTAACGTAGGAAATTTGGGTTAAACAAGCCCAAATCTGACAGATGGAGAAAGAGACACAGCTACACAACAGAAACAAATTTAAAATGAACACAAAAAAATACTTCGAGGCAAATAATTTCAAGCTGAAGAAGGTAATAATGAAATGAAAGTGCCATTAGATTAAGATTTTGATTGTTTAACCATTATTTTATATTTTAATGTACAAGAAGACAAAATTTATATCTTTGATTTAATAAAAAAGTTGTTATTCCACTCCCTTGGGAATTTTTGTAATTTAGTTGAGTAGTAGGTACAAAGTATGTGTGTTTCATCGCAACAATATTGTAAAATTGAAACTTAATTAGTTGGATTCATCCTAATTTTATAATATCTAAAATCATATAAATGCTAAAAAAAACTTTTGAAAACATTTTCCTTTAGGTAATTCCTTTTCGTGAAATAACTTTTTCTATGGATAAAGTACACTTTTTATGAGATAAAGAAGGGTATTGCTGCCTTTAAAGTTAGACGAGTGCTTTAGAGTTAAAGTATACTTTATATCGTTTAAAATTGAAAAAGAGCCGACTCTCGCTCTAAAAAAATTATTTAGAGCAGACTCTCATTTTAAGTGTAATTTAGTGCTGGTTTTAAATATTTAAAATTTTGCGCCATGGTGTTTTCATAGTCTTTTACTCAAAGTGAAAACGTTAATAGGAAATCTTTAAACTTAGCACATATACTAATACTCCTGTCCCTATCTATAACCGCCAAAATCGATTAAAGCACATATCACTAAGAAAACTGAACTATGCCTTATTTAAACAGAAGCATGTTTAACTATATGTTTAAATTAGTTCAAACAGAATTCGATTTAAATCTAACTCATATCCATTCAGATTTAAAAATACTATTATTTTGGGTTCAATCTGTTTAAATCAAATACATTCATGTTTAGTTATTACATTGAAAGCTACACGCATTTTTACGTGAACTCAAGCCCATTTGAGTTTGATTTTGAAGGACCTGTTAAATTATTTTATTCACTTACAAATTTTTCACATAAAATTAACATGCACGAGTTTGTTTCAATGCACTTAAAATATTGAGAAAAGAAAGAGATTAAACAGAAAATATTTAAACTCGAATCAATTTGAATTGAACTCAAAGTAATAAAGGCGTTTAGTGTCTAAGATTTTTGCAAATAAGTCCGTCTCTTCCATCGGCCGGAAAAGATATTCAAATAGGTCCAAAATTAATGCCGTAATAGCGTCGGTCCAAAAGTAAAACTCGCTAAGTGTGGAAAATATTTTTAAGCAAGTAAGAATGAAATGCATTTTAAATCTTGGAAGTATCATTTTGCCCGGTTTTATAAAATATTGAAAAAAAACTTAATTTAAAAAATGAATGAAAAATTGGCTTTTTAGTGGCAATCTGATTTCCTTCAAAATTTATTGTAATTTGTTAGTGAGTTTTAACTTTGAACCGACGATATGTATGTATGTTGCATGTATTATATGTAACGTCACCATCATAACAAATAGAAATCATTTGTATTTATTTAAAAGGAGCTAGAATCTATTTGGAAGAACAAACATTGAAATTATTTGATTTAAACAGAAACCATCTTCGAGCCAAACACAAAAATATATAAAAAGAAGGGAGAACGGAAAAATCTCCATAAGAACTAAACCACTAAAGCGATTTTGATGAAATGATCCGACATGATAAACAACAAGATGAGAAACCAAAACAATCAATTTTCGCCCATTGCCACGCCTCTATAGATAGTATTAATTTAATTTAATACGAATTCGGATCTTGTTTTAATAAACCTTATACAAATATTTTTGTTTGGAATATAAGCTATACAAAGTTCCTACCACGCCGATTTCGTGGGCATTTTTGATTTACATGGAATAAGTTTTAGTAAAATAAAATCTGAACCACTTCACCCATTGTAATAAAATGAATGACCGCATAAAATTTTGTCTCATGTACATAAATTAAACCAATTGCATGTGTTTCTACTCCTATGGTAGTCATATAGTACAGTGACATAAAATAAAGGAATGGCTTCATACTAATGGAAATCCGTGAAAATTTAAAACATTGAATCTCAGACAACAGAAATATCAAAACAATTAAATCAAAAAACTTACTTCTATTGTAAGATTAAAAAAAAAATTAAAAACGAGTCAGCCTAGGCAAATACCTTCAAAAGTTAAAGTTTTCTTTGAAATGCAATTAATTGTTTTCAGTTATTATAGGCACAAGTTTGGTAATAAGTTTGTGTTTTAGTGTTTTATTTATATTATATATTTAAAATGTCCTAACCTAACTTTTAAGAAGTATTATAATGGTTGGAAAAATTTCAGAAAGACCAGAAGAGAATTGCCACTTCTAAGGTTAAAACTCACCTTTTAGGTGGTGGGGAGGTTTTTTGGTTTTAGTTAAGCACACGGCAAATATTTTTTGGCGGCTTTTAAATTCCCAATCTGTTGAAATTAAAATTAATGCGATACAACCACCCTAAAATAATTAAAAGCCGCTTTATATAAATGAAAACTATAAATTATCAGTGAAATAAGTAAAGTATTACGAAATTCCAACGGCACAATGATGAAACTTGGTCCACATGTTTCCCTTGTCATAAGATAGAATATTTGAATGAGTTTGTAGAAATATTTGCAGAAAAAGGGTGTTTTTTATAATGAAAGGGAAAATTTAGGAGTCACTACCATGATATCCCTTTCGAAACTGGTACAACATTTCCAATAATTATCATCGCTGTACCAGTTTCTAAAAATCCAAAAAAAAGTGACAATTTGGAGCAGTTCCTAGTTCCTATAATGCTTGGTTTCTTAGATGCACGATGTGCTTACTTAAAATTGAATGGCCAATTTCGAAAAGGTCATATCTCTGAAAATTTGAAATGTTCAGACAGTGCAAAGAACTAGATATTTTCAAAATCCTAGTTTAAAATTTAAAAACTTCCTTTTGAGTTACAAGACAATGACAGTAAATACACTAAAGATGTCCTTTTTTCAAGCCAAACAGGTGCATGGAAGCATTATGAATACATTGATATGAAAAACTGTGTATGCGAAAAAAATTCGAGATGTGACCTTTTCGAAATTGGAAATTCAATTTTGTGAAATTTTGCAAAATGAGGGTTTCAAATTGAGCCAAAACTGATAACTTGGAGCTTTACTGTAGGTTCCTAACACTCTTTTTTACTGAAATACAAGATTGTGACTTGCTGGCTTCATATTGAAGTAAAAATTTAGTAGGTAATTCCCTTTTCTTCTAAAAGACATGAAACCATTAATTTTCGTGTTCGATTCAGAATTGATATTAGCATTGATAACAAAAAAAAAATAATTTAGCACATTTCAATTTCACATAAAAAAAAAAATAGACTTAATTTTTTTTCACTTTTTTACAAAATTATTTTTATATTATGTTTTTTTTTTTAAACCGCTTCAACAATTTAAAATTTTTGTGTTCATGCATTTAATTTAAATAAGTGTTCAGATATATTTTTTCATCCCAAACTATTCGAGTTATTTGAGCTGATTTTGATTTATCGAATTTCATTCTTTTAGACAATTTTCTCTCATAATTTCAATGCCTGTTAAGCATAAGAGCAAGTACATACGTGCGAAACAGGATTGTATTTCATTTTATAACTGTTTAGGAAGTTCTTACTATCATTAAGACATTAGCCGTGTTTTGGTGAAAATTACTAGCAGCGCAGCAATAACATTTGAACAAAGCCTGCTTAGGTATAGCCTACCTTAAGGTTGGTATAGCCTACGTTTTGGTTGGTATAGCCTACCTTCGGGGTAGGAATATTTACTGCCTGACCAGAATAGACTGCTGCGACTTGAGCTGCAGCTGCAACTCGAATTGCTGTCAAAAAATGTTGTACATGATTTTTTTTTAGTCGCCCACAATGTGCTGTATAGCCATCTTCGAAGTCAACTGTGCGAATTTAATTCAACACAAAAATAAAACTTAAAAGAAAAATAAACATGGATAGTGATAAAATGGAAACTAAAGTTACTTTACGTCTTCATCAGAGATTAAAAAGAGTTTGAAACTCTCTTCGACACCCATGTAAACAATTAGTTGCGATCACAATTTTGAAACGTCAAAAAAGCTGCATGTAAAAGTTGCAGTTTGCAGCTGCGTCGTGTTCTGTTCGTATCATTGAATTTGTGTGAATCAACATTTTGACAGCTATTCCAGTTGCAGCTCCAGTTGCAGCTCCGTCTCCATTCTGTTAAGGCAGTTACTCTGCAACCGAGTTGAGCGCCCTCAGTCATTTCACGATTGCATCAATTTATATTCACTCTTTGTTCACTCTGATTACTGACCAAAATTATATGCACTCTTAAATGTGTTGTTGTTTGTGTGTACAAATTTGCTGAACTGCCTATTCACTCTTCCAAAAAACATGACTATTGTTGTATTTTTTGATCATTATTATTTGTTCCTTGAATTCACATAGTTACCTACAGGCTTCATAACTTCTGAAACTTACCTACTTCTCTAACTGTGTTGTCATCTTTATAGCCCAATTCAAAATAATGAGCTTTCTTTCGGTCTGATAAATTTTGTCCTATACAAGAGAGAGTCAAAAACTATTAAGGAGTTATTTTATTAAATATTATTATTAAGGGCATTACATACATTATGTATGTATGTGGGTCCTAATTATATCAAAACAAATTTGTTAAAATGTTCGTCGCTCCATCACCTTCAAATGGCAAAACAGATTTGAATAAAATTTGCTATAGGCATTGGGGAAGATAATGTATATGTGTAGGTAGTTGAAAATTTTATAGGTATAGGATATACCTACCTACCTACATTTTTACGTTATCTATGAAATGAAAGCAAAAAAGTGTGGAACACTGACTTAATCATTAAAAATTCAATCAAGTAAGAAAACAAATTAATCAAATTTGAAATTTTCTTTGAAAAATGCGTAGCAAAAGTATAAGTTAAAGCAAGTTGTGGTGGATATCTAAAAGGAAGTAATTTATAAAACTGTGAGTAGGTATTAGTGTCAAAAGCGCAACAATGGAAATACCCTCATAGATTTACTCTCGCAAGGAGAAACCCGAAGAATGATTGTTTTTAGCTTTTTTGTAATAAAGATACCTCCCATGGCTCTTGTGACATTTGTATCTTATTACAATCTCTCCTTCATCAATCACCATCTTCAATGGAACACCAATTTATAGACTTTAACCATTAGAGCAAATACATGCGACCGAGTAAAACAATTTTGTTTAGGAAATCAAAACAAATAAATCGTAAAAAACCACAGACAAAAAAGTAATCTCTTTCAACTTCCTTACATTCACTTTACCTTGAGTAAATTTGAGTACTAAAGTAGTTGCCCGTACAGGAAGCTTAAGCTTATGAATATCCACATAAAAGACACACTACTTAAGCCAATAAATCTTTAAAAGAACGAAATTTATTTCTTTTTAATAAACAGAAGTTCCTTCGGATCCAACTTAAATAACATTTATTATGCTGCCATAAGTAAGTACTCATAGTTTACCTTATATTTGAGCTGTTTTGCTTTAGTTGGCAAAATATAATTTTATTTTTATTCCATGGAAGGTTGTTCCTAAACCTTTTTTCTTGTGTTTAATGTTTTTTGTATTCACGTAAACAGTTTTTAATACCTTCAAAAGCTTTGTCGCCACTCCGTTCTAAAAATAAATTATGCATTCATAAATCTATATACATATCTGATAAAAAGAACAATGCTATGATACTTTTGCACCTCATTTACCATAAACTTTTTATGGGTTGTCTTAACAAGAGATTCGTTTTTCATAGGGTACAATTTCATTTGATATAGATATTGTAGCTTTGAAAAAGGTATAAAACCATCAGAATACTGCGAGTACTTAATTATATTAATGTTTTCGGCTTTTGTACTTGAATGAGTTTATTTACTGCAATACACTACAAATGAAAAGATTTATGAGTTCAATGAAATTTATGTGACTAACGATCAATTTATTGAGAAAGAATTACTCAGTTCCAGTGCGGGATTATTTATAGACCCAAGTACGCTGTTGGTAATTTGTAGTCAACAAAATTCTTTTTTAAGAAACAATAACCTACCTCTTATACCTGCCTATGATTGTCAATTTTTGATTCATTATACAAAAAAGACGATGCGTTGTTATCGATCGAATTGAATATTAAAAAAGAACTTCTAACAATCATCCTTAGCAACGGTGTCCATTTTAAGATAAATGGATGTGTTGAAAATTGTTGGATGTAGGTCCATTACCAATCCACACTTATACAAAATGCATCCCAAGAAAGTGACTATTTGGTGTAGGTTTGGGCCTTCAAAAATCGTCCGTCACTAGGGACTGTTTGCAAAACGAAATTAGCTCTTCACTTAATGTGTTAGCAACAGTTCGATGATAAGCAACTACGACCCCAATGTAAAATAGTTGGTCTATCCACTTTAATGGCACATGAACATTTCTATATTGCAAGTTTTTCATGCATAGGTATTTATTTTTGTAAAAAATAAAAAATAATATCATAGACAATGTCTTCGTTGAATAAATGGATGGCACAAATAAGCAAAATCATTAGAAGTCCCGTTAAAAATGTGTGCTCTCTCAATTGTTAATGAGCGGGCGCCCCCCAATAGCAACACCCCTCGATTGTCGGGTGTTAAAGAAAATAATCACAGAAAATCATCGTCAAACTGCTGTTAGGATAACAGTGGAGTGGAAAAGCCGCATCGAAAAAAGAAGTTTCTGTGGACACTTGTAAACGAAAGATGCAAAAAATGAATTATAAATTTTACAAGGTTTGTTTCAAAATCTTGAATTATAAATTTTACAAGGTTTGTTTCAAAATCTTTTTGTTAATTTGTAATTCTATTTTTTAACGCATCTTAATAGGCAAAGGAAAAGCCCCTTCTAATACCAAGGCAAAAGAAATACCGACTTAAATGGGCTAAAGAGCACTAAAATTGGACCTTACATCAATGGTGCCAAGTGATTTGGAGCGATGAACCTAGATTTGAGGTTTGTGTTGGTGATGAGCGAAAACGAGTACTTCGCACCTCCAAAGAAGCGTTCCATAAAGACTGTTTGAAACGAACAATAAAGTTTCCAGCATCACAAATGATATGGGGATTCATGTCTAGTCGTGGTGTTGGAAGCTTATGCCTTGTTGATGGCCTTGTAAACTCAGTGAAATATCGCAGCATTTTGGAAGAGCATCTGCTTCCGTCAATAACACAGCTTTAATCAACCGAGGGAGACTACGTTTTTCAGAAAGACGGTGCATCTTGCCATACGGCGTCTAAATACATACGGCCATTCCATTAATGGAATGGCCATCCAGCAGCCCTGATTTGTCGCCAATAGAAACTTTATGGCACAAAATGAAAAAAGAATTGGGGCAGCAGCCAGCAAGGACCCATGAATTATGACAGACAATCAATGATATTTGGCAATCATTTACTATCAATGATTGCCAAAAACTCGTGGGCACAATGTCCCAGCGAATTCAAGCAGTGATAGCAAGAAAAGGTGATGTAACACTGTGGTGAAAAGGCATTTTCAATAACTAGACCAACTATTTTGCCCTCAAACGAAAGAAGACCAAGTATTCTGAAATAAATAAATATAAAATAAAATTGAAATATAAAATAAAATTTACTTTCATTAACATTTTTTTTTCATTTCAAGAAGAAGAACAAGCTTTGAACTTCTAAACAGTTTGTATTCGATATAAAATAGCATTGACCAACTATTTTGCGTTTGGGCTAGTACTTGCAGCACTAACTGGATTATATGTATGTAAGCATGTTGTATGAGCATAATGGTGCGTCCACACTATACATTCAAAAGTCGATCAACATGTTCGACATTTTATGTTGACCACATACTCGTAGTTGCAGCTAGTGTGTACGGGTCAGTCGACATGTTGACGAGTATCATTAGTGTCATTTATGTTTAAAATAAATTCTGAATAATTTGTGTAAAATTCCATTTAACCATGAGTGAGGAAGATGCTTTTTTTGTTTCTGATGCTGCAACTGTTATCGAAGCTGCTTTAATGAGCCAAAATCGTTAAGCAGTGGCGGACTAATGGGGGGGGCGAGAAGGGTGGTCCGCTCCGGGTGGCAGACTCATAGGGGGGCGATCAGTACAGCAAAATAACAAATGCACATTATACAAAATAGAAACACAAATTAAACAATAAATTTCTCTCTCAACTCCCTACTCGTATGTACTCATGAATTTTGTTTCTCACCTTCTCCCTTAAGATAGGTATCTAATATGGAAATAAGAAAATTATTATCGCCTAAGAGCAACAACCAAGCCAAGCACTCATGTAATCTGTTCTTTTTTATTTAATGCTATGAGTATTTTTCTTCGTTTCGTTTTTAAATAACGGTATGTGGTTTCTATCGCATATAACTATATCCGTATCCGGGCTCAAGCAATTGTGCAACTGTGGAGGGTATTCATGGAGGAGTCTAAACATAAATTCAGCAAATTAACCCTAAAACGTTGTCTACGCCAGATAGTTTCAACTCTTGAACACCTTTGTGGTCCTAAGAAAAAAAAATGGATACAAGATGTACAGCAACCATACCCTTATCTGCTGAATGTGACTAAACTTTCTTGTGTTACGAGTATATTTCATTCTGGTACGATAGTTTAGATGAAGTTGATGCAGCACAAAAATACTTGCCAAAATCCGGGCTCACTCTAGAAAGAAGTATAGTAAAACTAAGGTTGCCAACCGTACTCTAAAATAGAGTAATGTACTCTATTTCATAAAATCGTAATCTATGATCTATGACTTTAATATTGTACTGTACTATTTTTGTACCCAAAAAATTGTTGTTTTCCCTATTTTGTTCTTTCTTCAAATATTTTGTTTTATAATGTTTCATGTTCATTTTATGAAATTTATATTTCCACACAATCCACCTGTGTACACAAAATGTTACCATTTTTGTTCCTCCATCGTATAAGTATAGTAAAAATCTGTTAAAGTGAAGTAATCCTGAATTAAATTTTTCGGAACGCCCCCAAAACTGTCAAAACGTAATGAATAAAATGTCAACAGCTGTGTGTTTTACTATCATCTATTGGGATCAGGATTTGGATCTGGATTAACTTTTAACGCAAATGTGCTGCAAAAACTATTTTGAAGATTTCTCACTACATATTTTGTTTTTGTATGACGTGTTAAAATAACATCCATAACTAGATTCGGATCTCAATAGATGATAATAGAACACAGCTAATAGAAAAGTTGTTGAAGGTGAAAAGTATTTTGTTGCTTTGACTTCTTGTGGTTGTTATGTTTTTTGTCTAGAAAACAATTAATGAAAATAATGACACTGATCGTGAAAAGATCGCAAAGGCGAATTGATTTCAAAATAACTGCGATGATGACATGAAAAAGGCCATAATATTCGCAAGAGCATTTAATGTACTGAGCAGCTTGAAACTTCAATTGAAAGGCGGGGAAGAACAAAAAGAAGAAACATATGCCATGTAAAAAGACTCAAGATGACATTGACACTGAACTTATTTATCGGTCTAGACCATGGAAGACATTTCGTCTGTCTTATTAGCTCTTCAACAGAAAATATTGCTGTATTGAAAGGAAGAAGAACTGCGTGCTGTTGCTCCAACGCTTACCTCGACATTCACTTTCACAGAACTAACAGACAACAGTACCATATTGGAAATCAGACAAATATGGCATTATATGGTAGCTGAAGAAATAAATTAAAAAAAGAAGAATTTTTGTAGGCTTCATTGTTAAATAGGACTTTTCAGACTCGTTACCAAGTCTCTTATTGGCGATGAGAATTTATTTAACAATTAGCGTCTCAGTGGCAAAGCTTTTCAAAATTAAAATTAATTAAGACTTATCTAAGATCAACAATGAACAAGAATAAGTTGACTTAATTTGGTTGTACTTTCAATCGAAGAGGAGCACACAAAAAATTTAGATTTTAATGATTTAATCGAAACATTCAATACAATTAAAGCTCGAAAGCACTTTTATATAAATTAATTATTTGTGTTTTTTTTTCTTACATTCTTTAAGGGGTGTAACCTTGCTTTACCACCTCAGGTGCCACTGCCCTTTGTCCACCCCTAGGTCCAAGGAGGTTTTGAATTCGTCCTAGTATTGTTGGTGCATGGAATAAATAAATACAGCACAAAAGAGTTCTTAAAGATTTGCTTTTGGATGAAGAAGATGATTTGCGCTTGGAGTACAGATGCACTGGATTTCCATTTTTTTTAGAATGAAAAGCATTGACTTTGATAATATACTATATAAAAATGGTTGCACCAAATATCTATAAAAATGATATGAAATTCAGAAAAGCTATTTCTATTAACGAACGGCTCGTGATTACTCTACGTTTTTTTAGCAACCGGAGATTCATATACATCTCTAAGCTGCTAACCTGATGAATTTTTCTAAACAATCATGAATGGAACCTCAGTATAGTGTGCCCCATCCACAAGAAAGTAAAAGCTCTGAATTGTTCCAACTACAGAGGTATAAGTCTCCTCAACATCGCATACAAAATCCTGTCATCTTTACTGTGTGATCGTCTAAAACCATTTGTCAACGATCTGATCGGCCCCTATGAATGTGGTTTTAGGCCCGGCAAATCAACCGTCGATCAAATGTTCACACTCCGACAGATTTTAGAAAAAACCCAGGAGTTTCAAATCGATACACACCATCTCTTTATCGATTTCAAAATCGCGTATGATAGCGTAAACAGAGACGAGCTGTACAGAGCCATGTCGCATCTCGGCACTAAACTCGTACGCCTGTGCAGGATGACGATGGAGAAATCTAGCTGCTCCGTCAAAGTCAGTAAGAACACCACTGAACCCTTTGATGTCGAGAAAGGTATGAGTCAAGGCGATGCATAATCATGCAACCTCTTTAACATCGTACTTCATGCAATTGTACGCAACTCGCAAGTCAACAACAGAGGTACAATTTTTCAAAAGTCCGTTCAGCTACTTGCTTATTCAGATGATATTGACATCATGGGAAGAACGAAGCGAGCTGTTACCGGCGCGTTTGCAAGTATTGAATCGGAGGCGGCGAAAATGGGTTTGGCTGTTAATCAGGACAATACGAAGTATATGCTATCATCGAGAAAGGAATCTCAACATCGGCGACTCGGGCAAAACGTCACGATGGATAGGTACAACTTCGAAGTTGTCAAGGACTTTGTCTCCCTGGGCTCCACTATTACATCGCAAAATGACATCAGTTCAGAGATCAAACGAAGAATAACTCTGGCAAATCGCTGTTTCTTCGGGCTAAGAAGGCATTTGAGTAGTAAAGCCCTCTCTCAAAGAACCAAGGAGACTTTATATAAGGCCCTTATCATCCCGGTCCTGCTGTATGGGGCAGAAGCATTGACTCTGTCAAAAACGGATGAGAATCTGCTTGGGTGCTTTGAAAGGAAAATTTTTCGGGTGATCTTCGGTCCAGTCTGTATCGATGGAGTATGGAGGAGAAGATTTAATAATGAGCTCTACGGGCTATACAGCGACGTCGACCTGGTCAAAAAGCTGAAAATACAGCGGCTGAGATGGCTGGGTCACGTGGAGAGTATGGACACCTACGCACCAGCCCGACGAGTCTTCGAATCCACCCCTGATGGTCAGCGCAGCAGAGGAAGACCCCACCTAAGGTGGCGCACACAAGTGGAGAGCGACCTCAACCAACTTGCAGTGCGTAACTGGAGGCAGTTAGCTAGGGACCGAGCTGGCTGGAGGGGCTTGTTGGTTGAGGCCGTAGTCCATCCTGGACTGCGAGCGCCATCTAAAGTAAAGTAAAGTAAGTATCAGTAAGAAATCAAAAAAAACCTCAATTCCTTTTCTGTTAATTTGGTTTTTTCCTGTGTATCGAATTGCAGTCTCCCTATTATACAACAATAGTGAGAGATGGTGTTTATTTTTATGAGAATGGCCAACACAAAGTCCGGGTTGAAATCAGATTGAAATATTTGCGTGCAGTACCTAAAAAACAGATCACATCCCTGCGCTAACCCTCAAGTAAGATCAAAAGCTAACGATAGCTCCAACAGACAAATCATGTCTTAAATTTATATTTTTATCGCTATAAAAAAGACGACAAGTGAATCCAATAGAACGGCAGTGCTTACTACTAAGTATAAGAATACGCCCAGAGGTGAATACGCTAAATGAACCCCATCCAGATCGAACATTTTTTTTTACTTCAAATTCTGAACCAAGCTTAACGCTGAAATGCAAAACAACTGCAAATTGGGAGCAAGTTCCTAGCATTCTTAGTTCCTGAAATACTCGATGTGACGTGCTAAATTCACAGTGAAAGTTAGCAGCATCCTGGAGTATGAACGCGTTGAAAGTTGAAATGCAAATGCAGCTTATAGGTATTTAACACTTAAAAAAAAGTAACCTCACACAAGTGACGCAAAATATGATATGATTAACAATTATAATCATTTGATTTTTTCGTTAAATGAAGTTACTGCGCTGAGTAAATAAATGCGTTATAATTGATAGTTTTCTTAAGTGCCCTAAGAGCGAGCTCTTTATAATCATTTTTCTCTGAGTGTAGATAACCAAAATCGTATGAGGGCATTACAAAAAAAAAACAAATTCACTGACGTACTTCTGTGGGCTTATTTTGAAAAAGATCCAAAAATAAGGAAACCTCGATGAAATAACAATAAACCTCAGAAACAATTCTGTACCACGTGCACAGAATAAACCATTGACAGTTTAGCGTGCCACATAAAAAAGAACCATAACCATTATTTGCCTTATTATTAGAATACTTTCATCGATTTACACACAAAAAAAACACATTAACATTACAACGATTTTTTTGGTCGTTCATGTCTACGTACTTTTTTGTTAAGAATAAAGTTGAATTTATTTAAGGAATCCAAATTATGTGCCTTACATAACGATGTGCAATAAATTTGAAAAGATTGATAAGACGAAGAGGACCCGAGGACATAATTCATTGTCAGCTATATATCACTTTAGCTTTCTATCGACAGAAATAATATCGCGTGTCTTTTAAAGGACAAGGCTCAGAGAGGGGAAATACTTAGGACATTTTGTTCATATACTCTTCAAGGTTAGAATTTTGCTTACATTTTGAATTTAAAAAAAACCTTTAACACTGCATGGCTACGCTATGACATGCTTTTTAAATTGTGTAAACACATTGACCGAAGGATGTTGTTTCGTCTTAATAATTTACAGTTTATGGTTTTGAAATTGTTGGCTTCGGCCTTCAGAAGGAATAAAATTATTTTAAAAGGGGTAAACGAAAATGAATTGACAAAAAAAAATATTTTATGAAATAACAACAAAACTTACCTACTTTTGTTTTATAAAATGACACCCAAGGCACACAAGGCACACAAGGTTCATAAAATCGAAGGGTCAAGGAACGGCAAGTAAACACAAAAACCACACCATAGGGACACTAAAAACGTGCCGGACAGGAGCCTTATAAGGATACTTCCTCCTGACTACCCGACCTTTAGATAGGAGTGTGTACGTTTTGTGTTAATAGATGTCCTGACCGGTCCGTTTACATAGGCGTAGATGGTAACTAATCCTAAAAGCCTCTATTTACGGTCATTATGTGACATAACAAAATGCTTATAGAGAGTTTAGTCAGGTCGAGACAAAGCTATTTTTAAAATGTGGGGGTTCTACTATGTTTTCCTGCGGAAAAGGAGAAATTTACTAAAAGAATTTTTGAAAAATGTACATGTACAATGTAATAATTTCTGAAATTGTTATTCTGGTAAGTAACACAACGCAAATAAAATAATTTTTTCTTAAAATAATTTATTCATTCCTTGATCAATTATTATTTTTAATTTTAGTTTTTATTCATTATTTTATTTTATTTTAGTTTATTTTAGTTTATTTTAGTTTAGTTTAGTTTAGTTTAGTTTAGTTAAGTTTAGTTTAATTTTGTTCAATTTAGTTTAGTTTGTTGGTTTCATTATTTGGTACCTATTGATTATTTTGATTGGTTATGTTTATTGGTTCCTTTTACTGGTTACTTTTATTAATGACTTGTAGGTCACTTGTTTTGGTTATATTAGTGCCCACAAGCCATAACCGCTTAAATCGATTTTTCCTATTTTTCAGGAGAGCAGTTTGAACAGTTTATGAACTTTTTGAAAACGTCCCTGCAATAATAAAAATAATAAATAAGCTTTTATCTGTTAAATAAGGAGAAAACCGCAAGAAACACACTTAAGCTGTTATGCCTTATTGGATGTTATAATCTTAGAATAACTTAAGTGGAGTTTGGTTGTTTTTCAAAAACTAAAAATATTGTTTTATATTAATTAAACAAAATAAATCATATCTCTTCTTAGGTCGTCATTCCGTAGGAACCCTGTATCATTAGATTGCTTATGTTGAGTTAAGTCTTTTTTCCTTACCCACAACCGGTGATTTTTATCAACTTAAGTCATTTTAATACGATTTTTCATGCCGTGCAATTTGTGATTGCGCCTTTTTCCCCCTCCTTTTTCTTAAATAAAAAGATATCGTGTTCTGAAAAGTTATGTGAGTTAATAAGAATTATTTTAAAGAAAACATAAAGAAAAAATTATTAATAACAAAAAACTATCAATTATAATTACAAAATATATTCTTTTTGTGGAGTTTTATGAATAAAATTCAATAATAAAGGTAGTTGTGGTCTTTACTCCAATGAATGCGTTTCGCCCAGGCATGGTGGTGGTGCTCATCAGTTAGATGCCACCACACCATATCTAAGAGGTATTGTTTTTGTCTTAAGCTTAATCAATGTTTAAAAACCGTCTGTAAATACTTAATTTAACCTTGATTAACTAAACAATGGTGTTGCCACGTTTCCTTAGCAGTTACACATTTTACCTGCTTCAATTGTCATTTTGTGTATACGTTTTTTAATTAAAATTGACCTTCAAAATTCAAAAATCACTTTCCTAAGAAACGAATGTCCACATCAACCTAAGTCAACTTATGACTGTAATTTTTTTCGAAAATTATAGAAAATTTGTTTTGGAAAAACAACCTAAGTCGACCTAGTTTTGAGATTTTTTTAAATTCAAATATGGAAAAACGGCCTTACTTGAGATGTGATTTTTTGGAAAATGAACTCAATAAGTAGATTTAAGTCTACCCACACACGAAACTGTATTTTGGAATAACCACTTAACTCGAGTTGAGAATCTGAAATATTTTTTTTTTTCGATTTAGAATAACCGCCTAAGTTAATTTAAGAAAAAAAGAAAAAATGACAGTTTTAAATGATGTTCAGACAATAATTTTCTTAAGTTGACTTAGGCTCTTATTCCAATTTCTTTTACAAATGAAGAAAGATTTTCTGTCTATGTTAAAAAAAAATTGAAATTTGACTTAGCTTAAGATAAGAAACCGACGTTGGATAAAATTCAATTTTGTGTGAGTTAAGTTATGTCAAATTTTTATCTATTAAAAAATTGACTTAAGCTATTAGGATTAATAAAAAAATAAAAATTAAAAAAAAAAATACAGCCATACAAAATTAAGTGGAAATAGATTTTGATATTGCGAACACGATTATGACGATAACTTAATTTCGTCACAGATTATTTGTTACTTTCATTGGTTACTTTTATTCGGAACTTTTACGCCGGAAAATTTTGTGGAAAGCGAATGTTTATGTAGTTCGAAGTTTTTTTTATTTAAAAACATACATATTGAGATATTTGGGGGGTTATCAAAATATGACATCGATACGCGTGGCACAGAACCACATTGTTTTGTTATGAATTAAAAAAAATATGCTTTATGCATCCATTTTAAGGATGAACAAGACAATTTATACGAAATCATCCATACCTATCAATTTTTGGCAATTAGTTAGATTTAAACCTGCCATTGGAATAATAAACAAAGTTGTGTGTAATGTAAGGCCGGATAATAAGCAAATGAACAGAAAATGTGTTTCATCAATACCTCTTTAATTAAGCGCATGGGGCTTAACATATAAAGGATTCCAACAATTTCATTGGTTAGTGCTTTTAAGTCATCTGAAAATGGATATTGTGTTGCAACTAACCATACCAAAATGTTGAAGCATTTATAACGTTACTAATGTATGATCGATTATTTTTAACTTGCAACTAGAGTTTTGTTTCCACAAAGCTATGTGCTTTGAGTTCTTCCACAAATTAATACCCATTCGCTAAAGGAGTTACTATTCATTAGGAAGTAAAACTAAAGTACAGATTTATGTAATGGAATAGGTTCCTTAGGTTTCTATTTTAAACTATTAATTTTAAGGACCAACGAAACGTTATGTATGTATGTTCGTGTACTTCCAAAAACAACTTGGTTCTATCAATCAGTTTAAAACCTTTAACGATCTAAATATTTAATTTCATTAACTTTTAAATCGGTTGTTTGTGTTTTCTAAGCAATTTTTTAAAACAAACTTACGAGGTATTGACAGAAGGCTGACGACATGTTGATAATTGATGTGGTGCAATTCAAAAATACAATTATTGTACGTGTTTAATCACATCAATCTTACGGCGCGTTGCAGTTTCCAATCACTTTATCTTTAAATTACTTCGATTCGGTAGAGTGGACCGAAAGCAATGAAAATAGGGGTTCGGGTGGAGGATACAAAAAGCACCGACAACAGGGGTTGAAAGCTTATAACTCTCATAATTGAGGAGCACATTCGAAATGTTTCGATCTTGAATTTTTGTGAACCAACTTCGTTGTTTGTTTGTCGGTCATCGCTTTTTTGAGAAGCTCGTAGACCTTGTAGGACTTAATTTCATTTTGTTTAAAAGTTGCGAATTTAAATATTTTTAACAACTTCCCGAAAATCGAAAATTTTGACATATCTTCACGTTTTGAGTTGCCTTCCCTAGAATCGGAATCCACCATTTTTAGATAGATGTGTGAACGTTCGTACCTTCGTTTGTGCGTTCGTGCGTTCCTTCACTTTTTTTGGTTCACCGTATCTCAAGAAGAAAAAAGATATCGACTTTGAAAATATTTTATTTTGACTTTCAAAATATTCCACAAGTGGTTTAAAAAAAAAAAAATTGATAAATTTCATTATCTCGAATCGAATATCTCGAGAAAAAATGATGCTTTCGACTTCTGGTTAGTTTTTTTTTTACAAATATTGACGTAATTAAGAATTGGTAAAAATATAAAATCAGATCAACCCACAGTTTTTTTTTTTTTTAAATTGGTGAACATTGTTGGAAGAAGCACTTTGGCTCGAATATTTTGAGAACAACATTGATATTGACTTTGGGGTAATTTTATAATATAATTATATTATTAATTAATTATATTATAATTGATAATTGGTAAAATTGGAAAAAATATCAAATAAACAGGTTTTTTTCCTAGCGAAACTACACAAATCTTTAGCAAAGATTGTACATAAATTGATTCCTCACAAATATTTTGAGAACAAACAATGATATTGGCTTGAGGTTAATTTAATTCTACTCACTACATAACAATTAAAGATTGATAGGATTTGAAAAAAAAACTTAAACGAATAGTTTCTTTAAGCAAAAATAACTACAAAAAGCTTAACTAAATATTGTCAACAAATTTTTTTTCGTTTCAAATGTTTTGAGGACAAAATGATATTTATTGGCCTCAGATTATTTTTTATTTTACACACTTATTAAACAATGTTTTTGATTCTAATATCACACAGACAAATCAATCTTTGATGTTTACTTGATTGCGTATTGAACACCTGAAATCATTTTCGAATATCTTGGATTGGTGATATTTTATTATTAAAATAGCATCGGGAAAATTCTGCATATAACATTGTTATTATTGGCCTGATTGAACCAAACCAACACTCTAAATCTTTCTCTCACTATTAAGACAAAATTCTTTACTTTCAACCCCATTCGATAAACTACATAAATGTGAACCCAAACAACCCATTCAATACGAGGACACAAATATTCATGTTACATAATATAAAAGATATGGCCCCAAAAAAGTTCGTTCGCTTCTTTTTTCTTTGCGGCAACGCTGTTTCTAAGTCGAAAAGGGCCAATTTAAAAAGCATAATGGTTGTTGGGTCGTAGTATGGTAGCTATCATTTTTTTTTTTTACTAATTAACTGACCCTTATTCTTTAAATAAGTTTGTGAAGTGGTTTACCTGAATAATTTTTTTATTCTGAATTTTATTATTAGGTATATGTGAGGGATAGAAACTCAACTTATTTTTTATCATTGAAACTCATCATTGAAAAATTTAATGATTGATTTTGAGACATATAAAGAGCAATATCATTTATTATTTTGATGAATATATAAAGCTCAAGACTTAATCAATATTTCTAGTCAAAAATAAATTTCAAATAGGCCCAACTTTACTCATAAAATGACTTTTAAGATTCCAATGATCATTGGTAAGGTAGTTCAATTATTAAAAAAAGAAAAGTCATTTTATGTGGAAAGTTGGGCCTATTTGAATTTTTTTTTGACTAGAAACATTAAGATAGTGAAGAACTTTATTTCTTCATCAAAAAAAACAAATGATTTTGCTTTCTAAATGTCTCAAAAATCAATCATTAAAATTTTAAATGATAGCTATAACTAGCACCTTAAAAAAAAGATAACCTCACAACTTTTGCTACACAAAGGAAGAATCATTTATATTTCATTTAATTAGTATAAAAACCTAAAACAAGATGTGAAAAATGAACAATTCCACACTTAACAAGCATAACATTTACACTATCATGTAGCCTGTCATTGAATATTGGTAGGTAATCTGTTTTTAATTGATTTTATTAATTCATGCAATACCGATTTTAATATTTTAAAACCATTGAATGAAAATTCAATTTTATTAAATTTTTTTGTCAAATGAATGAAATCATAGCATTTAAGTACCTACATATGTATTTCTCTGAGTACTTGAAAGCTGCAAGCATTCGATGTTATTAATTGAGTTTTTTTTTTTTTATTTTTGTGTATAAAAACACTACCAAACAAAGAAGCAATCGAAACTGTTAAAACGATATAATATAATCCCAGGTTTCAGCAATAATTGATTAGTAATTTTGAATACATTTTGACAGCTTTACTAACCACGTGAACCAAGGGCGTTCGCAGGGGGAGGCAGGAAGGGGCGGTTGCCTTAGGTCAATTATATATATAAAATCAATAATTGACCTAAAGACCGCAAAAGGACAATTATCTTTTTATTTTACCAAAGTCTGTAAATTGGTCGCTTAGTTTTCCAGTATAGTTTTTCTTGTGCACCTACGTTGCTTTAAGCGGCACATACATACAACACAATTATTGTGCACATCGTTGTCCCAAATCCGGTTTACGGTGAGTCACACCGCCACACAAACAAATTTAAAATCGTTGCACATACCAGCCCAAACACAACACACATTTCAGTGCATCGACAAAAGTGTGGTATTTATAAGCCGTTTTACTTAGAAATACTAGGGTCTGGGTCAGGGATGAGAATATTGATCCCAGGAAGTGAAGGAATTTGCTTAAAAAATTAAGTAGATTTGTAAAAAGTGTAGTAGATAGTGAGACAAAAATAATTAATAGTTATTTGCTTAACAACTAACGCCTTTTAAAGAATGAGTTTCAAAGATTTATAGTTTAGTTTATTTGTTATAGGTACCTTTATATTTTTTCAATAAATAGGAAACTTTTATTCTAAATGCAATTAGATGCAGCTATAAATAAAATATCACACCAATTCATACAAAATTGTGAATTGTGATCAATATTTTAATAATTTTTTAAGTTAAACCTAACTAGTTAAACGAAGTAGAAATATCTTGCTACTTAGCAGATTGACAAGCATTAATATAAATTAATGAAGTAGATCTACTACCTATGAAGTAAATACTAATCTCTGGTCTGGGTATCTAACAACCGCTAATTTGCCGTAGATTCTGAATATACCTCAAAAAAATCGAAAGAAAAGAAGAATGTCTGAAATCCAAAGTTTTCATAGCATGCTCCTTTATTTTTCTGATTATGTAGTTATGTGCAGTTTACTGTAAATGTCACTGACGCGGTAATTTGGCCCCAGTATTCAGATACCATTGTTTTCAATTAAATATGTTTAGACTTAAATTAAGGGTGAGAATTTAGGTGCAGGGAAATAATTCCACGGGCATCTGCTTCACATGAGAATCTATTCCATCGTAAGTGGGAATCTGTTCCACTTCTCAAAGTGGAATTTATTCTCACGACGAGAGGGTACTTACTACACCCGAAATTTTTTCCCACCTAAAATTTGGAATTTGATATATTATTGATTCATAAATAAAGAAACCGTCATTGTTTATTTATATGTATACAATACTAGCATTGCGGCGAATAAACAGTGAGATGGGTTGGATACGTTTTCCCGAATAACGTTTTCCCGAATAATTATGTATTAATTGAGTGAAACACGAATAAACAGTGAGGCATGCAACCCCCCTGCTTAGACTCACTATAGGACTTAAGGTATGTAAAGTTTCTTTTGCATTTAAAGAATCTGCATTTAGAAGTCGCTAGGACGTTATTTGGGCCAGTGGAGATCTTTCTCACTAAGAAGTGCAATAAATTCCCTTTATCAGTGAGAATAAATTACACTTTGAAAAGTGGAACAGATTCCCAGTTAAGATGGAATAAATTCCCATGTGGAGCAGATGCCCATGGAATTATTTATCTGCACCGAGAGTTTAGATTTTTTAAGTCAAATATGGCAGAACTTTAAACAAAATACCTAATTACTTTACCTGATACCTTTTATTGATTATTATTATTAATAGTTATTTAAAATAATGTACTCAACAAATAAGTTATTAGAAATAACTATTAGGTAAGTTTATCCATTAAATGAAACAATGTTTCTATGTTATTAACAAAATAAAATTAAATACAAAATATTGAGGTAAATAGTCGTTCCTTAAAAAAGTTTCCCCCCCCCCCCCCATCTCCTGATCAAAATCCTGCGTACGCTCTTGATGTGAACGAGAACCTCTGGAACGCACCTGGTACTCGACCTATGATATAATGGTGTGGAAGAGAGTGCAAATTTAATGCAAAATTTAATTAATTTTGTGCTACTTGCCCTGTGATTCTGTGTGGTCAGTACTCTGCTTTATATGGAACCCTTAGACATCATTTCATCCTGAATTCAATGATCGGGTAAAATGAATGCGTCGCTATTTACATTATATATTTTTTGTTTATAGATAGCTTCTTATGGAATTAAAAACGAATTGAATAGTATTTAAGTACATACACTCCAACGATGTTATGTTTACAGGTAATTAATACCTACTTAAAATCGTTTTTTCAAAATTTTACATCCTTAAAAGCTATAAATTGGTACTAAATAATGTAAGTATTCTAATTCCATCACATCTCACAACGTCACACTATTCTCTTTAAAGTAATTCAATTGAAACAAATAAATGATTCTATGTTCGTGGCATTTTACTTAATTGTATGCTATTTACTATCTTGCGGACTTCAGGTCAAACAATTATTTTTTAGCTTTATAAGTTAAAGGTCATAAAGACATAAATAAACTTTTAAAAGGAAGTTTCCTAACGATCGAAATTGAAACATTCGTAAATCGTTACAAATTACACTTTGTTTATCCACGCTTTGTTTCCCGATAGAAAAAATGTCAGTACAAGCAAATAAAATTGAAACCCTGTTTTGTTTTATATGTAGGTACCTACCTACTATTTTTAAGCGTGCGTTCAAAGAGGTAGATTGATCTGTAATTAAATTAAAGTCAAAAGCTTTTATGATTTCATGTTAAATTTCAATAAAAACTTGGCTACTGAGCATTCATATTGACTCAATGAACTTTTTTTTAATAAATTAAAAAGCAATTTAAAGCGATGAAGGTACGTTCCCCAAATACATTTAAGAAAAAAATATATTATGAACATGAGCAATAGCAGATTTTCCCATTCCTCATTTTTTTAATGTGGCAGGTAAAGGACAGGGTGCTTCCAGTGCTTCCAGTTTCAGGTACGAACAAAACGTGAGAGGCAGTTGTAAATAATATTTTTTAAGGAAGATTCGTTATGAAACGCAGTGCATTACCCCCTGCGGTTAGGGGGAAAGAATATACCCGAGGTAGGCATGTTTGTCGTAAGAGGCGACTAAAATCCAAACTCAGTATACTGAGATTGATATATGCAAAACAAAAAATTTTGAAAAGATAATAACGAACTTCGACAAAGACTTGATCAAGTAATGGAACTTTTTCAAGAACTAAAGAAAGAAGTCGATCTTCTTCCAAAAGAAAATGAGATATGGAAGAGCGAAAATGAATTATTGAAGTGTGGAATAGAAAAGTGGACAGATAATATTGGTGATAAATAATGTAAAGTAAAATTTGGTCGTTTGGTCTTATTATGTTAGTTAATAAAAAAATTGGTACATTCAAAACTAAAATGGCGAAAAGAAAAAATACACAAAAAAGCTAAACGGCAAAAAAGCTTTACAGGAAAAAAAAGACAGTGACGAGTATAAAAAAGATAAAAGTAAGGAAAAATAAACTATATATTTTTGGAATCGGGAAATCAAGGAACGTATCGACTCTCACATTTGAATTATAACGACTCTTGAAAGAACTATAATGACTCTTGAATGAACTATAAAGACTCGAATGAAGAACCGCTATCTTCCGGAATACAAACCAACCTACGGAGAACTTTGGTGAGCTTTGGAACTAAGTATCAAAATGAAAGCTCGATAAATGTAAATTTATGCGCAATTTCCCGATGTAAAGCTCTAGAAGCAAATACTAGAAACTTCAAGCTATTTCGGGAACCTGTGTGATAGATATAAAAGGACATGTTTGACCGGCAGTGGACACAGTTTAATTTTAATTGTGAATGAGGAAGTTGGTTGTAATAAAAGTGAAAAGAAAAGTTGGTGATTTTATTTCAGTGGTAAATAATAAATTGTTTTGTAGTGTAATGAAGTTACATCTTTTATCACCGCACCTCTAGCAAAGAATGCAGGAACGCCAAGATTCCACTATAATTACTCTTTCGAACGAAATGGCCAACAATCATTACATACCGCAGAGGCGCCCATGCAAATTGCAAAAGAGGACACGCACTGGTGGTTGATGACGTCAGCAAATAATTTTCGTTCGTTGTTTTTATAATATACATTTGGTTCGGTCAGCGAAGTCAACAAGTAAGAGTGGCAAATTCATCGAAAATCAGATTCTTCTTGCCACCTGACCCAAGGTCAGCTCAATACCGTGGCTGAAAGCCTCACACCCCCTCCCCCCAACCAACCACATGAAAGACAACCGGACATGAACACTCCGAGAAATGAAGCAGCCAATAGATTAAGATAAGATATGAACAAAATGACAATTAAATGTAAATTAAACAAAAAATTATCAATGTAAAAAGTAAGGCCCCTATTGTGCCAACATATATTTAATAATCAATGCAATGTATACTTTAAGATAACTTACGTTAAGCAAATTGTAAATATTAATCGTTCAATAAAAAATCTTGTATCGAAAATCAGATTCTTCTTGCCACCGTGTTATACAGTACCAATCTAGTGTACTAGGTAAGGAACCGTCTCAAACCTATTATTGTAAAAACTAAAAACGAAGCACACTGCTGGATATCCATACCAGCTAGTAGCTTCATAACTTTTTGGCTTACGCCGTTAAAACCCCCCTCCGTTCTCCCCCTCTTTTATCATTAGTTAAGACTAGGGACTCTATCCCTACCTTCGCTGTCTTAACCTCCCACCCTCCTCCGAAAAGCTAAGACTAATGACTCTATCGCAACCATCGCTGTCTTAGCCTTTTCTCCTCCGCCGCCGTAGTTAAGACTAGGGACTCCATCCCAACCTTCGCTGTCTTAATCTACTACCACTCCCAAGAAGCTAAGACTAGGGACTCTATCCCAACCTTCGCTGTCTAAGGCTTCTCCTCTCCGCCGTCATCGTTAAGACTAGGGACTCCATCCCAACTTTTGCTGTCTTAACCTACCACCGCTTCCAAGAAGGTTAGGCTAGGGACTCTATCCCACCCTTCGCTATCTTAACTCCCGACCGTATATTCGCCGCAGACTAGGGACTCTATCCCAACCGTCACCGTCCATCTATCTGTCGTTGCTTAAGACTAGGGACTATCCCAATCTTCGCTGTCTTTAGCTCGGTGCAGGGTAAGGGAATTGATCCCGCCTTTATTGTATATGAAAATTATATGAAATACCTTGTTATAAGTTATCCGTAAATAAACAATAATTTGTACTTTGAAGCTGGAGTTCTGAACTCTCTACATACCTAGTTTTACATTCCTACGGTTTGGTCCCTGGATCCCGCTGACCTACCTTAGCTGGAAACAAAAAAGCATCACAGTAGCAAGAAAGTAAAGTGTTTTGATTGGTAAAATAAATAGTGTAAGTTTAAATAAAGTTGATAAGTTTTATTAACGAACCTGAGAAAATATCACAGTATTTATTTAAAGTCTATACTTGCATACGATTAAGTACAAAAAAGCAAAATATCCTATCCCTGTCAATAACATAAAAAAACTTCCATCAGGTTGATAGTTCTACCCCAAACTTTCAAACTGTAAAGCAATACCTATATTGATTCCCGTATTCATTGAATAAGTTTTAAGTTTTAAAAACGCTTTTTATATAGACAGTTACCAACAAAAATAAATTAGGTAATTCTAAATACGTATATTTCTAGCAGACAAATTGAAATTCCCTACAACCCGGATCTTCTGATACCTATTTATTTTTACCATTATTTTTTGTTTGTCTTAAATAAAGCACATTCTGTATCAGAAAACATTTTGTCTTTAAAAAAGTTTGATTGAACCTTTCTACGTGAATAATGACACCCACTCTAAAAAGAAAACTCCACCAGACTATATCTTACATTCCTTTTGACTGTTTAAACCCATTTCAGTTTTCCTTAGCCATTAATCTTTGATTTTTTTTTTTTTTCAATTCCAAAGTAAAATTTCAATAAGCAAAACCACTTTAGAGCAATCATTAACTTAGGGCCAGAAATGTAAGACAAATGTCTTTCCGACGTGCTATAATCTTGAAAACTTTGGTTCCATTTTTTTTTTAAACCTTCAAGTTCACGCGACTATTATACTCTACCTTAGTTTCTTCAATTGCTTTTCAGCTATGTAGAAATAGAGTAGGTAGATACTTTAAGGCGGTTAACTTGACGCCTGAAACCCAGACATTATGAGCAATGGATCATTAACACCAAAATATTACTTCTCAAGTACATAAGGTTATTCTCATAACCGAAAAAAGTCTTCAACCAACCACTTTTCCTTTTACCTTAACTCTTAAATTTATAACTCAGTACATTCGTACATTGTACCATATACCTTACCTACCGATGAAAATTCTTCACGTCACTCAAAGGTGTCTGGCTCTAAAACTCTTCTTCTCATAAAATAATGCTGCGCGCCGCGCCATTGTCGCTTCTACTTTTGTTTGGTGTTTGTATTGAAAGGAAACATTATTCTCAGTTTTCCAACTAAAATGCCAAAAACACCTTGATAAAGGTTGTTATTAAACAAAAAAATGAAATAAAAATGTTTTTTCAAAATATTACGTATAGTAGGTATATCTAGATTTTTGTATGTAAGCACTTATCCATATGTAAATACATACATCTGACATTATGTGGAACTTATTAAAGTCTGTACGTACAAGGGTGGTGCTTATTTTGAAATCTGTAATCACTTTCGGTTTCGTCCCTCCCTTAAAGTGCTCAAAGTCATTGATAGAAAATTCTATATAATTTTTTTCTTTCAAATCGGCTAACGTTAACACTTGCCGGCAGGCTATTGAAATTTACCATACAAAATACATGCGTATTTTTCAGTCGCCAAAAGTCAAAGTCAAAATTTCTGTAAATGTGAAAAAAGTCGATAAAATATCTTCAAACTTTGTACATTATATTAAATACCATAATTAAAATACAAAAAAATTATTTTACATTTTTGAAAACAATATTAACCTCACTAAAAAAAAACAAATGCACAAAAACAAGAATACTCACCATGTTGTTTTAAACAGGTTCAAAATTGTTTAAACAAAATTTAAAGTTTATAATAAAACGGCAAACACGAATTTTGTGGTACATTTTACGCGGTCTAAAAAAGCGGAAGGCATTTATGTTATATATCGTTGGAACGGTTTTTTTTGCACAGAAGTGCAAAATGCAAACATTTGTTAAACACCACAAAAACCAAAAACCAATCAAATAAAATTGCTCAGTAAGTGCGAGCAAGGGCGATTCCGAGCAATTATTTGTTTTTATTTGTCGTAACCTAAATGTGACGTTTCGATTTTTTCCACCCACCAACCAACCAACTTTCCAGCACTGACTGGAAAGATAAATGGAATGACTCATGGCTGCGTTCAGTGCTGCAGAATATAATAATAAGTAGCTCATACCACGTTTACAAAAGCGAATCGATGGATCGGATTCAATCCGGATCGAAATTTCGGCCTAGGTTTATGACAACGACCTGGAATGGATCGAGTAATCCGGATTTAATCCGATCCAGGTCTACATGGACCTAAATTCTGATTCAATTCGGATTCAATTCTCCATGTTAACATGGCATCAGTCTGTCTACGCTAAAGTCAGCTTTTATGGAAGAACAATATTATAAGCTCTCGAGTTTCGAGGGCTGGCCGTAGTAGTACAGATTAATGCTCTGCGTAAGGACCCATTGGCTAACAGCTTCAACTTTTGTTATAATCAAAAGGAATTAAAACGCGACTATTTCTTTTTTTTCAATTTCTATGAAGAAGAAAACTTTAATGGTTACTGTTAAACGTGGCTCACTGTTGGGCAGTCTACCCTTTTTTGTATGGGAAATTTCAAGTGCCTTCTGGCACGTAATACCGTTGACCGATTTAAAACAAAAAATGTACCGAGAGTTTTTCTTATTACCTTCTTCACTTTAAGGGGGGATGAAAGAAATTAAAAAAAATCAAAAATAAGTGCCACCCTTCTACATTCGTATTTACCTTACAACCCCTGTCAATTATATGGGCCATCCGTTTTAAGAGAACTGCTGCGGTGCGAAACATCAAAGTCTGCATGGTTTGTGGTTTGTATTTCGAGCGCTGAACACCAAGATATTAATACTCGTACCCTTAAGTAAAAGGGAGAAATGGGAAAAGGTAGCTAGATCTCTGAAGCTTCAAAGAATTATTCCTAGATATCAGGACATTACATTACCTTTGGTAACTCGGTCATACTTTAAAAAGTCACTCAAGAAACATTAAATGTGATAGTTCAGTCAACAATCAGTGAAAATGAAGAATCTCTCAGCCAACATTTCCTATCAGAAATGATTTATAATTGATCCACAAAAGTGGACAAAATCTTCATATTTGAACTCATTTATAAATCGGTTTGGATCAAATTTACTGGGTAGCATTACTTCAAATTCAAATAAAATTGAATGGTTCATAAATGATAAAGTAATTCTTCACTTATGTGAATGTAAATAAGACTTTTATATATTCAGTTTACTGAACAATTAATAATTCATTTTTGAAACCCATAAATAGGACAACAATGATTCATACAAATGAAGATAATTTGAATTTTCCACATTCAGTTAAATGAATTTAAATTGAATATTTGACTCACTACAAGAAGATAGAACTAATTTTTATTATAAGTCCAGTGTGGTTACACAAATGCGATCTGTAAAGATAAAGTCTACACAAATAGTTTGATTTACCTCATCGTAGTTTAAAAAAACTACGTACATACCTGCTTTTATGGTTGAATAAATGAAACTGAAATAGAGTATATTTATGTTCGATTAGAAAATCGATGACCACTCTAACCTCACTCTTATTTGAATTATGTCGTTTTATCACTTACCTTTTAATCTTACCACAATTTAAATTTTTCAGAGTATAAACCTTTTTAACTCATGTAGACTCTTATTAATCCAACTTATTTTAATTAATTTTTCTTCCAACATAGAAATAAGTCCCAACTCCAAATCAAATGCAAAACTTAATCAAACGACGAGTTTTCTCTTTGCATAACTTCTGTTTCATTTTTTTCGCGACTTTGAATGCCGTTATGGCTTCTAAGAAGAACATTCACTTTATGTGAATTAAAATGGGCGCAACAAGGTTACACTCATTTGTATTCATATAATGTGAAGAAAATTGAATCACGATAATTTTGTATCCTTAAAAAAATCCGCACAAGTCCCCTTACCCCTGTATGAGGTAAAACTTATAGACTTTTTGAGTATATTCAGATTTGATTCACTGAAGTGAATGTTTTGGGAATATATATCCTTCATTTTCACTGAATGTTGACTGAACGTTCATATAAATGTCTGCTGGGATATATTCTCATAATTTGAATACAAGTGATTGGTCACAAGTAATGCTAAAAAGAAGTGTAAATATTGGTTGCGTTAATTTTTTGTTCACATATAGTGAATGTTCTTTTCATTTTGATTCGAGAAGTCAATGAGTCAGGTTCATTAAGTTTTGCATATAATTTGGGAGTAAGAACTAATTTTTTTGGTGGAAATGCAACTAATTATAAGTTAAATTATTTAAAATCAATGTAATGAAACAAGGTGCTTTCTATCTATGGCAAAATAGAAATTCGGACTTAAATTAAAAGGAAAGTGATGAAACGACTAAATTTAAGTAACAGCGAGGCTAGAGCTGTCATAGATTTTCTAATAGAACATTAATAATATATTTTCCCGTAAGCTTTACGGTTTGATTCATTCAACGATAAGAACAAGTACATATGCAATGCTAATCAATCGGTGCCCAGCAAACATTTTTGTTCAGAAATGAATCATCATAAATAAACTAGAAAAGTGAAGAAATTGACCAAAAAGAATTTCACTTATGATTCAATTTGAATCCTTTTACTTGGGCAACGAGCACCTTTTTAAATCATTTAAGTGAGTCATTTATGATCTGAAAATTTTTCATTTTAATGAATGATTACATTGGTTTTATATATTCAATTAAATGCTCAATTCATGAATTTTCTGAATAGTAAAAAGTATTCGAATATGATTCATGAAAGTTATGGTATACACCTTAAATTCACTTTTGTTATTCAGAAAATATTCATATACCTATTATAATCATTAATTGAATATATAGAATCATTACATACGCTCATTTAAATGAAGTATATTTGGACCTTAAATAACTTACTTAAAACTGTCTTGTTGCCAAGGTAAAAGGATTCAAAATAAAATTGCTTTAATTTTATTAAAGTTGAAGTTTTTTTAAATATATAATTTTGTTTACTTATTTTTGAGTATTTGTTACCACATCTTTTATATTATCTAGTCTGTTTTTATTTCTTATTGTTTGTTATCTGTTTTTTTACTTTCAATTTTGTTTACAACAAACCATATTTATTTAATTCTTCAGCTCGTCCGTTTGCATCAAAAACATTTGTGAAATGATAATTTACCCCCTACGTTGGTACCAAGTTTGAAGAAATTAGATCCAACGGTAAAGGCTGTAGCCGAACAGGCAGACACACAAAATTGAGAGAAATTTGTGGTTTTTTCGTCTCCCTTATCGCCAGGTTTGATAAAAATCTCGAATTCGATTTATGAATGCATAACTCTTCATAATGTAGTACCTACATATACATGTACAAGTAAAAATAATTGCGATATAAATATGTCGGTACAAAACATGATAACATTTGGATTTGTGAGAAAAACTCAAAAATATTTTTGTTCCTTAAAGGACAATTTGTTTTACCCATTTTAACCGAAATGAACAGCAATGCCTGTCATTTTAAGAGTCGCCTGGGAAAAGTTTTCGTAATAAAATAGGTATGTACAGACTATAATACCTAATAATTATCTGTAGGTGAATATGTTTAATGTCTTACACAATCATATTTCAATTTTCGTAAACACCCGACACCCCAACAAGAATATAATGTAAACACTGTATACATTTCATTTATAATTAGCAAATTAGCGAAAATTGCTCACAGCGACACCATCACTACCTAATGCATTATAATAATTAAGTAAAAAAACCTACAGATGGTGTTTTCCAAAGTTTCATATATTTACATATGGCGAGGATGGATTGTATGGGCCTTGCAGGTTTAGTTTGGAAGTAGAGGGTTAAGATGGGAGTTTAAATTCGTTTAGTTTATTCAAAAATTGATACAATTATCTGCTGATGACTTAATAATACACATACATATATACAAAAAAGAAACTTAATATAATTAACTTTTACCTACATATTTCATTGATAATGCATTTAAAATGATCTCTTTGCATGCAAAGGTCGATTTCTCTGCATATTAATATAATTCAATCAATAATAATCTCAAAGAATGCGTTGGACCCATAATTAGTTCTATGTGTGGAAACATAAAATAAATCATTCCGGTTTCTTAATTACCGAGTAATTACCACTGAACAATACTCCAAAAAAAGGCAACACTAAAAACATAAACAATGCCTTAAGAGTAAGCGTCCTTGAAAATTGTTGAGTTGCATTTAAAAAAATCTAACATAGAGTTACCTTTAGAGACTACAAAATCAATATGGGTCTTAAAGCTGAAATTCGAGTCAAAAAATACTCCGAGATCTTTGACAACCCCAACTCGTAACAGTTTTTCATCCAAAAACTTGTAATTAAATGTGATTATCGACAACGATCTTGTTTAACTAAATACTTTGCATTTCGAAAAATGTTTTGGCGGTTTTATCAAACATTTAGATAGAATTGAAATTTGTGGTTTTACTATGAACACAAATACTTTGTTTTTAAAAAACAATTTAATATTAATACAAAATGAAATATATGAATATAGGCATGCAACAAATTTAGAACTTCTAAAATTACCTGCGGTCCTTTTATGTTACAACTATTATTTCATTTTTTTTTTTACGTATTAACATAAAAAAATTCAAGTTAATCAATGGTTTTATCCCGAAAAAATTCTCACCTGAAAAGAAAGATATTGTAAATTTTAATTTTAAGTTTTTTTATAGCTGTATCTAATATAATACTTTTGCTTAATTATTATGCATTAATTTTTTTATAAAAATAATAATCCTAATAATGTAAATTAAAGAATCAAGAATAAAAACGTTAATAATAGAAAATTTATTATTTTAGTTTTTGTTTTAGTGGACTTTTGAATATAAATTCAATTTAAAGTTTTTGCGACCTTTAGTCCAAAATTTTGAATTTAACCAAATTCCACTGGATAATATAATTTACAGTGCATTTGTGCTGTTTATTTAATATGTGTCGGTAACCATCGACTAAAATTATGCGTCTTAGAAGGGTACAACAACATCTAACTGATGAGTCCAATTCTTGTACCCGGGCGAAACGCATTTGGATTAAAGGTCGCAAAAACTTTAAATTAAAGGTAAATTAAATTTAATTAAAATTGTAAAATCCGATATAAGATTACAGAAATTACACAAACTTCCCTGGTTTCAATAACCTAACGTTAAGTGTTAAATCGACCAGATGACCTTGTTTACCATATTCTAGTTAATTAAGGAAGCTTACTTGTAATTTCAATCCTTGGAATTGTTTTACCTTTAAACGAGATCGTATTTATCTTATAAAGCAAATCCTGTACATGCTGATGTACAATAACAATGACTGTTTTGATATTAGAAAATAAAATAATTTGGTGGAGAACCAGGTCCTAGTGACTTACAACTCTCAACCGCGTGCGTGCTGTTGGGCAGGAATGGAAGGGACCTACAATTTTATGCCGAGTCCGAACGGCTAAATTAGAAGCATTTATTTATGAGAAGTAGGAAGATTTGTCATTTGTCGGTTACTCGCAATAGGCAGTACCTCAGGAAAAACATTTCTGTTCTTATGTGGCAATGGCTGGGAATCGAAACCAGACCTTCGGCATGACAGGCCAACGCACTAACCATCATGCCAGGAGGTACTTTAAGGTTTGATCTTACACTGATGATAAATTCCGATTATTTGGTTATGACCATAACCAAAAAGATAGATTAACTAGAAGACCTTTAATCTAAGAAAATTAATAAATTTAGTTGATAAACCCGTTCATTTATCCTCAAACTTCCAGAAAACAAATTGCAGATCTTACCCAAACTAGAGTTTTAAAACAAACCTTTTCTCTAGTTTTACGCCCTTGTGCTTTTCACAAAATTATCTATGTCACTACTCCATCTTTTCCCAATACCAACCTAATTACTATACCAACAATTTCATCTTCAAACTTTGACTTCAATACTGGAACAAAATGCCCTAATTTTCTGAGATTTCATATTCTTTAACCCTCACCAACTTCTCACCCTACGTCAACACTTTACCACACATCCTGTTTTGGATCAATTCCATCAAACTATGTCTCTTACTCTGTAGTCAACTCTACCTCTCTCCACTCTCCCCACAGCAATTACCCCTTCAAACCCAATAAAATAATTTATATCCATTCCGCCCTAAATGTTACCTGCTTCTTCCTTTATCTCTCGCTACAGTCAAATTCAACAAGAAATCTTGACAATATATTGACTGTCGCTATCCTCTCTAAATATTCGTCTATTTAGCATATTATTTCCTTGTGGGGTAGTCTCCATGTTTCGTTTGATATGATGAATATATGAATATCAATAAATAAAATAATTAAAAAAAAATTTTAAACTAATTAAAAAAAAAACAATTTTTAATTTATTTAATTTTATCCAAATATACATTTTTTTCTAATATCAAACTAAGCCCGATCGTTAAACCGAAACGCGTCGCTCGAATCCCAACAAAAAATGTAGGTATGTTTTCATAAAATTAAAATTTAATAATTTTAAATTACTTTTGAGGGTGTTAAGATGAAGAGACAGAGAAGGGCTCATCACATTTTCTTTGTGAATGCTGCAGCATTGGCTAGAACCAGAAAAGAAGCCCTCGGAGAACACTTTTTTGACGAATTGGGTGACATCTCTTCCTTGTCACTAAAGAATATCTTGAAATTCATTCAAAATTCAGGATGGTTCAAGGAGGCATCCCATACCTAAGCTCTCCTCAATCCCCCTACCTTCCTCATACCTACCTACCTTAACCCGGGGGAGTGCAATGGATCCACGGAGATCCGAGTGAGATGATGCGGCTTGCCGTAACATCACCCCTTCTAACCTAACCTAACCTAATATTGCTTTTAAAAATTAACTTTCACAAATGGTAATGGTCAGCATTCAACAGAAAGACCCCCCATCGATATTACCTCTTCATAAAACATCATGAACTCCTCAAATTTTCTCCCCAAAGTGTGGGAAATGGTCTAGGCCTTAGGACAATTTATACATTTAAAGCGGATTTCGCACATCAAGCGTAGCAGAGCTGACCATGAAAAGTTTTTTCGTTTCTAAAGTATATATTAACAACCTCACTTTGTCTTTCCTTCTACCATTTACCTTCTATTTATCAGAATATAAGTGGTCTCCATTTTCCAGTCAGTTTCGCAGACAAAATCTTGCTCACCTTGCCAGAAATGTGTTCCGAAATGAATCTCATCCATCATTTCAACCCAACCTCTCTTTGAATAATGAAACTTCAAACTATTCTAACACTATCGCCAAACTCTTGGCCACATTTTTCAAACAATCTTTAGCCCACCCGATTCTGCTTTTTCAATTATTTCTACAAAACTTTTCTCTTGGATCGCTTCTCCCTTCAATTGTTGATCCTTATCTCATCGAAAATAAATTAAGTGAACTTAAATATTTGTTTAATCCCGGTCCCGATGGTCTCCCTGCCAACGTTTCTCTATCCCTCCCAAGAATTTTCAGAATTTCCCTAAATCTAGGTGAATTTCCTCCTCAGAGATGTAAAGCATCTTCTATAATCCCAATACAAAAAAAGAGTTCGAAGGACAATGTGAAAAATTACTATCCCACAATTGCCAAGCTTCAACACGTACCCAATCTCTTCAAAAGTAGTTTGTATGAAACGTTAAGCTTCCATCGTAAATCTCTCATCTTTTTTAGACAGCATGGCTTTCTCAAACGCTAATTTAGTTGATTTTGTGTCCTTCACCCTCTAAACCCTAGAGAAAGGTTAGAAGGTCAATGTTATCTCAACCGATGTCAGTAAGGCCTTCGAAAAAATTTCCCAAACTAATACCTATTTAATTATCCACTCTCGACTTAACCAAGAATACTGTTATTACAGAATTTGTTTCAGATCAGCCACTTTTTGATCATTCTTAACTACCTCTGATGTCTGTCTGTCTGATGGTAACCACATAGGCCCACTTCTGTTCATTCTTGCTATAAACGATATTGAAATGTTCATCAAACATATAGAGTCATAAAGAGTTTTAAAAAGTTTTCGACCTCCTACCCCATTGCAATTTCTGCCATCTTGGATTTTAGAAAAAATCAGTTTTTGTTAAATAACTTTGCTATTTTCAACTTTTGACAAAAAATGCACTTAATAAAAGTTGTTCAAAATTTAATTTAATTTAATTTAAGTTTTTAAAATGTTTGAGATAAATAAGCTTTTCATTTACGGTTGTACGGCAAATAACGTTAGTTTTGGCGCTAAAAAAAATTTCAACTCCCCCTCTGGGGATTAACAAAACAACCTTCAGTTCAATATTTTAAGAAAATTGCTTCAGTAGTTTAGGCTGTAGGTCGATATACGGACAGACAGACAGACAGAATTGTGCCATCCACTTTTTTCGTGTTCTCCATCATCGTAATGTCATGTTGATTGCAAGTTTTCAACCGCCCAGCTGTTTAACTTTGGTCACCATCTTGAATCTAAGGAAATTGGCTCATGTAAAATATACAGGGTGTTTTGCATAAGCACAGGCAGTCTTATGTTTAAACTTTATTTAGCGAAGGAGTAAAGTTACTCTGACTTTGCAACGCCTCTTATCCTGAAAAGCTTATTTATACAGAAAAAAATACACGAGGAATTGAGGCGGAGTAAGCTAAAACAAGAGACATAAGGCTGTAGTAGAGTCGTATCAGTATATAAATGTCAGTTTGACATCGTGCGAAGTTTATAAAAAGGAGTGTAAATGTAATGTAATTTCTCAAATTAATTTAATTATAAAACCTTACAAACTTCAACCAAAAATAATTTATTGAAATTAATAGCTTTGGGGATTTGCTGCGGTTTGTTTACGTTTTTAATTAACCTAAACTTTACATCTTTCATTTTTTAACATAAGTAGGGCGTTAATAAAACGCCGCAGACATTTTTTTTTAAATAAGGATTAATTTGAGTAAGTGCTTCGAATCGGTTTAAGTATTACGAGGTTGAAACGAGTATTAGTGAAATCTAATAAATAAGGCTGAGGAAGTATAACAAGAGGCTAGATTGTGTAGGTTGGTCTGATACCAGAAAAAAATCTTCAGGAGGGGGTCTCTTCCCCCTCTTTTGAGTGGGAGGGGTAATTTACTTAAAAGTTAATCTTAAATGGAAAAAAATATCAAAAAATAACGGCAATAATTGCAGTGTCATAAATGCTATAACTTTCCTGAAAGCCAAAAATCCATTCCATTCTCTTTTTTAAAAAAAAGGTTCTGTGAATAAGTTTAAAAAAAAAGATTTTTCAAATTTAAAATTAAAAAAAAAATTTTTTATTTTAAACTTTTTCTTTTTGATGTATTTTACGTTATTAAGTCCAATTTTTGTTTAAAGTGTTCAATGTTCTTATGAATTCTTACTTAAAAACAGAAATATTAACGTAAAATTTTGAGAAAAATTAAATTGAAAAAGAAGAAAAGTCTGTTTTTTTTAACCATTTTGTTTATAAAGAAAATTTGAAAATGAACTTCTGGCTATCAAAAAAGCTAAGGTATGATATTGCAAGTGCTGCCGTGGTTTTTGTATAATTTTGTTTTCTATTTTAAAACAATTTTTTAGTAAATTGCCTCTCCCACCTAAAAGGAGGGAATAGACCCCCCTCCTGTAGTTTTTTTTTTCTTGTATCAACCCTACCTACACAATGTAGCCTAATTTTTTATTCGTTGTGCTTGTGCAAAACACCCTTTAAATTTTACAAAAGCCATTTTCTTTTAACTCAAAATGGTGGATAAAGTTAAACAGCTGGGAGGCCGAAAACTAAGTTCTAGGTTCCTTAGACCTTCCTCTTTTAACTAATTGAAAAAATAAATATTAAATTCTTTGTTTGCATGGTTCAAGAACGCTGATTTATAAGTTTACAAAAATGCAATAGCACAATCTTTTATTTCGGATTAAGTCGAAAAATATCGATCGTAGAGAAAAAATTATTATGACCAAAGTTGAAGATAATTAAGTTTTGAACAACTTTTACTAAGTGCATTAGGAGTCAAAAGTTGAAAATTGCAGAGCTATTTTGCAAAAACTCATTTTTCTAAAATTCAATATATCCACCAACAAAATGAGGATAAGAGGTCCAAAACTTTTTTTACTCTTTATGAACTCCCTCAACGAATAAAATCAAAAAATACACCTATCTAATTTTTTGCATTTCAAATGTACCTACATACGAACCTAGGCAATCGTTGGTATGCAAGAAATCTGCAAATTGCAAAGATGTTCCTGAGATACACAATGGACCTGCTAAGTTCACCGTGAAGTAACCATGTCACTCAATTGCAACATTATTTGGGAAACTGAATAATCGGAATGAAATGTAACAAGAAAACTGCAAATTTCAATCAAGGTCCCATTTGTTGGAGAGTTGTCCTGCTAACTTCACCGACGTACTCTGCGGGTAAATTTGAACAATAGACCAATGATATAACAAACTTTTGATCAACGTAAGTGCATATGCTTATTGAACCACATCAAACTTATCTGTTTCTTCATCAATAATAAAAATTGTTCCAAGTTCAAATTTCTAGACTAAAGCACATTATATGCATATCCGTGGGCATCGTGTCTTGAGAAACAAGTAAGTCGGAATCTTAAAACAATTAAGAAGGTCAGGGTTTATGTTTAAAATGTATCACTCACAAAACACAAAGGTTTTTGCATTGGCATTGGTAAGTACTGCCTCCACAAGCTCTATACTCGTAACTTTATTATTTAAGAACAAAATATACTTCTATTAATCGGATCATTTCATAATCACTATATTGCCGTCTAAAAGTTCTCCTCTGTATTCATAATTATTGCTTAAAGTAGGTGTTATGATTTGTATTTTCTGAAATATTAATTAGCACGCAATAACTCGGCATTGAAACCTCCTAGTATGGTGTACCTCTTGTTGGAATTAGCCCCTAGCGTAAAGGCTGTCTAATGGGTAGGTACCTTTGGTTTGAACACGTTACAAGAATTACATGATTACAATCACAATTATTTATAATATTAATGATTCTTACTGCGGAAATTGAGGGAGAAAATCCACAGCATTATTCACTTAACCTAATTATTATTTACAAAAATTATTAATTGACTATCCTTTGTCTTATCGTTTGTAGAAAAGAACTGATGCAATAACCTTTATTTCTAGCTTTTAAACATATTTCGTCCAAATGTGTTTTTTTAAATCCAAAGACTTTCTCTTATCAAGAGACATCTTACCAAATCTATACGATTGTCACTCCCTTCATCACACAATACATCTTCATAACAGCGAAGCTTCCAATAAATTTTCTCTCGTCTCCACCAAACAGCTTAGGAGATATTTGTTTTTATTTACTACTTTTAATTACTGTACAGAAGAAATTGACGGTTTTTTCCAATTTACCAACTTATACAAAAGGCTCCAACGAATTGTCAATTAATCTTTTGAATATAGAATAAGAATCTGTGCTTATATAAGTCTGCTTATAAATTAATGATCCGATTAAAATCCGGAATTCTTCGATTAGTTTCTTTCATTTTCTTTCTATCTGTTCATTATTTAACCGCACATTGAGGCTTAGGAAAATCCCATGTTAGGATAAGAATGAAGCTTATTTTTATGGTTACCACCACAATGGGTTTCAGTTTCTATTTACACGCAATACTCTGGAAGTTATAGTTGATTTCACCAATTTCTATCCCTTTTTTGAATGGATATTTCTTGAAAGAAATCAGTGGTTGTTTGTAAATACTAATAGTGTTGGGAATAACTTAAGCTTCAACATACAAAAAATGAAATACTTCCTGTTACACAACATAAGAAAGATGAATCGATTTTTTCTGAGAAATATATTTAGCAGCAAAAAAATGGATTATTTCTTATTTAAAAGGATATATCAACTGGGTGATGTTGATAGTAGGTATATGCCAAACTATACGTAGGTACATATATGTATATTAACCTATTCCCATTTCATTAAACCCTTTGGCTTATAATAAATTAACTATATTCGAAAGGGACCCAATAACTTTCATTACTGACAAAACAGAATTGAGCCTTTTTTCGGTCAAAATAAATCCCTACGTGTACGAATGGCATTCTTTTCATTCCTAGATTGTTCATCCGGGGTCCTTTGGGCAAAGTTTTACTGGAATACTGAAAATAAAAAGAACATAAACTTTTTCTTCTCAGCCTTCTGCCTTTAACGTATTTGCATTTGAGTGCGTTTGTATTTAGAAAATATGACACGTACAATCTTAACTGGCAATATAACCTTCAAAATCATAATTTTATGCTTTTGATTTGAGATGTGTTTTACTGGCGATAAAAGTAAAATTATCATTTCGTTCCCAGTTATAAAAAAAAGCCATGTAGACGTGAATATTTTTTTTTAGAAAACTTCGTCCAAAGAGGGATGAAGAAAAAAAAACATAAATTAGTTTTGGGTAAAACTTAATCCAAATTAAGTTGATTAGTTTAAGAATTGTATGGAATATAGGGATAATGAATTTCAATATTATCAACGATGAATCCTTTTAATTAAAAGGGAAAAAATTACAAACTTTAGAAACACTAAAATATTAGCAATAAAAAAGTTATCAACCTTTAAAAAACTTTTATTTAAATAATTTATGTGGCCTTACCTATTGCTGGAATGATTTAGACATTAACTTTTTAATTTATAAAAAAAATTAAGTGAATGTCCTGAAAGCAGATTCCGAATTAAGCTAATTAATTATTCTTCTCTTGGCAACCATTTTATACTAATGTATGTCTAACTTTTTGTGGGTTCTGGACTCAAAGTCCCAATTTTTTTGAACATTTTTTGTTTCGACAAAGTTTCGTTAGTGGTTGCATGCCTATGTCTTTACAGGATATCCCATTGTCACCACCAAAAAGAAAAACCATAGGTTCTTGTGGTCATTTTAAGTCTAAGAACTTAAGAGGTAATTTTCTCGAATTTTATGATTTTAGTACCCGGTTCTTTAAATTGGTTCTTTTTTCTTATTCAATCAAAAATTTAACATCGTTCAAACTTGTCCTTCACCTTTTTCTTGTGGGAATATCTAGTTTCCCGCAATTAATTATGAAAAGTGATTTTTCTCATTTTCAATTTGTTAAAAAAAACACGTTTATATGAGTATAATTTTTATTCTCTCTTTCTGAAAGTTCAATTCGTAAAAAAATACAGAAAAAATACAGGGAAGAAAAATCAACCTTTTAACCACTTAGAGCATCTGAGGAAGCGAACAAGACTATTTATGTCGATGCCAACCCGTGTTGCGTATCTGCCTATTTAACAGTGTCCTGTTGTGACACCTACAACAGATCTGATGTGCAGTCTCTTTAGAGATATTAAACACATGGAGCGCTTTAAATAAAGGTTTGGTCATATTAGTTTTGTCGACAAGTATTGATGTTATTCCACCTAATGTTTGTTCTCTCCAAAGCATCCTGCTTCAGCAAAAGCTTACACGTAGCGATGAGTATACCAATATTTGTCCTTTCAGATAAAATTTGTAGTAATGTTCCACTTCTTGCACTTTAGCTTTACAATTACCTGCAATGTCACTATGACCCATCACTCAACAAAGGCGAATATTAAACTGTTGCGCCATCTCCACCAAAGATACTCGACAGTTAAGGTCCGTCCTAGAATTTATAGAGACAGGTAGGTAGAAATGGTAGCACGGGCGGAACACTCGCCCAGTACCCAATTAGCGCTGAATTCCGCCGTTTTGATATAATAACTCGTTTGACTTGATTCCTTCGGGGGTCTTCCAGATACATGCTTGAACAAGATCTCCACTTGGGCCTCCGTACACCCACTCGGCATGACCGGAGGTTTTCAGTGGAGATCAGCATCCACCATGAGTCCAGAGTTATTTGATTTGAATTAGCGGATTTGGAATATGGTTTTAGTATATTTTGGGCTAGCACCAACGTCAAGAGGCGGGACTTAAGACACTCAGTCGATTGGATCGCATCTCGCCCAAAGCCAGCTGCGATATGCCGAGCTCAGCAGATAGCAGAACGACTGTAGTGCGAAGGATCCAGCCGATGATCATGATCATGATCATGAAACCCAGAAGAGACCTGTATTCCGATTGCTCACGGTCTTGGGGTCTGGGGGGGGAACATGATACAGAAGCAACCGATTTTGTCTTAGATCCATTTTGTCGCGTTAAGAAAGGAAATCAAGTTTTTATTTTCATTTCAGAAAGTTCGTTGAAGTCGTCTTAAAATGCCACTCTAAACGAATGTGCTCTCATTGTAGAGACAGAGTCCAAAGACTTAATAGTGGCTTGACTATCAGAGAAGATGCTGATATCCGGAGTTGATATCACGTTTTCTTTGAGCCAAGATAGTACTTCTTTTATCGCTAGAAGTTCTGCCTGGAATACGCGCTACACTGATTAGGAAGACAGAATGAGAGACTTTAATTTTGTCTATCAGAGTACATACCTCCACAAACCCCATCTTTGTTCTTCGATCCGTCGGTGTAGAAGTGAATCGATGGATCAAAGTTTTTGTCGAAGTTCAATAGTGGGATTGTGAAGTCAGTGTTACTTGGAAATTATCCGAATGAATTTAGAATAGCGGAGTAGTCAATCTCATTGTTGATCCACTGTGAAGAGGCTTTGAGGCGAATGGCTGTACTCGCGGCCATTTGTTTGCTAAAAATGTCCAGAAGTGTCTCATGGAGAAGAGTGTATAATGCAGCGAACGGAGTTGACCGAAGTTCTCCACTTATGCATATACATGCAGTTCTTTGGACTTTGTTTAGTTTATCACGATGTATCGATTTGTCCAAGGCAGTCCACCATACTGCCACGCCATAAGTTAGGATCGGTCTAATTTCCGAAATGTATAGCCAGTGAATAATGCGTGGTTGGATGCCCCATGTACTACCGATGGCCCCTATTGACAGATTTTCTTGCCAAGAAGCCCAGGTTGATTTGTATTCATATTATTACCAATTCTTTATTACGTCGGTCGATACAAGTAACCCAAAGTCGATAGAATCATTCATTCTCAAGATATCCGAGACTAAAGAAATTTAATTTATAAAATGTAAACCAATAATTAAAAGAATCTATAAAAATATCCACGGTGAAAGGGTGTTTTTTTGGAACTGTTACCAATAAACCTATAACAAAAAAGTTACCCTCATGACACTTAGTGAATGACTTATAACAAATGTTTTATTTGCTTTGAGATTGAAGAATCAAAAGAGAATATAAAATAGTTTTTTTGATAATTATCCTCCACTTAAAGAACACCCTACCGAACCGAAGAAAGCAGAAAAGCCAGAAAAGCTCGCCCAGTAGAGAGCTTAGAACTCCAGTTCCAAAGCATAATTATTGTTTACTTACTGATAGCTTAACAATCATATTATAATCTAACAATATTTTCGGTAATATGATAAACCTACCAAGTATTTCAATCACTAATGGCGGGATCAGTTTCCTGCACGGAGCTAAAAACGGCGAAGTTTTGAAAAGAGTCCCTAGTATTAAAAACGACAGAGCAATAGTACGGCGGATAGCTAAGATGGGGACGGTTGGGACAGAGGAAAGGCTTAGATTTTTGGAGGAGGTTTAGCCAACGAAGGTTGAGATAGATTCCCTAGTCTTAACTATAACGGTGGAGCAGAGGAGGCTTAGACAGCGAAGGTAGAAATAGAATCCCTAGTCTTAGCTTCTCAGAAGGGGTAGGAGGTTAAGACAGTGAAGATTTGTATGGGATAAAGCCCCTAGTCTTAACTACGGTGGGGGAGGAAAAAAGGCTAAGACATCGAAAGTTGGGATAGAGTCACTAGTCTAAGCTTTTCGGAGGAAGTGAGGAGGTTAAGACAGCGAAAGGTTAGGATAAAGTCGCTAGTTCTAGCTAACGATAAAGGAAGGAGTGATCGGAGAGGGGGTTTTGACGACGGAAGACAAAATGTTTTAAAGCTACTACCTGATATTTATATCAGCAGTGTGCTTCGTTATTAGGTTTGAGATGGTCTTTACCTTGTACACTTTGATTGATACGGAGACGCTTTTTGAAGGACAGGTTTAGCTAACCTATGATTTCTTGGATTTCTTGAACGACACTGTATTATCGTTTGAGATGGGATAGAGGATAACGTGATTTGTTGCCACTATCAGGTGAGAAAGGTCTCGTCGGGAGATTAGCCCCATGTGGTCAGGTGCTCTCAATAAACTTATCTTTATACAGTAAACTTGATTGATACTATATCACAGTGGCAAGAAGAATCTGATATTCGATAAATTTGCCACCCTTACTTGCTGATGTTGCTTCCCAAACCGACTGAAATTTATTTGCTATGAAGCGTTTTTTGGTAATTCATTGCTGACGTCGTACCCAACTGGAAATCCGTGTCCTCTTCTGAATTTGTAAGGGCACCTCCGAGGTTATTGGTTCATTTTTGGGTATGATAAGGCGGTTTGGGGCATAAAAAGATGAAGCTTCGTTAAAACATTGATTTTTCTATCAATTCTTTTGGTTCTTCATTCTCGAAGTTACATTTTAACCAAGTTTCATGAAGTTATTGTTTTTGGTAATTATCCCACCCTATCCTTAACCCTCAAAAAAAACACCCTTTTACCGTGGATATTTATATAAATTCTTCTGATTATTGGTTAACATGACAAATGAACCGCAGAAGAAGAGCGGCCCTTTTCCCCCTAAAAACACCCTTCCATGTTATTTTTTTGTAAGTACTATTTTGATTCTTCATTCTCATGTTGGATGAAACGTTTTTACCAAGTTTCATGATGCGACCAAAGTTTTTGTTTGCTTTCAAGGAATTTCTGTACTAGGTATTAAGTATTAAATTTTGACGTCTTATTAGTGTCTAGTCTGGTAGCTAACTTGATTATAAGGATGTGATTTTCCTGAAAGGTGAAGACTTTACTTGATTTGATTATTAGTAAGGCCCAATATCGATCATAAGCAAATGTGGATTATTTGAAGGTTTTTTAAAATTCTTTCATGATATGTTAGTACACAATTTAAATTTTTTGTTGTAAAACCTAGGAATATAGCGTTGGAAAATGTCTTCGCTTGGTCTTGGATTTTAATTGTTTGAATTTATGGCTGATCCACTGACTGCTGCCTCAAGATTGTTCCCCACAAACAATTATACATTAAGTTTTCAAATAACCCACCGGGTTTTGATCCCTTCGTGTTAATTGAAAACATGCTCAAGAAACCTTGAGTTCACACATCCACTCCACATCTTCCGAGCTAAGTAATGTGTTACTTGTACATAAATTCAAGACTTAACGCCTTTTTCAAAGCTCTTATCTCATTCTGATATAACAGCTGGCATTAACTCTTCTTTAATTGCCACAGCAATAAGCCTTTTCGCTGTAAATGAACCATGAATGCCTGCTATTAACTCTATCACATATTCCAAGGATCCTCTCTTAATAAATAAAACGAAGATTAGCTGAGTTTGCTGCCTATATCCGGCAGAAGCATACATATTTTAGGCTTTCTTCTTTTCTATTTATTTTCTGTGGTGTGTTAGCTCAAATCGTGTCAACTTTTATTACACATTCCATTTTTATTATTTTGGCTCTCAAACTTCCTTTATAGAAGTAGGTATGTGCATTAAGTTCTTTATTGTAATACTAAATAATATTTGTTCATCCTGTAAGACGTATGTAAGAGTGTAAGGCAGTGTGTTTTAAAGATATTTATGAGATAAATATGTTCGTATGCTTACAAATGCGACATTCCGCCACTTTGCCTCGATTTGTGGCTTTGGATAGTTTGCTATTAATGATTCCGAAGCATTTATGGTATACGTGCTTTTGGTTTTTATACGAGAATATTTATATCTATATAGGATTCAGTTCTTTGCTGAAAAAACACATCCTTAATGAACGGCTTCAAGTAAATAATAAAAGCCTCAAAGTGATATATATTGTCGGTCGTTGGCGGCATTATGTCGATGACGAGAACTTCTAGCACTGATGGACGCCGAAAAGTTCTATTTGTGTTGTGGCCAACACGGACTCGAATGAAAGGTTTGGAATCAAAATTCCTTTATTTTTGACTTCGAGTCCGAAGTAGATTTATTAGAAACGAAATACCTCAAAAGATTTCGACATTATGCCTCAAAGACATGAAATATCGGATACGTACACAGATATAGTCCTGGTGGTAGCGTTACAAATTATAAATTCAAACAGCTGAATATTTCCCGGTTGACGGCCATCAGAATTAGTTTTTAGAAAAAGTGATCACAATTGTTTTCTTAATTGAATACTTTTCATAACGCTTATATATACCCGTAAAAAAAGACACTGAAGCAGACCCGGTTTCGAAAGTCTTTTCAATAATTTTGTCAAAACTTGAAGAACAATGTGAAACAAATAAACTTATCTTTGATAGGTTAAGTAAGCTCGAAAATTGTTTTCGACCCAAACCTCTTTCAAAAAATATATCGTGGATTTGGAATGTTCTAACGTGGAATGCCAACGGATTATGGCAAAAACTTGGAGAATTGGAGATGTATATGCGAGAAAATGATATTGACATATGTTTGATACCAGAAACGCATGCCAAAAATGAATCAAATCTTAAAATCCACGGGTTTCATGACTACCACGCCATTCATCAGTCAACCAATGCAAGAGGTGGATCATCATTGTATATAAAAGAATGCATTGAACACTCGATAGGCCCCAAAATAGAGGCGGAATCAATGCAATTGAGTAGTGAACAGGTTAAAACTAAAAATATTCCTCTCAATGTCTCTTCCATATATTGCCCTTCGCGTTGCAAAATTGATAAGATTGAATTTAAGACATTGATAAAGTCACTAAGTCCAAATTTAATTGTTGGTGGTGACTTTAATGCAAAGCACACCTTCTGGGCCTCTCGATGCATATCTCAAAAGGGTCGCATGCTATATGAAGCAGGAATGGAAAATAATTGTGACTTTCATTCGACTGGCAAGCCAACTTACTGGCCAACTGATCTGTCGAAAATACCTGACCTAATCGATTTATTCATGGTGAAAGGAATACCCTCTAATCGTATAGAAATTTCAGAGGGCTATGACCTCTTCTCAGATCATTCTGCCGTCGTACTCATTATGAGCGAAAGCCTTGTTAAAACTGAAAAACCACCCAGGTTAACAAACAGTAAAACCAACTGGGATGGATTTAAAAAAGATATCAAGGACAACGTTGAGTTAAGGGTATCATTACAAACGCCTCTTGAGCTTGAAGACGCAGTAGATACCTTTGTTCATATAATACAAAAAGCAGCTTGGGATAACACACCTTATCAAAGGCTAATGCCTCGCTTTAAAGATATAAAATATCCGCAAGAAATAAAAGATTTAGTGAAAGAGAAACGAAAAGCACGTAAAAAATGGCAGCAAATCCGTGCTCCTCAACACAAAGCTCATTTAAATCGCTTGAGTAATATGTTAAAAACGGCGATATCAGATTTCAAAAACCTTGAAGTTGAAAATTACCTTGAATGCTTGACAGAGCTCCAGGATATGACTTAATACCAGCAGAGATTTTAAAAATGCTCCCTCGTAAAGGGTTTATTAACCTCGTTTTCATAATAAATGCCGCTCTAAGGTTAGAATATGTTCCGAGGCAATGGAAAGTTGCGGAAGTCATAATGGTTTTGAAACCTGGCAAACCATCTCACGAAAAGAAGTCTTACAGGCCGATTTCGCTTCTTCCTATTATATCAAAAGTTTTTGAAAGAATACTACTCCTGCGCCTGCAACCGATAATAGAAGAGAAACAGTTAATACCTGAACATCAGTTCGGATTTAGAAGCAAGCATTCGACAATTGATCAAGTGCATAGAATTACTGACGTAATTGAGAGAGCTCTTGAAGAAAAGAAAATCTGTTCGACTGTCTTTTTGGACGTGTCCTAGACGTTTGACAAGGTGTGGCACGAAGGCCTCAAATTCAAATTAAGAAAAGTTCTGCCTGAAGGACTTTACAACATTCTAAACGGATATCTAAATGAAAGACTTTCTCGTGTAAGACACGGAAATGACTATTCTGATTTCAAAGAAATAGTGGCTGGGGTACCACAAGAAAGTGTATTAGGTCCAGTTCTGTACCTTTTATTTACCAGCGATATACCTCAAACAGATGACACTATTGTAGCCACGTTTGCTGATGATACTGCAATACTAGCAGTAGGCAAAACGATTAGCGAAGCTACAATTAAATTACAGAATGCTCTTAATAATGTTAATGAGTGGACGAAAGCATGGCGAATAGCGCTCAATGAACAAAAGTCAGTCCACGTGGACTTTACGTATAAAAAAATAAATAGATTACCCGTCTTTCTTAATACCGCTCGTGTTCCATTTGCAAATGAGGCAAAGTATCTGGGAATGACTCTGGACGCGAAATTAAAATAGAAGCCGCACGTGAAAAAGAAATGCGAAGAACTAAAAAGAAAATTAAGAGATATGAACTGGTTACTCGGTAAATATTCAAAGTTTAGTATTGAAAATAAATTGATTTTATACCGACAGGTTCTTAAACCAGTATTATTATGGTATTATGGTATACAACTTTGGGGTTGTACCTGATACAAACTTAAATAACTTACAAACCTTTGAAAATAAATTGCTTAGGTCATTTGTAAATGCTCCGTGGTATATAAGAAACGAAGATCTTCATAAAGATCTCGGGATTCCTACGGTGCGGGAGGAAATAAAAAGGTTCGCGCGAAAACATAGAAATCGACTATTAGAACCCGCTAATTTAACGATTATTGACATTCTTGACGAGTCGAATTTAGTACGCCGTCTGTGAAGAACAAAGCCTTCCGACTTGGTGCGGTGAACAGAAAACCGCTTTAAAATCGCGGATTAAGCAGGAACTTTCACCGGAAAGTAACCTGCAACACGTTACTTAACTTCGTTAAAAATAAATTTCTAGATAAGTTTCAACTTAGTTGCAATCGGGAAGTGGAGGTGGTTTTAGTGTAGTAAAAATCTCACACTTCTATGAGTACGCGTTTTTCGGTCCTCATAGAGCCTGAATAGCTGGTTTTGCACCTACCCACGGGAAAAAAAAAAAAAAAAATAATGCTTGTTTGTAAAAAAAATACACTATCGCTAAACTGACATGTATGTAGATTACTCAATACTATTAATTTAAATTAATTATTCAATTATTTGACTGAAAACGCTATAGAAACTTCTGCATGTAATTTTTTTGTCATGGTCTAAGCGGTGCACTCAAGACATTAAGACATCATCCTTTAAATAATATACTAACAGAACGAGCATAAAGGACAATTGAGTTAAGTATAATAGAGCATTCCACATTCGTGAAGCGCAGTTGAAAACTGAGAATCTTTTTTTATTTCTATTCCTGATTTTTCAGTTCACGGAATTCGTCTTTTGCAGTAAGAGTCAAAATTTGCCCTTCAACGACAGGCTAGCTTTAAAATTTGAGGTCCTTAATTTAAAAAAAAATCATAAAGTTGACTTCAATATGAAATTATAGAGTCACATAGTGTATCTCAAGAACTAAGCATGATACGACTTGCAATAAGGATCCAATTTTTTTGTTTTTTTTTTTGGCATTTCAAGAATAAGCTAGGTCAGAATCTTAAAATCTTTGATTAGCAAAAAAAATTCATAATGACCTGCTTACTTCCCAGTGAAGTTAGCAAATCAAATCGTTTGTCTCTCAGCAACAAGGTATGCTGGAAACTTGCAATAATGGGAATAGAAATGCAAATGGCATTTGGTTAGAGGTTCCACTTAAGGGACAGGAAAATGATTTGAAGCTTTGGATTCGCCGTTTTAGACTCTCCACTTTCCAAATCTCCGGAGAACAGAGATGTGAATCTAAAAAAGAATACAAGAAAAGCTGGTTTTCAGGAAAAACGTTTAATGGATTAGATTTTTCAGACTGAATATTTGTTTAATAAATAAAAAAAAGAGAATCGGGAAAACCCGCAGTTCTGGGCAAACCAACATTTATGTATTTTGTGAATTTCAGACTTGAAACCACCAAATACAATTTCAACATTCAAAATATTGTTTCTAATTTAGGTGTAACTTAGTAACCTAGATTATTGTCGTGTTCATAAAATTAAAAGCTCGGCAGAACGTCAAAAATCAATTTTCATTTCTTCTGGCCCCAGCCCATAGAATCCGTTGCGTCTGTTATGGTGACTCACTCAACGGACAGATCGATTGCATATATGTTTTCTTATGGGAACCGGCCCATAATCGACGTATGCGTCAGCCGCAACGGATAAAGTAGCCGAACTTTTAACTTTTCCACTTCGGCAGATGCGTCGACGTTGTATGTGTTTGAATTTCAAATGGTTATGTGAATGTCAACGCATGGTCACCGTAATCAGTCGCATCCATCAAACGTCAATGAATCCATCGCCGCAACGGACGCACGGATTCAATGAAAAGGTTTCTACTTTTACATACATAAGTTCCCAACAATTGAAGCAAAATTTACAATAATCGTCAAAAAATAGTATCATTTCTTACAACAATTATTGTATTCGGCTGTGATGCAGTATTTTTACATTTAAGAACTCAGAAAAAGTCAATCAATGGTCGGCTTAGGCAGTGGTGTCACTAGAACTATGGTCTGAGGGGGGTGGGGAAACAAGTTTCTTAGTAGCTAAATTGAGGTGTAGTTTTCATATTTCACTGAATGCTTTTGGGAGTGCTGAATCTGAATCTGAGGTCGCGTGACTTAACATAGAAAAAATACATCACAGTATCACTCGAAAACTATCAATTTCGATTCAATCTTTCAAACGGAAATAGCACAAATATGTAACCACATTTTTGTAATATTTTCTTGGGTTCGTTCATAAAACTTATTTGCTTTATTTTAACTTATAACGGGTGATTTTTTAGCTGGTTTGGTTTTGGCAACACTGGTTTTGACAGCTGACGTGTGTTTAGTACCTTGTGTCACTGTCAAACAGCTTCAGTTTGGTTTGCAATTTAACCATGGATCGTCTTACAAATGAACAACGCTTGCAAATTATTTAATTTTACTATCAAAATTCGTGCTCGGTTCGAAATGTTCATCGCGCGCTGCTTCCATTTTATGGTCGGCATTCTCGACCTTCTGAGCAGTCTATTCGGAAGATTGTGACCAAATTTCGCACCAAATTTACTTTGTTGGACATTAAACCACCAACACGTTTACGTACTGTGCGTAGTGAAGAAAATATTGCGGCCGTATCAGCTAGTGTGACAGAAGACCGCGAAATGTCGATTCGGCGCCGTTCCCAGCAGTTAGGCCTTTGTTACAGCACTACGTGGAAAATTTTGCGGAAGGATTTGGGCGTAAAGCCTTTTAAGATACAGCTGGTGCAAGAACTAAAGCCAGCCGACCTACCACAACGCCGAATTTTTGGTGAATGGGCTCTTGGAAAGCTGGCCGAGGATCCGCTTTATCGAAAAATTGTGTTCAGCGATGAGGCTCATTTTTGGTTGAATGGGTACGTAAATAAGCATAATTGCCGCATTTGGAGTGAAGATCAGCCAGAAGCATTGCAACAGCTACCAATGCATCCCGAAAAAGCCACTGTTTGGTGCGGTTTATGGGCCGGCGGCATTATTGGGCCATATTTCTTCAAAGATGATGCGAATCGCAGCGTTACTGTCAATGGTGAACGCTACAGAGATAACAAACTTTTTTTGCCCGAAATGGAAGTTCTTGACTTGCATGATATGTGGTTTCAACAAGACGGTGCCACATGCCACACAGCACGCGAAACAATGGCGCAATTGCGAGGCGAGTTTGGTGAACAGTTAATTTCACGTTTCGGGCCGGTCAATTGGCCGCCTAGATCATGCGATTTGACACCATTAGATTATTTTTTGTGGGGGTATGTCAAGGCTAATGTCTATAGGGACAAGCCCGCTTCGATTGACGCACTGGAAGCCAACATCCATGCATTCATTCGTGAGATACCGGCCGATATGTGTGAAAGAGTATGCCAAAATTGGACTCAGCGGATGGGCTACCTGAGACGCAGCCGCGGTCAACATTTGCATGAAATTATCTTTAAACATTAAATTGCAAGGTTCAAACTATCGATTCAAATAAATATTTCATTCATTTTTTCGAATTTTTTGTGTTTTTTTTTTTTTAAAGTTCTAAACCTCTTAAAAAATCACACGTTACTTTTTTGTTTCGCAAATTCAAAACACTTTACTTTCTTACTACTAAATAATTTATTTTTTACCACTCAACTACACTGATATTTATTCACCAACTTTAATTTTCACTTTTAATGCAACCAAATTTATTGAAATGTCAGGCATGTACCTTTTATACTTGCTTGACAAGGAAATTTCCTATAATTTCCATTTCCAAAGCCTTCATTTTGACATTTAGTCAAAATAATCTAAAGCTCACCAAAGCTCTCCGTAGGTTGGTTTGTATGATGTTTAATCTGGAAGATGGCGCTTCTTCATTCGAGAGTCGTTATGCTTCGTTCGAGAGTCGTAATTGTACAAATATGAGAGTCTTTACAATATTTTTCTCAGCAAGATAATCGATGATCTGATTGACATCTTTTTAACGATTTATCACTCACACTGATCATGGCTGAAGCTGTTGTGCAGTTTTCAGTTTTTATTTATTTTGTTTTGTGTGGTATGAGGATTGGGGGGCAAACGCCCCTTTGCCCCACTTGCACCACTGGGCTGAGGGCCATATTATATACACGACTCAGCTATAAGTGCCTGTTTATTTTATATAAGAATCAACTGTGTTACAGAAAAATTTAAAGTTAATAAAAGTTCAAATGTTTGTCGCCAGAAAAATCATGATTCACGAAGATTAATGGGTTTACCCCCCCCCCCTCTCAAATCTTAAGAACGCCCATGAAAAATTCTAACTTTCTTCTTATCTAGCTAGTCTTACATCAGCCGGAAAAAAAAAACGTTCTATTCCTTTTCTTTGTAATTTGTCCGTTTACTTATTTAAAGACCTTTAGCAAATTACTTTTATGCGTCTGTCAACCCAGCTGCTGTAAATATCGAAATCACCCTTCGTTTAAGATGAAGGTTGGTTTACAGACATAATAGAAAAATAGATGCATCAACTACAGTGCTTCTTTTATAAAAACGCTTACTTCTGTTGTAAAAAAAAAATTAAGACATAAATACCAACCCAAGAGGAAGGTTATATTCACAAAACACTTCATCCTTCAAAATAAGTCGGCCATAGTTATCAGAATTGCTATGATAAGCTTTTCTTTTTGTTATCATATCTTTCTATACAATTTTATCGCGCAGTTGATATCCTGTTCCGGACCCAAAATTCAACGTTATTATCAAGACTATTAATTTGAATTGATTTAGATGGAGCGCTTAACTTGGCTTGGCTTCATCGTCCTCTATTAACAAAGATTTTAAGGGACAAAAGTGAAAAATTACCGCATTTCGAGGGATATCATTAGGAGCTAGAACTAATAAATTAAGTCAAAACCCCTAGATTTGTGGTGTTTTTTTGTTTTGTTTTATGTTTATTTTGTGTTCAATGTATTTTTGTCAGGGCTTGTTTATTCCATTGACAGAGTCGATTTGATAAATCTCAGCACCCTATATGTGGAAGGAAAAAAAGAGTTCTGAAATAGTTTCAAAGGTTTGGCTTAATGTTTACAATTGGGTTTTGAAAAGTATTAAAAGTCAAGACCCTTTTTTTAATATTTTATCATCAACTTAACTGTCTTATGTTTGAAAGTGACACTAAACCGAAACCAGGAAGAACTGCCTTTCACATCGGAAGAACATTTTTCTACCCCAAATTTATGGATGTCCTTTTTTTTCCTCGGGCGTTTACAAAAACAACAGAGTATTATCTTTTTGAAATTACTTTTTTCTTGAGGGGATAATATTCAAATTTGTTTTCTCAATTTAAATTTAGGGAGAACTTTGGTCCATTTTGTAATACTATAGTCCTTATCAATATAAGCCTACTTAAGAACTTTGTTGAAAGTTGATTTTTTTATGTTTTTTTCTTCAAAAGTATGGCATGGTTGTTTTTAGCAAATTTGAGAGTGTCCTTATGGAATCACCTGCAAGACGATTATGTTTCAATAGTCATCCAAATATTTCATCTTGTCAATCCCAACTGCCACGTGATGCTTGAGAACTAAGAAACATAACGAAGAAATGTCGTAAACCTTGGGGTATAAATGTTTGTTATAATAAAGACTATAGATGGTTCTAAGAGCAAAGACGATTATTTGTTAAAGAAATGTAATTTAGAGCAGTCTTTGGCTTTTATTTTGAGGGATATAGGGAGGTTTGAAAAAATAAATGTGTTCTACAGACATTTATTCATTAAATATAAAAGCATTACAAATGAGTTGTTATTATGGTACCTATACATACATATACCTATAAATATTTAGGAAGCACATAAATTAACATGAAGCCATATTTATGGTCTTGAAATTATGCAGAAAAATATGGAATTTTTGTATTTACATAAAAATCATATATATTTCATTCTGAAAATGTTTTTCTAGCAAAGCTGCGGTATTTTATGTCAAATTTGCCGAAGAGTTATCTTCTCAAGATTAATTCCAGGAAATTATTTATTGGTGGAAACTTAAATACACACGAGTACATGCTACTTGATTTTATTTTTATTTCGTAACGATTTTATGAGTCGAAAACAATAAACATTATACAGTAATTGATTATTCTACAGAGATTTTAGATATACTCTTCTGTGAACATAATATCATTGGCCAGTTTTTCTACTCATATACTACTCCATTTTTTCCATATGCCATAGGAATGGAACAGAACTCAAAACCTAGCGAAAACGGCATTAGAAACCAAACTGAACAGATTTTTTTGACAGATGCGAGGTGCAAAAAATCTGTTTTAAGTCTTTGGAGAGTGCATTTTCCAATATGGTCCCACTTCTATTTAAATAGTTAAGGCGCTGTTTAGATTGGGAAGATTGAGACCGGTCTCACCATTTAATTCATCTTTCTTCTCTGGACAAGAGAAGTGGGGGTCAGGGATGTCACGAGGCATGAAAAAAATGTTAAAACCAGACTCATGAGACTCATTTGTTGCTGTTTCAATGTACAAAGCATTAAAGCTGTTGTTGCTTATATGTGTTTTGAGATGCCTCAAATTTCCCAATGTAGACACGATGAGACTCACGAGTTCCAACTCAATTTTCTCAATCTAAACAGGCTCTAAAGGCAATTTGAATAGATTTTTGACAACTTAAAGATAAAGTTAATCCTCAACTGAAAAACTGCTTCTGAGATGAGCCTTTCAGAAGGTGAATGAATTCAACACAGAGAATCAACGGTGTCACCAACAGTTTAGATGACAGAGACCTTACCTGAGCTACTTAGAAATGAGGTCAGTTAGTTTTTTAATACTTGCCACGGGCTCTATACCTTTGGGACCTAATATATATGGGAAATTTGATATTTGAGAATGCCATCGAATTGGTCAGAAAAGCTCAACTAGTCTAAAAATTGGTCAGTCCTAGATAATAAGTAATAAAGAATTAAAGTTTCTCAAGGTCACGCGCGATTTTGGGCACTTAATTTATGGGAAAGGCCCTAAGATCTATATAAAAGGTTAATTAGTTTCAGTAATTGGACAGTCATAGATTTTTTGTTACGAGTTCTTATCCTTATTGCAAAAGACGTTCGTAACCTTGAAAAAAAAACTTTAAACTCAAAACAGCGAAATGACAGTACCACAAAAATGTACTGAATCCGGAAAAAGTTTATGGCGACATTTGCAAAAATTGGGTAATGGTAAACGACTCATAGAGACTCCTTCTAACATGGATTGCAACCTACTCAATGCCCAGTTTGTGTCTGTATCCGATCCCTTTACAAATAATTCATCAACATCTCAATACATTTTAATTTGATTGATAATACTAATGATCCTGCACAATGCTTTTAATTTATTTATTTCACAGAAGAAGATATAGGTGAGGCCATTTTATCTATTAAACAACGTCCACAAAGCAAATCCTGAATTCTTTAAAATTGTACTGCTTCAAATTCTTAAATTTATAACTGATTTACTAAACTCTATATTAATTACTTTTGAGTATCCGAGACTATGGAAAAATGCCAAGATACTTCCAATTCCTAAGACAAAAAAACTCTGATAATCCTGAATACAGACCTATTGCTATATTGTCATACCTGTCAAAAGTTTCCGAAAAGTCCATCTTAAAACAAACCCAAGCAAATCTTTAATCACACCACCTTTAAAGCTCGAACCAATCAGGATTTCAAGAATCCAGAAATTGCAAAACAAATCTTTTACTTGTTGTTGATGATATTCAAAGACCGATAGATACTAACTGTGCTACTTTTTTAACGCTGTTAGACTTTTCCAAAGCATTTGACACAGTAGATCACCTGACATTTTGTAAAAAACTTAGGAATGATTTCGGGTTTTCTTCTTATGCAGTAAAATTTCTACACTCATACCTAACTGATAGTCAGCAATGCGTGGCAGTGGGAAGCTAGTTGTCTTTATATCTTAAAGTCCCAGCAGGAGTACCACAGGGTTTTATCCTTGGGCCGCTATCATTTTCGCTATATATCAATGAAATTCCAAATCTAGGTAAATCCTGGAAGATTCATATGTTCGCAGACGACGTCCAATTATACTTATGCGGTCCGTTAGATGGCATAGGTAATGCTATCAGCCATATTAATGAAGACCTAGCAACCTGACCATTTCCGGCAAGGTTCAGAGCTCGACTGTCAAATGAAAAGAAATTACGAACCACCCTAAGGAAGAAATTCGACATTGCCAGCCTTAGCATAACAGAAAAGATAATTCCCCCGTGGTGCATTCACAGGTGCCAACAACCAGTGGTCCTAGTATCACGACATCATCAAAGAGGCATCCGAAACCACAAAAGGCTACCAATCACCCCCGAAAAAGATCACGTGGTATGATGGTGAATGCGTATACAGCTGAAAAAGGTGACAGAAGATGCACATACGAATAAGCTGCTGTGAAAAATAAAACCAGCCAGACAAGAGTACCGAGAAAGGAAAAGAGAGGAGAAGAAGACCCTGCGTAGAAAACAAAAGGTGTATACAGCCTCTCAGCTCAAGGAGATCGAAGAGTCTCGAGATTGAAATAACACCTGGAAGTTTTATAAGATGGTATAACCCAATCACCGAAGCGTGGAATAGGTGTATTCAAGCAGCAATTTCAGCAGCCAACTTCAGTTAATTAGGACCTAGTACCATCACGCAGTATAGAAGGGAGACTAAGCTATACAGAATCACAAGAATATCAAGGATCTGATGGTATACTAGCAGAGCCGTTCAAGCACGGGAGACTCCCGTGGAGTTGGGTGTTAACATCAACTCATCAACCAAGTTTGTGTGGAAGCAAGCACGCCCAATTACTGGTCTACCAATATATCCCACCTACAGTAAGGTGATCCGATGTCCTACAAGAACTATCGAGGAAGGTATATCCCTGATAAACGTCGCATCCTATCCAACGTCCTGCGTGAGTGTCTTGTGCCGTTCTGAAACACTATAACCGGCAAGTACATAAGTGTGGCTTTCGGCCAGGCAGATCGAACATTCCATACACAAATTTTCACTTTCTTAATACTGAAAACGATCAATGAATTTCAAGTCAAGAATCACCATCTAACGGGTGATTTTTTAGCTGGTTTGGTTTTGGCAACACTGGTTTTGACAGCTGACGTGTGTTTAGTACCTTGTGTCACTGTCAAACAGCTTCAGTTTGGTTTGCAATTTAACCATGGATCGTCTTACAAATGAACAACGCTTGCAAATTATTGAATTTTACTATCAAAATTCGTGCTCGGTTCGAAATGTTCATCGCGCGCTGCTTCCATTTTATGGTCGGCATTCTCGACCTTCTGAGCAGTCTATTCGGAAGATTGTGACCAAATTTCGCACCAAATTTACTTTGTTGGACATTAAACCACCAACACGTTTACGTACTGTGCGTAGTGAAGAAAATATTGCGGCCGTATCAGCTAGTGTGACAGAAGACCGCGAAATGTCGATTCGGCGCCGTTCCCAGCAGTTAGGCCTTTGTTACAGCACTACGTGGAAAATTTTGCGGAAGGATTTGGGCGTAAAGCCTTTTAAGATACAGCTGGTGCAAGAACTAAAGCCAGCCGACCTACCACAACGCCGAATTTTTGGTGAATGGGCTCTTGGAAAGCTGGCCGAGGATCCGCTTTTTTATCGAAAAATTGTGTTCAGCGATGAGGCTCATTTTTGGTTGAATGAGTACGTAAATAAGCATAATTGCCGCATTTGGAGTGAAGATCAGCCAGAAGCATTGCAACAGCTACCAATGCATCCCGAAAAAGCCACTGTTTGGTGCGGTTTATGGGCCGGCGGCATTATTGGGCCATATTTCTTCAAATGATGATGCGAATCGCAGCGTTACTGTCAATGGTGAACGCTACCGAGCGATGATAACAAACTTTTTTTTGCCCGAAATGGAAGTTCTTGACTTGCATGATATGTGGTTTCAACAAGACGGTGCCACATGCCACACAGCACGCGAAACAATGGCGCAATTGCGAGGCGAGTTTGGTGAACAGTTAATTTCACGTTTCGGGCCGGTCAATTGGCCGCCTAGATCGTGCGATTTGACACCATTAGATTATTTTTTGTGGGGGTATGCCAAGGCTAATGTCTATAGGGACAAGCCCGCTTCGATTGACGCACTGGAAGCCAACATCCATGCATTCATTCGTGAGATACCGGCCGATATGTGTGAAAGAGTATGCCAAAATTGGACTCAGCGGATGGGCTACCTGAGACGCAGCCGCGGTCAACATTTGCATGAAATTATCTTTAAACATTAAATTGCAAGGTTTAAACTATCGATTCAAATAAATATTTCATTAATTTTTTCGAATTTTTTGTGTTTTTTTTTTTAAAGTTCTAAACCTCTTAAAAAATCACCCGTTATTTATTGACATCAAAGCCGCTTACGATAGCATTCATCATCGGGAAGCTCTATATGGTAATGTGATGACTAAACAAATCTATCCAAGTTTTAGGTTATTCCGATGATAGTGACAACATCGACTTCTCCCATTAGGCCTCTATAGAGTCTTTCACGGCAGTTAAATAACAGGCCCAGCTTGTTAATCATTAAGTCAACGAGGACATATACGCGCTTTCAACAAACAATGAAAAATCTGAAAACCAGCAAGGAAATAACGTCACTGTTGATAGCAACAACTTCGAAGTAGTTAAGAAGTTCATCTACCTCGGAGTAAGCATTAATCCCGCGAACGACATCTAAGTGGAGATCCGACAAAAAATGACCCTAGCAAACCGGTGCAACTTTTGTTTGGACTAACAGAACCCATTTCACACGAAAGACGAAGTTCACGTTCCATAAAACCCTTTTATGGTGCTGAGTGCTGAGCGATAAACAAAAATGGAGAGCTGACTTGGGCGGATATTAGGTCCTGTGTGCGAGGAGGGCGAATGGAGGAGAAGATACAATCGCGAACTCTTTTAGCTGTTGGCTCGGTCACATCGAATGAATGATGGACATGGACAATAATGCTGCAGCCAGAAGACCGAACTTTCAGTTTAAGGATGAAGCCATCGCGGATAGAAAAAAGCTTGGTCTAGATGGCTGAAAGCTGCATGCTTGGGATCTTAGAGAATGGAAGGCTGCCGTGTCTCAGACTGCGACCGAACAAAAAATGTGTCTACAGAAATTTGTTGTCAACCCAAACCTTAGGAAAAAAAACTGTCGGGATTACGTGAGCTGTTGCAAGACAAAACTGATTTTACCTGATAAAATTTCAATAATATGATTAACTCCACATTTGCCTCCAAAAGCTTAGACAACATCTAACATTAACAAGTTTGAATAAAATCGATTCAGCCATTAAGAATATTGCCGTAGGTAAGGGTTAGTGCTTTGGATTGTCACGCATTAGTTCTGGGTATATAACTTTTGCCACCTTAAAACAAAACAAAAAATCTAAAGCTACAGAGAAATGACAAATTGTCCAATACTATCTGGTATCTTGAAAAGCACATTTCATTAAAGCTGTTTTCCGATTGAATTCAGTGGAAAATGTAAGTTGTTGGTTGAGCAGCTTAGGCTTTAATAAAACATGAATAATATTCGCATGGGAAAGTATACAATATCAAACAAGCAACATTCAGATTATCCTGTAATTTCTAGCATAAATGATAAATTAAACAAATTCAAAGAAAAATTGCGTTAGTGTAATTTAGCAAAACAATATTAACTCCATCCATTCCCATTAATGTAGTTTGCCTCAGGAGTGCTTAGCAGTAAGGACCACTCGGTCTTTCCGAAAAAAATATAAAGCTGTCAAACGAAAAAGGTCCAATATAGCTTATAGTTTTAATAAACTAATTTGCAGGCTCATGTGTTCGTGTATAAAAGCAACACAAAATAAAAATGAAATGAACCAGAAGAATTATTTACTGTTGAATAAATTACAAGTTTATCGAAGAGCATGGCAAATATAAACTAATAAATTTAATTAAGTAAACGAGTATGTATTGTATAGTCTATGATCTAGAAAGAAAAAAAAATATATTATTTTGCCAATCCATACAAATATTCTTTCTTTTTTAATCAATTTTTTGTGTAATTAAATTGCTTCCATGATACTATGTGTATGGTTTCAAGCAGAATGCGTAAGATTAATCCATCAGAAATGTGAATGTGCTTTCTCTGAAAGTTATAAATCAAATTGATTAGTTTGGAATGGAATATATAAGATACATGATATCAAAAAAAAAAAACTTACAATCAGAAATGAAATGAAGTGTTTTATTTGGAATTGTTTGATTATGCGCGAATACAGTATTCAAAATGTATGAAATCATTTTCATGAATGAATTGAAGCATATTCGTTGAACAAGAAATATATAAGTGTTTTTATAAAAATGGAAATCACCGAAACAAAAGACTGATCTCTTCGCTGAATAACTCGCAGATGGTTTTAAGCTTTTCCCAGCAAATACAGCTACAGATCCCTTACAGTTCTTTGATAGAAACTACAAATGAGAAATTCCTTTTGTCACGCTCAAAGTAGTAAGAAGCATATGTCAACATAAGTTGTCTTACAAAAAATCATCAGGGTACGATCTAATAACTGCTAAGGTTTTGAAAGGAATAGCCTTCAAAAAACTCCAATTTATAATAAATGCACGCCTTAAACTAAGAAATAGGCCACATTATTGGAAAATTGCACAAGTCAATGTTATACCTAAACAAGATAAGCCACCAACAGAAGTAACATCTTATATACCTATATCGCTTATGCCAATCATGTCAAGTTTTTGAAAAACTGCTCCTGAAAAGACTAAGCAAAATAATAGAAGAAAGAAGACTAATTCCGAACCATCAGTTTGGATTTAGAAATAAACACTCCACGATAGACCAAGTGCATCGGATTAGGGTTATTGTGAAAAAGGCACTTGAAGAAAAACAAGTATGCTCGGCTATATTCTTAGATGTTGCTCAAGCCTTTGACAAGGTTTGGCACTTGGCACTTGAGTACAAACTGCATAGGGATCTTTCCAGACAGTACTACGAAATATTACGTTACAAACCGACTCTTTAGAGTACTCTATGACCAAAATTACTCGGAACAAAAGAAGGTTGAAGCCAGTGTACAACAAAGAAGTGTCCTAGGACCAACCCTGTATCTGTTATATAAAATGAATATTCCAGTGGACATCAACGCTATCAAGGCCACCTTTGCCGATGATACAGCAATATTGGTACCATATAAATCTGTTACGAAGGTTACTCAAAAACTAAATGAAACAAAATCGACACATATAAACTTTACGAACAAAAATATAAACCATGTTCCAATTTTTATAAACAGTACAGCAGTACATTACTCCAATACTGCCAAATACCTTGGAATGACTTTGGATGCAAAGCTTAAATGGAGAAGAAATGCTGAACCCATCCAGAAATTCCAATGCAAGGTCTTTCGTGGAATAATAAATGCCCCTTGGCATATAAGAAATAGCGATCTACATCGTGACCTTAAAATTGAAATGGTTACAGAAGTGGTAAAAAAACACGCTTTATCACACAATCAGTGACTGCATAGTCATACCAACTCCGAAAGACTCAAGACCGTCTTGAATGTACGACACAATGTTCGGAGATAAAGAAGATCCAAGCCTCATAAGCTGATGGTCTAAAAGCTATTGGAAAGTGTTATAACTATATATGTAAAACTTCCCACAATGTGATTTATAAATTAAGAAAGAAAAATTATTTTTCGATATTTCATAGATTGGTCCTGATTGGTGGTTTGGTGCAGTAAGAGTCCAACACTACTCAGTACCTACTCTTACCGAGTTTCTTTCGAAGATTTCTATCGGATAAAAAAAAATTAAATAGAACAACTTCATCGTACAAAAGTGTCACATTTGTAATTAACCGTTATATTGAAATACCCTTTATTTTTGTATTTAATTTTTTAATTTGTTTCTTTCTATTGCGCCCGCATAAATATCATTTTCCTTATCCTTATATCAGCATAAAATTAAATTAATATTTCCTATGAATAAGTGCATAAAAGAAAGTTGATATAAAAACAAATCATTATTTTTAAAAACAAATCTATTTCCGGAAATATGATAACTTAATGGTTGTATTTCTCATAAATAAGAAATATCAAAGCTTTCATAAGATAATTCTGAAAAATTGGTTAGTCTTAAATCAAGCTAATATTCAATTCAACAACACAGAAAAAAACGCCAATTCCATTGTATTATATAGGGGAACCAAAATGAGCTTTGTAAGCTTGAATACCCATCCCTAATATTGCATCATTGCTATGTTATAAACATGTAAGTTCGAACGTTGCCAACGCTTTATTTGAATTAGGATTATCCAGGATTTAATATCATTCATTAAATATCGATATTACGCAAGGCCGTAACCAGATAAGAATTCATTCCATCTTCTGGATACTAAAAATATCTTAAAAAAAAAAAAACAGAATATTTGTAACCCTATGCGCTTCACGGAAACGACTTTTCAAATGAAACATAAATTCTCAATAACATCACTTGAATTATTAATGAGTATTATATTTGCTTAAAAATCGAAATCTGTGAAAGTCAATGAACTTTTAAGATATATTTTTTTTTTAATAAATCTCAGCCTCAGGTCTTTATATAGGAAAATAATAAAAAACGCAGGGGATTTTGAAGAGGGCTTAGAAGGCTTAACCTGTCCTTATAAGTAAAAACTCCCGTGTACCCAAATATATACATTAAACTAGAGCCTAAATTGACCAGCTGGATGCACTCGGTTCAAATTTCGTGTAGAGAATTTTGTATTTAAAAAAGAAATATGGGAAACAGCCTAAGCGATTTTTATTAAACTCTGTTCATTTTATTCATTGTTTTATTATTATTGATCCATTACCATACACCTTCGGTGGATAGCCGCGTTACCGCTTTGAACCACAAAGGTAATATTGTGCGGTGCATTTTATTTTAATAATCCATATTTTGTATTAAGGTTCCTTTTTTAAGAAGTGTGGTTTTCAATCTGGCAATACATATTTTGGAGTTTTTCTTTTTGACAGCTGTCACTTGATTTATGCCCAGTTTGGTTCGCCATAGTAAATAGACTTTTTCCTCAACAACGTTTGCAAATGGTCCACATTTATTACCAAAATAATGGTTCGGTTCGCGAAAAAATCAATTTGCATTTATGGACTTCAAACCCATCCAAGGGAGCCAAAAGCCCATTATGGACTTTTGGCTTTTGGACTTTTAACCCTGCGCCGCAAACTACATGTGAACCCAAAACACTCTGTAATATCATACAGTATGCTCCACAGTGCTGTTAAAAATGGTGAGCACCAAATGGTTCAGCACAGATTTGGGTGTGTTGATATTTATTTTGGCAATACGCAATCTTTCCGATTATAAGCGGTGTCCGACTATGAGAGGTGTCCGTAAGGAGATAGTACACTGTATGTATATAGCAACAAATAAACGTTTAGGAATACAAATAAGACCTGTACAATATATAACCCTTAGGCCACACGAGCCAGTACTGGATAGCCAGTTGGCTACATAAATTGACTGTCAAATTCCTATTCTAGTACAGTAAAATTTGAATTGCAAATGGAAAAAAATAGCGGCAGGCTGAAATTTTGCAAGTCGTTTCAAGGGTATTTATACAAGTTGTCGACCACCTACTCTTTGCACGGGTGGTGCCACATGCACTTTTCTTAAATCTTGGTTTCTGAAAGATTCAGAGAAATCGTTGGAGCCGTTCCTGAGAAACAAAGGAATGAGAAAAGTTACTACAAAACAAAGGAAAAGAAAAGAAATAAGAAAACTGAGCGTGGCAGTGGGCGTGGCAGTGGGCGTGGCAGTGGGTGGATTTTACTCAAACTAATTTGCCCATATTTTCTCGCCCATAAAAACAAACTGAAAATTTCATGGAAATCATTGCAGCCGTGTCCGAAAAACAAAGGATTAAGAATAGTGGGCGTGGCAGTGGGTGGATTTTATTTAAACAATTTCAAAAAAAATTTTCTGGTCATTAAACAAAATAAAAAAATGTCATCCATATCGGTGTTGCCATTTCTTAATTAACCAAGATTAAGGAAAAGTGGGCGTGGCACCACCCGTGCATCGGGTAGTATAAATACCCTCGAAACGACCTGCAAAATTCCAGCCCGCCAGCCTGAAAAGTGGGCGTGGCACCACCCGTGCATCGGGTAGTATAAATACCCTCGAAACGACCTGCAAAATTCCAGCCTGCCGTCATTTTTTTCCATTTGTTCAGTACTAAAATTGCTCTATTTATTGGACTATTCGTGCATTTGTTGTGATGTAGGCGGCATGCTGTACTGGCTTCTAACCGGCCAGCGCTCGGATGTTACTCCAAATTGAGTTCATCTACTCCTAGTTTAGGGAAAGAAATATAACTACAACAATATACCGCTTTTTTAAGATTAATTGCACTAAAAACACACAGACGCCATGCGACAAAATTAGAAAAAGAACAGAACGTTACGAATGTTTTACTTATTTTTGTTAAAGCTCTTCTAAGCCAACGCGAAATATTCAAAAAGAAAACGAAATTTTTTCCTGTCTGAATAAGTTTACATGGCGTTAAATGAGAGCAAACAACACTGAAGCCAGTCACAATGTGACAAAGAAACGTGACGTCGACGGTGACGAGATCTCAGTTTTGAAAAAGAATTCTAAGAGGACTAAGGCGAGACCAAAGCGAGATTATGGCAAAACATGCTCAGTGTCAAAAACGTGTAAATGTCATGGCGAGATCAAAGCGAGACATAGCGAGGAAACTACGACATAGATTCCCATGAAAACAGACATGCTGAGACCAATGCAAGATGAGTTTAATGACCACGATACTTGAAACTACGTTTGAACAATCACTGCGAGAGACATGAGTCGTTGTCGTCGTTTTCTCTTTAAACCGAGTAAGCCAACTTGATTTCCAAGAACAACGCATGAAAATTATAACAAACTTTTGCTTAAACTCTGCTGAAAATTTTCGGTTTAATATCACTACTTGAATTGAAATGTCAGGAAAACAGGAAAAAGTGAATTATATGAAATTCAATTTAAGTCTGGATTTAACAACTTGAACTGACCTCTGGAATGCAGTTTAAATCCAATTGGACTAATCGAGTGAATAATATTATGGGCATTAGCAAATTTATAAAACTTTGAGTTTTTTAGGACTGGACATACTGGACAGACTGGACATGCTGAGACCAATGCAAGATGAGTTTAATGACCACGATACTTGAAACTACGTTTGAACAATCACTGCGAGAGACATGAGTCGTTGTCGTCGTTTTCTCTTTAAACCGAGTAAGCCAACTTGATTTCCAAGAACAACGCATGAAAATTATAACAAACTTTTGCTTAAACTCTGCTGAAAATTTTCGGTTTAATATCACTACTTGAATTGAAATGTCAGGAAAACAGGAAAAAGTGAATTATATGAAATTCAATTTAAGTCTGGATTTAACAACTTGAACTGACCTCTGGAATGCAGTTTAAATCCAATTGGACTAATCGAGTGAATAATATTATGGGCATTAGCAAATTTATAAAACTTTGAGTTTTTTAGGACTGGACATATTTACTAATATTTTGTGCAGTCCTTTTTTTCCAAGTCTGCTCCGAAAAAGTACCTGTTGCTGGCTCTCTACTTTCTTCCCAACTAACTACGAAAAAAGCAAGCCAGTTGCTTATGTAGGTTTATATCTGTTAGTAAAAAAATGTGACTATATTGCGACTGGCTAGCCAGTTCTGGCTCGTGTGGCCTCAGGGTAAGAACGAAGTATATACTTTCATTATTAAAAAGCAATAGGTACAATAGTTTATTATATTTTTGTATTTATATTTTTCCCAGGTTTTGCTTCTAAAAATATGGCCACCGAAACTTTATCATAAATGTTTTATTAATCACTAGACCTTTATTTTGCACAACACTGTGTGCATTATGTACCTTTAAAAATTTAATCATCATAATACCATTATTTTTTTATCACATAACATATTAATATGAAATGAAACATTTACATAAAAATAAATAATAACAATAATAAACAGAACAAAGTTATCAAGGTTTTTTTTTATTTTAATTGATTGAGTAAACAGAATAATTAAAATATTCTTGTGGTTATTTAAGAATTCGACCCAACAACCTTTTTATTCTAGAAGTTTATTTTTTTCCCTTAAAATGAAAAATGTAGGTAATTATTTGAACCATAAAAAAGGTCTGGAATTTGAAAGGTTGAAACACGGACATTAAAACTTCTCCCTCTTAACATATTTTTCTTATTGATATTAAAATGAAGAGCTCCAACAACTTTTTTTTAACGGAAAAAACTTGGAAAGTATTTTTTTGAGTATTTTCGTGAAATTGTTTTAATTTTGATGTACCTACCCAGCTACCCTTAGGGCGCGCTTCATATGAATCGTGAACTATGGATTTGTAAAGAAAGTTTTGAATGCATTTCCCTCGCATGTTTCATTTTCAATCATTTGCGTTCCCTTTTCCAGTGAAAAATCAACAAATACCTATAAGAGGAGGTATTATGTATAGGTATTTCTTGAAACTTTATGCTTTCAGAGTTCAAAGTTCTACGTTGAAGTGGAATTTATTAACTTTTTCTTAGAAAATTCTTTTTTCTTTATATTTGAAAAAGTATTCAAGCCAGCAGCCTCAACAAAAAAAATATGCCTTCGACAATCTCCTTAACGGTGTATAGTTCGTTTTGTTAAATTTTAGTCAAGTAGTGAAAGTATTTAAGATTTTTAGAAAATTGCAAATTAATGAAACAACTTTTTTCCATAAGTACATCAAAAACACTTTGTTATAAAAGTCATTATTTTATTATTATGTATATTAGTCAATACTCAGTCATCAACTGAAAAATACCCTTATGACATATTGCAGTATTGCAGAATCTTATGATTTTTGACTGTGGTCTCATGATCATCATCTTTATTGAAAATCTCATGATTTTAAAAATTCTTTAAAAAAAAAGCAACGGAAAACCAATAATTTTCTGACAAACTTTATCTTAAAATGAGTCTTTATAAATCAGCCCATGCTGCTTCTTTGTTAGAATTAAAAAAAGATAAAAGATTCAAACAATAACCTATCGAACCTCCAAGTAAATTAAAATGACAAACAAAAGTAAACAAGACATAGGTACAAAGAAACCAAAGAAAACCAACGCAAAGGGAAACATTGAACAGTCATTTTTATCTTGGTCTTTCAACTTTCAATTTCACGGAATACAGTTTAAGAAATCGTTTTGCTTTTGTTTCGTTTTGCTTTTTTTTTTTGGATCTCATGATAAAAATTATGATACGGCAACACCGACTGACGTTAGTAATTTGTTTGACTTTTAGGAGAGAGAGGTGGCACCTTTGAACGTGCGTGGTCTTGTTTGCTGTTCATATTATTTTTACTATTAATCATTTGAATAGTTTCCAAAACTCCAATATCGCTTGGAAACATGCTTCTCCGTTTTCAGGATTTCCACTCCGTCAAAACGTCTGTCAGGAAATAAAATGGAATTTTTGCTTCATTAATTAATACATCATTACGCAAAAAACAGCCAAGGGAAAAAAATAAAAAAAAAAACTCTCAAATACTCGTACGTATTACCTACATTTTTGTACTGAAAAGACTTTTTTTACTGTTAAAAACTATTACAAAAACTATTGTTCAAAAGTACCCCAACTTAGCTCAAAACTGCCCCTCGTGGGGGGTACCTTTGAACATAAGGACCAAATTCGTAAAAAAATAATATCAATTACCTTGTGAAAAAAGTTATTCGCTTTGGAAAGATTTTTCACACCTATATACACTGAACACACAATTTTCACTATGGAATTATTTCCTTACACATTAAAACGAGCTCTTATTATAACTGTTTTAAAGTTCATAAAAATACCATCAAAACGATATATGCCTCGTCATTATTGACGAGGCTACGGCCTAGTTTTATTTTGTATTCTGCATTTTGTAAAAAATTGCTTATTGTATGTATTATCTAACATCTAAGTGCAAATTCATTTAAAAGGTTTTTTCTTCCGATAACAAAAAATCCAACTAAGTATCTATGTGCGTAGTCATGCCATAAATTCTGTTACATTGAAAATCTTCAATAAAAATATAACTAGTATTTCTTTTTCAAATATTTTTGGTACAACGCGTTCAGCATTTATACTTTTAGAAATCTGTTCACATAGTTAAATAACTCTAAAAATTGTTTTTTGTATTTTCTAACGGAAATATCTTAAAAACCAGAGCTGATATTGAAAAACAGATACTGGATTTGAGTTCAGCACAAAAAATTACTCTTAAATCAACTCTTACCTAAGTCGTGTCGAAAACCTTGTAAACCAGGCCGTATGCAGGGTGGGCGAACTAATTCAAAACATTTCAAATCAAGTAGAATTAACTAATGAATGAAATATATTCTGATTAGGGGGGCAAGTGCCTCTCTAGCGTGCGCCCTTGTAGTGTTTTTGAAAGTTCAATTTGGTTTCGGAGCAACAATAAAAGAACATTAAGAATTCCGCTCTTCGGAAACGGACAGGGGGCACTGAGAATTAGACACTTTGAATAATGTTTTGGTTAATTAAAAAATATCAGATCTTTATTATGTTGTCTGGCCAGATTAAACATATGTGAAAGTTTTTTAAAACAATAGTAAAGCAGTCGAATATTCCACCATTCTTATAGAATCACCCTTATGTTGAAAATGTTTAAAGCATTATTTTGAGAGACCAATTTTAAGTTTCTATTAATGTGAAATTAAATACCCAAAACAAATATATTTTCGGCCATATTTTAGCCAGTTTATTATTGGTAGATTATTAATTAAAAACTTTAAACCAAACAACAAAAACACATAGGTCTAGGCCCATAATATTTCCCCCATATAATGCATAAACGCATACTTTGATAGATAATTAAAATGTATTAATGGGACTTAAATTGATCCATATTTCATCAAAATTCATTTCCTTGAATAAATCAAAACATCAAAAATTATTTCACATTAATATTTTTTTATTAAAAACAAACCAAAAACTCAAAATAAGTACAGCTAGTCAGAGATTTTATGACCTTAACCAATAATTATTATTACTTTTAGCATCAAGATGGAATTGACTCTTAAAATTTTAATAAGTTTAGTTTGGATCCAGATAGAAATAACAACAAATCTACTGCTGACGTAGTCGTCGTCCTACAAAAAGTGTGTTCTAAAATAGATACCGGAATAATAATTTAATATAATTCGACGTCATTCAGCAATGAGTAAAAAAAATATACAAAATGTATGCACGATATACATGAATTAATAGTTTTATATGAATACCTTCTTATCTTGATATATACCAACAATAATCATAAAATAAAATATAATTTATACTTATTTTCGAATGAATGTACGCAGAGATACGAGCATTAGAGCAATATCATTCTATTTCAATTAGATTGAACGATTTTTTTAAAATAAGTTAAGGCAGGAACTTTGTTTACTGAAGAAAATCAAGTGAATTTTGTATCTAATTGAAAAATTGAACCCTAAAGACTTTTTTAGGAGATAGGAAAGAATTGTAAATAACGTTTAAGCTCTTCTCAGTATCCATTTCTTCTTTTCGTTTATTAAAGTGCCGAGTTAACCGAAACACAAACATTTTGTATAGCTTTGTGAGATAAATTAACAAATAGTTCAAAATAGTGCAGTTTTACTTTACGGTGAGTCGGTGAATGACCATACATCGAATGGCGTATTTACCCTATGCCATAAGGGCCAAAGCCCGGAGTGGCACACTGGCGTGAGGCGGCACTCTGATTTGTGTGTAAAATGTAAAATTCCTTTACATTTCATCCTCTTGTATCGAAATTTTGAAACTATCATCTAAAAGTTTTAGTGGGCTTAGTACATAAAAAGATTTCGAAACACTGCTGTAGATTAGATCGAGGTACAGACAGTCAGAATTTTGCCAGCCACTTTTAACGAGTTTGATTTCTTAAAAACTAATTGAAAAAAGGAAAAACTGACAACAAAAAGCCTGTGAATCCCATGAAATCCTACACTAGTTAAATTATATAAAATGAATTCACTAACTTTCTATATGTGCATTGTGCATATATTAAAGTTTTTCAATGTATGGGATTGTTAAAACTAATATAATAAGTACATCTATAGTTGTTAAGGAAAAATTTTCGAAAAAAACTTAACCGAACCATAACGGTTGGATATAGGCTCTATATATGGAATCACTAGGAAACCAAAGGGTTGCTTTACCACAAAACTTACGGCACGGATTATTGTCAAACGTAAATGGTAAGAGAAAACAAAAAGCTAGTTCAAACCAAGAGAATTATACGAAGAATTATACGAATCCCATAAATACAATTTAAATATTAAACTTGCTCTGCTTGTGAACAGATTCGTTTACCCATGTTACTTATGCTAATCCCAGCAATTATATATAAGTAGATATGTATTGTATAAGTTCGTACACTGTATTTAACCTTCATATAAAAAGTTATCACTTATACACACCTAACTCACTCTTTGTGTTTCAATATATAAAATAACCAATCTCTGTTGGTTGAGAATTTGACTTAGAACTTTATCCGTCCAAAGATTTAAATGAAAATTACGGTCGTGATGAGTTTGGTCTATTTGGTTTCGTTATCGTTACGTTTTCGACAGAGCAATAAAAAGTTGCAGCGATCCTTTGCTACTTGTTATTTTCAATACATGTCTCCAGGGCAGCATTTTAAATGCTGTCTCTGTCAAGCTTATTGCCATTGTGCACTTCGATAAAATAAAACAAAAAATCTCTTGGAGAATTTTTGTCTTTTGATGCACTTAAAAACTCATAAACCATTTACGATTATTTTGAGCTGTTTTGTCTGCAACATGAATTTAAATCCTTTTTTCCTCAGGCAACATTTGCAGGTTGTGTATTTGAATTGATAAAAGTAATTGTTTTCATTTTGTAATGGAACCATAAAACACACAAGCAACATGGAGTTAAACTAATAGCATTTTTGACAAAAAGTAATTCAATACAATCAGTGAGAGGGAAAAAAAACACAAATTCTTTTTGGTGACAAGAATGAAATTAGAGATAATGAGAAACAAAAAATCAAATCAAATCAAAAATGAAATGAAATTACTTTTTACCTCCTTCATTGTGCATAAAATACACGACTGGTTCGCATTCTCATGCTAAAGTTGCTTCAAGGTTTAAACTTAAAAACTTTAAAAATATGCAAGTAATTATAGAAAAATAAGAAAAGCATTTATATCGTTCTATTAATTGCAAAAATAATCGTAAAATAGCTTAAGCTTAGTTAATACTTCAAAATGAAGTGAAATTAAATATGAAATGCAAAAGCCATAACTAATGCACCAAAACGGTTTCAAAAAAATAATTTTCGTCATAAAATTTGGTTTGAAAAAGCCAATTGAGTTGAATTTGTTTCTACACAAATTTGTTTCTTCCCTTTAAAATAATTGCATTTAATTTTTGACAGAGCTAAAAAAACAAGTACATATGCCATTTGATAAACTTGAAAAATATGAATTTATGAAAACAAAAATTTAAAATCGTTGGAGTGGTTTTAAAAAAAACCGAATTTTGTGGCACAATTTACGCCGCCTACAAAATCCGAAGGCATATAAATTATCATTAGAGTACCAAAGTGCACTCTCAAAATTCTTATAACGCGGCTAATCCGAAAAATTATCTATTATGTCTATTAACAACCGCGAAAGCCTAAAAAGTTATATCATTAGAAAAGTTTTTTGCACAGAAGTGCAGAATGCAAAAATTTATTTAATAATTTCACAACAAAAACAATAAAAGAAGATTGCATAATAATAAGTGCGAGTAAGAAGCAGAGCGAGACAGAGCATTTATTTGTTTTTATTTGTCGTTTAGATTTGTTCCACCCACCAACCAACCAATTTTTTAAAACTGACTGAAAAGATAATTGGAATATCCGATGGCAGCGTTCAGTGCTACGGAAAATAATAATAAGTAGCTTAGATAATGGTTGCGTTCTTTTGCAAGTCAAAATATTATTGTCTGAAAAAAATGACAATAAAACAAAACAATTTACATGCAGCCATATAGGGTTAGTTAGTTTTGTCCCGATAAAAAACGGCATTGTCCGACCACCATTATCGTTGTGTTATCGATAATTTATATAAAAATTTTAAATGTTTGTTAGTAGGATAGTTCAAATGGCAGACCAGAGCAAATGGTGAAATATCCCGTTGTCGTTTTTTTCGCCAAAGTCCATATGGACATGAAAAATGCCGCAGCTATTAAGTGGATTTAACTTTTGTCCCGATAAAAATGGTATGCCCAGGCTACCATTGTCATTGTGTTATCGATTATTTATATAGAAATGTCAAATGTTTGTTGGAAAGATAGTTTAATACAAAATGGTAGACCAAGGCAAAAGTTAAATAAACATTGAAATATTCTGATTTTAAAAAAAAAAAATTCTTTCAATTAATAACAGAAAAGTAATTAATATCGATATCTTAAAAAGAAGGCTATCATATTGTCGTCTCTAAATGTAATTTCAGTTGTTAACGTTTGAAGATTTAAATCTTACTTACTTAAGGGCCTCAACCAACAAGCTTATTTAAGCGGGCTCGGTTTTAAGGTAGCTATTTCCAGTTTCGAACGCCAAGGCCCTCTTCCACTTGCGTGCGTTTTCGATTCGTGCAATAAAAATAAAAATGTTCGAGATAACAATCAAAAATGTCTGTTTCACGATAAAGAACACGAAAAAAGTAGATGGCACAATTCTGTCTGTTTGTATCTGGATCTACAGCCTTAGCCACTGAAGCAATTTTCTTTCAAATTTTGAATTTTTAAATTGAAAATTTTTTTTAGCTTCAAAAATAACGGTACTTTCCATACAACCGTTTTGGAAAAGCTTATTTTTCTCAAAAACAGCTCTAATGATTTTGATATAAAATCAGTGTATTATCGAAGGTATAGTGTTCTTTTTGGCAAAAACAAACTAACAAAAAAAATTTTGATTCAATCGGTATTTCAGAAGTGGATTGATGAATTTTTTTGAAGCTGGGTGATTAGTATAAGATGCACCAAAAAACTAGGACGAGTAGGTTGGGTAAAGACAAGAAAACAATCATACCCCAGTATGAGGGGCTTAGGCAGGAGCGGCAATTTTCAAAAATTCTCTTCTTTAATTTTGATTTTGAATAAAGTTGTGTTAGTGTATAGTTTTTGAAAAATTAATTTTCAAACTCGAAATTTTTTCAATTTCAAACTAATTTTTTTGAAAAGAAAGTCCTAAATGAAAAAAAATAACGCCATCTAAGTTCTTGATTTAATATGATTGTATGAAAAATTTTTTTTTTATATATCAATTTCTTAAAATATTTTATAAGAAAAATTTTTGGAAAGTAAGTATTTTATTATGTGGATATTAAAATAAAATTTCAAAAAAATTAAAAATCAATCCACTTTTGAGTTACTTATCGAATTTTCAAAAAAAAAAATAGAACTTTTTTTAAATTCAAAAACTTTTATTTTGAAAATTTTTATGTGCAATATTTTTAGTGTATTTTGAAATTTGTATATACAAAAAATAGTCTAAATTTGTTAATGAGAGACTTCAAAATTTAAGAAAACATTCCATGAGCCATGAGCATCAGTTTTGGTTTGAGATTTAACAAAAAAAAATATAAAATTTAGGTTATCGATTGAGATTGATTATTTTTTTTTTATAAGTATCTCTCAATGGTTGAGTTTTTTACGGAAAAATAAATGGAAAAGGTCGACCTTTAACCTTTTTCAGTAAAAATAAAACAAAAATGGTTTTCACTGTATTGCACAAAATCACTAAAAATACACAAGTAGGTATTTACCCATGACTAAAACGCATAGTTAACTGCATTTCTAAGTGCAGGGCCAGCAATATACTCGTATAAACATTTATACTAACTTCTATCAGGCTTGAAAACTTTCTACATAGTTCAAGTTGGTACCAGTCAAGTAACCAGTACCTTGTACTGAAGTCCCATCATGGTCGTCCAAATGTGATTTTTACTGTCGTGGTCATTGTGTTCGTCTTGCTGCATTTCCACCGTGCCCACGGGAATCTTTGTCATTATTTTCTCCCAATGTTTTTGCTTTGGTCTCGCCGTGATATATACACGAGTATTTTGGCCTTCAAAATGTTTTGACGATATCTCGCTTTGGTCTCGTGCGGTACATTGCCGTATAGCTGTAGTGAAAAGTTCACACTGATTTTGTGACGAGCACGCTTGAACCGATTTAAAACATTTTCAATTTATTTTAAATATGTTGTTTTGAAAGAAAAACTTTACCGAGACTATAGCGAGACCAAAGCGAGATTATGTAAAAATATTTTAAATGCTTTAAGCTACGTGTAAATGTCATGGTGAGACCAAAGTGAGATTATACCGAGAAAACCACGACACCGATCTCCGTGAAAATCGACTTGGCGAATATTTTAAGTACTTACTTGTACTTTACAACTCTGAAACTAACGAATATTCTCAATGATGCAACTGAGATTTATTTTTTTTTCTCAGTGATAAATCTCACTGGCTTACCGATATATAAAAAATTCAAAATAAAGGTTTCTCTCAGACCTTGAACAAAAAATGATTCGCTATTTCCAGCTGTCAAATTTCTTTCAGATTCGACCAAAAAAAAAATTTTTTAAAACTTGCACTGGACCATCTTCTTTAAATTTTGTACAAATCAGTATTGAAATTATTTTTATATGAAAGAATACATTTAGGCGCATATTTAAGGATACTTCAAACATAAACTTGACTCAAATTCCGACTTCTACAGTACCTTATTCAAAATTTTGACTTTCTTGGGACCATGTTCTGACCTAAATTGTGATGCACCTGATTGAAGTATAGAAAAACAGGTAGTACCACTGAATTCCCAAACTATTAAGTATACTAAATTTCATTAGTATGTATTAAGAACTGGTGTGGGAAATGATTTTTGTTGCAAAATTCAACAAACGGACCTATTGCTATTCTTCAAAAATGAAAAATAAAGATCCCTCGGTTGACGGTCAAGTTAATTGACCGTTCAAGTACTAGTGATACTTAGATGTATTTTGTAACTTCTGGTAGTATATCGCAAAAGTATTAGGAAATCCTAAAAGTTTATTAAAAACCGTCGGAGCCGTTTTTCAGATAAAAATATTTTCCTAAACGATTTCTCACAATTTGTATTTTCATTTTTTTATTTATTGTATTTTTATAAAAATCGATTATTTATTTTTATTGAAATTTGATTTTCTAAAAAAAAAATTGAAATTTTTTTAAAATCCAAAAAAAATGTGTTTGAAAATTTTGCTTCTAAAAATGTTTGCATTGCTTGCATTGTATGAAAAAATAAAGAAATCAAAATAACTGTTTTGAAGTAAATCGAAAATAAAAAAATGTTTCTTTGGAGGTGCCATTAATAACCATTTTTTGAAAAATGATTTCCCATTCAAAGGTAGTTTTTACCAAAAGAAATTTATAATAAGAAAATATGAAGAAAATTTGAAAAGAAAATTTTTCTGTTTAAGTGGAGTGACTGAATATAACTATCGTACCTGGGCGAAACGCAAAATGGAGTTGAGCTCACTTGAAAAGAAATTTGAAATTTGTTGAGCCGTTTTTAGAAAAATAAGATTTTGTAAAATTGCTAAGAAAATTGTATGGCATGTACCGTTATTTTTCAGTTCTAAAAAGAAAATTGAAAAAATCGGTTGGGCAGAAGTTTTAAGAAAATTGATCCAGCCGTTTAGGCAGTAAGCAAACAGACAGAATTTTGCCACCCACATTTTTGTTGTCATCTCGGTTTTTTTTTTGCACGAATCCAAATTTTGCCTTATAGTACCTACCCTTACCGAAAGTTAAAAGGAAAATTTAATAACCCCTACAGTGACTATAGTGGATACAAATAAAAATCTAAAAAACTTATGAAATTTTTTTTCATTTAGAGACGTTTTAGGCCCATCCAAAGTGACCTTTTTTAAACTACCAACCCTAATGTCCACCTAAAGCATAATATTGACATCGAGTGTACATTTTGGCTGTAGTCAAAGCTCCTCATAGTAAAAGTTGGATAGTTCATATATATTAAGCATCAAAAATTTATTTTTGTCATGAAAATTATACAAAAAAATTATTTAAGTAAACTTTATCCCTCTATCACTGTGGGAAATGTAGAGAAGTTGACCTAGGTTAGGTTATGATAAAAATTGTTCAAAATAGGATGCTCTGCACACTTTTTCCCTTCGACCGTTATAAAGTACGACAAAACTAATTACTCAAATGTAAACAAAGCCTCATGCTTAAATATTATCAAAATGTAAACACAAAATACACATAATTGCATTGATACATAATACCATAATAAAAATCATAATAAATATTAAATGTTTTTTTAGTTTTCTTCTTTGTAAAAAAAAAAAACTGAGTGCATTAACATCGCTTTGATGACGATGCATTATATTTATTTTTAGTGCGGTAGAGAATATATTTTATTACACTTCAGCAGTCCACATTGACCAAACTATTGAGTCATTAAACTGCCCCCAATATTTTCGAAAAAAAATTGTTTTATAAGAATTTAGTGCTGACACATGACTTCTATACAATATGCGTGGAGTAAACAGTGTTCAGTGAGGATTACCCAAAGTATTTAGTGCTATAAACAGTCAAATATGTATGTATGTATAGTATATTACAATATATGTATGAATATAGCCTTGGTCGTAAGGAATTCTTCAAGAAATAACCTAATTGCTATAAAATAAAACCTTACAAATATATGAATTGAAGTAAGTAAGTCGGTTTAATACCAGGGGTAAATGTGGGAATAACTTATTTCTAGTAAATAACTTGATATGCTTTTCATTAATATTTGACTTAACAGTATTTTCAAAATAAGTACATAGTAAATAAAAATATAAACATAGTAGCTTTGTAGATATGTACATACCAAATGTAAGCTTTATTGAACGCATTCTCAGTTTTGTTTTTTTCGACACGCTTTGACCACCATATGCACATCTTCCACTTCTCGCATGCTTGCTTTTGGTATTGGGTCTTGCACCATACAGTAACTCAAAGATTTAAATTAAATTTTATTTTGTGCACTTTTATTCTCTTCTGGGTTTTGACTTTGCTGTTGACTGTATGAACATACATAATGTATTTTGAATATTTCCATCACTGATGATAAATGTTTCCATTTTTTTTTTTAGTTTGATTTCTCGTATGACAAAATATTCTGATGATATGATATTTTTCTGAAATTAATTTAAAGTTTCCTTTATCACCCAGTGATTTTGGATACTAGTTAACCGTAAATTGATCCTTTGAATGGTAAAAGCTTTCCACAAGACTGGAATTAATATTAGCTCGAAAGCAAATGATTTGCATGAAAACATGTTTTTATCTAAAAGCAAGGGATTTCTAATAGCAATTTAATGAAGAAGTAGGTCTGATACTTAACCATCTGAAATGAAGCACAATCTACAATCCCGCTATTATTTGTATGAATATGGCTTCTAAAGTTGAATGTTTTCCAAAAATGGCCCCAATTTTTGTTTAATATTCCTACAATATCACTCATACGCCCCAGTGATCGAAACGTGATGTTATTTTCATACTAAATATATATATTTTTACAGTCATTACAGTCGTACGACCCTTAAAGATTAGAAAAATTTATATACAAGTATGTATATAGACAGACGATGTGACAAATTATTTCAAGATTCTCAAACGTTTTATGAAGCCAGAAACCTATAAATTAACTTTTCACATTAATTGAAATTAAATGGACGTGAATTGGTACTTCCAGAAAATATTTTTGTTTAAACTTGAAGTTAAACGATTTGTCAAAGGAACGTGAATATAATGAAATAATTGAATCACTGGGGTAACAGTTATTAAAAATTGTGTAAGCTTTTATTTTTTTTTTTTTAAGAAGAATGCTATTGCTATCCATGGAAATCGACACACCTAACCCCAGTACAGCCATTATAGGCTAGTCAAATGGTGTTCAGAAAGGACTTGAAGTGGAAGGTTCGGGTGTAATTGTTTTACAGTGGCTTCTTTTTTAGGGTCGCTGAACATGAATATAAGTTATCTAACTGAATTTTTTCAAAGTAAATATGAGAAGTCGTCGAAAAACATCAAACATTTCGAGGTTTTTTGTGTTTTTACCTCATTGCTTAAATAGTGACTATTTGTGGCAAAAATTATTAAAGTAGAAATATGCAAAGGGAAATGGAATTATCTTCACTTCATGTCCTTGCCTTTTTGTTTGTAAGACTTATGGCTTTCGTGAAAATGGATGTTGAAATACATCCCAAAATTAGTTGTTTTAAATTTTTTTCCTTTACTACGCGAAAAGTTGGTCATTTATTTAACTATGCGCCTTTTTTAATAAGAGTTTTCTAGAACTACGATAAAGTGTCTTAAATTCTTTCTTTTGGTTTTCGGTTTTGGCGAAAGTATCCTCGGTAGGGTGGGAAAAAGGAATGAGTTCTTTTAAACAAATTTGCTAAGGTGACAGGAGAAGTAAGGATTAAATTATTTTATTTTCTCTCAAAACCCTATGGTCATGGGTCTGTCTTGCAGATGTATGGCCGAACTTGATGTGACGACTAACTACTTATACAACCTTTAATAGATTTTAACAAACACTTCTCAATTTCAATACCCGAAAGGCATGGATGGGAACCCAACTCACTAATTAGTGAACAAGGGTATCTCTTTCTCCATCGATGGGTAAGAATTGGAAGAAGGAGCAGGAGCTGGGGTATTCTGTAAAGATTTTAATATACATACGAGAATCATATAAACTCACAGATGAGTGTAGTGTCTTTCAGGCTGAGATTTACGCTATTGAAAAAGTGGCAAAAATGTTAGGTACACAAGAAAAAACTGAGCATTTCGCAGCATTTTTGGCAACGTCGCATTTGCTATCATTCCAAAAAAAGTGGTCTCAAGTGCAAGTACAACTCATGAATAACGGCATAAGGGATGGTTTTCAATTTAACGACAGATGACAACATTGAGTTTTTGATGCATTAAATTCTACACGTTTTTTTTGTACCCTATTGGACATTGCTGTTGAGATCAGAATTTAATGATACGCTGCCGTTCAAGTTCCACATCCAAAGAACAAGGAATTGAATCTTGAAACGAATATGATAAGCTGAGGGTGTTGTCGTCTGCAAAGTAATTTAATGGATTAGAAATTTCAGACAGAAGATCATTTTTAAATATAAGGAAGAGAATCGGAGACAAAACGCAGCCCTGGGGCACACGAGCATTTATTTTATGAATATCAGACTTGAAACCATGCAACACGACTTGAATTAAACGGTCTGAAACTAAATTTCTCGTCGAATAAAGAAGATATTCATCGATACTAAATACACACATGTTGGTAGTGTGTATGAACTGTGAAAACAATAAATTCTGATACGATGCCGATTAGTAAAATCAAAAGAGACACACATGACCCAACATTTTTTGAAGTAATTGAAAATAAACCTGCAAAATTTGACCGCATTTCACTTTTATTTTCAAGTGATTTTCTATTTAGATTTGGTAACTTGTCATTGATTTTGTATAAAAAATCAGTTTTCTTAACAATTTAACCTAAGTCACTGATTATTTTTAAGGAATTATTTTACCAGTGCAATAGGAATTTTATGTGTGTGAAAGAAAAATCTCATAAAAAAATTAGTTTTTTTTACAAGTTTTAAAAATTGACTTAATTTGAGTTGAGTTGAGTTCAATGTTAGATTTTGCAGCAATCATAAGTCGTGAAATTGATGTGAATATCAAAGGGCCCAGAAATGCCCAGCCAAGTTCAAAGCACTACAACTATGTGAAAATTTCATTGAAATCAGTTAACGTGCTAGCGAGCACTTCAAGTTTTTCATACAAAAATAAAGGGTGTTTTTTTTTAGACGTGCGGTTTTCAATCTGGAAATACTTTTTTCAGGTTTGGTCTTTTTGACAGTTGTCACTCACTTGATTTGTGCTCAGTTTGGGTTGCCATTTCATAAGGAATATAGACTTACTCCTGATCAACGTTTGCAAATCATGCAAACTTATCACCAAAACAGCGGTTCGGTTTGCGCGAAGCATCGCGAAACAATCAATTTATTAAAGGAAACTTTTGGTTAGGCGCTGCGTAAAAAAGTGACCTCACGTTACCCCACGACGCGAGATAATGTGCTCACCAAAAGTTTACTTAATAAAATGATTGTTTCACGATGTGTCAGCAAACCGAACCATTATTTTGGTAATAAGTTTGCACGATTTGCAAACGTTGTTCAGGAGTAAGTCTATTCATTGTGAAAAACCAAACTGAGCATACACCAGGTGAGAGCTGTCAAAATGACTAACTCCGAAAAAAGTATTGCCAGATTGAAAACCACACCTCTAGAAAAAACACCCTTTACATGGTGTTTTTACAGTCTTTTATTAAAGGTGTCGGTAAAAGAGTAAACGTTGATTGAAAATATTAAAACTTGTCCCATTCACTAAGTATCATAGAGAGTATACAAATATTTTTTTTTATTATTTTTTAAAACAATAACTTTATCAAAAACTGCAACAAATGCACAAAATCAACGATATTTAATGTAAATATTTTTTTAAATATTGAAAATCATATAATAGATCTTTAATGTTTTTTCTTTAATGTTTTTTTTTCTGATCGTAAAATTAAACTTGGCATCAAACCAAGGATGGTTTTTGGTGTATGTTCTCTTTACCAAGTATGCAAATGATCAACTTCACATCTTTGTAGCATCCGCAGAATTTTAATTTTGAGTTCAAAGCCCGGGAATCAAATGGTGTTTTCTTAAAGGTATAGAACTTTGGCATTGAACTGGCAACACAATTTTAACTGGCAGGCATTTTGTCAGTTGTTCATTTATTTTTAGTTTGGTTTGACATTTCAACATGAATAGACTGACATCTTCCCAATTGTGAAAATTTATTTTGAAAATCATGGTATCGCCCGATTTTTTTAAGCGATGAACCTAACTTTTGGTTGAATGGATATGTCAATTATAAACAAAACTGCCGTATTTGGAGTGATGATAATCCTCAAGGGTATATTGAGACATCGTTACATCCACAAAAACTGATTGTTTGGTGTGCTTAATGGGTTGGTGGAATAATTGGTCCCTACTTCCTTAAAAACGATGCTCGCCAGAATGTTACAGTCAATGGTGACCGCTTTAGAGCCATGATTACTAATTTTTTCGTTCATCAATTGAACAATTATGATGTGCAACAAGATGACACAACATGTCTCACAGCTCGTGCCATAATCGATTTATTGAAGGAAACGTTTGGTTACCGCATAGTTTCATCTTCCGTGCGATTTAACTCTGCTAGACTATTTTTTGTGAGGATATGTGAAGTCGCTAGTCTAGCTACCCGATAAACCCGAAACGATTGACCACTTGAAGGATAGAAATCACTTCACGCCAGAAGATTATCTTTTGAATAAAGAAAATTTCATGTCAATTTAAAAGCAAAATCATCTTTGTTTTATTCCATTTCAAAGTTCTTTACCTCTAAAAAAACACCCTTTATAAACTACCTAAATGAACTTTTTTTCCTTTAATTTAGAATGGCTGATAACGATTGTATGGCAACATACTCACTGCAGAAAAAAAGAATATACTTGTCATGAATAAGGGCTTTCTCATCTAGCCGTTCGGACTCGGCAAAAAATTGTGGGTCCCTTCCATTCCTGCCAAAAATACGCAGACAGGAATGGTTGAGAGTAGTAAGTCACTAGGCCTTGGTTCTCCACGAGCTGTTGTGCCACCAAATGTATTTATTTATTTTATTTATATTTCTTATGCATAAAAACTAGTAAGTACTTTTTTTCTCTAGTAAGAACTTGATTTTTTTCGAAGTTACAGAATAGCACATACTTTTTTGGTTTTATTCCGCAGTTAAGGAGTTGTAAAACCAAAAATTAACAGTCTTGAGTCCGATTTAAAGACAAAATCAGGTCTCTGTGTTTTTTTTAATTGGGTTTGTGGCAATAGTAACTGAAACGACGAAATTTGTGCGTAATAGCTCTCAAAGAGTTTATAAAGGTGGAAGATTGTGATCAGAGTCTTATTTTAAACAACTTTATCTTTCTAGTGTCTTGTGTCACTTGGATCGAAATCACGTTAAATTTGATACCAAGTTTAATGGGAAATGTTTTTATTAAGACTAGAGTTCAAATTTAAACGAAATGTTAACCACATTGACACATGGCTCAAGAAAGAAAACAAATATTGGTTAATGGACTTCTCTCGTCTTATTTACCTCTGTCGTCTCTTTCGCCTCTTTTTTGTTGATCTTGATGTTAAGTTCAATTCCAGCTTAAAATTTTTATTGACTCATAAATAGTCCAAATTCCAGTTGAATTAATAATCGAATGTTCGCTTTGGCTAATGTTTAATGAATTTTCGTTGGGTTTTGACAGGCCTTTCCGTATCGTCAAATGAAAGGAACACACATAATCAAAAGTACTCAAGTGAAAAGAATCTTTCATTACTTAGCTGTATTACTTTTTAACGAAAGCAAGTTTAGCTCGACAGCTTCACTTACTCTTACCGTAATAAAAAGAACAAAATTAGCCGAAATGTAACAATCAGCTATTTTGCAAGATAATTTCAATTAATTTTTTTTTATCTATTTACCATTAATTTCCTATGAATTTAAGTATTTACTTGGATGAATCTGCTATCTTCTGAAAGTATTTGCCAACTAGTATAAACTCATTTTCTGTATATTATTTTTCCTATTAGTATTAGAACAGCGTTTTGAATACTATCTATATTAAGTGTTGAAAGCATTCCTCACTTCGCTGCTCGAATGGTTTATCAATAGCTCTAACATAAATATGTACCCTTACATTTTACCTTGAATTATGTTTTTTTAAGGTATTAAATTAAAAATAATAAAAAGCATACAACCCACGTATTTATTAGAAAAAATATTTATTCCATCTCATCAGATCCTGGATCATAAAACCTTATTCCACGTGTCTTCTCTTACCTCTGAAGGTCAGTTATTCATTTAAAGCACCATCTTTGCCTTTGAGAATCAGGAAGGTTTTCTCTGACAACAAAATTTTTGATGAGATTTTATACAAATATTTGACTGATAATAATTACATTTTAACAAAAATATTCACTGGTTTTCCTTCTTCTCTACCTACGTGTAGTTTTTTTCTGTTTCTGATTCTTATTTGTATTAGATATTTATAATTAAAAAATGGAAATTCTTTTCCTCTCAATAACATTGGTCAACACAAAGTATGTATCTGGATTTTGTTTTTTTCTCACATATTAGTTACAGAATAAAATAAATACCTTCTACTTTATACTTGTTATGAAAAAGTTTGCTTTTTTAAATAATGTGCTCCTGAATGTAATTCAAAAATTTAAGAAAATCTTTCTTTGAGAGAGAAAAGAGTTTTCCCCATGCTTCAATAGTTAAAAGAATTATTTGTAAATTTTATATTTCACCTGTTAACCAATATAGTTTTCTCCTCATCTCACCTGACATGAATCCAATCCAATTTTCTATGTTCGTAAAATTCACAACGGAATTATTATAACCTCACTGATCTAGAGGTCCCTAAAAGACAAAATCGAATAGGGGAATTAATTTTTGATTGCGGCTACTTGCACGTCTTTCCTTTGAGAATATCTTTTGAAAATTTTGGCGCTACAAGGAATTTAAGAATTTTTTTCTGCATTAAGTCATAAAACATAAAATAAAAAGAAATAAAAATAAATGAGCAACAAAAATTTGAATTGGCCAAACTTTTAATTAAATGAGTATTCCCTACAAAACAAAAGAGGAAAAAGATCAAAATAGTTAAGTGGAACGAGTAGGTTCCTATAATCTGATTTCATCATTATCTTGTCTTTTTTTTTTTTTTGTTTATTTGAATGTCCCAAAAATAAGCCATTCAAAAAGCTTTACTTCTCCCTAATGGCTGAATATTTGTAAGGATTAAACCAAAAATACACCCATCTACTGCTACTTAACATCGTCATTGTCAGTGCCGTGTCATAAACTTTAATAACCAACATTTAAGGGTTTCTTAAAAGGTTGTCCCATTTCAATAAGGGTTGCTGGCTACCTAATTGCCAATGGAAATGGTTCCATTCGGATTCGAGAACCCGCCTGTCTCGTTTTCTTCAATACCTACCTTTGCCTTCGTCTTACTACTGAAAATAAATTACGATTTAATTTTGATGCCCTGAACAATGTTCCATCTTAAATGTTTTGTTTATGCATCTCTTTGCTCCACTGAACTTCAGTTCAATGCCAACAATTTATAAATGAAAAGCTGTTAAAGTGCCAAGTTATGCTTATTTACTTTCTTCATATCAAACCGTATTCATTTATTCATTCATTAATAACTGTTGCGTCATCTTCAAAAAGGGAACCACATCAACATTTGTTTAAAAAAAGGAACAACAGAATATAAACCCATACTATATATAGGAACAGCTAAATGCAAAACGCACCCGCCACACACTGCCGGCCGCACTGCGCTACTATAGGCCGGGTTTCAATAAAGAATTTAAAAGGAAATCTATGTCCCGGATGGAATACGTAAAGACTACCCAAAATACATTCTTGATAAAATTTTTCCCGCAACCCACTTGGAATGCGTCGGAAATCAAGTCAAATCAACATCCTGACGACTTAACCCAAAGTACACGTAGTAGCCTTATCTTTGTATGAAACGACTTTCATTGTCACGACTTTTGTCGCATTTTGATTAAATTACATATTTTGATGTTTTTTTGCACCTTATTTGGGGGTTAAAGGTATTGGAATGTTATTGCCAATGGCTGAGAAGTTTCCTATGGCTCCAGATGTAGCCATCAGGTGGTGAAGTTGATGTGTTTTTAGGACAGCTTTTTTTGATATCACGCATTTTTTAACACAAAGACGTTGTTGTCGTGTAGGAGTGAAGGTTTGCATAAAAGAAAAATAGAAAGAAAAAAAAACAAATTACCAGAGATCAATGAGTCTAGTTTATTGGCTGTGGTTGTTAAGAAATACACTCTGGGTTACTTGATTAGAAAATCTCAGTTTCCCATACTTAGGTGTAGGATATACTTTTCTTTGAGAATATAAAATGAAAAAATGTATGCATGGTTATAAAATGACTCCATCAGACTTAAACGTCTCCTGAATTCATCCTGATCATATATTTTGAGTCAACCCTGAGAAAAAAATCGAGGCCACCGAAAATGCTTGATTTTCATTACAACCGACAATATTTTGAATTCGAAGTGCAAAAGCAATGGCATATTCTTTTTACACTTCAGAATTCTTTGTTGTTGTGAGTTTAGAGCAAGCTGCATTCTTAAAACCGAGGCTCATCATGAGTACATGTGTTGGTGGTTGATAGATTAAGTAAGGTATGAATGAATGAAATATTGGGGGTTGTTGCACTGCGACCTTAGGATCTATTGTGCCCCCACCTTAAACCGGATGAAATTGCTCATTCTACAGTTCTTCCTCCAATCTTATTTCCCTAAGAAATTTAAGTATTTGGAGGACTTTTAGAGAGGAAAGATCACTCTCTTCTACCTGGTAGTTTCTCAGGTGCTTTTTCCTTTGGTGCATAATTGCATCGCATTTTCCTAGTAAATGGTCTGGTGTTTCCTCATGTGTGCAGCAGAATCTGCATGTTGAACTGCTAACTACACCAAGGATATTTAAGTGTCTTTTATGTTTACAGTGCCCGGTGAGGAGACCAGATATTATTCTAAGGTTGTTCCTAGTTAGGTTGATGCAGTCTTTAAATCGTGCTCGGTTGTAACTACCAAGTAATAGTTTTGCCTACTTTAGCTTGGGGAGTTCTTTCCAGTTTTTGGATATTTTTGCCTCCTCCAGTTCATTAATTTTGTGTTTTATCACATTTTCTCCTAAGCCACAATAGGGTTCAGGTCCCATTAAGGGAGTTATTGCCCCTATTTCTGCTAAGGAATCTGCTTCTTCATTACCCTGGACACCAACGTGACCAGGTATCCAATGAAGTTGGACACTGTTTTTCTTGTCCAGGACATTCAGCTTGTTCACACACTTCCAAACTACTTTAGAGCTGATTGCGTAGGAGCTCAGAGCTTTGAGTGCAGCTTGACATTCTGACATAATGGCAGTATTTTGGTTTCGGTAATTTCTTTCGAGATAACGTTGTGCGCATTTTGCTATGGCGTGAACTTCCGCCTGAAAAATGCTTGTAGACTGTCCCATCGGTATGGAAAGTTTGGTTCTAGGCTCCAGCCCCAGTCCCTTCAGTTGTTCTTGATCTATCAGAGTACCACTTGATGGCACTTGGTTTGAGAGTATAGTTTACTATTTCGCCTACACACTCCTTTTTATTACTTAATTTCATTTGAAAGTTCTTCTCGAAGTTTTATCTCTTAATCATGCCATCTCTTGGAATGTCAATAAGGTTTGTTACCGCTGACTTTGGAATGCAGTCGCTAACCCTGAGACTAATGCATTTACCCAGTACCGGTTCCTTCTTTGGCAAACCTCATGATAGCTCTCTTTGCAGCACTTGCTTTAGCTTCATGTAGGGGGATAGATGAAGGTAAGCTAACACAAGCACATATATAAATAAACATAAACATAAATAAATAAACATCAACAAAATTAAAAAATATACAAAATTAGAAACATAATTAGGGTATTCATGCAACGTCGTAAGTTTACAAATTGTGTAATTGTGTTTGCATGAACAACCTTTTTTAAACATTTGATAAAATGCTACGTAATTCAATCAGAGTAAAAGTCACAATGACGTTTGGATAAGTTTAAAACAAAATCCTTTGATAAGTTTAACCAAATTGTGTAAATCATTTCCCATACAAAATTTGACAGTTCATTACCCAAAAGATAAACTTAACCAATTTGTAAACTTTTCTAGGGTTTTACGAAGTTGCATGAATACCCTTAATACAAAACATTTAAGAAAACAAAATTAAAAATTCACGAGAGTGGAGCACTGATGCGCAACAATGTTCAAAATCCAACTTAACTTAAGTTAAAATCAACAGAGGAAGCGTTTAAATTAAAAAGGCTGCACATACGATTAAGAGGTTTGTGTATACCATAGTTAGTTCTATGAAAAGGAACGTGAAAAAGTTCAAATCTTCGTACATGGTAAGCGGTAGTTAATTTCACCATAAGGTGGTAGATTGTATGCATCAGTCCAAGGGAGTCCTTTCAAGGCGAAACGAATGAAGTTAAGTTATATTGGCTCAATACGGCTTTTATGAATATCGTAAAAAGGGGTCCATACTTGGGAGGCGTGCTCAAGATGGGGTCTCACATAACAGTTGTATAAGGAAGGAGTAACATACGGATCGTAAAACTCCTTTGCCGAGCGTTTTATGATTCCAAGCATGGAACTAGCTTTATTTACAATAAAGTTAATATGGTACTGTAAAATCTAAATCAGAACTAAAGTGAACACCCAGGTCTTTGAAACTTAAAACACGACAGAGTGTGTTTTCTGAAATGGAATAATCAAAAGCACTCACTACTCGCTTTTTTGAGAAAGTTATAGTTTGGCATTTAACTGGGTTAAGAGAAAGGCTGTTTTTCCCACACTAAAGATTAAAACGGTCAATATCAGCCTGCAAGGGAACATGGTCATGATAAGATTGTACTGATTTGAAAATCTTCATATCATCAGCGTATATAAGAATATCTCTATAGCGTTTACATGAAGTTACATCGTTTATAGCGAGAATGAACAAAAACGGGCCCAGATGACTTCCCTGAGGTACACCCGAGTAAGCACTGAATGAGTTTGAAAGAAAGTTTCGGAATTTTACCTGATAAGATCTTTTTTTCAAGGAAGGACTTTATCCATGGTATAAGAAACGTCAGAGAACCAAAAGTGTTAAGTTTGACTTCATTCCGTTTTCTAATGCATGAGAACATTTATGCAAAAACAAAAAGGTAAGGAGATTTGTGACCGTTGGCTTTCTACTCACAAATCCATGGTCATAAACGAAAAATTTTGTCTTACTTTTCGCTCTGCAGTACGCTGTTCAATGAAGGAAATTTATAATTTTAATTTTTTTTATTTTTTGAATTGGTGAAACTGTTAATGTTGTCTTGTTGGAGACCAACTACAAATTTCGTTTCGTCACAGCAGCGACACAGTACTTGTACTAGGCTTTAAGTAAATAAGGGTTTTAATCCCTAAAATATAAATAAACCTCAATCGAGGGATGCAGGATGTAGAATAATAATAACTCATGCTTTTTTATACGAGCATCAGCAGTTGGAAGATTTTGAATTTGATATTATGTTTACAATTTTTCTTGAGTTTGCAAAAATAATAATAAAAATTCAATATTACTGCTAGCTATAGCATGGTTCGAAATTTGTTCTTTGTTGTTTGTAACATGAATCAGAGGCGTTGCGTTGTTATACCGATGAATGGTATCTTTTTTATCATCTGGAAATGGGTCAGACAATTTCTTGTTCCTTTTTCATTAAATATTTTGAAGGCTATCAAAACAAAGTAGAAAATTGACAGATATCAAAACCAACCGTTGCGTATCCAATAGGTACCCACAGGCTCTTACTTAAAATTTATATTTTATCTTATCGCTGAATAAATAAAAGGTTTTTGCGTTTAAAATCTCTGAATCTATAATTGATGATCCTTTTAAAGTAATCAACAATTCCTTTAGTAGAAAAGAAAAACTAAGGATTTAACAAAACAATGATACTTTTGTTATAACTCTTGTGTTTGAAGGTGAAATCAAAACAAGTGTATTTTTTTCCTCTACATATTCTTCAATAAAACAATAAATAAGGCAACAAAAGCTTTATTTTCTACCAACTCATGCTGAAATAACGAAAAAGCCTTCTTTCAATTATCATGTAATCTTATTTCTAAAACATAAAAACTTTCAGTTTTGTTTTATTGCAGCTATTCAACCCACCAATAAAAAACAAAACTCTCATTTCAGGTTCACTTGATTTTAGGTTTTCGTTTGCTTAACCCTTTTCTTACAATTTTATAGCCCTTTTATAAGAAAATTGAATACGCGTAAGTTGACAAATTAATGCTATCAGGCAGTCTGGTGCTCATTTGAAATATTTATAAGATCTAATGATTTACTCGAGGCGAAGAGTAAAGATTTTAAATGCTCGCATTAAAGCTGAAGACGGCAAATGCGAAAGATTAAATTGATACTTGCACATCAAGAGACTGACATATTGTTAAATAAGATTAATCACTTCTTTTTTTCGTCTTAAAGTTTTCTGATGGTAATTATTTTATACCATGTGTTGAGTGTGTAAATCTTCCATCTCCATGAAAACCTCCAAAAGAAAAAGAGTTAATTCACTAATAAATGCTCAAGTACCTACAGATTTTTTTGCAAGACTACTCGTTACGTCTTTGCAGTTGATGAGATTATTTTGAAGAACTTTTTTAATAAAATTTTTCCTTAGCAAAAGATTACTTAATTATTATAACGATTTTCGTCTCAAAAATTTTCAGCATATATGTTGGAGAGATAATGAAATGAAAATCGGCTAGGGAAGTGACTTTTTATATACCAAAGTTCAAACGATGACAGGCAATTTTTTTCATCATAACCTAAAAATAGCCTGTAAAGGTGTATATACCTAGTCCCTTTTAATGAATTTTTGATAAACATACATATATGTACATACGAAGCTATAACTATAGATTGAAACTTCCTTCTAGACAGAATGCCATTTAATGTAATAGACTCGTAAATTAGGTACCTAATCGTTATCGCTTCATTGTAAACCTTTTTTAATTGAAATTAATTAAAAAAACTAATCGCATTAACCGGTGCTCGAAATAAATTGAAGAAAAATATAATAAGAAATGAAATTTTAACAAATTTGTGCTTACTTTGGATTTTGTGTCACAGTGGTGTCCTAAGTTATATTTTTAACTTTTGATACAGGTTTTGAATTCGTGAAAAAAAAAATTCGCGATAACAATCAAACATGACACTACAATGATAGATAACACGAAAAAAGTGCGTGGCACAATAATTCTGTCGGACTCTCTGTTTGTCTCTATACCTGGCTGTTTGATTCTTTGATTCTGGATCTACAGCCCTAAACCAATAAAGCGATTTTCTTCAAATTTTGAACTTAGGGTTTTGTTTGTGATTTTCCAGAGAGGAAATTGAAATTTGTTTTTGCTTCAATAATAACGGTTCCTACTTGCTATACAACCGTTAAAGAAAAGCATATTTATCTTAAAAACGACTCTAACGATTTTGATAAAAAAAATCAGTATATTGTAGGTAACGTTTACTTTTCGGTAAGAAAAATACCAAGAACCGCTGTTAACAGTATCTACGCTATAATTAACGATTTTTTTGTTTTTGATTTTCTCACTAATAGTTCAGCTAGTTTCAAATTTTTGTACAAAAGCTCCTTTAAAATTTCTATCAAATTGCATATCAAAATTCTGGATTTTTAAATACTATATTTTTTTTTTTTGAAAATTCAATATTTCAAAAGAAAAGTTAACAAAACTGTATATAACCGGTGCGAATAACTTGCTATCGATAATTTAAATGGAAACCTTAATGTTTAATTAATTAGAATATGGTTATTCCATTTTTTTTTTTTTTTTTTGTTAATTAAACAATAATGTTTTTAGCACTCTAGTTTCGGGGTCAGGAAGTACTAAGTAGTACATAGAAATTTAAAATTTTCCCCTTCATAAATGACCAAATTCAAAAATCATAAAATGTAATAAAATTACTTTAGTGATGGAAAAGAAATCGATTTTCAGTTTTGGGTGCATTCTGATTTAGTATTTTGAAGTCTTAATTTTATTAAAAAACAATAAAGAAGATGTAAAATTTAAGAAAACAGAAACAATTGGCCAGTTTATAACGGGTGATTTTTTAGCTGGTTTGGTTTTGGCAACACTGGTTTTGACAGCTGACGTGTGTTTAGTACCTTGTGTCACTGTCAAACAGCTTCAGTTTGTTTTGCAATTTAACCATGGATCGTCTTACAAATGAACAACGCTTGCAAATTATTGAATTTTACTATCGAAATTCGTGCTCGGTTCGAAATGTTCATCGCGTGCTGCTTGTGTTCAGCGATGAGGCTCATGTTTGGTTGAATGGGTACGTAAATAAGCATAATTGCCGCATTTGGAGTGAAGATCAGCCAGAAGCATTGCAACAGCTACCAATGCATCCCGAAAAAGCCACTGTTTGGTGCGGTTGATGGGCCGGCGGCATTATTGGGCCATATTTCTTCAAAGATGATGCGAATCGCAGCGTTACTGTCAATGGTGAACGCTACCGAGCGATGATAACAAACTTATTTTTGCCCGAAATGGAAGTTCTTGACTTGCATGATATGTGGTTTCAACAAGACGGTGCCACATGCCACACAGCACGCGAAACAATGGCGCAATTGCGAGGCGAGTTTGGTGAACAGTTTATTTCACGTTTCGGGCCGGTCAATTGGCCGCCTAGATCGTGCGATTTGACACCATTAGATTATTTTTTGTGGGGGTATGTCAAGGCTAATGTCTTAAAGGAACAAGCCCGCTTCGATTGACGCACTGGAAGCCAACATCCATGCATTCATTCGTGAGATACCGGCGGATATGTGTGAAAGAGTATGCCAAAATTGGACTCAGCGGATGGGCTACCTGAGACGCAGCCGCGGTCAACATTTGCATGAAATTATCTTTAAACATTAAATTGCAAGGTTCAAACTATCGATTCAAATAAATATTTCATTCATTTTTTCGATTTTTTTGTGTTTTTTTTTTTTAAGTTCTAAACCACTTAAAAAATCACCCGTTATTTCTTGAGCGATCAGTATTTTTCCTCAATTTTTTGAGAGAACAGTTTTCCTCACATAGAAGTCAAAACAGCTATACTTTTCTTTTCTTCTTATGTTATTTAGTGCGACAAAAAATAATTGAGCAAGCGAATACAAAAAATTTTAGTCTCAGTTTTTAAGGGGAAAAGTGAGCAATTTTTTAGAGGAATCCTGTTTATATTTCTGAGCGCTCAGAATTATAAACTGGCTAAATCTCGTCGGGTCAAAGATAGAACTATGCTCACTAACAAATTTTGAGGTAAAGTTCCCGGGCATACATTTCAGTGTCAAAAAATGAGACTTTTTGGATTAAAAAAATACATACATTTAATTCCCATTTTCTTTAATATATTTATCTGTACTTTGTGAGTTTTGCCTTTTGACCGACGATATTGATTTTGATTCAAAAAATGAAACTCGCCGAAAACCTTTTAGGCTTCATCGCCTTTTTGAAGCTACATCACCAAACCAATTATCGTGTCGCCAAATCAAATTTCAAATCGCCTGTTTGGCAATGAATTGCAACATCTGACCAGGTTTTGATCATACAGAAATAGCTATGTTTAATTATTACTGCTATTAGGATTTGACCAAAACTTAGTCAATCACGTCATAATTTTTTCACAAGGATAATAATTTTACGAAGAACGTACCTCAAACATAGGACCAGTATTGTATTTAACCTTAGGCCATGGGAGCCATATGGCCCAGGTTGGCGGGCTGTGAGAGGCGGTACAAAACATTTTAATTTAGCTGTAGGCATCTTTATAATTGGTTATTCTTATTACACTTTTACGAATTTTTACAACTTTCATGGAACGTTCCAAACCACTACAATCACTTATAAAAATAACCCTGAAACGGTATGTGTACAAAATTTGTCACCAAGGACGATGCATGTAACAGCTTTAACCTTAATATCGACTGAAACCAAACAATAGCAGCTCTTGAAATTAATTAATTCAGAGTAGCTCTGTTCACCAAAAAGGTATGGTAAAAAATTAAGCTAATAAACTCTTGGCTCAACTGAATTTCGAAGAAACGGCCTCAATCAATTTGATATACAGGGGATCTCGAAAGAAATTAATTATGGATTTGTTTGGCTTACTGCATGAAAGCAACGAATCCGAGTGCGGGGTATGTTAATTGTCAATCAGTTTCAGTAGCATGGCTCTTGGAAATTCAACTATCAGGGAACCGTTTTCTAGCTTAAAGACTGAACAGTTGACTAATGCAGTTTTCATTTTAAGTTGTTTGAATATTGATTAGGGATTAGGGTTAAAAAAAGGTTCAAAATGGATATAGAATTCTTTTGCAAAACATGGAAAAGTAAATTTGAGATTTTTGTCTTTTTTTCCCATTTCTATTCGAATAATTTGTATTGGATATAGGACATACGAGTACAATTAAACACAAAAATAAAAAAAAGTCAAATCTATAAATTCCCCTTGTGGCGGAGAGGACCACATCATTTTATTGTGAAAAATTGTTTGCTGCTAATTGAAACATTAACCCAAAATATTTGTATTGCGTAGCCTAGCCAAAGCTAGGTAGAAACTGCGTGGCGATACCGTTTTGATACCATAATTCGATTTATTTTTTGGAGTAAACAAGGTTATAGTTATGGTATATGTATGTGTATGGTGAATTATATTTGAAGAATCTGAAGGGGTGGATCTAAAATTGCATCGCAATCAATTAGCGAAACCTTTTACGCTGCCATTGCTGGTTGAATGGTACTGAAATGCAATCAATCCAACTCTATGTTCATTTGTTTACTGTGCACCACGAGTTCCTATAAAAAAAAACTGTAGTCCGCTGGTTCGTGGTATAAGCCTCTAAGGAATTTGATGCATAACAATTGCAATTCAGAAACAACTGATATTCATTTACAGAGATAAATTCCTCGCACGCCAAACTAAATTTTCATCATGATTGAGACTCAGCGGTATGAAAACGTAATAGAATTGATTTGTAAAAATCTGTTTCTTATACTACGTTTTCATTAGGCTAAATGAGGTAATTTCGTTGAAATTTTCCAAAGTCGATAAGAAATCAAATTCAAATTCACATTTCGAAATGAGATAATTTCAACCAAATTTGCACGAAATTAGGTTGGAAATTAAGTCAAAACCTTTTGAACATACCCATTTTGCCACAGTTTGAAGAGCCCTGAAAATGTTTTTTTTATAAAAATGTCAGAGCTCACTGGAAAATGAAAGAAAAAAAAAACAACAAAAATCAATTAACAACCAGTTGAAATTCAAAAATGAAATGAGCTGTCAAACGAAATTACCAAACTACAAATGAAAACACTTTTTCTGTGATTTGGGAAACTACCTCATTTCGACTCTAATGAAAACATAGTATTATTTTGTTTTAATAGTCACCAATTCGCTGGGAGTATAGTTGAAAGGATCATCACTTTGAACAGCATTTTTTCTCTGAGAACTGAGATTTATGTGAGGTATATGTATTGATTTCAGCAACGTTTTCCTTTAGCAGGATTGCACTGCGCAACATGTACACATTATTTAGAGCACATGTAACGATATTGGCCAGCTGTTTTCTTATAATTGCATTTTGAGAGCAATATAACGTTCCAAAAGCTTCATACAAATAAAGGTTTAATTAAATTTAAATAAATAGTTATTATATGAGTAAAAACTCAAAGAAAATTGAACAACCTGTTAACAGGGCCCAGGGATCAAGAAAACACGGCCGTAGCTACGGTAGGGCATTGTGGGGCAATGCCCTACCTTAAAATACCAATGCCCTCTCTTAAAAAACAACTAAATGTAGGTACAATTTTTATTTTCTTCAATTTACAAAAAAAAAACAATAAAAACAAAAAAAAACGAAGGAAATGTTTATTGATATCATGTGGAAACAACAATATTTAGGTTTAAATTGAATCTGAATTAACGATGATTGAATAAACACAAACATTTGACATGACGTTCACAGCACAGTGGTTCATGGTTCTGGTTGCATGGAGAAGCGGTCTTAAATCTAAAGAATTCAACCAATTCAACTGAAATTTTCAGTCATATTAAAAAATATCAATATTTATGCGGTCTTAAGACATTGAGTTTTTTTGCAAGTTCGCGATGTAAGCCGCTAATTTTAATTGTACCTATTCGATGCCTGATGGTTCAGTGTAAAATATGTAACCTAGGTCCGATTAAAGAAGACCAGGCAACACTAACTTTTTGTTAGTTGCGTATTGAATTTAACTCAAAAATGTTAACCATTTTAAAAATTCGCGCAACAAAAATGTTCAGCTATCATTTTTGTTTTCTAAATTTTAATTTGTTTTTATTTGCCCAGAAGAAAAAAATGCAAAGAAAGCGGATAACTATAAAAATAATTATCGCATTTTTTTTGCTTCAAAATCACTGACATTTTATTTATCTGGGTATTTTAAATTTAGAGATTTCATAAGAAAATCCTGATTATTCAACTAGTACTTGATCAAAATACAAAATATTTAACAGTCGTTAAAATGATTTTTGTCCACCCCTGAACCACAATGTACCGTTGCGTCTGTGCGTTATGCGCCCATTAGGGTAGACGCTAGATCCTAATAGTCAAACAATATGCTTCAAATTCAAATTTTTATTGTGATTATCTTCAGTTCTCGTCGCGATCTCTTTTGAGTCAGACGTGCACATTAACTCTCTTGAAACTAGTATTGTCAATCAAAATAGCCGCTAAGCGAGATCGCAGTCATAGTGAAGAAGATCTTAGATCTTCAACGGCAAAAATGAGGAAAAACGACATGTTTTCTCAATTTAATAATCCTAGAATAAACTTTAAAGATAGTGATTACTGGGCCCCCCTACAAACTCATCAAGATACGGACGCAAATGACGACGAAATGTCGATCCATGATGCGCGAGTTGTTAAAAAGGCAAAAACACCGCCTATAAAGCTTCTTCATAAATCAAGTGAATTTGTTCATAGTTTGATGAAGGAAATTAAAGTCGAAGACTACTTCATAAAAAAAATCTCCATCGGCATAAAAATATTTTGCGATTCTTTAGATTCGTTTAAAATTGTGTGTAATGCTCTTATAGAAAAAAATTGCCAATTCTTTTCACATGACAATAAAAGTGAAAGATCATTTAAAGTTATTCTCTTTGGGTTAGATGAACTCAAAATCGAAACTCTTAAAGCCGAGTTGCTTACACTTGGACTTAAATGTCATGACATTAAAATGATAAAAAAAAGTTATGAAAAATACACCGAAGTTTTCTATATAGTGTTCTTGGAAAATGGATCTGTAAAAATCTCAGACCTAAGAAAAAACATTAAAAACATTTTTCGCACTCAGGTTCGTTGGGAGTTCCAACGAAAATCAAAAGGTAGAATTACACAATGCCATAATTGCCAAATGTATGGCCACGGAGAAAGAAATTGCAGAGTGAGAACTTATTGCGCAAATTGTTCTGAGAACCATAAAACCGTAGACTGCAAAGCGAACGGCATTTCAAAATGTGCAAACTGCCAAGGAAACCACAAGTCAACTGACATCAACTGTCCACGTAGAGAAAAGTACATTGAAATCAGAGGGTCAATAACCTCCAACAAAAATCAATCATCTCCTCAAATAAGACAACTACAAAATCACGCAAGACCAGCTCCAAACTATATGAGCACTAATGATTTCCCCTCACTTCGGAAGGTTAACCATCACCCACAAGCTTCACCATCTACGTCTACTGCTGCTCTTGCACAAGCACAGCCACCGCGATGGACCGCAAACGTCACCAGCATCAGCCCCAAATCTGGAGCACAATCAAGTGGAGAAAACGATCTCTTCTCTCAAGATGAGCTATGTTCTCTTACTATGGAAATGTTATCTAAGCTAAGTGAATGTAAAAGTAAATTCGATCAGTTTAATGTTATTACACAGCTTGCAACAAAATATTTGTACAATCATGCAAAGTAGAATAGATTCTCTTAATGTTATTTGCTGGAATGCCAGAAGTATTAGAAATAAATGTACTGAGTTTTTCAATTTTCTGTGTGTTAATAAAGTAGATGTTTGTCTTGTATGTGAAACGTGGCTTAGTAGTAGTGATAAACTCTCTCATAGTCTTTACACTTGTCATAGACTAGATAGGAATGATGAAATAGGGGGCGGAGTTGCCATCGTTGTTAAAAAGAATTTAGTGCACAATCTAATACCAATTGTGAAAACAAATGTTTTTGAATCCATTGGCATTGAGATTTCACTAAATGACAGTTCCAAATTTAAAATTATATCGATCTACTTCCCCGGTAAGGCATCAAATGCACAAAGGATAAGATTCTTTAAAAGCGACTTGAGAAAGTTAGTAACAAATGATACAAAGTTCCTAATTGGGGGTGACTTTAATTGTAGGCATCGTTCTTGGGGTTGCCTGAGAGCAAATAGTTGGGGAAATTTATTGTTAGATTTCATTACAAGGCACCCTATTAACATGCTCTACCCTAATGGTCCTACATATTTTCCAGCTAATAAAAAGTGCTCACCTTCAACACTGGACTTCATACTTACAAATTCACCAGAATTAGTAACACAACCAACAACTATACATGCTCTTAGTTCCGACCATATACCGATAAACTGTGATATTTTACTAAGCGGTAAAAGATCAAATGTCCAATATCTAGATTTAAAAAATGCAAACTGGAATAGGTTTAGATCAAATGTAAAAAGATGTCTACGAAATAATCCCTGTGAACTGGAAAATATAACAAATCATGAACAAGTAGACGAAAAAGTTGAAATTATTACAAAAACTATTCTAGATAGTATTGATGATTCATGTCCTAAGAAATCTATAACTGACAGAACAACAGTACTACCTACTTATATACTAAATTTTATAAAGCAAAGAAACCACTATAGAAGAAAATGGGCTAGGTATAAGCAAGATAATGACTTTATATTAATGAAAGATCTTACCAAAAAAATATCTTTTGAGATCACCAAGTTCAAAAACAACTCTTGGAACAATAAACTCAGCTCCCTAGAACCAAATTCAAAACCGTTTTGGAATATTTCCAAGGTATTAAAAAAGAAAAATAAATTCATTCCGCATTTAGAAAATAATGATTGTCTTATTGTCACTCATGAAGATAAAGCAAACCTCTTTGCAGATACATTTGCTCAAAACTTCAACAATCCTCTTTTAACACAGTTCAGTGCGGTGTCAAGGGCAGTAACTGATTCTGTTATTAATCTAAATGACACCATAGTACCGTTACCAGCAGATGTTTACGTCTCTGACGAAGATGTCCAATATGTCATCAATGGTTTGCGAAATAAAAAATCACCGGGTTTCGACAGCTTAAAAAATATTTACTTGAAAGAGCTACCAAAAAGTGCCATACGCTTTATTTGTTTCATAATAAATGCCTGCCTAAAACTGCAGTATTTTCCAAAAACCTGGAAAATTGCAAAAATAATTCCTATACTTAAACCAGGAAAACCACCAAATAAACCTAGTAGCTATCGTCCAATTAGTCTTTTAAGCAGCTTAAGCAAAATATTGGAGAAAGTTATCAAAACAAAGCTTATAAGCTTTCTTGAAAATTATAATATTATTCCAAATAATCAATTTGGATTCAGACAAGGACATAATACCTCTCATCAAGTTTTACGTATATGTAACATAGTAAAAGAAAAATTATCTCAAAAACAATCTACCGGTCTTGTTCTCCTAGATGTAGAAAAAGCATTTGATAGCATATGGCATGAAGGTATTCTCTACAAACTCAAGCTCTTTGGCTGCCCACATTATCTTATCAAGTTTATACAAAGCTTTTTACAAAGTAGGAAATTCAAAGTAAATTTAAATAATATATGTTCCAGTTCCAAAACTATTTATTCGGGAGTTCCACAAGGATCGGTTTTGGGGCCTCTGTTGTACATAATATATGTTGCTGATTTTCCAGACCTCTTTAACTGCAATACAGCTATGTTTGCAGATGACACTGCCATATTTAGTTCTGATGAATTAGGGAATAACATCGAAAACTCACTCCAAAACGCACTGGATACTATATTAAATTACTTCGAGCTATGGAAAATAAAAATCAATGCTGATAAGACACAAGCTATCTTTTTCACTAAGAAAAGAAAAGCTTGTGCTCTACCATTAAGTCAGCTGAAAATAAATAATTGCGACATTCCGTGGGTTGATTCTGTCAAGTATCTGGGTGTATACTTAGACAAGACATTGACCTACCAGATACACGTAAATAATACTTTAAATAAAATAAGTATAGCAACTAAAATGTTATATCCGTTGATTTGTCGACGTTCATGCTTAAGTAATCATAACAAAATAACTATCTTTAAAGTCATTTTTCAAGCAATCTTTCTTTATGCATGTCCAGTCTGGGGAAGATGTGCAAAATCTCATATCATTAAATTACAAATTTCTCAGAATAAAACTTTGAAAATGATGTTAGACCTGCCCTGGCATTTTTCAACATCACTCCTACATGAAAGCAGCGGCGTATTAAAAATTTCAGAGAAAATTGAAAAACTCAATGTAAAATTTTTCCAAAATTGTAAAGATTCAGAAAATGTACTTATAAGAAACTTACAAATGTAAATCTTAACATATATAAATTCTGTGATATGACAGTCAAATTATTTATCGATGTTTTAATTTATTATTTAGTATATACCTACAACATTGTTATTTATCTATTTTGTTTTTCGTTATTCGATATTTATTAATTTATTAATCTATTTATTTATTTATTTATTTTTCTGCTTTGTTTTTATTTATTCACTTATTTATTTAGTAACTTGTCTATTTGTTACATGTTTTTTATTTATTTGTTAATTTATTTTTTTTGTTATTTATTTATTTATCTAATTTATTACCTATTTATTAATTTATTTATTTATTTATTTGTTTGTTTTTATTTATCATTTGTTTAATTTATTTATTTACTCATTTATTTATTTAATTGTTTATTTATTTAATTATTTATTTGTTTGTTTATAAATTTATTTATTTATTTAATAATTTGTTTTTCATTTATTGATGTTCAATTTCAAAATTAAAATGTTTATTTATTAAATAGTTAGCAATTTGAAAATTATTTTCTGGCTATTCCACTAGTTTTTAAGTTCTTTTATCTAGTCAACAGATTTCTAAAAATAGAAATCCTTAGCTTAAGAAATTCAGTTAAATGAAGGTTTTTTCGTAGTTTTCCTTCAATTGTTCTCTTACTCTCTATTCTTAATTATCATACCAAATTTTGTTATTTTTCAGTTGTAAGATATAAACTTAAATATCATATCTCTGTGCAAGCTGTGTATTCACTAATTTATATAAATTGTAATGCTTTATTCTTTAAAAAATATACCTACTACTACTATTGTGATTATCTTCCAGGGGAACTCGCCGTACAACAATTTTGTTTTTTTTTTCAAAGTTTCTAAAAGACTTTATTCAAGTATTTTGTTTAAAATTCGCACATACCTATTATGTTCTGAAGGTTTTTGAGAAAATTGTCTTGTTTTATACTTTATTTCTATAATACATATTTCTAATTGGTCGAACAATGTTGTTTCTTGTTATAAAAGTAAGTATGTACTGTCGGTTGTGTAAACGAAATTTGTATTCATCGTCAAACATGCCAAACCAGAAGTTTTTTCTCAAAAAAAAAAATGTCAGTGATCGTAACCCAGCGATTCAGTAAAAATTTTTGCAACATTAGGTACATAAAATAAAATTTTTAAGTCTGCTTTACCTTACTACATCGCTGCCCTACTTTAAATTCGACTCTGGCTAGGGCCCTGCAGCAAAACAAATCAGAAGTATATTTTTCCAGTCAAATTGTATTTTTATCATGCAAATTGTGGGGTTTTCGGGGGTGCTTAATCCGAATCTGAGGTTTGCGACAAAAATTTCTTGATGAAACATGGATAAATGCAAAAAATGATACAGAAATGCATGAGAGTTTTTCACTAATGGTGTACCACACTTTTGCATATACTTCTGACATCAACAGTTGGGTTTTAGCTCCCTTTGGATGGGCTTCTGGCGGAAGGAAAGCTGAAATGGAAACGCCTGGAAAGTAATTATTTGGGACCAGAAGGTCATTCATTTCCTATATTTAATATTTGTATGATTTTATGTGGTTATACCCCTCACAAAAATAATTCGGTTCCGTGACATAATGGCAAGTGCCATAAGACAAATATTAAATATTTGACCTTATGTTATTTTACAAAAGCGACATAAAGCCAAATTTTAGAGTTGGACTTACGTCCAGACTTAAAAATTTGGCTTTATATCACGGCACCGGAAAAATCACGGTTTTTCACCACCAGGCACCGCCAAACGCTGAGAATTAACCCCGCCAATCTTTTGTATTCCATATCACGATGCTTAAATCTATATTTCCATGTACTCATATTTAGGTAATACATCGACTCCCAAAATATGTTAGCGACTATTATAATTGAAACAAATAACTTAATTTTCTTCCCAAATATATTTATTCTACTCACTAATTAAACAATGTTTTGCTGTCTGCCTTTGGTCTTCACTTGATTGCATATTGACCACCTTAAAAGATTTTAGAAGATCTTGAAGTGTCGATTTTTTAATAATCATATATAATCGGGCCTCTGGGTTCTGAAGACACCAATGGGAAGTTAGCAGTGTGGGTCTCTTTTTTGTCATTGATTCGTACACCATGTGTGTTTCAAATCAATTGAAAACATGGTAGATAATCCATTTGAAAATGTTTCTTGAGTTATTTTTCTGCCTTTCAGCTTTTACTGGCCCTTGGCACTGCCTGGTGAATTTTAGGTGGATCAAAACAAAGTGCTCACACAATGTCGGAAAAAGACGTCAAACGCAATGAAATATTAAATTACCATCAACAATCATGACTTACTGTACTGGACTATTTACGATTGAAAAAATCCTTTGCTTCTATAAAATTTTTGTTTGCATTGTGAGAACCAGACTATTATAAGTCTGATGATATGACATGATATAAAATTTCCCTTTGAAAACTTTAGGCTTAAGGAAGCTTATACATTTGCCAGAAATTGGTTGTAATGTACGAGTAAAGCTCTCTTATTTCTTGTTCATTTCAATTGGTTTTATATGAGAAAATTTTTGATGGCTGCTGGTCTCTCTTTTTAAAAATTTTCGCATTTAATAAACGAAATTTTCTTTCATCGGTTTTTACCTTTGTTGGTTGTTGTTTTTTTTTTGTATTATGAATACAAAAGTCCAAGCAATCATAAACTCTACAAAACCTTCAACTTGTATTAAATATTCCTTTTTAAATAAAAATCTCTTAGTATTTCTGGCAAAACTTTTCAACTTTTGTAGCTAAGTTACTTCTTATTTAATCTGTCTTTGGCAGTTTATTCGTTTCAATTTATTAATGTTTCCCAGAGACTGAAGTGGTTTTATTTTTTGTTTTATTCTCATAATAATTCAAGGTAACTTCTTAATAAAGTCAAACCGCAACGTGCGAAAACCACTCTGTCCTACTTACAAATTAACATTACGATAAGAATTGAGTTCTTGCAGAACTTTTTCCAAACTTTAAGTCTCCATAGAACATAAATCCTTATAAAATAATTCTTTCGGACAAAATGATAAATATATATACATAGTTCTATTTATAAATTCGTATCTAAGTGAAAGGCAATGTTAAAAACTTATAACTGATTTTTTGTTCACCTTTAAGTCCTTCATTTAGAAAATCGTCCACAGAGACTATATCTTTTGGATCCTTACGTTTTAGAAGATTTTATCTATATATTTTTTTAATTAAGTTTCCTTGTTTACCAGAAAAACATAATCAAATTGAGGGAAGTTAGGCTATCACGATAAGGATTTTCTCTTCCTTTTCATTTAATCATTTTGGTTAATAGAAAGTCAAGTAAACAGGGGTGCGTAAGGCATGAGATTATCGAATTAACAGCAAACAAAGAAAACCAAGAACAACAGAGGTCATAGCACAGCCGTGTAGTGAGTTGGCTTTTTTTTCAATAATTTCCTTTACATACGCTAATACTAGTTTGGAAACTTTTCACTCTGAAATAAGTGACAAATTTTCATAAATGATAAGATCCAAACTGGGCTTGATCATAAGCTACTAATGACAGGTGGGAAATACAAAATCTGAACCCTTAAAATTTCAATCATTCCTTAAGGTTAGTTATCTTATTATGAAACTTCGTTCTTTATGTTGGAACAATTAAAGCCACCGGGCATGTTAAACACTACACAAAATAAATTTTTGGAATCAACCAAAGAAACAATGAGAAAATTATTTTTTTTTTATTAAATAAAAATCTGAAGAGCGTTTTTCTCAAATAAAGAAAAATACCCAAAAATATATGCGCAAAAACCCTAGAGTTGAATAAAATTAAAAATAGTTAATAATTATGTGGATCGAAAGGGCATCAGTTTTAAATAATGAATATGCAAAATCATTTTTTAAAAGTTAACAAACAAATATTGAAATTTGACAGGTAAACGGACCTCTGCATCCACCAATGATATTTCATTTACGTAATTTAAGTAAATACTGTGAGTCTTCGCTACGTGACCCCATTACCGTTATATGTACATTTAAAGATACTTCTTTTTTTATTTCACACTACCTATCACTTTTTAATTTTAAACAAATCTCGAAAATTATTTTGCTGTTTTGTGCCATCAATGAAACTTACTCGTAATTCGTGAGAAATTAATTTCATATTTGACAAATAGTTTGTATATGGGAAACTATCAAGTATTTACGTTTTTTAAATCTTCATATGTATATAGCCAGTCTTGCGGACAACTTTAAAAAAAAAGTAATTTCATAATTGTTATCTACAGTGGATGTCCTTTCGACCCATATATATGTTTCATTTCAATCAAATCTACTTTTTGTCGGTATTCTCCATTATTGCATGTACCTACATATATTATTTGCATTTAAAAACATTTTCATTTACATAAAAAAACTCATTACTTTAAATGAAATGAATATTTTGTTTTAGAAGAACCTTTGTATCCTTTTGGATCAGTGGTGAAAATTACTAAAAAATTTAAACGATTAACACATAATAAATTAACGTATACAAATTGGAAACAGAAACCTTGACGAAAATCACATTTCCAAACAAAACAAAATTTTTATAATGGAATAGAATAGAAATTTTGCTGAGAAACTCAGTATAAGCACTATACAGGTCAACACATTAGCAGTGAACTAATAGGCAGTAGGTAAATAAAATATCTTATCATATAATAAAACGGAAAACAAGAATTTTTTGGTACAATTTACGCGATCTACAAAAGCCGAAGGTATCTAAATTACAATCGTTGTAAAGGTGTTTTGCACAGAAGTGTAGAATGTCAAAATTTACTCAATGATTGCACCACAAAAACTAAAAAACAATATTTGTTTTTATTTGTCCGCCGTAACCTAAATGCGACGTTTCAATTTAGTCTACCCACCAACCAACCAATTTTCCAGCACTGAGTGGAAATATTATTGGAATGTCCGATGGCAGCGTTCAGTGATGCAGAAAATAATAATAAGTAGCATGTAGCACATATAATAAAAAGTAGCTCAGTTTCTCTCCACGTTAAAGACTGCTTTTAAACAATGTGTTTATTCTAGCGATTTTTTACTAAATGTTGGAGTGCAAGGGGGTGGTGTGTTGGCACCTGCAATCAATAACAATTTATTAAATTTGTTGATCAATAAATACCCAATCAAGGGCTTATGCACAAAACTGCTTAACCGGCGGCGTGTGAAACTTCATATCGATAATTTGTATGGAAACCTCAATATTTAATTAATTTATCACATGGTTATTCCAATGTTATATCGAAAAATAAAGTTTTATAGAGTCTTATTCTACTACTAATTTCGCAAATCACAGAAAAAGTGTTTCAATTTGGAATTTGGTAACTTCGTTTGACAGCTCATTTTATTTTTGAGTTTCAACTGGCTGTTAAACGGTCTTTGTTGTTGTTTTTTTCCTTCTACTTTCATCGAACTTAGACATTTTCTTACAAAACTTTTTCAGAACTCTTCAAACTTTGACCAATTGGGTGTGTTCAATAGATTTTTGACTTAATTTCCAAACTAATTTCATGCAATTTTGGTTGAAAATATCTCATTTCGAAATGTGAATTTGTATGAGAAACGAGATGGTTTCGTATGGAATTTGGAAATTTTCAATGAAATTACCTCATTTGGCTTAATGAAAACGTAATATTATACCAAATGAGGTTGACAATTAAGTAAAAACCTATTGAACATACCCAATTGGCCACAGTTTGAAGCGCTCCCAACAGGTTTTGTATGAATGTGTCAAAGCTTGATGGAAGCAGAAAGAAAAAAACAAAACAAAAAGTGATTAACAGCCAGTTAAAATTCAAAAATGAAATGAGCTGTCAAACGAAATAACCAAATTACAAATGAAAACACTTTTTCTGTGATTTGTGAAATAACTTCATTTCGGCTCTGATGAAAACGTAGTACTATGTTATAATTTTTCAATTAGACAATTTTCATTTCTTAACGTTCGACCACTATTCACTAGTGAGATGTGAAAAGTAAATCTTATATTTGTCAAATAATTTATTTGTTGAAAGAAAAATTTCACTAAATTAGAGAAGATATGCGTTTACCAAGATTAAATGAGCAATACATTTTTTCTCCCCTTGTAAATCGCGTGGACTAAATGGCATCTTTCTCATGATGTTACAAAAAAGTGAACGCCCCATTATTTTGCACATGAAAAACAGATTTTCAAGCAGCCTGAGATGGGACTATTTTCTGTACCTAAAGCATGACGTAAAGATAATATTTATCCCGAAGGCTGGTAAACTTGGTCACACGGAAGCTAAAGACTATAAACTAATCAGTCTGACGTCGTCTTCGAACTTTCGAGAGATTATTGGACATCTATGCATGTGATGTATATTCGCAGCACATTGAACCTAGAGATGGTATGCCTGTACAAAAGGCATATTTCATAGAACATGAAGAAAATTTGAAAAAAAAAATCTGTCTGAGTGGATTGACTTTATACAATATGGAGTTGAGCTCTCTTAACTTTTAACTTTCTATCAAAATATTTATTTCCGGGATTAGAGGTGACCTAAATGAGCTTGATCGTGTTTCATCATTCCCCGAATTCAACATTATTGTGCACACCGAAACATGGTTAAAACTTGACTATTTAAGTACAGAGATATTTGATTCATCGCGGGAGGTTCTTAGATGAGATTGGTTCTTTGGCAGGTGCTATGAAATAACGCCGAGCGAAATAATACCGAACTCGGAACTTTATTTCGCTGTACTAAAGTGAAATAACGCTTAATATTAGCGTTCGGTCTTATTTCGCTTTGGCAAAGTGAAAAAATGCCGATTCGGCATTATTCGGCAAGTTTCGTTTGCATTTAAAGAATCTGGCTTTAAAGAAACTTGGAACTTATTCTATGTATCCAACAATAATATTCGGTGAAAGCTGAGGTGGCCCTTCAAATGGTATTGTTATTTATAAATGAATACAGAAACAATTGAAGAATTCGGTTTTATTTCACTTTGCAAAGGTGAAAAAATGCCGAATTTCGAATTTGTTTGAATTTCTCAGGTAACATTCGGCTTTATTTCACTTTTCCAAAGCGAAATAAGACCTAACGCTGAAATTCAGCGTTATTTCACTTCAGTACAACGAAATAAATCCGAATTATGGAATTCAGCGTTATTTCGCTCGGTATTGTTTCACGGCAACTCTTTGGAATCGATATAATCAAAACAAAGGTGGAGGATTTTAAATTGCTTTTCATACATCGTATCCATTTTTTTCTGTAAATTGTGGACTTATATAGAGACGGCAATCTTATTCAACAAGTTTGGGATAGGGATAATGAAATATGTCTAAGGTGCTGTTATATACATTCTTGCCAGCCACATAAAGTTAATGTTAAAGCTATAAGCCATATGATTCTTCAATACTGATGAACAAATTGATTCTGACGACTTTCATTTCTTTGGGGGTTTTAATCTCCCGGGAATTCCCTATTGCGATGACATCAATAACTTCATTTTCAATAGAATTTTTTTTTTTATTTTTAAGAAAAGTTTTATTTTTTTTTTGAAAAGATATCAAAAAGATATCAAATCTCAAAAATTGGTAGGAGATTTTTTTTTAATTTTATTTTTAAATGCACATAAATAAATACTTAAGATTTGCATACCAAAAGTTTTTCTTAAAAATGTTTTAAGAATTTGATAATATTTTTTTTAAACCACTCCAACGATTTAATTTTTTTTTCCTATAAAACATATTCAATCAAAAACTAAGACGGCGTTATTTTTTGTCATTTTAAACTTGTAAAGAAGATGTTTTAGCTTATTTTAATATTTTTACACTTTTTTTCATAATTAGTAACCCCTCAGTGTCTTGAACATAAAAGAAAGTATATTCGACCCATTTGTGCATTTTATTTATAAATACAAATAAAAACATTTGTTTTTTAAACATTCTTCCTTTAAACTTTTTATTCCACAAAATTATTTTATATTATCGAAAATTCTTCGTTTTTTGTAATATTTTTAAATCATGTATGTTTATGTGATTTATTGTAAAATTTGATAAATGTAAAATTTATTTGTTTTTTTATAAAATTTATGAGTTAAATATTTTGTTTATGTTTTATATTATAGTTGGAGACCAACTTAAATTTTGTTTTTGCATCAGCAGCGGAGTAGCCACTATTTGCTAGTTTGTAAATAAAATTTGCAAAAGCTGTATCTAAGTTTTCCAAAAATATGATTTAACCCTTTAAAATTTGATATTGAATAGAATTTAAGATTGATTAAAGAAGAAACACATGCCCAAATAAACTTATTGGTTTCACCATTTTTGTACTTACAGCCTCATTTATTCCTCTGACATTTAACTGAATATTTAATTGGTGGTTAAAAAGTCGGGCCTTAATCAAACGAAAGTAAGAGGACCTTCTGAGTGTCCACTTATTCGAGATTTCACTGTACCTACTTGTGAAATAATTTTTTTTAATGAATTACTATAAGTACTTTAAAATCAGACATGAGTGGGAAATAATTTATATTTAATCGATTAATTGCTCTCGTCAGAATTTCAATTTTAATTGGTAAACGACAAATACTTACAGCTCAACTGAATTGAATTTGTTTTCAATAGCTCTGTTTTTTTCTTTAAAATTAATTTTAACCAATATTATAGTTATCAATTTATACACTTATAATATATATGAATAATTGTTTTTATGAAACACCCTATTTAATTTATTTAGACTTTTAATGTGGCCTAACACGAGTGTTTTTTTTTAAATAAGTGCCTATTTGTCATAAAGTACGTTTGATAGCGTGTGATATTTTATTAAAGTAAATTTAATCTGATATTTAATTATCTAAGCCTCATAGAACGCAATTACCACACAGACTTAATTATTATTACATTCACACTATTATTTTTAGCAGACTCATTAAGCTTCAAATGAAATGTACCCAGCTTATAGATTTCCACTGTCAACAGTTTTAAATGCCGCAATTCATAAGGTCAGAACTAAAAAACAAATGTCTTTCAATCTCTTGCCTTTAAGAACGTGCAGTAATTTGAATTGGGTGATAAATGACTCAGTTGGTCAGCAATCCATGATGCCAAGCACACTTTTTATGAGTATAAATGTGAAATACTAAAATACTATCAATTTTCTTTCAAAATACTTGATCTGCATTTTAATTTAAGATTTTTCCTGCTTCCCTAGATCTATTTCAACATGATTAAATGTCTTCATTTCACATAAAAAGAACCAAGAGTAAACGAACTCCACTCCTTGTATAGTAGTCGAAAAATCAAATAAAATAAAATAGGTATATATAAATATGTATTATGTAAATAAAGGTTTTGAAACGTGCAGGAAAAAAATACCAAATCAAAACGTTACTACCGTTCCGTATTCCTCTACTAAATCTCATAAAATTTACGCCTAAATCATAAGCAAAGATTCTTAGTATTTCTTATCACGTTGAAGGCTGGGGGAGTCATTTTTGTATTCATTTCACAAGGTTTAATGTGATTGCGTCTCTATGGATTGGATACGGAACTGAACATTCATCACATGGTGTAGAGAGTATGCAAAACTTTAATGAAGAAATTCGTCTATCTTGTCGATTTTTGTGTTTCTTTGTATCTGAGTTTGATTGCCACCTTGTCTTTTCATATATCTCACTAACAAGATTTGACAATATCTAATAATTTAGGTAGGTACTCATCGTATAAATAAATCACGTAGCTTAAGAGCAGATGCTGGATGTTATTTGCTTCTAAAAGATTTGTTTTAATAACCCTTTACCAATAACAAAAGTTAAATTTGACGGTGGTCAAAAGGTTCACACAAACGCTCTTCGAATATTAATACCCCATTAACAGTCGTTTGTCCAGAGATTTGTGTAGTAGTTTGAGAAAATTACTGTTTTTTTCTTGCTTTAAAAGAAAGTAGCTATTGGTTTCGTGTGAGAAATATTGAGGTCTTAATAAAACCTTAAACATTAAAATGAGATAGAAGTTAAAATTGACCTTTCACTTATTGCCTGCACAGATGGACGAAATTGTTTCAAAATTGGCAATTTTATGTTACTTCCTTGAAAAGAAATTTTATTTTAGCTAATTTAGGAAGGTTATCTCCTACCCCTACTTCCTAGCTCAAAAGCTGTCGGGATAGTTATGTCCATAGTTAACAATAAGGACTGCAAAAGGGAATCTTAAAAAAAGAATAAAAGGTTATAAACTCAATCATGTAGTACGTTAAGTACACTAGATCAGAGGAAATCATTTTAAGAAACAGTGACACTTGTTTTTCAAATTCTCAGGATTAATCTATGAAAGATCGATAAAGGATTTTTGTTTCTAAATTCATAAATCACATTGAGGGAAGTTTAAAGTTTTAACGTATTCCCATAACTTTTAGACCATCACCTCATGAGGTTTTGGTTCTTCTTAATTTCCGAACCTTGAGTTGGCATGACTTTACAGTTGCTTATTGTTTGATACAGCCAACCATTTCAATTTGAAGGTCACGCTATTCCTCATACATTTATTGTTCCACGAAAGGTTTTGCTTTGGAATTTTAGATGGGTTCTTTTTCTTTGTACAGTAGCAAGTACGGGTTACAGTACTTGCTTGTAACGGGTGATTTTTTAGCTGGTTTGGTTTTGGCAACACTGGTTTTGACAGCTGACGTGTGTTTAGTACCTTGTGTCACTGTCAAACAGCTTCAGTTTGGTTTGCAATTTAACCATGGATCGTTTTACAAATGAACAACGCTTGCAAATTATTGAATTTCTATCAAAATTCGTGCTCGGTTCGAAATGTTCATCGCGCGCTGCTTCCATTTTATGGTCGGCATTCTCGACCTTCTGAGCAGTCTATTCGGAAGATTGTGACCAAATTTCGCACCAAATTTACTTTGTTGGACATTAAACCACCAACACGTTTACGTACTGTGCGTAGTGCAGAAAATATTGCGGCCGTATCAGCTAGTGTGACAGAAGACCGCGAAATGTCGATTCGGCGCCGTTCCCAGCAGTTAGGCCTTTGTTACAGCACTACGTGGAGAATTTTGCGGAAGGGTTTGGACGTAAAGCCTTTTAAGATACAGCTGGTGCAAGAACTAAAGCCAGCCGACCTACCACAACGCCGAATTTTTGGTGAATGGGCTCTTGGAAAGCTGGCCGAGGATCCGCTTTTTTATCGAAAAATTGTGTTCAGCGATGAGGCTCATTTTTGGTTGAATGGGTACGTAAATAAGCATAATTGCTGCATTTGGAGTGAAGATCAGCCAGAAGCATTGCAACAGCTACCAATGCATCCCGAAAAAGCCACTGTTTGGTGCGGTTTAATGGGCCGGCGGCATTATTGGGCCATATTTCTTCAAAGATGATGCGAATCGCAGCGTTACTGTCAATGGTGAACGCTACCGAGCGATGATAACAAACTTTTTTTTGGCCCGAAATGGAAGTTCTTGACTTGCATGATATGTGGTTTCAACAAGACGGTGCCACATGCCACACAGCACGCGAAACAATGGCGCAATTGCGAGGCGAGTTTGGTGAACAGTAAATTTCACGTTTCGGGCCGGTCAATTGGCCGCCTAGATCGTGCGATTTGACACCATTAGATTATTTTTTGTGGGAGTATGTCAAGGCTAATGTCTATAGGGACAAGCCCGCTTCGATTGACGCACTGGAAGCCAACATCCATGCATTCATTCGTGAGATACCGGCCGATATGTGTGAAAGAGTATGCCAAAATTGGACTCATCGGATGGGCTACCTGAGACGCAGCCGCGGTCAACATTTGCATGAAATTATCTTTAAACATTAAATTGCAAGGTTCAAACTATCGATTCAAATAAATATTTCATTCTTTTTTTCGAATTTTTTGTGTTTTTTTTTTTAAGTTCTAAACCTCTTAAAAAATCACCCTTTATAACATTAGTTTGTTCTGGATAGATACCACAGAGTCCTTTCCTAGTAACCAGAACATTTTTCTGTACTTCAAGTTTAGTTCTTAAAGGCTATATGAATTAGGCTTTAAGATATGCATTGAACCGAAACCCCGTAATTGTAAACATAACAGTTGTTTCACAGACTACATGTGATTTTTAGTCCTGGAACTCAGCCCAGAATGCATGGTATGAGCTGTGGAAAAAGAGGAGGAAGCGTTATGATCTAGAGAGCGGAGCGAGTTGTACAAATATTCTTTTGTGATGGCCTCGATCAGGCGTGGATCCAGGAATTCAATTTGGGGGGGTGGGTCATGAAATTGAAACATCAATTTGAACTGAAACCTGTTTTGAAAAAATATAGTAAAGCTTGAATTTTCTACACATTTTGTGCTTAGCAAAAGTCCAGCTTTATCATGGGTTCATTCCAGTCGAAGGCATGATCAGAAAGAAGCTAACGATTGTATCAGACTTCCACTTAGAAACTGTATTTATCAACCTAAGCTTAAATCAACCGAAAAAAATCGGAAAATAATTTTTTTTGGTGCAAGAATAGGCTGAAGTCATGCTAGGACAACTTAAATAGAGGAAAGTTATGCCCATTTTCGAATGAAAATACAAATCAAATTTTTTGACAATGATTTCTGCTTAAAGTTTGTAAACCATCCATTTCGATAAAAAATTTACTGTAGACCAAAAAGTTTTAAGAGTTAAATTGGAAAATTCGGCTTAATTTCCATGTTATGCCAAACATATTGAAAAGTGTGGCCATTCTTTCAGAAAAGCATGCATATTTGCTGATGGGCTAAACAAACATGTTCAATAATAAAAACCCCTGCACGTGATTGCCCCGGCCGGAAAAATTGAAAACTGAAAAATAAACGAGCAAAATTTAAAAACTTATTTTGAGCGAACTCCATAAAACACCAATGCAAAGGTGTATTGAACTGTAGATGAAGCCTATTTTAACCCATGAGGACTCATCTGATATTGTTCATGAACTAGAAGAACTTTCAGAAGGACATTCTTATATAAGATTTAAGATAGTTTTTCTCCTCCAGTCACTTTGAAATTAAAAAAAAAAACTAAGATTTGGTCCATATATCAGTTTTGTTCTCAGAATCCTTTTGAAGTTGCAGGAAACTTTTAAAAATTAAAAAAATATATATTCGGTCTACTTGTGTCATGTTCAAAGGCTAGTACCTACATATGCATATATAAATTTTTTTAAATAATTAAAAATTTTGCTAAACAAAAAGTTCTACGGAAACTATTTTATAGTCACTAAGCAGACTCGAATATTCTCAAAAAAAAATTGCATTTATTTTTTAAGAAGATAAATACATAATTATTGTGCTTTTTTTTATAAAATTAAACAAAAATCATTTCTTTTGTAATTTTATTCATACATTTTAAACTGAAGCAAACAATTATTGCAAGAAATTTGATATTACAAATAATTATTAAATATAAACCCACTTATAAAACATTTTGGTGTAATCTTTTAAACAACTGAACCGATTTCAATAAATGTGTGTGTGTCAATAGCCGCAAGGTTATTTCAATACGATCAGCCGATTCTGAGAAATTTGTAAAAAAACATAACATACACACATAAAATTTGAAATACTCGTAAAGAAGCCCAAGTAGACTAACATATACATAGATGTACTTAAAACACAATTCCAACCATATTACATTAATTCTGGTCGCAATAATAACCTCCTCTTTTTTTTTAAGTCGGTTAAAATCGACATTTTACTAGCCACAATATGTCCCTGCAGAGATGGACATATTGTGGCTAGTAAAATGTCCTTGCAAAGGGTGGCTTATATTATTTTTGCCCAGCTGGATCGGGCCCTGCGTGATTGCTCCTTTTTGAACGATTTATCCAATAGCCTATTTGTCAAACTATGGCATATTCAAATGGTGACTATCGGAAGATGTTCAAATTGGAGTAAGTCCAATTTTTTTTTGCGGTTTCTGTATTATGAAGGGGATAAAATTATTAAAAATTTTGCTAAACAAGGAAACTTATGCAAAGCTATAGTTTTTTTTATGGCAAATTGCCCCAGCTTTCTGTTTGTAAAACATTTTTTTCCAAAAGTTACCGTTTTCATGATATTCAACAAAAATCTATTTTCATGGCGTTTTACCTCTTAAAATCTACCTAGCGGTCATAGGATAGTTGATTACTTTTCTCAGATTATTAGGTAACCTCATTTCTAATTTACATACCAAAAATTAGACTGTTTTTTATTGTTTTCCTTGAAAAATCTATTCTTAATGGGCTAACACAGATCTACAGTAAACTGACACGTCATTTTTAATTAATGAATATCCCAACTCCCATTATTCATGAAGGATTATATTTTAATTAATAAAAATTAATAGGACTACAAAAAAAATTTAAAACTAGAAAATATGTTTTGTTAAAAATAGTTTTTTTCTCAATAGTTCTAAAAAGAATTAGTAAAAATTAACACAAAAAACGGGTAAACCAACAGTAACTTTTTTTCTATTTGTTAAACAAAATTAATTTAACGCAAATTGACAGAAAATATTAATATAAGCATAATATAATTTATATATGTATAATATTATAATTATAATTTTTACTTTGCGACATACAAGGACTGAGATATTAAATAAAATCTAAAACCACAAAATTGCATGGGTACACTGACTTACCTATGTTCAATAATTTATTACTCGACTTCCGTCGTAAAAGGCTGAATTTCTTCTTAAATTTTATCTATTTAAAAATATTTTGAAAATTAAAATTTCATCGTTGTATGAGCTTTTTTGTTAATAATCACGAAAAAGTGATTTTTAAACAACAAAAAATTACTTTAAGTAACTATAACTTTTTTGTATTTCTTTAAACAAATAAATTTGCTTATAGCTAATCTTATTATGAATAAATGCATTTTTTTTCTGTCGACAGACTGCAGCCAAGATATTCCGAAAACACCCAGAAATGTAAATGTGTGAAAAAACACATTTTACCAGTAACTTTGGTAAAAAAAAAGTTGTTGTTTAGTGCAAATTTGGTTCTTAGCCTTTCCCATAAGTCTTAGCAACGCCCTTGGGCACAATAGATCTTAAGGTCGCAGTGCAACAACCCCCAATATTTCATTCATAGCAACGCCCTTACGCAAAAAACTGAAACAAAAATAAATAAACAAAAATTTTTGGATTCGATGTCTCAAAATTATTTAAATAGTTTTATGCAAACTATATCGATAACAAAGTGATAATTCGTGCCGATAACAAAGTTAAATGCTAAGCCCCTTGGGGACTAGCTGTTGTTGCATTTAGTATATACATTTTTGTGTATACGACCTCGTTTTTAATGTGCAATTATTCCTTTCGAGTTTGTGATAAAAACACGCATCTGGTAATATGTTTCATTAATACATTATCCAAATACCAAACAGTATTTCTTAAATATGTAGTCAAAAAAATGCCTTTTTAAAAATTATTTTAAAAAAATTAAGACCAATACAAATGCTAAAAAAAATAAGTAGTCACCTTATAACTTCAAAATTCTCCCTTTTACCTGTTTTGTTTTACTTTCTATGTAACTGTCCCTTTAAAAAAAAATACTTGTCCAATATAAACCTACTGAAGTGAAAAACAATGTCATCCAGGGCTGATACGAATGAGTACTATGGGTCTAAGGGAGTATATGTACTCTAAAAGCTTTCACCGTACTACCGTACCCCACTCACCTTGATTGTACTCCTTTTGAAAATAAAATAATAATTATTGATACAAATTTTTAATTTTGACACAAATTTAGTTATTCAAATAATTTAAAAAAAAGCGTACTAACAAAAATTTTAGGGCAGTTATTTCCTTCCTCATAGACATAAGGTAAATTCGACTTCTTTTAAATTTCCCTCTATGAGCTTCATTACACGATTCGTGTTTTCGTTCGCCTCGTAATAGAAAGTAATAATAATCTAAATATGTTTAAATCACTTCTTTTTCAATCTTTTATTTATTTAATCACGGAAAACAATTTCAAAGCCCATTATTAAAAGCTTACAAGCATCCCCCGCCTCTGCTCGTTTGTCAAATCATACGTCAAAGGTCCACCAGAAAATATGTTAAAATTTTCAAACGTGCTTTCATTTTCTTTCCCCCTACATTTCTGCGACCTTTCAACCAATATGCCAAAAAGACGAAACACGAAACGTCAGAAAAAACGAATCATGTAATCTGGCTTTATGAGTCTAAAATTGAGGAAATATTCGGTTTAGATTTTAACGAATTTTGTAAAGAATCTTAGATGAAGTCATTAAATACTAACATTTGTATACAATTTTCAATTTTTCTTTCCATTATTAAAAAAATAAACAATTTGGTGACGAAACAGCTCGTGGAGAACCAGGGCCTAATGACTTAAGAATCGCCACTATTGCTATTCCTCCTACATTTTTGCTAAGTCCGAACGGCTAGATGAGAAGCACTTATTCATGACAAGTATACTCTTGGAGGATTTGTCAGTTCCTCGCAAGAGGCAGTACCTCGAAAAATACATTTCTGTTTTTAGGTGGCAGTGACTGGGAATCGAACCCAGACCTTCGGCATGACAGTCCAACGTACTAACTATCATGCCACGACTTTCCATTATTACCAAGGTTAAAAAAATTCAAAATTTTATTGAACATATTACATGTGTTTTCCCATATAAAACTTCGTCTTTATTTTGAAGAAAATATGGGGGTGCACCAACTTAAAATAAACAATGACCTTTATAAGGGGCACCCTAATGTACATATGTATCTATGATTATTTGAAACGAAGTACAAATTTAAAAACAAATTCTTAAAGTTATATTTTTAACATTAAGGACACAATTTTTTTTGTGTACTTCTCACAAACACTTAATACTCCCCTCCAATCTTCTGAAATATTCATCTCTAAATTTCCAAAACGACAGCCCTGATTTCATCCAGCAGCATTGGTGCTGATGCTAAATACTAGGGAGGAAGAATCCAGGTTCCGATTTTTTTTTTTCTCAACTTTGTAAACCATAAATTTAACCAAACTGAAGTAGCAGTTATAAATTTTAAAAAAATCGTTAAATTCTCAATGCATCTTCGCGAATCTTTGAAACACATAATAGTTACAAAAAACTAGAAAATTAATCTCGGGAACACATTCTAAAAAAAAAAATCTAAATACAAATTAATTTGCCCTTAGCTGAATACCTTTAAATGTCATGATGATAGATTTATGTGATATTATTTTCTATTATTATAAATATAAACCCAGTCAAGGTTGTTAAAATTGTTTGTTAGCTTTAAGTTTAAAGGGAAATAGCCTACCTGTTGACAGCGAATGTTTCGTTTCCGTGACTTTTATAGTAAATCTTTATCCTCTGCAATTATCCACCACATTTTGTGATAAAAATAAATATATATCTGTGCCTAAAAACACTGCACTTTAATAATTGGTATATGCACAATTTTTATTATATTTTTATTATTATTATTATTATTAAAACTTATTATTGTCAACCCAATCGAAAACTGATCACGACACGCAATCTTTAAGATACATTTTTCACAATATTGCCATATAGACCCGCTCTCGTATATCGTGTGTGATTTTTTTTTTTAAGTGAAAACAAAATTAAACGATTTTCGCTTTAATTCGATAGAAGTTATTCAGCACGGCCGGCGCGTTCGAGTCGTACTGAATCATGGAATCCGTAAAGTTATTGAAATCAGCGTCGACCGCGACGAGTGCAAGCTTTCTACGAACGTATTTAAAAACAAAATATTGCCTGCAATGGAATGTAGTTTTATGGTAACAAAAAATAAAAGGACTTTGTTGCTTAACTATGCTGCCCGCCAGGGCGCCAGCACATGGTGGAATGTAAGTTTATTTGCGGCGCATGTCAAGTTAATTTACCGGTAAAATAATGAATGAATGGGTTTGTATCTTGAAAAAAAATATTGTTATATAGTAAAGCACGTATTTACAAATACATACATATGTCAAAGCTTTCATAAGATGAATGACCATTACTAGAGCAAACATTTAAGGAATTACTTATACAGGGTGTCCGCCGGGAAGGTATACTACTTTGTTTGTTTACAATTTTGGATTAAATGAAAGAGAATGGATTTTATATTGATAAATGTTTTATATAATGTCGGCAATTATGTATGGAATACAATATCAGGTGAATGTCCGCATCTGTAAGTCTCACAAGCGAGCAGTAGGTAAGTGTAAGTCTCACACATTTCACGCGGTATTTCATTAATTTCTTCACGAATATTTTATTTGAATTGCTCAAACGTTTCTGGTTTGTTTGCATAAGCCTTGGTTTTCAGATATCCCCACAAAAAGAAGTCCGGAGCAGTCAAATCAGGCGACCGTGAAGGCCAATCAACATCAACATTTCTTGAAATAACTTGTGGAAAGAGGTCTCGCAGTAATTCCATTGTAATCCTGGCTGTATGCGATGTGCCACCGTCTTATTAATCCCACATGTTTATCAAGCCTAAAGCGTGCAGTTGTGACGTTAAAAAATGTTCAATCATATCACGATATCGCTCCCCATTCACAGTTACCGTTACGCCGTTTTCATTTTCAAAGAAGTAAGGACACCCTATATCTTCTATTCATGAGGCATATGCCTATGCCCACCTAGCTATGGTTGTACAATCTGCATATTCCTATGTAGGAGGAAATTTCATATTCACCGCTTTGCGCCTGATAACCAAAAACCTGTTTTACAAGCCCGCTGTAAATCTTAGTCTGTTTTTGGTCGTAATATTTTGGGTTAGGTAAATAATGTATGAGTGTCAACTTTGACGAATCGAAAAATGAGCTGTGACACAAATTTTAGTTCAATTTTGCCTGTTTTTTAGGGATGGATTGAAAATGGTTGGGTGCCTAATTTGTCGTTAAATAGCTGTGACAACTTCAAATGTTTCCCTTCATGTTTTCTTTATTTTTGTAAGTGGTTAAAACTTCTAAAACTTAACATTTAAGTGTGTAATAATAAGTCGTTAATTAGGTGTGACCAATTCAATTGTTCCTGTGATGTTTTCTATTAGTTTTCAACGAAATATAGTACCTCGTGGCACAATGGTTAGTGCGTTGGACTGTCTGGGTTCGATTCCAAGTCGCTGCCACCTAAAAACAGAAATGTTTTTCCCTGTACTGCCTCTTGCGAGGAACTGACATATCCTCCTAGTCATGAATAAGTGCTTCTCAGCTAGCTGTTCGGACTCGGCAAAAATTGTAGGTACCATCCATTCCTGCCAACAACACGCAGACAGGAATGGTTGAGAGTTGTAAGTCACTAGGCCCTGGTTCTCCACGAGCTGTTGCGCTTCAAAATTTATTTATTTTATTTTATTTAAATGAAATAACCTCATGTTACATTATATGAACTACAGTGTTAAAATTGTCACATATGTATAATCAATGGCTGATTAAAGACAAATTATTAATCAATTAAAATTGAATTTAAGAGAATTGAACAAAAACATAGGAGCCTTGCGTGAAAAAAAATAATTTTTCACACTGACGACTAATTAACGACAAATTATAAGGGCGAAAAATGTTTTTGACGTTTTCACCACTTTTTGAAGTAAAAAGCCATAGAAAACATAGAACGACAAATTCTAAATTGTCGGAACTTACTAACAACTTGTCCCCACACTTTGCGAGCTCTTACACAAACAGCCTATATCAACCCACTGAAAACGGAACTGGTTCTACTTACGAGAAAATATTGCAAAGAAAACGCAAAAAAACTGCGATAGTTTTCTACACATACAGTGAACATTGGAAAACGTGAACTAATTCAAACCGAGGGTTTTTGAGGTTGTTCATGTTTTGGAATGTAACATTATATGATTCAAATTATATTCCTACCGTATTGTCTTACTATTTCTCTTAAAATAAAACACATTTTCTTCCATTTTATCTTTTTAACCTTAACTTTCTTTGATAACATTTTTAAGCATAATATAAAACGTACGTTGATCAATGCAAGAGAAAAAAAAAAACAAAACAAACACGCACATGTGGTACGTAATACATATGCATACACAGTCCTCGCGTTCGGCCAACCAAACGATAGGCTATCCATAATCCAAAAAATTTTCAGATACGTTGAGTTGTTTTTGCATTTTCTGACATCAGCTGTTTTTTACAAGGGATTACAACAACACAAACAAATCCGGATCGCTAAAGATACGCAGCCGAACCCGCCCATTGTCAATATTATGGGGTTCCCCGAATACTACGCACTGTCTACACATAATATGGGATCCCCCGAAGTTTTAAAAATGAATTCAGTGTATTTTTAAGTAGAAATGTTGAAAAAAAAATCTGTTCATGTTTTAGAGCTTTTGAATTTGTTCACGTTTTAGAGCAGCCAATGTAAAAAATACAGTGTTCACGTTTTGGGGTAGTTCACATTTTGGGGGGTTCACGTTTTCCAATGTTCACTGTATAGAAGAGATTTTTGGCAAAGTATGTAGACCCAGCCCAAAGCATATTCATTAGATGTACACAGCTATTGTTGGGCTAATCTGGTTGGTTTGGTCCCCAGCATTGGATAAGGTTATCAATCTTAAAAACTTAAAATTCAGAGACTATCATGTATCGGCACAATACTAGTGCCATGAGAGCCACTAACCGAAACCCTAGAAACTTTCCTCTCACTTGCCCCACATGAACTGTTCGCGAAGGAGTTGGCGACCAAAAGTGCTCTATGACTTTAAGAATGTAAACATTGCAAAAGGGCCACTGTGGTCACAGAACTATAATGAATCTCACCGACATTCACATTCAAACAGACTATATTTCACCATAAATAGATTTTAACCCAGCCGCACTTACAGACATCCCGACAAGGGAATTATGGAAAAAAAACGGCCCCTTAAAGCAAATTATGTATCAGTGTTTACACAGGGTGCCAAAACGGACGCTGGCGTAGGATCAGACGTCTTTTCAGAAAATCCACCCATAAACATATCATTGAGGCTCCCAAAATTTTGCAAAATACCTTTCCAAATGTGAATTGACGAACAAAATAATTGACATCTTCATAGATAGCCAGGTAGCAATCGGAGCCATTTTGTCAACTATCACAAAGTCAAAACTAGTTTATTGTTGCTGTAGTGGACTAAGACTGCTCGGCGTAACAAATTCAGTCACCCTTCGATGGGTTGATTACCAAAGCCGATCCAAATTGTTCACTGGGTACTTATGTCACTGGAGAAAGAAAAGTACAGAATTCACCAGAGTTTTCTCAAAGCCACTAATGATAGATGGTCAACTATTGTTACCTTTCGGGTTTCATGAAGTTTTTGGCCAGATACTTAAAAAAAAAAACAGAGTATTTACTGAAGCTAAGTAGACCTCCAGTGAATCCTTACGAGTGAACTGGGAACGAGAACTGGGTGATGTCTCATCTTTGCCACTAAAAAGTATACTCAACTTCATCCCGAAATCAGGATGCTTTTGGGAGGCACCCTAAAGCTTATCCTCGCTCCTACACTTGTCTTTCTTATACTTCCCACACCCCACACATCATCACCCCACTTACCTTATTTTTACCCATTTTGAAGTGGTGCTATGCTAAGTTGATATCAAGTTAGTAAAAAACCCAAAAAAACGTAAAAAACATTGAACAACAAATTCGAAAGTGTCATAACTAATTAAACAATAGTTCACGAAAAATTTTTAATTCATATAAACCATTATGTACTAACAGTTTTTTATTTTTTTAGTTTTTTCTTTAAACTTAACAAAAAATTTTTCGGAGCAAAGGTAGGCTCAAGGCATACTTTAATAAAACAAAAAAACAGAGGATGAAATCTTTGATTATGTTCAAAAACTAGTTTTTATTTCAAATTGACATTGACAGAGATATGACCCTTTAAACTTAACAATTTCTTGTCATTTTTGCAGTTACTGCCCGAAACCCCGGTTTTTGATACTAAAGATACTAAAGGTTTTCAAGAAATAAAACACATAAAATTTAATGTTGTGGCCAAGAATTTAGCTTTATTACATATAATAGGGTGTGCAATAATGTTTTAAAAATAATTCCGGGCAAGTTGCCACCGCGGCTGGCTCGAATAAATTCTAGCCGAGAGGCCCAATTTTTGATCGTATGTCAATAATATCGCACCGAATATTCTCTTCCAAGGTGTCAATCGTCTCACAATTTTAATCACACATTTCGATAGGTACAACTAAATCTTGAACAAAAAAAAGTTAAATACAAATTGTAAAAGCTTAGCTTACGAGTTATACCAAACATATTGAAAAGTGAACAGTGTGCCCATTTTGTACTCCTATTTTGCATTTTTTACATAAAAAACTGAAAAATGTTCGTATTACTTGAATAAAATTTAAATAACATTAACCCCCAGTCTCATAGCGGGAGTTTGAACTCCACTATTGGTTTAAACTTCAGTTCAGCAGAACAATGGAACTCAGTTCAATGTTTAAAGGAGACTTTGAAACTGGGGGTAGGTAAGTATTTTTCTTCACTCAATTTTTGCTCAATTAAGTGAAATTGAAAAGATTTGTTAGATTTTTGTATTTTTTAGCAATATTTGAATAAGGTACTTATGTATAATGGTAAACAAAAACTTTGAAAACGTGTCCTGGCGAAGTAATATAGAAAAAATTAAGAAATTAATGGATTTATTGTTTCTTTTTGTAGTCTCTAACTATAAATAATTTTTCTATTGAAAAAGTTCTTAAAAAAGTTTCTCTTTATTACTTCGCCTGGCCAAAGGCAAAACAACAACAAAATTTAAGTGCACAACTTTAACCAAAGTTCATATTATAATTCGCAGGAATTTTGCTCAATTATTAACTGCTATATGCAGACGTCGGTTATCATCTAAATATTTTATGATGGATATAAAATATTTTTTTTATAAATCGGGATATTTGCGGTGGGATAAAAAGACTCATGTAACAAGTGTTTTCTAGCAAGGCCCTCACTAGTATTTGACAAGTTTTCCTTGTCTTGATTGCCCCTACCGAAGCTTTTTCAGGGCCTTGACTAAACTTGATTAAAACTTGCCGTTTTTCCAGGCGGGCATTTACACAATTTTCAAATAATCTAGGAGAGTATGTTTAAACATTTTATTTAAATAAATTATTCAGTTGATTACTTTCAGCATAAGCATACAGTATTTTTTTAAACTCTTTGCCTGCATATTTATAATATCCATTGGATGTTTTTGCTAAAAAAAAAATTAGATTTCAAGAAAAAAGAATATTCTTGGTTTAAGGAATTAAAACAAATTGATGAATATCAACTCAAAGAACAATATTCTTAAGGTAAATTAAATTGCCAGCTTTAACAGAAAATATATTTATTTTCATTGAGATAAAGATTACAGGTGCTCGGCGTGGGAAAAATTTCAAATCGAAACTCCAATGGTTTATCCAATGGCTGAGCAAATACCAGAGTCAGCATTTTTTTTTTTTTTGTTTACTTCGCGTCGTACCAATTACAAAGCCTGTATATCGATATTACTTCGTCAGTTTTATGCATTAAACAGCAATTCGACATATTGCGAGTGATTACGAAATTTCTACACAAGTTGTACTTATGTGACCCAAATAAAAGATGAACTGAACATATATGTATGTATGTAAATATAGCCACCTTATGAAAAAGCATTCTATTTTTAATATATTGAAAATAAACACGAGTGTTGCTACGCGTTGTAAACAAAAAATACCTAAAAAATACATACTACATTCAATACCAAATTTTTTTATTGAATTCTCGTATTGATATGTCAATGCATTTATTTGAATAACACATTCTGTTTCCTTTTTTTGGTGAGAAAACGAAAATTATATTTTTATTTTCTTATACGTTTCATAATAATGTACCTATAATGTGCACATAATTGAGCTTGTAATGAACGTGTATCTTCTAAAATTAATCCTGCAATTTGTAATTTACGCTCTCTATCCGCTTATTGCCAACAGTAAGGTGCACTGGAAGTCACAGCCATTTAAATTTTAAGGCTAAATCTGTTGATATGTATCATATGGATACATGGATTAAAACATCATATTTTACCATATTTTGTGGTAAAATAGTTTTTACAAAAAAAATCTAAATTCATCTCACTTTTCAATTAAGTCAAACCTTCATGTTAGTTTCATATATACATAAAAATGTCATTTTATTTCACTCAGTGATAACACATTTAATTTTCTTAATCCATAAACATCCATACACAATAGTTTTTAACATACACACATACATACATACACACATTAAGTAGATATAACTACTATTAGCTACTGTTAAATCTATAAAAACAAAACAAACAAAAAATATGACAGTTAAAAGGCATTGCACATTGCACTTGAAAACTCTTAAAAAAATCTATGCAGTTGCCATTCAGCAAGGTTCAATATGTCTCTTTAAAGTAACTTCGTTTGTTATTGGTCGGAACCTTGTTTGAACCCAATTTTCAGCACTGATCTGTGATAAATCTCTGCAATTGTCTACAGTCAGTAGTCTCAATCTCCCCAATCCACTAGTTAAGGTTTGTACAGCTGCACGACCCATATCTTTACCGCTAGTTATCCGTATTTCTTCAATCGTCGGACAATTTTTAACCAGAGATTGTAGCCCTAGAATAGTCATTTTCTCACAGTTTGAAATGTCAAGAACTTTTAGTTGCGGAATCTTTATACCGCTAGTCAATGAAAAATCGGTTAGCCCCTTACAGCATCTTAGACTGAGCATTTTAAGAAACTGTAAATTTTGTATCGAATTCCCGGTGGATAGGCCTATGATTCCGCTATCAGTTAATGTGCAATTGTCGATCTTTAAACCCTGTAGTTTTCTTTGGCAATCAAATATTTCTTGGATCGCTTTATCTGTTACCGCTTTGCCACATCCGCTTAGATTAAATATTCTCAGGTTTGGCAAATTATTCGCACAGAAGCACACATCTGATTCGTCTATGTTGACATCTTGCAAATGCAACTCCAATAAGGACCAATTAGGTGTTCTACCGATAATACCATGAACACTTAGTGAAGTCAGTTTGTTGCATCCAGTAAGGTCAAGGATCTTTAACTGCGAAAGAGTTGCCAATTGATTAACACCTCTGTTGGTAATTCTGCCACAATATTCCAGTATTAGCTTCTCTAGAGCTGGTAGTTTTCTTCCGATTCGAAAGAGATAGTTGTCATCCACTGAAACAGAACCTTTGAGATCTAAGGATCGAAGTGACTTTTGAGTTTCTATAGCACGAGTTATAATGTCGGGATGAAAATTTCCCTGGAGACTCAGTTCGGTCAGTTTTAATTTCTCAAAGAGCTGTCCCCATTTCAAAGAACTTAAAGACATTCCCTCATAATATCGTAAATCTAGTTTGTCAAGAGATTGCGAATGCTTGTCTATGACCTTCAGTAGATAGGCTTCATCTTTGTAGGTAAATTCAATTGTTAGAGTCTTCAACGATTCAGCACTATCTGCGCTGTCCAAAATATATTTATTAACCATCGAATCATTTGCAATTAATGTCAATTCTTGAATTTGAGAAAGATTACCACCAAAAAGCCAACTAACATTTCCAACTAACGAAGACAGTTTTATATGGCTCACTTTCAGATGCCGGAGGTAAGGAAAATGCTTCATGATTAGAGAAAGGGCAATGTCAATCGGTACTAGTTTAAGAGTAAGTTCCTTGAGTGAAGAACCAATATGTTTAAAGAGTTCATCAGCATTTCCAATAAAAACACCTTTCAAATATAGTTTAGTAATTCGTTTGCTCATTAATATTTCGGCGGCAGGATGATTGCTGTCCAGTATGCCAGATGTTATTTTGAAAACTCCAGTGGCGTCAAATTCTGGAAGCAATGTTACTGAAAGCCATTGCTTGCAACATAACTTCACGGACTGGAGGTCATAAAATTCCAAGTGTTTGAATATATTAATTAATATTTCAGGTGGTAGGTTGGCAGCCGTTGAATCAACAATGATGGGATCTAAAAAAATGCAAAAATTATATGTTATTATTTAGGGTCGTTGTATTTTAAAACATTTTTAAACCGTATCTGTAAAGGTGACTCTAAATTGTGTTGCTGAGATAAACAAGAAACAAAATTTGATTTAAAAATGAAAAAAAAAAAGAAACCACAGTTTCCATTTTCTATTTCTATTTGTTATTATTTAAGTAAATTTGTGTATTCCTTGAATTTCCGTTTTAAAAACAGCAAAAATTGCCTGCAGCACGTGAATCCACGGAAAAAATATGTTTCAGAGCTCCTGCCACTTTGACATTTTATTTTTAGCCTCAACTCACCTTAGCAAAAACCTAGTTCTACTTCAGGGCGACCCCAGGTCGAAGCACAGAATTGGCTCGTCATGATGGTTAGTTCAGGTTTTTCAAAAAACGCTTTGGGGCGACCCCAGGGTGACTTCAGGGCTATACGGCTGATGCTGCCATATAAAATTTGGCAAAGCTTCTCTCATTGTATGACACGTTGTATTACACTTTGTCATACATACATATATGACTAATTTATATGACAAACTTCTTCGACAAAAATTTTTGTTCATATATATGACCAATCTAAATTTAGCTATCACACTATAGTTTTAAAATTTAAATATGGGCATATGACAACAAAATATTTGATAAATTTTATTTTATTTGGAAATTTATGTTGTCAAAATAAATATTATTTTCGATCTTTGTTCTATTATGGGATTTTCTTTCGGTTATTCCAGATTTTGATCTAAAAATTGATTTTTTTCGTCGCAAATATACGATTGCGGATTGATTTTTTTTTGCTTTTATTGTATTGGTGTATAATTTGTGTCTGTGAAACTGTGGTGATCCAGTCTTGTCAAACTGATGGCTGTGAATTGTTCTGGTGTGTAATGGTATTAGTAAAAGTGGGGTAAATCTGCCGAAAATCCAGATCTGCAAACTTGATAATCGATCAAAAAATAAATTGATTTTTTTCACCATTGGAAAGCTTTTATTGTCAAAATCTGTGTTTTGACAAATCGGAAGGGGAAAAAATCAATTTTTGTTACCAAAAGAAAACCCCATTACTGTCACCTTTGTATATAAAATCTATAGTAATATTATGAAAAGACTTTTCGTAGTAGTCTTGATATCTGCTGTGGCGCTGCGGCGACTCCACTCATATTTCTAATCTAATTTCTTAGTTGTCTTAATGTGTAACAGATGTCTCCGCTATCAATTGCCATCATAATAATACTATGGATTCTATATATACAATGCTGTCACTATCTGGACCAGAGGAGGAAAAAAGAAAAAGCAGCGAAAAAGTTTAGTTCCGCGAATGAAAGCACTTAAATTTTTTTTTGGGCTGGTGGGAAATTGTAGCTAAATGTCATAAGTTCTTTCTTTTGAAGGTGTTAAAGAAAAACCAGCACTTCCTTTTGCCAGCATGAATTGGCAGCTTTATAGCCAAATTGTACCCAAAAATGCGTCTTTTATAGATGTCACAAGCTCTCAAGAAGTCCTTTGAAGTTAAGGGAAAAAGGAAGTCTTGAGTCCCTGAGTGTGAATATGCACATGACAGACGTCGGGCTTTCGGGGCCCGACAGATGCGATTTAAGTCGCGATTATTTTCTATACAAATCTTTAGATAGCTGATGTAACTTCCCGAATTACTGTAACCCAGAGCTGTAAAGTAATTAAGTATTTTGGTACTTAAGTACAATACACTTTGTACTTGAAATTTTTAAGTACCAGTACAATTCTTTGGTACTTGTAGTTAAAAATTCCAAGTAACGGTTACTTTTGTACTTATGACTTGTACTTAAATACTTTTCATTTCTTTTTTAATTCCAAAAGTACTTATAATTCCTTAAACAACTATTTCAAGTACTTTTGAGGGAATTGTACTGGTACTTAAAAAATTTCAATTACAATTTAATTGTACTGGTACTTGTACTTATGCTTTAAGTACCCAGGTCTGCTATAACTAATAGCTCTTGACTACCAATGCATATATTCCTTGACTACCAATGCATATATTGCAACAGTGGGAAATTCGGGTTTTTTTTCAATGGAATTTTCCTTAATGGATTGTTAGAGGAAACCACTGCACTGAAATGTATTGCAATTGAATGGGTTTATTCCATTAAAATTAAAATTAGCGCGATAGACGTTAAAGCGGATCGATACCTATAAAAACCGTTATTTCAGTCGCAATGAAATTATTATTTTTAAAAGTTGTTCGTGCCCACTTATGCTGCATTTACCCGAGGGACAAAATACAATTATTTCTTCCTTTTATTACCTATTTTCTTCTCATTTCACACGACTATATGGTAGTAAAAATGGTTAACATATTACATTCCTCTATTTTTTTGGTGCATAAATGCGACAGCAAAAAAAGACTCAGCTCCTCAATAGAAAGCTATTATAATTAGGATAAAATCAGTGAAGAATTCTATTTAATTATCCAAAAGCAAACAATAAAAATTAAAATGATAAGATCAATCGATTTTTATATGACTATATGGCACAAAACTTCCAAATATATATATGACAATGCTTATGTTTCGATATTACACTGTGTCATATATATGTCTCAAAATCATGATTATATATATTCTGTCATATATATATGTCGATCACACTTATATGACTGTTTTATGCCATATATATATGCTAGTGTAATATCGCCTTTACAGTTGTAAGCATTCTCATGTAAATAAATAAAATAAATAAAAATAAAATATTTCATATCAATAAGAAAATCAAAAAGTTGAAATTGTTGTGTTCAGAGAGGAAGGCCCATCATTAAATCAAATTGCAAATTAAAATCGATCGATACAAAACAATTGTCATAAATCCAATTAAGCATTTTCACCGAAAAAAAAACCATATCCAAATTTTCACGCAAATTAAGGCTCCAAAAACAAAACACCTTTGGTCGACCGCAATTTCTTCGAAATTTCTTTGGAATGCGATGTTCCAATGTTCAAATTACACCTAGAACAATTAGAAACAGTTTAATCGAAATTCGATAGCATGGCGGAATTTCCTTCATTTTTGTAAATGATTCTAACTATTTTTTAAAGGTAGCAAATGAAGTTCTGACAAATAATATTTTTTTTGTATGATGAAATAATGTGAAACAAAATTTCGATAAATTTGAAACTAAAATATTTTTGCAATAAAATAATACAAAATTTGAAAATAATGCTAACTTCACTGAATTCAAAGTTGACCTAATTATACTTCCATAGCTGTATATGAACTAAAAATCGAAAACAAAAGTTAAATTCGAAAAATCGAAAGTCTTATTCAAAACTGCTTAACTTGCTTCTTTATTAATCAATCTCATTATAAAAACTTCATTAAAGCAAATAATATGAGTTAAAGATGTAAATTAAATCTGCTTCGATAATAATTATCTACTGATTCTTAAACAAATGCATAATTGAACTTTATGCTAACAGTTAAGCAACTAAGGATTGAGCTTTAGATAAATATAAATTATTATTATAAGTTGTCAATAATTAATTATACGTGTTTTACACAACTTTTGGTTTCGTGTGTATCTAATAAAAACTTATTGAAGAACAAATTAAATCGAATATTTTTTCCTTACATTAATTAGTTTAGTTTTCAAGCTGTATGTAAATAAATAGAATAACAGACTGAACTTTGTTACAAAGTCAAAAGCTCATTTTCACCGACTCGCATCGATTTCTTTAATGATCAAACCGAAATATAAATTTAATAAAAACAGTCAAGTTCTCACAAAGCAAATTTTGGTCATTAATCAATTAATAAAAAATGTCTCTCATTATTTGAGTTGTGTTCTGTTACTGAACTTAAAAAAGGAGGATTAAACTTTCATAAACTAATAGGACTTGATTTATGTACTTCAAGTTCTCATAACTTTGAATGGTTGTAATGATTTCACTTCTTTTTGCAAATTTTTTTTTCATTTTTTTTCTTTTGTATGCAACTACACATTGTTGAACGAAATAGCTAGCTTCTCTGTTGTATGTGGCTTGTGGGGAAATTTGTTCATATTTTTTAATTTAGTTATTTCTGAAATCCTCTTTCCTATATCTCAGGTTACACTAATGCTAGGAAGTTCAAATTTGGTGATACGACTGTGATTGATCAGTTTAGCAAAGAATTGCAAATTTGACTTTATTGGTATGTAAAGTATACGGGTGGTCAAAACTCGCCTGATATGGTTCCTGTGAAAAGGGTGTAATAGTCGAACTTGGCTGGACACTACTGTACACTTCCTTTTAATATCAAAAGTATTGCATACATTTAGGGCACATTAATTCTGGCTACAAAGTATTGCATACATTTAGGTCACATTACTTTCTGGCTTTATGCCGGATTTACACGACTGGAAAGCTGCCATCATAATGACAAAAAGAATTAATTTGTCCATTATTTTGTTGCTGTTCCTGTCATTATAATGCCAGTTTCTCATTCGTGAAGATACGACATTTGTTTAGGCTTTCATTAAATGTACACACACATATTTTTTCTAATCAGTCAATTTTCATTGGCATTTCGGTGCGTTTCTTTTGTCTACAATATTTACAATTGTTAACAATTGTTTACACTGATCGTTTCTAAGTTCTAAAATTGTTACAATGTTATTTCTTTAAAATAACTTTACGATATAACTTTTTCTCGTGTTTGATGATTGTTTAAAAATAACAATACCTACATTATTTAATAGGTGCTTAAAAGGCAAAAAACACGATTTTGGATTGCAAATATTGAGAAATAGTTTTCATGAATTCAATTATTTTTTGTCACCAAATCGTTTGTTTCAACCAAATTACCAAATACCACACAGATGACCAAACATAAAATAATATACCTTATGCATGGTAGGTAAATATAAAACAAACAAGCTCCAATGAAAATAAACAAACAAAAATAAAACCGAACATGCAGATTGAAGTTAATCCTACAAGTTGTATCTTTTTTTAAATAAAAAAACTATTCAAACACTGATGACCTTGAAACAACAACAAAACTGGAGCAGATAATTTTAAACAACAATACATAAATAATAAAAACATTTTAGTTTCCTAATTTATTGTGAACACAAATTGGTTCTTGTTGGATTTCTCACTAATTCAACACAGAAGGTACACATTTTTCTTATGAGAATTTAGGTTCGAACAGTTTTTCCTTTTGTATCACCAATAAAAACAATTATATCTTACCGTCCATTTTATTTATTTTAATTTTGATTATTAGTTAGATATTTTTATAGTTTTTTCAAGCGTCCGCCAAGCTTTTATTACAACAATATAAATTATCCGAGACGATGAAAAGAAAAACTTTTAAAACTCGAATGCGCAACTCAATTTTCTTGTAAATGTATGTATCTGAAGAAGCAAGAATGTGATGTGGTGAATGACATTTCACATTTATTTTAGTAAACTTTCGAAATGCTGTCTCTTTCTGTCTTCTTTTTAATTATTTCTTTTCCTTCTTTTTGGTTATGTTTATTGTTGATGAATATTTTTATGAATGAGTTGAAATAAGCAAACTTTCAACACGGATATTGAAGTAACAAACTTAACGGCGTCCTTAGATACTATTTAGATAAAATAATTAACTATTGATTTCTGTCCACGGTAGCTATAGAAACGTTGTCAATTCCTTGGAACAATTCGATGCATTGGTAACCAACCCAATTCAAGAAAAAAAAACACTTGTTTTGTTATCTGCATTAATCTATCACTCGTATTCATATCAGGGTAGCAAAAGTCGATACAATTGTACTTTTTACTTTTTACGATACAGTCTACTTGCTAAAGTATACATAAATTAAAAAAATTAATAATAAATTAATAAAGTTCGATAAGCTTTTGTATTAGACGAAAGAGACAAGGTAAAGTTATTTAAAAGAAAATCATATGTCCTTGCAAATGTATATACCAGTTTAGTGTGGAACCGAGGCTGAACTGTGTATATAGCAATAAATATAAGTAAAATGGGTAATCTATTTGAGAAGATTTAAGAAAGAGGATTGATAACGTTGGAAAGAATATGTAACCTCCCAAAGTTAAATCTCGCATTCAAAATCCCTAAACACAAAATCCTAGTTTTCATAATCTCATAATTACAAAATCAACATCAGTTTTCTTTTAACAATCCCGCAGCTTGTATTTGTATTTATAAATTGCAAGGCAAGCAGTTTTTTTTATAAATATGCCAGATTTCATTAGTAAGATTAAAAAAAAAAGCGCGAAATTTCGTTATTTGAGAATTTGGTTCGGGTTTTCGTATCGCTTTCAACTTGTTCTTGAATTTGTTTTTAAGATTTTTCAAAAATTCAAAATTTCGTTAGGAATTCGAGATATTGGTTTGTGGGATTTCGTATCGTTTATGACTTGGAAAAGATTTCTTGAAGTTCTTAAAATATCTTTGACTAATTACTTTTTTGAAGCAAATCAAAAAGCACAATTCGATACACTTTACTTTTTTTTCGGTACATTGCTGAAACACGATTTTTCATCCCTGATTCATTAGCAAAAGAGGAGAGAGAATATACACATTTTTAACCAACAAGAAATAAACGAAACGAATACATAAATAAAGTGAGACAGAATACTCTTTGTTTGTAAACATCCAAGTGCATACACTCAAAACAACGAAAGAGAAAGTGAATGAGTGGGCAAGTGCCTCGGTTACCAAACTGTGGTCCGCGGAACCCGAAGGTTACCTGAAACCACGATACACGTATTGAAGGTCATTAGCGTTTTCATTTTTGTTCAGTTCTGCACATATCTCGAAATCAGTGGAAAACAGTGGATCCTGTGTTGTGTGACTGTAAATTATTGTATGTCATGTTTGCATTCCTTTGTTACTTGATAAGAAAATAAAATTGTTACGAGATATTTAATGTTTATAATTATTATTTTATTACTTTGACAATAAGAAAATTGGTTTTTAGTTTTATTTAAATTATTTCTTTCGTGTTTGTTGTTGTTGTAATACGGCAGGCAAATCACGAGATCGGCCATCTTGAATTCCTTCTGGCAGTTCTCATTTAAGACAACCTGTGTATTTGTGTACGCCCTTAAATTATCTTCCGCGAATTTCTTGTAGTAAAAGCCTAGTTTACGGTTACCATGCGCAAATAAAATCTGTGCAAATGTTCTCGCATGTCAAAAATAATTGAGGTGAAAAGCAAAATTAACTGTTTGCATGATTGGTTTTCAGCTTCGTGTAAAAGAAACCATTGCTGTTATGAAATGTCATGCAAAACAATGGACTGGTAATTGCTTTGCATTCAAATAAAATTTCGAAAAAAGGTTGTCAACCTGTTTATGAAATACAATTTTCAAACAAAAATTGGAAACTTTTTTTAAGAATTCAAAAAATTATATGAAATTTTACATTTTAATCTTATTTGAAATTTGTATATAAAAAATTAATCTAAATCTGTAAAGCCGATAGTCAGAAAATTCATAATTTAAATAAACGTTCTATGAAAAATTCTTTTAATAGATGATATTTGTAATTTTTTATAAATTTTGGTAGATTTTTTTTTAGCATACAGAAAAAGTTTAATAAAAATCGTAGGATTCGTTTTTAAGGAAAAAATATATATTTTCCTTTAAGGTTTTTTCAACATTTTTTTGGATAAAAGTAATTTTTTCTTAAAGCAAACAGAGTTTAAAAAAAACTTCAAATATCAATTTTTATATAAAACCACTTAGCTTTCATAATATTTAATTTTCCAAACTATTTTTTTTTTTTTTTAAATTTTTAAAAATCAAAAAAATATTTCTTTGTAAATTTTGGTAAGAAAACCAAAAGCTTCTGCATACAAAAAAATATTGAAATAACATGTTTTGAAGAAAATCGAAAATAAATAAAATGCACGACTGAATAGTACGTACTTATGTTCAACAATTGAATAATTGTTGAAGCCGTTTTTATAATAATAATTAAGCTTTTCATTTAAGGCTGTAGGGCAAGTACCGTTATTTTTGGTGCTAAAAAAATTATAATTTTCCCTCTAGGGAGTTACAAAAAAACCTTAAGTTCAAAATTTGAAGTAAATTGCTTCAGTGGCTTAGGCTATAGGTTAATATACGGACAGAACGACAGAATTGTGCCACACACTTTTCGGTGTTCTCTTTCATCGTAATATCATCTTTGATTTTTATTTTTTGCACGAATCCAAAACTTGCCCTATAGTACCTATGTCGGAAGTAAAAATTGTTCTTTAGGAAAGTACCATCAATAACCATTTTTTTTTTTTTGAAGAATGGTTTCCCTTCCAAAGGTAGCTTTTACCAAAAGAAATGTATTGAATTTTTTTAAGAAAAGTTGTGGAGCTATTTTTGATAAAAATAAGATTTTGTAAAATTGCTAACAAAAAAAATATATGGCAGATACCATTATTTTTAGTTCTTAAAATTAAAAAAACCTGTGGGCAGAATCAACGAATATTACTATGTACCAAGTTTTAAGAAAATTAGGTTGTAGCCGTGTAGACAGACAAAATTTCGCCACCCACTTTTTTGGTCCGCATCTCGAATAAATGTCACCATCATCCTGTTTACTGATAAACCCACTTTGTCCTTTCTTTGGCTTGAGTTCAGTGACGTCATTGGGCATGTGTCCGGTGGGACTGGGCCTGGGCCCCACAATTCAATTTGTAATTGTATTTATTTGAATTTGTTATCTAGTGTAGATTGTGCCTGTGCCGTTACCAGAAATATTTCCGCGGTAACTACTTAGATTATAAAATAATCGCAAAGCGTAGTTCAAAAATATTTTCTCAATTGAAGCAAATTTAGCTAATTATAAATTAAAAATAAAAAGTTAAAAAATAAATAATATTTTAACTTTTAGTTTTCACACTCTTACACTACATTTTCATTAGGCCAAATGAGGTAATTTCGTTGAAAATTTGCAAATTCGATACGAAACCATCTCATTTCCCATACAAATTCACATTTCAAAATGAGATAATTTCAACCAAATTTGTACGAAATTAACTTGGAAATTCAATCAAATTCTATTGAACACACCCAATTGGCTACAGTTTGAAGAGCTCTGAAAATGTTTTGTATGAAAATGTCAAAGCTCAATGGAAGTAGAAGAAAAACACAACAACAAAAAGCGTTTAACAGCCAGTTGATCAAATGAGCCAGTTGATCAAATGAGCTGTCAAACGAAATTACCAAATTACAAATGAAAACACTTTTTCTAAGATTTGCGAAATTACCTCATTTCGGCTCTAATGAAAACGTAATTTTAGGATTGGTTGTACAAACGTGGTTCAAATTTTGATCCGTGGTTCAAAAGTTTTTACTGGCTGATTTCAGCGGAATTACTCAGGTTCATGGTTCATGTATCTATGTTATAGGAGCCAATTTAATGAATGAACTCTCTGTGAACATCAGTAAGTTTGCTTGTAAGTTACGGCTAGTTGTACAAATATTTAACTCGTGGATCAGCAATTTTAACCCACTGACTTCAGAAAACTTACTGATGTTCAAAGATTGTTCATTCATTAAATTTGCTGCTATAAAATACTTGAACTTTAAACCATCGTTGAACCTGAGTAATTCCGCTGAAATCAGCCAATAAAAACTTTTGAACCACGTATTAAATTTTGATCCTTGGTTCTAAAATTTCTTCAATGTGTTTGGTCTACAAAGGTTTTTAATGAAATCATGCTTGTTGAAAGAACGTTTTTAAATCTTAAGGCGTTATAAAGTAAATAGCCCGAACAAGAGATGAGAGTGCCATACAAATAACAGACGTCAAAATGAGTCGCCTCAAGTGAAGCTCGTATGACGTGTTCACATTAGACTTTCTATTTTGACTTATTTTGACAGTCATCCAACTTCTTTGTTCTTTGTGAACACAAAAGACAAAAGACTTTGACATTGAGAAGTCGATGAGAGAAAATATAAATCTGAGCTCATTGATGGATTAACTAATTTTGTTTTCATTCCAAAATTTAAATTTTATTTGTTTGAAATCTTTTCAAATTAAATAACAGTGAATTCTGTATTCTTTGTTTGTCAAGGTTTGAGTGCAGAGAGAGAAAGCAGTTGTCACAAAATAAAACGTCAACAAAAAATCCATATATTTTCAAAAAATTAAAAAATCCTGCTTGACTTGGCCATCCCTTTCTCACCATGAAGTGGGAGTGAGATAAAGTACAGATATGTCAAAAAAAGTTGGAGGAGTCTGTCCAATGTGAACACTGTCAAAGAATATCAAGAAGGCAATCTTTCGTACGTTTTACCCTACAAAACACATTTGTTTACATTGTTGTATTTGTAATTTCACTTTGTGTGGATGAATAGATATGAATTGCAACAACAACAAGACCTGTGCTGAATGATGAGTTGATTCCATGTGTTCGTTTCTTACTGTTTTTCACCAATGCTTAGGCAAATCAATTTGACAGCTGAGGAGTGCCATCTCATTAAAAAAAGATCTGCGTTTCTTTTTTAGCTCAGAGCACTCAACTTGTGTTTCTTTTTCAATCGGAGCTAGCTCGGAGTACGCTTGATGAGCTCAGAATAAAAAGACCGAGCGAATGGAGTAAATAGCTGAGCGCAACCAACCTCGCTCTTTTTTTTCACTCATTCCACATGGGCGCGTTCAACACTTCAATTTCGGTACACATTTTTGGATTATCAGATGATAATTAAAAGTCAGTAATAAATTATGGTGCGTTGAACGGATCGCAATCATATGACAGTTCAGTGGTGCTCAGATGTGTTTCAAAATTTCATCGGAAAGATCTAATCATACTATGCTCAGAGCTTACTCCGAAAGCTCGAGCTCTACTCCATGCTCTGCTCAGAGCTAAAAAAGAAAAACGCCGATTGGCTTATACAATAGCAGCGTTCAAGTTTTTGTTGTTGATATTTCTCATAGGATATATTTGAATCCTAAAAGTTTAACAGCAGTATTAGTAAGAAAAACTGGTATCCGTTCCCTAACATACGTGTTAATTGGCACACGAATAGACATAGACAACTTGTCTGTTTGATAACTTTTCGTATTAAAAAAGATGTTATACCTTTCCAATATTGATCACTTCACCAAATTCACCACTTCATCAAATTGTGGGGATTTTCTAATACAGGTGTCACATGCATGCACTGCTTTACGAAGCTTATATTGGTAGTAAACGGTCCTATTACACGTGTGCGTGTATGTGTTAATAAGTTATCTGTTCATTATACGCAGAATTTGGCGAGCTAAATTTATCCGTACGTTAACACACGCCACAGGCTATTACTCATTTGTTCATAAGAATTACAAGTTAACAAATGTATAAACGCTAACACGTTGTTATCTGCCGTTTATTAATATAGGGGTTAGTATTTGATGTCCACCTGAGGCTTATCTCAGCTCAGATTTAAAAAATCTATTTGGTGTTTCCACCACACAAAAAGATTTAAAAAAGACTTATTTTGACAGCACCTTTAAAAATGCAAGTGGTGTTTCATTTTTTTTATGAAGTGGAAAAGAGATGAAAAGTTTCATGTGAGAAGCACTAAATTCAGCCATGAATGAATCCTTGAGTGCCCTTGAAGAATAGGTTAGTTCGATTCGCAAAAGTATTTCTCGTAGGAATATTTAGTAAGATTAATTTCTAATCTTCAAGATTTACGAAATAATTTTGTAAGGTCAGTCTTCGAGATTTGTAGAAGATTTGAGGTAAATCTTTTAATCTCAGATTACTGTTAGGTTTATTAAATCTGAACTGAGATAAGCCTTAGGTGGAAATATAGCATTATAAGGTTTTTACACCAAACCCCAAAACTGGTTTTCGGCGAAAACTTTTCAAAAACTCGAAAACCATTCACACCGAACAATACACGTTTTCGTTTGATATTACAGTTTTTCATTAACCAATCACTCACAATTTTCTTTTCTTTTTGTTGTTTTCTTCCATTTTATGAAAGTAAAATGGTGACTATTTATATTAATTTGATACATATGAACAATTTTAATTACCACAGGTAAAATATTATCACTTATCACTCAAATTAAATAATTTTGAGATTGGAGTTTTATATTTGATATGACAGAATTTCGTCAGCTGTTTTAATTTTTTTTTTTTTAAAGCATTCAATTAGTTCCTTTTTTGACATTTTATTAGGCACTGAACTTTTGTGTTTTCGATTAGGTTTTTCTCCAAAACCGATATTTTCGCGAAAACCGTGTTTTGGGTTCAGTGTGAAAAGGCTATTAGTTGGAAATGTAGTATAAAGATAGCTTGGGATCTGTTTTTTGCCAACAACTGTTCTCTCATCAGATGTAACAAGGGAAAACAACAACACAAACCAATCCAGAACGGGTTTAAATAAAAGTTTGACCGCAGCCAATTACAAAAATTGGCAATACATGTTATTTCCAAAAAAACTATTTTGTATTTCAGTCTCATTTTAGATATAAGCTTTATTTATGTATACCTACCTACTAAACAAACAAATTCAAGCAGCTCCTCATAGTTACAAAAAAAATCCAACCTGAAAATAAAACTCTCTTTTTCATTCCATTTCATTTTCATTAATATTGAATCGATATAATTCCTTATAAATGTTTAATTTAACACAAAATTTTAATGTCACATTCAAATTATTACCAGAGTTAGCAAATATTTCTACAACGGTTTTTCATACATTACTAATAATTCAAAAGCAAAATTATAACTCCTATGGATAGCATTGACCCAAATGAGTTTTTTTTTTTTTTTAATTTTTAACAAATTCTACTGCAAATATAAAATGCAGAAACTAACAAAACATTTAACACCACAATAAACTTCATGTCTACTTTCCTTAAGTCGAATAAATTGCTGTTGTATACGTTTACAATAATTGAGCAATATTATTTGATTCTCTTACTGATAAAAAGTATCAAGTATGTTGGTAGATCCATAAATTGAGCCAAAAATTTTCTAGTGTGGCAAAACATTTTTTCCAAAATTGCTGTTCTCTCTTTAGTTTTACTCGGAAGTTCTAGTATTGGTAGATTTCGAACGTTTTCTCGACGTTGAAATCTTTCGAACTCGAGAATTTACCAAGGGGCCCATTAAACGATCAGGATCATCTTGAACGTTAACTGCTAGTGAAACATCTTGTCCTAAGTCAATGGGTGGCAAAGGTGATGGTGACCAATCTGATGATCCAGAACTTGAGCTTCCAGGTGATTCTGAACTACATTTTATATAAGTTTATCAAAATTGGTTTCTTTATTTGAAGAAATATTATTATAACTCACCCTGCTGAATATATTGGAGGAAGTTTTCTTTCGTAAAACGATAAACCAGATGAACTAACAGTTCCTGCATGAATTTCTTGTTGATACAAGGCATATAATTCCCTCAATTCATCTGGAAGGTCAACGTTACCATCTTCAATCAAACGTCTTTGAGAGCTTATAATATCTTCGCAAAGTCTTCTCTGACGTTCAGCACGTAACAGTTGCAAGTCTCTTCGACGTAATTCAGCTTGACGTGCTAATCTTTCTGCTTGTAGAGAAACTTTATCAGCTTCTAATTCGTGCACTCGACAAAGAAGAGCTGGAATTAGATTATTAAATGATTTTCTTTTTACTGCTGTTGTCTTACTTTTCCTGCACATTAAACACTAGGGCTCTTGATTTGTCTGGGTAATACCCGAATTCACAACTACTCGGGTACCCATGCAGAAAAATACCTATGTGTCCCAGGTACCTGTGGCACAAAGATCAAAGAATGTGCATTTATGTAATAATAAAATGTGTATTGCTAAAATTTTGCGTTATCGGGTAACTGATAAGGTATTTGAAGATACTCGTATATTTTGGGTAGTAGAGTACCTGGGTATTTCGATTACCTATTCCGGTGTCTTGGGTACCTAAGTATAGATTCTATCCGGGTATCGGGATACCAAGGTATGTCTTCGGGTATCCGGGTTTCAAGAACTCTAAAAAATACTTGACAATAAGTGTCGCCCTAAAACCATTTTCTTAAGAACTTAAGTTGTTTTCCATTGAACGATCTATTTACACTTTATTTTCAATCCTATTGCTCTAAGAATTTTTCTGTTCCAAGTTTTTAAAGTAAAGCATTCTATTTTTTAATCTCTTATTCTTTTTTCGATTTCAAGAAGGAGTAGTCTTTGAACATACACTTAGGTATAAAGTTTTTTGTCGGAATAGGTAGATACTACTTTCCAAAAGTTATAAATGCTTGAAAAAGCCAGTTTGTTCAATATAAAAATATATAAATTTGGTAGCCCAACAGCTCGTGGAGAAACAGGGCCTAGTGACTTACAACTATAAACCATTCCTGTGTGCATGTTGTTGGTGGGAATGGAGGGGACCTATAACTTCTTGGAGAGTCCAAGTGTTCCTCGCAAGAGGCAGTTCCTCAACAAAAACACATTTGTTTTTGTTTTTAGGTAGCAACGGCTGGGAATCGAACCCTTCGGCATGATAGTCCAATGCACTTACCATCATGCCACGAGGTACTACAGTTTGTTCAGTACACCTGTATAAGTCGAATGCAATTGATTAATTAGACATGTTTGGAAAAATGACATCTCCTTTCTGACTCCAATCAAATATGAAAACATCACTTCGCAATGACGCCATTTTTCAAAATAGCTTTTTCAAGAACTTATCACACAAATCTAATTCTTGAATAAATCGGGAACAGAAAAAGATTCCGAAAACATTACTCGGAACTGTCAATCGAAGGCTTTTGGAGTAGTAGGAGTCAAAAAGCAGTAGAAAAGAAGTACGCCGAACGTCTAATCGAAAACGACATAACTAACTGCATCTGTCTTGTTCATTTCTAAACGCCAAATTCAAGAACTTGGCTTGATAACATTTATGTAACACCCATTTTATTTTTTTTATGTTGGAAGAAAACACACTCCACTTCAACTGAATGAGTACAAAGAATTTTAAACGTGATGATTTGTCCATTTTTTAAAAACATTGTACAATGTTTATTGCCCTAAAATTATTTAAACAACAAAAACTGTCGCAAAAAAAATTGTTTTACTTCCCCTTCCATTGACTTTTATTACCAGTTTAAATATTTGTGCTTATTCAGTTGATGCAAAAAAAACTGCATTTTACCTAATGGAAAGATTTCAGGATCGGAGAAAAAATAGCAGCATTTTGTGAATTAATCTTTCTGTTTTCTTTTCTCAACATTTAATTCAACAAGTAAACATAGAATAAGGATAATCAAGTGATACATTACAGCACAATGTTTTGAAAAAATGGTCAAATTCCCTTTGAAAATTGTAGTTCTCATTCAGTTGAAGGGAAGTGTAAATATTTGGAATGCTTGCCTTGTAATTGAAACTGTCAAAGAGACAAATTGTTAGCTGTCAGATTGACTCTGGCAATTTGGTAGAGATCCCTATTGAAAGACTTAGCAGTATTTGGAGTGAAAATGTAGTAGAAAAGGAGTACCTTCTCCGAATGTCCAATCGAAAATGACAATAATTTAAATTATGTCGTTTTCGATTAGATTTTCTAACTATTCTACTCCTTTTTGATTCCAATCAAATATAAAAACATCGTGTTGTCAAATTTTCACACACTACTGAATGACGCTATTTTACAAAATGGTTGCTTCAAGCTGTGCCACAAAATTGTATATGTATGCGTTTTCGTTTGGTTGTCCGGAAGCATTCCGAGTTATTCTTATGTCGTTTTCGTTTGGACGTTCGGCGTACTCCATTTCCACTCCTTTTCGACTCCCACTACTCCAAAAGCCTTCGATTGGCTGTTCCGAGTAATGTTTTCGGAGTCTTTTTCTGTTCCCGATTTCAAGAAGGAGTAGATTTGGAACACACGCATACATATACAGTTTTTCATCGGACAACTTCTCAAAAGTGATAACTGCTTGAAGAAACCATTTTGTTAAATGGCGTCATTCAATAGAATTTCGTTCTGGGACTCATTGAAGATTTTTCAAAATTTGAGTATTTTATTCAAAATTTTACCTAAAAGTTCTCGTTCTTCATCGCTGCTGATGCGTTCTGGTAGCTCCTAATTTAAGAACATTCAATTTGAATAATAAACATTGTAATTGAATGAATTCTATTTCTTACATCTTCTAATTGTACCCCTTTTTGTCGACACATTTCTAATTCTTGTTCAGTTCTTTCTCGAATCTCCTTGTATCTCCTTGATTCTTTTTCGATTGCAGCCAGCTCACCCCAAGCATTCTTTAAAGCAATAGAACCTTCTGATTCACCATCTAATAATCAAATTAGTTAAGATAATTATAACTCGTAATGTCTATAAAACAAACCATCTTCAACTAGAGTGTCGTAAAGCTTTCCCATTCGTCCTTGCCAATGCGATATGATCATATGCTGCCTTTCAGCATCGAGTTCAAGCCCTAATAAATGACTTTCGGCTTCCAAGAGTTTGCGTCTCAGCTTCATCTGTTGCTTAAATGTAAGCACAATTTGCTCTCGCAAATATCTTAGCTCGGATTTGCGTTTTTCGTCATCCACAGCTGTTGTACGAGCTAGAGCAGCCCCACTACGAGGACGTTCAGTCAACATCTTCGACCTTAGGCGTGTCACCTCCTCACGCAGATCAGTGACTAGGCTCTGATAGTGTTTCATTGGGAAATCTTTGACCTCATCTATGTAGCCAGTATTTTGCAAGCGAGTCGTAATATTATTAGCTCGATCAGCATAGACCAAGGTGTTCTTAGTTTCGTCACGGTGTTTTCCCTCCGGTGCGACATGAGCTATCATAACTGTCTTACATTTACCACTCAAAGCTTCTTTCAATAGCCGAGTAAGTTTCGAGTCACGATAGTTAACATATCGTGCACCTCCAGAAAGAGCATTGATGCAATTCCCTAGAGCCAAGAGACTGCGATTGATATGTGCCCCTTCCTGTAATCGTTTGCCTCGATTTTTTGTTTTCTTAGCCCTTTCAGATCCAGCCAAGTCAGTAAGGAAGAGCCGACCTTGCTTCGTGCCCAGCGTCGTCCTCATTTGAACAGTTATACTCAAAAGAGCATGACTTCTAGATGAAGTCTGATTTGCAGCTGTGGGCTCCATGGTACGTGCCTTGTTGCCCTTAAGCAAAAGTGAAATCACCTCTTGTCTACTAGAAGCCGTTATTTCTGATAATCCCGCCACAGTTATGCGCTGTCCACGGTTATCTTCTCGTAGTTCCAACGGTCCACCCGGATTCAAAAGATCTCGTATAAGTTCGTTGTATATTTCCAAATAGGAAATACAAACCTATAAATAATAAATTGATTGATTAAGTAATTTAATTTAGCTTTTGATGGTATAATTTATGTATTGAACATGGCTAATGAAATTATGAATTATGAATTAAAAAAAGTCATTAGTTCAGTCACTGTGCTTTATGAGAGGGGTTGGTATTGTAATTATATGTCACCACGGCATTTGTAAAGGCTAAAACAAGAAACCTCTATGAATGGAAAAGATGTATGTTTATTGTCATTTGATATTCAAAACACACATACACCTCATGGTAAAGTAATAATAATTGTTTAAAAATTTACAATCCAAGAGTGACATGACAACAATACGCCCTTTAATTATTATCCTAGAACTATTTATGGCTGTTCTTTCCATTAAGCTCTGACGTAGTTTTCTGCTTTCTCATCAAAGAAATATTCTTAGTTTAGATTAATGCATGTTGTAAATTACTTTATAAAATTCTAAGTTGATGGAGAAAAGCTAACTTTCTTGAAATACTTTTGGTAAAAACGAACTTAACACGTAAGAGCTAGGCAAATTGTAGAAGAACAGAAAATTCACACCAATCAATGGGGTGATTACTTTGCATAAACATTTTAGCGATCTGTAAGCCATGTATTTCCTTGCTTCAAGTTTAAAGTAGTATTGAGAGGTTAGGTTATTTAAACTGGCTTTTTCAACTTGTGTCACATGGTCTTAGCCAATACAATGCAGCCACAACTTCACATCAGTATTTTGTTTAAACTCATTTAATTCTAGATCAGCAAACGTCCATCAGTCTACCTTCTCAAACATAGCCATACATGGCTGTTCCGATATTCGGTCGAATTGAATCCGTACGGATTGAAAACGGAAAACAAAAACAAACCCGAATTAAAAAGAACATACAAACATGCTTACTCTGGTTAAGTGATATTTATGTGACTTTGGCTTAGCCTGGTATCTGAAACTGTTATTTAGTGATATCTGCTAACTCAGAATGTGATTTTCTGACGTTTGCTATATGAATCTGTGAAGTTGTGGCTCCTTCGATTTCATTCTGTGATTTAGTGACATCTACTACCTCAGATTGTGACTAAGGGACATCTACAATCTCAGGCTGGAATTTATTTATGTTTACTATTTCAACCTTTAATTAAGGGACGTCTACTATCTCAGAAAGTGATCTAGTGACTTTGCTGTCCAAGACTGTGATTTATTAACGTATTTGCTATCTCAGACTCTGGAGATTGTGTGATGCCTTCTATCTTAGACCGTGGTTTGTGCTATCTGATTCAAGATCAAAATAGCAAACCAAATTACAGTCAAATCAGTCTGAGGCACGTTGACAACAATACGGAATTGGAAATGTTCGTCAGTCTTTAGTGTCGTTTAATGGGTGTTTTGACAAATATGAAGATTTCACGGCAAAGTACTGTACACAACTACATTTAAATTTGAATAATTCATACCTTAAAAGCACCTTCTTCCTCAGCCATTTCAAAATGTTCAAAAATTTCATCAATAGCCCGAACCATTAGACCATTATCTGCACTACTTGTATCTCCATCTGTATACGAACTACTAGCTGTTCGTGGTGGATGATCTGGAGGATGTGGTACTCCAGATGTATTTAAACCTGTTCTTCGTTTATTCGGACCCAACATTGTATGAGTTTTTCCAGAACCAGTGGCCCCATAAGCAAATACTGCAGCATTCAATCCATTAAGTACATCTTTGACAAGTGGAGCCGTTGTTGTTTTGTAAACATCCTCCTGTTATAATTTAGTAATAAAAACGTTCCAAATGAGAGGTGTATATATTTAAAATATATTAAGGATAGAGTTGTTTTATTTTTAAATGGCGCCCAACATAAGTCAACTTAAACAAAAGTTAATTTTTGTTTGTCAACAGAAAATTGAAACAAATTGAGGCATTCCATAAAACTTCAAAACATAAAACAAATCAAAACACAATCTAATCATTTCGGACAGAATTAAAAACTATAAATTGACACGTTTTCTTTAAACTGTAAGGCAAGCAAAATCGAAGTTCTAGCATTAACTAGTTCCAAAACGGGTATTTTAAAGTCTTAGCTCACAGTAAATAGATGTATCAGTTACTTAAAAAAATGTAGTTATATTTCGAGCATTTAATAAATCAGAATTTTATAAACTATGATGTTAATGTTAATTATTAATGGCGCCCAACATAAATAACCTAAACAAGAGTAACAAGAATTGCGTTTTTAAATACATTTCAAACAAATTTAAATATATCAAAACACAAAACAAAAAATAAAAATTCAAGCATTTTTGATACAAATAAAACTTAAAAATAAGAAAGCAACTAAAATCAAAGTTCTGGCATTCACTAGTTTAAAAATTAATGTTTTGAGGACGGAAATCTAGAACTTAATGGATTATGCTGTTAATAATAGATGTGTTTTTTGTGATCACATTGCTTAAAGTAAAAGTAGGTATACAAAAAATGGCATCACCGCTCACTCTTAAGTCAAGACCGTATTTGGCGGAACTGGACTTCGTGGGAACTGGGCGACAATACGCAGAACTCGATAGCACTCTTTTGATAAATGGCACTTGATCTGCCGCTACGTGACAATAAATATTGGCATCACTCATTAATAAACGAGTAATGGCTATGTGAGGAGATTTTTGAACTAACGACCAAGCAATATAATAGTGCTTTAATCTCTGCTTTTTTATTTTCAATGAGAAATATTTCTTAAAGCAGTTTCCACTACACAAGTGGCACAAAAAAAAACACACAGGCTAAACACGACGTTTTGCGACGCTTGCTATACCGCACTTGCAGCAACGGAAGTGAACGGAACTTCAGGCTGCGAAAAGCAACTTTGCTCTATAGTCGTGTAGTAAAGTTAAGCTATTGGTTAGTTCAATCAATTTCATACAAAAATATTTTAAAGTTCAGTTGCGGTGCAATTCCGCAGGAGTGCAGTTCCATTGAGTTCGGTCTTATCATTAAGGTTATAGAGGTTATTAATCTATTTTTTTTTATTCAATTACTTCTTAAACGGAAATATTGATCTTTTCTTAATAAGCAGAATTGTTGCTGTATTTTACATTCAAATTATTTAAGAGGTAAATGCTCCAAAAATACACTTATTTATAGGCCTTTGCTTTCAGTGAATGGTCACATTTGGAAGCTTAATCTAGTTTAACCTTGACCTTTTATAACTAAGAGAGCAAAAACTACATACATTAATCCGTCCAAACTAAAACCAAAACAGCAATAGTTTGTTTATAAGCAATTTTTTTAAAAAATACATAATTTGAAAACCAAAAGAAAATTGAATTTCATAAATTGTGGCCAGAGGGAGTCACCTGCTTGTTTAATAAGTTTGAATTCCCCGCTAAAATAAATAATTTAAAATAAAAAGACATTTGCTAAAGGCATTTTAAATTAAAAATGGTGACCAAGGTGAGGCTAATGCCGTTTTCATTTGGTTTTGTGGTCTGTTCCATTCCTATGGAAGTTTTGGGTTAGTAAGAAGGAAAAAGAAGTGAACAAGATTTACTACAAATGTTCACTCGAAAACGAGATAAATAATCAATTTGGCCTTAGTTTTAAACAAAGAAAAAAAAACAGGTGGGACTTTCAATCCATTCATTTAATAAATTTAAGCTTACCTGTGAGTCTTCTTCTCGAAATACGTGATCATAAGCGTATTTTCTTGGACGATTTTTGCTTCCATCATCAAACAGTAAGGCTTTTCCCGATATAACTTCAATACATCTATCATTTATTTCAAGACTTGGTCGTACACGAACTGCTACCTAAATACCACCAAATATTTAAGGTTTTTAAGGAAACATTTTAATGAAATTAAAATTACCACTAAACGCTCTTCACTTTGCATCGTACTTGTACCAGGTGTAGTTGATGATGAACTTCCACTTCCACTTGACCAATTACCATTACGACTCATTGCTATTTTTGTTTTATTAAATAAAGGTATTTTTATGTTTCTTCCGCTGCCAGAGTTAATCCTTAGTTTTTGTAATGTTGAAAGCCCTAACTTTCACCTTAAATATTTGTTCAACTTATTATTCTCCCTAACAAAAAAAAAAACTTAAATTTTTTTGGGTGAGGGGAAATTCCTAAATTGCCAACTCTGAATCGAAAGTGACAGTTAACTTTAACGATCCTTTTTATGGCCTATTCAATTTTAATGCCAATCACAGATTAGTGCCATTTTGCTAGTTGTGTTGTGGTCAACACTACCTTAAACAACCCCATAAACATTTTACCTCTCCCTATTTATGAAAAACAAAATTTCTTTTTCTATCGTTTTATATATCGTCTTTCAATATTCATAGGTGCAATAAAGACATCTATCTTAATTTCATCAGCTACCTTATATATGCATATTTGATTGATGTTGAAGCTTTTGATCGTCCCCCTCGGGAGTTTTTAATATTTTAACCGATTGGAATCTACAAAGTGGTCTACATTTGCAAATGTGGTTCAATGAAGGCATCCAGTTCCAGCGATTGAGCTTTTGTTTATTTTAAATAAAATCGATTGAGTTCTATCAGTGGTTGGGGCTTCAGTAATGAACAAAAATTCCATTGCTTGACTTTAATTATCCATAGGCATGAAAACATTTTGAATCAATTTAGCTCGAAGTGCTACTTCTTTTATGGACGCGTAAATGTGCTTTCATTATTAGATGGCACGTTTGTTGGGGCGGAGCAGCATTGGCTTTATGCGGCATGCATTGACCAGTAACGACCCGTTGTGGTGGTCTTGTTTTTTTTTCTAACTTATTGTTCACTATTGATTTTCTTTATGTTAACATTAGAATACCGATAGACTGTATAGAAATACAAAAAAACTTAGGCAAATCAAAAGTGGGTCTTAGTTTTCGACCAACTTAGGTGGTTGGTTACGAGAGTTTGTATGTAATGCAAGGATTTTCCTGTTTCTCATCCAAATGTTTTGCATATTTTCTTAGGGTGCAAATAGGAAATTCCATGCTTTTTCAACAAATTTTCGATATCACACGAAAGGATTTAAAGAACTGGGCCAGCAATTAAGGTCAAGAACACCAATCTCAAGACCAATGAGTTATTTGTTATTCTTGATCGAGATTACACAAGAGCAAATCAATGTTAAACGTTTTTATTTATGTTATTTTTATCACTTACTTAAATTTAAAACAATTAAATTTAACTAATGAACTATGGATTTGAAGTTTTATTTTGTTCACTTGTTCAAATACCAAAGTCTCTTAATATTAATAGTTATAAATTATTCAAAAAATTTGCACTTTATTTGCACTGCGAAGGATATATCGTTTTTCTTACTAAGTAGGCGTACCTACTTTACTAGACCAAGCACGGCATTCGACTAAGGGCTCTTTAATATGGGGTCAGTATTATATTCAAAAAGGATAAAAAAGTTGGTGCCAGGACACTATTGTATCTAAGTTGTTGGTATATGAGTATATTACTGCACGAATTTGATATGGAAATGTGATAAAATGTATGTATTTGAATTTATATAGGGCTTTGAGGTGGTTGAAATTTCAAAACAAGACTGAAAGAAAAGTTGTTTTAAATCTACACGAAGCTTTCAAATAAGAATAATATCAAGGAATTAATCCGATGATACTGTTAAAAATTTATCAAATATAGAAATAATACAAACTTTAAAATGGAGTTGCTGAGAAAAGTACAAAATTAAACTTCAGGACGTACAAATCCTGAGTTAAGATTTAAATGTTTTAATAGTAAATCGTTATATGGTTCCGTTAATAACAGTTTTTGGTATTTGTCTTACAAAAATGTGCACTATGTTTACTTGCCTACCACAACTTACTGATTTTTATTAACAAAATCGTTAGAGCAGTTTTTAAAACGAATAAGCTTTTTAGGGTCGCAATGGACTCACTCTGAAGTAGTACTAGGTTTTTTGCAGGGGTGAGTTGGGGTAGTAAAACAATTGTCAAAGGGGATGAGCTCTAAAGCAGTTATTTTTGTTGTGGTTCCACGTGTTGCCGGTAGTTCTTTTGGTTTGGAAATTTAAGAATATTAAATATAAATAGAAAATGGAAACTGATTTGGTTTGTTTTAATTAATTTTTAAAATTAAGTTTTTCTTGCTAATCTCAACAACACAATTGAAACCAAAAAAATCCAAGTTTTTTCATTATTATTGGGGTTGTCTAGAAAACCCGTGTCAATCCTAACAAAACTTCAACGAGCGAACCTAGCATTGACTAGTTCTCCAATCTGGTATCATTTTTTTAATGGCACAGCCTCGAAGTTACATAAAGCTGAGGTCTATTTAGTAACTTTAAATTTTAAAATTAGCTGTAAGAATTAATAGAAACAATATCAGTACTTTGGTAATTTGAAAAACTCCAATTTATCAAGCAGACATTGATTTAAATTGTATCTAATCGCTTATTATAAACAGTGCTAACAAATCTAGGACAAAACATACAGTTTTGAATATTGAATATTTTTTAAATTGAATTTTAAATTGTATTCGTTGGTTTACCTTACATCAACTCCTTTCCAAATCATTTTTTTTTTGTCTCGAGCAAATATTGAAAAAACTGTGTAACTGTAGCAGTTGCTGAAAAACGTTTGCTGAGCTGTTATTTTTTTTGAGTGTATATAAGAGCCATCCTTGGCTCGTGTATTTTCTTCCTTTTAGGGAAGTGAGCTGCCGCAAAGTTGTACAAATTGCGCGTTTCATCATACAAGAAAGTCCTTGTTGAGTAAAAGGTTTGTAGAAAAGATTTTATTGATAGAAGGACATTTTCTTATTCTTTTTTTTTTTTTGAAAGGTTCATGAGGTAAATGAACTTCGTAAAAGATATCTTTCAACATTATGATTGTGTGTCGTAGCTAAGTTCTATAGAATTCTGGTAGACACAATCAAACTGTTGCTCTTATCAAATCTTTCCAATATTTGTTTAGCCAAGATATATGGTAAAACACACAACTACATAATTCAATTGCATGTTAGTTACAGTTTTATTTAAAATAGAATAACACAAATTATAGAGTAATTAAATAAAATAAAACAAGTGCCTTTTATATGTATTTGTTTCTATAATACCCTGGTATAGATTGGTTACTTAATTGTTTGCATAGACATGAAAATAGCTAGTACAGGAAGGGTCTTCTGTGTACATATTGCTTGGGTACAAATAGGTATTTGAAAATTGATATAAATTTAATATCAAGTGTTTCATTTTATAAAATTACTCATATACCATAGTGAACTGAACTGACCTACGACTACATTACTTTCTTTACAAAAAAAAAGTCTTTTGAAATGTACATAAATTAAATTAAAAAAAATTATTATTTTTTTTTTTTTAATTCCAGTGAAAATCTTTAAGTATTAAAATCACCGGTGAATCAGGACCAATCTATAAAAGATCGACAAATGATTTTTCTTTCTTAATTTATAAATCAAATTGTAGAAAGTTTAAAGTTATAACACTTTTTCATAGCTTTTATACCATCAGCTCATAAGGTTTGGTTCTTCCTTATCTACGAGCAGTGTCTCGTACATTTAAGACGGTCTCCATTTCAGAGTTGATGTGATTTTGCAGTCGTTGATTGTGTGATATAGTGTGTTTTTTAATCATTTGACTTCTGTAACCATCTCAATGTGAAGATCACGATGTGCATAGATCTCTGTTTTCTTATATACCAAAGGGCATTTACTGGCTTACACATTATAACATTAGTTTGTTTTGGATAGATAGGTCAGAGTTCTTTCCTAGTAACCAGTACATTTTTTACTTTTGATGTGCTCTTTTCATTTTAGCTTTGCATCCGAAATCATTCCAATGATTTGGCAGTATTGGAGTCAGGTACTGCTGTACAGTTTATAGGAATTGGAATATTTTTTTTTTTTTTGTAAAGTTTTGTTTCGTTTAGTTTGATACGCCATTTTCGCGTCCAACCATTAACTTTGCCGACTGCGTTTTGCAGGTTTTGTGTAGCCTTCCTAGCGGATTTATCAGGCAACAATATTGCATTATCATCAGCAAAGATAGCCATACTAGCGTCGATGTCCCTGAAATATCCGTTGAATACAGCTGCTGAGATGGCTGGGCCACGTGGAGCGTATGGACATGGACACCTACGCACCAGCCCAACGAGTCTTCGAATCCACCCCTGATGGTCTGCGCAGCAGAGGAAGACCCCACCTAAGGTGGCGCACACAAGTGGAGAGCGACCTCAACCAACTTGGAGTACGTAACTGGAGGCAGTTAGCTAGGGACCGAGTTTTACCGTACTCTAAAGAGTCGCGTAGGATTTCAGTATTTCGTAGTACTGTCTGGAAATATCCCTATGCAGTTTGTACTCAAGTCCCAAGTGCCTATCTAAGATATAGCCGAGCATACTTATTTTCCACAGTTTATTTCTAAATCCAAACTGATGGCTCGGAATTAGTCTTCTTTCATCTATTATTTTGCTAAGACTTTTCAGGAGCAGTTTTTCGAAACTTTTGTCATGAATGGTATAAGCGATAGGTCTGTAAGATGTTACTTCTGTTGGTGGCTTACCTTGTTTAGGTATAACAATGACTTCTGCAGTTTTCCAATGATGTGGCACGTATCGTAATTTAAGGCGTACATTTATTATAAATTGGAGTTTTTTGAAGGCTATTGGATTTCTTTCAAAACCTGAACAGTTATTAGATCGTACCCAGATGATTTTTTGTTAGACAACTTATGTTGACACATACTTCTTACTTCTTTGAGCAACAACAACAAACTGAAAAGGATCTATAGCTGTATTTGCTGGGAATGGCTTAAAAACATTCGCGAGATGCTCGGTGAAGAGATCAGCCTTTTGTTTCGGGTTTTCGATCCATTTCTTGTGATTTCACTTTCGGGTTTCCTGCCTGTGGTCTTTTTAGGCGCTTAGCTGCTTTCCATAAGGAGTATTCGGTAGAAGCATCCACCGTCAGACTATTCGGGAATCGTCTAAGGTAATCACTTTTAAACTCAGATTCATTTCTTTAGTTTGCTGTTAAGACAGTTAAAAACTATTTTTGAAATTGAAAAAGTTTTAAATTTCAAAAGGCGTAGGTATCCACAGTTGCCTAGTAAACTCAACGTTTGGCTTAGCTAAATAGTTTACATCGCGAATTACAATCTATTCACAACTACTAATATGTGTTTAATCTAATTTCTATTATTTCGGGGGCTTGTGTGACAAGTATAAAAGCACATGTCTGAGAGAGAGCCGACAGAGGATACAATTAGCCAGTTTATATTTCTGAGATCTCAGAGGACTCAGAGCGCTCAGAAATATAAACAGGATTCCTCCCAAAAATTCCTCACTTTTCCCCTTAAAAACTGAGACTGACATTTTTTGGATTCGCTTGCTCAATTATTTTTTGTTGCAGTTAATGACTTAAGAAGAAAAGAAAAAGAGAGTTGTTTTGACTTCTATGTGAGGAATAGTTTTTATATTTTATTCTCCTGCTCTGTCTAAAAATTGAGGAAAAATACTGAGCGCTCAAGAAATATAAACTGGCCAAATATAATTTGATTCTAATCCAGAATGATTAAAGTTGGTTCCAATAAAAGTAAAAAGTAAATTTGGTATAGTTGAGTGGTAAGTAAAAAATTGTTTTGTAGTAAGAAAGTATAGTGTTTTGATTTACAAAGCAAATAAATGGAAGTTTAAAGGCCAGTTTCAAATGTTCCTGTTAAAGCTTTGAATAGATATCCGACACATAACGATATCCCATAGATAAAAGTTGCTGTTATTTTATTTCAGTTTCATCATGAAAGTCTAACCGCTGAATAAATTTACAGTTTGAGAACAACATAAAACATCAAAAACATTCGGAAAAAAATTTGTTGTTGTCAAAACAAAAAATCATTGTCATTTTTATTGAAAATGTCACTGCGAGATTCAAAATATTACGAGGGAATTTGATAGCAGTGAGGCATCTTCTGAAAAAAGGCTTTAACAGCCACTTGAACCGGCGGATATGCTATCCGAGGCTTCATCTGTCAGATATAACTATCCGAGACATTTGAAACAAAAAGTTAAAGTTAATCTGCCAAAAAAGCTCCGCGTAGGTTATTTGAGACTTTATCCGTAAAGCCTAAAATTTCGTTCCCACACTTCTCTGCAAACATTAGCTTAGATCCTAGCTTAATGTTGACACTCGATTTTTGTGAAAAATACATCACAGAAAACAACTATTCTCTAAAAAGAAATTTTATTCAACAAATTCTAATAATTCTATTTGAAATTTCAAGTTAATATAAGTAAAATAAAATAAATTTTTCACTTTGACATTGATAAATCGTTTGTCTTTGAATATCTCCTTCTCAATTTTCAATTTCACAATGTAGAGCTCACAAAAATCTCACAAATATAAGAACCTGCCATAAAAAGCTCGAGAATTTATTAGTCGAACAATTATTTTACGCGCTAAATTCTTTCAGCAATTGCCCTACAGTAAGAATCAAACATTTGATTTTTTAGCTGGAGCTGCGTACCTCTCGGCTAAAATGCTTGGTTTGGTTTTAGCTTGGCTAAATTTAGGAGATTTTGTATGGAAGCGCAATTTTAACTCGATCTGCGTTCTATACTTAAGTCTCGGTCATGGTCATAAATATAGTAAATAAGTTTTATTAACGAACCTAAGGAAATATTATAAAAGAAACGAAAACTCAAATTACCTACATATGTAAATGGGAGAAAATCTCATTCAAATTTGATTTTTGTTTCCAAAAACTACATTTCATTCATGCTTATGTGACAGCACTCGTATGGCCTTTAGCGGGAGATTTATTATTTGTAAAAAGATGGGAAAATCAATTCTGGGTTTGAGACAAAAATCAACGCTAGTGGCATGCACACAAAGCGCACTGCGCACAGTTTGAATAACCACATTTTTTACATCAATTTAACTTTGGTAGAGCGATTAGGCTAATAAATATACCTAAAAAAGCGTTTCTGAGAGACTGGTCACACTGGTCACATTTCAGTATTTTTGGTATAACTCGGAAACAAAAAGTTTCACTTTTGTGGATGGTTTAAAGTTAACGTTTATAATCTTATATAAAAATTTAGGCTAAAACAAAACAAAAGGACAGGCACAAAGCACACCTTATCAAGAAAAGTAGGTAAAGGCTGAAATGTTAAGTTTAACATGTTGAAAAAAAGTTTTTAATTAAAATGACATGAAGCCATTCAAACTTCACCGTTTCTTTACACTGTATACAATGTTACTTACTTGCACCCAGTACCAAGTAGGTGTGGAAGCATTTAAAAACATCCAGAAACAGATTGCGGGCTTAACTATATTATAAATGTTCTCAATAATCTAAATGTCACATTTCATCAATATCTTGAGTTCGAATATTTTTACGAATGTGAAATTTGAAATGGACCTGGTACATCTTTCGGGCAAAAAGAAAACAAATATAAAAAATGGTTAAGTTTTTCTGAGTATGTAAAAAGTAATACACAATTTATTTAAAAATTTAGAAATCTAAAATTTTTCTACTTTTATTTTACACACAGTTTCTTCAATTATTTGTAGACAAGGACAAATAACCGTAACTTCATAACCGAAAAATATGTATTATGTACCTACATATGTACATTATTATGTAATTTCATACTACTCTATTGATAATATGTCAATAATATGGAATCGTCAACATCCTATAGCAAACATACTTTTATTGATTCCATGCATCAACTGATGTTTATTATAGCTCATACATACCCCAAATCAAATAACCAGCAACCTTGAAATCAAAAGTTCACATTTTCGTATGCATTTGGTAATATTTAATCAACTGCAGCTTTGAGGTTTTTCTTTTAAGAAAATATTCTCTCTGAGCCAAAGCCTAATGTATAAAAGGCCTATGTGCAGTTGCATTGGACTCAGTTATATTTTTTCAATTAAAATTGTCTTTAAAAAAAATGGAACGACGTGCTTTGGGTAGATTTATCGTGGTGCTATTACTTGGGAGTTATATTCAACAAGGATCTTCAGTGGAAATAGAAAATGGGAATTTAACATTAAAAAAGATTTTCAACTGGAATTTAGGAAATAAGTTTATGGGATTCATTCAAAAACAATCTATTGTAAAAACTAACGAATTTCCATCCAAACTAGATCGACTTGCTCCCAGTGATAGTTTAGTGGATACTAAAATATTTGACAAATTCGTTAGTATGACAGATTCAACGATGTCGGGAATTAAGGCAAAGTTAAACGAGTCAAAGACAGTAATAATGGACCTGATTTCCGATAAACTGATCCAAATGCCCACCGATTCTGAGGATTTTAGTGAAATTAATTCTGCAAGCCCATTTGATAAATTAGGAATGCATGAAATGATGACGAAATTCAATGAATCAAAAACCGCCTTAATGGACATAATTGCCAATAAACTGAACCAAATGCCCACCGATTCGGAGGATTTCACTGAAATGAATACTGTCAGTCTATTTGATAAATTCGGAATGCATGAGATGATGACGAAATTCAATGAATCAAAAACCGCCTTAATGGACCTGATTGCCAATAAACTGAGCCAAATGCCCACCGATTCTGAGGATTTCACTGAAATAAATTCAGCCAGCCCATTTGAGAAATTCGGAATGCATGAGATGATGACGAAATTCAATGAATCAAAAACCGCCTTAATGGACCTGATTGCCAATAAACTGAGCCAAATGTCCACCGATTCTGAGGATTTCACTGAAATGAATTCTGTCAGTCCGTTTGATAAATTTGGAATGCATGAGATGATGACGAAATTCAATGAATCAAAAACCGCCTTAATGGACCTGATTGCCAATAAACTGAGCCAAATGCCCACCGATTCTGAGGATTTCACTGAAATAAATTCAGCCAACCCATTTGAGAAATTCGGAATGCATGAGATGATGACGAAATTCAATGAATCAAAAACCGCTTTAATGGACCTGATTGCTAATAAACTGAGCCAAATGCCCACCAATTCTGAGGGTTTAACTGAAATGAATTCTGTCAGTTCATTTGATAAATTCGGAATGCATGAGATGATGGCGAAATTCAATGAATCAAAAACCGCCTTAATGGACCTGATTGCCAATAAATTGAGCCAAATGCCCAACAATTCTGAGGATTTCACTGAAATGAATTCTGTCAGTCCGTTTGATAAATTCGGAATGCATGAGATGATGACGAAATTCAATGAATCAAAGACGGCCTTAATGGACCTGATTGCCAATAAACTGATCCAAATGCCCACCGATTCTGAGGATTTTAGTGAAATTAATTCTGCAACCCCATTTGATAAATTCGGAATGCATGAGATGATGACGAAATTCAATGAATCAAAAGCCGCCTTAATGGACCTGATTGCCAATAAACTGAGCCAAATGCCCACCGATTCTGAAGATTTCACTGAGATGGATTCTGCTAGCCCATTTGATAAATTCGGAATGCATGATATGATGACGAAATTCAATGAATCAAAAACCACCTTAATGGACCTGATTGCCAATAAACTGAGCCAAATGCCCACCGATTCTGAGGATTTCACTGAAATGAATTCTGTCAGTCCGTTTGATAAATTCGGAATGCATGAGATGATGACGAAATTCAATGAATCAAAAACCGCCTTAATAGACCTGATTGCCAATAAACAGAGCCAAATGCCCACTGATTCTGAGGATTTCACTGAGATGAATTCTGCTAGCCCATTTGAGAAATTCGGAATGCATGAAATAATGACGAAATTCAATGAATCAAAAACCGCCTTAATGGACCTGATTGCCAATAAACTGAACCAAATGCCCACCGATTCTGAGGATTTCACTGAAATGAATTCTGTCAGTCCGTTTGATAAATTCGGAATGCATGAGATGATGACGAAATTCAATGAATCAAAAACCGCCTTAATGGACCTGATTGCCAATAAACTGAGCCAAATGCCCACTGATTCTGAGGATTTCACTGAGATGAATTCTGCTAGCCCATTTGAGAAATTCGGAATGCATGAAATGATGACGAAATTCAATGAATCAAAAACCGCCTTAATGGACCTGATTGCCAATAGACTGAGCCAAATGCCCACCGATTCTGAGGATTTCACTGAAATGAATTCTGTCAGTCCGTTTGATAAATTCGGAATGCATGAGATGATGACGAAATTCAATGAATCAAAAACCGCCTTAATGGACCTGATTGCCAATAAATTGAGCCAAATGCCCACCGATTCTGAGGATTTCTCTGAAATAAATTCAGCCAGCCCATTTGAGAAATTCGGAATGCATGAGATGATGACGAAATTCAATGAATCAAAAACTGCTTTAATGGACCTGATTGCTAATAAACTGAGCCAAATGCCCACCAATTCTGAGGGTTTAACTGAAATGAATTCTGTCAGTTCATTTGATAAATTCGGAATGCATGAGATGATGACGAAATTCAATGAATCAAAAACCGCCTTAATGGACCTGATTGCCAATAAACTGAGCCAAATGCCCACCGATTCTGAGGATTTCACTGAAATGAATTCTGTCAGTCCGTTTGATAAATTCGGAATGCATGAGATGATGACGAAATTCAATGAATCAAAAACCGCCTTAATGGACCTGATTGCCAATAAACTGAGCCAAATGCCAACTGATTCTGAAGATTTCACTGAAATAAATTCAGCCAACCCATTTGAGAAATTTGGAATGCATGAAATGATGATGAAATTCAATGAATCAAAAACCGCCTTAATGGACCTGATTGCCAGTAAACTGAGCCAAATGCCCACCGATTCTGAGGATTTCACTGAAATGAATTCTGTCAGTCCGTTTGATAAATTCGGAATGCATGAGATGATGACGAAATTCAATGAATCAAAAGCCGCCTTAATGGACCTGATTGCCAATAAACTGAGCCAAATGCCCACCGATTCTGAGGATTTCACTGAGATGAATTCTGCTAGCCCATTTGAGAAATTCGGAATGCATGATATGATGACGAAATTCAATGAATCAAAAACCGCCTTAATGGACCTGATTGCCAATAAACTGAGCCAAATGCCAACTGATTCTGAGGATTTCACTGAAATAAATTCAGCCAGCCCATTTGAGAAATTTGGAATGCATGAAATGATGACGAAATTCAATGAATCAAAAACCGCCTTAATGGACCTGATTGCCAATAAACTGAGCCAAATGCCCACCGATTCTGAGGATTTCACTGAAATGAATTCTGTCAGTCCGTTTGATAAATTCGGAATGCATGAGATGATGACGAAATTGAATGAATCAAAAGCCGCCTTAATGGACCTGATTGCCAATAAACTGAACCAAATGCCCACAGATTCTGAGGATTTCACTGAAATAAATTCAGCCAGCATATTTGATAAATTCGGAATGCATGAGATGATGGCGAAATTCAATGAATCAAAAACCGCCTTAATAGACCTAATTGCCAATAAACTGAGCCAAATGCCCACTGATTCTGAGGATTTCACTGAAATAAATTCAGCCAGCCTATTTGAGAAAGTCGGAATGCATGAAATGATGACGAAATTCAATGAATCAAAAACCGCCTTAATAGACCTGATTGCCAACAAACTGAGCCAAATGCCCACCGATTCTGAGGATTTCACTGAAATGAATTCTGTCAGTCCGGTTGATAAATTCGGAATGCATGAGATGATGACGAAATTCAATGAATCAAAAACCGCCTTAATGGACCTGATTGCCAATAAACTGAGCCAAATGCCCACCGATTCTGAGGATTTTAGTGAAATTAATTCTGCAAGCCCATTTGATAAATTCGGAATGCATGAGATGATGACGAAATTCAATGAATCAAAAGCCGCCTTAATGGACCTGATTGCCAATAAACTGAACCAAATGCCCACAGATTCTGAGGATTTCACTGAAATAAATTCAGCCAGCATATTTGATAAATTCGGAATGCATGAGATGATGGCGAAATTCAATGAATCAAAAACCACCTTAATAGACCTAATTGCCAATAAACTGAGCCAAATGCCCACTGATTCTGAGGATTTCACTGAAATAAATTCAGCCAGCCTATTTGAGAAAGTCGGAATGCATGAAATGATGACGAAATTCAATGAATCAAAAACCGCCTTAATAGACCTGATTGCCAACAAACTGAGCCAAATGCCCACCGATTCTGAGGATTTCACTGAAATGAATTCTGTCAGTCCGGTTGATAAATTCGGAATGCATGAGATGATGACGAAATTCAATGAATCAAAAACCGCCTTAATGGACCTGATTGCCAATAAACTGAGCCAAATGCCCACCGATTCCGATGATGTTCTTCAAACAGAAAGAGCTTTATAGAACTAAGAGGAAGAGTCCGACTTCATCATCAGGAGTCTGTTTGCCAATTTTTCCCAGCCCAAAAGAAATGCAGTTATTTGTGAAATTTGAAAAATGGCGAATTCAACAATGCATACGGCGATGCATTAAAACGTTTCTCATTAATTTTAGAAAGTTGTTGAAGATGATAACGCCGATAAAATTAATAACTGTGAAATAAAAATAGAACTTAAATTAAAAAAAAAATTAAAATAAATTAATACTAAAATTAAAATTAATATTGAAATTAAAATTTAAATTACAAATTAGAATTGAAATTAAACTTTATATATAAAAACGGTCGACTTTTGTTATCATCGGAGTTGCAGGGGGTGGGTGGGGAGGGTCTAGCCTCGGTGGTGTATAACACAACTCTCTTCGTCATATTTGTTGGTTAATTGATCTTCCAAGATATCCTTTGCACTTAGGTTTCTTTGCTGGGTGTGTCGTTGCTGGATCGCCATTCTTTCAATCAACTGGTTCGTGTGTTGACCCCTGCTAGCTTTTTGGCAAAAGCAGCAAGAACTTTTCCAGTGGAAGTTTTTCCGGTTCTGTTCTGAGTAAAGATGTTAATTCCTGTGGTATTTTTGCCACTGCCATTCAAAATTCAGTGAGGTGCAGAACCTAAGCATTTTTCTTCTTTCTTCAAAGACATGGTTGTCATGGCTTGGACATTGAAAACCGCTAACTTTTGACTGGTTTCAAAAGTTGTTTCGAGATCAGGATTTTCATCTGCTGGCTCACTCCACAACTATTTTTTTCATCAGTGGGTGGAGTAGTCCTGGTAATCGGCCTCTAGTTGGAGATCAAGCTCTTGGCTATTTTCACGATTTTACATTTTTGGGGAAATAAGTCTTTTTAACACAGCTGCTGAAGCTGAGAATGGTGTGTAGAGGCCTCTGAAGGACGGGGCAAGCTGACTTCCTTGGTTTACAGTTTATGATTTTGACAACTATCACTTCTGATGTACTAAGGTTTGGTCTGTCAAGTCAACCGGTCACGAATGATTGGTATCGCTAAACGACGACCTATCGACTTAAAGCAGCAGAATCAATACCTCAACTTCATTAATAGGGGCTGGAACTGGATCATCTGATGCATGTGGCGTATCCTGCACAGTTGTTGATTCTCTATAGTTTGTGACAATCGTTCCTGCATTGCTGATTTTTAACTTATTAGTATATTCTATTGATATTGAAGGCATTGGGTCCACTTACTTTACTGTAGCCTTTTCTGGAAATTGCTGTTGATGTGGTGTTTGATAGAAGTCTAAAACATATAGAGGCATATTCATAGATGTTGCTAGGCAAACCTAGAGTTTATCAAGTTTATTTAAACTTCATCAGGTAAACTCCAGTTATCCTTAGCAACTGATTTAACAACATCTATGAATATGCGATGAACCATAATGTTTATATACTAGAGCTTCAAAATCATCAAAATAAGACAGACTTATAATATTTGCCAAAAATCTCTCAAACAAAATAATTAATATAACAAACACCGAACATTATCTCTGAATTTAATGATTTTATTTATTGTATTTGTCTAAAAAATTGTAAACCTTACGAGGCAACTTTTCAATTCTTAACTTCTTGAATATATGTGTTATTAATTTTATCATGTCTATTGTTATTGTAAAAACATGTTTGAATATCATTTTTTTTTTTGTTTATTTTAATATAATGGGAATAGCAAAATAATAAGTAAAAGCTATTCGAAATGGTATTTTGCTAACTAAGGAGAGATAAATATACCTATAATATTTATTTATTTTCTTTTGTTGTATATTGAACGAAGCTAAATAAAATGTTTAGCTTATGCTTTTTTCTTGTTTTTTTCAATAATTAATTAGTTATTTAAACTTGCCAAACAATAGATAAAAAGCCTTTTTGTAGAAAAAATTCGTGTATTTGAAATAACCTAAAGCTGTTTGTTTTGTTTGTGTGGTTTAAAAGCCTCATTTACCCTATAAATTATAATTAATTAAACAACATCTATATTAAAAATGTTTTGTTTTTTTTTTTGTTAAATAAAACAAGTCATATAGCAAATAAATCTATCATCTCTGAAAATTTTAAGGTTAAATATTAAATTTGTGTTCTGAATATTTGTATACTGCTTAGTTATTATTTGTATGGATTTTTTTATTTCTTGATTTAGTTCTATGTTTTTTTATGTTTTATTCATTTGACTACTTTTATAAAAAATGTGTGTTTCATGTGAATTTGTTTTTTCAGCTTTTTACTTTTTTGTTTGTTTTTTTTTTTTAAGGTATAAAATTGATATTGTCTAAATGCTATTTTAATTTATATGGAATACTGGAAAACATATAACGCTGTGTAGTTATGAAGCATTCAAACGCAAGGTTCGACATAATTTCCGGGAAAAAGACCGGTTACTCCGTCCATGACACCCTCCCACCAGCCGTCATCATTTTTCTTTAGAACATACAGAACAGAACTCTCTTGGAAACTTAATTCATCATCTTTGTCGGCGTAGTAGTCGTAAATAGCCACAACTGAAATAAGATTTTATATTTTAATTAAACTTAATTACGAATATTATTTGTTATGGATAAAAATATGATAATAACTACATGTAGAGTATGTTTTATCAAAACATGAGCTTATGCAAAGCCATTCTGATGTTTAAAGTTATGAAGTATTAGCGGTGTTTAATGAAGAAAAACTAGAGCAGAACAAAGCAAAACAGCACAAGTTTGTGAAAATTGCCAGATCAATAAAGGACAGAAAAGTGCATCTTTGTGTTACCCTGAGGCCACACGAGTAAGTACGCTAGCCAGCCCCAATACACTCCCATTTTTTTTTTTTGTGTGTAAACACTTAAGCGCTCCGTATTTAAAAAAAAAAAACACTCACTCGGCATGGGAAAAACTTAAATTGAAAATCGAATTGGGCGGATATGATCGTACATATTCCTTTCCGAACCATTTTGTTTGTTTTAGGTAAGGTAGAGCTCGGTAGAATAGATAAGGAAGTTTAGTTTGGCATTAACTGGTCTCGGTATTAATGTCGTTTTCGATTGGATTTTCGGACTGTTCTACTCCTTTTTGATTCCAATCGAATATGAAAACATCGTGTTGTCAAATTTACACACACACTGCTGAATGACGCCATTTTACAAAATGGCTTCTTCACGCATTTATCACTTTTGACAAGTAGTCCAACAAAAAACTTCATATGTATACGTGTGTTCCAAATCTACTCCTTCTTGAAATCGGGAACAGAAAAAGACTCCGAGAACATAATTTGGAACAGCCAATCGAATGCTTTTGGAGTAGAAGGAGTCAAAAAGGAGTGGAAAAGGAGTACGCCGAACGTCCAACTGAAAACGACATAACTAATGTCGTTTTCGGTTGGACCTTCGGACTGTTCCACTCCGTTTTCGATTCCAATCGAATATGATAAAATAAATTTACACACCTACTATCGATAGATGTCATTTTACAAAATGGCTCCTTCAAGCATTTATACCACTTTTGGCAAGTAATCCGACGGAAAGTTGTAAATGTATGCGTGTGTTCCAAATCTAATCCTTTCTGGGAACAGAAAGACTCCGAAAACAGTACTCCGAACAGCCAATCAAAGGATTTTGGAATAGTTGGAGTGAAAATGGAGTTGGAAAGGCGTACTCCGAAGGTCCAATTGAAAACGACATAAGCAAGGTATTTTTTCACATTTTTTCAAAGTGAGGGACTGCTGTTTTCATTAATTTTGTTAAAGATTTCCAGTTTTTTTCCATTCACCGAAAGAAGAACGAAGGTATAAAAATAAATCTAGCTTAAGGGTATTCATGCAACGGCGTAAAGTCGTCGTAAATGTAGTAAAGTAATAAACTGCGGAAATCTGTCAAATTTTCCATACAAATTGTGGCAGGATTCGAAGTTTTAAACTTTACTGCGTTTACGACGCTTTGTATGAATACCCGCTTAAATGTTCTAGACAACTTCATGGAAAATAAAGTGAAAGAATAGATGGGGCAATGAATGTTACAACATTCATTATGGAGCATTATAATAGACTAGCACTGCTATGATAGCTCTATGATTTTGAAATGCAAAAACAAAAACAAATATTTAAAAACAAATGATAAGGGATAGTTTTGAATTGGACTCAGGGCCAGTTTGTTCACAATTAGATTACCATAGATTCTGTTAAACCCATAATTATGAATTTGTGATTGTCAAAGAGTGTTTGTTGACCCAATTATCAGTTTGATTAATAAATCATGGTGTTCCCAATAATCTATCCATTATTATCTATTTTCCAGTCTGTTTGTCAAATTAATTGTCAGACGTAACGCAGTCTGTCATTGAATTATGGCCTCTTCGATTGGCAATCCAGAAGCGTTCGGAATGCGTGTAAAACCTTCTGAAAGTGTTTTATTGGCATTCAGAATGACGGTTCTTCTTCCGAAAAGAACAAAAAACGATTCTGGATTTCATTTCAGAATCGAAACCAGAACGACTCTCACAATCAAACACATAGTTGTCAAAGTTTTGTCAAATACTGCAAAAAGTAAATTTTTAACTAAAAATAAGTAAACTTCAAACATATTGCTGCTACTAAGAACAATTATTTTCAGTTTAGAATATTGTTATCCCATTTTTGTATTGCAAATTATCATACTCGTCCATATTTGTACACGGCAAATTTCCAAATGTGAAGATTTATTTCGACATTCACATGTGAAGTTGCACAAATATACGGATACGAAAACTTCAGAATCAAACTGCATTTCCCTGTTTGTTTTATTGGTGTTCCGGATCGGAGAGTTCTTCCAAATTGCGAATCGAAAAGGCCATTATAGTTTAGTGTTAGTGAGCTTATTTGAGATTATTGATTATTGATTAAATAATTATACAGAATAACTACTCACGAAAAATTTGTTTTAATTCGAATACCAGGGTCCCAATTCCGTGTACACCGAAAATCGTGTACACCTCAATTTTTGCGATTCCGCGAGAGTGGGTTTGAAATTTTTGACAAATATCGTATGCCCAATCAGTCAAATTTATTCACACTTGTTTTGAGCGTGAACGGAATGTGAACACGGAAAATCATTAACACTTGTTTTGGAAAATTATTTTTTTTTATTTTTAGTTCATGTTTCCGCGAATTGTTTTAAGTAATTTATCGGAAAAATAATAAATGGACGCTGTTAGACTTTTGATCGCTTTCACAGAGAAAGGGTTATGATTGGGTTTAATTTCAATGCAAATATAAAAGTGACGAATCGCTCTCAAATTTATTGTTTTGATTCTAAAAACATAAATAACAATGTTTGTAGCAAATAACTTGTATGGAAACAATTGGTTCACGTGAATAGTTAAGTGGAAAATTGAAATTGTGGAATCAATTTAAAAAGAATTGGGCACTTGATACAAGTTTCTTTTTGTTTGTTGAATCAGAAGTAAATTATTTATTATTAAATTTTCTTTCAATTAATTTATAAACATCACATTTTAGTTGTTTGGAAAAGTTAAAAATAATTAAAAACTTATCACTCTGTAAATGAGTATATGAAAATTAACATTGATTAAGCAATTATTTTAATTTTGTTCACTTTCAAGCACTCAAGCCATTGCATATACAGCTTTTTTGACGTTTCAAAATCACGAACTTAATCGAGTCGAAAAAAGTTGATTTCAACACCAACACTCTCTTTTCAATTTATTTGCTTGTGTGGTAAAGTAAAATTTGTACGTACCAAGTTTCACAAACTTCAAGATAATAAACACACCTAATATGCCTGTTTGGTAAACGTCAAATTTTCACCAAGTTTCAAAGACTTGAAATTTTCCTTCAAATTTTAAAAACTTGTAAAAATTTACAAAAGATTCACAGTTGAACCAACAAACTGTACAGCTGCATTGTGAGCATTTAAATATCACACGCACAACACTTTTTGATAGTTTTTTCACACTACAGCCTGGTTTTAGTTGCAGCACTTTATTGTATTCAATCCATTGACATATTATATATGGACTGCTAGCAGCCAACATACGATGGTTCCACTTTTTATGGTGGCAACACTAGTGCCAAACTCCGTCCTCTCAACAAAAAACGAAAATAACATTGGACATTTTAGTCACACCAGTGCTGAGGGGTATTTTCTAAGAAAAACCCATAAAAAATCCGCAAGTTTCCTTTTTTTAAAACCATTTAATTTTGTATTAAATAAGAAAAGGGATTTTTTTGCCTGATCCCCTTAGCACAACGCCAATCATTGAATTTCTGTAACAGAAGATGGCAGGGTTTTTTATGACAAATACCAAAAGGTGACCCTAGTTTCTATGAATGGAAATTCATTTATGCACAAACCAGCAACAGATTGCTGCAGAAATATTTTGTATTTTCACCGATAGCCCTGAATTTGTCGCTAACCTCGACCGTTTAAAGTGGTGTCATTTTCTTAGCACACTTCGTATGGAAATGTCATACAACTAGCAGTCCATATATATTATGTCAATGGTTCAATCAGTTAAGCGGGCAGAAGAGAAAGTCGGCCTTTAGTCTTACACGAAACGGGCCCAATGGCCTGTCAAGTATAAAGTAAGTAATAGGCATGTTCTATTGAGCTTTTTGATGTGAACTTTAAGAAATGCTTGGCATTAAGCTATTAATTAACTTAACTTATTGTCGTTGAAATTTGTATTTTAAAATTTGGCATTCTTACCGGCAGATTATTTTTTCTGGATTTAAATTGTATCTAGTGAATTTTAAATTCAACCATATAAATAGGAATTATTAGATCTTAACATTCAGATCTATGTCAATACGAGTAATATTCATTACAAAAATATTAATGGCTTAAACAGATGTGCAAAACGTCTGTACGCAGCGCTGCATGGCGCTAAACGCGAACGCGCCATTAGAAATCAGCCATCTAAAAATGGTTGAATTTGAATTTTTTTTTGTTTTTTGTTTGTATTAATGTCAAAAATAAATCCAGGATCCAATTAGACTAAACATTTTCCAATTGACAAATGGATTTCGTATAGGATTGTGTTTAGCATGAAATGAGAAAAATGTTTTAAAATTAAAAAAAAATCTTTTGCACTTAATATTTATTTTACAGTTTTGTTATTTGCGAATTGTTTTCAAATACATAAAATTAATATTTCGAATATGTACTGTACATGTATAAGGATATTTCATTACAAACATATCAACATTATAACAAAGCAAGTAAAAAAGATGGAGGAGGCTTGGTGCTTTTGCAAAAAAAAAATATATGTACATACATATATAAAATTGATGAATTTTGATTTTTGAAATTTTTAATATAAATAAACCTACACATACATACATATAAGTATTTACGTCAATGATCTGGCGCTTTTCAATGTTTTCAAATCAGCAGTTTATTTTTTCCTCTTGTGAGAAATGACAGTTTACTGCTTCGTTGTTTTGCAGCTATAAACATCAACGGACAAAGATATCAATTAACTTTTGATACATTAATAACTGATGGTTTGATAAAGTTACTTAGAAAACAATAAGATACGTATACGAAACAGAAGGTCCTAATTCTAATTATTTGGTTTTTCCTGAACTAGCCTCGCACTTCATGTGTCGAAATTCAACACCACTAACAATACTCTGAGTATAACAGTTCAATCAAAGAAAACAAATTGTGATTGTCGCACTCTAGTTAGAAATTGTTTGAAAAAGCTATACATATTTCTTTTTTGTTTCGATTTTTTTTAAATATGCCTATCTAGGATAGCTTCGTATTTCTAAAATGTTTAGGATAGCTTGAGATATTTTTTTTGTCATCAGCTGTTTTTATCAGCTGTGTTTAAAGAAGGGATTCCAACAACACAAACCTATTCAGATCGCTTTAGCTACAAGTTTGAACGCGGTTATTAACAAATGTCCCATTATAGTCTGTGATGTATGTTAGTCGGAATTTACATTACCGGATTTTTCCAGTGACGATCTTTTTTTGTGATTGTAATACATTATTTTTCCCCTCATTTTAATTTCCCTTCTATTCCCTCCACCAACAAAAAGCAAAAATCTCGCTGGAAGAATCGGGTCATGTAAATACCAACTAAACGAACGGATAAATTTAAAGGTAAAACAATAATGGTCGGAAGGGCAGGGAAGCTTTCCGTATCGTCAAAAGGAGAAGACACCCATACTGTTGCTATTTATCATAAACTTTTGATGCTACTTTTGATGGTGGAACCAAACACTTATCTGCGATTTGATTATATTTTTTCAAATCTTCTTCAAATCACGAAGATTTAGGGCCAGTTGTACAAATATTCAACTCGTGGTTCAGCAATTTTAACACACTGACTTCAGCAAACTTACTGAGGTTCAAAGATAGTTCATTCATTAAATTGGCTCCTAAAACATACTTGAACCTTGAACCATCGTTGAGCCTGAGTAATTCCGCTAAAATCAGCCGCTAAAAATTTTTGAACCACAGATCAAAATTTTAACCACGTTTGTACAACTGGTCCTTACCATACCGTAAATCTTGATGATTAGAAATTAATCTCGATAAATCTCCTTAGGACAAATGGTTTAACAAATCGAACTTACCTATTCTTTTATGGCGCTGAAGCACAGTATACAAATAAATTAAAATGTCCCCCTTCTATACGAGGAAACCGAGTTGCTAGCAACTTTCAGTTCCTTAGTCCCCTTTATACGAAGAAACAAGTTTCTGGAGATTTTTTTGACGTTTTCGTTTAGTTTCCTTTAAAATCTCTTGTACCTTTCACACGGGAAAATAAAATTTAGGCAATTTTGAGGTTTCTTGCAATTCTATTGGCTGAACACACCTTTAATCTTAAATGTGAAAAGAAATGTCAAAAAATCTCTTCAAATCCTCGCCCGGGGAGATTTTGTTCACCCCTCTTTCCTTCTGCCCTTCTTGGCAAGGAACTAAAAGTTGCTAGCAACTCAGTTTCCTCGTGTGAAAGGGGACTTAGTAAGAAGGGCAGAAGGAAAGAGAGGTGAACAAAATCTCCCCGGTCGAGGATTTGAAGAGTTATTTTGACATTTCCTTTCACATCTTAGCTTAATGTGCGTTCAACCAATAAAATTGCAGGAAATCTCAAGATCACTATCCCTAGATGTTGTTTTGTCGCGTGGAAGGTACAAGAGATTTTTAAGATAAATAAAAGAAAACGTCAACAAAATCTCCAGCAACTTGTTTCCTCGTGTGAAAGGGGACTATGTGTACTGTGGAGCTGAAGGATTCATTCGTGGCTGTATTCAGTTCTTCACAAATGAAACATTCTATCTTATTGCCACTTTATAAGAAACATTGAAACACCATTTGCATTTTGTAGGATGCTATCAAAGTTAATCTTTTTTAAATCTTTTTATGTGGTGGAAACACCAAATAAATTTAATAAATCTGAATTGAGATAAACCATTACTGGAAACACAGCATAAAGTCATGTGTCAAACTATAAAAAACGACAGCCAAAAGCAGTCGTCATATAAAACGAGTAACAAAATGACTATCGTATAACGTAATCGCAATAGGCGTTTTACTTTTTAGTTCAGAGCAGTCTGAACTTTAAAAAAAATGCGTAACTTTTTTTAGCTCTGAGCGTTCAGAGCTAAAAAATTGTGTATCTTTTTTCGTTCTGAGCGCGTACAGAGCACGATACCTGAGCTCAGAATTATATAACTGGAAAGACAGAGTTAAATGCTGAACACAAGCATTTGCAGCTAGGTGTGTTTCAAAAATAATTCAGAGGGCTCAGAACACGCTTGGACTCTGTTCAAAGCTCTAATCAGAATTTAAAAAAATATCTAATAAGACTATTACAATGGATTTTGAACGATAATCGTAATTCGTAATACAGAGCTAAAAAAGAAAAGCGCTTAAAGTAAACAAACCCTCTGAATCATATTCAATACGAATTCGTCAAATTCAAGAAAAACAACTATCCCTGTGGCGAAAGCCTATAGTTTACCGTTTTCGTGAGCAAAAAAAAAAACTATGCAAATATTCTGGCATGTTAACAATAATTGAGGTGAAATGCAAAATTAATAGTTTGCATGATTGGTTAACAGTTTTTTTGCAAAAAAAAACACTGCCGTCATGAATTGACATGTAAGACAGTTTATTTTTTTTCCCATGGGAACTGTAAACAGGCTGAAAGTGAAAAAAAAAAAAATTGAAAATCTCGGTATAATTCGCCACACTGAGTTTGACATTTGTACATGAGTGATATGTATATTGCTTTTTGTTAAAGAGGTCTATCACTTTGTGAATAAAACGTCAAACGTGACGCACACTATCAAACACAACAGACAAAACACAAACAAACAAACAAAAACCCACAGACGTGTTTGAAACATTTTTGTTTAATTCCTGTGCCCAGAATTTTTTTGTAGCAGAAATTTGCAAGATTTTTCATGGAGGAGAAATTTCTTGCTCTCTTTTTGGAGTTAACAAATAGAAATTTGTGAAATGTAGTGCGACTTCGTACGAAATTTCAGTAACCAACAGACCTCTACCCCCACATTAATAAATGTAGTATAATAACTTGCTAACGTTTATACATTTGTTAACTAACTAGTAATTCTTACTAAAAATGTGTAATATTCTGTGACGTTGTGATAACGTACGGATAACTTTAACTCGCCACATTCTACGTATAATTAACGGATAACTTCTTTACTACTACAAGTACACACTTCGTAAAGCAATGCATACATGTGACACATGGTATAAGAATAACAAGGTACGCTTGACAGTTCAATGCGACGATTCGGGATCGTGACGCCAATTCTCAATTTCTTTTCATTTTAAGTAATTAACTGCGACAAAAAATAATTGAGCAAGCGAATCCAAAAAATTTCAGCCTCAGTTTTTAAGGGGAAAAGTGAGAAATTTTTTAGAGGAGTCCTGTTTATATTTCTGAGCGCTCTGAGTCCTCTGAGATCTGAGAAATATAAACTGACTTATTAGATTCGCTTGCTCACTTTGTGACGGATAAAATTTGCTGAGCCCTCTGAGATCTCTTTTTCCTGAGCACGCCACATTATTTATGTTTTGAAGTCATTTGTTGCCAGAATTCAATGCAAAACAATAAATTGTTTATGTTTTAAAGTTATGGGTTGTTGAAATTTAAAGTAAAACGATAAATAATCAATATTTTCTAAGTTATGCGTTGTGCGACACTCGCTACGACGTCACATGGGAACAAATATGGCGACTTTTTATCATATATAACATACCATTTTTTATACCATGCACATATATGTGACACATATATTGGAAAACCACCACAATTTGATGAAGTTGTCTTAATGTTATGTGTTGTTTAAATTCAAAGTAAAACTAAAAATTAATAAGAGTATTCATGCAACACCGTAAAGTCGTTGTAAACGTAGTAAAGTTGTAAACTGCGTAAATCTGTCAAATTTTCTGTACAAATTGTGACAGAATTTCGAAGTTTTAAACTTGACAACGTTTACGATGGCCTTACCCTGTTGCATGAATGCCAGAGAATATCAACTATCAAGAAGCCAATTGGCCAGTTTATATTTCTTGAGCGCTCAGTATTTTTCCTCAATTTTTTGACAGAGCAGGATAGTAAAATATAACAGTATTCCTCACAAAGAAGTCAAAACAACTCTCTTTCTCTTTTCTTCTTATGTAATTTACTACGACAAGAAATAATTGAGCAAGCGAATCCAAAAAAATTTAGTCTCAGTTTTTAGGGGGAAAAATGAAGAATTTTTGAGAAGAATCTTGTTTATATTTCTGAGCGCTCAGATATATAAACTGGCTTAATCTTTCGTGCGTTTCAACCTCCAAACCCCATTTGTTTACATTGTTGTATTTGTAATTTCAATTCGTGTCAATGAATAAATGTGAATTGCAACAACAACAAGAGAGAGAGTTGATCCTATGTGTGCGTTTCTCAACGTTTTTTATTAATACTTTGCAAATCTAATACATCAGTTGTTCGCTTCCAGCTTGTAGGCAAATCAAATTGACAGCTGAGGATTGCCATCTTTATTTGTTTATCTATCATGAATACCCTCAATAATTGTTTAAATCATGTGTTGTGCGACACTCGCTATGACGTCTTATGAAAACAAACCCTTCATCTCATATACAACATACCTTGTAGTTTTATACCATGGTTCTATTTCAAACTACCATTTTTGTTTTCGCACCATCAGTGGTGAACTAATTTGGAATAACTATGTGTAAGTGTTTTACGAAAAAACAAGCAGATGCATACATACATTAACTCATAAGAGTCAACCGATATTTCAGTTTTTTCAGCCTGAGAACATTGAATGAATGACGTCGAGCTTTCTCATCGCTTTGTTGATGTTGATTATCTTTGATCAAATGAACATGAACATTTCTTTCGGGTTTTCAGAAATCAGTTGTCGCTTTGGAAGGATTTAGACTTTCACAAAAAAAAAATAGCGAAACATAAAAAAATAATTATTTCTCGCAAACAAAAATATGAATAAAGTAAATGTAAATCAAGCTAACAGCTCTATTATTTCAGCTGAATCGATTGAGAAGAATACGACATCTGAAGAGTTGGACAAATGTGCTGATGAGACTCTATCCAGCATAAGTTCGATAATAACAATTCCATCGCCACCTTCTCAGAAGGCGACCAAGAATCCAACCAATCAGCTTTTCAATCTCCGTTGGAACAATTATAAAATGAATTTGACAAAAGTCATCAACCAGCAGTTGCGGGCCGAGACGTTTGTTGATGTTACGCTTGTTTGCGATGGCCAGTCAATCAAGGCGCACAAAATGATATTATCGGCCTGTAGCCCATTCTTCCAGGAGCTGTTCGTTGACTACCCCCATCAGCATCCGATCATACTACTGGATGTGAAGTGGCCCGAGTTGAAGACGATTGTGGATTTTATGTACACAGGCGAAATTAACGTGAATCAAGATCAAATCAGTCCACTTCTGAAAATTGCCGAAATGTTGAAAGTTCGCGGGTTTTCAGACATCAATGAGATAAACGGTAACAGTACCGGTGACTCTAATCTGACGTTGAGACAACAAAAGGGTAAACAGACTGAAAGGATACGCAGTGGTGATGATGAAGCAGCTGCTTTATCATCCACCGGAGGTATGTTATATGAAATATAGGTATAATATAAACTTTTGTCAAAACAAAATTTCAGACATTTCCGGGCCTTTGGTAATGAAACCTTGTGAAAAACCTTTAAAACATCAATCAACCAAGGATATTCCATCATCTCCAAAAGCTGGTATTTCGGATGCAATAATCACAGGTTCAAAACAAGAACTCCCAGTGGAAAAAGCGTGGGTGGCACAGACGTTTGAAAATTTCGATTGTGTAGATGATGAATACCTTGACAAATTCCGTGGGATGCTCAACGAACTGACACTAGCAAACTTTGATAACCTAATCCAAAGTGCTTTCAAGTTGCCTATAAACTCAGTAGAAAGAATGCGTATTGTTACAATTTTGATATTTGAAAAGACAGTCAGTGAGATAACTTTCGCTTCAGCCTTTTATCGGTTTTGTAAAATTCTTTTTTCCTCGAAATATTGTAACGACGAAATTTTCAAAGTCATTTTGATTTCACACATTCAAAAAGAATTCGAAGACAATGTTGTGGATGCCAACGCAAAGGTGTCCAAATTAAAGCCCTTGATGTATAGATTGGCTGTCGTTACAGATATCAAGGAGAAACAAAAGATTAAAACGGAACTAGATGAGCAGGAATACCAATTTAGACGTCGAGCATGGGGAACAGTGAGCTTCATTGCAGAACTGTGTAAAATGGGTTTTATTCAAACCGACAGAGTTTGTTATTGTGTTGAAAGCCTGCTGGATGTGAAATTCGATGACCAGCTAGAGTTTATGTGCAAGCTTTTGATTGCAGCCGGGCATCAGCTCGAAATCGCATGCAAACAGCCAGGATATGATAAGATGTGGAATATAAAAGAACGATTAGATAATATTTTTGCGAAAATAAAACAGGCAATTAAAGAAAACAACCAAGGTACTCAGGGGAGGATCAGCAATAGAGTTCAAACTATGTTGCAGGACGTTGTTGAGTTGCGTGCCCGATTCTGGAATCAAAAAAACCCTGCAACAGGGCGGCTTTCCTCACAAAAGCAGTCAGCAATGAAAAAGACCGTCTCATAGTCGAAAAAGTTCAGACCTGAATAACTCGAAAGCTTCTTTATCGGGTAATCTAGAAAACCCTGCAACAGGGCCGCTTTCCTCACAAAAGCAGTCGGCCATGAAAAAGCGACCGCCTCATAGCCGCGAAAATTCGGACCTCAATAACTCTATAGCTTCTTTATCTTTATGGTAGGAAACAACAACTCTTAAACCTATCTTTCAACTGGAATAAGTTTAATTTTATTTTTATTTTTTTGTGTTAATAAATAACAACGTTAATTAAATTAATTGTTTTAATAATATTCTTGCATATTTCAAAAATATGGAGTTAGAATTTCATAAATTGAGACTTTTAGGAAAGGACAGAAAAGTAAGTTCAGCAAACTCAATGAATGTCAGGCTTTGGGTTCTAGAGAGCATATTTACAAGAAGGGTTGAAGTTTTTAATTTAATTAGGTGTAGATAATGAAAAAAGCTTTAACATTAAGAGCGATTTTGTGCTTTATTGATTCTTTAAAAGTAAAAGAACTATAAATAAGTACGTGAAGTGTTGAGCGCGTGAAGTGTTGAGCGCATACAAAGTTATAAGAACTTTACATTGGGTTGAATGAAATGTTTGACAGGAAAGCGCTTAGTCTAAAAAAAAAAAAAAAAAAACTAATTTTGGCTGAGTTTTGATAAAGTTGCATTTTGGTGGAGAGATTTGTTTTGGCGTCTTTAGCATTTCCTGAAAAGTTCCGTAAATTTGGGTAGGGGCTAAATTTTTAGGGGGGGAGGTAGAGGAGGGTAAAATTCTCGAAAACTATTTGTTTTTTTGATAAAATTTGAAGGTACAAGCAATGGATTCAAAGAAAATCATGCAAGAACTTCACGGTGGAATAAATTTTGTCAAAAAAAATTATTAAAATTTCGATAATCGATGGGCAAAATCTTTTGAAGGGAAGACCGCCACTTGAAAAATAAAGTGATTTTATTTTTGTTTAACAACTATACCAATTTCTTAACAAAATCATGAAAGAATTACATTTAGACAATCAAATTATCTAAATAATGAGCTATTAACGGACTCTGTAGGTTCATTATTCAAAGTAGCACTTTCCATTTTGTACTGTAATTGGACAAATAACAGTTTTTTTCTAATATCTCAGCAAATAATATATTTTTTTTCAAAAAAAAAACAAATAAATTTAAATGAAATTCTGCACGAAAGAGATTATGATATTTTTTTTCGTAGAAGCAAGATTTCGAGAAAAACTTTTACAAACGCGCTCATTACCTGTTTAACCCAGGCAAAGTGATGAAAATTTCATTATAGTGAAAAGCTCTTATTATAACCTTTGTGCATGTTTTTCTCGAAATCTGTTGCTCCTACGAAAAAAGTGTCATAATCTTTCTTGTGTAGAATTTAATGAGCATTAATAAAAATTGTTTTTTGAAAAGAATTATATTTGCTGAGATGTTAACAAAAAAAAAAACTATTTGTCCATTTACAGTACAAAATCAAAAGTGTTACTTTGACACGCTATAACTTCAAAACTAATGAACCTACAGAGTTCGTTTTATCTAAATGTTATTCTTTCATGATTTTTATTGTTAAAGAAAATTTCATGGAGTTGTTGAACAAAAACCAAATCACTTTCTTTTTCAATATGGCATCCCAAAAACTTGATTTTATGAAAAGGAGATGTAGTCAAACTCAAATCGTACAAATAATTCTGCCCATCAATTAATGAAATTTTAATAAATTTTTTGACAAAATTTACTCCAGCAAGAAGTTCTGCATGATTCTCTGAGAATCTATTGTTTGTATGAAAAAAATATGTTAATATTTTTTGAGTAGAATAATATAAGCTTCAATTTATATCTTCACATTTTTTTCAAAAAAACTTATAGTTTGCGAGAAATTAAAAAAAAAAAACTTAATTTTACCCCTTTTAACCCCCCTAAAAAATTAAGCCCCAGCCCAAATTTATGGAACTTTTCAAGAAATGCTTAAGACGCCAAAAAAAGCTCTCCACCGAAATTCAGCTTTCTCGGAATGTTTTAGTAGTTTTTCCATTTCTTTGTCTAATTTTCCTGGGCTATGTTTTTATTCTTAAAAAAAAAACAATCGTACGCCTATTTTATGATCGTATACTCGGTTTCGATTTTTCCTTCGTCGTGCGAAAAAAAAATATTTTAATAGAGTTGCCAATTATAATTAGCAGCAATTATTATTATTATTATTAAAGATTTTTCAGTGGTTTTTATAAAAAGAACTTTTGGTTTTAAAAAACTTTTGAGAACAAGATGAATAAAGGTGGGAGTCAAAAGTGTTGTCGCTTTGATTTTCTTCTTTTAATTTTAATTCATTTCAGTTAATTTTTTGAAGGCTTGAAGTTTTGAAACATTCATAGTGCATCACGTGCTCATATTGATTAAAAAAGGTATGTTTTGTAGGAAAAAAGATGAATTGATTGATTTTTAAGTATATTTTAAATAAGAAGATAGTTGCCATAAGCACACTGTTCTCCCATTTATAATGCAAAGTACGGAAAGAGCCAATGCAACAAGACTAAGAGGCGAAGGCCCTATCTTCCAAGTACTAACAACTTTCATTGGACAGAGTATAGTTCACTTATTTATTGGATAACGCTTATTTTAATAAAGTTGTTATATAATAAGATAAATCAGTTTTTGATATTTTTGTATACTGTTAAAAATTTCAATGAAGTTAGTTCGTTAACGTGGTTATTAATAATTTGTAACGAAAAAGAAATGAGTTAATAAGCACTCTTTTTAGAAAAGCACAAATTACTCGTCTTAAAAACTAGATATTGAAAATGTATGAAATAGTTTCAAAATTAAAGCCCTAACAAAATATTTATTTAATTTTTGATTCTGGTCTTCAAAATGTCTTTTGATTTACAGATAATATTGTCGGCTCAAAGGTAAAACTCACTAACTTACAGATGACACTTTTGAAGGAAATTAGATTGAAACATACTTTTTGAAGCTGAAAAGTCACGTTTTTAAATAAATTTTAAAATAAATTCTCTGCATAACTTTGAATGCCTTTAAAAAAACCGTGTAAAAAGAAACTAAGATTAAAAAAATGCATTTCATTGTCATTTTTGTCTGCACTTGTGAGTTTTATCTTTGGACGGACGATATAATCTTAACCATGCAATATTATGCACATTGTTCAAGCATTTGAAAAATTACTTTCGTTATATTATGAAAAATTCTAAAGAAAGAGTGAATTTCATAATGGATTTTGACACACCGATTTTGGCTTTATTACTACAGGCCTGTACGATCCAGTAGTGGATTATAAAGGATCTCCCAAATTTAAATTAAATAGAAAATATAGTTTTTTTTTACTTTTGAATTTTAATTTAGTCATTAAGTAACCGAGATAAGAGTTAAATATGGATCAACCTATTGTACAAAGCATCAGAGTGTTCTACAAATTCAATAAGCAAAATAAAATGTAATTTATCAAAAAATACAAAAACTCAACCCCTACCACCGTACCTTATTATACAAACTATAAACAAATTTGAACACAAAACTAAATATTAAGCCATAATCGTCTTGGATACTAGTAAAAAAGGCACATTACACATATCTATATCAATATGTGTACTGTGTAACAAAAGGACAATTAAATAAATAAATATCCCTTTGAGTATTGGTTTGTATACTCAAAAAAAAAAACCCATAGAAATCTATTTATTTTTTCCTATTGGCTACCATATCAGTAAAGCGCTTTGAGTAATTAGGTGTCACTTCTATATAATTTATTCAATGATTTTAGCTTTCTAGAACCTTGAAGGCGGATAAAAATTTAAAAGTCTAAGAGCCGGCACCAAATTTTGGGGGTAAAAGCATAACCAAAATACAAGTATGAGGTGCATCTGGACATCAATCAATACATTGCCTTTCAAAAAGGATGCTCGATTTTCCAACCAAAGTAAACAAAGGAAGTTGTGAGATGGATATCCACTAATATTTTTTTTACTTGCGATATACATATGCAGGTACTATAGGGAAAGTTTTGGATTTGTGCGAACAAAAAATTTCCAGACAACAATCAAACATGACATTACGATGGTAGAGGACACGAAAAAAGTGGGAGGCACAATTCTGTCTGTCTGTTTGTATCTGAATCTACAGCCTAAACCACTGAAGAGATTTTTTTTTCAAATTTTGAACTAAGATTCTTTTTTGAATCTCCAGAGGGGAAATTGAATCGTTGTTAGCTCCAAAAATAGCGGGACTTGCCAATCAACAAAAATCAGTTTATTGTTGTAAGATACGAGTATAGTGCACTGTTTGGTAAGAAAGAAATTTACCAAGAACCGTTATCAACGGTACCTGCCATATAACGTTTTTTTTGGTTTTCGATTATCTCATTAACAGTTGAGTCGATTCAAATAAAAATTGTATGCAAAATCTTCTTTAAAATGTCAACATAATTGCATATTCAAATTTTGAAAAAAAAAATTTATTTAGGATATTTAAAAATTATTAACTTTATTTTCTTGAAAGCTCAATATATTTCAATCACGTTGATGCATTTTTTTGAAAATAAGCAAGTAAATGTATATAAATAAATACTCAAAATTGGCTTGTGGAGAACCAGGGCCTAGTGACTTACAACACAGGAAAGTGGACCTACAATTTTTTGCTGAGTCCGAACGGCTAGATGAGAAGCACTTATTCATGACATTCATGACAAGCATGCTCTTGGATTTGTCAGTTCCTCGCAAGAGGCAGTACCCCGGGAAAAACTTTTCTGTTTTTAGGTGGCAGCGGCTGGGAATCGAACCCAGACACTCGGCATGACAGTCCAACGCACTAACCATCATGCCACGAGGTACTATAAAAATTAGCATACCAAAATTTTAAAAAAAAATTTACAATTTTTGTATATATAAAAATAAATTTTTAAGAAAATCGCTCCAACGATTTTATTTTTTTTTGTTTGATGTGACATGGGGTAATTCTACAAGAAGGTAGTGCAAAAGCAATTGTTTGATCTTTCAGGAGATGCGCCAGGAGCATCGAGAAATAACAAAGCATTTAAACCTTTTCCAATCTCCTATTGCAGAAAAATAGATTTTTATTTAAATTTTGTTATATTGCACTGAAAAAAGTATACATTTAATAGGTTTTGCAAAATAGATATACATATGTATCTATGTAGGTATTGTAGTTTAAGTCCCGTATTAGGTCGTTACTTACCTTTCGTTTTAAACGATGCGATGTAACCATTTGAAAGTCTGATAAATTTAACTTTCGAATCGAATTATAAATCTTTTTTATCTTAGGTTTTTTCTAAAATATAGTTTTTTAGAAGAACAAAAAGCATAAACGATGGGGAATTATCTAATCTAATGTATACTGAAAACTTCGTTTGCATTGAAAAATAATATTTTTAAGGCAATACCATAAATATCGGATCTAAAAGAAACCTCTTCCTACACAAATTCCGATATAATCCCAAGGATAGAATATACATAACAAAACACAAAAACAGATATCGTGAAGGAATCATCCAAATGATTTTTTTTTTTTTGTGAGACCATTTGGCGTTCACATTTTGAAGCAATATTAATTAATATTTACATTTTGAAAGAAACCACCAAATAGTTTATTCAAAGGTAGTTTAAATAGACAGATAAAGACGTGTATTAGTAAGTAAAAAATGACAAACCTAGTTTTTTAGTATCAACAAAATAAAACATTAAAGACAAATGAATTTATATCACAAGCGGAATTTACCTTTTTCAATATAATTTTTGGGAACCCAACCTGGCAGATTTTGATCATCTGGGACGATTGGCGCGAGTTGTCCGTGTGTAGTAGATGTCCTTGGTCTACCGAAGTCTTGATGTTCATCTTCTGGCGGTGGTGGAGGTGGCAGTGGTGGAGACTGCGAGCCGGGCCGAGCAAAGTTCAAACTGCAAAGTGAAAATTAAAAAAAAGCAATACTCAATAAGGCATACACAGAAGAACAATAATAAATACCTATTGATGTTTCTTCCGAGAGTATGCATGCCAACGTGACTTTGTTCGGTGATCTCGTGTGAAACAGTCAGTGGCGATGGTGGAGCTGTTTTCCCAAATGACATCATTTTAACTTTTCATAAATATTAAAAATCAATTAAACTTACGAGGCATACTGCTACGATCATCGTAGGTCGTTGGTGGTGGTGGTGGCAACGACTGCATCATACCAGCCGATGGCAAATTAACATGCGTGGCAACTTGTTGACTTGGCGGCATTGGCAACGAACTGTATCCCGGAGCACGGTCACCACCAGCCGAAGAGGAGGAGATTCGCTTGGGATGTCCAATTGGATAATTCGGGGCATAGTGCGATGGGACTTGTGGTGGATTAACAACTGGCGGAGTTCGATATTCTCGTGAACTCTTGCCAAGTGTTCCAGTATTGCTGACCGATTTTCCAAGAGTACCAGTATTGCCACGTGACATTTGAGGCGGAGTTGGGGGTTTTGTGGTTGGCGGTGGACCAACTGACACTGAATTGGTTGTAGCAAGCGATTGAATAGAACCATGAGACGATCCACGATGCTTTTGACGTTGTTGTGTTGAATTAATTCCGTGGCCTATTTCATCCAGAATTGAGTAATCAATGGGCTTGCGAACATATTTTATTGGCTTTTCCGGATTAATAGGTGCCACAATTTTAAATTGGCGAGAACTAACTTTGTTAGCAGTAAGTACACCAATTTCTCTGCAAAAGGGAGTACATTTGATTTGAAAATTAAAATTGCATAACAATAATAATATAAAAGGGTATGAACTTTTATTTTGGATATATATGTATTTTTTGAACTAACAAAGTAAAATAATAATAATAATAATAATAATAATTTTAACTACACTTATGCCTGTACGACCTTTGATCTTTTCAAATACCCAAAAAAATGTGGACGATAAGCCCCCCTTAGAGTCAATTACGTGCTTATGTGCGTCCTCTTCGTAAACTTTTGTTTTATAAACCTGCAGCTGATAAAAGCGCTCCAGATATGTTTGTCCGAAAGTTTCTGAAATCAGGTTGATAAGCTTCTAATAAGCTTTAATAGCTTCTTGTTTCTTCATATACCTAGTCTACAAGTAAGTTAGGTTAATTGCATGTGGTTGTTCCTTATTGCCACAAACAGGTTCTATATTTCTAAGTGCATTATTACACGACGACTCTAGAGTCATGACTTTTTTCGAAATTCAATGAGTGCGAACGATTGAACTGATCTCACCTTCACACTCATTGAATTTCGAAAAAAGTCATGACTCTAAAGTCGTCGTGTAATAGGGCACTTAGAGCCAATTTTTGAATCAATTGAATGAATAAAATTTCAGTGAAAAATAAAAAAAAAGAATCTGGTTTATTTTTGGGATTCAAGTACCTCTAGTGGTGAAAATATATTTTCTAGTAAGATTCCATACTGGTATTCTGGTAAGTCATATATGCCATACATATATGGCTCATACAAGAAAGCTTATTTGAGTACAGTCTAGTGGTAGGTATTTTAAAATGTCTTTATTTTTGTGTGTGTGTGGGGCGAAGCCTGCTGTTGTGCCTCAAATTCACAATAAATTTGACTGATTGTGTATACGATATTTATCAAAAACTAAAAACTCACTGTTGCGGAATGGCAAAAATAGGCGTGTACACAGAAAAAATTCACTCTTTCGAAATTGGACCCGAGAACAGGGCAAGTTTCTGATAAACTGTTAGAATAAGAAAGAACAGAAAAGTGTAGCTTTATGTTACACAGCTGATAGTCACTTAACAAACCCCCATCCCAAAATTTTTTGTAATTTTTTTCTCTTCTTTCTAAATATTGAAGTAGTCGGTATACATAATATCGAAAAATTAAAGTGAGATTTCTCTAAAATAGAAATAACAATTGAAACAAGATACAAAGAGCAATTTTAAAATATAATCTGGCTATTTGGTCAAATACGGCTAATGATTGCCAAAATTATAGATTCGCGCGTAACAGATTTAAAGCAGAATTTAATAAAGTCAAAAATAAATATGTTTCTGATAAAGTTCAGGGGGCAAGAGACCAAGAGTCAATGTGGCGAATAAAATCCCTAGTGTTAAACCCAAAGAAGAATTCAATTAAAAGTATTAACATTGATAACGTAACAGTGAACGACAAAAATCAGTTAGCGGGAAAAACTTAACCAATTTTTCGTCAAGAGTGTTCTTGAAATTAATAGACTAATTACAAATATTTCTTATTACGACTACATTGAGGACAATGACAAAACATTTAAGTTTCAGTTTGTTACCTTTAACTAGTTTAAGTCTTTTATTAGAACTATGAAAAACAAAAAAGATGCAAATACGTATCTGTAAACATGATAAGTGATTCATTCCACATAGTTGGTGACAGTTTGTGTGATAAGTTAATTAATCTATAAGATAGGGTGGTTTCCCAGATTGCTGGAAGGAGTTGCAAAAGCAACTTCAAAAAAACATGGAAGAAAGCCAGTTGCTTGTGGAATGCCAATCAGGGTTTAGAGAGGGACACAGCTGTGGATCTCTGATCAATCTTGTTATTGCTGACTGGAAGACAGCAGTACATCAGAAAATGAAAATAGTTGTTGTGTTTATTGACCTGAGGAAAGCTTTTGAAACAGAGACAGAGAAATTCTCTTAAAAAAACTGTACAAATATGGAGTAAAAGATAAAGAACTGAGCTGGTTTCTATAATATCTGCAAAGGCGTACGCAAAGAACTAGGGTTCAAGAAGCTGTCTCCGAATCGATCAATGTAAACTTAGGAGTTCCACAAGAATCGGTGTTAAGAACATTGTTATTTACAATTTATGTTAATGAAATGTTGTTAAATGTTCGTTTCTAAAATTGTTTGCCGATGATGATTTGTTATATTTTGTAGGTAAAAGCATTGAAGAATGTATTGAAAAAGTTAATTTTGATTTATTTTTTGACATTAACTAACCAATTTCTAAAATTTTCCCCCACCAAAATATTAAAAAATATTTTATTTTTAACATTTTTTTGAGTAGGTTCGTATTTATATAATTGCATAAAGTGGTGGAAAATGTATGGCTCTGGGATCTCGTCACGTCATATATGCGATATTCTTATAAACGATTTTTGGCATCTACTTTGTGTACCACCCGAAGAACCTAGTGTTCGTGATAAAAGGTCAACTATTTTCGGTAATTAATTTTTGTATAAGAGTTTTTAAAGTTTTTTTATAAGGTTACGGAACAAATTTTGGTTATAAAAGGTCAGTTAGTTTCAGTATTGCGTCAGCCATAAATGTTCTTTTTAAGTTTTTGTTTCTTCCAGGTCAAAAACGATTTGTGGCACCTCATTTGTGGAATAATCGCAAAAAAGAATACAATCTGAAAAAATCGACATAAATGTCGGTTTCTGTAATAATTCAGACATAAATATTTTTTATGAATTTTATTGTGAACTTGAAAAAAACTTTACAAGTTCATAAAAAATAAACATGTATGGCTGACCAATTACAGAAAATAGTTATCACGATCAAGTTATCTTTCGGATGGCAAACATTTTTTTTGCAAACATCCCACAAATGAGGTACCTAAAATCATGCTGACCGTCCGTGACCTTGGGAAACTTCAAGCCTTAACTACAAGTTTTCTAGGGTTGACTAACTTCTAAATAGCGTTGACCTTTTTTGATCAATTACATACATAGCATCATTTTGTTATGAATATCACATATATGAAGGATGTGAACCAAAATTCACATATTAGAGGAAATCCCACAGCAGAAAAAATCCTTGACCCCTTCCCGAATTCCCTGACATTACATGACATTTCCTGGTCAAATTGTGTTCCTTTCCGCCATTTTTTCCGATGCAAAAAGCACTATTAATATGATAGTAATAATTTTTAAGAATTTTTAAGAAATTGGGTGGATGCCGCGCCCCTGAACGGAAAATACCAAATTTCCCATTTTTACCAATTTTCATTGTTCTACAACAGTCGAAACCGCTCCATATTATTTATAAGAATTTAAAAAAAAAGTGGGTACATGCCACGCTCCCTTAATAGAAAATTGCAGATTTTAGATTTTTTTTTCTTTGTATGCAGAGGCGGCGGAAGGGGTGTGCGATGTGTGACACCTTGAAAGGTCTTCGTATCCCAAAAATAATATTTTTTTATTTCGGCAGCATAATTTATTTTTATCTTCAGAGTAATATATAAAGATGCCAAGATATTTTAAAAATTAATTTCTTAACAAGAATCGCTTTAACAATTTTTAAATTGCAAATATTATTTTTTTTTTTAAGTATTCAGATGCCATTCTTTTTAAATCAGTTGAACAAACGTGATTCAAATTTAGATTCGTGGTGCAGCAGTTTTTTCTCAACGAATTTGGTGAGTGAACTGATGCTCAATGGTGGTTTAAGTATGTCATTAGCTAGTTTCACATACTTGAACCATGGTGGAACCTCAATTAATCGGTCAAAATAGTTAAAAAACGAGTTTTATGTTTTTCAACATGCTACCAAGAAAATATGAAATTACAAATTTAATTGAGGGTATAAAAAAGAAAAAAACAGAACGGTTTGCGAACTCTTTAATCTTTTGAAGGGTCCAAAAACAAAAATGGATATCAGCTTTTTAAATTTTCTTGCCTGATACACTGATCCCCGTATAAGTCAGAAGGACCTTCAAAGTTGAATCCAAATTTATAAGGTTTTTTTTAAAGACCGGGAAAGATAATGGGAAGCAGTTTTTTGCTTTCTATTCAGATATCTTAAGATTTTCAAAATTAGTTTGAAAATAAAATAATTATCAAAAGCGAGGCATTGGACCATTTTTAAAAATGCAATTCGTTTTGACAGGGCCTTACTTGAAGTATTTAAAATATCGGATTTTTTTAAATAGTTAAGCTAAATCTCGATAGCGCTGGACACAAGTTTTTTTTTAATATCGTTTTGATCAATTTTTGTAGCAAAAAACAAGACTTTTGATAATGTTGTTTAGAAAGTGTGCCATTTTTCGAGTTTTCAAAGGCTTTTCTAGAGAGACCTATAATATATAAGATACTACTCGTTAAAATCTACGAGAAGTCATCATTAGTTTAGATTTTAAAAAGTATACCTAAGCCCTTTTTCCCCAAGTCTAGCCTCTTTATTTGTTATTTTTGTTCTGGAATGAATAACACAGATTAATTAAAGTAGTAGAGCGTAGCTAGACGTTGTGATATGAGTCCTTAAGAGTACCTACTTTTTCATGAAGTGGACATTCATCAATGGAGAAAGTGATTTTAAATATTCGGCCTTGTCGAAACGGGGGTTTATAGAAATAGATTTGTTTAAATAAAGTAAATCTACCCACTTTACTTCAAAAACAATAAAGAAAATGTTGTAAAATGTCTTATTCTAAGTGATACATTTCTAAAAACAAAAGCATTAAAACAACCCACTGCCCTACGCCATTCGAAAAGAAATGCGCCTTTATTTCTATCAGAACTTTTCGTTTTGAAAAACCTAATCGCAACGTTTGGTTTTGACGGATTTGCCTTGCAAAATGCCGATGCTTATATCCGATATCACTATCACTATCGGGAGACACGTCGAAATTTTTGGTACTTATGTATATAAGCACAATAAATTTAAATAAACGAGATTAAAATTTTGGGGTTTTAAATTAAAAAGAAAAATAATTATTACCTTCGGGCAACCTTCTCCTTGTGAATCATAACAGTTTGAGCAATATGATTCATTTGCGACTCCATTTCGTTGAGTTGCGTCGCCTGGAGCTCCAGCAACTGCATGTAACTATACGCCAGCGTATTGATTTGGTATGCAACACTAGCCAGCGATTGTGTGGTATAGTTCTTTGTGGCCTCCAATGCTGCCTTCTTATTGTCAGCTCTAAAAATAGTAAAGAACAATTCATATTCGGAAAGGAAATTAATATTAGCGAACACAACAAACCTATAGTAAGTATCCTCACAATAGTCAGCGACTCTTTCTAAATTTGTGAAACTATCCCTCAGGCTTTGGCGGCCATCAGGTATTTCGGTACGAGTCAATGATGCTAATTCGTCCATTAGATTTTCACTGTCCATGACACTATGGTGATCCTGGTAGGAAGAATCTTTAAAAATATACAAAAACCACTAAAAATAGCATTTGGAAACGAGACACAGTCAGTGTAGGTAAATTGGAGAAATAGATTTAGATGGAAAACAAAGAAGATGCAGTAAACACTAAAGTCAAAGAGAATGATTAATTTAAATTGATTCTCATTTAAATATTTAAAAATTAAATTGGTCATTTAGGGCGGCGACACCCAAAATTACCACAAGTGAATTACAAGGTTTTATTTTCTATTGATTTAACGAAACATTAATTACCTGTGTTGTATGAATACCTATTCATAATACAGACATTTATCACACTCTTTTTATTATTCTAATACTTTGCTTCGTAGGGAGAATTTAAAGGGATTTTTTCCTGAATTTATTCTAATAAATTTTCAGCCACAGGCGACATTTTCGATTTTCCCAGTTTACACCGATTTTTTGCTATTTTTGACGTCACTTTTCTTCTTCCATTCGAAAAAAAAAACACAAAAGAAATTATACTGCTGGAATTTGAAAATTATTGCAGTAGTCGCTTATGTCCCGATGACACTGCCAGCCCAGTTTATATTTCGGAGATCTCGGCTCAGAGGAGTATAAACACGATTCCTAAGTCCCATCTCACACGAAGAATTAAGTTGCTGGGGATTTGTTTAACGCTTTCTTTTAATTTGCTTAAAAAATCTTTCACATGAAGAAACATAATCTAATCTTGAAAGTTGCTAACAACTCAGTTTCCTCGTCTGAAAGGCGACTATTCTTTAACTTTTCCCCTTAAAAACTCAGAATGAATTGTTTTGGATTCGCTTGCTCATTAATTTTTTTGTAGTTAATTACATATAAAAAAAAGAAAAAAATAGTTGTTTTGACTTCAATGTGGGAATCCTGTTTATATTTTATTCTACTGATCTGTCACAGAACTTTGTTTTTATCTGTGCCACGTGGGAAGTAGAGCCTACATTTTAGAAATATTTCTTCTTGAAAATAAAAGAAAGAGAAATTGTACCGGTCAAGAGATCAAATCATTAATCTACTTCATAAAACCGTAGATAAGTTCATCTTTTGGTAAATAAACACTCAAATTTTGTATGGGAAATGATTTACACAATTTGGTTTTAAACTTATCAAAGGATTTTGTTGCGTAAAATTATCCAAACTGTTTATACTTATCCAAACGTCATTGTGACTCTTACTCTAAATGAATTACCTAGCATTTAGACAAATGTATAAAAGAGTCATTCACGCAAACTTTGCGTAGACTTATCCTTTTACACAATTTGTAAACTTACGACGTTGCGTTTATTATTTTGTTGCCTGGTCGTTAATTCGAAAATATTATCTCAATGACACTACTAACTATATCTATATGAGTAAAGCCAATCCAATACGTACTGTAGCGTAGTGCAGTTCAAGTGCGGTATATCAAAAAAGTGCCGTAGACTACCGCACTGTGGAGTGGAGTTCCACTGAAGTGCAGTTCCGTCGAGAGCGTTGTCTTATTTTAATGGCATTCAAAAGCTTTAAGCCAGTTTAAGTTTAAGTTTGAACTTCGTAATTCTGTCACAATTTGTATGGAAAATTTGCTGGATTTACGCAGCTTACATCTTTACAAAGACTTTTTCACTTTTAGATGAATACCTTCAATATTTTTCTATAAACTATTTAAGCAATAAAGCCCTAACTACATAAGCCAAAAAAGTGAAAAAGTACACAAAAGAAAATTTTCAAAATCCTTTTAGGATAGTGTTTCTCAGTGGAAAACTTATAGAAATGATCCAGAAAGCTTTAATTTTGGCTAAGGATCGGTTGTACAAACGTGGTTGAAATTTTGATCCGTGGTTAAAAATTTGTATATGCTGATTTTGGCGGAATTAATTAAGTTCAACGATGGTTCAAGGTTCAAGTATGTTATAGTAGTCAATTTAATGCCTGAACCATCGTTGAACTTCAGCAAATTCACTGAAGTCAGTGAGTTAAAATTGCTGAACCACGAGTTAAATCTTTGTACAACTGGCCATTAGGAAAAAAACTGTATATTCCTTTTCACAAAACAACTGCTCTAGCGGGAAAAAAATATTTTCAATTTTTTAATTTTGCAAAAGTGACGAATGTAGTTAAGGCTTTATGAACAAATTTTTTTCCAAAAATTCGCCACTTTTGCTGTAAAAAATTTTGGAATGGAAATCCATAAAAAAAAGTTGCCTAGTGGGTTTTCTACCTAGAATTTTCAAAGTTTAATGGGAACTTTAAACCACACGTCGTCCTGTATTTCTTTCTTACAACCAGAGCACCATCTGTTGCATGTGGAAAACACCGAAATTGTGTAGTTGGCTGGTTGACATTTCTTCTGATAACTCAAGTAAAAAATTGAAGTGGTGCGGTGTGAAACACGAAGAAGGTGATGATTTTTTAAGAAAAAATTTATGTGGGATTTTAATTCTGAGCCGGCTTATAACTTTTGATCTCGTTTATTTTTGTAAATCATTTTATATGAAATAACGTAATCCTGAACCCTTAAAAACAACCAGGGCCAACTAAACTATCGTACAAAAGCAATTTTATTCATCTTGTGATAGAAAAATGCAGCGCTCATTCCACTTTGCGTTCTGCATTCTTTTTGTTCTTAGTCTAAGTAGCAATTCGGCTTTGGGGACTATTCCACGTCCTCGAGGTGTTGCCATATCCAAAGCCAGTCTCTACCCACCCGGCGAGCATTTTGATTGTTTCAATGGACTGAAAACCATAAACTACCTCCAGGTGAGTTCGAGTCGTAGAGTTTAATTTCTCGCTCTTTCCTCAAAAATCCATGTTTGTTTTAGGTAAATGACGACTTTTGTGACTGCCCCGATGGCAGTGATGAACCCGGCACATCAGCGTGTCCAGAAGGAAAGTTCCATTGCACAAATGCTGGCTTCAGACCGAAGAACATTCCAAGCTCCCGAGTGAACGATGGTATTTGCGATTGCTGCGACGCTAGCGATGAGTATGGAATTTCCGATAGCAAATGTGTCAATACTTGTCTGGAGCTCGGCAAAGAGGAGCGTCAACTTAAAAAGATTAGAGAAGAACTAGCTAAACGGGGAAACACTTTAAAAGCAGAACTAAGTTCAAAAGGCAAGACGATGCGAGAAGAACGCGATGTTAGACTCGTCGAATTGCAAAACCGACGCCAAGAAGCTGATATCATACGTCAGGAGAAAGAAAATATTAAAAAGAGAGCGGAGGAAATAGAAACCGAAGCTTTGCAAGTGTACAAAGTCATCCAGGATACTGAGAAACAGGAAAAGACCCAACAACAAGCCTACGAAAATGCCAACGAAGCAAAGCAAACCTTTACACAATTTGACTCGAACAACGATGGATTTATTGAAATCTCTGAGTTACAATCTAGGGCCTCATTTGATAAGGACCGCAATGGAGAGGTACTTTAAAAACACCCTTGTTAAATTTTGGCAGACGATGTTAAATCTTTAGGCTGTAGCTTTTGTTAAGTAATTTTTGTAATAGCTCTGGGTCTTGAATTTTGTCAGATGATGTTAAATCGTGAGGCTGTAGTTTTTGTTAAATAATTTTTGTAATAGCTCTGGGTCTCTTCAAATCAACTTTAAACCAATGAAAAATGTCTGCCCTATGTAGAGCAATTGATTTTTCTATTCTCGATACCAAAAATATGTCTTGTTTTTTGTGTACTGATGAAACTGTCTAAAGTAAAGCATATTTCCGAAATTTATCTTACAATTAGTTGATATGCAGTCAGCAAAAAAAAGCATAATTTTGATGACAATCATCATCCACTATCTTCTAGAAATAATTTTAAAGCAGATTCTTCGATTTTGTATCTTTTTATTTGCTTCTTAGTCATTAGAAGGTAACTCATGGATGTGGGTTCGATGTGTTTCAATTTTGCCAATTTCTAAGAAAGTGTTGATTAAAAATCTACCATTTATTTCTATTTTTACTATTATGAATTTTCAAAAATCACCTAAAGTGAATAATAGAAATCTTTTTACAAAGGTCAAAATGTTTATACTAAAAGAAAAACGCAATTAAGTATGGTGAAAATATTTGATTGGTTTGCACTAAGAGGTGGTGCTTTCGGAACTCCTGTGTCTGTCTCAGAGAGTTTCACAAGGATTGATTGCTGGGCCTATGTTCGTAACATTCTATTTTTCATCCAAGGAACTCTTGAGTTCCCTTATTTTTATAGTATTTGCGATGAAGGTTTTTGTTGTTTTAAATGTTGCTCAAGGAACCCATATAGCTAAATGCTAACGATACGATTACTCTAGCTTCTCGGATGTGAAAATATGAACGATGTAAACGCTAGGTTACGAATAACGATGCTAATTTTATAATCTGTTCTTGTAATCAAAATATCTTAAAAAACAAAATTTAAACTTTGCTAGTCTTTATAAGACTAACGTGAACATCACCGTTCTTATCATCAATTCGTTCTTCGCACTTTGTTGCACAAAATCCTTAAATTCTGAGTTGATCGTCATAAAACTTCTTTTTTTATGTACGCTTTAACTAACTCCTCTATTCTTTTTGTTTTGTCGAGAATAGAAATGGTTGGAAACAATTAAGCAGTACCGGAAAAATTAATACATCCTTTTCTCTCGTTTTTTATCTATAAGGTTTCTGAAGAGGAAGCTCGATTCTTCCTTGATGAAAAGGATCGCGTTGATCTGGAGCACTTTGCGTCTATATGCTGGTCCAGAATCAAACCATATTTAATGCTGGATGCTGGTCTTTTTAAGCCACCACAACTAGATGGTGAACAAACCGATGATCAATACCAAGAGACCGATACAGAACCTTCATATATAGAACCCTCTCAGGGCGAGGATCAAGAAGACGATGGTGAAGCGGGATATGAGCCCGAAGAAGAAGATGAAGAGGGTGAAGAAACGGGGGAAGGTGCTGCTGAAGAAGTGACAACACCTGCACCAGATTATGACCCAGAAACGCAGAAAATTATAGAGCAAGCAAATGCAGCACGAAACGAATTCTCAGAAGTTGAACGTCAACTGCGTGAAATCGATCAAGAAATTAAGGAAATTCAAGAGCAGATCAACAAAGACTATGGAGTAGCAGATGAATTCGCTTCACTCGAGGGCCAGTGCTTTTCGTTTGAAGATCGTGAATATGTTTATAAGCTATGTCCTTTCGATAGAGCATCACAACAGCCAAGAAATGGTGGTTCCGAAACGAGGTAAGAATCAGAAAATAAATTATTAAGAATTTTGTTAAAAAAATTTCATCTTTCTTAGACTGGGATCATGGGATCGATGGTCAGGTCCAGAATACAAGTACAGTCAAATGCTCTATTCCAATGGAGCCTCATGCTGGAACGGTCCACAAAGATCTGCGGTTATTCAATTAGAATGCGGATTGGATCACAGGGTGACCGGAGTATCTGAACCAAATCGATGTGAATATCACTATGTGTTTGAGACCCCAGCTGCCTGCGAGAATCCTAATGATTCTGCCGATGAAGATATGCACGATGAGCTTTAATATTAAGAATTTAAACCCAGTTTAATTTCTTATTAAATTAGAACTAAACAATTGGTCAAAGATGGTTTTAAAAATCCCACCATCATCAATAATTATTATCCATCATTCAGAGGGAAAAGTTTTTAAAAGAAAACATTAATTTTGTCATTACAATTTTTTTTTTCTTTTATTTATATATTTTGGTTTTAATCTTTTCAAGAAACAACAAATCATTCCTCTGTATACTTACAATTAGTTAATGTATACTTTGCGTATTAAGCTCATTATAAAAAAACATTTGAATAGATTTGTTTCCATTTTAGTTATTTTAAATTTTTAAAATTTAATTTACAAATTACATTCATGTGAAACTTCGTAAGATAAAATGTTGTTTTCTTAAAAAAAACATTGTTGGTATTGGGCTTTGATCTTTGCTAGTAAGTTCAATTTATGAAACTGATACTGTTGTGAGTGTTAAATTTACGATGCTATAATAATTGTTTTTTTTTTTAACTAAAGTTAATGCTGAAAGTGGTCGCTCTACATGTGAAAATTATTTTTTACACCAGATTTTACATGAGTGATGAAGTGATGAAATGCCTCGGTAGTGACATGTGTTTGCTTGCCACGGTAGTTCAAAATAATTTTTTAACAAATTTAAGATAAGTTTTGCAAAACCTATTCAAAAATGGGTCTACCCATGAATAAATGTATATGGTATTTGAAATAACACATACCACATAAGTGACCATAATTTTCAGAGTTTGCTGCTATGGAGTAAGCTGATTTGTGAATCAGGTTTTCGTACAGTAGTTCGTATGTACTTGCACATTCACCAAAGAAATTGACATTATCTGAACGTATTAACTAGAGCTACGCATTTCGCAGCAATACTACCTTTCTATAAGAAGGTCGCCTTAGTTGAATAAATTTCATCATTTAAAATAAAATAACTGACGGTTAGAACACAAATCATATTATTATAATTCTGTGTTTAATATTATACCAACAAAGCTTCAACATTGTACCCCTAAAATCAAAAATGATGGCATGCACGATATGAAATAACTCATTCAAATGCTGTTGATTGCAAACTTTCGATCATGAAAGAAGCATTGAGCTTGAAAATCAATGCAAGAAGATATCTTAAAACTTTTCAGCGATTCTGGACTACGTGAAGCAAATATTTGGTCGTCATAACGCGAACGCCCGACGTTATTATTGAAACAAGACTCTTCAAAATGTTATCGCTTCACGGAAGGAGTAAACAGTTTTAAAAGAAGAAAGACTAACCACATCTTCTTGGTTAAAGAAAACATACAAAATGTTAAAAAAAGATCAAGTTTTTATATATACAAAAACCCAGTCCGTAAATATAGTCAGCCATAAAAGGTTTATGTTCATGAAGTTAAATATCAAGTATCTTTAGTAAAATTAAATGTCTGTTCGTTTCCGAAAACTACGAATTTGTGCTAATTTAATTTTTGTATATGAGCTAAGATAGAAGTTTGGGCTAAATTCGTAAAAATTCGTAGATTTAGAGGTACGTTAACAGACTGTTAATGATTACATACTGGTTAAAATTTGGTAGGTTATTTTTTTCATATATTTTTAATTGTGAGCGAAAACTTGCCAAAAAAATCCACTAAATTTAGCCAGATGAAAATACAAGACTTCACTGGGCCCGTACTACGAATTACGATTGTATTTTGAAATTGTTTTATTAAGTATATTCAGTCGTTTAGCCGTCAAATACAAGTAAGGTTTTAAATTTCGTAAATCTGTCAAAATTTGTATCGAAAATAAGACAGAATTACGCAGTTTACGACAACTACGCCATTGTATGAATATCCGTATTGTGATTATGTTTTACGATAGCGGTTTTTTTTTTTTAAACACACTGTCACACATTTATTATGTTTGTTGTTTGACGGTGTTCACATTGGACTGAAAAACTGGATTTTTTTTGACGTTTCAGTATTCACATCTCGCTCCCACTTCTTCAGTAAAGGAAGATGTAAATACTGAAACGTCAACAAAAATCCAGTTTTTCAATCCAATGTGAACACCGTCTTTATTTTCAATCATACATTCTCTTAATCATAATCTGCCAATGGCGTGACTATTATTGTTTCCTTGAGTATCCTTTTTTTGTAAGTAACCGTTTTACCTGAAAATGTTAAAGAAAGTCTCTACTTAAGCCTAGTACACAAATCGAGGAAAATGTTCTAAGAAATCAGAAATTTTCAGGTTTTTTACTGCTCCAAAAAATTGATAATATTTAGATCAAAATACACTTTTCCTTCTAGTTTATTCTAAACGATATACAAACACAAGGTATGCTCATTGTATTTTGACAGCTAAGGTGTGACGTCACTATCACCTGGTTTGGATATAAGACAGAAGAAATGAATTTAACTTCATTAAATTGTTTTTATTAATTTTCTTTTTTAACAGTTGATATCACTTTTCCTTTACTTTGAATTTCTGTAATTTTTAGTCCAAACTCCAAACTTATGTTAAAAATTGTTTTATATGAATTATATTGTCTAATTCTAAAGTACAGTACACCTAAAAATTGTCGGTAGTCACTTATATCTAGAGGCACAACTTCGGCTTTTTTAGATAAGTTTCCACAACTTCCCTTCTGTATATAAAGATTCGTAATTGTTCTTAAAAAACAATATTTTTAATAATTTTCAGGAACTTTTGACTTGGTTTCTAAATTCCACCTTCTGACTTTTCATCCACTCACGTAAAACTGCTGTATTTGCATGCAGTAATTGGGTCGTTCTGCACTTTACGCCTTTTAATAAGGAATCCTACGAAGTATTCAATGGTATCTTTTTTTAATTCCTTGAATTGAAGTAATGCAAATTTTTGTCAAAGTAGCAGAAGATTGTAATGTCACGCCGAATCAAGATGACGAATTGCCATTTTTCAATGAGAATATCTTGTTTCTGTATATCGTATTTGTCCTGCATCTGTCATGCCATCAGTTTTTAACGGTCAAAAACTACCTAGAAGTTTTTGAAAAATTCACCACACCCTAAATTTTTGGCAAATTGAATCTGGCAGTACCTTCATCAGCTGTTCAATTGGAGTCCATTTCCGAACGTTGCCCCAAGTTTCACTTGTCAAGAGCGTCAACGTCAAATAGAATAAAAATTTTGTTTTGGAATTTTTGTGGTGTGTAGTGTTATGAAGTGCTTTTGTTTTTCAATTCCTACTTATGGCTAATTGGACGAAAAAACCTCCTGCGGGTTCGTCCAATCGCAGAAAATGGAATCTAGAAGGTAATCATTGCCCATTCCACACCACAATCATAAACACTTTTTCCTCCCATTTCGTCCACCAGACCGAACCTCGCTGAATAATCTCAAATACCACTTTGCAGCAGATGGTTGTTCCGACGTCCAATATGACCTGGCCAGGCAATTATTAGACAGCAATATTGGTAAGTATAGTTAGGATTGATTGTTATTTTTGATTTGCAATAATTTTATTATTCCCAAAAGAGCACAATGAAGCTTCATCTCATGTCCAAGGCGTCCACTGGCTGCTCTGTGCTGCCCAACAAGGTCATGAAGACGCACTGCGCTTGCTTCAGGAATGTTTCGATAATCGCCGAGGTATAAGTGATGCGAACATCGATGATGTAAGAAGCTGTCTGGGCATGACTACTGGTGAACGTGCTGCTCGCAAAGCAGCCCGTGATCTATTCGCTTGTCTGTCCAATGGCGGAGAACACATAACTCCCAAACAACTCGAACGCAAAATGCGAGAAATATACAAACTGCAGAAACGACGAAAACGCCACAACGACTCAACCTCCGAGGAGGAAGATGAAACCGAACAGCTTGAGGATGTCAACCATGTAAATGGTGACATCTATCCATGCCAAGGGGCAGACCTGAATGTTTCTCAGCCCGAGAGAGTGATAACAGAAGCAAATCTGGTAACAGCAGCTGTGAACTATGCGAATGGCCGTTTACCCGCAGTGAACGACGAGCTGACGCTCTCGATTCCTCACCCTAACTCGCTGGATCATGTTCCGTGCTTCCATCGCATTATTTTTCATCCGATTGTGTTCTGCAGATTACTTTATCATCGCCTGATCAATTTAATTGCATCGTTTCCTGGCTCATTGTCGCCTAGCATGAAGCTGGCTTTAATATTCCTCATCTACATCGCAGTTTCCAGCGATAATCTCACAGTTTACCTCCCAATCTGCTTCTACTACCTGTGCTTAGGAGCTATGGTCTGGTCAACTTGTAAGATGCTCAAGTCGAAGCACGACTTCATTGATTTCCGGATCTGGTCGGGTCTGTTCTTAAGCTATGGCGACAACAATGTCGAAGCAGGAATTTCCGAAAATCGATTCTTGAAAAACAACATGAAACCCTACTTGTATTTCTTCTGTGCTTTCGTTGGCAACCTCATTGTCTGTCCTTTGATCAGTTCGGAATGGCTGCCTCATTCGGAAATCACTATTCTCTCCTTTATGATGGTGTTCATCTCGATGGTGGCATTTATGTATACGTCCTCGCAGCGAAGTTTTCCCGATGTTCTCGTACTATTCTCCTTTGGCATAAATGTTCTTGCCAAGTATCCCTATGAAATGGATGAGGTGGTAAGCACGGGTTGGAGATTTCTCGATTTGAAAGTTCCAACTTTCAGCTCGTTTGTTATTGGTAATGGGATTGAGTTCTGTTTGAACTGTCGGACTGTCTTGTACTTGATGATTCCTCTCTTTCTTGTGCATCTGGCCAAACGGGCCAACTGGCATGGCACTTACACATATCTCATTCCACATTGTGTCACTCTAAGTTGGCTCCAGCTGTGCATTACTAGCTCTCAGAGTGCAACAATGTTTGGAGTAGTGCGCGCAGCTCTGGGTATAGCTGGAATCCTTTTATTTTTGCCATTATTCGGCATCGTGTCGTTGATGGTACCAGTGTTTCTGGCTGTGGAATACGTTGGCTTGACGGACCCGCGAATGCGCTTGGTCACGACAATTGTTGCGGCAGCTTTAGCTTTGTTGGGTTCATGCTGCATGGCAGTAAATCAAAATACCCAGAAGTACATCACATTCCTTCAGGTTAGTGTGAATCTTTACGAAAACTTGAATTAATGTTTAATGGTTAACAGGTTGCTGTGAGCATTGTTGCTGCTGCTATCCTCACATTGCCCTACATGACATCCAGCTTTAAGGCAGTTCACACTGAGACATCACTTTATTCGAATCTTATCAATGGAAAACCGATCATCACGTCCGAAGAGGACACTCAGCGGCACATGTCTTGGGAGAAGTTCTATCATCTATGCGGTCAACCTTCTTGGGAACAAAATAATAAAATTAAAACTCAACTGCGATGCTCCTATCTGACAGGATCTACTGTCTCCTGGGAGGGCACGATTACAGAAGTTCAAATCGCCAGAGTGCTAAATTTGCGAGCTGAACTTATCAGAGATTATCTTCCCTCGTGGCTGGCGAATATTGTCGAATGCGTTTATGGGGAATCCAACAGGTTAGAGTGTGCGAAGGCAGATGCGTTGTGTGAGGAATTGCGCAAGACAACTAAAATCCAACACAGGTGTAATTTGAACCGATGGAATGTCTATGAATACGAGATGCATTTGCGAATGAATTCGGGCCTCCTTAGTAAACCAATTGACGTTCGGGTTCATGCAGATGATCGTTTTAGGAACTTTACTACTCTTCTACGCAGTGGTGATCGAGTTCATATATATGGAAAGCTGATGAATACTCGAAAACAAGCGAATGCCCCTAGAGAAGACTTTGTCCTTGGCTCAGGGAAACCCTCTGTTCAATTGACAGGTATCGAATGTACAGTTTGCACTGAAAAGGATATGCCAGCATTGAACTTTAATAAAATGACTTCAGCTTTGGATGCAAGGATGCGTGATCTTACACGAGGCATCAAATATTTGCTCAATGTCCTCCTAAATCCTTTGATTACCATTAAATAAGAACTTATTGCCGACAAGGAATCCCATGACACAATGACGAGGGACTTATTAAATATTTATTAGAAATTAAGATATCAGTATGTCTGTGTTTAGTGTAGATGTAGATACGCTTACCAGGAAAAATCAAAGATATTAAAACATTTCTTAGTTAAATGATTGGAATTATCTTGGCATGTGTTTAACTTAGTACCTAATGCTTCTATTAATTATTATGTATTCTTTTAGAGAAAATAAAGACAAATATTTGTGGATGAAAATTTACGTTTACATCATGGAACACAATTAAAAAAATCAAGGTCTTATTTGATGAACCGATGAACAAAGCCACTTATTATAAAGTGTTTAACTTATATGAATTTGTGATAATTTAGTCAATAGAGAGGACAGCTTTTATAAAGCTAAACCATAGGCATGACCACTTCTTAATTATTTTAATCTATCTAAATTGCAATAATTTGATTAATGATAAACTTTTTTTTTAAAAATACCGAAAAAGATACAAAATATTTTCAGAATTCATCATTAATGGTGCATGTGCTTGAAGGTGTGAAAAACTATGTATATGGATGAAGCGATTGATAGACGCGAAAGGTAACAATTGTTGAAGATTTTGGATTCATGCTACTAATATTGTATTACTAGGGCGAAAGAGGTAAAAAAGAAGAAAAAAAAACGTAAATATGAAGGGAAATTATTGTATTTACCTTTTTTCTAGACTATTGAATGTAATTACTCCAGAGAAATAGATTTTGAGGTTGAAAAAATTAAATTATTAAAACATATTATGATTGGTATAGACGCATAGTTCACCCTCTAATCATATCTAAAATACACTAAAATCCCTGCATTGGCTTTTTGTATAGACATATTTAAAGGAGGAGGAGGGATAGTGATAAGCTTAATTGTGTTCGACAAGCTTATACTCCCGTTACCTTAACGTTGTTATAATTCGTGGCTGAATGGTTTGAATATAAAAAAAACGTATTTTTTCAAGCTCTACGTAGAAAGTATTTTGTATTCAAAAACAAAAAAAATATGTCAATGTCATGTAAGGACTTAAACACTTTCTGGTCAAAGGTGGGATTGTTGTTGTAAGAAAAGTATCACCTTCAATTTTTACAGTTGTAACTTCTTGTTTTACAATTAATTTTACAAATTAATGGTTAGTTTAAAGAACTATCCTAAACAATTTGTATGAACGATCCAGCGTACATACTTTACCCCTGATAGGCCAATCGTAATAAACGAGCTGCAAGAAAAACTCAAATCTATGGAAAATCATGCGTCAGTAGGGATTGGTGGTATTCCTATTGGATTTTATAAGAACTCAACATCAATTTTTTTGAATCGTATACATTTATTTTTCAACGGACATTTTGATGAAGAAACAATCCAATACTGTTTTTGATAGATTGGACTTACGCCAATTTATAGATTTTCTATTTGCTATACCATACGGAAAGGGTACTAAATCCCGAATGGAAAAAATAGGAATCCCGCATGCCATAATCTCGAATATTCAATATCCCGAAAAGACAAAATTCCGAATGCATATTCGAGATTGAATCCCGAATTTCGATACTTTTTTAGTACTTTAATAGAAATCAAACTGTTTTGTATGTCATTTGACTTCTGCTTGCTTTGAAATTAAAAAAAATTTGAATGTGAAAATTTTGAATATAAAAAAATACAACTTCCTCTACCCATATTGAATATTGAAATCAACAAGTACGAGTTGGGATTATGGAATTAGGTATTTTAGCCATTCTAGATTTTTTGTCCATTCGGACAAAATTGAAAACCAATAACTTTTCATTGGAAAGCGATGTCAAAAATTTTCGCAAGCTAAAGTTCGAAAGTATATTTTTACCTATAAAGTCAAACATAAGAAATATTTACGCCAAAAGGAAGCACGAACGTTGCACTTACGTTTTTCAACGCTTTTTTAAAAATGCCGGATAACACACGGTACTTTTTAGTTTGAAATGTGTGGATTAGACTCTCCAAGGGGTACTCTTTACGAACTACAAAATTCGATGCAGTATTTTTTCAGATATAAAATGTTAATTTGACTGGACTAAATATTTTCCAAGCCGATGTTCGCTCGGGAATCGGCACAGTGGTTCATATGTAAATTTGCTTCTACAACATATTTGCTTTAATATACCAGCGAATCTTTAATGTAATTAACTATCACTGAAAGCCATATCGGTAGTTTTCATTTATGTAAGCTTTGGTTATCAAAACAATATGGAGAGGAATTTGAAGTATTTAATTCAAAAGATATTAATTTAAATAACGAAATGCACTTATTTTATTTATTTACTTAAATGCATTTTGGAAGCTATGCTTCCATCTTCAGTACGCTTAATCTAAATAAAATTACAAACAAAATTTTGATTGATGTATAAATACAAAAGTTCAATACCAACAAAAATAAATTACACAAACATAGGTACTGTCATAAAACTTTTTGAAAATTGAATTTCTTATTGGTCCATCATCATGCATTTAAGTAAATCAATAAATATTATAAGTGTTTTCAGTTATTTAAATTAATATCTTTTATTTATTATAAGAAAAAACACGTTGAAAATCTCCGCTATCAAATCAATTCAAAAGTACATACTCTAAAGCGCTAAGTTCATTACCCAGTTATGGGTTTATATATGAATGAGCATTGATTTCGGGGTTAAATGGAGGTGTTATTAAGCTCTATATAGTGTCCTAAAACCAGAATACACATATTACAGGTAATATCAATAGAATTTTGGCTTTTGTTCAGTCAGTATTTGTTGTTGTGTTTACGTTTATCTTTTCCTCACGTTCACAGCCATTTTTTATTTCTGACAATTTCAATTTGTTGTGATTACGTGTGTTTTCGTCCTCACGTTCGCAGCCATTTTTTATTTCTGACAATTCCAATTTTGACAACCTCCGGAATGTAATACCTCCTATTTATGTACCCTAAAACTATGCTTTTCTACTAATTTAGACCAAGCTCTGTCAAAGTTCATTATAAAACAGATAAAGATGTACTAAAAAATTCGTAGAAATTCATAGTTTTGGCAAGTACATGAACATATACAAATGACGTATCTACATAATGTGCATGCATCCGTACTAAACCTTTCAAATAATTTGTGTTTTCAAAAACTTTTAATTTTTAGTGAACCTTTTTGGGATAGTATGAAAAATTCGGCCAATCAACAATTTCGTTCCGATGTTAATTCTCAGTTATACGGATAGCTTTGTGTTGTTGTAATACCTTGTTAAAAAACAGCAGTTGACAAATCATCTGTGACCAACAAACAAATCTGATGTTATCCCAAAAATTCTAGGATACTCAGCAATCCAAAGAGAAATTTCAAAACAGCTGATATTTGACAAGAAGTTTGAGTTGATCATGTTGAGTTTTGCAGTGTCGGGTTTTTTGAAAGGAAAATTATTTAGTTAAGTGCAGCTAGAAAATGGTTATTTGCAACACCTTGGATTCTCCGTTAAAAATGTTAAAATTTTTTTGCAAATTAAAAACAATTTTAATTCAATTTCTTTGTCAGCTTTTTTTAGCTAACCAATCTGGTTCTGGTCGTTCACAAAAATATCGGCTACTCAGTTATCTTGGATAACCTATCCGATAGCCGGCGGAGCGCGGCCATTGTTTCCGGTTTCCGTGTATGAATATTTCACCACGATATTTTGAGGTAAGCAACGCGCAGGTGCATAAATAGCGGTCAGCTGACATGACAGAACTGTTGCATTTTTTGACAAGAATGACAGAAGTTCAGTTTGCACACTCGACGAAAATAAATACACAAAACAGCGGCAGCCGCAAGTGTTTTTTCGATACAAATTAAAAACGCAAATATATAGGTATTTAAAGAAAACTAGTCTTACTAAACAATTAAAAAAAAAAATGACTTCAACCTACAATTAATTGAAAATAGAATAAAAAAAAACACAACCATAATGTACAAACCATTGGAAGAGCACAATAGATTAGCATTTAAGTATTTCCAAATATTTTTGGTTGTTGCTTTATATTGGTATGTAAATTAAATGTATGACTTAATATAAACTAATTTGTATTTTTTTAGGACTGTATCAATTTTAACAGTATTTGTGAATAAAGCACTTCTTAGTAGCAAAGATATTGATTTGGATGCACCACTTTTTGTAACTTGGTTCCAATGTGTGGTCTCTACGATAATATGCTTTATCATGAGCCGATTGGCTCTTCTTTTTCCAAACACAATTAGTTTTCCCGAAGGTACACCCCTCGATATTGATACATTTCGAAAGGTAATACTTTGTTCATGTGTTTTGCATTGATAATAAATTCTAATTTGATTTGATGTTTCTCTAGATGCTACCACTATCTTTCATCTTTACATCCATGATAGCGACAAATAATTTGTGCTTGAAATATGTGGGAGTTGCATTTTACTACGTCGGAAGATCACTTACCACTGTATTTAATGTTATTCTCTCGTATGTTGTCTTAAGGCAAAAGACAAGCTTCAAGAGTATTTTATGTTGCGGTGCCATAGTCCTTGGATTCTTTTTGGGAGTCGATCAGGAAAGTCTAACAGGTGACTATTTATGTTTTTCAATACCATTCTAGTTCTAGTTGTGCAAAGCATTTGCAACTTAAAAAAGTAGATAGCCATGCATCCGATCTGTGCAGAATGAATTTAGATCCATCAAAAAGACTGTTTTCTGATATATCTAAAATCAACATGCACGGATCGGATGGAAGGCAACATGTCAAAAGACCAAGAGGTGAGATACTATGCATCCAAAGTATATTAGAGGAACAATTGTGGCTCTGTATGGTCTGGGGCTGCTTCTCTCCAAGAAATATGATTAATTCGACTAGTGGAGGGCATAATGAACAGTGAAATTCTAAAAAATACCATGCTTCCTAATTCCGATTCGGAAATGCCACTTCCCTGGACTTTCCAATATGACAATACCACAAGCATTAGACGAGGTAGGCTACAAATTTGGCTTTCAGAGAAAAAGACATGGTTTTGCAATGACCAGCGCAGTCTCCAGACCTTAACCCTTTAGAAAACTTGTGGGAGCTAGTTAAAAGAATAACTGAATGAAAGAAAATCTTTTCAATTTCACTGAATTTAGCTATAACGAGTGTAGAAATATACTTTTTGCTAAATAGGAGTAAGCTGGTTTTCACTCTAGAGTTCTACATAGTCGACAGTTAAAGCTCCTAGCATTAACTCAACTTTGCGGTAAGCTTTTGCGAAGGCGATGAATTTTTCTGGATATGGTTAAGTATAACTATCCTTCCAACGATTTTCTGATTTTCAGTGACTATAAGGCTGATATTTGTGTACAAAATAAAACTTCTCTTACTTATTGGAAGAAAGGTAGTTGTTCAACCAGCATTAAAATCAAAAAAATGTTTTAAAGCAATGGGGAGGACCTATAGAAATTATTTTTTATAATCATAAGAAAATTAAATATGTAATTGATCTAATTTCTTCTTTCACACAGATACTTTTTCATGGCAAGGCACTTTCTATGGAGTTGTCGCATCACTTAGTGTATCGATGTTTTCCATCTACACAAAGAAGGCTTTACCACATGTTAACCAAGAAATTTGGTTACTGAGTTACTATAACAATTTTTATTCGAGTATTTTATTTCTTCCGCTGATTATAGTCAACGGTGAATTGAATGCAATCATAACATATCCACACTTGTATTCGGGGTGGTTCATTTTGGTGATGATTGTGGGTGGTGTATTTGGATTTGCAATTGGCTATGTTACAGCCTTACAAATTAAGGTAACATGAACATCTGCCTGTATTACTTGAATAGGTTTATATGTACTTAATTTTGTAGGTAACTTCACCATTAACGCACAATATTTCCGGCACAGCCAAAGCATGTACCCAGACTGTTATCGCTACTCAGTGGTTTAAGGAGACCAAATCGGTACTTTGGTGGATTTCAAATGGAATCGTCCTATTGGCCAGTGCGAGCTACGCACGTGTTAAACAAGTTGAAATGGAACAGCAGCACAATAAAGCATCAATATCACAAAAAATTTAAACAAAAGAATACAATTTATATTAAACTGACTTCTTTTATGTCTTAGATGTAATTGAATTTATTTTGGTTTTAATTGGTTGCTCGAGCTTCTTCAGCTATTTCTCCTTCCTCCTCTTCAACAATTTCAGACGATTTGTTTCTCTTGGAGTTATTAAAAGAACCCTGTTCTGGTACATAGATAAAAGGATTGATCTTCAGTTGTTCGCTACTTGGAGGACTTTTCAGAAGAACTCTTGTTATAAATTTGCCCTCACGCTTAGGACGCATCGAATCTACATCTTTCAATAGTGAAGCAAGGTTCTCTTCTAGATGTTTAATATCCATATCCAGCTGGAATAAAAAATGCTTTAATTAAATTGAATCAAAGAAAATATTCAACGAATAATTACCGTTCCAATACATGTTGTGACTAGCCCAAAATCTTGTTGGTATTCATCTTTAGTGGCAGAATAACTAATACCATCGGAAAATTTCTTAATCATTTCGGCGAGATTTGTCCCCAGAGTTTCACTTCGGGGATTGGGAAACTTTCGCTTTAGTAGACCTCGAAGACTAACCAGCTCAGGTAGGATGTTTGTATGAGCAATTATAAAATGGTAGTCCGTTAGCAAAAGATCTCCATTCGTTATGTCTTTAATAAGCTCCACACCACCGACAAGGCTTGCACCAGCTTGTCTGGCTTCTGCAATTAGATCCTAAGAGGAATTTGGTCCAAATAAGCATTTTGTTTACCAAAATTTAATTTTAAGAGATAGAATGTTATCCAATTCCATACATAAAAGTAGATTTAGAATTTAATAATTACAATTTTACAAAATTTAACGTATTCCGTAGATGCCATCTCATCGCACAAAATTGTGGAGATGCCCCCACGGAATAGTTGTTCTTTCTGCGTATTACATTTCTAAGTCTAGTAATTTTTGTGGGTAGTTTTATTTCTGTGAATAATTTACTTAGGTGTAGGTACTAGATGAAAGTATAGTATAGAGTTCAATCAGCTGAACGCAGCTTTTATCAAACAAAATTTTTGTAATTTGGTCCTCTCATATACATGAACGCGGGATAACACAAGTCTTGTATATTTACGAATTTTTGAACATATTTTCACAGGAGAGATCGTAAATGAATTATAAATTATATTATAACAGCTACGAAGGCGAAAATGGGAGCTTTCCATACACAACGAAAAGAAATGAAACTATAGGTAATCGAAGAATCGATCTATACAACAGAATCCTAAGGTACAAACTCCTATTCCAGGTCCCTAGCCAGTTTTTTTCGTTTGCCTAGGTGAAACTTACGTTTTCTTTTGTGAAGGCAAGAATCTTTCTTTCATCTCCATGATCGAATTTGTGGGGAATCATGGCCATACGATTAAAATTGTCAACAAATCGATTAGATTTTTCTGCTTGCATGTTTAACTCGATCTCAATATTGAGTGGTGCATTAGGGACATTGTACATTGTCGGATGATGAGTGTCTCTATGGCATTGAATAGCTTCAGCGACAGTGTATTCGGCCCAGCGATAGTATTTACCAACATAGCAATTATCTTTAGGAATGGCCTTCCAAGAATCGTCAATGTGCTTACTGACTTTACTAAGATTTAGCCTACAAATTATTAAGATAAACGTAAATAATCTTTAGAGAAAAATTAATTCGTTATTTATTTACCCCTTGTTCCTTTGATTGTGTGGAATAAAACCGACTTTCTTTACTTCTACTTTGACTTTCTTCTTGCGAGCCTTCTCACGAGTACCTTTTCTGGCTGCTTCTGTGACAGCAGACAAATGAAATTCGCGAAATGTATTAGGTAGCTGGGATCTAACAGCCATAGATCGCATTAAGGATACAACTGTTATCATTTTTATTTATTGTTTTCTTTTGCACAATTTTTAAATAAATTTAGAAGCAAGAAGCAACATAAATCAGTTCTGGACAGGGAAGAAAAAATAAAAGGATGACATAACCTAAACTTTAAAATGTCAATTTTGTGGTATGTCAGAAGTGGCGCATCTAGTAGGCAATAGATGGCAAAGAGAAATAAAAGTACGTAACGTAACGCAATTTTAAAAATTGCACTAATCAGAAACAAAACTCCGGAAATATTCGTTTGGATAGAAAAAAATCTTTATGACATACAAAAACTGCCTTGGACTTGGAAGTACAATGATAAATTATTTTTAACATTTTTAACCGTTATGGGGTCCCCGGGTTATTTTTGACCCAGCAAAAAAAAGATTTTCTTAAAAAGTTTTTAGGGACTTGATATATGTATCATGACTTTTTCTTATGTTTTGAACTAAAAAATATCTTTTATTTTACGAATTACACATTTTTTACATTCGCGGACCTCGGGTCAAAATTGACAATACCGTATTACGGGAACAATAATGTCCAGAAAAGATAATAAAACAGGGTTTAGTTGGTGAAATTAGCCATAAATTAATATGTTAGCAGCATTCTAAAACTATCACTTTGAGAACAAATTGTAATAACTAATTATATTTTTTGCCTTTCAATTTAATTAAAGATTTGTTAAAAAACAAATAAAATAAATACGTAGGTATAATAAGCATGTTTGAAGTTGCAAAAAATTCCCAGGACCGTAAGATGAAAACGAAAAGATGTGGTACTATATTGCATTTTTGTGTGAGATAGGTATTTTCGAAAAATGTTACTCAAAAGCATTTTTGTTTTTTTAATGGTTGCCTTTTTTCTCTTATTTCGTTTATTATTTCACTAAAAAACTCAAATAAATTAAAAAAAGTAATAGTAAATTTATTATATATAACGATTCTTGTTTTTGACCTTGTTACATCCGAAACGAAATGTCGATGACACTCGAAATGATTTTTTAAGCGATTAAAAGTGGGTTCATTATTATTTATGGCTATATAATAGCATATTTATTAAGCTTGTATTTCCTGTTATCAAAACTGTATCTTATCCAAGGAAGTTCGCAGTATTTTGATTCGAAAGGAAACAAGTTGGGTGAAGTAGGATATTTCGTGTAGTACCTGAAACGAGCCATTTCCTATCTGTTCGTGTACTTCCCAAAACTTCGAATATCTACGAATTATTTTTTTGTATAAGTTTTGATAAAACTTTGGGCTGCATAACCATGTAATATAATATATTGCCAAAAACCAATATACTACATATACGAGAGCCCTCTGCTAAAGAATACTTGAGAAAGTATATAAATTATACCGTTAAAGTGCGAAAACCATTTAATGTGCACAACTGATTAATCTGTCCATTACTTGGCCGAGTCAGTTTAAAAATATTGTTTCCTTGCGCACTTTAACTAATTAATGTGTAAATTATCTAGTTAATCCGTTAAACTTCACATATCAAATACGTCCTTTTCCTTATTGAAAAGTACTTATAACTTATAATACTTGTTGACAAGTATGACAACACAAAATTTACCCAAAGGAAAAGAATCATAGAATTAAAAAATTCCGGCAAATTAAATTCATTAATTAAAAACAATTAATTTTTTATATATAAAATTTTAATAAAATTTTTTAAAAAAAGTTTTCAAAAAAATTCATCAACTCGTTTTGGAAATATTGAATTTTCAAAAAAAAATCAATTAAATATTTTTTTAAAAATCCAAAATTAATTTTTTTCAAAATTTGTTATGCAATATTATTAAAATTTTAAAAGAGCTTTTGCATAAAAATTTTGATTTAAATTGTTTGAACCATTAATGAGAAAATCGAAAAGTATAAAAACCGTTATATGGCAGGTACCGTTTATAACGGTTTTCGGTAAATTTTTTCTTATCAAAAAGTACACCATATCACAATAATACACCGATTTTTGTTATCAAAATCGTTAGAGCCATTTTAAGTTAAATAAGCTTTTCATTTACGGTTGTAGGGCAAAGTACTGTTATTTTTGTTGCTAAAAAATTTCAATTTCCCCTCTGTAAAGTTACAAAGAAAACCTTGAGCTCTTTGAACAAAATGGCTTCAGTGGCTTAGGCTGTAGGTCGTGTATATATGGACAGACAGCCAGGCTGACAGAATTGTGCCACCCACTTTTTTCACGTTCTGTGCGTTCATGTGCTTTTGCACAGTTTTACTTCTCTCTGAGAAAATTGCATCTCCACTCTTCAAGAAAAAACCATGGAAAAATACTTCATTTTTATGGCGTGAGAAAATAAGCCACCGCGACAACGTCCTCAAGCAAACATAGAAATTTGTCAAGGAATGGTTACTCCATGATACTTCAAGCAATTAAAAACCTTCCACGATACCCAGGACAGGAACTCATCGAGTATTTTTGAGATTATCTGGGTAAACAGATTCAAAAGAGGAACATATTAAGCTGAGAGGCAAAAAAATCAAATTTAATTTGAAGATTGGCAACAAATTTCAGCTGAATTGACAAGGAAGCTAGTAGAGTCAATCCGCAGACTATTCTCTTTTGTCCTAGGATTTAAAGAAGTTTTGGCTGAAGTTTGAAATGAAGTATTTTTTTATTGAATTTTTATTGTACTATATTTTGTTAAGTTTTGAAGATAAACCGCTTAAAAAAATAAAATAAGTCTTTTGCTAAAAGATCGAATCTATTTGCTTAAATAGAGTAACAAGATCGCAATTCAAAGCTGTACACTTTTTTTGGACGCTCGCAGTATACATATGTTGAGGTATTGGATTTACATTTATAATTTTTTGTTAAAATATTACGATAAAATTACTTACATTTACTTAGATATACTTGACTATTTCCATCATTTCCATCAAGCAAAAAAAAAAATATTTAATGAGCAATTATTATTTGACAGTTCAAATACAGTTGGAGAGTTTTTGAAATGTACGGATCGCTGTCAAATTGTAATCGATAGACTACGCAATAGTGGAAGAGTTACGGGAAGTAAATTATGGACGATCTCGTCGATGATTATCGACTCATTAGATTTTCTCTTTTGATAGATTAATCCATTTTATTTAAGACCAACACCGAAGGTTGTCGGAAACTGTATAAAACGATATTGCTTTTCTTCACATTTAATTGCGTTTTTTTGTAGTAAAAATATGAAGGCTAAAAAACGGTTAGAAATTTTGAAGAATACCTACACAGCATGTTCCCCCCCACAACCTTAGCATTATGAAAAAAGGATCCTATATTGGTTCGTTACTATACTAAACCGAACTTTAAAATCTTTTTTATTCCAATGCCGAAGAAGATTCGACTGGAAAATTTTTTTTTTTAATTTTATTTTTTCAAAAAGAAATTCAAAATTGATTTTTTTTTAATTTCAATTGTAAAAGGGGTATTGATTGACCATTGTTGCGTCTTTCTGCTAAACTGTAAAACCGAATTTGACTAAACTTCACATAAACACCCATCGACTAACGATTGATTTTTATTTATAACAAAAGACTCACACAAATAATTTTGAACTAATAACGAATGTTGACAACCATAATTTTTTTCTTGAGAAAATAGGAGCAATGTGCACTGAAAAAACACTTAAGTAACTTTCACAAAAGCTGCGAATAGCAAACTGCGAATTGCGAATGGTCGCGAATTTTGACATTTCTTTCACATTAGTGGCCTCATGGTGGTTGGGCTGTATTTTCTTTTAAAAACTATTGATATGTATGATCGTTTATTGAGTCTGCCGAAAATTAAAAACAAGAATTTGTTGATATTTGAGATTGGAATTGAATAATCAAATTTATTCGCAATCGCAGTTCGCGGCTCATGTAAAAGGCACTTTACAATGCAGTTGTTGTTCCTAGCAAAACCATCTTGGATTATACAAAATATCATGTATCAATTATTGATTCACATTAAACTAAAATTTCACAGAATTTTGGGCTAAATTCGTAGAAACTCGAAACTTTGGGAAGTACGCGAACAGACATAATATTAGGTTTTTTCGTTGAAGTTTATCCAGGATTGACCCCGGTTGTCTTGACAACCCTAAGAATTGTCAAAAAAAAAACTGGGTTTTTGATTCTTAAAAAACACTAAACTGCCTTCAATTGTGTTGTTGAGATAAGCAAGAAACGAAAACTGTTTTAAAAATGAAAAAAAAGAAACCACGTTTTCCATTTTCTATTTTCATTTGTTATTATTTAAGTAAATTTGTGTATTCCTTAAGTTTCCATTTCAAAATCCAAAGAATTACTTGCAGCACGTGAATCCACAACAAAAAAATGCTACAGAGCTCCTGCACTCGGTTTAGCAAAAAACCTAGTTCTACTTCAGGGTGAGTTCAGGGCGAACCCTTGTTTAAAAAACACATATTTGGCTCTTCAGGGTTATTTCAGGTTTTTCAAAAAGCGCTTTTACGCGACCCCAGGGCTCAACGAACAAACCTATTATAGGGTTTTCTTTTGGTAAATTCAGAATTTGATTTAAAATGTATTGATTTTTGTTCGTCGCGATTGGTATACGACTTCAGATTGATTTTTCATTGCCATGGCATTGGTGTATAATTTGTGTCTGTGAGTCTGTAGCGATCCAGAATTGTCAAACTTGTGGCTGCCATGGTATTATTAAAAAAGGGGAAATCTGCCGAAAAATCCAGATCTGGAAAATTGGTTTCCGATAAAAAATTTGATTTTTCTAGCTTTAGTTGTCAAAATCTGTGTTTTGACAGATCTGAAGGGGAAAAATCAATTTTTTTACCAAAGAAAACCCATTAATATTATACTGCGTAGGTTGTCAAAATGAAAACTGTCGGAAATAAAAATGGTTGTGATCGTGAGGATTTAAACACACGTAAACACAACAACAAGCTAAAATTGAAATAGTCAAAAATAAAAATGGCTGTACACGTGAGGAAAATCATAAATGCATGTAAGCACAGCAACAAATATTGGAATTCCACACTAATTTTGATATACATATGTATGTGGCAATACTGGACAAAAGTCGAAAATCGTATGATATTACATTCAATAAGTTACTGTGCAGTGTGCATTCGACTCACATTACCTTTGTTGATTTAATTTGACAGCTAAAATTTGTATGTGGCTTAAGTCTCTTTTGTCGATGGATGCTTAGCGGATACGAACAATAAATTATGTTTTGTTGAACAGACTTTAGCAATTATTAGCAATAAATAATAGACGCGTCTTGTTAGCAAGTTGTGTGTATTACGATTTTGCATTCTTTGGCAGCAAGATATAAATAAAAGTAGATTTTTATGGTAAACATTAAAAAAAAAAAACAAAACGAAATTGGATTCCTTGGCGGTAAGATGTTACGGAAAGCACCAGCGTAGCAAATAAAAGTTTTTTGTTTCAATTGTTTATAAATACAATAATTTAACTTTATTTTTAAATGCTCCCTCAGTTTACCATTTTAAATAAGCATAAAGAATATAATGCACGACTGGTCCACACATACAGTGTTGGCCAAAACTTAAGCACGGAATCATATCTCTTTGGAAACATATAAAGAAAATTAAGAAAACCCATCATAATTTATTGGTTTTAATTATTTTCTAATCAGAATATGTTAGACTTTAATTAACAATTATTAATATTATCATATAACTAATAACTCATACCTACCTTCTTTCAAAACCAATAAAATAACTCAGAGCACATTAAAGACTAGGTGGACAAAACTGAAGCACATATAACTTATTTAAGCAACAACTCGCCTGTCAATTTTTACCAACTTAAAATTAAGCTGTTTTTTCTTCTCATGATCCTAAATAATAAAAAAAAATAAAAGGTGGAGGGCCCGTTTCAGATCGCGTTTAATAGTTGATATGAAAAGTGATAAAATTGCTAAAAGTAAGTATTCCAATGGATTAAAAGTAAAAGTAGTGTTATGTAGTTATTGATATTGTTAGTGCAAACTAACGGTGAATCAATAACATTAATTCAGCATCAGTCGAACGGTGATTTCGCAAATAAAAGCTCGATTTTAGCTTGGGGATGTGTTGAAAAGGTCCATAGTGGCAATAGCTACTAAAAAACCATTAGTCGCGAAGAACGAACTAGGCTTGGAAAATTCAGGTAGGGATATCTGGTGAAGGAGGGATAAAAAAACATCTTTTTTCAGATAAATCGGCGTGTAAGACTGGAGCTTGCCAAGGCGACCTTAAAGTGCACTGTGGCAAAATAGTAAACGGTGCTCTTTTCTGATCAGTCCATATTTAATTTGAAGGGGTCTGACCGATTTTGTACAGAAGAACAAGTGAGAAGGCGAACGTCTAATACTGGGCCGAATTACCACGTCAGTGAGCAAGTGAGTGTGTGCCATCAGTGATCGAATGAACTAGTAACCACTTCAAATTTTGGTATATTAGATTCCTCGAGACGTGAGCAGCAATGCCAAACTCACATAATTCAGTCACGTATTGCTCGATAACTGATGCGATAATTTGGCCCCTGTTCTACTATACTATGAACAAAGGGCATAGTTAACACCATAGGGGAGGCAAAATTATTGTCTGGGGTGTTTTTCAGTCAAGGAATAGGACCAATTAACAAGATAAATGGTATAATGAATCATTTCATGCATTAGGAGATTTTTAAAAATGACATGCTTCCTTTTGTAGAAGTAATTATACCGTTTCGATCAATCGTCCAACGTGATAACGATCCTAAAAGTACCTATAGAATCTCTGGAAAATTTTTCGTCAGAAAATCATTGGCACGAAATGCAATAACTTAGACTCCATTCTTCAACAAGCTCAAATTGCCTGGAATGTTATGACCATACATAAAATTGACAATGTAACCCAATGACTTGTCAATAAGGTGTAGTGATTGAAAAAACTATTTCGTCTCTAAATATTAGCAAAACAACATATTTTTGTAGTTTTATTTATGAATTCAAAAATGTGCTTTAGTTTTTCCACCCAACTTTTAATAAATTCTGAGCTATTTTATTGGTTATTAAATAAGGTAAAATTAATAATTGTTTATTAATTTTCTATAAATTTTTCCTTTTTTTTTGGCTAACACTGTATGTAAATACTTGCTCGTATTAATAATTACTTGAAAATTCAGAGATTTTAAATTATAAAAATATTTATTTATTAAGTAATTTTTTTAATTTATAATAAGGGTATCAGTATCATACAGCGGCGGGCTTAAAGCCATCGTAATTTTAAACGTCGTGATTCTGTCACAATTTGTATGACAAATTTGAAAGATTTATACGCAGTTTACAACTTTACTACCCTACGACGACTTGAAGCTGTTGCAGGAATAACCCTTATAATTTAGTAGATACTCGAATAAACCGCAAAACGAGATTTTGAACTATGTAATAAGAAAGCAGGGTGTGCCCATCATTTTAGTTTTGCAAACATTGATCTTTCAAGTTGAAATTTGATGAAAAATTTAAGTTTAAGAAGTAAAATTGTATTGTTTTTTTAATTCTTTTTAAGTTGTGATTTTTGTTTAAGATATAAATGTTCACTGACACCCTATTACGGCACCCAGGGGTATTAAACTGATTTAATAAATAAACTCTATTCAATAAATAAATATTTTAAAAAGATAAGTTTTGCGTTTAAAAAAAAAAATCTCTTTTACCTAATATCAATAAAAAAACTGATTGGTAAAAAATAAACCACATACTTATTGCTTTTCCTCTTAAGCTTTGAAGATTGTGATTCATTATGGTTATTCAAACTCCAGCAGGTTGTTTATTATTCCGACCGAAATTTATGTTCGTTTTGGCTAAAAATATCGCCAAAATCATAAAGATCCGTTTTATACACATAATGTATGTGTATCTGAATATACATATGTATGTAAGTATATACGCACATATGTAGCTAAATTAACAGAAACACCTACAATTTCTTCACGACTGAATTTTGTTTAAACGAAATTAATTCCAACGAAAAGTATAAACTGAATTCTGAACTGAAGAAATTAAAATTTTAACCACACGACCACTTTACTCTAAATAAACAATAATTATAGAGACTTATTTGAGTACCTATAAGTTTCAATATTAATTGGCGATCAAGAACCTAAAAGTCTAATGTCGTTTAGCCATGTCGATATAAGAGAGAAGGGTAGAGAGGGGCACCGCCGCGTATCGTATAATGTTTATAATCTCAGGAACTGGAACTGGACAATGGAATGTATCTCGATCAAAATAATGTTTTTCCCCCTTTTAATAATACAATCTCTGTGTTTATAATTCATTTTCCTAAATAAACAATCTTCTTCGACTATAAATGTATACTAGATACATACATCATAAAGTTATCTTTAGTGGCGATGTCGATGTCGGAGCAGAGGACAGAAGAAAGGACAGTGGAGAATCATATTGAAAGAATGGATGGATACTCAGAGGAAATATCTAAATAACTTGTTCTAATTTTATATTTATTTCGAATGTTTATTCAAAAAGTGTTAAGTTATTGGCAATTTATCTGCTGTTGCGTGAATTAATATAGGCTGCTAGGTAAACCGTTACGGCAGGCAAAAAGATGAGTAAATATTATGGTTTAGAAAACAAATAATAATAGATATGTATTGCAATGTAATGAAAATTTGTAAAGGTGTAAAACTATAAGAAGGGGATTTTCGCGGCCTTAATTTAAAAATAACCAAACAAATCGTCAACATTAATATTTTTAAAATGAAAACTTATTTATTTTCCTATAGGCTCATGAAAAATTGTTAACCAAAAACATTTATAGTGCAGATTAATTCAATTATTAACATTATAAACAGAAAATTATATAGATGAATATCGTGATGGAAAAACAGGTTACTAATTAATTTATTAAGGTGTAATAAAATAATCTTAGTCATTACTGTGACCTTCAATTTTCTGATGATTCCAAATGGGAGAGATAAAAATCACTTTTTAATGACAAGGAATAGTTTTGGAGAATTTGGCACTTCCGCATAAGAGAACCCCTAAAATTTGTTTTTTTTTCTTTTAAGATTGCAGGAGGCTGGGCAGTCACGCCGAAGGCTATAAGTGCTGCCCAATGCCATAACATCATAAAAAACCTCATTTGTTCTTTCTATATATTTCTTGATGATCTGAATGAAGTGCTTAAAGTTCGAATTTCGTTGGCTGGAAGTGGGACTAGAGTGCTCATGGTGCTTTTAGATAGGCAGCTTAGGACGCTATGTCCAAAAGGCATGGTGTACATTTTTGTTAACAGTTAATTCACATTCACAGTTAAATTTTACAGTTGAATGCAGGTTAATACCGTTATCAATTATTTCCAAATCCCTTAAATCCTGACGCAACAATTTCATTTATAAGCTAAATTAATATTATTCTACTGTGCTAAAAAACAAAGTTTCAAATTTAATACATTAAAAGTTGTCATTTATACATGAAATAAGAAAATAAGTAGTTGTATTAAAGATAAAAATTAATTGATTAAGAGGACTATTTGTACCATAGCTTGATCTACTAAATATTTGTACCAAAGGCTGCTGCAACCTTATGCTTGACGGACTTAAGTTAAAATTTATCCTACACAGAACTGAAAGAGATGATATAAAACCATTTAAAATACCAGTCATAAAACAAAATTGGAGATATTTTCTATATTTTGTCAGCGAAGGAAGGGAAGGTCTATTAATGCAAGCCTTTGGGCGTATGGTGAAAGTAGTAATCGTTGTGACCAGGGAAGAAATCGAAAAGAAAAACGCATACAAAAAATCAATATCTAAGCCCATGTTGCTTACTTTTAAAATAAGAGTTTCATGAACACAACTTATCAAAAGCTTTACTAAAATCAGTAAAAACACAACCAACTTGTTCAAGATCTTCAAACGCGTCTAAATGTAAAGTGGAACAAATTTGTAACTGTTGACTTTTTCTTCACAAAACCATGCTGACTAGTACATATAATTGAACTACAATGAAAGGAAAGAACTACATACACTCCTCGTCAACTGAATACGCACAAACATTTTTTAATATACTTTATCCATTTTTTCCAAACAGTGATGGTTATTATGCCATCTGTTGATGCTAACTATTCCCTTAAGATGTTAAGCAGATAATTCCGAAAGAATTATCCAAAAACAACCGTGATTTTTTCAACTGGAAAGAAGGTTAGACGTCAATCCTGAATTCCACTTAGTTTTTCTTCAACCACTTGCAAAGTATTTTATATGCAAAGTAGGAGTTTTTTTTTTCTAGTCAACTGAATAGGTACAACGCCATTTTCTTCGTTGTTTATAAGTTTTTTGGAGTGCTTCACAGTTTAAATTAACGATTTTAGTGTTTTCAGTAAAATTTAATTCTTGATTTCAAATTTTAAGAAAAATGGGTAGATCTACGTGTCTTAACAGTGTTGAAAAAGCTAAAATCGATTTACTTAGAGACCAAGGCCTAACTGGACGTGCAATAGCTGATAAAGTTGGCCGAAGTTTTAATGTAGTTTATTCTTACTTGAAAAATAAAGATGCATACGGCAAAAACATGAAGGGAGGTAAGAAAACAGCAACAACAGCAGCTGAGAGACGAAGAATTTTAAGATATGCATCGAATTCTTCTGATTCTGTGGCAAAAATAAAACAAAAAGTCGGCGTAAACGCAAGTTGCTCAACAGTATTAAGAGTAATCAACAACTCAAGCCATCTTAAACGAATGAAACTTAAGAAAAAACCACCACTTGACGAGAGACGGAAAATGTTGCGATTAGATTTTTCAAGACTTCACATGAGTTGGAAAAAAGAATGGTATCACGTGGTTTTTTCAGATGAAAAAAAGTTTAATTTCGATGGCCCTGATGGGTTCAACTTCTATTTTCACGACTTAAGAAAAGAAAAAAGATTTTTAAAGCGCCATCATAGTCGTGAAGGAGGTGTCATGATATGGGGAGCAGTCAGTTATTATGGAACAGTTGAGCTCGAGGTTGTAACATCAAGAATGACAGCAGCTGGGTATAAAGTAATTTTGGAAAGAAATTTTCCTAAATTTTCTAACATCTTTGGACCCATAAACTGGACCTACCAACATGATAATGCGCCTATTCACTCAGCGCGCATAATAAAAACATGGATAGAGGAGCAACAAGTGCAGTTGCTTCAATGGCCGCCGTACTCACCTGATCTAAACATCATAGAAAATGTCTGGGGATGGTTAGTACGCAAAGTTTATGAGGGTGGTCGTCAGTTCGAAGACAAAGAAACCTTAATTTCTGCAATCAAATTAGCGTGGAGCGAAATTTCGTTAAATTACATTAAAAAGCTATACGATTCCATGCCGGGTCGAATTTACGAAGTAATTAAAAATAAAGGTGGAAGTACCCACTACTAAGCTTAAACAAAAACTTGTTTCATTCCATTCCAATACCAATTTTAATTTTTGTACCTATTCAGTTGACTCAAAAAAAAACTTCTACTTTGTATAAGTTACACTTTGGAAGTGGTTGAAGGAAAAACTCACGGTTGTTTTTGGATAAAACTTTGAAATTCTGTTATTTATATGTTACGAACATTTTTACCATCAACAGATAAAATGTATTCAAAAATGTTTGTGCGTATTCAGTTGACGAGGAGTGTATAATTGACTCAAATAATTTCGGAATCACATATAATTTAGAAAATCGGCGGTAATTCGTTATTTCAGTTTTTGATCCTTTCTTATGTACTGGAGTTATGAATGTAATTTTCCAAACATTTGGAAAAACAGAACTTTCTAAAGATTTGTTAAAAAGAACGCACAGTGGATATGACAAATAAGACATACACTTCTTCAAAATAGAGGATGGCACTCCATGTGGGCCTGCAATATTATTAAGAGATATGGAATCTTCGCTAATTCCAAAGTTAATACAGTTAAGGTGAGAGAAATTTTCTACCGATGACGATATATAAGAAGAAGCATTAGAATTTGATTCCTCGAATGCTTCTTTGAAATAATTTGAAAACATGTTAGCAATAACCTCAGAGTGAAATTCAAATAACGCATAGAACTAGGATAACCATCAATTTTTCTTTTACCATTCACGAACTTCCAAAAGTTTTTAGGATTAGTTTTAAGTTCACTCTCAGTTTTCCTTATATAATTTTCGTACAAAGCATCATATTATTCTATAAAATGATTTTTTAGATTCAAAGATCAGATTTATATATCACTCAGTTGGAATTGGTTGGATTAAGTCATAAGCAGTTGTTTTCAGCCCAAAGGGTAATAGCTTTTAAACTCTCGTTTGATCGATGTACAGTATCTTCCCGCATTCCAATATCACTACTTAAATATAGTTGTACATGATCGGCATACATGTGCACTGATGAGAACTTCACTATTTGAGGAGAATCATTTATAAAAATTAGGAATAAAAGAGGACCTAATATTGACCCTTGCGGAACTCCAACTGAATTATAAACGAATTCGGATTTTTTGGTTTGAACCTGAACGAGCTGCTTTCTATCTAACAAATAGATTTTAATTAAACTCTAGGCAGAAGTTTAAAACCCACAAAGAACCCTCAGCTTCTGAAGAAGTAGACTGTGGCTTAGCATGTCAAAGGCTTTGGAGGAATCTAATAAGGTCAAGAAAGTAACAAAGTCCTTATCAATAGCAGTTCGAATATCGTCAGTTACTTTCAAAAGCGAGGTAGTGCAACTGTGGTTTTTACGAAAACCCGATCGGTTAACGCAAATGAATTTAATTCTTTGTAGATGGCAAAGCATTTGCTGATGAATAAGTTTTTCTAGAACTTTAGACAAAAACTTGAGATAGGTCTATATTCAGGAAAAGATTGAAAAGATTCCCTTTTTTTAATAATAGGGATTATTTTTGAACATTTTCATGCTGAAGGGAAAAGTGATGTTGTTATAACTGTATTGAATACGTGGGTTATAAATGGGTAATATACAATGAAGGATGGCTTTAACAAAGATTGGATCAATTTTATCTTCTCCAACTGCTTTTGATTTGATCTTTAAGATCACGCCCATCCAGCACACATCCATCTGACCAACACATGCAAACAGAAAGTCGCTGGAATTTGAATAGCTTAAGTAACTATTTGTAAAGTCCAAGTTGAAATGCATTTTTCCTCGGAACTACAAAAAAAATCTAATAACAAATAAGTTTTCTTTGTTTACAATTTTCTCAAAAACTGGATGACATAAAACTATCTGGTTTTCAGTTTTCGATTAAAAATTAGAGAAAGTGTATAAAAGATACAAAATACAGTAGGTACCTCATTTCATACTTTTTAAAAAAGAACGGTATATAATTTTTTGCGTTTTTTGTCTTAAATTTTGAGTTTGAAAGCTTTTTTCGAAAACCATTGACAGGATTAACTTATTTTTGAGAAAATATTAAGGTAAAAATAAATATATTACTTTATTGTTAGTGTTGCCATTTGTTTTTAATTATATTTTTTAAATTTTTTTTTATTATTTTCAGGAAAATAAATGGGGGAGATAGACTCCCTCGGTGTTCAAATTTTTTTACACTACAATCCTCTAAAAAACCCTATCATTATTTTATGTCACGGTCATAACCCTTTTGGGCCCGAAAAACAAGCACTTTAAAAAATTGATCTTTTTTGAAATCCAATACCTTTTTATTGGAGCCTCAGATCGAAAAAGTGTCAATAAAAGTTCTTATAGAGAATATTATTGTCTATAAAAAAATTATAAATTATTTTTCAAAAACATCACCATTTAAGAGAAAAACCCAAAATACCGTTAGTTTTGACTTTTGTCTATTTTATTTAAGAGATTATGACCGCTAAATGAAAAAAAATATATTTTCTTGTAGAATAAACTACAAACTATGTAAACATACATTTTCTAACATGTGCCGTTTAAGAGTGGTTAGTGAAACATGATGATTTTTGATACTTTATCTTTTTCAAATAGCAATATCTTGTTACTGGTCACTCGTATGGAAAAAAGTGTGTTAATATTTTTTGTAGATTACATTATAATGGCATAAATTATTTTATGAAAACTTCATTATTTAAGAGTTAAAAGCTTAAATCTGGAATTTTAGGTTTTGACGAAATTCTTCAAATTTATTTTTACATACAAATGTTTTCTATAACACTCACCATTTCTGAGTTATAGGCAAACTGGTGGTATTTTCGTCAATTTACGTTTTTTCAAATGCCGATATCATCTTAACCTAAATCAGTCGGAGAAAAAACAATATTTTTTGTAGAAAATCATGTTATCTACAAGTTTTTGTAACACTCCTTTTAAATATCATGTACCGTTTCAAAATTATAAGCAAAAGACCAGTTTTTTCGACATTTAAAATTGATTAACTTTTTACCAGCCAGATTCGTTTGTAGACTTTCGGATGCGTTTTCCTTGGGCAAAAATAAAGATAATTGCATTTAAAAATCTTCACTTGGAATTTTTCCGCATTGAAAGTACATTTTTCCTGGGCTATTGTATCTCTATCAACAGTCTTAACCAATAATGCGACTTTCTTCAAATTTTTAACCTGAGTTTTTTTTGTTGATTCCCAGGGGGAGAAATTAAAATTTTTTTAGCTCCAAAAACAATAGTTCAACAGTCAACAGCTATGGAAAAGCTTATTCATCTCAAAAACGGCTTTAACGGTTTCAATACGGAACATAAGGGAACAATTGTCGGATAATGTACTTTTTGATTAAATTTTGTTTGCCAAAAACTTTTATTAACGCTTCCCGCTAACGTTTTTTTTGTTTTTGATTTCCTCATTAATAGCTATGTACATTGATTTCAGTAAGTAAATTTATTTAAAAACAACTTCAAAATGTTAATAATTTTCAAATCAATATTAGGATTTTTCAAAAATTAAAAAAATTTTATTTTGAAAATTTAACAATTCAAAAACGAGTTAATGAATTTTTATCTAATTTGGATTGTTTCTCATAAATACCAAAAATTGGCAACGAACTTTTTTCTTAATTCTACAAACATTTTATAAATACAAAATTAATTTTTAAGCGAATGGATTTTAAATTTTTTGTTTACATATAATGTATTCATATTCACTCAAGCTTGTGACAAACTTATCATTGAACTCTTAGCTAAATTACGAGTCATTAAAGGGAAAAGTTTAAAAAAATAAAATTAACATTTTTTACAAAAATGTTGTCTTTAAAATTTAATTTTTCCAAAACTATTTCAACTTAATTAAAAAAACAACGTTCAATAATTTTTAATGTTTTTCTTTTCGTTTAAAGTCAAATTTTCAGTAAATGGATGAGAACCTGATGATTTTTTTTTAACATAACCACTATATCCTAAAATATTATTGACGAATTGAAAGACACTCTGTACAATTATAAGATCGATTTTCATGTTTTTTTTTGTATTCTGTAATTTTATGTATGTACAATACATACATAGGTATACCTGTATGTTTCTGAAAATTGTTAAGTTCCAGTTCCGAAGGAATTTGAACTATAAGAGCAAGCACGTGTAATTCATGCATATTATTTGAAAAAAATTACCAAAACTTACATGAGATAAGTCCAATAGTGGCTAAATAGCCATTTCCATAATTAACAACACACACATTCACAATAATCATTAATTAAAGATGATTAGCTCTGAATAATTTGGAGCTTAATCTTCGAGAATCGAGAGGCAATTCATGACCAAAAACTAACCAAGGTTAGTTGTTGGCCTTGAACTGCCCCCCCCCCCCCCCACAAACATATAATTTAAAACAATACAATACGGCTTAATATTTCAATAAGGAATTTCTCAGAAAATACAGAATACAAAAAAAAATATTCTCAACTGAATAAGAAAGAAGAGAAATAATATTTCCAGAAACAGTTACAAAAATTACTTAGAAATTTATTGGGTGTTTACAACCTTAAATATTATGAAAAAACGGTGATAAATCATATCTTAGTAAGGATAGCAAAGATATTGAAAGGGTTTGAATCACTTGTCGGGTCAAAAAGCTATCATATACGTAAAATATACATATTTATAAACCTGTGCCTACGTTCGAATCAATAAAATCGGTCAAGAAACGTTGAAAAATAGAACAAAGCTCATGCATTTTATTTCAGTTTTCATCTCGTTTCTCGACCCACGTCAATTTAAATCTTAAGACTAAAATAACTAATTTTTATTTTAATAGAAAATATAATGGCATATAAAAGAAAATAATAGACATCTGCTGTTCAGAATAAATTCGTTATTTAAAAAATAATAAAGATACTTTAAAGTCTAACAGTTAATTATCTTAAGTTGAAAGACTAAATTGGGGCAGTACTGAAGATCCAATTGGACTAAATGAATAAATTATATGATTTGATAATCAATGATCCTTAAATAATAACCTTTTAAAAACCAAAAATACTTTTGAAATCAGAATATTTACAGTCGTTTTTATAAACTTTGTTTAAGTTAAGACAGCCGCCCAACTCAAAAAAAGTTATTAATTAAATTTTGTTATTGTTGTTGTTGTTGTCCTAAAGTGGTCTAACTTGGACAACGGCATCGGCTATCTAAGATTTTTCTTAATTGACGTTTTATTTAATTGAATGGCCAACTTCAAGATGGTCACATCTCTGAAAATTTAAAATGTTCAGGCAATACAAAAACTAATTATTTTCAAAAGCCTAGTTTAAAAGAATGATCAAAGTCAATTTCTGGTTGAAAATGATATTATGATGCCATCTTGTTGGTCTTTGAAGGTTCAAATACAAAAGGAAATATTATAATTCATAAAATGCCACAAAACAACGGTCATCAGGTTTCATAAGTTGAAACAAGGATACAATTAGATCAAGTTTTGAAATTTTAGCAATTTTAGAAATAAGGCCTTACTTTTATAAGATTTATGTTAAGCACATTTTGTTTACCTTTGTAATTATTATTCTATTACTTTCAAGCTAATGAAGAATCTGTCTTATCAAAAAACGGTTAATATTTACAAACACACCTTTCTACGAAAAACGGTTAAAAATATGATAATAAGTAGTTAAATAAAATTTGGTACCGTTTTCCGAAAAACAATGTGCTTGTAAAAATATTTACCAACAGATCTACTCACAGCCGTTTTGTTTAATTTGGGAAAAAATATTAAGGTGAAATACAAAAAAGTACTCATACGCCATAAAAAAAAAAATAATTTTAGTAGTATCCACAGCATCATTTAATAGATATTATAGAGAGCTTGCCGGGTGCGAGTAAATTTCAAACATATCATATTTAAAAACTTATTGCGAAGGAACTTGCATGCTGATTAGAAACGGTAAAGATAATAATAAATACATTTATCAGTTGGTTAAATTTATTGAATCTAAAAAAACGAATTTAAAAAATCATCAATATTACTAATGATCGAAAACTTGTTGAACACATCGTAAAATACGCTTAATTCTAAAATCATTTCCTCTAAAACTAAATAATTTGCTCTTAATATCACAAAGTGTTTGTCTGGCATCCGTACGCGTACGCATAGCATCAGTCTGCTTCGAAACTTCGTCGGGTTTAGAATATTCTTCCAATACCGCGCCTCGCAAAGTGTATTTCCTACCCCAAAATAAAAGTTCAACACTATATGAAAACACCTCTCTCTCTTTTTGTCTCTCAATAAATTGTCTGAAAATAGTTTCGTATACTCGCAGAAAAAATAAACAAACAAAATCGTTTTTGTACAATACCTACTCACACGGTTTTTGAGTTGTAACTATTGTATTGTGTTGTGGTTCCAAAGATTCGAAAATCAGTAAGTTTTTGACATACAATCATCATAAACGAATTACCCAAGCTTTTTAGATATCGAAACATTTTTCGAAAACTCAGCTAAAATGAGAGAAGTCGTATCGACAAATCGAGTTTATTTCTTGTAAAACATTATCTGAAACCATCGATCTTAAATGAAACGGTAGACCGGCGCACGGCCCGACGGCGGCGTACTAAATATTTATTTGAGAATTTATTTATATCATCAAAATGATGCGCTAAGCTTTTTTCGAAAGTGGTCAAATGATTAACACGTTTAACCAATTTTCTCTTTTTGTTTTTAGAACGGCAGGAATACAGAACATTCACTGCTGGAGGAGTTCGGTCTCGTTTCTTTTTTCTTAATTATTTTCTATTTTGTAAAAAAAAGAAGAAAATTTCATATCCTCGGAAATACTTCTCTGTTCGATTCAATAAAATACCCATTTTTACGGTTTATTGTTAAGACCCTGATTTTTGAAAAATTACTTTCCCCCAAAATACTATGTGTGGTGATTTTGGAAATAAACTTGTGTGTCTGAATTTTGTGAAAAAATAAATGGGAAGTACTCGTTTTTCGATTATATAAAATTAGCTCTCTGTCTCATGGGTGTGTGCAAAAGCAATTCAAATTAAGAAGAAATAAGTGTTCGAGTGTTCGAAAAATTCAAAGAATCAAAAAAAATCATACTATTTGGAGAGGAATGAAGATATTTTTTTTTATTATTTTTTTTTTTTTGAAAAATGTGTTTTCCTCCGATACTTACAATGTTTGATCTTGTGTTAAGAGGTGCTGTTGTGGTGAATTATGTTGATGGATTGTTTTAAATTTAGGTCATTGTTTTTAATTTTGTTCTTAAATATAAACTTTGTGTACAAAGAGTTTGCTATTGCGTTGGAATATTTGCGGTGGCAACTACGAATACAACGACGACGGCGGCGGTTTTTCAATATACTACACGGACTCGCCACTCGATTTGAGTTAGAGGTAGGTGGAATGTTGTTTAGATTTAATTTGAATTCTTTGGAACACCAAGTTTGTTGATGAAACACTAAAATAGATAAATAAATTATTATACCTTTGTTTATAATAGTTCATATCACGTAATAGTGCAGACAAAAATTGCGTGAGATTAGTGCGTTATTTCGGAATTCGGATGAACGAAAAAGCGAAAGTTGTTTTGTTAAAATTCGAATACACGCGGTGGGGAAGCTATATTCGCTTGTAAGAAAAGATAAAAATATAAGAATGAATATTGTATTCAAGTATTCGACTCTCAGACAATATGGTAAATTCGGTGAAAGCAATAAACATATGTATAGGTACATAGCTAAACAGTCCACAGTTTCTTGGCGAACGGTAGTGTGTATTTCTGGGCTGTAGATTTTCATCTCTCCTTTCTCCAAAAATATGAAAAATCAGTGATTTCAAATGCATTGTAAACATTGGTGTGTTGTTGATAGACTAAAAAAAATTGTATTTTTGCAATAATGTGGGCGTGGAATTTTTTGTTTGGTTCTAAATTGGAACATGGAATTCTTTTAGTTGAGAAGTGTTGACAGGTCTATTGGGTTAATTCTATATATTACAAAATTATTAGTTTAATGGTATTCAATGCTTAAACTGTCTTGTTAAAATTTAAATTGTTGAAGATCAAAGCTATTTGTAATTAGATTTTCTTGATAAAGTATTTTTAATGTACCAAATTGAAACAACAGTAAATACGTGGCATATACTAATCTAATAAAAAATGCTGTTAATAAGGTGAAATATTCCTTATTTCCATTAAATGAGAGATTCAGGGACCTTCAAATGAAATATCACTAGTCTTGCCTAGTTAATTATTAAAATATTCTAACAACATATTGAGAATGAATCCTTTCTACACTTTTGAGTAGGAACTAATTAAAATTTTATTTGCAATTTTATTATATTCGATTGACCTCTTAGAAAATAATAGCTGATATGAAATGTGTGCGCAAGAAAATATTGTGTAAGGAGAGCTTTTTAAAAGGATGCGGGAGTTATGTTGGAATTTCCCGATAGTGGCACCGAATTGTAAACATTATTCATAACTTAGCGTTTCTTGGGCATTGCCAAAAGGTTTTCTTCGGACCGCCAAAATTGCTTTGCCACACAGTCTTTATGGTAAAACGATTGTAACATATGTATACTATATACAATGTATTTTGTTAAAGGTATGGTACATATTTTGCGGAAACAATTAATTCCAAGTGTTATAAAGTTTTCCCTTCGGAGCTTTTGACTTTCTTGTTAGCGACCTGGCTAATTTCAATCCATTTGAAACAATGATATATTTATGATATTGCACTCCTATCGAAGTTTAGCAAGAATATTTTGTACGAAGACTATAAAAACTAAATCATAGTTTGTTTTGAGCTCAAAAGAATTAAAATAAATAGACAAGAAACTTGTTCCATTTTTTGTCTCGTTTTTAACAAATTGTGACTTTAAAATGGTATATTCTCTATGCCATGGAACTTTTTTTTTTTAGCTTAAGTCCATTAAGTATACAAAAATTAAAGAAGTTCATGTTATTGAGGAAAATATATCAACACCTTCCCTGCTTTATTTGACTCAAAATTGCCTATCTACAAGTTTTCGAAATGTTGTAAACCTAAAATTCAATTAACAATTTTTGTCTTTGATTAAAGTATATTTATTTATCTGATAAAACAAAAAATTGCTTTAAATTTACAAGAAACATTTACGTTTGTATCAATGATTAATTTCATTTTATTAATATATGTAAAGAGTGTTTTTTTTTACACGTGTGGTTTTCAATCTGGCAATACTTTTTTTGGAGTTGGTTTTTTTGACAGCTGTCACTTGATTTATGCTCAGTTTGGTTTGCCATTTCATAATGAATAGACTTACTTCTGAAAAACATTTGCAAATTGTGCAAATTTTTTACCATAATAATGGTTCGGTTCGCGCCGTGACAAATCGCAAAACAATCAATTTATTGAAGAACACTTTTGGTGAGCGCATTATCTTGCATCGTGGGGTTATTTTTTGTGGAGTTTTATGAAGCCGCTTGTCTACACAGATAAGCCCGAAATGATTGACGCCTTGGAAGAGAATATTCGGCATGTTATTACTGACATACGGCCCCAAATGCTGCAAAAAGTTTTTGAAAATTGGGCCTCTTGGCTGGAATATATTCGAGCCAGCGCAGCGCTGCAGCGTCAGCCACTTACCCAAAATCATTTTTAAACATAATGACAAACCCTTATCTTTATAAAAAAGCTAAATTCTTGGCCATAACATTAAATTTTATGCGTTTTATTTCTTCTTTAAAACTACACGTCTAAAATAAAACCCGTTACTGTTGGGAGTATTATTTAAAGGAGAAAGTCTTTCATTGGGATATTTCGATAGTTTGGGAACACTCCATACTTTTGAAAATTGAAAAAAATGACAAACATTTTGGAAACAAAAAAACTCATTCATTCCGATTTTTTTTAAGTGAAATATTTACCAGATAAACTCCGGTATTTTACTTCGGGTCTTTTCAGTGCTTCTCATCAACATTTTTTCAACTTCATCCTACACTCCACAGTAAGATTACATTCATTATAATTTATGGAATCGTTTTATCTTTTATTTCATAATTCCAAGTGAATATTTGAATCACACCAATTTAACTGATGTATAGTTATAAGATTTAATAATATGATGTAGCTCAGTAGTTGATGTAGCTCTGTTGTAATACAGCTGAATGCCCCTGGATGCTTTAATAATTGTAACCTATTAAACCCATTAGGTATGTGCAGTGTAGAACTGGCCAAAAGGTTCATCGGGGCCCAGGGCATCAAAGTTATAGGGGCGGAAAATTTTGAAGATTGTAAGAAAAAAAGACAAAATATTCTCATCACAAACCTTAATTTTTTAATCGACAAACATACAAATTTACGCCAAAATTGTAAAAAAAACATTGGTTTTTCTTGAAAATAAATACCAAACAAAAAAATTCACACGCACATCAACTTTTTTTTAATGCCTTTTTGGTTTGGTTTGTCCCCTTTGATGATTTATGATCAAGGATTTTATTAAAATAAAATAGAAATAAAATAAAATTATTTTAAAAACTTTAAGTTTTTCGTTTTATTATTATTTTTTTTGTTTTAAGTTTAAGAAAATAACAAATTTCGTAATAGTGTAATTGCGATTTCCATTGGACATCCCGAAGCATTCCAAAGCGTTCGGAAGTCTTCTGAAACTATTCCATTGGCACAAAATCTTCTTTTGACGACTCTGAGAAGATAAGTATTTTCACTTTTCGATTTGAAATCAGAATCCACTTGAGAAGCACTAATGCATTTAAGCCCAAACTTCAAAACAATTTCATATTACCATTCGATTCAAATTAACTGTGCACTCCAAAATAAAGAATTTAATATAATTCAATAAACAAATTAAGGAAAAAAAAAAAACTATTACTTGTAAGTTAGAAGTAGATACACTATTGTTTTTAATCTGACTTTTTTGTGTGCCAATAAAAAGTTTCTACTTAATAGCCGATTTTATTTTTAAGCTCCGAGCATATCACTGAGCTGTTTCTTTTTTAACTCAGAGCACTCAGAGCGCTCATTTTGTGTTTCTTTTTTGAATAGGAGCTAGCTTAGAGTACGATCCATGAGCTCACAATAAAAAAAAGACGAACGATTGGAGTAAATAGCTGAACGAAGCTAGCTTCGCTCTTTTTTTCACTCATTTCATTTAGACCCGTTCAACACTTCAATACACTATTGTTTATTTTTCGAGTTTTTGATTGGCAAGCTATCCGATGATAATTAAAAGTCAGTACTAAATTATATTGCGTTGAACGCATCGAAATCATATGACAGTTCAGTGCTCAGATGTGTTTCAAAATTATATCGGTGAGCTCTGGTCATACTCTGCTCAGGGCTAACTCCGATAGCTTGAGCTCTACTCCATGCTCTGCTCTGAGCTAAAAAAGAAAAGCTCGTAATGTTTCACCAATATAGGGACAAAACTTTAGAATTGCGTAGAAGTAACAAGAATTTTTCCATTAGATTCAAAATGAGTGTCATAAGTGAAACCAATGGAAAACGACATAAGTTGCGAAGGGCTTCGGAGTTAAACTCAATCCTCAGCTCTATTATAATCACAAAAAGTTGCACTTAATTCAAAACTCAATCGCACGTCACTCGCGTCGTCGGTGTCATCAACAGTAGGTACTACTCGTTTGTTGAATTTTGGTGACAAAATTCATTTCCCAAGCCAATTCTTGAAATTTAGTACACTCAATGATTTGGAGGCGTTGAATTGATTGGAAGTGCCTTTTTTTCTCTTCTCAGGGATGACCTTACAATTAACATCAAAACAAAGTCCAAAATTTTAAAGTTCTAAAAACAAGTACTGTCCAAGTCAGAAAAATAATCAAGTTTAAGTTTTAAATTTAAAACCGATTTGTAACAAATTTTTAAAATCTCATTCAGAAAAAAGGTTTTCAACCGTGCAATACTTTTTTGGGAGTTGATCTTTTTGACAGCTGTCACTTTATTTATGCTCAGTTTGGTTTGCTATGTCATAATGAATAGACTTACTCCTGAACAACGTTTGCAAATCGTGTAAATTTATTACCAAAATAACGGTTTGGTTCGCGCGACGCATCGCGAAACAATCAATTTATTGGAGGCAACTTTTGGAGAGCGCATTATCTCACGTCATGAAGTATTTTTTTGGGGGTTGTATGAAGTCGCTTGTCTATGCAGATAAGCCTTCGAAGAGAATATTCGGCACCTCATCAAAAGTTTCCTTCAGTAAATTGATTGCTTCGCGATGCGTCACGCGAATCGAACCATAATTTTGGTAGTAAATTTACACGATTTGCGAACATTATTCAGGAGTAAGTGTATTCATTATGAACTGGCAAACCAAGCAAGCAGGCGAACCAAGATTTAAGCTAGAACTAGAAAAGGCTGTCGAAAGCTTGTGTCAAAACCGACTCTAAAGTAGCTTTCCGAAACGTTAATTCCACAAGTGACCCATAATATTAGGGGTGGAAAGTAAAAAAAATTATTTATTGTTCAATGCTAATTTTCTTTTACTTATTCACAGCACAGAGTGACAGGCTTTTAATTATTTATTTTGCAAAATCACGAAAATTAATTAAAAACAAAATTTAAGATTTTACTTCACTCATACATAAAACAGAAAATATAACAGTTGAAAACTATACACCAAGCACCAAATTCCTTTTAGTTTGCTTCCAGCATTCTCATTTTGTATACGTCCACTTACGAAGGAGCGGTCGGTGAGCGCTCTTTCGCTTGACGGCAAAAGTAAACGAAAACTAAACAGTACCACTTCGCAATTAAGAGTGAGTTATATGAATTTCTCGTTGCGCTCGGTTTCGTACGACCACGTTCGCTTGTTCCGCCTATTCTAGGTCTTCCTGTAAGACGCTGTTTAGATTAGGAAGATTGAGACCGGTCTAACGGTAGTTTCTGGACAAGAGAAGTGGAGGGTCAGGGATGTCATGAGAAATGAAAAAAACATAAACACAGGACTCATATGAAACTTACTTTTTATTGTTTTAATGTGCAAAGCATATAAATTGTTGTTTCTATGTGTTTTGAGGCACCTTAAATGTTCAAATGTAGACACAATGAGATCCAAAAGTCCGGACTCAATTTTCCCAATCTAAACAGGGTCTAAGGGCTTCTTTCGGATAAGCATTTAAAAAATAGACAATGTTAAAGATATTAGAAGACAACACCGAGTATGACAGGACAAAAAAAATATTGAATGAAGAATTATTAAAAGACGACAAATTTTAAGCAGATTTTTTTAACTCAATAAAATAAGTCTTTAAGTTTTTAGTTTGTCTAGGAGGTAGCTTAAAATTGTATGCCCAGGGCAGCAAATTCGTTTAATATCCTGTATGTACTGCTGCATACAATTTTGACATTAAATGACTTTAGCAATTTATTTTCAAACGTTTGCAATTTATTTAAGTTTGCATCGCAAGTACAAATCCAGAGTTGTATACCACATAAGTCCAAACAGATTTAAATACCTGCCTGTATAAAATAAACTTTTCAATACTAAGCTTTGAATAGTTACCGAGTAGCCAGCTCATACATATCTCTTAATTTACTTTTTAATTCTTCGCATTTCTTTCATCAATTTCACGTCTTAAGTCATTCCCAGATACTTTGCTTCATTCGCAAATGTAACACGAGCTATATTAAGGAAGACGTGTAATCCATCTTTTTATTACACTTTTAGCCCATTCGTTTTGGCTTTTCTTTACTTAATCGAGGGCACTGGAGGTTTTGGTTTTTTCGTTGTTTTTATAGCTTTCCAAAGTTAGTAATTGAATTCTTTCCCCGCTGTCAAGCCTTGAAGGTAATTTTCAACTTCAAGATTTTTGAAATTGGTTATCGCCGTTTTTAGCATGTAACGGGTGATTTTTTAGCTGGTTTGGTTTTGGCAACACTGGTTTTGACAGCTGACGTGTGTTTAGTACCTTGTGTCACTGTCAAACAGCTTCAGTTTGGTTTGCAATTTAACCATGGATCGTCTTACAAATGAACAACGCTTGCAAATTATTGAATTTTACTATCAAAATTCGTGCTCGGTTCGAAATGTTCATCGCGCGCTGCTTCCATTTTATGGTCGGCATTCTCGACCTTCTGAGCAGTCTATTCGGAAGATTGTGACCAAACTTCACACCAAATTTACTTTGTTGGACATTAAACCACCAACACGTTTACGTACTGTGCGTAGTGAAGAAAATATTGCGGCCGTATCAGCTAGTGTGACAGAAGACCGCGAAATGTCGATTCGGCGCCGTTCCCAGCAGTTAGGCCTTTGTTACAGCACTACGTGGAAAATTTTGCGGAAGGATTTGGGCGTAAAGCCTTTTAAGATACAGCTGGTGCAAGAACTAAAGCCAGCCGACCTACCACAACGCCGAATATTTGGTGAATGGGCTCTTGGAAAGCTGGCCGAGGATCCGCTTTTTTATGAAAAATTGTGTTCAGCGATGAGGCTCATTTTTGGTTGAATGGGTACGTAAATAAGCATAATTGCCGCATTTGGAGTGAAGATCAGCCAGAAGCATTGCAACAGCTACCAATGCATCCCGAAAAAGCCACTGTTTGGTGCGGTTTATGGGCCGGCGGCATTATTGGGCCATATTTCTTCAAAGATGATGCGAATCGCAGCGTTACTGTCAATGGTGAACGCTACCGAGCGATGATAACAAACTTTTCCCGAAATGGAAGTTCTTGACTTGCATGATATGTGGTTTCAACAAGACGGTGCCACATGCCACACAGCACGCGAAACAATGGCGCAATTGCGAGGCAAGTTTGGTGAACAGTTAATTTCACGTTTCGGGCCGGTCAATTGGCCGCCTAGATCGTGCGATTTGACACCATTAGATTATTTTGTGTGGGGGTATGTCAAGGCTAAGGTCTATAGGGACAAGCCCGCTTCGATTGACGCACTGGAAGCCAACATCCATGCATTCATTCGTGAGATACCGGCCGATATGTGTGAAAGAGTATGCCAAAATTGGACTCAGCGGATGGGCTACCTGAGACGCAGCCGCGGTCAACATTTGCATGAAATTATCTTTAAACATTAAATTGCAAGGTTCAAACTATCGATTCAAATAAATATTTCATTCATTTTTTCGAATTTTTTGTGTTTTTTTTTTTTTTAAAGTTCTAAACCTCTTAAAAAATCACCCGTTATTATTCAAGAGATTTAAATGATCTTTGTATTGAGCAGCACGGGCTTGCTGGCATTTCTTACATGCTTTTTGTTTCTTTTTCACTAAATCTTTTATTTTCTGAGGATATTTTATATTTTTATAGAAATGCATAAGCCTTTGATAAGGTGTGTTATCCCAAGCTGCATTTTGTATTATATCAACAAAGGTATCTACTGCGTCTTCAAGCTCAAGAGGCGTTTGAAATGATACCCTTAACTCAACGTTGTCATCAATATCTTTTCTATAAGAAAATGATTTTAAAAGAAAACTAATTTAAAAAAAAATTAAGGTAGCAACTCGACTGATATCTTGTAACTTATCTTAAAGCAAAAATCCAATCTTAAATTTTGTTCTTAAGTAAATTAAGTAATTTATTAATTATTATTATACCTACCCAAAAATTTTAAATTTTCAAATTTAATGTGTCAAAATTTTGTATTTGATAAAATTAGACCAATTACAATAATTTCCAATGGGAAGTAATAAAACAATTTAGAAAATAAAGGTTTTGAAATGCAGGAAAGAATAGTCCAATTTAGTCTATTCTAGACTATGAGGAGCAATAGTATACAAAGTCTAAGGTCAGGGCCGTGCCTAGGAGTGGGATAAAGGGGAAAATGCCCCAGATGCCTTGCCGTGAAAGGCGCTGTACCGCGAATAGCATTCCACATTCCATGAAAGGTGTCGCCATTGTAGTGAAAGCCGACACGAAGCAAACTTACGCGTAGACAAAATTAAGAAATTATTATTAACTTAAAAACACTGACGATGGAAGCAGAGTCTCCAAAATGCATTTAAGTAAATAAATAAATAAATACAAAAATATCCACTATAAAACCACTGAAATACTTGAATATTGGTAGGTACTGGTTTGGAATCACTATAAATACGGTGGAAGTGATATCATTCATGATTTGATTATTTTATTGATTTTGTATTAAAGTTTTTGAAGCACAAAAGGCGATTTCTCTCAGGCGCGGATCCAGGATTTCGTCCAGGGGGGGCAATTTTGGTGTATTTTTGGTCACACTAATGCGAAATTGTTTCCAGAGTTTCCATAATCTTGATAAGATCTACAGACAATTGGATTACTTTTCATACTACTTAAATTAATTTAATTTGAAGAACGCAATCACCTCTTTTATATCACAGTGCCTCGAGCAGCGGGTACTTTGAAACTTCGTGAATTGAAGATATGCAGTTTGTGGCAGAAACAGGGTGTCTTAACAACATTTTTGAATTCCCTCTAGATCTTCGAAGCACCACCTAGAATTTCGGAAAGAATAATAGCACATCGGTATGTTCCTAGTTCGAGTTCGAGCAAAAGTTTCAGCCATTGCTGGGATAAGATTCTGTGGCCAAAGACAATTAAAAGTCTGAGTCAGAAATGCATTTGCAGAATATTCCCTGAAAATAAAATAATAATAAGTAATCAGAAGCCAAGGAATATGTGCGTTAACGTAAAATGTGCTTGCAAATAAAATTGACTGGCACCGTGTCGTTAACATTCAAACAGAGGCAACAAAAAATGAACATGAAACCAAGTTAATGGGCAAAAACCTGTAGTTTTTAAAATATTCGATGAAATAAATTTTGTTTTATCTGTGGGTGAATAGTACGGAAGTTCCTAAAACTCACCCATGAAAGTGAAAAAAATCTTCAAGAATACAAATATGAATACAGACGCTCGAACGCTCATTTCTTGTATTATACTATAAAGGCTCTCCCAAACCGACGCGCAATACTACATCATGAAAGTTTTTTTTTATTTTTGTTATTTAGCATTACACCCTTAAAATACTAAATATACACTTAATTTTATTGAATTTCCCTTTTTATACTATCAATCAACATCACAAACTAAAATAAAACATTTTATTTACAGATACTTTAAATGATATACATATTAAGACTTCAACGAATATAAATTCAGCATGGAGAACGATAAGCCTCGCTCAACACCCAATAGCCAAAGATCATCATTTACAAAAGAAAAACCTCCTTCTCTAAACCCTGACCAAGAATTTTCTGAGCCCATGCAAAGACTATTAGGCTTTGATGAACGTAAGTCGACCTTCTATAAGACTCTAGAGGAAGCTTTGGCTGTAGATTACGATAGAATAAGAAATGACGTCGAAAACGATAGGATACCAGCCCATCTGCCTAAATATCCCACCAAAGAAGGAGAAAACCCTACAGTCGAAGAAAAAACTAATTATTATATTAATCTTTTGAAGAACGAATGTTACGAATATATTGAACCATTACACGAAGGAATAGGTCTTTCGATTGCTGCAGCAATCGAAACAACAACTGCATTCGATCATTTGAATAAATTGCACGATTTACTGGGCAAAATCTGTGATATGTTAGATCAGAACTATAAAATGCAAGTGCATATGCATGATCTGAAGACTTTAACTGCATTAAAAAATATTGAAAAAAAGGTAAAAATTTGTTCGGAAAATTTGACATTTTTAATGTATGAATGTATATATATATATTTTTCAGGATTTTAGTGAGTACGAAGATATTGAACTATCTGAACCTGAATCTGATCTGGAAACAAATATTTCTCTATTAAGTTCAATTCTGGAGGCAGCTAAGACTACATCAAAGAAAAGTATCACAGCAAAACAAGGGTAATTCAAAAAAGCCTACAGATCGTTTTTGAGTGTGAATAAAATTATTCCAAGACTCATGTTGGAAAAAATACTACCTTTACTTATTGGGATTATTAAAATGGTGTACAATGTACAAAAATGCTTGACTAGTCATTTGGGAGAACAATTCGATCCCCATAAGTGCTTTTGGATTTTTTTTTATCAAATTCGGAACTTGAACCAGTTCAGAAAAATGATATCATTCCAATCTCGGTAACATGAACATGATTTCTGCCCAAAATTTCTCAGTTTTGCTGTCAACTTACGATGTATAGAAATTTTGGATTTACCGGTGCTAACTTAAGACTCTAACTTTGACCACGGTATTAATTATAGTTAACATTATCTCTCGAGCAACTTAACTAATTTTTATCATTTATATTGAACACCCAAAAACGAACTATGCTGGGGTTTTTGTTTTTACATGGGCCAGTTATAACACTTTATTTTCTAGAGCCCGGGAAAGAAGTAAATCGGTATTTGTACCGGGTGCGAATCAACCCACTGAAAAGGACCCCAAACCACCACCTATTCGACGTCAAAGTGCCTTTTCTGAAGGAAAATCGAAAGTATCGAAATGGACAAAAGTTAAAGCTGCCTTTAAATGGGAAAAGGCAAACGTACCCGCCCTTAACGAATGCAAAAGCTCAGATTCTGGCATTGGACTTCTTCCGGTAAATCATGAAGTCGCTAGATATTTACGAGTTCCATCAGTACCCTGCGGTGGAAGTTCAGCTGATAGCATCCTAAGTTCATCGTCGGGACATCTATTAAGTGAGACTGGCACACCGGGTACAATCAGTTCGGCTAGCTCTGTTGATGATATCGAACGAGCTACTCAGACGTCGAGTAAGTATTTAAATAGTATAATGATGTATTTAGTATTTATAATCATAACAATGAATTATAAATTCTTTGATATGAAAGCAATATGCATTCGTGCATTTTGCAATAATAATTTTGAGGAACCTATTGTAATAATTCTTTTGTAATTTATTGGAGAAGGAAATTTACGGAATGTTTTCAAATGAACGCAATTTATTTAGGTAAACAGGCAAAAACTCAAAAAATTATATAAATATTTTTAGAATTTTGTTGATTGAATTGTTTTGTGTTAGCGTGTGCTGAAAGCTGAAGCGTGCACTTTTATTGTAAAAATTAAAATCGAAGAAAAATCTAAATATTGAGAAGGTATTTTTGTAAGTAAATATAATTTTTATTATTTCCCATCAAGGATTCATTTTTTTTTTTGCGGTGTAAACAGTATTTAGCCTATTTTTTCTTTTTTTTTCGTACGTACATATGTACATACATATGTTTAAACAGGCAATTGAAAAAATGGGTTATTACCGTTTCTATGTACATACATATGTATATCGAAAGAAGCACAAAGAAATTCTGGATTTTAAGTTTCAAAACTCAAACGATTGTTCGTTCTTGTTGATTGTCAGATTTAAGAGCCAAAGAGTAATATGTCAGAGCCGGAACCAGATGACAAGTCGGGATTTTTAGGAATATTGTCATTAATCATTAGGCAAAAGATTGAAATAAATATGAGTGTCAAGTTAGCAAAGCAACTTCAATAAATTTAAAAATGAATAAGTAGGTGGATATTTTGTTGTTAATAAGTTGCTAACTAATTGTGACAGTAAGTTAATTTTGACAGTTTGGAATATGTCGTTCAATTTCATCTATGTATGTTTTTTTGATATGAAGACATTAGCAAAGCTCCCTGTCGAAAATCGGATAAAACTTTTATACCAAATGGTTAATGATTCAAAACAGCTTAAGTCCAACAAAATAGCATTCTTATATAAATGGTTAATGGCTTAGTAATTCACCGTTAATTACTTTTGATGAATTCATGTTTTCTTTGTTCTTTAACTTGATATCAAATTAGCACAGCAACTCTCCTAGATTGAAAAATGGATACGTTCATAATTTATCGTTAATTATTTGTTTATTAGTAGTGTCAATAGTAGTACCTCTTGGAATAATGGTAAAGTGCGTTGGACTCAGCGGCGTATACAGCTCCACTTCTTGGGGGGGGTCATACCAAAACAAAAACCCAATTCAGTTCTTATAAATTTATTAATTAAAAGACTGATCCATGGTTTCCATTTTTTTCGCGTTTTGTACTTTTTTTGGAATTAATTTTTGCTGGTCCCACAAATGTTACCATTTTTTTTTAATTATAAAGAGTTGGGGTCGAAATTTTAGCAAGGTCAAAACTCGTTTTGCAAAACTTTTCTTTCGAAATTTTGTTTCTCAATATTATCCAAATTCCGTTTACATAATTTTGGCAAAATAAAGAGAAGTTTGGAAATTGTAAAAAGGGCGTAATTTTTCTTCTTTTTTCAATTACCTTACAGTAGACGCTCGATATAGTAAGGTAATAAAACCAGCCTGTTCACTCTTTCGAGATTGTTTACTTTTTCCCAAGCTTTCAATGAGGTTTAAAAAAAAAGAAACTCTTGTTTAGTGTCCTTAAGCAATGTTAAATTCTTTCGGGACATTTTTGTAAAAAAAATATGTTTTTATATATAATTTTGTGTGTTCAATATAGTTAATTTTTTTAGATTTACTAAATCGAGCGTCTACTGTATTATTATTTGCTGGCAAAGCTTAAACATTTTTATATTAAGGATAATCATGCAATTTCGTAAAACCGTAGATAAGTTTACAAATTTGTTAAATTTATCTTTTGGTTAATGAATTGTCAAATTTTGTATGGGAAATGATTCACACAATTTTGTTAAAGTTATCAAGGGATTTTGTTCGTAAAATTAACCAAACTGGTTAAGCTTATCCAAACGTCATTGTGATTCTTACTCTGATTGAATTACCTAGCATTTAATCAAATGTATAACAAAGGTCGTTCATGCAAACTTTTTACACAATTTGTAAGCTTACGACGTTGCATGAAAACCCTTATTATTTTCTGTGTAAACACAAATTTTGTAGAGCTGAGTTTTGGAAACAAAATTTTGATCCACTCCCGAATTTTAATATGATCTTGAGGTTGTGTACCTAAAATATTTCGTATGGATTTTTTGTGCACGCTAAAAAATATGTAGGTTTTGGAGATGTTAATCTTAATATTTTACTTAATATTAATATTTTTTTAAATTTTTCTTAATATCTTACGTTTGAAGACAGTTTTAAGCGACAGTTTGCATTAATTTTTTTTTTAATCTGATAAGGGGATAATAATGAGGGGATAATTTTCTCATTTATCAATAAAAAATTGTGGTAGTTAGAACCACTCTTTTATTGGAGACAAAACTTCTTAGCTTCCACAATTTATTTTTATTGAAGCCTGAAAATGAACATGTGAAATATTGGCCGCAGATCAGATCTCAATCAAAAAATGTTTTTAGGGTGTATGACAGGGCTGTGTCTAAGTGTGGGGCACTGGAGCAAATCCCCAGGTGCCTTCCTATGAAGGGGGCCATGCCGTACTTCGAATGGCTCGCCACGTTCCATGAATGGTGCGATGAAATGTGTTTGCGGAATATTCGTTAACGCAAACTGCAAAAGTCTTCTCTTAAAAAATGCAAATAATATTTAATAATAATAATAATAATAATAATAGAATAATGTTTAAAAGCACGCTTAACTTGCTTTGGATTGTCATCAATCGAATATACGATCGATACGATCAAAAGAAAATGTTTTTTAAACATAATCCAAAATTAATAGTAACTGTTAAATTCGTGTTTAAAAGTCAGACAAGAATGTATGATTAGAGTTTTTGTTGATTTCATTCAAACATTCCAAGCATAGCGATGTATTTTAAGTTACGTTGCGTTGGAATGAAATTAACGATAGAAAAAATATCGAACTAAAAATAAAAATGTCGACAGGTTAATAAATCAATTTATATCAACTTTTTTTCTATGTACTAAATATTGGGAAGAAATATCGAAAATTCGATCAAAGTCGATCCTTTTCTCGAGTTTCTTTTTAGGCTGCTGACTTTTTGTCTAAGTTCGAAGCTAAAAATTTTATGAACTAGTAACCAAAATAGGTATTCTTACATGCAAAAAAGTCGATATAAACCGACATTTCAACTAGCTAAATCGCCTTTTTTGCTGGTAATTCGTACGTAACCTATACTGAAACATGTTGGTACTGGGTATGAGTCGGAACGGCCCTGGTGTATGGAATACGGTTTAAAGTACAAAATCGTCTGTTAGTTTTTTATCCATTCAATTCTTTATTTTTTTTTATCGAAGATGATTTCCTTGATATTTTGAACAAAATTCTCACAAAATAAGTAAGTTAAACCGATCAACAACAATATTGAAAATACTTTGAGAATTAAAGAGTGTATATCTGCCAAAAACGTAGATCTACCAAATTGATTTTGAATCAAAAAATACATCAATGCTAAAATTTTCTGAATGCAAGTGGTTAAAATCGTCTATTTGATACATCTTATCCAACAAAAAAATTGTTTAATTTCGACAATAAAACCCCGATAGTATTATTCGGGCAATGGCTTGTAAATGTTGATAGGAGAAGGTAAATAAACTTTACCAATAATGAATAGGTAGCCTATTCCAAAGCTATACAAAAATATTTTTTTTCAAATTATATTTTCAGATTGCAAATATTTTTGCTTTTCTTATTATTTTTTGCGTATATCTTTTGAGTTCTCGGGGGGGGGGGGGGGGTCATGACCCCGTGACCCCCCCCCCCCTTGTATACGCCGTTGGTTGGACTGTCATGCCGTAAGTCTGAGTTTGATTCCCAGCCGCTACTTCCTATAATCATTTCCTAGACACTCTCTCTTGTGAGGAACTGACAAAACCTCGAAGAGTATGTATACTTGTCATGAAAAGGTGCTTCTCATCTAACCGTTTGGAATCGGCGAAAAATTGAAGGTCGCCTTCATTTCTGCCAACAACACGCACATATAAGTTGAGAGTTGTGAGTTACTAGATTTTTAGTGATTAGTAATTTGCCGTTAGCGAGAGTTGTTAATTATAATATTCAATTTCAATTTCAATTTTTTGTCGTGCGATGTTTTCTATGTGCTTTTGGGTAATTTTTTTCCTTTAAGTGTCAAGTTTGTAAAGCAATTTTTGACTAATAGGTGGGTGGATAATTCTCAACTAGTTTGTCGGTAGTCAATTTTGAATTTGTTGTTGAATGTTTTCTAGTTTTTTCTAGGTACTATAAGACAAGTTTTGGAATTTTTTAGCAATCTTACATAATCCTATTTTAAAAAACGGCTTAACAACTTTTCTTGAAAAAAATTCAATAAATTACTTGTAAAGGCTTCTTTTAGGTGAAAACAATTTTTCAAAAAATGGTTATAATGGTACCTCCCCAAAGAACCATTTTTTTTTAATTTTCTATTTTCTTCAAAGCGTTATGACCGATTTCAATAATTTTTTTTATATAGATATCTTCAAAAATTATAAATATTTTTGTGTACTTAAATTTAAAAAAAATATTTTTTGGATTTTTTAAAAATTGTTTCAATTTTTTTTTAAACTCGATGCTTTAGAGTTTTTTTAAATTTATTTTTAAGTTTTAGAAAAAATTTTAGGCATATGCGTATGAAAAAATAACGGTACTTTCCATGCAAAAGTTAAAAAACCGGAGAGGAAATATTTTTTTCTCAAAAACGACTCTTACGATTTTGATTAAACTTTTTCCAAATACTAAAATTAATACGATCTACTACAACAAATTATAAACTTTCGCACTTAGCAACTATTAATAGTACGCACCTGTCATAGAACGTATTTTTTTAATTTTGAATTTACTCATTATCGGCTTAACGGAGTAAGATAGAACTTTTATGTATAAAAACAATTTCTTAAAAAAATAAAAAATAAATAAATATTAAAACAAAAATAAAATATTAAGATGGCGTTCTTTTTTTCATCTCAAACTCTCAACGGAGTTGCTTTTAACCATTTTTTTCTCATAATTTCCATGTCCTTACATATAATATTCTTAAATATTCAGCGTCTTGAACATACGAGCAAGAAGGTGTGACCCAGTCGTTTAATTTATGTTTTTTTTTTATTTTATTTCTTTAATTCAAATGAAGTCATCTCCAAAAAGGATTTAAAATTGATTGTAAGAAATAAATTTGGTTGTGCAACAGCTCGTGGAGAATCAGGGCCTAGTGACTTACAACTCTCAACCATTCCTGCGTGCGTGTTGTTGGCATAAATGAAAGGGACCTACAATAAGATGAGAACCACTTATTCCTGACAAGTATACTCTTCGAACTTTTGTCAAAACTCGTCAGAGGCAGTACCTGAATGACAAATAATCAAAACTAATTAACGACTAACTAACCGCAAATGATCAAGATCAATTTATGTACCTGAACTTGTAAAGCTTCCTGAGTATCAAAATATCAGGTCTCCGAAGAGATTATTCAAGTTGATGTTGAGGTATATCGTCTTGTATAGCTGTATATTTTTTTTGAGCAACAAGCAATTTTGTTCAAATTTCCACGATTTTTGAAATCTTACATTTTTGGGGAAGAGGCTGTATTTGAGGATAATGTTTAAGGTTATAATTTTTAGGCAAAGTTGGGAATCTCATCTGGTACCCCATCTGGTCAAGGTAATAACTTCTCTTACAGGTTCCCGAAAAAGCTTGAAGGTTCCAGTATTTGCTTCTGGAGCTTTCCATAGGGGAAATTTCCCATACACTTCCTATAAATTTCCCTTTCCAAAGCTTTCATTCTGACGTTTGGTACTGGAGGTTCTAAAGCTCACCAAAGCTCTCCGTAGGTTGGTTTGTGTCATGTCTAATCCGGAATTCGATGCTTCTTTTATTCGATAGTTGCTGTAGTTTATTCGAGAGCCGTTATATTCAAAAATGTCTGAGTCATTATAATATATAGGTTCAGGCTGTCAACTGAATCACTGCTTTCGATTAAATAGACCAAGGTCTCTGATATCCACAAGAACTTGGTTCTTAAACCTATGTTCGGCTTTCTTCTTTTTTCTCAAATCTAGGGGCTAGGATTTGAAGATTCTCTTGGTTGGATTATTGTTGCCCATATATCAACGGTGACGTTTTGTTATCTATGGGTGGTTGATAGATATTTGATTGTTTTTTGATGGCATGGATTTAGTGTAGTCTTTTCTTTTTTTAATCAAACAAATGTCGCCTGTTCTTCAATTTCCGTGAAAAACGGTGTGTATATAAAAGCAGTTTGTATTGCGAGCCCCTGATGGTGATATCAATATCGTTCGTATAACCTAAAAATTGAACAAAAAAGGTTGATGATAGTGCCCGCCGTGTTAACCCCTGCCTCGTGCATAATTTGAAATCACATGATTAAGCATCTCCTTCGCGAAATCCTGTGCATATTGAAAAGTCCACCTATTTATTTTGCAAAACACTTTACTTTTTTACTACAAAAAAACTATGTCACACAGGTTCCCGAAATATCTTGAATGTTCTAGTATTTACTTCTAGAGCTTTTCATAGGGAAATTTCCCTTTGTGGAGCTTTCATTTTGATGTTTAGTATTAAAAGTTCTAAAGCTCATCAAAGCCCTCCATAGATTGGTTTGTATCATGTATAATCCCGAAGATGGCGCTTCTTTAATCGAGGGTCTTTATAGTTCATTCGAGCGTCCTTATAGTACAAATGTGAGAGTCATTACAATATTTATAACTAATCGGAGAAGCGAAGCATAGAACGAACTAGGATAACAATTTACTGAAAAACCAGTCATTGGACATGCTGATGCTTCCTTCCATGCTTTTTATTAGCCTGGGTACAAATTAAACAGGGCTTTCTTATTCTGCAGTCCATTTTTTTAATTTAATGCACATATTTTTACACACATAAATATTGATGGCTTTAATTTCATCACATTTGCAAAGAATTATTTTCATGTATAAAAAAGATATTAGCTAAACAAAATTGACGAATTGTATAAAGTTTTGTCTAATAAGGTGCCTACAAATGAGTTTTATGGTGTTTTTAATTTTTATTTAATTACTTACCATAGGGCGTGACTCATCAAAGAGTGACTCCAAATGTGAATTCCGAGTTACAATCGAAAGTGATAACCATCGCAGTCATTCCATTGATGGAGAACTTGGATCACTTTATAACAGACAAGTAAGTCAAATCAAACAAGTTTTATTTTTTTTTTTTAAATATTTTATATTCATTCTCATTAAATTTAAGGAAATTAAAGATTCTTCGCCTTTTCAAATAAAACATCATAGACATCTAAGTGAAAGCTCAGAGCACAAAAATAGTCCAACTACAAGTCAAAGCTCCCTGGATCGACTTGTTGAAGTAAAGAAACCTGCAAAATCATCTTCTCTAAAGGGCATGCGAAAAAGTAAAATCGTACCCGATTTTGAAGCACTTCCAGAAGATGTTATTGTTGATATAACCAGCAAGCCTAAACGGGAAAAAACCCTCCCAAGTCCGTTGAATTTGAACTTAAGACACGTAAGTTTGATATGAATTCATTAACGTCCCATATTCCAAAAACTTTTATTTTAATTTCATAGGACTTAAGTGAATCAGATGGTGCGGATTATTCCCAATCTCCTAGTGGAACAGTTAAAAGTCCGTGGGAGAAAACGAAAAATCGAAAATTTCAGTCACCAGGAAATTCTTCGGTTCCCAGCAGTCCATCACGACACTCTGAATTCTTTCCAGAATTTGGTAAGTTTGTTTATGATTTACATTTTAAATATTAATTTATGTTTATTTGTGATTTAATAAATACTTAAAGAAAGTGAAGACCTATCGAGTGGTGATTTCTCAGAACCGACTACTCCGCATAACAAGCTATTTTCAAGTAATAGTCTGCACATGCAACAGGAGGAGATAAATCAGCGCTATAATGCCCTCAGGGAAAGGCTAAAAATGGAATTCGAAGCTAAACGACATGAATGGGACAAAATTCGAAACTTGTACAGCAATACCAAGACACCCGGTTTCTATATAATATATGTTTTCTTGTATTGGAAATTTTAATAATTTATATAACTTTTACTTGCAGCTTATCATATTGTTGGAAAAGAAGATCCACCGCAACAGCAACAAGTGAAAATTGTGTCAACAAAAGTACTCGAAGAGAATTTGACACCTGATTTTAAAAAGAAACTTCACAAGTGGCGTGTGAAGAAGCAAATTTCACTGCATGGAAATGCATCGAATAAGGAACCACAAACTTCACCAACCAAAGATCCTGAATGCAAGAAAATTGATTGGAATTTATGGAGAACTGGACAAATCAAGTTGGAAGGCCAAGGACTTAGTCCATTGCCAGATCAGAAAGATCTTCCCGAGGATTTCCAAAGGAAACTCGGTAAGAATTTCATATGACTATGAATTAAAATAGTATTAATATGAATTAAAAAGTAGTACCTCGTGGCATGATGGTTAGTGCGTTGGACTGTCATGCTGAAGGGCTGGGTTCGATTCCCAGCCGCTGCCACTTTAAAACAGAAATATTTTTCTCGAGGTACTGCCTCTTGCAAGGAACTGACAAATCCTCCAAGAGTATAGTTGTCATGAAAGTGCTTCTCATCTAACCGTCCGGACTCGGCAAAAAATTGTAGGTTCCCTCCATTCCTGCCAACAACACGCACACAGCAATGGTTGAGAGTTGTAAGTCACTAGGCCCTGTCTCCATGAGCTGTTGCGCCACCAAATTTATTTATTTATTTTATGAATTAAAATCTAAAAAAAGAAGTCTGCCATTTGAAAGGCCACCTCACGGTCATAAAAAATCAACTATTTTTAGTAATTGGTTAACCTTACATATTTTTTTATATATATAAAGATCTAGAGAACTTTCAGATGGTCAACAATCTTTGCCAAAAATGGCTACGACCTTGATTTTATTTAAATTCATTTAAAGTTCATAAAAAAAGATGCATATATGGTTGACCAATTTCTGAAAATAGCTGACCACTTATGACCGTGAGGTGGCCTTCCAAATGAGGCGCCAATAGTTTTTTTTGACCTTGAAACGAATTTTGAAAATTCATAGAAAAAAAAAAATATGGCTGACCACTTACTGAAAAAGTTGGCTTTCTGTCAAGATCTAGAGATCTTTTGGATGGTATACATTTTTAGTGAATTTCCTATAAAAGACATGTCAAAAATCACCTTGGAAGGTTACTCAAGGTCACACGCGATTTAAGATTTTATTACAAGTTATCTAGGGCTGACCAATTTTTAGGATAAATTTGCCTTTTCTGACCATTTACTGACCAATTGATGCCATTTTCTTTTGTCAAATTTCCCATATATGAGGTACCAAAGGTCCAGAGCCCTTCTGTACCTGATTCAAAAGAATGAAAACGTACCAAGAGTGAAAATGTCTCATTTTAGTTATACACCCCTGTTCTGAATTCCGATTCACTAAAAATCCTTTCGTTTTAAAACTCTGGCAGTCGTATTTATAAACTTTGTCTAACTATAGACAGCCGCCCAACTCCAAGTTATTAATAAACTTTGTTTACTGCTGTCCAAAAGTTGCCTAACTTGGACAATGGCTTCGGTTGTCTAAGATTTGTCTAACTTGACATTTTATTTAATTAAATTAGGCATATATCCAACTATAAAGGACTTTTAAAAAGCTGTCTAACTAGTCAACCGCCTAAAAAATCTAATAAATAAGGTTGTCGGTGTTTTGAAATACTTTTCGTTTTCAAATTTGCGGAATCAGTGTGTTTTGATTTTCGGGTGGATTGAAAATCGGCTTGACATTTCGAAATAGTTTGAAGTTTAATTTGACAGTTTAAAAAAAACTTATTTTTTGTTGCAAATACAAACAGACACACCACTAGATTGTCACTAAAAAGCCACAGAACACAATACGGAAATCAATTTCGTATACGGATTTGATTCCAAACGAAAATCAGAACAGATGTGATAGTTTCTTTTTATAAATGATGACTGAAGTTTTAATGAAACAAGTCAAATAACTAAATTTTAACAGCACAGTAATGAAATTTGACCCGCATATTTGAGAATCAAAAAATTCCACAAAAACATTTATAGTGAAAGGGTGTTTTTTTCAACGAAATGGGAAAATTAACTTAAATTGTTGTTTGAAGGAAATAAGTTTTTATATATGAAATTCTTAAAATATTTTTAAGAAAAGGTTGTCTTAAGTATAAATTTATGTGCATTAGATTCCTTAAATTGGACATAATCTTGGATAGCCGTAATTAGATTCAAAACACTGAAAAACAATTTCCTTAATTTTTTAAGATATTTTTTCACCTCCTTCGTCTTCCTCTTTTCACTTTTAGTTACTAATTATGGTTGTAGGATGATTCTTTTAACATGCAAGAACAATCAGAGCGTATAGATTAGATATAGGAGAGAAAAAAATCGTATCGAAGGAGGGTCTATTTCCCCCCGTTCAGGCGGGAGAGGCTATTTTCAATAAATTTGAGGAAATATTTACTAACTTACTATTTCAAGGTGGCGCTACAGTCTGGGGTAGACCAGGGCCTCAACTAACAAGCTTCTTGCAGCCGCCTCGGTTTCTAGCTAGCTGTCTCCAGTTTTGCACGCCTAGTTGGTTGAGGTCCTCTTCCACTTGCGTGCACCACCTGTTGCGCTGTCTTCCTCTACTACCCCGTCCCACGGGGTTGGATTCAAAGACTTTTCATGTCTGAGCATTGTTGTCCATTCGCTCTAGGTGACCCAGCTACCTCAGTCGGTGGCGTTTCACTTCACTGGCTAGGTTGGTGTCGCTGTACAGCCTGTACAGTTCGTGGTTGTATCTTCTTCTCCATTCCCCATCTATGTAGACGGGACCAAAAATCACCCGGCGAATTTTCCTCTCAAACCAGCCTTAATTGTTCTCATCTACCGTTAAAAACATCCATGTCTCGGCACCATACCTACATCAGGACGGGGATGGTAAGCGTCTTATACAGGGACACTTTAGTTGTTTGGAGAGGGATTTGCTTCTCAATTGACTTCTTAGCCCAAAGAAACAGTGATTGGCAAGAGTAATTCTTCGTTTGATCTCAGCGGTGGTATCGCTCGCTGAGCTTATAGCGGAGCCTAGGTAGACAAAGTCTCTGACCACCTCAAAATTATAGCTGTCTATAGTGAGGTTCTGACCAAGACGTCGGTGTTGGGTGTCCTTTCTTGTTGACAGTATATGTTTGGTTTTGCTTTCATTCACCGTTAAACCCATCTTCTTAGCTTCCTCCTCAAAAGTCACGAAAGTAGCAACAGTTGACATCACGTTGTGTTCGTCCAATTATGTCAATATTGTCGGCATAAGCGAGTAGTTGGACGGACTTTTGAAATATTGTGCCTCTATTGTTAACGCGAGAGTTTCGCGCAATTCTTTCAAGAACAATGTTAAAGAAGCGCGTGTCGCCTTGTCTAAAACCTTTTTTGACATCAAAGCTATCGGTGAGTCTTGGCCGACCTTGATAGACCAGCTTGCATTCTCCATCGTTATCCTGCACAAATGGACGAGTTGGGAAGGAATGACAAAACTATACATTGCTCTATATAACTCGTCTTTGTAGATGCTGTCATACGCGGCCTTGAAATCTTTGAAAAGGTGGTGGTCGTCGGTTTGAAACTCATGCGTTTTTTCATTTGGTCGATAGTGGACTTCCCTGGTCTAAAGCCACACTGACATGAAACTTTCAAGTTGTTGACGAATGGCTTCAGGCGTTCAAAAGGGACGGCAGAGAAGATCTTGTACGCGATGTTAAGAAGACTGATTCCTCTCTAGTTGGTGCAGTCCAGACGATCCCTTTTTTGAGGATCGGGCAAACAATGCTGAGTTTCCATTCATCGGGCATGCTTTCCTCGACCAATATTTTGCAGATGAGCTGGTGCATACTCCTTACCAATTCATCGCCAGCCGCTTTGAATAGCTCGGCCATCAGCTCAAGCAGCTTTATTGGACTTAAGTTTAGATATCTTCACTTCGTCCAGATCGGGTGGACGGAATTGTTGGCCTACGAAGTCCAGGTCAAATTGTGCAATCTGCATGGCAGCGGAATTCGGTTCGTCATCGCCGTTATACAATTTGCAAGAATGATTTTTCCATATCCTCAGCACCACAAGTACAAAATAGAGGAAATTACAATTAAAAAGAAAATGGGAACACTTGAAATTCCTTGCGATTGCTTTTTTTAAAACCACAAATCCATCCTTTAATGTGCTTTTCAAATAAAGTTCTTGGATATATGTAGTTTTTGAAAAAAAATTTCAATTTAAAAAACTAGTATATGTATATTTTCAATTTAAAGTTTGAACATAATTTTTTTCAAAAACAGTAAAAACTTTAAAAATTAATTTGTCCTAAATTAATTTTTTTAATAACTTTAAAATTAATTTCAGAACAATGGAATAAAATAAAAAGCTCAGGACCTGCTCATAGTGGTCATGATTTTACAAGACGTTCAACAAAATGTGACCTAGGAAAGAAGCCTAGTGAAGATGATAAGCTTAAGTCAGAAAAGGACAAGCCAAGAACACACGAAAGAGATAAGCTGGAAAAGTAAGTAATGCTTCTTATTTATGAAAAGTCATGTTGATTTTTAAAGTGTAAACCTTTTATTAATCTTTTTATTAAAAATATATAATTGAATATTTTAAAGGCTCTCAAAACTAAAGGCTATTGTAGCTGATCCTCGAGCAAAGGAAATTGAAGTTAAAACAACAGCTGGAGTAATGAAATTTGAAGGAATCTCAAGAAAGTTTACTCGTAAATTATACGAGTGGGAGAAGGCTCGGGGCATTGGACCGGAATCATCAACCTTTGCCCTTTTGCATCCCGGTTACTGTCCCATTGATGTTGGAAAAATACCAAAAGAATGTAAAAAGAGTAAGGGTTTTTTTTAGGAAAAACGTATCTAAAATAATACATTAATTGCTTGTTTAGATGAAAATTCACCAACTTTGAGTAGATCGCTGTCACTTGATAGTGTTGCTCCCAATATCTCTCAACCAATGATATCACACCAAACTTCAAGTTTATCTTTAAATGATGTTAATGATTTAAATGAAGCTGAAAGTACGGATGCTGAACTAAGAGCTGATTGTGATTTAAAGCAGAGAGATTATCCATATGAGCCAGAAGCTGTAATGGTTGAAGTAGAAGATGATATTGTTGAGACAGCTTGTCCCTTAGTTGCTGTGTTGCCAATGGTGGAACACCAGACACCTGTTTATAAATACGCCGAGGTTACTTGCAGTGATTTTTGGTACTAGCATTCTTATTTTAATGAAGTCATTTTAAATGAATGCTAATATTTTTATTTCAGCAAATCGCGTAGTGTACAAAGCTTTGAATCTCATCATAGTAATGAAGGAGATAAGATAAAAACTTTAAATTATATAAATGATCTGTGGCTTCAGTTAGAAAGTAGAAATGAGTTTAGCGATGATAATTTGAGATACTTTCAAACTGTTTTTGCAACAATGCGAAGTTCATTTTCAGAATTCGAAAGTAATTTAAATAGCACTGGAGCTAAAATGTCTTTTATGAAGGCCAAGGAATTAGTCGAAGATTTGCTTAGAATCGTAAGTAATGTAAGGCCTAGTTCACACGACAATGTACCGCACAATTTTTTGTAGTTTAAATCTGTACAAATGAGGAGTGGCGTATATGCATTCAACCAACATAGAACCTTACACACGACGACGTTTGTACGTTTGCCGTTTGGATTTATACTGTAAAAAAACGCGCGGTGCATTGCCGTGTAGCCAAGCCTTACAGACGTCATTAAAATTATTTTTTTATATTTATTTTCTCCTTAACTCTGCAGAATAATTTATTGCTGCAAGATGAAGCTTGTTGCCAAGAACTAATCGACGAACGACATATGATATTTCGAAATAAACTTGATGACCTTCATAAGACCCTTAATGATGTCCGGCAGTTTATTGGTATGTATTTACACTCTTCTTACCTAGATTTAAAACAAAAATTTGGTCGAACATGAAACAGCTTTTGATCATGCATTAGAACAGCCAGACAATCAGACGTCACCGAAAAGCAAAATGTTGACAAAAATTATCACAAACAATACAGAAACTACTAAAGGTTACAGTAAACGTGAAATTTCCATTAGTTTCCTCGGAAGTTGCTTTGTGAGGGAGGACAAGTTTGCAAGTAACTTAAGTTACCTATTCTAGTGGGTGTTTTGGGGAGTTTTTGTTTCAGTAAACCTTAACAAATATTTTTAATAATAGAAAACGAGAAAAAAACTATCAATTTAAAACCGACCTTTTGTATTCATGTTTCAGAATCTGAAAAGAACAACGATCATTCTATACCAGACATTAATGTAACATACGATGAAGCCATAGACGATGATTGCTTCAGTGTATCTTCAACTTTAGCTAACACAGCTATGGCCTTAGCAGCTGCTGCCTTTTCAACAACAATAGATATGTCTGATGATATTGCAACACCAATTCCTGAAACTCCTGATTTGGAAGCTGTTAGAAAAGTTGGCAATCGTAACGGCAGTACGAAAAAGAAACTACGCCTCCGTAAAATGGGCTCAAGGCAGAATAGTAAAACAGAGAGTGATAGCACAGATGGTGAGTGTGGAAGTGTCATTGAAACTCCACGAAGAGTCAAACGAAAACCAAGTAGTCGTATAAAACAGCGATCTTTTGATGAAGACAGAAAGTCAGCCGAAGAAAACCGGTCGCAAGATGATCCCAATGCCGGTGAAGATATTGTGTATGTCTTGAAAGTGAAGCCAGGTCAACCGATTGAACAACAAGAAATCTGTCAAGAAAAAGGATCTAAGCTTTTGATATCACCTACCGAATCATGTGTTCAGCTGATACATAATCCACTTCCAGAAGTCAATTTAACAGCAACAAACAAATCAAATGTTTTTGTCAAGACCAAACGAAAAGTCTTTACCACAGTTGAGGAGCCTGGTTCAGCTGAGAAATTAACTGCTGTTGCAACTGAGTTAGCAGAAACTATTCAAAAGCCTGAGATAGTCGCAAGTGTGACACAACCTTCAGTTAATGAACCTCCACAAGACGATTACTCTAATAACTCTGTGAAGCCTTCAATTTCTCCGGGCATTCAAAACATGATAACCAAACTTTCAGAAAGTATGCCTTTGGAAAAGATCGTAAGCTCTTCAAATCGAAAGAGATCGGAAGCTTTTCGAAACGAACATAGCCATATTTATAAATCTGTAAGTGCAAGTAGCATTTTCGTTGATGTTCAAAATGATGTCCAGAAAAAACCCGAGGGGAATTTGACTGCCAAATCTTTGAGCTTCGCTAATCTTAAAAAGGGCTGGGAAAGCTACCAAACTACGCACCAAACATCATATCCCCTTAAGACTCGGATACCTCTGGCAAACGATAGCTTCAGATTGCTTAAGAGAAATACTCCAACAAGAGTTTCAAGAGAATCACAGAGTCCCAATCAAGTTACCGAGAGACGAGAGCATCTATTTCGAAAGAACAGATCTGGTAGTCCAGTGGTAAGACTAAGTACGAAAGGAAAGCGCATAGAATCTAAAATAGCTAAGTCCGTTACAACCCCGGAGGTACCAGGCTATCCCTTATCTCCAGATAAATCTGACAACACAATTCCTAGAATCACAAGGAAACTAGAAAACAAATCCCTTACTCCGACAGCAAAGAGCACAAGTTTCTTTCAAGAAACAGTTCCTGCACCATCCGTATCAGAGCCTTGCACACCTATGACCGAAATACTTGAGAAACCACGAACTCCCCTCTCTGAACGAGCTATAAGATTGCAGAAAGCCAAAGAAGAATTCCTTAAAAGTGGGGCTATGCCAAAACCCACTATGCGCCGAGAAGAAGTCGAAGGGCAGCGAACTCGGGAAAAAACCGAAAATAGGCGCAGCCACCAAAGTATGTGCAGCGATGTGAGTGCTAGTGGCTTAGGTGAAATGCTCTTCCTAAAAAGCATAAGTGTAGGTACACTCCCAGCTGATTCAGACTGTTCAGAGCAACATCCAGGCGAAGGTTACGATTCTTTACCACGTACTGTCAGTCGTTCGGCAAAGCTAACAAGTAAGTTGGGATTTGCAACTTTAGCATCGAAATTTCGAAAAGTAAAACTACGTAGAGGAAGTAAAGACAACACAACCCAACCACCCATTAAAGAGAATACCTTGTCAATTTTATGCAGACAAAGTCTATTTGTAGATCTTAATCCAGCCACACAACAGAATCTCATGAAATCACAAAGCTCACAGGCTGCCATTGGTGGGATGAGAGCTAAACTGGAATCATCTAATGCTGAATCAGATAATCTTAATAAATCAAAAAGCGAACATTTTTTCCCTCATAGAAAAAAAGAAAGTTGCGTTTAAATCAGTAAAAAAAAAAATAAACAAATAAAAAAAAAATAAACAAATAAAAAAATATAAAAATAAAAATTATAATTGTAAGGTTTGATATTGTAACTAATTTTTATTTTGATTATTGTGTAAATAATAAAGCCAAAGATATTTAAATTTGATTCATAATTTCATTTACAATTAAATCCGTTCAAAACTAAAAAATCGTATGCAAAGACGGGGGTCTTTTGCAGTAATTACCCCAATTACAGAATCCGAGGAATGAGCAGCGGAGGAAATGAGTCTCAATTGGATTCTGTAATCGAGGTTTAATATTAGGTTTGTTTGGTATCTTTTTTCAAAAAAAAAATGTGTAAAACCTGTCAAATTTTAAAAATAGGGGAAAATTTGATCAGAGTTGGGGAAATTTGAAAAAAAGTTAACAAACGCATTGAACCATGAACTGCACCACTTTTTGTAAGAAACGTCATTTTTGTGTATAAACAGCGCTTCCACCTTGCCATGATTTCAATAGATCTAATACACCTTTTTCGTAAAACAAAATTACACTTTTAAATTCCGGAAAAGAAAATTCTCATTCACCAAACTTCAATCCACTAATTTTTCAATTCTGTTCTTACGGCTTCCGGATATTGGCATGCTTTGATAACAATTTAAATTAAATTTAATTAATTTAAATATGCTATTTTTAATTTCTTTGGTTCCTCTTTTTCCAAAATAAAATTAAAAATTAGAAAATTTAATATACTGCATTTTTGTTTTGAAAAGCTATTTCGGAAAATTTGACGATAAGCGGCAATGCTGTGACAGAAACTGACCACCACGATTTTTGACAGTACTTGTAATACTTCCTGTACACAGAAATTTGTGTAGCAGGAACTCGCAAGTTTTCCAACGGAGGGGAAATTATTTGCTCTCTTTCGATGCAACTTTTTGGAGAATTTTTGAAAATTTTTGTGAGAGTTTGTGAAAATTTGCCAAAAATTTCACGTTAACAAACACAGCTATTGTCTTTTCACATTAGGAAGGGAACAGTGAAAATAGATCTCACTTCAATTATGCCAATTGGTCAACTTCGTAGACATTCAAACAGCATCAAGATCGTATTTATATTTATGTAGAATTAAACTACAAATACATAATCATATAAAAAACGGCAAACACGAATTTTGTGGTACAATTTACGCGTTCTACAGACGCCAAATATATCAATCAATATCAATTATATATCGTTTTAAATATTTTTTTCCACAGGAGCACAGAATGTAAAAAATTATTAAATAATTACAACACAAAAAGAATAAAAGAAAATTGTATAGTAAGTTTTTATGTGTCGTAACCTAAATGTGACGTTTTAGCTTTTTCCACCCACTAACCAATCAGTTTTCCAACACTGATTGGAAAGATTAGGCGTGTTTTATTATAATCGGGATCCGGATCTGGATTAACTTTTAACACGTCGTACAAAAACAATTTTGAAAATTTCCCACTTTTTTGTTTTTGTATTACGTGTTAAAGTTAATCCAGATCCAGATCCGGATCCCGATAGAAGATAATAAAACATGGCCATTATTGGCATGGACGTATTATATATGGACCGCTAGTTGCCAATCTGATGATGGTTTCGTCGACACTAGCCCTCAACACTAGGTGTGTTTTATTATCATCGGGATCCGGATCTGGATTAACTTTTAACACGTCGTACAAAAACAATTTTGAAAATTTCCCACTATTTTGTTTTTGTATTACGTGTAAAAATTAATCCAGATCCAGATCCGGATCCCGATAGAAGATAATAAAACACGGCCACTGCAACTAGTGGGATAATTTTGACGTTTGTATATCTGATTAGATTTCAAATTTTATAATGCTTAGGCCCAGTTCACATGGTAAAGCATAGCACTTTTTTCCCATTCGGTTTTTATCGAAAGCATATGTTCACACAATTCTTGTTGATTCGTTTAAAAATTGAACAGCTGCCAGTATACAATCGAATTAACTTCATATGAAGTAGATTTATTTAATTTTTGTGAATAATTGTTCATTGAAAGACTATACAACGTCATATGAATGGTTCTATGTTGAATCATGATGTTATCTCGAATAACAGAAATATCGAATACAAGAAATAAAAATAAGAGTATCGAATTCAAATATCTCGAACGCATGAAAATCTAGAGTTATAAAAATCACGAAAGACATAATCTAGAAAAAATCTCGAAAAATAAAAATAGATTTTTTACTTTTTTAAAAAGTTAAGTCTCTGATAACAACAATAACAATTCATTTAAATTAAATATTTTGGCGGAAATTTGGAAAAGTAATTAACAAATGAATAAAACAAATTAAAGATAGCGTTATTAGTATCAAAAATGAAAAAACAAACAAACAAGTCAAACAAAAAATAATGCTAAGTCTTCTACTTGGCTGATTTATTTCAGTAGTATATAGAATTTGTATTATAAAAAAACCTTCTAAAAATATTTTAACTGTTTTCTGTCTTCTTTTGATAGCAATAAATGATTTTTAATGTGATAAATAGTTATATAAGCATAATAAAACAATAATTTGGAAAGTTTTTGATGGAAAACAGTCATGATCTACAAAAATTCTCGATTCAGAATATTTTTTAGACTTTGTTTACTTTATCTCACTAACAACTGTGGATTTTTTTGTATTCTTCTTTGTTTTCAAGTTCATGACTTTTTTTGGGTTTCTGCTTTGCTCGTTTAATTCTGACATCCGTTGACCACTCCGAATTGTGGCTGCACAGCTTCATGCAGTTCCGCTAAAGTGCAGTTCCGTCGAGTGTGGTCTTACCTTAATTCTACATATATCTAGCACCTTTAATGCCATTATGGCAATGCTGTCACTGATAACAATGCAAAATGCCATAGATGTCGCACATTTTATATTGTATGAAACTGACATTAGATAATTGGAATGTCCAATGTCAGCGTTCAGTGAAAAAAGTAATAAGTAGCCCATATTGTGAAAATTAGGTTAGTTTTTCTCCACGCTAAGGACTGCTTTTTAACAATGGGTTCATTCTAGCGATTTTTTTTAACTAAATGTCACTTGCACCTACAATCAGTATTAATTTCTTAAATTTTTTGATGAGTAAATACGCAATCAAGGGCAAGGGCCTGTGACCGAAACCGTGTAACCGGCGCGAAAAACTTGCTATCCAAAATTTGTATGACAACCTTAATGTATAATTAATTTATGTCGTGGCTCAACTTTCCTTTACGACATCCCGAATTTTGATATGCGGATGGTCTCATTCGATAGATATTCACTAAAAAACACCAAATATCACAATTTTAGGGTGAGGAAACATTTATAAGTATTTTTAATTAATTTTTAAACTTTCAGTTTTTCCATACAAAATGCATGGAAAATAAATAAAGACTCAAATGTCATTGCATGCTAAGTACTGCCAGATGTACACTTTGATTTTGGGATGTTTTCTTTTAATCCATGTTTTTTAAATGCAAAAGAAACTGCATACACCAAACCTTGCCCCACCCCAAATCCTATAATGAGGCCAAGCAGGGGGGTTGCAGGGGGGCAGCATGCCCCCCCATACATACCTCGCTTTTTATACGCAGTAATGCTGTATGCAAGCACTGTATTTATATAAGCAAGTTTTAAATTTCCCGCAAAATTTCCCAACATAAAAACACAAGGGAAACAAAATACGTGTCTGGCAATACTAACAGACCATTTGACATTTCTTTGATTTGTTATTGAAATGGAGTATTATGTATTTTCATTAAACAAAAAGTTCTTAAATTAATTAAAAATACTTAAAAATGTTGCCTATCCTTAACATTGAGATATTTAGTGTTTTCTAGTGATAATCTATCCAATGAGGATATCTGCGTTTTCAAATTCCTTGTGTAAAAAGTGCAATTCGGTAACAAAAAACCCAATTTTCAAAAGTTTAAACATTTTTTAATTGCATTTAGGGGGGTTTCCTCACTTTAAGATTTGGAAAATTTTCTTTTGAGATACCTACCTACCCCTAAAAAAAAAATCAACTTCGAAATCGGGATGTCGTAAAGGAAAGTCGCCCCTATGTCGTGGTTATTCCAATGTTATATCGAAAAATAAAGTTTCTAGAGTCTTATGTCACAGTTTCTAAATAAGACAATAATGCTGTTAGAACTAAGAACTCCAGTTTCAAGGGCTGGAAGTACTAGTTATTTTAAATATTCAAAATATCAATTTAGTTTTTGCATATGCAGTTCTGAGAAAGTTTTTGAAAATCTTTCTAAGTTTTAATCACTCAAAAATTTGTTTTATTGTTTGTTATTATCTTGAATACAGGTTTTAATTTGATTGTAAAGTTCTACAAACTCCTTATCGAGTTCCTTGATTCCCTTGCAATTTTTTGCAGCAAACATTTCAACTTCTTCGACTCCATGACTAATGAATTTCTCTACAACAAGATTTGCTTCAGATGTATTAAGCTGTATTTCTGCTATTCGTGTCACCACACAAAGGGTGCCTGCAGCTAAATCGATTTTCTTCTGGGAGAAACATTCATCAGATATGTCCTCAATCTTACGTGGGGCATTCTTAATGACAGAAAGGGAATCCTTCATGGCTGCTAGTTTTTTATTAACAAGTTGCTTAACCTCCTGAGAGCACGAATCGTAGGTTTTAACAAGGTTTCTCATAAATTGAGCTAAAATAAATTCATGTTCCTTGATGCACTGATTTCCTTCAGCTTGAAAGGATTCTAGTTGTTGAGTGAAAGCATTGTTACTCTTCCATTGTTCAATTTTTTCTTTGATTGAATTGAAAGTTTGATTCATTCTTTGTGTAAGATCGTTGGCGAATATTTCGGTATGTTTGGCAGCTTCATCGAGCACAGAGTCAAGACCATCATAGACTGGACCATTTGGGTTGTGACTGGATTTGGATTGATAATGACTCTGAACTAAAACCTTTTTTGTTGAGAATATTTTATTATCAAGTCTTATTACGATTGTAATGCAGGTTAACTTACTAGAAGTGAGCAAATAATTGCACAAATACAGAATACTTTCATATTGAGCATCAAAGACTATGACTATATCGGTCGTAAATGGAATAAAACTTTAACAGAAATCAGTATTCGTACCTTTATATATACATAGGGACGGGCGTTTGTTTTGTTTAAATCAGAAACAGACACTTATTATTATCTCCCTAAACAAAAATAAAGAAAAAACATTTAAAATTCTTTGATTAAAAGCAGATAAAAGCGAATTGTTGTAAAACACGACTGATAAAAATTGATGTTTTTGGGTGTGATGATAGAAATAATTTAATTATGATCTTACATTAGCCTTAGTACCTGAAATACAACAATGTTTATGTGTTTTAAATTTTAATGATTGGCAAAGTTAGGTTGTCTTTCTATAACTGGTAACTTAAAATGCGTTCAGTGAATCATGAATGGCCTGAATGTCTACATTCAAATAATTTACAGAACATCGAAGCTATGAGATTGCACATTCTTAATTGATCAAAGTGCGTATAATATACAGGCCCGGCATATCATGTTCAGCCCGACTGGGGAGTTGGTATAAAATATAAAACAAAATTTAGATATTTCTTAAAAAACTAGTTTTTCTATAAGAAAGTTATGTATATGAAAATAACTTTACATTCAGCAAATATTTTCTGATATTTCAAAGGTTCCTGACGCCGACAGTATTTTTTTTTTAATTTTTAAATTTGGGACCACGTTCTGACCTAAATCGTGAAACGCCTGTTTGAAGTAGAACAAATAGGAAGTACCACTGAGTTTTGCATCTTAAAATCATTATAGTCATGAGACCCCGATACTTTGGCTGATACCGCAATGTCAAAACAGAAAGGCCGTGGAAAATAAGCATCCGTTGAGAGTAATCAGTATTCACAGTCTTCAGAAACTTAAATAACAGATAAGATTACTGCAGATATCCAGTGTGTGGTGAGATTTTTTTGGAAAAAAATATTAGGTTTAAATTTTAAATCGAAAATCGTAAATTCGTATTTCTATCCAACATTTATCATCACTGTACTTTTATTGCAAATGGTTTGTAAAGTGAATAACAATCTCGTGCCACGGTGTTTGTGATCGAATAACTCCAAAACGACTCGACCGATTTTGTTTTATTTGGTACCTACCTCCACCCCCTAATTTTTGTAAAGGGTTTTAATATTTCTGGTGGTGTTTTATTATGTATGACATTTTTATGTGACAGTTACAGAACGTGGGCACAGAGCAGCAAAATTGAAATCAGCTGTTGGCAAGAGTTGAATGTCAAATTGCTTTGCTTGTTCTTATGACAAAAAAGTTCTTCTGACATATGTATGTAGCAGTGGCGTGGCGTGAATAATTTAAAAAGAAGAACTAATAAAAGCTACCAATTTAAAAAATCTTTTTTTAGAAAAGTGTTAGAATAAGAACTTTTGGCAAAAACAAATATTTTTGTTTAATAAATATTTGTACAAATAAATGCAGTTTATTATTTGTTCGTTGTTTTAAGAACTTAAAAATTCAAGTTATGAGCTTATTACTGAAGCAACATTGATATTTTGAGCACAGCCACAAATAAGACGAGAACAGCCGTATCCGTTTCCATTGTCAATACACAAAAATACATGGTCATCTACAAAAAAACACTATCCAAGTGATCATCAAAAACTAATAAGACCAGACCATCATCGTTCACGTCATATTTTATTTGGATTGCATCCTTTTTTTTCTCCAGAAAATTGTTTTTAAGCTATCTGTGTTCAACACACACTAATCATTGGAACAAATAAGATGGTCTCCTTCGTTTTATTTAGAGAGAGAGAAGAGAAACAAAAAGAAAAGAAGATTCATTTGAAATTTAATGGGATTTTCCATTGGTAAATTCAGATTTCAATCCAAAAATTGATTTTTTCCGTTGCCAATGGAATACGATTTCAAATTGATTTTTTATTCCAATGTATTTGTGTAGTTTCATTTGTATTACATTATTCGTTACAATTTTCATCCCTTGGTCCACTTTTCGTATAGTAATATTAACTTCATGATCTTACTGATACAGACTGGGTAAATCTGCCGAAAAATTTTTGGTTTTTTTTTTTGGTAACAAAAATCGATCTTTATCTTCTTCTGATTTGTCAAAACACTGATTTTGACAGTAAGTCTTCCAATAGTGAAAAAAATCAATTTTTTGTATCGATAATAAATTTTTGGAAATTTGAATTTTTCGGCAGATTTACCTCTCTTTTACTAACACCATTACATACCAGAACAATTGACAGCCATCCGTTTGACAAGTCTGGATCGCCACAGTTTCACAGACACAAATTGTGCACCAATACAATAAAAACGAAAAATCAATCCGCAAACGTTTTCCATTCGTGACGAAAAAAAATCAATTTTCAGATCAAAATCTGAATTTACCAAAAGAAAACCCCATTAGATCTGCAAAATTGATTTTAAATCAAAAAAATTAAGTAAATTGATTCATTCTACCAATGGAAACCCCATTAGTTGAATTTTTTCAAAATAAAATGTTTCGGGAAAAAGGCATATGGTTCAACTCCAAAGTATTCATATAACTTGAGTTTTACTTGTCGGAATTTCAAGATTAAGGTCTTTAAATAACGGGAGAATAATAGACAATTAAAATTATTGTTGTTGTTAGTTAGTGTTGTTTGGTGGAAATTTCAAAAGGGATGACGTAAGGAATCGTGCTATATGGACGCCACGCCACTGGTAGGTGGGTATTCGCTTATTCACGTTGGTGTTGGAGAGCCTTCAAACCAGTTTCTGAAACATTTCAGACTGGACATAATACTAACGAAGCAACCTTGTGAACGGACAAAAATAATTAAGAAATCATCAAAATTCAATAATTGGTTCGGTTAAGGAGTCTAAGGATTTATCAAACGTTTTTTAAATGAAACCTGTCTGAAAGAACAAAAAAAAAAAAACGAAGCTCTTTTTAGAGAGTTATCAAAAGATGAGAGTATTTCAGAGTGGAAATGGTTGGTAGTGAAAAGCAGGTAAAATTGTAAATAAAGATGTTATTATTGTTGTCAGTCCTTTTTTGAAAGCAATGGCCGAGTGGAGAACTTCTAACCAGGAAAAAGTTTTATACTGACATTGACCCCGCTATACTAAACAAAACTTTTCCGACCCGAAATGAAAGGAAAATGTAACATTTCAATGGACTACATATTAGTAGAATTTGATAAACGTTGGTCCCAAACGCACAAAGTAGTTTGCTTAAAACTTTTACTGTTTGTCTAAGCCAGTGTCGTTCGAACTTTTTGAGTAAAAACATTCTGGCGACCCCCATCACTATTATACTGTTTGGCAACGTGAAATTTTCACAAAGTTTTGCAAATTTAGGTTTTTTTCTCTTATGGATTCTGAAGGCAAATTGTAAATTAGCCAGTTTATATTTCTGAGATCTCAGAGGATTCAGAGCGCTCAGAAATATAAACAGGATTCCTCCCAAAAATTTCTCACTTTTCCCCTTAAAAACTGAGACTGAAATTTTTTGGATTCGCTTGCTCAATTATTTTTTGTCGCAGTAAATTACATAAGAAGAAAAGGAAAAGAGAGTTGTTTTGACTTCTATGTGAGGAATAGTGTTTATATTTTATTCTCCTGCTCTGTCTAAAAATTGAGGAAAAATACTGAGCGCTCGCTCAAGAAATATAAACTGGCCAAATATTTGGAAGAAACTTCATGATAGCAATTCAAGCAATTCATTATGTCTGTTCGCGTACTTCCCAAAACTACGAGTTTTTACGAATTTAGCTCAAAGTTCTGTCAAAGTTCATATAAAAAAAATAAAATTCGTAGTTTTGGGAAGTACACGAACAGACATATTTTATGTGAAATTTCACTTATTCGCGATGAAGTTTTCACGAGTTGTCAAAAATGACAAAAAGAAATCACAGTAGGGCTCAGTTTAATTTTTTTTTACTTCATGTAACCACATCAGAATTGTCATTTAATTTTAATCAAACAATAAAGTGTAATGTAATGACCTGTCGTGAAATACTATTTCGAGTGAGGATAAAATTAATAAGTTTTTCAAGGAAAAATCGATAAAAAAATAGACTTTATGCTGACAATTGCCTTATATACGGTTCTGAAGTTTTGAATAATAAGCTTTGCGTTGAAGTATTATACAACTGAAAGTATTAAACCATCAAAGCTAAAGCAACATCTCTCAACTAAACATGTCAAAGAAGCTAATAAGCATTTGAAAACGAAAATGATTTAACAACCGAAATTTGAACATTTATTTAAAAATAAATAAATATAAACTCACCCGTCTCGTCAAAATGTTTTTGTTTGTTTTTATTTTTGTTAAGTTCAGGATTTGTCTTTTAATCTTACCACCTAGCCCTGAAAATTTCTTGGCAACCCCCTAAGGGGTCGCAACCCACAGTTTGAAAAACACTGATCTAAGCTATTACATGTTAAAAGCCAAAAGCTTGAAATATAGTCATCAAGATGTTTGATAATGTAAATAATGTAAACATGAGTTTTTCATTACCAAAATATACCACAACACATATTATTCATGTGATCTTTTCCGAAAAAAACTACAAATGCGATAGCAAAATATTTTTCAAGCTAAATAATACCTAAGCTTTTATCTAAGAACTGTGTTTTGTTGTTCTTATTTTTATCTTTCTATATCGATTCCCCTATATAAAAGGAAGAGTAAATTTAACGACTACAGTTCATTAATAATACTTAACAAAACTGAAAATGCAAATTAAAGCCTTGTTTTTTGTACTTTACGGCATTTTGTTCGTAAGTTTTACTTCTGTTTTTCAATAATAATTCTTAACTTTTTAATTATTTTTTTTTTAAGGTTAAAGCTACACCATTTCATCCTGATTCCGCTATTGATCTTTTGAAATTGAATGAAGTACAAGAACAACTTGATTTCAATTTAAAAAATGCTTCGTTGTCAACTTTAGTTCCTAATGAAACATTAGAAGTTACAAGGCCTGATGCAGAAAACATTCTCGTCATTCAAGAGATTATTGCTGAACCGGCCGTGAATTTTGAATCAGCTCCAATTGAGATTGAACATAATCATAATCATAGTCATGGACATGATAATGATCATGGTCACGGTCATGACAATAGTCATGGTCATGATAATAGTAATGGTCATGATCATGGACATGGACATGGTCACGATCATGGGCACGATGGTGATGAAGATATCTCGAGGAAAATGGGTCCAGTCGAATCAGGCCTTCGAAATGTTATTTCAGCATCAGGTATAGCCACTGAAGAACTTTTCATGGAAATGGCTGCAATGAAAACCGAAACATCAGAAATGATCAACACAAAAACCCAAATTTTGACATCGCATGCAATGAATGAAATTTTTAAGTCATTGTCAATTGCCGAAACTGAAATCAAGAAAAACCAAGAATGTGGCAGGCAGTTTGTTAGTTCTTTCAATGCTATTTTCGAACAAGTTGAGAGCAATCTCAATTACTGTATTAATAATTTAACAATAATTGGGGTAAATTACAACAATCAAAGTGCCCAGGTATTATTCTCAATCTCAAGATTTGCTGAAGAAATTCAAAATCTGCCAGAATCCTGTGAAATTGCTCAAAGTTTTGCAGTAGGAACATTCTGCACTGTCAATAATCTAGCTGAAGCAAACGACCGAGTTGTGATGAGTGTTAGGGATATGAAATATATCACCGCTGTTGCCAAGGAGAGTATTTCCAAAGCTACTTCATCGGCAGTTGCTTGTCATAAATATTTGGTTGAAGCTGTTCTGGGAAAGCTGCAAAAATTATTGAATGAAATCCATGACAAGTGTAATCAACAAACCATCAAACAAAATAATTAAATTTAAAATGGCAACCTTAACTGTCAATTTTTAGAGGGTTTGGTTTAGCTCAAAGATTTGTGATTATTTTTGTTTCAAAATAAAGAATAAGTTTGAAAAACTAGATTTTGGCTTCGCTCTTATAGTTTTTTCAATGGTACCAATTACCCTGAAGTTTATTTTTAATTTGTTATTCATATTTTATCATTTAAAGTCGAAGTAGCTTAAAAGAAAAACAAACGCTTTTTTTGAAAACTCCACTCTGCTCTGAACTAATATAAAAATATCGACAGTCACAGATTTACACTGGAATTAATTTTTAATTCAAATTATATTAAAAGGGTTCATACAATTTAAGTAGAAACTATGCAAAGGCTTAGAAAAAAAGTAAAAAAAAATTATCCAAATCGAACAAAGTGACATCTCTACAAGATGCTTACCAAAAGTAAAACCGAACTAGAGATAATTTTTTCTTTCAATAATTTGTTGTTGATTAATAAAATACCATGAATGCACCAAAGGAGCAGAAGCCAAAGGACTATTTTCCTCTTCCTTGCAATGAAACAACGCAACGGCTTGATTCCAAAACAACATATGTTGCAAGGATCTTGGTCGTCATCGTCATATGGTGTTACAGTTCTTGCTTCAAAAATATATAGATACAATTTTTTTCCTCTTCATTTGTATCCGTCGATTGATTACACTTTTCGAGAAGATTGCAATGAGGCTCCATAGTCCAATGAACAAAAACACTTTTTTTGGACATTTTTTGTTCGTTGTGTTTATTTGAATTTTAGACAGCACTTTGGAAGTGAATGGTTTTTGTGGAGAAAAACCAGATACCTATACATACCTACACTTATTAAGAGTACATAAAATTTGTGTTGGCATCTAGATAGAGAGAGAAAGAAAAAAATTTTCGATCTGAGGTTTGAGTGCCAACCATGAAACGGAACCGTTAAAAGTGAACAAAAAAAGGTTTCCTCCTTGATGTAGGATTCAGGAAGAAACAATCTGAATTGCTACAGTGGCACACGTGATACAAATGACGGCGTGTGCCAGATGGTGTGTACCTTTCTTAGGGAGGATAGACAAAAATTTAAATCATTTTGGGATCAAGATCAGGATCAGCGAAATGCCGAAACATTTTTAGCTAACATAATTTGAATTGATGGTGTTTTGCTTAACTTAAATGATGCTTCGAAGTCGAAGTTTATATCCAAAAGTGATCTTAAGTGACTAATAATGAATTTAACTCTAATCTTCTTGACCAAGCTCAAAATTAAATTTACATGTTGAAATTTTGATAATGGTCGTTAGGGAGAAATATGAAATTTTTTATTTCTAGAGGGTGAATTTGAATTTTCGTTTTAGCTCATAGGTATCTTCATATATAGGTACTACAGGAGAACAACTGAAGATGGGGTTCCAATCCCTGAGGATGGTTTTAGGGGGCAGCAAACGAAAGATGGGGGAGGAGTGTTCCCACTATGCCACTTCTCTTTTATCCAGGTGGCAGTAAGGTTGAATTTCTTATTGAACAGTTACTGCGACATATTCGTAGCTCAGACCTATACGTAGGTGTTTATCCGGCTCTCCACCCTTGGAACATGGTCTGGTCCTCCAGGTGCCTCAGGGTTACTTCCTACCACGGAAAAATAACCAGTTGCGAAACAACAACAAGCTTTGGATATGGATAGTTATAATGTTCACGACCCCATCAAAAAAAAAACAAGGAGAGAGAATTTCGGATCTGCACGTGGAATGGCCGGACCTTAAGCAGGCCACATGCATTACAGCTTTTCAGGAAGTACGATAGGGTGGAGAAGGCTTACGAAGGATGAAATCGTGTGACATCTACATTACTGAGATAACCAAGGAGCAGAGTCAACGGGTCTGTGATTGTGGCTTTGTGGTAAGGGGTTCAGAAATGTTAGAGAGAGTCTGGTCACAAACCGTATCAGAGCTAAATTTAAAAACATCACGTTGATCTGTGTCCATGCCCCAACGACAAAAAAAAAACTAAACCAAAGAAGAGTTCTATGATCTCCGCGAGAATACGTATTAAAGGCGTCCTAAGTACGACGTCCAGATTATTCTTGGTGACTTTAACGCCAAGATCAGAAAAGAGGGCATCTTTGATTCGATAGTCGAAGGACACAGTCTGCATTACAACACTTTCGGTAACGGACTCAGACTGACTGACGTTGCGGCGGGGCGAAATGTCATCATAGCAAGCACTCGATACCCAACAAATCGTCAACAATGTCATCATAGCAAGCACTCGATACCCAACAAATCGTCAACCAGATTGATCATGTTGCGATAGACGCCAGACATGCTTCCAGTATGCTGGATGGCTGAACGTTCCAAAGTGCCAACATAGACTCGGATCACTACTTGGTCTACAAATCCATGACGCCACAACGACGGACGAATACTGAGAACAAATGTTTCGTCGCAAGAGATCACCAGTACTTTTGCAGACCACGTTTCTCCTATTATCGCAGCAAGCCCACCGCCATCAGCATCAACTGCAGAGGAACAGGGAAAACACTGCCAAAATGACATGAGAGAGCAGCCCGGGAGTTCTAGGGGCAAAATAAAAAGAGAGCAACGCTGACTTCTCAGGAGGAAAGGCCAGAACGAAAGTCTGACGAGATGAAAGTGGGAATATGTTAAAAGTGCTAAGTACAACACTTTTTTAGACTGCTGAATGGCGAAGATGGCAAAATTTCCGCTAAAGACAGAACATTCCATTCAACTTGGACCATGATGGTCAAAACTACCGTCTACCTAAATGAAGTGCGGTTAGTGACAAGCGTAAAAGGCTGCTGATGCGGATGGCTTGCCAGCCGAGCCTTTTAAAGCAATGGACATGACTTGGTAGGGAGTATACTAGCTAGGACCAAGCTGGCTGGAGGTGTTTGTTGGATGAGGCAATAGTCCACCCAGGACTTTAAGCGCCATCTAAAGTAAAGTAAATAAGTAGTAGTTAATTCTGTGAAAAATTCAAGTTTCATTGGTTGACTAGTCAGAATCCACACTGGTACTTGCTGATTATAGTTTGGCAGAACGGCTTAAGACGCTCACGCAGTATATGCCTCGATAGTTCTTGTAGAAAGAATTAAAAGAATATTAATAGCCCAGGAATTTTGGTTGAGAGCTTTGTTTTCATGCTTTAAGCATTTTCTGAAATGTTCCTAAAATTTGGGGCGGGGGTTAATTTCTTAGGAGGAGTTAAAGGGGGTAAAATTCAGTATTTTCTTAATTTCTCGAAAACAATAAGTTTTGTTTGAAAAAATGTGAAGGTACAAAAGTTGTAGCTGATGTCATTCTACACAAAAAAGAGTAACATACTTTTTTCCATACAAGATATAGAAAACCATTATACAGTTATAAATAAATTGAAGAAAAAAAAAAACGGTTCTATTGGTTCAAAAAAACCAAACATAAGGAAAATGGGTGAAGAAGTGTGTGGTTCATCCTTGCTAAAGAGAAAAGCCTGTGAAAATTTCATCCAATTCATTACAAACCATTGTCCACCGGTATCTCCTTTCCAATCCTTTCCTATTTGCTTAACACTAACACTATGTTCAATCATTTTAAGGGTAGTCAAAGCCCCTTTATTACGCTGGTACGGCAAACAAAGCCAATTTCAGTTCACAGAAAATATATTTTTTTAAATCTGACTTTTTGAATGAATATATTCTATCCGACAATATTTCTTCAAGCATTTTTGGCTTACTCTTCAAGAACTTTGAGAACTCATGACATGACAAGCTTTATGTTGTACGAAACGTACAAAACATCTTTCAAAGTTGAAATACTCAACCAGCTTTTATCGATGTACCATATTTCCTTTATTAAAGAGAATACTCTCTCAACTGTGGCCGAAGTTCCTGAGAAACAGAGAATGTACTTGACAATTTTTAATACGAACTGTTTTGTTTTTCAAAATGATAAACAAATTCTACCCACCAATGGCCAGTAGCAACGGTGTTTTCTTCCCATGATTGAATCTTTTCAATAGTAATAAATTTTGTTAAAAATAGGTAAATTGGTTGAGAAGTTCAGTATAACACGAATTATAATCAATGGTTGCAATAACAACAGTTAACAACAAAACAAATCATAAGCAAGAGTAATGAGATGTCTATGATGTGTTCATAATGTTGATGCATATAAAGTTGCAACATAAAGAAAGAAATATTAAAGGATGTGCTTACACTATTCAGAGTTTTTCACAATTTTTTTTAAATTTCAGCAGACACACACATTTGATTTCGGCACACTTTTATGTTTAAAAATTGAAATTGCAGTTCCAAACGAACAAAAAATTTATATATGTATTTGATTAATAAACATTTTTTACAAATATCAAATGCTTCAGATAATCTTAACAAAAGATACATTTCAAGGGGATATGCCAGGTTCGTATATCAACTCTTTTGTTTTTAAAGTCCATGATGCTCTTCTTCTGTTTGGTTTATGAAGTGAAACTTCTCAAATCACGCCAAATAAAACAAACCAAAATGCAAACTTAAATAAAATGTCAGATTTCTTTCGTTTTTTTTTTACAATTTGATACTCAAGCTGATCTTCATTTTGAATAAAAACGCAAATATTAATATGGTTTCAAGTATAACTAACCCTCCCAGTTTTATTTCAACTCACAGAACACTAATATACAACGATTGAGGTATAACAGCTGAATTTCAACTTTATACCTGTATCAATCAATTCCCAAATTTACCTTCCAGATGCAATAAAAAAAATCCATGTGACATTTATTTGACAACTCAAAGATGGATCTTTCATCTGGTCGATTTCTGACATAAGTTCATGTTGATATTTTATTGATATGCTAATACAGAACCAAAAAGTTTCATTAGCTATGCAAATCATATTCGGCAGTGCGCCGAATCACCTGCAAGCTGCGCCTACCTTTTTGCTACTGTTGCATGCAAAAATACCATTATTTTCTGAAATTTCGTTCCTTAATAGAGCACAATACAGGTTGGATTGATTAGAACTTGATTCGTTTTAATGATAGTATGTCAGGAAGAATGATTTGTAAATTGCTTACAACATCTAACAAGCTTGTAAGAGCTTGGTCTGAAATAATCTTGTAAGCATATGTAAATAGATCAACTACTGTGCACATGAAAGATATCCAAATGATAGGAAGATATTCTTAGAAGAAGCGAACGTAGGTATATATTTTATCCATCTGAGGGGATTATTTTATGCTAAGCGCGTGGCGTCCACACTTCTTACAAAATCAACCAGATGGAGGCATAGATAACTCCGAAGAGAATATTTATAACCTTCAATGAACAATTATCAGACCTTCCTTATGGTGCGCACCAACTATACCTACATATATTCAGGATAACCTCTCTACCTTTCTTCCTCTTGAATGTTCAGGAATTGAATATTATTTCTTCAAGTTTTTTTTGTGTTTATGCCCTGCTCATTTTCTTCCTCTGACCATATGTTGTCCTTAAGGATTTTCTTGGCACGACCACACTTCTCCCTTGCTATATCCTTAAACATTAGTATCTACCAAAAAAAAAATTACAACAAAAGTGTAGGTGCCTATATAAAATACATTTTAAACGGTTAACCCATTTTCGAGTCATTGTTCAGAAAAAAAAACAAATTAAAAAAAATCAAGCAACAGCCGAATACACCGCTGCAATTAAATTCTTAATAAATAACTTTAAGTACCCAAACCTGATGGATACTAATTCCTTTTCGCAGGAATACAAATCAATTAATGCTTAAAATTCTTGCGTGGTGATGATAATATGTTTACCTTGCTGTGATGCTGAGTTTTTTTGTTGCTGTTTTTAAAATACGTAGCAACAGATTTTAGGTAAATTGATACTATTGGAGTTGAGCTTTATTAATGTCCCTTTACCGCACAAACAGCAGCAATTGCATGACATTTGCTTCAGATCTAGATAGAGTTACTAACTCAGTTGATTGATGTAAGTTTAATTAATAACTGTGGACATGCAATAATAATTTTTCTTTGCGATGATGGTATTTATTACTTTTTTTTTCCTCAATAATGTTTTATATGGAGTTGAAGATAATTGAATTAATGGCTATTCACGTAACTTCTTTGGGTTAAAAGATTTGTGTCCTGGCGAGAAGCGAAATATATGTAAATATATATGCATATGCTAACGTTAAAAAAATATATATGAGTTATTTTCGAAAATGATTTAATCTTTTGAATTGCCAAGTCACAACAAGGCAACAAGTACCATTTAAGCTGAGAACTACTTCTTTTATATTGTTGCTTCAATATAAAATAAAACAATTAACTTGGTTTTGACAAGAATTAAATTACTTTATTTTAATTAATTAAAAGAACGTGTGACTTGGTTGATACAATGTAACGGAATGAATCTTATATTATGTATACCTACATAAAAGGTGTATAATGTACATATGGTAAAAAGAGAGTAGCTGTCAAATGAATTCAATATACAACAGCTCTTCCCTCGTAATAAAATGTTGTATACATATTATAAAATAATTAAGATAATGAGTGCAAATAGATAAAATCTTAAATGCCAAACTTCAAAAATTTAAAAGTAAATGTTATACATAGTTAAATATAGTTGAGCAATAGAAAACCAATACAAAAACTTTAAATTGAATCATTTATAAAAGTTAAATTCTTCCAAAACCATAACGATCTGGAGCCTGACGTGTTCTTTCAGTACGTCTCAATGATGTGGAAGTTGTATTACTTTTGTTCAAATTACCTGAATCATCCGTAACTGTAGTGGGCTTGACAATTGATTCGGCTAGTTTTGGCATCACGACTGAGTCCGATGTAGTTGTTGAGGTGGAACTTTTGTTACAAGTTTCTTCTGGTTCTATTTCTTCGCCTATGTTGTCTCCTTCAATATCTGTTGGATCTTGCAATACTGGATCTTTTACAACGTTTTCTCCAATTTTTCTGATTTGGTCAACGTGTCTCTTCCATATCCGACCATCGTCTAATTGAATGTTATAATGTAACTTACCGATAATTTCTATCACTCGACCAAATTTCCACTTTTCTCCCGATAAATAATCACGCACTGCCACTCGCTTATTTAAAGCAAACTTCGGTGCTCCTAGATCTTTATGTTCTTCTTTCTTTAGTTCAATTGGCAGCATCAAATCAAGTTTTGATCTGATTTGACGCCCAAATATTATCATAGCTGGAGATTTACCTGTTTCTGTATGTATAGCTCGACGGTACGACATCAATATGTTGCTCAACGCCTTACCTATTTCACTACGATTACACTTTATCGCCTTCAATTTATTTTTCACTGTCTGAACGTACCTTTCCGCCTGGCCATTTGTCGCTGGATGGTAAGGTGCTCCTCGTTTATGATGTATTCCATTTTGTTTCATAAATTGTTGGAATTCTGATGACATGAATTGAGGCCCCCAGTCACTAACCAATGTATTTGGTAGTCCAAAAGTCGCAAATATCTCCCGACATTTCCGAATCGTGGTTTCAGCAGTAATGTTTGGAAGCATGTGCACTTCTGGCCACTTTGAAAAAGCGTCTACTAAAATGAAGAAATATTGACCCATAAATGGGCCAGCAAAATCCACATGTACTCGATCAAATGGTTTACATGGCATTTCCCAGCAGTGTGTTGGTTGTACTCCCTTAGCCTCGGGTCTTGTTGATTGACAGTTTGAGCAATTCATCACCATCGTCTCAATTTCTTTGTCCATATTATTCCACCAACAATATCCACGAGCCAGTGATTTCATCTTGGTCATCCCGAAGTGAGCAGAATGTAACTCGTTCAGCACTCGATTCCTCAAAGTGGGTGGAATGTAAACTCGTATATTTCTCATCAAACAGCCACGCTGTAATGCAAACTCAGTTTGTTCGACTCCAAAACGATCTCTCGATTCACATTCTCGGCCAAATTTTAATGCTTGTATCAAAGTTCGAACAGTTTCGTCTTTCAGGGTAGCCTCAGCTAATTCCACCACAGTCACCGGCAAGTTTTCAATTGCATTCACTTCCAGCTGGTCAACTTCCTCAACACTATTTGAAATTCGTTGGATTGGCAATCTAGACATAGCATCCGCATTTGCATTTTCTTTCGATCTCTTACAGCGTACTTCATAGTCGAAGGATTCCAAAAATATTGCATAGTGCTGCATACGTGTTGCGGACAAAGTTGGAAGCCCTTTAGTTGGTGAAAAGATTTGCGAAATCGGTTTGTTGTCTGTCACTAAAATGAACTTACGCCCACACACGTACTGATAAAATTTTCTGACTCCGAAGATAATGGCATAAGCTTCACGGTCAATTTGACTGTATCGCTGTTGGACTTCTGACAATGTTTGTGACGCGTATTGTATTGGACGTTCCAATCCGTCGGGATAAATGTGGCTCAAGACCGCCCCCACTCCATACGGACTCGCATCCGTTGCGAGAACCAACTGTAGCTTCGGATCATAATGTGCCAGCACCACCTCGGACTGCATTTGTCGCTTCTCTTCTAAAAATGAGTATTCACATTTGCTGCACCAGATAAATTTTGTTTCATTTTTGAGAAGATTATTTATGGGATACAAAATCGTACTCAAATTTTGTAAAAACCGACCGTAATAATTAACAAGTCCAATAAACGAACGTACTTCATCTCTGTTTTCAGGTTTTTTCATGTCTTCTATTGCTTCTATTTTTTTTTTCATCTTTTTAACTCCGTGACGATCGATGACATAACCACAATATTGTATCTGATCCTTCATGAATTCGGATTTGTCCAGGTTCACTCGCATATTATACCGATGTAACCGTCGTAAGACTTCATTCAACCGTCTCAAATGTATGGCATCATCAGGTGCTGTAATCTTGATATCGTCCAAGAAGACTTGAACTCCCTCTATGTCACTCAATACCTGTTCCATTAAACGTTGCCACTTTGCAGGTGCGGATGCAATTCCAAACATCATTCGCTTCGGTCTATACAATCCTTTGTGGGTGTTCAAGGTTATTAAGTCCCGGTCGTCCGGATGGATTTCCAATTGCAAATACGCCTTTGAAAGATCTATTTTTGTGAATTTTTTGCCTCCAGCCATTGAAGCAAATAATTCATCGATAGATGGTAAGGGGTACTCGTCGATAAATAGACTAGGATTCACCGTTACCTTGTAGTCACCGCAAATTCGAATTTTATTATTGCTTTTCCGTACGGCAACAATTGGCGTTGCCCATTCAATCGTTTCAACTCTCTCCAAAACATCCTCTTGGACCAATTTGTCCAATTCGTCTTCCACGGCTTTCATCAGCGGAAAAGGTACACGGCGAGCTTTGAAAAAAACTGGTTTCACATTCTTCTTAACATGCAATCGAGCTTGTAATTCGGTTATCTTTCCCGTTGTCCCGGAAAAAACTTTCTCGTATTTTTGCAGCAATTTGTTAACTTCTGCCTTAACGTTGAGTTTTATTGCTGGAGTTGTTTTTATCTGCATCACTTCGTTCAGCTGACCATCTAGAAGATTTTTCCAATCCAGGCGAATTTGTCGTAACCACTCACGTCCCAGCAGTGGATTTCGGTTCGATCGGGTAATGTACATTTTTAGACGTTTTGAATCACCACCTCCATTCGTCTTGACTAGAACCTGTACGCATCCCAGACATTCCAGTTTGTTGCCACAATAGCTGACCAGTTCAATATCGCTTTTCTCAACTCGAAGACTACCAAAATGCCTCTGGACATCCTTCAAGCCAACCACAGTCACGGGTGATCCGGTATCTATTTCAAAAGTAAAAGGAAAGTCATTAATAAACAGTTTACAAAGAACTTTGGAACGAAACGTTACCGTGGAAGTATCCCCGATTTGATGAATTTCTTCCAGGTGGGACAATTCGTCAAGCTGTACAGTCTCGTCCTCCTCTTCCAATTGATTCGTATTTCCAACATTCAACCTCTTTGATTTTAAACAAATTCTTTTCAGGTGTCCCTTTTGTCCACAGCGGTAACAGACTGCATCCACAAATCGACATTTATTCGCCATGTGACTAATGTCGCCACATCGATAACACTTTTTGGCATTTGATGGTGTTAATTTGGAAATTTTCTTTTGGGTTTTTTCCTTGACGAAATTGACTTCGGCCTCCTTCACCTTCTGAATTTCAGCACCACCACTCTCACTCTAATGTCAGAGTTTTCTTTTCCAAGCAGCGATTCTGGCTTCGTTGGTTACGTAACCCAAACACAAATTGATTACGCAATGCTGTGTCTAAATACGCTCCGAACTTGCACTTCGTTGATAATCTTCTTAATGCGATTACAAACTCATCCACTGTCTCGCTGTCTTTTTGTTTTCGCAAATGAAATCTATAATTCTCCATTATTTCATTCGGCTCCGGATCATAAAATGATGTCAACGTTGACACGATCTCTGCATATGTTTTCTCCGATGGTTTCACGGGTGAAAGTTTGTCGCACAATGTGTTGTATGCCTCGCCCCCCATATAATGTAGAATGAGATGGACCTTCTTATCTGCTACATTATCAAACAGAGCGATTGCTGTCTCGAATCTATCAACCCATCGTGTCCATTTAATATTTTGGGGATCGAATGATTCAATTGCAAAAGCCGTTTGTAAACTCTGTACCATCGTTGTTCTTTGCACCTGAGCAGCATGTTGCCCTTCATTTGGCATGATTCCGATCTGTGTACTTAACCAAGCAAATCTCAACACCTCGTGGTTTTTTTTTTTTTTTTTATGTAATGAACACGATTGCAATTTTGTTCTCAAACAATTTATTTTTTTTTTTTATTAACCGTCCTCGTCGCCAATTTTTATATTGTTGCTTCAATATAAAATAAAACAATTAACTTGGTTTTGACAAGAATTCAATTACTTTATTTTAATTAATTAAAAGAACGTGTGACTTGGTTGATACAATGTAACGGAATGAATCTTATATTATGTATACCTACATAAAAGGTGTATAATGTACATATGGTAAAAAGAGAGTAGCTGTCAAATGAATTCAATATACAACACTTCAGTTATGTTAGATTTTTCAAATATCTTAGGCTGAGCCTGAACCTAATTATTTTAGATCACAGCTATTAGAAAAGTTTTAGTCCAGTTTTCGGGATGCCATGAGCGGGTATATCCCACAAAAATACGCGATTTGATCTATATCTCCGAACTGTTATGGTTAAGGCCTACAAGGCAATTAAAAATAATATCACATTTGTAAAGACATTTTTCCCAACGCGTACTTAAGGGGTTTTGACTACCCTTCAAATGATTTAACGTTATGAAAATAAGGGCAGATTTGAAAGACAAAACGATGCACATTAGTTATGGAGTTATAAATATCAAAGTGAAAGGGAAAAATAGAGCTGGGTAAACCATTCCACATTCGTGCAGTTCGACGTTCGATTAAAAATCGAATCTCTGCACTTGTTTAAGTATGTTCGGAAATGGAATTAAGAGTAACTTATTATTCATTCCTGGGAAGTTTGAGTATTACAGTAGAATTGTTTTAGGATTATACCTTCGAAAAGCCCCAGAAAAATGTACAAATAAAATGCCAATATGCGGAACAATTCCAAGTGAATATTTTTAATGCAATCATCTTTATTTTTGTATAACGAATACACGTGTGTCAACAAACGAATCTGGAGTTCACTAGACCATTGTTTATAAAAATAGTATTCAAATAAGGACAGGCATGAAACATTAAATCGGCATCGATGGTCAAAAGATGCGAATGTTTTTACTACTCCTATTACCATCAGGTGTGGACTTTTTGAAAATTTGTATTAAAAAAAAATGTGATATTTGTAAGTATTTTATTTTTTTTTTTTTCAAAACACCTCCCGATATTTTGTCTGCATCCACCCCTGATCATCTAAAATTTAAAAAAATGTTATAGTTATGATTGTGTGCAGGGGCTCGACTATATTAGGCATAAGAAAATATACGCTTATTTCAAAATCATGTATACAATTTTATTATATAATTTAACATTTTTCAAATTTTGAAAAGTTTGATTTTAATTATTGGAATAAGCAAAACATTTGTTGAGCTTTTTTATTAAAGATTTTCGAAAAATTTTAACAGAAACAAACAAATAATTTGTTCACATAACTTTTTATTAAATTGTCTGAAGAATGGTGTAACCACGCCCGAAACGGTGCGTGAATATATATCGTTCTTTTAACTTTATAAATATATAGGGCTGGCCACAATACTTAACCTAATGGCACTTTTGTAAGTATCGTCTCGGTATCATCAAAGTTGAAAATTTCAGTATCGTTTCGGTATCGGTCTTGGTCTCGTATAACTCGGTCTCGGTGGTCTTGTGTAACAAAATCTCGTCTCGGTATCGGCATCGGTCTTGCCTGGCTTTGGTCTGGTCTGAGTTGCAAACCAGAATAAAACGCACGACTTGCTTAAATGTTCTCGATCTAGTAGTTGAGTTCGCTTGGTATTTTAAAGATTCAAGACAAAAATCATTACCATATATACAATTTTTTTAACTGAAGCTTTTTTTGTTAACTTAACAACTTTTTAAATGTCTGAGTAAAGTTCCAATAAGGAATTCGACAGAAAAATTTTTAGAGGGGTCATATGTTCACAGGAAAACAATGCACATAAGAGCTTAAAACAAATATTTTATGGATTTCACTAAAGTCACTTTCTCATTTAGGAGAACCAAGTCTTAAAATTGTATCCAAATCGTTGGTTTTAGCCAGCAAAAGTTGAATGGGCAGTGGGCAGTTGAATTTAAAATTATTACTTTAACCTTCTCCCTGCTAAAGCGAAAAGCTCTGAAAATGTCAACTAAATCATTAGAGCCTTTTCCGAGAAACCAATTTCAAAAATTGTTTGTTTGTAATAAATTAATAAAAATATTCAAAAATCTTTATTTTCTGCCGATACTACCGGGAGTATCGGTAATTTTCTGTCCAAAAAATACGGTATTGTTTGGTATCGTCTCGGTTTCGTTTCGGTTTCGGTTTCTGATACCGATACCGATACCGATACCAACCGATACCGAGACCTTTCTGGTATCGCGGCCAGCTTTATCTATATAAACAACTAGTAAAATCACTTAAAAAGGATGCCATTTGAAAACTTGAAAAATAGGAATTTATGCTAAAAAAGTTTAAATCTTTTTTCTTAAAAAAATATTTTTTTTTATGAAAAAATCTACGAACATACAAAAAATTTGGTATACGAATTTTGAGTATGTATTTATTATACATGATATATGAATTTTTTAAAACTAAGTTAATAAAAAAGTACACTATATGTATTTAATTTAATCCACTGATTTCTTATCAAAATTGTCTTAGTCGTTTTTTTAGATAAATAAGCTTTTCCTTAATGGTTGTACTAGTACCGTTAGTTTTGGAGCTACAAAAATTTCTATTTTCCCTCTGGAGAGCAACAAAATAACCTTAAGTTGAAAATTTGAAGAAAATCGCTTTAGTGGTTTAGGCTGTAGGTCGAGATTGAAACAGAATTTTTCAATCGACTTTTTTGGTGTTTTTGGTAATTTCATGTTTGATATTGTTATTTCTATATGTCTGTCATTCTGTGTGTCTGCCTGCCTGTTTGTCTGTCGGTCTGTCTGTTTGGCTACAGTCTAAACAACTGAATCGATTTTCTTAAAACTTGGTACAAAGTGGTTTTTATCTAACGACTCCACAACTTAAAGAAAAATAAATTTCGTTTGGTGAAAGCTACCTCTAGATGGGAAACCATTTTTCAAAAAAAATGGTTATTAAAGGTGTTTTCGACTTAGTTCAATTATTTTGATTTCAATAATTTTTTATATAGAAGCTTGTGAACAATGTAAATAGCTTATCCTACTAAAATTTTCTAAACAAATTTGTTTGGATTTTTTAAAAATGTTCAATTTTTTTTTGGAAAATAAAATATTATGAAAACTTAATGGTCGATTTTTATAAGACTCTGTATTTAATATTTTTTTACACTTTGTAAAGTACTTTAAAATAAAAGGTCACTTTTGTGATTTTTTTTTGTGTGGTTATTTAGGTGCAAAACCTGCATAAGGCTCAAAGGAGTGTGAGATTCTTACTACACTAAAACCACCTCCACTTCCCGATTGCAACTAAGTTGAAACTTATCTACCAATTTATTTTTAACGAAGTTAAGTAACGCGTTGCAGGTTACTTTCCGGTGAAAGTCCCTGCTTAATCCACGATTTTAAAGCGGTTTTCTGTGAAAAAATAACGGTACTTTCCATACAAATGCTAAAAAACCGTTAATTTTTTTTTTTTTTTAAAACGGCTCCTACAATTTTTATTAAACTTTTTTTTAATGCTAAAACTAGAGCGAAGTGCTACAAAAAAATATAAAAGCTTTTGCAACTATTAAACTATTACTTCTCAAAGAATGTTTTTTTTTTAATTTTGAATTTTTTCATTTTCGGCTTAACAAATTTAGATGAATTTTTGTATTAACCTACAAATTTCAAATAAGATTAAAAATAGTGCATACCAAAATTTACAAAAACAAATGTTAAGTGCTTATATCGTTGTCAGTTGATAACGGTGGTAAAATAGACAAAATCTTTGATTGCTCAGGCTTTCTTTGGTAACTTTCTGTCCAAGACCTTCATGTTGGGTGTCCTCCCTTAATGATAGCTTATTCTTGGACTTTTCCTCATTCATTTTAACGCCCATCTTCTTTGCTCCGTCTCAAAACTCAAGGCTATCATTACAAAGTCTAGTAAGTATAAAAAGTAAGTCTCAAAACTCAGGGCTATCATTACAAAGTCAAGTAAGTATAAGATAAATAATTGCCAAAATTAAAACGAAAAACTGAAACCGAAACCGATATGGTGTCCGTCGCTGCCACAAGAGGACTGAAGCTCTGTTTAGATCCACGGGTACTTTCTTATAATTCATCATTTTCTTTAGTTTCAATTGAATAAATAAAATTTTCCCCATCCAGATCAAAAAAATCAAAAGAATAGGTCAAACAAATTGCTTTTTTAATGCAAATTATTTTATTTTGAAAATATTCTGATTGAATTCCTTTTGTTATACTTTTGATTAAGTAGATTATATGGGCTATAAAAACAAAAATTCCACAACTATTATCCTTTTATTGTATAACCCTTAAAATATATTCTTTTCAAAATATCATAATATGTTAAATTAATAAAAAAAAAAACAACTAAAGAATTAAGCAATAAAATTAGTCGTGGTTAAATGCATTTCACACCACACAGGATCGAATGTTTTTTTGAGAGAAACTATTCGATATCAAATGAAGTAATGAATCTTTCCTTAAAATAATATCGTCCTTTTGTGTTTTACCTGACAGAGTGTGTTATTGTTCGATGTCCTAGAACAAAACCTAAAAGAACACACAATGTGAGAAGATACACTCGACTCTGCAGCGAAGACTTCAAGAGCTGACCATTGCCAATGACCACCAACATTAATGTTGACAGGCGTAACACGCCCCTGCCATAATAAACAAGGGTCACTATATCAATCGAAATGGTGTGGATACTTTTGTGTGGGCAAAAATTCATTGCCATGCGCACAAAAGGATCCTTAAGGAGTTTCACTAATCGGGAATTTATACTATATCTAATACTTCGTGGATACCACCACCGACGACGCGGTAAATAGGACAAAAGGAAGCGCCTTTCATAACTCTGATTCAATGATCATGACTCAAACTAGAAAAAGCAATATCCTTCAACATTAGAAACATTAAATTTAAGAATTTATTAATAGACAAAAACTCCCCGTGGGGATTGATTGGTATCCTTTTTAAGAATGCCGATTCGATTTTGATGAAAACCTATCAGTGCATCGTGTGTACCTACACATACAATTTCAATCCTACTGTGCGTCCCTATATAATCCCTGATGCATAAGAAGAGGTTAATAGTGCGAAAAATCACCAAAGATATTCGAAACCGAGACGAGGTAATTTGCGATTTTAATTAACTGCATAATTGACTCATTACGCCAGCACCATTACAATGTATGATTTTTTTTTTCTCACTTAATGTGGTTGCGATGTGTGCCCGAGATGTCACCTCAAGGACTTAAATTGGGAATTTTTCACACGAATTTTTCAGCCAAAAACTGTGTGCCACTACTTGAGAGGAGAGACTTTGTCGTCACACAGCCAAGTTATGAAGTCAGCCACCATCACAAAGGGACAAAGAGACAACCATCACATCGATGGATGCCTCTGGGACAGTGTTTTTTGGTTTAATTTTTTTTTTGGTGGCGGTTGACTTCTTGGTGGCTGATGGTTGGCCGTTGGTGCCCAATTACGACCAAATGAGGTGGAAAATTGTATCAAATGACTTAATCGAGATTGGCAGACAAAATTTTTACAAGTAGATGACTTGCGTGTGGCAATTGCTTTTGAAGAGATTTGATTTTTGACTTGAGTTCAGAGACAGTGTCCAACCAAAAAAAAAAAGAAAAAAACAAGAAAGAATCTTGGACCCAAATAAGCTTCAGATTTATGTTGACAGTTTTTGTTTCATTTTATTCGCAGCACGAAAAAAAAAGAACATATTATATACCGTCACCGTTTTCGGTATTAATTCGGGTGTCAAATTTTAATTTAACGCACAGTTTAATTAAGGAGCGACAAAAAAATTGTCTGGTAGTAAACGGTTTCTACATGCACACTTTATTTAATAGTGTAAGTGATGAAGAATAATATCGTAACTGGGCTACTAATGATCTTCAAAATAATTGTGCACTAAGGATTTATTTTTAATTTGTAAAGTTCATGACGTCAAAGCAGAATATCTATTGTAAATGCGTTAACTGCTGTGTTGATATTCATACTGACATAAATTTTAGTGCTAGGTAAAGTTTGCTTTCTTTGAGCATGCAGTTTCACTCCCAATAAAGATATGCAAATGCCACACCCGACGCCAGACTACTCAGCAGTAAGTACACAGACTGCATTCCAAAAATTGTCACAGCTGAATTTTTGGCTACATAAACGAAGATTTTGTTGACTTTTATGTAAATCTCAAATGTCTTAGACTTTTTAGAGAGGCAGGTCTTATATCCCCGTAGTGGGCTACTGGCATCGTATTATCTGGCCTCTGTTTAACAAGGACCTGGCCCTTTTGGTTCAAGGGTTATGTTGTCAGCCTAACTTCCCAACCACGAGAAAAAATTTGGTTATAAAGAGACATGAGGAGCCTTGGATAATGATAACTCTCAAATAGCAACAAGACTACTTGAAACCCCAGGTGCAACTCAAAAACTTTTGAGTCTGTCCTCACGCAGTATAAGACAGACATTACCGAAATCTAGAAGATGCGATAGATTGGATCAGGTGTGATGAAAGAAAATATTGCGACATTTATTACAGCAGTGATTCGCTGTGGGAAATCGGCTAAGAAGCAAAGTTATCTACTTGAAAACCATAAGTGATAAGTATGATCCGCACCAAAACCACTTTCCAAAACATAAGCCTTATATCTTCAGATACGCTCACAATAATAAGTTTTATGGCCTCCATCAAACGTTGACTATGACCATTTCCTTGTTGCGGCAAGGTTAAGAGCTTAACTGTCAAATAAAAAAAACAACGAACCGACCTAAAGAAGAAAATTAACGTTTTTCGCCTTAGCATATCTGAAGTCGCTTGAGCATACAGCTAGCATCTGAGCGAGATGCTCTCTATTGTGCATTTACTTGTCACAGACGCCAACACTTAGTGATCCGAGTATCGCCATATCAGCAAAAACACAGTTGAAACCACAATAGACTAAGGTTGCAACCACCCCCGGTGATGAATTTGTACAGTAGGAAAGGTGACAGAAGGTGCTCATGTAAATATGCTGCAGCAGGAAATAAGAGCAGTGAGAGAAGTAGTATCGAGTTAGTAGAAGATAGGAGAAGAGAAGAAGACCCTACGTAGAAAGAAGAACTCTGTGAAAGTAAGTAAGAAATCAAATCAAAGCCGCATATGATAGCATTCATTATCAGGAGCTCTATATGACGATGGTGGAACTTGTGATCTCAGGAAAATTGATCCAGTTGTGTCCCGTGATATAAAGAAATATGCTAAGCAATGTGCAACTAGGAAAAAGCTCTTCCGAACCGTTCCAAACATGCAAAGGGTTTTGGCCAATAGCGCGCAGGGCAGGCGGTAATTATTAAGGCGCTATTTTCAATAGATCTGTCCAAGTTCTGGGTTTGCCAATGTTATCGAAATCATCGACCGACCAACTCAACTGTTGTGTATGTAAGAAAGAAATAGCAAATTTTATATTCAATAAATGAAGGAGAGACTTCCCAGATGCAATTTGCCACTTGTTAGGCAAGTGACAGCTACGAGAAAGCTCTGTTTGTTTACAATATTTCATGGGTATCCAACATCAATAAACAATGAAAAACATCTAAGTAGTAAAGGAGTCCATCTTCTGCGGAGTAAGCATTAACTGCCTGACCAGAATAGAGTGCTGCAACTGGAACTGCAGCTGCAACTGGAATAGCTGTCAAAATATATCGAACTTGATTCTTTTACGCACTCACAAGCTGTAAAGCAAGCTTTCTTACATTTTTGTTGTTTAAAGTCAGCTGTGTGAATTTAATTCAACACAAGATAAAATTAAAACAAAAATAAAATGAAAAATGATGAAATGGAAGTTAAATTACTAAACGTTTTTATCAGATATTAAAAAGAATTTGAAACTCTTTTCATAATTTTGAAAAGTCAAAAAGTTAAAAACTGCAGCTACGTCGTGTTCTGTTCGTATCATTGGATTTGTGCGTATTCAGCATTTGACAGCTATTCAAGTTGCAGCTCCGTCTCGATTCTGTTCGGGCTATTATCCCACAAATGACTTCTAAGTGGTGACAAGTTTGACAAAGAATTACCCTAGCACACCCGTACTTCTTCGGTTTGGTGCGACAGGTGGGATCAAAACCCCTCACACGAAAGGCGAAGTACACGCACTATAAATCCCTTATACTCCCAGTCCTGGCTTTATGGCGCTGAGTGCTGGGCGTTAAGCAAAACGGATGAGTTGATACTGAGCTCCTTCGAAAAAATCGCGGATGTCAGGTAGCTCGTTCTAGATGACTGGAAACAGCGTGCTCGGGATTGTAGACAATGGAAAGCTGCCGTGTCTCAGGCTGTGGATTTTGAGCCGGATAAGGAAGTAGTATTCAAATTTAATTGTTTTCTTAATTTTTCCTACAAAGTCTAAAATCACCCCTCTCCGGAGCACAAAATAAAATCTGGTAAGTTGGGTGTCCGCCAGGAAGGGATACTGCTTTGTTTTGTCGCCATTATGGTAAACATTAGTCTTGTCAGTTCATATTTGGCAGTTGAAGTAGACTCGTGGCAAATTTATTATGGAAAAATATTCGATTATTCAATAATTTTATTAAAATCGATCGATTACTGTGACGATGAGAAAGTTACATGAAATTTTTGGGAGAAACAACGTGCTCTTTCGAAGAAAGAGGATCTGTAGGTGATAGGCCCAAGCATGGACCACAACGTACTGCAAGATCGGCTGAGAACATTACTGCTGCTCAGGAAAGTGTTTAAAACAATTCGACGCCGTGCTCAGGTAACTTTGAATAAGGAGCGATATCGTGATATGATTGAAAGCTTTTTAATTCCACAACTGCATTATTTGGGCTTGATTAACATGTGGTATCAACAAGGCGGTGCCACATCGCATACAGCCAGGATTACAATGGAATTACTGAGAGACAAACAAAGTATAGTATACCTTCCGGCGGACACCCTGTATATAATAAGTCATAGGTGATCGTGTTAACGTTAACGCGAAAACGATTGATTTTTTTTAAACTTCGTGACTTTAGGGCAAGGGCAAGCTGCAACGTTAGAGGCATCAGTCTTCTTAACAAAGACTGCAGGCATAATCTTTATAGATACACCGATGATATTAACATAATTGAAAGAAGAAAGAAAGGTGGTACTTTTGTGTGCATTGACAAGGAAGGGAAATATATGGTTTAAGTAGTCAATGAGGCCAAGACCAAATATATTATGTAATTGAAAAGATATACCTACTAAAGATCTATTCTTTTAAAACGAATTTTAAGTTTTTCGAACTCTACAGGGTTTAGTTACCTTTTAATTCAAAATTATATTCAGGCAAAGTATAATGTCACGCTTTTTCAACCTAGAGGCAATTCAACTGACCACAAAGTGTATGCACACACAAAGAATGATTTGTTCCTTAATTCTTATAATTCACCGCGTGTTCATATATAACAACCTAATTTAAGTGGTAAGCTTACAATTTGACATTTGCCACATTTATCCCGGGGCCAGAATGATCAGCCTCTATTTTTTTAATACAGATGCAAATTCAGATGCTTTTGCCAAGAGCATAAGGGACAATGTGCGTTGTGGTAATCCTTGCGGTATATTTTTTTTTCTTGATTCTATATATAATGCTCAAGATCAATGACGTTGTCGTTGCCAGTTTTGCGTGCACCTGTGTGCAGGTGCCAATTTACTCTGGCCACCTAGATCAGTGAAGCCCCAGGAACACAACAAAATCTGTTCTGATCCCCCAATGTCTCCTTCTCAGATTTGTTTTTTTACAAGATCACATCTATACCGGTGGCGATGATGATGGTGCTCCCTTTAGCACCCGAGGGTAAAAAATGGATCCGCACAAAGGGTCGCCAGAGTGCAGTTGTGTTTCGGTATACCCTTTCGTTATGCACATCCGCATCATGGTAATGGGCTGCTGCCAACTATGTTGCTGCTGCTTATGCTTTTGTGTAGTGATCAAATATAATGTGCCTAATTTGCACGTCATTAATTTTTCCAGAACTTGATTAGATAATCTTGTATCTGGAGGATATATCTTGTTAGCTCCTTCGATATGCATGTCGGCCGCCTTTCGTCTGCTTAAAAAAAAAAAAAAAACTCCAATGGACTTGTCGTATGTTCCTGGGGCTATATTTCATACCTACATGCACATATGAATATTTGGTCGGCGATCTCAGATGTTTTATGGTCCTCTCTTCAGATCAAGTTCTAATTTGTCAAATGAGCGTTCTGATCCTTTTAATTAAATAATTTTGCCGCCTTATATTTTTAAGGACCACCAACATACATAGTTTTGCAAGAGTTATCTCAGAATGCTCCTGAGAATGGCTTGAACAGAACAGTGTGAAGATCATTAAAAAAGGTGAAGAGTTTTGATTTTATGAGAGATTGATACTTCTCACTGAATAATTTATTGATGGTGCAGACAAACTAGAGCTTATTTTACTTGTCAACAATTCAATTCAATTCAATTAACAACCAACAAGATAAGATTATTTTCTTCTATAGTTTTGGCAAAAGATATATTTAAATTGCTAATGAGAACAAATTACTTATATCTTATCTGCATCCATAGCAAATATCGATAGATCGTTTCAATCTATAAGTTTTTCTTAAGGACCGCATCACAATCCAATTATACCCACCAGTAAGGTCGGTTTCCTCTGTTGAAGTTAATTACCTTAAAACAAACAAATCGTACCGATAATATATAGTGGAACGAAATATTTACTACTTCCTCATTCTTCCTGCATGTTCTTTCATATCTGAAAGATCACCCTATAGGAAGTGTAGGAGGTGTACAAATGGACATTCGTCATTTCGAATCACTTCTTACTCACGGTGTGGTATGCTTCCATTGTACCAAGCCGATTTTATGTATACGAGAAAGAAGGACCTCACACGATAAACTCGCAGTGATGACTTAATTGTTTCGAAGGCGTTACCCAATGATTTGGTGTCGCTAATTACAGGGCCAAATTTGCTCTTCGTGTGAGTTGAGAGTTACTAATTGCACAGCATTATATCTACAGATTCGTCAATTCATGACTTTCAAGTAAAATAATGTACCAAAGGCAAAAAGGATGGTTAAAGGTCAAAAGGATGAAAGGATGCCAAACAAAAAATGAAAATACAAGGGAAGAAGAAAAAAATAACAAACTTCCCACAGATTTGTTAATAAGAAAAAGTCTCACGATTCCTGATTCAGAAGAAAGCCAATTTTGTAGAGGAAATTAAATGCAGTTGTATCAGATAATGTGATCGCATCATCATTTACTGTCTGGGTGCGAATTCAAAGAGGTAAAATAAAAAAAAAAAAAACAAAAATCACGTGAACTGATAATATTTTTTTTTTTTAAGTCGATTACCTATTTTTGGTGGATTAATAGTATTTTACTTTTTAATGTTTGTAAAATTTATAGAAATATAAGCTCTGCGTCACTTTTTTGAGGCCATCACTGTTTTCACAAACGTTTTTTCATGATAAATACCTGTAGCCCTGTAGGTAACCAATATGTTTCCTTTAAATATTTGATAAACATACATATTTTCCAATTAAAAACCGATAAGTTTTAAGATTGAGCTAAGAAAATTCGTCCGAATTATGCAAATATTGATGTAGGTACAGCAAAAAAAAGGATTATTCAAAATGACGACTCTTGATTTAGGCCACCTAAAGAATATTTTAAAAAAGTAACAAAATTACCGAACTATGAGCTTTTTTATTTTTAACATTTATTTAGGTATTATGTCTTATGTCCAGTTAGTTTGTACTCCATTCCTGCCAACAACACGCACACAGGAATTGTTAAGAATTGTAAGTCACTAGGCCCTGGTTCTCCATGAGCTGTTGTGCCACCAATTTTATTTTTTTATTTTTTATTTGAGATCAAAAAGGGTCTTAGTGAGCAAAATTTGGGGGTAGTTTTGATTTTGCCCCTCTTTCATGTTTTCGGGAGTGTTGTATCCTAATCTGAGGCTTGCAACAATATGGAAAAAAAATGCAAAAAACTATGCAAAAATGCATTTTTTAGGAGTTTTTCACTAATGACCCGAAAATACCCATAATTCGAAAATTACATCAAAGTATCATTGAAAGAATACACAATTTCCAATAAATCTATTTTTTAGGTTTTTTTCTGCAACAATCCATTTGGACACAAGCGCCAGTTGAAAATTAATGTATTTTTACTTTTTTAAAAAATCAAAAGCACTAAAAACAAATATGTAACTAAATATAAATACTTATACAGGGTGTCCTGGAAATATTGGATAGTAAGATATAATTAATCAAATTTAACACTTGTTGGTGCATTTTCTTTATTAATTTTTTTTTAATATTTTAGTACAAAAATGATAAAATATTTATTTCCTCCAAAGTTTGACTTTCTCTTAAGCCAAAAAAATGTATGAGAACATAGGTGGCCAATGACATAAATGGCTGTCTATTTAAAATCGTACAACACGTTTTGAAGTCAACAACAATAACCAGTGCCAGCCAAAATTGGCTATCACTCTTCCGAAGTAGCTTTTTACGATTTTTCAAATTAAAACTAAGTAACAGTGAACAGCAAATTAATGGGCTTTTAAAAGAACCATTGGCAAATATTGAATGGTTAGGTATTTCCGCTTGATTGAAGCCAATATTAGGTTTATTTGGTACGTAAAATGTTTGCAAAACCCATGGGAAAAACCAAGTTTTGGACCACTCAGTGAAAATTTAATTTAAAAAACATGCATATTCATTTGACTACCTGCTCAAGCCTCGGGTCGGTTTAAATTTGCCAGCTGTGCAGGCAAATTCAAAATCCACACAATTTGCACAGTAAAAATACAATATGACTAGACTATAATGAGTATGCCCACTGTTTTTGTGTAATATGAACTTCAAGATGGTTGGAATTTAACTCAGTTTATTTTTAAATCAAGCAAACTGTTGCTCCATCAGACATCTCAAATTTTAGATAGCTTCAATTTGAGGGTTTTATCCTCAAACAATCTACAAGTCTCATAAGTTTTTCAGTATAGCCAGGTCCGAACGTTTTTGATGAGCTGAATCCAGATTTAAGCTACCCTGGCTATGTTTATAGAGGTGTTTTCTTGTTGGAAATTCCAAAGAACAGAGTTAATAATAGTTGTCACATTTGAAAACGGCAATTCCAGACATTTAAAAGTATAACCGTTGGTTGTGGAAGTTATAAAACTTCCTTAATCAAGAACGGATACAGACTTTTGCCCAGGGGGGGTTACTTTTTTGAAGATTTATTTTACTTTTGCACACAAAAGTATTTTTCTTACTGCAAATATAGCTTTAGAACAGTTTTATTTGCCCTTAAAACCTTAACCCTTTATACAATTTACTTTACAAGACCTATTTCCTCTTTTGTCTCGCAGAACAAAGCTCCCCAAATAAAAGTAAGTGGAAAAGCGTAAACAACTACAGTTTACACCCTTCGGAGATCAAAATGAAATGCGCTAGTTTTGCGATCAAATATAGGCCACTATCAGAAATCGCTTATGTTCACTCGAGGCTTACAGTTTCTTCATAATGCAAGCAACTAAAAGTTGATTGCAACTTATTTGTCTAGTGGTTGCTAGGCAACTAAAAGTTGATGTCACGTGGGGTAGCTATTGACGAAATATTTATGCCATCCAATGATCCAATTGGTCAGTTATATTAGTCCAAAACGATATTTTATAAATTGGGCAGCATTAGAAAATTTGCGATTTTTGGCACCTTATTTGTGGGATGTTTGTAAAAACTGTATACCAAAAGGCCGGACGTGGTACCACAAATTTAAAATATCAAACCTTCATTAATTCTTAAATCTTGAAAAATATCGCAAATAATTAAACCGATGAGTCCGAGTCAATCGTCTCGGGCTTATCTGGATAGACAAGCGATTTCACATAACCCCACAAGAAATGACTCCACAAAAAATAACCCCACGACGCGAGATAATGCGCTCATCAAAAAATTCCTTCAATAAATTGATTGTTTCGCGATGCGTTGCGCGAACCGAACCATTGTTTTGGTAATAAATTTGCTCGATTTGCAACCATTGCTCAGGAGTAAGTTTATTCACTATGAAATAGCAAACCAAACTGAGCATAAATCAAGTGACAACTATCGAAAAGACCAACTCCGAAAAAAGTATTGACAGATTGAAGACCACACGTCTTAAGAAACCTTTTATTTTTGAAAAGAGTGTCTTAGGTACCATCATTGAAAATTTTAATTATTGATTTTGATACTTTTAGAAAACAAAATCATTTATTATTTTGATGGACAAATAAAGCTAAGAACTTCGTTAGTATTTCTGGTCAAAAAAATTTTTAAATAGGTTCAACATAAAAAGACTTCTTATTTCAATGATTGAACTACCTTACCAATGATCCTTGAAATCTTAGAAATCATTTTTTGTGGAAAGTTGGGCTTATTTAAATTTTGACCAGAAATATTGATTAAGTCTTGAGTTTTATTTGTTCATCACAATAACAAATGATTTTGCTTTCTTAATGTCTTAAAATCAATCATTTGAATTTTCAATGACGAGTTTCAATGAAAGCTATAACTGGTGCTTTAGTGATCTTTTTCCTAGTCCTTTTTAATTGTTGACGTTATTCCTCTTAATAGAAATCTTATAGGTACTACTTTTAACTACAGAGTACAGACCGATCTCTCTCTTACCTGAACTAATCTTTGAAGTGGACTTTTTATTGATTTAACTAAAGCATTTTATTTTGTTCATCACCGTATTTTTTAGATACCTAAACTATACAAACCAAGAATACGTGGTTTTATTTATGATTGGCTAGACTCTTACTCTCATATGGCCGTTCAGACTCAGCAAAAAAAGTTGAAGATCCCTTCCATTCCTGTCAACAACACGTACACAGGAATGGTTGAGAGTTGTAAGTCACTAGGCCCTGGCCCTCCACAACTGCTGTACTACCAATTTTTATTTTTAGCCTCTTATTTATCAAACCTTCAACAAATAGTCAAAACAGTTACATAGTTACACAGTTACTCTGTTACATAAAAACTGGCGATCCTCTTTTGGGTCCAAAACTTTTCCCGATTTTTATCATTTCCATTTTTGATTAAAGTCTTGATGGTAAGCCCAAAGATTTTGCTGATAGTCTTGCTTTCTCTTATGTCTGTAAATCCCCTTCTCGACCTTATTCTTTATTGCAATGATAATATTGATATTTCAAGACGTAGTTTTGCTTTTTATAACATGGTTCTGAGAATTAATACGAAAGCAATATATGTACTTCAGTTGGATAGTTTATTTTATCCTGTTTAATTATAATATTTTGTATCATTCTTCTTGGACTAAAGGTCGCAAAACTTTAAATTGAATTTATATTCAAAAGTCCACTAAAAACTAAAATAATATATTTTCTATTATTTACGTTTTTATTCTTCATTCTTCATTCTTCTTAGTGTAGAAAATTTTAGTTTCAAGAAAATACGGGTTATTCTAAAAATATTACGTAAAGCCTAGTGTCCCCGTTCAACATGTTGCTTAAGGATTGATTTTGTTTATTTTTTTTTTAGTTCTGGGAGCGATTTTAAATAACAGACTCAGTTGGCTTGACCATACAGATTCATAAAACAAATATTTTCTATATGTTGTGCTAGAAATTTTTAAGAACGCCGAAATTCAACCTTATTTTGCTTTGGTAAAGTGAAATAACGCCGAATTTTGGGGTTCGGCCTTATTTCACTTCGAATTCTTCAGTGGTTTCACTATTCATTCATTAATAATGATAATACCTTGAATTCCGATTCTTTAAACGTAAAAGAAATTTTGCATACACCCAACCTTGCACCTACCCCAAATTTATTCACATAAATAAATAAAATAAATTAAGTGGCCCAACAGCTCGTGGAGAACCAGGGCCTAGTGACTTACGACTCTCAACCATTCCTGTGTGCGTGTTGTTGGCAGGAATGGAGGGGTCCTACAATTTTTTGCTGTGTCCGAACGGCTAGATGAGCAGCACTTATTCATGACAAGTAAACTCTTGGAGGATTTGTCAGTCCCTCGCAAGCACTGATCTCTATATACACTGGATAGTGTATTCCTTATACTGTGTAACAGTTTTTTTTGCTTCCATTTGAAGATGACAATTAGGTGGTCGGCTTCATAATTTGACGTCTACATTAACACAAAAAAAAACCTGTTTCCAAAATTTCAATCTGAAGAAAGAGAAACAGACCAATGATATGAAAGGGAAAAACTTTGTGGGAATTTATTTTATAATTTTTTTTTCATTAAGTTATTCATTGTGTGCATTTTGTTTGTGCTATTATTTTCCAATAGCACTAAAATTATATCAATAGAAAGGTGTTTAAGTATGTAATAGTAAATATGTAGATGGGATATGGGAACCGTCGACTTCGTTCATTATTTTAGTTTGCAAACAAGTTGAACAAAACAGCTGATAAGTGTGATGAGGAGAATGCGATTATGTAGTCTGTGTTTTTTTACGATTTTACCTCCTTGTCACACTCTTTACATTTGTAATTCCGTTTCATTTAACCATTTGTGAAGGAAATAAAATTACAAACACAACAATGCTAGCAAAGAGATTTGGGGGGGGGGGGGGGGTAGCAACGAACAGAAATTTGACGTCTTCATAGTGGATTATTTTGTATAAATTGTTATACAGTCATATTGTTATACAAAAAAGTGGTCAGCTTCATAATATAACAATTCTTCAAATGGAAGCAACTTTCTTATGTCAATACGCTATCCAGTGTATTATTGAGATCAGTGCTCGCAAAAGGCAGTACCTCGGAAAAAAACATTTATGTTTTTAGGTGGTAGTGGCCGGGAATCAAACCCAGACCTTCGGAATGACAGTCCCACGCACTAACCATCATGCGATGAAGCACTACCAATCTGGATAAAACGAAATCTTGTTGAATTTCCAATCTTTTCCAAAAATAACCAGATATGGCCATCTTGCCTATACTTAAATGGGCTCTTATCTGTACACTTATCTGTACTTAAGTTGAAATTGGTGAAGTACTTCCGTCTTTTAATGATAAAAAGTGGGAACTTTGAGATTTGAAATCAATTGCGTGAAGTTGTTGAATTCAGTTGTTTAGTTGTGTTTGGCTTTCAAATGGTGCCCCTTTTGTCTTGATGCCCTAGCCCTAAGCCTAGTTGGCCCTATGGAAAATCCAGGGTCAATGAAGACGCTAATCCACCACATGAGGTATGCAGCAAAGCAGCAATACACCCTCAGAAACTTACTGTTCGGGGTGAATTGTGAGCCAGTGGTAGTCCATATGACAATAATTTAAGCTTTGTACAACCAAATACAAACGAAATATTTATGCCATCCAATGATCCAATTGGTCAGTTATATTAGTCCAAAACGATATTTTATAAATTGGGCAGCATTAGAAAATTTGCGATTTTTGGCACCTTATTTGTGGGATGTTTGTAAAAACTGTATACCAAAAGGCCGGACGTGGTACCACAAATTTAAAATATCAAACCTTCATTAATTCTTAAATCTTGAAAAATATCGCAAATAATTAAACCGATGAGTCCGAGTCAATCGTCTCGGGCTTATCTGGATAGACAAGCGATTTCACATAACCCCACAAGAAATGACTCCACAAAAAATAACCCCACGACGCGAGATAATGCGCTCATCAAAAAATTCCTTCAATAAATTGATTGTTTCGCGATGCGTTGCGCGAACCGAACCATTGTTTTGGTAATAAATTTGCTCGATTTGCAACCATTGCTCAGGAGTAAGTTTATTCACTATGAAATAGCAAACCAAACTGAGCATAAATCAAGTGACAACTATCGAAAAGACCAACTCCGAAAAAAGTATTGACAGATTGAAGACCACACGTCTTAAGAAACCTTTTATTTTTGAAAAGAGTGTCTTAGGTACCATCATTGAAAATTTTAATTATTGATTTTGATACTTTTAGAAAACAAAATCATTTATTATTTTGATGGACAAATAAAGCTAAGAACTTCGTTAGTATTTCTGGTCAAAAAAATTTTTAAATAGGTTCAACATAAAAAGACTTCTTATTTCAATGATTGAACTACCTTACCAATGATCCTTGAAATCTTAGAAATCATTTTTTGTGGAAAGTTGGGCTTATTTAAATTTTGACCAGAAATATTGATTAAGTCTTGAGTTTTATTTGTTCATCACAATAACAAATGATTTTGCTTTCTTAATGTCTTAAAATCAATCATTTGAATTTTCAATGACGAGTTTCAATGAAAGCTATAACTGGTGCTTTAGTGATCTTTTTCCTAGTCCTTTTTAATTGTTGACGTTATTCCTCTTAATAGAAATCTTATAGGTACTACTTTTAACTACAGAGTACAGACCGATCTCTCTCTTACCTGAACTAATCTTTGAAGTGGACTTTTTATTGATTTAACTAAAGCATTTTATTTTGTTCATCACCGTATTTTTTAGATACCTAAACTATACAAACCAAGAATACGTGGTTTTATTTATGATTGGCTAGACTCTTACTCTCATATGGCCGTTCAGACTCAGCAAAAAAAGTTGAAGATCCCTTCCATTCCTGTCAACAACACGTACACAGGAATGGTTGAGAGTTGTAAGTCACTAGGCCCTGGCCCTCCACAACTGCTGTACTACCAATTTTTATTTTTAGCCTCTTATTTATCAAACCTTCAACAAATAGTCAAAACAGTTACATAGTTACACAGTTACTCTGTTACATAAAAACTGGCGATCCTCTTTTGGGTCCAAAACTTTTCCCGATTTTTATCATTTCCATTTTTGATTAAAGTCTTGATGGTAAGCCCAAAGATTTTGCTGATAGTCTTGCTTTCTCTTATGTCTGTAAATCCCCTTCTCGACCTTATTCTTTATTGCAATGATAATATTGATATTTCAAGACGTAGTTTTGCTTTTTATAACATGGTTCTGAGAATTAATACGAAAGCAATATATGTACTTCAGTTGGATAGTTTATTTTATCCTGTTTAATTATAATATTTTGTATCATTCTTCTTGGACTAAAGGTCGCAAAACTTTAAATTGAATTTATATTCAAAAGTCCACTAAAAACTAAAATAATAAATTTTCTATTATTTACGTTTTTATTCTTCATTCTTCATTCTTCTTAGTGTAGAAAATTTTAGTTTCAAGAAAATACGGGTTATTCTAAAAATATTACGTAAAGCCTAGTGTCCCCGTTCAACATGTTGCTTAAGGATTGATTTTGTTTATTTTTTTTTTAGTTCTGGGAGCGATTTTAAATAACAGACTCAGTTGGCTTGACCATACAGATTCATAAAACAAATATTTTCTATATGTTGTGCTAGAAATTTTTAAGAACGCCGAAATTCAACCTTATTTTGCTTTGGTAAAGTGAAATAACGCCGAATTTTGGGGTTCGGCCTTATTTCACTTCGAATTCTTCAGTGGTTTCACTATTCATTCATTAATAATGATAATACCTTGAATTCCGATTCTTTAAACGTAAAAGAAATTTTGCATACACCCAACCTTGCACCTACCCCAAATTTATTCACATAAATAAATAAAATAAATTAAGTGGCCCAACAGCTCGTGGAGTACCAGGGCCTAGTGACTTACGACTCTCAACCATTCCTGTGTGCGTGTTGTTGGCAGGAATGGAGGGGTCCTACAATTTTTTGCTGTGTCCGAACGGCTAGATGAGCAGCACTTATTCATGACAAGTAAACTCTTGGAGGATTTGTCAGTCCCTCGCAAGCACTGATCTCTATATACACTGGATAGTGTATTCCTTATACTGTGTAACAGTTTTTTTTGCTTCCATTTGAAGATGACAATTAGGTGGTCGGCTTCATAATTTGACGTCTACATTAACACAAAAAAAAACCTGTTTCCAAAATTTCAATCTGAAGAAAGAGAAACAGACCAATGATATGAAAGGGAAAAACTTTGTGGGAATTTATTTTATAATTTTTTTTTCATTAAGTTATTCATTGTGTGCATTTTGTTTGTGCTATTATTTTCCAATAGCACTAAAATTATATCAATAGAAAGGTGTTTAAGTATGTAATAGTAAATATGTAGATGGGATATGGGAACCGTCGACTTCGTTCATTATTTTAGTTTGCAAACAAGTTGAACAAAACAGCTGATAAGTGTGATGAGGAGAATGCGATTATGTAGTCTGTGTTTTTTTACGATTTTACCTCCTTGTCACACTCTTTACATTTGTAATTCCGTTTCATTTAACCATTTGTGAAGGAAATAAAATTACAAACACAACAATGCTAGCAAAGAGATTTGGGGGGGGGGGGGGTAGCAACGAACAGAAATTTGACGTCTTCATAGTGGATTATTTTGTATAAATTGTTATACAGTCATATTGTTATACAAAAAAGTGGTCAGCTTCATAATATAACAATTCTTCAAATGGAAGCAACTTTCTTATGTCAATACGCTATCCAGTGTATTATTGAGATCAGTGCTCGCAAAAGGCAGTACCTCGGAAAAAAACATTTATGTTTTTAGGTGGTAGTGGCCGGGAATCAAACCCAGACCTTCGGAATGACAGTCCCACGCACTAACCATCATGCGATGAAGCACTACCAATCTGGATAAAACGAAATCTTGTTGAATTTCCAATCTTTTCCAAAAATAACCAGATATGGCCATCTTGCCTATACTTAAATGGGCTCTTATCTGTACACTTATCTGTACTTAAGTTGAAATTGGTGAAGTACTTCCGTCTTTTAATGATAAAAAGTGGGAACTTTGAGATTTGAAATCAATTGCGTGAAGTTGTTGAATTCAGTTGTTTAGTTGTGTTTGGCTTTCAAATGGTGCCCCTTTTGTCTTGATGCCCTAGCCCTAAGCCTAGTTGGCCCTATGGAAAATCCAGGGTCAATGAAGACGCTAATCCACCACATGAGGTATGCAGCAAAGCAGCAATACACCCTCAGAAACTTACTGTTCGGGGTGAATTGTGAGCCAGTGGTAGTCCATATGACAATAATTTAAGCTTTGTACAACCAAATACAAACGAAATATTTATGCCATCCAATGATCCAATTGGTCAGTTATATTAGTCCAAAACGATATTTTATAAATTGGGCAGCATTAGAAAATTTGCGATTTTTGGCACCTTATTTGTGGGATGTTTGTAAAAACTGTATACCAAAAGGCCGGACGTGGTACCACAAATTTAAAATATCAAACCTTCATTAATTCTTAAATCTTGAAAAATATCGCAAATAATTAAACCGATGAGTCCGAGTCAATCGTCTCGGGCTTATCTGGATAGACAAGCGATTTCACATAACCCCACAAGAAATGACTCCACAAAAAATAACCCCACGACGCGAGATAATGCGCTCATCAAAAAATTCCTTCAATAAATTGATTGTTTCGCGATGCGTTGCGCGAACCGAACCATTGTTTTGGTAATAAATTTGCTCGATTTGCAACCATTGCTCAGGAGTAAGTTTATTCACTATGAAATAGCAAACCAAACTGAGCATAAATCAAGTGACAACTATCGAAAAGACCAACTCCGAAAAAAGTATTGACAGATTGAAGACCACACGTCTTAAGAAACCTTTTATTTTTGAAAAGAGTGTCTTAGGTACCATCATTGAAAATTTTAATTATTGATTTTGATACTTTTAGAAAACAAAATCATTTATTATTTTGATGGACAAATAAAGCTAAGAACTTCGTTAGTATTTCTGGTCAAAAAAATTTTTAAATAGGTTCAACATAAAAAGACTTCTTATTTCAATGATTGAACTACCTTACCAATGATCCTTGAAATCTTAGAAATCATTTTTTGTGGAAAGTTGGGCTTATTTAAATTTTGACCAGAAATATTGATTAAGTCTTGAGTTTTATTTGTTCATCACAATAACAAATGATTTTGCTTTCTTAATGTCTTAAAATCAATCATTTGAATTTTCAATGACGAGTTTCAATGAAAGCTATAACTGGTGCTTTAGTGATCTTTTTCCTAGTCCTTTTTAATTGTTGACGTTATTCCTCTTAATAGAAATCTTATAGGTACTACTTTTAACTACAGAGTACAGACCGATCTCTCTCTTACCTGAACTAATCTTTGAAGTGGACTTTTTATTGATTTAACTAAAGCATTTTATTTTGTTCATCACCGTATTTTTTAGATACCTAAACTATACAAACCAAGAATACGTGGTTTTATTTATGATTGGCTAGACTCTTACTCTCATATGGCCGTTCAGACTCAGCAAAAAAAGTTGAAGATCCCTTCCATTCCTGTCAACAACACGTACACAGGAATGGTTGAGAGTTGTAAGTCACTAGGCCCTGGCCCTCCACAACTGCTGTACTACCAATTTTTATTTTTAGCCTCTTATTTATCAAACCTTCAACAAATAGTCAAAACAGTTACATAGTTACACAGTTACTCTGTTACATAAAAACTGGCGATCCTCTTTTGGGTCCAAAACTTTTCCCGATTTTTATCATTTCCATTTTTGATTAAAGTCTTGATGGTAAGCCCAAAGATTTTGCTGATAGTCTTGCTTTCTCTTATGTCTGTAAATCCCCTTCTCGACCTTATTCTTTATTGCAATGATAATATTGATATTTCAAGACGTAGTTTTGCTTTTTATAACATGGTTCTGAGAATTAATACGAAAGCAATATATGTACTTCAGTTGGATAGTTTATTTTATCCTGTTTAATTATAATATTTTGTATCATTCTTCTTGGACTAAAGGTCGCAAAACTTTAAATTGAATTTATATTCAAAAGTCCACTAAAAACTAAAATAATAAATTTTCTATTATTTACGTTTTTATTCTTCATTCTTCATTCTTCTTAGTGTAGAAAATTTTAGTTTCAAGAAAATACGGGTTATTCTAAAAATATTACGTAAAGCCTAGTGTCCCCGTTCAACATGTTGCTTAAGGATTGATTTTGTTTATTTTTTTTTTAGTTCTGGGAGCGATTTTAAATAACAGACTCAGTTGGCTTGACCATACAGATTCATAAAACAAATATTTTCTATATGTTGTGCTAGAAATTTTTAAGAACGCCGAAATTCAACCTTATTTTGCTTTGGTAAAGTGAAATAACGCCGAATTTTGGGGTTCGGCCTTATTTCACTTCGAATTCTTCAGTGGTTTCACTATTCATTCATTAATAATGATAATACCTTGAATTCCGATTCTTTAAACGTAAAAGAAATTTTGCATACACCCAACCTTGCACCTACCCCAAATTTATTCACATAAATAAATAAAATAAATTAAGTGGCCCAACAGCTCGTGGAGAACCAGGGCCTAGTGACTTACGACTCTCAACCATTCCTGTGTGCGTGTTGTTGGCAGGAATGGAGGGGTCCTACAATTTTTTGCTGTGTCCGAACGGCTAGATGAGCAGCACTTATTCATGACAAGTAAACTCTTGGAGGATTTGTCAGTCCCTCGCAAGCACTGATCTCTATATACACTGGATAGTGTATTCCTTATACTGTGTAACAGTTTTTTTTGCTTCCATTTGAAGATGACAATTAGGTGGTCGGCTTCATAATTTGACGTCTACATTAACACAAAAAAAAACCTGTTTCCAAAATTTCAATCTGAAGAAAGAGAAACAGACCAATGATATGAAAGGGAAAAACTTTGTGGGAATTTATTTTATAATTTTTTTTTCATTAAGTTATTCATTGTGTGCATTTTGTTTGTGCTATTATTTTCCAATAGCACTAAAATTATATCAATAGAAAGGTGTTTAAGTATGTAATAGTAAATATGTAGATGGGATATGGGAACCGTCGACTTCGTTCATTATTTTAGTTTGCAAACAAGTTGAACAAAACAGCTGATAAGTGTGATGAGGAGAATGCGATTATGTAGTCTGTGTTTTTTTACGATTTTACCTCCTTGTCACACTCTTTACATTTGTAATTCCGTTTCATTTAACCATTTGTGAAGGAAATAAAATTACAAACACAACAATGCTAGCAAAGAGATTTGGGGGGGGGGGGGTAGCAACGAACAGAAATTTGACGTCTTCATAGTGGATTATTTTGTATAAATTGTTATACAGTCATATTGTTATACAAAAAAGTGGTCAGCTTCATAATATAACAATTCTTCAAATGGAAGCAACTTTCTTATGTCAATACGCTATCCAGTGTATTATTGAGATCAGTGCTCGCAAAAGGCAGTACCTCGGAAAAAAACATTTATGTTTTTAGGTGGTAGTGGCCGGGAATCAAACCCAGACCTTCGGAATGACAGTCCCACGCACTAACCATCATGCGATGAAGCACTACCAATCTGGATAAAACGAAATCTTGTTGAATTTCCAATCTTTTCCAAAAATAACCAGATATGGCCATCTTGCCTATACTTAAATGGGCTCTTATCTGTACACTTATCTGTACTTAAGTTGAAATTGGTGAAGTACTTCCGTCTTTTAATGATAAAAAGTGGGAACTTTGAGATTTGAAATCAATTGCGTGAAGTTGTTGAATTCAGTTGTTTAGTTGTGTTTGGCTTTCAAATGGTGCCCCTTTTGTCTTGATGCCCTAGCCCTAAGCCTAGTTGGCCCTATGGAAAATCCAGGGTCAATGAAGACGCTAATCCACCACATGAGGTATGCAGCAAAGCAGCAATACACCCTCAGAAACTTACTGTTCGGGGTGAATTGTGAGCCAGTGGTAGTCCATATGACAATAATTTAAGCTTTGTACAACCACATAGAGAATTCTTATGTTACTCAAAACTTTCCTAAATAATTTATTTTCATTTCAGAGACGACAAGTTACAAAATTTAAGAAAAAAGTCATTAACATTTCACGTTAATAGAGAAAATATATTTTAATTTTTTTCAAAAAAAAACTTAAATTCCGTTATGAGAATTTTTTTCATTTGTTGACAACCTGTCTCGTAAACATTTTCCATCATGACTGACGCGACCGACTCGTTACAGTTTATTCTACCAAATCTTGATTGAGCAAGACGCTTCCAATTTAATTTAAGAAATTATCTACACTTGTTTTTTGGCAGACAAGTTATGTAACACCCAGACCCCTTTTTATATCTTAATTTTCGGTAGAGTTCTCGCATTCTCATCCTTTTGCGGTTGAGATGAATCGAAGTGAAGATTTTGCAAGGTGATCAATTTGGCGCTTCGCACAGTGTTTTATTCATAGCACCCAATATACCTTATCTTCTTCTTCTTCATCCACAGCTACAGCATTATGAAAAAAAAGGTTCCCACTAATAATACGATGCGGATGAGGCTTCCAAATTAAGTTAAGTGTTTGACCCACCATCATCCGGTAATAAAGTCAGTAGGAGGATTATAAAGTTAATATTTGTTTTTCGGATCCATTCAAAATCCTTTTTTTAGGATTGGTCTCCTCATCCTCTTCCATATGGATCATCAAAGCACTTCTTGCCATCAACTTATGGACTTTGCTTTGATTGAGATACTATATGGATTGAAGTTTTTTTTCAGTCTTGATCGCTGATCCATAGCTGTCGATGATGAAAATACACACGTTTCTTAATTCAACCAGTAATCCCCCCAAAATCAAGTTCTTTTCATTTCTTTGGGTGTGGACCGAATTTTAGAAGACTGCTGCTGAAGAAGACCCAAAAAAAACGTGGTCATCGATTGATTGAGATGTCGGAGGAGGATTTTGTTTGTTTTTCGGGGAATCCTATATGAGAAATTAAATGCATCCACCTTGCGGTTTGGTCGATTACTGAAAGGAAAACACACATAATTAGTTAGTGTTGGGAATTATATGGTTCAAAGCTATAGAACTTACTTTGAGAATAGTTATTGGAAGCAAGACAGACATTAATTAGTTAGGAAATAGGTAGATTATGATTTATTGATATAGATTGGTGTTTGGTTAGGAAAACTGGTGTGTTATTGTGCAACATTATACATATGTCGTTTGAGGATCGAATCAGGTCCGCATGCTCAGGATATAAAGCCTAACTCTATTTCATTACTGAGTGATATTTAAACTTTGAAGTGGTGCTGTACGCTCCAAATCGGAGCCAACAGCGGCCTTCATTTGGTGGTGGTGTAGCCATGTAGGTTGGTTTCGTCGCAAATCCTCATAAATGAGCATCGTTGCTAAACATAATTTGCTTGGCGAAATAACGGGTGATTGTCCACCAATCCTCACTTCAATCCACTTAAACTCACAGGTCAAACGAGCTAAGGCATTAAAACGGCGCAGTTCGGCGCTAATTTTGCATCGAGCGAGTATTGCGCCTGTGCAACGATTTCTACCTACCTACATAATTCGTGCAGTAAAGTTAGATTTCAAGGTTTTAGGTACTAATAATAATAAAATATCGGATTAGGAAGAATTATGTAGAAATATTCCCAAGTTTACTATAAAAATAAGTTTCTTTCGTATCTTTCCAACTCCATTTATATAATAATGTAATATTTTCTCAGGTTCGTTAATAAAACTTATACACTTTATTTAAATTCCCCACTTATTTACTTCACAAAGTAAAACACTTTACTTTTCTAACTATACAACAATTTATTGTTCACAACTGAAATCAACACCAACTTTACTTTTATTTCAACCAACTTTAATCATTCACGATCAAAAATAAACTGCGTCCTCTGCCGGTCAGAACTGTGCTTTTATACTTTTCAAAAGGTTCCCGAAAAAGCTGGTAGGTTCTAGTATTTGCTTCTAGAGCTTTCCATAGGGGAAATTTCCCATAAATTTCCTTTTCCAAAACTTTTATTCTGACGTTTAATATTGTGAGCTCTAAAGCTCACCAAAGCTCTCCGTAGGTTGGTTTGCGTCATGTCTTATCCGGAATTCGGTGTTTCTTTTATTCGAGAGTGGTCATAGCTCATTCGAGAGCCGTTATACAGGGTGGCGCACCAATTGTGCTACAATAAGAAATTCAAATAACTTTTTTTTTAATCGATGCATTTCATTTTTTTTTTATTGGTTAGAAAATTAAATTTTATTTCAAATAGTTAGTTGTTTTTAAAGATTATAGACCGCAAATGACCTCCACGCTCTCCCACGCATATGCGGCACCTGATCAAAAAATTATTCATTGCGGCCTGAAGAGTTGAAGTTGGGATCGCCTCAATTATTGTCGTTATGGACTGCTTTAATTCAATTAAATTCCTGGGCTTCGTTTTATACACCTCTTGCTTGACATAACCCCATAAAAAGAAGTCTGGTGCAGTCAGGTCAGGTGACCTTGGGGGCCAGCGAAGAGTGGAGTTCCTAGAAATTAATTTGTTTGCGAATTTTGTGTTTAGCTCCGCCATAACTGGTCTGGCTATATGGGCAGTTGCTCCATCTTGCTGAAAACAAACGCTGTTGAATGGTATACGTCTTCGGCGCAGTTCTGGGTAAAAAAACTCCTTCAACATCTTTAAATAACTGTCCCCATTGACAGTAATGGTTACACCGTTTTCTTCAAAGAAGTACGGCCCGACAATGTGTTGTCTTCTTCGGCCATTGATATCATTTTTTGGCAAAATTCCAGGCGAACAGGCAAATCTTGAGGGTTTAACTTGCTAGTAATTTGGACTTTGTACGGAAACAAGTTTAAATCGTCATGAAGTATCCGTTGTAATGACCGTCTACTAACTCCAATTTGCCCCGATAAGTTTCGGGTCGAAACGCTCGGATTGGCCTGTATTGCAGATGCACTGCTGCGATTGTATCCTGAACCCGAACATTGGCATCTCGATGGTACGGCCTTCGTGCGATGCTTCCCGATTCGGCAAACATGTTTACAAACCTCATAATGGTCCATCTACTCGGGGGATTACCGCCAAACTCCCGCCAAAATTCCCTTTGGACGGAAATGACGGACTGCAAAGCATGGTACCGTTGCACTATCCAAATTCTTTTCTCCGTATCCCATCCATTTTTATAAATCTAAATAGTAACCTACAAAATAAAAAAAAATAAGCCGATTACTCACACAGAAAAAAAGTTATTACGTTTTATTTTTGTAGCACGATTCATGCGCCACCCTGTAGTACAAATGTGAGAGTCGTTACAATAATTTTACCTAGTGCGTCCATCCTTCGAAACCCGAGAGCTAATAATATTATTTGTCAATAAAACCTGTCTTTAGCGTAGAGAAAAACTGATACCTCGTTTGAATGAAGAATTAGGTCCATGTAGGCCTATAGCTCGGCGAGCTGGATTGAATCGAAAATTGAATGTATGTATATACCTAGATCGAAGGATTGAAGAATCGAGATTTCAGATGCTTGTTGGTGTGGGTGCGTAATTGTGTATTTTATCCAGACAGTTGTATGTTGTATCTTTGGCTTATTTTGGTTGTTTGTTATTTGTGGTCGAAATTTATTTTTACTAACAACGTTGCACCCACACAATGAAAGCAAAACTTTCACTTCTACTCCATTTGAATTCAATCTTTCGATCTGGAATTGTCATTAACCTGGGTCAAAATTTCGATCTCGATTGAATCGGATTCTTCGATCCGCTCATGTAAACGTGGTATGAAGTACTTATTATTATTTCCTGCAGTACTGAACGCTGCAATCAGACAATCCAGTAATCATTCCAGTCAGTGCTGGAAAATTGGTTCGTTGGTGGGTGGAAAAAATCGAAACGTCACATTTAGGTTACGACAAACAAAAACAAATAATTGCTCGGTCTCACTCTCGCACTTATTACGCAATTTTTTTGATCTTTTTTTTTAGTTTTTGTGGAGCAGTTATTTAATAGATTTTTGCATTCTGCACTTGTGCAAAAAAAACCGTTCCAACGATGCATAATTTGTATGCCTTCGGCTTTTGTAGACCGCTTAAATTGTACCACAAAATTCGTGTTTGCCATTTTTTTATAAAATATGTAAATTATAATTAATTTATTGTACTTCAACTGTGGTTTTCAAAATCCAACCTACACGACATTCATAGGAAATCGGGAACTGCATCAATTGTTATGTCTTACCCATGCCTATATTCCTTTTAAAAAACGCATCACAAATACGTATAGGTATCTACTTGAAAATATAAAATAAATACTCTCCTACAAAATATTTGTTAATTTTTAATTTCATCCTCAAATTGCAGAAATGTATCATTTTCCATTGTTGTGTTATTTATTTTTTTTTATAGAAAAATCAATTCGCCACTTAAGTGTTTTGGAAATTATTAGGGACGCCGAATGTCTACAATGGATCAATGACTATGTGTTTGCCGAATCCAGGATCAATCAACTTCAAATTAGTTTCTTTTGTAGATTTTTACCCAAAAGTAACAAAAAGAAAAAAAAAACATTAAAAAATACAAAAATAACACCAAAACCACAAACTCTTATAATAGTTGAGGAAAAAGCGGAAAGCAACAAACCTACATTGAATAGATGTGTTGGATCGAAGAATTTTGAAGAAGTTTCCACTTCCTGTTCTAGAGGGATCCTTTTTTTGCTTTATTTAATTTTTTTCTTAATTGGAGCAGGATTTGGGTTTTTTTATCTTCAATATTTTTGTTGTATGTTGAAAATTTTACCTGAGCAATTTGGTCACAAGCAGAAAAGTAATCAAATTTGATAGGGATATGATGGAATTAAAGTTATTTTCACTTAACTTTTACAGTTTGTTGTTTTTATGTTGAGAAGACGAAAAATTGCGTGGGGTTTTCATAAAAGGCAATAAAATGAAGGAAATACATAGTTGTTTAGAAACACACACACGTATATATGTAGGTACATATGATTATTATTTGTAAGACTTATATGAATGATAGTGAAATATTCGAACTGCTTCTAGTATAACAAAATATGAAGAAATATGTACAAGAGAAGAGTTATAGTTCAGTGCAACAGATATTGGACTATAACACTTTTTCTGCGATACAGTTTATGCCCATACAACAAAAAATAGTTTTGATTATGACTAGAGCTTCAAACAGTATCCTAATACAATCCGCATATCCGGATACTTATGAATGAGACAATTGGGATCCGACACTATCCGGGTAGTTTCGGATTTAAGAACGTTTTGTTGCGAAAACTTAATCACATTTTCGGTTAATAATACAAACCAAATTCAATTGTAATTTATTTAATCTCCAGTAGGGCAAATTACTGTGTTTTTGTAATTATTTGTATAAATTCCAAATAGATGTGCCTTGGAAGGAAAAAATTTCTTTATGTTCTTTGTTTGTGTGTGGTTGAAAGACCCGAAAAGGGAATTTCCTTTTCATATGTCTGTGTTTTGGTACTTGCTAAGTATGGTGAACTTTTTATCTCCCAATATATGCGCAAGTGGGTCCGCTGTGATTCTAATTTCCATACTAATCTGAGCCGTAAAACGCAGTTTTGAGGATCCACGTCTTTCATACGTTGTTCCCTACGTTTGCAGATCCAAACCGGACTCGTTTGCTTGAAGGGTAGCATTTGGATAGTGTCAGATCCTCGGATCCATATTCAGATCCTGATCCAGTTTGCCGAGCTTTGACGCGTATAGAACAAGTATAACAGAGAATACAAAATAAACACTACTTCATGAAACTTAGCAAAATAAGTTTTCAAAGAAAAAAAAAAACAAAAAATGTCTGGGCTGGAGAGGAACTTTTTTGCGTCAGGAGAAGGGGATAGTTATAGGGGGAATTGTGGATTATAAAACTGAAAAATTGTTTTGGTGCAATTTAATCATATGGCACATGTTTTAAAGGTAATTTTTAATGCGGAATACAATAGAATTAAAATGAAGACGATACAATCATCGTAAAAGAAGTTAAACTGCCTCTTTAAAATGAATATGAATGGGGATGGGTATACTCGATCCGAGGGCTACCACATTGCAAATCGTTTTTCCTTGAACTAATTCAATGAAATTGACACAGAGGTGTTCCAAAAATATGTCACCAAAATATTCCTTGAGGGATTTCATTGAAATTGACAACTCTGTCTCAGCTACAACCGTCGTCATTCTCCCTGTCGCTCCCTTCCCCACCTCCGATCGCAAAACAGCTACTCTCCACCCAAATATGTTAGGTTTTTTCACTTTTTTTTGATAAGTTTCATAAAGTTAACGTTTATTTTGTTATTATATTCTCTGTTGTACTTGTTCTATACACGTTAAAGCTTATAAAACTTGATCCGAGGATCCAACACTAACCGGATATCCGGATACCTACACTATCCAGATAGTTTTGATATACAAACCTGGATCCGAATCTGTTTCGGATACATCCGGATACTTAGAAGCACTAGTTTTCAGATTTCAATGTCGGTTTGTCGCTTAAGGACCCGTTGTACAAAAGTGGTTCAAATTTTGATCCGTGGTTGAGTAATTTTAAAACACCGATTTCGGCGAGTTAAATGAGGTTCAACTGTGATTCAAGCTAGTTACTGACTTTTATAACATACTTGAACGTTGAACCTCATTTAAAATTACTGAGCCATAAATACAAATTTGAGCCACGACTGGCCCAAAAGAGAACCAACAATTTCAAATCTTTTCAAAACAGTTTCAGTGCGCAGTTTAAGTCCTTCATGGTCTTTATTTTGTTCACTACAAAATTGCAAGAAAAAACTTTAACAATGTGGCACATTGGAACGTAGGAACAAGCCAAGATGGATGTCAGATAATTTTCGAAAATAAATGAGTGTGAAAGTGAGATTTTTTTTCTCATTCGCATTCATTAAGTTTTAGAATCTTAAAGGGTTACAAGGCATCAGAATGCAAATTGCCCCCTGTAAAATCGAATTAACCCCCTGTGGGGCGTGGGCCCCACGTTGGGAAACACTGGCTTAGAAGCCAGTAATATTGGAAAAATTATTGAAATCAAAGTAACCGTTTTGAAGAAAATCGTAAATAAAAATGGTTCCTTGTGAGGAATCAATAACCATTTTTTTTAGAAAATGGTTTCCCATTTAAAGGTAGCTTTTACCAAAATAAATTTATGAAAAAGTTGTGAAGGCGTTTTTGAGAAAAATAAGATTTTTTAAAATTGTTAAGAAAAATTGTATGGCAGGACCTACCGTTATTTTCAGTTCTAAAAAAAATCGAAAAAACGTGTGGGCTGCCAAACAGACAGACAGACAGAATTTTGCCACCCATTTGTCTGGTGTTCTCTGCCATCGTAGTGCCATGTTCGATTGTTATCTAAATTTTGTTTCCACGAATCCAAAACTTACCTTATATTTAGTAGGTACCTATGTATATCGTTAGTAAAAAAGTTTTGGCATTGTCTCAAGTTATATGCAAAAAACCGTAAATGGTGCTTGCATCCCTCTTCCAAAATATAATTTCTTATATTTAATATTTACGAAATAAATTTGTATGATAAATCTTTGAGATTTGAGGTAAATCTTTTTTAATCTCAGGTTAGCGTTAGGTTGGTTGTTAGGTTACGGATAGCGTTGTTCCTTGTAAAAGAACAAATGACAGCAACGACTTATGTATTATGTCTCTTGAATTTGTTGGGATAATCAGATAACATATCTAATAAATAAGCATTGGAACGTTGGTACTATAACTCTACAAGAAAACAAGAAAATCTGTTTTCTAATAGCGAACATTTTAAAGAAATAATTATTTTCAAAATTTTCCAAAAGTATCACCTGCCATGCAAAAGTTCCTGTCATCTAAGCCGTTTTGGATTTAACAAATTCTTCTAAGCAAATCTTTTCCAAGAAATACACTTATCCGAACTGAAAATTTCTTGCTTCCAAGCTCAACGATATTCCCATAGACAATTTTAAGTTATTAACTTACAATTATAATTCGTAAGAATTAAAAAAGAAAAATCATCCAATGTTAACTTATGTACAGAAATAAAAACAACGATAAATTTTCTTATAAAAAATTAACATTTTCATTGTCTTCCGATATATTTAATTATTAACTAAAAAAAACTAATTAATATTAACAAACTTATTCATAACACTAATACAAAAACTTACGTTCTATAATAAACAAAACATTTTTACATCATAAATATAGAAGGTACTTGACTGGGCAACGTATTTGAGCACATTTTTCTTTCATAATTAAATTTACAAAATTACAATCTTCAAGAATAATAATTAGAAAAATAATTGAATTATCGTAACAAATCTCCAAGAGCTGAGATATAAGTCTGTGCCATTTGAAGTGTCTCATGCTTTGATAGCTGACGGTCATTTCCCAAGAATGGAAGATATTGGCGGAGTCTATCGAATGCTTGATTAAGGTTCTGCATCCGTCTGCGTTCCCTGGCGTTAGCTGCAAGACGTCGCTTCTTCTTGACCACGGGCGATACCTGCTTTCCACGTCGTTTTTTTCCACTTTGACCTTGGGTTGCGGTGCCGTCCATTTCGTAAGTACTATTGTCACTCTGGCTTGCACTGGCTCCGAAATCATCTTGGAACATCATCATATCGTCATCCGAAACCGAATCATCGAATATGCCGGATTCAGGAAAATTGAAATGGTTTAAGTCTTCGGGTATCATATCAGGATAAACAACTTCTTCACTGGATTGTAGTTTCGGAATCGAAGTGGTGGTCGTAGTTGTTGCCTTTCGGTTATAAGCACGTTTCTTGGTGGCCGCTTTGCATGTTCCAATATTTGAAGATCCAGTTATTTGATTTGTTGCAAGTTCCTGAGCCGGCATCGGCATTTGATGAGTCAAAATATCCAAAGGCATGTGAGATTGTGTAGCCGTAGATGCTGCAATAACCTGTCCATTATAGATGGTATTCAAATCGACGTATTCCGGACTGGGTGAACGATAACTAGCCGGCGAAGGTGTATTCCATCCATCGGAAGAAGCATGTTCAAAATTACAAAATCCTTGGTTTTGAAATTGTGCACTGCCATTGTAGGCTGCCATTGGATTAAAGAAAGGCTCAGTCGGTGCTTTAAGAGATTGCAAATCATCCGAGGTGGAGTAATAATATCGGAAAACTTCACTTGACGCCATTTTTTAATTAATTTTTATACTTATAAGATTTTTTTTCCGATTTTTAAAACCACGTATTTCACAACACTAAAGAAAGAGAATGTATAAGTTTATCCTTCGATGTTAATCCTTCGAAGGCAAAATCGAATCTGATGAAACAGGTAAATCGGGATACCTTTTTATATCAGCCAGACGTAGTTGATTGCCTTTGCTTACCTGGGACGAGCTCATACAAAAAGGGCTCTTCAACTTGTGTGCGGATCCTAGTGGGAATAAATTGATAGGGGGAACTGATGTGGTGGTGGTAACTGGTTAACTTCAAGAACAGCACGTGCTTCGGATGGCAGTCAACCAATGGGATGAAGCGCCTGTGTGTTTCGTTGAAGTGGTAAAGCAAGAACCCCATTGGCTTACAGGAAAGAGCATGAGTGGAGGAAAGGCAAACTGGTTCTGATTTGTACGTATAGCAAGCAGTTGGCTGTGAATACAATTGGAACAAGTTGCAGTTGTAAAGGGGAAATCGTTGTTTCTTCAAACAGTTTGCAAAGATTTTGTTTTTGCTTTAAACCACATCTTTTAAGTAGGTAGGTATAGGCCTTAAACAATTTCACCCTTTATATTCTCATATTAATAGATTAGGAGTTAGACATTAAATAAAAGCATGGACTATGTATATCTTGTTTATAAAAGCATAAAACGTTCGGTTTTTTACTGTTGCCTTTTGGTAATATGCAATTTATGTTTAAAGGCCCTATCAAATCAGGATAAATTTGTTTTGGAATCATTACATCAGACAAATTATGAAAAGAATGAACAAACTAATTTATTATAATGAAAGTTGATTAAGAAGAGTGGAAATAGGCGGTGGAGTATAAGTTGAGTCATTTAAAATATTTAATTCAATACGTAAGTCATTTGCGGTGTACTTGCGAGTTTTTTCGTGACGTTAGTGCTCGCACTTTGCGACTATCGCAAATCGTCTGCTCGTAGCTTAAGAGCCAACAACACTTTTTTTGGGTGTGAAGATAGCAAAAAAATAAAAGAATAGGCGTCGAAAGCTTGAGTAAGACTATTAGTTGAAGATCCTCTCGAATATTTACTGTTTCTTCACAGCCAACTGGGAAGCTATCTCAGGAGTTGGTTATAGATTGCAACTTATGGTTTTTTAAGATTGGTTGGTTATGGATTGGAGGTTTGCATTTGTAAACAAAAAACGAGCTTGAGATTTGGATCAGACTTGGAAGGGTCTCACAACTCAGTGTGACTGTTTGGCTGTAGCCTAAACAGCTGGATTGATTTTCTTAAACTTAGTTCAAAGTGGCTCTTACTGATTCTCCCCACACGTTTTTTTTTAATTTTTTTTTAGAACCATAGAGCCTACTATACATTTTTTTAGAAAATTTACAAATTCTTATTTTTTCTTTGGACAGAAAAAATATATGTTTATTAATTCACTTAGATCTATTACAATTTTCAATTATAAACCTAAATAAATTTAATAACTAGTACATATTTGTTTTACTACCTACAGTAATAATTTTAGTAAATGATTGAAAACCATAACGGTTCTCACTACATGATTTTTATTGTTTTAATAGTTATTTTTCAATTTTGATTTCGATGTGTTTTTTTTTTTATATTTTGTTTATAGGAAATGAGAATTAAAACCAATAGCACTGCCATAATTTTTTGTTTTTCTATTTTGACTAAAAATTAAAACTTACAAACTTACTAAACCTAACTTTATCCAGGATAAGGCCCTGTCGTGTTATTGCTGATCCGCCGATTAGCAGAGAGAAGTAGACATAAGCCTACTTCTTCCACCCATCGTCGGATCGAAGATCACAAGGCAGGGCCTAGTTTTACTTAACCTAAGTATTAAGCTGCAGCCCAGTCTAGCCAACAGTATTTTTCTCTATTAAACCGGTTATTGTTAGTTTTATCTCCTTATGGTATGGTTGACAATGCAGTATCTTAAATTACTGTTCTCATCCCCCAAGTCAAAATGCTCAAATAGGATTCTTTTATCTGTTGCTCTCCTTGCAGCATGATATATTTAGGCCTATTCTGCCACATCTGTTATTCTGCTATGAATTTTCTGTTATGAATCATAAAAGATTTTCATTATAAAAGATTTTTTATGATTGGCATTCAGATATTCGAACTTTTATAAAATTCTGTTATGAAACTTCGAAAACGAAATCAGTTAACGAACAGACCTAGAATCTGTTACCAAAATCAGCTGTTGTAAATAAAATGAAAAATACCAAAATGGGTGGTCAACATGTATTTACATTCGTTTTTTAATATTAAATCGGTATTTGACACGGAATTGTTTTATTTGTAGTAAGTGAATGTGTCCAATAAAATTGCTGCAGAAAGCTGTATGAGATGCACATCGAGGAAACCAAAGGGATCACCTTTTTATCTTCGTTCCACATCAAAAGTGTTTTGTGGTTTCGCCTTCAAAAAAATATTAGTTCATTATTTATTTACAAAATCTGTGAGAGTGAATTTTAACACTTTTTGTTGATGAAATAAAAGAAAAATTGCCATTTTTACTTCATATACCTTTTTGTTTATTAAAATCTTTTATGATAAAAGCCAGAGAAGTTTGTCTTTTATTCTTTTTTTTGGCATGCTGAATACCAAAAACGAGATTTGTAAAAGATTTTGCTGTGAGTTCGAAAGTTTGGCAGGTCATAACAGATTTCTTAGTGCCCTATTACATCATGACCTTAAAGTCATGAATTTTTTTTTGAAATTCAATGAGTGCGAACGAGAAAAAACTTCTGATCAAACCTTCGCATTCATTTAATTTCGAAAAAAGTCATGACTCCATGAAAAAAATAAGCTGTTACAAATTCACTCCAGAATAAAACCGGAAATAATTTTGTCGAGCGCTAAATTTTGACAGATATGTTAGTGATGAAAATTAAATTTTTTTTTCTGGAGTTGCGTACCACTCGGCTTAAATACTTGACGTAATTTTGGAGAGAATTATGTTTTGGAGCAAAATTTTAAAGCAATCCAAAACCAAAGAAGGAACTTAGATTAAAATGCGATTTTTAAGGCAGTTTTGAAATCGTCAAAATATCTTCCAGTTGCAAAATCAAACTGAAATAAAAGCTTCGAATTCAATATTGAGGACACTTATTGCATAATAAACAAAAATTTTGTGATACAGTTGCTCGAAAACATTTCATGCAAATTATCCATACCAAAGTTTTTTTTTTGGCGGCGGAAACAGTCTAAAGGGTCTCAAAGATTTCTGGGCTCAGCTAAGCTTTAAAGATATCAACAGATGAGCAAAAGGGGTGATATTATAACCCAAAACTGCTCATATTAATCCAAAATTCAGTCAGTTGCATTTTCTTTATATGGATTTTGACAGAACTTTCGACTTAAATGAGTAGAAATTGGCCGTTTTGGGAAGTACACGAAAGGAACTTTCAAGGCAAAAGGTAATATTTTTCCCTCAATGCAGATTCATATACCTGAATTCCGGTTTTTAAATTACTGAAAAAAGTTTAAAATGAATATATCAGATGCTATCATTTACCTTTTCATTTGTATTCAAAATGTAAATTTGCTAAATAAACATCGTATGATTCGCCCAGTTCTGTTTTTTTTCGTTCAATTCCCTAAAGACAAGGGTCTTAAATAAACACATTTTACATGTTACTTTCACTGTCTGACAGAATGGACGACTGAGCTTGATTAGATGTCAAAAATGCTGCAGTAAAAGTTTAAAATTTGTGCAACTCTTGCAGCTCTACCTGTAGCATTTTTGACATCTATTCCAGCTCCGTCCTGCATTCTGTTCCGGCAGTAAGTTGTTTCTTGTTATCTTTAACAATCCTCGGTTCCATCTAAAATTAATAAGCCCAAACCTTATTGAATGCCTCTAGACCTTAAAAAAAAAGCAGCCAACATATTAATTTGCTAGACCCATTCTCTTTCAATATCTAATTACCTTGAGGCTTGAAAACAATTTTTGTAGGCATAATTTGCTAAGTCCCAACTTTAATTTTTCGCTTTTCTTTTAGAGCTTGGAATAAATAGAGCCTACGCACATTCGATTTGCTCTGTTATTTAAACATTTTTTCATCAAAATTCCTCATTAAAATTATTCAGCCCCAACTTTGTATTAGTAGCTGAAGTTCCTAGGGGCTTGGAACAACTAACATACATTTTTTAGCCTGATCTTGAATACAAAACTGAAACATCATAATGAACTGCATTTTTCTATTAAATTAATTAAACTTATCATCTATGAGGGGGGCTTCAGTCCCACCCTGGATCCACCATTGTCTGTGATCAGAAGAGCCTTGTCTAGGCAGATGTGAAATCGAATTTCGGCTCATAGAAAACCACTCAAAGTTAAATTCAAATTTATTTTTTGATGCACTGTTTAATCACAATATAAAAAACTTTTGGATTTTGAAATAATTTGTCTATCACGATATTCTTTTCGCCACAGAACATCTTGAGGAATGTAATCACACCCAAATATGTAATATTATAAACTCATAACCCAAATCAAGAGCTGTCGTACAGCCCAACAGGCATTGGTACTGTCCAAACTCAAGATTTACTCCCTCTGAGAGAATTTTTATCCCCAAAATCTAACACAAATATTCAGCGTGGGTGTTACTTCTTAGCCTTTTAACAATTTTAAAAGAATATTGTAGTTCAAGAAAATACAATTAAGCTTAAAAACCAGCAAGATACAAAACAATTTTTTTTCTGGAGGAGCTGAAATAAACATAAAAATTCATGTGTATATATAACATATATATGTATTTCATAGAATTATTTGCACCCACTTCCGAAAGGAACCTCTTAAAATATTTTTTAGATGAGATTTTTTTCTCTTCAAAATTTTAACCCGATTGAAATCTACAAAACAATTATAATTATTTTTGTTATAAGTCTTGTTTTCCAACCACAAATCCTAAAAGATTTTAACACAAGATATGTATAGAAAATAAAGAGGAAGAAGATTTTTTTCCCATCTCTGTGCCTATCATTAAAATTAATAATAACTTTCCTTCCTGTTTAAAAAGTTGATCCTTGTTAGTAGACTGGCGAATAAATCCACTTTATACAATTCCATAGTATAATTACTGGTTTTATCGCTTAAAATTTATCAATATTTCGAATCATAAAACAATATTTTGGCACAACAATTCTTCGATGTATTATCTCTAGTGAGTGACCATACTTTCTGCCCGACAGAAAGTCCACAGGTAAGGCATGAGGAATCTCATCTTGGAAGCGGCATGACGAATTTCTATTTGAGTTTTGCCGCACAATCATTAAATCTGTCTGACTGGCTTATCTTTTTGGGTGCCAGAACATTCGGCACGGTAAGCGGTACGAACGGATTTTTGACAGACCAACATCGAAATTTTTAAGGTTATGATTTTGTTGTGGAGAGATGTTTTTGAAGTGTGCCATGCTTAATTCGTAAATCCACCTTCAAAATCCCTTTTTTGTTTAACCAATTTTGTACTCACTTATCAAAATTTCAAATCAGGGAGTAAACAATCCACCAGATCCGCAGTAAAAAATTAAAAAAGAAAAATGTCATCAAAACAGAGGCACATTTTTTTTACCATATCACTGATCTAAACTCCTAATAAAATAGTTTAAGGTCACAGCTCGCAACTCCTTCTTATTCTGAAGAAAATAAAAACAATTTATAGGAGTTAACCTCCATATTCCCATCATAAATAACATCAGAACGATATTATTTGCCTTTTCAAAAATATTCGTTTGGAATATTGTGTGTTACGCTCTCTTGATGTCAATATGTTGCAATAACCCATTTGTTTGTATTTAACTGCACAAGGATTTCAGCAGTTTCTCAAGAGATGCTTATCAGGGTTGTGTAAACTAATGTCAAAACAAACCGATGAGCGAAGATAATGCAAGGAATTTGTTAAAAAGGAACAGGTAGCCGCTTTTGTTTCTTTATTGGAGGATGGTCCAAATTCGTATGATGTCACATGTAGAGGAGTGACAAATTAGGCATTAACCATGTTGAATTTACACAGAAACTGAACGTAACTCATTTCAAATAAACTGATTAGAAAGGTATCACGAGAAAATCTAGGAAACCTTATATCAAATTCGACATATATGTAGGTAGGTATACCTACAGTTTTAATGAATTGACTGAAGTTGTATAGCTACTCGTATGTATATCTTTTTAAGAATCTTTAAGGTTGCAGTATTTGATTTAAGACGTAGTGCGGCAAGACAGTATTTTAGTCCATTGAAAATGTACATTTGAAATTACAAAAATAGAAAGGATTGTGTTTTGCACAACTGTAAGAGGGGTCATATGGGTTCGAATAATATTTTTTGAGTTTCTGACCTATGTGTGTTGTGAGCCATTTTAAATTTTGAACATAAATGTACTGGTTTTATTCATAATAACTCGCTCCTTTTTAGCTTAAACTAAAAATACTTTTAGCAAAAGTTGTTGTTTGTTTATTTTCTTCAATTTTAGTTATAACATATTTAAAAAGAACCGAGAGATATTAAGGGTATTCATGCAACTTCGTAAAACCCTATACAAGTTTACAAATTGGATAAGTTTATCTTTTGGTTAATGAAATGTCAAATTTTGTATGGGAAATGATTTACACAATTTGGTTAAACTTATCAAAGGATTTTGTTGCGAAAAATTATCCAAACTGGTTAAGCTTATCCAAACGTCATTGTGACTCTTTTTCTGATTGAGTTACCTAGCATTAAATCAAATGTATAAAAAAGGTCGTTCATGCAAACTTTACGTACACTTATCATTTTACACAATTTGTAAACTTACGACCTTGCATGAATACCCTTACTTTCTTATTCATTTGAAAAAAGAGACAATATCTGGGACAGTAGGTACCCTTATTATGTTAAAGCAGTCCCACTTATCATTTCAGCAATCAATTGACCTAGATCTAGTGAAGCAGATTAGAATAGAATCCTGCAACTGGAATAGCTGTCAAAAAATGCTGTAATTGCTTTTTTTACTCGCCCAGAATTTGCTGTGCCGCTTTCTGACATTTTTTCAAGTCAGCAGTTCGAGCTTAATTCAACACAAAAATTAAAATTAAAACAAAAAAAAACATGGATAGTGATAAAATAGAAGCCAAAATTACTTTACGTCCTTATCGAAGATTAAAGAGAGTTTGAAACTCTTTTTAACCCCCATGTAAACACTTGGTTGCGCTCACAATTTTGAAACGTCAAAAAAGCTGCATGCAAAAGTTAGAAGTTGGCCGACTTGTCCAGCTGCGTCGTGTTCTGTTTTGTGTGTATTCAACATTTTGACAGCTGTTCCAGAGTCAGCTCCCGTTGCAGCTCCGTCTCCATTCTGTTCCGACATCTAAGATTATCCTAGGGTTTTTCAACAGGGATGCTACAAAAGTAGAGCGACAGGGACAGCAAACGACGACATATTTCTTGCCGCTCTTTTGACATTTCTCTTCAGTTAGGTTTTGCCATTTCATGATGGAAAGATATTCGAGCCAACAACGAGTCGAAATTATTAAAATTTACTACCGAAATTGGGAGTCAGTGGCCTCAACGTTAAGAGCGCTACGTCCAATTTATGGTCGTCATAATCGTCCTAGCAGATCAACAATTAAGCGTCTAGTGGACAAATTTGACTTCACAGGCACAGTGCAAAATGTTCTTGTGCCAGTGAGACAAAGAAGTGCCCGTAGTGTCGAGAATATTGCTGCCGCTGAAGCTTCAGTTGCAGAAAGCCCAAATGTGTCTCTCACACGTCGTTCTCAAGCGTTGGGCATCTCTGTGACGTCGTTGTCGTGAATTTTGTGAAAAGATCTTGGCGGACATCCTTACAAGATTAAATTGACGCAAGAACTGAAGCTGCTTGACCACCAGAAGCGTCGTATGTTCATGAGTTGGGCTGAGCAACAACTTGAAAATGATTCGGATTTTCATCGAAAAATCATCTTCAGCGATGAGGCTCATTCTGGCTGAATGGCTTCGTCAATAAATAAAATATGCGGTATTGGTCAGGCAGCAATCCACACGTACTCCATGAGTCATCATTGCATCCCGAAAAAATTATGGTTTGGTGTGGTTTATGGGCCGGCAGCGTCATTGGGCCGTACTTCTTCCGTGATGATCAAGACCGGCACGTTACTGTGAATGGGGATCGCTACCGTTCAATGATAACCGAATATTTTTGGCCCCAATCGGATGATATGAACTTGAAGGACATGTGGTTCTAACAGGACGGCGCCACAAGCCACACAGCGAATGTCACAATCAATTTATTGGAAACCAAGTTTGGAGAACGTGTTATCTCACGAAATGGTCCAGTCGCTTGGCCGCCTCGATCGTGCGATTTGATGCCGTTAGACTTTTTCCTGTGGGGCTACGTCAAGTCTATGGTCTATGCCAACAAGCCAGCGACGATTAATGAACTTCACACAAATATCGAACGTGAAATTGCAGCAGTATCGGCCGATTTATGCTTGAAAACCGTCGAAAATTGGGTTCAACGTCTGGACTTCTGCAAGCGTGCCCGTGGTGGCCACGCAAAAGAAATCGAGTTCCATATATAATGGCATTTAACGTACTTTCACAGGAATTAAGAATTTCATTGATATCTAAAATCGTTTTTGTTTTATTTAAAAAAAAAAACTTTTGTAGCGCTCTTATTGAAAAACCTGATACTTCTTGCATCCCTGAATCTACTTAAAATATATCTGACTTTTAGAATAAATTACTGAAAAATATCCTTGTCTTTAAAATGATTAACCCAAGCGAATAGAGCTGCTATAACGACAGCAAGAAATCTGCGAAAATGTTCTGAACAATTTTCTCGACAGACCTCTCATAACTCATAACCAAACATAAACGTGCAATTCAGTTTGAATGCAAGTAAAATATTTCTACTTCAGTATCAATTCAAAGCGTTCACATACCTTGAGAAAAACACTTTTCTTAAACATTTACCGTTTAAGATATAAAAACCGAAAACTCTTTCTTTTGATATTCCTATAGGTATATACGCCATTCGGGCTAATCTTGAATACCTATGAACAACACAAAACGGCGTTCAATTGTTTTGCTATTCTCTGCATAAGTTGTTAATTGTTTTGGCACATTTTCGAGATACTTAAGTGTTTCTTTTTTTCAGGGAAATTGAAACCTTTCGATTTCATCCTTCGCGGTTCGCATACATACATCGACAAAAAAAAATCAACGTATTGTTTTGTAACAATAGAACCTTGAATGTACCACATCCTGGGTGCAACATTGTTTAAAAACAGTTTAAACTTCAATGAATTGAAAAAGGGAATGCTAAGTGGTGCTGCTACTGCTCTCCAATCCAGCAAACAAAGGGGCTGAAATTACTGTAGCCATTGTGTAGGAACAAGTGGTCTATTTAGTTCTTGATCATGAAGGTTCGTATATAAGGAGAAGGACATCATTCATAAGATCAAATTGTATACGCACGTGTTATTGTTTATCCGCGCTTTGGTGTTTTATTCGTTTTTTTTTTTGACCAGCTATATACCAAACCCTTTAGAAAAGGTAACCCTTTTTCAGTGTATCAATTCGTTTTTAATATCAAACTATTTCCTTTTCATTTACCTTTGCTACCAAACAAGGCACTACGTACCGACAATCTGAAGGAGTAGGATCGAGTGGTATAGATGCTCACTCAAACTCGGAAACGTTCTCACACGTTCTTCTTGAGATCCTTAGTGAGAAATATACTCAAGAAAATAAAAAACGAAATGAAAAATCATAATCAAGGACTTCTTCAGGTTGGTCCCAGTCCCAGCCACCTGTTACGATTAATCCTGGATTTTTGATTTTGGAAAATGATTTGAAGATGATACAACGATCGCGCTATGGTTTAACTGCGGTAAAGGAACTGAATGACGGAAAGGATTCATGTGAATAATAACTTACAAACAAAAAAGAAGGAAGACAATGACTGTGTGTCAGACTTTTATTATGATTATTTCCGATTTCCTTTTGAAAAAAAAATTTGAAGTTGTAGGTATCCATGTGTTCCCCGTTGGACAAATAAAGGAGGTTTCTTAAATATGAAACAATCTTTTGGAGGGATCATGACAAAACGGAAGTGATGCGTTAATGAATGAAAAAGTTTAACCCATTAATTAAAAATTTAATGAAAATCGCTTTCAATAGAGAGATTGATGGTTTAGTGAGAAGGTAGAAAATTACTTTGGCAGTGAACATACAAAAATGATCATTCTTATATAAATCATTTCCAATGATATCTATCGAAAGTGAGAGCATTACATTTGCTTTAATTTTACTCATTTTTATCAGTCTTGAATCTCAAATAAAAAAAAACAGTGTGTAAGTGGAGTTTTGAATTTTCTTCTATTCGAGAGAGATTACTATCGAAGCAGGTAGATGGGATCTTTATTGACTTCAATTAATTAAATGTGTTACATTAACTGCAGGGCAGCATAACGACCAAAAATATCATAAAGTTGGATCAATTTTTTTTTTATAAAATTTTACCCGATTTATCGATCTACGATGAAGATGTTTTATATTGATTTTATCATTGAATCAGTTGAGCGAAAAAAAGTATCTAACTTAGAATCGGAAAGTAACGAATGCCTTTAGTTCTTGTTAGTGATAAATAAAAAAAGAAGACCAGCCAGAACGAATTCGTGGAAATGTAAAACTGACTTTTGATCCTTCTGCTAGTACCTTTAACATTATGTTATGAATGTCACATTAACGGCTAGTTTGTTGTTCACAGCAAATCATTATTATTATTATTATTGGAACTGGTAAATAATGGCATGTGATTCTTTACCAACGGTTTTATAAATGAATATTGGAAGCATTCAGGGGAAAAACAGCTTAAATCCACTTGGATTGATTCAGAGAAAAACTAAACTGTAAGTTTATTACCTACTTAAAAAACGCTTTATTCAAAGGAAAATTTAATGAAGTATAACAAATTACACTGGTCTCCAAAAATATATTTTTTTTTAATTTAAGACAGATTTGAATTTTTGAAATATATAGCCAGATTCACATAATAGCTACGATAGATTATTCTTACACAAAAAATAATGAGTATATTCACATCATCGATACCTGATACAATTTCGATCCTTCCATTGATTCTAATGTAAAAATGTTTTATCGTAGCGAAAGTGTATCGGTATTGGCACAATAATGTGGATCTGGCCAAAACCTGGTTTCAGATAAATTGTATCACGTACATTTTTTTATTGATTTTTGAAAAATATTATTGATTTGGAAAATAGAGCTCACTAGGATAAGGATGACCTGGTAAAAAAAAACTATTGTGCCTTTTCAGCTCAAATTTTGAAGACTTATTTCACATAATAGATGTAAGCTTTTACCTTGAACCAAATTTGTCTTTATTCATGAATGTTTGCTCACACTTAAGGTCATTGTTTGACAAAAACAAACAGAAGATATTTCAAAATCCTGTAAAACAAAAACTTTTTATTTGGGAAAAAGTGGAACTTTTCTTCGATATTATTATAAAGTGAAGTACGTAAAGAATATTTTGATTAGACAACTCGTGGAGAACCAGGGCCTTGTGACTTGCAACCCTCAACCATTCCTGTGTGCGTTTTGTTTTCAGGAATGAATGGGACCTACTGGGAATCGAACCCAGTTCTTCTGCATGACAGCTAAACGCACTAACCATTATGTCATGAGGTACTTCATAATATACAGATAATATTCATAAAAGAAGCTGGGTGTGACCCACACTGGTAACTTTCCATTGTTCAAAAACGTCTGCTTCTATCCTCATCACTTGGAGTGTATAAACTTGTGTATAGAATCAATTACCCCGAAGACAATAAGGGTATTCATACAACAGCGTAAGCTCATCGTAAACGTTGTAAAGTCTTAAACTTTGTAATTTCTGTCACAATTTGTATGGAAAATTTGACAGATTTACGAAGTTTACAACTTAACTACGTTTACGACTACGCTGTTGCATGAATACCCCCCTAATATCATTATTTGTCTGAAGCTATTCGAGCCGAAAAAGTTTTTCTGAACAATTTTCAGAAACTTTTTGTTTATTTAAAAAAAAAACTGTAGGTTTGTTGATCTGTTTTTATATTTGTACTAATTCCTTATTACATCTTTAAGCGTAGAATAGAAGTAACCCAAAGTCGCATCATTTTTTGTTCTCAATATATTGAAGACTAGTAAAATTTAATAATTTTTTTTAATTGCCATAGTAATCCTGTAACTATATACATTAGACCTTGCGTCAAATCCGGTAGTTTTGATTTTTTGCTCGGTTGTTTATGATGTTGGCCCAGTGAGCGTCGAACGCAACCTTTTAACCAATACGCCTTAATTTCAGATTAAAACGTTGTTCCACGATTTAAACCTTACTAAATTCGCTTCAATTTGATTTCAAAGCCGTCTCCATAGACCCACCAGTTTCCAAGGGAAAGCTTTCTAAAATATAGCAATAATAAATTTATAACAACAAGTAGTATATTAAAGTGTATAATAACAAATACAAGGTCATTGACATATGGTGCATAAAAACTCCAGAGGGTGTGGATCGGGCCAAAAGAAGAAACCCATAGTATAGGATAGAAGGTGTATATCCCCCGTTTAGGCGGGAGGGGCAATTTTAATAAAAGTTGACTTCAAATAAAAAATAACTTTATAGAAACAATGGTAAGATCTGGACAAAAATCCTTTTGCCTATCTCAAAGCCAGAAATCGATTCTTGATTTTTTGATGAAGTTATTTTACCTGACAGTTTGTGAAAAATTTACTTTCAAACTCAAAATTTTGATAAAAAACACAATTTCTTTTTTTAATCTATTTTTTTTTTCGTATTAAGAGTTATTTTAGGTTTTAAAATTTTTTTCAAATACTGAAAACCAAATGCTGAAATGTCTTCTAGTTTTTGAGATAACTGAAATTAACCTGATTAATTTCACTATTTTTAGTCGATTGACATTTTTCCGCTCCCGTCAAAATTTGACATTTAGTCCGAAATAGCGCGAAGAATTTAAGGAACACACCTATTATTTTGTACCAATTTTCTTATATGAACGGTAACATTGCCTTGCACTGCCCAAACAAAAATTATACCGCGCAATAAAAACTAAGTAATAATCCAGTACAATAAAAAGTGTTGCCATTCAGAAAAATAGACTTCAAAAACGAAAAAGTATAAACAAATTTCTTAAGAAAATAAGGGAAGTAGAAATGTCAAGAGGTCAAAAAATAGCACGCTATCAAGAATATTAACAGATAGGTATATGGTCAAAAAGAGATCGAACAAAATACAAATAAAAAAAAAGTAAAAGAGTTTCATTATCGTCTATTCCAGTTTAAGTACATTTCACCATATTTTGTGTTCTTTAAAAGTTGTAGCAAAATGCTTTAACGGATGTGTTACCGTGACTAAATAAAGCCACAAAAAAACAAAACAAAAATTGTTTCCAATATATTTCAGTTGGCAGAGAATCACCCATATCTCTTTTTTAAATAAACGACTCATTTATATATACATACCTAAATGACACAAGCTTGAATGTAGATTCACAACTAACGAAACAGAAGATGACCTCGATATAAATTATGAGCAAGCAACTGATGGCTAAGGAAAGTGTTTTGCCAGAAAATATTTTCTGAAATCGGGAGATTACGGCATTCATAGTATGGGAAAATGGTCTAAAAATCGGGAGCATTAGGATAAATCGGTGTTTCACTAAATAGGGCTACGGAATTTTGTCACCTTATAAATATATGTATGCCATCCAATTGGTTGCTCTAATTATTTTCTAAATGTTTTTTTTTTTTTTAATTCCGATTTTACTCGGGGGGTAATTCAAAAAAAAATGTATTCCACCTGAAAGGCCATTGTATCGTGATTTAAGTTTAGTGTAATTGGTGAGGTATTTTTTGTGTGTTTCAAAAGTTTTCGTTCTTTTTTTTAAAGGCCACGGACGATTATTAGTTTCTCATATGTGGGATATTCGCCAGAAAAAGTGACCACCTGATCGCTGTTGATCTTTGATCAAGATCTAGTGATGTTGCCGATGGTTTGCATTTTTTGCGACTTTAAGCTTTGAAAAACGCATGAGAAACTTTAAGCTTTGATTACAAGTTTTTTAAGGCTGACTAATTTCTAAGACTAGTTGAACTTTTCTGACAGTTTACTGACCAATTAGATGGCATACTATTTTACGAATGTCCCATATATGAGGTGCAACGATCCCAGAACCGCTCTGGTTGTCGGAAGAAATAAAAAAAATATTAAAAGCAAACTTTTTTAGCCATACGACTTTTGATCCACTTTCTCATGACATCATAACTTTCAAGGAGTTTAAGATTCCACCTAAGCTCATCATCATCACTATAATATTCTCTCACATGCAAAATCGATCTTACCCAGTAAAATTAAGGTAAGTTGCTATTTGTTAGGTCCTTTTCTAAGTTGGAGCTTCCTCATTTCTTTACCTTAGCGTAATTTCTTTGGTTGCGTATGATATTTCAATTTCTAAAAGCATCAGATTTGCGTGTAAATGTTTACTTTTGAAACTAATTTTTAACAGCATTTTAACAAATATGTTAAATATGATATAGAGAATAAGTAATAAGAGTCATTTAAACGGCTGTTTAGGATGGAATTTTAACCAAATTCATCAATGCTATCAAACTGGCATTCATTATGACCTGTCTATGCCATTGAGCTAGAGCCTAAAACCCTACTAAACTTTAAGACCGACTTTCTTTCCTAAAGGAGAACTTCGAATTTAAGGTGCCAGTTATATGTAGCTATTATTGAAACTTATCATTGAAAATTGTGTTCATCAATCTTAAGGCACTTTGAAAAGAAAAACTCTTTTTATTTTGATGGGCAAACAGAGCTAAGACTTAATTAATATTTCCAAAACTAACAACACTAACAAAATTTTCAAATATGCCCAACTTTCCACCTAAAATGACTTCTATTATTTGAAGAGTTTTGAGGATAACTACCTTACCAATGATCATTAAAATATTAAAAGCCATTTAATGTCAAATGTTGGGCAGTCGAATCCAGCTACACATCAACTACTTCTGATGATCTGTACCTACTAACAAACTTTAGGAATATTATGTAGGTACTATACATAATTTGGAATTTTTTTTGTATTCTACGCAGGTATTATAAACAGAATCATGGATGCAACCTCCAATTTTATATGTATACATTTTCAGTCTCATTTTGCTGTACCTTTACAAATCCAACCCTTCCTTTATAAGCTTGGCGAAATACGAAAATACGGTTCCAGGTACTAACTATGTAGGTATTGGTATATAGACCAGACCAACAATATTTGAATTGTTGAGGACCAAAAACATTGTAGGTAGTATATGTATATTTGCGGTTTTCCCTTTCATCTCCTACTCATCTATCTTAATTCCGGATGTAAAACAAATTATCCTTCCTTTTCTGCTTTGCGGAACCAAATCCTTCTCTTGCTTGTAGATATATTACCTATTTAATATAGGGCAAAAGAAGGTGTGAAAATTATATGGCGCCAGCGTCATTTGAGGTTTGACTAATGAGATTACAAATGTTTGCTAAAAAAAAATTTGTCTTAGGTTCATTTCTAATCACTGTTATTAGAATTTCAGCACTTCAATTTCGACCCCGTGGGAAGATTATTTTCTCTTTTACGAGTATTCTCCAACATCAGAACATGATGATATGATGGTCATAGTATTGGGTGCGTGTATACTGTATATCCATGGAGAATTAGCTTTTCCTCAAGTTGTTCCTCTTCATTCAGGTAGAAACGATAATATTTCTCAAATTCAGTCCGCCGGCGGCGGCGGCGTAAAATAATCTGTTATACAAGCCAAAATATTGTAAACCTTGCAGATTTATTCCAGGAGGTCCATAACGTCGAATTAACTTTGATAATCGTATTTGTGCACCTTGGCACACAACCAACACGGACCGAAACGTTAGAGGAGGACCTCTTTTGAAAAACTGTCATAGCATTGGGAGATTCAAATGGTTCTATACCAAAGAACTTCTCGTGATCAAGGGTAGAACAAAAAGAAATCGATATTTCTTTTGGCTTGAGAATGTTTTCGGTGAATCAATGTCGCATATAGCCGAAAAAGAGTAGTCCTGTGTCTGATGGGTTGCAACCGATTTACCAGAAAAAGTCTCACATCAGAGAAGGACTATTTTTTTTTACTTGTTGCTATAAAGATGATGGACCGTATAGTTGTAACATGTACGGTGGTCCATTTAACTCCCTGAAAAACCTTAACCATGACGCACTAATACATATTTAATCGAACTTCTTAAATTACCTACTGGTCATTCACTTTGCTTTTGCTGGTGTACCTACCTAATATAAGGGCCCATCATGACGAAAGGAAAGTATTTAAAGGTACCAATGAACGGTTATAAAAGATGTGTTTCATTTTACTTTTTATTTTTTTTATTTTTATTTTTCTTCCTAATTTTTCTTTGTGATGAATTCTTCACTGCAATCTTTAATGGATGAGATTTTGTATCTTTTTGAATTTGGGCCAATTTTTTTTTGGGCAATCGGACACTAGTCTGCAGTGGGGCGTACGTGTGTTGTGACTAAATTTGGCGAGATAATTTTTAATTGAGAGTTAAAGTAGTGGATCACCTTAATTGGTGTCGTATCGTATTTCATTATTTGACAAGTCGTCTGTGGGAAATGTGTACTAAAATTACGGCGGGCAGAGACATTTTTTTTTTTATTTTCTTTATGATTGTTTGTTATTTTTTCAACTCGTCCTTATAAATTGAATTATAGAAGCTGTACTTACAGTCGTATTCATAAGAAATCGCTAAAACACCACTTAGCGGGTTACGGGTCCTAAATCTCTCAAAATAAAATCTCGCATTTAAAATCTCACAAATACAAAACCCGATTTTCATAATCTCGCAATAACGAAATCTCGCAAACTAAAAGCTCGCAAGTCAGAATCTCGCAAAATTTAATTGCATTGCAACAAACACATTTTTTAATCAAATAAAAAAGTTTGATTAAAAAATGTATTTGTTGCAATGCAATTAAATTGTGGGAAATATCCTACCTTCTGCAGAATATTTCACTCCAGTGGCTACTTAATTTAAGACCGCACTATTATTTATTAATTGAGACTGTTTATTTTTTAAGTGTCGTCAAAAGAAAAAAATAGAAAAGAAAGATTAGATTATCCTTGTTTTTTATTGCATTTTAATATGTGCTTTAAAAATGTAACATATTAAATACAACAACAAAACGGAATTATACAAATTGTTGCTGTTATCAACATGCTACTTATTTGAAAGCGGTGATAAAAAATGCACAAAAAGCACGGTTATTTTATATTTTGCTTTGCTAGAAAATGTTTTGAGTTTCATAAATGAAGATTTCTAAAATATTTTTAAGAAAAGACTTTGCTTGTCAAAAAATATAAATACTTGCGAAGCATTGCTAAACACATTTCGTTGGCTTGAAAATGCAATTTATTTAATTCACTAAAAATAAGAAATAAATCTTTTTTTTTTCTAAAAATATGGTAGTTTATATTTTGTTTTTTTTTTTTTTTTTGAAAAATAAAGAAATTAGTTTTTGGTTATATTTTTAAATGCTAAAAATAATTGTTAACAATAAAAGTTAAAAAAGTATTTGTTTTCGAGTTTTTATTTTCCATTCGCAGGATTTTTATTTTTAGTGCGAAACCATGAGCCGTAGGATGCTGTCAGATTTGAATTTGCGATATTTTGATTTGGGAGTTTTCAAATTGTGAGAATTTAATTTGTGACTTTTAAGCTTGTGAGATTTTTCGGTGCGAGATAAAACAAAGGGAGATCGTTAAAAGCTAGATTTTGTAATTGCGAGTTTATGAAAAACAAGATCTTTAATTTGCAAGATTTCGTTATTCGAGATTTTAAAAATATGCGAGATTTCGTTCTTCCCAGTTGACTACTTATCGTTTGGTGACCTCTGTGAAGTTAGCAGGTTAATTTTAGGCTAAGCCAATGGGACCATGGCAAGAATTGCAGTTCAATGTGAAATTAGCAGAACAGTCCTTTTCTCGGTAACAGAACCAACTAGAAAATTGCAGTTACGTTCTAAATTTGCAGTTTTTTATGCACTTCAAGAAAAAATTAAGTTCAAATTTTGAAGTCCAAGTTTGACAATGGTCTAATTTTACAAGTCCAAATTTGAAAAATTAAGATCCAATTAATAACAAATTAATTTTTTCAATCTTTACTTCACTGTGAAGTTAGCAGAACAGTTCTTTTCTCAGTAACGGAGCTAAATAAAATATGCAATGAGGCAGATTTTATGCACTTCAAGAAAAAAAGTTTAAATTTGACAAACAATTGAAAAATTAATTTTGTACTGTTAACTTCATCGTGAAGTTAGCAGTACATGTCCATTTTGCACCAAATGAGTTTGCTAGGAAATTGCAGTTGTGTCCCAAATTCGCGTTTTTTTATGAACTACAAGAAAAAACATGTATCGTTCCTAAATGAAATGTTATAAAGTGTAACATTCTTAACTATGACATTTCAACATTTTTTTCTTGACACATTAACAATTGTTTACACTGTAGAGAAAAGAAACGGACCACAGTGCAATATGAACTTTTTCTTATGTTAGGACTTCAAAATTTGGGGTTATCCTTTTCATGAAATGCAAATTCAGAGCCTAATTTCAGATTCATAGGCAGCCCCGTTTCTGAGAAAAGGACATGCACTGCTAGCTTCACAGTGAAGTTAGTTTAGTTTAGTGAAAAATTAACCAAGGCCGGTAGGTCAACGGAATACAGGAAACAGGATACGTCGAAGACATCGCAGCTGTTCATGAGATTGCGCAAGAGAATCCGAGGCAGTCAATTCTAACCGATCAATGGAAAAGAAGTCGGATAGGGCGCCAAATACATATATGAGATCTAACACTGGGTGTCTATCGTGTCTTGAACTATAAAAATAAAATTTTCAATTTTTTTGTTCGTTGTACATTTATGTTTACATTACTTCTTCAGGTTTCTTTGATGTTCTTTACTCTCGTTCTTCTACCATAGCGTCGAACTTGTCGAGTTGTAGAAGATGAGTAGGCTCAATGATTCTGAAGGTAACCTCTCCAGATGAGTCCTGAAACTAAAGGGCGCTGCCCAATCTCACTCCTTTCCCTCCTTCACCCTTGGCGGTACGGCGGAATGCTGTCCAACGTGTGTTCCCCTTCCTTTCAGGTACGGCAATGAGGCTGTCCGACTTTCCTACTCTCGGCGGTACGGCGATGATGCTGTTCAACGTGTTTCCCTCATCGGTTCGACGATGAAGCTGTCCGACGATTCCCAATACATATTCTTTTCTAAGCAGTACGGCGATGATGCTGCCTGAGGCTACCCTTATAATCATGTCCTTAACTTTCCTCAAATCCCCCGTATTGGGCTGGATCAAGGTGTTATACGATCTGTGCCGATGATCAGCCTGGCTGAGGGCCCAATTCAAAAACTTTCTCAGTCACTAACGGAGTTTTGGGATAGTTGGCAATCTCCAAATTGACCAGTCTTATCTGCATATACGGATCTCTGTGCAGAGTGACCACCCTTTCTCCGATACTCGTGGGAACTAAAGGAATACTTTGTCAGATAAAGTTAGTGGTAAGTCCGTTTCTTCTCAAGTTCGGCCGGCAGTGCAACTGGAAAGTCATCGGCTGTACCTCCTGTTTTTTCTGTTGATGACAAAACCATGGGAAATCATAGTCCAGTTGCTGACAGAAAGAACAATGAGAGGAAGGTAGCAATATACAAATTCAGTAGTGGAGGGATCGTGAAGCATGGCCCTTCCACTACTACGGAGAGTAAACCTCCCCAATCCTCACACATTTCAGTGGTGGAAGGTCGGTAGGCTTACACCTTCTATAAAGACAAGCGGAATGCAGAGAGAATTCTGAAGATCTTTGGTACTAAACTGAAGGTCGGAAGTAACTCAAATCAGGAACCATAAGTAAGGTGGGCTAAGAGCTTCTTAGCTAAACACCAGGCCACCAGCGACTCTACGTCAAATCGAAAACGGTCTATCAACGGCACCATGCCTTTTGCCAAACGATCAGAAGTGCTTTACACCAGCACTCCACCAGGATGCTTTGGAGAGAACAAACATTAGGTGGAATAACATCACTACTTGTTTGGCAACAAAACTAATATGGCCAAACCTTGATTTAAGGCGCTCCATGTGTTTAATATCTCTTAACAGACTACACATCAGCTCTGTTATAGGTGTCATAACAGGACACTGTTTAATAGTCAGGCACGCAAATCGGCTTGGCATACTTTCAAACGATTTTTGCAGAAGCTTTATGGACGAGGAGGAGGAAGAAACGATTCCTCACCTCGTTTGCTTCGCTAGAAACTCCAAGTGGTGTAACGAGTAAGGAAAGAGTTTTTCAGATTCATGTGGCATCACAAATGAATCAACTTTGGTCTAAGTGTGTCAGTTTTAATGTACTGACAGCCACTTTTACCTAACCTACCTAACCTTATTCTCGTTATGTCACTTTTGACTATAATCTCTAGTCCAATTTGATTATTTATATAAGTCAAAAACTCGCTTACACCGGAATTTTTGTTCTATTCTAAACTCAATTTCTGCTTGTGGCATAAAAAGGTATTAGGTACCTATTCCTATAACTACTGCTTTACCTTATAAGGACTTTTATAAGGACCTATATATAGAGGAACACCCTATCGAGCAAGATGTTGTGTTTTCGAAAATATAAAGAACACGATGCAATTTAAATAATAAAATGCTTCAGTTTTTCCCACATGAGTATTTTTTTATCATTTGTGTTCTTCTGTTGAACAATAAAACAAAGCAGAATTTCTTTTATTGTTGCATCTGAACCACTATTAACACTGTATGCCCAAACAAGAAAAATTTATTCATTGCACAAATAGAAGATGTTGGTTTTATTGTGCTCTTCAGCTTTTTAAATATTAATTACAAAAATCGGAACAAATTAAATTTTTTTCTGTTTCTCTGACCATTCAAAGGAAGTTAACCCTGTCCTCTGTTTAACACTCCAGATGATGCCCTCCACCCACTCACCTAACTCTCTCGTAATCGAATTCAAGTATGCATTGCGTCATTAATTGAATTTATGAGAGTTTCCTATGCAAACATAGCAAAAGGGTTCGTTCGAAAGCTATATACGAGACTTCATTGATGAGATATTAAAATTTCAATGGGGCTAGCGAGTGTGGTTAAATGTCCTTCCTCGTACGTTCTCGCGCATTTGCGAGGCCCCATATATAAAATTAAATAAAAAAAATGAAAAATCAACTGGATACCATGTTTACAAAAGGGGGCATTGTTTGTAGGATAAAAAAAATAGACACACATAAACGACGAGTTTGAGAAGAATGCCAACGGAATTTATGCCAATATTGACACATGCCATAACATTTATCATTTCATTCCCATTGAAATACCCATATGAAATTATCTGTTGTACCTGGCCTTACGATTCTGCTATTTGCAGTTGCCTTCACAAGTAGATATACTTGATCCTGGAACTTGCACAGAATTTCATTCTATGTGGGAATCACGCTCGACAATATAGAAGCAAGTACGAACATAGGACGTTGCCAAAACGCAATTAAAAAATCATGAACGTCCTGTCTTCACTTTCTCATTCAGTTCTCACAGTTTTTTTTTTTTAAGAGTTTTGGCAACATTTTGTTTTTAGCAATTATGTTCACTTTAAAGTCATAACTTTCACCCATCGATGAACGTGTCGGTCTAACAAGACAAAGTTGGAAAGTAATTCCAGATAATGATAAACATCAGACAGGATTATTTACACGCGTTCGTCGTCGTTCTTCTTCTTCATCGTATATTGATGCAGCATTTTACTCAAGTCGTTGAGGGATAATCCTGATTTCACAAAGGAAGAAATAGAATTTGGCATGTTGCCGACTGTCTGTCAATCGACAGGCACGCAATTTGCAAACGGGACAGGTTGACGAGATTTGCCTGATCTTAAAGTGACAGCACGTGCGCTGTCGATTCGCTTCTTCGTACGCAGGCGATCGTGTAGGTCAAAATCGACAAAGAAGTCGATGTTAAATGTACTGAGTTTATGTAATTGACAAATTATCAAGAGTTAAGCATGCCCTAAGGACAATAATGTGTCCTACATAATATTATATTGCTGACCCATATTAATATTCATTAATGTGCCAAAGGAAAACGAAACTTGACATAATGGTAGTTTTTGTGATTTTTTTTAAAACAAAACTTTTCAGTTCTTTAAAACTTATGACAACATTTTGAAAGAGAAAGTGTAACGGAAAACTTTGTTTTAATTGCTAATAAGTTGTGATTGCAAATGTTTTGGCAAGACTTGAATATTACATGCTTCTGCTGGTTCTGATCATGTTGATCTTTTTAATAAACAAATTTGACCTTTATTTGATACTTATAACAATAGTAATATTTAGAAATGCCTACAACATATATTTAATCGACAGATTTAAGCAACCTTAAATGTAATTAGTTTCACTATTTAAATAGCGGTACTTAATGGTAAGGAAAGCTTTTTCTTTCAAAATAAAGTAAGTACGGCCAATTCTTTTTTTAATTTGATTTTCTCACTCATAGTCGAAGCATGAACATAAGAAAAAAAATGCGAACAAAATAGTTTGTAGTTTCGTACTTTTTTATGCAAAAACTAAGCCGTTTTCTAAATTAATACTTTAAAATTGTTCATGTGGTTGGTTTGAAGCCGAAAAAAAAATATATGAAAATACGGGAGAAACCTCAAAAGTAACAGATTAAGTCATCTTTTTTAACGAAAAATTGAATTAAAATATTTGAATATCATTAAAATATATTTTTTGTTAACCCTTTATTAGCAATAAGAGTGTGCAACCTATAAGCATTGAATCAATTAGAACACCAATAAGTTTGGTCCCATTCGGTCCTATTTTTACTTGCAATATAGATGCTTTAGGGGAAGTTTTGGATTCGTGCGGAAAAAAAGATTCGAGATAAAAATCAAACATGACATTACGATGATAGAGAATAAGAAAAAAAGTGGGTGACACAATTCTTTCTGTCTGTGTGTCTGTCTGTATATCGACCTACAGCCTAAGCCATCACTGTAGCATTTCCCTTCAAACTTTGAACTTAAGTTTTTTTGTACCTCTCCAGAGGGGAAATTGAAATTTTTTGACCAAAAACAACGGTACTTGCCCTACAACCGTAAATGAAAAGTTTATTTATCTCAAAAACGGCTGTAACGATTTTGATAAAGAAGGTATCAGTGTATTTTGTAAGTATGGTGTACTTTTTGATAAGAAAGAAATTGACCGAAAACCGTTATTAACGGTACCTGCCATATGACGGTTTTATTAACTTTCAATTCTCTCATTAACGGCTCAAACGATTTCAGTAAAAATGTTTACGCAAAAGTTCTTTTAAAATTTTAATAACATTTGCATATCAAAATTTTTGAAAATAAAAAAAAATAATTTTTTTTTTGAAAATTCAAAATTTAAAAATGAGTTGATGAATTTTTTTAAAAACTATGTTTAAAAATGTATTTTAATACATACTCAAAATTGGAATACCAAAACTTTTTTTTTAAATGTTATTAAAATTTTATATATAAAAATGTTTATATTTTTTGAAGTAATCAAATGGCATACTTGTTTTTGAATTTGACAAGCTAAAGTGAATTTACTTGTTTTGAGTTCCACATTTATTAACTAGTTGTTTATCAGTTAAGAAAAAACATTTAAACGCTTTTTTTTATATTTTCATATTTTTTTTATAATTACTTTTAAAGTTCTTAATTTCAAGCAACTTGAACATAAGAGCAAGTACGTGCGATCCAGTCGTGCATTTTATTTTCATCAGCTATGCGATATAGTTCAATTGCTTTCGCTTGCTTATCTTCTGATCTACATGAATGCATAAACTCTCTATGGAATTGAGTTCGGTAAATGGCGCTGACCACTAAAAAGCATCAACGCAGTCTTCTCTTCCAAGATGCCTTTTACCAAATGGCGGCTGTGTTTTTAGTCATTATTGGATTGGAACAAACTGTTTCTGACATTTTAGACTGCAAAAAGCAGTTGGTTTACCAGAATTTCCTAATACATTTAAGTCGCTAACTTAGCATAGGTAATTGACCACTTCATTTTGAGAAAATAAACCTACTTATTACAATTCCGAGTGTAAATATGTTTATTTTTTACATATCACTCCAAAGGCGTATACAGGGGGGTCATGGGGTAATGACCCCTCCCCAACACAAAGTGAGCCGTTGCAATGCAAGAAGTTATAAGAAAAGCAAGAAATACATCAGTTTTTTAATATTGTTTCAAGAATGTTCTGTTTATAGCTTAGGAATAGACCATTAATTTTAATGGATTATCTCTACTCCTATCATTATACAAGCCATAGACCAAATAATATTGTTTATTTTATATCAATTAATAACTTATTTTGACGATTGACAAACTGCCATAATACTAATTTTGTGGCATTTTCTAGATCAGAAACAAAAATGACTGACACTAAATTATACGAATACAATGAGAAAACAAAATTCAAGTTTAAATTACATTCCATACATCACCCCAACAAAATTTAGATTGAAATTTGAACTAAATTATTTTGGGCTTGTCGTGGAATAATTGCTTATGGTCCCAAAAATAGAATCAATTTTTTTTTACAATTTACAATTAATGCTTCAATTTTCAGTATTTCTGAATTATTTTAATGTTAAAATTATCATTTAAAAGCTTTTATATTTAAATTAATCAGAAATAAAATTAATATTGATTTCATGATTTTGTTCTAATATAGATCCGAACAAAAATATTTTAAGAAAGAAAAATATTGATTTTTATGAAAAAAACATAATTGATCTGCGGTCACAACTGTTTATGTTTCGTGTTTCACTTTAAAAAAATTGTATTATATTAAGGCAAAGCTTATTCTAAATACATACCACAGTTTTTGATCGAATATAAAAAGAAAATAATCAACTCTTATTCATTATTATTGTGAAACATCAGATAAAAAAAAAATGTATAATGCAATAAACAGTCTTCGAAAATCGAAAAATGTGAAAGATATCAACAATTTTCAGAATACCATTTCTTAAACCTACATATTTTTTTAGTGTGCACAAAAAATCTACATGAAATGTTTTTTGTGCACACGATACACATCTTCATCAGGTCGTATTTAAAATCGATGTTGGTCAAAATTCTAGCTTCAAAATTCAGCTTTTCAAAATTTGGGATTTTCAAGGAAAATACATTATATCTTTTAAAATTATGTTTTTTTCAGTTCTTCCTGGTGAAATTCTGCTCTTAAAGATTGTACTTTTTGAAATTCTGTAGTAAAATTATAAATAACATCCTAATTTATTATATTTTTTTTTTAGTCTGTTGACTTCTTAGACAGTTTCTTAAAAGTTCTTAATAGTTGGAAATATGCTTTATTTAATTGAACAAAATTTCAATTTGGACTAGGCAACCGATGTCATTGTCCATGTTAAACAACTAAAGGGCAGCAGTTAACAAAGTTTTTAAATAACTTTTTTGAGTTTAGACAAAGTTTATATAATACGACCGTAAAATGTTGTCTATTCTGTTTTTTCTCATATAAATCATATTTATAAACGAAAATAAACAAACAAAATTAATTTTTCAACTCGGTTACAAAAAATTTTAATTTTAGACGATGGCACGGGTAGTTGAAAAATCATTATCATTATATTAATACTAAGCTCTTTTCTATATCTCCCTTTTGAACGGATTTAATGGCAACGTATTTTCTCATTTTCTTATGTATCTGATTTGAATCTAATTTTTATATTTAGGATTTAGGTATATATAGCGGTTCAGAAAGACTCTGGTCGAATTTTTGACCACCGGACGATACTAGTTGTCAGAATTATGTTAACAGAATTTTGAAAACGAAAAATTGGTAATATTTGTTTTATCAGCAGAACTTAATTTCAAGAAAAGCATTAAATGGAAAAAGAATGAAATCGTGGGCCATAGTGTTTTAACTAATAAATTTATAAGTACCTACTGATTTGGGTAATTTTTTGTTGGTATGACTTTCACAAGGAGTAAAGCTACCCCACTGTTTCAATGTTGGACTGACTTAAAACCTTATTTATAAACATTTTCCATGTATTACGTTGTCGTTGTTGGAAAACGATCAATCACATAATTTTTTTCTATTGTGATGAATAAGATATTCATTCGTCTTCAAACTTCGATTTATACGAAACTCGAAAAATTTTGTACTTTATTCGCAATGTTTCAAAGATGTATGTATATCTACAATCTACAAACATAGGTACATTAAATATAGGCATTTAAAAACATGTTTCTTAACACGATTTATAGTGGTAGGTATAAGTTAAACGGATTTGAAAGTCATTGAAGAAAGGACCAATAATCTAATTTCTCTTTATAATGTGCAAAAAACTAATTTAATACGAACTAACCCTGATCGCATCGTTATCAGACTGACCTCCGATTTAAACAAATTAAAATGGTATTGCACTAAGCTAAGAAATTAGTTGATGGGCAAATTGCTCCAAAGTAATGTGCTTCGATCCGTGTAAATGTAAACGGTTGGAAGTGTGCGCGCAACTACTCAATTCGGCCAATTTCGTTTGCTGTTCCTTGGGGTAATTTGATACGAATTGGTGAATGGTGAATGATTATATTTATGCAGCCCACCCCACACTGCCGTTCAAATTGCAACAAACGAAAGAAGAGGAACTGTCCAAAGGTCTGATGTAAATCGTATAAATGCACAAATCGTTCTCTGGCATATCGGTGGACGAACGCGGATCATTTAAATAATCTTCGACTTCCTTTTCAGATGCTTGAACGAAATGGAACGAAGACGATATGGTTTTGGATTGGTGAGTGACAGTCTGCATACCGCCACCAAAATTTGTGTTGAAACCTATAATTTACAAGATGGAATTGTACACTCAGGGTCTCAGTAGACGCTGGAATCTGGTTGATTCATGTAATTCAGCCAGGATCATTTGAGTTGTATACCTATATAGTTACTTTATATGTGCTTAATGAAATTAATGAATACTATTTGTGTTTGTTTTGTTGGCTAATGTTAGGCAATTGGCGAATTGGTCATACATTTGAATCGTTTCCAATAAAAACACAAGAAAAATGTATGTTTTGTTCAAAATCTCTTGGCAAATTTATGGAACCTTTCAAGTGAACTTATGTGTCAAATAAAATGTTCACTTAATCCAATATCTTAAATATTTCTCAAAGGATTACCCACTCAAACTATCCTAGAAGGTGAAGTGCATATTTTCTGTTTCCTTTGAATTGATTAAAATATTTATTTACCTTTACACTTCTTTTTTGTTTGTTTCTTAATTCCAAAATCAAAAACGTATCAATTACTCCTCTGTCAAGGGGGTTTTATATTTGGTTCCTTCTTGGAAGGAACAAGTGAATTTATCAACTTCAAATTTTCGTGTACCTATATTTTTGCTAGCTAGCTACTGAAACTTGTTGACAATCTTATACAGAAAGTATAGACAGAAATAAATTGGTTACAAGAAAAAGAACAATGGATGAGATGTTATTTCATCTTCATCGATGAACATGGGTTCCTATGTCATTTTTCCCACAGCAAGATATACTCATGTGTGTAGATGTTTTAGATTTTTTGAACCTCTATCCCTTTGAATTTTGGATTTTGTGATAGGTGATCGTGTTGAGAAGATAATTATTGTGCACTTTTACTTTCTCTCTTTTCATTTTGCTTCTAAGTGAAAATTAGGAATTTAAACAAAAAGAAACATCAACAGGAAACTCCTATACCTACCTTCCTATAAGAATGTGAATGTATGTAGATCCTAAGTTGATTATTATATGTAGGTACATAACAGTTTGAATGTTAAAACACATCTTATGTAGATTATCGTGTTTTATTGTTGTTGAAATAGAAGAAGAAACGAAGAAATGTTTGGTTTTCTTAAAACATTAGAGATAGTGAGTACGAGTATCCAATAGATATAAATAATTGCATATTTGCTGCCCACTTTCAAAAAGTCAAAAGGGCCACATTGCATCAGAAAAAGTTTTTTAAGAAATCTGATACGCAGTAAAAGAAAAGGTTTAATCAAAATTGTTAACCATTTTAGAGAAGATTCTGAAACAAGAACTACTTACCTACTATAGTTCAGCTCGTGGTTTATTTCGTGTTTTGTACCATTATTTGTGTGCTGGAAATCTAAACCCAATATAAAGTGGTTTTGTTGTAACTATTTGTTAAAAATAACTAAAATTTTATCTTTGGTACCACAATGGTACAAGATAAAACCTTCGAAAAAACAATAACTGTTTCAGATACTATTTAATATATGCTTACGGAATCCCCTCGGAGCTAAGAGAAGACCAACTGATACCAATAACTTAAGGTTCAACAACTCATTGATAACAATTTATTGCTCGTTAGTTAGATAGGATTCAATGAACCTCCGCCAAAGAGGACCTTGTCTTTTGCCAGTGTGACAAACCCAGACCTAAACAATTTGTTGTAAATGTCAACCATTCTGCAATGTCGACCACCAGTTATAGGTTAGGGTCCACCAAAACTACCTGACATACCTACAAAATACAGCCAACAAGGAACTTCTGAATTGAATACGAAATTTTTGTGTCGTCCTTCCTGACACAAATTTCCTTGTGCAAACATTGTCAGAGCGCAGTTGCACCTGCCCCGGTGGCACATGCCCATAGTATCCTGTCGGAGGTATCAAATGCAAATATTAAAGAAATGTGTGCCTTCGATGCTCATCTCCTGATTTGATATCTTTTAACCCTCGAATGTTCAATATTTACGATGACACTTTACACTTTTCGTGACCCCTGATGCACTTGTTTGTTTGTGAGGGCACACACCAAAAAAGAGGACCCCGATTACCGTTTCGCAATTTTCCACTACAGCGCCGTTGCTTGGTAATCTTTTAAATTGTGCGACCCAATCTTATCGATAACAAATTGCACCACAAAGAGTCACACTTGAAAAGCAACCGCCTCGCCGCATTGCACCCCTGCCTGGTTTAAATCGAATTGATAGATAAGACAAAGGTATCAACAAAGGACCCGGTGTGCAAAATCCCGAAGGCATTTATTGCACCTTTTGAGATGACTATAGTCAGAAGCAGAGATCTCTGTTTGTTTATGAAATGAGCCCAGGCGCATGGACCTTTTCTTCATCTGTCACTGCTCGTAATTAGGTCAAACCAAGGAATCTTTTGGGTAGATGTTTTTCCCTCTATTCTCAGAATTCGGGGATGTTAATGTGGAGCAACCCTTCTTCATGGGTAATTAATCAAAAGGATAGAACATAGAGAAAGTCACTACATTATTGGATTCTTGAAACCGATAGATAGCACCGATACCGATATTGAACCGAAAAGGGAATAAAGATGTTAAGGGATAACTCACATGAATTCTTTACCCCCTTTATAATTATGGTCTATCAATCTTCGGGATGGAGGACATGGAGTGATCGGCTTTGAGCTGGTCTTCGCGTCGCGTCGAGTGTCGGTTAAAACAAAATGACAAAGAAAGTGTAGGCGGGTTGGACGATCCTATCGGTGGTGTGACGTGTGAGCATTAACAATATTCTTATGAGTAAGTTATTTATTGTTGTGTTTTTAAAATAAATAAGTAATAATTTAAAAAGGAAGGCTTTAATTTTAAATACAAACATCTAGTGAATATTGACTTACCGCATTTGAAGTCAAAACCAATCATAAGGAAAATTCTCGACTAAGGTTCTTTCGTTATTTCTCTTAAATAGAGCAAGACTTCCCTCCTACGGGACCTGAACCTTACTTCGAAATACATAAAAACATAATCAAACATTTACGATCAAATCAGAAGCGGAGGACAAAAGATCCAGAATCTGAAAATAACTCACAAAACGTTGGCATGCCAAGACACTGCAAGCTTAGAGGACATCTATGCATCCTCGACTAAGTGAGTAGTGCAGCTTGCAGGCACTGTCTTAGACGCTGCCTTAGATTACACAGAACACCAGAGTCTGAGTACAAATATCTATTATTAAAGGCTGAAAAAGAAACCTGCCAGACTTTGGTATTTTATATCACGATACATGCATCTTTAAACCCTTATACCTAGATTTTGGTAATACATTCACTCCCAAAATTTCTGTTGGCTCTTGCTCTATTAGTTTTGATTAAGTTTTATGTAGTTTATAAGTTCTATATATATAAAATATAAAATTACCGATAAAGAAACCGAGTTTTTTTTATTCTTCTTGGTGAAAAATAAAAACCAATTTGAATTTTAGTTTTGAAATAAAGGTTATTTTTTAGACGTGTGTCTTTTAATTTGGCATTTCTTTTTCGGAGTTGGTCTTTTTGACAGCTGTCATTTGATTTATTCTCAGTTTGGCTTGCCATTTCATAATAAATAGACCTACTCCTGAATAATGTTTGCAAATCGTGTAATATTTGCATTTATTACCAAAATAATGGTTTGGTTCGCGCGACGCATAGCGAAACAATTTATTGAGGGAAACTTTTGGTGAGCGCATTATCTCTCGTCGTGGGGTTATTTTTTATTGAGTTATGCGAAGTCGCTTGTCTACGACAAAATCAAAGTTCACAAAAATGGTATTTTGACAAATATCTTCAAAACGGTAAGTGTGAAGGGCACCGGCGGGACTATGGGCCAAAATGACGATTTGTATCTCATAAATGCATTTGTTTCAATTGGTTAATGAAAACAAAGAAAGTCAAATATTACGTTTCCATACAAATTTTATTTTTAAAGTGACCCCTCCATCCAATTAACCCTATCCAAAGTATCAACTTTAGAACTCTCATCGCATCAAGTATCTTTCTGAAGCTTACTTTTGAAGGATTTAGTCGTCTAGTGGACAAATTTGAATTCACATGCACAGTATAAAATGTTCCCGTGCCAGTGAGACAAAGAAGTGCCCGCAGTGTCGAGAATATTGCTGCCGCTGAAGCTTCAGTTGCAGAAAGCCCAAATGTGTCTCTCACACGTCGTTTTCAAGCGTTGGGCATCTCGGTGACGTCGTTGTGGTGAGTTTTGCGAAAAGATCTTGACCTTCATCCTTACAAGATTAATTTGACGCAAGAACTGAAGCCGCTTGACAACCAGAAGCGTCGTATGTTTGTGAATTGGGCTGAGCAACAACTTGAAAATGATTCGGATTTTCATGGAAAAATCATCTTCAGCGATGAGGCTCATTTCTGGCTGAATGGCTTCGTCAATAAATAAAATATGCGGTATTGGTCAGGCAGCAATCCACACGTACTCCATGAGTCATCATTGCATCCTGAAAAAATTACGGTTTGGTGTGGTTTATGGGCCGGCGGCGTTATTGGGCCGTACTTCTTCCGTTATGATCAAGACCGGCACGTTACTGTGAATGGGGATCGCTACCGTTCAATGATAACCGAATATTTTTGGCCCCAATTGGATGATATGGACTTGAAAGACATGTGGTTCCAACAGGACGGCGCCACAAGCCACACAGCGAATGTCACAATCAATTTATTGGAAACAAAGTTTGGAGAACGTGTTATCTCACAAAATGGTCCAACCGCTTGGCCGCCTCGGTCGTGCGATTTGACGCCGTTAGACTATTTCCTGTGGGGCTACGTCAAGTCTATGGTCTATGCCAACAAGCCAGCGACGATTGATGAAATTCGAACGAAAATCAAACGTGAAATTGCAGCAGTATCGGCGGATTTATACTTGAAAACTTTATACTTTGATGAACTTCGAACGAAAATCAAACGTGAAATTGCAGCAGTATCGGCCGATTTATACTTGAAAACCGTCGAAAATTGGGTTCAGCGTCTGGACTTCTGCAGCGTGCCCGTGGTGGCCATGCAAAAGAAATCGAGTTCCATGCATCATATCTCAGCTCCAAGTTTTAAGGGTTTAAAGTTTTGTTGTAATAATTGAAGAAATCATGCTGGAAAATCTTAACAACAAAAATATAAAAAAAAATAATAAAAACATCACGTCTGTAGTTTAAGCCATTTTACTAAGGACATATTTTATTTTTTTCATAAAAATATTTTTGTAGCGGGGATCCGTTAGTACATTATGTTTAAAGATTTTTGATTTAAAAAAAATATTGAACCCCACAAAATAAAAAATTAAAAGACATCACGTCTTGAAAAATTCATGCCCAAAACAAAACTTTTTAAATTTTTGAAAAATCATTTCACAATACTCCCCGATCCTCTCCTAAAAATATTATTTGTTTTCGGTGCAGTGATCCTCAGCTCCGTACTCTTTCTCCAATTTTATTTTACCATTGTGAATGATATGAGCGTTTTGCTAGCAATGGTCATCAGTGCTAGGAAAGGAAACAGGCCTTATACCTATGTTTCATGAGGTGAACCATAAGAAAAAAATAGATGGGTTAATAGCACTGTTTTCTCACTAAGCCGCATCGTTTTATTTTCATGAGGTGAACCACATGGGTTATGACTTATGAGCGATAATAAAACGTGGCTATTGGCCACGTTCCGCCGGCTATCGAATAGGTTATCCAAGATAACTGAGTAGCCGATACTTTTGTGAACGACCAGAACCAGATAGGTTAGCTGAAAAAAGCTGACAAGGAAATTGCATTCAAAAAAAAGGCACATGCAGTTCGATTCTGAAGTTTTCGTATCCCTGTATTTGTGTGACTTTTAAAATAGTTCTTCACATTTTGAAACTTGGCGGACATAAATATGGACGAGTATGATAATTTTCAATAAAGAAAATGCCAAAAATATATTCTAAACGGAAAATAATTGTTCTTAGAAGCAGTAAAATGTGTGAAATTTATTAGCAAAATATCTACGTTTTGCAATATATGACAACACTTTGACAACTATGTGTTTGAATGTGTGAGTAGTTCTGGTTTCGATTCTGAAATGAAATCCAGAATCGTTTTCTGTTCTCTTCAGGAGAAGAACTGTCATTCTGGATGCCAATAGAACACTTTCAAAAGCGTTTACACGCATTCCGAATGCTTCTGGATTGCCAATCGAAAAGGCCACTAGAATTTATGGGATAGCTTCAGATTTGTTAGTTGGTCACAGATAATGTCACTAGCTGTTTCTTAGCAAGGGATTACAATAACACAAAGCTATCAAAGGCCATTAATTCAGTTTCCCGAAGTAGTGGTTTGTGGGGCATTAAATTTCCAACTTTCTTTTAAGGCAGCTGTGTTTTTGTCTAAGTTCGAAGTTAAAAATTTTATGAATTTGTAACCAAAATAGGTATTTTAGCTAGCAAGAAAGTCGATATAAACCAACATTTCAACTGGTTAAATTGCCTTTTTTGCCGGTCATTTGTTCGTAACCTATAGTGAAATATGTTAGTACTGGTTTTGAGCCGGTATAAGGACACGATTTCTATTCGATTTTTCTATTAATTCTTTTTGTTGGTAGTGAAAAGGGCATTTTTTTTAGGTGTTCTAAGCGCTAGAAAAGGCCCTAAAGAACACGCACCTGATAACTGACCTCTTATAGTGGGGGCGGTAGTGCAAGAAATAAAGACGTTTCTGGACCTACCTACATTTTTTTTATTAAACACCGTTTTCGACATATTTCAAACAAAAACCCATTTTTGTAACCTTTGACCTCTTATAACTGACCTAGTAACTATCGGATATTTGAGGACTTTTCTCAAATTATAAGTTGCATCAATCTTAAAGTAGAACTAGAATAGGCGGAAGCCAGTGAACGTGGTCGTACGAAAGCGAGCGCAAACAAGAAATTCATATGACGCACACATTATTGCGAAGTGGTACTCTTCGTTTAGTTTTCGTTAACTTTTGCCGTCGGGCGAGAGAGCGCTCACCGATCGCTCTTTCGTAAGTGGATGTATTCAAAAAAGAATGGTGGAAGCAAACTAAAAATAATTTGGGGCTTGGTGTATAGTTTTCAACTGTTTTATTTTCTGTTTTTATGTATGAGTGAAGTTAAATCTTTAATTTTTTTTAATTAATTTCCGTGACTTTACAAAATAAATAATTAAAAGCTTATCACTCTGTGCTGTGAAAAAGTTAAAGAAAATTAACATTAAACAAAAAATTATATACTTTTTTCACTTTCCACCACATGTGCATTATGGGTCACTTCTGAAATTAACGTTTCGGAAAGCTACTTTTCGGTCGTTTTTGACATAAGCTTCCGACAGCTACCGCCTATTCTAGTTCTACCTTTAACGTGTATACCAAAAATCAGCTTTTTTTTTCCTTTCTTCGGCATTCTTATGTCTGCTTCAGACCACTAAGTTTCTCTTCATGAACAAAGCAAGAAGAATCTGCAAAAACCAACATAACTTTTTTACTGAAGTATTTAATTCAAGCTGATATATTACTCCCGATGCTCAATTTTGTCAGGCACCCAAAGCACAATATTTATGTTACTCGTTATTGTGCAAAAAATAACAACATAAATATTTATATGCACATCAGTTAATAAACCAAGATAGGATATCCTCACTCATCAGGGAAGACGGAACCTAGTTTCAAAGTAGCTTCTGGATAAAAATCTAATATTCCATAGCATACATTTTACATATAAATGCTTTGGTAGTTTTTAGGTTCTACATCTGTTAAAAAACAAATTAGGTATTACAACTTAGGCTGGGACCGCGACTAAAAAATTTGGTCGCAACCCAGTATGATTTCTTCGAATCATGTGCGTTCATTTTCATAAAATCTCATGTGTTTTTTTTTGCGACTGAATGATCGCGTGACATAGAAAATCGCAAGTGCGTTCCTAGCTTTAAACAACCCTTACCGCTCACCATCACATTTATCAACTTATTTTTTGTAACGCATTTATTAATTTGAACGACAATGTTGTTACAATAAAGATCAACAATAAACATTATACGAGTAGGTACCTACATAAGTACATAACTATATTTATATAAAATTATGTTAAGAACATTTTAAATATAATTTGTTCAAGTCATCGACATATATGTCAGGCTATATACTAAGCTACTTATGTACCCTGTACATACGAATATGAATAAACGAATTATAAATAAGGATATGTGAACATTATGTATAACAATGGAAATACAAAACAAAAGCAGCATGGCTTCAGTTTGATTAAAAGATAAAATCTGCCACCTGTTACAACTCAGCTCTTGAACGTTCCACCGCATCATTATATGAAACCAATAAAAATCTTCCTGCAATACTGTACTCCAACACTCTTATCGACAGTAAAAAATGGCAGCAATTTAAACCAATTTACCAGAGATTAGACCCACCAGAAAGATTTAATTTTATTTTTTGCGGGTTAGCTTGACATTGACATGCGACGCGATGACCAAAAAACCACCTACGATCAAAATTATGTCACAAGTGGCAGGTAGGACCCAAGTAAACACCTTGCGCAAATTAATTAACACTTCGCTAGAGAGTGATCGATCAGGCAAGGCAGAAGAGGCCACCCGCATTTCTGGTTAAGTGCGCTATGGGCCGTAAAAAAATTCGCTTAAGGAACAAAAAAAGTTGAAATTTCGGTGAGTGTGCGTGCGTGCGTCACATTTTCGGTTGTTGTTGTGGCCCATGCTGCAGAACCGGAAGACCCGGCTTCTTATTTGACTTCCGATTTTTTTTTATATCAAAATATAGTTTTCATAATTTTTTGTTGATTGTTGTTGTTTAAGGACTTAACCAACTTTTGTAACAGGTGCTTCGGAGCTATAGAAACCATAGAATGATCGTGATGGTATATGAATTTGGAATATGTATAAGTAAAATATTATAAAAAGGAGGTTCCATCTTAAAAGTGTTTGCTTCAGAGCTAAGAAAAAATTGTAGAAAATAATATGAGTGAGCGATGAGCCATTTGTGAAAACATACGTTGAAATCGTAGTGGCGAAGACACTATAAAGCGATTTGAATTTTTAAAGATCAAGAACAACAAAATGGTTACAAATTGTAACCAAAACTTTGAATATGGGATATTTGTCATTTGTTTTTTCTGCGAAAAAAGTTAATAGAGCATATAGAGGTAAATTTATTAATTAAGTCATTATGTAGGTAATTACCTTTACTTATTTGGACTGTGGGAGCCTGTAATGGAATACATACACATAGTAGTTAGTGGACAAGAATCTAGCACACCATCATTAGTAGTTGTTGTATATTTTCAACCATATGTCTTAATTTAAAAACGTCTATTTATTTGAGAGTTCGAATTGTCTTTCACTGGTCATTTATTTAGCACGATGGTAGATCTGCGTGTTTTTTTTTAACAATTTAGTGTTTTTAAAGAAGAACAAAACAATTTACAAGGTAATTAAATATTTTCTAATATTATACATACATAAGTACTTTGATAGATAAAAACATAGTTAAATAGTCATTGCAAAAGGACAATGGTGGTCAGAGGACAAAAGAAGTCTCATCCTGCAGATGAAGACTCAAGGTAGGACAATATCCAAGAGTGCTCAAGAAAGATGGCGTACAACGCACTTTGGCATTTTAAGTGTTTTGGAGTGACTAAGAACACTATTGGCAAGGTACCCGGAAACGAAGGACTACAATGAAAGAAGACAAATTAATTTATCGGTCGTCAACCAAAGATGCTATTAAGTCATCCAGTGCCATTCAAGGTGAATTCTGAAATTGTAGTTTCTTCCGAAACCATAATTTGCGTGGATGCGTCATCCAGCTAAAACCCCTCGTTCTCAAAAAAAAAAATTGAAAGCCAGCTTAGAGTTTGCCAAATCTCATATGAACAAACCAATCAATTTTGGAAAAACCTGTTTTGGAGTGACGAGTCCAAGTGGACTATTAGGCTAGTCGCGCACATGCAACTGCTACTGAAACAAAACAAGTTGAACGATGAGCACGCACATGAGCAACTCCACAAGCCATGGCCTAAAAATATTTCAGTTTTTCTATCTCATACATACAATGAAAAATACTATCGCATTTGTCCTATTCTTTTGCTCAGTAAATAAAAGAAAAGTTACAATTGCTCTCTTTCGCACAGAGGACATAATGCCCCTTTGGAAAGAACAAAATTCAAATATCCGCAACTTTTTGGTTGAGTGTCGCAGTTACATATTATTCCATATGACACAAACTGAAAAACTGATTTCGGGCAATCGTCCAGTTTGTGTCAAAACACAAACTGAAAATCGAATCGACGACGGAATAGTTTCTGCATGTGCGTGGAGTGTAGAGTCTCATATGAATCCATAGGACTCATTTTTGCAACCAAACAGTTTCGAAACTGAAAATTGTATGTGCGTTTTCCCAAAGAAAATGCCTCTCTCATGGCATTTTATGAATGACAATAACCCTAGCTGAATATTGGTTCTCCAAAGCTCATTTAGAGTTGCTTAAAGGCTCCCCCAAACCAACGCGAATGCGGAGCGATTCGCAACGAATCATTCACAATAGAAAAAAAATATGACAAATACACAACGCTAAACAACAACAAAAATTCGCCGTCGCCGCGAATTCGCGTTGGTTTGGGAGAGCCTTAAAGGTCAAAAAATCAGAGTTTTAAAGTGACCGATTTTAATCCGAAATTGTATGCCAATTTCTTTTGTAGAAAGATAGAAACAACAAATTTAGCTGAATTGTGGCAATAAATTCAGAATGCATAGTATGCAATTCCGAAGCAACGATGGGAGGCTCTCGTTGAAAGTATTCCTAGAAGAATAACTGCCGTCATAAAAAATAAAGTATTCCCTACAAAGTAAATTAAAGGGGTGTTTTGTTGACCTCCTTAATGTTAACATTAAGATACGTTCCACACAGAGTAACTGTAAACTGCCTTTGACATGAGTTGCGAATAGCGAACTGCGAATTGTGAATGGTCACGAATTTTTAAATTTCTTTCACATGAGTGGACGCAAACAGACACGAGGGTAAATTCGAGCGAATTTTTCATTCACAAATATGTGGAATGCATGATACAACTAAACAGATAACGCCATCCTGTTTTTTCGTTTCGTTCTGCGGATCTACGTCATCGATGCAAAATTTTTCCTGATACTTTTTTTCTTTTTATAATAAAAATGTGTGTCCAGAATCCTAAAACCCAGTGCATTATTTTTAAGAAATAATATTTCATATTTTTTTAATAAATTTTAGTCAAATAATCTTTGTTTTATTAATCTGGGAACAAATATTTGTGTGCGTCGATGACGTCATTTTATGTGAATGATGCGCAATGCACTATCTTATTTAGTTGTATTTTCCTTAATATTTCTTAATGTTCATATTATGTAAGTTAGTGTGCTAAATTCTTGTCTGTATACGATAAATAAAGATTTCAGAACTTGCCATGTCTTTGATAAACGAAGTATTTTCTATGCTTTACCGGTCAATGCATGGATTTTAAAAAATTGGTGGTTTACATTAACTTAAATAATATACAAAGATGAAATCGTATTACTTTAGCACAGTACACAAATCTATACTATATCTATATTGCGCAGGTTGTCAAATTTGAAAGTGTCGGAAATAAAAATGGCTGTGAACCTAATGCCGGATTTACACAAGTGACAAATTTCCATTAATTAACGTCATTACAGTGGCAAAATAATTTTAAAATCAAATCATTAATGACATGAATTTACACGAAGGCAAAATAATGGCGTTCTGATGCTCTGTCATTATAATGGCAAAGAATTAGCAAGTTCATTCCTTATTCTGTATTGTCATTATTTGCAAACTGGTGTCACTGTGCATTTACATGGCTTCATTTTAATGGCAATATTAAATGCTTATTAGCACTGTTATTTATTTTATGACGAATATTATGGCACATTTTTAATTCATTTACACGATTATGTCACTAATGGCGTGAAAATGGAAAATTTATGTCAATTTGTCAGTCAAGTAAATCCGGCATAAGGATTTAAAACAATTTGAGTTTATAAATCAAAAGTAAAACATATCAAAACTCATACTTAAAATGCTTCAATTTTAGATGAAAAATGCTAACAAACCACCTCTACAACGAGAAGCAACAAAAACAAAACTAAATTGAAAAAAAAAGCAACACAGAACGTTGCCAAAATTATTTTGAAAATCATTCAATATTCAAGTCTGTGTATTTTTAATAAATTAATTAAAGTGCATGTGGCCCTAATACAATAGTCTGGAAACCACTACTTTCAATCCCTCGTCCTTACCACGGGCGCCAAAAAAATAAACACCGACCTCATAAGACTCATTTCTTGTTGCTTCAATATACAAAGCAAAGCATAGAAGTTGTTGTTGTTTCTATGTGTTTTGAGGTGCCTCTAATAGTCGAATGTAGACACGATATGAGACTCACGAGGATCACTTGACAACCGGGACTGAACAACCCGAGGACGACAAAGTCAACCCGACTTTTATATTAAGTTTTCAAAAATTATAAATCTTATTTGTATTAAATTTTTTTCAGTGTATAACGTTAGGCCCCTTAAGTGCCAACAAAATCCTTTTATTTATCAATGTATCTTATAGTTATTAATTACTTTAAGGCCAATTGTAAATAGAATTGTTCAATAATGCCAAAAATTGATATGAGACTCACGAGTCCGATCTCAATTTTCCTAATCTAAACACGCTCTTTTTTTTCGTTGAGAGCTCTTTTTAAATTTAAGGCTTAGCTACATTCAATTCACACAGCTGTGTTTCACTTTTCTACAAAAGTAAAAGCAAGGGACGCTTTAACTTTATAGGATTGAGTAGTTTATTGAAACTTAATATTTTTCATTTTTGTACAAAAGTGAATTGGATGTAGTTAGGACTTTACATTTTTTTGAAAAAAAGAGGACGGATGAAGTAAGACCCTTAAGGGCCTTTCAGTTAAGTGCCTTTCACATGAGCCAAGAACTGCGAATACGAATGAATTTGTTTGGATAATTCCAAGCTCAAATATCAAACAATTCTTGTTTTTACTTTTCCACAGACTGAATAAACGATCCTATCTACAATTTTTGAAAGAAAAGCGGCCTTAAATTGATTTAAATTGTTAAATTAAGCATTTTTATATTTTCGACGTGGCCAACTCCCGTTGGTTTTCTGCGAATTGTCAAACACTTATTCGCAATCCACAACATCAGAACGCATTCCACAAATCTCCAAATGAAATAGTCGCTTGAATTTAACCTCAAATTTTCTTATCACCCATTATATTGGTTTATTTAGTATAGCAATTCGCGAATGCGTCAAAATTTGTGGCCATTAGTTCGCAGCTTATGTGAAAGGCACTTTTGGACATTTCTTGTATTCTGTGATTTGTGGAACGGACCTATTCACATGGTAATTCTCATTTTCTGAACGCATCCCAAACCACTGCAAACAACCATCAGATACATAAAACAATTCCTTAACTGCAGCCAACATTAAGATAGAAACATACACATTTCTTCTAGATTTTGACGGAACGTATTAGTCAGCCGATCCCGTGCGTTTATTGAATTTTTAACTGAAAGTATTCTGTTTTAATTACTGATTTATCTAAAAATGTCGACCATGGCCTCTCCTTTATCCATTGCCGGAACAAGGCAGTCTGGAGCTTCAGTCCGCACTCAAAACGGTAAGGAAAAAAGTTGGCAACTCGGTGAGAATGCTTACCGAAAAAAATGTGCAACTATCAATAAAAATTCACATATTTGCTTTAAATCGACCAATTTTCCTTAATTTAAATGTAATTTCACTGTATTTTGTTGCAATATTGAGTTAAAAATGTTTCCCGGAAACTAAGCAGGAGCAGTTGTTTGAGTTACTAATTTTTTTTTTTAGGTTAGCTCTGCACGCCATGGTCTGATACGCCTTGGTGTGAACAAATTAGCATCTGTTTGCAAAAACTCGTGTTTTACTTATTGAATTCTTAATTTTTCCCAGTTATGGCTGCAAGTTCCATTGCAAACATCGTAAAGAGCTCCTTGGGTCCAGTTGGTTTGGATAAGATGCTCGTGGACGATATTGGTGATGTCACAGTCACAAATGATGGAGCCACTATTCTGAAGCTTCTGGAAGTTGAACACCCAGCGGCAAAGTAAGTTTTACAAACTTTATACTTCGGATAGGTAGCTTATTATTCTTTAAATTCTTAGGGTTCTCGTTGAGCTGGCTCAACTGCAAGATGAAGAAGTTGGTGATGGTACCACATCTGTGGTAATTTTAGCCGCTGAACTCTTGAAGGTACATGTTATCTGGAATATTATTATGAAAAATCAGCTCTTTAATATTCTTATTTTAATCTTAGAACGCTGACGAATTAGTTAAACAGAAAATTCATCCAACTTCAATAATCTCGGGATACAGGTTAGCATGTAAGGAAGCCTGCAAATATATTTCTGAGCACCTTACCGCACCTGTGGATGAACTTGGAAGGGATTGTCTCATCAACATTGCAAAGACATCGATGAGTTCCAAGATCATCGGAGCCGATGCCGATTTCTTCTCTGCCATGGTTGTGGATGCTGCTCAAGCTGTTAAGGTGCGATTTTTCATTGTTTTTTTTTATATTACAAGCATCATTCTTGTAATCCCATCTAGAGTTTCAATCCATAACAAGATATCATTAGAAATAATTACTCTTAAGGTGGGCATCCATTTGAGAGTAAAATGCTGCGAGCAGCTCTCGAAAGCAAACTCGCAAATGTACACAGTCTTGAGAGTAACTCAACATTTCAATTTTTTGAGTTACACAAGTGACATGCTTTGATCACTATCGGACACGAACTCGAAAAATTCTAACACAGTTCGTGTTTCGCAATTAGTAGTCAAGAGTACTTACACAAGGGAACAAACTGGACATTTGAGAAAACGAATCGTTTCACAGAGAAAAATGAGTCATAAGAAGCTTTGTAGAAAACAACTAAAATCATTCGCGATAGAAATACAAATTTAAAACTGTTTTCAGTTTGCCCCGAATAGGAAATACGGTACACATAAAATGCCAGAATACCAGAAATCTAAATAGTGTTACCATTCTACGCTTATTTACTGGTATGGCTTGGTGGTGATGGTGACTTGATGGCCATCGGATATGGCAATTACAGTCCATCCATATCTTAACCAATTATTTGTTTTTTTTTTAACTTTTTTAAGGTTAAAAGGCTGTAAGCCTTTGCTTGTAATAATAAACTATACTTTCAACCAAAAACTAGTAGAATAAATATAGCTGTAAAGTGAGCAAGGCTATGAGTCAATCTCAGGAAATTAACTTTACACGAATTCTAATAGGCAACAAAATTTACTCTCAAATAGTCGCAAATGAACACGTATTTTTATTCTGAAGGTTGTTTTGTCTTTGATGGCAAACGTATCAAATTTGAAAAACAAGTTTAAAGAAAAAAAGACCTCAAATTCAAGTGCAGACTTAAAGAATATTGTTACTTGTTAGTGAGTCCTGCTGTTGAAAGCTGTCAGCTAGTTTCTACATTTTATTTTCACTCGAAATTAAATTTAAATCTACAATTAACTTTTGACGAATTTGATGTAATTTTTGTCAAAGTTACAACGAAATGAATTTCCGTGTTCTTAATATTCTATTTTATCGATTGTAAAGCGATTTTTATTGAATAATAAAATGTCGATCCTTATCCTAAGCATCAATGTGCAATAACGGTGCAAAGTTAAGGAAAGTATGTAGATGGGATCCCTTCAAATCCCTCGCACTATACTGGACAAAATCGTTGTTAATGTCTCTGATAGAAAAATAATTATTTATCGTCCGAAAAGCCACCTATTCAACCCTGAACTCACTTTAAGCACCATGAAAAAGTGAGATGGTCAGAGGCCTATTTCAGTAACAAAACGGTTTTGTTGTACCAATAGTAGTCAATTGCATTTGTATGCATAAGAATACACCAAAATATGCAGCTTTGTTTCAAACTTTGGTAGGCTATACATTTCGCTTATGACTTGCCTTTGAGCGATTCCGCTATGGATGCGTATAGATAATGTAAAGACGAAAGATTTCATTTACTGAACAAAAAATAAACTTAATTTAAGGAAAACTTTTTGTTTGCGCTTGGCAACATTAGCATACACCTACAATTGGTTTAAAAATGAACAATTCGTTTTTCATTTTTGTTTCTTAATTATATTTTTATTTCTTTTATTGATTGACTACGTTGTTCAAAATAATGTCATAAAATGTTTCAAAAGAAACGGACTTTAGTTTTTTTCGTACTATGATCTGATGAGTCCAAAATAAATAGGTGAAAATGTAACCCTTCAAGTAATAATTTCATTAAAATATTTTCTTTATTTTATTATAAACAAGCTGGCCCGCTCAGCATCGTTCGGATAGCCGAAAGTTTAGAAAAACATTAACAAAATGAAATTATAAATATTATCACCCCTGTTCTGATTTTCGTTGTTTGGAATCAAATCCGTGTACGAATTCAAAAATCATGTTCTGAATTTATGGGGGCTATTTTGATTTTCGATCGAATTGAATCCGAATGGATTGAAAGCGGCCAACAAAGAGATACCGGAATTCTTTTGTCTTTTCAATCCGTACGGATTTAATTCGACCTAATATTAGAACAGCCATGCATATGTGTGCTCCTTTATTTTATATAAACTTTGACAGAATTTTGGACTTAAATACGCACAGAAATGCACAGAAAATCACAAAAATTCAAAGTAAAGGAACAGACTATATATTTAATGAATTTTAATTAAAATTTCACAAAGACAATTTTTTGTTTCATAATGGATTTACATACAAACATAAAGTATAATTTCATAAGTTTGGTATTCCTCTATCTGCAGCTGTCTATGTGAGGAATACCAATTCCATCACTACTACAAACAAATTGAAAAATTTTCATGTAGGAGGTGCAAGTTTCACTTTATGTGCAAGTTTCACAATACATGACTTACCTGACAACTCATATACCAAAACTCCCTAACTGTTTATTTGAAAACGATCGGTTTAATAGACACTTTAACTTTTCTAAGCTATAAACCTCATTCCATAATTTTAGATTACTGATCCTAAGGGCAATGCTGCTTACTCCATCAAGGCCGTTAATGTCCTTAAGGCGCATGGCAAGTCAGCAAGGGAGAGTCTCCTGATTCCCGGCTATGCACTTAACTGCACCATTGCCTCACAGCAAATGCCTAAAAAGATTGTGAATGCAAAGATCGCCTGTCTGGATTTCTCCCTCCAAAAAACCAAGATGAAGATGGGTGTTCAAGTACTCATCAATGATCCAGACAAGCTGGAGGGTATTCGTGCTCGTGAATTGGACATTACAAAGGAAAGAATTCAAAAAATTCTTGCTACCGGAGTGAATGTAATCTTGTGCTCAGGTGGGGTGGACGATCTGTGCATGAAATATTTTGTTGAAGCTGGAGCAATGGCCGTTCGTCGTGTTAAGAAAACCGATTTGAAAATCATTGCAAAGGCAACTGGAGCTGCATTCTGTACATCACTAACAAACATGGACGGCGAAGAAAGTTTTGATTCGTCAATGGTCGGTGAAGCTGCCGAAGTTGGTCAAGAAATGATCTGTGATGATGAACTTATTCTTATCAAGGGTACAAAAGCGAGGTAAGTTTGTGAAGCAATTTTAATACTATCTAGAATTTGCACCAAATTGGTTGATTTAATTTTATAGAGCTGCTGCTTCAATTATTCTGCGTGGTCCAAATGATTTTTACTGCGACGAAATGGAGAGATCCATCCACGATGCACTCTGCGTCGTAAAGCGAGTGTTAGAAAGCAAAAAAGTTGTCGCTGGTGGTGGATGTGTTGAAGCTGCTCTCTCGATTTACTTGGAAAACTTTGCCACATCATTGGTAGGTTTCATTTCGTTTCGAAAGCCAAGATATATTTTTATTTTATGATTTTCAGAGTTCAAGGGAGCAATTGGCCATCGCAGAATTCGCCAAATCCCTACTGGTCATTCCAAAAACTTTATCTGTTAATGCTGCAAAGGATGCTACCGACTTGGTTGCCAAACTTCGTGCATACCACAATTCCAGTCAAACAAAGGTAAGGTTCAAACTTTTTGGAGGAACGGCCAACTTTAATTTATTGTGTCATCCAATGTTTAGGCTGAGCATGCTCATCTTAAGTGGACTGGTTTGGATTTGATTGAAGGTATTGTGAAGGACAACAAAAAAGCTGGAGTCCTGGAACCAGCTATGTCTAAAATTAAATCTTTGAAATTCGCCACCGAAGCTGCAATCACTATCCTGCGAATTGATGACATGATCAAACTTAACCCTGAAGATAAGTCTGGCAAATCATATGCTGACGCTTGTGCTTCGGGTGAACTCGATGGATAGATTAATGTTCCAAGTGCTATTTCATAGCTTTCTATTTTATTTTACTTCTTATTAATTTTGTTTAGCCTTCACAAACCAACATTTATGTATTGATGCATTTTTCGTACTCACAAAAAAAAATACAACATTAACACACAGAATAAAAATGTCCAAGTGGTCTTAAGAAAAAAATTAACAACGACAATAATTTGGTGTATTGAATAGAAAACTAGACTTATCTTATCTTGGAATGGCGAACAGGGCGGTTTTCCCACTGGCAGGTGCCTGTGATGTGTTTTTGTGATGACAATTATGCCCAGTGACAATATTTTTTAATCGATTTATTTAAGATGTCAGCTCGTCTCCACTCTTTTGGGGAGTTTTGACAGAATAATGCCAGATTGTCACTTGCATACATTCGACGTAGAGGATCCGCTGACCATCATTGTAACAGATTCATCGCTGGCAATATCAAGATAGAACCTTTCTGTTGTATGTCCAAGCAAAAAAAATTAACAAAATGGAATGAAATTTGGTTATGAAAACTCAAATTTTTATATTTTATTTGCGACTAACAACTCTTTAAACCTGACCGATTTCACCTACTGCCGTCATGCTGTAGTGAAGCCCACCAATATAAACACGGTCAAACTATAGATCAATTGCACTTACGTGCCATTTTTTCAAGGTCGTGGAAACGTTGAGTGATCTCCAGCTTATGAAATATTTCGCAGAATGAAAGCTTTTTCTTAACTAGTGGTCCCCAAGCAATGGAGCCATTTCTACAACGTTCCTAAGAAAGTAAAAATATTGCCTTCCGATTTAATTAATTGGGGCATCAAGCTCCTTCTTTGGATATCCTTGCATTTCGTATTGATGAACCTTCTTCGTTGGATCACTCAATAGCTTGATAAAAATCGTATTGGACGGTTACAGGTATGAAAATCAACAAATAAGGGCTGGTATGCTTCAAATGGCCCGTTTTATTACCGACTTTCTTAAGTTTCAACGATCTTCTGGCGAAACTTCGAATAGGTACTAGATTTTTTGGGATCATCATTTTACCCTTGAGACTATTTTTGACAAACTGTCAAGGTCAAGTACAAAGTTTTTGTTAAACCGTCACACGAATATGGAATGACTTAACTTGGATCTTTTCCTACTCATTTCAATATTCAAAATGCATGTTTGTCGTTACCTCCTTTTAAACTCTTCTCTTGGTTAAAACCAAGGATACACGACTTAATATTTATGTACTTGTATATATTAAAAACACTGTTGAAAAACGTTGCAAATACTATGATGTAGCTTGTATGTATTTATAATTTTCGTGGAGGTGTAGGCCGAAGAGGTAGGATGAGATTTTCTTCTTAAGAGACGGGCTGTTCCACTTTCTTTGTTTAAGAACATCGAATAGCAATCTTTTAAAATTTAAGTATTTAAGAAAAAATATTATTAAACAAAAAAAACAATAATTTTTTTTGTATAAATTAAAAAATAAATTTCTACAAGTTTTTATTTAAACGAAATAATGTGGAAATCTAATCAATCAAAGAGATCTAATCTTGCTTCGCGCGTTCCAGTGCGTTAGAAAGAACTACGACTTTTTGTTCATAGGCTTCTTTCAATCCCTTAAATTCAAACCAAATGTATCAATATTTATTGCAAATATCTCGAAAAAGAAAATAATAATTTACCTTGAAAATATTTGACTGAACATCATATTCCGATCGTAGTTTTTCATAGACAGCCTGCGAAATGGCAAGTTTCTTTTCGAAAATCAAACACTTGTCTCGTTCAGCTTTTATCCTTAACATAGCTGTATCCAATCGAGATTGTGTATGTTCGGCTTCGGCAGTTTTCAGATTCAACATATCTTTGGTGACTGCAACTACATCCTTCATAGAATCGACATGTGTCTTAAGCGTGGCTATTTGTTGTTCCTGTTGCTTGCAAACTTTTGTCTTTTCAAATAAAAGTGTTTTAGCCCTCAGCAAAAGTTCTTCTTGATCTTGCTTCGATTTGGGTCCTTCAATACCACCTAATGCAGCTGATTGAACCAGAGTTTGCTCTAACTGACTGATTTTCTTCTTTTGCTTTTCGTTCTCCATTAGAGATTCCTAGAAATGTACATACATAAATACTTTGTTAATAGTAACTATTCAAACAAAATTATTGTAGGTATTACAAAATATCGTATTTTATACTATTTTAACCTCAATTGTATCCAAAAAGTTCATTCGGCAACCCGTAGTAAAATAACTTGCCTTTCAAGGATTATTTTCAATAATTTGATTACTGCAAATAGAATACTCACTTCAAGATCCTTTCGTAATTGAGTTATCCTTCTACGGGACTCTTCGATAATGGATTGTTTTTCGCTTTCCAATGAAAAAACCATATCAAGAAGTTCTTGCTGCTTATTATTGCAGACATCTGCTCCACCAACTGCTCCACTTTCCTCAAATTTTGTATCTTCAACATGATTTTGATTCAGATCCACTTGAATAGTGTTTGCCAATTCTTGAGGATTTTGGTTATTATCTGTTGTATCTGCCATTTTGTGTTTTATTAATTTAAAAATTAAAAACAAAATTGCACTTCAAAAATATTATTGCAATTGAATTTAATTTTTTAGAGGAGGTGGTGGCAGCGTTTACTGAAAACTTGTGTGCCTCTTTATTTTTAGACTTTTTTTGAAAACTCTATTTTTAGAAAATACTGCGTGGCAGATATCGTCGCTGATAGACATTTCTAAACATTTTTTTATGGAAGAATGTAGATCGACTTTGAAATTAAATTTGAATGTTGCAACCTGAAAAAAGAATTTAATGCATGTTTGTTGGGTAAAGAATAATTTAAAAAAAGTTTCATCTGTCTTATTTATTTCGTATAAAATGTATTTTACGGTTAATAATAAAGATTCACATTTAAATATAAACATCACGTCAGATGAACGTTAAATAACGGTACTTGAGACGCTTGATTAGATCATCATTATATAATAGGCGTGTTTGGTAATGTGAAATATCTTTCAAATTTTCTCAATTTGCTGTCAGAACCTATCGACGAATGGAATCACGGCACCTAGAAGTCTACTTGAAGCTGTTTAAATTGGGAAGATTGAGACAGGTCTCACGGTAGTTTCTGGACAAGAGAAGTGTGGGGTCAGGTATGTCATGAGGCATGAACGAAATATAAACACCGACCTCATGAGACTCATTTCTTGGTATTTCAATGTGCAGAGCATTGAAGTTATTGTTTTTTCCATTGTCCTATTATATAGGTATAGTATATATGTATTATAGTATGTCAATGGTTATTTCTACTTTTGAGACGCCTCAAATAGTCGAATGTACACACGATGAGACTCAGGATTCATGACTCAAATTTTCCAATGTAAACGGAAACGTATCTACATATATTATAGGGAAAATAAAATAGTGGGAAATTAGCAAATTTGTTTTTGTAGTTCGTGTTAAAAGTTAATCCAGATCCCGATGATAATAAAACATGCCTAATAAAACACAGCTATTAACACGCATTACAAAAACAATTTTTGAAAAGTTCCCATTATTTTGTTTTTGTATTACGAGAAGATAGTCCAGATCCCGAAGATAATAGCCGTGTTTAATTATCAAGATCTGCATCTGGATTAACTCTTACATGTAATACAAAAACAAAATAATGAGAAATTTTCAAAAATTGTTTTTGTATTTTTCCATTATTTTGTTTGGTAAAATGTTAATCCAGGGCCCAATTGTGCAACTGTGAGTTTTTTCTGTGTACACAGAAAATCGTGTACACCTCAATTTTTGCGATTCCGCAAGAGTGAGTTTTAAGTTTTTGACAAATATCGTAGGAACATAATCAGTTAACAAACGCATTGAACCATGAACTGCACCAATTTTAAAAGAAACGTCATTTTTGTGTATAGATGGCGTTGCCATATATGCCTTGATTTCAACAGATCTAATGCACTTTTTTGTAGAGCAAATTACTGCTTTTAAATTGAGGTCTACTGCACTTTTATTTTTTGGAAAAGAAAATTATCATTCTTGCTTGCTTTGATAACAATCGTGAGAGAATAATACGCTATTTTTAATTTCTTTTGTTCTACTATTTTCAAAAGAAAAAAGTATATATGTAGATCTTGTGTAGGAAAATTTAATATAGTGCATTTTTGTTTTGGAAAATTTTCCGATTAGTGGCAACGCTGTGACACGCTGTGACTGACCACCACGATTTTTGACAGTACTTGTAACACTTCGTGTACACAGAAATTTGTGTAGCAGGAACTCTCAAGTTTTCCAATGAAGGGGAAATTATTTGCTCTCTCGATGCAGCTTTTTTCAGTTAACAAACAGGAATTTGTGACAATTTGTGAAAATTCGCAGGAAATTTCAATAAACAAATATAGCTAATAAAACACGCCTAAAGTGTACAGATAGATTTATTAAAAGTGCCTCTACACTATCTCACAAAGTATTAACACATGTCAGAATAAAGTGGGAAAGAATTTCATACGACTGCCAAATTTGTGGGCAGAAAATGACTTTCATATTTTGCTTCCACACTTGTATCCAAACAAATTATTTTCACCATAACTTCAAACCCCCAAGTGGGATAGAAAGTGTGATTGGCTTAAAACCGTTCCTAAATATTTTCATGTATTAACAAATGTCAAATCGTGTCGGATGAGCTGTCAAGTTGTGTGTGATGAAATTTCATATATTGCTTCCACACTATTATACATGATTTTCTTTCACACTTTTTTGACATGTGTTAATACTCAAATTTCATGGTTTGGCAAGTCGGTTTTAACAACACCTAGTATATCTTTGGATGTAGATAGTTGTGGCAGGGGCTCATTCCGTGTGTACATTTATAACCTTATTAATTCTATTATGTTGAAACAACCTTTAAAATAAGAGAAATAAATTCTATAACATGCATTCATAATTCAAATTCCATCGAATTGGGATAGTCCCTTAACTTTCGACGAAACCTTCTCGAAATAAGGGATGATTGCGGTGATTTTCAAAATCCTCCTCTTCTTCCATTGAAATACAATAATAAAATCCATTTTAAGAAATTAAAATTGAACACATGAGTACGATTTCAAAATGTCTTTAATATTTTTAAACTTTAACATGTTTTCATCAACTGTTACCCACTACTGAGAACTGAATTTAAACAAAAATTCGGTCTGAATTTGATATCACTTCCAAACAAATTCTTTTAAAATTTAGAAAATTGTTTTTAAATCCTTGCGTAACTCAATTTCGGCAACGAATTCAATTCGGAGCGAAAATCAGAACAGGAGTCATGTGAAAATTTTTAAGAAATTTCACGATAGCAACCAGACTTACAATTGAGAGCCCTTTGGTTTTTTTTTTGAGAACCGAAAAAACTCAGGCTTTTTTTGACAATTCTTGTGAAAAAAAATCCACAACAACGACACATTCCACAAATCTGCGAATGAAAATCCGCTCAAGTTTAACTGATTTGTTAGTGAAACGTGTTTTTTCATAATAAAAGATATTATATTAACGGGTGATTTTTTAGCTGGTTTGGTTTTGGCAACACTGGTTTTGACAGCTGACGTGTGTTAAGTACCTTGTGTCACTGTCAAACAGCTTCAGTTTGGTTTGCAATTTAACCATGGATCGTTTTACAAATGAACAACGCTTGCAAATTATTGAATTTTACTATCAAAATTCGTGCTCGGTTCGAAATGTTCATCGCGCGCTGCTTCCATTTTATGGTCGGCATTCTCGACCTTCTGAGCAGTCTATTCGGAAGATTGTGACCAAATTTCGCACCAAATTTACTTTGTTGGACATTAAACCACCAACACGTTTACGTACTGTGCGTAGTGAAGAAAATATTGCGGCCGTATCAGCTAGTGTGACAGAAGACCGCGAAATGTCGATTCGGCGCCGTTCCCAGCAGTTAGGCCTTTGTTACAGCACTACGTGGAAAATTTTGCGGAAGGATTTGGGCGTAAAGCCTTTTAAGATATAGCTGGTGCAAGAACTAAAGCCAGCCGACCTACCACAACGCCGAATTTTTGGTGAATGGGCTCTTGGAAAGCTGGCCGAGGATCCGCTTTTTTATCGAAAAATTGTGTTCAGCGATGAGGCTCATTTTTGGTTGAATGGGTACGTAAATAAGCATAATTGCCGCATTTGGAGTGAAGATCAGCCATGCATCCCGAAAAAGCCACTGTTTGGTGTGGTTTATGGGCCGGCGGCATTATTGGGCCATATTTCTTCAAAGATGATGCGAATCGCAGCGTTACTGTCAATGGTGAACGCTACCGAGCGATGATAACAAACTTTTTTTTGCCCGAAATGGAAGTTCTTGACTTGCATGATATGTGGTTTCAACAAGACGGTGCCACATGCCAAACAGCACGCGAAACAATTGCGCAATTGCGAGGCGAGTTTGGTGAACAGTTAATTTCACGTTTCGGGCCTGTCAATTGGCCGCCTAGATCGTGCGATTTGACACCATTAGACTATATTTTGTGAGGGTATGTCAAGGCTAATGTCTATAGGGACAAGCCCGCTACGATTGACGCACTGGAAGCCAACATCCATGCATTCATTCGTGAGATACCGGCCGATATGTGTAAAAGAGTATGCCAAAATTGGACTCAGCGGATGGGCTACCTGAGACGCAGCCGCGGTCAACATTTGCATGAAATTATCTTTAAACATTAAATTGCAAGGTTCAAACTATCGATTCAAATAAATATTTCATTCATTTTTTCGAATTTCTTGTGTTTTTTTTTTTTTGTTAAAAGTTCTAAACCTCTTAAAAAATCACCCGTTAGATATAACTCTTTTCAGTTATTTGATTCAAACATTTTTAATACCCATTTTAAGTGCCTTTCGCTTTAAAAGCAGTCTTTGTACATTGCTGTCACTCTGTTTATCACTTTAATTTTCTTGGAAAGTATTCCATGAATATTCAAATCAAACACACCCACACTAGAAAACTCCAAACGTCAAATATTTTCCCTTGAGATTTCTTTCCTTGTGCTGCAAAAGAAATCATTTGAGGAACATTTGTTTCTTTTTTAACGAATTAAATACAATTATCGGCAACAAAATCAATATTTAAAAATGGCATCGAGTACCGCAGGTGGTGAACAAATAGATTTGGAAAAATTAAGTTTGGAGCAGTTACAACAAATCAAAGCCGAATTCCAATCAGTTAGTGGTCATAATTCTTTCTATATATCCATCTTTAACCTCTTTTTTTCTCGTTTTTATTCGTCATCCTTTGCAGGAAGTAGAAGCCATTCAAGACTCAATACAAACCCTCTATAACTGCAAAGCTAAATACGCCACCTCCAAAGAAGCTCTCGAACAAGTGCAACCCGATTGGCAGAATAAGGAGATTCTTGTTCCTCTGACAAGCAGCATGTATGTCCCTGGAACAATTAAGGACATGGACAATTTTTTAATTGATGTTGGAACAGGTTACTACGTCGAAAAAGTAACGAAAATAGTACAGTCTCATATGTCTGAAGTGTGAGATAATGCCTTTTTTTAATTTAAGGATCTCGAGACATCAAAGGACTACTTCAAACGCCGAGTGGAGTACGTGCAGGAACAAATGGAAAAAATTGAGAAAATACAATACCAAAAGAGTAGGTTTCTGAGTGTTCTCGTCAGTGTCATGGAACAGAAGCAGCAGATGGCCAAGCAAGGAGCTTAATGCCCGCAAATCAAAACTCGTTCATCACAACCAAATGATTCTTTGTTGTCACTCCCAGCACGAACAATTCAGATTAAGCATTTAAAATCAAATAAATTAGAAAATGAAACTGCGAGTTTCGAAACCAAAATTTTGTATTTTCATTCATCCTCCTCGACTTCTTCGTCGCTGAAATACGAGTCCTTTTTGAACTTTTTTCTGGAAACAACTGGTGAAGTTAGTTCACAATATTGCATTGCAGGTTCATCCTGGAAGAGATTTGATTTAATAATTGAATATATTTTGGTTTTTATATTACCTCTTCACTTGCATGTTCTTCTTGCGTTTCACTGTGACGACGACGCGTAGTCCGTTGCCCTCTATTGGATCGTGGTTGAGGAACTCGATCGCCCAGAATGTTCTGCGTGCACTTGTAACTTAAGTGGCCAAATTCCCCGCATTGATAGCATCGCGTCTTGTCTGTGTATTCCCTTCTAAAATGGAAATAACAATCACAAAGATTTAAGTGATGTCGAAAGTGCCAACCTTTTAACGAACTCGGTACCACGCCCATTGTCCTTAGCTATGCTCGCCTTGATTGTTCTTCCAAAGAGCTGATAATAAAACTAGCTTAAATGATTCTTGTTAAGTCTTAAAAAGTTTGTCAAACCTCTGTGTCATTGAGTTCGCTTACACAACTTTGTGCGTCTTGTACTTTTAAGAAGTGAATAAAAGAGACTCCTTTAGATTTCCTGCTTGCCTTGTCGCACATCGTAGTGACTCTGTGCGGGGATATGAAGAAATTTAATAATATTGAAATGGAACTGAGGAATAGCAAAATAAATATTTGTTAGCAAAGTGGATCACTAAGAAAGGAGCTGTAAGAGTATAAAGTTATCTAATTTGGCCTTTGTTACTAATGTCCATATCATCTGGATCCGCTGCACCAGTGTCACAGATTTTACACCACATACCTACCTACAAAACAACCCATTCTAGGATCGTAGTAAGTTAAAGCAATGAATAAGAATGTATAATGAGGAAGAGGAGAAAATAAAAAAAATTATGTAGGAAATACCTGCAGATTCATACTTACTTAATAATTCGTCCATATTTTTCAAATATTTTATGAATATCGTTGTTTGTTAAAGAAAATGGTAAATTGGAGGTATAAACTGTGCTCCGGCTGGGTAAAGGTTTTTCACTCATTTTAATTGGCCTCAGTGATGCCAGATCTGATTTTAAGAATCCCACCGGACCCTAACAAAAAAACAGACTATTTTTGTACTGAAAGGAAAAAAAGTTTTTTTTTGGTACTAGGCGTGTTTTATTTTCATTGGGATCTGGATCTGGATCACAGTACACAAATAGAAGGTATTATATTGCGAAGGCTGTCTAAAATGAGAACTCTCAGAAGGAATTCAAGATGGCCGTTCTTGTAAATTGTCTGCCGTATTACAACAACAACCATAACAAACATAGAAGAAATAGTTTAAATAACACTAAAAACCAATTTTCTTATTGTCAAAGTAATAAAATAATAATAATAAACACTAACAGCCAAATTTATTAGATTTTCTTAAAATGCCTCTTAGAGGTCATTTAGTTAAGTTTGCTTAAATATTTAAGTTGCCTTTAAATAACGTTACTGAAATTCTCATCTATAATCAATTTTCCATTGCTACTTAACTAAACGATTGAAATGTAACGTAACGTGAGAAAACTCACTAATACATGTTCTTTTCAGCTGTTTTTTGATAGCTTGCAAACAAGTGCAAACAAAAGATGAGCACATGTATTTATAAGGAAGAAAGAGAAGCAACTGGTATACTAAATGCAAACGAAATGAAACATGATTCCATTTTGGTTTCTGATGCTTTGATGTGTGTGTTCAGAAACTCTATTATTCAATTATTTGATTCACACCTTGGCCGTTTGATAGAAAAATATGTTAATAAATCGAAACAATTTATTTTACAATTCATTTTACTAAAGGAAACTACAAATCTTAAAACTTTCATTAGGTACCCACAGCAAAAATATGAAAACTCTACCATCAAACATACATAGGTATACCTATATTTTTTAAATAAAGAAAACCATTAGTCTCGAATGTCAAAATATGTTTAAGATGGCTTTAAGTAACCTTTAAACGCGGTGAATGGCGTTTAAGCTAAGACGCATTTAAGTAACGTTGCTTAAAAGTGAAAATTGATTATAGATACAGATTTCGCACTTAAGAGCAACTTAGAGGCATTTTAAAATTACGAAGCCTTTAAATTTTCTTTATAAATACGGCTGTAAATATCTCGAAACAATTTTATTTTCTTATGAAGTAACAAAGGAATACACACATAACATACAATAATTTTCAGTCACAACACGCGAATCACAATTTCCACTGATTTTGAGATATGCGCAGAACTGAACAAAAATGAAAACGCTAATGATATTCCTTCAAGGCGTGTTTTATTATCACCGGGATCTGGATCTGGATTAAGATTAACACATACTACAAAAACAATTTTTGAAAATTTCCCAATATTTTGTTTTTGTATTGCATGTAAAAGCTTATCCAGATCCATATCCCGATGATAATAAAACACGGCTAATATGTGTACTGTGGATCTGGATTTACTTTTGACACGTAATACAAAAACAAATTTGAAAATTTCCCACTATTTTGTATTTGTATTACATGTAAAAGTTAACCCAGATCAAGATCTGGATCCCGATAGAAAATAATAAAACACGGCCACCATAAAAAAGACAAAAGGCGTGTTTTACACCCCAACTCCACAGGATATATAAGCAGTGTTTTACTATCATCGGGTTCGGATCTGAATTAACTGTTAGCAAGTACTACAAAAACAATTTTGAAAATTTCCCGTTATTTTGTTTTTGTATTGCATGTAAAAAGTGAATCCAAATGCAGATCCCGATCCTGATAGAAGATAATAAAATACACCTATTAATTATGTCGTTCTCAATCGGACGTTCGGAGTATACGCCTCCCCAACTGCATTTGCACTCCAACTACTCCAAAATCCTTAGATTGGCTGTTCGGAGTACTGTTTTTGTAGTCTTTTTTTGTGCCCGATTTCAAAAAGGAGTAGATTTGGAACACACGCATACAACACAACGCATATACAACTTTTCGTCGGAATCGTCGAGAAACGATGGAAACTGAAAGAAATTGTATGAGTTTTGTTTATTTTTTGCAACGTTTCTCGACGAATTTTATGGAAGCGATAGTTACTGAACATGGGTCCTGAAATTAAATTGGCCAGTTTATATTTCTTGAGCGCTCAGTATTTTTCCTCAATTTTTTGACAGAGCAGGAGAGAAAAATGTAAACAACATTCCTCACATAGAAGTCAAAACAACACCCTTTTTCTTTTCTTCTTATGTAATTTACTGCGACAAAATATAATTGAGCGAATCCAAAAATTTTCAGTTTTTGAAAGGAATCCTGTTTATATTTATGAGCGCTCTGAGTCCTCTGAGATCTCAGAAATATAAACTGGCTAAATGAGTGCGAAGGCGAGAGTGTTTTTGTCGTTCACACTCATTGAATTTCGAAAAAAGTCAATGCTCTATTCCGCAAGTGCCCTATTACACGATGACTTTAGAGGCATGACTTTTTTCGAAATTAAATGAGTGCGAAGGTGAGATCAGATGTTTTTTCTCATTCTTACTCATAGAATTTAGAAAAAATGAATGACTCTAAAGGCATCGTGTAATAGGGCACCAATTCTTTGATTTTTCCTGTGTAATAAAACGGGGAAATCCTCCGTATCTACTGGATATTCCGTGCGTTCAAGGATCCAGAAATCTGAATTTTTGGGGCTTCTGATTGGTCAGCTGTCAAAAAAAATCTGAAAATTCAGATGACTTTTCGTTACGTTTGCTTACGTTTTTCAGATAAAAATTTTCATCTGAAAATTCAGATGACAGCTAAAAAACAAGACAAAAAATAAGAATCTGCACATAGAAGCTCAACTTAATAGTAGATGCAGCTATTTTGTGTTCTGTTGTCGGTTCCGTACGGCTTGTTGTTTTTTTTAAGTTTTGTTTTCTTGTAAGTGAAAAAAATAAAAAATAAAATTGAGAAATAGTTTTTTCCATGGCATTTTGGCTTTAGTTTTTCCTTAACAAAAAGTGAAGTTTTCCCCATTTTTACTTATAATAATTACATTTGGTGGAATATCGCGAATAAGACGTGCATTTTGGAGCAATTAGGCCTATTCTGCCAAATCTGTTATTCTGCTATGAATTTTCTGTTATAAATCATAAAAGATTTCCAACATAAAAGATCTTTTATTTGTATTCAGGTTATCGAACTTTTATAAAAATCTGTTATGAAACTTCGAAAACGAAATCAGTCAACGAACGGACCTAAAATCTGTTGTCATAATCAGCTGTTCTGTTATAAAATTTATTTAGATTTAGTTTGTGTTGAAATTCTGAGCAGTGATAATTAGCTTAAAACAAGTAATAATATTAAATTAATCTTTTATTTATTTATTTATTAAAACAATGTATAATAAAAATATTTCTAAATGTTCAATAAATTAGTTTTTGGTTCGGTCGTGATAAAGAAACACACTAGGACTACTCAGAACACTCAACAGGCTCCACTTAGCCGATTTTACTGGTCCTGTGCATCAGTCTACAAAAATAATTTTATTTTATTTGATAATTTGTTTATAAATACATATCTACAATATATTTGTTTACGTTTTTAAGAACATTTCGTTGACGAAATAAAAGATAAATATCAATTTTTACTTGATATACGTGTGTACTTATTAAAATCTTTTATGATAAAAGTCACAGAAGTTTGTCTTCTATTCTTTTATGATTTATAACAGATTGAATAACAGATTTTGGCATGCTGAATACCAAAAATGTGATGATATGAGTTCGAAAGTTTGGCAGTTCATAACAGATTTCTTAGCAGATTAAATAACAGATTTACGCCAGCAGAATACCAAAATTAAAATTGATAAAAGATTTTTTGACATCTTAAACTTTTGTATGGAAATTCATAGCAGAATAACGGAATAGCAGATTAAAAGATCACGCCGAATAGGCCTAATAACTGTTAAGATGTTTTGGTTGCAAGTGAAAAGTGTGGCTTCATCCATTTTCTTAGGTATTATAATCCAACTAAAAACAACGAACAAGCTTTTTCCAGTCAACTTACATAGTAACTATCTCGTTAGTCACTTATTATGCGACAAAAAAAGTTCTTCCTTATATTAATTTCAGTAAAATCAGCAAGTAAACACAAGATTTTGGCAGAAAAAAATATATGACATTTGGCTGAAAATTCAGATTTTTTGTGCGTTCAACGTTAAGTTTCAGTACTGAATTTTCAGATTTCTGTCGATGAACGCACCCATTGGAATCTGGAATATCTGACATTTCTCAGCATCATCTTTTATGTCAACTCTAGCTAATGAAAAAATTTTGCATGTGCGTTGTATTTTTGTTAGTAAATTTTATTAAAAAAAATAAAGATCTGAAATAAAATATGAAAGTTAAAGTAATTAGCCGAAATCCAGATGATTACCTCCGGGAAACCAAAACTGATTTACATAGAAGTAAGTTGAAATTCACGAAAACTTCTACTTGAAATAAACTTAAGTATTTTCTTAAAAAAAAAATTAGTTCCACGCAACTACGATCCCTCCCTGCATCCACTTGAATCAGTCCGAGAATACGTCCGTGCTCTCAATGCAACCAAATTGGACAGAGTTTTTGCGAAACCATTTGTGGGTAATCTAAGTGGCCATCGTGATGGGATTTCTTGCTTCGGAAAACACCCGAAACGTCTGTCAACTCTGATAAGTGGAGCCTACGATGGAGAAGTACGTATCTGGGATTTAGCCAGCAAAGCAAGTATCAAAAGCTTTGTGGCCCATAGTGGTTTTGTCCGCGGCATTGCTTTTTCAGTAGATGGAGCAAATTTGTTCACAGCTGGCGATGACAAAACTATAAAAGTGTGGTATTTGGGAAACTTGGAGTACGTTGAAGTGATTGAGCCTTCAAACACCTTTATGTCCCGCACAATTATAACCGGGATCACGCACAACATAAAAGAAAGTGTGTTTGCGACGTGCGGTGAGGCTTGCACTATTTGGGACGTTAACAGGAATGACCCACTTAAGACTCTGAAGTGGGGCAACGACAATTTACACGCCATTGCCTTCAACCCGGTAGAGACGTCTCTACTCTCGGCATGTGCCAGCGACAGAAGTATCATTTTGTATGACAAGCGTGAAGCACAACCCATTCGAAAACTCGTCCTCTCCATGAAGAGCAACAAACTCTCCTGGAATCCCATGCAGGCCTTTAACTTCACAGTTGCCAATGAGGATTGCAAGTAAGTTTATTGTCCCACATTGTTATCTCCTTCAAAAACTGTATAATATTCTCCCCAGCTTGTACACATTCGACACTCGCCAACTGACGAATCCTATCAAAATCCACTACGACCATGTCTCCGCTGTAACCGACGTCGACTACGCACCAACAGGCAAAGAATTCGTTAGTGGAAGCTATGACAAGACAATCCGTATGTACGATGTGCACAAGAGTCATTCGCGTGAAATCTATCACACCAAGAGAATGCAACGTATTGCCTGCGTTGCCTGGAGTTTGGACAACAAATACGTCTTTTCTGGATCGGACGAGATGAACATTCGGATTTGGAAGGCTCAGGCATCGGAGAAGCTTGGTGTTGTCAGACCGCGCGAGAGATCCAATTTCAATTACCAGAATACTCTCAAGGAGAAATTCGCCGCTCATCCACAAATCAAACGCATTGCTCGCCACAGACAAGTTCCCAAACATGTTTTGAACGCACAGAAGAAGATGCAAGCCATCAAGCAAAAGGGCAAAGAGAAGGAAGCAAATATTCGAGCGCATTCGAAGCCAAAGAAGAGTCCTTTTGTTAGCGAGAAAAAAAAAATGATTATTCGGGAAGACTAGAGCTGTTGATGTGTTGTAGATTTGTATGAGGAAAAATTAAATTTAAAAGGAATTTAATGTTTTTGTTTGTATTCTTTTACCAGTGTTGCAGGAGAACATAATCATGACCACATTGAATGCAGAATTGGTTTTGATTTTATTCTTAATGGAAAAGTGTACCTATGCAAATTTCTGTATTCAGAAAAACAAAATTTCTACTAGAAAGATGTTCCCCAACTCTGATTTATTGGGAAAAATATAATATATACACAGAAAAACACTTATATGTGCGAATTGCAATGAGCGAGTAATCGCTATTAGGCTACTAACAGTCTAAGAGTCGAATTTTGGGATTGAAGGTATAACCAAAATCTAAATATGAAAGTTTGCAGCTACATGTATCGTGATATCGACATTGGCCTGGTTTTTCTCAACCTTTGGGGGGTTCGAGGGTTAAAAAAGTTATGTCAGGATTATAAATTATAACCACTTTAATTTATTAAAAAGAGTTTATGTACATACATATATGATTTTTCCTTCGCACCTCAATTTTGAAGGTTCAATTAATAGAAATCAAGATATAACCATTTCATGCGAACCCTATCATCACTTTTCTCAAAAAGAAAAAAAAAATGCTGATGGTAATAAGGTTTGTTTCAAAATCTTAAATCATGGCTCCTATTTTTCGTAACATAAAGGCAAAAGTTTCAATACTTAGGGAAAATGAGCAGGAGCTCATTTCCTCTTTTCTTAATGACCTTAAATCAAAGATATGAAACCAAACTTGTGTTTACCTTAATCTAACTCCTCCCAAATGATATAAAAAAAACCTATAAATCTCGGAAGGAGTCAGGCGCAAAGAATCATCGAGTAATAGGGGACTATTCGATATCCCGATACAGGTACCAGTAAATCCTTATACTCAAATTTTGGTTATACATATTAAATTTGCGTTCGGTTTTGTACAATAATGCCGAAACTTGTCCAACTAGTGCTGAGCCTGTTTTGCCTTTTTTAAGCCAGTTGAGAAGCGAAGCCGGTTTTCGATCAGACCTTTACACCACTTTGGATGATTAACCTCCCATTCTAACAAATATCGCCAAAATGTTTTTACGAAAGAAAGATTTTTTTAAAAATTGTTTGGAACATTTTTTCCGTCTATCCCTAAGCGGCTTTTAGAATTCATTGCTAGTTTAAAAGGCTTATCTTATTAATTTATGTAGGTAAGGGCGATTCCATGGTAACGCACGTTACATTTGGGTTTGGGAGAGTTCTTTTCTAAGTGTTCCTACTTATGTAAATATAAATGAAACAAAATAAAAACTATATACATGGTAATGATTGAAAGAAAAAGAAAAAAAAAATACAAATTTTGGTGAAAAAATTCTTTCTACCCGTTCCGGGCACTGGTTTTGTGACAGTATTTTGCACATTTTTTTTAAATTGAATAAACAAATAAAGCTTAACTAGAGTGTTGAACTAGATACAAGAATATATGAGACAATTTATAACTATACAGAAACTTTAAACTACTGAAAATATTTTATACAAATTTAATAAAAAAATTGTAACTTACGTTACAAAAAGTAGGTAACTCACGTTATTTTAGGTTTCCAATACCCTTTTATAATTTTATATAATTTTCAGTCAAATGTTTTTTTTTGTAGGATATTTTGCAGTTCCGATTTTAAAAACATGAGGCGAAATAAATTTTTCGTTTTTCAATCGTCATGTCCACTTGGAATTAACCATAAGCTTCTAATAATCATTTCCCATAATTACCTTTGATAACTTCCGTAGTTAGTAATCGAAGTGTTGATGCGAACTTTATGAAGGTATCAATATCTACTTCCTTCCAAACTAAGCGATAAGGGCTATTTTACAAAAGAATGATTAAACAAGAAATTAACAGCCGAATTTATTAGATTTTTTATGTGGTTAACTAGTTATACAGCTTTTTAAAAGTCCTAAGTAGTTGAAAATATAAATTATTTAATTAACTAAAATGTCAATTTAGACAAATCTTATGCAGCTGATGCTGTTGTCCAAGTTAGGCGACCTTATGACAACAGAAAGCAAAGTTTATTAATTACTTTTTGGAATTAGACAGCTATTTTAAGTTAGACAAAGTTTATAAATACGACTGTAAATATTTACGGAAACGGTAGCACTTATAAACTTATATGTAATTGCAATTTTAATCAACCAAAATCGGCTGATTAGTGATTTTAATATTTTATCAACCCAATCTATGGATTCATTGGACACTTTCCGATGTTTTGTTCTTAGATATCTGTGTAGCTTTGTGATGTTGTATTGTAATCTCTAGTTAAAAAAACAGGTGATGACCGCTGATACAAAAAAGCTCAGGTCATCTTAAAGTGATAACTAGATAATAAACACCGAAACGCACATTGGGCGCATTCGGTAACGTAGCTATTATTAACAGCTGATGCAAAAACAACTCAATGTATCTGAAATTTTTTTTGAATTATGCATACCCTATTGCTTTACCAGCCGAACGCGACTATTGATTGAAATTGTTGTGAAGGGAATGTTATATGCCCGCCTCTTTTTTTTCCGAACAATCCAAAATCCAGTCGAAAACCACACTAGCTCATGGGGTGCTTGCGTTATTACCTTAAATTATATATCTGTTTCCATGGTGAAAAAGTTTTCACCATACCTTTGAATGACATTTCTGTCAAAGTCAAACTTTTTTCCAAGTTTTTTTGTTTTCTTTTGCTGTTGTGCAATCACAAAAGTTCTACGGGTGGCCAATAGCAATATTTTGATTTTTTAATTTAAATTTGTTATGGCATGTGCTCATAAATTATTACCGTCTCTATTAAAAAATACTTTAACAAAACGATTTTTCATGATGTCCTCCAAACTGCGAGCCGAAGAAGTTCTCGATGATATCAAAACGAAGAATCCGTACTTCGAGAAGTATGCCTCGAAGATAGCAGCTCTGCAAAAAACTTCACCCGATGAGTTTGTCGATCGAATGGAAAGGGTTGCTACTGTCAAGGAAGCAAAGAAAAAGAAGGAGACACGGTTGGGTTGATGTTTAAGTATAAGTTTCCATAACCATGTTTCTGGATTTTCAGTGATTATTCCGAGCTATTAAACCCAAAGAAGCCAGTCGCCGAGACAACTGCTGAAATTCCGCATAAGAGACTATCCGACATTATGAAGCTGGACCTTGTGCAAGACAAATCAGCAGACGAGTTAAAGCAGATATGGTACGAATACCACAAGACTAAGGATGTGATTGCTGCGACTTTAACAGTTCAACAGTTTGATACTTTGATGTCTCGTGCGAAGCAACATCCCATCTTTATCCTGCCTCTGCCTCGCAGTGAAGGATTTGAATTCATTTTACTTCAATTTTCAGCAAATACTGTTCATTTCACACCTCTTTTGGCTTATCAGGTATGCTAATCAATATTGTATTATCGTTTTAGTTCGACATCTTCAATGTTTACACTACATAGATTCATGCCGAAAATGCTCCCGAATGCCTCAACATCGTCCACTATACAGAGGTTAAGGACAAAGGTTTGATTCTTATGCGAGGCGAATATGACAGCAAAGTACTAACTGGGCAGGAGGCGCAGTGTTTAGCTAACGAGCTTCAGATGTTCTACTGTATGAATGATGAAGCTAAATTAAAGGTTTTGGAGACCTTCACTAAACAACCTGATAATTTCAAGCATATGGAACTAATTAAACAAGTCGAAGAAATTCAATTGAAGTAAATAAAAAAAAAATAATGAAATTGCTTTTCTTAACGAGATTAATGTACTTAACGAGTAAATATTGTTCTCTTATTATCGGATACCGATTTGCAAGAATTCAAAGGTTCAGTTTCGGACTTATATTTTTACTTGCGATATTGGGTTCGTGTAAAAAAAAATTGATAACAATCGAACTTGACATTACCATGAAAGAGAACGCAAAGTGGGTGGTAAAATTCTGTCTGTCTGTTCCTCGGCGTATAGCCTGAAGCTGTTTTGTTCAAATTTTTAACTTAACGTTTTTTGTAATTCTCTAGAGGGGAAATTCAATTGACTGTTAGGGAAGGGCTCTGAAGATTTTGATAAAAAATCAGTTTATTACTGTAGATATTGTGTATTTAAAAAAAAATATTTATCAAAAGCTTTTATTAACGGTACCTGCCATCTGTCATTTAACTAGTTTTTTGATTTTCTCATTTTTGCAAAATTTTTGGTTTTTAAATAAATATTAAATTTTCTTTTTTGAAAATTCAATATTTCAAAAATGGGTTGATGAACTGAAACTAGTTTCAAAAATGTATATGAATAAATTTTCAAAATGGGGATACTAAAATTTTCTCTTTTTTTTAAATGTTACCAAATTAAAAAAAAATAGTTTTTACATAACTGTTTCAGCATAATTTTTACATAATTTTTGTTTGCCTAAATTAATATTTTTTCAAGTAATCAAATGGCATACATGTTTACTTGTTTTTGAGCTTTAAGCTATTTTAAGAGTTGTTGACCCTCTACCGCATAGGTACCCAACAACCCATATGGTTTATCAAATTCAATATAATCTATTTCACGAGTGGGACAAGAATGCCATCTTGAATTAAACTATGTCTATTTTAAATTTTATTTAAATTTAACTAAAAAGTACACTTTTCCTATAATAGGTACTTTGTCATTTTTTACTATCAAAATTGTTAGAGAAAATAAAAAAATTGGTGGAAAAGCTTACAAAAACCAATTCAAAAAATCGAAAAATCAAAGATTTCTAGATTTTTAAAAAAATTGCTCATAACTTCTTTTGGAGCAAAGATAGGCTCAATACATGCAGAAACAAAATGAAGATTAATCTAAAGGCATGTTCAAAAAGTAATTTTTATTCAAAACTGACAGATTTACCTATTTGGTTTTGGCCCGAAACCCACTTTCGTTACTACATGGCAAATTTCACTTCCGTTAAAATAATGGGATGCAAGATTTTGATCAAATATGACATTACGATTACCTGTAGAGAATAATTAAAAAGTAGATAAGCCCGATATTTTATTTTCCAACTGTTTTAAAACGCTATCATACGTACTGACTGAATGGCTGGGCCGATTAATATACATAAGTAAAAGTTAAAATTGTCATGAAGTATTGAAAAAAAAGACCTTCAGAAAAAACTGTGATAATTTTAAGAAATGGTTATGTTTGAATGACCATGGATGTATATGTATATATTTATTACGTCCATGGGCTATACATATATCTCCATCGGTGATAAATTGGCATTGAGCATATTACATTAAAGCGACTTTATTTACTTTATTTTGTTTAATGTCGTTTTCCATTGGTTTTACTAAAGAAGATATTCATTCTGATTCCAATAGAACAGTGCTTGTTACTTCTACTTAATTATAAAGTCTTGTCTTTATATTGGTAAATCATTACATATAAACTTTTTTCTGGCACACAAAAAGTGAAATTGTAAACAATAATAAAGGTATTCATGAAACGGCGGAAAGTCATCGTAAACGTAGTAAAAGTTGTAATAAGTATTCAGTTGGGCTTATCTTTGCTCTAAAAAATGTATGCGCTATTTAAATCGACATTTTAAAAATCGGCAAATCCTTCCCAACCCAAAAATTCCTAATAAAGACATTAGGAGACATTAGGAAAGAATTGAATTTAAATTCATTTTTAATTGAACACATATTTAATTACATACATATTTTTGCGCCTTTAAGAATTGATTGTTTTAAGTTTTTTCCTCTCCTAAAATTTTGCCACACTAGGCCTGGGCGTTAGGCTAAATTTTTGAAAATTTTGGTATGCAATATTATTTAATTTTATCTGAAATTTTTATATAAAAAAATTGTCTAGATCCCTGGCGCCGGTAATGAGAAAATTCAAAATAAAAAAACACGTACTATTAATAGTTGCTAAGTGCAAAACTGTATAATTTTTTGTAGTAGATCGTATTAGTTTCACTATACTGAAAAAGTTTAATCAAAATCATGGGGATCGTTTTTAAGAAAAAAATCACTTTCCTTTCCGGTTTTAAACTTTTGTAGGGAAGGTACCGTTATTTTTTCAAATATGTAAAAAAATTTCTAAAAATATTTTATAAAGTACTAAAAAACTCTTAAGTATCCCGTATCAAAAAAATCTTATTTGATTTTTAAACAAAAACTTTGAAACATTTTTAAAAATCCCAAGAAATTTTATTTTTTAATTTAAGTACACAAAAATATTTATAATTTTTGGAAGCCTCTGTGTAAAAAAAATGATTGAAATCAGTCATACCTCAAAACAGATGACTGATTTCAATAATTTTTAAATTTAAATTTAAAGTGAAAATTAAAATATGGTTCTTTGGGAGGAACCATTAATAACCATTTTTTGAAAAATAGTTTTCCACCTTTACTAAAATAATTTATTGTATTTTTTTGAGAAAATATGTAGAGCTGTTGAAAAAAATACAATTATGTAAAATTGCCAAAAAAAAAATGTATGGCAGGTACCGTACTTTTGGTTCTTAAAAAAAAATGAAAAAAAGTGTGGGCATAATCACCAAAAACTACTATGTACCAAGTTTGAAGAAAATCGATCGGGCCGTTCAGGCTGTAGACGAACATACAGACAGAATTGTGCCACCCACTTTTTTTGTGTTCTCTATCATCGTATGTCTTATTTGATTGTTATCTCAATTTTGTTTTGCACGAATCCAAAACTTGCCTTGTAACGGGTGATTTTTTAAGAGGTTTAGAACTTAAAAAAAAAAAAAACACAAAAAATTCGAAAAAATTAATGAAATATTTATTTGAATCGATAGTTTGAACCTTGCAATTTAATGTTTAAAGATAATTTCATGCAAATGTTGACCGCGGCTGCGTCTCAGGTAGCCCATCCGCTGAGTCCAATTTTGGCATACTCTTTCACACATATCGGCCGGTATCTCACGAATGAATGCATGGATGTTGGCTTCCAGTGCGTCAATCGAAGCGGGCTTGTCCCTATAGACATTAGCCTTGACATACCCCCACAAAAAAAAATCTAATGGTGTCAAATCGCACGATCTAGGCGGCCAATTGACCGGCCCGAATTGCGCCATTGTTTCGCGTGCTGTGTGGCATGTGGCACCGTCTTGTTGAAACCACATATCATGCAAGTCAAGAACTTCCATTTCGGGCAAAAAAAAGTTTGTTATCATCGCTCGGTAGCGTTCACCATTGACAGTAACGCTGCGATTCGCATCATCTTTGAAGAAATATGGCCCAATAATGCCGCCGGCCCATAAACCGCACCAAACAGTGGCTTTTTCGGGATGCATTGGTAGCTGTTGCAATGCTTCTGGCTTCACTCCAAATGCGGCAATTATGCTTATTTACGTACCCATTCAACCAAAAATGAGCCTCATCGCTGAACACAATTTTTCGATAAAAAAGCGGATCCTCGGCCAGCTTTCCAAGAGCCCATTCACCAAAAATTCGGCGTTGTGGTAGGTCGGCTGGCTTTAGTTCTTGCACCAGCTGTATCTTAAAGGGCTTTACGCCCAAATCCTTCCGCAAAATTTTCCACGTAGTGCTGTAACAAAGGCCTAACTGCTGGGAACGGCGCCGAATCGACATTTCGCGGTCTTCTGTCACAGTACGTAAACGTGTTGGTGGTTTAATGTCCAACAAAGTAAATTTGGTGCGAAATTTGGTCACAATCTTCCGAATAGACTGCTCAGAAGGTCGAGAATGCCGACCATAAAATGGAAGCAGCGCGCGATGAACATTTCGAACCGAGCACGAATTTTGATAGTAAAATTCAATAATTTGCAAGCGTTGTTCATTTGTAAGACGATCCATGGTTAAATTGCAAACCAAACTGAAGCTGTTTGACAGTGACACAAGGTACTAAACACACGTCAGCTGTCAAAACCAGTGTTGCCAAAACCAAACCAGCTAAAAAATCACCCGTTAGAACCTATTTCGCAAGTAAAAAGTACCTCATGACCGGAAATTTGAACTGATCGATCCACTGTGCGGCGCCCTCTTTTCTTATAGTGTAATTTTTTCAACGAATCTTCAAAGCTGACAATTTGTAATGAAAATTCCAAGAAACTAAGGGAATTTTTTGAACACAACCTTTACGATGAGACAGACAGGCATTTTATGAGAACAAGAGATTAGTGTTTTTTTGTGGACTCTTAGTAAAATATTTTGCAGGAAAACTACAACAACAATTTGACCTCGAATATTAAGCAGAATTGTAACTATGTACATAATTATAACTGTTGTATATGGGGTAGGTGGTGATGGCGATTTTTGTGCACTTTTTTTAATGACACAAAAAAACACACCTACATAAAAGAAAAATCAAGGGAAATATTAACCTTATTTGTATGCAGCAACATGCTCCTTTTTTAAGCGAGGATAAAATGCACTTAAAAAGGGCTATTTATTGAGTTTTCTTTTGGTAAATTCAGATTTTGATGTGAAATTAATTTTTTTGCTGCAAAGGGAAGGTATATAATTTCAGATTGATTTTTTGACTGGTGTACAATTTGTGTGTGAGAAGCTGAAGCGATCCAGATTTGTGAAACTGATGGTTGTCAATTTTTCTGGTATGTAATGGTGTAGCAAAGGAGGGGTAAATCTGCCGATTCTCCAGATCTGAAAAATTGATTTCTGATAAAAAATGGATTTATTTGCCTATTGGAAGGCTTAAACTGTTAAAATTTGTGTTTTGACAGATCTAAAATTTGTTACCAAAAGAAAGCCCCATTAGTATTTTCACATTTTTTTAAATTTCTAAATTCATTCGATCAATACTTGCAGGTTATTTAAAAAAGTTTGTCAGCATTTTTCATTATTATAGACATTTACAATAAGTTAAAAAACTGTATTTTACAAGTTTCGGTACTGGATTTACTCACTAGTGAACCTATTGTTTGAAACTCTTGAATATTCTAACTTAAACCCTTTAAAAGATCTTCCGCCAACCCTGTCGATAAAGATCTATTGCCCCTATTACTTTTTCCGGCAATACTTCCAGTTACCAAAGCAAATATTTAGATTTTAGAAGGTAAGCTTTTAAGCAGCAAAAGCTTATATGATTGAAGTGTGGTACTTCCCCTTTAACGTGGGATAAATCAATGACGAATACAGCCGCATGTCATAAAATTTTATTTTATACATTCATAAATGTATATGAATGCGTCACAAAAAAAAACATTTGAGAGCAAAAGATCATAGCACTTAAAATATAGCTCTGTATAAAGAAAACAACGTCTTACCGTCGAACATCCTGATAAACCGTTAATAAAAAACAATTTGTAGCGGCGGCGGCGATTGTTCCTTACATTATTAATCATTAATCGTTACGTTTCAATAATAAATATTATTTAAAAAAAATTATTTGCCGATTAAGCTTTAGGTTCATTTCGAATAACGAAGCGCGAAGCATAGCAAATTTATTATATTCATCTATTGCTAGTGGTGAAAATCGAACAGTGTACTTTGATTGATCAATAAATATCAGCCGCCGTCGCGTGTGTGATCGAAGCTTAATTTACTGAAGTCAATCTGTGGGTATAGTTTGTTTACATCTTCTTACTGCACGCGATTTGTATCTTGGAAGCAGACGCAGACGTTTGATGTGAAGTTGTATGCAGATAGTTGATTTACTGTACCGATAGTCGGAAATCAGCATTCGTTGTGTTAAAACCGTTAATTTATCTAAAATATTAAATTTTGTGTTGTGCAACATTCAAACAAGTATAAAGATAATACCATAATAAACCAATATCACACAAAGCAAAAGCAAATCTATTGCCAAGTCGTTATCGAAGGCATTTAACTCCCTGTAAGAGTCTTATCATAAGCAAACCGATAAAAAAAAATAAACAATTGCAAATCCCAATTGCAATTTGTGTTCGTTTTTGAAATGACTTCAAAAGAATTAGATGAATTTAAACAATTTGAAAGGAATAAATCATCAGAAGCCCTGTTTGATGATGTTGAGGTTGGAGAAAAGGTAAAGGAATGGTACCTTGATGATTCCCTAGACATGATTGGTTTGTTATTTTCGAAAAAAAACTAGCGTTATATTTTTTTCGATTTTATAAAACATTTATACATTAAGGTTTCGGCAAAACACAAATTGAAATATTGTTTGTTTTTGGTGTCTTGCTGATGATGGTGGTCAACGAAACTATGGGCATGAGTATAATAAGTATTGCTTCTCAATGTGATTTCAATACAAATTCTCAGGAGAAGGCTCTTATGGGTACAGCGTGTGTAACTGGTAAATACATTTTCTGTCACTAGAAACTTTTACCCACATCAAAGAACTTATCGTTATCGTGCTACAAATTCTCACCTTAATCAACCAGAAAATTTTAATTTCCATCCAGAAAGTCAGTGTGAAATTAACTTGTTCAGCATTTATTTTTACAAACAAAAAATATTAGGGGAGACTGGAAACGATTGAAACTATTTTTCTCATCACTTGCAACATTGCCATTTATAAGATTAGTCAAGATGTAGTTATGGGAAATGCAAGATCGTGATTTTATCTTTGAATTGGAAGTGTGGAAGTGTGTTTTGAGTTATCCATGTGTTATTTCAAGTGGTTTATCAATTTTGAGAAAAAATTGAAAATGTGATGGGGGAAAATTGAAACACGTGGAAATATACAAAATCTTATATTCAGCCCTATCATGAATTCCATCGTAATCGGAAATTTTTCCGAATCCCGAAAAAAGGTATTACCAAATCCGTTCGTAATCGCAATTTGTATGAGATTTTTCACTACGATGGATTTAGTGATAGTGTTTTTTTTTTAAATGCAATGTTCGACTAAAGTATTGTAACGTTTTAATGGACCATATGTTTTTTTGTGAGAGCTTTTGGCGAAAGTCTTCTTCCGGAGAAAACATAAATAAATTCGCCACTAGACAATATTGCTTAAGCACTTGTAAATGGACTTGGGGAGCTCGGCTGTTCAATTATGGTTCTGTTACGCATATGTGGAGAAGTTTCACATCTTCATTTCTAGGCAGAGTTTCTATCTTGAGGTGGCATTGGTAACGTTTCAAGATGTCTTCCTTCCTCAAACGGTCACCTAAAAAAAAACTAAACTAAAGTAAACTCATTGTTTATGTTAAAGTGCTCATAAAACATAACATAAATAAATGTCATTAATTAAAATAATATTGTTTCTTTTTATGCACATAGTAGTCACCTAAATGCTAGAGCATTTCATAATTTATCAAGTAAATGCAGTTATTATAATTTGATTTTATGGAATAGAACTTTAGGCGATGAGCAGCAAAACTCTCCATATCCATGGCAAAAAAACTAGTCACAGATAGAATAAAGATGTAGTTTTTAAAAATTTTTGACGAAAATTTTTATATAATTTTGGTGTAAGCCATAACAAAAAGATTTTAAAATCATAAATTAGATATTTACAATTATTATCTGAGTACTCTCATGCAAAAGTTATTAAGCAATTAAATTTGGTTACATACAGCAAAATTATTGAAATTTTTTAAAGAAAACAAAAGGAGAGCAAAAGAAGAACAAAATATTAAAGTAGGCACGAGTGCAGACATAATCTGCGCTGCAGACCGCCAGTTGTTTTGCATGTGAAAAAATGTGTGATGAATAAAATATTTTTTTTATGGATGGTTGTCTTACCCTGCCAAAAAGAAATATTCAGCAAAAGTCATTAATTGCATGCAAATGGTTTTTGCATTCAAAAATATTTATTCTCCATTTTGAGGACCATATTAAATTAATTAAGGGTAAATTTTTGACTCATGGGTAGTTTAGGCCAAGGCAAACATTTTTTGTCTTGAATATTATTCAATTTGGTGCACAGAATAGGTGGAGAAATGTTTTGAAAATATTGATTTTTTTCGCATGGGAACCGTAAACTGGGCTTATGGAGTAGACATTAAAAAAGTTGAGATATAGTACCCCATCCATATTTTCCTTCAAAATAAAAACCAACTGGGTGTTACATAAATATCATCAGAGCCAAGTCTTTGAGTTTGATATTTAGAAATGAACTAAACTGACATGTATTGCTGTTTGTAAAAAGCCCTATAGAGTTCTTTAAGCCTAGATAAAGCATACACAAATGGAAACAAAAAGAGAAAAAAAAAATGTAATTAATAAGTGTTAGACTTTTTATGCAAATTTGTATGGGAAACAGTTAATGGTCAAAACCGTGTAATCTACGTAGATTTTATACCAAAGTACTTTTATGTAGAACTTAAAATTTTCTTTCAATTTAATATGGTAACTTTCTAATGGAAAAGATAAATTTTTATGAGAAATGTATGAAAAACAGAAAATTGCGACGCGTGACCTTAATATTAGAAGTCAAAATTTTAGAAAAGTTAATATTTTAGGAGATTTTGAGACCAATCATGAAAAAATCGTGATTAAGTTTTTTTTTTGACACAGGATAACGTACACACACAAACATTTCTATTAAAATGAAGGATTCTACATATCCACGAATTATAGAATTTTTCTGGATTAATTGCAAAATTCCGATTACGATGAGTTCTTTGATACATACGAAAGTATTTTTTTGTTTACAATGTACATTATACTTACGGTGACCATATTTTTTGATGCAGAATAAAGAAAAAAAAGAAACAAAACAGTTTTTCAAATTTACTATGAAAACATAGTCTTAAATTTGCTGCATTTCATTTTCTTTAAATTTGAATCCCATTAAAAGTCGCATAAACATCAGGTGGCATCAAAGAATAATTTTATTGCATTTAAAAAAAAAAACATAACTTCAAGTTAAATTTAAATTTAATTCATAATGAACACTGTCTTCAAATACAGAACAGTTCATTATAACAATGAACGGATGGTCACCGTAATTATACTTAATGTGTATGCACTTACATACATACATCTTTATTTTATGTGTTGCTCTTAAACTATAGGAATCCTCCTGGCATCGTATTTCATGGGATATTTTTCCGATACTTATGGAAGAAGAACAGTACTACTGCGATCAACAATAACAGCTATTGTTTTCTCTACTATATCGATGTTTGTTTCAAAATTATGGATATTTATTATTCTTCGTTTTCTCACTGGCATAAGGTAATTATTATAAAAAAAAATGTGAAGATTATCTAAAAAAAAATAAACCATCATAATTATGAAACAATATCGTGTTACTTTCTAGAGTTGCTGGAGCATCGGCTACTATTTATGCTTATTTGGGTGAATTTAATACACCAAAATATCGTCCTGTGATGATCAATTACGCAAGTGTATTCGTCGGAATCTCAACTATTTATACTCCAGGTAATTTTCTATTTGTTATTGTCGAAAGAAGTTTATAAATAATTTTAAAAATTAAGAATTTCAAACTAAAATGTTTTGTTTCATGAATAAATTTCTCATTAAAATGAACTTAACTAAACAGTCATATATTAGTGTAAGATTATCAATATGTGGCGTACATCCCTATTAAGATTGTCAATTCTTAAAGTGATAGTTGATAAACATTGATATTAGGATTTTCAAACTCATTTAAAAAAAAAAACTATTCTTTTATAATTTTAAATTTTTTTGTGATTCACAACAGTCAGGATTTTTAAAGATCGGATTTAAAAATGATAAGTTATTAATTCTTAATAGTTGACAATCGTAATAAATAGGGCCATAGTTTGGAAGATAAAACCAAAGGTAAAATGTTTTTTAATTAGCCAGTTTTTTTGCCATTGCTTTAATTTTGTTGTTATTGGGATAGTGAAAAAAATTATGATAATTTGGTGATATTTTGTTTACAAATAAGGATAAACCTCCCATATGAAATAATTAAGTTGTCCTTTTCCACAAGCTTTGCTATCATATCATAATTGTTTGACTACTGGGATTTATACATTAATATTTATTATTTATTAATATAATAATGTTATTACGTATTATTATTGTAATAACCAGTAGAGTCCGGCTACATCGGCGATGGCCCTGGCGCAGAAAAGAAAAATAAAGTTTTGTTTTTGATTTGAAAAAGAATGTAAAAGTTTAGTAAATATTCAAAATATGAATATTGTATATATGTATGCCTTTATAAATTCTTAAGGTAGAACTATAATGGTCTTAAGGGCACTGAAGCTAATGTCAAAAACGAACGAAAAGTAGCTTTCCGTATCGTCAAAAGGAAAACACACCCATACTGTGCTCGGGAGCACACCCCACTTCCGTAGGAAAGTTGAATGAAACTTGACAAAACATTCCAAATCGCAACTATAGAAATTATGTAGCTTGCTTCCTTCCGAATACTATAGTCCCCACCCAAGCATTATAGTTCTAGCTTTGAGCTTAGAATACAATCTTATTAAAATGGCAAAAAACTGGTGGTGAAAACAGAAATGTTAGTGGAATGTTTACAACTACAGCTTTTTTTGCAATAACAATCTCTGAAGACATTTAGTTTTTCCTATGAAAAAATAAAAGTTGGATAAGAAATGTTAGACTCAAACATATTTTTTTTGAAAGACAATCAATCAAAATTTGGTTTAAGAAAAAAGAAAAAGAATTTCATGTATGTAAGAAACACTGGCTCCTATAGTTCTACCCAAGCTTACGAAAATACAGCGAAAAAGTATCAACAGTAACCAGTAGCAAAAATAAAAACAGACAACGCAGTGTCATTTATCTACAAATAATAAATAGTTTAAGTGGAGATTTATGTTTTCATGTGTGATTTTTATCAAATTTCTCAACTTTTAATTCGAGATCAATCAGCTGTCAAATCAGTGTCTTCCAATGTTAGCAAAATATTATTTTTAGAAAGTTTTTGTGGTAAGAAAATTTATTAACCAAAAAAAAATTGCTCTAAGTTTATTAACCTTTTTTGTCGATTCTGATTGACTTATTGTTTTTGAAAAAAAACTGCATTTAATTTTTTTTTGAAAAAGTAAAATCATAATTTATTTCGATTTTTAAAGCTATAAAATATTATGATATTAAATATATATACATATATATATATAATTAAGGGTGGTGTAAATCTTAATGACCTATCTTGATTTTGAATAAAACACAAATTATATATTATATTGTCATTTCTTTTTTTATGATAATATTGTTATCAATTATGTATGGAACATAATATATTTTATTTCAAATAGTTTTTGAAAAAAATAATTTCAAAACTTAAAAATTAAAAAAAACATAAAATTATAATTTTTTAATATAAAAATTATTTTTTCAAAAACTATTTGAAATGAAAACTTTATTTAGGAAGCATATTATAGAATGGAATTGTGGCTTTAAAAAATGCTAGGGCGTGGCATTGTTAGTGTTCCCGTTTTTTTTTCGTTAAATAATGTTTGTCTGTCTTTGGCCAAATTTCTAGAAAATTACCCCTCCCGCCTGAACGGGGGGAAATAGACCCCCCTTCAGTACATTTTTTTCTCGTCCGAATGTAATCTATACATTCTGATTTATTTTCGTATTTTATAAGAATAATCCTTTACCCATTATTAGTACCTTAAAGTGAAAATAGGGAGACCAGGGGGGTGAAATAAAATCTGAAAAAATTAGGGAAATTGTCTTTCAATGTTTTCAATCGAATGAGGGCTATCCAAGACTACGTCCAATTAAAGGACCACCCTAATGTAACGGGTGATTTTTTAGCTGGTTTGGTTTTGGAAACACTGGTTTTGACAGCTGACGTGTGTTTAGTACCTTGTGTCACTGTCAAACAGCTTCAGTTTGGTTTGCAATTTAACCATGGATCGTCTTACAAATGAACAACGCTTGCAAATTATTGAATTTTACTATCAAAATTCGTGTTCGGTTCGAAATGTTCATCGCGCGCTGCTTCGATTTTATGGTCGGCATTCTCGACCTTCTGAGCAGTCTATTCGGAAGATTGTGACCAAATTTCGCACCAAATTTACTTTGTTGGAGATTAAACCACCAACACGTTTACGTACTGTGCGTAGTGAAGAAAATATTGCGGCCGTATCAGCTAGTGTGACAGAAGACCGCGAAATGTCGATTCGGCGCCGTTCCCAGCAGTTAGGCCTTTGTTACAGCACTACGTGGAAAATTTTGCGGAAGGATTTGGGCGTAAAGCCTTTTAAGATACAGCTGGTGCAAGAACTAAAGCCAGCCGACCTACCACAACGCCGAATTTTTGGTGAATGGGCTCTTGGAAAGCTGGCCGAGGATCCGCTTTTTTATCGAAAAATTGTGTTCAGCGATGAGGCTCATTTTTGGTTGAATGGGTACGTAAATAAGCATAATTGCCGCATTTGGAGTGAAGATCAGCCATGCATCCCGAAAAAGCCACTGTTTGGTGCGGTTTATGGGCCGGCGGCATTATTGGGCCATATTTCTTCAAAGATGATGCGAATCGCAGCGTAACTGTCAATGGTGAACGCTACCGAGCGATGATAACAAACTTTTTTTTGCCCGAAATGGAAGTTCTTGATTTACATGATATGTGGTTTCAACAAGACGGTGCCACATGCCACACAGCACGCGAAACAATGGCGCAATTGTGAGGCGAGTTTGGTGAACAGTTAATTTCACGTTTCGGGCCGGTCAATTGGCCGCCTAGATCGTGCGATTTGACACCATTAGATTATTTTTTGTGGGGGTATGTCAAGGCTAATGTCTATAGGGACAAGCCCGCTTCGATTGACGCACTGGAAGCCAACATCCATGCATTCATTCGTGAGATACCGGCCGATATGTGTGAAAGAGTATGCCAAAATTGGACTCAGCGGATGGGCTACCTGAGACGCAGCCGCGATCAACATTTGCATGAAATTATCTTTAAACATTAAATTGCAAGGTTCAAACTATCGATTCAAATAAATATTTCATTCATTTTTTCGGATTTTTTGTGCTTTTTTTTTTTAAAGTTCTAAACCTCTTAAAAAATCACCTGTTATATACAATTTTGAAACGAAAATATTAAATTATATTTAATAACAAAAAAGTGTCAAAAAACTACAATTAGGTAAGTTAAGTTAAAAATTGAAATGAACTGTTTATAATTTTTGGTATTAATTTTTGTAATATATTTTTTAAAGAAGATATTGTTTAACAAAAACCATTAAACAAAATATGTATATAAATTACTGTTTTAAGTGAGAAAAAAAATAATTAAGTAAACAAAAATTTTAGACAATATAGTTAACTTTAAATATTGAAATAAATTATTCATAGGTTTTTTCTATTAATTTTTAAACATTTTTACATTTCAACACGAAGACAAACACAAAAATCAGAGAAAAAAATAAGAAAAAAAAAAAAAAAAAATAAAATGTAATGTAAAAGTATATAAAAAAAAATATTTAATAATTTGAAAATTCAAAATAAATTATTTTAGGTTTCTTTTATTAATTTTTTTTGATCTGGTTTAAAAAAAATTATAATTTAAAAACAATCAATAAAAAAAAAGCAGCAGACGCTCTTGAGGACCGAGAGAGAAAAGAATAAATAAAAAAAAGTTAAATATTAAAATACTTTTTATTAACTTTAAAAATCGAAATAAACTACAAATTTAATATTTTTTTTTGCAAAAAAATTAAATTTAGTTTATTGAAAAAACTTTTTTTTTCAATTTACGGGGTGTGCTTTTCAAAAAAAAGAAATGAGTTAAGAAAATAACGGACACCTCAATGCACATCATCATCATCATCACCCCGATTGGGGCATAGGGCGCCAACAAATCGTCTCCATCCTTCACGGTCTGCAGCTAGATATTTTAACTGTGGCCACGTCTTTCTCTGGGATTCTGCTTCTGCTAGGACTGTTGATTTCCATGTTGTTCTTGGTCTTCCAACCCGCCGTGCACCCTGAGGATTCCATTCCAAGGACTGCTTTGCAATTTCATCGTTTGGTTTCCTCAGTGTGTGACCAATCCATTGCCATTTACGCTTTCTTATGTCAATGTCCAGCCTCTCTTGACTTGTCCTGCGCCACAATTTTTCGTTTGATATAATTTGCGGCCAGCGAATTTTTAGAATATGGCGTAGACAGCGATTCACAAAAGCCTGCAATTTCCTCGAGATGGTAGTCGTGACTTTCCAGGTTTCGCAAGCATATAATAGCACGGATTTGACATTGGATTCGAAGAATCTCAACTTAGTGCGTAGGGAGATTTGACTGGATTTCCAAATTTGGGACAGAGAACCGAAGGCTGCGCGAGCTTTATTTATTCTAGCTTGAACGTCCAGATCAGTACCACCATTTGCTGAAACAATACTTCCAAGGTAGTTAAACTGTTCAACCTCTTCGACTGGCGTCTCCTGTATAAAAATACGCTGATGTGTGGAGCGGCCTGTGAGCATTATTTTTGTCTTTTTACTGTTTATTTTTAGACCACTCAACTCTCCTTTCACCTTCAGAGCTTGACACATCCCGTTCAGCCCGCTGATGTTATTTGCCAAGAGACATATATCATCGGCATAGTCTAAGTGACTAAGCCTTTCAAACGGTCTCCATTGAATGCCCTGTCTCTCAGCTGTTCCAACGCTGGCCGTCAAAACATCATCAATCGCCAGTAGAAATAGAATTGGCGACAGAACATCCCCCTGTCTCACACCCTGCCGCACTTCGAAAGAGTCGGGTAGCTGCCCATTGTGTAAAACAAAACATCTTGCATTGTTATAAGATTCTCTTATAATGGCAACAATTTTTGGGGGAATTCCCCTACCAAGCAGTGATCTCCATATACATTCACGGTTAACTCGGTCAAAGGCCTTCTCAAAATCCACGAACATGAGGTAAAGCGGTGATTGAAACTCCGCAGACTGCTCCAGAACGATACGCAGAGTGTTGATATGGTCGACACACGACCGCCCACTGCGGAAACCAGCTTGATGCCTCTTGAGTGTAGACTCGATTCTAACCTTTATCCGCTCAAGAATGATGGTTGCCATTAGTTTTGGAAAAACGGACAAAACTGCAATACTTCGCCAATTGTTGCAATTCTTAAGGTCACCTTTCTTTGGCAGCTTAACAATCACACCATTCTTCCAGTCGTGGGGATAGATCTCGTTTTCCCACACAGCTTGTATCAACGGGTGTAGAATACTAGCTGTTCTGACTGTGTCAGCTTTCAGGAATTCAGCTGGTATTCCATCAAGTCCAGCTGCTTTGTTGTTTTTGAGAAGAGATATTGAAGATTGGATTTCCAGTACTGTAGGGGGTTCGATGTCAATACCCCTATAAGATCTACGCATCTCGTTCAGCTGGGGCACTGCAGCACTCTGCTCAACGGAAACCTCATTAAGCAAGGCACAAAAATGATCCTTCCACCTGCGTAGCTGATCCTCAATTGATACCAAAAGTGTGCCATCCACATCCATTACAGGATGATTGGTGTTGCTTTTTTTCCCGACAACTTCTTTGGATATTTGGTACAATTCCCTCATATCTCCTCTTCTTGCAGCGTTTTCCGCATTTTCTACGAGACCGTCTAACCTCACCCTCTTGTCACGTCTCACACAGCGAGAGATCATCTTATGTGCTAGGCGATACTCTCTTCGCAGTTCAGCCTTTCGTTGAGCATCTGCTTCGGCATTTATTTGCAACTTCAACGACTTACGAAGCTCTATTTTATCCCAGGTGTCTTGGGATATCCAAGAATCCCTTGCTCTCGTCCTCTTGGGTACAGTTTCGGATCCAGCCTCCATAAAAACACTTTTTATACCAAACCACATCTCATCAATTGTTGAATGTTGAATTCCGCTTAATGACGAAGCTCTGTCGTTAAGGTTGGTGACATAGTAACGACATATGTTGGGATCACTTAAAGCATTCGTATTGAACTTCGAACTCCTTACTGCACCCTGTGATTGTCGTTGTACAGCTGCGGTTCGTAGCTTGACACTCAAGAGAACCAGATGGTGGTCGCTTCCCACGTCGGCATTTCTAATACTTCGAACATCGCACATTGACTTCCTCCATCGCTGCTGAATCATGATATGGTCAATTTGATTTTCGGTTTGACCATCCGGATGTACCCAGGTGATTTTGTTGCAAGACTTATGTTTAAACACGGTCCCACCCAGTACAAGACGATTAGCGTTACAGAAATCGACCAGCAAATCGCCATTTGCATTCCGTGACCCCAAGCCATTTTTTCCCATCACGCGTTCCAGACCATAGTTGTCTGGTCCGACTTGAGCATTGAGATCTCCCATGACAATTATAATGTTGGCTCTCGGAACACCTCTGTAAACTGAGTTAAGATGAGTGTAGAAAGCGGTTTTGTCTTCCTCGGTCGCTTCATTTGTGGGGGCGTAGCACTGAATTATTGTGACATTGCGAATTTTTGAACGGAACCTTGCTGTCATTATTCTTGCAGAAATGGGCGCCCAGGAAATAAGACTACGCCTCGCTTCTTCGTTCAACATAATTCCGACATCATGCAGCCTTTGGCCACCCTCTCTTTCATGCTCCCCAGAATACAGCATTCTCGATTGCCCAGTGTCTGATCTGTACTAGGCTCTTCCTCTCCACCTAGTTTCACTGATGCCCAGGATACTGATCTTAAGGCGAAGCATTTCACGCTCGACCTGCTCGTATCTACCTTCGCCGTACAGGGATCGAACGTTCCATGCTCCGATTTTTGTACGTATGCGGTAGCCAAAAGTATCATTTGCTCTCATTGAACGATTTCCTCTATTTGTTAACGATTCATTTATTGTTATGGCGTCTTGATTGACGCTGGTACACGAAAGATGCCGCACCCCCAAATCCGATGTGCGGTTTACAGCAGCCGAAGCTGCAGAAGGATTCTCCATTAAATGGTTACCTCTTGGGGACTCATTTCCAGTTGTTGTCATATTTCATGTATAAGCATATATCCTTCCACCATGGTGTTTTCCAAGATATGATTAATAACATACATAAGCTCGGATTTGACAGGCACACTCGCCCTTTGTATGGTCAAACACATAGCTCCTTGAGGCCGCCCACTATGGGAAAACAGACGCCTTTTGTAGCCGCCCAATATGGGTTACAGACGCTACTTGCTGCTGCCGTTGGCCTAAAAAAAAAAGCTCCTCCGCCATCAGACTATCATGCCGTTGACCGCCACCTGCAGTTCATCCGCCTTTAGGGGGCTTTTAACCATCCCGAGGACAAGTTTGTGCCCTGACCAGCATTGCTGGGTTGTCTGCTTATACCGGCATCCATTCGGTCCCCCTGCACGTTAGCGTTACCCACCCTCTACCACGTGGAGGTGTGCATAGGGATTTTCCTTTCATTGAGCCTAGGGCCATAGTGGCGTCCTAGAAAAAGCTCTCCAGTACTTTTAGAGGATAATGCACATACATATGTTTATTTGAAAAAATATTCAATATACAATCTTAACGGGAAAAAGGCAATTAACTAAACAATAATTCAAGCTTCTATAAAAGATCCCATTCTAAAAACAAGAATTTTATAAACGATTAAGTTGTGAACAACAAAGTTCTGAAAAGACAAGGTAGATTGGTAAAAGCAGCAGTTAAGTAAATGAAAAGACAAGATATTACATAAAAGAAAGTAATGATATTGCGGACGCTCACGCTATTATTTTAGCATAACGTCATAAGTAAGTACCCTGTACAAAAGACTTTAAAATTAATGTCTGGACAGTCAAAAATTTAGTTTTTCAGAAAGTTTTCAGAACTTGTTATTATTATTTACTTCAATACCATTTTCAAAATGATTGTTATTATGTTTATTTGTTTTTTTTTTTTTTAAACTGTTCTTAGCCTATACTATATTTACAAAAAGTGCATATATTTGTTCCAGTTTTTTTGTTCCACTCCCTTTACACTTTGTAAGCTATAAGGCCTTACGTCACAGTTGTTGATATATTAAATGTATCCACTCATAAATCTTCAAGATCTTAAGGATAGGTTATATTTACTTTCACAAATGATTCGTACAGGAAACTGCATATCAAAACCATTCTACAAAAAGATGTGACAAATTGTAACACAAAACTTAATCCCATTAAGCCTATTATGCGTTTCCATTCCTTGATCCATCTACAATAGGGTGGTTCAGAAAAACAGACGTTTTTTTATTTTATGATCAGCCTACCACAAAATTTTGTTACCTAGATCAATTGTGTTATCGGCACAAAATTTCAACTTCCTTGATACATTGGAAGGCGGTGCTCAAGCGACTTACTTCCTTAAGTTTTGCTAGAAAATCCCTTGCATAAATGTTGGTGTATACTAGTTTTTCCTTCATTCGTGATTGATAATTTGGGAAATGATTTTTGCTTTTATTTAAAGAACAAAATTGGTTGGGGGTGAAAGTTCTATCTCCCCCCCTCTGAGGCATTAGTTGCAATTTTTGAAAAATTGATATAAAACGGAAAAAAAATAATTTAAAACCAACGAAAGCACATACAATAATGTACTAATGTTTTTTTAAAGCCAATATCCCTTTTTTTTTCAAACCAAGTTGTTTTAAAAAACAAGCTTTGGGAAATTAAATTTTAATTTGAATATTTTTGAAAAAAAATATTGTGATTTTTTACTTAAAAGTTTATTTTTTTCAAGATTTCGAGTAATCAAGCAAGAATTTGGGATTTGGGATTTGTGCCGATAACATAATTGATTTAGGTAACAAAATTTTGTGGTAGGCCGCTCTTAAAACTACAAAACGGTTGTTTTGTACCACCACCCTACCCTAATCCACACATTACACAAAACGTCAAAATAATTTGTTGGGAAATATAGATAAAATCTTTCTACTTACTTATTTAAACATATTATTATCGTTAAGTTATTTCAACAGAAATGAACTAATTAAACCCACTCTCAGTGTTACAACTAAACAAAACTCAAATTTCTTATCAATAAAGATGAAGTGATATAAAATGATGAGATAAGCAAGACTCAATATTGTTATATCTAATTCAGTTTATATTCAGTTGTTGAGAAAATGCCTCCAAACGGGTTTGATGTGCGAATGAATCACAAAGATCAAAATTTATTCGATGCTGAAGCTAGACAAATCGTTAAAGAATCATCCCTCGAAGATGCTCTTAATTCAATTGGTTCGTCAAATAATTGATTTAAAAAAGTTTATGGCTATAACCTATCGGTGTTTTACGTAAATAGGTTTTGGAAAAGTACAATTGGAAATTGCGCTATTCAGTGGTGTTCTTTTAATGTTTGTTATAAACGAGACAATGGGAATGAGTATGATAACAATAGCATCCCAGTGTGATTTTAATATGAACTCGCAGGAAAAGGCTATTATGAGTGCAGCAGGCTTTATCGGTATGTTGATCGTTTAACTTCTGACTTCTGATTTATTGAATTTCAAGGTATTCTTGTGGCATCGTTTGCTTGGGGATATCTCTCTGATAGTTCTGGCAGGCGAGAGGTTCTTTTTCGAGCAACAGTATCAGCTGCGTCATTTTCATTTATCTCAATATTTGTTTCAAATTTTTGGCTCTTTGTTCTTCTTCGGTTTCTAACTGGTGTTGGGTAAGAAGAATAAAAATAAGAATGAACAAAACCTAGAATAACTTAAATAAATATTTTAGAATTGCTGGGGCATCAGCCACTACTTACGCTTATTTGGGAGAGTTCAATGTACTGAAATATCGTGCAATAGTTATCAACTACGCTAGCATATTTGTTGGACTATCCGCAGTTTATTCACCAGGTAATCGTTTAAATCATATCTTTTTTTTTACACTTCAACGACCGAATTGCGGAGTAAGATTTTCGACGTGAATTTGAAAATCATTATATATTAGTTTCTTTTTTTGATGATATTACATAGAATGGAAATAAACACGGATTCAAAATGCTATGTATCCATTAGGGTCTTTTATTTCCTTAAATAATTTTTTTTTCCTTAATCAAATGTTTGCACCTTAAAAAATGTATTTGAACCAGCGCCTCTAAGGCTTTATGTACATGTACTTTTTCCACACAAATTTGTATGAGATTTTTACCCATTGCACGATTTCTATTTCTTTGAATTATTTCAGCTTATCGCTTTTTGGCTGATTTTATTTTACTATCAAGTCCTATTAGTAAAATAAGGGAAAAAAGAAAAGCGTGTCATATTTAATTTTATCGTGCCACCGTGTCACGAGGAAATTTCCGTGTCAAAAAGCAAAACCATTCCACATCGGCAACGCTGATTACTTTATCAAAAAGTATGTAAATATCGTGTATAATACATTTACATCGATATTGTTTTGTTTGTTTTATTTGTCTCTAAAGAAAAAATAAAAATATTATTGGAAGTAATTATAACCCAGTTACTTACGTTTGAATTAAATTTAAATCGTCATTTTCAAAAAGTGCGACCTCTTCGATTTAAAAAATAAACTATCCTACTTCTTATTATGCAACTTCGAAGCGGAAAATCAATTTGTGACCACAATATTTTTTATTATTTTTCAATTTTTGAATTTTTTTCTGTTTTTTTATTTTTGTAAATCTCACTTTCTTAAATTCGGTTATTAGTCAGTAATATTTTAGGACATACAAAATAAAATAAATTTAGTAGCGCAACAGCTCATGGAGAACCAGGGCCTAGTGACTAACAACTGTCAACCATTCCTGTGTGCGAGTTGTTGGCAGGAATGAAGGGGACCTACAATTCTTTGCCGAGTCCGAACGGCTTGATGAGAAGCATTATTCATGACAAGTATAATACTCTTGGAGGATTTGTCAGTCCCTCGCAACAGGCAGTACCTCTGAAAAAAAACATTTGCTTTTAGGTGGCAGTGGCCGGGAATCGAACCCAGATCTTTGGCATGACAAAGGACATGCTTTTTATATATTCCAAAAAAAATCTATTTCCGCTGCCTGAGATAACGACGACGTTGAACTGTTCAAAAAGCTGAAAACACAGAGGCTGAGATGACTACGACTCGTGGAGCGTATGGACACCTACGCACCAGCCCGACGAGTCTTCGAATCCACCCCTGCTGGTCTGCGCAGCACAGGAAGACTCTACCTAAGTCGCTGTTTAGATTAGGAAGATTGAGACCGGTCTCGCGGTAGTTTCTGGACAAGAGAAGTGGGGGTCAGGGATGTCGTGAGGCATGAACAAAATTTAAACACCGACCTCATGAAACTCATTTTTTTGGTGTTTCAGTGTGCAAATCATTTAAGTTGTTTTAGTTCCTATGTGTTTTGAGGCTCCTCAAATGTAGATACGGTGAGACTCACCCGTCCGGACTCAAAATTCCCAATCTAAATAGGCTCTAAGGTGGCGCAAATAAGTGGAGAGCGACCTTAACCAACTTGGAGTACGTTACTGGAAGCAGTTAGCTAGGGACGGAGCTGGCTGGGGGGTTTGTTGGTTGACGCCGTAGTCCATCCTGGACTGTTAGCGCCATCTTAAGTAAGTAAGTGAGCCTCCTGAGCCAGGGGGCAGTTTCTTAAAAATAAACTTTAAAAGTAAACAAAACATAATATTACGTGCTATGGTTTTTTTGAAAGCTCGATTCTTTTATTTGATTTTTTAATCAGGTTGTTTTAGTGAATTCTTTTTGACAAAATAAATTTCAAAGTCAAAATTTAGGGAAAATACCGTGAATTTTTTTCTTTAAAGTTGATACTTGAAAAAAAAAAAATCGTTATTAAGTGCTATTTTTGTGTGCGGTATTCAATGCCGCTATTAATTTTTTAGACAAATACCAAAAACCAAATGTAAAAATCTTACTTATTTTGTGAGAAATAAAAAGAATTTGTCCTGAAATATTACTGACGCAATACACTGTTCAAGAAAGTGAAATTATAGATAAATAGAAAAAAACTTCAAAGATTACAAAAAAAAAAAAAAAAATGGAAATATTGTGGTCACAAATTGATTTTCGGCAAGTTATGTAGTAAAAAGTAGAATTTTTGATTTTTTTTTTTTAAACGTTGATAACTGAGTTATAACGAATAATTTTGTATTATTTTTCTCTTGAAACTATACAAAAAATGATACCCTTATGTTTAAGATACAAATATTAATTACTTGTCTATTATTAATTTATAGAAATTTTTTCAAACATTTTAAACATCGCTTTAGAGTATAAGGCTGAAAGCTGGTGTTGAAGTTTTTTGCAATACATGTCACAACAAATACCAAAAATTATCCAAATCGAAGAGGGTCGGGTCAAAAACTCGGTGATTTATTGTAAGATATTGAAAATAAAATTAAAACAAACATTTTGAGGTTGTTGTTTGAGCGTTAGTTGCATTTTTGAAAAAAAAATTGAAAGGCTATATCTTTTTAGATATACCTACAAAGTAAATCTTTTGATTTTGAACATTGTTAAGAACACTTTCTTAACTCGCAAAAAAAATTAAAAAGTAAGAATTTAAATATAACCGGGTTACAATAATTTTTTGAATTTGCCCATATTTGAACACAGAATACCAAGCACTTGGAACAATGTTTGGAACAACAATATGAAACAAATTTCAATGTTTTGGTTTTCGAAAAAAAGGCTAGGTCACAATACATTTCTTTGGGTCTAAGACCCCCATATTTGAATATATTTGACAAAAAAAAATTGGAACAAATCTGGAACAATTTTCAAAAATAACAAGGCTAACTTCAAACACTCGAATAACCAAATACTAAAACTAGCTGTCAAAAATCGTTCGTGACCTAGAGAAAAAAAAAAACAAAAAACTTTAGAAAATCTTAAAAAACCACCAATTACTGAAACCTGCTGACTGTTTTTCATAATTCAGTTGCCTTTCAAATGGAATAAATTTTGTTTAAATATCGCAAAAATTATATGTCAAAGATCACAAGACCCTGCATGATCTTCAGAAAAGCAGATTCTCATCCGTTTTTCACCGGTTTCATGCTTCTGCCCCATGCAGCAGGACCGAAAAAATTAGGGTCTTAAATAAGGTCTTATTGGTTTTTTTGAGAGAGGGCTTTACTTCTCAAAGGCAAGAGTAATTTGTCGTTTGATTACGAGCTGAACAATTTCTTAGACTTGTTAACCTCCTTTTTATGAATTAGGTGTCATAATTTTTCTTGTGAATATTCCACAAATGAGATGCCAAAAATCGTGCCTAGAAAAAACATAAACTTAAATAGGCTCTTGGCTGACCAATAACTGATATTATTTGACCTTTAATCATAACTGTGATCTCTTAGATGTTATACATATTTGCAAATATATCACAAATGAGATACAGAAAATCACACTTGACCTTACGTGACCTTGAAATCTTAGGGCAAAGCCAAGTTTTCTAAACCTGAACAATTTCTTAAACTTGTTTACCTTTTTTGACAAATGGGATATTCTTTTGAGAGTATCCCATGTGTGAAGGGGGTCAAAATCATTGTTTTCATTTGTGAATAATACTTATACTGTTTTTGTGCACTTAGCTAGGACGTATTGCAACCGCGAGAATTTTTGAAGTTGCTTAAAAAATGAATAATTTGTTGTTTATAAAGGGTTTTTCTATATTTTAGTAGAAGCAACATTTTGAGTTTTTGTTATCAAAACCTTTAATTTTTTTATATTTATCCTGCATAAGGCTCTATGAGGTCCGAAAAACACGTGCTCATAGATGTGTAAGATTCTTACTACACTTTAACCACCTCCACTTCTCGATTGCAACTATGTTGAAATTTATCTAGCAATTTATTTTTAACGAATAAGTAACGTGTTGCAGGCTACTTTCCAGTGAAAGTTCCTGCTTAATCAACGATTTTAAAGCGGTTTTTCGTTCACCTTACTAAGTCGAAAGGTTTTGTTCTTTTCAGATGGGCGTACTAAATTCGACTCGTCAAGAATGTCAATAGTCGTTGAATTAGCGTGTTCTAATATTTGATTACTATGTTTTCGCACGAAGCTTTTTATTTCGTCCTGGACCGTAGGAATCCCGAGATCCCTGAGAAGATCTTCGTTTCTTATATATCATGTAGCATTTACAAATGACCTAATCAATTTATTTTCAAAAGTTTGCAAGTTATTTAAGTTTTTATCACAAGTACAACTCCAAAGTTGTATACCATAAGTCCAAACAGATTTAAGTACCTGTCTGTATAAAAGCAGTTTATTTTCAATATTAAGCCTTGAATACTAACCCAGTAACCATTTCATATCTCTTAATTTACTTTTTAGTTCTTCGCATTTCTTTTTTACGTGCAGCTTCCATTTTAATTTCGCGTCTAGAATCATTCCTAAATACTTTGCTTCATTTGCAAATGGAACACGAGCGGTATTAAGAAAGACGGGTATTTTATTTATTTTTTTATACGTAAAGTCCACATAGACTGACATTGAGCGCTATTTGCCATGTTTTTGTCCACTAATTGACATTATTAAGAGCATTTCATAATTTTATTGTACCTTCGCTAATCGTTTTGCCTACTGCTAGTATTGCAGTATCAGCAGCAAACGTTTGAGGTATATCGCGAGTAAATAAAAGGTACAGAACTGGAAATAATACTATATAATATAATAACTTCCTTGTGGTACCCCAGCCACTATTTCTTTGAAATTAGAATATTCATTTCCGTGTCTCACGAAAAAGTCTGTTATCTAGATATCCGTTTAGAATGTTATGAAGTCTTTCAGGTAGAACTTGTCTTAATTTTAATTTGAGGCCTTTGTGCCACACCTTGTCAAACACCTGCAACACGTCCAAAAAGACTGTCGCACAGATTTTCAAACCTTTCTAGCTTTTATTTATGTATTTCACTTAAATTCTTATATTAAATAAAAAAAGAATGGGATAAAATGTTACCCTTCAAGAAATAACTTCATTCAAAATATTTTCAATTAAGTTAGTAAGAATACTTAATTGTAACCAAATGTTGCCCCCACGATAATGAAATCGCTTCATATTTACTTGGTATTTATACACATAAATTCCTACTCATACATATAAATATTTAAAGCAGAGTTAGTATTTATTTATTAATGATTCAAGCTCGGAAGTTCATTGTACGAGTATTTTGTATTAACCATAAATTAAAAAAAAGTATAATTAGATATATTTAAATGTCATTCCTTTAATTTTGCCATGTACCGAATTAATCGTGACATGGACGTCGCACGATGTAACAAAAACATGGTTCTCGCGTTCTTTTCTTTAAAATTAGAATCTTGAAAGTTAAGTTTTTGTTGCCAAACTTCTTAAATCATTTTAAACTCAATCTTAAAAAATAAAAAAAAATTATTTTAATTATTCGTCTTTATATACAAACGTACATAATGATTTTGACTTTTTCTAAATAATATACATACAAACATGAAAACAATTCATTTTTAAATTTCCCTCAGATAATTAGAAGTTTTCCTTTTTTTTTTGGCTTTAGGCCTAGTAATGGGTAATGGGTGCCTTATTAAAAATAAATTGAAAAATGCTTTTATTTGTATTGGTTATAAAAATAGATTTATGATTTGATTTGACTGTTGAAAACATTAATATTTTTGGAAAATATTTATTTAATCATATCAGGGTTCCTACATAATATATAAATGTATTTATACAACTTTATGAAATTGTTGAATGGATAAAAATGCAGACGCGATGTTTTTTATTTTTTTAAACTTTCGACTCGAAATTTAACTTTACTACTTTTTTACTAGGCCAAAATTGAAAATTTTCAAATTGCATACGAAATTATCTCATTTCTCATACAAATTCTCATTTCGAAATAATGAGATAATTTCAACCGAATTTGCACAAAATCAGGCTTAGTTAATTCAAAACCTTACGACCTCACCCAATTAGACACAGTTTTATGAGCTGTGAAAAGATTTGGTTTGAAAATGTCAAAGCTGAAATAAAATAACAATAACGATGCGTATATGACTTTCCATTATTTAGATAATTCATCGAAAAAAAGTACCGGTTCTTCTTCTCAAAAAAAGCCTTCTATGATCACGAAACTACTAGTATTTTTGTTTATGAATTTCCATTCTTTTTTTTAAATTCAAGTTTATTTGCACATTGCAAAATTTTTGTATAAATTTGCATTTGTTCAACAAGACATTTTTTTGTTTAGCTTAACCTGGAAGCTGTTAAGTAAAATACAATTTTTTATGCTTATGATTTGTTTCCAGTAAACTAACCCGTGGATAAATTTACAGTTTGAGAACTTTATATATCAACAAAAACATACTGAAAATTAAATTTTTGTTGTTAAAGCAAAAAATCCTTGTCGTATTAATTTAAAATATCACTTCCTTTTTATATTTAAATTCAGTATGAACCAGCAGTTAGGCATCTTCAGGAATAAGGCTTTAACAGCCACTTAAATCGGTGGATATGCCATCCGAGACTTTATCTGTCGGATATCACTATCCAAGACATTTAAAACCATTGAAGTTAATATGGAAAAAAGTTCCGGGTAGACTATCCAAAACTTTATCTGAAAGCCTTAAAACTGGCCTGAAGCCTGTTGAGCATAAGACCAAGTACATGCAAGCCAGTCGTTCATTATATTTAACAATAAGTTCATAAGCAGGAATAATTATCGCCGCCAACAAAGCGTGTATATCGTTTTTCGTCTTAATATTTCTTGCATGCAAAAATCCTCAAATTTTTTCAAAACAAAAAGCTTAAGCTAAACTTTGGTAACCTTATGCTTAAATCTTAACAAAGTTAACAAACCTGTTTATTTTATTTAAAACAAATTAAATTCATTTGACAAGTGAAATGTTGCGTTTTATTATATCACAAATCTTGTTTTCCTTTTTTATACCTGGTCTGGTCCGGCTGACAAAAAACTAACAAGTATCATGATAAGTTCAAAAAATATTTGCACACACTGCATAGTTGAAACTCTTACTGATTGCATTGTTTCCAAATCCATGCTAATCGCGGCTTGATCGACAAAAAAAATCATAAAAACAAAGTGCAAAAAAAAAATCAAATCAAGATTTGACTATTAAATTTGTTAAGTGCAAAATGACTAATACAATAACTGAAAATAATTCAAATGATGGAACAAATAATAAAATGCGTCGAAGTGTGTCAATTACTGAAGTTGAAATAAAAGAAGAACATGGCAAAGAGTACTCCCTTGACGAAGCCCTCACTCTGATTGGTCTGTAAATGATTTTTTTTTTGAATTTCCTATATTTTGTGAAATTAAAAAGTCCTTTTTACGAATCAGGATTTGGAAAAGTGCATTTCGAAATTTTACTGGCGTGTGCAATAGTTGTTCTAGACATAGTCAACGAAACAATTGCTTCTTCTATTGTTGTCTTAGCATCGCAGTGCGATTATGACACTAGTCCTCAAGAGAGATCCATAATGAATACAGCTGTATTTGTTGGTACGTACATAATGACAGTTTAACTTATCGATCAGTGATTTGAAGTTTCAAAACAAACAATTTGCAATAAATTATTTGTGTCTATAGGATTACTTGTGTCAGCATATCCCTGGGGACATTTTGCTGATATTTTCGGAAGACGAATGGTTATGTTATGCACAACAATAGCTTCAACATTCTTTTCATTTCTATCGATGTTAACTTGGAATAAGTGGGCTTATGTGTTATTTCGATTTCTAACCGGTGTTGCGTAAGAATAATGATTTTCTATAGGAAAAAGAGCTAATTAGATATTCTTATATAAATATTACGTTTTATAGAATTGGTGGTTCAACTTCAACTGTTTATCCATATTTGGGTGAATTCAATGCAATTAAATATCGTCCTGCTGTTATAAATTATGTCACAATACCACTTGGTGTATCTCTCGTTCTTTCTGGAGGTAAATTTACTTAAATTTATTCGAAACATTATTTCTATTTATTTACATAGATATTTTCTATGAGCATTAACATACATAATTACCTGTCGAAACTCGTTTTAAATTATTATAAGAAAGTTTTATTGGAGTCCAAAAAAAAATTGCAATTTTTGGGCAAATAATAACAAACACGTGCATAAAATGGTTGGATTCCTTAAATTCAAACTGAAGATTTTAATTAAACCCAAAATAACGAGCAAATAGAAAACAAAGACGAAGTGAGTTCCTAATCTATATGGTTGTCGGTGCCTCTTCCAGTATAGTCTTGGTCATTGATGATGTGATTTTTTTTTTTTAACTTAAGAGTTGAAATAATGATATGATAAGAAAAAGCAAACGAAAGAGGGGGAAGGGGTGCCTCCATTACTATACATATTCGAAGTTCAGGCCTATTAGGAGCTGAGCAACAATAAGAAAATGGATGAATTACTGTTCACGAGTCTGGCAAACAAAACAAGGACAACGAGCTTTGGATGTGCACGTGGAATATTCTGTGGAATGTCTCTCTATAGGATACATGTATCCAAAAAAAGCAGGCATCACCGCTATCCAAGAAAAGCGATGGGACGGGCCCAGGCAAGTACTAAAAGACTACTGCGATATCTACTGCGTTGACTGTTACCGACAACAAAGACAGTGTCTGTTTGGGAGTGGATTCGTCGTTAGAGGCAGACTTAGGCAAGAAGTCTTGAGTTTCAACTATGTGAACGTGTGCCCCATGAAAATTCGTATCAAGGCTAAATTCGCAAACATTAGCCTCATGTGCACGCAAGTCCGCACAGAGGAGAAAGAGTTCCGGATGAACAAGACATACATATATATGAGCATTGAGCATTGCCCTAGTTATGTGAAAGGCGTCTGTGGTGGCACAATCGGAAGATATAACCTGCACGACATCACCTCCGATAACGGACTCAGGTAAATGGAGGTAGTCAAAACGGGGAAATGCTATGAGGAAGTTCAACGTCGAACGGCTACAGTCACAAGAAATCACCAAGTTCGGTTGGAAAACCGAGTCTCTTACATATTCCTATATCGACATCTTCAACTATCGAGAACCACTGAAAAATTGCAAGGAAGCCATCGCCTCCAGCGTAATGGGCTCGCAAAACCACCATAGTGAAACCCCTGGTTCGAAGAAGAATGATATAATGCGGTGCTGCATATGAAGACCATGAACCCGATCCTCAAAAAAGGCAATCCTTTGCACTGCACCAACTACAACTCTCCTTAATATCGCAAACAAGATCTTCACTGCAGAACTTTGTGAACTCCTGAAGCCATTTGTCAACCACTTAATAGGTCCATTTCAGTATGGTTTAGACGAGGAAAGCCCACCATCGACCAAATATTTGCACTAACGCAGGAGTTTCAAATCGATTCCCACCTCCTTTTCATCGTTTTCAAGGCCGCGTTTTTACAGCATCGATAGAGACGAGCTAATTAGAGCAATATGCTTTAATAGTTTTGGCATCTTTCCCCAACTCGTCCGATTGTGCGGAATGACAATGGAAAATGCAGGCTGCTCCATTAAGGTCGGCAAATACCTCACCGATACTTTTGATGTCATAAAAGGTTTTATGGCAAAAAGACGCACTGTCATGTGGCTTCTTCAATATCGTTCTCGAAAGCATAGTGCAAAACTTTCATGTCAATACTAGGAGAAGTGTAAAAGATTTTAATCTTTTGCTAATGCAATCTTTGGTGACTCAAATAAATGATTGCATTCTTCTTTACATTCTTTTTTGAGAATGCGACTTCAAAAATTTTTTTTCGTTAAAAAGATTAAAATATTTTGTTGTTTTCCAATCTCTTGTCACCATCTTCATTCTTTGTATTTTTTGCATGCTTTTGAAACTTGTTTAAGTCTTTTCTATTCTTTGAATTTTTTAAAAAAAAGTTTTGAAGTCTTTTGCATTCTTTGAATTTTTGCAGTCTTCAAGTTTTTTGAATTGTGTTTTCTCTTCCATAATACCAACGTGCACTCTAAGAAGACAGATATGCTTGCCTAAATTGGATTAGAAACATTTTTTTTGTGTCGATATTACTTTCAGCAAGCATTTAAATTTCCTAAACTAATGCAAAATATTGGGAAGTGACGACCACAAAAAATTAAAAAGGAACATTTGTTGTTTTTGTTGCGTCGGCATTACCGAAGGTCTCCCATTGGTTTGGAAAATCCCTAATGCTTGTTTAAAATAAAATTCACACTAAAAAATTAGTTCTTAGGCAACTTAACGTATTTTTTTTTTCAAAATTCAAAAGACTTCAAAAGAATGCAAAAGCCTTCAAAAGACTTCAAAACATTCAAAGAATGCAAAAGACTTCAAAAGAATACAAAATATTCAGATGGTGCAAAAGAATTCAAAAGACTTAAAAAAATGCAAATATTGCATGAAGTCTCAGAAGATTGCAGTCAGTTGATGGTGACAAAAGAATGGAAACAAAAAAGAGATTGCAATCTTTTCATCAAAAAAAGAACGGTGACTGCATTTTTGATGTCGCATTCTTAAAAAAGAATGTAAAGAATGCAATATTTTTATTGAATTCAATGAGAGATTTTTAAAGACAAAGAAAGCAATCTTCTACAAATTTGATCTCATATTTATCAAAAGGCCGTACAAAAACTCGTTTACGCCGACATAATCCGACTACAAAAACCTAGCAAGAGATCGAGCCGACTGGGAGAAGCTTGATGGTTTAGGCCCTGGTACACCCTGGACTGTGGCGTCACCTTATGCTACGAGTAGTTAGTAAACAATGAGATTATTCCTAAATATGTAACTATTTTTGTAAAACGTGTTAAAAGTTAATCTAGATCCAGATCCTGATGATAATAAAATACGCCTATTATTAAGGCATGCCATTTGAAAGTTTTTCTAGTTTTCCACTAAGTTATCAATATCTACTGCATATAAGTCTTAAGAAAGTTTTGTAATAGGTCAGGGAAGGAGAGTATGTGTAGGGTAAATACGAAAAGAATAATAATGCATTCATGTTTACAGGCAAATACAAGCATTTCAGCTATGTACCATCGTCTATTGAAAATAAGTTTTTGGTTGAAATGAATAAGAATATTTTAAAATCATTATTTCATTCACATCGTACCCACATATGTATATTTTTTTTTGTTCTAAGCTGTTGCATGGTTAATTTTACCCCAAACTTGGAGTTTCTCAATTTTTGGAATTTTCGATTTCCGACCGTGGAGATTATTGATATTATTCAATCTTTTGCCTGGTTTGATTGGCTCCATTTGGATTTGGACACTTCCCGAAACACCAAAATTATATTTATCTCATGGAAAAGATGCTGATGCTCTGAAAGTTCTATACTGGATATATGAGAGAAATACTGGAAAACCATCAAAGGATTTTCAAGTCAAACGACTTATTCCAGAATCAGATGAGGCATTTATACAAACAATTCAAGCAAAAAAGACAGCGTGAGTTTTATATTTAGTAATTTTTTGTAAACATACATATTTTTAAATTTTCTTTTAAAGGTGGGAAATTGCATCATCAATGTGGAAGCAAACGGTGCCACTCTTCAAACCACCGCATGCTTTAAACTATGCCGTTTGCTGTTTTGTAATGTTTGGTTTGTTTTTCTCGTAAGTGTTTAAATACTAAAAGTTTGAATTGGAGAAGATCAAATAATCAAAATTTACATTTTCAGATCTTCTGGAATGGGTCTATGGTACCCAGAAATTCAAAACCGCCTTGGATTCGGCACAGTGAATTCCCATAAAACCATCTGCGGAGTTATAAATCAGCAACTTAATGAAACAATTGACGAATCAATTGGACCGGTAAGGCCTAAGAGTACATATTTCTAGGGCTTTCTAAAACAATTGATATCCAAAGGTTTGCAGTGATGAAATTAGCACTAAGACATACATTGACAGTATCACTTTGGGAGCATCTTACGTTGTGGCATACCTTCTCCTTGGAATAATCATTAATCCTTTGGGACGAAAAGCAGTATTAGCAGGTGCCATTGGTATATCAGGGGCTTGTGGCCTTGCACTGCAATGGGTAGATGAACCTACAGCTATAGTGATCTTGTTTTGTGGATATCTCATGTTATCAGGACTTTGTGTATCCGTTTTGAGTGGTTCTGTTGTTGATCTTATACCCACACATTTAAGGTTTGTCTTAATTTTAATTTTATAACTTAAAAATGCACTGTAAAAATTTTTAATACAGAGGAAAAGCTGTTTGTATTTGTCTGATGATTGGAAGACTTGGTAGTGTGGTTGGCAATAATTTCATCGGAGCTTCTTTGGAGACTTATTGTGAAATCACATTTTATATATTTTCTGGACTAATCATTTGTGAGTAAACAAAATCTAAACAAAAAACTTTGTTTAGCTTAAGCTTTTGGCTAAATTCTAAAAAGTACCTAAAACTAATAGTCAAAGAACCAGTGACATAAAAAATCAAGTCATTTGCATACTTTTGTAATTCATATAAATAGTAGGCTTTGAGGGGTTGAATCAATAGCCGTTTGTCTGCCTTACTTAACATGTGTCCAACAGGTGTAAAATTTGACGTACATTTTTTGCATTGATTTATATATACCTATTGGTCGGAGGGAAAAAGGATGTGTACAGCAAATATTTAGCTTGCAACCTTGAACAATTGTAGTATCTGATGGCATGATAGTAAGTCCGTTAGATTGCCATGCCGAAGGTCTGGGATCGATTCCCAGCCGCGGCCACCTAAAAACAGACATTCCCAAGATACTGTCTCTTGCGTGGAGCTGACAAATCCTCCAATACTTGTCATATACTTGTCATGAATTAGTGCTTCTCATCAAGCCGTTCAGACTCGAAAAAAAATTGTAGGTCCTCTCCATTCCTGCCAACAACACGCACACAGAAATGGTTGAGAGTTGTAAGTCACTAGGCTCTAGTTCTCCACGAGCTGTTACGCCACCAAATTTATTTAACTTATTTATAACCTTGAACAATTGTTGTCATAGGTCAAACTCTCTGTGGTTAGTCCCTTAGAAGATAGAGAGCGATGAAGTTTCCAAGAACGCACTCAGGATTATGTGTATACCTGAGTGGCTTTTGGAAACTTAATTTCTTTCTATCTTCTTAGTGACTAACTATAGAGAGTTTGACCTATGACAACAATTGTTCAAAACTGCGAGCTAAATAATTGTCATGGGCACTTCTTTTCCCTTCGACCAATAGACATTCAAATAAATCGATACGAAAATCTTACGTTTGATTTTACACCTGTTCGGCACGTGTTAAAGTAGGCAGACAAACAGTTATTGGTTCAGCCCCTCTGAAGCTATTTATTGATGTCAACTACAAAAGTTTGCAAATGACTTTTTATGTCGTTGGCTGTCAGTCTATAAATTGTAGAAGAAGTTCGTAGCACTGTCAAAGTAGAAAGTTATAAAAATATTAAATAACTTCACAATGTGAGGATGCAGCTTTAGACAAACTTCAACTTTTGCTACACGCTTCAGCTATGTACAATACATTGGGGCATATTCATCGATATTTTCTAAACTATTGCTAGTCAAAACTGAAGATTATATCATTGAAACTTCTTGAGGTAAGCTCCATTTTTGCCTCGAAACAACTTAAACAATGTGTTTAAATATGCCCCATTGTGTTTTAAAATGTTAAGCCTAGTACGCTGCTGATGCAAAACAAAACAAAATATTTAGTAGATCTCAAGATTACGAAATGCTTACGGAAACACAATGGAAAATATTCATGGATAGATTCCATTTACGATTTCGCTATGGGATTTTTTGTTTTGCATCAGAATCAGCCGCAAAAAATCTTAACTCTGATCTCCTTTGATAAATTTTGTATAAATATTTTTCATTTTTTCTTTTCAGTTTGCTCATTATTGACTCTATTGTTGCCCATATAAAAATCATTAGTTCATTTTATTTTTAAATTAAATAAATAATTTTTTTATTGAAATAAGTGTTTCTATTAAATTATTTTTATATTTTTTATTTAATTAAACTCACAGAGAAAGTGTATGTAAGTTAATCAATTTCAAAATATTGACCAGCATTCACAAATAACATCAAATGACAATTATTTAAGAAGTTTTAGTTTGGTTTTTATCATCAGCTGTGGAATGTTTTAGTATTAGAATGGTTCATCTTCGGAAGTTAAAACGCCTTTGTGGGTCTTTCTAGTTGCAAACGAAGGCAGATATTAAGGAATTTTTTACTAAAGATAATAAATTAAAAATAACCTACCAAATCGGCTTCCTCCAACAACCTATCCCTTAGTAGAAGTGGGCCACGTTTTCCAAACCTAAAAATAAAACAGTTTTAATTTATAAAAAAAAAGTTTTTTGTTGTTGTTTTTTTTTTTTTAACGTACCTGACTCTGGCCTTATCACCATAGTAATTATCCAAATCTTGGAGATACCTCAGAGCATCTGCCATGTTGTTGATATCATTATTCCTTGGTGGGCGGGACATAGATGCTGATATACAACCAACCAACATGATTATGCAAATGAAGATACCGAACCTTGTGACTGTCTGCGAAGCCATTTCTTCATTTAAAAAAGAAAACAAAACTCTGATTAAAAAAATAATATTTTTGATATGGGAAGCGGTGAACTTCAAATTATTTTGTATGGTCGTATAATCTTAAACAAACATATGAATTTGTAAGTAAAATGCAATTAAATTTACAAAAAAGTTTGACAGAAACCATTCAAAAGTAGTGAGGCTTAGCTCATGGTTCATACTCGTATATGTACATTTATGTAAGTAATTAATGTAATCTCCAGGAATATAAGCTTGAAATTTGTTTTTTGTTTTAATTTATATTCTTTCGAGAGTTTTATTAAAAGGATGACGTAACTTAATGAAGTTAGCTGGAAAGCAGATATTTTTAGTTAGTCTTTGCAATCGTTAAAAAGACTTGAAAACGTGGGCCTGGACTGATTTAAGTACCGAATTTCAGTCTCAGTAAACCAAAATTTGATCTCACTAAAACCAAAATTATTTTGAATTCAATCGATGGTAGTCGTTGGAGCTCAGTGCTTGTGGTACCCAGTTCGACTGTCTGCAGACTGGTTCTTCTTATTTTTGCTGGTTACTCAGTTTAGACAATTTAAGTGATTTAAATGCAAAAGGTACCATAATTGTGTTTCAAAACCACTTCTTGATTTCTTTCAGTAAACGGTTATTTCTTTTAAAAGTTTAAGGGAGAATGTAATAGGTTCGTTCGTTTAAGTTTACCCAGAGTCGACCCAGATATTCTTGAAAACCCCAAGAATTTTCAAAAAACCTAGGTTTTTCAGTTCTCAAAAAACACCAAAAGGCCCCTTAATTATATTGTTGATATAAGAAAGAAACAAAATTTGTTTTAAAATTTTATAAAAACAAACTAAAGTTTACGTTTTCTATTTCTATTTGTTGTTAATAAAGTAAATTTGTGTATTCCTTGAATTTGTATTTGAAAAACCAAAGAATTTAATGCAATAATCTTATCCACAATAAAAAATATCATTCAGAGCTCATGCCACTTTGACAGTTTATCTTTACATCAACTCGCCCCAGAAAAGAACCTAGATCTACTGCGGGGTGAGTTCAAGGCGACCCTGGGTGTCAAAAAACACAGAATTTGCTGTCCAGGGTGAGTTCAGGATTCTTAAAAAAACGCTTTTGAGCGACTCCAGGGTGACTTCAGGGCCTAACGAATAAACCTAATGTATTCTTTAACTTAAATTTCAATGTTTTTCTATAAAACTTATATTCACTGAATCCCTCGTCACACATATGTACGCACACATACAGGGTGTCCGCCGGGAAGGTATATTACTTTGTTTGTTTATATTTTTTGATTGAATGAAAGAGAATGGATCTAATATTGACAAATGTTTTTTTAATGTCGGCAATTATGAATTGAATACAATATCAGGTAAATTTCCGCCTCTGTTAGTCTCACAAATGCGAGCCCTTTTGAGCACATTTTTCATTACATTTTGACACATTTCACACGGTATTTCATTAATTTCATCACGAATATTTTGTTTGAGTTACTTATTGGTTTGTTTGCATAAACCTTGGTTTTCAGATATCCCCACAAAAAGAAGTCCGGAGCAGTCAAATCAGGTGACCGTGAAGGCCAATCAACATCACAATTTCTTGAAATAACTTGTTGTGGAAAGAGGTCTCGCAGTAATTCCATTGTAATCCTGGCTGTGTGCGATGTGGCACCGTCTTGTTGATACGACATGTTAATCAAGCCCAAAGCATGCAGCTGTGGCGTTAAAAAGCATTCAATCATATCACGATAGCGCTCCCCATTTACAGTTACCGTTAAACCGATTTCATTTTCAAAGAAGTAAGGTCCAATGATTCCTCCTGACCAAATTGCACACTAGACTGTAACTTTTAACGCCTGGGCCTATCATCTACAGACTTTCTTTCTTCGAAGTCATTTACTACACGATAAATAGTGCGTTTTGTTGGCACGTTGTTTTGCCCGAAAATTTCACGTTACTTTCACAGTACATGTGAATCTGTAATCGATGATTGATTTTGATAAAATGTTCTAACGATTAAAACACGTTGGTTATTCGAATATTTTTTGCCACGAGTCTACTTCACGACTGCCAAATATGAACTGTCAAGACTAATGTTAACCAAAATGGCGGAAAAACAAAGATGTATAGCTTCCCGGCGGACACCCTGTATTTCAGTTTCAGTTTTAGTTAATTTTATTATTTCAACTTCATTTTGTTAAAGCTTGATAATAATATTTGTTATCATATGCAAACATTTCTATGAGTTGACATTTTGCAATTTTTTTCATATTACCACTTCTTTTTTCACTCCTTCAATCACCCAACTGGATTTATAAGAACTATTAGATGTAGGTTCATAATGTTAACAAAAACATATTTTTTTCTATTTTAAACAGGGCAGTTGTTTTTGAAAAAGCAGTGCTTAGAAAAAATAAAAGCAGTAAATACAGTAAATACAGTAGTACATCGAGCGGTGCAGTAAAATATATAATTGTTCATATTTATGTTTTTGAAATGAAAATATATGAGGGCGGGTCAATAAGTCTTTAGCCTCTTGTGTGTGGTTATGAATCCACTATTCAATCACAGTTACAAGTCGGCACAAAAACTCGCTTGGAATACAGTTGAAGAAGGCAAAATACTCGATTGAAATGCTAAACGGTTTCGTTAGTTATCGATCGAAATCAAACGCAGCACCCATCTTGCAGAAAACTTTTTCACGTCCAAATATTTAGGCAAAATAATGAGAATAACCGAACTTCGTGACAAGTCTGTTGCATCCTCGAGTTCTCTCACCATCACTCACCGATCGTCCAATACAGCAAGGAACGAAAGAAAAACTAGTTTTTGTTCATTTAAGGGTAGGAGCAGCTTCTAAAATTCCTGATGAACAAAAAATTTTTTAATTAAAATATTTTCCGGACAAAACTCACAATGAAGCTGAATACATCTACATCAAGGGAAAACCTTTCTATTTTACTTCTTATACTAAAAGAAGTCATTATTATATAAAAAGGAGTACACAAATTTAAGAATAGAATTACTAGCCTAGTGAGAACAGGATCTTTAAGGAAAGAAATTGTAACGGGCTCATTTTTAAAAATACACGAAATAAATTAAATTTTGAGGCGCAATAGCTCGTGGAGAACCAGGGCCTAGTGACTTAAAACTCTCCACCATTCCTGTGTGCGTCTAATTTGCAGGAATGCAGGAGACCTAAAATTTTTTGGTGAGTTCAAACGGCTTGATGAGAAGCGCTTATTTATGACAAGTTTACTCTTGGAGGATTTGTCAGTTCCTCGCGAAAAACATTTCTGTTTCTAGGTGACAGCGGCAGAGAATCGAACCCAGAACTTTAGTATGACATCAGTCCAACGCACTAACCATCATGCCACGAAGATGAGCCCAATTGTTGTACCTGGGCGAAACGCATTTTGGACTAAAGGTCATAAAAAACTTTAAAATGAATTTATATTCAAGAATCCACAAAAACAAAAGTAACAAATTTTCTACTATTTACGTTTTCATCCCATATACTACACGTTGGTATTGAGGTTACTTATAATAAGAGAAAAGTAATCAAGTATCCGATGACCGGTAGGTCACTTTTTAGGGATAAACGGTCACAAAAAATGGGGGAAAATAATCTGGGAGCACCTAATTTAGTGATTTATGACTTCTTACAAAATAATACTCAAAACATTTAAACGTATATTGCTAAAAAAGAAGAAGTAGTTAACTTTAGTAAGCTAATTTATATTTTAAATTTAATCCTTCTTGCTCCGATTTGGATATGAGAGTCCTTTCCATCATTTCACGATTTTACTGACTTAAATTTCGTAGATAAGAAGCTGGTAGGGCTGTCATCCGGATTTAACAAAATGCAAAAATTTTGCCAAAATTAAATTGACCTGTTTTGGCGGTTTTAAAAGTTTATCGGACGAGCTTTTTAATTTAAAAATCATATCTAACCCAATTAGTCCTGATCTTGACTAGTAACATGACAAAATCATGATCTTGATTTGGCACACTTCCAAGGTTGCAAATATTTTTCTTCAAATAAACTATTGATTATATAAAAATTTGAGTATTTTAGAGAATCTTTACTTTTAACATGCGATATATATAGGTACTATAAGGCAAATTTTGGATTCGTGCAAGAAAAAAATTTGAGATAGCAATCGTACATGATATTACGATGATAGACACCACCAAAAAAGTAGGCGGCACAATTCTGTCTGCCTGTCTGTTTGTCTACAGTCTAAGCGGCCTGATCGATTTTCTTCAAACTCGGTTAGTACATAGTGGGTTTTGGTGATAATGCAAACACATTTTTTTCATATTTTCTTAGAACCAAAAATAACGGTATTTGCCATACAATTTTTTAATTTTCTCTTAAAAAAATCAATGAATTACATTTAGTAAAGTCTTCCTTTGGGTGAAAACCATTTTTCTTATACAGAGGCTTCCAATAACTATAAATAAACAATATGATCGATTTTTTTTAAACTCGGTATTTAAGAATTTTTTAGTACTTTCTAAAATATTTTTAGAAAAAAATTTACATATATGAAAAAAAAAACAGTAGCTTCCATAAAAAAGTTAAAAAACCGGAAAGGAAAATATTTTTTTTAAAAACGACTTCTACGATTTTTGACTAAACTTTTTTCATAATCATACTAAAATTAATACGATCTACTATAAGAAATTATATAATTTTATACTTAGCAACTATGTATTAATAGTACCTGTCATAGAATGTTTTTTTTTTATTTTGAATTTTCTCATTATCGGCTCAACGGATTTAGATAATTTTCTTATAAGCAAATTTCAGATAAAATTAAATAATATTGCATATCAAAATGTTCAAAAATAAAAGTTTTTGAATTTTTAAAAAAAGTTTCAACAAATTTTTTTTTGAAAATTCGATATTTCAAAAACAGGTTGACAAATTTTTTTCAAATTTCATTTTTATGTGCACATAAATAAATACTTAAGATTTGCGTACCAAAAGTTTTCCTTAAATTTGTTTTAAGAATCTCATATATAAGAAGTTATTTTTTTAGAAAACCGCTCCAACGATTTTAATTTTTCTGTCCATACAATTTTATAAAGTAAACAATTTTTTTTTAAATATCGTATTTCATGCTTTTAAACATTTTTTCTCATAATTTCCATGTCCTTACATTTAATTTTCTTAAACCCTCAGCTCCTTGAACATAACAGCAAGAACGTGTGACATTTTATTTTGAATTGTTCTTTGAAAGAGCGATGAAATAAATCATCGATGATGAAGAATATTGATATTCAGAAGACACAAAGAGATTAAATAAGCGATTAAGAATCATTTTAAGACTATATACAAATCCTTATAATACATTGTATCCACAATTTAAATAAAAAAAAACTGTCGCAGCCTTGAAACTGTGGCAACCCTGCCAAGTTATTATTTTATGATTTAATTATGCACTAACACAGTTGTCAAATTATTATACCTTATGCTATTATTAAAGGATGAATAAAATCCTAAGACTCGTCTAGCAAGCCTTTGTAACAGCCAAAAACGTCTGATAAATTGTTATCATACAATAGATGAATGAAAACATATCCAAAGACCATATAAGTCCTTACTTTTAAGTAAATAACCAAACAGCATAAATATAAAAATTTTCAAAAACATCTTGAAACTATATTGACACGTTTAATCCACATTCTGGTAAACAAAAGATCACTCATATAGCAAACAGGACCCATTGTAAGAAATTAATAAAATCTTAATATGTTTTATTTCGAAGAAGTAGGCTTAATAAAATACACATCATATGTAGCTAGGGGTATGCGAAAGGAAGTAATGCAAATATTGTTCTTCATACATATGCATATGCATGAATGTATAAGTAGCTCTACAACACTTGAGCTTCACAAACAAAACACTAATTTCACTCATTGCTTACCTTTTTCAAGAGGTTTAAATGAAATAAATAACTCCAAAAATTTTGCATAATTAGTATCAATAACAAACCCGGATAACACTCTAGTGCACAAGCTAAATTACGAACACAAAATACCTATAAATGCCTTAGAGTATTAAATAAAGACAAATTTAAAATGCACTCACTCACTGTTTTGCAAAATAAGCGTATGTTGCCCTCTGGCGTAAATTAAATCGTAGATTCAACTTGTAGGTATCTAAATTACGGTACCGCGCACTAAAAAGTTACACTCACTTCAGGGTCCTGTTGACAAATGATGGTTCTTACCACAAGAAATCCTCATTTATATTTACCGAAATCCACCTACGGAGAAATTGTTTGATCCAGCGAGGGGGTTGGTTTTAGACAATAACTGCGCTTGAAGAGTCCATAGAGTTGCGTAGAGGTATAGAGAGGGGTGGGGCTGCCCACCCTAGACAGAAGAAGAACTCAAATTTTAAATTAGTCCTTCCATTTATACGAGTTATATCTGAATATTAATTTGTGGATGTAAAAAATATCGCGGAATGATGAATCCGGGCTAAGTTTTCTGATTACTGTCAATGGTAATTTATGATGGTTATGGAGATGTCAAACAAATGTCGGTGAAATGCCTCAGTCCACGGAATGGTATTTTTGTTGTTGTTGCTGTCGTTGTACCTATTTCCTCTTCTTTTTCGACCTCAAAATGTCACAAAACATTAATTATGATTGTGAACTTCCATCTAGACCCACCTGGGACTGGAAAAAAATCGTTATTAGGTGGGAATGTATCTGATAATTCATAAACTCTCTAATGGGATATTAATCCTTTGTTAGCACCGGGCAAATAGTTTGTACTGATATCTCGACAAATGAGTCTACCACATAGTAAATATTTACAATGCGTTTGGTAGGAGTGTATCAACTTATCTACATATATGTACATACATATAGAATAATGCATTCTGATGGGAGCAACTCTATATATTATCTGAAAGTATTTTGTGGAATGTGCGCGCATCGCAATCTCATCATCAATAAATATCTATCTAATCTTATCAGTAAGGGGCTTAGGATCGCGAAGTGTTAAATTGATTTTCAATGTTTTATAATTAAAATATTGCACTATTGTGCCATTGGACGAATTATTATAGTTAGGAATTGGGTAAAGGTGCTACGGATGTGGGTTTAAATACGATTTGCTCTGTTAAATGGGTAATTAGAAGATTAATTGTTTAGCTAAAGGGAATGCTGACGATTTGTGTTTGGAAATATAATATAAAAGTATTTATTTAACTGTAATTGAGTTATATTTTTAGGCTGTAGCAAATACGCACGAAACTCGTAACAGTTTCTGTTTATTATAATCCAATTTAAGTAAATTGATGTATGATAAGGATTTCATTGTGTAAATATAACTTTTATTGGTTATAAATGTAAAGAAGATCTCCTTTTATATTGATAATAATTTTTGATATTTTCAACATAATGTAATAAAAGGGTAAGGGATTTATGGTTGGGTCAAAGGTAACAAGAGGATAGAGTCGATGTTGCGACTTATTTTGAAATATACCGATCAGCATCTGCTCTCCCTTTTTGCTTTTAAACACATTTGCTGTGCCAAAATGAGGTAGCACTGATTTGTTAGAGTAAATCGACACCGGATGTCGTTCGTTCTGGGACTCCAAAGTCACTGAACTTTTAGACTACTTGGCTTCGTTGTTGCTATTGCTTCCAACAGTGGCATTTTTTTCTTGCTGGCTGACAGATCTTTGAACTTTTTGGTATTTAAACTAAAATCTTTCCGGCAAGACATTTCCTTGGATTGGAAATTTCAGAATGGGCCTATTCATGTTAATCATAGTCTAGTCAAAAAGACATTCAAATGTGCAAACCTAGCCGAAATTCCGATAAGACTGAAAATTGGTATAGACGTTTCTTTAGGCATAACAAAACAGTTGCCAAAAGTCTCCGTCAATTTTTTTGTTCTATTCGAGGAAAATATCTGCATGAATTTCTTAAAATTCTTGATAATTTATGGGTATGCACTCAAAACATGTAAAAAAAAATTAAAGTGTGATATTTTCAACATTTGGCCATTTTGAAATCACAATATCTTGTTACTGACCACTCGTATTGGAAAAACCGTCAAAACCTTTTAAGTAGAACACTTTTCCATCTACCGACTGAGCATACATTTATTTTGAACACCATTGTCATATACGAGTAAGAAACGGAAAACTGTTATTTTTTACGTTTTACCAAATTCTTAAAAAATTATATCGTTTACGTACGGTAAATTTTAGAACAAAAATTTTAGCATTTTCATGCAAGGGGTCAAAACAGCTACAAATATTAGCCGTGTTTTGTTGAAAACTATACACAGCCAGGCAAAAGCTTTTCATCAAAACGGGTCGGAACAAACTGGTTAACAAAGCTCCTTTTGTTGAGAATTCTATAGTTCCAAACTGTTCCAAAGCACTGTTCATTAGTCACATTTGACTGCAGAAAATAGGTAAAGTTATTGGCAGCTGGTGATTGTTGTTGCACTGCGTGTAAAATTTCAACTGGCTGGCTGGCCACTTTTCAACAAAACACGGCTATTATTTGATTTGAACTTTTCGATAACATTTACCGGTACAGAGCTATTCTGAAAAAATCGTAATTTTCGTCAATTTACCATTTTTGAAATAGCTTTATTTCCTTAACCAATGGTGTCTTATGAAAAAATTGTTTCAATCTTCTTTGTGGAGAATTGCATGATCTACACAGCTTTGTCATATTATTTTTTGGTATCAGTCACCGTTCAAAAGTTATCGGCCAAAAGCCAACTTTTTCGACGCTTTACCTTGAATAACTTTTTATGCTCGAGTGGGATTGACGGGGATTTTTGGAAGTTGATTTGTTATGCCTCAAGGAACGTCTATACCAATTTTCAGTCTTATCGGAATTTTGGCTGGGTTTGTACATTCTTATGTCTATTCTTACTGGACTATAATTAATAGGGTAGTACCTCGTGGCATGATAGTTAGTGCGTATAGGACTGTCATGCCAAAGGTCTGGGTTCGATTCCCAGCCTGCTGCCACCTAAAAACAGAAATGTTTTTTTCGCGAGGTACTGCCTCTTGCGAGGAACTGACAAATCTTCCAAGAGTACACTTGTCATGAATAAGTGCTTCTCATCTAGCCGTTCGGACTCGGCAAAAAATTGTAGGTCCCCTCCATTTCTGCTAAAAATACGCACACAGGAATGGTTGAGAGTTGTATGTCACTAGGCCTTGGTTCTTCACGAGCTGTTGTGCCACCAAATTTAATTTATTTTATTTATAATAAATAAGACCAAAAAATGTAAGATATTTTGACAAAACATTTAAAAATAAAAAAAAAATATTTTTTTTTCGCTTCGGTCTGGTTATATGGCAAAGTACTGTAGTTGCATACTAGGGAGCAGCGGTCATTGGATTTTGTTGTTAGCCAACACAAGGAATGTCTAATTACTTTCTGTGAAGCACTGTTAATGCTGGCAAACTTTGTTGATAAATTCGTTGAACTGAAAAAAGAATTCGTTTTTTGAGCCTATGCTGCCCTTTCCCCCCTCCCTTGCTACGCCACTGATGCCAGCCATAGTTATGAACGCTAAGTACGAGTATAACAAATTAATTAGACAATTTTACCCAACCAAAATAAAAACTGTCATAAATTCCCATTGGGACGGAAATTTTTATGAGATTTTCCAAACCGAGTGATATATTTTTTGATAATAACTTTTATGGTAAATAATTGATGAAATTTATTTTGTCAGAATGTATTTGTTTTTGATAAGAATAAGCTTAGACAAAAAATTCAATTTCCTCTCTAGTTTCGAATATAAAACTTGCTTTATATTAGGAACATAAATATTTTGGAAATATAAAAGAACAAAGTTTCAATATGGTGCTTCATTTAGTGACACAATAATAAAGAAATACTCGTATTTCCTACTTGAACATTTATTATGTTTCCACGCACAAACTTATTCATATGAATTGAATTTCTGTTTTGTATTTGTAAATTTTATTTTAAGTAGATATAATAATTAATTCAACAAACATTATATAACCATAATTTAAAGATGACACAATTATGGGGTGTTTTATTATATTTGAATTTGATTAAATAATAACCGTTGGTATCTCAGTGAGCTTTAAGCTTTTTTCATGTAGTGCTTTTCATGACTTTACTTCTGAGACATAGATGTCGCACCTCTTAACCGGATGTCTTAGTCGAATTTTCTACTTGTTCAAGTTGGGTTAAATTTGAATTCAAATAAATGTAAGCAATGAAACTTACCTAAAAACTTAAAAAAAAACCAAAATTTATAATTGTTCACAGAGGACTATATAATTATTATTTGATACTCTTCTTGTGAACTAGAAATTATTATTTTCCGACAGTTATAACATGCTTTTAGGGCAAGTATTGGTTTTGTCGTTTTGTGTCAAAATAATTTCAAAGTTTTAATCAAAATGTAATGGTAATAGAGAAGTTTCCAGAAATGGGGGCTTGAAGTCCGTTGGTTTGTGTATGTGCGTCTACCGTACAATAAACATGGAGCTAAGGCCTAAACGGTTGGACCGATTAGCTTCAAATTTTGTACAAAAAATTTTTAAGTTATAGTATAAAAGTGAAATTCCAATTTTTGTATTAGTGTTACGTCGTGTAGTGAAGGGTGGTGCAACGGTTTTGAAACACTATTCCACAAACAAAAATTTTGTATTGTACTAAATGAATCAAAATGATTCTACTAGCTGACAGCGGTTCCATTGTCTTTGATATTTGAGAGTTTCTGGGATGGATTTGCTTAACCATTCATTAAAATGTCGAACATTTTTCAAAATCACAATTTTCAGATTATAGTAATTTTTGTATGTGAATATGAACCGTATAATTAGAGTACATACCTTGAAGTATAAATCAATTTATGTCGAATATTTTAGAATGAACAAATACAGCTAGAGTGTGTCACCGCCAAGTTTATAGGTCGGAGTTATAGCTTTTTCACGAGTGCCACCTCGATCTTTCGACTTCTGAAGTGGTGCTTACAATTAGGTATGCTGATATCTTCAGTAAACTTCATAAAGATGGATATTCTCAGTAAATTTCTATACTGAGCTTACATCTTGAATATCGAGAGTAATACAAAAAGCAACAACAAATCTTTCTGGTTCGTTTTTAGTTAGGCATTTGACTCTGTGAATCATCGAATACTTGTAAGGAAGCTTGAATCCTTTGGATTTCATTTACAAATGCTCATACCTCATTGGCATAAGTCAGCAGGTAAATATAAATAATACCTTCCCTAAGAATATTATGTTCATCGGGTGTTCCCCAAGGTAGCCACCTTGGCCCACTTCTTTTCATAATCTGCATTAATGATATTATTTCAGTGATAAAATATTGTAAACATCTAATACATGCATACGATCTTAAACTGTTTTTAAAAGTTAAAAACTTGGAAGATTGTCAGCGGATTCAGTCTGACCTTGATAATTTTTCTATCAGGTGCCATACCAATCGTCTTAAACTTAATATTAAAAAGTGTAATGCGATCTCTTTCTCTTGAAAGAATATTAGCGTAACTTTCGATTATGCAATTGACTCTCAAAGTTATATTCTTGATTCGAGTCTTTCTTTTAAATTCCATTTCGTTTACTTGAATCCCTAAGCCAACTCTTTGGTGGGTTTCATCAAACGAAGTGCAAAGTAATTAAGAGACCCTTACGTACTCTTATCTTTTTACACATCTCTTGAAAGCATGATCCTTGAATATGCTGATGTTATTTAGAGCCCCACATACAAAGTACACTCTGACTGGCTTGAGATGGTTCAAAAACGATTCACAAAAATTATTTTCATACAGATGCGTTGGGGTTTTTGTCTAGACTATAAAGCCTGATGTCAATCAATTGCTTGAATCTCGACGAAAATTCATGGTGTAATGCTAATTAGAGATTTACTTTGCAATCAAATAAAGTTTCCATCACTTCTTGCACTCGTCTCAATTTTTGCTTCTGCTAGAACATTAAGATCTATATTTTTTGTATTTCAGAGAACACACAGTACTAGATACAGAGGTAATGAGACGTTCTCTGGATCCATTGTCTACTTCAATGAAGTGTCTTTAAGTATTGACTGTTTATGTATTAGTCGTGAAAAATTTAAAACTGAAATTATATTTTTAATTTACTATTTGAGTGCCAAATGTCTGTCTGTAAAATAGCTTGTAGATAAATAAATATCAATTGAAAAACTCACCAATTTTTCTTAATCGAACCATATGTTCCCAACGTATCAGAGGTCGATGTATACTACAAGGACATTTTTTATTCCTGGTTTTTCCAAAAACCACCTAGCTGAAAATGGGAGCGGTACAAAATACCGCAAACCAAAATCTCAAATAATGAATTCTCATATTTTTTTTATAAAACTCAGAAAACGAAATCTTGCAAATTAATAATCCTGGCTTTTCATTATCCTGCAATTACAAAATCTCAGTTTAAGCATTTATCTATTTCCGAAATCTTGCAATTTAAAATCTCGCATATCAAAATCTTGCAAATTCACAGCATCACTCCCTATTTCGCATCAAAAGAACATTGTGCGAATCAAAAAAAAAAAAAAACAATAATAAATAAAAATATTTTTAAAGAAGGTAGGCACTCGATTTTTCTAGCAGAAGTTAACAAATTTTGCAAATTTAAATTGCTTTGCAACAAACACATTTTTTCGTTTTTTGCAAATGTTGGGAGAATTCGGTTTGCGAAAATTTAGTTTGCTGCATTTCTTTATAATGGGATTGTTAAAAGCGGGATATTTTAACTGCGAGATTATGAAAAGCCGGATCTTATAATTACGAGACTTCGTTATGCGAGATTTCTTTCGAAACGAGTTGAAAATATACCAAAAATAAGTAATTTTTCTAAGCTGTTTTTAGAAAACATAAAATTTATTTTATCTTTTTTGCAACGTTTTACTTCCAACCTTTCATAGGTATATCGAATGGTAGATTTTTTTCATTTTTTGTTTGTTTGCACTATTTTATTTCATACAAAGAAAAAATATCTAGATTATGTATGAGCCTACTTGGTTCATTTGGATGCATCTATGTAGATATATAAATACTCTTGTATCTTCATTTAAAAAAAAAATTAAATGCCCACCATCGAACCATTTAGAATTATTTTAAGAAAATAAATATTGATTTAGATCTCATGAAAAATATTTTTACCTTACAGCTCTTTAAGAATTCCACGAAAAGGTCTTGTTTGCCCTTTTTAAACAAAAAAGTTCCATGATAATGTCCTTTAGTTGATTAAATTATGGTTAAAAAAAAGATTTTCTGGAAATCCCCCATGACTTTTCTACAAAAAAACTTTTTGCTTTTCTTTTAAGACAAAATACTCAAGGCCAACCACAAGTTGAATTAATATCAGTATAAGTATGAATGTATGTTCGTCTGATCTCAAACCTGCACGTGTGCCTACTTTTTTAACTAAAAATATTTCCAAATTACCTGAAATCGCTTTACTTCAATCTTTCAACTAAATATTAACTATGCATATACACAAAGATGCAGTTGAATAATCAAAATATCTTTAATCGGAAGCAATTAATCGAATCAAAGGCGTTCCCTATGACCACCAGGTGGGTGCCCTACGCCCCCAGATAGACGACTAGTCAAGTAAAGCATTTAAAGTGCTTGTATCTTATATACATACAAACATACATATCTAAAACTCACATCATAAATTATTAAATGATGACGAACAAGAGGTTAGATGTCAACCATCCATCCATTCAATTATGAATAATGATTGGCAGTTCAAGCCCACCTAGTCCCCCCCTTCTGTGTGGCCATTCAACGTCAATATTGGACGCTAAATTTCAATTAACATTACGCGATAAGTACACGTTGAATTACATAGTAGAACATTAGTGCATCTACTGAGTTAATATCTTTGCATTTGTAATTGAGCATGTTTAATTATTAACTATCAATCTGCGCCAAGGAGTCAAGTTCAACACTCTTAAAGGACCATTAAGGTGGTTGATAATGTGAGGTAAATATCTCGGCTTCTCGAATGAGAATCGGACTCGGAGTTGCAGCTAGCTTTAGTCTGACTATCTACACTCTTCTCCATACTCACACTTATACTGACCAACAGCGAGTAAGTTGACTTGCTTGCAGCAGATAAAACAAAAACTACTTCAGAGTCTGCCTAGACTTAAAAGATACAAGTGTCTCACTGTAAAAAGAAAAAAAAAAGTAAAAATGCGTTAATATTATGCGAGCCCGCTCTGAGATCAAGCCTGGTTTTAAGTTTGTCTTATAATTGTTGTTGTTGTTTTGGTCATTTTGTGTATGAAATTGGCTCTCATCTCAATCGATGCCTTGCCGAAAGATGATAATCGTATAAAGGTCTAGGCAATAAGCTTAAACCTCTCATTTCGTTGTGAATTTTAATACGTGCGATTAGCTCGTGCTCTCGGCGCGTTGACAAAGACTATATTGTCTATGGTTTCCTAATTTTTGTTTCGCTTGTATTTTGTGAGTGTTTTTTTTTTCGTGTGAAAACTAAATAAATTTCGAATTTATTAAAAATATTAAAATATTTTTGAGCAATAACAAAAAGTAAAATAGAAAAAAAAGTTGAAAATTCAGAAAGTGTAAAGTGTAGAAAATAGAAAAAAAAGTTCAAATTATAAAATATTTTTAGTAGAATTAACTAAAGGAAGTGAATAAAATAAGTGAATTTCATTTGTTTAAATAAATAGGAACAAGAGGTTGATTGAGTAAAAAAAAATTGGAGTTGTCAAATAAAAAGGGATATAAAGTTTTTTGAAAGTGCTTATAGCAAAAATTGGAAGTCAAGAAATTCACATAGCTGCAAGACATCACTTTTCTGATGTAAGTCAAATTATTTGTTTTTCTTTTCTTTTCGGCTTTTGTTTTGGGTTTTTTAATTACATTTTTAAAAAGATCTTTGATTAGATTTAATAATTTTTAGCCCATTGTCATTGCAATAGCAGTCCACCATCACAACCTCAAATTTAATTTCCAGTTCAATGATCTCTTATTTCAAAGAAAAAAATTGGAATTAATGTAAATCTTATTATAACTTAATAATTTATTTATTAAAAATTGTATATGTTCAAGTGTATTTATGTAAAAACTAACATTTAAGTGACTTAATGGACGATAAATAAATAAATTTCCGTTTATTTTTTTTATTTTATTTTATTTTGTACTGTTTTTTTTTTTTAAATAATTTTATGCAGTGTAAATAATTAAAGTAATTTATTTGAATGACTTTTGTTACATTGTTTTCTTCTTGTTTTATTTTTTTTAAAACACAAATAAACACAATTTTTTTATTAATAAATTTCACTGGTGGAAATTTAAATATTCAAACTATTAACTATACCTTATTTTATTTTATTTCTAGTAATTTTAATTTATTATATATTATTTATTTTAATTTATTTTTTATTTTATTTTATTTAAATTTTTTGTTCTATTTAATTTAATTCTATATTGTTCTTATCTATTTTATTTTACTATTTAATTTTTTGTTTTATTTTATACCATTTTATTTTTTTAATTTAATTTAATTTAATTTTATTCTATTCTTGTCTGTTTTATTTTTCTTTAATTTAATTTTATTTTAAATCATTTTTTTTTCAATTATTTTGTTTTATTTTATTTTATTTAATTTTATTTTATTTAATTTAATTTTATTTTATTTTATTTTATTTTATTTTATTTTATTTTATTTTATTTTATTTTATTTTATTTTATTTTATTTTATTTTATTTTATTTTATTTTATTTTATTTTATTTTATTTTATTTTATTTTATTTTATTTTATTTTATTTTATTTTATTTTATTTTATTTTATTTTATTTTATTTTATTTTATTTTATTTTATTTTATTTTATTTTATTTTATTTTATTTTATTTTATTTTACTTTATTTTATTTTATTTTATTTTATTTTATTTTATTTTTTTTTTAAATTTTATTTTATTGTATTTTATTTTATTTTATTTTATTTTATTTTATTTTATTTTATTTTGTTTTATTTTATTTTATTTTATTTTATTTTATTTTATTTTATTTTATTTTATTTTATTTTATTTTATTTTATTTTATTTTATTTTATTTTATTTTATTTTATTTTATTTTATTTTATTTTATTTTATTTTATTTTATTTTATTTTATTTTATTTTATTTAATTTAATTTTATTTTATTTAATTCTATTTTAATTGATATTTTAAAATAAAATAAAGCTAAGCAATTTTTTATTCAATTATTCTGTTTCTTAAATTCGAAGAAGGGGTAGTGTAATTATTTGCAATGATTTTGTATTGAAACTTTTATTCCAAATATCATAAGAGTTCATCTAGCATTTGCAGCGTGATTAAATGACAAACCTCAAACCAACATGCTTTCACATTATTTTGTAATATTAGTACGATGAAATTAAACAATAAATAAAGTGCAAGTTTAAGGTCAAGGTGGATAGCAGTTACCTATATATGTTACTGAATTTTTTGTTTGATTATGGAAATACAATTTGTATGCAAAATAGCGCTAGAGAAATAAAATGTGAAAAAATAAAATATCGATCATTGGCTGCAAAACTGGCACCAATCAACATTTTTTGCTTCTAAATAAATGCGATTGAAAATTCCAATTTTGCCGGTATTGTTTGGAAACTTAACCATCTTAAAAACGCTAAGCAATATTTCTTGTTTTAATGTTCTCCTATTTGTTACAAGAGTTGGTGTTTGTCCTACACTTTAATTTTAAAAAAAATGTCGTATTTCATCAAAACCCACATTTACTAAAGTGACACAATCAATTTGGTGTTGCGGATGGTTATTTGAATTTCATTTCGAAACGATTATTTCTCATCATGATTCCATTTGGTCAAATTTTTTTTACTATCGATACAACATAGATTCTCTGATATTTTTGCGGCAGCAAATTATTTTCACCTTGGTATCTTCAAATACAACTAAAAATACAAAAAATTATAAAATATTTATGTTTATATTTACACTTAGCTTCTTGTATGAAGAGCTAAATAAACATAAGAAGTTCATACTTGTATACGTTAATGATTTTATGATACAGCTAGAATACCCCACATGATTATTATAGATATTGAGGAATTTTTATTTCAATTTATTTCTTTTTTTCTTTGTTAAAGGACTCATCAAAGTGTAGGTTTATTTATCAATGAATAATAGATTTGGAAGTTCCACCTTTATTATTGTATTGTTAGTATTCTTTCAACTATTAAGGTGTTAATCTATGTATTTTCTGATAATTGAAAATCTAAATGAGAGCAAAAAAAAAAACCTGTTGGGATAAATTACCGGAATTGATAGAAAAAAAATTTGACAATGAATTTCTGTCTGTGAAAAAATAAAATTTCAAGTAATTTTCTTGAAATAAAGATGATTTTTAAGGGTGCAGCTTTCTTAAGTGATTTTTTGCTATTAGCTTTATCACAACAAGGAAATATAATTCCTAAGAAAAAAATTTACAAAATAGGTTCAACCGGGCACCGTGGCGTATGAGTGTTTTTTTCTTCAACTTTTTTATTTAATTCCCACTGCTCCTCTTAAGTTCTATTCTCAAAATAAAGAGCCACTTTAATAGTTATATAAAGAAGATGAATTAAATTGCTTAACGATGATGGAAAATAGGAAAATTCGGTGTATTTATGTGTTTGTCATAGTTTCTGCATAAACCTTGCGGATATTTACTATTTAAATGAATTTATGTGTGGAATAGGAAACCAAATTTTATTTCTTTTTCAAAGCAAGATTTAATCACACTTACTTGCTCTTGTATTTTCATTCAGTTTTAATGTATCAAATTACCAAAAAATAATGTATTCGTTTTTGCAATTTTACATTTTTTTCAAAATTTAAAAGACATGGAATCTGGTTTAAATGCTTGAGTTAAAAATCTAAAAAGGCATTGAATATTTAAATAGAGATGTGTATATAAGTTAAATACGTTTTTAAATTAATTATGAATACCTATCGTGAGCTTGAGGTCAGTTTTTGATTTTCAAAAAAAAAAAAAAATATTATTAAAGCAACTTTGTTTGAACAAAAATAAGAGAATCTACTGTTGGCAGCTAAAAGATAATATTGTGGGTCTTGTTTTTATATTTTTTTAAGATTCTTTTTCGTTTTTATCCAAACCAAGGAAAGATTTCATATTAAAATTATTAAAATTATAAATCTTTGGTTTTTCGTTTTGTTTTTGGTTGGTTTTTATCAACTTTTCCTACAAAAATTTTTCTCATAAATTATTTTAAACCATTCATTTTGATAGAAAATTTTAAATTTTAAATGACCAAATTTTATGAGTACAATTTTCAAATTCGGTTTAGTTTCCGAGTTATACCAAACATATTGAAAAGTTGCCAATATGACATTTTTTTTTAAGAAACGCATGGATGAATTAAGTAGCATATTTGGTTTTAAGTATACTTGTACCCCAATTAAACAATTATTGAATTATAAAAACCCTTGTTTTAATACACCTATCTATTTTCTGTATATTCAATAGCCTATTTTAAACACGATCAAAAAATTATTTCAGAAAAAAATGAATAAATTGATGTTATGGACAACATTTTTTGTCTGATTTTACAAACATATTTTTTGAAAATTTTAATAAACGATTGATTAGTCACGGAAAACTAAATCTCTCTAAATTTTGCTCCTTCTTTTTTTCTTTTTTCTTTTTGTTCTAGTGGAGGTCTAATATAAATAAAATGCACGACTGAATTCTAGATACGTTCTTTCTTTTATAGATCAACATCATTAATTATTACAATCCATCAGCCAATTAGATAATTCATTGTACACTACATACAAATGTTTGTACCTTTTATGAAAGAATAACATTCCATATTAATAAAATATTTTACGAGACAATATAGTTAGGTAACGCTTGTGTCAAACAAAGTTCCTAAAGGGACTGTTAGTTAAAAATTACATAATTCTGCTGCCCAGCCGTTTCGTTTTATTTTAATATCTTTGAATAATACGAGTAAATTATAATTGTTTACATTTCTTGTGCCGTTTAACGAATATATAATTTAATACTTAAAAAATCCCAACTTAGCATCCAAAAAATTTGTTTCAGTCAATTTAGATACCCTTTTAAATCTAGTAAAATCACCAAATAGGTGAGTTAACTCAGGACTTACTGAACAATTACTTATAACAGCGAAAGGTAAGTGTTAAAAATATACTAATGGGTTTGCATTAAGGGACCAAGAATAAAATTTCAAATTTTTAGCTATGATTTTTCAAATGTTCGTATGAGATTTGTGCTTAAAGTCTCTAGTTATTAAGGCGATAATTTCTTTTAATTAACCTATCTAAAACTACACTCCACCTACAGTAAAAAACAAAGAGTCTTACTTTGATATGCTATAACTTCAAGATTAATAGACCTACAGAGTTCGTTAATGGCTCATTTTTAAATAACTTTAGATGAAGCCAAACTCAAATCATACAAAAACTTAAGCACATCGGTTAATGAAATTTTAATAAATTTGTTGGCAAAATTTACTCCACCGTGAAGTTCTTGCATGATTTTCTCAGTATCTATTGCATGTATGAAAAAAAGCGTGTTGATGTTTTTTGTGTAGAATGACATAAACTACAGTTTCTACCCAAACATTTTTTCGAAAAAAACTTATAATTCTCGAGAAATTAAGAAAAAACAGAACTGAAGTCCAAATTTACGGAACTTTTCAGGATATGTTTAAGACGTCAAAACAAAGCTCTCTACAAAAATTCAGCTTTGTCGGAATTTTTTCGAAATTTTGCAATTTTGTTGTCTAACCAGTTCAAATAAATTTGTTTAGTATAAGAACATTTTTGGATATTCCAGGTCTTTCTTATTACAAATAGATAGCAAGTTCCGAATAGTGCCATTGATCAAAAATCGACTTCATACTATTAATTATTTCAGAAACGATCAAAGCACGAAACTCCAGCTATGACTCTAAGCGACCATGACCAGATGTAGTAAATATAATATAAATGTGCCAATGTTATTAATTTTCTTGGACGTTGAAAAAGAGTACCTTTGGGCCTGCTTGGATGTTTAAAGTGATTTATCTCCCTCACAGGTCAGATTTTGAATCGCATTTATCTAGAATCAACAAACTTTGAGTTATGCAGGCCTTGTAACAAATGGGCATATTACATATATCTATAAACACCATCCAAAACATAGAAATTACTTATTTTTGAAAAAAATTAACATTTAAGCCTAACAGCTCTATAGCAAATGCTTCAAAGACACAAAGAATATGCTATTCGCAAAAACTATTTTGGGGATTATTGGAGATTTTTTGAGATTTTGAAGATTTTTTCCAATAAAAATAATGATTGGGGATTTGTCCAAAGGCCCCATTCCCCATGGGGATTTCGTCTAGTTGGATTCCATTTTTTGAGGTATTTCGTCCGATTGAGATATTGAATCTTTAAGATAATCGTAAAGCAAACAATTTGCTAACAAATCTCAAAACAAAAACATAAAGCTGTTCTGTTTCAACTCAATTCAACCACTCATCACTATGATATATCTCTTCAAAAAGAGAAGGGAACAAAATCCCGAATGCCAAAATGCCGATTTGCAAACTCCAGAATGGACAAAATACCTAATGTTAAAATCCGAAATTTTAAGATCCCAAATGGACAGAAGATAAAATCCAGAATTTTAATACTACTCATTACTACTTCAGTACTTTTGAAGAAACCAAAGCTTGACTTCTGTTCACTTTAGGACTTCAAATGATAAGAAGCTCGAATGCAAAAATTCTCTCCAGAAACAGTACTATACCATTTCACATTTGAGATTTTGGAATTCGGGATCTTAGCCACTTGATATTTTGTTCATTTGGGATTTAATCCATTTGGGATTTTGGCATTTGGAATTTCGTACCAAAATCTTGTTCCGTAAATTTTTTTGAGAATGTGTACATACAAAGTGAATTTAATTCAAAAACACTCCCCATTGTATTAAATTAAAAATCTTTATTTAGAAATATAGGTACTTCAAGACTCACATAGATAAGTCTTATAATATTGTCATTTATTTGGTCCCTACCAATAACCAACTTTAAAGACGATTCAAATATTTCAGTAAATTGGACCAAAACGTTATGAAGGTACTCTTTATAATAAACAAAACATATTTAAGTCGACCCTAAATAATGAAATATGAACCATGTGTGGTGTGTTTTTATAGCCCATACCATAAAGATCCATTTAACTTTAATATTTAAGTCATCTCTAAATTTGATTATTGTTTAGCTTAGCGTCATAATGACTTAATAAATACGGCACCTAATAACAACCAAATTTCTTACTGTTTAATGAAAGTTCATTGAGTTCAAGTATAAATAGCTTTAAAATAGCTTTTCATCCAGTTTTTTATTTTCACACCCTTGTGTAAACTTAAAACATTATTACAATAATATTTGTTTCGACAGCACTGGTACAATGTAAAGCTGCATGTAAGCTTGTAAACAGCTAACTTTAACCAGTTCATAGACCATAAGTCTCCGTAATGAAATAAAGAATATAAATTAAATAAATATTTCAACATTTGAAAAACCTCTGCGGTAGACTAAATGCTTTGTCAATCAATCCTAGAATATCAACTAAATAGAGGCAGTTAAAAATATTGCAAATCAATGGTAAGGTGATAAAACGTTTTATTAAACTGTCTGTAAAATGTTTTTCCCGAGGTACTGCCTCTTGCGAGGAACTGACAAATCCTCCAAGAGTATACTTGTCATGAATAAGTGCTTTTCATCAAGCTGTTTGGAGTCGGCATAAAATTGTACGTCCCCTCCATTCCTGCCAACTACACGCACACAGAAATTGTTGAGAGTTGTAAGTCACTAGGCTCTGGTTCTCCACGAGCTGTTACGCCACCAAATTTATTTATTTTGTCAGTAAAATTAGGCAAACTATGGAGCTTTCTTGAGACGTCGATGACCTGCAAGAGTGAGCATTAACTCATTTAGTAAAAACCGGTTATTATTTTGATTGTAATATGTGGGTTTTTCTTATCTTTCCAACTGGAATAGGAATCTGAATTTTTTAAAGAAATGTTGCGCTAAAATAACTTATAAGGTGGTGGTGAAATTTCAAATTTCGACCTTGGCAGCTGCCCCCATTGATACATCTAAAAACAGTTTCTATTGCTATAGTCATCACATAAATTTGTTTGCTCTTAAAATTCCCATAAAAGTTTCGACCGAAAAATTCGTATTCCATCTTCAACTACTGTTGCTTAGCAATCGTATAAGTCTGTTGTCACTGTTTCTAATAACCACAGACTTTTCATGCACGGACTATCCCCTTGTGACCACAATACCTGTCAGTATAGCATGGTTCAGCACAACTCAAAGTTGTAAATCGTGCATCCATACTGGTTTTCTTTCCATTGGAAGATTTACCGGTAGAAAATAGTGAAGAATATTATGTAATTATTTGAGAATTCAACAAGTTTCATACATTATTGTGAATTTACTAAAATTTTTCATTTCCTCCGACAAATTGAAATAAAAACAATGAACAAGAGACTAGACTAAAAGTGTAAATACTTAAAAGCGTCGTAGAAATGGATCTTAAAATAGTACCTACTTAATATTGCAAATATTAACCGATTAAAATATTTTCATTTTTCTCTCTTATTTGATGATATCCTAGTGCATATGTCTGATTTTATATGAAAAACACGTTTTAATGTGCTCACTCAAGTATACAAGTATCATTTCATCGAACGTGATGATAATGATTTTTATTCTATATTTTCCCCCTTTCTAGTGCACTATTGATAAAAGCATCCTTCAATTGATACGCTTTTTAAGTTCAATAAAAGAAGAAAAAACCTTATGACAGTTGTTCATCATTCCAAAGGTATTTTAAATCAATTATATCCAATCACACAAGCAACTAAAACACTTTTGCTTTCTGTTCGATTGAATACATACAAACATACATGTTTTAACATATGGACGTTTGTTCGATTGGCAAATTTATTCGAGGTCAAATAACTTATGCGATCCACCACACTTATGCAAATCGATCCAAAAAGAAAATAACATTCATATAGATGCGCGCGATTTGTGTATTTTTTGTTTTGTGTATAAAATTAAAAGCTCTCTTTTTTTTTAATATGATGTCACATTTGATTTAATTTGATTTGCTATACTGGTGATGATGCTAGTCATTGATTGACATGCCGCCAGTTGCATTTAATGACAATCATTATATGTGTATATTTTTTTTTTGAGAAAATTGTAGTTAATTGTGCGATAATGTAGGTAAACTAGATCATTTGAATATTAGGATTAATTATTTTATATGAAACTAATTTTAAATTAGTAACGTGAAATTAATGTTAAGCTCACGTTAAATATCTCAACCCTTTCTTGACAGCACTCAACACTAGCAAAAAATAAAAACAAATTAAAAACATAGTGGGATTTTTACCGGGAAAAAATGGAATAAATTTAATTCATAGTGTTTCTAAATTTGTAATAGGGTCTTCTATGACATTTATAATGGCTTTAAATCTAACTTTAAATTGATATTGAAACAAGTTTAAGCAACATATATTTTGCGTTATTATTCAAATTAGTTGAATAAAAAAAAAAATGATGAAAGGTGAACAAATTTCATTTGTAAGTGCAGCTCTGAAAAGTGAAGGAATTAGGAAATTGCTATTTGAAATTATGAAAAATTTATTTTTAAAAAATCATCAAAAAATGATTAATCTATTAAGATTTCTTAGGATATGTCTTAATTGCCACCCATTGCACGACTGTGCAAAAACAAGTTTACGAGGTTTTAAATAGAAAACCGATACTATGTGAACAACATTTTAATTTTAACATTTGAAAACCAGGAATTGGAAATCAGAGGTTTCAGGAATAAAATGTTGAATTAAAAAAAAAGTTTTACATTTTCGCGACTTTTTCCTAGACTATTATAAAAACGTTTAAAAAAATTGTTTGATCAATGTAATTTCAAGTCTAACGACACAAAAACCAAGTCATTTGCGTAACGTTGTAAGTCAGATCAATAATGGCCTTTTATGTGGTGAACCAATAATTTGTCTGCCTACCTAAATAAGTGTCCAACAGGTCAAGGATTTGACGTTGTACAGTGATTTATTCCAATGCCTATTGGTCGAAGGGAAAAATGTGCATACAACTAATAGGTATTTAGCTTGCAATCTTGAACAATTGTTGTAATAGGCAGTGGCATAACTAGGATTTTGGTTTTTGGGGGCAAACAATTTTTTATGCGGCCAAATTGTGGTAGTTTTCATTTTTTCCCAACATTATGCTTTTGGGGCTCAACCTCAGCATTTTGAAAAAGAAATATATTTTTTTTCAAAATTCTAAGTTTTTTGCCAAAACTGTTCATCAAGAATATTTTGTTTGAAAATAGTCCGAAAGAATGGATGTCTGGCTTTCCAAAAAATTATACTGCAAAAGTTACAATTGTTTTTCTTAATGCAATTTATTTATTGAACTGCCCCTCCCAACCAAGCAGAGAGAAATATTAACCTCCCTTCCGCATTGCTTTTTTTCTTGTCGACATCCCACCTACATGATCTCAATTTTTTGATAGATTTTACGCGAGTCTCCTTGTATGCAAAAATAAAGCTAAATTGAATCTTTCCCTAGTGGACTATAATTTTGTTTTCTTCATTTAGAGCCGATTTAGGCACAACCTCGATGACCGTTTTATAAAGACCACCCTAACGTAGGTATGAAAGTTTAAACTTTCGGGAGAGAAATGCTTAGAAGATATTTTATAGGAGACTATGAAGAACTGTCAGAATTCTGTTTATCTGAAAGAATGTAAAATAAAATTAGAACACCCCCTGTCTATCTGTCCAAATGACACAAAGCGCTTAAATTGTAAATATCATGTTCTTGTGCTTAAAAGTCCCACTGTTCGATCCCTTGCAAGCTGTCAATCTCACAAACATTGATCACGTTCACAGAAATACAACACACATGGCTGTGTAAACTAAACGAATACGAATTTTTATATATATTGCATAAGTTTATAGGTGTGTGTTGTAATGTCATAATGACAGCTTCTTGTTTGGATTTTTCGTCTTTGAATTTCATTGATTAAAAATGTGTATCATAGCTGGTATAGTCTATGTCTATGCGTTGATACTTATAGCTATAATTATGGACCAAAATGTCTCAACCAATATCGGTTGGAGTGGACGAGTGATTGGTAATACAACTAGCAGCAACAGCAACAACAGCAGCCGGTTGCATTCATCGACCTAAAAAACAAATTAAAACGTTCACACATAAATAGTACAATTAATTATTTATATTTCATGTTGCTAGAAGCCAGGCTAGTTTCCATTTTTTTTTTAGTTATCGGTAAATGGGTCAACAAATTATAGTTATAGTTTATCCTTTAATTAGTAACTTTTAGTCAAGGAGTTGTGAAAGAAATCATAAAAACAAATGACTTCTGCGAAATACTTCAATCTCAATTTAGTTGCTATAAATAGAATGAGTGCAGAAGTAGTTGCTAACTTTTGCAAGATTCGAGTTCCTATAAAATCGTAAGTACTTGTTTTTTGACCGAAACTCTTGTAACACACACTCTTGATTTATTCAAATTAAGATTAAGTCTAGGCCAAAGATTGAATATAATTTCAATAATGAGGGAATGTTAGAGACCTATGATTACCATGTTAAGACAAATTTGTGCATTCAAATTGATAAAATTGGTTTAAGTTAAATTTAGTTTACCGTTGATGCATTTGCTTGTTAAAGCTTGAGTTGTATGGGCTAATTATAAACTATAACTTGGTCCAAATTACCTGTTTGGATAACTGACGAATACCTCCGGATATACGTACTTACTTCTGCATTCCCATCAGATCAAACTGTCTAGAAGAAACCTGTTCATTTAGTTACAGATTGTAGATATCAGTGAGACACAATAATGGCGCAATTCCCATAGAGTTCCGATTAATAGATTTACAACAGATAAAAACATGAATCTAGTTAAAAAAATGTGCGACTTATTATTGCACGATGTATGTTTGTATATATGTACAAGTAAATATATGAAAGAGGAATGAAAGATAACTAAAAGAGTCGGGTGATATTATTTTTATGTTGAGCGAGCACGAGAAGGTACTCGTACGTCTGCCGGTTATGTTGTAAGCTTATTGCTAGCGGGGATTTTGCCCATTGATTTAAGAAGAAGACCAACAATAATTGAGATTTGTAAAATTGCTAAGAAAAATGTATTACATATACTGTTATTTTTGGTTCTAAGACAAAATTGAAAAAAAAAATGCTTGGAGAAGGACCAATAAACGCTATTTACCAATTTTAAATGAAAATTTGTCATAGTGTTTTGTTTTGGTAGGTCAAGATATAAGCTTTTTCTTTTAACCAGCTAATTCCATTCTTTGGAAGGCGGTAGTTCACGGAGTGCGTATTTCATAATTGAGGCCGTGAGAGCCAAAGTGGTCTAACTACTATTTTCAGTAGAGCACAAACAAGAAACAGGAAACACTTTTAACGGGTGATTTTTTAGCTGGTTTGGTTTTGGCAACACTGGTTTTGACAGCTGACGTGTGTTTAGTACCTTGTGTCACTGTCAAACAGCTTCAGTTTGGTTTGCAATTTAACCATGGATCGTCTTACAAATGAACAACGCTTGCAAATTATTGAATTTTACTATCAAAATTCGTGCTCGGTTCGAAATGTTCATCGCGCGCTTTTTATCGAAAAATTGTGTTCAGCGATGAGGCTCATTTTTGGTTGAATGGGTACGTAAATAAGCATAATTGCCGCATTTGGAGTGAAGATCAGCCAGAAGCATTGCAACAGCTACCAATGCATCCCGAAAAAGCCACTGTTTGGTGCGGTTTATGGGCCGGCGGCATTATTGGGCCATATTTCTTCAAAGATGATGCGAATCGCAGCGTTACTGTCAATGGTGAACGCTACCGAGCGATGATAACAAACTTTTTTTTGCCCGAAATGGAAGTTCTTGACTTGCATGATATGTGGTTTCAACAAGACGGTGCCACATGCCACACAGCACGCGAAACAATGGCGCAATTGCGAGGCGAGTTTGGTGAACAGTTAATTTCACGTTTCGGGCCGGTCAATTGGCCGCCTAGATCGTGCGATTTGACACCATTAGATTATTTTTGTGGGGGTATGTCAAGGCTAATGTCTATAGGGACAAGCCCGCTTCGATTGACGCACTGGAAGCCAACATCCATGCATTCATTCGTGAGATACCGGCCGATATGTGTGAAAGAGTATGCCAAAATTGGACTCAGCGGATGGGCTACCCGAGACGCAGCCGCGATCAACATTTGCATGAAATTATCTTTAAACATTAAATTGCAAGGTTCAAACTATCGATTCAAATAAATATTTCATTCATTTTTTCGAATTTTTTGTATTTTTTTTTTTTAAGTTCTAAACCTCTTAAAAAATCACCCTATAGTTTTACAAATTCTCAAACACTTAGTTTTAAAATAAAGAAAGAAAGTTGCGATTTTTATTGGTAATAATATGATTAACAAATAATAGGTTTTTGATTTTGTATTCATGATTTTTTCAAAATACCGTTGTAACTGATCTGATAGGCCACTTTAAAACTCAAGCTATTGATTTGTTTGTGGTTGGCCTCTTTATGCTCTTAATGCATATAGTCCTGTAGCTATGGCATGGAGCCTTGAATTTAAACAATTAAAATGCAGAAATTTTGTTTAATAAATATAGATTTAAAGTTCGTAATAAAGACAATTTCGATAAAATTGAAGTTAGGCCACTATGGTTGTTATGGCCCCAATTTGTTTTTGAGGCTTGGAGTCAGATCTACAGCTATTCAAAACGTTTAGAAACAATATAATCAATCAGGATTATTTGGTTTCAAATTCTCTTAGATGTTTTGTGATTATTTGTGTATTAAGAGCTTACAAGTTTAAGCAACATACGCTTGAAAAAAAAGTTCAACAAAGACTTTTTCAATGATTTGATAGCCACTTATTTAATTTACATAGCGCAGTCATGTTTTGATGGTTGCATCAAACACTTATTTTACTTAATAGAAGCATCAATATACATACTTGTTTGCAGAAGAATTTACTCCACGTAAGATTAAAATTCTTCTTGGTTGCAGCACAGTTATATTGGACATGTTATCAAGAAACTAAGGGTTTTATTTGTAATTGCATCTTAAGGATCGTGTACAGTTCCATGCGATAAGAAAAACTAAATTTCCAAAACAATTTACCACTTATTGTCTGCATCTACAAAATGAGCTATTAACGAACTCTGTAGGATTATTTTTTTTTAAGTTATAGTGTGTCAAAGTTTCACTTTTGATATTACATCAACATATATCAGTTTCTTGTAAATATCTTAGCAAATAAATTTAAATAAATTTATATTATTGCTCATAAAATTCTACACAAAAAAGATTAAAGTAGTTTTTTTCGTACGAGCAACAGATTTTGAAAAAAAACGCTATTTCTTATTTCTCAAGGTGCATTTATTATTCCATGAAGGACTTCGCTTTGGATTTTTTGAATGAGTTCAGCATTTGTTTTTTTTTTGTACAGCCACATAATTGGGTTCCATCAGTAGTGTTTATAAATTTTGTTTCACTTAGGACAGCCCCGTCCAACTCCAAAAAGTTATGTATAAACTTTGTTTACTGTTATCCATAAGTTTTCTTACTTGGACAACGGCATTGGTTTTCAAAGATTAGTCAAACGCGACATTTTATTTAATAAAATAAATCATATTCCCAAGTATTAAGGACTTTTAAAAAACTGTCTAATTAATCAAACATCTAAAAAATCTAATAAATAAGTCTGCATGTTTCTAAATGGCCTTTAATACTTGATTAAATAACAATAGGTTCTTTCGTGGTAACCAGTTAATTTTTTTGTACTTCTTTTCTTTTCTTTTCTTTTCTTTTCTTTTCTTTTCTTTTCTTTTCTTTTCTTTTCTTTTCTTTTCTTTTCTTTTCTTTTCTTTTCTTTTCTTTTCTTTTCTTTTCTTTTCTTTTCTTTTATTTTCTTTTCTTTTCTTTTCTTTTCTTTCCTTTTTTTTCTTTTTTTTTCTTTTCTTATTTTTTCTTTTCTTTTTTTTTTTGATGTGCTCTTTGCAATTAAAATTTGCATCCAAAGTCATTCGAAGGTATTTGGCAGTATTGGAGTAAGGTACTGCTGTACTGTTTATTTTTTGTTTGTTAAGTTTATGTGCGTCGATTTTGTTCCGTTTATTTTGATACGCTATTTTTGTTTCCCATCACTCACTTTATCGACTGCATTTTTCAGTTTTTGTGTAGCCTTCATAACGGCACCAATTTTGATACCAAATTGGAGTATCATCAGGGTGCAAGGGTGGCGATGATAGCATTGATGTCCATTGGAATATTCCTATTATATAAAAAATAGAGCGTAGGTCTTAGGACACTTCTTTGTGGTACACTGGCTTTATTTTTATACGTTTTTATTTTAATCGTAGGTTATAGCATAAAATATAGCATTTAGTAAAATAGCATAGTGGAATATTCATTTATAAATCCAAACTGATAATAATGGATCAAGAGCAATTATTCAAAAATTTTTGCCATGGTTGGTATGGTTACTTCTGTTGGTGATTTTCCTTGTTTAACTATAATATTGACTTCTGCAGTTTTCCAATAATGTGGCACATATTTTAGTTTAAGCATGTGTTTATTATATATTTGAGTTTTTTTTAAAGCTATTATTTTTTTTTTAAACCAGAGCAGTAATTAGATCGTACTTTGATTATTTAGGATTTAGTGTTAGACAACTAATATTGACACATGCTTCTTACTTCTTTGCTTCCATCAATAAGCTGTGAAGGATCTGTAGCTATGTTTACTGAGAATGGCTTAAAGACATTTGAGGTGTTTTGAGAAGCCTTTTGTTTCGGGTTTCAGATTTATCTACCATCTTGGGATTTTACTGGTGGGTTTTGTGTCTGTGGTCATTCACCTCATCTAGTTAGACTAGTTAGACTATTCAGAAATATACTAAGTGAACTATTTTTAAACTTACTGATTCTTTTCTTTATTTCTTCGTTAAGATATTTAAAAACAGCCTGTTGCATACCAGTAATAAGTTGTTCTACTTCGTGATCAATTTGTTCAATTGTTTGCATAAGTGATCTTAGGTTTATAAAACTGAGGTTTTAAAAAAAATGTTCATAAGGATATAGAAATTTTGGGAGAAAAATGTTGCAAAGCATGATACACGATACTTAAACTAGCTTAAAAAGCTTCTTTAACAGTTTTAGGTCAAAAAAAGAATGTCATTTGAATTCTTGAAATAGAAATTAAATTTAAAAAAAAAAACAATTGAAACATTTTTTAAAAATAAAAACAAAATCTTAAAATGCAATATTCTTTAATTTTATTTGAAGACTTGAATAAAAAATAATCTAAATCCGTTCAACAGATACCGAGAAATTTTAAAACAAAAAAAGTTCTATGAGCGATACTATAATGAGTTCCTTAGTGAAAATCGTACTTATTTTAGCATACAGAAAAAGTTTTATAATAATCGAAGGTTCCACTTATAAAAACAAATATTTTCCTTAACAATTTCTTAACATTGGTATCGGAAAAGTAAAATACTTTCAAAAGTTAAAAAAAATCGACTGTTAGTCCGGTCAGGAAACCGAATCCCGTGCATTTTTTTGGTTGGGACCTTTTTCTCATGACTGCAATTTATTTATTTCACATTAAGGATGGATGGTAGCCTGGAAGTGATGTTTGTAATCCTGTCGCTTGAACGCCGTTTCCAAAAATAGCGCCTAACCTGTGGAAAACAGTTAATTAAATAAAAAATCGCAATTAACTTGGAAAGTTTCCATAAATATTATAACGATTGATATATTCTGGTGAAATTTCAGTGTTGTCACTTTTCGGGAACATACCTTTTTTTATGTCAATGGGTGAAAACTCCACATTTTGAATGTTAAATGTTGGTAGCCGTACCTTTGGTTTAAATTTCCTTTTTATATCGAAATGTGGTACTTCCCCCTTTTTTGTTGTTTTCAAACGTGAACAAAATTATGGAAACGATAATTGATTATTTTTAATATTTTGAACTCGAAAAAACTAGCAACTTTTTTTCCAAGATGCGTTTGGTATCTGAAACATTTCCACAACTTTTTTTACGTTTTAAATATTAACAACTACCAAAAAAGTGGAAATCTCAGCATTGACATACAAAAAGTATGTTCCCAAAAAGTGGCAGCGCTGAAATTTTAAGTCTTTAAAACTGTCTTTTACTTTTATTGGATAGGCGTTTGGAATCAAAAGGCATTTCAGCAACTTTTTTCACGTTTAAAATTACCAAAAAAGGGTGAAGTACCACATTTTGACATAAAAAAGTATGTTCCTGAAAAGAGGCAACATTGAAATTTAAACCATAAGTGCGTCTATTCAATACCTGTTCTTTCAGTCTTAGAAAAAGGTCCCCGCTAAAAACGCACTGGATTCGGTTTCCTGGCCGAACTATATGCAGTTATCAAAAATTTTTGATTTTCAAAAAATTAAAATTTTTAAAAATAAAAAAAAAATTGTTAACACGCTTATTTTTGGCTACACATTGGTGTTGTGGTTTTTATATAATCTGATAAAAGTCCTGAACTATCCCATTAACGCTACGTCCGTTATACGGGGTCAAATGTCACAACGATGGGGTTTTGGCAAATATCTCGAAAATGGTAAGTTTAAGTAAAAATTTGACTTACAAACAGGTAGCTCAGGTAATTTTTTTTATTAAAAAACGGTTTAAGAATTTTGTTCGTAGTATTAACATTTTTCAAAAACTTGCCATTTTCGAGTAATTGAGAAAGAACCTATTTTGTGATTTTTGACCCCTTATAACGGACTTAGTGCTCATTGGATAGTTGAGAACTTTTATCAGTAACCTCAAAATATATATAAATATATGTATGTCAAAAATTAAACTGTTACAAACATTTTGCTTGAAAACTATTCTTGGGCCTATCGCAAGCAAAAACTTTCATGAAGGAATTGTAATATTGACGCATTCAGATCATGTAATTTCGATTTTCGTTGTAACAATAGCTTTTACAGAGTTAACGTTACCACCATGTATCCTATTCTTATTCCCAATGGTAAGAGTAAAATGATTTTTGTCAATTGGCCTCAGTCCTCAGTTTATTTTGTAAAAACATTTCTATTGAAATCAAGGAGTTTTATTCAAAACATGCGCCAGTAATTAATATTGATTAAAAATATTTGTATTTTAATTCTGACGCATAGATATGATCATTTCTATTTAAAATGGTACCATTAATATATACTGAATGAAGCACAATAGCTTTATAATTTAATATATTAATAAAAAAAATTATCCATTTCGAAGAAACTGAACATTTAATATTATTATATTTTATAGACTTCTTAAGCAAAACGATTTAAACATTTTTGAAGAAATTTTAATTTAATACGAGTCTAATGACGTCTCTATAGGCACACGCGAGTTCCCCATCTATGCACCTTCTTCCACCCAGGCATAATGAAGGTATTATAACTCAATTTTTACTGTGAAAATGATAATAACTATACTTTAACTCACAGACCCCAGGGGTCTAAACATGTGAACCTGAGGTTGTGAAGCTTCCAACTTAATGATAATAAATGTTTCAATGTTTAGATATGACGCACCACTTCATGTCAACATGCTGTCAGTATGTTTCAATTAGCTTCACACCCCGCTCGTCTTGACATGACTATGGTTGACAGGGTGCTCTAGTGGTGGTGGATATACTGCACGGTGTATTTACATTTTCTAAATATGAGCGTTTAAACATTTAAAGTGCGATTTGTGGGCTTTGCACGTTTGTAACAACATAACGATAGATACAAGTCGACGAAAACCCAGGTGACAATTAGACATTAGGATCAAAAGATTAAGGTCAATGAAATAAATTCGCAACATAAATTGATTAATGCGTTCTTTGAACTTTATGGTTTTTGTTTTATCAAATTATTTTATTACGATGCGGAAGATTAAGATGGCGTGTGGTGTGACGTGTGAGGTGTCTGTGTAGCAAAGCAATGAAAATTTATTTTATTTGTTTGACAAAAAAAAAAAATATTCATTTTCAAGGTTAGGATATGTAAATGGATAAAAAATAAATAGATTTTATTACTGTCATTTTTATAATAAGTACGCAAGCATAGAACAATCAAATTTTGCAAATAAGGTGCGATGGTGAAAAAATCTAATAATACATCACTTTGTGATTGGGACGCGAGCCACTGTGATTTTAGTTTAGAAAACGCGTTGCAGACGCTGTACCTATTTAAATTGACTTTAACAGACCATTAAGTTTGTATTCCTACTAAATAGTAGTGAATATAAGCATACTAATTCTGAAAAAAAAAATAATAAATTGAGCTCTTGTATAAAATATCTTCAAAAATCCACAAACCGGAAGTGAACTTATCTATAAGTTTTTACGTAACCATATTAAATTTGTGTAAAAATTACCATTCAAAATATTTTCTAAGAAAATGTGAGACAAAATAAGTAAAAAATGTTCTAAATTCCATCTTTTAAGTTTCTTACATTGAAGTGAAAAACCGATTTCACACGTGTAATTCCTTAATATGATGTTTACATGACATGAAATATTAAAATTTGTTAAAAGTTTAGCTGAAACTCTTCCTGCTATCGTTAAGGTAAGATGTAGCATGTATTTAACAAATAAAATTTGGTGGAACAACAGTTCGTGGAGAACCAAGGCCTAGTGAATTACAACTCTCAACCATTACTGTGTGCGTGTTGTTGGCAGGTATGGAGGGGACCTACAATTTTTTGCTGAGTCCGAACGGCTAATGAGAAGCACTTATTCGTGACAAGTATACTCTTGGAGGGTTTGTCAGTCCCTTGCAAGAGGCAGTATTTAACAAATAGAATGAATAATTCGATCGCAGGGACTGGCTCTTGTAGCCTTATTGGGCTCAAAGATGTAATTTTCAAAAAAAAAAACTAAGCACTGGATTTTGAAATATGACATTTTCAAAATAAAATATTTTGAAATTTGTTTAAGAATTCAAAAAAAAAAAAAATTTATGTAATACCTATCATTTTAAGCTTTGATTTTTTTTGTTTACAAAATTTTATTTAAAACTGACAAGCTAATAATAAAAAAAAAAACAAAACAAAAATTGCGTCCTAGGTACCATTTATAACTATTTGCTAAAATATGGTTTTCCACTCAAAGGTTAAAGATTTTTTTTAAGAAAAGTTTTGGAGCCGTTTTGAGAAAAATGGGATTTTGTTAAATTTAAAATAAGGGTAGGATTCTCCCTTTGAAACCAGAGCTAAAGCAGTGCTGCGACTTATTTTATTCTTTGATATGTGGATTGTTGACTCCAGTAATGCAAGTTGTAGAAATTGGTCACTCAATCTCTGGCAAGTTGCACTTTATCTGCCCAGACTATCTTAATATCAGCAATTGCGTTCTACAAAATTCAGTCCTCAATATCTTATAACATGATGTCAAATCTTGCACTGGGTTAAAGTGGGGTGAAGGCTCTCCAAACTCTATTATGGGGCAATCCAAGCACATTTGCTATCCTTCCCGTGTTAAGAGTGGGAATGCTTCAATAATAAAAGGTGAAATCTAGTTTATGCAGTTTTCTTAAAAATTATCAGCCAAATTTATTAGATTTTCTTAAAAAGCCTTTTAGAGGTAATTTAGTTAAGTTTGCTTACATTTTTAAATTGCCTTTAAATTACGATACTTAAATTTTCATCTATAATCAATTTTCTACTGCTACTTAACTTAACGATTGAAATGCGTAACGTGAGAAAACTCACTAATATCGGGTCTTCCAATAAGAGCGCTACAAATTAAAAAAAAAAAAAAAAAAACAAAAACGGTTTTGGGTATCAATGAAATTCCTTATTTCTGGTGAAAGTACGTTCGATGACATTATGTATGGAACTCAATTTCTTTTGCATGTGCCGCCAAGGGCACACTTGCAGAAGTCCAGAAGTCCAGACGCTGAACCCAATTTTCGACGGTTTTCAAGCATAAATCTTTCTTTCTTTCTTTCAAAATATGTTTAAGATGGCTTTAAGTAGCCTTTAAACGCGGTGAATTTCGTTTAAGTTAAGATGCATTTAAGTAACGTTACTTAGAACTGAAAATTGATTACAGATACCGATTTTGTACTTAAGAGCAATTTAGAGGCATTTTAAAGTTACGAAGCCTTTAAATTTTCTTAATAAATACGGCTGATAACACCAGATGGTATGCAATACAAAATAAAAACGTGATAGTCCGCTAATTTAATAATTGACCTGCGCAGATGAAACTTGAAAAACCAAAAAAAGCGTTTTTCTTGGAAAACCTTTTTTTTTAAATTGTTCAAAAACTACCTTATATTTTCATCCGGTCTTATATTTTTTATTGAATATTAAAAAAGCATTGAAAACTACGAAAAACTAAACTATGAAAACAAGAATTATACTTAACTGTGTAAAATTTTGAAAGAAAAAAATCTGTTTGAATTTTAATAAAAAGTTTTTTTTTCAAAATTTTGAGTTTGAAAATAATTTTTTCAAAAACTTTGTAGGTACTAACACTACTTAGCTTAAAATGCAAATTTAAAAAGAGATTACTGGCTTTCCAAAAAAACATTATAAGATTTACCGTTGTTTTAAAATATTTTTTTTCTGTTTTAAGTCAACTTTGTAGAATACTGCCCCTACTGCCTAAACAAGGGGAAATAGACCCCAATTCATTCAATTTTTTCTTGCTTCTTAACCCAACCTATTCGCTCTAGGTTTTTGGTGCACCTTATACCAATCACCCTGTAGCTAGGTATGATAAATTTGAAGGAAATTGATCCAGCCGTTAAGGTTGTTGCCAAACAGACAGACAGAATTGTTAGACCCACTTTTTTCATCATCCCTATAATAGTAATGATAAGTCTACGATTATGTTATACCATTAAACAATGTAATACCTACGTATATGATATATCTCAAATAAAAATCCTATGTCGCCCGGTTGAAGTCTCCATTTGGAGAAATCGAAACTTGAACATAAAATTTTATAAAATTTTTTGCCAAAATTTACTCCACCATGAAGTTCTTGCATGATTTTCTCAGAATATTTTGCTTGTATGAAAAAAAAGTATTTTACTCTTTTTTGTGTATAATGACATAAGCTACAATTTGTAGCTTCACTTTTTTTTCGAAAAAAATTATTGTTTTCGAGAAATTAAGAAAAAACTGAATTTTATTCCGTTTAACCCCCCTTAAAAATTAAGCCCCAGGCCAAATTTACGGAGCTTTACAGAAAATACTTAAGACGTCAAAAGAAAGCTCTATACTAAAATTGAGCTTCGTCGGAATTTTTTGGAAGTGAAAAGTTTTGAAATGTCCATGAAATAAGAAAAAGTTATATTAAAAAAAACCCTAAAATTGTTTTTTTTTTAAATTTTCTCATGTGGTTTTACCCTCGTGTCAGATGTTAAGATTACAAAAAATTATTTTCTAGTTATATAATCTTCCTCTTCCGCCCCAAAAAACACCCTTCCACGCCGAAATTCGTATGATTTATTTGGATTTTAAATTTTCAAGGAAAATTTAATGTTTTTGCAAAGTTTCATGAATGAGCCAATGTTTCAAATTTAAACGAGTTTTAAGTAAATCGTTAGAAAAAAAAATGATTTAATAATAGAGGAAAAAAGATTTACCAAACAAAATCTAAATAGTTAAGAACTCTTGTGTTATGTTAATAAAGGAAGTACTAGAACTATTGTCTTGTTAATTACTTCCTGAAATCTTTTCAAAAGGCTTTTAAGTCATTATCATTCACATCATTATATTGAAGTGAAGTTGTTGTTAATAACTACCAGGAGTAAGGTTATATGTACATATGTATATTTATTAAAAATAAATTGCATGCATGTGCATTAATTTTTTTCAATAAACAATCAACATAATTAAAGATATTTGAAAATCATTGCATATTATAGCAAGTAGATATAATAATGATGGGCCATATTTATTTTGCTACTAAAATAAATTCACTTAATTTTTGCATGATATAATTAATAATCTCAAGACCTTGTATTCAAATCTTTTTAGATTTAATAATCGATGGGGTTATTTTTGTATCAATAAAATAATAAATGGATACATTAAGAGAATGTTTATGTTTATTCTTATATAATTTTTTCGAAGAGCAATTTTCTTTTTGAGTAAAGTGAGTAAGATTTTAATTGTAAATTATATCAATTATAGAACATGAAAACAAATAAAACATGGTGATACATACATCATATATTCCAAGCGCTTCCTGTCGGTTGTACCATTAGGCGCCGATCCAGAATTTCGTTCAGGGTGCAATTTTTGTGTAGACTTACCAGCTGTGCTGGGGTCACATCAAAGAAGGAAAAGTAAAGGAACTGGTATATCGTGGAAAAAGTGAAACATTTTTCAAAATAGTGTGAGTTACACAAACACAAATGCCTTGACACAGGGTCGATGTCCACTTAAACGGCTAAATACTGGGGCGCCCAAAAAAAGCAAGATTAAGAAAAGATAAATGATCAATGAGATGCTTCTGTCATTTTCCTGAGCTATAGGAAAAATGTTTTAAATCATTAAAATAGTGAAACAGCTTGTGGAATTAAATAAAAAAGTGAAAAATAATACTTTGCAATACTTTATTTAAAGAAAAATACAAATGAACATGTGGCGCTGCATAAAATCTTGTAAAAACGCCTGAAATACTGTGTATAAATTTTTATTTCACTACTAACTTTTGTCTCATACTCTGTCTGCCTGCAAAATCATGTTGCCCCCCTGTGGGGCGTAGGCCCCACGTTGGGAAACACGGATTTAGGTTATTTTGAAAAGTGGGCGTGTCAGTGTCATAGCCCATTATTTGTGTGATGATGGGCTATGCCACTTTCTATCATATCTGTTAGTTTCATCAAAATCGGTTGGGATGTTAAGTTCTTATTGACCTCCCCATACAAACGGAAATACTATGCAATGGCAATCCTTTTTTGTAAACGCTATCTGCGTCAGAAATGCATTAGCAGCATATTATTTACAAAATCCTTCTATTCAAAAAGGCTAAAGTCACATGTTCGAAAACACAATCTGCGATGCAATTCCGGTGTAAGAAAATCGAGTTGATGACATAAATATGGAGAAGTTAGTTACGAATTTGAGTTCGTAAACGTTAAATCAGTTTGAAAGCAAAATTGGTGTTGATCAAAAAGAGTTTGTACAAACAGAACGATTGCATAAGTTAATTTGACGATTTTACGTCAAAAACTATGATCATCTGACCATCGAATTGACGTTGAATTGCCGTTTGGCAGTGACTGATGAAGTCGTTTTTCTAAAATTGTCTTCATTGGATTCGTATACGCTATACAAGTTCAATCGTACGGAAGTTCCTAAAACATATCCACGAAAGTGAAAAATCTTAACGGATATTACAATCAGAAACGTATGTTTTGGCTAAAAAGATTCTCAGCATAGTTGCGTACAGCACAGCATTCGTCATGATATTAGCTCACCAGAGGGGACGACAGATAGTTGAAAAAGACTCTCCAGAGTTTTCTAATGAAAGTAGTAGAAAGTTAGTATGAACATTTTTGGGGATTTTTCAATAATTTTTGTACAAAAACGTCATTTATTATTTAATCCGAGCATTTGAAGCAATTCGAATTTTTTGAAAATAATTAATTCGACGTTCATATGTACATACATATTTTAAAGATATTTCTTTTTTTGTTTAAATTAAATTCAATTGTGAATTTGGTAGAGCAATTTGTAGTAGATCGGCCTCATATGAGCTTGGGACATGGGTCGCTCCTATCTATAATTGACGGAAAATAATCTTTCAAATAAAAATGAGCATGCTTGAATGAGCACCACTAAGGTATTAGGTATTTTCCGCAGCATGAATGCAAGAAATCATTAACATTCAAAGTCCACTTTAATATGAAATACCAGAAAATCAATATCAATATATAAAAAGAAATTAGCACTCCATACTGTTATTATTACGTAACAAGTTTCGGTTTTTTTCAAGTTCAAGTTCATGTATGAATGACCTTATAAACTACATATGTAATAATTTGGAAATTCCATGGATGGTTGCAAGCTTAAGCTTCCCCCAAAAAAGTCTCTGATCATGATTACTTGTTCTTAAGTCATATACCCTAATATTGATTACTAGTCCAAAGACTAATTAGGTAAACAAACTAATAAACAGTAAGTAACCTTCAATGGCTTGATATGATAAACTAATGGTTTACGCAGATAAATGACCTGACCATATTTATCAACATGCAAATAAGTTGATAAAACAAATTTAAATTTGTAATGCAATAAAAACATAAATATGTTCACAAAATTTGGGAATTTATCTCAAATCCAATTCGAGATTTACATATTTCATACCTTTTTGGGAACTATAATTTCATCTTTCTTTCTCCATCTACTATCTACTTTGTAAATCAATTTCACATCAAAATAATTCCGCAATTGGGGTTATTATTTGAATTTCCATTTGGATAGGTATTTCATTGTGATGAGTTTAATTTTTCCTAGCACCCCGACAAACACCTCCAAACTTGTAACTTCATTCTAATTTTTAAGCTTTTAAGTAGCCATACCTGGAATTTATCACATTGCGGCTTCATGAGTGTAAACTATCAATACGACAGATATGTGATATTTTGAGTGACGTTAATGAACACCGCCATTTTCGTTGGTCATTTAAAATGTCATATTCACGTTCTCAGGGAGTCATGCCCTTTTTAACTTAAAATGTGTAATTCATTTCATCATCTTAATACTCTAGTCAGTCAGCGTATTTGTATTGGTACCACAAATTGCAGGTAATCACCAACCATGAGTCTAAAAACAGGAGAATCAACGCAATTTCTTGGAAATCTGTCTATTGTTTAAGGAAATTAATATTCAATTATTGAAATCTCCTATAAAACAGACATCAAATGACCAGTTTACGGTTTTTATCATCATATTGTCATATTTTATCAAAATGAAGAAGGGTACAAAACCCCGAAGCCAAAATCCCGAATAGCAAAAAATGAGTATCCCAAATGCAATAATCCCGAATACTCAAATTTCCGAACGGACTTAATCCCGAATGGACATAATCCCGAATGGACACAATCCAGAAAGCCAAACTTCCAAATGGACACAATCCCGAATGACAAAAAAATTACAAATAATTTCGGGATTGAGTCCTATAATGAATATCAAAATCAACAAAAGTACCAATAAGCACGAAAAAACATTACAAAAAGTATATTTTGAAGTCTAAAATCTCGAATGGCTTAAAACTGTTTTTCGCCCACGCTATTTTTGATACCCAAAACAGTACTAAGCCATTCGGGATTATGGTATTCAGGATTTTGGCAGTAGTGATTCTATCATTTGGGATTTTGGCCGTTCAGGATCTTAGCCATTTGGTATTTCGTCTATTAGGGATTTTGTCCATCAGGGATTTTGTCTACTCGGGATTTTGTTTTTTGGGATTTCGGCACTTGGGATTTTTTCCCTTTCGGGATCGTAGCCTACGGAATTTCGTACCCAATCCATACATTTTAAGCTGTTTAGAACCAAATTCAATGTAAGAAATAACTGCCATAAAATTTAAAAAAAAGCAATAATGTACAAAATATTGAAAATCTATGATTTCTAATAACCTAATTTATCTTGTTTAGTTTTTTAAAAGTTTCCTAAAGTACCTATCCATTGATGGAAAATTTTCATTAAAAAGTCTTTTTAAATCTTCAAAATTGGCTTAATTTTTGAGTGATAAATACCAAAAACATTGAAAAGTGAGTCCATTTTCTGAAATATGCATAAGTAAACATTTCCCTTGAACGCAGTTGTTCCCCTCATATAACGGTATATTCAATATACATAGCTTATCAATTTCCTGTTACAGAATCAAGTTTATAAAGTGTATCACAAAATGACAGCATAATTTATTAATTATTCTTGATTTAAATCTTATTGAAGATTCAAATAAAAGCTTCCGGTATGTAAATTTAAAGACATGCATAAGTGTTTCAAGTTTTTAAATAAATGAATTCAATAGTTGAGTTAAAAGAAAAGTTAGTTAATTTTTCTGAAAATCTTTTTACTCTTTTCTTTTGTCTATTTTTCCGATCAAAAATAGATTTTTTTTCTTAGATTTCTGTCAAGCTCAGGCTAAAAATAAACTCATGGTTTATGCTCGCGCCCCCAATAAAAATATAAACATAACCTAGTTTGAAGAAAATATTAAAAATGCATGTTAACCAGTTTCTTTTTCATTCACTAAAAACTCACACAAATTCAAATGAACTTCCTACTCATCTTAAAATTAATACTTATATTATTTTAATTTGATTATTCTTCTAGCCGTCATTTAAGTATTAAGATTTGAATGTTGACTGTTTTTTTTTTGTTTAAATATTTTTTTTTTGTCATCCGAAAGTATTTAAAGATTTTACGGTGTGCTGTGACTTAAACAATTAGAGACCCAAAATAATATGTCAATCAAATATCAATGCTTGAATATTAATTTATTGTTTTTTTTTTTAATTTATTCTTTCTTTTTTGTTATTTAATTTCAGAACAGTGAGTTATCATTGAATCGATGTGGATGTCATTTGTATTTAATGCCGCAAGGTGTATCATAGTTTGAGATAAGAAAAAATACAAAGTGAACTTAGTCATAAAATTATAAAAAAAAAAAAATATCAGCAACTGGAGAGAACTTACTTTAAAGGGATTACACTTTCTGAATAGAGATCATCATGAAACTATTGGGTTCTAACAAACGAAATAATATAAGTGAGTATTTATGTAAAGTTCATCGATGAATGTGTGTTACGAGTTTTTATATGTGGAATTTGATTTGATTTGACGTTTTAAATTCAAATCATGAAAAATGGAAAGAGAACTGACTTCTCTCATTTAAGTTGATTTTGACCTTCAAAATAAATTCCTTACTGTACTTTTATACAAAATTACACAAAATACTCGTAGTTTGTTATTTCTATAGTAAGAGTTAAGTAATTAATGAAGAAAGGTTGAACTATTCTTGGTTTTTATTTAATCTAGACTTAAAAACAAATTCATTATGAAAATGCATGAAGTTTTTTTCTGAACTAGATTTCCGAGAATTTCAATTAAAAGATTGCATTCTTTTAGTGTATTCTTTTTTAAAAATATGACTTCAGAAAATGCAGTCTCCATTCTTTTTTTGTAAAAAAGATTGAATTTCGTCTGTCTAATCTTCATGCATTCTTGTTGCATTCTTTGCCTTCTTTTGAAGTCTTTCTTTGATGTGTTTTGCATTCTAAGAGTTTTTACAAGCTTTTCAAGTCTTTTGAATTTTTTTCAATTCTTTTGCATTCCTTGAATTCTTTTGCCATCTCCTGAAATCTTTAAAATCATTTTATAGCGAAATGAATTCAAAGGAATTCAGAAAGTCTTAAAAAAATGCAAAAAGCCATTCCAACGTAACAAAAAGGACAATCGGAAGCTTGAAGAGAGGTTTTTTCTTGTTAGGAAATTGATATTTTTTCATGAAACTCAGAGGTTTTTAAGAATGCATCACAAAGTTCAGGGCACATAAGTTTCACTAAAAAAAACTTTAAATCTATTTTCTTTGGTTTGGCTTAAGCAAATTTCAATGAAAGGTGAACTGATACCAGGAAAGAATGACGGAAATGAGATTTTGATTATTTTGAAATTTCAAATATTTGACATTAAAAATTTAAAGCTTGTGCAGGACTAACACGTTTGTACTCAAATAAATCACATTTGCCAGAAGTAATATTTCAGCAACACTTTGATAAGAAAAGTCTGAAATTAATGCTTTAAATGTCAGCGAAGTTTACTTTCAGCAGGATGGAACCACATGCCACACACCTTGTGAAACAATAGGCTTGTTCGTTGAGCTCTGAAGTCAACCTGAACTAACAATAACGAGCAAATTCGGTGTTTTTTGAAACCTGGGGTCGCTCTGAACTCGCCCTGAAGTAGAACTAGGTTTTTTGCTGGGGTGAGTTGAGGTTAAGAATAAAATGTCAAAGTGGCGGGAGCTCTAAAGCCTTTTTTTTTGTGAATTCACGTGCTGCAAGTAATTCTTTTGTTTTTGAATCTCGAGCGATGAGAGTTAGCTTGAGAAGAGCATGGGGCAGAGCTCGAGCAATGGGAGATTGTGGAGATAGCTCTGAGCAGAGTATGATCAAAGCTCTCCGATATATGTACATAGTTTTGATATATATTAAAGCAATGAACTGAACTGTCTTACGCTTTGGGATAGATAATTGTGTTCAACGCATCAAATTAAGTACAAATTTATAATTTCAATCTGTCAGCTGGCCCATCAAAAACTCGAAAATTCAAAAATCCGAATTGAAAGTTTGATGTGTTGAACAAGCTCATTTGAAAGAGAGCAAAGATAGTAAAGTTGGCTGCGTTCAGCTTTTTGTTCCTTTCACTAAGTCTTTTTATTCTGGGCTGATGTAGCATATACTCTGGAGCTATGTAGTTCTGTTTGAAAATAGAAACATAAGTTAAGTTCAGTGTTTTTAGCTTAAAAAGAAACACAGATTGGTTTTCACATCTTAGTGCTATGCTCGGTGTGCTTAAAAATATCTAAGACTTGTGATTTCTTGAAGTGAAGACTTCAAATGTCCGCCTAGATGATGTGATTTAACACCATTAGTTTTTTTTTTAAATTGATCTCAAACGTCATAGATAAAGTTTCCACCAATGCTCCACCAACAATTTATTTTTAAGCCTATAGTACACTACTGATGCAAAGCAAAAAAACCCATTCAAAATGACACAACGATATCATAGACAAAATTAGATATCGCAGATTATTTGGAGAAATCTACACTTTTTTTCGCATACAATTAACTACCCAGATCATATCATCGTACTTATAATCAGTGTTGCCATAATCTCAAATTTCATTATGCTAGATTTAAAATTTCATTTCGTATAGGAGCTCAAAAAATAGAATGCTAGATTTCAAAATTCATATTATGTACCTATTTTCCTTTGCAAAACATTGTTTATTAATGATTAAAAATTCAGCTATATGGATAAAATTAAGCTGTTTGTCAAACAACAAATCTTTCATGGTGTCAATGAATTTATTTCATAATTCAACAAATATCACAATAATAACTTAACGCACATTTAATGACTCAAATATTAGCCCCGATATTACCAAATTTTAAGTTCATAAGCTCAAAATTTTTAGCTAGCTACCAATTCAGTTCTTAAGTCTAGATCTAGAGTACATAATCATATAATTTGTGAAATCAAATCTTGCATTATAGAATGCTAAACAAAGACAGATAATGCTAAAAAGCATTTGGCATGATTTAAAAATTTCAAAATGCATTTCACTCCTGCATCATGCTAGATCTAGCATTTATAATGCCAATATGGCAACGCTGCTTATAATTGTTATTCTTTCATTTCAGCATGCCTGCCAGAAACTTTTTTTTTGCATTTTCCTTTGTTTTATTTTTTTGAATTTGTGCAACTGTCACTTCGTTTTCGTAACCATTTTGTTTTCTTATGGAGACCAAGTAAAAATTAAGTTTCGCATCAGCAGCGCACTAGGCTTGGAAGAAAACACCAAAGCTGTTATTCAAGAAATACAGCCACAATTATATGAAAATGTGATTTCATCAAGGAATTACTTCTGTAGTCAGAGCTGTTAGAGGCATTCGTTATATATTAAGTTCCATTATTATCCATTATTTTGAACTTTGTATCCAAATATCACTACTTTTCGAGTGCTAACCTAAAAACTCTGACAGTTGTTCTGCAACAATTATTGTATCTAATTGAAACAGTAATACATTTTCCATGAATTATAATAATTAACTTAAAATATTTACTGTATCTCTTACTAATTATATTTTTTTCCCAACTGGAATTTATTTTATTTTCATTTCAATTGCAATAGAAATTACATAAGAAATCATAAAGATCCCGAACCGCTTTTCTTTATGAAATCAACTGATATACCATAAGCTCTATAGCATTCTTTCCAATACCTCACATGGAATGGAAAAAAGAGTCTCGCATTTAATAAAAAAAAGAAAAAAAAATTACAAGAATGTAACAGTAGCACCACCTAAAACCAGCTTTAAACTGGCATTTGAAAGCATGGTCGTTGGTCCAGTCCAGTTGTTTCAGATAGTTGTAGTGAATGTAGTGTTTGTAAACACTGAATGATCAGCGTTTATATACATACCTATTCCACTTTTTCTACCGAAAAGATAAAGAAGTTTCGCAATTTGGGGACTTTAGCTTAGTTGCTGACTGTCGTATGGCATTTAAATTAATCATAGCATTTTGAGATCGGTATAGGAATTAAGTTTATAATGTACCTGCATTGAATATCAATTCAATAAAACAAGATATATACAATAATGAATGTATAAGCTAAGTGCGTATACCCAATTGGCCATAAAATCAAAACATTATTGGTTCTTTTTTTCAAATTTGTCTGTACCGTGTATTTTTTGTATGCATAAATTAGGGAAAAGTTCCATCTCTCATTCGAATTAGAGTTAACAAAAACAAGGCCTTTTTGGGTTAGTTTTTCCCTAAAAATAGACATCCGATAGTATTTAATTCGTCAATAAAATTGGACTCGAAATTCATGAAAATTGAATAAAAATTCATGAAAATGACAAAAAAGTCATCTTTATTTTCTTTTAAACACTCAGTCTTTTAACAAACAAGTTCATTTTTATTATGTGCATGGAGTCTTTATTTTAAATGTAGAAAAGGTACATTCCAAAAGTGCCAATTATTTTACCAATGGAAAACCCAAATACTTAAAATTTCCATATCAAAAAAACACAAACATGCCAAATCGGCAACGCTGATTGCCATCAGGTTGGACTTTTTTTAAAGAAGAACCTTTTTTGCTCTGTTTTCTGCTTGGTTGCAAAAATTATTTTACATAAAGTTACATTACGGGTATTAATGCAATTTCGTAAAACTCTAGATAAGTTTACAAATTGGTTAAATTTATCTTGAATGAACTGTCAAATTTTGTATGGGAAATGATTTATACAATTTGATTAACAAAACTTGTTAAACATATCCAAACGTAATTGTGACTCTACACTGGTTGAATAACCTAGCTACAGCGATGGCGAACCAATGGCACGCGTGCTATTGATGAACCGTGATGAAATGTTATGGGCACATCCTTATCAGCATTGTATCCAATAATGCAGTTTACTAAAGACATAAGTTGTGCGGTACAACTGTGTAACAAAAAAATTGAGTTGACGAAAAAATATTGAAAACTCAGAGAGCAAGTTCATAAGCGTCAAATGCATTTGCAATGCAAGTAAATTAACTGAACGATTTTGTTCAAGCAGGACGCTTGTTTATTTGACGATCGCATTATCTGCGCTAAAACATGGCGATCATTTAAAGATCAAATTGAATTTAATTTGACGTTTTCGATAACGGTGTGTACGTTGGTACGCCAATAGCAATTTAAATTATTTATTTTTAAAAAATCTCACGGGACTCTTAAAATGTTCGCCATCCTTGAACTAGCATTTAATCAAATGTATAAAGAAAGTCGTTCATGCAAACTTGGCGTAAAGTTGAAAGTTGGCTTTTAATGAATGCATGCACACTACAATTACTTATATCACCTTGTATTTGAAGATCTCTGCTGGTAATCCATTGAAGCCAGAGCTGTTGTCTTCTGTGGTTTTCATACAGCTATTACTCCTGAAATTCATTTGAATTTGTGCTGATGGCAACTCCATGCATGCATCAAATTCTTCTTCTAATCATTTCACAATCTCTTTGTGGTCGATAAATCTAGTCCAAAATTTTGCAGCAATAATAAGGAAATGTTAATGTAATGTAATGCTTATTGCGTCAATAAGCACAGACATGTTTGCGACATGTTTGCATTGCTTTTATTTGTCGACAATTGTTCCTTTTCATCAAATTTGATCATATCCATTATGTATTTTCTGCATTTGCATTGTGGTAATATCTGGCTTTGCCTTAAGCCAAGCAAGGACAGACTTTAGTTTTTGAGTAGGACCGTAGGTGATAAGTTGATAGCTTTTGATACTCCATTTTTCAAATTATTGCTATTGGAGTGTTTTCGTTATGCAAGGCTTCTAATATTTTTCTTAAAACCTTTAATTTTGTATATTTTATGTGGTAGGGAAGAAACAGCTCCCAGACCCAAAAAAAGATTCCTGATATCACTTAGAAGCGTTGCCAAGGTGGCAACACTATCAGAAGAACAACAAAAGGGATGCCACATGTTTCATACATTGACCTATTAATCGAGAACCAGAGGTCGGACGGAGACCAGAGAACTCTCGTTGAATTTAGCAATTTTGTATCCATAGGACCACATTCTTGATTTTTCCCTCTCCACTCCTTGCATGAAGAGGGTGAAAAAAAGTTGTGAAATTGAATTTTATTCATGAAACTAAACAAAAGGAATATATTTTGGAATTACTATTGATAGTTTTTACTATTAAAAATTTTTGTCTTTATGTTTTCTTTAAAATAATTCTTATTAATCATATATTCTTATTGTACATTGGTCAATGTATGAACGTATACACATTATGAATATTAGGGGTATTGGAATTCTTTTTTATATTCAAAATGGGTATCGTGGATCATGTAAAGGAATTGGCGTATTTTAACTGTTTTTGAAAATCAACTCGAAAGTACTAAGTAACTACTTTATGCAATTTTATATTTATTTGTCTAAAACATGGACCAAGATATATTTTTCTGATGGCTTTTAATGCACTGAGTTCGAATCTGGTCTTAAAATTGCACTAGCATGTTACGTTTTTGAGATATTCGAATATAAACATATAAGAAAATCCCTTTTTTATGCAAAGTTATATTTTTTGTCGAGGTAATTTTAAAAATTTTAAATGCTTATAGTCATTCTAAAGTATGAAAATTTTACTTTAAAATTCTTTTTGAGTTTCTGAAATACACTTATTCATCTTCAAGAAATCGTTAGTCTTAGACTACATTATTGGAAAATATAGTCAATATAGTGCGTTACAAAATTTTGGTCGCAAACCTCAGAAACTATCCCATAATTCGGTCGCTGTGTACCCTTTTGAGCACAAATTGACTGGAATTTTCGAATAACGTTTAGCTTAAGACGACCGCCAAACATTTCTCAAAAATTTAAAAAATTGTAAAAGAATTTTTCAAAAAAAATACCTCGACAAAAAATATATAACCCCGCATTAAAAAAAAAAATTTTAAGATTCGAATATCTTAAAAACGTGACAGTCTGGAGCAATTTCATGATCAGATTCGAACTCAGCGTATCAAAAACCATCAGAAAAGTATAAATTGGTTCATGTTACAGGCAAAAATTCAATTTTTCACATAAAGTAGTTACTAGGTAGTTTCAAGTGGATTTTCGAAAACAGAAAAATTCGTGAATTTTCAACTAGCCCTTGAGTCCAAATGAATTGTTGCAGAAAAAACCTTACAGATATTTATTAGAAACTGTATATTCTGTCAATGGTATTATGACGCAATTTTTGAATAACTGGTAGTTTTCGAGCCATTATTAAAAAACGCTTAAAAATGCATTTTTGTATCAGTTTTTGCATTCTTTTCCATGTTCCATCACGAAATTTTAGTCGCAAACCTCAGATTCAGATTTAGCACCCCCAAAAACATAAGAAAGGGGCAACATCAAATTGACTGGACCTATTTTTGATTATTTTTTCAAAAGGGTCAGATCAGAAATAGAAGATACTAAATAATGTAAAAATACCCTCAAACGATTACTTGAAAAAGAGTCCTTTCAGTGTTTTTAAAGTCGAAGAACTCTCAGTGTTTCTCTCTCTCTATTACTTTCACAAATAATAGATCTTATCTTAAAAAAAAACCGAACTAATTCCAAAATCTGAAAAATACCCCAAAATCTAAACTTTGAGATAACACAATTTTGAAAAGTTATAACTTTGCAAAATCTCTCAGGGGAACAAAAATTCTTTGGTTATTCTCGTAAGAAGTGACAAAACTACATTTTTTAAAAGGTTCTATAACTTTTCTCTTTCAAAGTGATAATTTTAGAGACATTCATGAAAAATCGTCTTAAGTTATTTCAAGTATTACCCTCTCTTTGCAATTCCACATTTCTACATATTTCTCGTATTTATAATTCACCCACATTTTTTATCAGTTGCACTCCGTTTAAGCTTGCAGCCAGCACCTACAATACCAAAGTTGTCAAACAAAATTTTTTTTCGGAAACTTTGCATATTTCCTAACTAAAGTTTACTTATTTATCTTTTATAGCCCACCCTAGCTATTCATCAACTGAAAAAAGACAACAAAAAAGACAAACCACGCACGACACGTTTTGATACACTTTAATGAATGACTAATTTATTATTTCCCCCAAAAAGGTGTACCTTGGTTAACTTTACTACAAAACTGATCCATTAGCATGACAACAAATTCAGCATAGAGTTCATAAATATATTGCGCAACTGTGTATGTATATGTGATGTGATCAAAGTGTTGGGATGTGATACTTCTTCTACGACATTCATCGCATACAACAACACCACACCTCATAAAATCTCAAGTATAATTTTGTTAGTTTCGTATACAACATTCGGCTTTGACACTGAACTTGATGAATGTGGCTACAGCTCTTTCGTTTCAAGAAACTTAACTGACATCAAAGCTTTTGGGTATAGGGAGAGAGCTTCAGATGGCTGAGAGGCAATGTCCAATGCATTGTATTCACCTTCCTACGCCATCAGCATCAAAACCAGCACCATGCCTTCTTGCAACACTATAAGTAGTTCTTTTGGTAATTTGTAATCTTGGCTAAAGTGTTTTTCATCATGTCAACATGACGACGATGGCAAAGTGTGCAGTGTGAAAGCTATTAAATCTGATAATATTTTTCTTGGTTTGACATTAGGAGGTTGAATGAAAAATTTTGTGTATGGGTCGTAAGCCATTCGTACATATACAAAATGTCCTAAATCCTTGTTGACAAGTTCAAATGTTAATATTTCTTATTGGATCTGATGAAAATCTGTTGGGCTTGCTTAATGTGCAGGGTGAACATAATATTAATTTTTGGAAACCCCTTTTATTGCATTAGGCAGTGGACAGGTGCAAAACACATCATGAAATTATTTTATAAGAACTGACACGTGACAGTCCTTCAATTTATTGAATAAGTAAACTAAATGAATTATTATTTTAAAATTATGTATGTTTTTACTTGCTTTATACGTAGTTAGTTATGCATTGTCATTCTCATTAGATATGATGATAAGGAAGACGTAAGAAGTGGTCTCACAATTCGGTCTGTTTTTTTGTTAGGCTATAGCCCAAACGGCTGCATGCATTTCTTTCAAACTTGGTACATTATTATGTAGTAGTTTTTGGTCATTACCTCCACATATTTTCTTCATTTTTTTCTTGCACCAAACAAACGTTCAAGTTTGTTTTAGCAATTTAACAAAAAAAAATTTTCAAAAATGACAGTGCAACTTTTCTAAAAAAATTCAATAAACTTATAACAGTGAAGCCTACCATTCAGTTAGACACCATTTTCCAAAAAAAGATTTTCTTGAAAATTTTATTTGTTTGTTTATCCAGCTCCCAATCTAGGTAGGCTGAGACACGGCAGCCTTGCATCAATATGGTCAAGCCAATATAAAGTTGATGCGTTTTGATTTTCTGGACTACAACCACAACTTTATAAATGATTTTTTTTAGGCATGTGGTTTTAATCTGGCAATACTTTTTTTAAAGTTGGTCTTTTTGACAGATTTGATTTGTGCTAAGTTTGGTTCGCTATTTCATAATGAAAAGACTCACTACTGAACAACGTTTGCAAATCGTGCAAATTTATTACCAAAATAATGATTAAGTTCGCGCGACGCATCGCAAAACAATCAATTGATTGAAGGAAACTTTTGATGAGCGCATTATCTCGCGTCATGTGAAATTGCTTTGCTACGCAGATAAGACCAAGATGTTTGGTGCCTAGAGTTTGCAGACGTTGTTTAGTAGTAATTCTATTTATAATGACATGGCAAACCAAATTGAGCATAAATGAAGTGACAGCGGTCAAAAAGACCAACACGGAAAAAAGTATTGCCAGACTGAAAACCACACGTCTCAAAAAACATCCTTTACAACTCATAGAGTTCGCTGTTCAATCTTCTCCTGAATCCGCACACAAAGTCGCCCACAGGACAAAATATCCGTCTAAGAAAAGGAGCCCAGTATCAGCTCTCCCCTTTTTCTTATCGCCCAACACTTGGCGCCATAAAACAGAACCAGCAGTAGGGTTTTATAAAGCATATACTTCATCCTTCGTGTGAGTTTTGAAGCCATCTGTTTCGACAAACCGAAGTGACACCGGTTTGCTTCGGCAGTTCTTCGTCGGATCGGCACTAAGAACACGTGAAACTTTTGTCTATGTTTGGAATATTTTGGAAGAGTTTTTCTTTAGATGCACATTGCATCGCTTTTTCCCAATATCACGTGAATCAAATGGATCAATTTTCACGGCTTTCCAAATTCCGCCATCGCCCTATAGAGTTCCTGACGATGAATGGTATCATATGCGGCTTAGAACTTGATGAACAGATGGTGAGTCTCGACTTAAAATTCGTTGTTTTTTTCAGAATTTGGCTGAGAGTGAATATTTGGTCTATGGTCGATCTGCCTGGCTAGAAGCCACACTGGTATTTGGCAAATCATAGTGTTGCAGAACGGCTTAAGATGCTCGCAAAGTACGTTAGATGAGATCTTATATGCGACGTTTATCGGGATATGCCTGGATAGTTCTTGCAGGACAAAGGATCACCTTATTTGTAAATACACCAATCATTGGGGGTGCTTTCTTTCACCCCAACTTTGCTGATAGTTCATGTATGCAAGTTTTCAACACATACCTCCCGTGCTTGAAGAACTCCGCTGCCTTGTTGTTCTTGAGCCTTTTTAAGGCTTATTCTACCTTTCCTTTACTGGGTGGTGGTACTGGATCTTCATTGCCTGGAGGCAGGTTTGCTTCTCGTTTTACTTGATACCCATTCAGCAGCTGCTAAAAATGCTGCTTGAACACATCTACTATTTCTTGTGCTTCGGTGACAAGGTTACCTTCACTGTTTCGATGAGCCTGTATTCCGGTTTTAAAGCCAGCCGCTAATTATTTAAAAATCTTCAAGGTGTTGTTTCGATCGCGAGACTCAGACTCTTTGATATCCTTGAACCGGGAGACTGCATATGCCATCTTCTTTGTACGCAAGTTTTCTTTTCCTCTATTTTCGTTGCTCGAGACTTTTTTCTCGCTGCTCTTGTTTTCCGAATTCTTTTTCGGGGGTGCTTGGTAGTCAATTTTTAGCACACGATCGATTTCGTTGGCGTGTTGATTTATTGGGAAATGCCAGGTTGTTTTAAGGATTCGTAGCCGTGGAAACCTAGTGCAACTTTTCATTGCACCATATAGAGAGCTTCTGAAAAGGTAATTATAGTTGGAGGTTGTTATCATTTTTCTCTTCGTGGAAGCGGTGTCTACTAACAAACCCTTGGTAGGTGTCTTTGTTTTCAATTTGAGCATTGAGGTCCCCGAGAAAAATTTTTCCATAGTTCTCCGGGCAGGCTTCGTGAGATCTGTCCATTTTAAGAGTTTTTAACTGCATTGTGAGTGGGGTGTGCTTTTATTAGATATATGCTTTAATACAGATCACAGCCAGCCGATTTCATCACAGCTGTTATAAATGTCACAATCTTTTCTTTTCTTACTAGATTCTTTGCACTTCATGGATTGCTATAACGTCTGCATTATACAGCATTAGAACAGACTCAAAAATTTTGAGTTGCACCTATGTTATAAAGGGATCTCTCGCTCCTATTACATACTCTCAAACCGTTATCCGTTAAAGTGCCAGGTTTTGTTACCATTTGAGTGTTATCAATATTCGAGGCTCTTCGTGGTCTCTCTCATTTTTTGTTGGTGACACCGTTGCGATAGGCACGTCCATGATTTCCGTCAAATTATATAGGCAGTCATTTTCAGCAGAAGATTATAATATGGTGTCACCATTTTTGTCTTTTGTTCAAAACTTGCACTCATAAGTTTATCAAGTCAAATTCGGATGAACAAGACCAGATATGGTCAAACCCGATTTTTCATGAGTGTCAAGTTAGTAAAGTAACTTTGACGAATCGAAAAATGAAAAGGTTGATAATTTGCCGCTATGTCTTTTATTTTTTTTTCGAAAAGTGGAAAAAAACTAAAAAATCTAGATCTGTACACCTAAAGTGCTATAAAGTACTATCTCAAAAAGTATCTACTAACACATGTCAAAATAAAGTGGGAACAAATTTCATACGACTGCCAAATTTGTGTGCTGAAAATGATTTTCATATTTTGCTTCCACACTTATATCCGAACAAATTAGTTTCACCATAACCTCGAACCCCCAAGTGGGATAGAAAGTGTGATGGTTTTAGAACCGTTCCTAAATATTTTCATGTATTAACATATGTCAAATCGTGTCGGATGCGCTGTCAAGTTGTGTGTGATGAAATTTCATATTTTGGTTCCACACTATTACATGAGTTTCTTCACACTTTTTTGACATGTGTTAATACTCAATGGGATAGTGTGGAATGGCTATTAGGCTAGAGCTCGATATACACCTGGATCCTCTAACCTCAAACGCAAGTATACATTACAGACAAATAGACCAGGGACGGTATGATGAAATTTAAATAAAACAACAACATCTTAAATGAGCTACCAACACCATGCTTAGGATTGAAGTTTAGAATTTAATTTGCAAAACCATTTGCTCAAGAATTTATTAAGTGCGACAGCCCTTGCTCAGTTGTTATTTTTTGTATTCAAAAATTTCAATCCTTTATTGATTTCTGTTTCATTAATGAAATTTTAATTTAAAAAATTTTATATAAATTGAATATTTTATTTAATTAATCAGTGAAAAAGGAAATTCCATTGTCAATACACCTACTCTTATTCACCTGTAGAAGCCTGCATATGCACATATACAACAATCCGTTCGAATCAGATTATTTTGCATTTTAAATCAATTTAGGAATTTAATTAACCAAACACATTGATTGCACCTCATTTAAAAGTCCAAACACCGTCATTACTTCAATTCGAACATTCATTTCCATTCACCTCACAGTACAATTGTTTTTAACCACGTTCCAGGTTTAAAAATGAATATACTTAACATAGGTAATACACATTCGAACGTATTTTATATAAATAAAACGCAGAATCCTTTAATGTTGATTGAGATTAATTATAAAACAATTTAGTTTATTTTCCGAAATTTGTCAGACTTATTCGATTCACCTGCTGGGCGGGCAGTTTTTTTCCACAAAATAAACTATGTACAAAGGTTAGTTTTATATTTGAATATTTATATTATTATTTTTAGAAAATGTTGATAAATGTATTGTTTTGTCTTTTTTAACTAGAAAACTACAAATTTTAGCTGGAAACTAGAAATAGATATTTTGTAACAGAATGGAAATTTTTAAGTATTTAATCATTAGATGCAATTTTAAATGCTCTTTAAGACTAGGATTTGTTTGTTTGTAGGAAAACCAATAGATCGGAGTTTTGATACATGTGCAGTTGTTCATTCATCTGAGTCATATCTGAGCAACGAACTAGTAAAGTTCGATGTCAAACTCTGTCAGCCTTTAAAAAATATGCATTATGGACACTGCTTGTCTATACAATTTAAATACAATCACCATGCCAGTAGCAGTCAATATTTCATTCCATATTGACTGCATTAATAAAATCATGATACAAACAAAAAAAACTTCCATCGTCTATCACCAGTCCAGTGCCAGTCTAGCTCTATAGCTCTAGGTTGTCTCTGGAGCCGGGGGTTAAAAAACTATTAATTTTGTTTACATTATATTTTATGTTCAATCCAGCTAGCCTTTCGATGGGTGTCTACCCCCATAACGATAATTGCTGCGGAAAATTTCAAAACTACTTAGGAACTTTTATTAATGTATTGATGTCCTCTTTTTGCGCCAAAGCGTTAGTGTAATGATTTTCTACACAATTGATTCCCACTTCCGACCGGATGTATGCTTGGATAAGTTCATCATTAGAAATATCTTTTCGTGTAAAAAAAAAACACAATAAATAAAAAGATTTTATAATGAATTTTCTGTTTTTAAGAATAAAAATAAAACATCAATTATATGGGATCATAGAGGTTTCATATTAATTTTAAATTCTTCATAACATGACATTAATCCTCTGGCCAGGTTAACTACAATTGAACTTTAGAGGTTAAATCACACTATCGTTACTGTAGTTATAAGTTTCTGTTTAGTGAGTATTTATCTTGATTGATGTTATTCCTGCGTCGTCAGTCAATTTAATTGATACATTTCATTGATGTGTTTATGAGTTAAACTGAAATAATAATGAAGTTTATTAGATTTTTAAATTTCACATGCGCGTTATATATGAAGTTAAAGTTGGGGAGAGATTGATCAAATGACCTTGGGTTATTTCTTTTGGATTTTGAATTTCGGTTATGGCACAAGTAGGTTAGCAGTTTTATGCTCCTTGTGCTGGTGGTAGCAACTATTTCTTAATATCGCTTTCTGTCAAAACCGCCTAAGTCTGTTTTGAAAAATAGCTTTGAAACACACAAAAAACCGGTTTAAAATGTAGTAAAATGGAATTTTTGGATCCTAAAAGGCTTTAAAACTGGTGTATAGAACCAACAGGAACCAAAAGACATTATTATTTGACTTTGTGATTTTTTTGGTCATAAAATGGCGTTCTAAGACTAACGAGGCTTATATTAAATATGACAGAATTTCGTAAGCAGTCTTCAATTTCTTTTGAAAACATACCATCAGTTTCTTTTTGAATATATCATTAGGCGCTGAACTTTTCAAAAGGTCTGTTTGTTTTGCTCATCTCTGAATTCCAACATGTTTGTAACTGGTTTTATATAAAACTTGTATTTTAAGAATGTCTGAAGTTACAAAAAATTGTATGGAATAACTTGAGTTTTGAGTTTGGTACGAAGAAGCTATTAGTTAAAAAGTGGAATATCACCAGTGCTCCCGTTTCCTATCATTTTGGAATTTAAGATTTTGTCTATGACTTAATTGGATCGGGAAAGTGGATTGTTGGAATAGAATATGAAAGATTTTATTTATTTATTCAAGTCGAAGTACTTCAACACCAATTGCATTGTTTGGAAAAGCGTAAAAACGTTGAGAAAATTATAGATTGCATTTTTTTCTACTACGGAGCAATAAAAAGCTCAGCCTATTTTTTGGTACCTACCACTATATGCAAATTGTACATTCCTTACATCACCTTACTTAGTTTTATATTAATCGTCCCAGCTCAGCCTGTAGACATTTAAAAACAGCCGAAAAGTAAAACATCAGGCTTTTAAATATTTTCTTTTGGGTAAAGTCAGGTCTTATGCATGCATTGATACGGCTGATACCGCGAAAGCTACGCTACTGCATTCTATACTAAAGCTGTCTTTGAATTTGTTGGAATGTTTAGTGAATGTGTACCTAAATTGTAAACTGATTTAGAACTTATTTCACCTAAGAAAAGAGGACAGTGTCAAAATTAATTTATAAAACTACACTGCAAAATATATTAAACGATAATTTTTGTGCAATATTTAAACGCTCCTTTATTACTTGTTCGTACTTCTCATTTAATCTTACCTTATCTAATTACAGTGTACACAAATATACAAAATCTTTGTTTTGATAAATAGTCCAGTCGATTTGTGCTCAAAAAGGCTCTTAGAGAGCAAATTATGGGGTAGTTTTGATTTTGCTCATGTTTGCTTATGTTTTCGGAGGGTGCTAAATCCGAATCAGAGGTTTGCGTCTAATATTTCGTGACGCAACCTGCAAAAAATGATGCAAAAATGCATGTTCTGGGAGTTTTTCACCTAATGTTGGGTGTATGCGAAGTTTCTTTTGCATTTAAGGAATCTAGATTTAAAGAAACTATGATTAAAAAAATACCTCCTAAGAACGAATCAAAGAAAAAGAAGAGAAGTTGATTCTTATACTAAGTGGGCAAAAACTCTCCAAGTGGAGATCTTTCTCACTAAAAAGTGCAATAAATTCCCTCTCTAGGTGAGAATAAATTGAACTCTGAAAAGTGGAACAGATTCCCACTTATGATGGAATAAACTCCTGTGTGGAGCGGATGCCCGTGAAATTGTTTCCCTGCACCGCTTGCACTATAGCTCAAAAAAATCTAGTTTCTATTATTTTTGATAGATATTTGATAATTTGGACCGCCAACTTATAAACAAGCTTGACAGTGTCACATTTTCCCACCGCTGCACAATAGACTAACACTTTCACCACATTCAAAATATAATTTTATCACACTGTTACTCTGTAGCTCTTAAAACAGATTTAATTGAAAATGTCCCACTGTCGAAGTTAAAATCGAAGATATCCGACATACACTTCAAAAAAGTTAACAGAAAATAGTAAAACAGCAACACATAAAATGTCACGCTATATCTTTCTTTAAACCAAAAAATCCATTTTAATCATGCTCTTTAGATAATTTTTTTTGTGTAAACAGTTTCTGAAAAATTGATTTTTTTTAATTCAATATTTAAAAGGGAAATTTAAATTATAAGTATTTGTTAAATTAATTTTAAATCAAATATTTAAAATAAATTTTTGTTGTAATGGAAGGCTTCAAATATTTTAAAAGCCATTTAGCCTTAAAATGAAGTTTTTTTTAATGACCGTGTAAGCTAAAAGCTCATTTTTGTCCCATTAAATTTTGAAACCCTTTTTTGTTCAGCCATTCCAGTCAGCAACAAGTGATATTTTGCTGTCAGAATAATTTTTCCCTCATTCATAATGCTTTTTCACTTTTTCTCATATATTTTGCATGAGCGAGTGAAACAACAACTTTTTTTCTGTCCAGAGATGTGAGACAAACTCAATTTAATTAAAATATCCCTTTTCCACATTGGTGAAAGTGAAAATTTTTAAATGTTTGATAAAATTTAGAAGGAGTTTAGGAAAAGGCAATAATGTCTAATTTCATAAACAAACACTAAAATTGCTTCTATTTAAACTCCTTCTAGGTTTTATCAGACATTTAAAATTTTTCAGTTTCACCAATGTAGAAAAGGGATATTTTATTTAATTAAACTGAATTTGCCTTACATCCCTGAATACAAAAGAAGAGGTTATTTCACTTGCACATGCGAAGTGTATGACAAATAGTGAAAAAGCATTATGGATGAGGGGACAATTATTCTGACAGCAAGATATTAGCTGTTGCCGACTAGAATGGCTGAACAAAACAGACTTTTAAAATTGAATGAGAAAAAAAATGAGCTTTTAGTGTACAAGGGCATTTAAAATCTTCTTAAATTCAAAAGCATTTGGTGAAACCAAAAAACATCATTTAAAGGTTAAATGGTTTTTAAATTAAATTGGGCATACGTGTTTATTTATAAAATTGGCCATTAGACTTCTTAATGAATAGGAGTTTTTAATATTGAAATATGGTAGGTTAGGAACCTATTTTCCTTTATTTTAAAAGGATTAGCAGAACTTGTTTTTTTTGTTCGGTACGGTTGATCTTCAGAATTTTATTCTGGATATTGGATGAGGGGGCTGTTTAACTTCTCAAACAACTCCTCACCCAAAAGGCTTCCGCACCTGTTGGCTATTACTTTCATAATTGTTTTATTTCTGCGAAAATGTACCATAAATGCTATCAGCTTTTTTTAAATTTTTAATACTTTCCCTATTTGAAAAACGATACTTTCTACGTCCAAACAGGAGTCTTACATATGTGTAAGATATATGTGTTTTACATTTGTGTTTGTTTTTTTTTTTTAAGTTGAAAGTACTATAGCCTTTCATAAATTATTGGAAATTGCACAAATGTTATATGAACAAAGCATCAAATAAGGAATTGCATTATTGTCTTTTTCAGTATTTTGAAAATGAATATCTCGTGAATCCCATGGCTTAACGGCCATATATATATATGACGCATTCATGGCAAATGCAAAAACAATTATTATTTAAGGTTTTCTCATTTATCTACGTGATTTTTATAAGAGATTGGAGACTGAAGAGCATATACTTATGTTTATTTATGTTTTTACTTCGCAAGTACCAACACATTATAAAAAATTACTTACAATCTTCGAAGCTCAAGGACTACAATTTTTCAATATGAAATCAAAAAATATGTTAATCCTTGAAAAGAATGATTTTTAATTCAGATTAAACTGATTTCTTGCTAACCTAAAAAAAAAACATCCACTTGGGCACTGCATTAATTTATTGCATAATCTTCCTCACGCTACATACCATTAGCCTTCATTCTGATAATTCAGTATGATTTGGTCCTCTCTCGTTCTGGAATTAAAGTAAATTCATGTGAAAGTAAATTGCATCAATTACATACTACATTTTTCAAAAAAAATAAACAACAATAATACGTGATGACAATATCATTATTTGCCAACAATAACGTCACGTACTCAATAAAACCCATTAAAGTCGAATATGTGTCAAGTTCAACTCTCAATCATCCACAACGCTACCTCCAGACATCATCTTTGCATTCACATCTGAGTGGGTATATCCATATCCTTTTTGATGGGATATCAAGATTAAAAAAAATATGGGTCTCCTTCAACCACAATTCTTCGGAACACGGACTTGAATCTGTGATATCAGAACATGTGCCATTCGTGTTATGCAAGATCCGACGATACACCAGTACTTCTCTGTAAACGGAAACTGTCTCACATTCTACATACCCGGCTACCAGTCATGACGTAGACTTGTATAAATTTTAAACGATTTATTTATCTTACCGTCATTAAGAGTCTGAGTTATGTGCGAGTTGCATGGCATGCGGTCGGTGAGTCTGTCTGATCGAAAGTGAAATAAAACCTGATGCTGGAAGACGACGACAAAACGTGCCTTAAGCGACCGAGTTCCAAAAAAAGAGATCATCACAAAGATTTTATAAGTTCAGTGCCTCTTAAGGTCAAGCACTGCTTGTTTCCGTCTTTGCTATATACTCGTATGTTTGTATATTCGGTTCAATGTTTACATGAATCTCATTTTGTCCGGCGTGGTGGAGATTGTTTTTCATTAACTTTTGGCCGATTAGTTGTCTATATAGGTGTGTGATGCTGCGCTGGTAACTAAAGTACGACCATGGTGTCGTCGTCATGCTAACTCGAAGTACTCCAACAGCAAATAAACTATAGAAGATCGACAAGATCAGTTTGGTAACCTTGTTCTTTTTTTCCAGTGCCGTCAGAATGTGTTATGTCAGTAAAAATTTGGAGTTAACTGCAAATTATAACCAATACAAAATCGGAAATGCAAATTAATTTTTAAAAAATATTCTGATTTAGTTGGAAAAGAATGTATATTAAGATATAAAATAAATTTAAATAAAACCTTTGTAACTTATGCGTGAACTTCATCAGTCTAATGGCTTGTTTCACACTCGTAGTTTAAGCTTAATTTAATGTAGGTATAAACTTAGAGTTTAGTTTGAATTTAAGCTTTTTTGAAACAGTGGTGTTAATTTAATCTCATCAAAACTGAACGAAATTTAATAAGATTTCATGAACTAAATTTCGGCAGACCTTAACGGTAACGAGTTTAAAAAGAGAGAGGTAAGTCATGTTAGTATTTGCAAATTAATATCAATGGAACCGTCCGATGTCAAATATTAAGTTTTGGCATTTTTTTTAAAATGGATTTTTCCAATTAATTTGAAAGAAGAAAAACTGGTCATCCAATTCTTCAGAATTATACCATCCTGTTTTAATTACAAACGTCTAAATGAACTGTTATGAGATAGACTGTAAAGTGCAGTTTGATATTTTGGCACATTTTGGGCTGATTAGGGTCGGCAGAACCGTTCATCCGAAAATATGGCTCCCGTAAGTGAAATAATTGAAGAAGGTCAAAAATCTATCTATAGCAACAAAATTTGGTACCTTGTTGGCATATTTTGCATTTGGATTTGTATCCAAACCGTGTACGTTTGAGTTGGATACCCATTTTCACCTGGGCAGCCCTCCATTCTCTACGATTCTACACGCTGCTTCTAATCATCTACACCAAGCTTTTTGGCATCCACGATAGCTCGGTCTTTCTCAGAAACTCTGAGACTAAATACCTTTTTCAGACTTCCAGGCTCTAAAAGCGTCTTCCACACTGAAGTCTTGGCAGTGACAAAAGCAGTTACGCAAATATCTTGGCAATACCACGAGCTGAAATCACCCTCTTTATTGATAGCCAAGCAGCAATAAAAGTAATTAAAAATAAGTTTGTAACTTGCTTTCGTATAGAGCGTAGGGTTCTTGGCATGCAGTATAACCCTTGACTCTGCTGGGTTCCTGGTCACAGTGATGTACATGGAAACGAAACGAGAGAGCTGATGAGCTGGCCAAAACGGGATGTCACTTGATTGAAACCGAACCGAATAACAAATTAAAGTACTTACCTGTAGCATCAAACAGGATAATGGTAACAAAATATTAGAAAAAACCACTGACTGATGGAACTCACTTGAAACATGCGGCACAACTAGAATGTTATGGCCAAATTTAAATAAACAGTAGACAGACACAATTGTGCAAATGAACAAGAAACATCTTGGTTTCCTATCCCTTGTCAGCATAATCACCGAACACAACCTACTGAGATACCACAAAAAGAAAATATAGCTCAGTACTGACGACCTTTGCAGGCGATACCCTACGCTTCCTTTACCAATACTCAGTGCTCTGTCATTTAAGAAAGAAATAACTAGGGAACTCTTTAGAACTTTGGCTAATAGCCTTCTGAACTTTATCAACACCTGAAAATGGCTTGACTGCTAACAGAATAAATCGATTTTTTTCATTAAGTGGAATACAACTTCCTAGGGTATCACAACGGATCTAAGTGTGAAGGTAACAAGATTAACCGTGGGCCCTTCTAGCTTAACTAACCGAAGGATCGGTATTCTTTGCTCTCTTGAACATGGGAGCTTGCAGTGGGATTCAAAAACTCTCTTGGCTCGAGCATTATTGATATCCATTCGCTTAATAAGGTCGATCTATTTTTCGATGTGTTTTGATTTTCTAGACTACATCCACATCTTGATGCCGCTTATTGTATCTTCTCCTTCATTCACTTTTCTCACACACACCATCAAATATCAGTCGAAGAATTTTTCTTTCCTTTTTGCTTATCACCCAACACTTGGCGCCATAAAGTAGGACTGGCAGTATAAGGGTTTTGTAGAACACGCATTTCGTCTTTCGTGTGAAGAGTTTCCAACCCATTTGTTGCGCCAAACCGTGAAAGCTTCTACAACGGCCTGTTGGGAGCAGCCAATGATGTCAAAATCATCGGCATACTCTAGATCCTAGAAGTTGGATAGATCTGTTGAAAATAGTGCTTTCTTTGTTAACGCCCGCCTTGCGTGCTATTTGCCGAATGTGAATTGCAACAACAAGACCTGAGCTGAATAATGTGCCTTTCGGCCTGATTACTAAATAACGATACAAATGTATTCCGGTTTTTTTTGTACCAAAAAGAATTTGCAAAAACTACGGTCTCAATGTCCTTTTTTTAAATTTGTATTTTTAAACATTTTAACGGATCGTGTGATTTGAACCCATTTGTCTTTTTTTGGGTTTTCTGAAGACTTATGTGGCAATAAACCTAAATCCAGCGATGTCCTAAAAGTCAACATAACCTCCAATTTAGCCATTTGAATTCGTGCCACCGCCAGTTCGTTAATACTCGTACCTAACATACAGCTTCTTTTATTCCATTTCAACATACATAAATCCGGTCTAATTGAAAATTGTTTTAGTTATTAGTCGATTCGAAATTGAAGGGTGGTTTTTTTAGAGGTATAGAATTTTAAGTTGGCAACACTATTTTAACTGGCGGCCATTTTATCAGGTTTGGTTTGGCTTTTTAACATGAATAGACTGACGCTTGAACATCAACGCTTACAAATTGGCCAAATTTATTTTAAAAATCATGGTTCTGTTCGAAATACGCGTAACACTCGAAGTTTTTTAAGCGATAAAGCTCACTTTTGGTTGAATGAATACGTCAATAAACATAACTGCCGTATTTGGAGTGATTATAATCCTCAAGTGCATTATGAGACACCGTAACATCCACAAAAACTGACTGTTTGGTGGGCTTTATGGGTTGATGGAATAATTAGTCCGTACTTCTTTAAAAAAGATACTAGCCAGAACGTTACAGTCAATGATGAACGCTATAGAGCCATGATTATTGACTTAACCATAATGTGTTGGAGCTGTGGTTTCAACAAGTCACACAGCTCGTGCCGCAATTGATTTATTGAAGGGAAGTAAGGAAACGTTTGTTAAATTGGCCTCCAAGATTGTGTGATTTAACGCCGCATGGCTATATTTGTGGAGATATGTGAAGTCGCTGGTCTGCGCCAATAAGCTCGAAGAGAATGACCACTTGATTGACTTTCAGTCATTATGATGTGTGATTCATTTAGAAGCATGTATGCATTGCTTAGCTATGCAAAATAGAAGTATACTAAATCAATCTTTGTACTATATAACACGAATAGCAAAAAGATTTTTTAACTTAACTAGTAGATGCTTCTGATAAATGCAATAAAATTATTTTAAATAAGAATCTGTTTTTGTTTGTTTTTGTAACAAAATTGTGATGTGTAATGAATTTGAAAATTTCAGCACGAACTTTTGTGGTGAGCTGAAAGAAAACATGATGAATAGTAAGTTTTTGTATTGAAGCTTTTGTATAGGTATAATTGAGGAAATTATGCGCAAAAAGTGTCGTTAGAATATAAGGTTTTTTTCCTAATAAATCTTAATGAATCTTTACATAAATAGATATGATTGGAGTGAATGGGTATTTTATCTTTTAATTCTATCTCTATTTGTGGTGTCATTTAATTTACCTTTTCCATCATTTTAAGAAAAAATATGAATTTATAATCAAGCAGAAGAGAAGGTCGTTTGTAATGCAAGAAATAAAGAAAATATGGAATTAATTGAATCTACTAAAGATTGATTAACATGATGCACTAAATTATCGTTCAATTAATTTTATCTATCAAATTGATCTGATCCGGGTAGGATTTATGAGTTTAAAAATATTCCGATAGAATTGCTTAAACCACAAAATTGTGTTATTAAAAGACGAGTAGATCCGTCAATCAGTAAAAATTATTTAATTAACTTCGCTTATTTTTAAATATTGCTTTAAAAAATATTTTAATAAAATAATTAAACTATACATTTGAGCATCATCTTCAATGATATCTGTGCTTACATCACCTGTACTGATCCAATACTGATAAGAGGAAAGCGGCAAGAGTATAGCATTCCATAGAGGTTCTTAGTTAGCATCTTGCTGCCATCTTTAATGGCTGGAGATCTTACTTTTGATCATTTTGTTTTTTTAAATAATTCCACCATTACCTAAATGTTGTGGTTGTTGCGTACTTGAAAGTGTGGGGAGTTTGTGTGACTGAATTGATAAGCTATTGCTAATCAGTTGATGGCCACAGATTATGTGTGTACATATTATGGGAGCAAGTTGTCAGATTGGTAAGTATTTGTTTAGTAACAGGTGCGTAGGTAGGGGGTGTTATGTGAAGGGATTTGTAGAAATTCAGCAGATATTGGTATTAGCTTTGAAAATCAAAAGAATCTCGCTTGATGCCCATCATTGGTATATTGAGTGTGATTGAAACCTATAGAACATTTTTTTTACACGAAAATAAAATTTGGCCCAAGGAGCAAGTAAGAAAATCACTAAGCAAAATGTTTTGCTTTTAAGCGAAAAGAACAATAAAAATCGGTTCTTAATGGCATACACGAGAAAGGGGGGGAGTTTAGAGTAGGCAAGTTTCAGTAGCTTTTAAAATTGAACCTCTGTTAATAATAAACCATCACTGGTTTTTTTTTTTATTTTGTTTCGTTTTGTTTGTTTAGTATTTACCTAATAAATAATCATCTAATTGCAAAATGCTTTACACACATAGAGCCTTCTGTATCTTGGGCGCTCCTTTATCTCGGGGGCCTCGTATTATTGATACGGCTAATATATATATATCTGAGCTACTGGTTTGTGCGTTTTTTTGCTTGCTTTTTTTCGTTCATAATATCTCAAGAACGAATGAAAATATCGACTTCGGATGAGTTTTTTTTGAAGTAAGGAGTTGCAGTACATGTAAAAAACACTTTTAAATAAGTCAATTAACGTTTTGTTTACTTACTCTTTAGCCTCGAATAAAACAGCTGATAATTGTTGAAAAAAGTTTTTTGGGACGAAAATCTTAAAACAACAATGATATTATGGCATCGTAGTAGTATTATTCTATACATAAGTTTATAGTGAATATTTGAATAAATATAAAATAATTAAAATTTTTAAAATAGAAGGTAGTTTTTTTTTTTTAATGTAAAAAAGAACACAAAATTTACAAAAAATTGTCCATACTTTTTGTTTTAAATTTCTTGAGAACACATAATGATATTTGCTTTGGGTTGATTTATTCTAAGCACTAATTCATAATTGATATTTGATAGGTTTTGTAAAATAATTCAATAAACAGTATTTTCTTAAAGCGAAAGAACTGTAAAAACTTTACCAAAAATAGTTTGACAAATTTGTTCCCAAATACTCATTTATTAAATTATGTTTTGGTCTCTGTCTTAAGTCTTCACTTGATTGCATATTGAACACCTGAAAACGTTTTCGAATATCTTGCATTGGCGATTTTTCAAGTAATTATATAACCTCGTTTTGTACTTTCTGAGTATAAAAGTCCGAAACTCCGCCATCTTACGTCTAATTTTCCTTTTTTAAAATAATGAAAAACATCATACCTTTTTAGCCACGTATCAGATGTCTTACCTAAAAATAAAAGCTATTTTAGAATCGTTCAGCCTTATCATGAATTCCATAGTAATCGAAAAAATGTTACGAGTTCCGAAAAAGCCTTTAACAGAATCCATCGTAGTGAAAAATCTCATACAAATTGTCATTGCGAATGGATTTAGTGATAGTTTTTTCAGGATTCGTTATAGTTCCCGATTACGATGGAATTCATGTTAAGGTTGATAACTTTTCTTTTATCCTTCGCTACATATTTACACATTCACCAAAAAATTCATAAAATTAAAAAAACTGACTTAACTCACTCGATTTCTGGACAATTTGAATAAATGAAAGACTATTTCGAGGCAGAATTCTACATTTTCATATTTATAAAAAAAGCATCTAAGTAAGATACAAGTTGGAAAAATATTAAAAAAAATAAACAGCAAATATTGCCGACTTATTCTTTCAAATTTGTCATTATTCCAAATCATAATTAAAAAGATCTAATTTCCTTTCTTCAGACAAAAAATGAAAATCAAAAATCAAATGATAAACAATAAAGTTAATAGTGATTTTTCGCGTGAAACTATTAAAAAGTGGTTTTTGGAGGTATTTTTTTATACAATTTTACTTAGTTTCACAAAACCTACAAAATGATGAAGGTCTAGCACAAAGTATATTAATTTTTTTTTTCGTCGCACAGAGTAATACTTGAATACCTCATATAAAACGGCTTCTTTTATATTTTGAATTTATCATTTTCGGCTGAACGGATATAATTTAATTTGTATACAAATCAAAAATGAGTTTTTTGCAAATTAAAAAGTTTCAAAATTTTTTGTAAAATAAGAATGTAGTATTAATCCCACTCTTGCTTACTTGGGAGGGGGCGCAATGAAAAACACCTTTTCATCACAGATATTTTTATCATCTTGGTTCTCATCTCATCAGATTCAACGTTGAAAACGATAAACACCAATATATATTTTAGATCATATGATATCTTAAAATCCAAAACACTTAAATTATAGAGCAAGTGCGTGCGATTCAGTCGTGCATTTAATTTTCAATGTTATGCTGTGTAATGTTTTAAGTGCTTTCTGTTACTTAGCACTTTAAAATAGACTTAGCTATGTGGGAAAGAATTTTTAACAATAAATTTTATTGAACCATAGCTAAGCACACATTTCATTGATTTTCTTTTACAATAGAGAATATTTGAATAAGACTGGGTAGACAGTTTAAAGAAAAAAATCTGCGGAACGGGATTTCTTACGCCGTAGATGCTAATTCAATTTGCAAAAGCAACCAATAAAATGTTGTTACTGACGGCCAAATCAATATTTGCTTTTTCATTATGATCTATGTTCATGGTAATATCTTTATTCTTATTAATTTCTTAGCTTCCTCCCAATTTAGTGTTCACACTTCTTCAAAGAAATTATGTTTCTGGCTAATTCTGAAAAAGGAGTAAATATAAGAATTATTTCATATTTCTGAAAACCACAACAACAATAGGACATTGCAGTCTATAAAATATATCAATGAAATTCGGTTCAGAGCAGATCCCGGGTTGCTAAACAAAAGTTTCTGGTTGCTTTCCTTTTTGCTTTAAGCTCAGACAGACTAAGATCTTTGAATTGCCTTTCTATTTCATTCAGAGCAAAGGAACTTCATTTTCGTAGTTTTCATTTTTTCAACCATGTTGCGTTTGGCATTCAATATCAAAAACTTGGATTATTATAAATATCTCAGAAAAAAATTGGATCTAGTGGAACTGAAGCAAGTTCTTCCTTTTATTAGGGGACAAAGTTACTGTTTAAGCTTTTTTTAATTATAAGGGCAAGTTTGCATATATATAATAAGTGTATCGGTCACTGCAGTCTTCGCAGTAATACTTTACCTCTTCCTGAAACATAAGGCAGCAACAGACTCTCTCTATCTATTCCAGTTGCCGCCATGGTGCTTAAGCTGGCCAACTTTCTAATATTAATGGATCAAGCTTCGTTCTCGCCATACACCCTGAGGATTCTACAAGAATGAATCCGCTCACTATGAGTTGATACAATACTGCGTAGTTAGTTAAATTGTGTGACCTTTTCAATTGCTTCCCGCTGCCTTAGAATAGTTTGTTTTGTGTTTTGCGACCGGTCTGCAGAATTTTTTTCAATGTCCAAATAACTAGGTTTTTTGAAGAGGGATTCCATTGGACGTCATTTTTTACGTTCATACCAACCGTAGTAGTCAGTACATCACCCACTGCCAGTAAAAAAGAATTGGTGACAATACATCTCCCTGTCTTATTTCCTTGACCTTTTGGAATTAATCGGAAAGCTGTCCACGTTGCGTTGCTGTATCACTCCTTAATTATATAGCAACTATTTATTTTAGCCGCATTTAGACCTTCGGAGTTATCGTCCGTGTACGTTGTTCATTTTTACACGTACGCCGAACAACGAAGGTGTAACTGATAACACCTAACAAAAACAACCAAGAAATTCAAATCATTAAATCATGCTTGTACAGCAGATAATTGCAATTTTGTATTACATCAAATTTATCATTGATGTATATTGTAAAAAGTAAAGGACCGAGATAACTTCCTTGTGGAACAGCTGAAGTAGATTTATACTTATTGAATCTTTACTTTCGATTAGAACACGTTGAATTCTATTCTTCAAATATGAAGAATGAATGAAAATGAAAGCCAAAACATTCAAGTCTTTTTCAATAAAATATTGTGATCAACTGAATCAAACGGTTTACTTAAGTCCATGTAGACTGCATCAACTTGATGTTTATCCTTCAATGCATTTGAGACATATGACAAAAACTCCGCCAAATTAGTTACAGTAGACCGCCCAGATACGAAACCAGCCAGACAGGAATGCAAGAAGACTTTCTCTTGGAATTAATGACCGACCAAAATGATCTACTATTGTTTTAGTATTACTTTCAATATTCATAATGTAATTTCTGTATAGGAATTTTCTTTAAGCGACAAAATTTTTCCTTTGACTACTAAAAACATCATAGGCCAATTGATAGCCCGTAATTTTGAACTTAGAAAATGCTTCACTTGTAAAAGCCTTTCATTTTACCAGGAACAAATTGACTAAAACCCGTGAATACAATTTCAACGTTTCGATATTCCAATCTTTACCACTGAAGTAATTTCCAAGTTTAATAAAGTAAGTTATAGAAGACTTTAAACTAAAGGGTGGTTAAATTCTAAGGGCTGATGTTGATTTTAAATAAAATAAAAATTATTTACTGTCATTTCTTTTTATTATGATAACATTGGTATAGTTTAATTATGCATGGAACAAAACACTGGCCAAATGGCCGCCGCGACCTCGGCGGCACACCTCTCCATCCGATGGTCCAAATTTTCGATGACGCTGAGGCATAATTAATGTTCTATTGCCGTTAATGTGCCAAATTATCTCATCCTTAAGCTCGTACACTTTTTCTTTCAAAAAACCCCAAAGAAAGATGCACAACGGTGTCAAATCATATGATCTTGGCGGTCGCGCAAAAGAGGCATTGTTTCGTTAGCTGTGTGGCAAGTGGCACCATCCTATTGAAACCACATATCGTCCACATCCATGTCTTCCAATTCGGGCCATAAAAAGTTCGTTATCATCTCACGATAGCGAACACCATTCACGGTAACTGTTTGACCGGCCTCATTTTGGAAAAAATACGGCCCGATGATGCCGCCAGCCCATAAGCCGCACCAAACAGTCACTCTGGTTTTTCGAAAATCACTCTTGGATTATCATTCGCCCAAGTGCGGTAATTCTGTTAATTGACGAATCCACTGAGGTGAAAGTGTGCCTCATCACTGAAGATGATTTTTTCGAAAATTGATCATCCACTCTTGTCATTTCTTGCAACCATTCAGACCATTGACGACACTTGAAATGGTCAAAAGGCTTTAGTTCTTGAGTCATCTTATAAGCGTGTAAATGCAAGTCTTTATGCACAATGTTCATCAACGATGAGCATGAGAGGTGCAATTGTTGGGCTAGACGACGAGTTGAGCTGGACGGCTCTTCAGCCACACTATCACTAATAGCAGTTTTATTTTCTGCAGTACGAGCTGTACCAGCATGCACTGGTGTTTTCACATCTCCTACAGACTCGGTTTGCTGAAATTTTTGCACGATTTTTCCGATTGTACGCACATTTGGACGATTAAATTGACCAAAAAAATCACGAAGTGCACGATATGCATTTTGATTTGAACGCCCAATTTTATCATAAGCCTGAATAACTGAATGAAATGCAGAAAAAAACTTTGTTTATGCGTGGTTCACATTCAACATTGGCCCTTAAAATTTAGCCACCCTTAATAAACTATCTCCTTAGGGATATCTCTCATGATAAGTAATCGCCAGATTAATTAGCGAGTACCTAGTTGAATGCCTAGTGGCTAGCTTAACTGTGTTAAATAACCGTAATCTACGTAAGTGACGTTTTAGATTACGATATTGGCTCTTAAAACCCAATTTCGTTGTGTACAAAAATATTATTATCTTTGCCTCCCGTATTGAGTACTTAAGTACCACTTAATCCCACTTCGAAACTGTGCCTCTAAGTCTGTTCAATAAACTATAATGGAGAAATTATTTCTTATTATTTTTCCAATACCAAAACGTACCCAATCCATCGTCGATTTATCAAAGTTTTCTGTTTCTGTCGGTTCGTTCTTGTTGATTCTCATATTTTCATATGAGGGACCATTGTAATAATATTTGGTTTAAGAAACTGATTTTGTTGAGCTTTGTAAACCACCAATAATCACCAATACATATATCATTTAAAATTTGTTTTCACTCTCGTTGATTGTTATAATTTTAATTAAGAAACTAAATATTTAAATATAAACCTACTTCAACAGAAGGCGGCTTACTTTGATCATTCCAAATAATTCACATTTAAGTACATAGTTACTGTAAAACAAAATGTGCTATTTTTTTGTTGTTTGAAGAATATTTGTTTAACTACCTAGACTTACTTGGCTTAATTTGTAGCATTTCCAAATGCGCATGTGCACACTTAAGGGCTCAATAAACTTTCCTATAGTTAAACCCAACAAAGTATACCAAACTTTAGACTTAGATCCTACAGTTCTGAAATATTAAAATCGCACGAGTGGCATGGAAAACACTCTTTTCCTATTGATTTATCAATTAAAAATATACCTACTTGATGATTATTGAATATATGACAGCTTACACAAAATAAATCAATGAGTAGACAGTTAATTTGATTTTTAAATTCATGATAAAATGCACCTAATGGGCGTTGGGAATTTCAAATACGAACTATAATAACAATTTAATGAGTTCTACAATGGAGTGATTATTTATTAAGCGATGAAGATAGATTAAATGTGAACCAGAGTAATTAGAAACAATTGCAAACAATTGAAACCATGTATTCTAATTACAGGTATTGTTTTATTGAAGATTACGCTACATTAGTTGTGATATGACAAGTAGTCCCAATTAAAATCGAATTAGATCGTACAAGCTCAGTAAATAAATATTTGTACGTTATGTACGCACTTAATAAATAACTTGTTTTTTTTTTTGTTTTTTTTAAGGAATACTAAAATGCGCTGCAATTGGCTTGGGTCTGCTGACAACATCTATTCTGGTTATAGTTTTAAATCCAGTTCAAATGGTTGCCGATCACGTATGCAAGGAAATTTTAAAGTCTACCCATCCATTCCAATTAATAATTCCTCCTTTCCAGAAACTAACAATGTACGAAGGGTCGTTTTTGTATAAGTTATGGCAGAAGCCACCACTGGATGTGTTCATTAAAGTGTTTATGTTTAATGTGACAAACTATGAGCGTTTTGTCCAAGGACTCGATACGAAGCTGAAACTCGAGGAAGTCGGTCCATATGTTTACCAGGAGTTCCTGGAGCATCACAATGCCACATTCAATGCCAACGACACACTCTCCTACAACCCTTTGCGAAAAGTAAAATTCATTCCGGAGCAGTCAATTGGAGATCCCAAAACCGACATGATAGTCTCCCCTAACATCCCGTACATGGGGATTACTGCGGCAGCATCGAGTATTTCGATTTTCATGGCATTTGCTGTGCGGACACTGGTGCGGCAATTCGATGCGAAAGTCATGCTTAAGGTCAGTGTGCATGAGTATTTGTGGGGCTATGACGATCCAATGGTGAACATTGCCTCCAAGTTGCTGCCAAGTGTGATAAATTTTCAAAAGTTTGGCCTTCTGGACCGGGTAAGTGGGCCTAATGGCCATCTGCGGCTAACCGACACGACAGACAACACAGCCAAAAAGGTTCTTCTTTCTAATTGTGTACACATTAAAAATATTCCCGACAGATGTTTGATGAGGGCAGTAATTTGGTGACAATTAATCTACCCCAAAAGCCAGGTAACAAGGTAGGCCAGAAGGATGTTAAAGATGTTACGGCGGCGACGGCAGTGGTTGATAACGCAGACAAATATGAGTTCGATAACTTTCAGCCATCGACAAGGGACTTTTCAATAGACAACTGGAACGGATTGAAGGGATTGAAGCACTGGGGCTACGAGGAGGGTTCGTCGTGAGTATTGTTGTTATTTTCTAATAAAAAAAAAACATTCGAAATATTTTGCAGAAATACTGCGTGTAACACATTACAGGGATCATTTGATGGGACTCTGTTTCCAAAAAATATGTCCCAAGGAGATACGTTCCGGGTATATCGAAAGGCGTTCTGTCGGACATTACCGGTAATTTATTCACATCCTGGTAAGCAAAGATAGATATTTTATTCGAGGAAGTTTTTTTTTCAAATTATTGTTTGTCGTTTGTTTCATATTAATATTCAGATTTGTTTTTCCTTTATTTGACTATAATTTATTTATTATATGATTAAATAGTTAAAAAAAGAAATGATACTTTAGAGAATTTGTTCAATTTATTTTTGTATAATTTGAATTCAATTCACTAATCCAAACTATTTGCTAGTTTTTTGCTCTTCTTTTAAATTAAAGTTACAATTTTTCTGAAAAGAAAGGTATTGATTTCCATTTTTTTAAATCGCAGATATATTGTACAGCCTATTGTACAGATTAATTTCATAATTTAGTTTTGAGCCCTCTATGCTAAATATAAGATTCGATTTTTAAGGATCTATAAGTTCCTTTGGAAGCTACGTGATGTTTAGTTGATGATAGTTATTCGTTTTTTTTCTTTTCTTTAAATTTGGTAATTTTTTTTTATTCAGAATATAAAAATTTTATTTTGAATGTTTTTTATGACGCGTAGTTTTCAATCTGGCAATACTTTTTTTTTTAAATTGGTCTTTTTGAAAACTGTCACTTTGTTTATGTTCATTTAGGGCTTTATTTATGGTTTGCCATTTCATAATGAATAAATTTACTCCTGAGCAACGTTTGTAAATCGTTCAAATTTATTACCAAAATAATGGTTCGGTTATAGCACGATGCATTGCAAAACAATCAATTTATTGAATGAAACTTTTGTTGAGAGCATTATCTCGCAGATGAGCCCGAGACAATTGACGCCTTGGAAGAGAATATTCGGTGCGTTATTGCTGACAATCGCCCCCAATTTTTGCAAAAAGTTGTCGAAAATTGGGGCTCTCGTGGCGGGCTCGTTTTTTGAACTTACTGCTTCTTTGAAAAGTCTAGTTATCTGCGGATTTAATCCAGTTTATTTTGTATGAATGGGTTTAGGAACAGGCTTGCCAGATTGTGCCATTTATCGGAAATTGGGATATCTTGTTCCGAAATTGCCGACAACTTTCCATAGGTTAGCCGAATCATAATTGGCCCTCATTTAATCTTGGGCGATTTTTGTTGCCCTATAAATAAATCATAAATAAAACAATTTCCTCCCACTACGCTTTAATCATTCCACAAAAAGGCACCACTTTTTATTCAATGGATAGTGTCCTCTATAACAAAATGATTGTTTGCGTCCAACTTTTTTCAATGAGAGTGAAAATGAAATGAAAATTCGAAAAAATTCAGGCGCAAAGAATCGTCGTGTAATAGGTACCCAATATATTCATTGGTTTTGACATTTCAAATCAACCGCAACAAACTTCATTTTAAAATTATTCAGTTTCTCTATTGTTTCTAGAATTTCCATTCAAATTATTCTTTCTTTTAACAGAACCAAATGCATTTTATTTTCAGTTGTTTTTTAAAACAAAAATAAATTGTGATTGAAGATATAAGAACATTCGTTTTTATTGTTATTGGGCTAGTATTTGGGCTACTATTAGGGCTACTTTTTCGGCTCCGACTTTAGGCTACAAAATTTTCTAAATTGGGCTATAGAACTTGTTCAAGACATGGCAGCTCGTTGAAGTTGATGACTTAATATCTAAAACAGTCATGCAATCAGGCAAACCATCTCTCTGTGGATGAATAAATCGATCCTTTGAAGCCCTCATAACTTTGTTGCAAGCAGATAAATTGAAATGAGTCTTATCATTGTGTTAAAATCAAATGTGTTTGTTCTTTTGTGGGAGAAAGTCTTATAGCTATAGAGTGAATTGTCCAATTGAGGAACCGAAATTTATTTCAGTTGAAGGATTCCTTTTCCTAATTCTGTTTTTATTTTTTTATTTTGAAGCAACATTAATGCCATTTTGTATGGAATTTTACATCATTAAAGCGGCCGCCTCGACTTTGCAGTGCAGTGCTTCAAGAGTTCAATTATTGATGACTTGGTCCAATATCGTCCCTCTTCTCCCAAACTGACGTATCTGCTTTTTTTAATATCTTACAGCAGAGCAGTTTTAGTTTTGTGTACATCTTCCATAGACGTTACTTCTGAGTTTTACGACGGTTTTGGTGTATATTTTTTTTTCTGAAATGGAAATAATTTTTTAAAGTTTTAAATTATATAAGATTCCGTGTAAACACCATACTAAAAACAGTTCAAATTAATTGATTAACCAGATACGTCACTTCGTGAGAAATTTAAGTAAGAAATTTAATTGTTGTGACAGTGTACATAGGAACACTGTTTTTAAAAAAATCTTTTAAGTAAGAAATTTTAGGCAGTAGCTATACACAGACACAATTGTTTTGGAAAAAGTTCGCCCATAAGCCCTGAACTTACAGTTTTTGTTGAACAGAATAAAGTAAACAAGAAGAACCGAAGGCCTTTTAAATTTATTTTACTGATGGGTGATTAGCAACAATAGGCTTACATCTTAACATAAACTTAAGGCATACTACCGATAGATGGACCTTATGCCTGAAACCACTGTATTTGTGCCATCATTAACAATATATGTAATTGAAAACTGCTACACATATAATTCAGTTATGTCTGTTCGTAAGAAACTTTTTAACTAAAATTTTAGTTATGCCAACTGTCAACGCATTTTGCCATGTTCCATACATTTTTTTAGGGAAGCTATTGATGTAGAAATATGCAATGAAGTTTACCTAGCACGTATATGCCCAAATCTCAAAAACGACAATTTGCGAGTTACGTCACTTCGTGAGAAGAGGGACGATGTGTGTAGATTTATTCAGGCAATGACAGTGGTTTTGCTTGTTAGTGTAGGCATAAGGCTTGACATAGCCTCAGAGAAAACAATTGAGTGATGTCAAGACGCGTGATTGCGGCGGCCAATTGACGAACGCTTGCCATGAGGTAATCCAGCTGGGTCTCGATTCTCGATCTCTATGGTCATCCTGTTTCCAGTATTGCGTTAGAACAATTTTGTAGTAATGGAAGCCTATTCCAAATTCAACCAAGCATGAATTTTGATAATAATTTTTTAATAATTTTTGCACGTTCAGAAAAAGTATAAAAGTATAAGTATATATGATGAAATGGGTGACCTTACTGAATACTTTGATAACTGTTTGTCATTTGTAAATTTGACAACTACTAAAATATAACAATTAAAAAAAAACTAAAATTGCTATCTTCTTTTAAGCAAAAGAAAAAGACAGTTTTTCTCCACTTTCTTTTCTTAACTCCACTCCTTGGAAATAGATTTATTTTAAATTCCTTATAACCCCCTTCATCATTTTTTTCAGTCGTCAAACTGCTATTAACAATGTTTTATTATAAATGTGTAATTAGTCTGCACTATTATCAAAAATGGTTTTTAGCAAAGCAGGAAAGACGGGTTATGTTCATGTGTATGTTTGATTATATGTTCTAATAATTAAAAAAAAACGTGCGTATGTTTTATATGACTGCAGTAGCAAATTTTTCGTACTCAAAAACAGGCAAACTGTATATGTAAATGCTCCCAGATGAACGTTTGAACAGTTAAGGACGTTCGTTGTTTTATCTAAATTTGTATTTTTTTAAATTGAAAAATGTTCATTATAAATATGAATTTCATTTTTTAAATTTAAAAAAAATCATCCATTTAAGATACAAAATCCTTTATTGTGTAAACAAATTGGGATTTAATTATCTTCAATTTTGTACATTAAAAAAACATGATTTTTGTCTGCCAACTTCAAACTTGTTTAGAGGAAACTTTAGTAATCAAAAAATAAATGTAACTGCAAAATCGGGATTGCGCAGTAACGAAAAATTTGATTTAATACAAACATAAATTTGTATTCGTATTATTTAAAATTTTCACCGCTAATTTCAGAATTTTTTAAGTAGAAATTTAGGTTATGACAAAAACATTAAAATTGTAAATTTGATTCCACCAAAAGCATCCACTAGAATAAGGGACGTCAGTTAAGCCATCTATTAAAATTATAAATTATGACTGAACCCAATCGATCAGTTGTAAATATATATTAAAATTCTGTTTGTTATTTTGTATAAGACTTTGTTTTGCCATTAAAAAGTGAGCTTGGCTGTTATTCTTTAATAAATGGGGCGCCAAATCTTATTGGCCTGGAGAACTTAATCTTTAAATACGCCACTGAGAAGAGGGACGATATTCTAATAATTACTTACGCGAGTATACACCAAATGAAAACTATCCTCTAAAATATGCATTTTTTTCAACGGTTTACTTCAATTAATCTTATCACTTAAAAGTATCCAATCAATTTTGCAGGATCTCTTGATGGTGTCGATGCATATTTCTTCAAATTGGCTGAATATGCCTTTGATACAAATGCTTCAGATTCACAAACAGCTTGTTTTTGTAAAGACAGAATGTGTCTCAAAAAAGGATTAGGAAAGATAACACCTTGTTACTACAGTAAGTCATTATTCTTTTTTTTTCTTATTAGGTACGTTACGTACTCGTACATAGATTTAATTTAAAAAAACAATCAGTAAAAATTAAAATCATTGAAATTTAAGATATTCCAAGTGCCATTTCTTTTCCACACTTTTATAATGCGGATCCTAGTTTATTGAAAAACTTAGAAGGTTTAAATCCAGACATCAAAAAACATGGCACTGAAATTGTAATTCAACCTGTAAGTACAATCATACATTTTTTTTAAATAAATTCATAAATGCATTACAAGTTTTATTTATAATTTTTGTTTATATTGCAGGAATAAAATTAAAATCACAAGAATTTTAAAATCAATTCTTTAAAGTTCATTTATTCAATATTATTAAATATTTCTCATTTTCTATTTCTAATGTTTTAAGAGAATTGCATTTTTGAAACCTTAAATTAACTTCGTTTTTATTTGTGTTCATCATAATTATTCTTTGTATGTTTCAGCAACTCGGTGTCCCGATGAGAGTATACACACGATTTCAAATAAACTTACTGGTGGATGACGTTAGTTTTAATTCAGAGATCAGTGCATTCAAAAATATGGTGCTGCCAATATTTTGGTTAGAAATTGTAAGTTAAATTTAAATTTAATAAGCTTAAATTTAAGGGTTACCAAAAGTTTGAAGTTCTATTCTCTGCATTGGATTAACAATAGCGAAGGGAACACACCACATCAACAAATTGTGTTTATTAAATCACTTAAAATAACATCCCTGCTTTACTTTTTCCTGTTGACAAAAAGTCGATTAATCACTAAAATCTTAGGATTAAATCTAACAGTTCATGGCTCTCCATTCCATGCTTATCCTTCTTTACAAATCATTTTCTTTGCTTATTCTTGTATACAAATGATTTTTGGTGAAAAACGAAATAAACTGAAGGATGCTTCAAGATTAACAAGCACACAGAGAGAAATATTTTATTATTTAGTAAATAATTTCCTTATTTTGATGTATCGTGTAAATCTTAGAAATATATTTAGTTTATTCTAAAAGAAAAAGAACGAGATAAATTAACTAAATTAATTTAGGCTAAGAAATCAGAACTTGTGGAAATCATATTTCAATCTCAACAAACTGTTATTACGCCAAACCTGAAAATATTTTTCTTGGTGTAACACAATCACACCTCTGGTAAATTAATTTCATGCAATAATTTTGGAATACTGCTACTGCTTGTTTGAAAATAAAATCTATAACTACTTTAAATTAACGGTGTGGTTTTTTTATGCTTTGATTTCTACCCAAAAAAAAAGAGTAAGACCAAAGCTCCTTAGCCCATCTATGTACGTACATATATAGACAAAGCTACTTAATAAAATTTCTCTTTTCATAAACTTTCAATGTCTTCTATAAAAGTTTCAAGAACACTTATTAACACCTTCCATTAAAAAAGATGATATACTTAACATAAAAAAAGGAAAAAAAAAGAAAATGTAATTTCTTTAGCTGGGAGTTCACTTTTTTGTTTTAACCACGAATTCAACTTCTTATCACATTCAGCTAAAACTTCTTGAATGGAAACAACAATCGTTATTTTCATGAAAGAAGGTTTAATTTTACAGCAGGCAATAAGAATAAATTAACCAGCAATTTTCACTGACACCTTTTAAAGTTGAGATTTGCTTTGGTTTTGTCCTTTTTGTTTTTGATGGCGGTTGTCTCAGAAATTATTTGAAGGAAAATGGGCTATCAAAATGTCTGTAAAAATAAAGGACAAATGTTATAGGTCACACAAAATTAGAAACATACAAAAAACAGCTGCAAATTTAAGGGAGCAAAAACCAACGGGTTTCAAATGAATCGAAATCAAGTTAACTCCTTCCCTTCGTATCATATCATATAATTGTCCTAAGTATATGTAAATAAAGTCTTCGACATACTCCAAAATCTTTGTTTTAAGGGACATATAGAGAAAAACCTATCCACTATTTTTCTCATCATCTTTTGATTTGTTTTCGTTGACTTGAAAGTCTGCCTTGGAACATAATACAATAAGTTCGTTAATTAACTTTTGAAAGATTTTTAAGATTATTACATACAAAAATAGTATCAGTAGCCGACCTTAAGCCTTAAAAATACTTTCCATTGATTTTCATTCCGACACTTTCCCAATTAAATTTTTTTTTAAATATTACTTAAATGGTGCAGGGAAATGTTATAAGTTTTTTCGATTTGATTTCCATAGACTCATTCATGTTTTTAAAAAAACTTTCCCAATGACCATTAACGCCTTGTTTAAGAAATAAGTTAGTTCGACATTATGCTTTTGCTGATTTTTTCATAATACAAAAAAAAAAAAAAAAAATGGTCTCTACCTGGCTAAAGTATACTCCTTGCTCCACTGGTTGATTATTGAATGTGTATACTTTACTCCCAGCACTTTAAAGAAATGAATTTTTTAAAAAATATGGTAGATGTGCGATATGAGACTTATTAATCGGTGATTCTAATGCCAAACTTGTTCTCTTTTAGTGTAAAAGCGTACCTTTCTCTATTGGATTGCAACTTCCCTGTGGTTCTTCTCCAGGCTTAAAATGCGTACATAAAAGTCACTCAGAACTACTAGCAAAGGTCTGATCTAAGTTGGCTAATATGTAGTTGCAAATTTTTCTACCAGAATTCTCAGACCTAATTAATGGAACCAGAAAAAATATCAATACAATAAAAACTATTATTTTAACTATTTTTTTTTTTTTTTAGTTTTTGAGTAACTAACCTATTTTTAAATTTAAATTTGATTCGCTATTACCAGCTGTCAAATTTGTCAAATTTCTTTCAAATTCGATCAAATAAGGTCTTAAAATAATTTCCAGCACACAAATTTTTAAAAACTAGCATTTATATTAGTTCTTACATCTTAGGAACGTTTCTCGATATTTTGAACCATCTTCTTTAAATTTTGGTTATTTTTTTGTGGTTATTTTCCCGTGGGTAGGTGCAAAACCTGAGGACCGAAAAACGCGTGCTCATAGAAGTGTGAGATTCTTACTACACTAAAACCACCTCCACTTCCCGATTGCAACTAAGTTGAAACTTATCTAGCAATTTATTTTTAACGAAGTCAAGTTACGTATTGCAGGTTACTTTCCGGTGAAAGTTCCTGCTTAATTTTAAAGCGGTTTTCTGTTCACCGCACCAACTCGGAAGGTTTTGTTTTTCGCAGACGGCGTACTATAAATTCGACTCGTCAATAATCGTTGAATTAGCGTGTTCTAGTAGTCAATTTCTATGTTTTCGCGTGAAACTTTTTATTTCCTCCCGCACTGTAGGAATCCCGAGATCCCTATGAAGATCTTCGTTTCTTATATACCACGGAGCATTTACAAATGACCTAAGCAATTTATTTTCAAGCGTTTGTAAGTTATTTAAGTTTGTATCGCAGGTACAACCCCAAAGTTGTATACCTATAGTCCAAACAGGTTTAAGAACCTGTCGGTATAAAATCAATTTATTTTCAATACTAAGCTTTGAATATTCACCGAGTAACCAGTTCATATCTCTTAATTTACTTTTTAGTTCTTCGCATTCTTTTTTTACGTGCGGCTTCCATTTTAATTTCGCGCCAAGAGTCATTCCCACATACTTTGCCTAGTTTGCAAATGGAACACGAGCGGTATTAAGAAAGACGGGTAATCTATTTATTTTTTTATACGTAAGGTCCACGTGGACTGTTTTTTGTTCATTGAGCGCTATTCGCCATGTTTTCGTCCACTCATTAACATTATTAAGAGCATTTTGTAATTTAATTGTAGCTTCGCTAATCGTTTTGCCTACTGCTAGTATTGCAGTATCATCAGCAAACGTGGCTACAATAGTGTCATCTGTTTGAGGTATATCGCGTGTAAATAAAAGGTACAGAACTGGACCTAATACACTTCCTTGTGGTACCCCAGCCACTATTTCTTTGAAATCAGAATAGTAATTTCCGTGTCTTACACGAAAAGGTCTGTTATCTTGATAACCGTTTGGAATGTTATAAAGTCCGTCAGGCAAAACTTGTCTTAATTTTAAATTGAGACCTTCGTGCCAGACCTTGTCAAACGCCTGCGACACGTCTAAAAATACTGTGGAAAAGATTTTATTTCCTTCAAGAGCTCTCTCAATTACGTCCGTAATTCTATGCACTTGATCAATTGTCGAATGCTTGCTTCTAAATCCGAACTGATGTTCAGGTATTAATTGTTTCTCTTCTATTATCGGTTGCAGTCGCAGGAGTAGTATTCTTTCAAAAAATTTTGATACAATAATTAAATTTTGTACAAATTAGTATTGAAGTCATTTTTATATGAAAGAATACATTCAGGCGCATATTTTAGGACACTTCAAACATTAACTTGACTCAAATTCTGACTTCTACAGTATCTCATTCAAAATTTTGAAATTTGGGACCATGTTTTGACCTTAATTGTGAAGCCCCTGTTTGAATTATAAAAAAAACAGGGAGTTATTCAGCATCCCTACATCATAAAGTGTACCAAATTTGAGTAATATGTATTAAGAACTGGCGTGAGAAATGATTTTTGTCGCCAAAATTCAACCAACGGAACACAGTGCGCCTTCCCGATTTGGATAGTGAAAATTATTACCATGCACTGTTCTTTAGTTAATTTTGACCACCAGTGCGGGTCAGTAGGGATAATATTTCACTTGTGGGACGAGTTTCTATTTAATCGTGTGGTTTGAAACTCGGTAGGGAGCAAAGCTTTTGTCAGTGCAATTCCGTGATGGCGCAATCTCCGATGCGTGAAAGGCATAAAACGGTGATATCCATAATGTCGCACATCGATGATCCTAGATTTTTGCAGCTAAAAGATGAAGTTAAGGTAGATCTATGGCCAGGCCCGGCCCGAGCTTAATTAGCACGCTGTGCAAGTTTCATCTTTAGCACCCCTCAATCGCAGTTATTGGTGGAAGAAGTGATTTCCTCATTTCTTAAGGGGCAGATTTTGCAATGCGATTTTGTACGGGTATCCCAAAGGGGTGAATGAGGCATCCCGAAGAGGATACCTTGATCTTGAAGGCCACGCCACAGTCCCAAGACTCGAGATAATACGCTCACCAAAATTTCCTTCAATAATTTGATTGTTTTGCATGCGTCGCGCTAACCGAACCATTATTTTGGTAAAAAATTTGCACGATTTGCAAACGTTGATTAAGAATAAGTCTATTTATTATGGAATGGCATACCAAACTAAGCATAAATCAAGTGACAGCTGTCAAAAAGACCAACTCCGAAAAAAAATTCCCAGATTGAAAACCACACGTCTGAAAAAATACCCTTTATATAAATGCATATCTGTCTTTAAATTTAGAATAATCAGGTGTAATAAATATTGGTGTGAGCTATTAAAAAGAAGTTAAAATTAAAAAAGTATTTAGGTAGTGGTTTCGAGGAAGTGAATTTTGTAATGCTTGCTCAAGGCGGCCATTGGGCTCAGCGCCCTGCGCACTTGCACCGCTTGCACGTATAGCTTGTCCGGCTCTGTCAACTTTGTGCCGCCCTGAGTATATTAGTTGTGGCTTTAATCCTCACATGAAAAATTGTTCCTGAGTTAACGGCTAACTTATTTTCAGGATTGGCTAACTCTGATTTAAATCAGATTTCACCTTGAACTAAAAATTGACGTCTCTTTGGAGCAAAAGCAAGGCCGAAGCCCTGGGTGTATATAAATAAATTGGGTGGCGCAACTGGTCATGGAGAACCAGGGCCTAGTGACTTACAATTTTTTGCCGAGTCCGAACGGATAGATGAGAAGCAGTTCCTCACAAGAAGCAGTACCTCGGGAAAAACATTCCTCTTTTTAGGTGACAGCGGCTGGGAATCAAACCCAGACCTGCGGCATGACAGTCCAACGTACTAACCATCATGCCACGAGGTACTACACCCTGGGTATAATTATTCGAAAAAAAGTTCACCATGATTCCCTCAATTCTTGAAAAAATTTACAAAATTTTACGGAGAAACTAAATACCATCAAAAAAAGTTTCAACATGCACATCGGAAAAAACTTTTTAAAACAAAAAGAAGAAACTCTAAGAAACTCACAACCACAAAAAATTATTCCCTTCAGGACTTCGGCCTTGCTTCAGCCCACGTAATGTTCCAGTCTTTTAGTTCAGGGTTGACTCTGAGCTAAATCAGTTAGCAAATCCTGAAAAAAGTTAACGCAGAGTTAACTCAGAAACAGTTTTTTAGTTGAGGGTTAAAGCTAGAACTATTTTGCTCGGAGGAGCACTTCAGTGGTTGGAAGAAAACAAGCTAATGCACAAAGAAGAAAGTTTAGACTTTTGGTTTTCGAATCTCATGACTGGCTTAAGAAATCATCAAGGTAGCTAGGTTCTTTACTATGTTCATTAAAAACTATGTTCAGTAGGCACATAACATACGTGAGCTTAATACTAATTTCAAAATGTTTTAAACATAATTAATAACTATCGCGGAAATTTGGATATGAATTCGGATAAAAATGATTAACAAATGCTTTTCCCTCCCCCTCAACCGAAAATGCTATGAAATTCAACTAAACATTTCGGAAAGAAGCCTAGACATTTTACAATATATTTGGTATAACCAGTGATGGGCACATTTTTGTTATCTATACCCTACCCGGTAGGTACCTAGTAATAGGTAATTACCGGGTATTTACCGAGTATATACCCAAAAAGGGTGAATACGTACCCTATGTCGGGTATTTAAATTATAATTTTTTTTTTTATTTTTTATCTTTTTAAAGAATGAACGGAAAAATGTGAAATTTTAAGATCTACAAGATTTTGATTTTGAGTGGAGTTTCTTGGAAGTTTTTAGAATTTTAAAATACCGGAGATATTGGAATCTGAAAATATTTTGAAATGCGTTTTGGGTGTTTTTTTGAGGGGTAGGTGTAAGGTGTTCATAAATTTTCTATCTGAAAAGTATTTTTAATTTAAATTTAAATTAAATAATAAACGTCCCCAAGTACCGTTAAATTTAAAAAATGGTCATATTGAGATTGCTATACATATGAGCTCATAACTCCTCAGTGCATATATGGCATACTTTAATTTTTCTTGAATCCAATAGTCAATTAAATTTCCATAATTTTGATACCTCATTTATTATGACTAATACAACATAATACATGACTTATACCTATGACTTATACAAGTCAACAAAAAAATAAATAAAATTGCATTGAAATTAACTGCTTGGACCATTGTCCACGACCATCCCCCAGCGTGGAAGATCTCGTTATTTAGTTCATCAATTTTTTTTTATTAGAATTTGATAGAAATGGTTTGAAGACGCCCTTTGAAGAAACCTGGCAAGGCTACATTGTGTAAAAAAATCATTTTTATTCGAAAGATGTAGAGATATATCCATTCACACTTTATAATTTCTAATCATTTTTCACAGTTGGCAGAATTTCCGGTTTAAAGCTAACCAAAAAGACATATTCAAGGCTGTTTTTGACCTAATAACGAAAAAGCACATCAATAACTCCCGGTCGACCAGGATCGACTGCGTTATATCTAGAAGTTTGTGGCCAAGAATTAATGAAAAGAAAACTCAGTACATTTTATCGCTGAGTAAAAAGAATACACGAATTTTGATAGGCGTACTGATGGGTCATTGCACCATTGGCACAATGGCCGCTAGAATGGGTATATTCGCACCCAATTTCTGTAGGAGCTGTCAGGATGTCGAAGAAATAGAAACCATTAAGCACCTGCTCTACAAAAAAACCTCCGAAAAAAACGCCTTCGTTATTTTGGAGACAGTTTTGTTGGAGAACTGGATGATCTAGCTCAGGTCTCAATGACTACCATGAGAAAATTCATAGAAAGTACAGTACAGAACCAGTAGTTTAGGAGCATATCTGCTTTATTTTGTTAGGCGATCACAATGGACCAATAAGCCTCGGTGTATGCAACGGCCTTTGTGCTGTGCACGCCCTCCTAACCTAACATAGCCTAACCTGTGATTTTGACTGCAATATTTCTGATAACCATTTGGCAATGTTATATTAATTATTTGCAAAGTAGAAAAAAAAGCTTAAGTTAACCTACAAATTAGTTCCATTCAACGCATGTCTTTGATGGAAACTAAATTTGGGGAATTGAGAGATTTGTATATTTTTTAAAACTTCTATATTTTCGAATCAATATAAAAATCGAAGAATATCCGTAGATTCTGGTTTTTAAAACATGGGCTCCTAATAATTTTTGTTCTCTGTCATATCAAATTTTTAAGAACATTTTCCTTCTTACCAAAACACGGGAATTTGACCTGCTTTAATATTTATTTCAATTTTACTTATCTTATATGAATCACCATGTATAGAATAACGTCTCTATTAAACATATGCAACTCACTTTCTATTTACGTACAATTTATTTCGTCTGATATTATTTATTATCAATCCAATATTAATCTAAAAGCATTCATTCAACGACTAATATTTTTTTGTCTGTCTTTTTCTATTGACCTTGTAGGGTGTGGAGAAGCTAACCCCTGACCTGATATTATTACTGCAGTTACTCTTCAATGTTTGTCCCTACGTGCAAATGGGATTTGCCATTCTGATGGGAGCAGCTGGGGTAGCCACAATCGGATTTGCCTCCTTGCTATTCCTTTGTGTGCAGAAACCAATCAAGCCATTACGAGATATCGACCAGAAGTTCGAACTCCGCCGATACTCGGGGGCGTATCTATTTCCAATAATTAAGAAGGAAATCAGCAAATTTGCTGACGAAGAGGATGCTGAGCAGCTGCAGAGTCTTACCGAAATGCCTGCTGAGGAGAATTGAATTGAGGGAAGATAAAACAAAAAAACACAAAAATAAAAAAAAAAAAACAAATAAAAAATGAAAGTGACTTCGGGTTCGAATTTGGATTCGAATTCAGATTCAGATTTTAGCCAGAGAAACAAGAAGACTGCACACAATTTTCCTACCAACAACGGAATAAGCGATAAGGACGAAGCGATATAAGCAAAAAACATATTAAGGACTAAGGAAATTAAGGACAAAGCAACATGCTGTGATATATTTTCTACTTTAAGTGAACTCAATTTATTTAAGGGAATGGAGTGAGTTAGACTTTTCGTGGTTGAGTGGGTTTTTCTGTTTTAATTTTAATATTATTTTATGTATGTATATTTGTATAATATTTGTACTTTTTATAAATAAGATTAATAAAACTAAAAAAAAGAAATAACAAATAACAATAAATAAATTAAATAAATCAAATACGAGTAGAGTATTATTCCGATTGTATTGTATCACTTATCCACTTCATGTAGTAGGAGGTCCTGGTGTAGACGTCGGGGAAGCCTTCGAGAGCACACCCCGATCCGAAGGACGTTATGCCAGCCAAAATCCAGGGACCATTTTTTGTGACTCGACATTGGAGTGGTCCTCCAGAGTCGCCCTAATTAATGCGGCGTTTAATTAAATTCATGGCAAAAAGATATTACAATACAACTCACGACACACGTTCCACCCTTGCCATTTAGCTTGCCAGCGCATAAGTGTCCTCTGTGGATTTTTACAAAGCTGCCATAGGCATCTTTACATCTGTAGGTAAGAGAAGACGAGGGTTCGAATTATGGATTGGTCCAATTAGTTTTAATGACACATATTATGTGCCATGAACAGGAAAACTCACCTGCCGTTATGATGAAGCGGCACATTCGTCTTCAGGAGTATATCCGTTAAGTCGCCGGTAATGTTCGATTTGCCCCATCCTGTGGCAACGCAATCAATGAACGGCAGGTCTCTGTATTCGTCCAGGTGGAGTGGGGGTGGATGTTTGGGTTGCGATTCGTCATTGTCATTGGACATTGTCGCTCCAGACTCATAATCGGTGTAATCATCGAAGTGGCCCCGCATGAATTTGTCATTACGCCTCCTCGATGGAGGATTGAGCATCCTGCCATCAGTGCGTTGATGTTGATTGCTAATCCTTAGACGACTCATAATTTTCGTTGTCAGCAGCTCCTTCATGCTGGGCAGGGTGATATTTGGTTGACGTGTTTGCACACTCCGCAGGAAGTTATCCATTTTGTCCAGCGAGTTCCAGGTGTCAACATCGTGGTGGTGGTCCTCTAGCGACGATGGTATTTCTAGGCTGGACTGGACATTTTCATCGAATATGAAGGGCAGGCAAATGCGTCGTATATTGGACTTTTTGGTCAAGTCAGCAGGTACGGAGAGTTTCATGAGCACAAGGTCGTGCAGGAAGTTGTGATAGCTCTTGTGTAGGACGATTTTTTCCACTGGAATGCGTTGCTCGTAGCCGGATTCAACGACACGGTTGTACTCGCCAAGGACGACTGTCCATAGTGGTGGCAATGGCAAATTGAAAAGATCGCTGCGGGACAAGACAAAATAAAATATTTAGTTTGCTAAATTATTGATGAGAGGAAGTTATTGAGGCTTACTTGTGTACACAATGTGCAGCCGATAGAATCCAATATTGATGAATTAGCACCCCACCACACCAATGGCCGAGAAATCCCATCGATGGGTGCAGCAATTCCAGAGAGACCTGCCATGGAAACTGGCCCTCTTTTGTGGGTGAACCAGCAATGATTTTCGGTATACGGTCATTGTAGAAGAATTGAGTGCCTTTGAATGTGGAACGGGGCTGTCGACGAGCTGGCCTGGAACCGCAATCTGAAACGATGATTTCTTTTGGAACGTGTTATTGTATTTGATTTGGAATTTGTAGATAACAAAGAACATAAAAGAAAAATGAGTTACATTGTATGTAGGGAATGCATGGCGTACACCTTATATAGACAAATCTTCATGGGTTTTTTTCTATTGGCAGTTAATAATAAAGACTGGTAGTACTTTGAAAGGCACAGCACTGATAATACAATCAGGTTCAGTAATAAAAAACGAAGTGATTGCTGTTTGACGTTAATCGTAGGCTATGACTTTTAGACCATTAAACATTTTTCGTTTAGGAAACTTGGAGAAGATTAAGAAGTACATGGGTTGGGGTCAAAATTCCGGCAAGGTCAAAATTCTTTTTGCTTTAAAAATTCTTGAGTTCCTAAAAAGAACCAATTTGGAAAGAGACTTATAAAATGAGTTGTCTCATTCGGTTCTTAAAGGGGGCACAATAGATCCTTAGGTCGCAGTGCACATATCCCCTATTAATTCATTAATTCATTCAAGGAATCCTGTCCAGATAATAAATAAGTTAACCAATCAAACGCTGCAGTTTGAACTAGACTTCCGAAAAAAACTTCGATACGAATCTAGATACCAATATGACACTAAAAATTAAAATTTTTTATGTAAATTTTATGTATAATAGTTTCTTATTCCAACAATAATTAAGAAAAAAAAATTCGAGGATAAAATGGAACCCTGATGGGCATTATGGACCCAATGCAACCTGCATTTAGCCTTCAAAAAATATATTCCTAATCCAACGCAGAAGAATTATTCATACCAAAAGTAAGTACTTAAGTAAGTATGTATTTTCAATTAGAATGTTTTGTTGGAATTGAAAAGTTTTCCATGAATGTGGTACCAAAAAATTAGATTCTGGGGGTAAAACATAAAAAAAGAAATTGTAGAGTTGGATTGGGTATAAATCTCTGACTGATATAAGTGACATGACTTAAACCCTTTCTTAATTTTGTTTAAGAATGTATTGAGCCTATTTCTGCTGCGAAAAAAGTTATGTGTAACTTTTTAATAAATTTGGAAATGTTTATTTTTTGTTTGTTATTTTTTGTTAACTAGCCCGTGCTTGTGTTTTTTTTTAAATTCTTGACTGGATAAGGATCAAATGGCTCCAAATAGTAAGAAATAATAATTACAACAAAAAAGCGGAAGTTGGCCCACCAACTAACGGGTGATTTTTTAGCTGGTTTTGGCAACACTGGTTTTGACAGCTGACGTGTGTTTAGTACCTTGTGTCACTGTCAAACAGCTTCAGTTTGGTTTGCAATTTAACCATGGATCGTCTTACAAATGAACAACGCTTGCAAATTATTGAATTTTACTATCAAAATTCGTGCTCGGTTCGAAATGTTCATCGCGCGCTGCTTCCATTTTATGGTCGGCATTCTCGACCTTCTGAGCAGTCTATTCGGAAGATTGTGACCAAATTTCGCACCAAATTTACTTTGTTGCACATTAAACCACCAACACGTTTACGTACTGTGCGTAGTGAAGAAAATATTGCGGCCGTATCAGCTAGTGTGACAGAAGACCGCGAAATGTCGATTCGGCGCCGTTCCCAGCAGTTAGGCCTTTGTTACAGCACTACGTGGAAAATTTTGCGGAAGGATTTGGGCGTAAAGCCTTTTAAGATACAGCTGGTGCAAGAACTAAAGCCAGCCGACCTACCACAACGCCAAATTTTTGTTGAATGGGCTCTTGGAAAGCTGGCCGAGGATCCGCTTTTTTATCGAAAAATTGTGTTCAGCGATGAGGCTCATTTTTGGTTGAATGGGTACGTAAATAAGCATAATTGCCGCATTTGGAGTGAAGATCAGCCAGAAGCATTGCAACAGCTACCAATGCATCCCGAAAAAGCCACTGTTTGGTGCGGTTTATGGGCCGGCGGCATTATTGGGCCATATTTCTTCAAAGATGATGCGAATCGCAGCGTTACTGTCAATGGTGAACGCTACCGAGCGATGATAACAAACTTTTTTTTGCCCGAAATGGAAGTTCTTGACTTGCATGATATGTGGTTTCAACAAGACGGTGCCACATGCCACACAGCATGCGAAACAATGGCGCAATTGCGAGGCGAGTTTGGTGAACAGTTAATTTCACGTTTCGGGCCGGTCAATTGGCCGCCTAGATCGTGCGATTTGACACCATTAGATTATTTTTTGTGGGGGTATGTCAAGGCTAATGTCTATAGGGACAAGCCCGCTTCGATTGACGAACTGGAAGCCAACATCCATGCATTCATTCGTGAGATACCGGCCGATATGTGTGAAAGAGTATGCCAAAATTGGACTCAGCGGATGGGCTACCTGGACGCAGCCGCGGTCAACATTTGCATGAAATTATCTTTAAATATTAAATTGCAAGGTTTAAACTATTGATTCAAATAAATATTTCATTCATTTTTTTGGATTTTTTGTGTTTTTTTTTTTAAAAAAGTTCTAAACCTCTTAAAAAATCACCCGTTATGATTGAGAATTGAAATAGAAATAAAGCAAAATTAAAAATATTTGAGACGAGTAAGAATAAATAACAAAAAACGACAGACGTGTACAAACGATTATCAATCGGACTGGACTTACACATTTTTCATGCTTTGATTCGCCGCAAAATTTCGAATATTTAATTAAACATGGAAATAAGGCAAAATTTCAAAATTTAACACGGTGGAAATTTATTAAAAAAAATTTATTAAGAAAATGTTGGTACAAGTTTTTTGCAAAGTGTAAAATTAAACAAAAACAAAATGAACGACTGGATCGAACGTACTTGCTCCTATGTCCAAATTGCTTGGAATGAGGTACTTTTAAAATATGAAAGTAGTTATACAAAAAAATTTTAAAAATATATATATTTAATTGTATCGGGTTTTTCAATAAGAACAAAAACGGTTTTGGATATCAATGAAATTCTTTATTCCTGTGAGAGTAAGTTCGATGCCATTATGTATGGAACTCGATTTCTTTTGCATGGCCACCATGAGCACGCTTGCCGAAGTCCAGTCGCTGAACCCAATTTTCGAAGGTTTTCAAGCATAAATCGGCCGATACTGCTGCAATTTCACGTTTGATATTCGTACGAAGTTCATCAATCGTCGCTGGCTTGTTGGCATAGACCATAGACTTGACGTAGCCCCACAGGAAATAGTCTAACGGCGTCAAATCACATGACCAAGCCACTGGGCCATTTCGCGAGATAACACGTTCTCCAAACTTGGTTTCCAATAAATTGATTGCGACATTCGCTGTGTGGCTTGTGGCGCCGTCCTGTTGGAACCACTTGTCCTCCAACTCTATATTATCCAATTGGGGCCAAAAATATTCGGTTATCATTGAACGGTAGCGATCCCCATTCACAGTAACGTGCCGGTCTTGATCATCACGGAAGAAGTACGGCCCAATGACGCCGCCGGCCCATTAACCACACGAAACCGGGATGCAATGATGACTCATGGAGTACGTGTAGATTGCTGCCTGACCAATATCGCATATTTTGTTTATTGACGAAGCCATTCAGCCAGAAATGAGCCTCATCGCTGAAGATAATTTTTCGAGGAAAATCCGAATCATTTTCAAGTTGTTGCTCAGCCCAATTTACAAAAATACGCTTCTGGTGGTCAAGCGGCTTCAGTTCTTGCGTCAATTTAATCTTGTAAGGATGTAGGCCAAGATCTTTTTGCAAAATTCGCCACAACGACGTCACAGAGATGCCCAACGCTTGAGAACGACGTGTGAGAGACACAATTGGGCTTTCTGCAACTGAAGCCTCAGCGGCAGCAATATTCTCTACACTACGGGCACTTCTTTGTCTCACTGGCACGAGAACATTTTGTACTGTGCCTGTGGATTCAAATTTTTCCACTAGACGCTCAATTGTTGATCTGCTAGGACGATTATAACGACCATAAATTGGACGTAGCGCTCTTAACGTTGAGGCAACTGACTCCTTTCTTCGGTAGTAAATTTTAATAATTTCGACTCGTTGTTGGCTCGAATATCTTTCCATCATGAAATGGCAAAACCTTACTGAAGAGAAATGTCAAAAGAGCGGCAAGAAATATGTCGTCGTTTGCTGTCCCTGTCGCTCTACTTTTGTAGCGTCCCTGTTGAAAAACCCTTTATAAAGAACTAGTTTAAAAACTTAGTTCAAAAACAAGTATGCCATTTGATTACTTGAAAAAATATGAATATGTGTACAAAAATTTTAAATCGTTGGAGCGGTTTTCTTAAAAAATAATTTTTTATATATACAATTTTAATTACTTCATTAAAAAAAGTTTGAAGAAAATTGCTTCAATGGCTTAAGCTGAAGGTCGATATACGGACAGACAGACAGACAGACAGTCTTTTTAATGTTCCACCCGCTTTTTTAATGCCACCCGCTCTTTTAATGTTCTCTTTCATCGTTTGATTATTATCTCAATTTGTTTTTGCACGAATCCAAAACCTGCCCTATGGTACCTATATCGCAAGTAAAATAGACAAAAGTGTACAAACGATTATCTATCGAACTGCATTTACAGATTTTTCGGGCGTTATTGTCGGTGGGCCTACTTCCATTTTTTTTAAGTGTCTATGTATATAAAAATCGCTGAGTGTACAAATTATTCTTAAAGTTGTACGTAGACGTTTACGTTGTACAACGTAATGTTTATTAACTAGGTTCAATTTTTTGCTAACAATTTCTTTATAATCTATTCTTGACCCTCGTATGAAAACTTTTCATCATCTGGAGTGCACTTGAAACTAATTGCAGACCCCGGCTCTAGAACATCATCAAAGGTCAGTTTGCGGAGTATTATCCTGGATTCTGTATTCTTGCTATTTGAGCTTAGTTTCAGTGAACCCGACTAATGGAGTTTCGACTATAACTTATTTATAAATCATATGGATTTATCTGAAATCCAACATTATTGCTAGATGAAATATATAACTAGCCAATCAAAACAAATTTGTATATTTATAATCTACCAGCTACCAAATAATAAATATATAAAGGTTTCTATACAATGATATAAACGTTTTATTTTTTTTATTTCGCTTTATACTTTGACCTTGAAGTTTTATTCTTATAATAATGTACACAAACATTTTTCACTTCAATTTTAATTTACAAGTAAATTACAAAGTTTGTTTTGAGAACTCAAGATTCGTAATGTTTCAATTAAGCTACTTAGTCAATTTACAACCTCATTTACTTCCATAATATGTCTCAATGCGTCTAACCAGCAATTAAAGTTTTAAGTATTTTACTGGGCAGATGAAGTGTCGATTAGCAATTTAAAACATTTGTAGCTGTCAGTCCAATGTTTACACATAAAAATTTATTTAAATTAAATGTTTTGGAAGCATAAAAGGCGAATTTGATGAATTGTTTTAATTTAGTTGGATTTGATAGAAACAAGAAAATTTCGTGTAATTTTTTCTTAATAATACTATTTTTGCGTAATACTAAATTAAATAACTTGGAAAGTGGACGGAGTTCATTTTATAGGAGGCGTTTACTATTTACTTCAGAAAGAAATCAAATCTATTTTTAGTTGTAAGAAATGGACTTACTTAATGTTGAGAACAGGGTTGCCATGTCTTGAACAAGTTCGATAGTCCAAATTAGAAATTTTTGTAACCCAAAATCGGGAGGGAAAAAGGACTTCAAATAGTAGCCACGAAAAAAGTATTCTCATATTTTCAATCACAAAAAAAACAACAGAAAATAAAATAAATGTTTGCTCATAAAAGAAAGAAGAATTGAAATGGAAATTCTGGCAACAACAGAGAAGCTGAATGATTTTAGAGTGAAGTTTGTTGCGGTAGATTTGAAATGTCAAAACCCTATTGCACGACATATCCTTGCATCACAGTTGGACTCTTTTCGAATCTTCATATCTGATTTCACCTTAAAGTGGTATCAATTTGTGGAATACTCAAAGTGCAAGAAAGTGCAAAAAAAGTGTTTAATTATTGATTTATTTATATACTAAAAAAAGATATCGTCCAAGATTAGATTTAGGTCATTAGTAGCCCAATTATGATTGATTACTGATATATAGCCCAATCTGGTAAGCCTGGTTGAGACTACCTAGCTTATGTTGTAATCCTTAAGGGAATAATTTGAAACACATACCGTAAGCCAATGAAAGGAACTAAATTGAAAAGCTTACCTATTTCAATTTCAAAAGCATAAAATTAAAAAAATATACATTTCCAATAGTTGTCCTGCATTTCCATAGATAAAGTTAAATCAATTAATAGACATATATACTCACCAGGAGTCTGGTATTTATCCTGATTGGAAAACTTTCGCTTCTCTGCCATTGATAAATGTTGGAAAGACTGCACGCCCGTTGCTGAATGTATACATGCAAATATAGTCAGAGGCAGAAAGTACGAGTAAATCATTTTCGTACATAGCCGGCGTAATGAGCATTGTTTTTATTTTTGTTGTTTACACTTTGTTTGGTTTTGATGTTCTTTGTTTGTATATTTGTTTTTTTTTTAAGGGTCTTGAGTAAAAAAATTACTAAACACCAACTACTATGCACACTTTTCTGTATTGTTGGTTTATTTTTTTTTTTTTTATCTATTAAGCTCTTATTCATGGATTTTCTTTGGAAGGTAATTATACAAGCACTTTAACTGCTAGTTTTTCCGTCAGTTTTTGTCATTCTATTGTAATGTACCTGCTGGAAAATCATTTTACTTTCTTTCTTTTTTGTATAAGTACACTGTGGATGGATTTTTTGTTTTTATTTTATGATTTTATTGAAGAAAAACTTTTTGTAAGAATTTTATCTCCATCGATTTATTTGCCTTGAGATAAAATACAAGATATTCAAATGTCTCTATTTGTGTGGATAAATACTGTTAATGAGATTTTTTCTGCTTTAATTGTTTGTTTGTTTTATGGAAAGTGACAAAAATTGATGAATTCTGGGAGTTACATCAAATTTAATATAAAAAGGGTATAAATAATTGTTTTTTTTTTGTTTCAAAATTGTTTGGTACAAATTATAGAGCTTAGAACACTGAATTATTAAGTTGCTACAGGTTATGACAGTGTATGGAAAAAAAGGAAGCATTTAGTAATTCAAGCATTTAAGTGAACCTTGAAAATGTATTAAAGTTTCGTGTCCGCAAATGATGTACAGCCCTTTGCTTAGAATTGGCTTCTCATGAAATGTTGGCATGAACTTTCCCCCTTCGTTCAATGGATATATGCCTATATCGTAGACATTATAGATATAAATTAAAATTTATTAGTTCAATTTTATTTTTAACGAAAATGTCTTTAAAAGTACTTAAGATTAATATTTCCTTCTATTTTTCTTAATTATTAGAGAAAAAAAATCATCTTTCGGTGTGTATGACGAGACAGGAAGACAAGATTGGATGGATTGCATGAAGGTAATATATCGAGTTGTTGCGAATATTCAAAGAAGTCGTTGGAAAGAACTTCAACACTAATCATCCAGTACTGGATATAAATGAAACCCTGTATTGGTATATCGTTTGGCAGAAGTCTAAAATGCAATAAATCTCCATAAAAACAATTCTGTTGAGTTATTGAAACAGATCAAGCAGATAGAAACCAGGCAGATATATTTGCTGGAATACCTCCTTGTCAAAACCTTCAGGGCTGTGAAGATTAATATGTCCCTCAAGTTAACAGAGCAAGGTGAGCAGAATATAAATTTTGTGGTAGCATTATAAAGTGCTTATTTAATGCTTTTTAAATGCCGAACAAAAAAAACTTAATGCTCAAGTACTTTTGGTATATTTCAATATTTTACAAAACTTGATAAAGTTAGTAGACCATTTCATAAAATGGTTAAAACATTACGTACGAAAATTTCGTTTTGGTTCTATATCAATCAGCTACTTTTCTAATAAAAAATCTATCTCTGTTAAGTTGACAAAAAACAGAGGGAAACAAATGCCTTCCTTAAAGACGTTTACAAACACCTTATACACGAATGTTGGAAGGCTACAGTGCTAGGTCATGTCTATTTGAATAACCATAAAGTCAAAACAATGGTGAAAGCTCAACAAACTCCCAAGTTCAAGCGACTATTGAAGAATTTGGCAATTCTTCTTACATTACAGCTATTAATTTCCTTGTAAAAGATAGCCAAAAACAAAATATTATTAGCACTTTTAAGGTCAGAAAAACAGGTGGCCTTGATAAGGTTAAATATGTATAGGTATCTTAAAAATTTACCGACATTAGGTATCTTTTATCTAACTTTCATAATCAATGCTTGTGTGAAGCTTCAATACTTTTTTAATTCTTGGACAAAAGCTAAAGTTATACCAATATCTTAAGCTGGTAAACATTTAGAAAATCTTATAAGTTATTGACCAATTAGCTTTTTAAGGCAGCATAATTAAAATATTAGAAAAAGTGCTGAAAGAAAAAATCTTAAAAATAGAAAGTGATATTCTACCCGACGAACGAACAGTTTGGAAAGAGAAGATCTCATAACACCTCTCAACAAGTAAAAAACTAACTCTCAGTTTCATAAATAAAATAGATGATGTTGTACATTCATGTTACATGAAGACCTTTCATACAGAATTCTGAACAGTCATTCTTTATGGGACCTGTCACGAGAGGTGAGGCCATGAAGATCCTTATGAAACTAAAAACTAATAAATCACCAGGACTTGATGGAATTCGGGCAAAAGACCTCAAAGCAAACGCAGAAACATTACCTCCAGTTCTTGAACGTATTGTAAATTTAAGAGTTGAGGAAGCACGTGTACCGGATGACCTTAGTAGCAATAGTTTGGCCAATTTACAAGGCGGGCCCTGAACCAGACGTTCGAAGCTATAGACTCATCTTAATACTCCCCTCTGTTGATAAAATACTTGAACAAGTAATTTCAGATCGGCTTCAAAACTATTTACATAGACAAATACAAAATAGTAAATAGGAATCAATATGGCTTTCCGAAAAATAAAAATACAAGGAAACTTCTTGCTGAATTCGCCAATGTCATCAATGAAAATCTAAACAGAAACCATCATAATCTTGTTATCTTTATCGACTTTAAGAAAGCTTTTGATGATTTAAGATACGATAAAACTTTTCGAAATGCTTCAGAAAAAAGGGATTAGAGCACATATTTTGGAATGGCTCAAAAGCTATTTAAAAAACCGAGGTATGAAGGTTAAAATTATGAACAAATATAGACAGTAAAATATCTAGGTTACAGTGTTCCTCAAGGCTCTATTTTGGGAACAATACTTTTCATTATACCTATATTCAAATCAAATATTATCAGTTTTGAAAAAAAAGTATAGGCTGATATAGCAATAATAGGGGGCCACAGAGAACTAGAAACAAGGTGAGTCTGATTCAACAGTTTGATGGTGCCACGATTTTGGACTTATTATAAATGCTAAAAAAAAACTAGATTAATCACACATCCAACACATATTTTAAAAACTAAAATTTTAATAAAATGTCATGAAATACCATGCTTATACTTTAATGCTGAAAAGGAAAGCCTTGATACCAACGATGTTTGTGAAAGCTTCATAGATATTGTGCAACAATTAAGATATCTAGGAGTAGAGCTGGAATGCTTCTTCAAATGGGAACCAGCCGTCTTGGTAGTCGCAGGAGTGACCCCCATCGATCTCCTAGCGACAGAAAATAAGAAAGTCTATGACAAAAAGGCAGAAATGGGAACGGAAGCGGCATCCGAGGAGGCTGAACAGCTCACAAGAAAGAAGTGGCAAGACCGTTGGAGCTCGGAAAACAGAGGAAGATGGACAGTGAGGCTGATCAGGAACGTGGCTGTGTGGAACGACCGGAAACACGGTGAGGTCAACTACTACGTCACCCAGTTACTCACCGGACACGGATATTTTAACGCCTTTCTCCACAAAATTGGCAAAACAAGCAGTCCAGCCTGCCAGTTCGGAGACTCGCTAGAAATTGACGTAAAAAGTCTGTTGTTACATAGAACATTATCAGGAAACAGTTGAACCCGTAAGATGATCCCGCAAGGGAAACATGACAAACCCCCTGAAGTAATGCAAAGAGCGGTTCTGGGAAGGGTAGGTCAGAAGCCAAAAGGGTTATGGTGGAGTTTTGGTCGGTATATTTATACCTGAACGAGTCCGACACACGGGAATGGTTCATAAAGGTACATAAAGCATTTCTTCGCTCCCCTAATGGGAAAAAATGGCAACAATAGACAATAGACATTCATAGAAGAACGGGTTTTACAAAAGAACTGAACAACTTACTTTTTATAACGAAATAAAGAAGATTTTATGTGGAGCTAGACATAAAATCTGTCATGGAAATGTCATGGAACACAAAGTGACAGAATGTAGAACATCTTGGGGCAAGGTTTTTCCTCACGGAACACACAATCCTGTACTTTTCTGTAATTTTCTGTTCGAAACAGATTCATTAAACACACCTTATTTATACTCTTAAATGTATTTTACTAATCAAAATAAAAAAACTTGAAGTTTTTTGAGAAAAATTGAAAGTTAGCAGTGCAGGGTAAAGTATGGTAGATATGGAAAGGAATTCTTTTTTTTTTGCCTCAGATCTTTCAAAATTGTTTCTAAAATGCAGTATTTAACTGAAACTGGACGAGCATCGAACTTACATATCAAAAAGATTTGAGTCAAAACATTACTTTTTTTTTCAAAATTGTGACAGCAAACGCTTTTGTGAAAATTAACAAACCCAATTTTCGTACTTGATGCCTTAACCATTTTAGGAAAGGATCATGCTTATCTTGTATGAAAACCTGGGCCCGGTTAAATTGACTGAAATTTTGATATGTTGTTGATTATGTGTTTGTTAGTGAAGTGCCCATAAATCTTGAGTCTGAAAATCAGTCCATTGCTAGTTATAACGGTTTAAACTGGGGCTCCTGATGATGGCTGCGAAGCAATACATAATTATTCTATTCATATGGAATGAAATCAGCTACATTTGGAAAAAGTTTGTATGCAATATGAATCAAATGCCTTCAAAACGCTTCCTATGTACTAATATTTTTGACATTTCTTTCCCCCTATTTCCTCTCCCAATTCAATCTTTATGAAGGAATCATCTGGCCTGGGGCTTGTACAGCGGAGTTATGGGCTCTGGAACTTTTTGCCATCTCATATATGGGAAATTTGAAATAAGAAAATGCCATTTTATTGGTTAACTTTTAATAAATGCTTAAAGTTTCTCAATGTCACTCAAGGTCACTCGAGAAAGATCTTAATATCATGGTTGACTATTTGCAGTTATTTGTAGATATAGATTTTTTTCTATGAATTTTAAAAATCGTTTTAAGGTCACAAAAATAAACTTTTGGCACCTAATTTGGGTCATTTTAAAATAAAGAGTATGCCATATTTGAAAGGTGAATTCACGGTCATAAAAGGTTTTCTATTTTAAGAAATTGGCTATGCATACAATTTTTTAAATGAATTTTTAATGAATAAAAAAAATCAAGGTCCTAGCGATTTTTGGCACCTCATTTATGGGAAATTTGGAAATAATTACGAAAACTAGCTAACCTTTTATGATGTTATAATTTTTTTTTTTGTAAAATTACCCAAATGATGTGCCAAAAACGATTTAAAAATTGATTTACGAATCATTAAGGAAATGGCGGGGCAGTTGGAAATTTAGGAGTACTTATTTTTCTTTAAAACAGAATCAAAAGAAACAAGTATCATGTCGCTTATTTGCAAGCTATTTCCAAACATTTCTGAAAAGAATCTCTAAGCAAAAAATAAGAGCCATTCAGAATGGAAATCTTTATTGAAACACCCAAGCCGTACAAATGAATCGATTGATTTTAAATATCAGTATTTAATGCTTTGCATATTTTACATATTTTGTTCAATAAAATAGTGAAAAGAATGGCAAAATAAACTATCAGTCGTAGAATATCTTTTGCAGAATCAAAAAGTGCACTTAGGTCAAAATTGAAAGAAAATGGGAATGGGCCTTGTTAGAATCAAGATCCAGAATTAGTTTTTTTACAACCAATTTCTTTCTGATCAATTATCCTCATTTTTGAAAAAAGTTGTCCTGCTCACTTAAATTAAACTGTTTTTTTTTAGAGACCAAAACTGCAATTCATTTTATTTTTGTGTAGATAACTACAATCCGCAATAAATTAGCAACTAATGAAGTGATACTTTTTAATAAAAATTTCCAAAACGGTAAATAAAAAATAAAATACAAAATTGCGTTACTGTCTTACTTCTTTTAAAATTCGAACTTCATATTTTATTACGGCTCTGGTGTTTCGACCAAAAAGAATATTTGAATAAATTCAAATTGCTTACATAGATATTTTTTCGATTTGATTAAAATTTCAAAATCGATTCTTACTAATGCAAAAATAATTTTTATCGGATGAAAATAAGTCACATTTGATACAAAAAACCCCATTAAGAGATTTGGGTATTTTTAGCAGCATTACTTGGAGTTTTGGAACAAGCTATGGTAATAATTGACTACCATTCAATACATTATTTAAATTTTTTGAAAAATTTAAAATCATAATTGATTCACTTTCTTATATCAAACTTTTCCTTTTCCCACACTTTTTATCACATCCAGTAAACACTTTAATGTCATCAGTTTCTTTACTATTCATTTAATGTTATTTAATAATTGGAAATGTTAATTGTTTTTTAACAGAAAGTTCTTTACCAGCTATGAACTTTTAAACGATTTTAATTACGCACTGTTAATCCATAACTTAAGCTTCTTTCAATTGAAAGTGATTTTTTTAAAAGATTTTATCAGAACTTCTTTTTGAGACTCTTTATTCACAGTCTGTTAACCTCTGTTCCGTAGACCGTATTAATGACAAAGAAAATTTGTATCCAAACTATTGAGTAGTTAGCTCAAAAATTTAGTTATTTGCACTTAATTTTCGTATAGATCCGTGCTAAAATTTACTTCTATATTTTTTCGTAACGTAATGTGGCAATAAAAAAAACAAAAACAAAATCTCATTGCAAACGGAAAATAAAAGCAAAAGTTTCATTAACCTTCTCGCCTCAAGACACGCGTTCGTTGCTCGCTACGACAAACGACTTTAACGTTAAACATACGACTCCGGTGTCGTTTATCTAACCGATATTAGATATTTAGCAACAAAATCAAAGATGCACACGCAAGTTACGGTGCAAGATGCGAGGCTGTTGCACACGAGATCGTTGTCATAGACCAACTGCAACTAACAGCTGGAAGTGATCACTCGAAATGGAGTTCCGTCCAGCTACTCGCGATTTACATGCCAGACTGTCAGTTGGGGCTGGCTTGGCTTGGAGGAGCGAATTTTCCTCAATTGCCTTTGCGTATTTGCCCCATTGTCTTGTGGCCTGGCCTGCTGGTCGGGGGAATCCATGGACCGTGCGCCTTGTGCATTGTGGTGGTGGTAACGGGAAAAAGAAATGGAAATGCTTTCGATTTCTATGGCATCTCGTTGTTCGCCTATATCTAGACATGTTTCTATTTTCTGCTGTAAAAGGTTGTTCGCTGAAGAAGTCGATGCTACGTATGGTCATGAACATGATGATGATGATGACGACAAAGCTGAAGATGTATAATGTGATCATGGCTAACATGGTACACGATGATGATGATGACGATGATGATGGCGATGATGTTGGCGGTTATGATGGTAAGATTGTTATGCATCAAAATAAAAAATGTGCATCATGTGTTACTCTGCAATGTTGTCGCTTCGTCGTCGTGGGTTTGAAAGACTTCCAGTGGGGGTCTTTGGGAGCTATTTTGTAATTGGTAGAGTAATGGCATTTTCTTTCTTTCTTCTTGTTGCTTATATTTTAATTGATCACTTCGCTAGATTTTGGTGAGACATCGATGTAGTCAACATGCTTAAATTGATTATGATGTTGCCATGGTGGAATGCAGTGTGTTGCATAATATGAAAGGTAAACACTTGTCAGTGATTATTGTTTTCGAAAAAGAGTCTTTTGTTTATTTGGAAAAAAATGACATTTGAACATCATTAACAAAAAACATGCCGAAAATATTAGTGAAAGTAGACAAAGAGTTTTTTTTTAACTAATTGTTATTTTCTTATAAATAAAAATTCATTTCTTAATGTGTAAGGTTCCTCAATAGCTTAATGTTGGATGAGTTGTCTAAATTTAATAAAAATTACTTTTAAAATAAGTTCCTTGCAGATAAATGAACTTGAAAAACTTCTAAATTCCAAGAATTTCATAGTTTTGGGATTTTGATGAAATATTAGTAAGGGAGCCGACTGTTAGATTACCTTTCTCATGGGCCACGTAAAAAAAAGATGCCAACCGAGTCCAAACATTTACAAAACTTCTAGTCGGATAAGGTCAGCTAACACGATTACTCTCCAAGTTGCATTCATATTTTGTTTTTGATACTTGATCTTTCGAATATCTTTTACTCAAGCTTTCGACGCCGTGGAAACAGTGCTATATACCCATAATAAAACGGAGCTAATGTGTTTTTTTTATAATTAAAAACCTTAAATTCATGAGAAGGGATATCGGTCTGTAGTTACGGACCAATTCTCTGGCACTTTTCTCCAAGACTATTTCACTTTTTTCGTAGATTTGTTTTTTTGGAGGACAAGTATGCAGGATTCGAAAAGATTTGTAAAAAAAGTGGAGTTCAGGAATTCATGGACTAAGGAAAGATTTTTATGCCATATACGTTTATACTCCAGCTGATTTGGCAGTAAGTGAAACTGCCAAAAAGGTGAACATTCTGATCTTTCGAAATTTGATAATTTGATGCTTTTATTCTTCTCCTATAAGAAAAGATGTTGCATATCAAATCGAACGGTTTGTGTTCAAACACAAACTTTAATTTCATGTCGTTAAAATTAACGGCAAATAAAAATAAGCACATCATTTACACATGTTTTCCTTATTAAAGCCCAAATTTGGACAGAAATTCAACTTTTAACGAGTTGGATGCTCTGTCCGACTTAATTCAAAGAATTGTTACCCATTATCCTCACACTGAAATCGTCATTGCGGGCGATTTCAATGTACACAATTTTTCGTGGATTCAATTTTCTGGCCAGACATAACATTCGAAGGAAGGTTTGTTGAGATTTTTGCAGAATTAATACACCTAACTCAGCTTGTCCATGAGCCAACTCGAATACCGGTCAAACTGCCCAAACCTTAGACTTGTTTCTTACCTCCAAACTGATAGATACACGACAAAAGTATTATCCCCTCTAGGCACACCATACCATTGTGTCATATCTGCAAATTTCTCGTGCCAACAAAACTCAGTAAAAGAAAAAACCCCTAGGAGAACCGTTTGGCAATACGAGAAATCCAACTGGGACAGTCTCAATAGTTTCTTCAGAGACTTTAACTGGTCACTATGCTTCCTCGATACTAACGTGAACTCCAGTGTAGATATGGTCACAGCCACAACTTGATTCCTTACGAAATGAGAAATTTTATCCCTCATAGGATAAAATCTATCAAACCGAAAGAAAGATCATGGTTTGATTTGAGCTGTTAATCAGGGTTAGAGAAGTAAGCTTCTGTCTTCTGATGTTATAAAGCCAACCCTACTGAGGAAAACCGAATTAAGTTTAAAGAAGCTAGCAAGATCTGTAACGGTCATATTGAACAAACCAAATTTTTGCATAACCAAAAATTAAAGCGAAAAATACTAAAGTGTCCCAGAGGAAGTAAACATTTTTGCTCATTAAAAAAAAAAAAACATTAAAAAAATATCACCTCGTCTTCGGTTTCAACACTCGTTTTAAATGTCACCCTACGTTAGCTCAATTGATAAAGCCAGTAACAGTGTGCTGTTAATTATTTTAACAGAGTGTGTCATGACACCTGCTGTACTTGAAAGCGCTAATGATTTCATGGGACGAATCTTCTTTCGCACTCGTGCAGGGGCAAGAGTTCTAAAAGATGATATTCACAAATCCGTTGGCCTGTATATTATCCCTGCCATTGTTCTGAAGAGGTGTTCTTCAACGCTGGCAAAGCCACTGCGTAAGCTTTTCCATCTGTCCTACTGGTCTCATTCCGAGTGGATAGTAAACAGCATTTGTCCAGCCTGTCCCTAAAAAAGGCGAATCTTCTTCTCCTTTTAACTATCACCCAATTGCACTTTCCCGCTTTCCAAGGTCATAGAAATACTGATAAATTATCAGCTTTAGAAATATCTGAAAGAAAGAAAGCTTCTAAATGACCGACAGTATGGCTTTCTTAGCAGAAGGTCCACTGGTGATCTGATGGTATATCTAACCAAGCAGTGGAACAAATCCTTACATCGTTTTGGAGAAAGTCAGATTAATGCACTTAATTTTTCAAAAGCGTTTGATAGAGTTTGGCATCAAGCTCTTTTATCGAAAATGCGTGTATTTGGTGTCGATGAATATCTTCTTTGTTGAATTAGAAATTGGATTGGATGGTTGTAGGTCTGATATTCATAAAATAAATGCTCGTGTGCTCAGGGCTCCATTCTGTCCCTGACTTTCTTCCTTATTTTTAACGGGTGATTTTTTAAGAGGTTTAGAACTTTAAAAAAAAAAAAAACACAAAAAATTCGAAAAAATGAATGAAATATTTATTTGAATCGATAGTTTGAACCTTGCAATTTAATGTTTAAAGATAATTTCGTGCAAATGTTGACCGCGGCTGCGTCTCAGGTAGCCCATCCGCTGAGTCCAATTTTGGCATACTCTTTCACACATATCGGCTGGTATCTCACGAATGAATGCATGGATGTTGGCTTCCAGTGCGTCAATCGAAGCGGGCTTGTCCTTATAAACATTAGCCTTGACATACCCCCACAAAAAATAATCTAATGGTGTCAAATCGCATGATCTAGGCGGCCAATTGACCGGCCCGAAACGTGAAATTAACTGTTCACCAAACTCGCCTCGCAATTGCGCCATTGTTTTGCGTGCTGTGTGGCATGTGGCACCGTCTTGTTGAAACCACATATCATGCAAGTCAAGAACTTCCATTTCGGGCAAAAAAAAGTTTGTTATCATCGCTCGGTAGCGTTCACCATTGACAGTAACGCTGCGATTCGCATCATCTTTGAAGAAATATGGCCCAATAATGCCGCCGGCCCATAAACCGCACCAAACAGTGGCTTTTTCGGGATGCATTGGTAGCTGTTGCAATGCTTCTGGCTGATCTTCACTCCAAATGCGGCAATTATGCTTATTTACGTACCCATTCAACCAAAAATGAGCCTCATCGCTGAACACAATTTTTCGATTTTTCGATTTCGAACCGAGCACGAATTTTGATAGTAAAATTCAATAATTTGCAAGCGTTGTTCATTTGTAAGACGATCCATGGTTAAATTGCAAACCAAACTGAAGCTGTTTGACAGTGACACAAGGTACTAAACACACGTCAGCTGTCAAAACCAGTGTTGCCAAAACCAAACCAGCTAAAAAATCACCCGTTATAAATGATATTCTGTCTGAAGCTTGTAGGTTATTAAATTGTTTTGCAGAAGACTGTATCTTCAGCTTTGTTTCCTTTCAAGATTTACTTCGTTGTTCTTCGAATGTGGAACTCAAACGGCAGCGTATGATAAACTCCTTAATTCCTGATCTCAATGGCATTGTCCAATGGGGAATAAGAAACCTCGTAGAATTTAACACTTCAAAAACTCAATGCTGTCTTCTCTCATTAGAACAAAATCCACACCCTATGCCGCTATCCAAAATTGGCACTTGCCTCGAGGAAACCAAACAGCTTTCAGTTCTGGGTGCATGTGCATTAAAAATTCGACATTGCTAAAAATGCTGCGAAATGTGTAGGTTTTCTTCGAAGATGCAAGACATTTTTTTTGTCCTTATCTGGCTTCCAATTCCAATATTTAAGATGGTGCTCCTTAAACCTATTTAAGTCTCTTGGATAGAATTCAAAATAGAGCGTAAGAAATTATAGGTGATAGAACAATAACGGAAACATTTCCATCTCTCGATTATTTTATCGATACTTCTACAAACAATGTTCTTGTGAAATAGCCAGTTGCATTCCTTCCTTTAAACAGTTCCACCGTAATATTTGTGCTTCTAGGAATGCACATCAGTTTACCCTTGAGACCAATTTCGGTCGTACTGTCAAGTATGTCCTTCTGTCAAATTGTGTTGCAAGGCAATTGAACAAAATTCTCTTTCAATTTTTTGTCTATTAAGTTCTTTCAGCAATGTTACCAAATATTTAAAGTTTGGTGGAAATCCTGATTTCTTGGTTGGGTTTTTGGTAGTTGTGGTATCCATGAACGTCTTTGGTGGTTGAGATAAAAATGGATGGTTCTCGATGTTGAAGCAATTCTTTAATGGCTACTGATGTTTAAAATTTATGAAGCATTGGCTTTTTGAGAGGAGCAGAAGGATTCATTTGTGAATTTTAATTAAGAACTATCTTTTAGGCAGATTTTAGTTTCAATCTCTACACCTTCGACATGACACTGTGACAGTTCAAAGTACTAAATGAGAACTAAACAGTTATATTTCTTGAAAATGAATGCAGATTAAATGTATACGGACAAACCAAACAATTTACCACAAATTATGTGCTGTGATACAAAGTCATTAATCCCATTTGATAATGAAATGTTGTGTTGGCATTTATTTTGACTTCTGTCTTCCTCTGTCAGTCAGTTTTCAAAAATTAAAAAAAAAACCTTATATCCGTTGCTCTGTTGACACAACAATGTTACCCATATACATCCAATAAGTCACTCACATCCGAACCAAACTATGCAAAGCAATAAAATTACAAAATATCTCCATCAGAATAATACAAATTTTATAGATAAATGTTTGTATATTTGCATTTAAATAATTGCATTTTTGCCAAAACATTTTTGTTTTGATTTTTTTTTTGTGTATCGGTAACCACCAAGTGTACTAAAGTAAAATTTAATTCGATTCCCAAAACCCCATGGATCGATTAGTGAACTGAGTGTTCACCGCAAAACGGTGAGTGGCAAACGACTTCAACCAGCACCTATCGTCCGACCCCAAACCCAAACTAACCACAATCTGCATAAATGTCTAAAAAATCATTTAGTTTTATTTTATACCAACGATAAATAAAATACCAACAACCTCGCCATTGTTTCGCACCGAAGATAGTGTACTTCATCAACCGCGAAAATCTCTAGCTATAGCTAGCTTCATAGCTATATAGCCGAGCCATTCAAAATGACGGCTTATGGCTTGGTTACATTCGTTTGAAAGTGAAATTATACATTTTCTTGGATTTTTTCCCTTTTTGTATCTTTTTCTTTTATAAAGACTACAAGTACGGTTATTCGAAATGTTAAAGTAGCTGTGGTGACCATGTTTAAAACAAAACAAAATTTAAAAAACAAATTTAATGAATTATTGAATTTAAAGCGGTTTTTGACTTTCTGAATTTTGGGTTTTCGGGATTTAGGGTTTTTGGGATATTGGGTTTTTTCGGGGTTCTGGGTTTTCGAGGTTCTGGGCTTTCGCGGCTTTGGGTTTCAGGATTCTGGGGTTTAGAGATTTCGGGAATACGGTAATCTGGGTTTTAGGGATTCTGGATTTTTGGGATTTTGAGTTTTTAGGATTGTGTACGTCTCCTACTTTAAACATATCCTCGAAATTGATCCAGCTATGCTTGAACAAGTTCAGCTTCAAAAAAAAAGATAAATAGACAAAGTTCTCATTTCTTCTGATTTAAGGCGAAAAATATCACAAGAGGGGGGAACCCGCTATGACCGAGTTGCAGAAAATATAAATAACAACGATTTCTCTGATATGCATTGAAAAAAAAGTTTTACAAACAAATTATTATTTTCAGAAAATTTAAAATGGCGCCCAACGCTTTGTTGTCGAATCTTAAATTGGTCTTCTTCCGCTTAAGATTTAGCTATCAAAAAATTATTTTTATTTTAGGATAGTAAACGATGGTCACCACATCTATAACTGCTGGCTATAAGTTGAGTGTATAGTTATCTGCCTGGAAGTACTGTGATTATCTGAAGATATAACTAAGGTAGTTTACCTTTAGTATCGATATCAGCTTACGGCACACGGGAAACCGCGCACTTACTATTGAAGTTCACTAACTTCTTCTTAAATCTGACTCTCCGACTCTGCTTCTGCTGCCATTGATTCAGATGATGGCCATGAGGAAAACTCTAATGAAAAATTGAAATGAAAATTAAAAAAAAAAATTATAAACATTGTTTCGGCATTTGCCTGGTATCTTTTTACTTTGTTTGCGAAAAGATGATGGTCGAGGTGGAGGTGGTGGTGGCATTGGCTGTGAATGATGGTGGTGGTCTACTCCTTGGGGTAATTGTTATGGAAGTAGATCCGAGTCCCACACGTATCTCACGAACCGTGATGTTATCTTCTTTGTCTGTTGTAATTGGTGTTTTAATTTTCCGTGTGCAACACCTACCGGTAGACTTAAAGTAGCCTCCATCGCCATCATCACGAATAGCAGGAAAACATTAATTCTTGCAGCTTTCACTGAACTTGGCTGCATAACGGTAACAAACACGTTCGTTCTGCGTGGATGGCCGGAACAGACCGGAGATTTGGCATTTCCAATCGGAAGACCGCTAACCTTCCGTTTAACCTTTCAATTTGAACCCATTTGAGCGAACGAACAACGTCATCTTGACATGATGTAGAAGTGCATCAGAAGCGCAGCAGGTTGAATCAGTAGGTATATCTTCGGATCGTTGCGTTGCGTTTTGTCGGTCTCGTCGCATCGGTCGTCGTGCAAGAGTTACCATCGTCTACCAGATATATGTGGTTCGGCTGATGATGTCGGATTAAGGAATTTTCTTTTCTTTCCTTGACTTTCGATTTCATCGAAGCTATCTTCGTTACACTCGTATCGAAGGGGAAAGTGACTGTTTCTGTTTGTTCCAATCAACAACCGTTTCTTGCCTCTTGCTTCTTTTCACCTAGTGCCTCCACAGATCTTTGGGAAATAAGGAATTTATTTTGCATTAAACGGACAATGACAATTGAAGTTGTCTTTCAGATGATTATACCTCTTCAAGACTTAAGGTCAACACAGGGGGGACACTAATTTGAACTTAGCAGATATCCACACCATGTCGTCGGTCGTCTTCGTCTTCATCGTCATCGACCCTAATCACATGAGCTTTGAAATTTTAATTGGCAGTTCACGTTACAGCAATTGAATGTGACTTGATCCATGGGAAGTTTAATCGTCGTCGGGTTGTTGGAGCACATGAACATTTTGGTATGAGCATGGTTATGTTAGTTTAAAAGTTTAAAATGTAAATTAAGAGCTATTGAATGTTGTTAGATTCGCAAATGTTTTTATCAGATTTAAAAGACAACCGACGGAATAAATCGTCTTTGGTGGTTAATAGAGTATCGTTATTAGAGAGTTATTATCTTCACCTTAAACATTTGACCTTATGATGGTGGAGTGGGTGCTAGTGCTTTCTCATGATTGGGAATTAGTTAGGGAATGGAAACATTTTAATGGGTATTAGATTTTGTAGAATTTGCTTTCGCAATAAAAAATTGAAATGCTCAGGAGAAAAATATCGAAAGTGCTAAAATTTGTATTGGAGAATAAGATGGAGAATTTAATTAGTGAAACTACCTTGATTCAAACCTAAATATTTGAAGTCCGCCAAGTTGCGTCCACCACAACGTTAATTCAAAAATGTAATGATGCAATAACTTGATGCTTATTTGATGTTAATTTAGTGCCCCATCCAGGTACTGAATTCCTTTGCCCTGCTCAAACTGGAGTGGGTCAAATATGTAGTTCTAGATATTTCTTTTTGCTTATTGCCTTTTTCTCTGTAATGAGAAGGTTAGGTAAGGTAAAGAGGAGTGATCATGCAGCAAGCCACATTATCTCACTTGGATCTTTATGGATCCATTTTATTTCCTTGGTTGTGGGTAGGTAGGTGAGGAGAGGGAAAGTTTTATGGGGATGATTATGTGTAGGGGACCTTCTTGAACCATCTAGAATTCTTGATGAATTTAAGGATGTCCTTTAGTGGGAAGATAGAGATATTGCCCAGTTCTTCGAAAAAGTGTTCTTATAGGGCTGCTTTTCTAGTTTTGTCAAGGCTAGGGCATTGGAAAAAAGTGAGGACAGCCCTTTTCATCTTGAAACCCTCTACAAAAAACCGGTGAGCTAAGGTCCTATCTGCTCATGTGGGTTCTCAATGAGTTGTGCCCCATAAGGACTCCAACTAGGAATAAAAATTGAGTCCTGCTTATTTTGAGTAAATATTCAGTTTTTTCCTCGAAATATTCGGCCATAGATTCCTTGAAACCTTAAAAATATTACTTGATGACGACCATCGGACATCTGCAGCTTCAAGGAAACTTTGGTGCATTTTACTTTTTTCTTGTTCTAGTGGCACAAGTATCGAAAAACCGGTTTGGCTCGGATTTAGAGATGACCCGTTCTAAGGGTGTACGCGATCGTTGCACCTAGTAAGTTTAACTCATATCAACAACGTTTTATCAGTTTGGACTTTATGGTGATTGAGGAAATGTTTTTAATTGCCGCTTGGCTATCTATGAAAATGTCAATATTTCTGTTTATTTCTTAACGTAACGAGAGATGTTTTGCGGCTTCACACACTGCAAGTAATTCCACCTGGAATACGCTCTGAAAGAATCGGTACTGAGTAGTGTGGGACTTTTACAACACTAAAATCACCGGTGAATCACGACCAATCTATGAAAGATCGACAAATGATTTTCTTTCTTAATTTTTAAATCACATTATGGGAAGTTTTAAAGTTATAACACTTTCCCATAGCTTTTAGACCATCAGCTCATGAGGCTTGGTTTTTCTTAATCTCCGAACACTGTCTCGTACATTTAAGACGGTCTCCATTTCGGAGTTGGTATGACTTTGCAGTCGCTGATTGTTTGATACAGCGTGTTTTTAAACCACTTCTGGAACCATTTCAATTTGAAGGTCACGATGTAGATCACTGTTTCTTATATACCAAGGGGCATTTATTATTGCACGAAGGACCTTGCTTTGGAATTTTTGGATGGGTTCAACATTTGTTTTCTTTGTACAACCCCGTAGTTTGATGCCATATGTCCAAACGGGTTTCAATACTTACTTATATAACATTAGTTTTTTCTGGATAGATAAGTCAGAGTTCTTTCCTAGTAACCAGTACATTTTTCTCTACTTCAAGTTAAGTTCTTCTCTTTTCTTTTTAATTTGCTCTTTACAATTAAGTTTTGCATCCAAAGTCATTCCAAATTACTGCCAAATAGTATGTTGCGGTAAAATTTACCATAACAAGTTTCACCTGCCTATTCTTAATCATTATCCATTTTTAGCCTTTCCTTTTTCCGTTTCTGCTCCAAAGTGCTTGAAGAGTCAGTAGATACCTGGCGTCCATCAGCTAGAGACCTACTCTTAAAGTATTTTGGAAAAGCAACAAAAACCGGTTTTCAAATTACTAGGTGGAACAGTTGGTTCCAAAACCATCGAGGTTGCTTATGAAGAAGACGGGCGGTCTGTTCTAGAGGTACCAGTGGATGAGCTGAAGAAGTAAGCGAGTTAGGCGGAGTCTTATTTTTATCTTAACAGCCCAACATTATTATTTATTTAACCTAACGTATCGTTAATGTGTTCGTAAATTCTAAAATCTTAATGTTTTTTTAAATAATAAAATAGATTTATCGGAATTGACACGCGAAAAAAAAATGAACTGAGTAGATCTCAGGATTTAAGGAAATGTATTCCTCTCTCACCTCGAGGGATTAGTTTTGAAAGATTGCTTCGCGTTTCCAATCACTTGCGGCTATTTTACTTGGAGAATGCCTAGAAGCAACTTTTTCTCGATTTTAGTTCTTTAAAGTTTTATCGAACAATTTACTTGAGAGGGTTCTGAACTCGGCCATTTCGATTCGGCAAGAAAGACATCCAACAACTTGCTGAATTATTGAATGCGTGTGTGAGAGTAAAGTTTTGGTGAGATTTGACAATGGATACACGGAGGTTTTCGAGGAGGGCACATTGCTTTCCAGGAAGCCGTGATTCCGTGACTGAAGATCTCGAAAACGGTTGGCTGGTTGCATGAATGTGTGAGAGACTAGAATGGCCGAGGTAGACAATATGTTTAGCATGGAAAGTTCACTCTTTGGGGAACTATTCAAGCGAGAAGATAATTTTGGTTTTGAAGTTGAGAAGAATTTAAGAAAAGGAAACAAAATGAGGAAAAGTTATTAAGTTAAAAGTATTTTTTAGGAGATCCACAGACATATTAAAAATATTATTTTTCATTTTTCGTTTTGTCAATTCGGATAAGTTGGTTTGCTTTTAATTTCGACTTTTATCCCAATTAATTGTGGGACATGGTTTTGCCTCATATATCAGGTATCATATGCCCCATGCCCCATACATAAGAAGGGAGATGTCACAACGTGCAGCAATTATAGAGGTATCACGTTGTTGAGTACCGCCTATAAGATACTCTCCTCTATCCTACAAGACCGGATAACCCCATACGCTAAAACAATCATAGGCCAATATCAGTGTGGTTTCATTCCAGGCAAATCAACAACTGATCAGATCTTTACCCTTAGGCAGGCGATGGAAAAATGTCTTGAATTCAACATTCCAACATACCATCTGTTTATAGACTTTAAGGCCGCCTATGATAGCATAGCCAGGGTAGAACTTTACAAAGCCATGAGAGAATTCGGCATCCCAAATAAATTGACACGACTATGTAGGTTGACCATGACCAACGTAACAAGCCAAGTAAAAATAGCCGGATTGCTATCCAGACCAATCAACATCTTTAATGGACTCCGACAAGGGGATGGTTTGGCCTGCCTCCTCTTCAACCTGGCGTTGGAGAAAGCAATCCGTGACTCTGGCACGGCAACAAGAGGGACCATCGTCAACAGGTCCAGCCAGATACTGGCTTACGCAGACGACATCGACATCATCGGAAGAACCGAACAAGCTGTACACGATTCCTTCATCCAGATCGAGCAGGCGGCACAAAATCTGGGGCTGCACATTAGTGAAGGTAAAACAAAGTACATGGTGGCGTCGAATGCGAGAAGAACAGTTGGTCAAACAATCAAGGTAGCGGAGCACGAATTTGAAGTGGTGCAATCCTTTAAATACCTTGGGTCAACAGTAGCAGCCGATAACAATATAGAAGAAGAAATACGCGGGCGGCTTCTCAAATCCAACAGAGCCTACTACAGTCTGTCAAAGCTTTTCAAATCTAGAAATCTAACCATAACTTCAAAACTGCTGCTGTACAGGACCATGGTCCTGCCAGTACTCATGTATGGATCCGAGACTTGGGTGCTTAGCAAAAGGCACTGTGACCTCTTAGCCGCGTTCGAGAGAAAAGTCTTACGGAGAATTGTTGGCCCCATATGTGAGGAAGGACGATTCCGGAGACGGTACAACCATGAGTTGTACGCAATCTACCTTGAAGCAGACATAGTGACAAAAATTAAGCTCGGTAGACTCCGGTGGGCAGGGCACCTAGCTCGAATGAGCGAAGAGGAACCTGCTCGGAAAGTCTTTTGTGGTACATTCTATGGTAGACGGCAGCGTGGTAGACCATGCTTGCGCTGGAGAGATGGCGTAGACCAGGACGCCCGAAGCCTTGGGGTGCGCAACTGGATGGCGTCGGCCCGAGACCGGGATAGGTGGAGAGACTTGTTGAAAGAGGCCAGGACCGGACCCCGGTTGTCGAGCCGATGATGATGATGATGATGGTTTTGCCTCGCTAATGGCCCATTTTCATTGCCTTTTCTTTTCTTTGCTTTCGGCTTTACGTTTCACCGTAAGCCCTTTTGCTGTTTTATATATATCTTTATCTTTGAAAAAATTTTGGGTTTTAATCCCTGGGTTTCTGCTCAAAGATTTGTTTTCTTGTTTTTGTTTATTTTCTTTGCTTTAATCGTATCCGATTAATAAAACCATTTTGATTACTGAACCCACCTCATTGCTGAGCTACTGGATGGCAGTACTCTATGTGTTGTCAGTGGTGCGAATTGTTAAACGCAAGCATCGGTTGACAGTTCGTCATCGTCATCGCTTTCGTTGTTTTGTCGCGGCGCGCAGATCGGTTGTTTTAATTGTTTTGTTAATTATTTCGTTTATTTGGATTTATATAAAGCCATTGAAATCGCGAATTGTAGTTCCGCCATCATAAAGTCAAAATTCGCGTTTAAAAATTTCACAACAAGTATTGGACTAAGAAACTGCTGTACTGTATATAAGAATTTGTATAAGAATTGGAACAGTGTTTATTTTTTTGTTTGTAAAGTTTATATGCGTCGATTTTGTTTCATTTAGTTTGATTCGCCATTTTTGCGTCCAATCACTAACTTTTTCGACTGCATTTTGCAGTTTTTGTGTAGCCTTCTTAATGGATTTTTCTGGCAACAATACTGCAGTATCATCAGCAAAGGTGGCCATGATAGCGTTGATGTCCACTGGAATATCCCTTGTATATAACAGAAACAGGGCTGGTCCTAGGACACTTGCTTGTGGAACACCGGCTTCAATTTCCGAGTAATTTTGGTGGTAGCGTACTCTAGTGTTGGTTTGTAAAGTAGGATTTCAGTATTTCGCAGTTCTACTTGGGAAGATTTCTATGCTGTTTGAACTCAAGTCCCAAGTGTCAAAGGCCTGAGCAACATCTAAGATTATAGCCGAGCATACTCGTTTTTCTTTTAATGCCTGTTCCAAAATATCCGTACTCCAATGCACATAGTAGAATATTTATTTCTAAAACCATACTGATGGCTCGGCAATAGTTTTCTTTCTTTGATTATTTTGCTAAGTCTTTTCCGGAGCAGTTTTTCGAAAACTTTGGCCATGATTGGTATAAGCGATTAAGGATGTAAAAACCTAGAAAAGACATTGCCCTTATTTTATTAATTTTCAAATTTAATTTCTTAAACATAAACACACTTATTATCATGCATATATGTACATCACCTACTCATACCTAAAGATACAAGAAAAAAACATTTTTATTTTAAATTCTCAAACTTATAAAATGGTTACTTTGAGACCTCAAGAACAGCCTCTTAAAATACTTGTTCTTAATTACTATCATTACGAAGGAATATCGTTTTACTGTCTACAATTTTATGGCTACATTTAGATGTATGCGTTAAGTTTCCAAAGCATACCTTACTTCTGCGTAGCTTTGGGTACAACGTCTGTTACTTCCATTATTTTTGGCAAAAAAAGGTTAAGAATTTTAACCTCAAGTCCTCAAAATAACTCACCCTTCAAGTTTTAGGAATCCCGATAAATCCCTTTTACGAGATGTAAAGTAAGTCTCACCTTTGACAACAACCCAAACAAACATTTGAATACAACAACAACAATATGTATGTAAATATGTATCGGAATTATCCTTTTGGCCTTTATATTTGATAACTGATTTTCAAAAACAAAGGACCTCATTAATCTTGAACTTCTACAAGGCTCTAGCAAGAAAAAAGATATGTAGATATAAACGAGGTGAAAATTATTTTATCAGCATCACATATTTTCCTTCAAATTGGCTTTTAAACCTCTGAAACATGAAAGTTAAGGACAATATATTGGTTCAATTTTTAAAAGCTTATTTACCTATTTGATAAAGCTTTACACTAAATTCTATTCTACCCTCAATTATGCTACAAAGATATCAAGGATTCAAGCTGTCCCAACCGCATCGCCATCGTACCCGTCATTGTTGGCACGTTCGATCTATTAACCCCTTTTTGAGTTTAATTAAAACAATTAGGCGCCAGCTAATTGTACATTCCAGCTGAATAGCTTACCTCACACATGGAAAATCCTTTTTAATAGCTTTAAATTTTAAACGTCACCTCATTTTGAGGCGCCTGCCAAAATGAATTGCTGCTATGTATGTAGATTGTAGGTTCAGTTAAATTGTTATTGCGTGACCACAGCGGCTGTTCTTTGCTTATACAAGACCCTCGCCCGCGAGGTATTAATTTTAGAGCTGGCAAACGCGACAGACCACATTTACTAACCCCAATTACGGGCACACGAGAACGCGCTTGAAAACATGTGCTCTGGCCAAGAGCTGTGAGTTCTCATATAGCCAATGGCCAATAGACAAATTTCAGCCGTCGAGGTGTGAATTAATGAGCATGAGAAGAGGCCAATTGTTCGAATACAAGGCCAACCAACATTTTTGCATTGATATTATATGGCATGTCCTCTCGAATATAAATTCCCACTTGCCACATGGTGTATTTGCTAACATGGTTGGTTTTTGGAATAATATTCGAATTCTGCCGGGAGTGCTCGTATTTTCACAGATAACACGATATTCCTTTTATATAATTTTTTTTTCTCGAATTCAGTGCCCAAACATGAAATAGATACATACGTGGAAATTAAATCAATTAAATGGCGAAATTGGAAAATAAAATGCATTTCTGTTCAAAGCTATTTTCATAGTTCAGATAGTCCATGCTATGGAGTCAATATATCAAATGACCAGCGTTTCAATATTTTCTGAGTAAATATTTTACACAAAAACCTACAGAACTAAAGGTATTTAAAATATGCATATATATGCATTATGTAGCTGTGTGAAACTATGTGTAAACACCCATGTTATTTGGCATGTGTTTGAGTAATTGTTATTGGTCAAACTTATAAATAAAACATGAATTTAAAAAAAAATAAAATAAAAGTTCAAAACCAAAGCTAACTGCTATAATAACATTGTCAAAGGGCATGCAATTTTTTTTAAAAGTTTTAAATTAAAACAAATTGAAACTAGGCATATTTATTTTGATCGTTTTTCAAATTGTATTTGCTTCCACTTGAAATATAAGCTAGAGTAAAAAAGTGTTAATTATAGTAATTGTATTTATATTATTAAGTATTATTTAACCAGAAGTGTTTTCGCTTTGTTTTTTAATTGGATATTTGGGTCTGTTATATAAATATAAGCTTGCGTTCTAGAATAATTGTTATTTCTTTTTTTTGTCCTTAGCGTTGAACCTATCGTTTTAAATGAACCTTTCATCAATGCAACACCAGTTGCTTAATAGACTTTTGTTTAGTAAGATCTAAAAATAACTAAACCCACTGCACTTTTGAAGAAGTCAGTAATAGTTTGTTCCAATAATTTTTGATACAATTTGATTTGAACAATTTTCCTATTTAACACTGCTTTTTATTTGTTTTACAGTCAGGCATTTCAAATGTAAAAAATTATGACTGGAAGAGTTAAAGTAATTCGTAGTCTATGAATAACGCCCTTAAACCTACTCGCATATAATGTCAAGAACACTACAAAAAAGTTGTAAGAACTTTTTTTAAAGACTCAAATATACTTACTTACTTATCCGGCTCCCGATCCATGGAGGGTCTCTCTGCCTGAGATATTGCGGTCTTCCATCGGTTGTGGTCTTTCGCACGCTCCCTCCAGTCATCGAGACCAAGCGTTCGTGCGTCGGAAACCACCTGATCCCTGTAGCGGAGGTTCGGTCTTCCTGGTCGTCTCGAACCTGGGGGCTGGGATTCGAAGATTTTTTTGCCTGGAGCGTTGCTGTCCATTCGCTCGATGTGGCTTTAGACTACATCCACATCTTGGTACAGGTCGTATAATTCACAATTAAATCTTCTCCTTCATTCGCCCTCTTCGCATATTGGACCAAATATCCGTCGAAGAATTTTTCTCTCAAAAGTGCCCAGTATCAATTTCCCATTTTACTTATCGTCCAGCACTCGGCGCGCGCCGTTGAGTAGAGCTGGTAAAATTAGCGTTTTGTATAGCGTGTCTTCTGGGAGAGGAGGTTTGAACCCATTTGTTTGGCCAAACCGAAGTAGCAGCGGTTCGCTAGGGTAATTCTTCGTCAGATTTCCACTAAGGTGTCATTTGTGGGGTTGATGTTTGTTCCGAGGTAGGTGAACTCCTTGACTAACTCGAAGTTACTGCTACCAACAGTGACGTTTTGTCCTAGGCGATGAAGCTTTGTTTGTTGATAGCATATACTTTGTTTTGTCCTCATTCACTTCAAGACCAACGCGTTTCGCCTGTTCGTCAAAAGCTGTGAATGCTTCTAGTACAGCTCACTTGGAGCCACCGATGATGTCGATGTCGTCCGCATAGCCAAGAGGTTGCGAAGACCTGTTGAAGAAAGTGCCTTTCAGGCTAACACTACTCTTGCGAACTATCTGCTCCAGGACTAGGTTGAAGAAATCACATGATAAGGCATCTCCTTGTCTAAACCCTGTACATGTCTAGAATAGCTCGGATGAGCTGTTACCCATTTGCACGTTGCACCGCGAATTTTGTCATGTCATGCGGCATAGCTGGATCAGTTTCTTCGGGATCCCAAGTTCCAATATCGCCAGTAGAAGCTCTTGGTGACTTATGCTATCATATGCGGCTTTGAAGTCGATGAAAAGATGGTGGGTCTCGACTTGAAATTCGTTGGTCTTTTCCAGAAATTACCTCAATGTGAAGATTTGGTCTATCGTTTAACTGCCTGGTTGGTCTTCTCCAGAATTTGCGGATTTATTATTCTTAAGCTTGTGGATGGTTTTCTTAATCTCTTCAGTACTCTTCAGTTTAGGGAAGAATAGGACAGTCAATATTTCCTGTTTAAAGCTGTTGGATAAAGACAATGTCAGCCACTTGACGTCTCTGTTCAAAAGACTGAATGTCAATCAGCCTTAAAAAGTTAATATAAGGAGGAAGGTTGTACGGGTCATTCAAAGGCAAATTTCGTAGGACGAAGCGAATGGATCTGCGTTGAGTCTCGATACGGCGCGGCGGGTCTGAGAAATCTCGATATGGCGGCAATGAGAAATAAAGTGAGGAGACCAGACTTGACTTGCCTATTCGAGTAGGGGCCTAACAAAGGTTACAAAAAATGATTTAACTACATTAGGTTCAGAAAGCTTCTTACAACAACGTTTTACGAATCCGAGTAAAGTTGGTTGTAATAAAAGGGAAAAGTAAAGTTGGTGATTCAATTTTAGTAGAGCTAAGTGGTGAATAATAAATTGTTTTGTAGTAAGAAAGTAAAAGTGTTTTGATTTACGAAATAAATAAGTGGAAGATTAAATAAAAATAGTATTCATGCAACTTCGTAAAACCCTAGGTTAAGGTTAGGTTAAGGTGGCTGTCAGGAAAACTGCTGACACACTTAGGCCAGAATAGGCCCATTGTGATACCACATAAAGAATGCGAGGTAATCCTCGTTAATTAAACCAGTTGGAGCTTTTAATAAAGCGATGGAGACTCTGAATGTCGATTTTATTTAAGTCACTGGGATCACTGAAGAAAAAATTTCCTAAGTGTGTTTTGCGTCTTTGAGAAAGAGCAGGGCATGAGCAAAGAAGGTGTAGGATAGTTTCTTCCTCCTCCTCGTCGATGCAGCTTCTGCAGAAATCATTTGAAAAGACACCAAGTCTATTGGCGTGTTTACCTATGAGGCAGTGTCCAGTAATGACACCAGTTGTAGAGCTAATATGCAATCTGCTCAGAGATAACAAACATCTCGATCGCTTCGGATCCAGTGTTGGCCAGATCTGTTTTGTCGCCAGACAAGTAGTGATACCTGTCCATCTGCTGTTTGTCATCATCATAGAATCTTGCTTAAGCATAAGTTTACATGTAGCGATCGGTATTCCAATATTCATCTTGCAAGGTGATATTGGTATACTAGTTCCTATCCTGGCGAGTTCATCGGCTTTACAGTTTCCTGGAATATCTCTGTGTCCCGGCACCCAGAAAAGGTGAATGTTGAACTGTTCTGCCATCTCCATTAGAGACGATCGACAGTTTCGGGCAGTTACGGAGTTTGTAGAAACAGATCCTAATGATTTAAGGGCAGCTTGGCTATCTGAGAAGATACGGATATTCAAAGTAGATATTACGTTTTCTTTGAGCCAAGATAAAACTTCTTTTATCGCCAGGATTTCCGCTTGGAACACGCTACAATGATCGGGGAGACGGAAGGAGAGACTAATGTTTAGTCGTTCTGAGTACACGCCACCACCTACCCCCTCTTCGGTTTTTGAGCCGTCCGTGTAGAAGTGAATTGCTTCATCTCTCAAGAATTCATTATCTTCCCAAGTGGACCTTGTTGGAATTGTAATTTGAAAATTTTTTCCAAAAACCGGCTGAGGGATGGTGTAGTCGGAGTGTTTAGGGATTGATTCGAATTTGTTCAGAATGATAGTGTGTCCAATAGAGTTATTGGACCATTGAGAAATGGCTCTGAGACGAATAGCTGTGTTCGCCGCCACTTGTTTAGTGTATATATCGAGGGGTGTGATGTTAAGCAGTATGTCTAACGCAGCGGAAGGTGTCGAACGGAGAGCTCCGCTGATACACAAGCAAGCCGATCTCTGTACTTTGCTTAGCTTATCACGATAAGTTATTTTATCTAAAGCAGTCCACCATACTGCCACCCCATAAGTGAGTATCGGTCTGATGACCGCTGTGTATAGCCAGTGGGTGATATGTGGCGACAAGCCCCATTTGTTTCCAATAGCTTTTTTACAGGAGAAAAGTGCCACTGTGGCTTTTCTAATTCTTTCTTGTATGTTTGGTTTCCAGCTCAACTTTTTGTCTAAGATCAGACCCAGATATTTAGCTTGATCTGAGAAGTTAAGTGGAATACCATTTATTAATGGAGGGTCTATGTTCGGAATTTTATATATTGCCATATTGCTGACGTTGTTGAAAGCACCTTCGATATCTAAGAATGCAACCAGAGTGTACTCTCTATGATGAAGGGAATATTCAATAGTGCGTACCAAGTTATGCAAGGCCGTTTCTACCGATTTCCCTTTGCGGTAAGCGTGTTGTGCCATAGAGAAAAGATTGGGTTCTATGGAACTACGCAGATGGATATCAATCAGTCGTTCTAGAGTTTTGAGAAGGAATAATGATAGGCTGATAGGTCTGAGATCCTTCGGATTTACATGGGAGCTTTTACCCGCTTTGGGTATGAACACCACTTTAACTTCTCTCCATAAGGATGGTATGTGTGCAAGGTTCATACACCCTTCCAGAATTATCTCAAGGATAGGGATGATGATGTCTGAAGCCATTTGCAGTTCAGCTGGTATTATACCGTCAGGTCCAGCTGATTTATATGGATCGAAGCTGTCGATTGCCCATTTGAGTTTTTCCCTAGTAATCAGACCTAGTTTATTTGTTGTTATTTTGTTAGACTCTATTGAGTCATCACTGCATATATTTTGGGAGCTACCTGGGAAGTGAGTATCTAGTAGCAAGTCAAGTGATTCCCCACAAGATTTAGTCCAAGAGCCGTTGATAGTTTTCAGGGCGCTTGGCATAATGAGATTTGACGAGAGGATTTTTCTCAATCTTGAAGCTTTTGAAGAATCTTCTATTTTGTTACAGAAGTTTCTCCAGGAAGTTCTTTTATTTTTCCTCAATTGTTTTTTATACTTCTTAAGGGATTCTTTATATAAATCCCAGTCAGAGAGTTCTTTGGAATATTTAGCTCGGTTGAAAAGTTTTCTACATTCCTTCCTGAGCGATTCTAGCTCTAAGTTCCACCAATGAGGTTTTTTCTTTCCTCTTATTTGGATAAGAGGACAGGATATGTCCATTGATTTATTGAGAGCTGAGGTGAGATCATTGACTTTATTGTCAAGATCGATTCTGTCTAAGGGGATACGTAATAGGTTAGGTTTAATTAATCTGCTAAGAGTATCTCTATATTTTACCCAGTTAGTTTTCCGATGATTCCGGAAAGCTATCTGTTTCGTAGTTTCATCATTTAGATTGAATTGTATATACCTGTGATCAGAGAAAGAGTGCTCTTCTGATACTATCCAATTCGTGATCTTTTGATGAATCGAGTCGGAGACAAGAGTAATGTCTAATACTTCTTGTCGGTTTCTGGTTATGAATGTTGGTTCATTACCAATATTGCTTACAATGAGGTTAGTACTGAGAATAAAATCAAAAAGTGACTCACCTCGATCGTTTATGTCAGAGCTTCCCCATACTGTATGGTGGGCGTTAGCATCACATCCAATGATGAGGCAGATTTTTTGCCGTTCGGCGTCAGCGATTAACCTCTTTAGCGTGTCGCCAGGGAGAGGGCCCAGGTGGTCGTGGCTGAGGTACGCAGACGCAAGCCAGTAGGTACCTTTCTCGGTCTGGAGTCTGACTGCGGTTACGTCTTTATCGCTGTAATCAGGGAGTAAATATACATTAGTGGTACTTCTTACCAATATGCAGGATCTGGGATCACCTTTGTCCGTTGCATGCAGCAAGTAGTAGTCAGAAGTCCTGAGTCCTTGAATTGTGGATTTGTAAATCCAGGGTTCTTGGATCAGGACGACATCTTCCCCATTTTTCTTTATGCGGAGAAGAAGGGAGGCTGAAGCCTGTTTTGAGTGCTGGAGGTTAATCTGAAGTAGTTGCAGCATCATCGCTACTTTCCTTCAGATCCGCCCCCACCACGGTTTCGTTGAGCTCCTCTTCAGATTCTGACTCAGAAGGTGACCGTAGGAGATCATCCTCACTGAGCAGAAATTCGGACATGCGGTTAGCCTCCATGTCAGAGAAGCTGTCAATATTGGTAGCCTCAGGAGGCGGGTTAGTAGGGCATATTCTCGTGTTGGACGTACTCGGTGCATCTACTTCCATTGCTGGTTGGTCGATGCAACGAGTATTTTCCTCCACAGAGGATATGACCTGTGACAGTAGAGGTGAAGGTGTTTCCTCATCTTTTTTGTAGACTTTCAGGATAGCGGTAGTCCAACCAAAAACCCTAGATAAGTTTAAAAATTAGTTAAGTTTATCTTTTGTTTAATGAACTGTGTGGGAAATGATTTACACAATTTGGTTAAACTTATCAAAGGAATTTGTCGCGTAAAACTAACCAAACTGGTTAAACTTATCCAAACGTCATTGTGACTCTTACTCTGATTGAATCACTTGGCATTTTATCAAATGTTTCAAAAAAGGTCGTTCATGCAAACTTTGCGTAAACTTATCATTTAACACAATTTGTAAACTTACGACGTTGCATGAATACCCATAAAGTAAATAAGTTTTATTTACGAACGTGAGAAAATATTACAATAGCTTCGAATGTAGATGTAGGTAAATATCAAAAGGCGCCATTTCAGAACCGATATCAATGAGCCTGGTACTTTTATAAAAGAACTAGTCTTGGAAATAAAGTGTACAAAAGAAGAGAGAAGGAAATAATGCGGAAAATATACTAAAAAGATGAGTTTCATCTTAAAAATTCTTCGAAATGTTGGTTCTCAAGTAGTTGGTAGAGTAGTTACTTATGCGAAAGTTATTTATCCGGGTTTTACTGTCCCGTCAAAACTATCAAGATAAAGTTATGGTTATTTAAAAAGATATAATTTTGTATGTATAAATGTATTATGTAATATCAATCTCCTGTGTGTTTATGTCTTGCAATATTATAAATAAAAAATATAATTCATACAATTTCAATAAACCATACAATTAAAATATTCTTCGTATAACACATAAAATAAATTAAAAATCATAAATAAATTGCTCAATTTAAATTACCGTACATTTTTAAGAACGTACATAAAAAAACACAAATACACCTTTTACCTGATTAAATAAAAAAATAAAGTAATGAGATATCATGCAGACAAAATAAAAACTTATGAATAAAGTGAACATAAATAATTATCCGCGTCAGCAGACCAACCAGTGTGCATATAATTAAAAAGGACTTTATTTAAATAAAAAAAAAAAGAAAATAATAATTTTATTCAGACGTTTTTCAGCAACTTTATTTAATAGAGACAAAAAAAAACGTGTATTTTATTCTTCCCCTTTAAAAATTGGTTTCATTCAGATGCGAAATAAAATGATAGTGATTCCATTCTCATATTTTTTGCTTGTTCTTTTAGTTAACTTTCATGAATTTTATTATTATCAGGCGTTAGTGCTGCAGCACTTTCCCTCGTAAAATGTCGAATTACCCTTTGGCCTTCCGAAATAAATATGAACTACATGAAATAACTATTGTCTGAGTATGAGAACGACTACAAAAGGACCTACAAACTATATCCAACTATATGCATATTAAAAGAACACGACCATGACTTAAATTTAAGCCTCTTAATTGTCGTGTATTAACAGGCTCAGATTCTGTATTATTTTCTCGTCCTGGTCTTTTTCACAGTTAAATAAAACTTTTTTTATCGTTTCAAGAGAATCATTGTCGTCTTTCCTTTGTAAATGAGTTTTATTTTATATTAAAAAAAATTAAACATTAATTTTTATAAAAAAAGGCATTACATTTTGGTATGATGAATGTGATAAGAAAGTAGCAATGCAATTTTTAAATAGTTTTTTTTTGTAGGTTTACATTTGTACAACACGGATTTAAGAGAAGAAAATATAAATATTTGTCTCGGGTGATTAAATTAAAAGTGGGTATGCCTATACATATGTAAATTATTGTTTTGAGAAACAAATTATGTTAATTTATTGAAAGTCTGTGAAGTAAGCACAACAATTTTAAGCTAGACCAATGGGACCACAGCAGGAACTTGCAGTTTCTTTGCATTTTGAACGCATTTCTATTCCGGATTTTGTATTTCACCAAATAGTGGGTGTAAGCCACTGCATTGCTAACTTCAGTGTGAAGTTAGCAGAACATCTGTTTTCTCAACAATGGAGCCAGCTAGAAAATTGCAGTAAGGCTCCAAATTTTTAGTTCAATTTGCATTTCCAGAAATTTTTTTTCCCGTTGGTAGGTGCAAAACCTGCATCAAGCTCTATGAGGACCAAAAAACGCGTGCTCATAGAAGTGTGAGATTCTTACTACACTAAAAACAACTCCACTTCCCGATTGCAACTAAATTGAAACTTATCTAGCAATTTATTTTTAACGAAGTTAAGTTACGTGTTTCAGGTTACTTACCGGTGCAAGTTTCTGCTTATTCCGCAATATTAAAGTGGTTTTCTATTCACGCACCAAGTCGGAATGTTTTGTTCTTAGCAGACGGAGCCGCCGCGGCGTACTAAATTTGACTCGTCAAGAATGTCAATAATCGTTGAATTAGCGTGTTCTAATAATCGTGTTCTATGTTTTTGCGCGAAACTTTTTATTTCGTCCCGAACCGTAGCATTCTTTTCTATTATACCACGGAGCATTTACAAATGACCTAAGCAATTTATTTTCAAACGTTTGCAAGTTATTTAAGTTTGTATCGCAGGTACAACCCCAAAGTTGTATACCATAAGTCCAAACAGGTTAAAGAACCTGTCGGTATAAAATCAATTTATTTACAATACTTAGCTTTAAATATTTACCGAGTAACCAGTTCATATCTCTTAATTTCCTTTTTAGTTCTTCGCATTCTTTTTTTACGTGCGGCTTCCATTTTAATTTCGCGCCTAGAGTCATTCCCAGATACTTTGCCTCATTTGCAAATGGAACACGAGCGGTATTAAGAAAGACGGGTAATATATTTATTTTTTTATACGTAAGGTCCACGTGGACTGTTTTTTGTTCATTGAGCGCTATTCGCCATGTTTTCGTCCACTCATTAACATTATTAAGAGCATTTTGTAATTTAATTGTAGCTTCGCTAATCGTTTTGCCTAGTGCTAGTATTGCAGTATCATCAGTAGACATGGCTACAATAGTATCTTCAGTTTGAGGTATATCGCGAGTAAATAAAAGGTACAGAACTGGAACTAATACACTTCCATGTGGTACCCCAGCCACTATTTCTTTGAAATCAGAATAGTCATTTCTGTATCTTACACAAAAAAGTCTGTTATCTGGATATCCGTTTAAAAGGTTATAAAGTGCTTCAGGTAGAACTTGTCTTAATTTTAATTTGAGGCCTTCATGCCACATCTTGTCAAACGCCTGCGAAACGTTCAAAAAGACTTCCGAACAGATTTTCTTTTCTTTAAGAGCTCTGTCAATTACTTCAGTGATTCTATGCACTTGATCAATAGTCGAATGCTCGCTTCCACATCCGAACTGATGTTCAGGTATTAATTGTTTCACTTCTATTATCGGCTGCAGACGCAGGAGTAGTATTCTTTCAAAAACTTTTGATACTATAGGAAGAAGTGAAATCGGCCTTTAAGACTTCTTTTCGTGAGATGGTTTGCCAGGTTCAAAACCATCATGACTTCCGCAACTTTCCATTGGCTCGGAACATATTCTAACCTTAGAGTGGCATTTATTATGTAAAGGAGGTTAATTAATGCTTTACGAGGGAGCATTTTTAAAATTTCTGCCGTAATTAAGTCATATCCTGGAGACTTATTGGACTTAAGCTTCCTTATTTCTCTTTTTAATTTGGCAAGTGTAGCATTTCTCGTTATGTAGCTTTTATTTGAGGTAAGATTCATATTAATATTTTCACCGAGTTCTTGCCCATCGAACGGCTTAAATGTTTCTTCTAAGTAATCAGCGAATAACATCGCTTTTCTTAATCAAGGGCACTGGAAGCTTTAGTTCTTACGTTCATTTTATAGCTTTCCAAAGTGAGAAGTTGGATTCTTTCCCCTCTGTCAAGCCTTCAAGGTAATTTTCAGCTTCAAGATTTTTGAAATCTGATATTACCGATCTTAGCATATTACTCAAGCGATTTAAATGAGCTTTGTGTTGGGGAGCAGGGGTTCGCTGCCATTTCTTAAATTCTTTTCGTTTCACTAGATCTCTTATTTCCTGCTGATATTTTATATCTTTATAGCGGGGCATTAGCCTATGATAAGATGTGTGTTATCCCAAGCTGCTTTTTGTATTATATCAATAAAGGTATCAACTGCGTCTTCAAGCTCAAGAGGCGTTCGAAATGATACCCTTAACTCAATGTTGTCCTCGATATCTTTTTTAAATCTCAATTGGCTTAACTGTTTGTTAACCTGGGTGGTTTTTCAATTTTTACAAGGCTTTCGCTCATAGCGAGTACGATGGCAGAATGATCTGAGAAGAGGTTATAGCTCTCTGAAATTTCTACACGGTTGGAGGGTATTCATTTTACCATGAATAAATTGATTAGGTGAGGTATTTTTTACGGATCAGTTGGCCATTAAGTTGGTTTGCCGGTCGAATGAAAGTCACAATTATTTTCCATTCCTGCTTCATATAGCTTTAGATTCTTTCGAGATATGCATTGTGAGGCCCAAAAGGTGTGCTTTGCATTAAAGTCGCCACCAACAATTAAATTTGGGCTTAGTAACTTTATCAGTGTCGTAAATTCACTCTTATCAATTTTGCAATGCGGAGGGCAATATATGTAAGAGACATTGATAGGAATATTTTCAGTTTTAACCTGTACACTTGTAGTATCTCGTGGCATGATGGTTAGTGCGTTAGACTGTCATGCCGAAGGTCTGGGTTCGATGCCCAGCCGCTGCCACCTAAAAACAGAAATATTTTTCCCAAGGTTCTACCTCTTGCGAGGAACTGACAAATCCCCCAAGAGTATACTTGTCATGAATAAGTGCTTCTCATCTAGATGTTCGGACTCGGCAAAAAATTGTAGGTGCCCTCCATTCCTGCCAATAATACGCTTACAGGAATGGTTGAGAGTTGTAAGTAACTAGGCCCTGGTTCTCCACGAGCTGTTGCGCCAACAAAATTTATTTATTTATTTAATTTATTTTAACCTGTACACTACTCAATTGCATTGATTCCGCCTCTATTTTTAAGCCTATCGAATGTTCAATGCACTCTTTTATATGTATTTTTTGACAAGTCTGAATGTTTCATCAAAATTGGTTGAGTTGTTCAGATTGTATTCAATGTTGACGCCTTCTCCATCCAACCGAGACCCTTGTGCATGCATACAGTATAGTCACGTTCAATATAATAAAAATAAAAAAATTTCTGAGTTCTTTTGGTTCATATTTAAAATTTTGCCGTTCAATCAATGTTTTTTTATTTAAAATTTACGAAAAAACCTCTAAATCAATTACCCTTTTAAAAGTTTGAAAAGAAATTTCTCTACAGAAAATTGTTACAAACATTCAAAATTCCTTAAGCAATCAAAGCAATGCACAACAATGTTCCACTTCCATCACTTTGAACTTATTTACAACCCTTCTTTGTTTGCATACCAAAAGCACACCCCTATATCTCCTCACATACAAAAAAATGATTTACTTTCTTAAAGCAATCAAAACATCCAAACGAATAAAAAAAAAAACATTTAAGAGTTTATAATTATTATTATTATCTCATATTTACCCATTTTATTTAAACTTATCAAAAAGTGCGCTGCGCTAAAAGGCACCATTATTAACATTTTTTGCTGCAAACAAGATACAAGTATACCAAGATATCAGATGATACTGATGCGGCAAGTTTGTGAAGCACTCAAACGATAACGTCACATGCAGCAATAGGTTTTGCGATTCCCAAATAACCTTATCGTTTGGGTAAATACAATTTTGCTGCATTTGATAAGGGTTCTTGTGGGCCCGGGTGAGGTGAGTTAGGGACGATTATGGTTTATTTGCTAAGTTGTGTGGCTATGCCAAAAATTTCATACACATCATGGTATAGCTGGCGAGTGTGGAAAGAATCAACCATAGAAACGACCTCGATATCAAGAGGGTGTAGAATGGATGTGCATCGAGGGGATGGCAAGGATATATGACTTGGATGCCAACAGAGAGATATTCTTCATTTTCGGTCTCACTGCAGCAGGTGACTCTTTGCTGAGCATATTTATCACAACATAAAGTCTGCTCGTTCTCGACGTCATCATCGTATCGATGGTGTCGGGACTGCCAAGAATATTTTTTGACATACGACTCTTATTTATTGCCACATAATTATATATGGAATTGGGTGACAAGTCCAATTCGATCAGCACTTTCGTGTAAGGTTTTCTTTACCATTGTCACTGCCTTGAAATGGATTTTAAATAAGTTCCATACAGAATAAAGCAACTCGCACACATACAGACACAAAGAAATCAATGCATTTCTGGCGACACGGTTCCTTCTGCAGGACTTATTTGCAAGAATACTTGGACTAAGTAGCCAGAAGGAGGCAGGACGTAGACGTGGATGAATAACATTTTTGTACGTCCTCTTTTTTTCGATGTCCTGCCTTAACCTAATAATGCAAATTCTCTAAGAACTATTGAACTGTGTCCAGAATTGCTTTGGGTAATTTAGATTCTGTTCAATTCTACCCCTCAAACAAGTACGGTAGGCAGCAGCAGCAGGAGGCACGCAAGAAGGAAAAATTTGTTCTTTGCTCTTTGCTGAGATGTTTTACATACAAACATACTCCTGCAGGATTCGGTGTTTTCTTTTAGGAAGAAACACAAATATTTGGACACCTTCTGTTTGGCATGGTAATTCAGGATTTAAAATGCAAAATCCGTTTTCTTGTCACACCCCTATCTACGGCGCTTTTTGCCTTCTCATTCACCAAACCACCAGCGGCATGCGTCGTCGTCGTCAGCAGGAGGAGGTTTTTATAAGTTGATTTATATGCGAATAATAAAGAATTTAAGGAATTGCGATCTTATCGAAGGCAAAGGATGTTTTTTTGGTTGAGTTGAGGTGCACAGAAAGGATTTAAACCACTTTGTATTTCTTTTTTTCGTTTGTGTGTAAAACATAATCGTGGTTTTGAATTAAGGAGAAGAGAAGGGGATTATGTTGAGATTATTGGGATTATAATATTTTTTCTTGGCCTCTTTGAACATAAAATCAACATTTGTGTTGTTACTTAGGGCCGGCTTAGCATTTGACATATTTTTAATTTAAATACCTGCACACAGTTCAAGAAAAAAAAATATAAAGAAAATTAAAGCCCTTTAGTCTTTATTGCTCTGTGGCTGTCTGGCTGTCTAGCTTTAAGGCTGTCTGGCTGTCGAGATAAAATACTGTTTTGTGTCTTTTAAAAAGATTAAATGCGTTTGGTGTATTTTTCGATACAAAAAAAAAAATTAAGGCAATGTGATTCCATGAAAAATTAAAAACAATTTCATGAAACGTCATCTGCTAACTTTCCAAATTCAAGGCTAAACAATTGTAAATCAACTGTAAATTTTTAAAAATATTTCTTATCAGTTTGATGATAAGTAAAAAATCTTAGTGTGTGAACGTAAAGTTGAATATTTCAACACTCCTCCTCGTTCAAACCTTTAAATAATCTTACAATTTTTTCTTAACTTTGTATGTCTGGCCCGTGGCAAGGGTTTGGTGAAAATATTCGCTATCATTTCTTCTGTGGGGCAATACCTGCAGATGATAAGTTTCTTATAAATATAATCCTTTACAAAATGAAATTTTTATCTATATGTTTTGTACGATTCTCTGAATTTTCTTCTTTTTTCAAGCAGCTTTGAGTGTCTTCGAAAAAATGAAAGAGTAAAGGATATGGATACCCATGTTTACTTTCTGCATGACCAATCAATAATTCCTCCGTTCAAACAGAAAATGTGGCCACTGTTTGATTTTCATGTCTGCTTATCTTCTGCCCAATTTTCTTTCCGAATATCCAATCAGTTCATCATTGTCACTATTGTTATCGCTGAACTTCAGTTTCAGTTTGGAAGTTCCTTTAAGATGTCTAACCAAGCGTTTTAGTTTCTTCCAATCCTCCTGATTTGGATTCGAAGCTTTCTGAGCTAAAATATTGACACTCGTTGTTATGTCTAGCTGAGTATTGATAGATATGTATAAAAGAAATCCAAATAATTGTTGGTAATTTGTGTTGCTGATCATTCTGTTTGATGAATCCAAAGGTGACTTGTATCCTTTTTACATGGGTGTATTTGCTTCTTTTGCGTCTTGTAGTCCAAACACCTTTGCAGCTTGATGAATGTAGATATTTAGATTGACATGGTTAAAAGATTCCTTGTCTATTGTCTCTAGTTCCTTTCCAAGATAAATCTTTATTTTTCCAAGGTTTTAAATTTCAAATTTTTTTTCCAAAAGTTTTTCTATATTCCGCTTCTTCTTTATGTTTGCATGCAAACATAATATCGTCAATATAGATAAGTACATAGCACCAATTACCTCCGATTTGTCTGGAATACAAGCATAGGTCTGCCTTCAATCAAAAGTCAGTTTTACCTTTTCATTCCAAGTCCTCGCTGTTTGTTTGAGCCCATGCTTATCTTGAGCAGGCATAGTTTACTTGGATTCTTAAAACTGAAACCTGGTGCTTGTTTCTTGTTCATGGTCTCCTTCAAAGTAAGATAAGCTGGCTTAGCATCTAAATGGTGAACTATAAGTCCACTTTTTCCTGCAATACACAGTAAAGCTCTTAACGTCTACTGTCGAATAGCTGTTGCAAGAACTTCGTTAAAATCTATTCTGAATTTTTGCGAAAATCTTTGGGCTACGAGTCATGCTTTGTATCTTTTGATGTTTGCTTTTTCGTCCTTTTGAACTTTAAATACCTATTTTCTTCCAATGGCTTGTCTTTTTTCTGGTAGCTCTGTCAGTTCCCATGTGTTGTTTTTCTTAAGGGTTTCCATTTCTTTTTGCAATGCCATTATCCATTTAGTTTTGTCTTTGCTGGACATTACCTCCTCGTAGTTTTTGGTTTCTTCAAAGGCGAAATTAATTTCGTCGATCAAGCTTGTAGCTGTTTTTTTTTTATTTGATCTAGTTGAGACTTTTGGGAGATCAGTTCTTCCTTAGCATTTATTTTTTTTTTCTTCTCTGCTTGTAATGTTTTTCTTTTGTTCTAAGTTCTTCTCTTGATTTCCCTTGGCTTTTATTATGTGAAACTGTAAATTAACTTCTAAATCTGTTGTCCTTATAACTTTAACTTCTTTTGCTAATCTGACATCATGACTTATTTCTACTTTGCGAGCTGCTGCATTATAGTATCGGAAAGCTTTTCAGTTGCTGTCATATCCTAGAAAAATCATTTCCTTTCCTGTTTGATCCAATTTCTTTATATTTTCGGTAGGTACGCGTACAAAACATATGCTTCTAAAAGGATATAAATTTTCAAAAGTTAATCTGCTTCCGTTTCACTGCTTGTATGGTATTAAACTTATATGTAAAGAGTTTTTCAACAGGGACGCTACAAAAGTAGAGCGACAGGTACAGCAAACGACGCCATATTTCTTGCCGCTCTTTTGACATTTCTCTCCAGTAAGGTTTGCCATTTCATGATGGAAAGATATACGAGCCAACAACGAGTCGAAATTATTAATATTTACTACCGAAATTCGAAGTCAGTGGCCTCAACGTTAAGAGCGCTACGTCCAATTTATGGTCGTCATAATCGTCCTAGCAGATCAACAATTGAGCGTCTAGTGGAAAAATTTGAATCCACAGGCACAGTACAAAATGTTCCCGTGCCAGTGAGACAAAGAAGTGCCCGTAGTGTCGAGAATATTGCTGCCACTGAGGCTTCAGTTGCAGAAAGCCCAAATGTGTCTCTCACACGTCGTTCTCAAGCATTGGGCATCTCTGTGACGTCGTTGTGGCGAATTTTGCAAAATAATCTTGGCCTGCATCCTAACAAGATTAAATTGACGCAAGAACTGAAGCCGTTTGACCACCAGAAGCGGCGTATGTTCGTGAATTGGGCTGAGCAACAACTTGAAAATTATTCGGATTTTCATCGAAAAATCATCTTCAGCGATAAGGCTCATTTCAGGCTGAATGGCTTCATCAATAAACAAAATATGCGGCATTGGTCAGGCAGCAATCTACACGTACTTCATGAGTCATCATTGCATCCCGAAAAAAATTACGGTTTGGTGTGGTTTTTGGGCCGGCGGCGTCATTGGGCCGTACTTCTTCCGTGATGATAACAATGATAACCGAATATTTTTGGCTCCAATTGGATGATATGGACTTGGAGGACATGTGGTTCCAACAGGACGGCGCCACAAGCCACACAGCAAATGTCACAATCAATTAATTGGAAACTAAGTTTGGAGAACGTGTTATCTCACGAAATGGTCCAGTCGCTTGGCCCGATTTATGCTTGAAAACCGTCAGAAATTGGGTTCAGCGTCTGGATTTCTGCAAGCGTGCCCGTGGTGGCCATGCAAAAGAAATCGAGTTCCATACATAATGGCATCAAACGTACTTTCACAGGAATAAAGAATTTCATTGATATCCAAAACCGGTTTTGTTTTATTTAAAAAACTTTTGTAGCGCTCTTATTGAAAAACCCGATATTCATGATTTGATTTAAATAAAATTTTTAAGATATCTGCACTCGAAACTTTAAAATGACTTGAAACACATTCATATTCTTCGTTTGTAAAATAACCGATACCACCGGCAGCACATAATTATCATTTGTGTTCGCGAAAAAGTTAAATCCTGGTATATTAATCATTTAATTCAAAATCATAAATCCAGATTTCAAAAATAAAAATAAAACGCGGAATGCAAACCAAACTATCCAAGTGAGATACAAGAGATGCAAAATTTTCTCTCAAGCTTCTAACATTTTGATGAACAAAAATATGTTATTCTTCCAATATGTTTTATCAAAAAATACATTATCGCAATTAGCACTTGAAAAATTTGCAAAAAGAAAATAACAAAAATTTGTGCACAGCACAAATTTACCTTATTACCTTATTGTAATGACGCTTCCACCTTCCACCTTTCGCATTAGAATTCTATGGTTCTTAAGCCACACATATTTGTACTCTTTATTTTTCTTTACCTCTCTTACTTGCATTAATAAAGCTTGTGTCTACTTTGTAAGAGAATCGTTTATAAATATAAATATTGGTTTTTTTTTTTTTTTTTGTAAATTCATTTTTATTTTTTAATTATCTTAGAACTATCTTAAAGCTAGACAAAAATTCATAAAAACTAGCCTACTTATCAATATCTTAAAACTAACTTACTGGCCCCAGTCGGGCGCTCTAAGTTAAACTATAATAACTTAATGCTAATGCCTTTCGGCCTAATAACTATCTTAATACTAAATCCAGGTCGGTTTTATTTTTTACCGAGAAGAATTTCACAAAAAACTCGGTATCTATGTCTTTATTTTTTGGTTTTATATAAAACTTACAAACTACATAAAACTAAATTAAAGCTAATTAAAACTACTTAAAACTACTTACAACTAATTTTAAACTAATTACAACCTACTTATAAGCTACTTACAAACTAGAACAGCCACAGCAAGCATTTTCCGGTTTTTATAATTTTTTTGTATTTTTGTTGATTTTATAATTTTTTTTGGTGTTTTTGTATGTTTTATATTTTTTTTTTTTTTTTTTTTTTTTTTTTTTTTTTTTTTTTTTGTGCCACCCTGACTGTCCCTACTTAAAACTAACTACCTAAACCTATGTAAGTCGGCCATACAAGAGAAAATAGCAAGGTCAACTATTAAATGTCTGAAGGAACTTCATCTTCGTTTTTCAACCACCAGAACTGGTTCTCCTGCTTTACCCTATCTCTTCGGTCCCGTTCGGACACAGTCCTACTGAACCGAAGGTGCTCAGCTCCGTCTTGTGCGAGGACGTCCCGACTGTACAGGAGCCGCCGATCTACAGTTCTCCGGCAGACGTGGTAGATTAGCGGAACCGCCGCTCTATCCTGGATCAACCCTCGACTGTCTAGATGGAGGAATGCATCGGGCGGAATGAAGCCGCTTAGACGCACACTCTCGTAGTATTCGTTGTTGGGGTAGTAAGCCCCGAAAATTAAGCTGTTAGACGAGGACATCGCTCTTGCAAGTATAAATATTGGTTGTATCGCTGCTATTGCTACTGCTACTGCTTTCACCTCTTCTGTTGTTGTTGTTATTAAAGATGCTAGTATTTACTTTTTTCTTCTCCTTCTTTTTTGCGTTCATTATCTGCTGTCTTTGCTCGAAGTCCACAAAGCTTAAGCAAATGATAGGTTTGTTAGATGCTCCATGAGATGTTTTACGTGAATGTTTGACATAATACTTGCTTATGTCGTCATCGCTTATTTCCACAGACAATGTTTGTTGCGCCAAACATTTGGAGTTACCATCATCAACATCAAGTACACCAACAATTTCAATGCAGTTACGTTTTAGATTTTGTTGTTGCCAATTTAGTGATTATGTTGCTATTTTTTGTTGCTTCTTCAGTTGAGTCTTGTTGGTTTTGTGAATGCATTGGTATTTGCACATAAAGAGATCGTCGTGGGAGTGTATTGCATTTGCCACAATGATAATTTTTAGCATTCGTTTTCATGAATTCAACATCTTGCTCCAGAACATTAACACAAGAAAACTGAAATGCACCCTTGCAGTCAGCACAAATGACTTTTCGATTGCAATTTCTTGCAATTTTTTCCAAAGAAATTAAGCACATCATATTTAGAAGAAAGTAAAGAGCTTTAAACAGAGATGTGCACCCCATGATACTCTGTTGCAAACTGAAGTTCAGCGTATTTGGAAGTCCAGCGTCAATCAACATGCAGCGAGCCATTTCAATGATCGTTAGATTTTTCTTTCAGCGACTCCGTTCTGCTGATGCGAATATTTTGCTGTTAGTTGAGTTGTGATTCCTTCTGATTTAAGATATTCTTCAAGCTGGTTACCCGTGTATTCTCCTCCTCCATCCATTGGTTTCTTACCAAATTCAGTTTTTGTCATCTCAACGAATTCTCTTATAGATTTTATGACTTCACTTTTATCAATTAAGAGTTTAATAACTGTAAAACACTAAAAATTAATTTTTTAATGCGATTATAATATCGTTTTCTACTCGGAGTAGCCATTTGCATAGGTCCGCAAAAATCCGTATATCTTTTTAAGGATTCCTTTGGGAATTGTCTTGTCATTTTTCATTTTGCACACGTCTCGCACAACTCTTTAATACCACATTCGGTTATCTTTTTCCGTCAACAAGTCCATTTGTGACCATTTTTCGTATTGCTTCACGATCTGTATGTCCTAATACTTTATGCTAGCTATGAATAAAATTGACATTATCTGCATAAACTCTATACTGTACCTTATATCTGGTGGCTTTTGAAGCTCATATAAATTATTTTTTCGATCTTATTCTGCTATGCTTGTCTTATTTTTGAATATAACGCAGTTATTTTTCTTGAATACTATTTCAAACCCATTGTCAGCTAACTTTCCTATTGACAAAACGTTTTCGACATGTTCTGGTGCAAATAATACTTCATGGGCTAATACCCACTGGGCTAATCCCGGCCACTGCCACCTAAAATCAGAAATGTTTTTTCCGAGGTACTACTTCTTGCGAGGGACTGACAAATCCTCCAAGAGTATACTTGTCATGAATAAGTGCTTCTCATTAACCGTTCGGACACGGCAAAAAATTGTAGGTCCCCTCCATTCCTACCAACAACACGCACACAGGAATGGTTGAGATTTGTTAGTCACTAGGCCCTGGTTCTCCATGAGCTGTTGCGCCACTAATTTATTCCAACTACATCTACCTTTTCTCTGTTTATTTTTCTTCTTCTATAACTTCTATAATAGCCTGATGAGAATCATCCAGGGATTTGAAAAATTGCTTATTATTTGTCACGTGTCTAGTGGCTCCCGAATTAAGTAATCAGTTATCCCTGCTCTTCTGATTTACTGAAAAAAAAACAAAATCATTTTGAGCTGAACTTACTGAGCTGACTTTATTCGCAGGTTTTTTTTTTATTTGGTTCATTTTTTGTACTCTGCACAGCCATTTTTCAAATGGTTTAGATTTTTGCAGGAACAAATATGGAATTCATTCATATGGCACTTGCATCTCCTCCTGCATGAACACGCCGTTCATATTCCGCAGTTTACTTTTGTTGTACAACCGAATATCAGATCCTCATTTCTAGCCTCAAGTGCAATAATGAGAGAGTCATAACTCTTAGGTTATGCTCCATGGCTCCGACAAATCTTCATTACTTATGTCCTTGAGTAAATAAACTTCTTATTAACTCGTTTATGTGCTCTGCTACTCTACTCCACCAGTTTCTTCCATCTTCAACGAAAAAATCATTCGCATTAAGTGAACTTTGTTGCTCAGTGTTGCTTTTTCATGTTGCTGTTTTAAATTGTTCCAAAAGCATCGAGAGATGTATTCGTATTACGAATGTAACCAATTTGGTTATCTTCCATCGCCAAACCTATCAAGAAAAAAGCCATACCATCGATCTTGAATTTCCAGTTCATGTAAGCTATTCGAATTATTTACCTTTTCCAGTTGTCTTTTATAATCTGCCATGTCGATGTTGTAGTACCTCGTAGCATGATGGTTAGTACGTTGGACTGTCATGTTGAAGGTTTGGGTTCGATTCCCAGCCACTGCCACCTAAAAACAGAAATGTTTTTCCCGATGTACTGCCTCTTGCGAGGAACTGATAAATCCTTCAAGAGTTTACTTGTCAAGAATAAATGCTTCTCATGTAGCCGTTCGGACTCGGCAAAAAATTGTAGGTGCCCTCCATTCCTGCTAACATCACGCTTACAGGAATGGTTGAGAGTTGTAAGTCACTAGGCCCTGGTTCTCCATGAGCTATTGTGCCACCAAACTTATTTAATTTATTTATATCGATGTTGCAGTTATTCTTTAGCCGTTATCAAACTCAAGCTATATCATATTAAGAGCATTATCTTGCAAGGTTTAAACAAGTTCCCAATGTCTTGTAAAAGTCTGTTTCCAAAAGTTCAAAGTTTTTGTCTATGGAAGCGATTAAGACATTTTAAAGACTATGCTCTGGCCAGGACCAGGGGAGATCTTTCACTGACGTAAGCAATCATCTTGGAAACAGGGTGAATGTTATTCACTACATGACCCTCATCCGTCCAAAGTTGTCACATCAAAAGTGAAAATTTCAATGATTGAGGGATGGTTTACAAAGGAATTGCGATAACAGATAACGGAATAATATCCCTTAGGGCCAACATAAGCAAAATATATATTAAATTAATAGAGCAGTTATTTACTTATTCTTCCGATTTCTTTTATTTTTTCTTATCAGAAACAAAACTATATCAGCTACCACTTTCTTCATCGTCTATAAAATGTCATATTATTGAATTTCACAAAGTCAATATTCCCATAAGAATTCAATTTGTTCCTAGCGAGTCTTCAAAGACATTTCTTCGATTAAAAGCAGTAGTTTTTTTCTACATTCATTTCGTTCATCCATTCGATGAGTACCTAATCCTTTATATTTCATATCGATTTAAAAAATATAACGTTTTCCACATACTAGGTATAAACACTCAGCGATAAAATGGAATTTATGGTGTGAAAACTATAGGTAGTTACGGATATATGACACACATATGTACATTATACATACATAAGACAGATACCTATGAAATAATGCTCGTCTTGTCTGGGATGTTCGATTTATCGAATATACGGGCAATGCCAATGATGTCGTCAAAAGAGAGAAAAAGGATTTTATTTGTCGCAAAAAATAAAATCGTTGAAATTCCAATAAAAGAAGAGAAAAAAAAGAAACATAGTGGTACTTTTAACGTGTGAAGATGCTTTTTGAAAGAACACTTTGAATTTCAGTCTTGTATTTGTTTAAATTTTCAACTCAATGTTGATGTCAGGATTAAAAATTTAATAGGAATAAGAGCCCAAGTGATGACAATTTTTTTTTTACCGATTGACGATCTAAATCATTTAAGGCTTATTATTTCTGGAAACTCAAACAATTTGTAAGGCGGAGGTGATTATGTACAAGGCTCATAATACCTCAGTCTAGACATCAAGATTGATAAAAAAGAACCCACCCATGAAAGCAATTTCAAAATTGTAAGAGCCGTTTTTGAGATAATCATTTCCTTATTGATTGTTTCGTTATTTTTTGATACAAAAAAAAAAAAACAAAAAAAACTTTCCCCGAATTTTGGACTCTGGACCTTTGACAACTCATTTATGGGAAATTAAAAAAAAAAGGACAGTAATTGGTAAGAAAAGGTCAACTAATGCTAGAAATTGGTCAGCCCTAGTAATCAAGACTTAATCGCGGGAGAAATTCTAAAAATGCTCCCTCGTAAAGGATTAATTAACTTCCTTTACATAATAAATGCCGCTCTAAGGTGAGAATATGTTCCGAGCCAATGGAAAGTTACGGAAGTTATAATGGTTTTGAAACCTGGCGAAAAAGAAGTTTACAAGCCGATTTCGCTTCTTCCTATAACATCAACATTTTTTGAAAGAATAATACTCCTGCGCCTGCAACCGATAATTGAAGAGAAACAATTAAAACCTGAACATAATTTTGGATTTAGAAGTAAGCATTCAACAATTGATCAAATGCATAGAATTACTGACGTAGTTGAGAGAGCTCTTGAAGAAAAGAAAATCTGTTCCACCGTCCTTATGGACGTGTCACAGGCGTTGGACAAGGTGTGGCACGAAGGCCTCAAATTAAAATTAAGACAAGTTCTGCCTGAAGGACTTTATAACATTCTAAACGGATATCTAGATAGCAGACTGTTTTGTGTAAGACACGGAAATGAATATTCTGATTTCAAAGAAACAGTGGCTGGGATACCACAAGGAAGTGTATGAGGTCCAGTTCTGTACCTTTTATTTACACGCGATTTACAGAAGATATTATCGTAGCCACGTTTGCTGATGATACTGCAATACTTGCAGTATGTAAAACGATTAGCCAAGCAACAATTAAATTACAAAATGCTCCTTATAATGTCAATGAGTGGACAAAAACATGGCGAATAGCGTTCAATGAACAAAAGTCAATCTACGTGGACCTTACGTATAAAAAAATAAATAGACTACCCGTCTTTCTTAACACCGCTCGTGTTCCATTTGCAAATGAGGCAAAGTATCTGGGAATGACTCTAGACGTGAAATTAAAATGGAAGCCGCACGTAAAAAAGAAATGCGAAGAACTTAAAAGTTAATTAAGAGATATGAATATGTTTCTCGGTTAATATTCAAAGCTTAGTATTAAAAATAAGTTTATTTTATACAGACAGGTACTCAAACCTGTTTGGACTTATGGTATACAGCTCTGGGGTTGAACCTGCGATACAAATCAAAAAAACGTACAAACGTTTGAAAATCAATTGCTTAGGTCATTTTTAAATGCTTATCGTTATATAAGAAATGAAGATCTTCAAGGGATCTCAGGACTCCTACGGTTGAGGTCATAATAGAAATTTTCACGCGAAAACAAAGAAAACGGCTATAAGAACACGTTAATTCAACGATTACTGATATTCTTGACGAGTAGAATTAAGTACGCCGTCTGCGAAGAACAAAACCATCCGACTTGGTGTGTTGAACACAAAACCGCTTTAAAATGGCGGATTAAGCAGTCATTTCCACCAGAAAGTAAACCGCATCACGTTATTTAACTTCGTTAAAAATAAATTGCTAGATAAGTTTCCACTTAGTTTTTTTTTTTGTTTTATAATAAGCACGCACTAAAGGGGTTGTGGCTACCCTTAAAATGATTGAACACAGTGCGAGCGTTAGGAAAATAGGGAAGGATTCAAGAGGAGATACCGATGCATTGGTTTTGAAGTTTTGAATATTAAAATGGGAGGGAAATACAGAATCAGGTAAAGCATTCGCCATTCGGGTAGTGTGACTAAGAAAAGAATCTCTATACTTAACAGTACGTCTGAAGTTGGGCTCAAGGGTAAACTGATGAGTATTCCTAGAAGTACGAGTATTACGGTGGAATTGTTTAAGGGGAGGAACTTAGTTGCAGTCGGGAAGTGGAGTTGGTTTTTGTGTAGTAAGAATCTGAGACACCCGTGAGCACGCGTTTTTCGGTCCTCATAGAGCCTCATATGCATATGCAAGTTTTGCACCTACCCAAGGTGGAAAAAAAGACTTTAAGTTTCTCCAGGTCACGCAAGGTAACCCAAGTTTTGGCACTTATAAATGGAAAATTTACATAAAAAGTATATCATCTGACAAAATCTCCAGATCGTGACAAAGGTCAGCTATCTATTTTCAGTAATTGGTCAACATTTACGATTTTCTAAAGTTTCTTTTTTAAGGTCAAAAACGATTTTTGGCACCTTATTTGGGTAGTTTTATAAAAAAAGTATACGTTCTGATAGGCTACTAGATCCTCATTAAAGGTCAGTTAGTGTAAGTAATTGGCCAGCCATAGAGTTTTTCTCATGAATTTTTATCCTTATGCTAAAAAACGTTGGTGACCTTACAAAAAGCTTATGACTAAACAATTTTTCCAAGTTTCCCATAATTAAGTTGTCAAAAATTGCTATGAGCTTGAATTTTTTTTTAAATTCATTCAAAATTCATTAAAAAAATGTGTATGGTATAACTGAAAAAAGTTGACCTTTTATGACCGTATGGTGGCCTTTCAAATGGCAAAATTACCCATAAATGGGGTGCCAAAAATCACGCTTGACCTTGAGAAACTTAAAGCCTTGAATACAGGTTGTATAGGGCTGACCGATTTCTAGTTGACCTTTTCTCACCAATTAGATGGCATTTTCTTCTTTTCTTTTATTTTCATGATCATACAGCTGTGTTATAAGGTGTTTTGTAAAAAAAAACATCAATTCTGATCAGGACATCGTCTTTCTTCCAAAGCCTCGTAAGTCAAATTTTAAAAATTCTTAACAAGACACAAAAAGATGATATTAAAATGAAATTCTTTGACCGAAAGAGGCTGACAGAGCCACACAGAACCAAAACACACTGAATTGTTTTGATATGAAAACAAATTAAATGTGATTTACTTACGAGATTTTGACAGAAAGACGACTATAAGAAAAGTAGTATTTAGGTTATTCTAAGCCCTGGGGCCCCTTAAGTGTATAAAGGCCCTTTTTTGAAATAAAGCCAAATTTCTTGTAGTAAAAAAATTTGTAAGTATAGTTATAATTATTACCATTTAAAATATTGAGGGTATTCATGCAACGTCGTAAGTTTAAATTGTGTAAAATGATAAGTTTACGCAAAGTTTGCATGAACGACCTTTTTTATATATTTGATAAAATGCTACGTAATTCAATCAGAGTAAGAGTCACAATGATGATTGGATAAGTTTAACCAGTTTGGTTAATTTAACGCAACAAAATCCTTTGATAAGTTTAACCAAATTGTGTAAATCATTTCCCACACAAAATTTGACAGTTCATTAACCAAAAGATAAACTTATCCAATTTGTAAACTTATCTAGGGTTTTACGCAGTTGCATGAATACCCTTATTAAATATGAAATGTTTTTTAATTTGGTTTTATTTTTCAATCTTTTTTATAAATATTTTCAAATAATTCTCCGGATAATAAAGGCATTAGTGCACGATATGAGGACATACCTGTCATTTCGACCTGACGGGTTGAGCTTTAGTATACTAATAGTTCATGTCCTAACTTTACTTTTAAGAAGTGTTGCCAAGGTGGTAACACTGTCAAGAGAACGAGAAAAGGGTTGCCACTTGTTTTAAGCAGTGGCCTCTAAATCGAGAACCAGAGGTCCGACGATGACCAGAGAATTCTCGTTGGGTTCAGCACCCTTGTTACCATAAGACCAAATTTTAAATTATATGTTGAAAATACATTTTCTCCCGATCACCTTATTTGATTGATGACAATCCGAAGCAAGTTAAGCGTGCATCATTCCAAAAACTATGAGCTGATCAAAATATCAGCCGTTTTCGAAAACGCGAAATAGTCCATTTGGTCATCAAATGATTGTAGTTTTTAGACGCAAATCTGGCGTTGAGACAAGTACTATGATACCGTCCTATTTGAAGAAAATTTGTTTGATCAACGCTAGTCAGTTTACTTGCAAAAGCATTTTATGTTTACAAATACGCTCTCTGGTTTTTCAACATTCGTCAATTTGATTTGTTTACTGCTCTGTCACAACGTTGATAATGTATTCAAACATGTGACTTTTGCAAATTGAATTAATGAACACAATGCTAACGCAGTAAAATCTGTATTTGCTTTAAAGAACAGAAGACTTTTACAGTTTGGTTTTAAGAATATTCTGCGAACGCCGTTTTGAGACAAATGACGTATTCCAAAGCGTCCATGACTATCAAAATATTGATTTTTAAATATCGACTTTTGAAATCCCGATTCATAAAATGTCGATAGCAATCGAAATTTTTGTTTCTTGATCAATCGGTCTTTTAACTGGTCTTTTTAAAATAATTGCTGCCAAGATTACAAAAATCGACCTTATCGACGCATCGCCATCGTACCCAAATCCATTTCAATTGTTGGTCAACATAAAAGAAATAATAATTTTTCAATTTTTTTCTACCTAAGCTCGCTTTGTGTCAGTCAGTATCTTTCATGGAACATGACGAGCTATTTATGGTACGGTGCTCTTCACAGAATTTGCCCCTCTGCCCCACTTCAATTTCAACTGAAAAAGCTCTTAGTTCACTGGGACCGAAATTGTTTTTGTTTCTGAATTGTTGATCAAATAATGTAAGTGCCTATAGGTCTATAATAAATAATTTTTGAACAAAATAGATTAACATTATAAAATTTAAAAACTAATACATCTTTTCACTTCAAAAGTTGTCTTTGAAATTGTTTTATAAAGATGATATAGAGGACCCAAGTTCCCATTTCAAAAATGATCTTAATCGAATTAAATCAATATTTAATATCCCAATTACAAAATTTATTTCAACTGGAAGGAAGAACAATAATTATTGTCCTTTTGATTTTATTAAATTTTTCTCCTGCTATAGGTACATCCCTCAAGCTACATGCTTTCAATAATTTTTAATATACAACTTTAACGTCCAATCAATGTGTGTTAACCGACGTTTTTTCGAATTATTTACAGATGTATTTTCATACATTATGCCCAATTGTTTAATGGCTTGAAATAATTCATTACACATTCAAGCACACCACCGGAGGAGCCAAAATGGATCCATCATACTGAGAAACAGTGTGCTGACAAGGACAAAACAATAATAACAAACAAACGGAAAGTGTTTCATTAAATTTTGCGTTGTGACAAAAAACTCAGTTTATAGGTAGTTTCAACTGAATTTATTCGAAAATATTTTACTTTTCGAAAAAAAGGAATTATATTTTCTCCATTTCCCGTGAGTGCAGAATTTCAATTTCCCAAAGCTCGTGTCACACATAAAACGAACCTATCTGATGACATACATACACCAACACACACACACACACATACACCATCATGAACACAAAACCATTTTACAAAGGGCATCAGCATCATCCGCCTGAGCTTAACTCATGGTGTATAGTTTTAAATTGCAACAAATTGGTTTGATGTCTTTGTAATAAAATGAAATATTCAGCAGGTAGATATAAAATTTCAATTTTTAGTTTAATGGTGCTAAAGTCTAAAGCTTTTTTGCGCGCGTGCATCTCTCCTTTTTTGACCTAGTGGACTATGTTGGCTTAGCCCGTGGCAGCTCGCTTTCAGCTTGAACCACTGCCACTGCCACTGCCACTGCAATGGAGTACCAGGTACCGCGATTTGTTGTCCTTCTGTCCACTTTGTTTAAGGTTTTTGATGGGTTTTCCATTCGAAAGTGCTAATGTGTGCGTTGTGGTGTGTTCTCTTCATTCGTGAACATTTTTAGCATAGGGTCATAAGTTTTGATTTCGAAAATTTTGTTTTTATCACTAAGTGATTGCCATTTACGAAAAATTTGGAAACTTATTAAAAGGTTGAAATTTTGCAAGTGCTCTTGGGAACTTTTAATTGAGCTAATCGAAAATTGTATTATTCTCAATCCTTCTCAATTCTGTTTCCAGGTTATCTTACTCGTAGCTCCCCTTCTTAAAAGTTTTGACATTTTTGACATTATCTCACACAGGGGTAGAATCAAGTGTTCCTCTGGGAAACATTACTTTTTCTATATAGACCTCTGAAGAGTGTAATCAATGGCGTACGCGAAGAGGGGTAGAAAGGGTCACTTGCTCCCCACCCCCCGTTATCACAAATATAGTTCATACATAAGGCTATTTGTCTTCTCTTGAATTTTAAAGCTAGATTCCTGTACCAAAACTATTTTTTGAATGAGGTTGCCCACCCTAACCGAAATCCTGCATACGTCCTTGAGTGAAATAATGCCATAAACGATGGGACATAAATCCATAGACATTTTAACTTTCCTATTTCAACCTTATAATTCCATCGTGTAATGTTGGTATGTTGGCAAGATGAATATGTCCCTGCAGCCACCATTTTGACAAACCACCTCTTCTCACCAACACCAATGTTCCACCCACTTAGCTCAAAAAGTATTGTTCCAAATACAGTTCACCATTCACCTGGATAAATATTACCTTGGCGCGCATTTTTCGTTACGTTTGTTTATACCACCATTTTACGGAATTTAACACTTTTTTTGTTCACTGAGTGGCGAGCTGCTATAGCGGGTGTGGATGGTGTGATGTTGAAGTGATTGGAATGGTGATTGCTGTGGTGGCAGAGTGGCAGTGGTATATAGTTGAAAGTGGAAAAAAAGTGTGCATACTTCCTTTGTTGGTGCTTTTGAACAAAGAACATCACGTCGATGGAGAAGGGAAGGCACATAGCACATAGAAATCCTTATTTCCGTGAAACGGAAAACAATATTCCTAACCCATCTCTATGTTTATTCTCTCACCCACTGCCACTCGGTTTGGTATGTAGATTTTTATTTTTGAGAGATCTCGCATGGAAGGCTGAGTTCGTGAAGTGGCATAAAGAAGAGTGAGACTTAAATGCTGGAATCTGGGTAATGTTGTCCGATTGTGATGTGTTGTTTATGGTGGATGATGGGATGTATGTCAATGCCATACTGCGAGTTCTGGTACCCAAATGAACTGGTGCGGTAGAGGAAGGTTGATAGTTTTCTTGTTTTTTTTTTTTTTTGTTTTGGTCCTTTTCTCATTTTGCTTGTGGACTTTTATGAATGAAGGATGAACTTGATGATTATGGGTTCAAAAGGGTAATGTTAATGTCAAGAAACGTTTTGCTTCTGAAAAAGGAAATTCCAAATTGTTTATGCCTAAGCACTGAGTGTGAAATCATTTGTTTTGAATTTCATGTATTTTTTTTTAAGTTCTTTATGGTTTGTGAAAAAAACAAGATTTGAAGAAATATTTTTGGAAGAATGCAAAGTTAAGAGGTCTTGATATAGGAAGAGGAATATCATTATTTTAAGTAGTTTGCTTAACTGATAAAATAAAACTATTTTAGATATCTAAAATTTACTCAAAAAGCCTAATAAAATAGTTACGTATACGCCCTGGTGAACCATGACATTTGTGTAATTTATTATTTTACACTACAATGTCCTTCTATGTTAAATTTTTCAATAAATTGGGCATTTTCTGAAAAGTTTTTTGTGTCATATGTATGTAGTCCTCATATAATACCACATTCCCATAGAGCACGGAGAACACTGAAGAGAAAATATGTGCAAACTGCATGTTTTAAAATTACTCATGAAATGAAAATTTCATATTCATTCTTGAAAGCCCATACAATGTCTTGCTTTCAATAAAATTTCAATTTTTAGCAGCAATTAAAGTTCTTTAATTCATTTCTTGTCCAAAACATTGATAATAATGAAGATGAATTTATTATTTCTCGCAGAGTTATACCATAAAGAGTGTCTTTACACATACATGTTTCAGAATTGATTTAATAGTGCGATTTCTTACATATGATAAGGATATGTCCCTAGAAAATATTAATCATGGGTAAACCTTCATAAATAGTTCTTGTTATAGTCTCAGGCGGAGTGTTAGCAAAGCAAATTAATGTCAATCAATTTTGTGTGCTTCGTTTATACGCTTATACGAGTATTGTATGTTGTCGTATTGTTTGAAGAAGATCTATATGGCCTTGGAACAAATACAAGTATATATCATGAGTTTACTAAGCAAATATTAACAGTTAGATAAGATACAATCATTTAAACGTTTGGAGACATATCTTAAGCTCAATGGCTGTGTTTTGAATTATGTATGGATGAATACCTTTAAGATTGTGTTGTCTTGGCTACATTCACATAGATATTTCTTATGACTTAATGTGTATTTATATCTATTTTGGATTTTAATAACCATATGGATATTTCTGTTGGCAACAAATAATAGCAAGAACACAGTTCTGAACAATATAAGGATGATTTAGCGGACAAATGTGTTAAGATTACTTTTTTTTTAAACTGACGTATAGTCCAGTAAATAGACGTAAAAAAAATGGGTTAACCTACAACAGGTCGGGTAGTGCTAGATTTTTGATATACTTTGGTATGGTCGAAATTTTGCAAAACTCCCTCTAACTCGAAGTATCGTTTGAAAATTCGACTAAGAGGGAGTCAACTGTATTTTAATTTTGTAATCAATACAATCAAATTGACTTCGAAAATACAAAATGCTCGTCAAATTTTAACTTGAGAGATCAATTTTTCAAAACTGAAATGGACGACACATTTTGGATTTAGAGTGGTGGTCCAGTATAACGAAAGATAAAATGTTATATTGAAAACGTTTTACCTACAAAGACGTTGTATGTATCCTCAAACCCAATAAAAAACTAAGGGCCTTATTGTGAGAGATTATTCAAAATAGACTTTAAGACGACTATTAATATTGTGAAGGTCTATTTTTAAATTTTTTTGAATTTGATTTTCATGTATATTTCTTCTCGATAGAAACTTTAAATCTATCAAAAATTTCTGATCGACGTTTTTCGATTTTTTTCGAATAAAGCATTTTCATTGCTCAAATAAGCAAAGATGAGTGATTTGATTAAGCTCAACAAAACAAAGTTAATATATTAAGGTTATATTACATTAAATTATCCAAAATCAAGAGTTTATTTATACAAAATTAATTTTTGAATTTAGGAAAATTAATTATTGTTAAAATTTTTTTGGGTTTATGTTGTGAAATTCGTTATTTATTTCTTATATAGAATACCTAATGGACTTGAAAAAATTGTGCGTAATATCGATCATTCGTTATATCGGAATTCGTTATACTGGACCACCACTGTATTTCAAAAAGTCACGAGATTACTCTTGCTTAGATACTTTTGCAAAACATTTTTCCGGTATATACCTACATGTCTGATTTTTGATGTGTAAATATCTTAGCGCTCGGTATTAAGAAGAAAAAAAACTAAGCACCCGGTATGGGGAAAATTGAAAGTTAGATTGGACGGATTTGACTTACAGGTTCCGTTCTGAACAATTTTGTTTGTTCTAGGTAAGGTAGAATTCGGTAAACTCGAATAGGTTAAGAAGTTTTTTGATACTGTTATGGTATTTGCTAAGTGGAGTAAATTCCTTGCACTCCACAAGAGAAGGTTGCACCTTGAGCAATCTTATTAAAATTGACATATCGGTGGTACCTGAGACAGAATTATGATCGTCAAAAATATTTTCAAAAGGGTGTTCCAAAAACAATTTAAACTAAGTTGTTCTTTGAGCGATTTAAATGAAACTGACGCAGATGATAGGTGGGCCAGAATCAAAAAGAAAAAAATATTTTCAAAACAGGGTGTTTCAAAAATATGTCACCATATATTAACTTCCTTGATCCTTGAGTGGTTTCGTTGAAATTGAAATCGTTTGTAGCTGAAACAGGATTATGAACGACAAAATATTTTCAATGGGTGTCTCAAAAAAAATGTCATCTTCGTTGTTCCTTGAGCGATTTTAATATAATTGACACAGGTGACAGCAGAGACAGAATTAAAAAGAAAGTAAAAATATTTGCAAAGCCAGTCATGAACAAAAATTGCGTAATAGCGCAAATTGCGATTACGCAATCCGCTGATACAATGAGGTGCGCTGGAGTTATTAGGCGCACGAATTTTACTGCGTTACCCATGTGAACAACTCTATGAATGCTCATCACTCCGGGTCATCTCTTTATTTGATGCCAGAGATATCTCCTTGTGATAATATCTTGACAGAGATATCTGAAATAATTTTTGAATAATTTTTGACAGATGAAGACTTTGTTGCTATTTGTCTAGAAATTTAATTTTTTGTTTATTATTTTGTATCCTTATGCATCTTTTGATGTTAATTTCTGCGTTTGCGGGTAGAAAGTTAAATTTCAAAAAACAAACATTCAGTAGGTAGATGGAAGGTACCGGAAGTAAAAACTCATCTAAAATTAATTTGTGATGGATTTTTTGCAGAGGAGTTTTTTTCGAAACGTTTTTTTTTTTGATAAAAATTAATGGTGTGGGACCGCCAGCAATGGATTGCTCATAATTTTGTTTTCGTTGATTGTACTTTCACGTTTGTGTCGTGTGACCATTAAGTTTGAGCACTTGTATTACAGATTCCAAATGTTTTGCCAAACGTGATAATGACCCGATTCAGTGTTGCCGCTGAAGAATTTGAAAAGGTCGCAGAAAAAGGGTCTGGAGTAAAAAAAAGTAGCACTTGGAATTTTTTTTGATAAATATCCAAATCAATAAGAATATGCTTAAGTAAATTGCCAAAAAAAATTGTTAGAAGTTTTTTTTTAAACAATTGATTATAGCAAACTGAAAATTCATATCTTACATTCATTCAAATTCTATTAAAAATATAATAAGGGTATTCATACAAAAGCGTTAACTCATCGTAAATGTTGTAATGTTTTTAACTTCGTAATTTCTGTCACAATTTGTATGGAAACAACAACTTACAACTTTACTACGTTGACGATGACTTTACGCTGTTGCATGAATATCCCTAATATGTATTTATAAAAAGAATGTAGTTTTTTTTTAATTCCTGAAAATAAGTGTATTTATTCAACACCATAAAGTCATCGTAAACAGAGTAAAGTTGTAAAGTGCGTAAATTTGTCATGTTTTCTATACAAATGTGACAGAGTTAACAACTTTACAACGTTCATTGAAGTAGTTTATTTAAAAAAATATTTTTTTATTAAAATTTTTAAAAACATTACAGAAAAATTTAATTAAAAAAAAATTGGGATTGAATCGAATTTTCACAAAAAATATATTGAATTTTTTACTATAAATTCACCAAATATTTTTTTGAAAATTTTTTGTAGCTAAATTTTTCAAATTCGATGTGCCAATAATAACAAACTTCAAAATATTAAACGTTAAAAGGAAGGTACCTTACCTACTCTGCTGTCATACGCAAAAAAGACGTGTATCTATTTTAGAAGCCTTGAGATATGTAAATGCGTTTTAACCATTTTGCTTTCCTCGTTTTCAAATGAAATAATTTTTTAAGAACTATTTCTTTTAACAAAAAATATACCATTTTACTAAGAGAACCCGAACGCACAAGTAATATTAATTTTAGTGATGACTGAGAAAAATGAACTTGCGACTTTTAAGATTCGATAGTATAGGCACATAAGCAAGTTACTTGAAACCTGTAATGAAATTTTCGTTTGTGATTTTTGCAGTTGGATATAAGTTTTAAGCTTTACACAAAAATATTAAGTAAGATATTTAATGGTTCCGGCTATGGTACTAACCCAATTTTTGATTTTTTTTTCTTAGGACGGTGCAGGCTGATTATAGTTCCTTTCTGTAGTTTTATTATATTTAAGAACGTACTTATTTTAGGGCACACAAAAATGTATTTAAATATGTTTCATTAAAATGTTGAAAAAATGTATGGCGAGTATACCGTTATCTTTGGTTCCAAAAAAATTAAAAAATGAGTGAGTAATATCACTTTGTACCAATACCAAGTTTGGAATGGGGTAAGAAAAGTCGGACACTTTTTAAAAAAGGGTAAAAAGAGTCAGATTTTAAAAAAGTCGTCTCGTGGTCACATGGTGCAAAAACAGGGGCCAAAATGCGACTAAAGTCGCACAGCCGCAACCGTGACCCGATCCCTTAGGTGAAAACGGATGTTTACACATATTCAACGCGAGTCACATTTTTTTATATTCAAAATGGGTATCGGGGATCTTGTAAGGGATTTAGAAGGAAGAAATTTTTATTGTGGGACATTTTCCAAAACTGAATTTTGAGACCCCAGTAAGAAACGACAGTTCGAAAAAGTGATCAGAAAAACCATTTAAATTTGCGTCGATATGTGGTCAAAGTTACTTAAAATAATTTTTGTTTATCTTTGTAAGACTACAAATTATTACAATTATCGGCAGATGCCGATGCTTACATAAAATGGAATAAGAAACTACTCCTTTAAATATCATATAATAACATTTTACCTTAAATCTTCATCAAAGCCTCAAAAAAATCTATCAATTTTCAAGTTGTTTTCGATTTTATTTTTCTAAATTTAATGCTTGAATTGGCCCAGCAAAATTAGCATGCTATAATTGATACTCGGTAGAAACATTCAAATGAGTAAAAACATCCAAAATATGGTTTTTCGGACCAAACTTTTTCAAATTTTATTTTTTTTTTTTTTAACTTAAAACGGCGGTGGGGCTGAGCTATATTGAACCAAGAATTCAAATTATTGTAAAATCAATATAATGTTTTCAAAAATTGTCATTGAAGTATTCATAGCGAATAGTTTAAATATGTAGTTCTAAAATCTGAACTTTCACCATTCGGACCCCACAACTCAAGTTCTTATAAATGTAGCTTTTCTTTGTATAGGTATTTCGATAAAATAAAAATTTGTATATTTTATTAATGAAAATCAACATTTTTATTAAAAAAAATTAAAAATCCGAAAGAAATATTAAGGGTATTCATGCAACAGCGTTAAGTCGCCGTAAACGTTGTAAAGTTGTTAACTGCGTAAATCTGTTTTCGATACAGATTGTGACAAAATAGCGAAGTTGAAAACCTTACAACAACAATTATAATTATTTCAAAGTGAAAAAAATAAATTTGGTGGCACAACAGCTCGTGAAGAACCAAGGCCCAGTGACTTACAACTCTCAACCATTCCTGTGTGCGTATTTTTGGCAGGAAAGGAGGGGACCTACAATTTTTTGCCGCTTCCGAACGGCTATATGAGAAGCACTTATTCATGACAAGTATACTCTTGGAGGATCTGTCAGTTCCTTGCAAGAGGCAGCCTCGCGAAAAAAACATTTCTGTTTTTAGGTGGCAGCGGCTGGGAATCGAACCCAGACCTTTGGCACTTTCAAAGTGATCTTTCAAAAAATATTCTAAGTTATCGTTTTATGGCTGATTTAGAATGCAAAATCTTGCGAAAAATTCAAGGTTTTAAATCAATCTTCACTCAATACTTCATTATGTTAAGTTAACCTTGTATGATTTTTGAGGAATATATAAATAAAAAATCAAAATTGTGTTTTTTTTTTAATTCATAGATATTGAAGCCATCCTTTCATGGACTTTAAATATTAGAGATGTGATGTGTGATGTGGGTTGTGTGTTTTAATTTGCTTCTTAAATTATTTCATTCCGAAAATAATAATTGAACCAACGTGAATAGGCAAAAGCTGAGATTCATTCTCTCTAAAAAAAAAGTCCGAACTAGGAAAACACGAAAAAAACTGTTAAAATATAAGTAACATCATACCATACGTGCTCGTCTCAATCAACATCAACTAACCACTTTAAATTAAAGTTCAGTAAATAATATAATTAATAACTCTAAAAGGATGCAGCGGATGAATGAAAATTCAAAATTCAAATTCAAAATATCATCATCTTCAAAAATGCTGAAATTGTTTGATTTTTCGGTTCTTAAGTTAATCTTAAGATTTATCTTTAAGACTTTCGCTTCTGAAAATTATTTTAAACGTTATGTTTGTTTAATTTCTTACAAGAATTAAAAAATGTTTATCGATTTTACCTTGTTTTCTTTGTCATTTATATTATGCAGCTTTATAAAGTATAAAAAAGTGTCTTGGTACTCTCATTTACATAATCAATTTCACTTAGCTTTGCATGCAAGAACTAAACAGTTATTATGCCTCTAAAAATGCAAATAACTTTGTTTTAGCAATAATATACACAGGAAGTGAACAACGAGTATACTTTTATTCTTTTAATGACATAAAAACAAAGAGGAAACAATTTTCACTCATGAAGGTGGTTTTGCATTTTTCATACTTATTAAATGCTAACACTTTTGACTAAGCTGTGATATGAATATGCCAAAGATTCATGTCAATGTGCTGTTCAATTATTTGATCAAATCGATTATGTTTGATTATTTCTTGTACAAATAGGTTCATTGAATATTTTAAAAAAAGTAGCCATTTCAAATTTCGCATCATTTTTATGTCGTCCACATTTATTATTTAATAAATTTTGTATGTTCATTACTATATTCTTAACATTTAGGCAAAAATGAGGTATATCATTCGGTAAACACTCATTTAAATGAATGAAATCTAGTTATAAAAATAAAAATCCTTAAATTACGTATTTAATCCAAGGTGGGGTTTAAAAATTAAATTCTTAATTCTAAATTCTAAATTCTTAATTCTTAATTCTTAATTCTTAATTCTTAATTCTTAATTCTTAATTCTTAATTCTTAATTCTTAATTCTTAATTCTTAATTCTTAATTCTTAATTCTTAATTCTTAATTCTTAATTCTTAATTCTTAATTCTTAATTCTTAATTCTTAATTCTTAATTCTTAATTCTTAATTCTTAATTCTTAATTCTTAATTCTTAATTCTTAATTCTTAATTCTTAATTCTTAATTCTTAATTCTTAATTCTTAATTCTTAATTCTTAATTCTTAATTCTTAATTCTTAATTCTTAATTCTTAATTCTTAATTCTTAATTCTTAATTCTTAATTCTTAATTCTTAATTCTTAATTCTTAATTCTTAATTCTTAATTCTTAATTCTTAATTCTTAATTCTTAATTCTTAATTCTTAATTCTTAATTCTTAATTCTTAATTCTTAATTCTTAATTCTTAATTCTTAATTCTTAATTCTTAATTCTTAATTCTTAATTCTTAATTCTTAATTCTTAATTCTTAATTCTTAATTCTTAATTCTTAATTCTTAATTCTTAATTCTTAATTCTTAATTCTTAATTCTTAATTCTTAATTCTTAATTCTTAATTCTTAATTCTTAATTCCTAATTCTTAATTCTTAATTCTTAATTCTTAATTCTTAATTCTTAATTCTTAATTCTTAATTCTTAATTCTTAATTCTTAATTCTTAATTCTTAATTCTTAATTCTTAATTCTTAATTCTTAATTCTTAATTCTTAATTCTTAATTCTTAATTCTTAATTCTTAATTCTTAATTCTTAATTCTTAATTCTTAATTCTTAATTCTTAATTCTTAATTCTTAATTCTTAATTCTTAATTCTTAATTCTTAATTCTTAATTCTTAATTCTTAATTCTTAATTCTTAATTCTTAATTCTTAATTCTTAATTCTTAATTCTTAATTCTTAATTCTTAATTCTTAATTCTTAATTCTTAATTCTTAATTCTTAATTCTTAATTCTTAATTCTTAATTCTTAATTCTTAATTCTTAATTCTTAATTCTTAATTCTTAATTCTTAATTCTTAATTCTTAATTCTTAATTCTTAATTCTTAATTCTTAATTCTTAATTCTTAATTCTTAATTCTTAATTCTTAATTCTTAATTCTTAATTCTTAATTCTTAATTCTTAATTCTTAATTCTTAATTCTTAATTCTTAATTCTTAATTCTTAATTCTTAATTCTTAATTCTTAATTCTTAATTCTTAATTCTTAATTCTTAATTCTTAATTCTTAATTCTTAATTCTTAATTCTTAATTCTTAATTCTTAATTCTTAATTCTTAATTCTTAATTCTTAATTCTTAATTCTTAATTCTTAATTCTTAATTCTTAATTCTTAATTCTTAATTCTTAATTCTTAATTCTTAATTCTTAATTCTTAATTCTTAATTCTTAATTCTTAATTCTTAATTCTTAATTCTTAATTCTTAATTCTTAATTCTTAATTCTTAATTCTTAATTCTTAATTCTTAATTCTTAATTCTTAATTCTTAATTCTTAATTCTTAATTCTTAATTCTTAATTCTTAATTCTTAATTCTTAATTCTTAATTCTTAATTCTTAATTCTTAATTCTTAATTCTTAATTCATAATTCTTTATTCACTTTAATTGCGGATAAAATTTACCAAAATTCATCCAAAGATAAAATTCATCCGATTTATATTTTAAGGGTTTCCAAATTTTCTAGGAAACCACTACTCATAGCAATTAACCAGAACTAAACTCTAGTTTAGGTTAGAAAAAATTAACTAAAAATCGGCACTTCTATAACGTACATTGTTAAGAATTCACAATTAATTCTAATTTCTTGCTATTAACTGACAGTTTATGACTGCTGACAAGTAATTGGAATCTTATTTATTACTTATTACTTATTTTTAACACCTGATTTGCTTTAAACTTTTTTTTTCAAAATAACACTAAAAAATTTAAAACGTTCATATTAAAAAGAGTTTAGAAACAATATTGTTTCGCTGTTTTTTTTGCTTCAGTTTGATGTTAGATAACTAACTCATTGGAATAACAATTTAGTTTCCACTGTTCAATTTCAATTAAGCCAAAGCCCTGGCAATATGATTTATATTTCAACTACTTCTAATTACTTTGGCATCAACAAAAAAAAAAAATGTTCCAGTCAAGATAGTAAATTCATACCTCAATGAACATTCAAATTTTTTTGTACCTAAACGAAAAACGAGAAAAAACTAAAAAAAAAAACGTTCCTATACCATTACTTCTACTCTGAAGTATTAAAACGAAAAATGCATCTGGCTGGCTATAAAAACCAACGAACTTCCATAAAAATTATGTTTATGGCTGAGCAAAACTAATGTTCTGGACGATGCAGTTGAGTACTTTCAATAGCTTTTGGAGCTTGAAAAATAAGGAGAATTTAAATTTCTTTTAAGTCAACTTTTATGTTTCAAAATGAAAAACTAGCGAAAGCCATTAAGTGACTTACTTATAGTAGGTAAGGTACATACATAAATATTAAGTTTTTTTCTTTTTAAGGAAAAAGATCTTAATCAGGTATTTTTTTGTGATGCGATTGTAACTCAAAAGTTGGCCTTCTATTTTATAGATGGGGTTAAATGTTTGAATACTTGAGCAAGGATCACAATTTCACAATTCATTCTATAATCAGCACTGGGCTTATATCAGTTTTAACTTAATCCAATTAGAAGCTTAATTTTATTATTTAAACACGAAAGGAAAAAAAATGTTAGCCTTGACTAAATATTCTTTATTGTAATAAATAAGATTGTGTGATTGTACAATTAACATACAGAGATGATACTTAAAGCCCTTCCACACTAGCCCACTGAGTATTAATACATGTCAAATTGAAAGTGGGAAAGAATTTCTTGCGACTGTCAAATTTGTGGGAAATATGACTTTCAAATTTTCCTTCCACACTGGCTTGTATTAATACATGCCAAACTTGTGTTGACACACAGATGAAATGTATTAAAATTAGACCCAACCCTAAAAATTGTAAAGTATTAATACATGTCAAATCATGTAAGGAGAGCTGTCAAGCTGTGTAAGATGGACTATCACATCTTGTATAAATACCTGTCATATTTTGTTTCCACACTATACACATTTTTTTGTCCCCACTTTTTTGATATGCATTAATACTCAGTGGGCTAGTGTGGAAGGGCTATTATATCTTACTACTGAAAAATTATAATCAATGAACAAGAGTATAAAATGAAATAATATTTTAGAAGGAAAATGCTACACAAAAACCTTTCATATACAAAAAAAAAAGAGGTTGGGTGCAACCTCAAAAGCTAGAGGCACAATGTCATTTTATTATTAAAAAATGGCCAATTCAAGATTCGGAAACGTTTTCAGGGGCAATCAAGGGAAGATTTGTGAGTGGAATAAAAATAACCCAACGCCAATACCATTTTGTGTGATCTCAGGATATTTTAGACAAAAAATATTTCAAACATTTTTAAAAAAGTTTCTTATAGTTGTTTTTGATTTTAAAAAGTATTAATTTACTATTTTTTACAAATTTTATCAATCTATTTACTATAGACTAATGAATATAATAAAAATTTTATCGAAGCCAATATCATTATTTGTTCTTAAGATATTGGAGCTGACAATTTTTTTCAACAATTTAACCAGTTTTTCTTGTATAAAAACTGGAAGTTGATATGTTATTATTTTCTTACCAGTTCTTTACAACAGCAATGTGCGTTAAATAAAATCAACCCAAAGTCGATATTATCATTTGTTCTTGAGATATTGGAGGCTTAGGAATTTAACAACGTTCTTTTTTTAAATTGCTTTAGTAAAAGAATCTAATTTTTTTTAAGTCCTTTCCACACATATTGAAACTTCTATATATAAAATATTATTTTTCCAAAAGTACGAACGTACGAACAAACACAGATATTTTCTTAAAAATTATTGATTGATTCTGATTCTAGGGAGTTCCACAAATCAGACCAATTACAATAACTTGTAATGGGAACTTAAAAGTTGAACGTTAGTAAATTTGTATTCAATTTTAATAAACAACAAAATAAGTAAGATCGAATTAAAGTGATATAAAGTGCCTTTCACATGAGCCGCGAACTGCGAATGCAAACACGTTTGTTTAGGCAATTCCAATTTTACTTTTAAACAAACTGAATAAACGATCCTATCTACAGTTTTCAAAATAAAACACGGTCTAAAATTAATTTAAATTGTTAAATTTAGCATTTTTATATTTTCTTCACGACCAACGAGATATTTTCTGGGAATTTTCAAACACTTATTCGCAATCCACAACATCAGGACGCATTCCACAAATCTGCGAATGAAAAATTCGCTCGAATTTAACCTCAATTTTTTTAGCACCTATTCTACTGCTTTATTTTGTATGACAATTCGCGTCTGTAGGCGACAACTCATGTGAAAGAAATGTCAAAATTCGCCTCCATTCGCAGTTCGCAGTTCGCTTTTCGCGTCTCATGTGAAAGGCACTTAAGGATAACCATTTATATTTTTAAGTTTTCACCCTCAAATTACTATTGAGGCAACTACAAGAATACCAAAAGCTTAGCCTGGTTGTATCTTTGTTTAGTAAAATGCTTCCACTTTCCTTCACACCATTCCTGGAAGACCTGGAAGACCTGGAAGACAGCAGTTAATTCATTTTTGATGTTTAAGGTCTTCCTTATTTCCTCAGGAGGCTGACCCTCCTTGTCATACTGGCAACAGTTTTGCAAATGACATTGAACAAACAATCTATGTCCAAATAGTAAGCTGGCCATAATTATATCCAAAATAGTTTCCTGATCGATTTTTAGGCAGATGTAATTAGTTTGCTTTTCTTTGTTCCTGTTGTCTGCAGTGTGTTGAGTATCTACTTTGTGAATGTTGGCCCATTAAAACCGTATTAAGAATGTCCGAGTATATATTAATTTGACAGCTGTTTGTCGCCATCTTCTAAGATGCAATTTTCCAGCATTAATTTGATAATTCTAAAGCATTTTGTGATTTGAACATCTTAAACGAGAATTTCACAATCGGAAGATTGTAGCGAAATATAATAGTCTAAGAGCCAAAAAGTCAAGTAATTTACGTTACTTTGTAAGTAATATCCATAATAGCCTTTGAGGTGTTGAACCAATAACCGTTTGTCTACCTACTTCAACTAGAGCCCTTGATCTCAGGCGGGTGATTAATTACACGGGTACCTGTGACACGGCTACACGTTCTGGTATAAAGACGACTACGATCAGGTTTCAGAAAAACCAAATAAATATATCACTGTTATTGAATGGACTAGTAGGAGTTCCTACCATAAAACAATTTTTAACTATTCAAACGATTACTGTACCTATTTTTAACGTGCTTTGCATTAGAAAACATTGTAAAAATGATTTCAATAATAATTTCACGCATATTGCTTAATATACGGGTAATAATAAACACACGTGTAAATATTAGGACAAGGGTTCATGCAAGGATAGTTGATTAAACGGGTAACACGTGTATTTAACAACACGAGCCCCCTAGGCTCTAATTTTAACACTTGTCAAACAAGTGTAAGCCTCGACGTTAATTTTTGACATCGATTTATTTCAATGCCTTTTGGTCAGAGAAAAAAAGTGTGCACAGAAGAAATATTTAGCTTCACAATTTGAACTCTCTGTAGTTAGTCGCCCTAGCAGATATCGGGTTTTTCAATAAGAGCGCTACAAAAGTTTTTTTAAATAAAACAAAAATGGTTTTGGATATCAATGAAATTCTTTATTCTTGTGAAAGTACGTTCGATGCCATTATGTATGGAGATCGATTTCTTTTGCATTGCCACCACGGGCACGCTTGCAGAAGTCCAGACGCTGAACCCAATTTTCGACGGTTTTCAAGCATAAATCGGCCGATACTGCTCCAATTTCACGTTGGATATTCGTACGAAGTTCATCAATCGTCGCTGGCTTATTGGCATCGACCATAGACTTGACGGAGCCCAAATAAATTGATTGTGACATTCGCTGTGTGGCTTGTGGCGCCGTCCTGTTGGAACCACATGTCCTCCAAGTCCATATCATCCAATTGGGGCCAAAAAAATTTGATTATCATTGAACGGTAGCGAGATCCATTCACAGTAACTTGCCGGTCTTGATAATCACGGAAGAAGTTCGGCCCAATGACGCCGCCGGCCCATAAACCACACCAAACCGTAATTTTTTTGAGATGCAATGATGACTCATGGAGTACGTGTGGATTGCTGCCTGACCAATACCGCATATTTTGTTTATTGACGAAGCCATTCAGCCAGAAATGAGCCTCATCGCTGAAGATGATTTTTCGATGAAAATCCGAATCATTTTCAAGTTGTTGCTCAGCCCAATTCACGAACATACGACGCTTCTGGTGGTCAAGCGGCTTCAGTTCTTGCGTCAATTTAATCTTGTAAAGATGTAGACCAAGAGCAAAATTCGCCACAACGACGTCACAGAGACGCTTGAGAACGATGTGTGAGAGACACATTTGGGCTTTTTGCAACTAAAGCCTCAGCGGGAGCAATATTCTCGACACTACGGGCACTTCTTTATCTCACTGGCACGGGAACATTTTGTACTGTGCCTGTGGATTCAAATTTGTCCACTAGACGCTCAATTGTTGATCTGCTTGGACGATTATAACGACCATAAATTGGACGTAGCGCTCTTAACGTTGAGGCCACTGACTCCGAATTTCGGTAGTAAATTTTAATAATTTCGACTCGTTGACTCGTTTATCTTTCCATCATAAAATGGCAAACCTTACTGAAGAGAAAAGTCAAAAGAGCGGCAAGAAATATGGCGTCGTTTGTTGTCCCTGTTGCTCTACTTTTGTAGCGTCCTTGTTGAAAAACCCTTTATAAAGCGTCAAATTTTCTGAAAACTACTCAGGTAAACACAGGTAGACAAGTAATATATGGAAACTTCGGTGAGCCCTATCTTCTTAATGACTAACTACAAAAAATTTAACTTAATATTAAAAAAATCGATGTCGATGGGACGTAAATCCTATTATTCCATTTTACACTTGTTCGACACGTGTTCAAGTAGGCAGACACAATTACACTGTACAACAGCTGTTTTTTGTTTGCGTGGACCATTTTTCGGTCTTGGTGCGTGAAAAAGGTCTAGGTGAGCTGAGTAAAACCTCATTTAAGGTTTGTTAAAGTGGACTCGATTTAAATAGTTATGGCCTTTTGTTGTTTCGGTGTCATTTCTAATAATTCATAGCTTATTTGATACCAAAAAATTCCCTAAGGCTAGTCGCGCACATGCAACTGCTACCGCAACAAAATAGTTTAGTCACAAGTTGACTACTTAGCGCGCACATGAGCAACTCCACAAGCAATCGCAGTGAAACTAACAAACACATCGACAATGTTTATTCAGTTTTTCTCTTTATTCAGTTTTTCTATCTCATATATTCAAAGAAAAATATTATCGCCTTCGTCCTATTCTTTTGCTCAGAAAATTAAAGAAAAGATGCATTTGTTCTCTTTTGCACAGAGAACAAAATTCAACAATGTGGTTAAATAACCGCAACTATTTGGTTGAATGTCCGCGCAGTTACATATTATTCCATATGACACAAATTGAAAAACAGATTTCGGGCAATCGTCCAGTTTGTGCCAAAATACAAACTGAAAAGTTGCTCAAATCGAGACGGAATAATTTCTGCATGTGCGCGGAGTCTCATACGAGTCCATAGGACTCAATTTTGCAACCAAACAGTTTCGAATCTGAAAATTGCATGTGCGCAACTAGCCTAAGAAGCATAAATCGGCTTTGCAATGTATAGGTTAGTAAAATTAGCTTTGTATGTCTACAAAAAATATTGTCAAAATTTCAATTTCAATTTGGCCAAAAAACTTCATGTACTGTCCGCCATTTTGAAAAAGGCATTGGAAAGAGCTAACTAAATGTGATTTTCTCGTAATATATTGGACGTAAAGTGATATTTCTTTTTTAATTTTGTAGATCAGTATATTTTATAAACCTTTTATCTACCAATTTTTTTGACAAATTGTCAAAATTTGAGATAACGAATGGTTTCTTTTGGTTAATAAAACCTCTTGTTCATCTGATATAAAAAATTCTGGTAGCTGCAGAGATCTGTTTTTTTTAAAAATCTTACAAATTTTACAAAAAGTAAGGAAATTTAGAATTTCACAAAAGTATTTTGATATTTTTTTAGTTAAGATGAACAAGAGGTGTGGTAAACCATAAGAAACCATTTCTGCTATTTCAGGTAGCAATAGCTGATATTTTGTTGTTGGAATAATTGTCCCCTCATCCATAATGCCTTTTCACTTTTTCTTATACACTTAGCATGTACGAGGGGAACAACCATTTTTTTGTATCTAGAGATGTGAGGCAAACTCGGTTAAATTAAAATGTCCCTAAAACAACTCCGTTCGCAAAAATTTAAATAGATTTGGTTTCGAAACAGCTCGTGAAGACCCAGGGCCAAGTGACATACAACTTTCAACCATCCCTGTGTTCGTGTCCTTGGCAGGAATGGAGGAAACCTTCAATTTTTGCCAAGTCCGAACGGCTAGATGAGAAGCACTTATTCATGACAAGTATACTCTTAGAGGATTTGTCAGTTCCTTGTTAGGGGCAGTTCTTCGGAAAAAACATTTCTGTTTTTAAATGGCAGTGGCTGAGAATTTAACTCAGGCCTTCAAAATGACTGTCCAACGCACTCAACATCATTCCACAAGGTACTACTAAACTATTCCTTTAATATTTTTGAATTCTAGATTGAAACCCTTACCCAATTTATGGACAGATAGTTGTTATTTCCCTACAGCTTATCTTACAAGAACATTTTCATAAGATGCTGTTTCATAAATAGTCACTAGTTATACAAATTAAGAGTGATTGGACGGTTATCTTCCCTTAAAGAATGCATTCCATAAAAAGAGAACCAATTGTTTATAATAATTAAATCAGTTAAAATTTAGTCTAGTGTCGGAAAAATAATTAGAAATACATACATATTCCTCCTTAAAAACGAGTCTTATATGATTTTTAACTCAAAAATAGAAATTCAGATATAAATGAGTATAAACCGTTTTTTCAGAAAATTTAATTCACTCCAAAATTATTCCCAGTCACTTTCACAATTAAAAAAATACCATATCAACAAATAACATTTTTAATTTTTCTAAAGACCTTTAAATGTAATAAAATTCAATAAAGAAAAATATTCATATACAAAAATGAAATGTATAAATGGTTACAGGATAGCACACACAAAAAGTTTTTTGTGAATATATAAATTCTTTCAATTTTGAATTGTACACAAGATTCCTCTGAGAAGTGTATAAATCAAGGAAATCAAAAAGTTAAACACATCTATCAAGAACCTTTTATCTGGTTCGTGATATAATATGCTTCATATTCAAGAGGTGCAAAGTCTGACGGACTTAAGCCTTTTAACATTCACACAGCTATCCTCTTTGCCCATTTTTCAACAGCAGCCTTTTCTTCGGACAACAAAAACAGCAAAAAAAAAATAAAATCTGTAAATTCATTGAAAATTCAATCCATTCCTGGAATGACAAACGATGTGTATTTCAGAAATATTTACATTCGAATAAAAATATCTCTCCAAACAGAACAAAGAAATAACGAACTTCAACGCAATTATTTTCGTTTTTTTTTGTTTTTTGTAATATATTTTTGAACATTCCGTTTGTAGCCACTTGAATGTTGTTCCATCGTCCCAAACCACACAAACTAAACTCAATTGCAATGCAGACAGCTCTATCACCAGCTACCCCAACTTTTGCTTTGAAAACTGCCACTGATAACAAAACCAATTCTACAGATACAAATATCCACCCCAATCGCCATCTGCCACCCCCAGACAGCGAGAGACTATAATTGTACGAGAAGTATGGAGCTTCCTCTCTCCCAGTCTTTCGCAGTCTGGGTTCGTTTATCGGGTCTACTCGTATCACTATCCGCAGCGAGAAAGCTTTCACCGACTTAACAGTATCGTCCGAAAGCTCGCAGACTTTGCAGAAGTTCTACTGATAGCGCTGCATCCTTTCGATGCTTATAGCTCGTCTGCACTTAAAATACAGTTCGAATTTGTATCGGGGGTATAAAAGCAGTTACAACCGTTAAGGTGGGCATAGTACCGTTGTGAAAGGTCTCCCGTTCTGATCTAAATAGCAGTAATCGTGCTTGCCAAATTTCCGTTACGGTTTCGTGCGTTTTAAGTTATTTCTTTGGTGAGTTGAGTGGTTGTGGCTGTTGTTTCTAGATATATGAGTGTTGTTGCTTTTGGTGTTTAGAGGTGTTCTTCTTATAAATTAAGGAATATCGTTCTTCGTCAGCTCAAAGGACCTAAAATTTCACAGCGCAGCAAAAACACCGTAAAAAGGAAATAAAACAAAAAAAATAATAAATAAAAAGAAACAAAAAATAAATCGAAGGACGTGTAATTTCTAGTGCTGATGCAGGAGTGTGTTGCTGGATTGAACGGAAGTTAGATTCGGGGGAGGCCACCTACTAAGTACAGGACGAACTCAGGTGTAGTCATATATCCTTTGTAGAGTGTAGAGTGAGCCTTCCGTTGCATGTGATATTTAATGCTTTTCACGTAGGTTTCTGCTCCTTTGTCTCACAAAGTCCTCCTCTTTTCTTTGGCATGAAATGAACAACAATGTTTGAACACACAACCCAAATCTGGGGTAAATCCTTTGAAATAAAAAATAAATAAAAAGGAAAACCCCGAAACTTAAGCGAGAACACGAAAGATATACATTATCATGCACAATATACCTACTGACATGTATTACCTGAGACAAGTCGAAGGATTTCGCACCCTAACCCCCCTAGCTAACCTTTTCTTTCGTAAAGAATCTTTTTGAGTTTAAAACCTCAAATGATTGAAGGTTACGAAGTGAAGAATGTCTTTCTCATTTTTTTTATTTAATATTTAAATAGTTTGGTGGTTTTGAAAAAAAATGTTTTTTTTTATCATTTTTTTTTTGTATTTGATTGAATTAACTTTAACTACTCTTAAGTTGTTGTCTCCTCAAAGAAGATGTACCTACGTGCGTCGGTCGTAGTCAGCTCGTTTCGGATCGGTTCGGCAGCAAAATAAAAGAAGAAGATACTTAATTGCCAATTGTAATGATGCATATTGCATTATTTGCAATGTAATTCAATGAAAAGACCTTGTAAAAAGATCGTAAAATGGAATAAATGATTGCGTTTGTCGGTACTTGAATTATTAGACTGCATGCCCTCTCTCTGATGGCAAGAACTTATGAAGGTAAATGGTGAATGTCATATCATCATCATACGAAAGGGGTGGAGTGCAGAGGTTCAGTTTATAAGAACCATTTTGAAGTGTCCAATGCTCATCTACATTCAGTCATCGTCAAAGTTGACTCTTGCGTAGGTTGGGGAGCTATACAAATCAAGTTCAATCATTTCAAGTTTGTACTTGGTGATTTCTGTTTTTTTTTTTCTTGTAAATAATCAATTTGCATAAAATTGATAGTAAGATAGGCAAAAATTAAAAAAGTTTTTAAGCTCAAAGGGTATTTCACTCAATGGATTTAAGTTTTTGAATTGAAAAATAATTGAAACTAAATTTTAGAAAAATCTAAGAGGATTGAAAGAATTAAGTGAAAATTAAAGTAAGGCCTGTGGGGAGATTAAAAAATTTAAGATTTTCGAGTAGGGCACTATTTAACTCTAAGGGTTACCTTAAACTTATTAAGTATGTAGGACTAATTTTATTGCATTTTATTTTGATAAAATCATTAAAAAAAATTTGAATCTGAAAAAAAAAAATTAAATTGAAGATATTTAGATTACAGAAACATAAAATGGCGAAAATTTCAGAGTATTCTTTACTTTTTGGATTGAGATTTTTCTTTTAAATGAGTTTAATAAGTGTGAACATTCATGTATGTATAGGTCTTATAAATTATTAAGTTAAATTCCATATAATATATTACCTGCGATTAGATTATTTTTTTTTAGTATTTATAAAAAAATCTCAGTATATTTTAAAGGTATTTTTGTTTGTATATGGATTGGAATTATTTATTTTGTCAATTGGTAGAAATTTAGGTTAAGAGTAGTTTAAAGATTAAATTTAATCTTTGGTATAAGAAAATAGAAGGATGATGAGGACACAGAGTGATGCTTTGGAACTAAATTATTTTATTTTTTTTTTCTTAATAAGTTTGGCTTCAATAAATACAAAGAAAACAAAAAGAAAAGGAAATGAACCAATGGCAAAATTTAATCAAATGAATTAATAGCCTTATTGCTAAAATGATTTTTCTTAGCTAATCACAAAGATATTGGAACGTATGTATCTATTTTTATTTGGAACTTGAGCTGGAATAGTAGGCAGATTTGTCTTTCAATATATTGCTCTTACAGCTTTTCTAGTGAAAATTTTGTTTACAGTTTTGGGATATGATATTTAAACAAATTATTATTTTTTTGATCAAAAATTTTTTTTTTAGGTTTAATAGAAGCCTAAATTAAAAACTTTCATGTTATGCCCTTCTGCTGTATCTACCTATACAAGTAAATAGTTTTGATCATTAAAAATCAAAGTGAGTTTATTAATTTGTTGTCAAAACTGACCTTAATTCAAGACAGGCGAAATGTGAGTTGCGTTTTGTATTCATAACACGGAATTAGGTACTTACTCAATTAGTAAAATTTTGAACAAATTCTCAGATCCAGATACATGGGTTTTGAAAAAAATTAAAATACGAAAATAATTTTTTTCTCATAAAACCAAAAGAAAACAAAACAATATTTAGGCATTATAGTGGTCGTTATAATGCTTTTTTTAGTTTTTATATTTGGATGGGCTTCAATCAGATCCAAATCAAGACGAAAATTCCCTATTTTTTCCATTTGGAAACAACTTTTGCTGAAACTATTTATTAATTGAATTTTATTTGAAAAGAATAAGAATAGACCTCTGGCTTTCCAAAAGGCTACAAGGCAATACTGTAAGTATTGTCGCTTTATTTTATTCTTTTTAATGTATTTTTTTTAATGAAATTTCCCCTCCTGTCCAAACGGGGGAAATTATATCCCATCCCGTGGGATTTTTACTTGCGATTGTAGGTAGTATACAGCAAGTTTTTGATTTGGGCAAAAACGCAATTCGAGATAACAATCAAACATTACATTACGATGATAGAAAACACCAAAAAAGTGGATTGCAAAATTCTGTCTGTCTGTCAGTTCAGCAATAACCTAAACAGCTGGCTCGATTTTCTTAAAACTTGGTATATAGTGGTTTTGGTGATTCTGCCAAGAGACTTTTTTAAAATTTTTTTTTTAGAACTAAAAATAACAGTTTCTGCCACACAATTTGTTCTTAGCAATTTTACAAAATCTTATAGATAACTCCCAAAAGTGACTCCATAACCCTCAAAAATCTTAAACAAATTCAAAAATTTCTTTTAATAAACACTATCTTTGGATGAGAAACCATTGTTTAAAAAAACAAAAAATGGTTAATAATGGTACCCCTCCCCAAAGAACCATTTTTCTTATTTTCGATTTTTTTCAAAACGATTATTTTGATTTTGATATTTTTTTTTTATAAAGAAGATCCTAAGCAGTGCAAACAATTTTTCTTATCATTTTTTTTAGACTTTTAAGAAAATTTCTTTTTTTGTTTTTGAAAATCAAATATTATGAAAACTAAATGGTTTATTTTCATAAATCTCGGTATAAAACGGATTTTTTTAAACTCTGTAAAGTATTTTAAGAAAAATTTACTTCTATGAAAAAAAGTACCATCCATACAAATGTCAAAAATCAGCTAAGGAAAATATATTTTTATGGCTCCTACAATTTTTATTAAACTTCTTCTATAAACATTTTGTTTCAATATATTTTTTAATAATATTTCTCACTATGAACAGATTTCGATAATTTTTTTTATTGGAAATTTTTTTTAGGTATCAAAATTAAAAAAAAAATTAACTTTTTTTTTTAATTCAAAAACTTTTTTTTTGAAAACGTTGATATGCACTACTTTTAAACTTTATTTGAAGTTTGTATTCTTACTTTACCTTACTTTAAAGTAAGTATACAAATTTTTAAAAAAAAGTTTCAATTTTTCGTAATTGTATAATGTAAAATTTACTTTTGAAAAGTTGGTATTTTAAATACAGTTAGCATAGATTTAATTGTAATTGTTACGCCTCTGTGGTATCTTTTAAGTACACTTATGCACAAACTACACATTTTTTTTTATTTAAGGATCTTAAAATGTTATTAAGAAGGCGTTAAAGCGATGCTAATGCATTAAACGATTTATGTGGTTACTTTATCAAAATTCGTTTTATTATCATTTTTAAAAATATGTTAAAAAACTCAAAAGACATACAGAATGTCTCTGAAATTGAATATGCTGCACCTTCATGTAGAAAAAAAAATTAAAAACATCATTGAAAGGAAGTATACTTAAATGAACAAGGGAACTAACTAGGACTTTATGGACTTTGAGAGTTAAGGTCATTATTAATGTCAATATAATAAAACAATGGCGGGAGATTTTATTAGAGATTTAATTTTAAATAGCACATTCTAATTAATATGGTTTTGATAGTGTGAATTTATATTTACAAAAGCACTGAAAATAAAAACGAAAATCTAACTTTAAGGTACACGTAAAATTAAGAAAATTTTAATAAAAAAAATAATAGTAATGTTTTTTTTCCAAAATTCTGAGCTTGAAAATGATTTATAAAAATTTTCATGGAAATTAATCAATTCAAAAAGCCCGATGATGGAATGATTCCGAAACGCGTTGGATATAAATTAAATAGTTGTGTTTCTTAAAATTAAAAGTTTGCAAACAGCTTAAAAAAAAAAATATTTTTTTGAGTTTCAAATTATTTATTTACGTATTTATTTTATTTAATATAATTTTATTAGGTCCTAGCTTTTTAAAAAAAATATACCGTGATCTTCTTGCGGTTGTTTTTCAATATTTTGCTTACAATTAAAATAATTTTTAAATGAGAATTTGGTTGGTGGTTAGGTTAGGTCAGGGGAACACCCCTTCATATGTGTTTTTTTTTTCGTTTCGATCCAGCCTGCACACTTTAGTATTTTGGTGAATCTGAGCCATATATTTTATATATCTTGGGTAAATGATTCAATCATAGCACATTTTTACAAATGTTCAAATAATGTGATCCTGACCACAAAAGCAAACTTTTTCAATCGAAATAATTTTTTATTTAATGAGTAATTTAGAAGGAATAAGAAAATCATATGCAGACCCCAGACACAAATTGACCTTTAATTAGTGTAATTTGCCTTTTATTAGTCGTTACTTAGTTGTGAATAAATCAATTTTGTTGTGCGATGATTTCTCTGTACATTCAATGTTTTAAAACTGGTTGATTGAGCCAAAAAGAACCATGACACAGAAACGAGACATTGGGGAATATTTTTATGAATATGTCCCATTGATATTTGAATTGTGTTTTTATCTGTAATATAGTGGACTCTCGTTTACTTGCACACATACGAAACCACTTCTGTTTAAGTTAATGGATTGTTCAAGTGGATCAAACCAAAAAAAATAATCTGTTTTAGCTTTTTCTAACTATTTGCTAACTTATTGTCTTTTTTAAGTCTACTTTGTACTTTTAAACACCTAAAAACACTCGCACTTCATTTTATTAAATTGATTTAAAAATTGAATAAGATCTTAAGCTCAAAAAAAACAATAGAAACTTCGTTGGGTTCGCTTTATACAAAAATCGTTTATAAGTAGTAGTAATAGTGAGCTAAAAAAGGAAATTCAAACTATTCAATTAAAATTTGTTTGCATTTTGTTCAAGTTAAACAGTTTGCAATTATCTTAACTATTAACTTATAGAATAGTTGTGAGAAAATGCAAGTTACCGAGCTTTGAAAATTACCTGTTCAAGTTATAGAATACCTACAAAAGGGAAAAATAGCATGTTCAAGAAATTGGATTAAGCACCCACAATCACCCATTTACGGTATAATATAAGTCTTACTGTTGCCCAAACTTTTTATTTTTTTTTGCAGTATTTATTTTATTTATTTATTGAATTATTCTAGGGAAGAAATGTTTAAAAAGTACGCAAATGTCATTTGAGCTACGAAAATGGTTATTTTATTGGGAAAAAGTCCAGGCTATTAACTCTATGTGACAAAAAATAAAAAAAAACATTTTTAACATTTAACAAATTTTTTTTAAATTTTTAACAAATTTTTTGAATTTTCGATTCCGAATCTTTTCAAAACATATGAGCTTTTATTCAAAAGTATACAAATATTATAACAATTTGGTAGATACGTAATCATCTTTTTCAAGATCTTTTTCACTGCACTTCTTAGAAAATGGCGGACTATGTCTAAATAAATTTTAAAAACCCACAAAAGGTTATCGTGGCAAAAAACCATTATGTTATGAACGAATTGCTTAAAAGAAAAAAACAGAAATTCATACAAATAATGTCTAATATTGTTTTCAGAGGAAGTCGGTGTTAGTTTACTAGATTGATTTATTTTGTAACCTTTTAGCATAGGTACCTGAAAATTTCAGTGAAATCAGATTATTTTTAGTTTTAACATCATCTCCATTCAAGAGAAACAATTGTGCTATATATTATGTTATTTATGATAATAGCGGCGTATCTTGACTCAAATTTAAGCATTTAAAAACAGACAAATTATTAACAACATTTTATTTTTTGCCCTGAATTTGTATCCATTTTCCAAAAAAAACAACGTATTCTAGCTGTTAAAGCTCATAATAGCCTCGTCATCTTTAACCAAAAAATGAAGTACCGTCATATGTGTGATAGAATAGTGAATATTTTTTTAATGCACGAGCTTCTTTTGACGTTAATAACAGAAACTTTTAATTTCCATGTCAATTTCCATTATTGTGACACCTTCTTTTTCCCAAAGGATAACACTTATTGAAATTTAACTATTAAATTGAATCTTTTATCCATTTTAAATTTTTTGCAAACAAAAACTTCTCAGTCTAGTTACATTTTACATATAAAAGATTTAATTTTGACAAACAGTCTTTCATATTAATATTAGCTATGAGTATTCTTCTTCAAATAAAAAATCATATTTATGGTTAAATAAAATTTAAATGTGTATAACTCTAATCACTTGATGATTTTTTAGGTCCCGAATCAAGTCAAATATATGTACTTCAACTTTAATTAAATATTCACAAAATGACTCATTTATTTTCGCAAAATTATCATTAAAATTGCCTTATTTACAAAATAACAGCCGAGAGCAAGGAAATACATTGATACTTTTGTTTTGTTAATTAACTCGAACTGTCAAACATCAAAGCCGTATGTGTGTTTGCAGGATGGTTGTCTTCAGCATTAAAACCATGAGTTTATGGATCGGAGTTCTTGTATTGAGAATGTCAACGCAAAATGTTCCTCCCTTTAACCATATTTTAAGTAATTTAAAGTAAGAATAAGAACTTTCACTTTCGATCAAAGAACGCACTGGATTTTGAATTTTGTTATGCTTAGGCCTTAAGTATATTCTATGCAATCGTCATGTATACGAGCCCTTTGCTCCAAATGGCTTCTTTAAACAAAAATTTAATAAATTTTTACTTGCGATATACCAGATGTCAATTTATTTTTCAAATGTCAATATTTGTTATTGTGAGTTTTTGTTATTATTTGTAATTATTGATAACCTTAGATTCGTGTACTTTGGCGAATACTTACTTTCTACAACGGTGCACCGATTGGAATTTTTATGGTTGTTATTTAAGAAAGAAGTTGCGAGTGAGAGCTATATTTGAATAATGCTTGTTAGTCTTACTCACATGTTTTTGAATGTCATCAAAACAAATATGGAACAAAGATTTCTGAGCTTTACGGTCAGAGGGATGGACTCTTAGAATAACGGATAAAATATCGTTCTTTCCATCATTTTCGTCCTGGATCTTTTTCATGTTTTTGGACTGTGGTTAAAGAGGTTTCTAATCAGCTGATTTTAAATTTAATTTAATGAGAAAATAAATGAAGACAAAAATGTAGTACCATAAAGCTAATATTGTCCATTTTGTATATTTGTGTTGGGTTTCAAGCTTGAATAATTTAAATCCGGCATATTACTTACAATTTCGTTACAAGTTATGCTTACTCGAAAATAAAATAGAGCTTGAGATTTTGATCAAACTTGATAGGGAAGACGAAAACGGTTGGTCTAACAATTCTGTCTCCTTGTCCATTGATGAGCTACGTGGCTGAATGGATGAATCAATTTTCTGCAAGCTTCATACCAGCGTTCTTTGTTCCTTAACATATTTCTTAACAAATTTTGTTAGATCTAAAAATTATGATATACCAGCCATAAAATTTGTTTTTAGTAATTTTATGTTATGGTATTTTTTCCCAAAATAGTTTTACAACTTTTCCTAAAATGCTTCCTTTGGGTGGAGATAATTAAAAAAAAATGTTATTAAAGGTACCCCCAAAAAAGAAGTTTTTTGATTCTTGATTTTGATTTGAACGAATCAACTGATTTTACTAACTTTATAGCTCCTAACAAATGTAAGTATGAAAAAATATTCCAATTTTTTTCTTTTGAAAACTTTTTAAGAATATTACAAAAAATATATAAATCTTATGAAATAATTATTTGACGATCCATACAAATGTTAAAATGTGTCCTAAAATATGCGCCTAAATGTATTTTTTCATATAAAAATGACTTCAATACTAATTTGTACAAAATTTAAAGAAGATGGTCCAAAATGTTGAGAAATGTTCCTAAGATATTAGAACTAATATTAGTGCTAGACCTAATTTGATCGAATTTGAAGGAAATTTGACAAAATTTGACAGCTGAGTAATTAACCTAAAATTTGATTCGCCATTACCAGCTGTCAAATTTGTCAAATTTCTTTCAAATTCGATCAAATGAGGTTTAAAAATAATTTTCAGAACAAAAAGTTTTAAAAACTAGCACTGATATAAGTTCTTATATCTTAAGAACATTTCTCAACATTTTGGACCATCTTCTTTAAATTTTGCACAAATCAGTATTGAAGTCATTTTTATATGAAAGGCTCGTATTTAACGACACTTTAAACATAAACTAGACACAAATTCTGACTTCTACAGTTCCTCATTCTAAATTTAGAATTTTTGGACCATATTCTGACCTTAATTATGAAGCTCCTTTTTTGAAGTATAAAAAATAGGCAGTACCACTGAATTCAGCATCCCCAAATCATAAAATGTACCAAATTTGATTAATATGTACTAAGAACTGGTGTGGGAAATGATTTTTGTCGCCAAAATTCAACCAATAGACCACTGTGCGTCAGTCTATTCATGTTGAAATGCCAAACCAAACAAAAGACAAAACAAGACAAAATGGTCGGCAGTTAAAACAGTGTTGTCAATTTAAAGTTCTATACCTCTTAAAAAATCACCCAGCACATAAAGGCTGTTTTTTAGACGTGTGGTTTTCAAGAAGAAATGAAACGCATATAATTTAATGTTATAGCCAAGAATTTAGGTTTATAATAAAGATAAGGGCTTGCCATTATGTTTCAAAAATGATTTCGGGCAAGTGGCAGCCGCTGCTGCGTCGATCAAATTCCAGCCGAGGTCCAATTTTCGACTACTTTTACTACTTTTACTACTTTTACTACAATTTGGGGGCCGTATGTCAGCAATTATGTGTAAATATCCTCTTTCAAGGTGTCAATCATCTCGGGCTTATCTTAGTAGACCAGCTATTTAACATAACCCTACGAAAAAGTCTAGCAGTGTTAAATGCATGATCTTGGAGCCTCCGCCACAGGCTTACGACGCGAGATAATGCGCTCACCAAAAGTTTCTTTCAATAAATTGATTGTTTCGCGATGCGTCACCATAATTTTGGTAAACAAAATTAGTATGATTTGCAAACGTTGTTCAGGAGTGAGTCTATTCATAATGAAATGGCAAATCAAACTGAGCCTAAATCAAGTGACAACTGCTGTCAAAAAGACCAACTCCGAAAAAGTATTGCCAGATTGGAAAACACACATCTAAAAAACAACTTTATATAAGAAATTATTTTTTAATAAACTACTTTAACCATTTTTTATTTTTTTTTCCGTGCATTCATATTTGATCAGGAACTCAGATTGAATTCTTTTTTATTGTCACCTAATTTTTGCAAATTTGAATATAGAATTTCATATTTTTAACATTTGTTTCTTATAAGTTCCTCGTATACACAATTTTAAAACCATTTGTTTTTACATTACAACAAGTAGGTACCTACCAATACTGAATTTCATTTTGTAAGGTTGTGCATTACTAACAATAAATCGTTTCATAAAGCTCCGTGAAATAACTCCCCAAACTGAAAATGAAATAACTGCCCAAATTAGAAAGTTTTAGCAGTTCCCAACTTCTGCGATGGAATAAATCCTCAAAAAGGCATGAAATAAGTCCCCTAACTGAAAATGAAATAAATCCCCAAAGATTTTGTATGAATTTTTTTATTTAACGCGACATGCCGCCGCGCCCCCCCCCCAACCTCGCGCAGTACCATTGAAATTCAACTGTCACATCGCAAGCACCCCCCACGAAGTTGCTTTGAAATTCATTTTCCTGCATTCCTGATTTTAGATTTTTCTATTTTTTACTGTATTGATGAAGAGTAATATAATATATTGAATAGAATATTTTTGGAGACTTCTTCCATTGCCTATTTTAGTGACTTATTTCATCATGAAATTACCTCCCAATTTAAAAACGAAAAAGCCCATAAAAAGCCCTGAAATAAATCCCCAATTTTGGGGTGTTCTTTTATTTAAAAAAACTTCCCATTTCTATACAAATTTTGGGGAATAATTTCATTTTCAATTTGGGGAGTTATTTCCCGGAGCCGTTTAAAAAAAATCAATTTGTAATGATTTGTTTCGATAAATTTTGAAAAATTAAACGCCATCTTCTCAGAACTTACATTTTTACTTATTAAAATTACTCATTCATTACGTACCTACCTATACTATCAAAACAAAAATGATTTTACTTTAGACGATAAAAGATCTGGCGACATGTAGCTTGTTTTTTTTTTTTAGTTAAAACGATCAAGTTCACATTCTAATTGATTCTCAATGCATTTTCTGTTACACGTGCAACGAAGTACCTACAAACATCTAAAATGTGTCATTATCACGTCCACATTATCTTGAAATGAAACAAGCATGTAAAATAAAAAAATAAATTAGAAATACACAAAAGTAAGTAGAGACCTACGAATATACATAAAATATACATAAATAAAATAAACAAATTTCTTAGCTTCAACTTGATAAGTTATTTTCCGATTTATTTATGAACATTACATTAAAAAATTGTTTAAATATAAAATCATTTAAGTTAAAATAAATTTTTAAGTTCAGTTAAGCAAAATTGAAATAATACAAAGGAAAATTTATAGATATAGTTGATAAAAAAAAGTTTCAAAATCAATTAAATAGTGTTGTTTAAAAAATGTTTCAGTACCTACTTATGTATCTCCCCTCATGATGGTTGTATTCCGTCATAATTGCAAAGTCTCCAGGAAACTCTGTTTTCATATTTCTTAAAATTAAATCTTCCTTTGTATATTTGTTTAGTAATTTTTCCTCATTCTAGTCAAGTTTTAACATAAAGTCAAGGTTGTTATCAGGTTATCACGAATTGATTTAAACTGTATTTATCTTTCTTGTTGATTCCGTTGAAAGAAAGAGGAAAATATTATTAGCATATTTTAAATTATTTGATTTGTATAGCAATTCCTTAAATTTATATTTACACTTCAGTCTAACAGTACAACATCCTCCAAGATGGCAGAAAATAATATGGCGTTGACATATGGATCACCTTGTCGTAACTTCTCTTTACCTACAAATAGAATTTTCGTTCCAGTTTTGGCAGTTTTTTACTTTCTTTGCGGCAGTAATTATGTGTGTATTTTGCTAAACGCGTTGATAAGTTTGGAGATCTTTTGTTTACTTAGTGTCATTCATAGTGTATTTCACTGTGTCAAAAGCTTTTACAAAGGTAAAGTGCTTTAATTTATTCTGTAGGTTGTGTTTTTTTTTTTTTGTAATGAAATGGTTTATTGTCTGAAGACTGTCAGTGATTGAGAAACTTTCACTTAAGCCTGCTTGTTTTTTTTTTGGTTACTTGTCATTATTAAGTGCTTGTTTAATTCTTTTGGACGTGTATTTGTTTTCAAGAAAGGTTCGTAGTAATAGACTTTTATTAATCTAAATTTCCTCGTTTCTTCTTTGTTTTCTAATTTCAAGGTTGTAAGTTAGGGTAACGAAACAAAAAAAAAAAATGTTTATTTTACTCTGCAATTCTTTGGGTGGAATAGTAAAATTGTTCAATGAGGTTAGAATTTTTTTTTTGAAAATTATTTTTTAGTGATTTTTTTAAATAAATTAAACCATGTAGTGAATTAAATTCAAAGAAATCAACTACCATAAATTTAACTAACACAATGTTATTCCTTCAATCAATTGCTAAAAACCCATTATTAGGTATGCCTTTTTTCAATTGCAAATACCTGCAAGTAATGGAAATGTATGTTTTTTTCAATTACAATTATTGTGAGATTGTAATGGAATAGTTCAATTACTTACAACATGTAATTGAAATGAAATTTAAAGTAAATTACAAAAAGAAATCATTATTTCCCAAATCTACTACAAAGCAAACGAAATATAAATGGTTGATCTGAACAATGAAAAAATCTCGACACAGGCTTTTGTGTTAGCTATCTATACTAACATTTTGTGTCCCCTTTTTAAAATTAATTTATTAAAAGCCTTTGTGTTCTCCTAAGACTTAAGTGTCCTCAGGTACTTTTTGCTTCGATTTATTTGTTTCCATAATATCTTTAATCCTACATTTTCCTTTTTCTTTTTTTTCAGTTTCTGTAAGTATTATAAGGTGTTTTAAGACAAAAAGGGATAAAAAAAAGCCATCGGCGGGTTAGAGAAACTAGTAATAATTAAAACTGAAATGTCTGGATAGAATTGAATTTATTTTTTCCATTGGAACACATCCTTAGGTAATTACTATAGTATTTGTGAATAAGTAAGGATGATAACTCCAATAATGTTTTTTTTTTCACTAAAATCATGCTTATTATTTTACTAAATAAATTACTCCTTGAATATTTGGCCTTAAGAATTTAAAGTTTAAAATTTTAAGATGAATCATATCCACTTTTTTTTCGTAAAGTGCAGGCTTATTAACATATTTTTACTCGAAAAAAAGACAAATTTATAAAAATAAAAGTCTTAGAACCATTTATTTTTGTTTTTGATGACTAAAATTGAAAAAAGCATTGATATTAAAAGTAAAAATATTACTTAATAACATCAAATTTTGAAAAAAGTCAGTTTGAATAATTTGTTTTTAATTATGTTTCCAAAATTTTGAGTTAGAAGATAAATTTTTCAAAACCTATTTCCCGAAATAACCTAATTTACGCTTTACTATTGTTTTTAATATTTTTTTATGGGCTTAGTTCATTTTTATATCTTGGAAAGTAAAAGTCCCAGAACCGTTTGGTTTTTTTTTGTTTTTGACTAAAAACTGACTATTGAATATTTAAGCAAAAAATGGTATTGAATTATGAAAAATTAGAAACAAAAATCAGTTTAAACAATTTGCTTTTAACTATGTTTTTTAAAATTTTGAATGCGAATTTAATAAATAAAAGACAATCTTTTTAACTTATGTTGTTACAAAATAATTAGAACAATTTCCGAGAAACCATAATGTAAGAAAAAGTATGCATGGCAGTTGGTGGATTTTACTAAAGTCAATTCCTTAAGCTAAAAAAACCAAGTCTGAAAATTTCTTCAAACGTTTCGTTTCAGAGAAAAAAAAGCTAAATAAAAATGGGCGTGAAAGTAAGTGGCTCTTATCATATTATAAAACGGTAAACATAATTTTTGTGGTTCAATTTACGTGGTCTACAAAAGTCCAAAGCTTATAAATTTAATATCGTTGAAAAGTTATTTTTGCACAAAGGTGCAGAACGTAAACATTTATTAAATAATTGTACCACAAAAACGAAAAATCAATAAAAGAAAATTGCCTAATAAGTGCGAGCAAGAGTGAGAGCTAGAGCAAGACTGAGTATTTATTTGTTTTTATTTGTCGTAAATATGACGTTTTGATTTTTTCCATCCACCAACCAACGAAATTTCCAGCACTGACTGCAAAGATTATTGGAATATCCGATGGCAGCGTTCAGTGCTGCAGAAAATAATAATAAGAAGCTCATACAACAATAAGTAAATCAGTTTTAAAGACTAAAGACTGCTTTAATGCAATCAAAGGCGTATGCACAAAACAGTTTAACCGGCGGTGCGGTGTAACTTGCCAGAGATAATTTGTATGGAAACCTCAATTTATAATTCATTTATAACATGGTTATTCCAACATGTTAAATCAAAAAATAAAAAATTTGTATGTTAATTATAATATTTTTTTTTGAAGTTTGTCAATTAGACAATAATGTTATTTGCACTCGAGTTTTGAGTGCTGGTTGTACTATACCTAGTTTAAAGCATTGCTCAAACCTTCTCCCTTCTAAAGAGAAAAAAACTGTAAAAATTTCATTCAAACCGTTAGAGCCATTACCGAGACAATTACGAGAGTTGTTTATTTTTGAAAAATATAAACCCAAAGCATCAGTAAATTTCGGTCCTAAAAGTACGTTCTCGTATAACTCAGTCTCCTTTGGTCACGTATAACAAAGTCTGGGCTTGTTATCGTCTCGCTATCGTATTGGATGCTTTGGAGCTGGTATCGTCTCGGCATAGTTTCAGTTTCTATTTTTATTCCTAGAGATTGCCAGTTCATTGAAAAAAAAATATCTTCTAAAACTGCAGAACAAAAGTCTGGTGAAAGGGGGTCTCCTTGCCTGACACCTCTGTTAAGATTGAATTGTGGTCCCTTGTTTTCTAAGGATATTCTGGCTTTTGCGTTTGTGTACCGGTTTTATATTATCGCATGCTCAACAGTGTTAAATGCTTTTGTAAAATCTATAAATGCCATATGCAGTTCGAGGTGATATTCTTAACATTTTTCAATTATTTGGTTAACTGTTTGTAAATGGTCTGTAGGCTGATGCTCGTCCAAAGCACCACGAATCCTTCTAAATAGGCATTTCGAAAAGATTTTCTGTAGTTGTTAATATCTGACGTATCTCCTTTGGTACGTTATTTTATCCATTTCAATTGTTTTAATTGGACTTTTTTTAATGCTTGAAACCACACGGAAAGAATTGAAAAATCACTAATTGAAAAATTAGCAGTTGCAATTTACGAATCATGTTTTATTCGTAGATCAAGGCACTTTGATCTTAAATTTATACAAAAACTGGTTATTTTACATTCAAAACGTAGCAAATTACAAAATTAGTTTTTCGTGATTTGCAATTAGAATTCAAGATTCTAGCTTGTACTTTTAATAGAAAAATACAGCTTTTATGTCGTAATTTACTTTCTAAAAGAATAATTTCACAAACAGCATTTCAGAATATAGATTTGCGATAAATTTTTGGTAGTTTACATTGCACAATCACTGTTTTACTATTTTTTTTCCTCACAATTTGCAACTCCATGAGAAAAGATGCAAATCATCAAAAAAAAAATCATAAATTACGACTTTCTTATCGCAATTAACTTCTCGATGATATAAAGCACCACAATATGGAATGTATCTAATCATTAATGTGTGAAACCAATGATCTATATTGCAAATTGGCATATTGGTTGCATGCTCGCTCCGCAAGTGGAGGGTTGCGAGTTCAAATCTAAGTAGAGTCATCGTTAAAGTGCAATACAAATCTTTTTTGCAAATTTACAAACTGTGCAATATTTGGATCAAATTGCGATTGTTCGCAATTTCTGTTTTCTCTCGATAGAATAATTGATACTTAAGAATGTTGATTTACGATTTTTGAGTATCTACGAGTACATCTCCATTTTGCTCAATTTCGCAAATTGAAAATAAATAGTCGTAAATTACGAAACTCCAAGCCAAGGTATAAATCGGAACTCATTTTTCGTAATTTGCAGCTCATTTTTTGTGATCTGATCCAAGAATTCCTTCCGTGCAGTTGGTTTTAACTTATTTTCAAAATTTCTCCTGAGATGCCATCTTGCCTACAGTATTTTCCGTTGGGAAGTTCTATTATTGAGGCTTCAATTTCTGAAGGTATAAATGGAGGAAAATCTACATCACATTCGGATTGAAGATTAATTAGTTCACTTTCCGATTAGGATTCTGGAATTCTAGACTTATAAAGGTCTGCGAAGAACTCCGTCGCAATTTGATATAATTCAGATCTTCTTATTTTACTACGAGTATCATTATTTTTTGAGAACTTAAGTATCCATTCTTTTCCAAGAGATAGTTCTTTTTGTGCTTTTTTCATAGAATCATTTTCTTCTACCATTTGTTTTATGAGTTTGTTGTTATATTCCAGAACATTTTTTTTAATTACATTTTTACATTTATTTTTATGATTTCTAAGTTCATTCATTTCTGCATCTGTGAGGTTGATATTTTGTCTTAAAGTTTCACTCTGTGCTATCAAATTTTTCGTTTCTAGAGATAGTTTATCTATTTTTGTATATGCATGAATGCATTCAAATTTAAGTAAATTCCCGGTGGAAGACTGTGGCTAATTTTGAATTTATGTCATAGCACGTGCTATTGAACCTATAACTGCAAAGGAGTTTCTTTTGTTGCAATTGGTCCGGCGTTAGAACTTTATTTTTAGTCAATTGACCTGACTACTTAGGGACTTTTGCATTAAAAATTCTGATGTATACTTTATTTTCAAAAACGATCGTTTGACGCCCTTGCTCTCTTGTCAAAATCTTTTTTCCATTTGGCTTTCTGATAATGTATTTCCACTTCTGATTTCAGTGTTATTTGAAAAGATATTTTTGTTATCAATGATTTCTAAAGAAGTTCATGCTCTGGACGTGATGTTCTTTTGACTTTTTGTTTAAAATTTGATAATTCCTTGTTAACTATTTTTAATATAAATATTTTTCAATCGGATTCAAAAACTGGCACCATCAGTTAAGATTCTGTTGTACCTCTCTTAAACGCAAAATCTACAGTCGATTTACATAAATTAAAGAATACCAATAAAAAAGAAAGAGAGCACTAAAGCACAGATAATTATTTATTTTTCTTTTCTAGGGATACACACAAAATATTTTGTATTTAAAATAACATTGAACACAACATTGTTAATGGAAAAGTTAAATAAAATACCAAAAAATACATAGAAACCTACTCGTACACATACTTAATTTAAAATCCGTAGAATCAATTTTTCTTCCCACTTTGCATTTCGAATTAATTTTTTTTATCTTTGGAAAATGTTAATATAAATTATAAATTATAATTAATGCTATTTTGTTTTTTTTATTGTGTTGAATTTTGGTTAATTAATTTCGTATTCAAAAAATGTGAAAGAAAAATTCATTTTCATTTCAATTAGTAACAGCTTTATAAAACTTCCTCCTTTATTCCTGTATCTTTTCATACGAAAAAAAGAAACTTCCTGTATTTATTTGGCCGAAACATCATCAAATTACATTGAAGCTTTCCCTTAATTAACTCGTACACCTTTACTGATGGTTCCTTCAATTGCGGTATACATATCCCATAAATTAAATAATCCCAAAAGTATTTGATTTACCATTCCATCATTTGTTTGGTTAGGGTGGAGATTTATTAGACCATTTCGAAAGGTGGACCTGAAAAAGGCCCCCCAAAAAAAAGGACCAAACCGAAATTGTTGCCATCAATTAATCAGAGGTTATAGTTTTTTCAAGGAGTTAAAACATGGCATGGAGGTGAAATTGTTTACTTTTTTTTTTTAATCTACTTTAATGTGAAATAAGAAGTTTTTCATCTCTCATCCCAAATATACACCGAAAGCTAAATTAATCTTACTTCTTCATATCATAAATAATTACTTTGGTAGTTTGTGTAATATCCTAAGTTAAAAAAAGGAAAAAGGAAAAACTTTTCCACTTTTGACATGAAAGACACACAAAACTACAACTACACAACACTCTGGATCCATATCGGTATCTGTCTCTGATTTGGATTCCTGTCTCCAAATAGACATCCTTCAAGGACTGAATTCATCAAAGATAAATAACCCTCAACAAGTCTCTTTCTCTGTGCGAAATGCGAATGGGAAACTTTCAATGAAATTACTGGAGAGTGTAGTTTGTGGTTAGGTAATTTGTTCTATTTGTGGCTATAAGATTGATTATCCTCTACTTTGGCAAAAGAAAACGAAAATATCACCCTCGAGTTATGTAAATTTTAATTGGAAAATTGTCGAATTGCATGTTGTGCCCGGTAGCTTAACAAAATACAAACTATTAAACAATGAAATCAGAGAACAATGCCAATTCGAGTGATTCGACCGCATTTATATTCAAGATTTATTGAGCTAATATAACACCCTCGTCCTTATTGTGCTTGGAGGTCCTTAATGGGGTGAATTTATCATGGCTCAGAATTTGTGTAGCATGCAAAAGCTCATGAAAATAATACATATTTGGTTTCTTCGTTATTCTTCTTGTACACATAAACGAGCTTTATAATATAATTGAAGTGGGTATATTCCTATACTTTCAACAAAAGAAAATCAGAACTTCCTGTGAAATCGTTTGTTGCATTTAATCCTCAACTTTTTTTACCCTGACTTGAATAGGGCTTGTTGTTGATTATGATTACATTTTAATTTTTCGTTTTTTTTTGCTCCTTGTCTTGCGTTGGTCTGCGTTGTTATAAACTTGAATTACTCTTGGTCTCTGATGTTGGAAATTTTGTTTCTAAAAAATCCTCACTGACGTCGGGATTGTATAAACAAAAACGTAAAAACATTCCCAAATACCAAGTAAATCTTTTGTAAAGAAAATTTCTTCTCCGGAAGTAAGTTGTTGCATAAATTAAAACCAATTTGAAAATTTTATTCAAATTTGTAGCATTTTTCTATTTGTTAACATGAAAGTTATAAATTAGTTAAATTTTGAAAGTTGTTTCTTTCTGTAATTGCCGGAGAGAGCATAAGAATTTAAAAATACAAATTAGGAGGTTCTTCGTAGTTAAATTAGTGATTTTTTTCATTTTAGATTTTGTACTTCCTGATAGTGGTAGTGAAAGAGGAAGTTGTCAATGCAAGACAGTGGTTTTGTGAGCACACAAAATTTTCAAAATATATATTTTTTCTACAAATTTAACGTCACATATATTTTTTTTCACTTTTTAGAAATTTGAAGAAAGAAACAATTTTTGTTTTCGAATCGTACAGAAATTTAATTCTGAATTATAATCAAACTTTATATTGGATGATAAGGAACACAAACAAACTGACTCCTAGAATTTTGTCTATTACTGTCTATCAGTGTGTTACTCTACCTGAACCATAGCCTTAGCCACTGAAACAAATAACTTCAAATCTGTGAACTTAAAAAATTTTAAATGAGTTCTAAGAGGTTGCTCTTGATCACAAAATAACGGTACTTATTGCCATAAGACTTCATAAAATGAAGATAATTGTCTTAACTATTGCAAATATTAACAACAGCACCTGTTCGGGTTTTGGAATGGTTTTTGTTGAAATCTGACTCTCGTTAACTACTTCACAGATTTCAATAAATTTTTATGAAAATTGAGGGTATTTGAAAGAAAATTTCAAAGCAAAATGTGTATATTTTAAAATGATTAATTGAAAATAGTAATGTGTTTTTGGAAGTAATTAAATTTTAATTACATTTAAGGTAATTAATTACTGCAATAATCAACAAATAAGGTTATTGATTACTTGGATTTTAATTAATTTCATGTTTTTATTATTAAAACATTAAAATAATAATAAAAAAAGAAACTGTTCCAACTGCTAAGCTAATACAAATAGACAAAAATGCGACTTAAAATTTGCCCATTTTATTATTTCTAATTTAATTATTTTTAAAAGGAATATATTTAAAAGACGACAGTAAATTAAAAACCTGATGAAAGTAAATAAAATATATAGGTTAATAAGTTCAAAACAACATACGTAACGAGACTAAATACTACAAAGAACTATTTGTACATTATCACGAAAAATGTAACTGACAAAACAAATAATTAAGTACATTTTGTGTAATGATTACTGAAAAAAGTAGTCATTGCATATTTTTTGATGAATATTTTTGTTTTTAATTATATTAATGTAATTGAAATACAAGTAATTGACACTTAACAATTACATGTTTTTAGTAATAGAATTTCTTCAACTACACTTAAAAGTAATCAAAAACTGTTCGGAAATTTTAATTACAAGTAATTGAAATTGATATTTATTTATCATTACTTCCCAAGTCTGTTAAATAGTGTATTCAAGTGGATTTTCAGCAGCAGTAAAAATATATCAATTTACAATAAGCACTTGAGTCTTAATAGGTTATCACAGAAAACACCTTGAATATAGATCTGCTTATGAAATTTACGAATAATTTATAGTTTTTGATCCATAAATGAAAAACTCCAAAAAAATTAATTTTAGCATTTTTTCCATGTTGCCTCACGAAATTTTAGTCGCTTACGCTTTGTATTCAACACCACCGAAATCATAAATCAGCAAAATAAAAAAATTTGTTTGGTAAAAACTCAATATGACAGGACTAACTCTCAACAAATAAGTATTTGTTTTTATAATTATTTTATTTGAAAATTCAATAAGTCATAGCGGGTTGATTATTTGTTTTCATAATATATTTAAAAGAAATTAAATTTGGCACTTTTAGCCAAAATTTTTAATAGCCATGTTTTTTTGGTCTTAGTTATAAAATAAATTTTAGAGCATTTTGGAACACAATATTGAGCATTTAATTTAATAGCTAGCTACTCCATACAAAATTTGGTCCAAATCCGTTTATTCCTTAGTAAGAAGATACAAATATCTACAGCCCAAAAATGCTTTATTAAGGAAGGAAGTTTTAGTTTAAATAAAAAACAGATTTTTGTGTGTTTATTGTCTATGCACACAAAAATTACAATAGAAGCTCAGTTACTAGACTTTGGAATGCAATTTTTTCAACGATAAATAAAAATAAAAAGGATCACAAAAGGATATCACAAAATCAACAGTAACTAAAAAATATACAAAAAATTGTAATCTAAAGTCAAAAATGTGTCACAAAAAAACTAATTCAAAAACATAACAGTACAAAAATAAATAATAAAATTTTTGAATGCTAGCTAAAGGCGCCCATTGGGATCAGCACCCTGCGCATTTACACCACTTGCATATATAGTTTGTTCGGCCCTGCCTATGTTTGAAGATTATTATTCTGTTGTACAACTTTTTTGATTGCTTTCCACTTGCGATCGGGTTAACAAAGATGCGTTCAGAAGATGAAAAGGCTAAGTAAAATATTCTAAATTTTGAGTAATCAGCATTTGAAGTTTTTGATCTAAAACTTTTTTGATACAAATCCATTGCATATGACACATTCATCCTTCGCTTAATTTGAATATAAATGCGAAAGACAAGTGCACTTGAGACAGAAATTAAAGTTTAAGTATAGTACCTTCATATGTTGGTCATTCTATATCAACGGAGAGGACGATCGTACGCTCGCACTGAGGCTTTTCTTATTGTTAAGAAAGTAATATTTTTTTTCATGAAACTAAGTGGTTCCTAAGAATTCATCACAAAGCCCACCACACATAAGTTTCATCAAAAAATAATAAAATTCAACAAAGTTATACAAAAAATAGACGGTAGCGGAGAAGACACGTCCAATTCGGAGATTTTCGGACTTAAAACTTTAAGTTTAAAATCTGTGCGGGCCATCAATTTGGTGTTTTATGCAGACTTAAATAAGGCCAACATAATACCAAAAACCCATCCTTGTTTTAATGCCAAGTTTCATTATTTTACGATCAGAAAAAAAAAAACAAGAAACATGAAAACGGAGAAGACACATATACCACTAGAGATTCTTTTTTGGGTTTTCACAGTCTTTTACTCAAAATATCAGGACATTTTTCAACTATCCACGTAGATTTAGTTCCATAAGGAGTATAAGCAAAATAAATAAATTTATGTTTAAAATAACATTAAATATATTTTTTTGGTATAAATAAATTATAAATAAAACACTTTTCTCCCGTTAAACATTATCTTTAAGCATTCCATTTTTTGATACAAAAATAATTGTTTTCCATTTGTAGGCTTAAAGTTTATTAAGTAAGGATAAATTATTGACTTAGTGGGTAACTACGACAAAAGCAAACAATTTTTGCTTTGAATATTTTTCAATATTATCCACAGAAAAGGTGGTTTGAAAATTATAATTTTGCCTACGCATGGAACTGTAATTTTCTGCTTTGCCAGAAAAAAATTAAATTTGTTCCGTTGTTTTTTAAAATAAAAATAAATTGTGATTAAAGTTATGAGAATACGTTTTTTATTGTTTTGGGCTACTATTTGGGCTATTTTTTCGGCTCCGATTTCCAGCTACAAAATTTTTAAATTGGAATATCGAACTTCTTCAAGACATGGCAACCCTGTATACAATAAGTATGTTTACTGTGGTGAATACTTACTTTTTATCAACACTAATACATATCAACAACTCAACTCAGGCAGCCTATACTTTAACGCATTTGTGGATAGTATCAATAATAACATCCATGAAGCTATTTTCCTTTTGCAGGCTATGTAGATGAACAAAATATGAACCGTGTCAAAGGGCAGCGTTTATTAGATAAAAAAGAAAATTACTCTGATCTAGAAGACTTTCACAGACTAGATCGGTCTTGAAAAGTCTTCTTGAAGAAAAGCTTACTTGATTTGAAATCTACTGATATCCGGAGTGCACTGTTGCAGGTGACGAAAAAGCAAAGCAATTTGTTGCATTTTATATCATCTATGAAAATTGAAGCATAAAGTTGTACGTATGATGTATGAAAAATGCATTTACTTTACCTTTTTTTGGCTTAGATTATGAACAATTTATGAATACCAAATATACCCATTCTTTTGTTATTTTTGTGTACCCGAATTTATTCAAAGTGACCTCAGTATTCAAATTGCTTTACCGTACCGGTGGTGGTGCTACTTGCATGTAGCAGTAGTTCTACTGACAAACACAACATTACTGTGATTAATAGTGTATTTATATTATCTTACACATGCAATATGTTGTGTACAAAAAACGACAAATAAAATTCAAATTTTTCACCTCAAAGAGGATAAACTCTCGTTATCTTTGACTACTTGACACAAATTCAGACATTTTTCATTTTAATTTGACAAGCAGTCTCCCGCATTTTCTATATGGTTCCTACCTGCACCTAAAGCCCTTAAGTCTCATCCAAATTAAATGCATTAGCATTATCACTATTTTGTGCATAAGTATATTATTAGTAGGTATACTGATGCATATATATTTATTTATTTAATTTCATAACTTCAAAGTCAAACCTGGATCTCATAAATATTTGCAGTCAAGAAAAAAAAAACACATCTACCAACGAAATCAGCACAGAATACTTTGAGGCCCCTATCGACTTAGAGAGAGACTTTCAGCTGTTATTTATATGCACTTTGACACTGCGAGCTGCGACTGCATGAAACTTAAAGTGGTTGCGCTAATTAATTTGCTTTTAAGCATCACATCACAAGTCACAAGATTCCCAGGCAATTTAAACAAAAGCTGTGGTGGCCTCCGGGATAGATATAGAGAATATGCAATGTGCTGAATATGTGAAATTTCTCTCAACATGCCTTAAGGATTTAATGCTTGAAATTAAATTACGATGTCATATGTATAATGCTCTTTTGATTAACTTGGTTTTTAAGGGAGGGTAAGTATACTTATTGTTCTCAGGATGTTGTTTTTAATTAACTTTCAAGGTTTTAATAGCTGTAAGTATTATTGTTAAATAGTTCTTCAATGGTGATTTTTGGTGCTGAACTCAAATCCCACATCCGTTTTCTGCCATTATATCGGGTTTTCAAAAAATTATAGTTATAAATTTGAAAAATGGGTTTATTTCACAATGTTTGTACTCTAATGTACAGTGAACATTGATGCATGGGGACTTCTTCATCAACAAAATTTTCGATGTGAAACATCTTTGTTGGAGAATTTTTATTCAGAGTAGATTCGTAAAATGGATGAAAATGTTACTTACTTCTTACTTAGATCCTCGTATCTGTTACGTCCATGTGGTTCCCCTGGCGAGGCATAGGGCCTATACTTCTATGTTCCATCGTGTACTGTTTCTGGAAATGTATTTCAGCTCTCTCCAACTCTTTCTCAGTTGTGCTGATTCCTTTTCGACCGTTCTTCGCCAAGTACTTCTAGGTCGGCCCAGTCCTCTGCCTCGCTGCGTGAGAGGGTTCTATTGGTTCGCTTGACTCGCAATGCACTCGTGGCCTTTTCGAAGCGTATGTCCAATCCACTGCCACTTACGTTTTCGTATTATAGAGTCAATGGTTTCTTGACCTGTCCTCGCATGAAGTTCATCATTGGAGATACGACTGGGCCGGAAAATCCGTACGACGTTTCTCAGACACGTTACTTTCTAAGTGCTGCATCCATAAAGAAGCACGGATTTTAAACTAGAGCGGAACAGTCGTAATTGGTCTTTAGGCTTATAGAGTTGTTTCTTCCTATTTTGCTATTTTGGACAGCATTCCGAATGCAGCCTTTACTTTCCCGATTCAGGTGGTTATATCTAGTTCGGTCCCGCTATTAGTAGAGATAGTATTCCAAGGTATTCGAAACTCTCTACCATCTCTACTGGTGGTCCAGAAATAACTATTTGAGTAGATGAGGAAGTTCCAAAGCAGATCCTTTTTGTTTTTTTCCGTATTGATCTTAAGTCCGACGGTTTCAGCTTCTATCTCCACACTTGTTGTCATTTGATGGAGATTCTATTAGAGGGTAAGCATACGTCATCTACGTAGTCCAAATATTTCAGGTGTGATAGCAGACTCCACTGAATTCCTCCATTTACAGTCGACGAAGCTGCATGCAGCACATCACTTATTACAGGAACAATATTGGTTACAATATACAACCCTGTCTAACCGCACTTTGGACTTAAAACTCTTATGATAACCTTCCCTTATGCAGAACGTGAAAATTGGATCCTTCATATGTACCCTTAATAATAGCAATCAATTTATCCGGGATGCCCCTGTGCCTGTGCAAGGCAAGCAAAATAAATTCTCTATTGACACTGTCAAATGCTTTTTCAAAATCGATGAACAGCTGGTGAAGTGGTGATCGATATTCAACGCACTGTTTGATGATGACCCGCAAGATGTTGATGTGATCCACACTGGAAGATCCAGTACAAAAAGTGCTCCTTCCACATTTTGAGCTGGTTTTCATCCGAAACTAGCAGTGATCCGTCTATGTCCTTTACCAGGGTTTGCTCAGAGCTTTGGATACCTGTTAGGTATCTACTATCACACGACACCTACTTCCAGCCTCTTCTGCTCCTTTTGACAATGAATTGATATAGTTACGCTTGTCACGTCACGTAGTACGCAGACTCTAGCTCGTTTCTGCTTGCTGCTGAAGTTGCTGCAATGTAAACTCTGAGCTATTTTCTTTCTTCGGTCCTAGCCCAAGTTTCTTCGGAAAGCCTGGCACTATTCCTTCCTTGCGACTGACCGACTATACCTTCAGCACCTGATATAAAAACATTTTTCACAGCACACCAATGGTTTTCGATGGAGGTGGGTTTCATGCTACTGATTGTTCTCAATCCTTGTGAAAGATGGTGCCCTAGTTGTTAATGGACTGCGGGACTCTTAAGTCTATCGGTATTGAACTTGGGAATTCGCGTGATTTCTGGGGATCTCCGAACTGCAGCTGCTCGTAATCTTACGGTAGCAGCTATTAGATGGTGGTCCTGGGCTATTCCCATGTCAGCGCCTCTTCTGTTTCAAACGTTTTGGAGACTGCTCCTTAATCTCTGACTGATCGTGAAGTGATCAATTTGGTTGAAAGTTGCTTGTCTGTTCGTCGATACCCAACTGGTTTGTGGCACGTTTTATGCTCAAACATGGTTCCAGATTTGACAATGCGGTTGGCGTTACAAAAATGGACAAAATGTTCGCCATTGTCGTGGCGGTTTCCAACCCAACACCATGCTTTCCCATACCATGCCATTGTCAACCTTGATTAGTTCCAGGTGCCTTTTCGAAATAGAGTAGTACAGTGCTATGGGTTGGAAACTTATACTTCCCAGAGCGCAACCATCTAACTTCACAGATACATAATAATCTTATACCGCATGAACTCATTCCCTAGTTGGAGAAATCTGGCATTTTGAGGCCCTTCACTTCTGTTGTCAAGAAGTGTCTTCATATTCCAGAAACCAATCTTTCTCCGGGTACAATAGGCAAAAGTCGTCAGCGTATTATATCGTTTCTTATCCAAGGCGTAGTGTCGGTTTCGTTAGCGGAAAATTATTTTAGTTACGAAGAATGCTAACCTCCGTAAACTATCCTAGAAAGCTAGACCTCTCGTTATTTAAGCCTATTTATGTATGTATATAGGGATATTCAAATAGTTGCCCAGGGACCACCACGAGGAGGTAAAACAAGCACTTCACTGTGACTGATTATTGCGCTCCTGACCCACACCAAGTTCTGAGCAATTAATATTCAATAGTTTTCCGATTAGGCACGATGCAGGTCGCCTAAATATTTCTATTGAAGAATTTTTATTCAGAGCAGTTTCGTAAAGTAGACGGAAATGTAAGTGAATGTTAAATTCTTAAAGTTATATTAATGCTCATTTTAACCTTATTCTTTCAGAGATGGGGTAAGAAGATTAAAAGTATTATTGTTTCTACACTTCAAAGTGAAAAACGGGTTTCCTGAAATGTTTGTAATAATTTTATTTATTTATCTAAGAAAATCATCATTTACTTACTTGTTTTTACCAAATTTGAGTTCAAGCACCTAAAATCATCCTACATTTCGACATTCCAATCAATCACGATAGACGCAATTATGTGCTACATTTGCGCCGTCAAAGGTTTGACTGATGTGTATCTGTTAAGTGAAAAGGATGAGGGCTCCTTCTCGAAAAATAGGAACAGAGAATCTAGCATCCAGCATAATAGGAATTCAGTTATTTAATCCTTTGATAAATTCTTTTGTTTAAAATTATAAACTTTTTACTGCTCAAAAACATGTCAACAACTTTAATCCTTTTTTTTTCTTGATAACAGAGTTATTCAAAGCATTTGGAATAACATTGAAAACAGAAATTCTATTTTTCAAAAGAAGCATTGTTTTGAAAATGCTTTGGTAGTCATTTTTGTGTGTCTGTTGTAATCACTCAGTTGGCAAAATAATTTCACGCACACAGCAGCTTGCGAGCAAAATAAATATCTACTTCCGGAGGAAGAACAGTCTTTATTTTAACCAAAGCAACCAACCAACAAACGAACGGGAAACAGAGACTCTGTGCGTTCATCCATGGTAAATAACATTACAATTCGTCAAATTAATTCAGTCCCATAGCCAGGATATATGTTAGAAGGTAGGCAAGCTGAGGTATTTGCTCTTTATACATAGAAGAAGACAAATTCATTGCTTATAATGAAATAGAAAGCGAAAATACATCAATTATAATATTACCTACACAAAACTCTGTAATAATGACACCTATTTTTTTTTTTTTTATCATAAATTTTAACTAAATGCCTTTTTCGGGTAGATTGATTGAAAGCTTAATATTCTTGTCTCACACACACAAAGCAATCTCATTTGAGACTTATGAATATTGTGCAGGTGGAAAAAGATTTGATTTATAGGTAAATGATGAAATTTGATTTGCTTACAACCAAAGTCTGCATCTAACAATAGCTGGCAAAAAAACTCTCGTCTAGTATCATAGAAATTTATATCAATAAAACGAGAGTCGGTTAAGAAATTTTATTTGTTTTTCCGACGAAAAATTAAGATTGTATCATCAATCCACCAAATGCTTTAACGACAGTATATTTTATAGGAAAAAATTATAAGTAGGTGAATAATTTGTCGTTGATTTGTAGTGAAAATTTCCAAATTTGCGTACTATGTTTTTTATGCTTTTTTGTTGGAATAGTGGTTAAAAACTTCTCAAACTAAATTTTTTATTGATTAATAATTGGTGGTTGATTACTTCTGACAAACTCATTTTTGTCGTACGATGTTTCAAATGTATTTTTGAGTAATAATTTACCCCTACAAGTGTCGAGTTTACAAAGTTAAGCTGGGCATTCACGTTGAGACAGTCGTAGGGACGGTCGCAAGGTTCGTAGAGATTTTCAACGAACTTCAGTACAAACGTGGTCCAATCACAATAGAACTTGTCAATTTTCAATAGAAAATCTCCATGATTCTTGCGACAGTCCTTACGACAGTTTCAACGTGAATGGCATGCTTAACTTTCACGAATAAAAAATTAATTAATTTATCGTTAATATGCTGTGACAATTTTCAATTTTTGGTTCCTTGTTTTCTATGTGGAAAAATTTCTAATACCCATTTTACCTATTGAATAATTAGTCATTGATTAGCCGTGAATAAATGGCAAATTGAATTTGGCCTTGCTATGTTTTTTGTATATTTGGATGATTTGTTTTCTAAGAGTGTCAAGTTACCAAAGCAACTTTTATGAATCGAAAAATAAGTAGGTTGATAATTTGTCGTTAATTACTTGAGAAAATTCCGAATTCTGTCGATAGGTGGCTAAACTTTTAAAACTCAATTTTCTTGTTTAATAATTTGCCGTTGTATAGCCAGTGACAAATTGAATTGGCTGTGCGATGATTTTTTTTTTGTGTATTTTTGAACGATTTTTTTTTACGAGTTATAAGTTAGCAAAGCAGCTATCACGAATAGAAAAGTGGGAACATGGGTATAATATGCCTAATTAGTTGTGAAATTTTGGATTTTTTCGTTCAATGTTTTCTATGTTTTTTATCGCTTTACTAAGTTCACACATCTCGAAAAGCACTTAAAAAGTTCTCATACTTAATGGTTTTAGCCACTATACATTCGGTGGAAACAGTTTAACATATCTCCTTTTTTTGTGATGGTGATTTGCAATCTAAATATCATGTTAACAAAGTACCTACAAAAACGTAGAAAACATATAGCGATACATTTTAATTTGCCACAACTAATCAAACAGTAGCGGACAATAATTAGGAAATAAAATATTAAGTTTAAGAAGTTCTTTCCAATTTAAAAAAAAAATATATAAAGCATAGAACTACAAAAAAAAAACTGTCACAACTAATTAACGACTTATTAATGGTAAACTATCCCTCTTATAATATTTCCACAGACCATTCGGTATAGGCAACTCTTACTCTTTTTTCATGTGGTGATATGCTAAGTATATGTCAAGATAGTAAAGTATTCAAAAAAACATAGAAAACATTGCAAGACTAATTCTTAATTAACAGCTAATTATTAAGCCTTAAACCATTCGATATTTGCACTACCTCAAAGTGCTTTTCTAACTTGATATAAAGTTTACGAAGGAACCAACAAAAAAAAAAACAAAGAAAACATCGCACTCATAAGGACTTATTAACGGAAAATTATCAAGCCATAAACTGTTAGAAGTTAGAAGAACTAAAAGGAGTTTTGACCGATTTTTAACAGAGTGATTTGCTAACATTGAAGGATAAACTCCAAACTGTCACAACTAACTAACGTTTAAATAGTGAAAGTTGCTTTGCTTACTTGACACTCATCAAATAGAACTTAAAGGAAATTTAACCATCGAAGACAAATTCTAGCAATACAAATTCTATCATTCAATATCGCTATCAAGAAAATGTAGGAAACCATCAGCAGACAGTTCACTGCAATTTAATAATAATTGAATCGGGCCAGAGCATTCACTCTAGGTGACTCAATCACCTCAGTCGTTGGCTTTTCACTTTTGTGGCTACTAGAGTTGGTGCCGCTGTACAGCCCGTACAGTTTCTTGTTTTTCCTTCTTCTCCATGTCACATCCGTGTAGACGGGACCAAAAATCACCTGGAGAGTTTTCCTCTCAAAACAGCTGACAGCGTTTTGAACAAAACAAATAGCTTACAGTGTTTTTATCCACCGTGAATAGTGTCCATGCCTCTGCACCATAGATCAGGAATGGTATGAAAAGCATCTTATACTAGGGCACAAAAGTTGCTTGAGAGGGGGCTTGAGGGGAACTACACAAGGTTCTTCGCTTGATCTTAGCACTGGTATCATCCGGCTTTATTGCGGAGCCAAGGTACAAATAGTCTCTGACCACCTCGAAATTATAAATGTGTGAAGTGAGACAAAAACAGACGTCAATCCGAGACGTCGATGTTGGCTGTCCTTTCTTTTTGACATTATTACGAGTATATTTGGTCTTACCTTCATACTCTTACTCTTGGTCTTACGTTAAACTCATCTTCGTGGCTTCCTTCTCAATACTCGCGAATGTCCCACTGACACTTCAAATTGTTCTTCCGATTATGTCAACATCGTCAACGCGTAAGCCAGTAATTGGATGGACTTTTAAAAGATTGTGCCACTAGCCCTGGTGTTGACGTGACAGTTTTTCAGTTTCAACCGATCTTGAAGAAGTCGCATGACATCACGTTGCCGTCAACTTGACTAAGACCGTTTATGACATCAAAAGTATCGGTCAGGTTTTTGCTAAATTAGATGATGCAGCATGCATTCTCCATTGTCAGTTCACACAAACGGGTGAGATGCCAAAAGACATTGCTCCATATAGTCTCTATAGATGCTGTCATACACGGCCTTGATCGATGAAAAGATGGTGGGTATCGAATTGAAACTCTTCGTTTTTTTTTTTCAAGATCTGCCACAGTGTGCATATATGAGATGGATTTTCGTGGGCTTTTGACACACTGATATGTTTCTACCAGGTCGTTTATGAATGGCTTCAGGCGTTCACAAAGTACGACATGTAGGCGATATTAAGGAGACTGATGCTTCTGTAGTTGGTGCAGTCCAGAAGATCACCTTTCTTCAGGATCAGGCAAACAGCATTCGGTTTAATGAACTCGGTTTTTGTTTTGGCATCGACTTGGGCTGAACGTTTACCAATTGGAACCTAATTGAAATGAAATAGAAAATGAATTTTGAATACAAACTTAAACTAAGTTGCGAGCTGCAGCGATGTAGGTTGATGGGTGGCCCAAAATATATAAAAAAAAAATGGAAATGTTCTTTTTTTAATGCTCTGGAAAAAAGATAATTGGGTATCATTTGGAACGAAATACACTATTTGCCTTGAAATATAGTTTGTCCACCATCTGTCAAACTATAAACTGTCAAATTCTATTTAAGGAGGGCTACGATGACGATGGTTTAAGAAACCTCTAAAAAACCATAAAATTTCGCCTTTTTTCAATGCTCCACAAAAAAAGTGATTCGAGGCCTAATCGGTGACATTTGGAACGAAATACACTTTTGCTTAAAATATAGTTCAACCATCATCTTTCAGTTTATAAACTGTCAAATTCCATTGAAAGATGGTTACGATGACGATGGATTTAAACACTTCAAAAAAAAATCAGAAAACAATTTAAAAATCTAATTCAATGTGGTTTTCTATTCAACCACTTGACATTTAAAAAGTTGATCTGATGATGTGACCTCACCGAATTTCGCTGCAATTTTGTCAACTCGAGTTGCAAAAACAAAGCATCGCATGAAAAGTCTTCACATAATTTAAAGTTGCAACTCTAGTTACTTAAAAATCAACTCGAGTTAACTCGGTTTGAAAAATGTTCGTTTTGATACATCACTATCTAATAGCTTCCAGGCAATTCTTCTAATGATTCTCATGCTTAAAGAATAAGACTCTATTCAAGAAATTGCGAGAGACTCGATCGAAAAAAGATCTGGCGATTTCTCATAGCTTTACTTGTTCTACATAGAATTTTTTCACATAATTAGTGGTCCGAATCAAAGTTGGTGTTTCGGTAAGTTCGGATATCTTTTATACTGAAGGAGTGCTTTACGTTGACTATAAAATGTGGTCAATCTCCCCCCTCTCTCATTTGCTATTCATATTATAATAATGTCAAAGTAATTAAGAATCAACAAATTCCTTAAAAAATACCTAAACTTAAGGAATTTTCCCCCACATTCTTCGGTTTAATGTGAAATCTCATAATTGATAAACTTTATAGAATCCAAGGACATCGGTTTCGATAGTAAGTTTATCGAACAAAACATCGTACTGATAACAAACTATACTCATTGAATTCGACCAAATTTAAACAATTTTCCCAGTTTGTTTGCCAACTACTGGTACATTACACCTGCAACAAATATTGAAGAAAAAAACTTTATCTACAAAAAATAAAAAAAGCTATCTAAACAAATTGACTCTTCCCAAGATCTCAAGTGCTAGGGGATGGAAAGCATAAACCTCATGTTCGGTATGTCCGCCCTACTCTACTTTATTGTAATGGTTACATTCACTTCTTCCTCCTTCAACCAAAATGCAATCTAAACTTACATTGTGTACCTAACTTGTACCCTAGTAAGTTGAGGACAGTTTTTTAGCGGAAAAATCAAATCCTCCTCTGCTTCTTGCCTTCCAAATGGGATGGGGAAGGTATATAAAAATAAGAAAAAAAAAACCAACAAACATCAGGGATATAACAATGAGATTCAATAATGTAGTTGAACATAAGATAGGTTAATTTCCTGTTTCAACATTGTGGTTGCATGTTTGTATAAAACCGAAAGTTGATTTTATTAACTGCTGGAAGTTATAGTGGTTGTTCCAAAAGGATACGACGTGTACTTATACAGATGTGCCAACATTGAAGACAAGCAACGATTTTAAATAGAACGCTCTAGGTTTCTCGTTTCTCCTATTTAACTATCAATAAAAATACCCAAACGTCAACAACGTCCAAGACCACAATTCGTTGGGATATTCGTCCTCGCCAATTACTTGTGAAAGGAGGAAATTGTGTCCTCATTACGGCTGTGTGATTTTGTTCGCTTCTTCTTCTTCTACTTCTACTATGTTTTGTGTTTCACAGGCTTTTTTTGTATTTTTTTTTTGAACGAAACAAAACAAAAAAAATTAATGTTAGTATCCTCCAAGCAACATGGCCAAATCCATTATTGTCCAGTTGTGATAAATTTCAAGAGAAAAGGATTAAAATATTCTTTTTCTGCTCCCAACTCCAACCCCATCAACGAACGCCCAACTCATCTTGTTGTGAAAAGAAAGAAAAATAAAAACCAAAATTTGTAAAATGAAAAAGCGGAAAAGTCCTCGAAAAGTTTACCTGGAATGAGTGACAAGTTTTTGCCATCATCATCATCATTATCATCAAAAACATCATCAGGATAACAACGAGTAAACAAGGACTTGCCATGGAAGAAGAAATTTTTTAATAAGATAATTGTTTCTGACATAGCTTCATTTTTTTTTGTTTTATTTAAATTTTTTTTTTGCTTAACGATGGTCCCAATTGTTGATGACAGTTTTTTGTTTCCCTATTTTGTTCGTTTCAGGTGTTAATCAATAAACAGAGCAACACACACAAATCTAATCAAAATGTCAATCTCTGATTTCCGCAAGAAGAAGCTTTTGTTCCTTTTCAATGTTTTCTTTGGTGAATAAAATTAAATGAATTTTAATTTAATCAAAAAAGCTCAATGTTAGATTTTGATCCCTCTTGCAGATGTAAACCAAAGTGGAGAAATCGACCTGAAGGACTTTGAATTGGCAATTGAGGTAAAAAATTGGTCTGGGATGGGCCAGGGTATAACTTTATAATATGCAAACAGCAGAATTCATTTGAATAAAAATGTCCTTTTTGTAACTGTTGGTGTTGTACATTGTAAGATATATGTGCTGACAATATGTGTCTTCTATTTTATTTCCATACGTACAGAAAGTGTGCCAGCTGAGAGGTTGGAGTGTTGGCAGTGCCAAAAACAAGGAGACACACGATGTGATGATTAAAATTTGGGAAGGACTTCGGTCGAAAGCCGACAAGGATAACGATGGACAGGTAATAACGAAAAAGAAATGTTTAACTATTGATTTGGTTACAGTTGGTACACTTAGAAAAAAAAAATAATTTAAGCTTTTTTCACCTAAATGTTACATTGAAAATAGTTCCTACATACATTGCTCATATAATATGTGTAAGTTGTTTGTTTGTAAGGGATTAGTGGCTGTAGCATTGTGGTTAAACTTGGTGATCGATTCTTGGCCTCTGTTACCTTAAAAATTATTTTTTTGTCAAGGAAAGTGGCAAATCCTCGAAGAATGAAAATGTACCTCTGAACTTAGTTTTTTGGACTCGGCAAACAAATGTAAGGTCCCTTTTATACCATCTAATAATTTATTTGGAATCATTACAAAAAATGCCTTCTTTCCACTCTTTGAGATAGCTATCGCTCTCTCAAACATCCTGACCTAGTTTAAGTAAAATATCAGCCGTAGTTTCAGAATTCACCTTCAAGAATTGGAGGTTCAGCTGATGCTTTTTTGTTTTAAGGAGAGGTATTATAAGCATAAGTTCTGGACAGGTTGTTGGGCCAGTGTTCATACTTTCCCTTGAAGATCTGTGCATTTGGACCATTTTTGGATTTTCATACATACTTTGGTCGTCGTTGACCGTTAAGCAGTGCACAGAATTGCTCCATGCATCGCTTCTGCTGATCTTCTACTGTCACTAAAAGATTGACGTTTATGTCCAATGAGATGGCTACGATGTTACGTTGCGCAGCAATTTCCATGGTGATTTTCTACAGCACTCTTGTGCCTCATCTCGCTGCATCCCGTAGCCTATTTCACATTTTCCACAAGTTTGAATTCCATCTGATATTTGTTCATAAGCCTTTTAATAATACCCGAATAGTAAGTCGCTTGAGAAGATTATGCTAAAGAGAAGCTTGAAATGCTAGTTTAGGTACGAGATTCTTCTTAAGGTCTCCTTGGAAAATTTCATGGGACGAAGACTTCTTTTGTCGTCTGGGAAACTTCGAAACAGAAAATTCGGTGGTCATCCATGTACTTCGAATTAAATGGCATCTTAAACAATTCTCGATACCATTAAGATATATTGTTTAGGAGTTATATTCTACCGATATTTTTGTCATTTGTTGTTTGAAATCACAGTTATGCTCTAAATTAAAGCTCATAGAAAAAATTGTGAATGAGATAGAAATCAAGCTGCCTCATGGTTCTCTACTTAAATTTCGGTTATTCCTTATTTCGCCATTTTATCATACCTAAAACTTTGCGTTTCTTTGAGAGGAAATGCTTTTACTTTTATTTTTGCATATATGCCCCACAATGCGGTAAGTCTTAACATTTTCACATAAGCGCTGAGTGACCCAAATCCAAACCTACAAATTCTTACGAACTGAGTTAAACTTCCCATTTCTATTGAATTTTTTTTTTTTTCTGAGTGTAGTTAATGTTGGCAAATGCCCATTGAGATGTGTTGTTTTGGATGAAATAAATCTATCCTTAATACTGCAGTATTTAAAATTAAGCAAATTGAATTGTCGAAATATATTTTCTTTGCTTCATCATACATAGGGGTAGGTTAGTACTAAATTCCACCTACTATAACCAACTGAAAAACCACTGCGCCACCTGGCAGTCAGCCAACGTGAAATGCCTCTCAGTTTATTTAATTTTTTTGTAAGGGTTTCTGGTTAACCATAACAAGAGTCCTTGTAACGAACAGAACGGTACTGAATCTGCCAGCGCAAGAAGGAATTAAAAACAGCAATCGTGTACAACAAAAGATACATTGCATCGTTTTGTTTCCATTTCAGCCATATAAGCTCTGTATGTTCTAGATATACTTTTCCTGTATGTAATTTTTTTTGTTCTCTCTTAACTCATCATCATTCTACCAGAGTCATCCTTTTGGCTCTTATAAGTTGGATAATAATGCAACCTTGTCGTGTTCCATTTTCGAAGAAATGCTCGTGGTGGTTTTGGTTTTCGTATGGGGGAGGAGGAACTATATTCTTAAAGTGTGCAGTCTTGAGGTATTGCGTTAGTTTTGTCCATTAATTGCCTCATCAGTGAAATTTTAGTAGTCACTATGGAAGACAGATGGAGCTTTTATCGTCCTTAGAGGTACCATGTTATTGCATCCTTCGTTTCGACAAAATTATTCAAAAGTGAAATGTGTGACAGCTGGTGTGGAAAAGATGGAAGCACAAGTCTCCTAAGTGGATTGATATTTTATAATTTTTCCTTTTGTTTTCTTAACTTTGTCTTTAAGTCCAGGATTCGGACTTTCATTTTGAATTCATTCCCAATGGAGATTGAAAATTATGAGAAAAGAAAAACAATAATCCCTGTTGGGGGCCGGCGTCGAATTTTATTTTATTTTTTAATAAAATGCGAATTTCTTTCTTTTTTCCTTTCATTTCATATTTCTCCTGCTGAAGGTATCTGTTGAAGAATGGTGTAACATGTGGGACGCTTATGCCAAAGATCCCAGCACGGCAATGGAATGGCAAAATAGGTGAGTAAAAAATTGATGGTAGTTAAGAAAAAATATTTTTTTCCCCGAGTATATTTTTTTGGGGAAAGAGGAATTTAAAATTTCTGTCCAAATAATCTATGGAAGTTCATAAAATGACATAAAGAAATCGTTATTTTTATATGGCAATGGAACTTGCAGACGCAGTTAACTTGGAAATTTTACAGAGAGGAGGTTTAAGTATCAAACATACATATAGCCGAATTTGTAAGAGGTTTGTGTAGTTGAATCTTTTGAGGGTGTTCAATCGAGTTATAACTTCGAGGAGAATGTTCGATTTCTTTTTTTGTGTTTGATATTAATATCAATTCTCTGAAAGGTTGAATGTGTTAGATTTTCGAGAAAAAACGACAAATTTCTGTCTGGGACATATGTGTATGTATAAAAAAGTCATTGGTTAAATAATTTGGAAGCCAGTGCTCTTCTGAATGGGTTGATTTTCTTTATTTTTTTTTGTTCTTTAACCCCCCATAGGAGTTACACAACCACAAAGGATTACTTTATATTTAAAGGGGTAAAGTATCCTTTTTTTTGTTGATTTTTTTTCTTTTGAAATCTACAAAATGAGATTAAGGTAAAGAAAAAGATAGAAAAGTTTTTTTTTTGTTTTTTTCTTGGGAATTTGGGTTGTCTTTTTTGAAATCCTTTTTCTTGTTTGACCTGAATAAAGGATTTTGTAAAAATATCATAAACTTAGTTAAGGAATTTCAAAAGTGAACTTAGATTCTTTGCAATGAGTAGGTAGGTAGGTAGGTAGGTACCTACCTAAGAAGGAAATTTTTTTTCTTATTTTGTCTTTTATATTCACACAATGTATTATTCAGTATAGAAATAAAAGGTTAAGGATTATGAGGCAGAGTTAGGTTTTTTTTACATATAAAAGACAGGTATTTCCTGTAATAATGGAGAAAATTAATAAAAGAAAGGTATATAAGTTGCAAAAGGATTTGTTAAATTGTTTGACTTCGTTTTGAATTTTTTTTACCAGGATCAACAAAAAAAACAACCTTTTATGAGAGCTTACTAAGCGAGTTATCTGCAATATTCGAGGGTCTTTGGATCTATATAGAATTCTTCGTGATGGCCCGTGGTCAATCAATAAGCTGCTTATAGAAAAATAATACTGCGTGACTAGGTTTTTGGAAATACGTATATCTAAGGCAGTTCAAAATGATAGTTGATTCGAAGTAGCTTTAAACAGCCTTAAGTCCACAAAAATCAGCCTAACCTTTTATAAATTTTATACACTCAATATTTTTAAGAAATCTTTTAAATAAATAAGTTTAACTGATTTTAAGAAATCTTTTAAATAAATAAGTTTAACTGAATTAAAAAAATACCTACCTACTTGGTTATTTTATGATTTCATTGGTGTTATGGGTGTAGGCTTTTGATTTTCGAGCTGAACATGTTGTGATGCTTATGAGACTTAAAATATTGCATAAGAACTTCTTCTGTTTCCAAATAATAACCTTCAAAATAGGAAATACTTTTTTTCTCTCTTCCGTGTGATATAACAGTGTGTAGCTAGTTTCTAAAAATGTTTTTTATGCATTCGCTTTTGCACTATTTGCGATTGGTTTTGCTTCGAAAATACCAAAAGTTCTTCTTAGGTGTTAACTTTGGCTTTAGGATTTCAGCCAAAAGTTTGTATTTTTGAGTATTTAAGCAGTTTTGGTAATTCAAAATAAAAATACAGAAAATTCTTAATTAAGGTTCAGAAGTGAAAATAAAAGTGTTGCTTCAAGCAAGTTTTTTACTCAGTTTGCTTTGAATTTGAATTTAAGGTACACTCTGCTGATTTGAATATAAAATTTTTTAATAATTCCTTTTCAAAATATATAATACTTACATATATCTCAAACAGTACCATTAATTTCTAAGCTATGATTTTGACTTGTGAATAAACATCAGTATTCAGAAAAATGTATTGCTATTTGATGAATAGATGAATGCTTTTCAGAATATCATCAATTTTAAATAAGTTTTTATAGATCTTTATGTATTTTTTCATGAGATACAAGACTGAAAATTGTTCCCATAAAAAACGACAGTTTAGTTTAGTTATGTTTTAAGTTTAGTCATTTTGACTTTGCTTTTACGAGGAATGTTGCCATAATCTTAAATTTCTCTATGCTAGATATCAAATTCTATTTTTTTAAATCGTATGGGAGCTCAAAAAATAGAAAAGAATAATTTTCAAAATCCCATAACCAAGAAGTTTTTAACCATATATTCCATCTGACACCTCTAGATATCTTCAGCAAACAAATGGCCGCAAACACAGCAATTCGCCTCAAAGCTTCTTCACAGTGGATCAATAATAGGATTGGCCACTCCGCTTTTTTGAAAACATTCGGATCACTTCCAAGTAACACTGACTACACAATTCCAGTATTGAACTTCGACAAAAACTTTGAAGTTACCATACCTTCCACATCCACCTGGGAGGATGTGGTATTATTTAAAGATCAATCGATTCACTTCTACACCGACGCACGGATCGAAGATCAAAGATGAGGTTGGTGGTGGTGTGTACTCTAATAGACTAAATTTAAGTCTCTCATTCCGTCTTCCTAATCACCGTAGCGTATTCCAGGCGGAACTTCTAGCGATAAAAGAAAGGCTTCAAGAAAACGTGATATCGACCTCAGATATCTGCATTTTCACTGATAGTCAAGCCGCTATTAAGTCTCTGGACTCTGTCTCTAGAAACTCTAGAACTGCCTTTAACTGTCGAGCATCTCTGGTGGAGATGGCACAACAATTTAATATTTATCTTTGTTGGGTGCCGGGCATAGTGACATAACAGGAAATTGTAAAGCTGATGAACTCACTAGAATTGTAACATTACAACCCATTTTATCTGAAAGGACAAATATTGGTTTACCCATCGCTAGTTGTAAGCTTTTGCTGAAGCAGGATGCTTTGGAGAGAAACAACATTAGGTTGAATAACATCATTACTTGTTTGGCGACAAACTAATATGGCCAAACTTTGATTTATTTATCCATGTGTTTAATATCTCTAAACAGACTGCACATCTGCTCTGTTGTAGGTGTCATAACAGGACACTGTTTAATAGGCAGGCGCGCAAAGCGGCTTTGCATACGTTCAAACGATTTTTGCAGAAGCTGTATGGACGAGGAGGATGAAGAAACGATTCTTCACCTTCTCTGTACATGCCCAGCACTTTCCAACAGACGTAGGTTCCACTTAGGAGACTAATTCTATAACGATGCTAGTGATCTGGCAAACATCGACATAAATAGTCTCGTTCACTCCGCCAGAAGCTCCAAGTGGTTTAACGAGTAAGGAAAAAGTTTTCCAGATTCATGTGGCATCACAATAGACTACTCGGGTCTAAGTGTGTTAGTTTTAATTAACTGACGGCCACTTCTACCTAACCTACTAGTTCAGCGCTAGAGAAAAAGTACACGTTTAAATTGTTTTTACAGAAGTGAAGTTAGATAATAATAATCAGCCTTATTGCAAAATAAATGTTCCCCCGTGTGATACTATCCAATCACAACCAATTTAATAAATGATTCCAAGGTAAAAAGCACGTATTACGAATTTAATTTTTTTCCAAAGAAAATTAATGATATTTCCCTGGAAAAAATCTTATTTAAATTTAGCTGGAGGATTTTGAAAATAAAACATGTTAGGACCAGTTTTACAAACGTGGTTCAAATTTGATGTGATGTTCAACATTTTGCTGACTAATTTCAGCGGAATCGCTGAGGTTCAAGGTTCAGGAATGTTATAGTAACCAATTTCATTCCTGAACCATATCGTTGAACCTCAGTTTGATTCGCCGAAGCTGGTGAGTTAAAATTGCTGAACCGCGAATTAAATATTATATTATAAATATCCTAAGTTTTATTTTCTTCTTTTTTATTTCCAATTTTGTTTTGTTTGTTTTAACACTTTTTGTCCACTTCAAACAAATAAGCAACAAAAATATGCAGTGGTGGAAATAATGGTTTGCAGCATTTTTTCAAAAACCAAAGTACGCCACTTCTCTTTTTCTTCTACTTCTGTGTTCATAAATCATCTACTTGGGGTAGATTTCGTTAAAATATTACCAAAACCTCCGCAAGAACTTCACTGAAGCTTGATTGTTAATTGAGCAACCTTCTGCCTAGCATGCAATTAGTTTGACGATAGAAGATTTGCAAATGCTATTTTTTGTGGTGGAACTGAATTCATTGAAATATCTAGTAAATAGTTGAAAGTAAAATTAATGTTTAGTTTAAAAAAAATATTTATTATTAAAAATATTTGGCTATGGTACACATTTTAAGAAATACCAAATCGAAATGCGTCAAAATCGATCGTAGTGCACAGTGCGTCAATCAAAGCGGGCTTGTCCCTGTAGACATTAGCCTTGACATACCCCCACAAAAAATAATCTAATGGTGTCAAATCGCACGATCTAGGCGGCCAATTGACCGGCCCGAAACGTGAAATTAACTGTTCACCAAACTCGCCTCGCAATTGCGCCATTGTTTCGCGTGCTGTGTGGCATGTGGCACCGTCTTGTTGAAACCACATATCATGCAAGTTAAGAACTTCCATTTCGGGCAAAAAAAAGTTTGTTATCATCGCTCGGTAGCGTTCACCATTGACAGTAACGCTGCGACTCGCATCATCTTTGAAGAAATATGGCCCAATAATGCCGCCGGCCCATAAACCGCACCAAACAGTGGCTTTTTCGGGATGCATTGGTAGCTGTTGCAATGTTTCTGGCTGATCTTCACTCCAAATGCGGCAATTATGCTTATTTACGTACCCATTCAACCAAAAATGAGCCTCACCATAAAATGGAAGCAGCGCGCGATGAACATTTCGAACCGAGCACGAATTTTGATAGTAAAATTCAATAATTTGCAAGCGTTGTTCATTTGTAAGACGATCCATGGTTAAATTGCAAACCAAACTTAAGCTGTTTGACAGTGACACAAGGTACTAAACACACGTCAGCTGTCAAAACCAGTGTTGCCAAAACCAAACCAGCTAAAAAATCACCCGCTACTTCCTGATGTATTCATCAGGAAAATGATCTGCAGTACTCTAGTGTGCCAGTTTTTCAGTGTCAGTACAGTAAACTGTGAAGTGCAATTAAAATACGGAATCACTCCTTTCGCCTACTTAAAACAAAAAATTATGCTAACATGCTTATGGACTCCCTTTATAGCTTAAACTCTTAGCGTCAAGCTGAGGTCGAAAACAAAAAAAATCTATTGCATGCAGTTTTTCCACTATAATCAGTCATAATTACAAAAATTATAATTTGATACGAAGGATACATTAATACAAAGGCCAAGTACTTGACATCCACGGTGGTAAAAAATTTGAGTAACCCAATTTTTAGAAAAGGCATTGCAAACACATTTTATTCTAGCTACCAATCTTTGATATGTACGAAATGTTATTTTGAAAATCTTTAAAAGAAATTTCGGCAAAAACGCCCTCAAAAGACGTCTTTGAACTAAGCAGGGCAACTATCACTCACGCAAATGGGACCTTGACAGGAGTTTGCAGTTTTTTTTTAAATTTTTATTCCCGATTTTGCAGTTCGCCAAATGGGGTTGTAATCGGCTGTCCTGCTAACTTTACTATGAAATAAGCAGGTCACAAAGTGTATCTCAGGAACCAAACATGCTAGGAGCTTGCAGTAAGGCTCCAAATTTACAGTTTTTTTTTGCATTTCAATGCTAGGGTAGGTTCAAAGTTCTCAATTTAAAAAAATTCCCAAAATTGACTTCAATATGAAGTTAACCAGGCATACTGGGCCCTTGAAATAAGGATCCAGGCTTGCAGTTTTGTTTTGCATTTCAATGATACGCTAGGTCCAAATTTTAAAGTCTTTCATTTGAAAAAAAAAATTAATACTGGCCTTATCATAACTTCAAAGATGTGACTTCACTATGAAGTTAGCAGGTCAGTATGAATTTTTTTTTCAAAAAAAGAAAGGAATTCAAAAAAATTTTGACCTATTTTGACCCATTCTTGAAATTCAAAAAAGCTGCAAACATAAGCTGACTTCACTGTGAAGTCACATCTGTGAGGTCGAGGTCACTCGATTTGTTTTTTTTTTTGTCCTAATCCTGTTATTAGGGCCATTCATTTAGTTTTCATAGAAAGTATAGTCAACAAACAAAAAACTTCTTCAAAAGTGGGCGTGGAAAAAATTGCATACATATCTATTTGAGAATTAATACAAAAAAACATTGTCTGTAATTTTTTTAAAGAACAAACCCCTCATTTACATCATTTTTTGATGATAAGAAAAACTATTTTAAAAAGTGGGCGTATACATAAGTGGGAGAAAATTTTCTCTGTTGTTGTCTTATGATATATTTTATTATACCGAAAAATTTCATTTAAATCAGTTGACTGCCTGACAGATTTGTCAATGGGAATAAACCCACGGGAATTAAAGGGAAAAGGCTTTAATTAAAAAATTGTTTATGTTGGCTTGTATACCTTTTTGTAGCCACACTGAATCGTATGGTACTATCCTTTTTATTACTACATTCAATTGAAAGCTATGATTTTTTCATAAAAATGTGTCATTTTTTGTATTACCTAAGTGTGATCGGGGGAAAACTAACAAGTTTTTTTAGAAGGAAAAAGAGCATAGTTAAAATTTCAGATGATGTTTCGAGGTTTTTTAATATTTCATACTGAATTTGGATGGAGAAACTTTTTTCGAAAAAGAGCACCAAATTTGGACCGAGCCAAAAAATTTAGGGAGTGGTGAAAGGAGGTACATATAATTTAATGTTTTCCTAATTTCTCAAAAACCATCAGTTTTTTTTGAAAAAAGTTTGTGTAATTTTATTACCTGAATTTAAAGATCGAAAATACGTAAGACGACATTTTGGATTTGTGTGAATTTTATAATTTAGACTAAAAAAACATTTAAAATCGTTCAACCATGGTCAAAAAATATTATACTTCTTTTTCAAAAATGTATCTAAAATTTTGTCAGGTCTTCAAACAAAAATTTATTTTAATATAAAGTCATAAAATTATATTCAACCCATCTGAATAAGACATATTTAAAGCTAAAAAAACTCAATCGTAAATATGTAAAGGGATTTCTTATAGTGTCTACAAATTTCAATAAAATACAAATTTAAGGGTTCGGTTGAAGAAGAATAGTGCGTAGACACAACGCGATGAACCATATCATTTCTGAAACCTCATAATAAACCCTTATCACACTCAGGAGGCATATCAAAAACCTCCGAAATCCTCTATAAAAAATTACTCATAGCTATATTTATTTTTGTTGGGGTTGAACTTGCACATCACTCCAGAGACCACTCTTAACCCCATACCAAAAAAAAAAAACATATTGTTTATCGTTTGCAATTAATTTACTCGAACCCATGTCTCTACTCCCGTGCAGGTATATGAACTTTATGTTTGACTTAGAAGATGCCTCCAACGATGGTGGCATTGACGCTGCCGAATTTTCACTTGTTTGCTCTAGTTACGGATTGGATAAAAACGAATGCGAAGAAGCCTTTAAAAAAATGTCCCAGGTGAATTTTTGAACCTTTATAACAAAAATAATGATTTACATATTTACTGCTTTTGGTTTAATTTTTTTTCTTTCTTTTTATCTTAAATCTTTTTAATACAATTAGGGAAAGGAAGAGGTCACTCGTGAACAATTTGCACAATTGTGGCAGGAATATTTCTCTGCAGAAGATCCAAATGCTCCAGGCAACTTTATCTTTGGCAAGACTTCATTTTAACGAAATTAAACGTACATTTTGTTAATTTATTATATATTGTTATATGTACGATTGATATTTAAATTATTAATTTGTTTGTGTTTTCAATAATTAAAATTAAAACAACAAAAAAACAAACCTTAAATAAAAAACATTAAAACAATGAAAAACATTATTAGTTGACAATGGTTACTTCCTCTCAATGTTCTAAACACCAAAAAAAAAATCTACCCTTTGACAAAAAAAAGTTAATAAAACTACAAACACATTGGAAGCTGAATAATAAAAAGAAAACTATATTTAAAGAATTTCTCTTAACAGGTTTCTGTTCTTCGTGAGTGTTCTTCTGGTAAAATTAATTTTAACTAAAAATTTAATAAAAAAAAACAAAAACAATGAAAATCTTAAAACTCTAAAACATATTATTACAAAGCAATTCCATTTTTATACATTATCTAGAATTTTTAATAAGAATTAATTAACATTAATTAAAAACCAAAATGAAATATTTTATGTATTGGATGGTGTAGATTATTTTTTAATTTACTATCTTAAAGTATATAATGTCAATTAAATTATAAAATGTTGTGGGTAAAGAACAAAAAAAAAATATAATATAAATTCAAAAACTATATAATAATAATGATTGAATCAAAAAAAAAAATACGTTATTTATAGAATAAACTATAAATCAAATTCATAGATATATAAATGTTGATAAAAATAAAAGAGGAACACAAATAAAAAAACAATTAAAAATAATAGGAGTCTATATATAAAAATTGCTTGACGATTTGAAATGAGTGTAATGAAAAATTAAATGGTAACCTAAAACTGAAATAAATTAATGCTAAAAAACTAAAAAAGGATTTTTGTTTTCATTTTAAAAAGGAGTTTTAAAAGACAAAAGATTTTATTGTTTACTTTCAAAATTATCGTTTGGTTTCGTATTGTGGCCAGCCCTTGATGAAACAGAACAAATTAAAATGCATTAAGGTAAGTTGTGGTCCAGAATACACAAAGGATACCTTGCCGTGATAAAGGAGAATAGGCCTAATTTTATGAGTTGTGTGTCATCGTTGTAAAACTTTATGACCTATCATTGGAAATGGAAAGGTCTCAATGAGTACTTTTTTTTCTGTATAAGCATTAGTCTGTATGTCGTGCAGGGAAAGTGTGATAGCCCAAATGGAACAACAAAGTTGACGTTCTTTTTTGGAAACACGCTGTTGAAATTATTGTTTTTTTCTTTTAATTCTGTATAAGCTTTAACCTGTGTCAATTTCGTTGAAGAAATTGCTGAAGGAACGAGGTCCTCGGATACTTTGTCAAATCTTTTAATTATTATTTTAGTAAGAAAAATCGTGAATTGGGAATATGAAACTGATTGTTCATATAAATTGTCTTCCTTTAAATTCGGATCTACTTAAACTGAGAAACTTAAACTTTTTCAAACTTCTGCTCGTGTTATTCAGATTCTCGAAACTTTATTTTTCAAAACTTTATCTTTTCAATAATAATTTTTATATATAAAATTCTTAAAACATTATTAAGGAATACGCAAAATGCAAATCTTAAGTATTTATTTATGTGCACATAATATCGGGTTGTTCAATAAGAGCGCTACAAAAGTTTTTTTTTAATAAAACAAACACGGTTTTGGATATCAATGAAACTCTTTATTCCTGTGAAAGTACGTTCAATGCCATTATGTATGAAACTCGATTTCTTTTGCATGGCCACCACGGGCAAGCTTGAAGAAGTCCAGACGCTGAACCCAATTTTCGACGGTTTTCAAGCATAAGTCGGCCGATACTGCTGCAATTTCACGTTCGATATTCGTACGAAGTTCATCAATCGTTTCTGGCTTGTTTGCATAGACCATAAACTTGACGTAGCCCCACAAGAAGTAGTCTAACGGCGTTAAATTGCACGACCGAAGCGGCCAAGCGACTGGACCATTTCGTGAGATAACACGTTCTCCAAACTTGGTTTCTAATAAATTGATTGTGCCATTCGCTGTGTGGTTTGTGGCGCCTTCCTGTCGGAACCACATGTCCTCCAAGTCCATATCATCCAATTGGGGCCAAAAATATTCGATTATCATTGAACGGTAGCGATCCCCATTCACAGTAACGTGCCGGTCTTGATCATCACGGAAGAAGTACGACCCAATGACGCCGCCGGCCCATAAACCACACCAAACCGTAATTTTTTTCGGGATGCAATGATGACTCATGGAGTAAGTGTGGATTGCTGCCTGACTAATGCCGCATATTTTGTTTATTGACGAAGCCATTCAGCCAGAAATGAGCCTTATCGCTGAAGATGATTTTTCCTTGAAAATCCGAATCATTTTCAAGTTGTTGCTCAGCCCATGAACATACGACGCTTCTGGTGGTCAAGCGGCTTCAGTTCTTGCGTCAATTTAATCTTGTAAGGATATAGGCCAAGATCTTTTCGCAAAATTCGCCACAACGACGTCACAGAGATGCCCAACGCTTGAGAACGACGTGTGAGAGACACATTTGGGTTTTCTGCAACTGAAGCCTCAGCGGCAGCAATATTCTCGACACTACGGGCATTTCTTTGTCTCACTGGCACGGGAACATTCTGTACTGTGCCTGTGGATTCAAATTTTTCCACTAGACGTTCAATTGTTGATCTGCTAGGATGATTATGACGACCATCAATTGGACGTAGTGCTCTTAACGTTGAGGCCACTGACTCCGAATTTCGGTAGTAAATTTTAATAATTTCGACTCGTTGTTGGATCGTATATCTTTCCATTATGAAATGGCAAACCTTATTGAAGAGAAATGTGAAAAGAGCGGCAAGAAATATGGCGTCGTTTGCTGTCCCTGTCGCTCTACTTTTGTAGCGTCCCGTTTGAAAAACCCTTTATATGTAAGAGAAGGCTGGCTGGCAGTGGTTGAATTGCTAAAATGTTATACCTATGTTAATCTTTAAAGTCTAGACAACTTATTTTCAAAATTTTAGCCCTCTATAAGGCATGGCGTTAGCGGGCTTAAAAAAATGTGTTGTATTTTTGAGGCTCTATATTTATAAAAAGTTCAGCTTTCTAGAGCAACGTGTTAAGGAGAAAACTCATATATAATAAAAGAGGGCGTGGCAGTGGGCAGCTTTCAAAAATGTAATGTATATGCTGTGCTTTAGGCTTTAGAGAACTTATTTACAAAATGTAAGCTCTCTAAGGCATCAAAGTAAATAAAAAACTCAAATATAAGAAATGTAGGCGTGGAAGTGGGTGATATCAAAAAGATCGGACTTGCTTTGCTGGTCAAATTCAGTAATTTTAAAATTTACCAAATCGGAAAACAAAATCTATCAAAATATGATCCCACAAAACTTGAAGACAATCACGACATCATTCTCATTCTTCATACTTTCGTCTTGATCTGTGAGATTTTTATCTTGTGAGACCAGTATAAAGGTTGTGATTTTTTTCACAGAGTTAAATAAATCACGACCATAGTTATTTTTGTAATTTGCCCCTCTTCGTTATGATTTTAGCACTGCACGGCTGTGAATCCGTGATTTTTCACAGAATTTGAAATGGTCATGGGCAGCAAATAAAATTACATTTAAGGCAATCGCAGTTTTTTGCTCATCTCTATTGGGCTTCAGCCCCCACTGACTTATTCAGAAGCTATCAGAAGATCAGTTTTATTGTGAATATCGTAGTTGAATACGAGTATTTACTGATTAAGCTTAAACCTGATAAATCGGATGGCTTAGATGTAATTTTTCTCAAGCTCCTGAAGCAAACAAGATCACAATTGCTACCCATTAAATTGACCCTAACCACACACAAGATACCATGGAGGAATGATCTTATCTGTTAACTTCTTAAAAAACGTACCCAATATCAAAAAAGCTACAATTCTGAAACCAATATTCAACGAAATTTATTTCAAAGTTTTCGTTCATCAATGAAATACAGAGCAAACCAAGAAACTCAATACGGTCTAAAGTTTGCTTATATGCTGAAGAACTTACTGAAACAGCGAAGTACTGCATAGCTCTATACATTACTATATAACCTAGAAACCAATCAATTAAAGGATGATATCTGCAAGTTTCTAGATAGATGTTTCAAGGGATGTTGTGTTTTTATAAGAGGTTTGCTGAGTGGAAACATTATTATCGTGATAGGTTGTACAAAGACAACACAGTACTATGGCACGTTCTGGGTGACCACGGCATTAGAGAACGGGATGACTAGATTGAGTGGTTTGTTGAATTTAGCAGCACATACAGACTTATCATTGAAGACACTCTGTTCAAACATAACTTGCAATAGGGAAGTTGGTTATCTGCGATCACTTTGCGATAAGTTAGCGCTTCGAAAACTTTCTTCTCGAATCCAAAATAGATCCAGTGATGATGTTGGATAACCTCGCAATCACCACTGTACGCTATTTTATTTTTGTCTAAAAACTGCATCTGAATTTGGATATTGACAGAACAATACCAATTCCGACAGACTATATTGGATTCTATAATGCGTCAAAGGAAATGGTTAAAGGCACCTTATTTTCAGCTAGCCCAAGAACTAAAAAGTAAAATAAGAGAACGAGTGGTTTTCTAGTTCTACTTACAATTTATTCTGTATCCAATACCTCACAGCACAACTATGCCTGCTGCCCATGACCACACTATTCCTATACAAAATGTGAGAAAGCCCGAACCCGAACTGAGCTCGACAAATAAGAACAAAAATGTTCCGAAATACTCCATAACTGAAAGTTAATAGAAACAACTAGGGAAGAGCATACATCATATGAACAATGATTTTTAACACACGAGACACAACGGTGAATCAGTCAATTTTAACAAATTTTTATTCAGCTATTTGCTATTGGCTACAAAGTCTTGAAATAAATTTTAAAATCTTCACGGAATTTAAATGTTCTGTTTAAATGTAAAAAATGTAACTATTTTTGAAAAACAAAAAGTGGGTTAAATTCAACTGTTAGCCACCACAATAATTGATCACTTAAAACTTTTGTCATTAATATTGCGTCCTCAGAAAATTATGACCTGTCGATTGAAATGCATTTGTATTGAATTTAAAGTAAATTTTTTCCCGGAAACTAAAGCATTTTCTATATTTTTGTTTCATATTTTCGTCGAATAAAGTACTCGTAAGCTTACCAAAAACAAACAGAACATAAAACTTCGAGTTTGTAGCTTATATATAGCCACCCGCCGGAAATGGGTAAACAATTTATGGTTGTATTTATTATTAATTACTTTGTGTTCTTCGAACTTTATTCAAAATAAACATTCCTTTTTTAAATTCACTTTAACTTACTTACTTACTTACTTCCCCAAATGCAAAAAAAAAACAAGTTAAATACTTTTTGGGTTTTTAATCAGCTTTGACAAAATACTATGGAAAATTTGTTTACCTACGATAATATTCTATTGAACACGTTTAACGAATACATTCACGTTCATACATACATCAGCACAGAATTTTGATTTTAAAATCAAAATTATTCTGCATTGTGATGGAGGTATAAATCTTACCCAAAAAAAAAAGAAAACAATACACACCTGCTGGCCTTGTTGCTTTGCAGATTGATTTCGCTTTAAATCGATATTGCACGTTTCCTTCCTTAAACTATCAACTATTCAAGGATTTTAGACATTAGTCTTCAGGGTGCTTTGATATTATTTCTCAAAGTTGAAGAAAAAAACCCCTAGTAGATTTGTCAGCTTTTATGGGATATATTTGATTTATGTAAACTTATTTATTAAAGTGAAAAAAAATTCAGAAGAACAGATTTAATTCTATAATAAATGGAATGAACTGTGAAATGAAAAGGGTCTCCTTTAAAAACGCGAGTAAAAACTTATAGAAGGGATTGATGTTCAACGAAAATACATATAGTAAGGTTTTTTGATGAGTTAAATTGCTGGAGGTAACTTTTAAACTCCTTGACAAAATTTGCTGCTACAAAAAAATTTATGTTTGAATTATATCGATCCGATAGAGATATTTATAGTTTTAAGAGCACCTACTTTTTTCTAAGATATGAAACGATTAATTAAATTAGATTTATCATTATTTGGATGATGATGAAGTCCAAGAAATAGCTATTTATCTTGTAGCTAATCGTATAGATTTATGGTACTACCAATCATTATTATTAAAATATGGAGTTGTACTTTTGTGTTTCACAAATGTACAAATGTGTCAAGCTAAGTTCAAGGTGGATAATTTGACGTTAATTAGTTGTGACAGTTTCGAATTTGTCGTTCTATGTTTTTTTTTATTTTCAAAGTGGTAAACAATTCTAAATTTTAATATTTTAGTATTTAATAATTAACCAATAATCAATCGTTATTAAGTTGTGAAAAAATCAATTTTTTCATGCGATGTTTTGTATGTGTTTTTACATTATTTGTTTTCTATGAGTGTCAAGTTAGCAAAGCAATTTTGACAAATCGAAAAATGGGTAGGTGCATAATTTGCCATTAATTAATCGTTATTAAGTTGTGACAATTTCGAATTTGCCGTTCAAAGTTTTCTGTGTTTTTTTTTTGATGCTTTGCTAATTTGAAAAATCTCCAAAAGCGGTAAAAACTTCTTATATTTAATGTCTTATGGCTTAACAATTTGCCTTTATTTATGTAGTTGTGAAAATTGTAATCTAATCGCGATATGTTTTCTATGTTTTATTTGCGTTGTTTTCTACATAACTTGATTTTAAGTAAGCAAAGTATCATCTAAAAAAGGGTTAAGAACTACTAATACCGAATGGTTTATTGTTTAATAATTTGTCGTTAATAAGTCTTGAATTAGTTGTGACACTTTAGAATTTGTCGTGCAATGTTATCTATGCTCTTTTTTAAAAGCGGTAAAATCTTCTAAAAATAACATTTTACAACCTTATAAAATTTCGTCAATAAGTCGTTAATTAGTTGAGACAAAATAAATTTTCTAATGCGATGTTTCAATGTACTTTTCAACAAACTCTCATTTGACCCAGTGAGAGCGGAATAAAGTAATAAACACTTCAATATAATCAATTTTAAAGCCTTTTTGAACACAAAAAATTGATTTGGTCACAACTAACTAGCGACAATTTACAGCAAATTATTATGCCATCAACCATCAAGTAAAAGAAGTTTTTACAGGGTGCTTTGTTAGGTAGTTAGCAAAGCACCAACAAAAATAGAAAACATTAAACCAAAAATTCTAAACAGTCACAACTAATTAACAACTAATTAATAGCAAATTATCCACCTTTTCATTTTTCGATTCGTCGAAGTTGCCTTGCTAACTTGAAACTCATGTTTCACAAGGATTTTCCTACACTAAAATTTTGTATTTAATTGTTTTTTGTTGTTTGTTTCTTTTATTTTATATCGACGATACATGCATTCATTAGGCTGCCTGTTTTTATTGTTTAAATCGTTGTTTTGAACCCAATTACAAGAACAAAAATCAAGTTAAATAAGGCAGTTTTTTAACACGTCAAATTAAATCTTATTTGTGAACGGTAAATGACATATGCGTTCGTCATCTTTTCGTAAATACTTTGTTCTCCGCACACAACACCAAATGATTTGTGGCCAACACATTTAACGTTCAGATACTGTCGTAAATTTTTCCTAATCTGGAAAATTAGTTTTCTTTTTTAATACTAATTCCAGAATCAAACTTTAAAATAAAAGAAATACTTCTGATTTATATGAGTTGAGTGATGAAGTTATTTATTATTCCACATACGCCATGGATAATATTTACATAAAAAAACACTTAAAAGAACTAAGCGCATGAATAGATTTTATTCTTTTCTTGTTATAGCTTTAATAATGATTTCCCTTTATGCTAACCGTTTGTACTTATTCTATTATGAAACAAAACAAAATCGCCACACTTGTAAATTAACTTGAAGGTAAAGGGTGGTTTCTAATCTGGCAATATTTTTTTCGGAGTTGTTCTTTTTGACAGATGTCACTTGATTTATGCTCAGATTGGTTTGCCATTGCATAGTAAGTAGACCGCATTCTGAATAACATAAGCAAATCGTGCAAAATTTATTACCAGCTTGTGGCTTGTCTACACAGATAAACCCGAGACGATTGACGCTTTAGAAAAGAATATTCGGCGTCTCACCAAAAGTTTCTTTTAATAAATTGTTTCGTGATGCGTCGTGCTAACCAACCATTATTTTGGTAATAAATTTGCACGATTTGCAAACGTTGTTCAGAAGTTAGTCTATTCATTCATGGCAAACCAAACTGAGCATAAATCAAGTGACAGCTGTCAAAAAGACCAACTCCGAAAAAAGTATTGCCAGATTGAAAACCGCACGTCTAAAAAAACACCCTTTATAAGCCTGAGGTACCTACATTAATTATTATTTCTTCTCGAATTCATTAAAGTTAGCAGAAATTAAGCAGAAATTCAAAAATAAATTAACAGAACTAAAAAAATTACATAGGTTTCGATAAAAAGGTAATTTCGGTGCAGAGTTAAAATCCGCCGGCCGATCTAGACCATCGCCTCTGGTTTTTGGGATATTTTCGTTAAAAAGCGATTTTTCATTAAAAGAATATGAGGAAAAATTAACGAGTTGATAAATAAATCTATACATATATACAACCATACATACATACATAAATACATACATAACATATAAATAAAATTGGATTGTCTGTCGTTAATATTAAAATAATTGCAAGTTTTTCAGCTCAGGTGGTTGTTAACTAATCAAGAAACATAACTGCATCATTTAAAAAATGTTTGTCTGTCCATCTGTTTGATTGCGGTAATCTATACGAAATAGCTCAATAGGTTATGATGGGAGTTTACCTACATGTAGTGGACAGCTCAGAAAGTAATCTATAGGATACTTTTAATTATAAAATATTAATGGTATCTTCGAAATATTCCTAAAACAATACAACTAAGGGAAAATTATGTCTGAACAAAAAATTATAAAGAAAAATGGATTATTAACAAGTAGTCCAGTCATATTGCATTTTTAATGTTTTACTTTACAAATTGTGGGGTAGTTTTGATTTTGCCCCTCTTTTATGTTTTTCGGGGGTGTGGAATCCGAATCTGAGGTTTGCGAAATGATGAAAAAATGCATTTTCTGGAAGTTTTTCACTAATGGCTCAAAAACTACCAGTTATTCGAAAATTACATCAAAGTACCATTGAAAGTGTACACAATTCCCAAAAAATTTCTTTTTAAGGCTTTTTTTTGTGACAACCCATTTGGAGTCAAGTGCTCAGTGGTGAACAATAAATTGTTTTGTGGTTGTAAAAGTAAAATGTTTTATTTTGTAAAGTTAAAGTTAAAGTTAAATAGAGTGAATAAGTTTTTTATCGAACCTGAGAAAATATTACAGTATTGATTATCCGGTCGGTACAAGATATCGTGCTTTAAAAATGTAATAAAAGGTTAAAATTATTGGGATATTAATGGGCTCTGAACCTTTGGCACCTCATATATGGGAAATTTGATATTTTAGAATGTAATCTAATTGGTCAGTAATTGGTCAAGAAAGGTCAACTAGTCCTAGAAATTGGTCAGCCCTTGATAACTAGTTATAAAGACTTAAAGTTTCTCAAGGTCACTCAAGGTCACGCGTGATTTTTGGCACCTCATTTATGGGAAATTTACAAAAAAAAGATGCCATCTGAAAGATTTGTGGATAGTGATAAAAGGTTAACTATTTTCAGTAATTGGTCAGCTATAGTTTTTTTTCTATGAATTTTCAAAACTCGTTTCAAGGTCACAAAAAAAACTTTTGGCACCTGATTTGGTTCATTTCAAATAAACAAGTATGCCATTTGAAAGGCCATTTCACGGTCATAAAAGGTCAGCTATTTTCAGAAATTGGTCAGCATAGTTTTTTTTTAATGAATTTTTAATTTATTTAAAAAAAATTTCAAGGTCATAGCGATTTTTGGCACCTCATTTATGGGAAATTTGCAAAAAATATATACCATCTGAAAGATCTCTAGATCTATATAAAAAGTCAGCTATTTTCAATAATTGGTCAGCGATAGATATTTTTTAATAATTTTTTTTTTTAATTTCAAGGTCATAGCGATTTTTGGCACCTCATTTATGGGAAATTTGGGAAAATTGCATACATTCTGAAGGATCTCTTGATCTATATAAAAGGTCAGCTAGTTTTAGTAATTGGTCAGCCATAGATTTTTTTTAATGAATTTTTGAATTTTTGTTCAAGGTCATACCGATTTTTGGCACCTCATTTATGGGAAATTTGGGAAAATTGCATGCCATCTGAAACATCTCTAGATCTATATAAAAGGTCAGCTAGTTTCAGTAATTGGTCAGCGATAGATTATTTTTTACGATTTAAACAAAAAAAAAAAACTCAAGGTCACGAACGATTTTTGGCACCTCATTTGGGTAATTTACCCAAAAAAAAATATACTATGTGATAGGTTACTCGGTCATCATAAAAGGTCAGTTAGATTCAGTAATTGGTCAGTCTTATTTTTTTTTAATTAATTCTTAAAGTATTTGTATGTAGGTCACAGTATAGATAGTTGGCACCTCATTCGGGTAATTTAAATTTTTTTTAAATAGATATAGATCCAATAGATTCTGAGAAAATCATGGTGGATTAAACCAAACACTTTCTTTTTCAAGATGGCGGTCATTCCCTTACCCCAAAAACTTGGTTTCTTAAAGAAGAGATGCAGCCAAACTCAAATCGTATCCATCGATTATGGAAATTTTAATAAATTTTTTGACAAAATTTAATCCACCATGATTTTCTCAGAATCTTTTGCTTGTATGAAAAAAAGTATGTTAATTTTTTTCTGTGCAGAATGACATAAGCTAAACTTTGTACCTTTTTTTCAAAAAAACTTATAATTTTCGAGAAATTATGAAAAAAACTGAATTAAACCCCCTTTAACACCCCCAACAAATTTAAGCCCCGGTCCAAATTTACGGAACTTTTCAGGAAATGGTTAAGACGTCAACACAAAGCTCTCTACCAAAATTCAGCTTTGTCGGAATTTTTTCGAAGTGAAAGTCTAATTTTCCTGGGCCACAGACAAACCAAACTTTTGTTTTTTGCGTCTTAATGCAAAAAATTGCTGGCAAGGCGACACCTTCGATTATTACCATTGCCAAGCTCTTATTAGCGTCAAAGTAATTTTTTCTAGGGTTTTTTAACAACTAGATTGTTTTTACAGATGTATAGGTAATTTGCGCATGACTAGGCATTGCTTTCATGTTCACAATTAGCTTCTAACATTCCTTATACTACTGATGAAAATTCAAAAACTCATACAAAAACATCCATGACTGACCAATTACTGAAATTAGCTGACCTTTTATGATGACCGAGTAACCTATCACATAGTATATTTTTTTTTGGAAAATTACCCAAATGAGGTGCCAAAAATCGTTCGTGACTTTGAGTTTTTTTTTTTTTTGTTTAAATCGTAAGAAATAATCTATCGCTGACCAATTACTGAAACTAGCTGACCTTTTATATAGATCAAGAGATCCTTCAGAATGTATGCAATTTTCCCAAATTTCCCATAAATGAGGTGCCAAAAATCGCTATGACCTTGAAATTTAAAAAAAAATTATTAAAAAATATCTATCGCTGACCAATTATTGAAAATAGCTGACCTTTTATATAGATCTAGAGGTCTTTCAGATGGTATATATTTTTTGCAAATTTCCCATAAATGAGGTGCCAAAAATCGCTATGACCTTGAAATTTTTTTTTAAATAAATTAAAAATTCATTAAAAAAAACTATGCCTGACCAATTTCTGAAAATAGCTGACCTTTTATGACCGTGAAATGGCCTTTCAAATGGCATACTTGTTTATTTGAAATGAACCAAATGAGGTGCCAAAAGTTTTTTTTGTGACCTTGAAACGAGTTTTGAAAATTCATAGAAAAAAAACTATAGCTGACCAATTACTGAAAATAGTTGAATTTTTATCACTATCCACAAATCTTTCAGATGGCATCTTTTTTTTGTAAATTTCCCATAAATGAGGTGCCAAAAATCACGCGTGACCTTGAGTGACCTTGAGAAACTTTAAGTCTTTATAACTAGTTATCAAGGGCTGACCAATTTCTAGGACTAGTTGACCTTTCTTGACCAATTACTGACCAATTAGATGACATTCTAAAATATCAAATTTCCCATATATGAGGTGCCAAAGGTTCAGAGCCATATTAATGCCATTGAAATGCTACCAAGCTTTTGGCATTATTGTACATGGTTCAGATTCTTAAAGGACTTAACGTTTGTAAATTTTATTAGACAGCCAAGGGCCAAGGTACATACGTTTGATTGTAAAAAAGTGAAAAAAAAACTGTTTCTTTAAAATTTTATCAAGTAATTACAATTGCAGCAGAATTACATAATTGTTATTTAAAAGAAAAAAATTATTTCAAAAGTGTGAGACAGTGAAATTAGAACAAAAACATTTTGTACTCGTACATATTTCCAGAGTTTTTGAAAGTTTTCTTCAAGGTTTTTAAATGTAAGTACCGCTTCTAATTAGGAGAATCTACTATTCGGATCATGGCCAGCTTTATGCCATCAACATTGCAGCGAAAGAAGAAAGAAGTGATTAATACAATATCAATACAATTTTAGTTCAATTATAACTTATATTGGTAAAAACAGCCTTAAGGGTTAAGGCGGCCTTGATACTACAATGATTCGCTTTCAAAATGCAAATTAGAAAAAAAGTAAACAGTTTTGTCTGTGAGTTAAATAGTTTACTTTGTTACGAAAGAAATTCTTTTATATACCCAAAATTATAGAGTTTATCTCAAAAATTATTGTACGTTGGAAAAATGAAAAAAAAAAAAAATCAGTGGTGTTCAGTGGTATGCAAACACAAAAACCTGATTTATTTTTGAAAACTTCATCGCTCTCTATTTTGTTAGGGACTAACTATAGAAAATTTGACCTATGGCAACAATTATTCAAAATTGCAAGCTAAATATTTCTACTGACCATAGGTGTTTGAATAAATTAATGCAAAAAATTAACGTCAAGTTTAACACCTATTTCAAACGTGTTATGGTAGTCAGGCAAACGGTTATTGGTTCAACTACTCAAAGGCTATTATTGATATGAATTAAATTTCTTAGCAAATTAATGTTTATTTGTGGATTAGTCTTCATTACGGAAATGACTTCACTTTGTATGTCTATTACAACTGAATAAACTTTTTGTATTTATTGCGGACGAAGTTTGCGGGCTTGAGGGCTAGTAATTAAATAAAAGCCTTCAACCATTTACAGTTAACAATATTAGTAAATAATGTGAATTTGTAACTAAAACAATTTGAAACAATTGAAAGGTTTTAGTGATGACCTCTAGTCCAATTGCGTTTCGCCCAGATAGAACAATTGGCCTCATCAGTTAGATGTTGTTGGACCCTTTTAAGACACATAATTTTAGTTGATGGTTTTATCGACACTCATATTAAATAAACAGCAAAAATTCACTGTACAAAATATTATACTAAATATGTATAACTGAATTCACACATGTGAAATGCCAGCCATATCAAATCATAATCGAGAATAATTGTTTGCAAAGGATTCTACACATAAAACTGCAGTTTTTAATGAACAAAAAAATGAACTTAGTTCAAGGTTTAAAACGATTGAGTTGTTGAACTTTTAGAACACTCTAAGACAGGGTATTATAGGAAATACTTCTGAGATATATTTTAATTTTTCAGAATTTCTTAACAATTCGTATTTACTTTGGTAACTGATAAATATGCCTTTTAACTTTAAACAAATGCTGCCCAATGACCAAAACAATGACCAACAATTATTTAACGAACTATTCTTAGAGGAAGGTAAAAAAGCAAACCAAACTGTAAAAATTATGAGTCCAAAGTCCTAATAAATAAAGAACAACACTTCCTGAAACAGATCATAGTCTTTGGTTGGAGTGTGTTTCTAGGAGGTAAATTAATTCTTGATAGGAAATCTTAATTATACTTGCCATACAACAGTGTATATGTAAGACTGCAGAAGTTGATCAACACATATACAAAACTAGTTAGAACTAATTAACTTATGATGACCTAGCAAGTACTTTTAATATAATGTATTCCTGGAATAGGAGTAGTAATTATCCTGTTAACGAGTACACTGTTACGAAATAAGAGAAAGGATCTTAAGCATCACTGGTATAGATAATGAAACAATTAAGTAACTTTCACAATAAAAATTATTTATGCAAGTTTTATATCCTGTTTAATATCTCTCACTGAACTCGATAAATATGAAAAGAACTACAACCCTTGAACCATGTATAAGTAAAGTGTTTAAAAAGTTTTTTTTGTGTAAGTATCTTGGTTTTTTTCAGGGCTGGCACGCAGTTATTCGAAGGTGTGAATGATACACATACGGAAATATGTTCTTTTGCGGCTTAAGTTTTCGAACAAAGGAAATAAAATTATTCAATATTAAAATGAAGTTTACAGCTTAAGTAGGCAAGGCATACTGCTCTAAATTTCTGTTGATAGACTTTTTCCTTATTCTCCGTCAGCTTAAACTATCTGTTTCATTTCAACCAACTATTATGAATTCTTTCTTTGTCCGCACTGCAAATCGTGACACTCAAAAATTAAAGATCCTATCCTATTTATCCTATTTTCCATAACATATATGGAGCCGAAACCCGTGGAGTGCCCGTAGATTTGGTAACAGTAACAGTTCATGGATAAACTGATGAGCATTCATAGCATAGAGCAACTGGCCAAGAAGGGCAACAAACAGGGTAGGATTTTAATGATACCTTGACATTCTCCTCAGGGCCCGTCAAGAATTTTCAGATTAACGCCAAAGCTATGTAAAGTTGGCTTCATATATTTCCATTCAACTATTTTATATACCAACACCTAGGTACATCATAATTGTCTCATGTATGTATGTATAACTTAAACCAAGGACTCGCCTCCACCCAAGGGAAAACAAGAGATGTGTTAGACTGTAAATCATGAATTACAGTCATATAATGCGACCTCCTATTAGCTACCATAACTACTCATCTCTACTTTAACCCTTCTTCCAACCTCCACAACTGCATAGTGAAACAAAACGATGTCTATTTATCCATTGTCTCATCGTAAGAAACAACATAGAGAAATAAAGACAAAACAAAAAAAAATTAAAAGAGAACAAGTTGCTTGGCGTGATCCGGCTCATCAATTTCCATTTGAAATGTCCTTACATCTATGACATTTATGCTCAAGACACAAATAAGACATACTACACACTTTCTTCGATATGGCTTTAAAGCTCATTGTACAATATAAACTGGCTGGCGTGATATTAGGAAAGTGTATATACCTACGTCATACATTCATCAGTTTCATCCTCTCGAATGTCCTTGAACGTGGAAACTCACACCCAAAGAAAAACCACAGACTAATGATTCATCTGCTCATATAACTGTTAGATCAAAATATGTGGTATGTGTCACCATTAAGGAGAAGAACTTTGGTGTGATTGATAAAACAAGCTACTTTTTGTATAGAGCTTGCTACATTTAAGTGAGCTATCAGGATTCACAATCAAATTTGGAATTTAATTAAACCGAATTTTCTTTTACTCAAATAAAAACTCAATTATTCAAGTGCAAGAACGTGTTATCTCCTAAGAAATCTCTGTCTTGATATTAAAACTAATCAAATTAATACACTCTTTCTTCTTAAATTATACAGGGCTGTGCAAAAAAGCTTGGAAAGCATTTCACCACAGACTAAGACTAAGACTAAGACTAAGACTAAGACTAAGACTAAGACTAAGACTAAGACTAAGACTAAGACTAAGACTAAGACTAAGACTAAGACTAAGACTAAGACTAAGACTAAGACTAAGACTAAGACTAAGACTAAGACTAAGACTAAGACTAAGACTAAGACTAAGACTAAGACTAAGACTAAGACTAAGACTAAGACTAAGACTAAGACTAAGACTAAGACTAAGACTAAGACTAAGACTAAGACTAAGACTAAGACTAAGACTAAGACTAAGACTAAGACTAAGACTAAGACTAAGACTAAGACTAAGACTAAGACTAAGACTAAGACTAAGACTAAGACTAAGACTAAGACTAAGACTAAGACTAAGACTAAGACTAAGACTAAGACTAAGACTAAGACTAAGACTAAGACTAAGACTAAGACTAAGACTAAGACTAAGACTAAGACTAAGACTAAGACTAAGACTAAGACTAAGACTAAGACTAAGACTAAGACTAAGACTAAGACTAAGACTAAGACTAAGACTAAGACTAAGACTAAGACTAAGACTAAGACTAAGACTAAGACTAAGACTAAGACTAAGACTAAGACTAAGACTAAGACTAAGACTAAGACTAAGACTAAGACTAAGACTAAGACTAAGACTAAGACTAAGACTAAGACTAAGACTAAGACTAAGACTAAGACTAAGACTAAGACTAAGACTAAGACTAAGACTAAGACTAAGACTAAGACTAAGACTAAGACTAAGACTAAGACTAAGACTAAGACTAAGACTAAGACTAAGACTAAGACTAAGACTAAGACTAAGACTAAGACTAAGACTAAGACTAAGACTAAGACTAAGACTAAGACTAAGACTAAGACTAAGACTAAGACTAAGACTAAGACTAAGACTAAGACTAAGACTAAGACTAATGGCTATGCATGTTGAAAAAATTATGATGGAATCTGTTTAAAATATGTTTTTTATTCGAACTGTTAGATTGGATCTGTTTATTGCAAGATACCAGAAGTTACTATTATAAATAACTGGCAGGAAGCACTTGAGTCACTAATAACAAACCGATCTTTGACAAAGAAATTGAATTTTTAATAAATAATATTCTTTTTGAATCCTTTATTTTTTTTGTGAACACCACTGTATAGTTTATTTTAAAATAAGACTGTCTAAAATCATCCAAGTAAAATAAAATAAAAAAAAACCATCATATCCTTCGTCACATGCCATCCTGTGATTAAAATCAATTTAAAGAGTAATTTCGAAAAGAGAAGGATAAATACAAAAAAAAATGTATGAATTGAGAAAAAAAAAGGAAAACCAAGAAAATCAGGTCGAGTCAAGGGTTAATCCAAAGTTCTCTTATGCGGCCTTAAGGACTCTGTCTACATGTTGGCCTTCAATATATTTGTTTGAATGGCGATGCTGCAGAACCTCTATGATACTTAGAGAAGGGAAAAAAGGTTATGGCATACAATACATTCTTCTTCATTTTTTGTTTGTGAATGTTAGACGTGTTCACGCGATAAGCGGGGTGATCACAAGTACGTTCAATTAAAATACTCAAGTACGAGAAGTAGCTGCTGAAGTCACCCCCGCTATCCTCACATCATAATGGAACATCCTCTGGCTTGATATTATGTTTTCGTTCTTTGAATCGTTTTCTTTTTTTCGTACATGTATTGTATTTGCCTAAAAAAAAAAATACACAGATCCTTAGATAATGACATTTAATTGGGCTTTGCCACTGGCTACTCTTGTACACATTAGGAAAGGACAAGCATGTCCTTAGAAAATTCTTCTTGTCTTGTGCCCAAGTACTTAGTCACTCTTCCGTGCTACGTTCGCTTTATTTGTTCCACCAACATTGTTTCGTGGGCAATGCCATTACACACTCATACACAGAACAAATGAATATTACCTACTCATTTCCGTGAGTGTCCATAATTCATAATCATTTTCCTATGAGAGACGAGGGGTGACAATTATATGAACACGAGAGGAAGTGGGCTGTTGGGATGGTGATGCTGCACGAAAGTAGTGTTTTTTGTCCACCTCTCACGATAAATACGATAGCTTAAGGAGAGATGCGGTAGGGATATCATTTGCGTATATTCCTTCAGGATAATATACAAATGAGAAAAAAATAAACATTAAGAGTGTAAGGAACCATCTGCAGCATGCTTAAAGTAATTTTTAAATTGATTTAATTATCACAAGAGTTTTCGGTCAATAATTAATAATTTATGGCATAATTATTTCCGGCGAGAAATTTGCAAACGAAAATTCCTTGAATTTCAAATGAGTGAATTTCTTCAAGCACATTTGCATGCGAGAATAAGATTTTTTTACCGAAGGACATTATTTTTCAGTATAATTTAGTTTCTGTGCAATATTTTTAAGGAATTTAATTATAGTGTTTTAAGAAAAAAGATATATTTTTTTAAACTAGTTCAAGGATATGAAGAAAAAGGAGTTCAGGTTGTAGATTTAAATGCATAGAAATTTAAAATTTTGTGTTTTATGCTTAAAGCTAGAGTAACTTACTTACTAGCTATGAAATAAATATGAACAAAAAACGGTGGAATTGTCTGTGCGAAAGAAATTTGTTCAAACAATCAGGATATAAAAGAGCATACCTCTGAAAAAAGTACATTCCTTCAACTACCTTGGGTCGTTACTCACCAGTATTAGCTAAAAGCAACATGGATGAATTAATTTGCGATCAACTGCTTAACCCTACTAAAGTTTGACAGCGGTCTAAAAATTCGAACTATTATTATTGTATAATTTCAAATATTCCGTTGTACTCATAAAAGACAGATCTTACTTTAGTATCTAGTGCTTCTGGGTGCACAGTACGCACCTTCGCCCTGGGCATAAAATCAAACGAAGGATTTTTGGCTCCGAAAGAAAGGGTAATTCCGGAGATGCCTCAACCAAAAAATTTATAAAAGAAATGTAACCTGCAGTGCGTTGATGACGCAACTCATAAGATAATAGATGATTTGGTTTAAACGCTTTATAGTAGATGACAGTGTGATGATGTGGGGCACCTGAAGCCTTGGAGTAGACTGCAAGTGACAAGAGATCCAGTAGGGATAAATATAGGAAACTTGGTTAATACTGACAGGAAGTGTGTACCAAAAAAGTTACTCCACTGAAATAATTATTTCTAGAGCCTTTTTCATAGAACACAAGTTTAGTTGCCATTGCTTTTTTTTTGACAGGCAATAAGAAAACTTTTCCATTAGGCAAAGACAAATGGAGAGTGGCATAACTACTCTGCAGAGATGACCAAATACAATGGGGAGATAAGGAAAGCCAAGAGATCAGAAGGATTAATAAATATGTCTTTGAACCATCGCCAGCATGCTTACAGGGCGGGTAGATCTACAGAAACTGCCCTATATGAACTCACAAACACCGTACAAATAGCTTTAGAAGGTGCCTTCGACAATACCTCACAAGAAGCTGTTAGCAGGGCCTTGTTAAGGAAGGGTGTACCCATCGCTATAATCAGATGGATAAGTGGGATGCTGAGCACAAGAACTGCGGAAGCATATGCAGGACACAGTGTCCAGAAAGTTATCACAACACGAGGCTGTCCTCAGGGAGGGCTCTTATCACCCTTACTGTGGAGTCTCGTGCTAGATAAACTATTGGAAAATTTTTCTTCCCAAGGCATACGTTGCATCGGCTTCACCGACGACATTGTTATAACAGCCTTAGGGAAGTTCGAAGAAACTCTGTGATATTATCCACACAGGACTTAATATAACAAGGAAATAGTGTCTACCTGTGGGATTGAACATCAACCGCACAAAAACAACGAAAGTTTCATTTACTAAGAAGAAACTTCTACCAGCTGGTGAAGAAATCGACATCCAGAAGGAGGTTAAATATCTAGGTATAACACTAGACTGTAAGCTTCTCTAGACCAAACATGTCGAAATAACTGGCGGGAAAGCTAGAAAAGCTCTCATGATATGCAAGAGACTTCCAGGATAATCACGGGGCTGTAAACCGAACATCCTTAGATGGATGTACATCATGATTGTAAGATCCATCATTACCTATGGTGCGGTTGGCACAAAAGAACCGAATTTACAACAACTAGGAAATCACTAGAAAAGGTACAAAGGCTAGCATGCAAATTAATAAGTTAACCCTTTTGTTTAGGTTTTAAAAAAACTTTATTCAAGCTTAACCTAAACTATACACTTCGAGTATCAGAATTAACATAAACTTATTGCACATATTTGTGCCTTATTTATACCTTTTAAACAAAGACATCTTATTCATGCCGTTACTCATATTAATCAGTTCTTACGAACTTCACAAATCTGTTTTGTGTAATTGAAATTTGAGAACATAAATATTTGAAAACATATTTTCATTAGTGAGTCAACATTAAGTGTGACTCCAAAGTATATTAATTGGTTCTGTTTTCTAATTTAATTTGCATGTAAAATGCGTTTCTTAACTTGCATCTGCATTACTGAAGCAATGAGAACATGCCCTACAGCAGCAATGAAAGTCATTCTTTACTTGACCCCACTACACGTGGCCTGCTAAGGGAACCATCATGAGATTTGCAAAAGAGGGAACTGGGACAGGCAAAATCATTAGTCTCAGCCAAAGGTAAGTCCACAGAATCGAACCTTCTTCAAATCCCAAGAGATGGATTAGAGAATAGCGCCACGTGCAGATTCTGAAATGCTCATGAGGAGACACCGGACCATATACTAGGTAGATGTGATGCACTCGTGCATCAAAGAACTAACCTCCCTAAAAACACTCCAAATACTCAAGTTCCTCAAGGAAACAAATTTGGAGAACATGCTGTAGTATGAGCAACCTCATCAAGCTCTAGACGGGGGCACAATAGATCTTAACGGTCGCAGTGCACTTATATCCTTCAAATCCTTCATTCATTCATTAATTCATCGCAAGTAATAACGGTGGTATTTAACTTTTCTACACAAATGTGTTATTATTTTGCGGCCCCGTGGAATTGCAAAAGAAAAGCTAAAAAGTATTGTAATAAAGTTATAAAGTTTTCAGTTGGGACTAATAAGTATTAAAGTATTGAATTAAAAAGTTCATGTTACTAAAATTGTTTTGAATCTTAAGATATTTTGCAATACAAAGCAAAATGTTAAAAAAATAACTTATTGTCCAGTCAATTTGTGCTCAACAAGGGTCGTTTCGTGACGCAACATGGAAAAAAATGCCAAAAATGTTGAAAAATGCATTTTTTGGGAGTTTTTCACTAATAGCTCGAACAGTACCAATAATTCGAAAATTACATCTAAGTACCATTTAAAGTATACACAATTTTAAATAAATCTCTGTTTCTATTGTGACAATCCATTTAGACTCAAATCCACTCAAAAGCCCTAAGTAACTACTTTATGTGAAAAATTTAGATTTTTGTCTGTAACATGAAAAAAGATATACTTTTCTGATGGTCTTTGGTGCGTTGGGTTCGAATCTGGTCATTAAATCGTTCTAACACTACACGTTTTTGAGATATTCTAAAGATATAAACTATGCGTTTTTATGCAAATTTTGCAGTATTTATATCGTTTGTCAAATAATTTTTTAATTGAAAAAGTGTTTATGGTCATTCAATTTACTTCAACATTTTTTTGGAAAATTTTAAATATCACCATTTATCTTCGAGAAATCGTTTGCCTTCGTCTTAAAGCTATTGATACGTAATTTGAAAAATCCAGTCAATTTGTGCTCAAAAGGCCACATAGCGAGCAAATTGTGGGGTAGTTTTAATTTTTCTTCCAGTTGATGTTTACAAGGGTACGAAATTTGTAGCTTTGCGACTAAAATTTCGCAACATGCAAAAAATTGCTTCCAAAATGCTAATTGACTGGATTTTTGGAACTACGCCGTAGTCTAAGACAAAGGCTAACGATTTCTCGAAGATGAATAAGGATATTTGAAAAATTCAAAAAGAATTTTCAAGTAAAATGTTCATACTTTAGACTGAATACAAAAAATTTTTCGAAAAAAATATAACCCCAAATTTTGCATAAAAAAAATATTTTTTATATATTTGAGTCGAGTATCTCAAAAACGTCACACGTTCAAGTGGTTCATGTTACAGACAAATATTTGTTAATTTTTCGCACAAAGTAGTTACTAAGTGCCATCTAGTGGATTTTCGAAAACAGTAAAAATACGTCAATTTTAGTACTTAAATCCAAATGGACTGTCGTAAAAAAACCTTGAACATCGATTTATTTGAAACTGTGTATACTTTCAATTAAACTTTGATGTAATTTTCTAATCATTGGTAGTTTTCGAGCTATTAGGGAAGAACTCCCAAAAAATGCATTTTTTCAACATTTTTGGCATTTAGTTTCCATGAAATTTTAGTCGCAAGCCTCAGATTCGAATTCAGCACCACTGAAAAGTGTGGCAAAATAAAAACAACCTGTTCATTGGTGGAGAAAAACAAACATTTCTAAAATATCACTCACTCTCTACATCCAATCGCTTCCTTGTTTCATTTAACTTAAATCTGATCAGGATTATTTAAATGGGCTTATCTATGTAGAAACAATTTTTATAAATAAGTTATTTACTCAGAATTTTATCTGAAAACAAAGCTTTCGATATAAAAACACATGGGATTTTTTTTTTTGCACTTGCCATCATCTAAAATCAAAAACTTAAACCTGCATCCAACTACTCGTACATACCTTTACAAGCAAAAAAAAATCGGTATCAAACCCCTGATCAAAATCAGTTAAACTTAAAAAAGGATGCGAAAGTTTTTTATTAAAGCCTTTTTCTTTTCAATTGAAAATATATTCTGAAACTATGTATGTAGTTAATATTTATTATATGATAAATGTATCTAGGTATATTTTATATTTCTGCAAAAGTTGGCAGCAAATTTATATGTGAGCTACTTCAAAACCATTTGGCAGTGTTCATTGCCAATACATAAATCAACATTATTGAACATATAATTTGGCAATTGATTGGAAAATAAGGAAAAATAAAAGTAACCTTCAACGAGAGTGAGGGCAAATTAAAGCATTTATACGAGTATGTGTATATTGTTAGTATCGTATAAAATAAATTAATAAAAAAAAGAATACCAACATAATTTAATGCCATTACAAATTCAATTAAAGGCTAAAAGCTCTCTCCTTTATAAAATAAAACAGCACAACAGTATGAATAATAATTTGTAGGTAAAGGTATTTTACATCATCCTTTTTCTGGTGACCTAGGAACCGACCTATGTATGCACAATGTACATAAATAATGTATATTTACAATAATCTATACATACCTACTTTGTACTATACCTATCTGATAGTTTCAATCGTTGCGTTGTATGCAAATTCATTGAAATTGATTTATTTACAGAAAGTGCTATATCCTTTATTTGGCTCATTTCCAATCTTTCTTTACTCAATTACAACATCATTTCCGAATGTAAAAAATCATGTACCGCAAAAGTGCATAAATGCATGTATATATTTGTGTATGTGTCCCTAAAATTACATAATTTAAGTTCTTAGCCAATATGTATAGACTTAAACATTAAAACAAGAGCCTGAAACCACGTTATAAAAAGGTTTTATCGAATATGCAAAAAGGCTCTACCAAGCCCCTGGGCAAAATCAGACAAAGCACAGACACTCAAATGAAAAGCCCGACAGAATTTATAAAAAATAAATTTAAAAAAAAAAACAATATGACTTACAAAACTTATATATAAGGCCATAAAAACCTGACAGAAACAGTTTAAGGCACACAACATTTTAATGGATGACACATTAAACATGGTGTGAAAGTGTGCCTGCCTTTGATGTTCTCGTCCCGGAAACGAAAATATTTCAGATTTTGTTGGACAAATGCCAACAAATCCTTCAAAGAGTGTGCACCAAGCCAAAAACAACAACATACACCCAAACCACCTTATACAGCAAACCATCAGACTCACCAGAACCACACAGCCCCCTCCCCCTCCTAATTCGGTATTCATTCTTAAAAGTGATTCCCAGGGACAACGCAGAGAAAAGACAAAATTATGAATTTCGAAATTGTCCTGCTTTTGTATAGAAATCACAGAGCAATCGGACGAGAGAAATATTTCTTCTTCTAAATTTGGTTACATAAATTTTATGTGTCATAGGGAGGATTGGACAGTTCAGGTCCGGATTTATATTTTTGGTTAATGGGTATGAATTATGACAGGTAACTAATTATAGTTAACTAAATTCAGCTTCCTTAACGCCCATATTTTTCACACATTTAATCCAGATTTAAACTTAAATGCAGATCAAAGGTATTTTAATTCCAAAAGCTTAATCCAATTCCATATTAATTACTTGTTTAATCCACATCCATTTTTATAAATCCAATCCCGATTAATTCAATTGTATTAACTGCCCTCACGAGGTCAGTTTTAGTTGCTAAATCAAGATTAAAACTGATTTTTATATTGTCCACTTTTTTTTGACATTTTAAACCGAAAATTGTTCAGACCTAGTTGAAGCAAAAATTTGCGATACGTTTCATGCGTTGTTTTTCCAAATCGAGTTGGCTAACTCGGTTTGAAATTAAAACGATGTCAACGACGACTCATTGTCTCGGTATGATCTATCGCCCTTTTTGCGTATATAAGAATAAGCAGATAGATGCCCTGGGCCCACCACGAGGAGATAAGACTCTCTCGTGACTTATTATTGCACTAATACTCGCAGCCCAGATGAAATTCTGAGCAATCAATATTTTCGCTATCAGGCACAGGTCACCCCATCTTCGCTCACTCATTGACCATCCTAAAATATAATCGTTTGTAGGACGATTCGTGCGAAACCTTGTACTTGATTGCAAAATTAGGTGCAGGGAACTTACTTCACGGGAACTAATTTCACATGGGAAATAATTTTACCTCTAGTGGGATATAGTTTCACTTATTACTGGTGAAGATTTTTCCCACTAAGCATGGGAAATAATTTCATCTAATCGAAAAAATTGTAATTGTAATTCTCGGGAAACAAAATTTTTCCGCTTGCTTCGTCATATTATGTGTTATATTACTATGTTGTCAACACACATTGGCGGCCACACACACCCAATGGTGTATAGTTATAAAAATATTTTGAAAACTTGTTCCATTTCCATTAAGAATTTGTTGAAATAAAATCATATTGTTCCATATAAACAAATAAAAATATGTTCCAAAAGAAAACCAACCTGAGATGTGAAAATAACCAAGAAAATTGTTGACATACATATAGGTGCCTGCATGGAGACTGAACATACCCAAAGCGGAACAACGAAGTTGCGTGAGCGACGAATATACTATTGTCTAAGAAAACTGTTGGTAACCTGAGTTTCCCCAAAAAAAGTAAAGTTATTTCCCACATGCAGTAGGAAAAAAATTCACTTCAAGAAAGTGAAATTACTTCCCACTAGAAGTGAAGTGAATTCACATGTAACTCAAAATTATATGCATTTGATTTCTTTTTTTTTTTTTAAATTAATACAATTGATTTAGACCCTCTTGAAAACTTTCAGTTTCACATGCCATAGCCATATAATATAGGTCTCAATAGGTCTGTTGATGTTTTTGTCATGGCTTAATTGCAATCTCTATATTACATTGGGGACCAGTAGATACAAATTCAAGAACTTATGACGGTGTTCATACCAGTTTCACGTGAGGTGACTCATTTTGACGTCTCTCTTTTTCATCTCATTTCTACTTCTTGAAAAGAAAAAGATGTTGAGGTGAGGCAGACATTTTCAAAAAAATTAAAAACCCTTTCCTTTTAATAGATGAGAGTGAGATACAAATAACAGATGTCAAATTGAGTCGCCTTATGTGAAGCTCGTATGAACAACGTCCATGATACATTTTTTTATCGCAGTCACACAACTCTATGAAAACCTGTAGGGGAAAGACTACGCTATTCTTGCAATTTTGTTCGAAAGGCGACGGTTTTAATTATAAAAAGTCCAAAATCATATTCTTTAGGCATTATTTACAACACTTTTGTCAAGTGATAAAATGAAAAATTATGGTGAAACCTTAAATGAAATTTTTATTAATCACTTCAAAGTTTCACAGAAGGAGGAGGCACCCCCAGGAGTATAATTTTAGAAATATGCTGTGAATTCTCTTCCTATTACCGAAAAACTTCTGAGTTTTGGTTGTGAAAAGAAAACATCTTTAGGAAATCTCCCAGTGGTCATCTCATAAGTCAAGAAAGTTTGAATTTTTCTTGTTACAAAAATGAGAAAGGTTTCATCTGTTCCTAACTTGAATCACTCATTGCCCCTTCTTGTACACGCACCAGTTTATTTGTCCCCTCTCTAAACATTCCCCAGCCATGCTGAACTAATATTATGGCCCGGTCAATGGTTTTGGGAATTTAAATCAAGCGTCCTTGTTTCACAATAGCGAACAGTACGAGTAGTGATTTGAAAAGCAAATGTTACAACTGACCAAAAGAACTCCACACCCAGACGGGACACATAGCATAACCAAATGAAAATAAGTCAACGAACAAAAAAAAAGATGTAGCTTGCCTGGCTATATCCTTTCACGGACGGGAACAGGGAGTGAGTACCTATACCTACTGTACTTGCTATTGAAACAGTCACTTCCCAGTTGTACATTTATATAGTACAGTTGAGTGGAGTCAGAGGGCAAAAACTTTGTTTACACTATAGCGGCTGGATCATAGAGGAATGCAGTGAGTTCAGTATTTCGGGTTTTGTGTGCCAAAAAATGCAGGGAGGTTAAATCAATAACAGAGAAGTAGCTGAGGCCATTCTTCTTGGGGTTTTTGGGTTTGTTCGTTTTTTTTTGTGTTCTTTCTTCTGGTAGCGCTTTCAATTGTTTATATTGTGCTTGGAAGTTGATTTATTTCGATGCTATGCAGCTAGACTCTTATACTTTATAGGATATAGGAAGTGTATATTTATATAGATGCCCTTTGAGTGTGCTTAGTGAGGCTTGAGTCAAAATTATGCCTTATTTGAAACCATTTAACGTCCCTGGCAGACCATCAAGTGTGTAACCGACCCCTGATAAATCATCGATACCACATTATTTACGGAGGTAAATATTGAATATATTCGAATTATTGGCAACAAAACGGCTGCTATTCTCCACGTAGACGACGAGGAAGTAGAGGCCTTTTTCGGTCAAATATTTATCGATACTCAGAGACCGCTATAATAATTGTTCAACCACAAAACACGGTGGACTATTGTTGTGTTCGGTACGTGCTATGCCATCATTGGCTAGCGTTTAAATCTTTCCTTAAATGGAGTGGCAATAATAGAACAACCGCTACTCTAGCTAACTGGTAGGTACTATTGGACCATCCAAGCCAATTTGACTGAAAACTTTAGGTTCTTAATAATACCACTCTAGGGAGCTAGATCCGGGGAGGGTTGCTTTTATTTTGCAAAGTTTGCAGGAAGTTTCACAGAACTTCTGCTTCGAAATATGATTACTTTTTCTCTCTATCTCTGTCTCTCTTTGATTGTGCATGGTTGAATTTGGAAAAGGAGAAAAACAGTAATACGTAACGTACAATACGTGTATATGGAATCCTTGTGTTTTATTTAAGTGTTAAATGCATGAATAACTTGAAGTGATTTGATTTAATCTGGTGAACCACCAAAAAAACTTCAGTTTTCGAAATATACACAGGTAGGTATTATACGCAGAGTACCTAAGTATTCAGTTTAAATGCCTTTAGGTTGTGTGGTTTTATATAAGGAAGGTTATAGAGGTAGCTACACATATCATATTGCCTCACTTTTGTTTGCTAGAAATAATAAAATGAAAAGTTTAATCCATATTTTAACATCTGGAATGTTTGCTATCCCAAATATTATAGGAGTTTTGAAATATACTAAAGGGAGCCATAAGCCAAAAATGGTTTTCAATTATTACCCAAATATATAAACATGAACAGTCTATATAGGCTCATTTATATAGCTATACCTACCTATAGGCTTGATGGAATGCAAATGCTTTGAATTTTTGGGAAAGTTCATATTGAAATCCAATAATGGCCCTTTATCAACTAAGTCTACATTAAACTGATGGAGTTAAAATCTTCAAAGCTAGTGGGAAGGGTATGCAGGTGACATTTTTGGTTACATTAAGTTTGGCAGCAAATAATAATTTAAGATTTAAATTGCATTTAAAATAATGAAAAATTGATAAAGGTTTGGATGAGTGTGAGCCTGATGTAAATAGGAAAAATATTGATTTTGACTACAGAAATTTGAAGACCTACATGAAGTGCTGCATTTATTTTCTTCATATTGGCTTAAGACTAAAGTCCGTGATATCAATGGTCAAAAGGTTTAAAAAAAAATTGTTGACTTCCTTTTTAATAAATATAGAGATAGCGATGCAGGTTGGCTTTTCATTTTGGGAATACATTTCACAATTAGTAGGAAAAATAGAGTAATTTTAAGCATCAAACATCCTGATGCGTGGCTGAAAAAATAATATCCGGACAAAACTAAGTGCCTGAAATTGGGTTCAACGTTCATCTGATAGTCATTCTCGGAACCCGGAGGGATGAGTATATAAATATGAAATTCTGTCAGTGGTGGACTACTACTTCTAGCAATTTCGTGAGTGATTAGGGCTGTATCGCCAAAATTGAAAAATTTCAGTATCATCTCGGTATCGGTCTTGGTCTCATGGAATTCAGTCTCGCTTGGCCCCGTTTATCAAAGTATCGTCTCGGTATCGGTATATATCTAGTCTGGTTTTAGTCAGGTCTCAGCCACAAACCAAAATAAAATGCACGTCTTGTTTACATGTTCTTGATCTTGTAGTTGAACTCGCTTGGTATTTTAAATATTTTATATTTTTTTATATTTTTTTATGGAAGCTTTTATTTGTTGACTTAACAATTTGTAAAGGCTTGTTTCATAATGTCAAAGTACAGTTCCGGTTAGGTATTTGATTTTAAAAAAATTTGACGCGGATTTACAGGTTCACAGAAAAACAATGCACACAAGTGTTTTATGGATTTCACTAAAGTCACTTCCTCACTAAAGAGATGTGTGAAAATTTCATCCAAATCGTTGGTTTCCAGGAAAACAAGCATACAAAAATGGCAATATATTGGCCATAACGCAGTAAATATTGTCCTCCAAGTGGCCAGTAGTTTCGGGCTTATCGGCGTAGACTTGCGGACAGAAAATTGTCAAGTGGTTTTAAATCGCAAGATCTTGGAGGCCAATTCACGAATGTTTAAGCGGTTACCAAACGTTTTCTTCAATAAATCAATTGTGGCATGAGCTGTGTGACATGTTGCGCCGTCTTTTTGAAACCATAGCCCCTGCGTACCATGGTTGTTCAGTTTATGACCAAAAAATTCAGTGATCATGGCTCTATAGCGATCACCATTGATTGTAACGTTCTAGTCAGCATAGTTATTAAAGAAGTACGGACAAATTATATCACAAACCCATAAACCACACCAAACAATCAGTTTTTGTGTATGTAAAGGTGTCCTAACATACGCTTGAGTATTGTCATCACTCTAAATACTGTAGTTTTCCTTATTGACGTATCCACTCAACCAAAAGTGAGCTCCGTATCGCTAAACAAAATTCGCGCGATACGTATTTTGAACAAAACAAGCGTTGGTCAGTTGTCAATCTATTCATGTTGAAATGCTTAACCAAACTAAAAATAAAACACTTGACAGCTGATAAAGTTAAAATAATGTTGCCAACTTAAAGTTCTATACCTCCTAAAAAAACACCTTTTATGTCATGTATTCATGTATTCGTACAAGGCATTTCTTCACAGCAGTATACATAGATTTGATTTTATTTTCTGTAATATGAACACAGATTAAGAAACATATTTTTTAATATACATTTTTTTTTAACTTACAACTTGGTATGGGAATGTAACAAATAAAAAGTTCCTGGTTGCTTTGAACAACTAAACAAATGTAAAACGCTTGAAAGATCTAAATTAAAATAATTAATTTTTAAAAATTCTATAATAAAATGAAAAATAATTATCCAATTTTACCTAAGGCTAATCTAACAAGATCAACGAATACACAGCGTTTGACTTTAACTTAGCTTTGTAAACTAGCAACTTCAAAGGGCGTAGATGATAGTTTAACTTTTATATAATAAAATAATACTTTGTTTCACTTTCAGAGATAGAAAGAGACAGAATTATTTATATAATTTTAACATGTAGTTTTAATAACTTTCGAAGATAAAATAGGAGTTAGCAATGTTTCATTCCCTATAGTATTAAATATTAATATAAAATTCAAAATAATAATCATAATAATAAAAAATTTTTTTTGTATGACTCGATGACAGTGTGTAATCTTTTGCAGTCGAGTGTGTCGGTTTTCCAGCTTTTGAAATAAAGACCACTTTAACCTTTCTGCAGCTAATAGGGACGTATCTAAGTTTAATACAACTTTTGAAAACTACCCTAAGCCATGGGGTGGTTATCTGTAGACCCTGTTGAAGAAAAGCCGTAATAATCTCGTCTGATGGTCCAGCTGATTTATAGGGTGTGAACGAGATGAGTCTTTCTTGTATCTCAACTGAAAATATCAGAAAATAATGTTTCATACAATTCTGACTCTTATATGTTTAAAGTAGGTGTTTGTTAAAGTTTGAACACTGTCAATTTTGTGTTAAATATTTGTATTAGACAAAAATCCTTCCAGACCCAAAATCTCTTAGTCCAAAACAAGATTATTGTAAGAATCACAAGCACATTATCCAAATTCATTAAGACATTACCTACCTATTAACATCTTATTCAAAGTAACTTTGTATATGTTTAAAGGTAGTTAGGGTAACTACTAGGTACTCTGGATAGATGACAATGGGATCTTGATTTAGAAAAACATAAAAGAAATATATATCTTGTCAAGATAAGTATTAACATTTAAACCTTATTCAAAACTCTGTTATAAATTCAAAACAGAGATAACTGCATTTATATCAAGTCAAACCATTTATGCCTATGCAGTTAAATAAGGACCCAACGTAGTACCTATATCTACTCCATCCATCTAAATAATCTACCAAACCAAATAAAGAATAATACCTCTTATCCTCAAACCTTGAATCCATCATCATAACGGTAGTTTATTATAAACGATCAAATCAGCATACAAATGGAATAAATTCTCACCCTCAAATCAATTCAACCCCACCGCATCTACTATTTCATATTCATCAAAATCAAAAACAACAAAAATATATGTGTCATTGGGTTTGCGAAATATTATGGCGTTTATGTGAAACAGAGGAAAGGTGAATTCCAAAACAGTACCTCATATCGCCTGCATTATTTCTGTGTAATAAAATGTCGAACACAAGCAAAATGACAAGAATTGACAAGTTTTTCATACATCCATAGATACAAAGATACAATTCGAATTCAATTGTGCATGCCAATCACACTTCAAAACACATACATATACAACCAAAAAGTACCAAGAACCCTGAGTACGGAAAAGACTCTTCATAATATTCTGATGTGTGTGTCTTTGCACCAAGGATGTTGCCATTTATCTTCCTGTGGATCTATTGATTTTGCACCACTCAATAAATAATAATAATAAATCTCAATAATAATAATAATAATAGGATTCGCCACCTAAATCGCCAGCAACTCAAGTAGACGAAAAATATCCCCCAAAGGATGCGACACTAATCTCAATGAATACTATATACACACAGAAGATAGACACATAGATATCCTTTGAAATGGATGCCAGGAATAAATGCTTGTCAGTGTCTCATTGCTCTCATTAGATAATAATCTTTGGCAAGGACTATGTTCTCCGGCATCCCTGACAATGATGATGCTGCTGCTGATGCTTTTCCCTCAACTAAACTCGTCCCACGATATGCAATTCTAGTGATGGTGCTGGTTTCATCACTCGTCCTTCATCAATGAATTAATTATAAATATATTTTCTCTTTCCTTGCTTTGGTGTGATGAGATATATGAGAATGAGAATCCTTGTGCAGGTGCAGGTTGATCTTGGTCATTCGAAATCTGAATCAAGTGTAGATATGAGACAAGTTTTTGTTGTTGTTTGGCTTCAATGGAAGACCGAGCCGTTTCATTTGTCTTTTGACACCAAAAATTGCATTGGGAATGAGCTGACAGCCGAAGATAGAATAATTCTTCTGAGCCCAGTTTTTGGTATTTTTCCCCAGGCTCGATTCGTACAAATATTTGCAATCTCCCAATGTTGTCCTCAGTTCAATTTGTATGCATTGTCTAAAGTCTATTCTATGTATAGACGATGAGCCACAATGACTATGAATTATGCCAGAAATACACTATAAACCTACAGTCGGTATCGACAAAAAGGTAGCAGTCACTTTTATTCCTTTTTTTTTTAAGTAACTATTTTTCTTTGGGTGTTACTGACTTGCTTACTTAAGGTGGTGCTACAGTCCAGTCCCAAGGGCCTCAACCAACAAGCTTCTTCTAGGCGGTTTGGTTTCTAACTAGCTGTCTCTAGTTTCGTACGCCAAGTTGGTTAAAGTCCTTTTCCTCTGGCATATGCCACCTATTGCCCAGTCTTCCTCTACAGCACCATCCCACGGAGTTGGATTCAAAGTCTTTCGGGGCCAGAACGTTCTTGTACATTCACTCTAGATGACCCAACCACCTCAGTTGTTGGCTTTTCATTTACTGGCTAGATCGGTGAGACTGTATAGCCTATATAGTTCATAGTTTATGCAGACGGGATCAAAAATCTCCTGGAGAATTTTCCTCTTAAGACAGCCAAAAGCGTTCTCATCTACCGTTAATAGTCTCCATGAGTCTGCACCATACATCAGGACCGGGATGATAAGCGTCTTAAACTGGGACACTTTTGTTGCTCGAGTTGCTTCTCAATTGCCTAAAGAAACAGCGATTTGCAAGAGCAATTCTTCGTTTGATCTCAGTACTGGTATCGTTCGGTGAGTTTATAACGGAGCCTTAGGTAGACGAAGTCTCTGAACACCTCAAAATTAAAGCTGTCTATAGTGACGTTCTGACCGAGACGTCAACCATAACTGTGTCCTTTCTTGTTGACAGCATATATTTGATCTTGCCTTCATTCACCGGTAAACCCATCTTCTTGGCTTCCTCCTCAATACTCACGAACACACCACTGACATCACGCTTTGTTCATACAATTATATCAATATCGTCGGTATAAGCTAGATGTTAGGCGGACTTTTGAAAAATTGTACCTCTAGTATTGGTGTGAGAGTTTTGTACAATTCTTTCAAAACCATGTTGAAGAAATTGGATGACAGTGTGTCGCGTCGCCTTGTCTGAAAACTTTTTTTACATCACAAGTTTCGGTGAGGTCTTTGTTGACCTGATAGAGCAGCGTGCATTCTCCATCGTCATCCTGTAAAAATGAACGAATTAGGGAGGGATGTCAAAACTATATAGCTTGTCTCTATTGATGCTTTCATATGCGGCCGATGAAAAGGTGGTGGGTATCGCTTTGAAACTACTGGCTTTTTCCCAAGATCTGTAATGCGAGCATTTGGTTGATGATGGACTTCCCTGGCCCGAATACACACTGATACGGACCTATCAGATTGTTTACGCTTCATGCAGAGAAGATCTTGTACGTGATGTTAAGAAGACTGATCCCTCTGAAGTCGGTGCAGTCCAGAATATCACCTTTTCTTGGGGATCGAGGAAACAATTCTGAGGTTTCATTCATTGGGCATGCTTTCCTCCGACCGATATTTGTAAATAATCAATTCACCACCAGCCACTATCAATAGACTGGCCATTAGGCCATAAGCTCCAACAGCTTTATTGGACTAAAGCATTGATATAGCTATCTTCTCTTCGTCGAGATCGGGTGGACGGAATTATGTGCCTACGTCTTTTTGGTCTCCATGCAGCGGAATTCGGTTCATCATCGCCGATACACAATTTACGAAAATGATTTTCCATATCCTCAGCACCAACTTCGATTTAACCACGATGCTCGCCTGGTCACCCTCGCAGGCTTCGGTTCAGCCACTGTAACCCTGGAAGGTTTGATTTTATTTTTTGGTAAAACTTCCCTTCCAATCATTGTAGAGCTCGCAAGCAGATCTGGTCCTTCTATGCAGCACCGCTTTGAATGCCTGCATTTTACGTAGAACCAGGAGTTTCGCTGTGGTGCTCGTGCGAGGTCCCAGCATGTCAGGCACGGTATTTCTGATGACTTCCTGGCAAATCTTCCACTGGTTCTCGATGCTTGAATTTGGCAATTAAGGACTTTTTAAAAGGGCGTGAGAGACTCGTTTGGAAAAGAACCTGGCGATTTCTTGCAACTGTAGCCATTCGACATTGAACCTCCTCATAGTATTCACCTCTTTTGGCCTTGGTCTGGATATCCGAAGCATTACCTTGGCTATAACGAGGTATTGGTCCAAGTCAACGTTGGCTCCTTGGAACGTTCGGACATCCTTGATACTGGAGAAGTGCCTTGCGTCGATCGCTATGTGGTCAATCAGGTTGGTGGTTGATTTACCAAGAATTCTCCATGTCTCCTTGTGTATATCGAGATCATGGAACTCCGTGCTAGCTATCACAACGTTTCGCCCTGCAGCAAAGTCGATCAACTTCTTTTCTTCCTAGCTTGACATTAAAATCACCCAAGACAATCTTAATATCATAGCTAGGGGACATTGCTCGTATGCCTTATCCAGGAGCCCGCAGAACTCATCCTTGGTGTGGTCATCTTTCCCGCGCGCAAATGAGGTTGATGTTGGCGAATTTCGTCTTGATGCTTATTGTCGTGAGGTGCTCGTTCACATAGTTGAAACGCCAGATATATTGCCCAAGTCTGCTTCCAACGATGAATCCACACCCAAAAAGATGCTGCTCTTGCTGTTGGTAACAGTAAACCTAGTAGACGTCACAGCCTTTCATTTTTCTTCTACCCGGCTTATCTCTCCGCATTTCTTGGATGGCGGTGATGTCTGCTTTGTACGAGTAGCTGCACGAAGTCTTGAAAGAGACAGAACGAAGTACATTGTCCTTATTTCGTTTGCGCAAGGTTCGTCAACCGTTCGTAAATCCGTCCGTATTTGAGGATTGTCGGGAAGTCACCCCGATGGCATGACCCCCAAACCTGGCTGTCAAATAGTCAAAATTCTTTCTGTGACTATTTTTGGCTTATTTGAATTTTTTGTTATTAATTTAATCTTTAAATCATAACTTTTGACATATGTACATAAGCAAAAATGGAATTTCGATCTGATTTCAAACACCCACAACGCATAATTTATCCGTCAAAAAGTGAGAAAGTGAATCCAATATTTTCTTTCCTTTGTAATTTTACATACGTTTTTCTAAGGAATCCTGTTTACGAGACTGACATTGCTGTGGTCTCTGAGATCTCATTTTGAATATTTTGAAAATCAACTAAGCCATTAGAGCCATTAGTTGAATTAAGATTTTTTTTTCATCTAGTAAAAGTTTCAAAAACGAGGTTGCAATATTTTAACATTTTTGCACATTCATCTTTCTGGCCACAATATCCGCTAAAAGTGACCTTTTCTTTTGTCTGTGACTGTATAATCCTGTATAATCACTTTTAGATTAATGCGTTCGGAATTGAATATGTACCATAACAATGCTCTAGACAGAAGTACATACTTTCAAATCGAAAGGAGAAGTGAATCGTTTTCGTTTGCAGGAAACTATTTCTCTATAAATATAAAGATATTTCTCTTTATTTTCATTTTAAATTGACCCCTTTTTGGGGAATTCAATCGAAACAACTACTGACGACAATAGATTCTTATGTGATGTGTGATGATAGATAAATTTTGGTGCCTTGGCACGTGCATCAAAATTATTGCAGTAGTGAATTTAAAATAAAATTGTCCGTACCTCCTCTTTTTAGTCAGGAATTTATGCAAATACTTTATTTTGCTGAAATTAAGAATTTGACTTGGTGACATTTTTTAACTAGAATGTTATATGTATTTGTGCGTATGTCCATGTATGTTTATATTTATCATTCGCAACAAAACACGATGAAGTTGAGTTAATTATTTTGCTTTCAAGAATAATAATTGTTTGGAAGAATTCTGTATTGGCTTCATTTGCAAATTGCAGGAAGAAAAAAATTCAAAGTCGATTTTTTTTTTAATTTTGAAAAGTTTGTATTAATATAATTAACATGGGAAGCTGCACGATCTGTTCAACAGCCTGGAAGAATAGTCATAACATGTGTAAGGAATGTGTAATTATACATTATTTTTTTAAATGCAATTTTCTTACATACATAGTTCAATAAAAAGCATAAGAATTTAATAAATAGAATAGACCTTACAAAAGGAGTCAAATTTTTTCAAGGGTTTTTATTATTGAATATGTTTGTATGGCCCATGGCCCATTAGCATGTTTAAAACCGAAAATGCTACAAAATTCACCCATGCGTTTCTGAGAGAATGTTCACACATTAGACACTTTTCGATATTTTTGGTTAGCTCGGAAACTAAGCCGAATTTGAAAATTTACCTTTTGAAACTTTCTGTTCAAAATAAAACATTCCATCGAAATGGATGGTTTAAAAATAACTACAAAAAATGTATGCAGAAAAGTTATGAAAAACCAATATCCAAATCGAAAAAGCAAAGATTTTATTTTATTTTCTAAACTGCGCATAACTTTTTTCGGGCAAAGATACGTTTAAGTCATGCTTAAACAAACTTAACAAGAGTCTTGAGGCCTTAATATGACAAGCTAAATAAAACCATTTTAATTAAAAATTGTCAGAGATTTAACATTAATTTAAAAAAATTTTTGAACAAAGTTTAAAATGTAAAATTGTCAAATTCAGCTTAGTTTCCGAGTTATACCAATAATATTGAAAAGTGACCAGTGTGACCATTCTCTCAGAAACGTAACAGTTTTAAGCATGTTTATGGCCAAAACAAACATATTTAATATAAAAAACTCAAAATTCAAGTTAAAAGTTCAAGTGTGCTCAACTCCATTTTGCCTTTCGCCCAGGTACGATAGTAAGAAGGCTTATAAGTTGTACCCTTCTAGTCGGTAAATATCAATACAATTTTCGCGTCTTAGAAGGGTACGATAGTCATCTAACTGATGAGCCCAATTTTCGAACCTGGGCGAAACGCAAAATGGAGTTGAGCTTTTTTTTCAGTCGAAAAAGAGGCTTTTTTTTTAATATTGTGCAAATGCATAAACGAGTCAAAAGTTATGTGTCATTTTTAAAGAGTTTTCAAACTGCTATAAAAATTCAAAATTTAACTGTTATTTTTGGTTTCATCCTTGTCAATCCTTTGAAAACCTCTTAAAAAGTATTCCAATTTACTACAAACATCGGTTGTTTTCTGAAAGGAATTTGTCAGGTTAATAATTTATGTCTCAACTGGCTTTCAAAATGTCTAATTTTAAAGTGGACATTATGAAACTGTCTAAGGGGTTTGAAGAAATGTTAAGAAATTTTAACGACGTGGTCCCACGATTTAGCTCGTTAACACTCCTAAATGACCCAGTAGACATCGGTACCTCTACTGATGACCTTATTCAGGACCCTCTTCCTCTCCAAATCCTGCCCATGAATGATGATTTGCTTAAACAATCATTAAGCTCAACTGTGCTTGATAACGTTATAGTTACAAAAAAAGGTAACAAAAGGGGGCGAGATAACACATTAGTTGTAAAAAGCTCTGGCCCACCCCCTAAACGAACTAATCTTAGCCCCCCCTATTGCTTTAGAACTAGCTTCTTCGGTTCAGGTAAGGAATGAAAGTTCAGAAATGGTCCCATGCACTGTCCCTGGTATAGAATGTGCGTCCGTCTCTAACATAATTGCTGATCCTAGACCTATTAAAGCTGTTTCCAAACCAAAGTCTATCTTTATCTCTCGCCTTGAACCAGAAATTGCTGCCGACGATATCGTTTCATCATCATCATCGGCTCGACAACCGGGGTCCGGTCCTGGCCTCTTTCAACAAGTCTCTCCACCTATCCCGGTCTCGAGCCGACGCCATCCAGTTGCGCACCCCAAGGCTTCGGGCGTCCTGGTCTACGCCATCTCTCCAGCGCAAGCATGGTCTACCACGCTGCCGTCTACCATAGAATGTACCACAAAAGACTTTCCGAGCAGGTTCCTCTTCGCTCATTCGAGCTAGGTGCCCTGCCCACCGGAGTCTACCGAGCTTAATTTTTGTCACTATGTCTGCTTCAAGGTAGATTGCGTACAACTCATGGTTGTACCGTCTCCGGAATCGTCCTTCCTCACATATGGGGCCAACAATTCTCCGTAAGACTTTTCTCTCGAACGCGGCTAAGAGGTCACAGTGCCTTTTGCTAAGCACCCAAGTCTCGGATCCATACATGAGTACTGGCAGGACCATGGTCCTGTACAGCAGCAGTTTTGAAGTTATGGTTAGATTCCTAGATTTGAAAAGCTTTGACAGACTGTAGTAGGCTCTGTTGGATTTGAGAAGCCGCCCGCGTATTTCTTCTTCTATATTGTTATCGGCTGCTACTGTTGACCCAAGGTATTTAAAGGATTGCACCACTTCAAATTCGTGCTCCGCTACCTTGATTGTTTGACCAACTGTTCTTCTCGCATTCGACGCCACCATGTACTTTGTTTTACCTTCACTAATGTGCAGCCCCAGATTTTGTGCCGCCTGCTCGATCTGGATGAAGGAATCGTGTACAGCTTGTTCGGTTCTTCCGATGATGTCGATGTCGTCTGCGTAAGCCAGTATCTGGCTGGACCTGTTGACGATGGTCCCTCTTGTTGCCGTGCCAGAGTCACGGATTGCTTTCTCCAACGCCAGGTTGAAGAGGAGGCAGGCCAAACCATCCCCTTGTCGGAGTCCATTAAAGATGTTGATTGGTCTGGATAGCAATCCGGCTATTTTTACTTGGCTTGTTACGTTGGTCATGGTCAACCTACATAGTCGTGTCAATTTATTTGGGATGCCGAATTCTCTCATGGCTTTGTAAAGTTCTACCCTGGCTATGCTATCATAGGCGGCCTTAAAGTCTATAAACAGATGGTATGTTGGAATGTTGAATTCAAGACATTTTTCCATCGCCTGCCTAAGGGTAAAGATCTGATCAGTTGTTGATTTGCCTGGAATGAAACCACACTGATATTGGCCTATGATTGTTTTAGCGTATGGGGTTATCCGGTCTTGTAGGATAGAGGAGAGTATCTTATAGGCGGTACTCAACAACGTGATACCTCTATAATTGCTGCACGTTGTGACATCTCCCTTCTTATGTATGGGGCATATGATACCTTTTCGCCAGTCTTCTGGCATTTCTTCATGCTCCCATACGTGCACTATGATATCATGAATTGCTTGACGTAAGGCTGGCCCGCCGTGGTGGAATAATTCGGCTGGTATGCCATCGGCTCCCGGGGCTTTGTTTTGTTTGAGCCGTTTTATAGCCTTCTCAACCTCTTCTATGCTTGGTGGCGGTAGCACAGGGTGTTCATCTTGAAGTAGTGGAGCCTCCACTTCTGCTGTGAGCTGACCATTTAGCAATTCATTAAAGTACACTTCCCATCGCTCCAGTATGCTTTGTGGATCGGTGATCAGATTTCCCTCTCCGTCCTTGCAGTATGTGCAGCGTGGTGTGTACTGCGTCATGTTTCGGACGGATTGGTAGAACTTCCGCGCCTGGTGCGGACCTCGCTCTCGGCTGTTCTCTATTTCACAGATTAGGTTCTTCTCCCAGGCTGATTTTTTCTGTCTGTGAAGCCGTTTTTCTGTTCTTCTGAGCTCTTTATATTCCTCTTCGCGTGCCCGCGTTCTATGAGATTGTTGCATTGCTCGGTACGCAACATTCTTACGTTCAGTCGCTAGCTTGCATTCATCATCAAACCAGTCGTTCCGATTTCTACGACTGCTGCCTAAGATGGAGTTGGCAGTACTAATGACAGTATTCTTAAGGCGTGTCCACTTCTCATCTACGCCCAGCATACTGGCTCCAGGACTTACTCTCCCTAAATCGAGTGATTCTAGGGCGAGTCCTAACGCATTACCAAAGATGTTACTGGTGTTTTCATTGCGTAGGGCAGCCGTGTTGATTCGAACCTGATCGGCGGATGCAATGCGTCTCCGTAAGGCAATCCGCCCTCGGAAAACCATACCAACAAGATAGTGATCCGAGTCGATATTGGCACCTCGGAACGATATCGTTTCCCACCTATTAAATAAAAATTGTATCCCTACGAGTGCATCGGTTAAGTGTACAAAAATTAGTAGAGTAAATAGCTTTATTTCATCTTTTAAAATAGTAACAAATTCTTTATACTTTGATTCTATCTGTGATTCTGGTAATTGGCCTCCTGAAGCTCTTGTTAAAGAATTTTTAACAAGGAAAAACAGGTTTTCTCGTAACTTCTCCAAAATTCCATCCCCAAAAAACTAAATAGGATTTCCCTCTTCTATCAAAATGTAAGAGGGCTTCGCACTAAAACTGCTGATCTCTACATCAATTCACAAGGATTTTCACATGACATCTTTCTTTTGACAGAAACCTGGCTTAATTCAAGCTTTTTGGACACAGAACTTTTTAATGAAGAGTTTTTAGTTTATAGAAAAGATCGTCATGTTGACAGACCAAAAGAAGTGGGAGGTGGTGTTTTGATCGCAGTTCGTAATAAATGTATATCTTCTCTTATTATATTTCCTTTTAATCTATCAGTTGAATTAATTTGCATAAAGTTAGCCGTAGAGTCAAATTGTATTTATATATTAAATGCTTACATCCCTCCAAAAAGCTCGGACTCAGTTTATGTAGAACTCTCTAAGGCCCTCGATTTTATTATTGAATTGTCTTGCTCCAACAGCAGCATATTACTTCTCGGAGACTTTAATTTACCATCTATAGAGTGGGTTCCTTCTGAGGATGAATCTTATCATGAAGCATCCTTAACTTCTTCACAAACTGAGCTCCAGTTTTTGGATAGAATTACTACAACTGACTTACAGCAAGTAAGCTGTATTAAAAATTCAAAAAATCGAATTCTCGATTTAGTTTTTTCTTCCGACGCTATTAGTACTCTTGTTCTAGAATCTAGTTCTGGAATCACTAATATAGATAGTCACCATCCTCCTCTGGATGTAGTTCTTGACTTGGGCAGTCATATAATTGAAAATAGCAACGCTTGTGATCGCTCATATACTTTTGACTTTAGAAAGGCAAACTTTCAGTTGCTTTCAGAAGAATTAGCTAGATCTGGTATTGACAGTATAGCGAATTCTAGTAATATTGACGATGCAGTTACTAGTTTTAATACCATACTTTATAACTGCATAAATAACACTATCCCATTAAAATTATTTAAAAACACGAGCTTTTGCCACTCATGGTATACAAAAGAGTTGAGGATACTACGAAATAAAAGAAATAGAGCTTGGAAAACATATTTAAAAACTCTTTCTTTAGTTGACCACAACTCTTACATTGTCCTTTTCGAAGAATTTAAATCTCTTTCAAAGTCGCTATACACTAATCATGTATACGAAATGGGAAGATCTCTTAAAGAAAACCCTAAAGCATTTTGGGAGTTTGTCAATTCGAAGAAAAATTCGGATGGTTACCCCGCAAATTTCAAATATGAGAATTGTGTATTGAAAGAAACTATTGATATATGCAACGCCTTCGCAAACAATTTTCGTAACTCTTTTGTGGATACAGCCCTTGATATTGATGAAGACTATTTCAGAAATTTACATTCTTATGCGCAAACGAGTTGTAACAATTTCGCTGTGCAGCAGAGTACTGTTTTAGACCTTCTCTCATCGTTAAAGGATGATTTCTCATCTGGACCAGATGGAATTCCCCCAATATTATTGAAACAGTGTAGACATATACTGGCTGAGCCTCTTCAATTTTTATTTGAGTTTTCTATTAAATCAGGGAAATTTCCCTGTTCATGGAAAACTTCATTTCTAACTCCAGTTTTTAAAAAAGGTTATAAAGCTGATATTTCGAATTATAGACCTATATCCAAACTGTCATGTATTCCAAAGCTCTTCGAACAAGTTGTGTGTGAGACTTTAGCATTCCATACCAAGAATATAATATGTGAACAACAGCATGGGTTTGTGAGAAGAAAATCAACAGTAACAAACCTCCTTACATTCTTGCATAAATGTTCTAACGCATTAGAAAATGGAAGTGAAATGGATTGTATATATACTGATTTTTCTAAAGCGTTCGACCAACTTAGTCACAACATTATTATCTTCAAACTAAAATATTTAGGGTTTCCAACATTTTTTATCACCTGGGTAAAATCATACCTTGAAAATAGATCGTACCAGGTGAAATTTAGAAACTGCCTTTCAAACTCATTCAAGGCTCACTTCGGTGTGCCCCAGGGAAGTCATCTAGGCCCATTTCTATTTATTCTTGCTATTAATGATGTTGTCTCAAGTATACGTTCAAGTGATATTCTTATATTCGCTGATGACATGAAAATTTTTAAGACAATAAAAGCTAACCATGACCATATTCTTTTGCAAGCCGATATTGATAGTTTCGCTACTTGGTGTGATAAAAACGGTCTTTCTCTTAACCCTGCCAAATGTCAAACAATTACTTTCACTAAAAAGCGACTTGCAAATGCTTTTAATTATTCTATTTCACAACACAAACTCTGTCGAGTCTTTAGTTTCAAGGACTTGGGTGTTAACTTCAGCTCAAATTTAGAATTCACTGAACACATTAACTTCATTGTTAATAAAGCAAGCTCTATGCTTGGGTTCATAAAACGTTGGGCAAAGGAATTTGACGATCCGTACGTTACGCTTTCCTTATACAATTGTTATGTACGACCTCATCTAGAGTACGTGTCTCAAGTATGGTCTCCCTTTTATGAAATTCATAAAAATCGTATTGAATCGATACAACATAAATTCATTCGCTTTGCTCTGAAAGGTCTTCCTTGGGCAGATCCATTCAACCTTCCACCATATGAACATAGGATCCAGTTACTGCAAGTCCAAACCTTATATCAAAGGCGGGTGAATAATGATCTAATTTTTCTTCACCAACTTCTAAATGGTCAAATCGTTGCTCCTGATTTGTTGGCCTGTATTGGCATAAACTTCCGTGGAGGATCTCACCATCTGAGAAGATTTGAACTTTTACATGTAAATTTCCATAGAACTAACTACGGTTTACATGAGCCTCTTAACCGTATGTGTAGGATATTTAATTTAAATGGCTCCACGGTTGATTTTAACGTTAGTAAGATGGGATTGAAAAAATTGTTTCGAACCAGTGCTCCACTTTCGTGATTGTTTTTTTTTTTTACTTTTAGATCATATTTAATTCAAATGTGATATATATTGCTTAATTATGTTTATTGTTTGTTTGTTTAACTATTTAAATGTATTAATTTTATTTGTATGCATGTGTTAGCTCGAATTATTTTACTAACCACTAACACATGCACTTATGATGAGCCTCTGATTGTAGGTTTGCAGCTTGCTCTAAGCTCACTACAACAAAGAATCTGAAGTGTAAAAAAAAAGTTGAAAGTAAAATAGATTTTTATTTAACAAAAAAAAATTTTAAATCAAGAAATAATAACTGAGTCATATTTCTTAGGTCCAAACATCTGGAAAACGTCCATTACTATCGAACCAGTGCGTTTGGAAATGGAATCCACACGCACTAGATCCAAACATCTGGAAACATCAAATACCAAAGCCTGGCAGATTTTTTTCTCAGCTCTTGATGGGGTGGGGTTAAAAGTTCAAATCGTTTCAACGATGAATTAATACAATTCTATTTAAATTAAATCAAAATCGCTTCCATGCTAAATCATATGTGTTCGAGTTTGATTAAAATATGAATATGTTCAACATTTTTTCAGTGCAGACTCTTACAAAAGAAAAGTTCTTAGATTGGAGTATGGAAGGTTACTGTGTCTCACGCTGCGAAAAGAATTGAAAACCGGATAATAAACAACGTTATGTCAAGCCCATTCCTCATTTCTTGCAGATCTGAACCTATATTATTGAAAAAAACTAAAAATTTTCAATTTGCAAGTTTTCAGTAGTTGTAGATCCCTAAATTAAATTCAATTAAATCTCAGTTCCCAGTATGACTATGTATATTTATAACCGGCTTAAAGTAGAAGTTTTGTATTCATTCCAGCAGAAGTTATTCATCCCAGTAGAAACTCTTCAATGTTATCTAAGACAATGAAGCTCAGGCAGTATATGTCTACAATATTTCAATAATATTCCAAAATGTCTAAGGATCTTCTCTAAGAGATGCTGCCATTTCGTTTACTTCATTAGTTTGAAAGAGATTCAAATTTTTCGAAAAGGGTAATTTGAAAATTGTGGTCAATTGAAGAAGGAATTCTTAAATATGGTAGTATTAGTTTAGCAGCCTCTGAATCGCTCGGCTTATGGTTCACTTCCAGATGTCGGCAAGTGTTTTTCAATTGATGGGAGCATAACCAAACCAAGCACCACTAAAGGAGCCTGATTATCAAGGTGGAACTCGTGAAATAGCTATAATTCCAGCCTATATCCTAAGTGGTAACGTCTACAGGTTGTTGTTGTTTTTTCAAAAAATTTTCATTATAAAACGTTTTTAAATATGTTTTTCATGCTCAATTTCTTCTATTTCGTTTTGTTTACCTGATCAAGCTATTTCTTCTGAAAGTAACTGAAAATTTGCCTTTCTTAAGTCAAAAGAGGAATCATAAATGCTGCTATTTTCAATAACGTGACTGCTTAAATCAAGAACAATATCCAAAGGAAAAAGATAACAATCTTTTTCAGTGATTCCAGAATTCAATTCTAAAACAAGAACACGTTAGAAGAAAAACTTAATCCATAATTCGATTTTTTAATTTATTTTTTTTATTGATGCTGTAAGTCAGTTGAAATAATTCTATCTAAGAACTGAAGCTCAGTTTAGGAAGAAGTTAAGAACGCTTTTTGAATTGATTAAATACATACTGACTGGCAGAGCTATCCACTCAAAACTGGGCGCCTTTTCTGCTAGAAAGTCTATCAGTAGAGGTACGCCACAAGGCGGTGTCCTATCTCCCCTTTTCTGAAACTTGGTGGTAAATAAGCCACAAATATGCGGACGATGTTGCTATTGCCGTATTAAGAAAGCATCTTACTATCTCAAAATGACTCTTACAATACGCTTTAAATAGTCTTAACAATTGGGCTGACCAATGTTGTCTGGGTGTCAACCTTCATAAAAGAGAACTAGTTCTTTTTTCTAGGAAATATAAAATCCCTCATGAAAATCTTCCTTCTATAAAAGGTATTCCATTAACTTTCACTGATCAAGCTAAATATTTGGGTCTTATCTTAAATAAAAAATTAAGCTGGGAACCAAATATACAATAAAGAGTTAAAAGGCTACAGTGGCACTCTTCCATGCAAAAGAGCATGAGTATTACTCATTGGCTATAAACTGGGACTAGAACGATTCTCACTTAAGGTGTTGCAGTTGCTGCTCTAGATAAAGCGTAACAATGGCCGTTTTATCATCCTGAATTCATTCGGATCACTCCCAAGTCACATTGATTACATTGATTACCATCCCAAGACTACAATTCGGCCATAAATTTCAAGTCACCATTCCTTCTAAAAGAACTCTCTGGTAGGATATAGAAGACTATGGAAGATATATCAACCATAGATATCCGCAATTTCTTGGATAATCAAACTGCTATCCAGTCTCCAGAATATGTTTCTACTAACTCTATTATAACAGCGCTTAGTTGCCGATCAAGGAAAAGGGTTTCCTGGATTCAGGATTGCAAACATTATTTTTTCTAAAGATGGATAGTAATTCGGGAGAATTGAAATAAATTTTAAAAATCTTTGTAAGATAATGAAAAATGCTAAAAGTTTTCGCTTTTAACTCCAGGAATAGCAATCAAAATAAATTGACTGCTGTGACAGCTGCTGAAAATGGGCTTTTTGTTTCTACATTCTGATAGTTTTAAACATCAGTCTTCATGGGAAAGTCTTTTCAATTGGTGAGCCTCTTTGTGAATCACATTTTATATTCAATGATATTGGTAAGTTTTTATAAATACATTCCTAAATAAAAATTAAGTTCCCTTCCCTATTCACTCTGGAACTCTTATGCACAAAGCACAGCAGAGAGATTTGTTATTTTAACGCTGACAAAATCAATTAAAATATCACACTCTGGTTCGTAATGAATTTCATAAATTTAAAATAAATTAAAATTCTATTTATGAGATTAGGAATTACTAAAATAGTTGCATTTTCATTTGATTTTGATTAAATATTTGAATTTATCTTTGGTAAATATACTCGTACACACAATAAAATACCTAATAATATTTCGATAATCCTGAAAACACAGTCTGCTCACGAATTGAATTCAATTTTAATTATCATCATTTTTGCCAAATAGAAGCCAAACACAATAACTATATCCCCATCACACGTGCAGTGCATCAGACTCCTATAATCTCCTGGCACAAACACACACACACACATACGTCAAATCCTTTTCCTTTTGTTTTAGCAAAATATAAATGATTTTAAAATCCAATCATCGATTGGTTTAAAGATAAAACTTTCAACATTGATCAAGAACAATGCAGAGAGAGCTCCCTAACCAACATCAATTATTTCCCTCTATCCGATTAGACCTAAAAGCATTCCAGCTGAATACAGAGCCTACGGGCTTGAAATTGAAATGTTTCAATCAATTATGAAAGTCATATACAATTTCGCACACTCCTGGGACAACTCTGCATAATTAATTTCATTCACCTCTGTCTGATTGTTTGTATCGTGTTTTGGATCCCGATTCCCGATTTGACTATAAAGGTATATTATTCTATATTGAATGGAATTTTAGTTTTACCATGGGGGCAAAAATTTTGTTCAGTCATTAATTTGAAAAATATTCTGTTTATTCAAATGCTGGTTAGGTTAGCTAGTTGACTATGGATATCCAGCAGAAAATTCTGTTATGTGTACACTTTCCCCCTTTTTCCACCTCGCCAGCCGCCGATTGACCGACAATCGATTGAATCACATCATAATCATATTTTCCATCAACAACGAGGGTAATTAAAACGTAACACCCCACCATCACTTTGGAAATTTTGTGATATTAATGGAACAATTTTGTGTTATTCGAAATTCACATTTTTTGGCACACAGGGGGAGAGGATTTTACCTGAATGGCGTAAGGTTTTAAATGTAGGAGGATTTTAAAATATTTGTGGAGAGGATCTAGCGATGGATTTAGAAAGAAGGGTAGGGTGACATAATATTCTGCAATTAATGATAACACAAATGTCAAACAAAAACAAAACTGAAAATAATATTTATCAGCATCGATGCAGGAGTATGAAGGAAAGTTGTACTGTGCAAGGATACATATCATTATAATTCGAAGCCTAAAGGGCTCGTTAAACAGTAGAACATATGGTTTGATCAGAGTTTAATTTGGTCTCACTATTATATCAATTATATTTTAATATAATTTAGTCATTTAGCTTTGACTTTTTGAACTAAATGGACACCTCAAAATGTTCGTGGTTGAAAATTCTCTTCCATTTTTCCAGTCTTCTACTCAATACCAAATAATAGTCAAAGAATATTTATTTCGAAGGAACCCAGTGTCAGCTTTGGTCAGAAGTATAGTAATTCTTGGTTCCATCTCCATCAAGATAATTGAGAGATAATGGGACTTTATACCGTTTATTTAAAATAATGTCAAAGAAAAAGTCTATATCAAGGCTCTAACAAAGATTTATGAACTTAATGAAAAGTGATCAGATTTTTTTGGAGAAATACTCATACAGCCAAAAATAGAGCAGAAAGTTATCCAAAATTCCCCTAAAAGAATCACCTTTTGTAGGCAGAGGGGAGTCAAAAGTATTACTTACTTACTTAAGGTGGCCGTACAGTCTTGGATGAACTAGGGCGTCAACCAACAAGCTTCTTCCAGCTGGCTCGGTCTTCTGGCTAGTTGTCTCCAGTTTAACACTCGAAGTTAGTTGTGGTCCCTTTCAACTGGCGTGTGCCACCTATAAAGCTGCCACCTCGTCGTCTTCTTCTTCACCATCCCACGAGGTTAAATTCACAGACTTTTGGGGCTGTAGTAATTCTTCGTTTGATCTTAGCACTGATATTATTCAATGATTTTTGAGTAAAAATCCGTGTCTAGGTACACAGAATCTTTGACGACTTAAAATTGTAACTCTTTATATAGTGACGTTCCGTTCTAGAAAACCCTGTGTGTTAGGTACTGCCTTCATTCTCCGCTAAACACATCTTCCTTGGTTTTATTTTCAATACTCAACAAAGCACCACTGACAACACGCTTTCTTTATCCGATTATGTCAACATATTAACTACACCGCAAGTGATTAATTGGACTGACTTTTGAAAGATGAAGCATCTGGTGTTGCTGTGTTGAAGAAGTTGAATGACACCGCGTTGCTTTGCTGACCTCGATAGAAGCACGTGCATTCTCCATTTACATCTTGCACAAACGGACGAGTAAGAGAAGGTTGCCAAATCCAGACATTGCTTTATAAAGCTCGTCTCTATAGATCCTATCCTATCATAGGTGCCCATGAAATCTATGAAAAAGTGTTAGGTATTAATTTGAAGTTCCTGGGTTTTTCTAAGATCTGCCATTGTGCGAAAACATGGTCTATAGTGAACTTTCCTGGTCTAAGGCCACACTGATATGTAACTATCAGGTTTGCGACGTTAAGGAGAATTCATGTTCAATTCATATCCTCTTAGTCTGACTCTATAAAAGTCAGTGACTGTAAAGTTTCAAGTAATGTTTTAATCTGCGATCAGAATGATCACATTCCAATTGGAGTACAACATAAAAAACTCAAATCCCTATAGAATGAAACCCCAGGAAAACAAAATGGGATGCCTTTAACATTGGATTAACATCACCTTTGGGTCATTGTGAAAACCTACCATTGACAAACTGCATAAACATCGATAAACATGTAAATGAAGTAACTTTTACCATTAATTATGCTAACGACAGTTCCTACCTCATTACCAAAATTATAGGCAAGCCCAACCCCGCATGGTGGTCCAAAGAGCTGTCTATTCTTAGAAAAAACTTAAGGAGGCTTTTCAATAGAGCCAAATTCAGTAATGAGCCTGCTAATTGGGATCTCTTAAAGCTCAGCAAAAGTTTTTTTAAGTACCGAACTACCTATGCAAAAAGAGCGGCCTGGAAAAGATTTTTCTCAGGTATTAAGTCTATAAATGAAGCTGCTAGGCTCAGAAAAGTCATGTCTAATGTTCTCACTCCCCCGGAATTTCTAACAAGACCAGATAGTACATGGACTGACTCCTGCTCCCAAACTTTAAAATCGCTTATGAGCACTCACTTCCCTGGATGAAGTATCGATACATCTCCTGTGGACAGAGGACCCAACATAAGTGAAATCTATGATATAGCTAAACAAATCGTAGATAGTAGGAAGGTGGTTTGGGCCATTGACTCCTCCTCAGCACACAAGTCAGCAGGGCCTAATGGAATCATTCTAATTATGCTCCAAAGCTGTAAGGATATTATTGGGTTGTTTTAACATCACCTTTATCCCCGCTAGTTGGAGAGAAGTCAATGTCATCTTCATTCCGAAAGCTGGCAAGCCCACTCACACCATACTGAAGGATTTCAAGCCTATAAGCCTATTTTCCTTTCTCCTGAAGACCTTAGGGTTAATTGACACTCACATTCGCCTAAAGCTGAATGATGGTGTGCTTTTACACACCCACCATGCTAACAAGAAGGGCAAATCTGTTGATACAGCACGGTCGACAACAATTGAAAAATCGATTCATTTTGAGGAATTTACTGAGCAGCATTCCTGGGTATAGAAGTGGTCTTCAACAATGTTGGTAGTGCAATTTGATAAGATACTGATAAATTGGATTGATTTCATTCTCCACACGAGACTTATAAATATAGAAATGGGTGACAGCAAGTTAAGAGTTAAGACAAGTAGGGGTACTCCACAGGGTGGAGTTTTGTCTCCATTTTTTTCTGTTCTTGTCGTCTACCGGATCTTAGGTCAACTAAATGATATCAGGGTCGTTGCATTCACTCTCTATGAGAGCTCTTACAATTGCCCCTGGACAAGCTCGAAAATTGGGCCAGTAGTTGTGGACTAAATGTTAACCCACTGAAGACAGAACTTGTGCTGTTTACAAGGGAACGTAATATTCTAAATATAAGCCGACCGATCATTAACGGAATTCCGTCCAAAAGTGCTTTAAGGCTTCAACAATTTAAAAATTAGAAAAGATAAAACTGGATACTTACATATTAAATTTAAGCAGCCTAGCTAGAACTAGTAAAGCAGCCCTATGAGCATCTTTTTCGGTGAACTGGGCAACATGTCTGTCTTACCACTAAATAGCATCCTAAAATTCATTCAGAACTCAGGATGATTCAGTGAGGCCAACAACACCTAGATTTTCCTCTTAACCTCCTCCCTATCTCTCCTCACTTTCCACCTTCACCCTAGGGAGCGCAATGGATCCACTGAGATTCAAGTGAGATGATACGCCTTGCCGTATTATCACCCCTTCTAACCTAACCTAACCTAACCTTACCTAGTTTATCATTTATTCATGCGTGCTTGTAAGGTTAGTGTTGGTAGATTAAGCCTTGTTGTAAATTGTCGTCAGGCACTCGTTCACATAGTTGAAATTCAAGACTTCTTGCCTACATCTGCCTTTAAAGAGGACGAAGATTCCACAACGAAAAAGACGCTGCTCTTGCTGTCGGAGATAGTCATCGTAGTAAATTTCACAGTCTGTCAGTTTTCTTTTGACCGGCTTATCCCATCGCACTTCTTTGATGGCGGTGATATTTACTCTGTAGCAGTCTAGTGCCCTTGTTAAATGTTCAGCTGTATATGATCTATAAAGAGAGAAAAATCCCAAAAAATATTAAAATCTTTCAAAAAAGATATGTTTCTCAATGATTCAATACCTGTTGTTGGAAACCCCTATACAAACCATGTGTACCTGTTTTCACAGGTCAAGTGGATTTTTCTCTAGGTAATAAGGCTTTAATCTTCTACATATGACAAGTTTACCATTGTTGTAGTATAAAACACGAAAAGGAAAATTGAATCTGGGTTTCTTCGTTTAACTAGTATAAAATTTCAAATTTAAGGAAAATTTAAAGCAAAGCCATTGCGATTTTTTGATTGGGTTTTTTTCAAATTCTCACACAAAAACATTAGAGATTTCTTTGTCACCTAATTTACGTTACGATACTCTAAGTATTGTAATTCTTATTGAAAAATTCCACAAACCAAAAACTTGACACACTTCGAAGACAAATAAACAAAATGAAACCTTAACCGGGCGTCAACACTCCTACAGCCCCCCTTTGGCAAATCAATTGATAGCAAATCAATTGTTGAGAAATCAGAGTCATACACATCTCTCTAACATGCATTACGGACTAGTGACTGTGCAAGCGTATAAGAAATAAATTGATGTATTTTAAAATTTCGACAACGACCTATACGAAAAAATGCTGTCGTTTTATTTTCGCTTTTATTTTCTTCGTTTTAATAAAACGTGGAGTTATTTATTGCTGTCATGGTGTATTGTGTCGTGACAATTTTGTAAAAAACACACACATGGGAGCAGTATTTTATTTTCAAACATCTCCTATACATTTTGTCCCTTTTGAAAGGAAACGAAACAAAAACGGAGAACAAATCACAAATTTTATTTTGGTGAAATACACTTCCTTTTTTTTCTTTTATGTTTTCGAATTATTAGATAAAATTAAAATTCTAAGCAAGAAAGGGATCTCAATAATATAATTTAACTGAAACCGAATTAAAGTCTGATTAGTTGAAGACATGTATAGAAGTGCCTTCTTATTATAGCCTTCTACTCCATCAGTCCTAAACTGAGTGAAACATAATAAACCTAGCTATAGTGAAATGGCAGGTGAAATGAATTGCAGTCGAGTTGAAAGACAGGTGACATGATACACCTAGAAAACGACTTGGCCATAAACAGACAAAATTCTGAAGAAAAAAATAAGGAATTTGGATGAATGCCAAATTAATTACGGCCTTTCACTGCGACTGCAATCCATCCGACCAACCAACGAAGCTGACGCCAACGACCGACGACGAGACCGACCGTCAGGAAGATATTTCGAGCAAAATGTATGAAGATGTATCCATCAACTGTTAATGACAATGAAATTCGTGTTTTCCTTTTGAATGATGGCGGAAGGTGAAATGAAGTTATCCATCCAATTCGGGAAAAATGCTGACTTTCCGCTCTCAAGAATTTTTGTCTTTACCTATACAAAGCCTGTTGGTCAGTGCCGAATTATCCATTGAACCGAAGGATGCAACTTCGTATGGCGCGGGAATATTTTGTATTTTTTTTATTTTACAGGAAATATAATTGTTAAGAAAATGGTAATTATTCAATATTGGTATAAATGAACACTATATTTTTTAGTTAATTTTAGATTACTGATTATGGTAGTTTGTAACTTGGGCGAAGAAAGCCAAATTTCATTTCAAAGGAGAATAGGACAAAACTGTCTACAAAACCAATAACAATGTGACATATGTCATTGAAAAGGTACTTTTATGCACTACAATAGTTGGTAAAGCAGTTTTTTTCAAATTACTGCGTGAAAAAAGTTATTCGCTTATTATTACCCACTTCACACTAATTATTGTTTAAAAAAATACACCAAAACAGCGAATAACTTTTTTCACACAGTGATCTTAATACGTACGTTCACTGAACATCAATATGGCCTAAACGGATTGACCAATTGTTTCATTCATTTTTATGACATTTCCCAGAGGAAAAGTTTAAACTTGTGTGCTAGCTCATTTAGGACAGGTTGCTCCAATACAAGGGTTTTGATATTCTCAAATGTTTTCGAAACTGTCTCTTAGAATTTTTATTAAACTTTGTACCTGTAGGTTATTGGTAAAAAATCACATAACGGAAATAGAGTGTTTAAGTATTTTGAGAACAATTTCAATATTTTGATCCAATTACGGCACTAATATTTATAAGAATTATAAGATAATTTTGGAATCCAAAACAAACAGTTTTTGCTTTTGAAATTTGCGGAAAGAGTCAACATTCCCCTGGGAGTTGTTAAGGGCAGTTTACTGCCAATCTTCCTTAGTTAATCCAATCGTAGGTGGAATAGCTTGACCGAATGCAAAATATCCAGAAAGATCTGGCCAGCCCATAATAATTCCCGAACAACTGATCTGTTATGTATACCCAGGCGATACATAGCTAGGGTCGTTGCAACCTGTACTGGAAACTGGCCAGCAGGGGAACATGCATCGACACTCCTTAGAATACTCACTGCCGTAGCTGCAATGATCAGCAGTAAAAGGAAACAGTCTTTCACTTTCTTTGTAAATGTCCTGCTCTGGCTAGAATGAGAGCACATTCGTTTGGAGTGGCATTTTTGACGACCTCAACGAACTTTCAAAAACTTGATTTCCTTTCTTAACGCGACGAAATGAATCTAAGACAAAATTGGTTGATTCTGTATCATGTTCCCCCTTGGTCCCCAAGACCGTGAGCAATTGGAATACAAGCCTCTGCTGGGTTTCATGATGCTCAATGATAGCGATAATCGGTTGGATCCTTCGCGCTCCAGTCGTTTTGCTATCTGCTGATCTCGGCATATCGCAGCTGGCTTTGGGCGAGATGCGATCCAATCGACTCAGTGTCTTAAGTCCCGCCGCTTGACGTTGGTGCTAGCTCAAAACATACTAAAACCATATTCCAAATCTGTTCTAATTCAAATCAAAGAACTCTGGAAACCTCCGGTCAAGCCGAGTGGGCATACGGAGGCCTAGGTGGAAATCTTGCACTCAATCATGTATCTGGAAGACCCCCGAAGGAATCAAGTCAAACGAGTTATGGTATCAAAACGGCGCAGTTCAGCGCTAATTGGGTACTTGGCGAGTGTTACGCCCCTGCCACCATTTTTACCTAACTTCGAAGCTTGTACACTCTTATCCATTAACATTTAAATTGTATTCATGCCATATACTCGTTTCTTCGATTCCTAGCCACATTATGGCCTTAATGCACTACAATTGAAGAGAATTCTGAAAAATAAGAATTAGTCAAAATCTTTCTTTAACTATAATATTTTAGCTTAAGGTTTTTAATCACACCAATTGGAGCTTAAGCTGGATAAACAAGCTAAAGCTAGATGAATTTAACTTTGGTTTTTTTGAAAAAGCTATTACTAGAACTCATCTTTTATTTGCTTGCTTAAGCTTGTTTTTATTCACACGAAACCTAGCTTTTACTTAAGAATGCAAGTTTTAACTTTAGCTTTTTTTTTATTCACAAGACTAATGAAATGGAAAAATTTCAAACTGCTACTATGAAATTGCTCTCAAAACTGGTGCGTTGATAAAAGTTGATGTAAATGTTTGACTTTCCATCGAGATCTAGAACCAAAAGAGTTCTTAGAAATATGCACCGTCTGAGCTCGTTTTTCGAGGGGGGGCGAAAATTTAAATTATTCACCTAAAACTTTATGTTTTTGAAACCGAGGGGTTTAAAGTATTTTTTAATGTTGATTCTAAATAAATCAAAATTAAGAATATAAAAGCTCCCATTTAAAATTTATCTTACTTTTAAAAAGTTAATGTTTGTAAATGATTGTATTTTATGACTAGAATAGGTAAGACATTACCTCTCAACAATGACCCTCTGGCCATAGATATTTAAATGGTCTTTTTTGATTCTTGATCCTGATGAATGATCAATTATTTTCACCTACAATCATCAATTCATAAAGTTTTGGTAGGGTTTTTCAAAGTTGTAGTTAAAAATTTGTCCATTTCATTGAAAATACACCCTTTCACTACAAATAATTTTGTAGTCTTTCTTGATTCTTAATATTTATGACAAATTAAATATGTGGATCAAGTTTCATCATTTTACTGTTAAAATTTGGTAAAACTTCACTTTACTTAAAATTCAGTCATCATTTATGATTTAATAAGATTGGGCATTAAAAAAAAACCTTAAATCATGTTGTCATATTTATGAACAAGATGAAACTCAGTCAGGACGACCTATGCAGGGGGGTGTCATGACGTAAAGATACACGAGGATACTTCTCAGTACCTGTGTCACTGCCCTGCCCTTAACCATCTGAGAAATAGGCTCCTAAAGAGACAATTCTTCAGTGACTCTCTGAAATTTCAAGTACAAATCTGTTGAAATTCACTAACGCTCTGAAATTTCAAGTACAAATCTGTTGAAATTCACTAACGCTACCAAATGTCTTGAAACTTTTTAACCATCCAACCACGAAATTGTAAGCTTCTCTAACCACAAACGAACGGACCTATCAAACTCATCCATCGGACGTTACATGGAGCCACTGCTCCTACAGGCCTAGTGGAGGGATGATTTTTCAAGCGGGATTAAATGAAGGATCACACCCTCGAAGAGCGTCGTTCCTTCCCCAACCAAGTGATTGTTCGCAATCCTGACCAAACGAACGGACACATAACCAACCACTGTCCAATGAAACTCATCCACCAGACGTTGCATGAAGCCACTGCTCCTACTGGTTCGATGGAGGGATGATTTCCCAAGCGGGATTAAATGAAGGATCACACCCTCGAAGGGCGTCGTTCCTTCCCCAACCAAGTGATTGTGTCGCAATTCTGACCAAACGAACGGACACATAACCAACCACAGTCCAATGAAACTCATCCACCAGACTTTGCATGGAGCCACTGCTCTTACGAGCCTAATGGAAGGATGATCTTTCAAGTGGGGGTAAAGAAAAGGCAAAACCCTTAAAAGGCATTGTCCTCCCCTCAGCCATGTGATTGTGCAAGGACAGACATTTCTTCAATGACTAAGAAATACTCACCGATCTTTCAGGGTATATAGTCTGCTGAAACTCATCAACACCCGCCAGGGGCTTCATTGTCATGGGATTAATCATAGGTTTCAGTCACAATCCCTAGGATATCACAATGGATCTACGAGTACATTGAGTAACAAGATAACAAGTAACAAGATCAACTGTCAGCCCATTAACCTTACCTAACCTAACCATGTGTCATATGCTTATGTAGGTTACACCAAGATTAATATTAAAGTTTGTTAAACTTGCATATTCCCCCTCCCCATAACTTTGAAAGTGACTTTTTATCAACTCTGGACACCTGCTTGGGCACCAACCTTGAAATTTTAAGACTATAAATACTTTTCTTAATTTTTTTGATGGTGCTGTAGTTACAAGGGTGCTAAATTAAATCAGAGTTCTCTAGTCATCGTCCGACCTCTGGTTCTCGATTTATAGACCAATTTATAAAACAAGTGGCAGCCCTTTTCTCGTTCTTCTGACAGTGTTGGCACCTTGGCAACACTTCTTAAAAGTAATGTTAGGACATGAACTATTAGTACACTAAAGCTCAACCCGTCAGGTCAAAATGACAGGTTGGTTTCACTAAATGGGAGTCAGGAGAGCAGAGGTAGCAATTTGGACATTTCTGAAGAGTTGATCTTCACACCTAAAATATTTTGTTCTGGTTTAATGAATTTAACATTTGAATATTGTGTTGGGTTGTGTTGGGATAGAAAAAATATTTTGAGAAGTAAATGGATCAAAAACTATTACGGCTGTTGAAATCAACAAGGGTCAACAAGTAAACTTGCATCTATGAGCAGTAAACGCATCAACAAACATCTGGATTATTGAAGAAGAAAAAGACACATTAACGATGGTTTTAAACTAAACACAATTGCTTGGATTTTTAAGACAAGATGTGACATACGTAATTGAACTTAATGGAAATGGATTTGGCCAAAACGATACATCATTATGTGTTGGGTCTTTCATATACAAAAACATACACACATTACAAACATATCTAATTTTTATTTGGAATCCCATTAATTAAAATAAATTATGAAATGGAACCACGTTGAGTACTTTTTAATTGCTCATAGAGTAAAGCATTGGTTTGATGTGAAAAAATTTAAGACTTTCATCAAGTATAAAAAAACGATGATGGAGAAGCTCAAACAAAATTATTTTCATGATACCGTCTTTCGAAATGTCTTGTCCTCTAGGTGTGCAAGTGTATGAACCTGGAAAATAAATATATGGACGGATTTACTTAAAATTTTAAATATATAAAAATAATAAAATTAATAAATGAAACTGAAGCTATCACAGAATTTAACATAGTCCCAGCGCGGAGACGTTATGTTTCAATGTTTCACTTAAACAAACATAAAACATGAAACTGCTAATAAAGTTCCCACAAAAGCCTTATTTATAGCTCCCCAACCAAGTGTCTCAAGATCTGTTATTCTTCTATAAATCTAAGTAAATTTTGTAGTCTTCTTGGAAAATGGGTATTCAAAGTTTGACGGCTATAATGAATAGCAAGAGATACCATATGAATGTATGACCATAGAACAATCCAATGCTGATGTAATCTTCTTATTTTGTGACGTTTAAAAACACCCCCCTTGAAATGCTTCTGCTGTAATAGGGGGGACTATACTGTGCTGGCTTTTTTCTATATCGTTTCGTTATATTAGTTTTTTTTTCAGTAATAGCTTTAGGTCATATGAACATTACTTGTCCTATAATTAGTGCGTATGTATTGCAAGTAAAATGGCAAAGAAAAAAGTGGGAGGAACCTCTTAGAGACTTTTATTACCCAAGGGCCTTTTAAATGGCTTTATCCGGCCCTGCATCCGCCCCTAACCATTTGCTTAATAGTTTCTATCTCAAATAATATATAGGTGCTGTCGCATTGTACCTTTAACTTAGTGCTAGTCATATTCCTCCTTCATACTTCGTCCTCCATCATCGGGTTAAGACACTTAAACTTCATTAATGGATGGCATTGCTCTGACTCTGAAGTAGAAAAAAACAAACTTCTACTATCCCATCGTGGTCAAGTGGAAAAGTTAGCTTCTTAGGATTTCCTCCTTTGTAAGTCGTAGCCAGGAATACCTACTCTTGTAGATGTGGGTATAAAGATATCGAAATCTGTAGAATATATGTACATGCGCTCTGCCAGTGTCATATCTTAAGGCACTTTTAAATGTTAAGCTCATATTTTCAGGCGATTAGCTAAGGGGGACCGGAAATGGTAACTTGCTCCTGTTGCGAGGAGTAATTGTGCAGAGATAACATTTTTGGTATGCAACTCTGCGGAAACAGGATGCCGTATGCAGACTATTTAACTGCTGAACCCAAATAGGAATACCATCAGCAGCAGCAGCACTACAGCAGCAAACAACGGTGAATGAAATTGATTGCAGATTGCATCTGGATGGCTTCCAATTTATGTATTCATTTATTCCCCGCACTGTGTTTGTTTCACTTTTGTGATATTTTTTTTTTGTCGTTTGTGTTGCCTTGGCAGGATTCAGCTTTTAGTCCTTATATTAGTCGGAGGGATTCGTTTGGATTGTGTTTCTATTTTACAAATGAAAATAGTTTTTCCTCTTCTTTTTTTTAAGGATGAATGAAGAAAAATTCTAGGGGACAAACGAAAGGCATTATGTTTATTTGAACACAGATAAGTCTGATGGTTATGTCCGGTGTGGCCTGTTTTTGCCTGTGTTTGCCTTTATTTGTGTTTCCGTTTGCCTTGTTGGGATTCAGACCGGCAGGCACAGGGTAAAGAGATCTTCTGAATGACACAGAAACGACTTGTGTTTGGATGCGGTTGGTTCGTCCTTGGGTGATTTATCGTTTTGGTTTGAATATTTTCATATTTTTTTGTTAAATTTTTTTTTTGCATTTAAATACCTCTGCAATAAATACAGCTAGGAAGATGACTTCTTTTCACCTTGATCCACACGATGAAATGTCCAGTGATATAAACAATATTTATCGAATTTTTATTTTTCGCACACTTTATATGTTTTAATTATGGTCCATGAATTATGGTAAATAGCTTCCAGCTACATAGCTACGTATCAACATTGATGTGTTTTGCGTTTAAAGCCGAATGCTATTTATCATAACTTAATTAAAAAATATGAACATATTCGTATTATATCCAACAACGAAGCTTCATTTATGTATATTATTAGTTATTAAAATTGTTTTTCATGCTTTCAACTATAAACTTTGATTGAAATTAAATTGCAATGCAGCCAGATTTGTTTGTTTTGCTTGGTTTGGTTTTGTTATTGTTTTAAATAAAATGCATGGCTGTGAATTCTACGAACTTACTCATGTTCTTCTAGGGCTTAACATGGTTAGAAAGTATGAATTTTAAAGTTTTTTATGAATGAATTATACTGTCCATTTCAAGGGCGAAAAGTATTAAGAAAATTATTTTTTTTTTCTTTAAATACTTAACAGTCCAATAAGGCAAACTGATTCGAGACCGTCCCTTGATTAAATCCCAACGGTGCCAGGCATCCCTAGGTGGGATTTGAATACCATCTTGAAAACACCGCCACCATCTTGGAAAGGACTGGCCGCGATAGCAGAAAATTATCGGTATCGTTTAGTATCGATATCGGAAACTGAAGCAAAACCGAGACGATACCAGCTCCAAGGCATTCGAAACGATACCGATATAATACCGTACTTTTAGGAACGAAATTTACCGATGCTTTTGGTAGTATCTTAAGTATCGGCAGAAAAAAATAATTTTTGAATATTGTCCCCTGGTAACAAGAACTAGATAACTCAATTTTCAATTTTCAAAGAAAAATATGTGATATTTTTGAAGTGTGAGAAATATAAAAACTGAAATTTCAGCCACTCTCTATAGTAGCTAGGTATCTATGAACATTTCTATCTCCAAAATTGTGTTACCTAGTTCTTATAATTAATTTATTACAAATAAAGAATTCTTGTAATTTTTCTTTTTCACAGTTTTTTTCTCTTTAATAGGAAGAAAAGGTTAAAACAATTATTTAAATTAGAGCCACCCACTTCCAGGCCCATTTTTCTTTTGCGTTTCTCTGAAACCAATTATTTTTAGAATTGGTTTTTTTTAACTAAAGGAAGTGACTTCAATGAAATCCACCAACTGCCTCACATATTTTTTCTTATATCTTGGCTTACCGGAAATGGATACAATGATTTTATAAGAGCATTCTTATCCTGCTTGAATATTTTAAGGTAGAGTTTATGTTTGAAATAACTAATTGGAACATTTCTAAAGACATTATGTAACAAGTCCTTTAAAATTGCTAAGACAGTAAAAAACTAAGCAAGCGAGTTCAACTACACTACAAGATCATGTAACCAAGTCATGCATTTTTTTTTTTTTGTTTCTGATTGAGACCAGACCAAAACCAGATGAGACCGATACCAACACCGAGACGAGACTATGCTGAAGTTTTTCGATTTTGACAACACCGAAAAGATACTTACAAAAGTATCATTTGGTTCGATATTACGACCAGCCATTATTTTGGATTTTTTGGTTTCGGCTATATTTTAGGAACTTATTGTCCTAGAGAGGTGATTTAAGTCTCAAATTAAATGTTTTCAATGCCAAATCAAGAAATCACAAGTTAAATGCATTTGAGACCTCTTACCACTCTTGTTTTTAGTTGAAAGTTTGATTGTTTGCTTTAAAATTTTCATTAGGTACTACATAGCAACTAAAGTCAACAAAAACTTATAAGAAACTGGATAGTCTATTGCCTCGGTTTCCAAACTAAGTTCCGTGGAACCCTAAGGTTCCATAAAATAATCTTCACGGTTTCGTGAACCTCTAGAAGTAGATCCAAAAAAGAATTTTTGTTAAGTAGACTAAAAATTTTCAAAGTGAATTTTGGTCAAAATTCCATTTTTTTTGTTTTTGCGAATTTTTCATTTGGAGATTTGTGGGAAGCCCCCTTATGTTGTGCATTGCAAATAAGTATTTGACAATTCGCAGAAAATATCTCTTTGGTCACGTAATAAATATAAACATGCTAGATTTGACAATTTAAACTAATTTTAGTTCATGTTTTCTTATAGAAACTGTAGATGGGATCATTTATTCAGTTTGTCGAAAAGTAAAAACAAGACTTTGTTGATATTTGAGCTTGGAATTACCTTAACAAATTTATTCGCATTCGCAGCTTACACCTCATTTGAAAGGCACTTAAGAGTTGGAGTTCTTAAATACATTTTTACTTTGTTTTAGAGTTTTACAGCTCAAAAAAGTTTGAGAGCCACTGGCTCTATTGAAATAGACCACAAAATGACGGGTATAAAGGAACAACTATGTGCAAGGGTTTTAATTGTTGAATATGTTTGATTTAATCATGCTTCAAACTGAAAACGCTACTAAAGACTGGCCACTTTTGGAATAATTCTGAAGCTTAGCTGAATTTGACAAATTTACCCTTCAAGCTTTTTGTTCAAAATCAAATTCTCTATCAAAATGCTTAAAAATTTTATGAAAAATTTAAACAAGAAAAGTTAAATTATAAATAAATTCATACAAAATTGAAAAATCAAAGACTATAAATTTTTTTTTCTAAATTGCACATTGCTTTTTTTACGGCTGGTCCGATTTATATAAGACTTGGTACAAGGTGTAAGGAATGATAAATTTGTCATGGTTAATAGGCCTTCAGTCAGAAAAAAAAAATTAGAAATGGTAAAGTTTGAATGGCTGTAACTCTGACATTTTTCAATTAATATGGCTGTTTGAACATGTAAGGCCTTAAGACTTTGCTTTATTTTGTTTAAGCATTCCTTGAACGTAATTTAGCTCCGAGAAAATGGAATTCTCATTTTTTTAAGGTTGGATTTTGATAAATTAAGTAAGTATCCATTTTCGATAGGAAGTTTAATTTTGAACAAATAGTTCAAGTGTAAAATTGTCAAATTCGGCCTAGTCTTCATTTTTTGCAAAATTTTATTTTTAAATTAATCTTTTGCGATATTTAATTCGATTCGATTCTGAAGACTATTCATATTGATAAGCTTCAGACGATGAGAATAATGATGCAGCACAAAACTGTCAGAGCTCCACCCCAAATCTCTCAGAGCAAAGAACAGAAACTGTTTTTGGACAGAATCAAGTTTCTTAATATCAACAACATAAAACGGAGACCAAACAACGCTTAAATATTCCAACAGAGACCGAACCAGTGAACAATAGATTGATTTTGTAATGTAAGGATCATTGAATTCTTTAAATCTACGTTTTACAAACCCTACCATGCACATGCTTTTGGAGTGTATCTAGTCAATATGGTTATTGAAAGTCAGTTTATGGTCAAGTAAAACCCCTTAGTCCTTAATTACATCCTTTCTAATTAATTTTTGGGCATCAATGGTATAGTCAAAAGTAATAGCACTTTTTCTTCTTAAGAAGGAAATTATATTGCATCTATCCACATTGAACTTCATTCCATTTACTTTACACCAGTTTGCGAGAGAGTTCAAATACTGTCGCAATGAATATCCGTCTGTTAAATCTTTTACATTTTGAAATAATTTTATATTATCGGCGTACAATAGATATCTGCACCCTGAAAACAATAAGGGCAATTCATTTATAAAAAGTAAAAATAAGAGGGGACCAAGATGGTTTCCTTGTGGTACTCCGGAAGTGACATATATTTTACGGGATATGACCTTTTGACAAGTATGAATTTATCCACTTTAGTAAGTTTGATCGGATGCCATACTTTTCTTTTCAATTTCAAAAAGAAGCATACCGTGGTCAACTTTGTCGAAGGCTTTATTAAAGTCAGTGTAGATCGTATCAACTAGGTTCCCTTTATCCATTTCTGGAAAAATATACGAAGTTAAATCTGCAAGATTAGTAGTTGTGGATCTACCCCTAAAAAAACCACGTTGATGCTGACTTATATAGCTGACTTCAGTTCAATACTTAACTTATCACACACTATTTTTTCAAATAATTTGGGAATAGCTGATAAAATTGCAATTCCCCGGTAGTTATTAACATTTGACTTATCTCCATTTTTGAAAATTGGTATTATGAAAGAATTACGCCATGCATCAGGGAAATTGAAAAATACTTTTTGAATTCGCGTCTTATGAAATTATGAACATTTTTTGTTTTCCTTTAATTTACTGTCCTTTTTTTGAAAATGTTATTAATTTGGTTTGAGCAAGAAAGGTATTTTGTTACTTCTATTAGCTTCTTGTTATAAAAAGACTAATGCTATTCATCCTATCTCCTTCATTCAACTTTTATAAATGAATGGTTATGAGATTATTGATAAAATAACATTGTTTTCAGAGTTCAGATTTTGTATCATAAAAATCATATAAGACTCCAAGCTAATAAACACCTAACTGATCAAATAACAAAATTTTAATTTTTTGAAAGTTGAATAAATCTTAGGTCTTATAATAAAAATGAAATGTGTGTAATATAACCTTCATCCCATCCAAGTATAAAACTGAAATGACCCCACCTTAACACCGTTTTTCGTTTACATTTGGCAAAAGAGAAAAACACATTTCTGTCATGTATCTATGTATAACTGAAATATAATTTAATATGAGATTTCTATTTTATCTTTTTTATATTTTTCAAAATTGATCTGGGTCATTTCCGATTCAATTTCCTTTTCAAATCCAAGATTTTTTGTTTGAAATTTCTTCCAGACAAATTTCCGGGGATTTTTCCCATTTATTCATTTTTACAAATTATTATAACTATCCTGCTTTATGTTTTCGGGGCTCAGGAGTGCTGCGTCCAAGTCTAAGGTTTGCGATTAAGATTTCGTAACACAACATGCAAATATGTAAAAACGCAGTTCTTGGAAGTTTTTCGCTTATCGCTCGAAAACTTTAAAATATTCGTAAATTTTATCAAAGTGCCATTGAATTACCTACCTATCTACACAATTTCCAACAAAGCTTTGTTTAAAATTTTAATCTGTGACAACGCATATAAAATGAAAAACAAGTTGGTACGTATGTATTTTTATTTGAAAACATTTATTAATTACTTTATGAGACAAACTTTTTTTTAATATTTCTTGCATAAGCCAATCTTGACTTTTTTGATGCGCTGTAGGACGTCAAATTTCTGAGATATTTGCACATTTTGAAAAAAAAAAATGTGTTTTATGCGTTTTGTTTTGTTTTATTTTTGTGGAGGTAATTTTTTTTCAAACAAAGTTTTATAATTATTCTAAAATCTGGTCTTAGAAACACCAATAAAATATATATCGTTGAAAAAGTGTTTTTATTAACAATATATTTACCGTAACAACTTACTTAAAATCACTGTGTGGAAAAAGTAATTCGGTTTTTTGGTGAATTTTTGTAGAACAAAATGTGACGTGGTTAATAAAAAACGAATAACTTTTTTCACACAGTGATTTGAAATAAGCTGCCTCACCAACTATTGTAGTGCATAAATATAACTTTCCAACAACATACGTTTGGTTATTATTGGTTGAGCTAGCGTTCACTCTTTTTTTCCAAACAACACAAAACCATTTTTCACAATAAAATGCACCAAACTATTATAATAACTTTGTTCACTCAGTGCATTTATGTAATATTGCCTCAGATTCAGATTCAAAACAAAACTTACCCCACAGTTTGCTCGCTAGTAAAGGACCCTTTTGAGCAGAAATTGACTGTATTAATACTTACTAGTCTCGCGGGTACGTAAGTATTATTATATATTTCACGAATAAACCAAACTCTTTTTTTTCACCTTATTAAAATGTTTCGATTGAATTTACAACTGTTTAAAAATTGAATATTTCAATACATTGCTTATATTTAAATATTATAATCCATGTAGGATGCTTCTCAGTAACTTTTTATTTAATTTAATTCCGTTGCATTATTCAAATATAACCGAAAGCTTATGATTCTCAAACTGTTTGGTTGAAGTATCCACTTGTATGTATTAAAGCTTACGTGAGCTTAATATAAGCTTTAACTTTGTTCCTATAATTTCTGCAAACAAAGTTTCACGGAGCTTTTAAATTTTATAGTAGATGTTACCTTCAAATATTTATTCTTAACTGCTTAAATTTAATTGATTTTAAAATTGTGAATGTGTTCATTTGTTCATGTATAATATAATTAATGAGATTCAGCAAACATTTCCCTTCAGAAATGATTTATAAGTCATCCACAGAAGTGAAAGAATTCTTCATTTACTGGGTACGCATTTTCTCTTTGTATAACTTCTGTTTACATTTTTTTCATGACTTTTGGTATGGCCTTTCTAAACAAAATGAAAAGAAAATTCACTTTATGTGAATAAAGATGAACACAACAAAGATATTGTGTTCATATCATATGAAGAAAATTTAATCTCGGTAATTTTGTTTGTTAAAAAAAAATTCCGCACAAAAATTCCCCTTAACCCTGTTTGAGGTAAAAGTGATAGGCTTTTGGAGTATGTTCAGATTTGATTCACTAAAGTGAATGTTTCTTAAATATATACAAGTATCTCTCATTTTCACTGAATGTAAGCTATGTAAATCGTTCATTTCAAATGATTGAATCGTTCAAGAATCGATCATAAAAATGATTGTATTATTTCAATCAATTGATCATCCGATCATTTTTATTTCACTCAGTTCATTATTTGATACTGCTCTGATTCGAATTTTATTTTCATTTCGATTAAATCCAATCTTTAATTCAATTCTGTACCATTGATCGAATCTTAATTATTTCAAACTAACAAACAATACGATTTGATTGGATTTAAAACTGTTAAGTAAATCTTAAATTTTCAATCTTTTAACAGCTCCGGTAAAATATGATTTAACGTCAATTGGTTGCCATTTGGATCGAAATACACCTATCCTGTCAAAACATAGTTTGTCCCTTATCTGACAAGCCATCAACTGTCAAATTCTATTGAAGGATGAATTCGATGTCGATGGATTAAAAAACTTCAAAGAAATCAGAAATTTTTGAAGAATTTTTACTGCTACAGAAAAATGGTGATTTTAGGACAATTGGGTGTTATTTGGTTCAAACTTATTTGGTATACACATATTCTGTTAAAATATAGTTAGTCCCCTATATATATATATATATATCTATAAACTGTCAAATTTCATCTAAGGATGGCTACGATGTCAATGGATTTAAAAAACCTCTAAAAAATCAGAAATTATTGAATAGTTTTTACTACTCTTGAAAAAGGGGAATTTAGGGCAGTTGGGTAATATTTAAACCGAAATACACATTTTCTGTCCAAAAATAGTTTGTCTCTTCTCTGTCAAGCTATCAACAGCCGAATTCCATTCAAGGATGGCTGCGATGTCGATGGATTAAAAAATCTCTAAGCATTCAGACACTTTTGAAAAAATTGGTGCAAAAATCTAGTTTCCTTATTGAAATTATTGAGATGGAAAATCGAGAATCATCGAAATGATTGAGATTGAGATGGAAAATTGGGAATAATCGAAATGATTGAGATTGAGATCGATTGAAATAAAAATTTGGGATTTCATTCATCGATACTTTTCGATAATCGGATCAAAAAAAAATCGAATCTTTTCTGATTGACACAGCCCTAAGTTGACTGAATAATTACATAAATGTTTGCTGGGTACTTACTCCGCCATTTTAAGAACAAAAGACGTTTTTTATTTATTTTATTTTATTTTATTTTATTTTATTTTATTTTATTTTATTTCATTTATTTATATATTCAATGCTTAAATACAGTAAGACATCTTGACTTATAAGTGAATTAATTGACCTAACATAACTGTTGAAAAGAAAAAATGTAATAGTATTTTTGGCTGTTGGGAGTTAGGTCCAGTTTGGCATCTTACATATGATTACTTTTTTATAATAAGATATTACAAATTATATTTTATTCGTAAATCGTGAAATTTTTATAAAAAATTCACACAAGTGCAAAACACTTTTTTTCGCAATTCACAACTTTATGATAATAGTTGCAAATCATCAACAAAAAATTTCTAAATCACGACTTGCTTGTTGTAATTTACTTCTCGAAGAGATAAAATACCACACATGTGGCATGTTAGTATCTAATCATTTATGTCTGACATCAACGATCGTAATGCAAATTGACCTGGTGGTTGCGTGCTCGCTTCGCAACCAGAGGGATGCGAGTTCAAATCCAAGTAGAATCAAAAGTTAATATTATTTCAAATAAAATAAAATAAAAACGTATAGGCACCTCAAAACAAAAGAGAAAAGCAATAATCTCTCTTCTTAGTTTGCAATATTTCGAAATGAAACTTGTAGGTAATCACAAAAAATTGCTTGCAAATTTACAAATTGAGCATAATATGCAACTGAGGCATATTTGAATCTAATTGCGATTTCTTGACAACAATTTTTTTCTTTTCACTTGAATTTCTTCACTTATTGATATCAAAAAGGGTTGATTCATGATTTTTGAGTATCAATATGTTTATTTTGTTATGTTTCTAAAACTGCAAAATTAAAAAATCCCACTGCATAAATTTTTCGTGATTTGATCCCAGAATTATTTCCGTGATGATTCGAAAGTTTTTTTAAATACAAATTCTGTATACTACTGAAATAAATCAGCCAAGTAGAAGACTTAGCTTTTACATTTAGACTTGTTGAATTTTTGATTCAAAACTGCTTTTATGGCTTTAAGTCCTACAAATTGACATTTCCTCCAGTTTACTCGCTTGGACTTATCAGTGACATAGTGAGGGCCTATTTCATACGCAATTTGTATTTAGTTCTGTTCAACCTACATGAATTCCTTAGCCATTGGCAAACGCCAACACTATGTCACTGATGAGTCTAAGTCAGTAAGCTAAACGAAACACCAATTTGTAGGACTAAAGGCATTAAATAAATTATTAATTGGAGCATATGTAGAATGCACTGTGCACAGATAGAAATTTAGATTTAAGCCTCTAAAGTTAAAATATTTAATATATTATTATTTGTTATTTTCTATATTTTACATAAATCAATGTTTTAAATGAAATGACCTTAGGAACCACGTTTACAGTCAAAATCTTTCCATTGAAAGCTAATAAATTATAACTATTTAACTGTAGGAGATATTACCTACAGTAATTATTGTGAGTGGTGCTCAGAATAATACTAGCCAAACGAAAGCATACCAAGGTTTAATGCATTCTCTTAAGAGAAAAAAAAAACTATATCGAAAACCCTTTTCATATCATCACATGTAGGTTTCAAAGATGCAACAACACCGTCATCACCACCATTAGGCCAGGCCATACATTCGCTAAGAACAGTGCATAAACATTTTGTGGTGTTGTTTACGACCCTTCCAAGCTCCGTGAAACTTTGCAAAAGAACTTTTCATTATTTGAACTGACGATGACATCATAAATGTACATAACCACCTCATACTCTAATGCCTTAATTATTTAATTTACCCTTTAACGTGAGGGGAAATTGAATTTGAACGTGAAATTTTGATAACATTTTTGATCATAAAAAAAGGTTACTGGTTACTTCCCATTCTTTTGGAGGTGGAAAAGTACTCATGAGCACTCATGACTACTCATGAGTAGTCATTTAGCTGTTTTCATTGGAACAAATCAAACTACTTTCCCATGTAAAATGTATCTACTCGCAAGTGAGAGCATGTTGTGTAGTTAATAGGAAATACTAGATTAGGGCTTTCATCAACTCATAAGTACTTTGCCACCTCCAAAGGAAGATGGCTTACATCATCGGTTCCACGCAAAAAGAGGAATTCCAACCAGTTCAAACATTATTTACAGAACTGTTGGTCGGACAAGCCTTATCTAAAGGCAATAGACTTTTTTTGGTTGTTAAAGTGTTATGTTTTACCAAAAAATAAAGGCAATCGAGCTGAAACTGAGAAAAATGATAAAAAAGGTAAAGTTTGAATGACAATATGTCAGTCAATTTTGAATTAAAATGGCTTTTCAAAGTTCCTTCTAAAAGTTCTTTATTTTAAAAAAATGAAATCATTTTAAAATTTTTATATTGTTTTTGTTAATTAAACTTACTGTATGAGAATAAGAAGTGACGTTTAAATTTAAATTTTGAACAAAAAGTTATATAAGTGAAACTAAAAATGTCAGTCGCTGTTGCAGTTGCAGTTGCAGATGCAGTTGCAGTTGCAGTTGCAGTTGCAGATGCAGTTGCAGTTGCAGTTGCAGTTGCAGTTGCAGTTGCAGTTGCAGTTGCAGTTGCAGTTGCAGTTGCAGTTGCTGTTGCAGTAGCAGTTGCAGTTGCAGTTGCAGTTGCAGTTGTAGTTGCAGTTGCAGTTGCAGTTGCAGTTGCAGTTGCAGTTGCAGTTGCAGTTGCAGTTGCAGTTGAAGTTGCAGTTGCAGTTGTAGTTGCAGTTGCAGTTGCAGTTGCAGTTGCAGTTGCAGTTGCAGTTGCAGTTGCAGTTGCAGTTGCAGTTGCAGTTGCAGTTGCAGTTGCAGTTGCAGTTGCAGTTGCAGTTGCAGTTGCAGTTGCAGTTGCAGTTGCAGTTGCAGTTGCAGTTGCAGTTGCAGTTGCAGTTGCAGTTGCAGTTGCAGTTGCAGTTGCAGTTGCAGTTGCAGTTGCAGTTGCAGTTGCAGTTGCAGTTGCAGTTGCAGTTGCAGTTGCAGTTGCAGTTGCAGTTGCAGTTGCAGTTGCAGTTGCAGTTGCAGTTGCAGTTGCAGTTGCAGTTGCAGTTGCAACTTTTGTTCCAGAAAAATTGTAGTGCTACTCGTATTTTTGAGAAATATGATTACTGACTTATTCATTCATCAATTGAACAACCATGATGTGCAAGAGCTGTGGTTTCAACAAGTCTGCGCTATATATTACACAGCTCGTGCCACAAACTTTTGGTAACCGTTTCACGGACCCTTGAATTGGCCTCCAAGATCTTGCGATACTTGACTACTTTCTGTCGGGATATGTGAAGTCGCTAGTCTACGTCAATATGGCTGAAACGATTGACTACTTGGAGGACAACATTCACCACAAATGATGGAAAAAGTATTCGAAAATTGGACATCCAGATTCAACTACATCTGAGCCAGCTGTGGCGGTCATATGCCCGAAATTATATTTAAACTATATGCCAGAAGATAATTTCTGAATAAAGCAAATTTCATGTTAATTTAAAAAATTATCTTTGTTTTATTTAATTTCAAAGTTCTATATGTCATGTATTTCTATATAAATACATACATATGTCTTGAGCCTTCCATTGCTCCAAAAAATTTTATTTTGCAAAAAAATAGGCATTCTTTGACTTGTCGATTTCTTTGGTTGCTTTTTTTAAGCCTTCATTTTCATAGGAAATTCAATTTTGAACAAAAAATTTGAAGTGTTGAATTGTCAAACTTGGCTTAGTTTCTGAGTTTCACCGAAACAAATATATTCAATAATTTAAAAACCCTAGAACGTAATTTTTCCTATATGACCCTAATTTTTCGGTATTTTCAATTTTCGGGAGAGAATTGACGTTTAAAACATTTAATATTAGTTTTAAGCTTTGAATTATTTCATTGTTAAGTAGACCAGTCAACATTTAGACCGAGTAAAAGCAACTTTACCTAGACGTGAACTGCCACTCTTTAAAATTCTCTACCATATGCTTTTTTATAAAGAAATTTAGATGTTAACACATCAATCATTTTTTATTTTCATTTTTGTACAAGAAAGGTTAAAAATACAAATTTTAAATACTGTAATTAAATTTGCTTAATTTCTGAGTTTTACAAATAATTTTTGAAAATAGCCAATGTAAAAAAAAAAACAATAAACATGTACCAAAAAATATATTCAATAATTACCGGGAACTAGGTCCATGTCGGAATTTAATCCTCACGCTGAAAGCAAAACGAAAGAACTCAAATTTAAGTTTTTTTCCAAAACAATGTGAGGAGAAGGGGGAGAGAGAAAGGGCCATCTCATTTAAAAATAAGTACTAGTACAATTTTTCCGAAACGGGGCAAAAACTTGAATTTGGCGCCTCCCAGGTTTTGAGATCATATAATAAAAAGGCGAACACGAATTTTGTGGTACAATTTACGTGGTCTACAAAAGCCGAAGGCATATAAATTATATATCGTTGGAACGGCTTTTTTGCACATCAGTGCAAAATGCACACATTTATTAAATAATTACACTCCAAAAACTAAAAAACAATGAAATAAAATTACGTTATAAGTGCGAGCAAGAGCGAGAGCGAGACCGAGCAATTATTTTGTTTATGTTTGTCGTAACCTAAATGTGACGTTTCGATTTATTCCACCCTCCAACCAATTAGTTTTCCAGTACTGTCTAGAAAAATAACGGGAATGTCTGATGGCTGCGTTCAGTGCTGCAGAAAACAAAAATATAAGTATCTCATACCAGGTTAACATGAGTGGATCGAAGGATCGGATTCAATCCGGATCGAAATTTTGACCCAGATTTATGACAACGAGCTGGATTGGATCGAGTAATCTGGATTCAATCCGATCCAGGTCTACATATACCTAAATCTTGATTAAAATCGAATTCAATTCTCTATGTAAACAATTTATCAGTTTTTTAAAATCAATAAAGACAGATTCTATTGAAAAATAATATTATTAGGTCTCGAGTTTCAAGAGCTGGACGTACTAGTTAATAAAAAAGGTATATAAGTACTTGTTTGAATTTTTTGTAACACAAACTTTTTGATGATTTGTACTCTTCCTATCGTCTATTTGCTACACAAAAAGTCAAAATATTAAATAGTGAAAGTTTTTTTGTTGAAAAATTTAATAAGATCCCCCTCAAAAAATGTCTCGTCACGGCCTTGTACATACACACATATACTTATGTACCTGCAATCCAAAAGTTTCTTCAATCTTTCCAGATTTCATATTTCTTTTTTATCTTTTTCCCGTGGGTAGGTGCAAAACCTGCATCAGGCTCTATGAGGACCGAAAAACGCGTGCTAATAGGTGTGTGAGATTCTTACTACACTCAAACCACCTCTACTTCCTGATTGCAACTAAGTTAAATCTTATCAGCAGTTTATTTTTAACGAAGTTTAGTAACGTGTTGCAGATTACTTACCGGTGAAAGTTTCTGTTTATTCCGCGATTTTAAAGCACCAAGTCGGAAGGTTTTGTTCTTCGCAGACAGCGTACTAAATTCGACTCGTTAAGAATGTCAACAGTCGTTGAATTAGCGTGTTCTAATAGCTGGTTTCTATGTTTTCGCTCGAAACTTTTTATTTCGTCCCAAACCGTAGGAATCCCTAGATCCCTATGAAGATAATCGTTTCTTTTATACGGAGCATTTACAAATGACCTGATCAATGTATTTTCAAACGTTTGTAGGATATTTAAGTTTGTATCGCAGGCAGAACCCCGGAGTTGTATACCATAAGTCCAAAAAGGTTTAAGTACTTGCTTGCATAAAATCAACTTATTTTCAATAATAAACTTTGAATATTTACCGAGTTACCAGTTCATACTTATTAATCTAATTTTTTACGTGCGGCTTCCATTTTAACTTTGCGTCTAGTCACTCCCAGATACTTTACCTCATTTACAAATACAGGGTGGCGCACCAATTGTGCTACAATAAGAAACTCAAATAACTTTTTTTTTAATCGATGTATTTCATTTACTTTTTTTTTTTTATTGGTTAGAAAATTAAATTTTATTTTAAGTAGTTAGTTGTTTTTAAAGATTATAGAAAATGACCTCCACGCTCTCCCACGCATATGCGGCACCTGATCAAAAAATTATTCATTGCGGCCTGAAGAGTTGAAGTTGGGATCGCCTCAATTATTATCGTTATGGACTGCTTTAATTCAGTTAAATTCCTGGGCTTCGTTTTATACGCCTCTTGCTTGACATAACCCCATAAAAAGAAGTCTGGTGCAGTCAGGTCAGGTGACCTTGGGGGCCAGCGAAGAGTGGAGTTCCTAGAAATTAATTTGTTTGCGATTTTTTTGTTTAGCTCCGCCATAACTGGTCTGGCTATATGTGCAGTTGCTCCATCTTGCTGAAACCAAATGCTGTTGAATGGTATACGTCTTCGGCGCAGTTCTGGGTAAAAAAAACTCCTTCAACATCTTTAAATAACGGTCCGCATTGACAGTAACGGTTACACCGTTTTCTTCAAAGAAGTACGGCCCGACAATACACCTTGATGAAACTGCGCACCACACAGTGACTCGTTCTGGGTGCAGTTCTGTGTCATGGAGCATTTCTGGACTAGACTCATTCCATATACGGCAATTTTGCTTGTTTACATTGCCGTTAAGATCAAAATGGGCCTCATCAGACATGAACAAACAATTGATCAATGTGTTGTCTTCTTCGGCCATTGATATCATTTTTTGGCAAAATTCCAGGCGAACAGGCAAATCCTGAGGGTTTAACTTGCTAGTAATTTGGACTTTGTACGGAAACAAGTTTAAATCGTCATGAAGTATCCGTTGTAATGACCGTCTACTAACTCCAATTTGCCCCGATAAGTTTCGGGTCGAAACGCTCGGATTGGCCTGTATTGCAGATGCTACTGCTGCGATTGTATCCTGAACCCGAACATTGGCATCTCTATGGTACGGCCTTTGTGCGATGCTTCCAGATTCGGCAAACATGTTTACAAACCTCATAATGGTCCATCTACTCGGGGTATTACCGCCAAACTCCCGCCTAAATTCCCTTTGGACGGAAATGACGGACTGCAAAGCATGGTACCGTTGCACTATCCAAATTCTTTTCTCCGTATCCCAAGCATCCATTTTTATAAATCTAAATAGTAACCTACAAAATAAAAAAAAAAATAAGCCGATTATTCACACAGAAAAAAAGTTATTACGTTTTATTTTTGTAGCACGATTCGTGCGCCACCCTGTAGAACACGAGCGGTATTAAAAATTACGGGTAATCTATTTATTTTTTTATACGTAAAGTCTACGTGGATTGAATTTTGTTCATTGAGCGTTTTTCGCCATGTTTTCGTCCACTCATTAACATTATAAAGAGCATTTTGTAATTTAATTGTAGCTTCGCTAATCATTTTGCCTACTGCTAGTATTGCAGTATCATCAGCAGACGTGGCTACAATAGTATCTTCAGTTTGAGGTATATCGCGTGTAGATAATAGGTACAGAACTGGACCTAATACATTTCCTTGTGGTACCCCAGCCACTATTTCTTTGAAATCAGAATAGTCATTTCCGTGTCTTACACGAAAAAGTCTTTCATTCAGATATCCGTTTAGAATGTTGTAAAGTCCTTTAGGCAGAACTTGTCTTTGTTTGAATTTGAGGCCTTCGTGTCACAGTTTGTCAAACGCCTGCGACACGTCCAAAAAGACTGTGGAACAGATTTTCTTTTCTTCAAGAGCTCTCTCAATTATTTCAGTAATTCTTTGCACTTGATCAATTTTCGAATGCTTGCTTCTAAATCCGAACTGATGTTCAGGTATTGTTTTTCTTCTATTATAGGCTGCAATCGCAGGAGTAGTATTCTTTCGAAAACTTTTGATATTATAGGAAGAAGTGAAATTGGCCTGTAAGACTGCTTTTCGTGAGATGGTTTGCCAGGTTTCAAAACCATTATGACTTCCTCAACTTTCTATTGGCTCGGAACATATTCTTACCTAAGAGCGGCATTTATTATGCAAAGGAGGTTAACAAATCCTTTACGAGGGAGCATTTTCAGAATTTCTGCTGTGATTAAGTCATATCCTGGAACTTTATTTGACTTGTCCATCGAACGGCTTAGTTAAATGTTTCCTCCAAGTAATCGGTGAGTACTTGAGTACCATCGGTTTCTCTTTGTCACTTTTAGCTCATTCGTGTTGGCTTTTCTTAAAAAGTCTTATTTAAAAAATCTTCGAGCTGAAAACAAACTAAATAAACAAAAAAATTATGAAAATATGTACCCACATTTGCCTTTTTATTTGTTTTATATAATTTTCTTAAAATGAGAAAATAAAGAAAAGCAAAATTTTACTTTTATTTTATAAAAATCGGTATAAATAAAAGCAAAGACCTTAAATTGACTTCTCCCAGGTCTTTTGTGTATCTGTGTATATCCATTTTCAAATATGCTTTTTTATGTGCAATTTACATCGATCGAATCGAATCTCCTCAAATTTGAATCACGATTTGTCGATAATTAGATTCATAAATATTCCAAATTTGAAAAATCGGTAGACTCGTGTAGGCTCTAATGTTAAGTGGACGTAAAGACGCAATAATTTTAAAATGGAGTTTCATGTTTCTCCAAAACATTACAGATATCTACTTTCGTGACTGAGTGCAGGTAGTTTATATTAATATTTTGTATTTTAAATGGTGAAATGATAGAAAAAACTGCTAAGGGCTGAGTGGGAAATAAATTCTAGAATTCCAGTGAAGCACCCCTCTTTGCCTCCTCTTGCTTTTCTATCCATCTTCCTATTTTCAAAAAAAGAATCAAAATGACTACTTGCACCACTTTTTCGATTTTTTTAATGCTTTTATTTTTGTATGCAACAGATCTAACAATTTTTTATAATAAGAACGAGTTTATTGATTCTACTACCCATTATATATTTTGGACTCTTTAAAATTTGATTTTGTATTACCTTTTTGTGTAATCTAAATAAATGCAGATAGTAGACACTATTCAAATCAAAAAAAAAGACCATCAGACTTTACAAAATTCATTAAGTTCCTAAAGCGTATTTTATCTATAATGTTCGTAGGTAAGACTATTAAAATTTATTACATTACACTGTTAATCACAAGGTGATAAAACAAAATTCTCAGTACAAAATAATTGTCATCAGCTATTCTCATTGTTCAATAAAAGTGTCAAGTGCATTATATTAGGTCCTTAGAACGACAACATTAAACAGCGCGGTAAAATGATATCAATGTGGTATGATTTATGTGCCTATTTGACGCCATTTTAGCTAAACGAAAATGAAAACTTATCTGGGAAATACCCATAGTATCTGGGTAAAACAAATAAAACCAGTCGATTACCGAAAAACATTTGTTTCTTATTCTCAAATTGCATTCTTTTAAGTCTTTACTTTCTCAATTATGCTTAAACACTATTTAGTTTCACTTCAAATAATTTTTTAGCTACTCATACGTCACAGTGTCCGTACAACAGTTATTTTGAAAAATATAGAAATTTCCATAAAGCAAGAAAAATTCATTCATTTCTATCAATGAATTATACTATAATAGATCCTATGGGATTAAAAATCTTCCCATCCTATGGCTATCTGCATAATAACAAAAAAAAAAAACACATAGATACCATCACACATGGATGTGTTGTAAGTATATACCAACAGAATATTACAAAAAGATGAACCTAGGTCATGCGGTGGTGTTAAAAGTTATCTAGTCTTAAAGTTAGAGAGCAAAAGTCCTTAACACCCATATAATGATAAAATCACCCCTTTTCTACATGTGACTCTACACACACATGGACGAAAAAAATATCAGTTTGTCGTAGGAGTTTCAGCTTGGTAGCCCATTCTTCGTTCGCGTGTATATTTTTTACCTTACTTCGGGTTGATGTTGGCCATGTTGCTTAACTATATAAGAGATCCAGTGAATCGTCGAGGATAACCAGTTAACAGTTAAACGTGATTCATTCAACAAGTAAGGAACCAAGTGCAGTGATTCTGGAGGTGGTTGTTACAGAAATAGAAAAAAAAGACCTGTTGAGTGAAGTGGAGTGAAGAAAATTCTGATCGTGGAAATTATTAACTTCTTCGGTTTAAGAAATTTAAAATTTATAACTTTGTAAAAATGTGTAATAAAATAGTTTATCTAGTTATAATTCTATTGTTGGCTGTTTCGGGATTTGTTAAAGGTAATTTTCTTAATTCTTATCCCAGATTAAAAAAAAAATAGAAAAAGAGTTGATTTAAAAAAAAAAATGTTTTATTCTAAACCGTTTAAGTAAACTTCTTTGATAAAATCAAAAGAATTTAATTTGGTTGTTATGAACAAGATTTTGACAAAATTGATTCTTGAGGTGTTGTTCATTGCATTTTGAAAATATTTGAGTTTTGATGCTCCCAGGTTTAATATAAATTTTAGTTTCTTCATAATTTTAACCACCGTGCCAGGAACAATAAGGCAAGTTTTAGAATTGTACAAAAAATAAATTTCGAAACAACAATCAAACATGGTGTGGCAAAATTCTGTGTGTGTGTCTGTCTGTTCGTCTACAGCCCAAACGGCCCTATCGATTTTCTGGAAACTTGGTACGTAGTGGTTTTTGGTGACTATGCCCTCACGTTTTTTTATTTTTTTTTAGAATCAAAAATAACGATGCCCCATATTTTTTTTTTTAGCAATTTTACATAATCGTATTTTTCTCAATAACGTCTCGACAACTTTTCTTAAACAAAAATTAGAAAATTTCTTTTAGTAAAGGTGAAAAACAATTTTTTAAAAATTGGTTATTAATGGTACCTCCCAAAGAACAATTTTTTTATTTTCGATTTTCTTCAAAACGGTATGACTGACTCCAATAATTTTTAACCAGAGGCTTTCAATAACTATAAATATTTTTGTCTACTTAAATTTAAAAAAATATATTTTTGGGATTTTTAAAAAAACGTTTTAATTTTTTTTTTTTGAAAATCAAATACATATTTCGAAAACGTTTTGATCAATTTTATTGAACTCGATAGTAGGTACTCTCTGAAATATTTTATATTTTAATACAAAAGTTCAAAAACCTCAAAGGAAAATATTTTTTTCTCAAAAACAACTCCTACGATTTTGATGTAACCTTTTTCATATACCAAAATTAATACGTTTTACTACAAAAAATTATACAATTTTGCACTTAGCAACAATTCATAGTACCTGCATAGAACGCGTTATTTTATTTTTAATTTTCCCATTATCGGCTTAGCGGAATTCGATTAATGTTCTTATATATAAATTCCAGACAAGAAGAAATAATATTGCATATCAAAAAAAAAATTCAAAATAGTTTTTTGTAAATTCGATATTTCAAAAACAGGTGGACAAATTTTTAATTTTAATTTTATTTTTATATGCTTATAAATAAATACTTAATATTTACATGCCAAAAATTTTCCTTAAAAATGTTTTAAGAATTTTATTTATAAAAAATAGTTTTTTAAGAAAACCTCTCAAACGATTTAAATTTGTTTTTGTCTAAAGAATCATATTCAACAAAGAATTAAGATGGCGCCCTTTTTTTCATCTCAAACTGTCAAGGAAGTTTTTTTTAGCTAATTTAAATATCGGTTTTTATGCTTTTAAACATTATTCTCTCATAATTTCCATGTCTTTTCATATACATAATTTTCTTAAGCCTTCAGAACCTTGAACATAAGAGGAAGTAAGTGCGACCCAGTCGTGCATTTTAGTTAAATAAAATAACGGTACCCGGCATAAATTTCTTTTACCAGTTTTAAAAAATCTTATTTTTCTCAAAAACGGCTCCACAATTTTTCTTTAAAAAAAATCAATGAATTTCTTTTGGTAAAAGCTAACTTTGGATGGGAAACCATTTTTTAAAAAACTGTAGTTGATTAGAAAATGTCAACCAGTTCTAGAAACTGGTCAGCCCAAGTTAACTTGTTTTAAAGGCTTAAAGTTTCTCAAAGTCACGCGCAATTTCTGGCACCTCATTTAAGGGAAATTTACAAAAAAGTTTAAAAGTTTACCATTCGAAAGATCTCTAGATCGTGAAAAAGGGTCAACTTTTTCCAGTAATTGGTCAGCCATAGTTTTTTTTCTAAGAACTTTCAAAATTCGTTCCAAGGTCACAAAAAACTGTTGGCACCTTATTTGGTTTAATCCAAAAAATAAAGTTTGTCATTTGAAAGGCCACTTCATGGTCATGAAAGGTCAGCTATTTTCTGTAATTGGTCAACCATACGTATTTTTTAATGAAATTTTAAAGATTTTAAAAAAAGTCAAGGTCATTGCGATTTTTGGCACCTTATTTATGGGAAATTACGCGTGACCTTGAGTGACCTTGTGAAATCTTAAGCCTTTATTACAAGTTATCTAGGGCTGACCAATTTTTAGGACTAGTTGACCTTTTCTGACCAATTACTGACCAATTAGATGGCATTCTCAAATATCAAATTTCCCATATATGAGGTTCCAAAGGTCCAGAGCCTATTGCGCCGCTTATGGAAATGAAGTGAATATTTTACTTACACAAGAAAAAAAATAGCACATTTCCAGTTGTGTCATTTTTGAGCTAATAGTGCATTACGAAAAAATTAAGAAAAATAATGATTTGCGAGATTTCGTCTACGTTTTGCTATTTTCTGTTATTGTTTGAAATGGTGGTTGAAGACTGTCGACACTTTCCCAAAAAGGGGTGGACGGATGCAAATCCGTGTGAGGATAGCATAATTTATAAGAACAGAAATCCAAATTGAAAAATGGATAATTTTAAATCGCTCATACCTGATCGAAAAAAAAATAGTTGTGCTATTATTGCAGGTATAGAGCGAAATGACATACTTGTTTTTGAGTTCTTAGTATCTTACGAGTTGTTTATACCATTGAAAAACACGATTTAAATGCATTTTTCTATTTTTAACAACTTGCATATTTTAAAAGTTCTTAAGTTCCAAGCAACTTGAAAATAAGAGTAAGTACGTGTGATTCAGTCGTCCATTTTTTTCCATTTACAATACTTATTTTACTGTACTACGAGTCCACATTTTCGTTTGGAATATATGATGCAGGTAAAACTTAAAAAAAAGTTTTTTAAATATTCAAGATTTAAAAACTGATATCTTTTTAAAACAAGATTTGTATTATTATTTTTACAATTTATTAAACTCTACATAAATGTACAGTACAATATTATTAACATCACTAGAGCTACCAGGGCTTAAGGCTTAACAAAATTTATAAATGAGGAAGAGTTAAGAAACAAAAAGTGATATACTTACTTTTTCATTTTCTTAGAAATTGAGAAAAAACAAAATTAATTATGCCTGTCCATTTTTTAATTTTTTTTCCTTATGTGCATCACTTGAGCAGACTGTATATGTAAATAAAGTAAAAATTATTTTTTTATTGGAAATAAAGCTAAGGATAAGTTTGCGTTTGTCCTCACGATAAGATCTTATTTACTCTACAAGATCGATTCTTCTCTTTTACCTCGCAACAAGAAGCAACTTTCTTTACTTACCACAATCATTATGTTAACACATTAAAAAAACCTTCTTTTTCCAAAAGTTGCAGCCAAGCTAGTGGAGCAATTGCAGCCTCAAAAAATCGAAGCGAAATGTGGAAATTTTTCGATAAAAAAATATACTCGCTATAAAAAATGACTTCAGGTTGCTCCATGCTTTGAGTTGCTTCCTAGTAAAGAAACTAAAAGTTGATCGCAACTTAGTTGGTTGGTGGTTGCTAGGCTTTGATTTTGAAAGTTTAGCAAAGGTTTCAAGCGGGATATTAGCAAAAAATTTATGAAATCCAATTGATCAGTCATTAGTTCATAATGGAAAGGAAGGATAAATTTTAATTCCATGGCAAAAGTTTTTCGAAGTACACCCGTTGTAAGTCACTAGGCCTTGGTTCTCCACGAGCTGTTGTGCCACCAAATTTATTTATTTTTAGATTGATAAAAGTCAGTGAAACTTTGCACAGCGTCCAGCAAAATAAATGTGTTCAGGAATATATTGTGTATATTTTGAACCACCCACGCTGACTGCCTTATTTTTATCTAAAAATATTTAGGAAAAAATGAGATTCAGCTGGCCACAGATAAAACACACGCATTACAAATTTTTCGTATATGATTCCCCACAGAATGAAGAAGCCTCAAAAACTATATCAAAATAAATTCCTTAGAACTACAAAGGGTACATTTATTTCTAATGAATTTTGGATAGTTTAATAATTTCTTTTGGCTTTTTGGCACTTTACAGAGTTCATAATAAATTTTAATAAATGCAAAAACTATCTCCTCTCTGTTGGTTTTGGTGTTGATTTGTTATTTTTTTCAGTTTCGCATACTTCTCCTATACTAGCATTTATGGGTTTGTTTATTTTGTATGCGATGAAAAAGTATTGAATTTTGCTAATATTATGTACGTTGACATTTTTATTTGTATAGGAACAATTTCAGAATCATTTATACCTGAATAATAGAAACTTTATTCAGGTGACAGAAGTTCATACCTATATTTTTGGTGCTGAAAACCAACAGGCTAGTCGACAGTTTAGTTTATCTTTCTCCTTATAAAAAAAGAAATACTACAACCCGCATAAGTGATCAACTTATGTCCATCAATAAATCAACTGATGTCTACATCATTTGATGATTTAATATTGTGCGATATAAAAAAAAAGCTATCTACATGCTCTTATCAACATATATTTTGTTAGATTTTATTAATATCGGGGCATTTTGTATGCCAATTAGCAGATAATATGCCATAGAGCTCTTGATAATGTCAGGATATAACAGGAACATGATGTTGTAAATCTTCTTGATTAATTGTGACATTAGATAAAGCAAACGTGTTATGTCCCAAATAATGACTCAACCATGATTATGACCCTACATTTTGAAGGAGCAATCAATTTTTAGATAAGTATTTTGTTTCAAACAAAAAAATCCAGGAAAAAAGCATATCTATAATTCAAAACTGCATCATTCCGTGTTCAAAAATGAATAATGAATTGTTCATAAAGCATGTAATTGGATGACACTATTAAAAAAAAAAGAAAACTACTCAAACTGAGGTATTTCATCACTTCAACTTTCAATTAACGTTAAACCACGTATAGAAGGAAGAACCAAATGCATCAGGTGTCGCGGATTTGGGAAAAGAATTGATGGCAAAAAAAAAACAAATAAACTCTATATGAGATTTTTGAAATCCACCCTCTTAAGTCTTTTCAAATTTAACCTGTGGTATAAGGCAGTGCCGGACCGATAAAGTAGTTATTGCCTTCCTACTGGGGCATTTACCAGGGGTGCTTGTGAAACTACAAAATGTGGGACTACAAAATATAAAAGACAAAATTAACCACATGGATAGTATTCTACGTTGCTTTGCAACTTGCTAACTTCCCAATGAAAGTTATTGTAATATGTCCAAATTGTTGAATCGAAAATGTTGACACGTTTCACGTTTCGAGCTCCATAGAAATGGAATCCATCATTTTTAGAGAGATGTCTGCGTTTGTACGTACGTTTGTACGTTCGAACATTTTTACGTTCGTACGTTAATACATTCGTACGTTCATACGTTCCTTCGCTTTTTTTGTTCACCATACTCAAGAACGAATGAAGATCGATTTCGGATAGATTTTATTTTCTAGATGAAAGTTTCAATACGTGCAGAAAGGACTTTAAAAAAAAATTAAATGGGCGCTTTTCTTACTATAGCAATATAAACAAAAAAGGTGTAAAATTGTTTTAGTCTCAAATAGTGATATTGACTTTGGTTTAGTTTTATTCTACTCACTGATCTTCACTTGATTGCATATTGAACCACCTGAAAATGTTTTCGGAGATCTTGATTTGGTGATTTTTAATAATAAAATAAAATCGGGTCTCTAGCTTCCGAGGGCACCAATGGGAAGTTACCAGTGTAAGTCGCACCCAGCCTCTTTTTAAAATAATACATATATACTCGTAAACCTATTTATAAGAACTAGTACGCCCAGGCCTCGAAGCTCGAGAGCTTATAACATTATTTGTCAATAAAAGCTGTGTTTAGCGTAAAGATACCTCGTATACATTTGGAATTGAATCCGAATTGAATTAGGATTTAGGTCCATGTAGACCTGTAGCTCGGCGAGCTGGGATCGAATCAAAAGAAGAATGTGAAGCCTAGTTTGAAGGATTGAAGAATCAATATTTCAGATGCACCCACACAATGAAAGCAAAACTTTCACTTCAATACCAATTGAATTCAATCTTTCGATCTGGAATTGTCATAAACCTGGGTCGAAACTTCGATACGGATTGAATCCGATCCTTCGATCCGCTCATATAAACGTGGTATGAGCTACTTATTATTATTTTCTGTAGCACTGAGCGCTGCCATCAAGCATTCCAGTAATCTTTCCAGTCAGTGCTGGAAAATTGTTCTGTTGGTGGGTGGAAAAAATCGAAACGTCACATTTAGGTTACGACAAATAAAAATAAATAATTGCTCGGTCTCGCTCTCACTCTTACTCGCACTTATTACGCAATTTTATTTTATTGGTTTTTAGTTTTTGTGGTGCAGTTGTTTAATAAATTTTTGCATTCTGCACTTCTGTGCAAAAAAAACCATTCCAACGATATATAATTTATATGCCTTCGGCTTTTGTAGACCTCGTAAATTGTACCACAAAATTCGTGTTTGCCGTTTTATTAAATGATGTTGTTTTTTAACTGCTTATAACTTCACATTCCACAATTCACAGAGTCACAATATTTCAATCCCAAAAAAATGTTAAGTCACCTGACTCAAGGCCGTAATCAGGGGGTGATTACAGGGGTTTGATCTCCCCCTAAAGTTTTGAGAAGACATTTTAAATCATACTTTTTTCAGTTCTAGTATGAAATGTTTACTCAAATTTCTGCGTGAGTTATTAATTATGTTCAAAACTTTCTGAATTTAGCATAAGCTCTTGTAGTAAATACTTAATTTTGTATGAACATAATAAGGTACCTTGTTACTATTTACCTTAAAGATTTGTTAAATCAGATTTAATTGCGATTCGAGAGCTTTTTTCTCAAACATTCCTCTTTGTGCATTCTGATTTCCACTATTCTTGGCGAAAATGAAAAAAAAATTAAACGAACAAAACTGCAATTTTAAAAAAAATTGGATCGTGGCTGTTTTAAGTTTATGGGCTGTTCAAGTTTTGTGAGACAAAGTGCAACAAGGTACACAAGCTTACTAAAATGTTGACTCAGCGATTTCAACATGCATCACAGTGGAAAGAACTTTTTCGACAGTGTAACGTTTAAAAACTTACCTAAGAAATTCTGCCGATTGAGATAGCCTTAGAGGATGAGCGTTAATGCCAATTCATCGACAAATTGAGACTCACACTGAGGAAGTTATACTATGAGAAGTGTTTCTTATGGGAGTGAAATAAAATGTTTGACCTTCAGGAATAGTTTACAGGCCATGCAGAAAAATCAAAATTTACAAAATAATGTTCTTCCTATGGTTTGCCTTTTTTTGGATACAAAAAACATTTGCATGCAAGTAATGCTGTGAGGTGAATAATATATAACCCACAACTTGACAGCGCATCCAACATGATTTGACATGTTTTTATATCTGAAAATATTTAGGATTGGTTTTGAAACCTTTACAGATTCTCCCATTTGGAGGTTTGAGGTTATGTCGAAACTGATTTGTTCGGATGCAAGTGTGGAAATAAAATATGAAAATCAAAATTAGACTTAATACATACATATTAAAAGAATTTGATTTCATTATTAGTTTAGCTGATGTTAATTGTTTCGAGAAAACGATAGTGGAAAACATTGTGAAAAAACAATCGAGCCGAATACGAAAAAATGAAATGTCCACACTTCTTAGCCAAAATTATTCGAAAAAAAGTTTCGTATATCATTTTCTTAAAGAACACATCAGCTGCATCAATAATAAACAATTGTATCGATCATCGGTTGCTGCGCATGTCTTCGCTTCGTGTGACGACAACGAACCACTGCACCACATCGGCCCCTTTGAAGAGAGCGTCCGTTTGTTAAAGAGCGTGCAGAATGAAAGAAAACTTGATGCATTTGAGTCTCTTTTAATTTTCAAAGCTAAGAATGTAATGAATGGTGACAATGGGAAAACATTCTGTCTCCCTTATTCTCATTAACTTAGATCAAAATTGTAACGTTAATTTTTAATTCAATTGTTTGCCAATATATTTTGTTTTTTTTTTTGTTTTTTTCTTGGTATTTTGTTTTAGTATCGAGTTTCACTGATGACGACTTCTAAAACTCGCCAATAAAAATACGTTACGTTTGAAAATTTAATATTGTACAACTTTCTAGTTTTTGTAGTCAATAAAGGAAGTGTTTAACTTTTTTAGTAAATTTGGTAAATCTCGACTAAAACATCGTTTCACTACTTTTAAATATTTAGTTTGAAAGCAACATGAAAATCATTTTCATTCCACAAATTCCTTCCCACTTAGAAATTATTTCTTACATGATTGGCTTACAGTTTCATGCAAAAAAAGACCAATGCTGTTATGTAATGTCATGCAAAAGAATGGACCGACAATTGTTTTGCATACGAAAAAAAAAATGTAGTGAATAAAATATATTTTTTTGTATGGTCGGCTTACACATAACAAAAAAATATATTCACCTCAAGGCATTATTTGCATGCAAATGGTTCTTGGATCGAAAAATAATTGTTTTCAATTTTTAGGCCTAGAGTTTATTAATTAAGGGTAAATAAATTATTTGATGGATGGTTAAGGCCAAAGCAACAATTTTTTGTCTTGAATATCATACAATTTTGTGCACAAAAAAGGATGGAAAATTGTATTGAATATTTTGATTTTTTATTCGCATGGAAGCTGCAAACTATGCATTAACCTAAATAACAGTTCCCGTGCGTAAAAAAAAATCTATGCAAATATTCTCGCATGTCAAAAATAATTGAAGTGAAATGCTAAATTAATTGGTTGCATGTTTGGTATACTGTTTCTTGCCAAAAAAAAAACATTGCTGTAATGAAATGTTACGCAAAATAGTAGACGGACAATTTCTTTGCATGCGAAAAAAAGGGGCCACTATTGTTTCGCAAAATTCATTTGACATTTTCTTGTTTCGCCTTAGTCGTTTAATATTTTTTTAATTCGCAATCTTTGAATGGCAATCAACGTTTTCATTCATTCTACTTTCCAATCATTTTGCAGTCCACATTTAGCGTTTTTATCTTTCGCTTTTGTTTCAAATTATTTTCAATGGTTTCGCAAAATTCATTTGGTTATTTGTTGTTCAGCTTTTATTTTTAATTAATTGTTTTTTATTTGGTCAAGAGCTTTTCTCGCGAAATAATGTATTGCCGTTTTATTATTTCGCGAAATATCACCAATCAGTATCATTGGCTTAGTTAGATTTACTTACATGATTTTTTTTTGAAGCGTTGTTCAAAAATTGTGTTTTAAATATTATTTTAACTTATTGACTATTATTGCTGCTATCACTGTGTTTGTTTGTTCTTTAATTGTTTTGCTCAGTTTTGATAACGGAATATTTTGACAAAACCATCAAAGATGAGTATCGATGGATATTTTATAGATTTTAAAACATAAAATCTATACAATTATGCAAAATTCACCATTTTGCTTAGCTGTTTTTACTTGGCATTCATTTGACTTCCATTAAATTACATGCCTTAAGATATCACGCGAAATTTCAAGGGATGTAATTTAATCGAAGTCTTTAACTCGCAAAACTATTGAAGCCTAGTAAAAAAAGGCTAAACAACATAACGCTAAGTAAGAAAAAGCGAATCAACAAAATACTAACTAACAAAAGTCAAAACAACAAAATGCTAAAACAAAAAATTTGCCCAATCTTCATAACGCCAATCAATCAAAATACTTAGTGAAGATTTCGAAATGTAAAATGTGAAGTGATGTGATTTGTGAAATCATTTAGAAAACAAAACGTTGTTCGCCAATCGTCAAATGCGGAAAAACCAAATATTAAATTAAAAAAAATCGACACAAAAAATGTCGAAATTTGCCAAACAATTGTGGCGAAACATACCATACACGAAAAAAAGTGTGGTGCATACAGTATTTTTTTTTTTTTTGATGGTATTCACCTCAAGGCATTATTTGCATGCAAATGGTTTTTGCATTAAAAAATAACTATTTTCTATTTTAATTTAGTTTAAATTGATGACTCAATGGGTGATTTAGGTCAAGGCAAACATTTTATGCCTTGAATTTTATACAATTTGGTAAAAAGAATAGGTGAAAATGGTTTTGAAAATTTAGATTTTTTTTCGTATGGGAGCAGTAAATTACGCTTGATCGACGATTTTTTTTGTGCCAAACAATGTCACTGACATTCTTTTGCCAAACCAAAAATTGCGCTTGGTAGTTGTATTTGCTTTTGCGTACTAAAATGATGACGGATAAAAAACAACAGTGACATTTTTCTTTGATGCCATTTTTTTCCTCACTGCTGAGCTTTTTTTACTCAATAAACTGAATACATACTAACTGTAAACTTAAATTAAAAGTGAAATTTTTTTCGAAACATTATATCCCTCCCCAAAATAATTGTCTGGCTACGGCTTTGCCACGACTTGCAGTTCTGGTGAAATATCGAATTTTATTCGTTTCTGATGACTGTTAAGGTTTTCAATTAAAAATCAAACAGTGTTCTTCTGATAGAAGTGATATTTTGAAGATCGTTAAATACTTCAAATTAAAAGTATAAAATTGAAAAGTGTAAATAATATACAATACACCTATAGTAGAGGGCGCAAAAAACATTAAATGCGGCTCCAGCCATACCCGTTTAGATATACATTGAATATTTTTTCAAGAATGAATACACTATTTATGACTATACCTACACTTAAAAAAAAGACTGACATACATCAGATAATTATCTAATAATTTAGAAGACTCAATAAATTTTACGCTCAGTTTATTTGAACTTTGCCATAACCCATAAGCCATAACCATCCGCGGCACACTGTTGATTGTTGTGTCATAGCTACTTATCGCACATTAATCAAAATAGCAACAAGTAAATTTCATCACCTCTGGGGGAGCAGAGATTAGATACCTACACATTTGCTCATTACTAGATTCAGTCCTAAGCGCTGGCCAATAAAACATCCTATTTATGATTTAGGGTCAGTAAAAAGACAATTTTCAACATGAATATATAATACATACGTTTATATAGCCATGGTCCCTGGTAACATATACCTTTTGCAGTGACATTCGATATTAGATTAGCTTCGAAGAAATGATTTACTCGTATTTATTTCCCCAAAGAGAAACACAACTTTATATTCGCGCTTAGATAAGATTGCAATTACAGCAATTTATGAAAGTTATTCAAAATGAGTGTGGGGGAGGGCGAGGTGGAGCATAAGGTGAAATAATATCGAAAATTTTAATTTTATCTTGTGTCTACCATTTTTTGTTTTCAAAAACTATTAAGCTGGTCATACACGACAGAGCAAAAGAACCAAATGGCCCCATGCTGATATAAAATCGGTGGTGTGAGGGGTGGATCGGCTGCCAATCCATTTGGATTTTCAGCCAATCTGAAATCCTACCGAGCCAAATAGATTGGATGGCTCGGTCGTGAATGGCTAGCTTTACATTTTTCAAATTACGCCATTAGGGTGATCCTTGTAAAGGTTATTGTTTACTAACAGATTTTAAGGCATAAGGGTTGGAGAACTCACTGCAGTTTTGCTTAACGAAACGAAGCATTGAATTTGTCCTGGCTATAATATAGTCTACATGTAACGAAAACGACAAATTTGGATCAAAAATGACTTCTAGATCACGAATCACAGATTTGCAATTGATTACATTTTTTATATTTAAAAGAAGAAAATTTCTTTCATACTAAACAGATAAAATATTTAAATCATTTTGAAGATTTTTATGATCGATTCTATTTTTTATACAAAGATATATTTTCAAGTCATCAGCATACATCAAACATTAAGTATTCTTAAGAAGAAATGGGATATCATTAACGAATATGTTTAAAAGAAGTGGCCCAAGTTGACTTCCCTGAGGAACTCTAGATGAAACTTTTATGGTACTAGAGATGAAATTCTCTAGTTTCACACTTTGCGTTTTTTTTTTTTTGGAATTCATTTTTATTTTTCAATTTTCTTAAAACTATCTTAAAGCTAGACAAAAATTCATAAAAACCAGCCTACTTATCAATATCTTAAAACTAACTTACTGGCCCAAGTCGGGTGCTCTAAGTTAAACTATGATAACTTAATGCTAATGCCTTTTGGCCTAAGAACTATCTTAATACTAAATCCAGGTCGGTTTTATTTTTTACCGAGAAGAATTTACAAAAAAAGCTAGGTATATTCTAGGTCTTTATATTCACACTCATCAAGGTAGCTGGATATCCATTTCAACACCAAACCATGAATGCCAAAAACTTTGGGCTTATCTAAGGAATTTTATGGCAAATTGAGCCAAAAGCTTTTACAAAATCTGTATAGATAGTGTCAACCTGGAAGCCAGATTCAAAGGAATCGGTGACATATCTACAGAAAAGCATGAGATTTGTTGAGGTGGATTTATCAGACATAAATCCATGCTGTTGAAGACAAATTTTATATTAAAAATAAAAGATCTTTAACTATAAGCTCAAATAATTTAGGAACTGCAAATATCTTAGAATTTGCACGATAATTAACTACCAAATTTTTTGCGTCCGATTTGTAAATAGGACTTAAATATGCGAATTTCCAGAAATATTTCAGAAATATTTCACTAGAGAGGGATTTATTAAAAATAATCTTTCGTGGCGAAGCTAACGTGAGTTGACATTGCTTTAGAACAAAAGAGGGAATTCCAACAGGGTCAGGATTCAAGCTGGATTTGATGCTGAGATGCCATAAAGTATATCCGATTCAAAAAGAATAAGCAAATATTAGTATTACTGATGGAATGGTTTTCAGTTTGCTTAAGGTCAGTCTGGCAGATGTTTCGTTGTCCACCATTTTGAATATGTATGCCGAAAAACATAAATTCAATTTTCTCTGCTCCAATTGGACTTAGAGTTAAAATTTTTGTTTGATTTTGAAGGTTAAAATATCCATTATTATTGCCCCCAACTTATTTTTGAAAAATTTTTGTAGAAAAACTGTAAGATTTTGTTTGTAAACAAAGTTCCCAACATACAGTAAATATTTACCTAGAGGATTTTACGATACGTACGGAGCTGCAGAAAACTAATGCATTATTGTGGAAGTTGTGAAAGAACACAAGTTAAGTGTTGTGTTCCTTCAGAAGAGGGAGGCAATCTCTTTCCGTTAAGGGAGGGGGGGAACTTTTATAAAAAAAAGCACTCAAACTGAAAAAAAAAAAATTGTTTAAAAAACAAAGGAAAGGCTTACAACAATGTACCATAGCTTTTTTGAAAGCTAGAAGTTATGTTTTTCAAACGAGTTATATTTTTTAGTAATTTTTAAAAATACATATACATATTTGAAAGTTAAAAAAACACAATTTTTAAATTAAATCAGAAGATTTTTTTTAAGTATTGACAAATATAACTGGATTGACATATACATGTATTTAAAAAAACAGACTTTTAGCTTTCAAAAGAGCTAATTTAACAAATTTGCTTTGATTTTCTTGATATCATGAGAACAAGGTAGCTGGGCTCAAAAAATGTCCCCCAAAAAACGTAAATAAATGCCTCCACTTAATATGAATCTTACTGAAATATCGTAAGTCTGCCAACCACTGGCTCTTATGCTGATACGAACACGGGATGAGAACTAGGCCCGCGATGTGAACATTTTAAAAAAATCTTTCGTTCCGAAAGTCTCGTGCTGTCTCATTTAGTTGCCAGCTCTAGCTCTAGTGAGAGTATGTAATTTGCTTGTTCTTTTACTTTCTCTTGGACAAATAGGCGCTTGCAGAATATTTTCAGGTGGGGGCAAACCATGCATTTCGAGAGAAAAAAAGACAAGAAAACAGTATTTGTCAAAATTTCAACGTTGAATTGTTTTTAGTTTGTAGCGCCGCATCGTATGGCCTAGAGTTAGTGAAGGCAAAAGGCAACTACCTCTTGCGTACCTTTGCTTAATTTTTGTTGTCTAAGAAAGCGTAGGTAACAAATATTAAAATGCACCTCTTTTCGGACGCCTATTCTTAAAATTTTTACTTGCAATAAGTAGATATAGAAATATAATATACATAGGTATGTACATAGGTACTATAGGGCAAGCTATGGATTCGTGCAAAACAAAAAAATTAAGATAACAGTCAGACATGACATAACGATGATAGAAGTGGGTTCCACAATTCTGCCTGTTTTTCTGTGTGTCTGTACTTTCACTTTTGAACTTAAAATTTAATTTTTTTCAGCTACAAAAATAACATGGCTTGCTATATATTCATATAGTTTAACAAAACCATCAGGTACAATGTTTCAAAAAAAAATTACCATGTGTTTTTCGAAACAAGGGCGTATCGGTACAAAATGATTTAAAAAAAAAACAGTACCTACTTCTAAATGCAGACATATTTCAATAGCCAATTTTGCATAGTTTTGATAGAGAAACAGTTTTCGAAGATTGACAAGAAAATTTTAAATAAAAAAATTAAGTACTTTGTAAGTAGCCAATATTTTGTACTTGTACTTAAGAAAAACAAGTACCATGTATTTGGTACTTGAAAAACACCAAATACAAGTACTTTGTTCCAAGTACATGTACTTGATACTGCCTATTACATTTTCAAGTACAAGTCCATTTCAAGTACAAGTCAATATCAAAAACTTTTCAAGTCCAATTCGTTGAGTAGTCTGTTTGAGTTATCGAACAATCACGACTATTGTGAAACTTTAGCGAGATGACGCCAAGACAACGAGAAGCCATCAGCCCCCGTGATCTGTGCTTTTGAGTTTAAATAGTTATTATTTGATAGCTCCACCAGACTACTCAACGAATTGTACTTAAAAAGTACATGAAATGAACTTGTACTTTAAATATACAGGACAGTATTAAAGTGCCAAGAACATGCACTTTAAACAAAGTACTTGACAAAGTCCTTGAACTAGGTGTTTTATAAGAACCAAGTAACGGTACTTGTTTTTTTCAAGAACAAGCACAAGTACAAGTTACTGGGTGCTTGACTGGTACTCGTACTTATTTCTGCTCTCAGGTTAACTTTATAAAGGATATCAAATTTCCATTCGATCTTCTTTTATACCTCTAAACAAAAATTTACAATGGTCGGCTTATTGTTAATAATAGTTAATAGTTAATAGTTTCTCCACCGAAGTTGAAAGACTAGCATGTAAAATTACTCACCAAATGATGATATTCATTTCGGTATTTTGTATATGAGGGGTGAAGTTTCAAAACTCTTCTTTTCCACTTTTAAGAATTTTGAGTAAAACGGAAAAAACTGTTGAAAGCTAAAAGAATGGTAAAATCGATTAGTCTTAACGTTAAAATATAATTTAAGGATGAACTTCTATAAATTGTGTATAGTTTGAATCTATAAGGTAGTAAGCCTTGTAGTTACAAAAAATCTATTTAGTTTGGAAAACAGTAGAGTTTTGAAAAATACTATTTGAATTTTATGGCAATAGATGAGTTTTAATTCAAAAGAATAGGGAGAGAAAAGTTTTGAAATTAAAGAAAATTATTTTAATTTATTAAAAACAAAACTCAAAATAACACACATTTTCACGTCTCTTATAGTCATTACAATACATGAGATCTAAAAACTACAAGTTTGTTTTGCAAAGAAGAAGAAGAATTTCGGTGCGGAATTCGACTTGTATGGGTTTTGAATTGAACGACTGAGTGGCTTATTATATCGATGAAGGAACTTTTAAAGAAGACTTCCTGATACTTAACTCATTTTTGAAAAAAAAAAGTGGGATAGAAGAGTTTTAAAGCTTTACCCCTCATATGGTCTAGCCTGTTTACTTATATAATGTACAAATAAAATCTAGGTACACAGAAAATAGTTGGAACTGGCCCAAAGAAATTATTTGAAAAATTCTCAATACATGCAAATCTGCGAAGAAAAACAAAAAAAATGATTTCCATTTTTGATATCTTATGAATGAAAATGGGGGCGCTATTGTTATTGTATAAAGGTAGGCGATAATTCAGTCCTGCTTACATACATACATATATAACACATATTATGCTCTTGGTTTACAGAAAAAGATTAAATATCAAAATGAAACTTCTCGAAAAGGTGAACCTTTAATTTAAACTCTAATCAATTATCCCTTTTAAAGAAAAGTTTTTTCTATTCTATTTATCTATTTTTGTCAGCTTTCAGAAAATAATATAAAGGAAAAACGTGCTAACATCCAAACAAACGTTTCAAAAAATGTGAAAATCGTTAAAATCCTTTTAAAGAATTTTACCTCTGACTCATGGCCACTCACTTATATATTTGCACTGATGGAAACAATAATCTTTATTTTTCAACCCTTACAAGCCCACTTAGTAGTGATGATTCAAACTCAAGGATAAAATAAGATAACGCAGGTGTTAGCCATGTCATTGTTAAACATAAAAATAAGAACCTAAGTAGGTACATTCAATTTATAGAGTTTCCTTAACTTTTCCTTTCTATATTAGCACGACCAAACAAAGACAAATTTGTATTGCATTTAAAACCGAAATATTGTTCCCTTTCTTCCATTTAAATATCAAAAAATAAAGAATGAAATTATATGGCATTCATAAAAAGTCAAATTTAAAAACACAAATTTTTTTCTGTTGTCTTCATATGGTAAGGGATGAAGGTGGTAAACTACTCTTATGATTATCCTAAAAGTATAATTTATCATAATTTTGTCTTACATACTCGTACATAGCTTGAATGGCGACTAGGAAACAAAGTACAAAACAACCCTAAGAAGACACAAGAGCATTATTCTTCCTTATGGCATTTGCAAAGGTTTTCCTTATTCTTCCTAGGAATGACGACAAAATGTGTTCGCAAATATCCTAAAGCCATCAAAGGAAAAAAGTTTTTCATTAAGATATTTATCATAAAACCCAGTAACAACCAGGAGGACACAAGTCGATTCTCTTTAAAAAGAAAACTTTGGACTATAAAATGGCTGTGACGTCACACACAACTTTGCATTGAAGTTATTTTCGGAAAATAATTTTTTTCAATAATAAAATAATTGATTTATAAACTTTCTTCAATGTTGCGTTCCAAAGGCAAATTCACAATTTTAATTTTAACATCATTTCTCATAATGGTTTAAAAAGTTTCTCAATTTCACTTGGAAGCGAAAAAAAAGGATGAAATAATGTTTAAATAAAATTTAATGCATGACTGGGTCGCATGAACTTGTGCTATTACAGTTTAAGTGGCTTAAATTAGTTAGGATTACTCCTTTTTTTTCTAATAGTTATTCCTTAGATTATATTATGACATTTGTTATTAAAAAAAACGCTCTAAATACTATCATTTCTCAAAGTCACTTAATTACCCAGCATCTCCGGCAACTTGGCTCCTTTTTTCACCCGTTCTGCATTTCATTTTAAAAATCCTTCCCAGCCCGATGTATGAGAAACTTGAAATACGAACTATATCTATATTAATTAAAACATTTTTATTTTAAAACAAAATTGATTGTGCCCTAATCACCCCATTCTCTCCTTTCTAACCTCTGCTAGCTAAGCTTCTTGGTGCGAAAAAAACGCAATGAAACTTTTTTTTCCTATTATGCAAACAGATTTATAAACACCTCTCGGTTTTGTGCAGTTTATTAATATTTATGTTGGTTATAGCCTTAAAGTCTCATATATTCTTCACAATACCAATAGTAAGGAAAATGTAATTAATTGCAATTTGCATCCTTTTCCTTTTTTATTTACAGGTTCCTGTCTAGAATATGGTCATTCATGCTGGGGAGGTATACATAATGATTAAAGTTTTTTCCTCTCCCATTGGGGATATTTATTTTTATTTACCTATACATATATTATAGCACACGGTAAAAGATCCACTGGGAAAATATATCGCTCAATAGATGGCAGTGAAAGTCAACAATCAGAAGGAAAAAGAGATATACAGTTAACACAGGATGAGGTCAAACCAAGTGAACTTCTTAATTTGTTACTCGAAAGGGTGAGTGTATATTTGTATTGGGTTTATTACTGAATTTGGGGGGTGTAGAAATGTAGACAATACAAAAGACATATTAAGAAGACTTATTTGTTAACTTAGCGGAATATACAATTTCTTGCGTCGATTTTTGGAAGTAAATCTTTTGCAAATGTAAAGGTTGTTAAAGTTATTTCTTGAGAAAGTTAAAATTATTTTGCAAAACAAATCCCCTATGATGTTAAAAGTTTTGAACATCGAAAAACCATGTCTTAAAATACTCTAATTTATACTGTTTGAAAATATTTGGAAGAATCTTTAAAGTTTATTGGAACAAGCAATTAAAAAATTGAAAAATATTGATATATACATAGATTAGATACCAAACAAATATAGAACTATTTAACCCTTGTTTCATAAAACAAAAGTTTGGTAATAATAACCTTTAATATGTGGGTGTGACAATATGAAAGCAGCAGTCCCACAGATAATAATCCAGCGGCGTGCGATTTGCCCGATCTTGGAAGGTCCGTAATGTGAAACTATGCTGTTACCGAACGTTGTCTTCAATAAATCAAATTGTGGCATGGGCTGTGTGACATGTTGCGCCGTCTTGTGCAAACCACGGGCTCTTGCACACTAAGGTTGTTTGATTGATGAACGAAAAAGTCAGTCAGTCATGCCTTTATAGCGATTACAATTGACTTAAACGTACTGACTAGCATCGTTTTTACGAGTTACTGCCTGAACAGAATGGGGATGGAGCTGCAACTCGAATAGCTGTCAAAATGTTGAATACACACAAATCCAAAGATACGAACAGAACGCGACGCAGCTGCAGACAGAGCTGCATACGCAGCTTGACAAGTTGGCCAACTTTTAGCTTTTACATGCAGCTTTTTTGACGTTTCAAAATTGTGAGCGCAAGCAAGTCCGTATATAGGGTTTGAAGAGAATTTCAAACTCTTTTCAATCCCTGATAAAGACGTTAAGTAATTTTAGCTTCCATTTCATCTTTATCCACTTTTATTTTTGTTTTATTTTCTATTTTTGTGTTGAATTAAATTCACACAGCTGACTTCAAATGCCCACAATATCAGAAAGCTGTACAGCACATTGTGGGCGAATAAAAAAAAGTACGTACAGCATTTTTTGACAGCTATTCCAGTTGCAGCTGGGGCTCCAGTTGCAGCACTTTTTTTCTGGTCAAGCAGTTAGCCTACAAAAGAAAAACAAACATTTTGGAAAAGTGGTGATTTATTTTTCAGTATAAAGTCTCCTTTTAGCTCAAAACACTTGACCCAGTGATGTTCCAACGTTTTCTCAAGGCCTACAGAAAACAGTGGCCATCACCTTTCCAGCATATGGGACAGTCTTTGCCTTCCTTGGAGCACGTTCCCCGAGTGAAGTCCACTGTTTCGACTGCTCCTTTAAGAAACGATGCAGAAACTCCTTTGGATTCCGCTTAAACAGCATCAAACACTGCTCAGCAAGGGTCTCACGGTTGCGCTTATTATCCTAAGTGAGCATACGCGGAATTCATCTCGTAAAGAAGTACTGACGAATTATTCCACCAACCTATAAAGCACACCAAACAGTCAGTTTTTGTGGATGGAACGGTGTCTCAACATACACTTGAGGATTATAATCACTTTAAATACGGATGTTTTGTGTATTGACGTATCCATTCAACCAAAAGTGAGCTCCATCGCTAAACAAAATTCGCACGATACGTATTTCGAACAGAACCAAGATTTTTAAAATGAATTTGCACAATTTAGAAGCGTGTTGTTCAGGCGTGGCTGTGTATTCATGTTGCAATGTCAAACCAAACTAAAAACAGCTGACAAAATATCTGGCAAATCAAATAGTGTTGCCAACTTAAATCAAGAACCAAGAAAATAATCCTGCGGAAGGGGGGAAATAATTCTCTCTGTTTGGAGGGAAGGGGTAATCCAAAAAAAAAATTGCATAATTGATAAAAAAAATATTATTAAACAATGGCAACACTTACACTTTTGTTGTGCAATTTTTTGGAAAATTAGAAGTTTATTTAAATAAGGTTCTTTTAAAAACCAATTTCAGCTCAAATTGGGTTCAAACTAAAAATTTTGAAGAAAAAAAATTATATTTTACCATGCAAATTGTGGGGTAGTTTCGATTTTGCACCTCTTTTATGTTTTCGGGGGCGCTGAATCCGAATCTGATGTTTGCGACTAAAATTTCATGATGCAACATGGGAAAAAATGCAAAAAATGATGCAAGAATGCATTTTCTGATAATTTTTCACTAATGGCTCCAAAACTACCAATTATTCGAAAATTTCATTAAAATAAAATTTAAAATTTTTTTTATTTTATTTTTCGTTGGAACGGTTTTTTTTTGCAGAGAAATGCAGAATGTATATAATAGAGCTGTAACGAATCGTATGTATTCGTTACTAAGATACGGGTATTCACTTCTATACCAAGTAACGAAACGTTACTACCTAAATGATGTCGTTACTCGTACGATTTCGTTACTTGGTATATACCATACAAACAATTCCTTATCGCACATTATGAATGTCACATTTTACGCATGTGCGAAACGAAAATAAAATACCACATGAGAAATATTCCTTCCTACCAAAGTAACGCTTCTATATTTCTCTTGTGTTTTTGTGTATGAATTAAACATGAATCGGTATAGAGATCTTTTTTCCGGAGGAGTAAATAACCCGTAAAAGTGTGATTTTTTAGATGAATTTTAATCTATCTTTATTGTAGCCATCCTTCAATGGAATTTGACAATTAATAACTTGACAAATGGACAATAAACTATGTTTTAGGGAAAAAATAATTTTTCGTCCAAATGACACTCTCTAAGGCCTTGTTGAGGCACATAAAATTAATTCTGAAAAATTTCGATTTTTTAGCAGAAAAGTTCAAAATCACAGCCATCCTTCAATGGAATTTGGCAGTTGATGGCTTGACGGAAGGGCAACAAACTAATTTGCGGAAAAAAATATTTTGTCATTCCAAATGTCACCCTAAGGCCCTGTAACCACATTGTTCCGGAACACAAAATTAATTCTGAAAAATTTCGATTTTCAGAGCAAACACTTAGATTTTTCAAAAGGTTTTTTAATTTATTTAGATTGCAGCCATCCTTCAATGGAATTTGACACTTTATGGCTTAACAAAAGGACAATAAACTATATTTGAGGGCAAAAATAGTATTTTGTTCCAAATGTCACTCTAAGGCCCTAAAATCGCATTACTCCAGTACATAAAATTAATTCGGACAAATTTCGATTTTTCAGAGCAAACATTTTTAGATTTTTTAGAGGTTTCTTAATTCATTTAGATCGCAGCCATCCTTCAATAAAATTGTTTTTTTTTTATTTATCTTAGCCTAAATGTGACGTTTCAATTTTTTCCACCCACCAACCAACCAATTTTCCAGCACTGACTGGAAAGATTACAGGAATGTCTGATGGCAGCGTTCAGTGCTGCAGAAAATAATAATAAGTAGCTCATACCACGTTTACATGAGCGGATCGAAGAATCGGATTCAATCCGGATCGAAATTTCGACCCAGGTTTATGACAATTCCAGATCGAAAGATTGAATTCAAATGGAATTGAATTGAAAGTTTTCGTTGTTAATTTCGACCATAAATAACAAACAACCAAAATAAGCCAAAGATACAACATACAACAGTCTGGAAACAAAATACACAAGTATGCTCACACTCCAACAAATACCTGAAATCTCGATTCTTTAACCCTTCAATCAAGGTATATACATTCTATTTTCGATTCGATCCAGATCGCCGAGCTACAGGTCTACATGGACCTAAATCCTGATTCAGTTCGAATTAAATTCTCCTTGTAAATGAGGTATCAGTTTTTCTCTACGCTAAAGACAGCTTTTATTGACAAATAATGTTATTACCTCTTGAATTTCGAGGGCTGGACGTACTAGCTAGTTGAATTTAAAACATCAAAAAAAGTTTCTTGTAAATTATTTCTGGGAAAATTTTCATCTGAAAATGTATCTCTTGAAATGTGACAATACCTACACGGTACGATTGGATTCCATAAATGGGATGACTGCGTGACTTTGTTATCGTTTTAGTCTCTCAAAGTCAACTTCAATTATGATTATCGAGTTCATAAAGAAATCATTCAGCCTCATCACTTAATTTTATGAAATGGAAGAACACCATTGTGACTAATTTTTTGCAAGACCTGAGAATGTAGAAAAAAATGTCAACATTAATGCGCAATATGTAATATCGATCAGTGATATTGCCTGGTTTAAGGTCCACATTACAGTTATTCACAATTTAAAACACATGAATATGCCCACCCTGTTTATCTTAAATGTGTTTTTTTTTACATTAAAACTCAAACATTAATAATGTATCAAAATTTAATTTAATTTTCTTATTTTTAGAACGTGAGAATGAACTCAGATGAATCTTCAAATTTACACGACTACAATAACAGAAGAAACCCTGAAGATGTACAAATGTTCGATGCATCTGAACAGCGACTCAAAAGAAAACTAAGAGATGCATTCCGTAAAGGTATAGTTTTCCATTATTCTCCATCAGAAGCTGAGGAAAAGATAATTTCAAAAAAAAGTCACGAAGAATCCTCCAAACTAAGACGTCATCTAAGACCTGAAATTGATACCACAAATGAAGATAATCAAATTGAAAACTATCCATTGCTCAACCTGGACATGGAATATCTGGACTTAAAATGAACTGAAAATCAAATCCAACCAAATGACCCTCAATTAAAACTAAACTATTAAATATAAAATTAAACAAATAAATAAAAATTAAATAAACTAACTAAAAAATCTAGAAAAAAAACGCACTTACATATATCAAGATAAACACTGAGCAGAAGGATAATATTTTTGTCATAATAAAATAATTTTACAATTAAATAGTTTTGTTTTGTTTATTAACATAAATGATGAATATGTTGTTTCTTATTTATAAAAAAATATGTATTTGTAATTTTTATTAGTACAAGGCTGGATGTACTAATTATAACTAAATGCTTTTTGCTAGATAAAAATAAAATATTAAAAACAAAGTAAGCTAGTAAATGTTTTATTTGATTTATTTTATTCACTTTAGCCACAGATAAAAAAAAACATATTTCTTTTGTTTGTGCTTTAACTAAAAGACTGTTCTAGCAATAAATAACCCATAAAGTGGATATAATGTTTTTTCTTGGGTGTGTGCGCGTCATAAGTTTATTTTTTTAATTTCATTTAGCAGTTAAGTGTATTTTAATTTTAACTATCATTAGAACCCGATTCTAGACTACTAAAGTTATACCATTTCACTTCTATTTTTTTGTGATGTCTCCGCTAATTTGTATTCATTTTTCATATTTCAGTGCATGATAAGTAAACGTGATTATTATTTTATTTTTTTATTAAGTGTAGTTTTATTTTGAAATATCGTCATTACAATGCAAAACATGTGATCATTAAATTCATCTAACGGCCGGCCGGTATAAGACACGAAATAAAATTTTTTTAAGTAGCTATTGCGTAGTTAACAAATAAATTGGAAAGTCTTAGTGCCCATTTATGTTTGCCCTATGACGTACATGTCTAGGGAGCAATAAAAATGTAAGCTTAAAACAATTTTAATAAGAGAAACTTAAAAGAAGTGGGATTCATTAGGAAATAAATTACTAATAAGATAATTAGGTAGATATGTATTGTGTGAACCTATTAACAGACACATACCCACCTATAGCAACTAGTCATATCGCTTTTAGAAAATTGTCTTGTTGGTTTATCCTAAAGAATTTGATTATTTTACTACCCTTGCTTTGCATTAATGAAGACATTTGTACATGCTCGCTAAAAACTAGATAGTTTTTCCCCGCGAGATTAAGAAACAAATTCAGCGTAGACAGTTCATAACTTTATTAAGTTTCCATTTTCTCGATTAATAAACTTTTTCCCCTAACTCTAAAATGACTTGTTAAATCTGTCATTTTTGTTATTTAATAGGTTTGTTTATCGAATCTGTTCCCACCAGAAAATTACAGAAAAGTACGGGATTGTGTGTTCCATGAGTAATAACCTTACCCCAAGCAGTTCTACATTCTGTCATTTATTGTCAGAGAATAACAATTATGAAGAAGCCAGTACTTCCTACGATTCACCCTCAAAAACCCACTTGTTTACATTGTTGTATTTGTAATTTCCTTCGTGTCGATGAGTAGATGTGAATTGCAACAACAACAAGACCTGTGCTGAATGATGTGTGTGAACGGACGAGTTGATTCAATGTGTGCGTTTTCCACTGTTTTTCACTAATACTTTTTTTTATTAAACTTGATTCTCGCCAAGAAATCTTTATGTGATGGAAATTAAAAACTAAACGTGACCTAAAAATTTTATTGAAGAATCTAATCTGAATCATTTATTGACTTTGTGCAAAACAGCTTGTCAAATGTCAATACGTAATCTTATTTACATTACATATGATTAGATTCTTTGACAAGAATCAAGTGTTAACTACATAAAATGATCAAGTTCAAAGCCTATGGTAAATAATAAAACAATAAGTATAATACAAGTAATGAATAAAATAGATAACTTAACTTCTACTAATTAATCATAACAAATGCGTTTTGCGTTTATTAATTAGATAGATGCATTGACCTAACGTAGAATGGCGTTATTGGACTACACGTTGACGATTGCAATAATTTCAATGACTCTGTCATACATGATAATGATTGTTTAACATACATTTTACCCATAGTACACATATCTAAGGTTTATATTGCACATGCTGTCAAAAATGAGCACTGTCAGAAGAAATTCGAGATGGCTTATCCTGTGACGCCATCCACCGTAAAAAATAGTAGTTGTGTTTTTTTGAAACTCAAAATAATACTGTCTGAAAAAACGACAGCAAAACAAAACAATTTACATGGCAAATACAACAACAACTATGTCCACATAGAGTTAGCTATGTCCAGATATTTAAGTGGAATTAACTTTTGTCCTGATAAAAACGGTATTGCCAAACTTAAATTCTCGTTGTGTTATCGATAATTTATATAGAAATGTCAAATGTTTGTTGGTGGTAAGACAGTTCAATACAAAATGACAGACCAAGGCGAAATGTTGAACTATCCCGATGCGGTTTTTTCACCAAGGTCCATTGGGCATGCAAAAAACGCAGCTAATATTAATAAACACCAAATAGCCCGAAACAATCTGTAATGAATACATACATTACAAACGACAAATTACCGCAATTGATCACGGGATCCACCATTTCCACTAATTTTCACATATGCGGAGAACTGAACAAAAATGAAAAAGATAAGATAAACAAATTTTAACAGCGTTTTGTTAAGGGCTTAGCATCATCATCATCAAGTCCTGAAACCCCGATTGGGGCATAGGGCGCCAACAAATCGTCTCCATCCTTCACGGTCTGCAGCTATATATTTTAACTGTGACCACGTCTTTCTCTGGGATTCTGCTTCTGCTAGGACTGTTGATTTCCATGTTGTTCTTGGTCTTCCAACCCGCCGTGCACCCTGAGGATTCCATTCAAAGGACTGCTTTGCAATTTCATCGTTTGGTTTCCTCAGTGTGTGACCAATCCATTGCCATTTACGCTTTCTTATGTCAATGTCCAGCCTCTCTTGACTTGTCCTGCGCCACAATTCTTCGTTTGATATAATTTGCGGCCAGCGAATTTTTAGAATATGGCGTAGACAGCGATTCACAAAAGCCTGCAATTTCCTCGAGATGGTAGTCGTGACTTTCCAGGTTTCGCAAGCATATAATAGCACGGATTTGACATTGGATTCGAAGAATCTCAACTTAGTGCGTAGGGAGATTTGACTGGATTTCCAAATTTGGGACAGAGAACCGAAGGCTGCGCGAGCTTTATTTATTCTAGTTAGAACGTCCAGATCAGTACCACCATTTGCTGAAACAATACTTCCAAGGTAGTTAAACTGTTCAACCTCTTCGACTGGCGTCTCCTGTATAAAAATACGCTGATGTGTGGAGCGGCCTGTGAGCATTATTTTTGTCTTTTTACTGTTTATTTTTAGACCACTCGACTCTCCTTTCACCTTCAGAGCTTGATACATCCCGTTCAGCCCGCTGATGTTATTTGCCAAGAGACATATATCATCGGCATAGTCTAAGTGACTAAGCCTTTCAAACGGTCTCCATTGAATGCCCTGTCTCTCAGCTGTTCCAACGCTGGCCGTCAAAACATCATCAATCGCCAGTAGAAATAGAATTGGCGACAGAACATCCCCCTGTCTCACACCCTGCCGCACTTCGAAAGAGTCGGATAGCTGCCCATTGTGTAAAACAAAACATCTTGCATTGTTATAAGACTCTCTTATAATGGCAACAATTTTTGGGGGAATTCCCCTACCAAGCAGTGATCTCCATATACATTCACGGCTAACTCGGTCAAAGGCCTTCTCAAAATCCACGAACATGAGGTAAAGCGGTGATTGAAACTCCGCAGACTGCTCCAGAACGATACGCAGAGTGTTGATATGGTCGACACACGACCACCCACTGCGGAAACCAGCTTGATGCCTCTTGAGTGTAGACTCGATTCTAACCTTTATCCGCTCGAGAATGATGGTTGCCATTAGTTTTGGAAAAACGGACAAAACTGTAATACCTCGCCAATTGTTGCAATTCTTAAGGTCACCTTTCTTTGGCAGCTTAACAATCACACCATCCTTCCAGTCGTTGGGATAGATCTCGTTTTTCCACACAGCTTGTATCAACGGGTGTAGAATACTAGCTGATCTGACTGGGTCAGCTTTCAGGAATTCAGCTGGTATTCCATCAAGTCCAGCTGCTTTGTTGTTTTTGAGAAGAGATATTGAAGATTGGATTTCCAGTACTGTAGGGGGTTCGATGTCAATACCCCTATAAGATCTACGCATCTCGTTCAGCTGGGGCACTGCAGCACTCTGCATAGGCTTAGCATAGTGATATAAAATTAAAATCTTTACTTGAGGTTGACATTTGTTTATTATTGTACCTACTTAATATTTAATATCCGAAACAAACTAATCGAAGACTTTTTTAATTTTAGCTTTGAAAGTTATTTCTGTCAGTCCCTGGGCCCTCAAACCTCCGGGGCCCTGGGTGCGCCATCCCAGTTTGCCCCAAGGTATAACTACGCCACACCACCGCTGCAAATATGTTTTTCCTGAATATGTGACAATTTGCAGTACATTTTTGAGTGCTGGTATTTTTGGAACTGAACTTAAGAAAAATCGCTCATTGACAAGATCTTCTTTGTGGCCATTAAGAGCTATTTTAAATCAATAGTTCCCCAAGTCCAATTGAATTCTGATATGTTATAGCCTTACTTCGCTGATTTATTTCAGTGTATATGTTTATGTATATTTAGAATTTATAGTATAAAATAAATTCTTATTATTTATCATCTTAAAGGAAACAAACAAGTTCACAAATAAAGCAAATACATAGCTCTAGAATGTGCGTTTTTACAAAAGTTAACAATATGAAGTAGGTATAGTATCTTTTCCTGTTAGAAACTAACTTTTATATATTAACTTTGATCTTGAAGCTATATAATTACCTAAGATGATAAAACATCACTACTTAAATAAGTTAAATCTACTTAAATTAACATGAATCACAGCTCCTATACTTACATTATGTATATGTAGGTTCAAACAAAACAAACAACGTTATTCATTATTGAAATCAGTACAGTGAACCGGAGCAAAAAAAGCTTGCACTAATGAGCGTTTGTCATCAATAGAAGTTAAAATAGAATTGTTGTAATTTCTTTAATATCTATAACTGTAGTAGGCGACAGCAGGGCAATTATTACAGAGGCATGCAACATTTTCCCCTAGACACTACAATGTGGGATTGGGTGTGATATGTTGACTTTTTTAATATCGAACTTCAAAGGGATCTTCCCAGGCAGTACTACGAAATACTGAAATCCTACGTTACGAACCGACTCTTTAGAGTACGGTACGACCAAAATTACTCGGAACTAAAGAAAATTGAAGCCGGTGTTCCACAAGGAAGTGTCCTAGGACCAACCCTTTATCAGTTATATACAAGGGATATTCCAGTGGACATCAACGCTATCATGGCCACCTTTGCTGATGATACTGCAATATTGGTGCCAGATAGATCCGTTACGAAGGCTACACAAAAACTGCAAAATGCAGTCGATAAAGTTAGTGATTGGACTCAAAAATGGCGAATCAAACTAAATGAAACAAAATCGGTGGATATAAACTTTACAAACAAAAAATAAGACAATGTTTCAATTCTTATAAAAAGTAAGGCAGTATTCTTACTCCAATACTGCCAAATACCTTGGAATGACTTTGGATACAAAGCTTAAATGGAAAGAGCACATCAAAAAGAAAAAAGACGGGCTAAAGTTGAAGTACAGAAAAATGTACTGGTTACTAGGAAAGAACTCTGGTCTATCTATCCAGAACAAACTAATGTTATATAAGCAAGTACTGAAACCCGTTTGGACATATGGCATCCAACTATGGGGCTGTACAAAGAAAACAAATGCTGAACCCATCCAAAAATTTCAAAGCAAGGTCCTTCGTGGAATAATAAATGCCCCTTGGTATATAAGAAATAGTGATCTACATCGTGACCATCAAATTGAAATGGTTACAGAAGTGGTTAAAAAACACGCTGCATCACACAATCAGCGACTGCAAAGTCATACCAACCCCGAAATGGACACCGTCTTAAGTGTACGAGACAATGTTCGGAGATTAAGAAGAACCAAGCCTCATGAGCTGATGGTCTAAAAGCTATGGGAAAGTGTTATAACTTAAACTTCCCACAATGCGATTTATAAATTAAGAAATAAAAATCATTTGTCGATCTTTCATAGATTGGTCCTGATTCACCGGTGGTTTTAGTGCGGTAAGAGTCCCACACTACTTGGTACTGATTCTTACCAAATGTCTTTTAAACATTTCCATCGGATAAAAAAAAAAAAAATATCGACTACATAACATTGATAATCTCGACAATACAAAATCGAATGATTAAAAGATCGATAAATCAAAACATAGAAGAAAATTTTACGACTTTTTGAGACGCCGATTTTTCAAAATGTCGACAGTGATCGATATTTTATGAACCAACGTTTAAAAGTTCGACAGGAATTTACTATGGTTGATTATTAACTCATTTTGTATTCAAGCACTTATGAAGGTTTTCAAGATGTTGGAAGGTGAATCTGGAGTTTTTCATATTCAAACCCCATCAGCTAAACTCCAGGATTGTCTAGCAATAGCTTAAACAACATTTATGAAAATACCTCATTTTTTCTTTATAGTTATTCAATTGATGAAAGAAAAAGTCAGTTATCATGGCTCTATAGCGGTCACCATCGTTTTTAAAGAATTGTGGATCAATTACCACCAACCCATAAAGCACACCAAACAGTCAGTTCTTTTGGATGTAAAGTTGTCTCAACATACACTTTAGGATTATCATTACTCCAAATATGTCAGTTTTGTTTATTGATGTATCCATTCAACCTAAAGTAAGCTTCATCGCTAAACAAAATTCGCGCGATACGTACTGCAAGCGTCAAAAAAAGTGTACACCTTTGAACTGCATTCTTGTAACTCTGTTGAAGCAAAAAGATTCGATCTTTTAGTATTAAACTTATTTTTACACTTCAGAATTCTTTGTTGTAGTGAGCTTAAAGCAAGCTGCATTCTACAATCAGAGGCTCATCATTTTTTAAAACGGGTTTTCTTGAATTGCCATATAAAACCAATTAAAATATGTAATAGTCAAAATTGAGAGCTGGTCGGAATTTTGATTTTGAAAATTCTCTTTGGTCAAAATTCTGTTTTTTTTTTTGTAAATTCTGTCTGGCCACAATTCTGTTTGGCCAAAATTGTGTATTTCAAAATTCTGTAAATGCAAAACTCTGTATGTTCAAAATTTTGTATTTCAAAATTCTGTCCGCCCAAAATTCTGTTTTCCCAAATTCTGGTTATAAAAACTTAAATTCTGTGTAAAAATGTTTTGGATGTCAAATGATAGCAAAAAAAGTATAGGCGTCAAAAACATGAGTAAAGGTTTTTTTCAAAAATCAAAAGCCTTGTAGTTCATTGCTGGTTTTTGACGGCAAGACATTGATTTTGGGAATAATCTTGAATGTTACTTTTGACACCTATACCTATACTTTATTTTTTGATGTCACTCACACAAATATTGTGATATATTTACGAAATTAAAGTATTACTACGTTTACTACGGCTTTTCGCTGTTGTATGAATACTATTAATACAGATTTCAAGTCGTTTTCTTAAGACTCGCGATATTTGCTTATTTTGTAGAAAACTTTTCTTTTTTTTTGCTCCCCATTTCTTACTGTATTCACCTGCGCTTTTGCGAAAAGAAGTTAATTTTAAGGTTATCTATGAGCTTATTTAACTCGCCTTTAATTTTCCAATTAAGCATAGCATCGACACTGTTTTATGTTTTCGGAAAAACGATCGTTTTTGTCTTTTCATCATCAAAAACAGACCAAAACTCTGCTTAAGTATGTTAGTATTTAGTTCAATTATGTACATATGTATGTTCTTACCACGTTCAATTTAGTCAATCTGTTTTTCAAAATTCTCTATTTAAAAATTCTGTAAATATGTTGTAAAAGAGAAATCGTTTTGATAATGTAAAAAACTGAGCACATTATCAAAAAAAACATTTCTCTATTACAACATATTTACAAAGTTTTTAGGTACAGAATTTTGCAAAAACAGAATTTTGAAATACAAAATTTTGAACAAACAGAATTTTGTTATGCAGAATTTTGAACAACAGAATTTTGACATGCAGAATTTTGAAAGCAGAATACTGACCCTACAGAATTTCTATCCCAACCAGTAAAAATTTAATACAAAAAAACACAAAAAATACTTCATTTTTATGGCGACAGAAAAGTGTACATTATTCAATTAAAGCGAACAACTTAAAACCAATACTTTGTCTTCATATCTTTTGTCCCTAGAACATAATGGAAGTGTCTTGGGATTGACTCTACTAGCTTTCTTCCGATTCGGCTGTGATCTTTCGTCACTCTTCAAATTAAATTTAATTTTGTGCCGGGGGTTAACAGGGTTAACAGTCAACGAGCTCAAGCACACATCGAAATTTCTCAAGGAATGGTTACACCATAGTACCTCTAAGCAATTATGAGACCTTCCACGATTCCCGGATATCACCGAGCATTTGTGAGATTATCTTGATAAACAGATCCAAAAGAGGAATATATTAAGCTAAATTCAATTTAATTTGTAGAGTGGCAAAAAATCCCAGTTGAATTGTCGAATCTCCAGACTTTTCTTTTATGTCCTAGGGACAAAAGATAAGCAGACGAAGTATTGGTTTTAAGTTTGTCGCTTTAATTGAATAGTGTTAACTTTTTTTTACCCCATAAAAATGAAGTATTTTTTGTTATTTTCTTATTGAATATGTACTATAACATATTTCAATAGGTTATATGTGGCAATTCATTGAAGATAACCCGTTTTAAAAAATAAGATGAGATCTTATACTAAAAGATCGAATCTTCTTGCTTCAATAAATCACTAGACAGCTGACAAAATGGCCGCTAATTTAAATAGTGTTTCCAACTTAAAGTTCTATACCTCTAGAAAAAAAAAATAGCCTTATAATGTAAAATTGCAAGAAGTTGGATTTCTTTAACTATATACTTGATGAGATACGAATAATTTTTTACTTTCAACAAATTTCAATCTGTTCTTTCGTTATAAATTTTATCTGATCTGAGGAATTCTTTGAGTGAAATTAAAGTAGTGGAAAGATTCCAAATGGGTTTTTAAAGGCAAAAGTAGCACTTAATTTATGTGCAAAATTCACTGATTAGGAACTTTTGACAGTCTGGCAGCTCTATAGCACGTGTTGGTAGCTAAAACGCCAAAGTACACATGTGTAGCTCATGAAAAGTTGGATTTTTAATCTCGACAACATTTGAACTTTTTGAGGTTCCTCAAAAACTGTGGACTTAGGGGAAATAACAGAGCATTATTTTCTGTTTTGATAAATGAATTTAAGTGGTTGTGCCTATGACACATAAACTAGAAAAATGGTCTAGGTACGCCCCATCAAAGTAAAACTTTGTATTTGATAGTTAGAAGCAGGTATATTTTCTAAAGTGGTCCTTATATTGGTTTCTTTTTTAAATTCCGAGATGGATAGGCATCAAAAAGACAAAGGCTCTAAGTAAAAAAAAAATCGCGTGTTATAAGACTCACCTTTACCTCATAATTAATACCTTTAAGTACTCTTCTAAAAAGAGGGAGGCGAGGGGGGTGAAATAAATATTTCAAAATCGGGCTATCTAAGACTATTTCCAATTTAAGGACCTATCTAATACATACGCTTACTAAATCATATTTGGTTATGAATCCACACCCAAAACTTTGTTTTCAGTTTTTTATATATTTAGCACTTTTCTGCATCGGTTTGAAAATATTTTGTCAATTTTCCTTTTTTAAATAAAAATGTTAGCACATACGACAAAAATAAGGAAATATGTGAAAAATACGGATGCTTTGGCTAAGGACCCATAATTTGGTATGATGTTTGTCACTATTTCTGTTTTAATTTTTTCATGAAACTTTATTTTATTATATAATATGCTTCCAATAATTTCACTTAAAATTTATTTTGATAAAATATTAATTGTTTTATTAAACATGTTGGTGCCAATAGGTCAAAAAAAAATAAGGTTCAATCACATTTAATTATTAATTACATCCAGATTTAATTATTAAAACAGCAGTGTTAATATAAAAGCTGGTATCTGCTCCCTAACACTGGCACACGGATAGACAACTTGTCCGTTTGATAAATTTCCTTATTAAAAAAGATATGATATCTTTCCATTTCACTTAATTCACCACTTTATCAAATTGTGGTGATTTTCAATACATGTGTCACATGCATGCACTGCTTTCATAGAACGGTCCCATCACTCGTGTGCATGTATGTGTTAACGAGTTACGTTCATTATACGCGGAATTTAACGAGTTAAAGTTACCTATCCACACATTAACACACGTCATAGACTATTACACATTTATTAATAAGAATTGCAAGTTAGCAAATGTATTAACGCTTACACGTTGTTATCCACTGTTTATTAATAAAGGGGTACGTGTTTAATTTTGTATTCACTTCTACGCATGTGTCATAATTGATGAAAAGGGCGGATCCAGATGTCCGCTTACTTGTCAAATGACAATATTTGTGGGCTCTCAAAAAGATATTTTAAATTACTGATGCTTTGAATTTTGAAAACATGCACAATATATTACCTAAAATTTGAATACTGTGGCGAACACTTACTTTGTTTATAATGGGCACCGATTTGAATTTGTATGTTATTTATTTATTTATTTATTTTTCAGTTGTTTGTTAAGCACTGCGAGTGCTGATAAGTCACGGTTATTAAAAATTTTAAAATGGTTCGCATAGTACGACACCCTAAGCGGCAAAAGATTATCTAGGTCGAAAGAGGAGTGAATACCTGCGACAATTGTATATCTTATGCGTGTTGCTGTTGTTCCATGATATGTAGCTTGCACATCAGCTCATAGGCCAACTTTTTCATCACTTATTGTGCAAGTAACTTCCGAAAGACTAGTTTTCAATTTAAAAAAAAATATTTTTATCTTAACATGACTTCCTAAAATTCTATATTGCTTATTCAAATTTTATTCATCATAATTTTGCTTTGTGATGGTTTTGACATGAAGGATAAGGCGATCACTTATAATAAGTGTAATAAAAACCAAGGGAGCTTTTTTGACTCTCATTATGACTCTGGCCGATTCCATCATTTTTCTAAACTGCCTTTTTTTAATTTCTCATTTCAAACATAACAAGCAATTTACAATTTTATTTTAGTTTTGGTTTCTTTATATTCAGCATTGAAAGGCACCCTCAAAACATGTATCATTTCATATGATTAAGTTGTACCGAATCAAATATTTCAGTTTGATAGACCTCCAACTTTCCCTTGTCTCTACCTCTTCAAATGTATCTATGCAAAATGCCAATGCGAAGATTTTGGATATACTTTATAGACATGTAAAGGGTCGATTCCAATTTTAGTACTTCATGAATTATTTTTTGCAAGATTCAATTTGTACCATTTTTCTTGGTTTAAAGTGAGATACAGACGTTGTCAGGAAAAATAATCATTAATGAATGATTTCTTCTGTAAAAACTCAAATTTTAAACAATAACCATAAGACAAAGTAGCCAATACTCACATACCCATTCTCCCCTACAGATAGATTTCCCACCATACAGTTAACGTTTAAACAACGAGTTCCTATATAAAGCTGAGGCACTATTCAACCGTCTTGCCACTTTTGTTATAGTTGCTCAGTCGTGAAGTACCAGCCAAACGCGCCCACTTAAATTAATATTCCTCTTACTTGAAGTCAAATAAAGTTTTTGTTTGAAGTCTTGTGTTATATTCGTCATAATATTTGACCCTCGGTACGTGCCAAGTTAATTAAAAAAAATAATTATTAACAATAAATGTTGTTTCCCTTTACTAACTGCTTTAATACCTTAACTGACTTCTGTGACAATCTTGCATAACAGTTTCTTTCAAGCTATTTTGACATTGCTAGTGGACAGTGAAACTGGTTTAGTTAGAGCCAATGTTTATCTAAAGGTGTGAACTTGCATGATGTTTACAATTACCTTCTTCTATTGGGACTTACAATCCATCATACTCGAATCTGAAGTGCATCGACCTAAAATATAATTCTTTTTAAACTTACAAAATAATGAACAAATTATTCGTTGTATACTTTAAAGTTGCGTGCTTGACATATTAAATAATTGTTTAAAATGAATTTGCATTAAAAAGACGTTAGGGAACAAGCCAGTTAAACAAGTCAATTTATAGCAAAACAACAAAAATGCTTAAAGCAACCTTCCAACTGACCGGTAGTTGAAAAAAAAATAATTATTTATTTTCTTGTGGTTGTATTTTCAGAATTAAAGATGTATTTCTGGAAAAGAATCTGTCTTTTAGCTCTAATTGTATCTATTCAAGCAACACAAGTGAAAAAATGTCCAAAAAGTGAGTATAATTCTAATTAATTTGTCGTAACAATTCAAGTTATAAGTAAATCTATAAAGTATAGAATAAAACAGTTTCCGTTTGTGGTATTATGTGGTATTTATATGTAGGTATCACATAGGTACTATCTCAATTTAAAGGTCATCTTCTACTTTTATGATCTATATGTGTTGTGTACGTAGTATTATTACATTTTTTTTTAAATTACTAAGACGTTGCGTTTGTTTCTCATTTCCTAGGGAAAAAAAAATCAATTGCCTTACGTGATGCTCATTTTAAAATATTTTTTATTGGGCAAATGAGTTCAAAGTATGTTATTTTAGGTTTTTTGTATTGTTTTTAAATCGCAACGATTCAGATCGATAACATAAGGGCCTTAGAGAGACAAGGTAGAGTAGAAGTCACGCAAAAATCAGAAACATTTTATAAATAGACAAATGTTAGATCTTGCCAAAAACAATTAACTACAAAATCAATAGTCTCAAAATACAGCTATTTCAACATTGATTTTTACATAGGATTCCAATTTTCAAAGGCCATAATATAGCCCAAGAAATATGTTTACTTCTGTATTTTGCTTATGAATAATTTATTAAAAGCAGAGATCAGAATAAACTGTCAACATTAATTTTCAATGGGTTTCACTCTGAGAGTTATATCATTTTCGATTGGTTTTGTGTTCTGATCCATTCCTGTAGCAAATGGAAAAATAAGATTATAGTTGGAGTGAAAAAGGAGTAGAAAAGGAGTACTCCAAACAATCAACCGAAAACGGCATTACTACATTCGTTTAAAAAGATTTTGATTTCGGTTTGAGATTCATTCCATAAAAATAAAAATTTGAATTAAAAGTTGATTTTATTTTTATTTTTATAAATATCTCTCAACGGTTGAGTTTTTCACGAAAAAAATAAAAACTAAAAATGGTCAACCTTTAATCTTTTTCGCAGAAAATAAATCAAAAATGGTTTTCACTGTATTGCGCAATATTAATAAAAATCCATGAGTAGGTTAGGTATTTTCCGATGACCAAAACGCATAATTAACTGCATTTCTTATTGCAGGGCCTACAAAATATAAACATTCATACTAGTTATAGGCTTGTAAACTTACAAGTACAAGTACCAGTCAATTACCCACGACACAGATTCCCGTGTAAACGGGCTTGGCTAGTTCATAGGAAGACAAAAATATTGGCATAGCTTACTTTAACCTTTTTAAAAAATATTATTTAAAAAAAAAAACAACTTTGGTGAGACTATAGCGAGACCAATGCGAGATGATGGAAAAACATTTTAAATGCTTAAAAGTACGTGTAAGTGTCACAGTGAGACCAAATCGAGACTATAGCGAGAAAACCATGACAAAACCATGAGATCTCGGTGTAAACCTTAGCGATAAAATTAAGTACCAAAATGTAGTACGCTACAACTCTGATACTATCGAACATTGTGATTGATGCAGATGAGATTAATTTTTTTCTCTCAGTGATAAATATCACTGGTTGAACGAATCATCAAAATAAAGGTTTCTCTCAAACCTTGACCGAGAAAATGTTTTTTGTTTTTATAATAAAGGTTATTGAGTGACATTTATTGAAAATGACAGCAAATAAGTGTTACTGATGAACCTTTCAAAAGATTGAGTTTTATTTCTGATAAATCAGAGATCAGGGACCCAATTCCGCAAGTGTGAATGATATTCCGTGTACACATTCCGTTCACGCCCAAAACAAGTGTGAATAAATTTGATTGAAGTTGCATACGATATTTGTCAACAACTTAAAATTCACTCCTGTGTAATCGCAAAAATTAATGTGTACACGATTTTCCGTGTACACAGAAAAAACTCACTCCTGCCGAATTCGGCCCCAGAAATAAAAATCAATCTTAATAAGTGTAATAATTTACATTTTGAGATTACTAATAAATTCATGAGTTGTCAATATGTAATTCAAGGCCAAATTTTTGAAAAAATGGCGCCCAATTAGTAGTACAGTAAGAAACCGAAATCCCTGCACTTTTTGTAGGGGAGGACTTTATTTGTATGATTGTAAATTATTTTTGACGTGCTTGGGATGTTAGCTGTGTTTGCTAGCGTGAAATTTCTGGAAAATTTTCACAAATTCCCGAATTCCCACAAATTGTCACAAATTCTTGTTTGTTAACTCAAAAAAGTTGCATCGAGAGAGCGCAATGAGAGAGAGAGAGAGCGCAATGAGAGAGTAAATAATTTCCCCTCTGTTGGAAAACTTGTGAATTCCGGCTACACAAATTACTGTGTACACGAAGTGTTACAAGTACTGTCAAAAATCATAATGGTCAGTTTCTGTTACAGCGTTGCCATTAATCCGAAAATTTTCCTACCAAAGATCTGCATACTCCAATTTTTTCTTTTATTTACAAAATAGAAGAACAAAGGAAATTAAAAATTGTGAATTATAATTAATTATGCTGTCACAATTGTTATTAGCCGTTTTCCTTTGGAAGTGGCAAAGTACTTGTGAGTAGATGAAGACCCTAATCTAGTACTATCAACTGTACATTCTCTCATATGCGAGTAGATACATTTTACATGGGAAAGCAGTTTGATGTCTTCCATTGAAAAAAGCTGGAAAAGTACTTGCAAGTACTTCGCCACCTCCAAAGTAAAATGCCTGTTAAAGCAAGCCAGTAGCCGAAAGCCGCTAGAACAGAATTGAAAAATTAGTACACTGTATTATGATGAATGATAATTTTCTTTTCCAAAAAATAAGTAGTACCTCGTGGCATAATGGTTAGTGCGTAGGACTGTCATGCCAAAGGTCTGGGTTCGATTCCCGGTCACTGCTACCTAAAAACAGAAATGTTTTTTTCGAGGTACTGCCTCTTGCGAGGGACTGACAATACCTCCAACAGTATACTTGTCATAAATAAGTGCTTCTCATTAGCCGTTCGGACTCGGCAAAAAATCGTAGGTCCCCTCCGTTCCTGCCAACAACACGCACACAGGAATGGTTGAGAGTTGTTAGTCACTAGGCCCTGGTTCTCCATGAGCTGTTGCGCCACAAAATTTATTTTTTTTTTTAAATAAGTGCAGAAGACTCGATTTAGAAGCAGAAGATTTACAAGGTGTCAACGCCATTTATACACAAAAATGACGTTTCTTTCAAAAATCGTGGAGTTCATGGTTCATTGCGTTTATTAACTGTCTTCAAATTTCCCCAACTCTGATAGAATTTTTCCATTTTTTCAAAACTTGACAGTTTTCACATTTTTTTGGAAAAAGATACCGCACAAACCTGTTATTTAGCTAAGGAGTCATTTTTGTAATCCTTTCGGATTTCCTAAAATGGCGCCCATTCTGTGGAAAATGCTAAATACAAAAATATCATAAATAACTTCGAAATTTACATGAAAAAAACAACGAATGATGTTTAAAAAGTTTTTTAGTAGACGCACCTTCGGGTAAAATTTCAGTGTTGCTACTTTTCGGAAATACTTTTTTTAAATAAACGGCTGCATCGTCCATTTTGAAAAAGTCGTGGAAAAGCCTATAAATGCCAAAGACTTGTTGTGAAACAAAAATTTATATTTTTTAAAATAAGTGTTAAGTAGACGCACCTTCGGTTTAAATTTCTATGTTGCCACTTTTCAGGACGTCCGTTTTTATGTCAAAATGTAGATCTTCCACTTTTTGTAATTTTAACTTGAAACAAGTTGTGAAGACGCATCCAGACATCAAGTGTTTTGAAAAAATCACGATTGATGTTAAAAAAATGGTTTGACTAAACGCACTTTTAGCATAAATGTGAATGTTGCCTCTTTTTGGAAAAAAAAACACATTTTATTTAAAAGGGTGTGACTTTCACTTTTTTTTGTTGGTTTTGAATATGAAAAAAAAGTGATGCCAAACGCGTATTGGAAAAATAATGGTTGACATCTTTAATGATAGGTGTAGAGTTAAAGCACCTTCGGTTTAATGTCAGTGTTGTCACTTTTCGGGAACATACTTTTTGTTTGTCCAAGAGTGTGATTTCCAATTCTTTATAATTTTTTTATATTTTGAACATGAGAATACTTGCAACATGCTTTGGTATCTAGAGGCATTTCCGCAACTTTTTTGCACGTTATAAATAAAAGAATTACCAAAAAAGTAGAAATTCCACCCTTCGACATCAAAAAATCAAATTTAATATTTTAATTTGGGGGGGGGGGGGGGGTGGTGTGTTGGGTTAATAACCAACCATTAAAAATGTGGCGGTTTGCTAAATGTGGAAAACGGATGATGATGAGTTTGAATTCAACGATTTTAGTAAAAAAAAAAACAATATATTTTATTTTACTCAAGGGTAGCAGTAGAGCTAAATTCAGCCCTCGTTACAGAAACGGCTTTGCCAACATGTGCCATTTTGCAAACACTTTTTTATAACTTGTTTATATATTTCTTAATCCTCCTTTTGTTCCCCAGAGCATCTTTGAACCCATAAATGTGGCATGGAGTCCATTTGGACCCATTAATGAATTTTTTGAAAAAAACATATTTTTCTAACTTATTATGAAAGCATTTTGTTTCAAAAAGATCATGAGTGTATTAGTCTAGTTTGAAAGGGTTGGCAAATAAGTGCCCAAAAGGGGGCAAGCGAAGTATTTGCCCACCCCCCACAGTCTCTGGAGAATAGTACATATTTTTTTTTTTTACGTGGAACTTTTAACAAATACATACTTGACTATTTTGCGTTGCAGTCAATGGTTACCACCTCCCCCCACACCCCACGAAGATTTTCCACCCCTTAAAAGAATCCTATGACTCAGGAATACATTTTATACGTCATTTCATTGCCAAAGCCAACAATATTTACCACAACAATAGCATGATTGTGGTTCTTCCTGGGATCGATCAGCTAAGGTGATTTGTGATAATTGACAGTCCCAACGCCATAGCATTTCTATTGTGCTGTGACTGTCAACTATCACAAATCACCTTAGCCGATTCTAATCATGTTTTGTGTTTTGATTTGTACAAGGAAGTGTCTCGGAAACTTTATAGTGTGGAGGGCTTCCAAAGTCCTTCCCAAGCAGACCAGCAGAACTTGGAGAAACTCATTTTGCGTCTCATCGTCATCGTTATGGCATAAGACTGTAGTTAGTTTTCTTATCAATGAAAAACCTTCGATAAAGCACTTTTTTTCATTAATCACGACTAAAAATTAAGTGAAGCATAGCAAAGAGTCCTTTATAGTTGGAAATATGCCTAATTTAATGAAATAAAATTTGAAGTTAGACAAATGTTTGACAACTGATGCCGTTGTCCAAGTTAGACGACCTTAGGACAACAGTAAATAAAATTTATTAATGACTTTTTGGAGTTATAAATACGAATGATATTTTCTACAGCAAAATATTAATACTTTTCATATTACAGATTCAGCAAGAAAACTCGAACCAAATGAGGTTACCATATCAAACTGCCCAAAGAATAAGTGTACGTTAAAAAGAAATACAAAAGTGAGCATTGAAATGAAAGTGACACCCACTAGAGATTTCAAAGAACTAAACAACGACATCTCTGGAATACTCCTGGATGTCCCACTACCATTTCCTGGTATCTATGGCACAAGTGCTTGTCCTCATATTTACGATGCAGCTGGCGAAAACAATGTCGGTTGCCCACTGAAGGCTGGCCAAACTTATACCTATAAAAATAGCTTTGATATTTTACCAGTTTATCCAACTGTAACACTGGAGATTCATTGTGGATTGGGAGACAGCCAGGGAGATGCAGCATGTTTCCAGATTCCAGCTAGGATTAAGTAAACAAAAATGTACTGATGAAGAAATTTTCTCTATATAAGTTTAAGTGTATAAAAAGTATTGTGATAATAATTTTTTGTCAGTAAAATTTCAAATTTACCTCCTACTTATAAATATGATATGTAATTGGGATTCAAAATATTTGTTTAGATTTTAATTAACAAACACTTCCTCCCCAACGGAATGTGTTTTGTTTAGAAATTGAATTATTATGCAAATTTAAATTGATGAAGAACATGTAAGTAAGTTATTTAATTCAAACAGTACTTATGTATGTATGTCTTCTACGATTCTTTTGAATTGTTTAAAAAAATAATTGGTGGACGGAAAGCTATTTTAAGTTTTAAAACGTTTAAGCAACCAAAAATGTCATGTCATGTTTTTGCAATGTATTTATTAATCACCTCCCTCAACTTCCTAGAATTCGACAAAAATAAAGAAATGAATATAATGTATTACTAGACGAAGTTGATCAGGTGGCTTGAAATTGCTATATGTATAAGAATCTAGAATTTAAAATAAATTTATAATTGAAATTATAAAATAAATATAAAACATTGTCTTTTCTTTATTGGCTGATAAATTTAAGTTTAAAAAGGTTTAAGAAGCTACTGTTGGCGTCCTTTCGCAATAATACAAAGAAAAGGATTTGGACACGAAGAAGTAAAAATCATTTTAAATATAAGTTCGTCATTTGTTTTTCGCCATCGGCTCGGGTTTTCAAAATATTCTCGTTTCTGAGGTTGCAACGCATCGACAAAACTTGCTAATATTTAATGAAATACTAATTTCTTTTTGTGAATTTTTTCAGTCTTCGAGAAAAGATTATTAGTTAGTTTTTTGTCATCATCTGTCCCCACATAGTTAAAAATAAAACAAAGCTAAATAAGGTAGGTATAATATGGCTAACTGGCGTGGTTAGGGTGTTTTTGGATAGTAACAAAGTTGTTGGAAATAAAACTGAGTTCAAAAGTATTTAAAAAAGTCATAACTAATTTTGTTTTGCAAAAATACATTGCATCTCTGTTATAAAGGGTGTTTTTTAAAGGTATAGAGCTTTGACATTGACATGAAATTTACTTCATTCAAAAGAAAATCTTCTGGCATTATAATTTAAATATGATTTCTGGCATATTACCGCCAGGGCTGACTCAGACGTAGTCTAATCTGGAGCTCCAATTTTTGATGACTTCTTCCAAGATTTTTGGCCGTTTATCAGTAATAACGCGTCGAATGTTGTCCTCCAAGTCGTCAATCATTTTGGGTTTATCGGCCTAGAGCGATTTCAAATATCCTTAAAGAAAATATTCAAGCGGCGTTAAATCGCACGATCAATTCACGTGAATTTATGCGGTTACCAAACGTTTCTTTCAATAAATCAATTGTGGGGCCAGCTGTTTGACATTTTGCACCGTTTTGTTGTGCACATCCTTATAATTCATGAAGCAAAAGTCAGTAATCATGGCTCTATAGTGATCACCATTGAGTGTATCGTTCTGGCCAGCATAGTTTTTAAAGAAGTTTATTTTGTGCGAGTTATTCTACCAAGACCAACCCATAAAACCCGCCAAAAAGTCAGTTATTGTGGATGTAACGGTGTATCAGCATACACTTGAGGATTATCACCACTCCAAATACAGTAGTTTTGTTTATTGACATATCTATTCAACCAAAAGTGAGCTTCATCGCTAAACAAAACTAGTGCGATACGTATTTCGAACAGAGCCATGATTTTCAGAATAAATTTGCAAAAAATTGGAAGCGATTTATAGGCGTCAGTCTACTCATGTTGAAATGCCAAACCAAACTTAAAATAAATCACTTGACAGCTGACTAAATGTTAAATGTTAAAATAGTGTTGGCAACTTAAAGTCGTTCAGTTATATTTCAAAGAAGATATTAGGGGTATTCATGCAACAGCGTAAAGTCGTAGTAAACGTAGTAAAGTTGTAAACTTCGCAAATCTGTCAAAGTTTCCTTACAAATTGTGACAGAAATTACGAAGTTTAAGACTTTACAACATTTACGATGAGTTTACGCTGTTGTATGAATACCCTTATTGAAAATTTTTAATTCAATTTTCAAGATTTTTAGATAATTTAGATTTCAATTTAATACTTATTCAAAAAGCATTCTGAAACAATTACCACCTACAAATGAAAACGGTTAGGGATTTACTTTGTAGAGTTATGTGATTTTTACAAGCTATGTAGTTATAAGATTTCTTTATTAATAAATTTATAGACATTGTGCTTTTTCATAATCGAACTTGTCAATCATTTTTTAATCAAAACTGAAGTTGTTCAGACTTTTCAAACAAAACTATGGAATAGACTATCGTCTATTATTTGTATTTTATTTTTATTAAGAGCTAATTTTTCAATCATCAATTAAACAATACTAAATTTTAGAAGATTTTACCACTTTTCAAAAAAATAACATAGAAAACATAGAATGACAAATTCGAAATTGTCACAACTCCGCACCGCGATGGTTTGGGAGAGCCTTTAGAGTACAGTAATACAAAATATGACATATACTGACCCACCGCCATTGTGTCATTAATTTACCCTTAAATTAATAAACTAGGCTTAAAAATGTAAAATAATTTTTTTGGATGCAAAAACTATTTGCACCAAAATAATGCCTTAGGCCTTGTGCCAATTGCGTTAAAAGTATGGTTAAATTTGATCCCATGGCTAAATTTTGACATTATTGAGGTGAATATAGACGCTAAAACTTAACCTGCTCGTTAAAATTTTAGCCAGTGGTTAATTTGCGACATGTGTCTATGCTCATGAAAGAGTGATTGATATGAATGTAGATAAATATTTTATTTTGTTGTCGTGAAGTCACGAACCGTATCGGGAAATATTAAAAAAACTAAAATAAAATTAAAAGGTTAAGAAATATAGGCAAAAGCATTATAATAAATGAAAGTATATGAACTCAAGAATATCAATATCAATAATTATTGTTTGTATAGTGTCTCGTGGTTTTTTTAAAAGTACCTTTCAATTTTCAAGCGTAAATTAATGTGTGCGGCCATTTCAACTGATTTGCTTATGAAACTTAAAATTTCTCTCCGTTGTTTGTTTGGATTACCTGTGGTAAATTATATTGATAGTACAAAAGAATCAATAAAATTAAGTGAAAATTCTTTTTTGATGATCATTCATTTATTTGCAAACTGAATTTATTGTTTGGCGTGCAGTCATCACTGCAAAAATGCAAAAACAAAACTAATGGGAAATGTTCGTTTAAAAAAATTCCATTTAATTCAATTGGCACAGCAAAAACCTTAAATTTTACTCACCCCTATAAAAGAGGATGGAATTTAACTGCGATCAAATTTAACCAAAATTTTAACGCAATTGACACACGGCCTTTAGCCCTCACTGCATAAGCCAAAAAAGTGAAAAAGTACAAAAGTGAAAATTTTCAAACTCATTTTGGGATAGTGTTTCTCACTGATGGCAAACTTATAAAAAGATGCGGAAAGCTTAAATTTTGGTTAAAGAAAAAAATGTATACTCTTTTTCACAAAACAACTGCTCTATCGGAAAAAAAATATTTTTACTTTTGTATTTTTGCAAAAAGTGGCGAATGTAGTTAAATTCTTAAGGTGAATATATTTTTTTCAAAGTGCAAGCTGACCATCAAAAAAAATGTTGATTCACTACAGCAAATGGTTTTTTTTTTTTTGCTTGAAACTATTAACTAGCCTTGAAACTTTAAACCAATATGTGAAAAAATAATTTGTATAATAGTTTTTGAAATGCGAAAATATTTACATAGATTTTTTTAATAGGCTTTTTGCGGAGAAAAAAATCGTGGTAAATATAAAATTTATTTTCTGCGGCTAGAGCCTAGCTTACAGTTCCCGTGCGCAAAAAAATCAAAGCAAATATTAAGTCTGTTCGTGCTCCATAAAACTACCAAATTCTACCCAAATCTACCAAATTTAGCCTAAAGCTGTTAGCGTACTCAAAAATTGTGTAGTTTTTGCCAGGAAAAAAACGCTAGCGAGAGTAAAAAATTTTACCTTCCTGACATTTTTTACAAAATTCTGCCCACGAAATTTCTTCGGGCAGAGATTGTCCACTTTTGTGTTCTAAGTTGAAAACAACAACAAAAAACAAAATTGCAGTTATTTACTTTTATGTCTTTTTCGATTGGATGCTTGGAGTTTATTTATTTTCTACTCCTTTTCCACTCCTACTACTCCAATTTTTCCCTTAGCCATAGAAATGGAACAGAGCACAAAACCAAGCGAAAACGGAATTAGTTTTGTTTTTTGTTGTTTTTTTTTGGCAAAAGTGCTTTTCTTTTCTTATCTATTTGTTTTTGTTTTGTATTAAATAAATTTATTTATCAATTAAAAAAAACATGTTACTAAATGTGAATTTCGTGTTTTTGTTTTTTGTGAAGTCTTTTTTTGTTTAGAAAAAAATTATATTTCATAACAAAAAAGCTGTTATTTAATAATAAAGAAATTTTGCTTTAAGTATTTTTTTTATTTCTTGAATGCTTAGTCTGTAACTACTTGATTAATATACAAAAAATTCATATTTTGTTTTTAACATATAAAGTTAAAATTGAAATTCCAATGCTGTGGATTTGTTTTCTTGATTTCTTAAGCCTTAACTACATTGGGCACTTTTTGCAAAATTTACAAAACTAAAAATATTTTTTTTGAAAAAGAATATATACAATTTTTCCTTAACCAAAATCTAAGCTTTCTGCATCATTTTTATAAGTTTTTCAGTGAGAAAAACTATCCCAAAATGAGTTTGAAAATTTTCACTTTTGTACTTTTTTTCTTTTTTGGCTTATGTAGTTAGGGCTTTATGTAGGTTTTTTGTTTACTTTTTGTTCACGTTCAAAAAGTGGTAGAAATTTTGGTTCTGAGCGTTCGTGTACTTTGGCACAGTTTTACTTCTCTCTGAGAGAATTGCATCTCCACTCCTCAAATTTTGACAGACTGCCAAATTTAGCTCAGAAAGTACACGAACAAGCCTATTATGTAGAAAATAATTGAGGTGAAATGCAAAATTAATTGATTGCATGATTGGCTTACAGGTTTCATGCAAAAAGAAACAAACATTGCTGTCATGAAATGTCATGCAAAACGATGGACCGGCAATTGTTTTGCATGCGAAAAAAGTGTGGTGAACAAAATATTTTTTTGTTGGTGGTCAGTTCACACTTCCAAAAAAAAAGAAAATATATTCACTTCATGGCATCTAAAACTAATTATTTATCATTTTTGGGCATATAGTTTATTAATTCAGGGTAAATTAATGATTCAATGGGTGGTTTTGGCCAAAGCAAACACTTTTTCCTTTGGATAGGTACATTCTATTGGTATTTTTAGCTAGCGCAGCAATGCAAGTACCAATAAAGAGCAATACTCACTTTTATACTCAACCATATTCCAGCGCCACATAAGTTTAAACTTAACGAAACTTTATCTTAACTTTTATAACCACTTTTTTATTGACTTATTTATCGACAATTGAAATTCGGGAAACGAAATTTCAACTTTGCTTAAAATATTTAAGCACAAAACTTTATTTATTTATTTATTTATTTTCCTTTTTATCAACATTCCACCTTTTCACCTTTTTTTTTTATCGATTTTAGAATTTATACAACAGCAAAAAATTGCAATTTGGCTGTCAAATGAACAGCTGTTTTAGCAGAGAAAGAGCTCCTCAAAAAATCTTAGTGCTCAGGTTCAGGTGAGATTTTTTGTCCCACTTAAAAAATCTCTGAGCGCTCAGAGATTTTATTTGGTGAGACGCGCCTATTGGCTCCTGTGACATACTTGAACCTCGAACTATCGTGGAACCTGAGTAACTCCGCTGAAAACAGCCAGTAATTTTGTTTGCTTTCGTAGAATACAAATTTTGAATGTTGAAAATCAAATAAGTAAATATATAGTAAAATAAATATTTTAGTTTTTGCTTTACAGTTCTCCGAACAAAAGCAAATAATTGTGACTTCACATATCGTTTACGAACCTCTGTTGTTAAGGCGCCACCTCTTCTCAAGCACACAAACTACAAAACTCACCAATCACCACACGCGAAATCCACCATTTAATAGTTTGACATTTCTCAAGAAATTGTTGTTGTCGTCTTGCCTTTTTTAATTCTGTATGTTGGTGCCACTTCTTGATATATCGAAGAAAATGTAAAAAAGAGGAAAATTGAAAAAAACAACACCAACCTGCTCATAGTTGTTGTATTTTGTGTTGGCATTCGCATTCGAGTTTTTTGGAATATGGCGTTAAGGTCAGAATACGAGGTAAGTTCTTCTTTAATTTAAAATTATTTTCTATTAAATATTATATAAATATATTAAGTAATTTACAATTAAATTCATTAACAAAAGTGCAACTAGATTAAGTAGAATATTTCATGTGAAAATTGTGTTAATTTAAAGTGTTATCCCCTGTCGACAATCTTTTTCCATCCAACGGCGACGCCCTTTCGAAGCTGTTCATCATTTCTCTGGGTTTTGGAATATACAACGAAGGAGAAAATAACAGTTAATTAAACATTTACTGCATTGCAGTTGGTTAATTGCTATTTTCAGCTGCAAATTGACTATAAAATGCTGATGTTCTTTTCGTGGGAGTACAGAATTAAAAATCAAATTCCTATACGTAGCTAAGAAAAAGTCGGATGAAAAATCGAAGTCCCAAACGAAACCGATTTTCCATCGATTTTTCCCCACTGACACCGATGACTTTGGCGAGGAGGTGTTGTGTTGTGGTAGTGCTCATGATCAATAAACCAGAAGAGATTCTTTTTCCACCGATTTGATAGATATACAAGCTGGTGCCTTCCTACTACCTCAAACTTATGAGCCACCCATCATCATCATCGTTGTTGCAGTCGTAGTCACCATCGACATTAGGGGTTCCTTGGGCTAATTGTTTATGTGATTTTATTTCGTAATTAGTGACAAATGTTCTATTTCGGCAAGGACATGACATGGAATACCTACCCCTTAAATAATGTTCCAAATGTAGAACAAGCCTAACGTCATTAAGGAACAAATTATGGTCTAGTCTAATGAGTTCCAATCAATAGTTTCTTCATTTTAATGATGAATGTATTGTGATTTTATTGATTTGAGATAATTATATTGAATATTTACACTAGGCAATGTAATTATTTAAAAATTTGCATCGCAAGCACATTATTGCTTGTTTTATTCTTACGTAACCCAGAATAAACAGCTCCTTGGTTTAATGAACTCGTTCAATGAGAGTACCTACAAATTGTGTTTTTTTTTGTCGAGTTCTAAGCTTATTGATTCCTCTTTTTTCATTTGATTTAAATGAATGAGTTTATTCTAAAAAACCACAAGCCCTTTGATTTAAATTCAGCTTATCTGATTATTAGAAATTCAAATAAGAATTTCGATAAAATGTTTACTTCTCATGCAAATACATAATCCAGTTTCTCCAGAATCAGCAATTTAACTTATTTCCGTTTGTGGTTTGTGTATTTTTGTTTTTGTTGTTGTTGTGCTAAATTAAAGTGCTGATTTTATTGTAATTTGAAACTTACCATTTTTTGTTATTGATCATAAAATGAAATTCTCTTCTAGTTTTTGATAATCTTTGATGCAATCTGATTTTATAGAATTTGTTTGGGATTGATTACATAATAGAATAACCCTTGAACAGCAAGAACAAGTCGCAGGTAATAACTACTGCTTGCCAGCTGCCACACGTTATAAGTAGTTGTCGTTAATTACATTCGAACCGGTTTCATATTCTCTTCTTTATTTTGTTCGTAAGCCCTTTCTAACCTAACGTACCAACTATTCACAGTGTTAATGTTGATAGTCGTAAGGTACTCTTTTTTATCATATTCTAGGTAGAATAGGCATGATGAAGACTTGAAGCTATGATATAAACATTAATTTTTCTTTAAAGAACAGCAGGTAATAATGTAAGAAAACAAACATTTGCTATTTGGTTGATATTTTTACTTGCTCTAGCTTATAATGCAAGTATAAATTTCGAGGCATAATCAAACTTGAACTCCAATGATGGAGAGGCCAAAAAAACATCTGTCCATCTGAACCTACAAAATAGAGTGAAAGGATAGACACTTTGGTAATGGTACAGAATATTTGTATGTACTTACGTACGTTAGTTTTTAATTTTTTTCTATTATCCTAACCCTCGCTCTGTTGTACTTTATGTAAAGGGTATAATAATTGCTTATAAATATTAAAAATTTTATAAAAAAAAGATTTTCTACCCAATCTGTTTAAATAAACAAAGTTTAAGTTCATTAACAATTATTATTTTCTTAAAGCTTAAAACAAACACAATCTTAAGTTGTTATACTATACATATTTACGAAGTATTTAATACTTGATTTTTTTAAATGTTAATAAGAGGTGGGATTTTAAGGCGTTTTTAAAATTTAAAAGAGGCGAAAAATGACCTGGGGTAGTTTTTTTTAACTTATTCAAGAGAAAATAATTAAATTGTTTTGTAAATTATAAAAACACTGTAAACCTTTAATACACATCAAAACAAAAGGCGATTGTAATCCCTTAGGATTTTTTATTCTGGAAAACAGCTTGACATCTTTTGACATGGAATCCACTAGATTTTCGCACATTTTCAAAAGAATGAACTTCCATGCTTTTCGTAAAATTACGATTATTTGATTTGTGTTGTGTCTCTCTTGTGTCTTGACGTGGTCTATTAGATTTTAATCTGGACATTGGACCGGCATTTCCAACAAGACATTATTATTTCGGTGAAACCACATATTCGTTGTATTCGAAGTGTGTTTTTGGTAGTTTTCATTAAGAAGATGGTTTATTTGGGAAGATGGTGGCAAAACATTTGTAAAAAACTAAACGTAAAGTGCTTACACTGGAGTACACAAACATGGCGTCGCATAGGTACAAAAGTTTCAGAAAAAAAAAAACAAAAAAAAAGGCAACCGAAAATAGTGCAAAATAGGTAGAAAAGTCAAAATAAAATGGTCATTTTTCCTCTAACACAGTATACTCCTAGTTATTGTTCAAAATATTCTATGTATTTTAATTTTTAAAAACATAAGTATTCCTAAGTTAAGTTCATAGGTCAAGTAATATTGCATGCTAGCCCTTTCTAAAAATGATATATCATATGTTTTTGGTGTACTCTCATACTTAAAAATCTGTCTTCAACAATGTCGTTCACTCTTATTTCTAAATAAAATCGTCTTAGACGTTTTTTGGCCTCTTTGTTTATAACATGGATTTTTTTTATTTAAACACATTTTGGTCTGCATTTCTCCAAAAATAAGAAAACAAATAATTTGACCCTAAATCATTATTAAAACTTCAAGTTTCAGAAACAACAGTTTGGCGTTTTTTGTAAAACGACTTTCAAAATAGCTGTTTTGATTATATGTTGTATGTATGCCTTACTTCCATACTCAGCCGGGTTATAGACTTGAATCACAATAAGAACAGGTGTGGTCACACATTGACTCTCTTTGACTTTTACCAGTAAAATATTTAATCCCTAAACACTGAAACTATTCAGGTGTCCAATGGGAATTTCATTCTTAACTTTGTTTGAAGTAAACTTTTATAATAATTTGATTGTTTGTGTTATAAAGCTAATTAAATCGGCAACACGAATTAGCTTATTACATTTGTGACACTTAAAATCTTTTTTTTGGAGATTTCAATAAAATACCCTCTTGGGGAATTCAAAAAATAGATAGATTTATCTAATTTGCCATTAAATTACCTAAAGCAGTTTCCTTTATAAAATAGTTTTAATGTCATGCCAGTGTACATATTATGTAAGTAGGTATGTATTTGTTTTTTATATCTTAAGAAAAAATTTGGCGGTCTGAATTTTTCACCTGGGAACTAATTTTGATACGCAGTTAAAAAAGAGTGTAACTCTGGCAACATACCAACATTTTGTAGGCTCAATGTAATGGAGGAAACATAGGTCAACTAAACTCTCAGTATCTAAACCAATATACAGATTGAAAACAAATTTTTTTTATAAAAAACATAGTTATTGATACTTGACCATAACACACCTATTTGTTTTATCCAAACGCAAAAGTAATCCTTAGAGTTTGCAACATATTTCAATAACGTGGAAAACCATTTTAACGAAAACAGCTTTGATGATTTTTTAGGCAATTTAAAGAGCGGTCTATATGCATCTCAATAATTGGTTGTACTTTGTGAGTGACATGGTTGGTGTTGGAATGTCACGTTGAATGTTTGGCTATCAATTCAAAGCCCTTGCCTTATAAAAATTAGAATGTTTTGTTTGGAAGGACTGCCTCTTATGAAGAAGTATCAAATTCTACAGGAGTATCTCTTGGCATGAAAAAGTGCTTCCCATCAGACTCGGCATCAAATTATTCATATGAGTAGTTGAGAACCAAAACTCGTCATATCTAAAATTTTCATTTTGTTCAAATAGAAAAAAACAATAAGGCTAAATGATATTTGTTATAAAAGATTTTTTTTTGTATAATAAAATATTTTTAAATCTACATATATGTTATGATCAAGAGCAAAAATTGGAAATTCTGTTAAAAAGATATTTAACAATTAAATTTGGATATGAAGACTTTGCTGCGAATGATTGGATATAACCAGTTTAAACTCCATCCCTTCTCTCCTAATTTGACAATCTAATATAATAACACTCCACTACTTTCCAACCTTCAATGACCCATTTAAAGATTTTTACAATAAGAACCCATGAAAGTTTTTGTTCCTCCTAATATCACATTATCAATAGCCTATGATAGATAAAAAGATGTGGAGAGTTTTGGAAACAATTGCGATATTTAACATCAATTTTAAAGAGGAATGTAGAGGTAAAGCTTTCAAATTTTCCTTAAAAACAATTTAATATACCCAGCTTAACAAATCTCTATCAAAATCTCAATTTTTGATAAAAGTGGATATGACGAGTTTTAGTTCTCATCTACTCATATGTTCCCAACTTTCCTTCCCACAAAAAGCACAAAGGAATGATTGAAAGTTGTTAGTCACTAGGTTCTGGTTCTCCAAGAGCTGGCCGCCACTGGAACTATTAGATGAAGCTTCTGCGGTACAGTCGTACATATTCTTTAAGACAAAAATATTATTAAATTCAATTAAAAAAACTTTGTATTATGAAAATCACGAGCTTATACATTACATACAGTGGTTGTCCAGTATAACGAATAACATATTGTCCAGGGTCCATTCATTAACATTCGTAATATTGAATATATTTTATCTTACCAAACTAGATCATGTTGTTTATATGATATTAAATTGAGCACAGCAAAGCAAAGCAAAATAAAAAGGATATAATCAAGAGTTGATTTACACAACTTTGTTTTCTAAACATGTAACCGTAAGAGGAAAATTAACTATTCTTTTAGACATTTTCGGTTTCATTTTGTGAAATTCGTTACTTGTGCACTAATGGACTTGAAGAAAAGTGTTCGTTAATATCAATCATTCGTTATAATGGACCACCACTGTACTTAACTTTTTATTGCGTGCACACCGCATATTGTTAGATTGGTTAGTACTAAATATGTACTTATACTAAAAGTATACTCTTCATTTGTTTAAATTTGACAACTATAAATGATTCGTATTTTAAATCCAAAATCAAGAAGGAAGAAGTGTTTGCCTTTCTTTCTAAAACTTAAATTATCAACTGACAATAGTATCAACAGTAATCTACTAGGACAAAATAAGAAAACTTATTCTACCCACTGACATCCATTACTTTTAATCAAGACAAATAGTTGAAAGCTTTTTTTATTTTGATAAGCATAATCTATGATAATCAAAATTCATCATATTCATATGAAAAAAATAAAGAGCAGACAGACTTGCAAAGGTTGAAGTGGAGAAATGTAACAAAATCCATTACTACGCTCGTTCGTCTATATGTATCTGCAAACGCCAGCGATTAGGAAGGGAATAAAGGCATTTGGTTAGTTGAGATATTGCAGTTTCTAGGTTTTCATTTTTGATTTATTTCAAATGAGTTTTTTCAGAATATTTTTAAGATTTTTGAAATCTTTACAATCTCAGAAATATGAACATGGAGTCTCCATGTCTGGTTGTTGTGGTCAAGTATAAAAGCAATTTGAATCTACTATTGATCTGTTGAGATGGCTTTCTATGTATGCTTTTTATGTATTGTATATTCTTAAATATCCGATTGTACAATCTTAACCAGAATCTTATCCACAGATTATTTGCAGTTACCGTAGACCCTAGACAAACTTTTTGCTTGAGTCTTTTTGGTATATCTTTTGGATTGACATGGTAACACTTGTTGGTTTTCCTCTTCTTACATAACTGAGAAGAAGAAACCACAGTGCACATATTAAAGGTAATATCATTTGAGTTTTGACTTTTTTTATAACCTGTGCAGATTTGTGTACTGTGGACTCAAACGGCTTTTCAAAAAGGGAAGTCAGATTTGGTTTCAATATCTGCCTAGGATTATGGTTATTTATCTTTCTTGATTCTTATTATTATAATATGAACAAATCAGGAAGACGATGATTATACTTGAATAACAAATTTGTTAATCATCACAATTAATGAAGGTCTTTAATTAACTTTGAAAAGGAAAGGAAATTTTTCTGATAAACAACAATAAATTATAAGAAGAATCTTATGAAATTTGAATTGAGGTTCTAGTTCATTTAGCATTCTTCAAACAGAGATACATTGTAATTTATTTGTCAATGAGAGAGAGCAAATTTAAAAGTCAAGTAGAAATAGCTCAATTGACAATTGAAATAAAACTTTGTCTTTGACTGACAAAGAATATTTGTTAGCAAATGTCAAGTGATATTGAAATTGATATTGGCAGATTTTTTGTGTCCAAAATGTAGAAAGTTCATAAAAAACGAAGCCAAAAAAACTGTCAATGAACTGACCAAGGCGTTTGTCAAAATTTCTTTGACTTTGAAAGACCAACTGAAAACGGAATTTGTTTCATCATTCATATCTTACTGAGATTTGTACTCGTAAACTGAAACGTTAAAAAAGAAAACAGTTTTTCTGTCCAATGTGAACACAGTGAGCAAAACAACGATTTTTGTCAATTAAAGACAAGTGCAAATGAACTGCCAATTTTGTCCTTCAAAGACCAAATCATTATCTGCCAAACGGTGCCAATTCAAAAACAAGTAAAAACCTAGCATTAATTAGTTCCTAGCTTATATATTTCTGAAATTTTTTAAATTAAGATCGTAGTGAGGACGTTTTCAGTGTACAATTTTTGGTAAAATTCAATTCATAATATTCATTACGTAATAAGGGTATTCATGCAACGTCGTAAGTTTACAAATTATGTTAAATGATAAGTTTACGCAAAGATTGCGTGAACGACCTTTTTTAAACATTTGATAAAATGCTATGTAATTCAATCAGTGTTAGAGTCACACTGACGTTTGGATAAGTTTTACCAGTTTGGTTAATTTTACGCAACAAAATCCTTTGATAAGTTTAACCAAATTGTGTAAATCATTTCCCATACAAAATTTGACAGTTCATTAACCAAAAGATAAACTTATCCAATTTGTAAACTTATCTAGGGTTTTACGAAGTTGCATGAATACCCTTAATATTTTTTCGCATGTTCATATTGATTATAATCAACTATAATTTTTTAATTGGGGGTTAAGGTCAAATTATACTTAATTTGTATTCTCTGTTTATGACTGTAATTTATCAAAGAATTTATGCTGCTTAAAATTCAAAATGTAGGTGCTACTTTCTGTAAAGATATTTTTTTTAACTGAACTTAGTGAAAATAGGGAGACCAGGGGGGTGAAATAAAAATCTGTATCTGAAAAAATTAGGGAAATCATTTTCAATGTTTTGAATCGAATAAGGGCTATCCAAGACTACGTCCAATTTAAGGACCACCCTAATATATGTACATACTATTAATTGAGTAATTTATTTCTCAATTTACTAGAAACAGCAAAATGGCTGTTATTATTTTCTAATAAGTTTCTATTGGCTTAACATAAGCGCATTGATCACATTCTCAAATGCTTTATTCTCATGGGAAATCTTATTAAGAATTCCATACTTTCTTATGACATGACACACATTTGTTGTATGTTAGTGTGGCAACAACAAAAAAAAAACACGTGTCTTCCCGCGATCGATAATGAGTAACATTGTTATTATATTATATTAAAAAATGGGAAGAAATGTAATAACAAGTAAGTTCATGTATATGTGCGCTTAAAACCGGTTACGCAATAATAATTCTCTGAATGGAAGATTTATTTTTCTATAATCTCAGCTCAGAAGCTAAGTAGATTTGTTTTAAAGTACATAGAAAAATTGGATATTATTAATAAGGTGACAATGAAACATAAACATTGCTTTAAAATGTTTATGAATATCGCAATCCATCCACATTAGTCTGGTTTCGCTTATTAATATTGGTACAATATAAAGGAGAATTTAAATTAGGAGAGACAGGATGTGTATTTGGGCTGTGCTGAAACTATTCGAATATTCTTTGTATGCAGAATTAATTTTTTACAGTTGAAAAAAGTAGAAATTTCGAATTTCAAATAGGTTGGCAGGTACTCAAATTTTCTGGTCTGATTACATCAACGTATACAATTTATTTATTAATTTAATAATTTTTTAATTGATGCTACAGTTATAATATGTAATTGTTATCGTTGTTGCTATAAAAAAGTTGAGTAACGTCCACTCTATATTCATTTCCTTAAGAATATTGACTTATTTTTCTCGTGATTAAATAGAATAACTAAACTAGGGTCTTAAATAGTGTAAAGCCATGTTTTGTTTTTGTTGAATATGTTTTATATCTTGACACCAACGTGACCCATGGATGATATATTCTCACGTACACCTTTCTCTTTAAACTACAGTTTTTTTTACCAAAACAAAAATACGATGGCAATTGGGGTGAAGTATTCTTTTATGAATCGTTAACACGAGATACTTTTATAAGCCCAACCCATGTCGTTCAATATTGATATTAAAAATATGATCTCCTTTCGTTGGTGGTTGATTTTTAGCTATATGAATTTACCATCTTAATTTTGTTCAGCTACACTCCGCGTCAGTTGATTATGGTAGTTTAAATTATGGCATGACTACAAATTAATATTTTTTATTTTTATTGACAAACAAATACAAATACTAATGTGTTTCCACTTAAAATTTTCAGTACCTAAAATCCTTATGGGAGAGTTTTTTTTTTACAACCCGGGACTTTAAGGTTTTATGTTTTTTTATAAACTTTTGCGCACCAAAAATTCAACAAATGGATAAATATATAAAATAAAAGATAAATTTATTTTATTTCGTTAAACATGTTTATAGCTTTGAAATAAAAATCAACATATTATGGTAGCCTTATTGATATTTCTAAATGATTTATGACAATTCTTCATACTCACTACTGAAACCTTAAAGGGCTTTAAAGAAGTGAAAGCTTATTGAATTCTATTATCAGGCATTTTTCTCGTTTAGTTCAGAGCAGAGTTTGAACTTTAAACAAAAATTATGTTTCATTTTTAGGTCTGAGCGTTCAGAGCTTCTAATTTGTGTTTTTTTTTTTTAAGTTCCAAACATGCTCAGAACAATTTAATAGAGTAAATGGAATGAAATGCTGAACACAACTGATTTGACATTTTGACAGGTGGAAATTTATTATAAAGTACCAAAACCATTTAAAAATGGTCGTTTCATCGACCGCTGGTTCAAAAGTTGAGTAGTTTAAGAAATAACAAATAAAATGTATATTTCAGAAAATTTATAATTCGATAACGGTGCAGTGTTCAAGTTTTTTCATTATGTAATCAGAGAGCTCTGATCATACTCTGTTCAGAGTTTAATCGGTTCGCTCAGACTCTGTTCAGTACTCAGCTCAGAGCTAAAAAAGGAAAACGCCAGAGTGGAAGGCAAATATTTTATCTTCCCTGTGCTTTTTATTGGGCAAAGTATAGTTTCCTTACCGTCGCTATCGTCGACAGTTTTCTGCCGATTGCGAACTTTTCTATGACAAGAAAATTTTTCACTTCCTCGCAACAGGCAGTAAAAATGTTTTTAAGTGGTAGATGCTGATAATCGTTCGCTAGACCTTCTTAATTTTGAATCGATTATTGAAATGTCAGACACTTTTTTTCAAAACAGATAGGCAGGAGAATTCATAAGTGACTTTTTGATAATTGAATCGGGAGAAACAGTTCAACACATAATCGATTCAAACAAATAAACACATCTACTTGTAATATTATTGACTTTCAAAATGATGTGAATTGTTTAAATACAAATTCTTATAAATATACATACATACATAGCTATTTGTATGTTTAAAGCACTTTAACAGCAAAATTAAATTAGAAATGAATTCAAATCGATTATACGTATAAAATAGCCACAAAAATACATCAATTCCCACGTATATTCTTTATATCGGGTGTGGCAGATTTTACTGGCATGTGCTTAATGCATGTGTCGATATAACAGACATGCCTATCAAAAATGTTCTGTTCAGACTGACTATTATAAAACACTCATCATCATTTGCATTTGTCTGGAGTATAGCTGATTCGTGAAAGTGAAACATGGCAAATAAAAAAAGAAGGAAAATATACATCAATCCATACCGAGGTCAATATACTCGTACCTTATTTTTTCAAAACTTTTCAAAGTTTATTTTAGGAAAGAATTTTCATCGACTAACAACATGCTGCATTGAGTACGTTATGACATGGGCCATGAGTTTTATTTCAATGCTCGTGTAAGTTTTGAAAAAGTTAAGCCTTGTATAATCAATATGGAATGTTTTTTTTGGATCAGTGTTGTATTAATGTACAATATTTTTTGCATTTTAATCTTCTTTCTTTTTCAATTAATTGTAGGTAATGAATCTGACAATCTGAAAAATATAAAAAAAACATAACCTGTTCGCTTAAATCTACCACAGTATTATTTCTTAGTTATCCTTATCATTAAATTTTTTATTAATCCATCTTAAATACATGCAAGGTTAAACCATCTTTAAATTTAATAGCTTCCGTAATGACCATCTGAGTTATTAAAATTAAATATAACAAGTTGTTTTTGTTATTTTTATTCATCTTTACTTCGCCTTTTACATTGTTCGCCTGGAAATAATTTCTTAAAAATGTCACGTACATTACTATGACTCAGAAAAATGCTTTTTTAAGATACAAACAATTTCATTCATTGCATAATAAGGTGTTTCATATAAAATTTCAACTCAGAAATGTTCATATCTATCCAATACCTTTCAATTTTGAGTTTGTTCTATTAATGGGATCATTAGAGATATTTAAAGTCTGTGAAAATTTGACAAAAATTCACCACGGGTGGCGCACTTTCGATGTATGTCAAGATGCATGCACCTGCCTCATGAATGAATGAATGCAAGAATTAATAGGGGATAAGTGCACTGCGACCTAAAGATCTATTGTGCCCCTTTTAAGAGCCGAATGAGATAATTCATTCTATAACTCTCCTTCCAAATTGGTACCTTTTAGGAACTCAAGTATGTCGGGTATTTTCAGCGAATGGAGTTCTCTCTCGTATATCTGGTTATATCCCAGGTATTTGTTGCACAAGTGCATCACATTTTCCTCATATGTCGTCTTGTGTTTCCTCATAGACGTTACAGAATCTGCAAAATGCACTCCTCGCTAGTCCAAAAAGACTGAGATGTCTTCTTTGCTTGCAGTGACCTGTGAGGATGCCCGTTATTATTCCAAGGTTGTTTCTACTTATATTTATGCAGGATGTGTAACGTGCTTGGTTATTATAGTTCCCAAGTAATAGTTTAGCCTGCCTCAGTTATGGGAGTTATTTCCAGATTTTTGATCTTTTGCTCTCCTCTTCTGATTTGATTATGTATTTGATTATGTTTTCACCTACACCGCAATAGGGCTCAGGCCCTATCAGGGGGTCTGTTGCTCCTTTTTTGGCAAGGCGATTTCTGTCTCCTTGAGAGTGACGGCGTTATTCTCGCCAAGTTTGTTGAGCCTTCTTACGTAATCCCAATAACTAGTTTCGAGTCAAGTGATTTAAGTACAGCTTGGCCATCTGTCATGATGGCGATGTTATGATTATTGTATTTTCTTTCGAGGTTTTTTCCGCGCATTTCCCGATGGCATTAACTTCCGCCTGGAAAATACTGGTGGACTGACCCATCGATACAGAAAGTTTGGTTCTTGTCCCAAAGATTCCTGCCCAGTCCCTTCACCAGTTCTCGAACTGTCAGTGTACCATTTCATGGCATTTTCTTTGAGAGTGTAGTTTGTCGTTTCTTCTATCCACTCTTTTTTGTGTTACTTAACCCCGTTTTGAAGTTTTTGACGAAGTTGTATTTTTTGATCATGCCATCTCTTGGGATGTGAAGAAGGCTTCTTATTGCGGACCGAGTAATGTTTTCCTCATTCTTATTTTTCGGTAATGGCATACAAGAAATTCAAAAATTAATTTTCGATTTTGCTGTTTCATAACTAATATTTTGACCACAACAATATCTCGATAATATCTACATGCGATAAAAGGCTTCGTCACGTAATAGCCTTTTGATGTTTGTGATAGTAATCGCAAACCCACCAAGATTTTATTTGAAACTATCCATGCCCTGAGTACTTTGTGTTCTTAGAGTCGACATAATCATTTCTCTGTTCCCTCCCTCAAATAATATCTGTTCTTTGTTATCACTCTTAAAAAATAAATAATACCCAGTTTCGGAACAGAAGTTTCTGTTCTTCGTCTGATAATCTTAAGAAAAAACCACACAAAAGTTTTTATGTAAAAAAAAAAAACAAAAATCTGATTTCAGAACAACACAAGTTTCAATTTTTCGTGTTAGCGTATTTATGAAATAAATGTCATATCTTGTTGGAATTTTTTTTACTTAAGTATATGCTACATAACTAACATGTTATTCATGTAAAATTGTAAATAACCGTTTTTATTGAATTTTATCTGTTTATGACGTGCCCTTTTTATTTTTTTGTCCAGTTTCTTTTCATTCTAAGAATCTAACGTCAGTCTTAACATTTCACAACTTTAGTTAAACTGTCCTAACTAAAAAAGCCGTCATTGATTTATGAATGACGTTAGATTTTTCTTTTGTATAAAAGAATATGTAGTTCGAAGAAATAACCATGGGGAAATATTAACGGACTTACATATATGCATAGGGTGGTTACATGGAAACACAAGAAAATGTATCATCCAAAATATACTTACATACACCTACATACATAAAACTAAAACGTCAATCAGTTTTATTGTGATATAATTAAATGTGCTGGCTTTTTAATATTTATTAATATACACTGTGCTGCCAAAAAGAAAAAAGCAAACTGAATTCGCCGATATTTTAAATGTTTAAGTTTAATTTTCCTATCAAAGCTTTTTCATCGAAACTTTTGGGGGATTTTCCTATAGTGCATCATTTCGTGAACGTCATTTATCTACGTTTCTCCATCTTTCTAAAGATCTTTCATGCAATACTTTTTTGTGCATTTTGAAAAACAGTGTTGTTAAATAGTAGAAAACACATATCGAAATTGTTGGGAGCCGTATTTGAAAAATTATCAAAAACCGAAATGTTTTTATGGTAACTACTCATTTTAGAATGAGCTGAAATTCGAATTCCTCCTCTAGGAAATCTATACCACCCTTTAAGCCACTAGTCATACCTCGAAGTATAGTGCCCGCATAGCCGCACAGGCCCACAGACTGAACGACGAACCGACGTACGTCATGACGATATCCACGTCAAGAAAAATTTCGAACAATTATTCCTAATAAACAGGTTAAATATTTTTGCCCCAGGACTGTATGAGAACATAATAATTTTTTAATATAATATTCTCTATAACAAAGAGCGAAAATTGTTAACTGGCAGACTTTTCTAGGATCTCTGTAAAAGCAACATACATACACGGCTTGGAAGCATTTTTATGGTGCAAAATGGGTCTGACAAAAAGTAATACAAATAAATATAATTTATTTTCATCTGTTATTACTTAATCAGTTAATCTTATCCGAACCTAGTACCTAGTGAGCAATTACACTGTCCAATACTACCTACAATATTCATCTTTATTTAATGACAGCCTGACATTGTAATACCGAGAGTTTCCTATAAACTAAGATTTAATTCAAAAATTCATTCCTTATTCGCTGATTAGAGAGACGTGATTTTGAAAGTGATATGCTGAATTGATTTCTATACACAAGATACAACACATGGTGCTTCTATAATAGCGTTGTGTTTTGCATGTTTGAAGTTTCTTATTTAAAAGAGGAAATACTTTTCCCGTAAATATGATAATAGCCTTCATTGCTAGCGAAGCCGTGCGATATAGTTCTTCTTTTGCCCAAGCTTAAGTTTTGTGACGACAATCATAGTCATTTTCTCGAGGCGTTCAATTTTTCAATTGTAGAATATTTTTTTTTCTTTTTACTTTATGCTTGAGCCAGTCTATATCGTTGTCAGTTTCAGTCCCTATTCATTATTATAACTAAGCAATGCCTATATATGTATGTATCTACCTATGAAATGAAATGAAATCAAACCTTGTCACAAGCTACACAAATGCTGTGACATGCTGTGCAAACGCTTATTCCATCCATGGAAGCATGCTTCTCACACAAAGCGAATTGAATCTGCGAGTAGATAGTCATAGTCGTTGGTGGTGGTGGTGGTGGTGGCAAACTAAACATTCCCGAATGTGGGACATGACAGTGTCGGGAACGCGAATAGTAGTAATCAAGGTCGAGAATAAAATAATATGATTTGATTGCAAACGAAATATAGTAAAAATGAACAAGAGAGGTCGCACGAATTGGTTTGGTTGATGATAAGATAAGCTATTGAAATATCTCTTCAGAAAAAAATTGACAACGGATAATCAAATCTAGGTGGCATTCTGTTGGTCTGCAATTTATGCGTTTTTTTCTGAATTGAAAACATAAGTGACTAACTCATTTTACATTTATAGACTAATTAAATGCCGGAGATAATATTTTGGTATAATATAATATGTAGTGCCTAAAAATATCCATAAAAATGGATAGTGAAAATCTTATTCTGTTTTTGCACAAGTCTTTTATTCGAATATGGGTTCAAGTGAGTAGTATCAATCGCTTTAGAAATATGCATTTGCAAACTATTCTTAAATGTAAACTATAAAGGTTGCACTACGATTTTGTTCAATAATGCAGTCGCTGAAGTCAAGTTGTCCAAAATTTATCTGCGGTATATTAGCTTTAATCAAAAAGCAATTGTGCAAGCAGGGCGATTAGATATTTGACCTAACTACTTCTACTTCATAAAATGATGATTATTTTTGGTCATGTACTTGAAAACTTAGTTCTCTCAAATATTTGCACCCGAAATATTTTATAGATGCACCTTATAGAAGCGCCTTTTTAAATGTTGGTATTATCTTGTATTACTCAAAGCAAATTTTGATTAAAAGTAAAAATCCTTCGCCTATTGGACAGTTCAAGAAGTTTGATCCTTACATCGACCGTATCACAGTGTTTTGAATGTTTATTCTATATCTTTCGACTGCAGTTAACTCTACTACATGATGAAGCTATGATATTTCAAGCTTGGAAAGTAAAAAAGTCGCATTTGCACCCAAATATTATTCATTCAAGACAGCAACACCTTACTTTTTGGATCGCTTCCAACCCTACATCAGGTGTGCGTTCCTTTGGAAAAATTATCTTCGTTCAAAAAATTCGAACCTATCTTCTGGGACATTATTCGTAAGTATATGTATAACTTCGATATCAACGAATTTAAACGTTTTGTATTCTTGTTCTATTAGGAGTCCATATAACAACAAGGTTATGGAAAGCTGCTATTTGAAAGGGTTACAGGCATGAAGTTAATTGTTGATTGAAATTTGTCGGCTGAAGTTCGAAGTCCTGTTGACAAGGGATCTTATTTCATATCTTATTTCATATGGAAGGAAAATCATGTCGTTGTGTAACAAGTTCACGTTTCTCCGATCTGATCAACTCGACGAAATGGCTCTAATGAAAATCTCGAAAACTGCTATCTTCCATATGTGTCGAATTTTCCGTTTTGCGAGTAAACAGAATATGCTTATTTCTTAAAAGCTTATGATACACTGGCGGAATGAACAACCGATATTTTGTTTGGATTAGTTCCCCAGCCATTAACAAAAAGGCTAGCCTTATCGGGGTGGAGTAGCAACCGATTTATAGTTATGGACCACTTCCAGCTGATTAGTTATGCGGACTACGCGAAATTAAAAACAATGTATTTGTGTCCATAAACATTGATCCAAGAAGTTTGTCGGACTTCATAGGCTTAAAAGAATGGACAATTTGATGATTTAGTTGGACGATCCCATTATATCATATCGCGATTTGGTACGCTGTTGGCAAACGGTAAAGCTTGGGTGATGATCCATGGATTCTTAATAAACCCTCATTCATACTGATTAAAATCCATTTAACCTATTGTTCGAAGATGTTATAGTATAAAATGCGTCTCTGAAACCTGAATGGTTTAACGTAATTAATCAATGTCTACATGTCTTGCTTGGTGTGTTTTTTCTGATTTTAAAAATTGTATTGATTGAAACATACACTCTAGGTGTTCTTAAATGTGTCAAGGTCTTAACTACACCATTTTGAACTCTCTTAATACTCGTAGTATGTACTTTGATGTTTTTGGATGCTGCGATTTATACGTCCAAAGTTTAAGGTGTCAGGGCCAAAAAGCGATTAACTTAATTTTGTTCCTTGAACACTGCCCTTTACTGCCAATGTGTCAGAACTCGGCCCTTATAAAAGTAAAACTTGTGGGTTAATCAGATAAGATTTCTATTATTTTGCATTATATTACCTTACAGAATTTTTAATTTGCTATGCCTTAAAAAACCAATAAGCTGTTTTTTTTTACAAATCCAGTATTTTTGCATAGAGACACATTATGCAATGTTTTTTTTCTCCGTTTGAACACATACCTTTTCATAGTCCCATTCTAAAAAGAAGACACTGGGGCCGGCATTGCCAGTGTTCAGCTTCAATAATGGCCGACCTATATTAAAACAATCTTAAGCTAATTGGATACAAAATATATGTATGCAAGCAAGTTTGTCCAATGTACTTGGAAAGAAGCAACAATCTGTTCAGAAGACAAGTGTTTCTTTTTCAGACTATTTAATATTTAAAACAAACATAACACCATCCTACCCGTGTTATAATGACAACAATTAAAATGATAAATGAACCACTTCTGTTCGCTCATCAATTTTGTTTGGTTTGCAATCTCAATTTATAACGAGATTGCACCTGCTACTGTTGGTAATGAAAATTTTGTCGGTAAAAGCTTGCGATATCCGGATAGCTCTTGATCGTCTTACTAAAATGAAGTAGGTACAAACAGATTTGACCAGGTAAAAAGTAGTTGCTTATACCTATCAGCACTTTAGTACAGAACTCCTCGACTTTGATGTGTACGAACTAATTTATCAGCATCATCATCCATTCCGAGGCCACACGAAAAGTTTGTTTGCATTTACGTATCGAAACGCTATTGATTACTTAGCTTTTGCTAATTAATTTACACATCAGTGGCTTAATTAACGTTTGTATAATACCTTTTCGAATGATTGCAATGTTTATGTTAATGAGCGCACGAAAAGCTTTTTTCTGTTCTAGCTTGCCCATATTCTGTTCACAAATCCAAATATGTAAAATGTAGTTTGCTTGTTTGTGACAGAACTATGTTGCATAAGTATGGTATTCGTCAATTTTTAAAGTTGAGGTTTATGCTTTATGAATTTCTTGTGATGATCGATATCCATTTTGATGATATATTGTTAACGAAAGGATTTTTCTTGCATGAATTGCTTATCTGAAAGTTTCTAACTTTCGATCAATCAATCAAATCAAGATACATATATTGAACAAATTTGTTACGAACCGTAAAATACAATTAAATCGTAATAAGAAACCTTTTATAGGATGAATTATTATATTTTAAATCATTCACTGAAATTTGAAATTCATCATGCATTATAAACGGTTTTTGGAACCTTTTCGACATTAACAGAGGATTGAACTAGATTAATTTACTTACGATTCTAAGTTCATATAGCTGCATATTATAAAAAATAAATATTATTATTATTTTTTAGCACAATTCTTAGGTTTCTTTCGCTAATAAAAAAATATGCGTGTGTACGGATGCTATTTATATACTACCTCACATCGATTTATTTCAACGCCAAAAAGGCATTGGTATGTACATTTACCACAACCTTGAAAACAAAACCACAAATTGTTCTACTTAATGAATAAGTAAGTTATTTGCAATTACTGTTCCATAAAGCTAGTGGAAATTTAAGTGTGTTAACGGGTTTGTTTACTTTTAACTTTAAATTAGGGGCAAGTTAAATGTTCCTGCTTCAAATGTGTTAATGTTTAATTGCACTAATAACCTAAAGGCTCTGCTGTGGACTTTTTTTTAATGTTAAAGACAAAGCTTAAAAAATGAAATACAGTAAAACCCACTTAAAATAGGTCGTTTGGTCGTTAGACCTGGACCAGTCGCCTTTTTCTTTGAAATCAAAACTCAATAAATCAGTACATCTCGCTTATTATTTATGAAATAATATTTCTATTTGTGCTTTGGGGTAACGCTGACCTTCAGGCACAAAGTGTCTCGTCAGTTGTGTGTAGTTCATGTTTGTTTTAATAGACGCACACACCTAGACGAGATGTGTTCAGAAGACAGGAAATAGATGAATCATAGCTGCATGTTAAAATTCGGACTCGTTTTAGACGATAAGGTTCATGTGCTGGAAAGATTAACTGTTTTTGTAGGGAATATCAAATTCTTCGAAATTGGATACAAGTCCACCCTGGCCTTAGTCACATTTTCTAAGCTGACTTTATCGTGTGACTATAAGCGTGGTTTTAATAACCCTTTCAATGATAAAAAGCAATTTTAAATCAAAATTTAATTAAATCATTAAATAAATGAAAAGTTTGAACAATTAATCTTTCTAACAATACAAAATTGAAATATCTCTGGTTGCAAACAAACGGCTTGGTGCAATGGAACACTTTGAAGTCCAGTTTTTTGTTTGAAGGTACTTCAATTTGTTATTGATAGTTGTCCAGGCTTTTTCTTTACAAGACTAACGTCAATCAATCCTTAAGTTAGAGTTCTCAATTCTCATTTGTTCATACAAACAACTATTCAAGTTTTTCTCTTCCTTTCAGTTTCTCAGTGTGCGCACTGAATAATATTAGTACGCAAACAGGCCTTTGTTCGTATATATGAACAAATGTAAAAGTAGTGTTTAGTCACTTATAGATCAGTCTGTAGCAACTTAAGGACTTAAGCGATTTAAAGATTCCGCAGTATTTTCTTGTTTTCATTATATGAATGTTTATTTATTTGTTCTATGAATAGTGACATGCAAAGTTCCAATATATTAGAATCATGTCAAACTATTTGCTACAGACCGATCAGCTGACTTGCTTGTTGTCAAGCCGCATGCTAGTTCAGTTTTTATGGGCTGCAAAGCTGATTGATTGAAGGTATTTGTCATTAGTCAGTAGTTATGGAAAAAAATATATGAACATTTATATATGTATGTATGTCTGTACATTTGATTAAAAGAACTTGAGTGTTCATAAGTAGGGCCATGTGTTGATACGTACAAACAAATATACTTGATATTTTTTTTATTCTTTGAATTTTATTTAAACTACTCGTATCAATCAACTTGACTTCGAAATGAGGCGGCTTTTTATCAAATTGAATTTCTTCAAGTTTAGTTTTGAGAGTAATTTGCTTATTTATAGAAAGCAAATAATGTAACTTTGTATCTATATTAACAAATCTGAACTATTTCTACTTGAGACAAAACGAATCCTTAAAAAAAAAACAATGGAAACAAAAATCATAACTGCGACCGATATACATACGAGTGAGTTTATTTGTGAGGATTTGGAAGGCTATTAGTATATCATCACTTTTTGTTGGCAATTATTATATAACGCCTACTGCCCATTATCAATTCAAATGACCTTCATTATCTCGACTCGTCGTTCTTTAAAAAACAACGCGTTGGCGTTTTTACATAACTCACATACTGGTGTCAAGTCCATCTATTAGACCTTCGTCATTATCTTGGCTCTTGTATTTGACTTCCCGCATTCAGATTCACTGAGTTTTTGGCATCATCCTTACTTCGTAATTCTGGTATTTACTATTATTTTAAATTAAATATTTCCGATAAAAAACAGTACTTTTTACTCATCGTCTAAACCTGTAGTAGGCAGAACAAAAGCAAAATTCCTTAATGCCAAACAATCAAGTGCACAATTTTAATGATATAATTGGTAATATGTCTTCTTCATTTTAATTCAAGAAGCAAAAAAAAAGGCAAACTAAATCTTAACGTCCGTCATTGTCGTAGTCGCTCGGTGTAGATTACTTTCACGTTGTTTGCGCGTGAAGAACATGCGTATGAATCACATTTTACGCATGGAATACGCACCGAACCACAGGATGCATTAATTAACTTGTAGACATTCAAAAGTAAAGAAATGAGACTCGCTATATATATATGTAGATGTTTGTAAAAGTAAAGTGTAGCACAACATAACTCATAACGTATAAAGTTCATCTTTTAAATTCCAGTCATTGCTTAAATCTGTGCAAATACCTCTATAAAATTCTACACTCAAATTGAGAGCAGGGTTATTCTTTTTTTTTTTTTTAATTTTTCATTTCATTTGTGCGGCAGAGAGAAAAAAAAACATATTCATGTTAAATGAAAGATAAAAAGCAATTTGTATAGAGTTCCTAATTCAATAAATAAACACAAAAAGAATCCAGTATAACAGCAACAACAACAGCATCAACAGAGAAAAAAAAACGCACTTGTCGGATTGCGTCAATAATCCAGGAAAGTTTTTCACACTCTTTCGTACGTAAATGAAAACAGAAATTAGAGAACAGCATTAAGTACAACTTGACCGCACGTTCTTTTCTTTCGAATAGTGGTAGTGTACTTAAACATCGTTAAGGTAAACTTATGAGTTCTAACATTTGATGAGGCAGGTAGAGGTATCTTTATTTTAGTTGCCTGAATTTTTTATTCACATTTGTGAAATGCGTTCAATTATGCAAAATTTATTTTTCAATCTTACAATATTTTGTAAATGTTTCCCCAAAAACAATCTTGTTTTAAATCAGGCGTAGAAAGTTTTCATTGATGCTAACAACAGCCTTGCAAGGGCAACTATCGAAATTGTCTATGGCCTCATCAGTAACGTGATACCTTGAGAAGCAAAAAAATTGAAAATTAAAGAGGATACTTATCTGGAACTCGATCGTGGGATCTTTTGCTAGTCCAAAACGTAAACTACTCGGCTTATTTGTTATTCAGCAATGCAATGCTGCAATGTTGAAATTGAAATTGAGGAAGGAGTTCTGGCCGAGTTTTCGATTTTTTAAAATCAGTTAAGATCTCGAGAATGTTTGTTTATCGGGCTATTGTTCGGTTCGCTAAATCGTCAGGGGGTGATGACAGACCAAAAAGTATTCGTCAACTCGTCGCCCGTGCGAGTACAAAAGTAAAAGTAGTGCGTGAACGACGAAAACCCTATCCCATACAGAAAGTTATGTCAAGAGAATTGGATATACATACCAGATCCCTTTCTAGACTGGTTCGAGACGACCTCTATATGAAGCCTATCGACGATTAACTGGTCAATTCTTAACTAGTTGATTGACAAAAAATAAGACTGTTAAGAACACGGGGAAAATGGGCATGGAAATATTTTGTTTACAAATGGTACAATTTTTACCGTGGAAGAAGAAGGTAACCTCTTTCGGAAAATTTCTCAAAACTGCTCAGGATCATCAGCGGTTCTGAGAAACTGAAGTGTGAAATATATTTTATATTCACGTTATTTTATAGTTAATGAATTGAACTAGAAAAACACGCACTGTGAAGCTATTTGTTTTTCAGTAGTCACTAGAAAACTAGGTGAAGACGGTATGTTGGCATGCCAAAGATATTTCAAACAATTTATTTTTAATAATGGCACGAGTCTCTAGAAAAGTTCGCCATCCCTGTTCTAGATGGTGTTATGAAAGTTTGAGCAAGTTCTCTTTCCAATTGGGAAAGGTGGATCTTTCAACAGAACTATGCCCTGCACAAAAACCCAAAAGCTTCGAGGAGTAGCAGCTTGCACACTAATGATGTTGATCTACACAATCTACACACAATGTGGGCGCGGCTTAATGGTGTTTTATATTTGTAACAAAACATGGAAGGACTAGGAAGTTTCAAAAAATAAATCACTTCACAACATTAGTGAATGGATACTTGATGAATTTAAGATTTTTTCTGATCTCACGAACGAAAAATACAGAAAAAAAAATAAAATGTTTGACTAGGTCGCACGCTTTTGCTCTTATGCCCACCTGGAAAAATAATCTAGTTTTTAATAAAGCCCTAAAAAATTTTAACATTGATGTTAGCAAGGGTCTAGCATGGGAAATTATCTATTTTCTCTAGGGCATTGCCCGTTAGGTATAGAAAGACAAAAAAAAATTGTTTCAACTGAGATTCGATCTTCTGATTACTAGTCCAACACTCTAGCTACTGAGCTATTTCGCAACACAGTTTTTTATTGTTGAAAAACTTAGTTTTCTTACTATTGTATGATGGGCATAAAATATTTTGTTTTTGCTTTATTATATATAGGGATAAAAAGACTCATTCAACAAGTTTTTTCTAGCGAAGGCCTCACTAGTATTTGACACGTTTTCCTTTTCAGGGCCTTGACTAAACTTGACACAAACTTGCCATTTTTTCAGGCGGGTGGTAAAGTTGCTGAAGGTTCAAGAAAATTGTATTAAAAGACGGAAATTATGAGAGAAAAGTTTTTTAAAGCATGAAATATGATATTAAAATTACTAAAACAAACTTTTTCGACAGTTTGGAATGCCATCTGAATTCTTAATTGAATATGTCATTGACAAAAATATTTTAAGTCGTAGAAAGGTTTTTTTTTTAAATAATTTTTATTTATCAAATGCTTAAATTTAAGAACAGATAACTATGCTATGCAAATCTTTAGTGTTGAATTATGAGATATCAAATTTTCAAAAAAATAATTTTAAAACTATTTTTTAAAATTGAAAAAAATTTTTTTTTTAATTTTGAATTTACCTGAAATTGGTATATACGAAAATTAAAATCAAAATTAATCTAAATCCGGTCAACCGGTAGTGAGAAAATAAAAAATAAAAACATTTTATGAGAGGTAGGGGAGAGGAGGGCACCTTCTAACACTTTTTGCTTTCGGGTCACATAAAAACGTATGTGTTGTAATTATTGGACCGCCAATTAATTTAACTTTGAGATATATGGAATTAGTCTTTGATTTGAACCAAAAATTGATTGATTTTTTTTTAATGAAACTGGTCCTTATGTTCAAAGGTGCCCCCTATGTGGGGCACTTTTGAACAATCTTTTTTGTAATAGTTTTTACCAGTTAAAAAAGAAGTTTAAGTGTTTTTATTTCTAATGCCATGAATGTTTTTTATTTTCTAATCAATGGAAGACAAAAAACTAAACATAAACAAACCTAGGATTCACAAATGAATGAAACACTAGGGGAGAAAGGGCACCTTTGAACGCTTTCTGCTTTCGGGTCTCATTAAAACCTTTGTTTTGTAATTATTGGACCGCAAATTTATTTAACTGTAAGATATGGAATTAGTCTTTGGTTACATCCAATAATTAAGTAGCTTAAATAAAGGGTTATAGTTATTATACATTTTTTTTAATACTATGTAAGGCAGCTTTGAACTAAGCTGGAGCACTCTTGATCAGTCGTTTTTGTATTCGTTTTTACCAGTGAAATGCATTTTTTAAATGAAATAAAAATGTACCTTTTTTATTAAACAAAGGGAGACAAAATACCTTATATACAAAATACAACTCACAAAAGAATAAAACAAAATATTAAGAACGCCATGAAGTCTTAGAGTACTTAAAGATAACATCTAGGGCAAAAGCAATCATTTGTCCTTGATGCTTCCGGGGCGTTGATTGGTGGTGACAGCTAAATTTCTACCGTTTAAAGGTTCTCCATCCGTTTTGTTATTTAAAAACAACATCTAAAATAGAAGTGGTATCGTGGTTCGTGGCTTTTTAGTGACAATCTAGTGGTTAAGTTATTAAGTTATGTCAAATAAAACTTCAAACTATTTCTAAATGTCAAGCCGATTTTCAATCCACCCACACACTGATTCCGCAAGTATTGAAAACGAAAAGTATTTAAAAACACCGAGAGTTTGAAAACGAAGTGAATCGGAATTCAGAACATGGGTGATTATGCTTTCGAAGTACAGTGAAAGAAATTTGTCCGGATATGAAAGGTTCCCGGATATGGAAAAAAAAAAAAAAAATGATTGTATGTTTTAAAAATTTTATTTTATAATTTAAGTAAATTTTATGTGACAATCACAAATTTTTATATTCGAAAGAATACTTAATTTGACTGTTCATCGGTCAACATATCGAATGCTTTTAAATCACTTATTGTAAGAAAAGTTTTTAAGTCCCTTTATAGGCCCCCTTTTAAGATTTTTACGAGCTATTTTCATGTAGATCGTTCTGTATTTATTCATTGCAAGATATCTAGAAAAGGAAAAACAAACAAAGTATGGAAAAACAATTGACAAAAATGTGTTTGATCCGTTTTAGAGAGAGCGAAATCCTATTGTGGCTACGAAACTTGGTGTCTGTCCGGTTAGGAGAGAATCTGTATAGGAGATTTTTTTATATGAACAATCACATATTTATTTCCGATCTTTGAAATCCGTCCGGTTATAAGAGGTATCCGTTAGGAGAGAGTACACTGTATTTGATTTTCAAAAAAAAAAAAAAAAAATTGAACCAATTTTTAAAAATCCAGAAAATATTTGTTTTCAATTTTAGTACACAATACCTTTTATTGAAATTTTTTGGAAGATTCTCTATAAAATGAAATCAGTCACATCGTTTTGAATATCTAAAATAAAAAATGGTTCTTCGGGGAGGTACCATTAATAACCATTTTTTGAAAAGTGGTTTCCACCCAAAGGTAGCCTCGACTAAAAGTAATTTATTGATTCAAAATAGCTTTGAATGGCCTTTAATCCTACAAATTGTTGTTTCGTTCGGCAATCTCCCTTAGACTCATCAGTGGCATAGTGATTGTACGGTTCGTGAGATAAAGAATGATAAAAATTTCTGTATCTAATGATTCGCGAGCGATATCTTACGAACCTTGGTTTTGACATCAGATAATGAGTTTTTTGCTGTGGTTGTTAGAAGCTTACAAGCTGTTCAAGGATATAATAATTGTGATTCAATAATTGTAAAAAAAAATTTAATAACTTTTCTCACTAATTTCAACTAAATTTCATAGTTTTTTTCTTAATATTTGTAGGAAGTGCAGTGAAAATAATCAAGAATAAACAAGAATAAGAATACTAACAAGTTTTTCTTTTTTTTTAACAATGAATTGTGCGAAATTATCACTCAAATCAAGTGCCAAAATCGCCAAACAAAATTAACTAAGGGGTGACAATCACAATGATAGTTCGTTCGGCCCGACCGACACGGATAACGACGATAGTCTCGAAGCAATCTTATGATGATGATGATGATTATCTTTGAAATCTTTGCGCTCCACTATTTAACAAGCTATCAAGACAAATTATTGTCTTGATGGCTCTACGACAAGGCAGTAGGAATAATCCAACATGTGGGAGCAATATAGTATAGTTGTATAATAAATATACATACACACTCGCTTGCCGCCTCTTACTTAACCTCCCAACTTTATCCTGGGTGGGCTTTTAACATCCATAGGTGCATGTAAATAAGTGCACTTGCAATGTACTCCAGTACTACACTATCGATTTCTCTCATAATTTTTTTTCTTTCGCTCAATCTTTCTCACTCTCTCTCTCTCTCTTCCTCTCTGTATCTCTTGTTTCTAAGTTGTGTATTCTTTGCAAATTCTACTTGATTACATAACTTTTTTCTTTGTGACACAATGAACGAGCGAGTTGAAAAAAGCACTATAACAACCTGGGGATGGGATGAATCGAGGTAGGACCGCAGAAGCAATTTGTAAAGCAGAGAAGTGAAACTGTGAATTATAATTCCTAATAATGATGTGGGGAAAGCAAATTAAACGCACTACAATTGGTTTTTTCCGGGCTGAAATTCATTCTAGTTTTGCCTGTTCGGTTGCTCTCTAAATGGCCGACATTGATGGTAACCATCATCATAACGCTCGGCATTAGTAGTTTTTGCTAGGCTAAGTTTATGGATTATATACTTTATACAGCCAGCGTGTGTGCTTATGGCTCCTCCAACTGGATAACATATACTATCCAATATGGTGCTTCATTGATGTTATTGTTGCTCAACCTACCGCCACCTCCCACGAACATCAAATAAAAAATACTGTTGCTATGACTTTTTGCCTTTAAAGTCTGTTCGGTTAGGCCGATATGTCGTTTGTGTTTTTTTTTTTTTTTTTTTGTATTCGTTCGGTCATCCAGAAGAAATCTGATAATTACCAGGGCAGACATAAGATTTCTTCCTTCGGACTCAATTGGTGTTAATTAATAAAAATCATAAATAATTTTAATTCACGGTTACTTTAGTTAGTTAGTGTTAGCCATATAGGTATAGAGGGAAGGTACCTACTTATAAATTGTTGTTGCCGGTTAAACTAAGCGACTTTCATATATGATGACAAATCCATCCAACGACACTATCAATGACGTTTGGCATACGAGGTTACGGACAGCGGAAAAAGCTTACAACGATTATAATTGAAAGTACCTCATATTGAATGTATGAACGTATAACTTCCATTACATAACCATAAACAATAAAATCAGTATATACAGTGATATCACTTGTCTCTTGTCTGTTTTTGTTTTGACGTAAATCGATATCAGAAATCTATTAAGGGTTTTGCATTTTGCTTTACAAATGTTCAATCTAAATGTTGACTAAAGTTTGGATATTAAAAATTAGTGACAAATTCACACGCCATGCGGGGAGATTTAAACAAATAAATAAAAACATAAAAAGAAATAACCATTGTAACCTACAACAAGGTTTATAAATAAATATACTCGATGTACGAGTATTTATTGATTACTTGTTTCTACTCGTGCAGAAAATGTGGGATTTTCAAATGTCATATAGGGTTGATACTACTACTTATTATTTATTTATTTTTTTTGTATTATTTGTTAAGAGATGATCAGATCACGCTTCTGATTATATCACTGATTACACAATAATTACACCGACACTTTGGTAGAATGAAATGTTAATTTATCGTTTATATGATAATTTGTTGGACAAATACATCTTTAATTTTCGGTGAAAAGTTTTTTATTGGGCTATCAAAGCTTGTCGTGCTCTACATAATTTGAACAAAAAACACTTGACTCTCAAGTCTTTCACTATAGCAAAAAGAGCTCATAGAGTTCGTGATTGTATCTTCAACTCCATTCGCCCTTGTCGGTCGGAGGACTGCATATCTGTTGACGATTTTTTTTTAAAGAGCTCAGGATGAGCTCATACTTTTCGCTCATCGTCCAGAATATGTGCCCATCAGTGACTCAATTAGGTAAAATTTGTTGCCAAATTTAGTTTTCGGATAGGAGTTTATAACAAGTGCGATTTGTGTGCGCAAAACATATTTCAGTCCATTAAAATTCTAGCAAATTTTTGCCGAACTTTGCATTTTTGGCGGTGCAAGGTTTATTACACCTGATTTAAAGGTTGTTATTTTTATACTCGGTAGATCTGGTTAACTGCTTAACCAGATACCTGATTTTAATGTCGTGTTAAATCAACGTAGGTTGTTGGTAATATCTTCAAGACATCGTGTAAATTTAATACTGCCTTAAAATAGTAAAACTGTAAATTTTATCCGAAAATCTTGATAATTTTACTCGTTAGTCTAGTAAAATTTACATGAAAATCTAGTTTAAACCATAAATAAAATATTCAACGTCCTTTAAATTCAACATGAAGATTTAGTTAACTTTACATAATTCAATGTTGAATCAACCCTGAATCGGGTAATTATCCATGCGTCTAAGTCCCATCTCTAACGCCTCTTATCGTCCAATTCATTTTGCATTATTATTATTAAAGTATAGATATTTATTACTATGTACTCATAAATATATTATTTTATTTTAAAAATACTTTGTGATACTTAGTTTTGAACCTCTCACACATGAAGGTAGTACGCATCCCCTGGGCATCGCTGCATTAAAAACCTGTGTTTAATATCAATAAGTTGAAATTAATTTTGTTTGGATGGGATGTGTGTGTTGTGCTTTAACACTTGTGTCACGTTGAAATTAACTGACAGAGTGTTCCTTTGATATGAGGCCAAGTTAAATTCAACAAGTAAACATTGTAAAAATAACCATATAAAACGTTACTTCAACCTGATTTGTGGTAAAATAGAAATTCAGAACATACAGTGTTAAAAAACTGATCTCAGTTAAAATTAGCACTTTATTCTTGTCAAAATTCCCCTCCATTCCTTCCAATAATACGCACACAGGAATGGTTACGAGATTAAGTCACTAGACTCTGATGGTTCTCCACGAGCTGTTGCGCTACAAAATTTATTTTTATTTATTTTAGATGAATGTGGATTAGAGTAAGGGTTTGTTGACATATCCTTTGAAGATCATCTTCCATACCTTGAATTTGAGAGCAAATGTCATACTAACTAGTTTGTTGGTTTGTTCAAATCACGGATGAGTTCCCTCAAGAGGCCAGCCCAGTTACATGTTTGGAATCGGATATCTTCGTGGACCTCCGTCTGCTCACTCCGCATATTCATGAGGTTTCCAATGAAGATCAACATCCTCCCATGAAACCAGATATGTTTATTGGTTTAAATTTTAACGGATGTAGGGTAAGCTAGCACAGCCGACAGGATGAGGGTCATAAGACAATTGGATCCCATCCCACCCGTAGCCAACTGCGCTATGCCAAGCTCGGCTGGAAGCAGAATGACATCAAAGCGTAATTGATTCAACCGTATGATCATCATTGTCATTTAGTATCATGAATCCTCGCAGAGATCAGCATTCCGATTACTCGCACGGTCCTGGGAGACTTGAAGGGAACATGATAAAAAAGTAACCGACTTTTGTCTTAGTCCTTTTCTAAATTCTTGATCTTGATTTCGGAAAGCTCGTTAAGAACGTCAAAAATGCCACTCTAATTGTGCTCTCATATTGGCCAGAGCAGGGCATTTACAAAGTAAATGCATAACTATTTCCTTTTCTTGCTGGTCTCCACAGCTGCGACAGTGAGTATTGTAAGGAACACACAGCCTCACCGCATGTTCTCCTACTGGCCAGTGTCCAGTACAAGTTGCAACGACCCTGGCTATGTCTTTTCTGGGTCTACACATCAGATCAATTGTTCGGGATTTATTTATAGGCTGGCCAGATCTTTCTGGATATTTTGTATTTGGTTAAGCTGTTCACTAAGGAAATGCCACTAAGACCTGGAACCCTGATAAGTGTGACTTTGCGGTTGATGTTTAGGCTTTCTAGCTCATCTCGGCATTGCTGGACCAGTTAGATGATGTAGCTGAATCAATGACTTTAACAGCTGCCTGACTGTCTGTTAGGATAGCTGTATTCCAATTTTGGTTTGGGTCCAGTTTAAGTATTTTGCATGCTTCCCTAATTGCCAGTATATAATTCAGTTTCAAATACACTAACTGATTTGGGTAGCCGAATGGACCTACAGATGTTAAGAGACTGCACTCCATCTTTGAGCTAAGTTTCTCTTTTCTTTTCTTTGTCTAAGTCTCTCACACATGAGCCATCAGCATAGCTGGTTGGTCGAAGTCTCTCGTAACGACGTCATCATCCCAGTCCTTTCTGGATCTCTACTATGGCTCACTGTGGGCATGCGGTAGTCAGTATGAGTTGAAAATATTTCACAGGGAATCAAATATAAGGGAATACACTGCAATATACTAGATATTTAATGTGGATATTAAAGTGGTAAAAGGTGCTATGTTAGAATCGGCCTACCAAGGCTGTGTAATTCCACAAGATCATTTTTGATTAATGGCTCCACTTTTTACCAAAGGGTTTGTTACTGGTGTAGTAAGCTATGCAGGCTGGTTTTCCTGACCCGGTTTTCAATGTTTTGCTTCTAGTTAAATTTTGGGTCCAGAATAAGGCCTAGATATTTTGCACTGGAGAATAGCGACAGTAATTGGCCGTTTAGTCTTGGTGGATTGAAGGGCTGTATTTCAGTTTTGCTCTGGTTAACTTTTAGACCACAACTCGTAGCCCAGTTGCTTACCTTCCTCAGAGCTTGCTAGGTGATTTCGCTTATCACGAAAGTGAACTTTCCTGACACCAGTATAACCAAATCATCCGCATACGAGACCGCCATCACCCTACAGACGTACGAGATGGCGAGAGTATATATTCTTTGAAGTTAATAGTTTTCTCAATTAAACGCACTACGTCATGAAGAGCCGTTTTCGCAAAATTTCCCTTTAGATATTCTTGTTGATAGTTCTGGATGGGACAACCATAGATGGTTGGTATGTCTCTTGTATGGGTGTCTAGAATGCGCTCTAAAGTTTTGAGCACGAAAGAGGTTAGGCTGATTAGTCTGAAATCCGTCTCCTGCCCACATTTAGTATAAAAACCACTTCAAGGTCATCTCCAGCCACTGCACTACCAAATCTTGCTGTTTTTGGAGACTTATTAGTAGAGAAAGTATTTATGGTCAAGCCCATATTTTTATTGTTACTACTGTATTCAACGGTAAATTACTTGGATCACATCAAAAAAAAGAAAAGAAAAGAAAAGAAAAAAAAAGGAAAGGAAAGGAAAGGAAAGAAAAGAAAAGAAAAGAAAAGAAAAGAAAAGAAAAGAAAAGAACTACACTTGAAATACAGAAAAATGTATTGGTTGTTAGGAAAAAACTCTGACCTATCTATCAAGAACAGAATAATGTTATACAAGCAAGTACTGATGAAACATGTTTGGACCTCTGTTTGGCATCTAACTATGAGACTGTGCAAAGAAAATTTCAAAACAAAGTCTTTTCTTCGTTCAATAATAAATCCCCCTTGAAATGGTTATGTCATAATGTCAAAGTCATACCCACTCCCAAATGACGACCATCTCAAATGTGTACGGGACAATGTCCAGGGATGAAGAAGAACGTAGCCTCATGAGCTGATGGTCTTAACCCTCAAAGTTATTTGATAACTCCCCCCAATATGATTTTAGAAAAAAAAAATCATTTGTCGATCCTTGGAGATTGGTCTTGATTTACCTGACGATGGTTCTGGTGCCGTAAGAATCCCACACTATTTAGTTCCGATTAAGATAATTTCTATCGGATAGCAAAAAAAGGAGAATTTTTCATCAATCAAATTTCCGTTAACATCTCATTTGATAATATAAGAATACCCCACATTAGCTTCATACTTAAATTGAAAGCAGTTATATCCACTTTTCATATCAAACTATCCAGTTTTAAAAAGAAACTATTTATAGAATCTCAAATCAAATTCAATCCAATAAATCTGAACCTTTTAAGTGGCAATTAAGTTAAAATTATTATTTCAGACTTGATAAAACATTTTCGAACCATAAAGATTAAAATAACTTACAAATATAAAAAAAAAAACAAAAAAGAACAAGAACTTTCAAATTCAAAACAAAAAATTTGTTTTGCAAATGATTAAATTTTTTTCTGTCTGTGATCGTGACATAAAGGCTCCGCTTTACGCTGGATTAAATAAAATGTCATTTGATTCGTTGGGCTTATCAAGGTTTATTTTGTTTCATTATTTTTTTTTTTCTTATCAATATAAAAATTTTATTGCACTCAGATTTTTCGCTGATGAAAATAATTTATCAATTCGGAAACCATCACATTTATTTTTAGAGTAATAAAAAATATAAAAATATCATTGAGATGTCTTAATTTTTTTAAGGATTCTACATTCTTCAAGTTCAATATGGTTGTAGGAATTAAATATTACATCAATATTCTTTATGTATTTTTATGAATTTGCAAAACTAATGGAAAAATATCAATTTGTATTGATAGCTTATTTCAACTGTGTTTGTTTTTTTTTTTCACAAAACTGTCCCATCTGGTCCAATTTTAGTAGTACAGAGCCATGTCAATGTTGACACAAAAAAAATCAAATTTGGAGTTTTAGCTTAGAAAACGACCAGACTGTATTTGCAAATCAGAAAGTTCCTTTATTAAACAGGTCAATACCTACATACATATTTTTGTTGTTATCCCTTTGCAAGTTCAATAAAAAAATAAAAAACAAGCGATACTTAATGGATTTATTTTTTTTTTCTCTACAACTCTAACCCCATAACTAAATACCATTAATCCTTAATCCTTGAATCTAAAAATAGCACAAACATTTGTACAGACAATATTTTCCACTGATTTGTATGTATACATTGCTAAAAAATTCCAAAAGTGAATCATCGTCAATTCTTCAAATTAGAATAAATTATTTCGCAAAGATTTTAATATTGACTTCAAATATTCAATAAATCCTTTCCAATTTATTTTTGAACAAATATGCAAATAAAAATTTTATAAAAACTGCATTTTGATAAACCGCATTGTCCTTCATTCCGGTTTGAAACTAAATTCACCATCATAAGGAACAAAAATAAAATCAATAAATTTTCGCATGACCTATACAAACGTCAGTGTGTTAACTCTATAAGAATCCTTCAACTCTGGGCTTTTGCTCTTTTATGTTTGTATGATGTTGGATATACACTAATCTGTTTCCTTATTCTGAATTGTATTTTATGATAATGTAAAACTTTAGTTAAAAAAAAAAAAACATCACAAACAGAAAAAAGTTTTTATCCTGTACTGAATATAAATTATGCAACTCTTTCGTGTAAATTTGTATAAATATTTATATAATACTTATACGAGTGTATTTATATACCAGACTTTTTGGAGACATTTAGCTAGTTCTTCGCCCTAAAATCAATACCAACGAACATGCAACAAAAAGAAATATCCTTCTAACACAGTTCGCCAACCCTGTCGCTCTTCCAATTTGTTTTTTTTTTTCAAGAGATTGTGTGAAGTTGTTACATAAGGACGAGGCCGGCCCACGTTTTACGTAACACCATTTTTTCTTCTTCTTTCTTCCTTCAAAGTCGTTATCCTTGCACACATAAGGAGAAGGATTTTTTAAAATGCCTACATCTTCATTGTTTTGCGAAGCTAAAGATTTATTTTCGTGTAATTTTTAGTGACAATTCCAAAACGGAGTTCTAATTATTCCTTTTTCATTGTGTTGGAATTTTTTGTTTGTTTATTATATAGGTAGGTAGGTATATAGAGAAAATTCATTCCAAAAATATAGGTTATGTCTTTTATACGGAGATGTCTATGTAGTGCACAACACATACATATATCCTTTTCTCGCATTAACAAGCTTTCAGGGTATAGAAATATGATGATATGCGCATTTCAATTCTAAATTATGTAATTTACAAAATGGCAAGAAAATAAACTTTAAGGACACACAAATAATGAAACAAAATCAGACAAAAATTAAGTAACTAAATCTAGGTAGATTGAAATTTAGTTCTTAATTAAGATAACAAATAGTTACTCTATTTATTTGGGGTATACCTACCTTTCTTCAAGTTCTACTCTTTTATCGACCATTTTTTTTTTTCTATTTTGAACTTAAGGAAGAAAGGATTGGGGAAAAGCTTTCTTCTCCAACAACCGGAGAAAATCCATATAGCATTATGCCCTAATTTCTTCCTTTTTTTACATTTTTGAAGTGCAAGTTGTATGTGTTTCATACCTACTCCCACCTGCCAACTTTTTGATTTATCATAAAAGAGCAATTAAATATCCAAAGACAGCTTAATAATTTATGAAGTTTTTTTTTGTTGATGATTTATGAGTGACAATTTTGTCCTTGCCAAAAAGGATTTAGCAGATTTTTAAATTTCTTTAAACACCTACTTACCTACAACTTCCTATACTACATTTGACATTAAAAAAACTATTTTTAACAAAATGTGCTTTTTTCCCTTTTCAATAGCAATTATGACGCATTGTGACGTCATTTTTTCAGCGCAACCGCATATAATATGCATAAAATCAAACCAATAACAAATTTAAAAAAAAGAGACAATTTTTATTTAATATTTATTTAAACAAAATAAATAACAAAAAGCAACCTTTGCAAAACATGACTATAAACAAAACATAATTGAAGCTTTTTTTGGTTTAATAATGAAAGAAAAGAATATAAAAAAAAAACAACAACAAAATAAACATCCCATCATTGCATTTGCTGTATTTTTTCGATCAAATGCCATTAAACCAAAAGAACCACAACCCCCCTTGGATACATAAATGTAGTTAGTTAAAAAAAAAAAAGAATAGTAAAAGAAAGCTTTGCAAATTCGCTTTTTTTTTCCTGTCTCTTGGTATTACACAACTTGTGTAAAAATCTCACCCCTATTTCAAACGAACAGAACGAATAAAGCTCTCCATACAAAAAATTCAGTACGCATGGAGGGTTAGACAGTTGACACCGTTATCAGCGCCTCTTAAACACCGGTTCTCTCTACCCTAACTGAAGCTTTTATCTCCCTATCCCTTTCATTCATCGTAAGCACTAAGCTTTCCCTATGGTGGTGGAAAATTTTCTAAAAAAAAGCTTTCTAACTCGTAAAATATTTCACGGCGAAAAGCTTGATACAAACGGCATCTAGAAGTTCAGTTAGTCGAGCGCTGATCCCGAAGTGAAAAGGTCGCGCGTTGTGTTCGTTGATACGGTTAGTTCATAATAATTCTTCTTGGCTCTAAATAAGAAAAGGAAGAATAATAGAAAAAAAAATTAATATTAGTTTTAAGCTTTAGTATAACAAAGCTTATTTTTTTTTTCACTTACAAACTATATTAAAAACAAAAAAATTCATTTCTATTTTAGAAAAGATTCGAAAAGCAACCACAAAACCAAATAGAATTCCGCATTTCCGTGAATATAATCTAAAAGGGGTGTTTTAACCCCTAATAATATAGAATCTTCTGTGAACTTATTGTGTAATAGTGCAAAGTAGTATTAAATAAAGGTATATCCTCTCTCTCCTGACATTACAAAAAAAAAAAATCAAAATTTAAAACATTTCTTATAATTTTTTGTTTTGTTTAAAGAAAAAACTTGACAACTTTTCTACATACATGCCATTTGATTTGTTAATACTATTTTTTTTAAATGAATACTAAATTGTTTTGTGAAGTGAACAATTTATAATAAAACAAAAAAGAAGAAAAGTGCTGTGCTACCTTATCGAAGCAAAAAGGATTTCAACGTTGTTTTTTTTTCTTGTATTTCTCAGTGGATTTTAACTTATTTTTTTTTGGGTTTTTGAAAAACTGAATTTATGCGTTTTCAACCTATGTAACTTTTGAAAAACTGTACATATGAAATGTTATTAGTTGGTACCTACTTATTTTATTACAAGTAGATACACACAAAGCTCAACAGACATTTTTTCCCTTTAGTTTTTATTGTATTCTTGTATATGTGTACAGAATATATTTTTTTTGAAGAAAAATGAAAATCTAAATGCACATAAGTTGCGTAATAACGTTTTTCCTTGATAAAGTAGTTATGTTATATCCAAGACATAAACCAATTTTTTTTTTAAGTTCTAACTGTTTCATAATTTTGTTTTCTCCGTTTTAGCTTGTTTTTTTATTTAACTGTTTTTGCCTCATAGAAGCTAATTAGAATTACATACAATTATTGGAATATGAGTAACCAGGTGGGTTGTGTTTGATGTTTTTTTTTTTATCTTAACAGTGTTTTTTTTACAAATAAATAAATAATTAACCTAATCACAGAAAATCAGTTGTAATTGGAACTTATGAAGAAAAATGTAATCTTGATCGGATTGTAAGGATATTTTATATAATCCTGTGATAGTTTAATTTTTTTCTAAACAAATTCTATTACGAAAGGATTTCTGTGTAAAGGGTGCAATTTCAACAAAATGCAACAATAAATTTTCAAAAATCAAACAAAAAAAAAATAGGAAAAACGAATTAAATCGATAATCAGCAGTTCCTCTATAAATAAGGGAAGGGATGAGGGAGGTGCGGTATTCTTTCTTCGTTCGTTACAAATCCCTCTCTCTTGGAAGAAAAAAAAGTAGGTGCGGCGGCGAATTGGATGGAAGTAGATATATTTATGTCTCTGCTTTGAACGATTACGTTATCCTTTTTCTTGTTGGTTATTAGGCTCGATTTTGAAAGGACTCATTCATCACTTTTTGTCTAATAATAGATAAATTATTGAAATGTGTACTACATGCCTGTTCGTCAGGAAGGTACCTACATCATTTCTATAGGTATCTATTTCTTGCTGATTTTTTTTTTTCTTACATTTTTTTTAATCACACTTCTTGTATCCAGTACATATGGAATGGAAGTAGGTATACTGGAACATCCTTTGCGCATGATAGTTATATGCTCTGATGCGGTTAACCTACAAATTTATTTTTTTTTGCTACGGCGAGAAAAAACCTTAAGGGGGTTTCTATACCTACATACCTATAGTTAATAGTAGATTCATATTTTTTTTAACTCTTGTGCAACTTGTGAAGGAAAAAAGGTTTTATGTCGTCGTAATAATTGTTGTTTTTGGTTTGAAAACACCAGTTACCTAGTTATTTCTCTATCACGGTGATTTTCTATTTCAAAGCGTGTACTTTTATTTATCCAGGGCTAAAGGGGTACTTACTATATGTATTGTGATGAATAAGTCATTTGATTATATAGAACTAAATAATAATTTAATCTTCTTAGAAATATAAACTATAAAATATAACCGCAAGGTGTTTGTTTGCATTCAACATCAACAAAATGATTCTCATGAAAACCCTTTATAATATATTTTATAGATGCACTTATCTAAGCGTGCGGCATTTATAGAAAAAAAAAAAAAACATACCTATGACGACAATAAACAATTTACTGTCTCATTTTATTTCTATTTTATGTTGATCATAAATAATCTTACCTTTGGGGCCAATTCTAAAAATTCAAGTTCAATGCAATTTGCAAACTTGCCAAATTGTCATACGCACAACATTGTATTTGAAAAAAAAAAAAAAAATAGGCTTAGGTAGGTAGGTACAGAGACAATAAGATAAATAGATGAGTTTATGTGCTTTAAAAAAAAACTACTGAACCATGAATATCAAGATCAGCAATAGAGAATAATATCAAGAGCAACAACATAAAACAACTATCGGGGGGTTTTATTGTATAATAGAGGTAGGTTAGCTAGGAAACTGCTTCGGGGTCGAACAAAGAAAAATGTGCAAAAAGATTGATTGTGAACATAATATGTAAGTATGTAGTCGGTATAGTTCCAGAGGCACATAATTTATACTGTTTAGTGTACATACACCTTTGTGCAGGCCCGGATTTAGCAAGACAGCGCCCTTTCATTTTTACTTCAAATTGTCTAAAAAACGTATTTTATGATCTTGATTAAACTTTATGGACTGTTCTTTAACATAAACGAGTCTTTAAAAAACTCATTAAATCATTCTCGAGAAATGTTTTGTTAGCATTTAAGTTCAAAACTGTTAGCTAATATTAGCTTCAAATGCCTTTGGCCAATATACTGATACAATACTTAAATATTTAATTAGAGCTTATGTGACAGTTTACGCAGATTAAAAATTAGAACATATGCGTTTAAGTAAAACAATGTTATTTCAGTAGAATCGGATATGTCAATTTCAGATTCAGGTGAAAAAGGATCTGAAATTTTACTAAATTCCTACTTTAAAGTACATTACTATTCTGACAGTTCTTATTTTTTTTTAAATAAAAAGTCTTTCGGATGAGAAAATAGATTTACAGTAGGACCCGTTTAGGTACATTGAGAATCAACTGAAAGCAATTGACATTTATATTTTTTTTTGTCTTAGTACTTAAGATTTTTCGTGAATTAAGAGGCGAATCAATTGGTAATCAGCCTTACACGTGAACAACATTCCACCCTTAAAATTGACATTTCACTTTTCGCCTATTGTGAGTTTCGCACAAAAAATTAAAATTCCTCTTTCTTGTGAGCAGGTACTTATTTCGTGCAAAATGTATCATTATTCAAAGCTTAAATTGTCATTAATTTTATGACGGTAAATTAAAGCCCTTTGCGCAAAATTTTTTGTTTATTTTAGTGTTCAACAGAAGTTCGGGGGAATCTTATATTCAGAAAATCGTTGCCTGAAAGCAATTGACATTTATATTTCGTTCTGTCTTAGAGACGAATCAATTTATTTGTTAATCGGCCTCATTGTGAGACATTTCACTTTTCGCCTATTGTGAGGTTCACCGGAAAAAGAAAAAAATCCTCTTTATTGTGAGTACTCAATTCGTTATTGTTCGTAATTAAGAGCTAAAATTGTCACTTAGTTTTTGACGGCGAACGAAAGAAAAACAGAGGGTACTTACTGGTGTCTGTGCAAGTTTTTTTTTTGTTTAATTAAGGCCAAAGAACTTCAGGCGAAACTCATATTAGCTTTTCACATTCCGGGGGAACACAAATTTTCATGTGAAACTCATAAGGCCGATTAGTTTTTTTAATTTCGAGGGGAACGAACATTTTTCGGGTGAAACTCATAATAGGGCTGACTCAAAAGCGAGTATTCGCCAAGAATGAATCGGCTAAGCCAGTGTTTTTCAAACTTTTTGAGTAAATGACCCCTTTGTTAGTAAAAGCATTATTGCGACCCCCACATTCATAATAATACTAGGCCCTAGTTCTTTCCGAGCCGCCAAGTCATTTCTTAAACCCTTATGTATCCAACAGAGTCAGTTTCTCATGTTTCCTCTTGTTTTTTTTTTAACTTAACGGTTTGCGACTCCCTGAGTAATTTTTGGTGACGCCAACGCCCCAGGGGGTCGCGACCCCCAGTTTGAAAAAAACCCTGGGCTAAGCTGATTGTTAATTGGTCAATATTTTCATAGTCGTTTTTAAGATAGCTTCCTATCCTATATACCTATTGAGAAATATAGAGAAAGCAATCATCAAAACGACATTCATTATTCTAGCGATGGATTTAGTTTTATGTGATACGAGGACAGGTTTTGTGCAAATTTGTTCTTAAATCTGCTTTTTAATCGGAATTACGAACGTATTCATAGGTAGGTTTTTTTAACATTTGTTGAATAAACTGTCAAAATTTGTGTAGAAAATGTTTTTTATCAAATGGAAATAAACTTCGCGTAAAAAATAAACTTAATCAAACGTCATTTTGACTTAGAAATGGGTGTATTAAGAAATGGATAAATTAGTGATGTGTGAACTTGATTTATTCAACCAGGTCAAATAGAGTCAAGCACAAGTCGAAATTAACCGGTTTAAATTTTTTTCAAACCGAGCTAGCTTGAACATGAACCGAAAGATAATTCGGTTAGGTTTGTTTAAAATTAATATGTATTACGGTTTTATTTTGGTTTGGCATCGACTAGAACCAAATGTATTGGTTTCTTCTGTAATATATTCGAACCTGACCGAATAATAGGAATTTAATAAAAATCAACCTAAACCAAGTTTTTTTTCATCTAACGTCTGCCTTAAGGTAATGTGGATGGATTTTTTTTGTACTGCTGCCGTAAAAGACCGATTTTAGGTCAATTCAGAATGAAATATATTTTTTTCGGCATAAAATAATTTGCCCTCCATTTTTTAAGCCATTAACTGTCAATTTGATAGTGGTTAATTTAAATACTTTTTTTAAAAATTATAAATGTTTACATTTTAATCCTTTTTGAACACAATTATACAAATAGCCTTTTCAGCTGTTTTTTTTAATTTTTAATAACTGATTCTGCATTTAATGAATAACGGTCTCTTTAAAAACCAGAAACAACAAAGAATATAATTAAATGACAGTGGCTCTTTGTGCGAGTTTCGTTCCAAGTTGTTTCGTCGACTTGATCGAATTTTGGCAAGTGTAAAGTGTAATTTCATTCTTACGCTACATTTTCTTTATGATTAAATATCAAATTTTGATGTAAGAACACAACTGGAGAAATGGCTAGTTTTTGCCAAGTCCCTGGCTAATTTTCCCAAATGGAAATCTTGTCGTCAAGAACTTGTTAAAAACTCGTGAGGCTCTTGCTAGTAAAAACTTGTTGGGTAAGTTTTTGTAATCCCGTCGGAAACACCCCAAAACAAAAACTTTTTCCATCACACAGTTGGTATGAAAATTAAGTTATTCATTTTCAACATTGCACATCAACTGTTTGTGAATTAACCCTGTGCTTAGCATATCGGACTGGTAAACAGGAGGTTTTTAGATAGAATGTTGTTACCCTTGCTTTGATCTTATTTTCTTCATCAATTTAAATCTTTCCAAGACATCGTCAAAAACTAGATTGTTATTGCAGGCACAAACAAGCTTGACAATGGACATCGCCTTGAATTTGTTCCAATCAAGTTAGCCAGTCTTGTCACCTTTACATATGACGTTTACATGTAACTACAAATTCCAAGGATTTTGCAGTTATATTAGTAAAAATCCGAAATGCTTTGTCTTCACTATCAATTTTGATCGACTTTAAGGTTGTACTTACTGGTTACTTCTAGTTTTTGATCTTAGTGTAATCGGACGGACAGAAGCAGTGTGGTGTAAACCCACACGCTGCTATAGATTGTGCCAGTAACGTGAACAGAAATACTTTATTAAAATAAGTTTCAAAATTTGCGAAAACGTAGGGATTACAAAATAATTTAGGGAACAACAATTTGAATGTGAATATTTTCGTTTTTTGAAATATAAAAATCTTAAATAAAAACATTCTTCACTGAATAAATCGGTTTTTACCGATAAATCCTAGTATTGCACAATTTCGAGTGTTATGTAATGGTTACATAATATACATTCCAAAGTGTTTATGCTAATCAAACGGATTGATTTTCATCAATCTCATTGATACTTATCAATCAAACATATAAAATAATTTTAATTTTATCAGTCAGAGGTTTTAATATATACAATGAAAAAGAAATACCGTTATTTTTTCACCACATGTTAGAGATTTAGTTAATCATTAACTAAACTTACAGTTTTAAATGGTTTGATAGTGATTATTTGCAAATAATACACACCTTGGAGCTCAAATGCATATTATTAATTTCCTAATATATTTTCATACTTGAATAATGTAATTTTTATCAACAAATCAATAATATCAACAGGGAAGGATTAAACGAATCTCATGCTCCCTTTACACTTTGCTGTTGTTAAGCACGTATTTGAATGTTCCTTAAAAAATAAGGGTGGTAGTTATCGATCGTTTCTAATTTTATGATAAAAAAGAATAGTTTTGTGTGTCGAACTTAGTAGCCGTGTTTTTTAGTCTTCCATTGTTTTGTTGTATTAAACATGAAATTTTTTAAACGAAGATAAAAATATCAACTTAATAGTCGTCACGTCACTATTAGCCCTCTGAAATATTGACTTCATGATTATTATCATTTTTAATCAACATTGTAATCAATGAATTATGTTGAGTTAATCATTGAAATACTTACAAAGCCGATTGTTTTGAATTTTATTAAATCATATTGCAGATTTAACTTAGCATGAACAATTTGACCCTTAACTTTGTAGTGAGGCCAAGGTCAAAATTATAAACTATGGTCATGATTCATGACTAATTGTAACCAATTAGTATTATTCCCTCTGATTGTTTTCAAGTTCTCGTTTACAATTCTGAATAATGAAAACAAAAACGTCAAAACCCAAAAGAAAATTTTATGAAAAATGTTCGCCCTGTAAGTGCCTAAAGTAATATAAGAGCCTATAATTTACAACTCATGGATAATCCAGCACAGCTTTCAATATATTTCCAATTTTTTTTTTTACGAAGAAGAATCTCATTGTGAAGATTAAATTAGGAACCGGGGGTACTATACGTGTACGGCTTTAGGGGTTGGGTAACCTAGCACATTTTGTTATTTTTTTTCGTTTGTTTGTAATTAGAGAGGAAGTGAGAACTTGTCCTTTATATTTGTTAATTTTGCAATCTGCTGCTGTAGCTGTTGCCAACCCCCACAGCACATTATTATGATGATGATCATGGTGATGACCATTAAAAGTTCCATTTGATTCGCATCGCTAAGCTTAGAGAAGCTACAATAATCATCAGCATCAATAGTAGAGGCACACTTTTTGTTTGTTTTTGTTTTATATAAAACGTATACCTACCTATCTATTGTTATTATTTTTAAATCTATCTGTATCTGTATATATTATAGAGGGGTCATGAATGATGGAAAAATTTAAATAGTCCAAGCTCAAACATAGACAGTGAGTTTAATTAATGTGTTGTTACCCCAACTTATTCAATCTATCTATCAATATCTACAATTAAATTGAGTGTAATTCTGTGTCGGCCGGCGCGGCGGGCGACCTGTGGCGGTAGTTTATATTTTATAAAATCAAGATTTGCTCTGATGCTGTTTAAATTAATTTGCGATAAAAGTTTAAAGGCAAGATTGGGTTTTCAAAAAAAATCGGGCCAGTTTTTCAGTTCAGTGTTAACTCTGAATTTAACTAAAGTTAGCTAATCCTAAAATTCAGAAAAATTCAGTTTTCAGTTGAGGATTAACTTTATCTTTAGACTGTCAAAAATCTAGGACCTTCAATGTGCGAGACTATAGATATTATTCTCCTTTGTATTTTACGTTTATACGTAATTCTTATGAATTGAGATGGCACCACAACGGAATTGGACTGACAATAACTTTTACCTGTCGATATCTAGAGTTCGCCACAGCTGAAAATATACTCAGTTTGGTCCCTGAGTTAACTCACCAAAGTAGCAGGTGAGTTAACTCGGAGTTAAATTACGAAAGTGGTGAGTTAACTCCGAATTACTTGAACTGAACTGAACTGGGCCCAATTCCACAAGTGTGAATGATTTTCCGTGTACTCATTCCGTTCACGCCCAAAACAAGTGAACAAATTTAATCAGCCGAATCAGTGCATACAATATATGTCAAAAACTTAAAACTCACTCTTGCGGAATTGGGCCCTTGGAGTTAACTCAGGTTTAATCACGAGACTAGGTTGATCTCGCACTGAAAATCTGGCCCTTAGATAAGAGGATATCAATCTTGATATTTTTGAATCTTTTACTCACTTTTTGTTTTTTTAATCAGTTTTTTCCAAATTTTAATAAAACTTTATAAAAATAGTCTTACAACTACTTAATCAAACCCCTTTTAAAACCCTTTGGTGCGTTAGGCTATCACGTCGGAGGTCTGGTTTTTTTTTTTGTCAAAACCTTATAGGGCCAGTAAACTCACGGTTTGCTTATCCTGAAAATAAATTAACTCTAAGTTAACTCATAAGCAGTTTTTCAGTTGAAGATTAACGATTAACTTTATCTTACAGTTTTCAAAAATTTATTGAAATTTGTGTGCGACACTGCATATGGCCCTTATACGCCTTTCGTGCATCAAAATAGAAATGGCGCCACAACGGAAATGCACTATTCACTATGGAAATCGAGATGACGCCACAACTGAAAACTGCCCTAAATTGGTCATTGATTTAACTGACTAAATTAAGGGGAAGTTAAGCAGTTCAGGGTTAACTCTAACTTACAAAGAATTAGCTTATTCCGAAAATAAACTAACTCCGAGTTAACCAAAGATCATTTTGTCCTTTGAGGATTGAGTTTATTTTTCAGTTATCAAAAATCTATTGTCAACGATGTGCGACACTATGGATATCACCCTCTTACGCCTTTCATGTATGAAAATAGAAATGGCACCACAAAAAAATTGCACTATTAATATTTTTCACTATAGAAATTGAGATGGCGCCACAATAAAAGGGCCTCAATTCGGTCCCTGAGTTAACACACGGAATAGACTCCGATAAAACTAACCAGGTTAACTGGGATTTCACTAAGGATTTCAATAGACTGAAAAACACGTTTCTGGAGTTACTCAGGTTAAACCCCGAGACTAGGGTGACCTCGCAGTGTCAAACTAGCCCTAAAGATAACTCAAGATTTCAATTTTCTGAAAAAAACACGTTTCTGGATTAAACTCAAGTTCAACCTTGATACTAGCATCTCGCACCGAAAAACTGGCCCTAAGATACTCGTGAGGCTTCTCTCGGTTCATATGAGGTATTTTTGATTTTTAAATTTCGATTGGGTTCGATGCTGCTTTAATTTTGTTTTGATTAGACTCATAAATAAAGTAACTTTTTTTAAAGTTACAAACATTACAAAGAGTATTGGGTAACTAGCTAACTAAGGGTCGTTTTTTCATAGCTAATCATTTTGAATCAATCATTATTGTGACTGGTAAATCCGCGAATGCGCTTTGCGTCAATGAATCCAATATTGGTTGAATAGCTCCATTTAACCAGAGGATGTGAAAAACTTATTACAGATTTATCCCAATGTGAACAAACCGGGCCTAAAAATAACAACCATCAATCAAAAGGTGATTTAATCCACCGTAAAAGGACCTTGTTAATAAATGCTCAACCATAAGAGCAAGTACGTCCGTTCATGTTTTGTCTTTTATTTATTTCTTAAATCAAGCTAAACTCCTAAACTTTTGTTATGACGAATGCATCACGTTTTCAATTATTGGTTTATAACAAATCATATATATTAATAAATAAAAATATATTTAATCGAGTTGCACTTAGTTATGAATTTAATTATAGATACTTATTTGTGTGTTTCTTTTTTAAGTTTAGTTATTATTGGATTGAATGTGTGTTAATAGGTTGTTTTTATTATATATTTTACTATATTTATGTATACAGGTTGTTTAGAGAGAAGACAAAATAGAAAAAAAAAAAACAATTCGTGTATTGGTCTGTGTTCCGTCACTCTATATAAATCAATAGTTTACAATCAACTGACAAACAAAATTCATCGAGGGCTAACAAAAAAGGAAATGTAAGAAACTAAATAACAAAAAAAAACAACTGCCATTTTATTTAGATACACAAACAAATAAATGAAGTCCTGAGGTGCTATTTGAGGGTATTATATATGTATGCAAATAGCCAGGTTTGGAATGCCTATACCTACATATAATATTATTTGTAAAAAATAGACTTCCTGCTTCATTTCTAATCATAATTCTTTAATTTTTTGTTGTTGAATCTCATTGATTTTTGGTTTAAATTTTTTTATATATTTACAAAGAAAAAAGAAAAAGTGTTACATAACATTACACACTTGACATTTTTACATACAGACACACTTGCCATTATTATAATAATGATGATGATGACGATGTTGTAAACCAACCCCCTCCTTCCCCTTTGAGGATTTTTGTTTTTCATCACCATTTTTCTTTATCCCAACACAGAAAAGAAAACCCTCTTCTCTCATAGAATAAGAGAATTCTAAATTTAGGCCGCAAAGAAAAAATCAATAGAAATGTTGGACAACGACGACGGAATTTCCTCGCTTTTCTCTCTCTCTCTCTCTCTCTCTCTCTATCTCTGGCTCTCGCTTTTGAAAATCTAAGGAAATAACTACCTACAAAACTGTGAAGAGTTTTTCTTTTAAGGTATACATTATGTATATTTGTTAAGCTCAAGACCCAAGTGCAAAAAGTGTTGGAGAGAAGAAAAAGAAAAGGCGAGGCGAGTACTTAATGAAAAGCACATTCTCTACATTTTCCCTGTGCCACAAACAAATTATTATGTAAACAGGTACAGATATTTGTATATATTGGTTTTGCGCTTATAATTATTATTATTTTTTTTTTAATTGAATTTTAATTTTTGACTTTACAATGTCATACATACTTTCCATTTTGGCATAGAAAGCTAAACCAGAATACTAAAAATTAAACTTTGCTTCAGGAAAGGATTTTTGAGACATGCGCTGCAATCTACCTTACAGTACAGATTCGCTATACCGGAAATTCAAAAATGTCAGTTTTAGACAAAAATCATAGCGCGGTACCTACAAATCCGAAGTGAAGCATACCATCCATATTAATGTTCGAATTTTTCCAATTAACAATAATTATTGTCCTCGTGACAAAAAAAGTTAAAAAAAAAGAATATACCTACTTGAAATTATCACCGCAAAAAGTAGTCTAATAATCTCATTATAAGAAAGTTTTTAAATAAAAACTAACCTAAACCCGATGGTACCAAACCAGTTTGTTCATAGTTGATCATCTTAAGTGTTATTCATAGTTTGAGTTGTTAGTTATCCAAATCTCTAAACAGTCATTATTGATTGATTAGCTATCTTTAATCAGAGCCTGTGAAACCTCATTTAACCTTATGTAGAAAAACTGGACCTTAAATTGTTGTTTTACGTATTACAAAAACTCATTAAATTCACATTTCAGAATCGATTTATCGAGTAGATTTCTCTTTGTATAAGTACATGGTTTTCTCACATAAAATAATATGTTTAAAACTCCGCATGTACATAACTTACTAAGGCTGAAAACAGCCCGTATCAGTTAAAAATTCATCTTGATTTATAAAACAGAATTAAATTGATTCTACTGAACCAAAACTCACCAAACAGGCGAAACAAAAATTGTTTTTCTCTACGTTTTATTGCCTTATTGTTATTAATAAAAAACATTTGACCGAATTGGTGTACTTTAATCTTAATAATAAGATGTTTTTTTTTGTTTTTTACTTCAAACATATTTTTTTCGGAATTCCTAAAAAAACACAAATTTTCAGTATTTTTTTCCAACTTTACTTCGTTATAGAATAATTGAGGTCACTTAGTCTTAATCAATTTAAAATTTGATGGCTAATAGAAAAAGATTTTTGTAAAGCTATTCGTATTAGAGAGTTTTTACTGTATCGATTGAAAACAAAATTCTTATTGGTTGTGTGATCCTTTATACAGAATTCAATGAAAAAAAAGTTATTCAACTTTTGTTTTGTTTATAAGAACAAAACACTTTCGATTTGCTGTTGTCTTTGACTCCCTACGAAAAGTGTTGGCTTACGAGTATGTATTTACATATATCCAGTTATTTTGTTGATTATATTACATGTTTTCTTGTTTATTTTATTTTTTTTCTCTCTTGGGTGATTTTGTTTTAATTTCTTTATTTTAAAAATTCAAAATTAAGTCGCTTAGTCCAAGTCAGAAAAAATAACATATTTTTTAAATACATTCTTTTTATTTTGTCAAATTTTTCACAAAAAGTTTAAATTAATTACTATTTTTGTGATATGTTATATGTCTAATTTAAAATTTTAACCGTAAACACACTCAAAATTTACTTCAAACTTTCTTATTTTTCGTTAATTTGAAAAAAAAAAGTTCTTCGAAGTACAAAGTGTGTTTTTTTTTCGAAATTCCAACAAATATTGATAAACACACAATTTACTTCAAAAAGTTATTCGAAATAATATTTTTTCGTTGATTTTCGAATTTCGAAAAAAACATTGAAAAAAAACAGCAGAATAAAATATTTTTCCTAAAAAAACACAAAATTCATTTTTATTTTTTGTTGGTACACTAAGCTTAAGTCACCCATTGAGTCATTAATTTACCCTTAATGAATAAACTAGGCCTTACAATTAAATTAAAATTTATTAAAATATCCATTATTAAGCTTACAGTTTATTTATTACGGGTAAATTATTGACTAATGGGCGCCTTAGGTAAAACCAAAAGTTTGCACCTAGAATAGGTGGAAAATTGCTTAGAAAGTTTTGATTTTTTTTGCTCGCATGGAACTGTGCACTGCTTTATTCGAAAAAAATATTCGATTGTTATCGAAATTCGAGTAAATGTAAAAGAAAACAGCAGAATAAGATCTTCCTTCTAGAAACACGCCCATTTTATTTTTCTGTTAATCCGTAAAACACTTATTCTAAATTTATATTTTTGTAGATTTTCGAACAAAAATTGAAAATATACAACAGAATAATCATTTTTTAATTAAATTACCTCTTAGCAATAATTTCGAAATTAATTCGAATTTGATTTCGAATATTGTTAGAGTTTCAAAATACAAGAAATATAAATTATTCAATGGAAGAGAGCTCTACCCCCAATGCCCTAGTCAGAAAGTTTGACAATACTATTGGTAAAGAATTTTAGTATCCGATCTAATCAGAAGACAAAACTGCATACATATAACTCAAAAATTCATTTTTTATATAAAAGATTCTTATTAGAAAAATAGTTACTCCTGTTGATGACGTCATAGAACCCTCGCTTTCATAGATTTCTGCAAAAATAATGCTTCATATACCAGCATCATACAAAACAAGAATCATTTCAGTTGAGTTATGTAACCTTGACAAAAGTTATTTATTGTAATTTTCATTGTTATACCCTTGCATCACCCTAATTCTCGTTTATTTTTCCCCTCCTTTCAAATAATAATATTATTATAATCAACCCTTGAAAAGGAAAAGAATTTTTTCATTTTGTCCGTTATACGATTTTTGTTTGTTCTCACTGTCAATTACTGTGGAACGTTTGTTTTTGTTTTTTTGAAAAATTGGTTTGTTTGCTTGTTGTGTTGTGCATTTTTGTTATGATTTGTATTTAAATTTGTTGTTAAGTTTTGTTTTGTGTTTTGTTATTTTTATTTTCATTCATATTTTTTCATTAGCATGGGAGAGCTGACTCTTATAGAGTCGCTACAGTCATTCCAACTGAAGATGATAATATCACAGCGGATGGTCAGTACAAGGTAAAAATTTAGAATTTTTTTTATTTTAATTTTTCATTTTCATAATTTTTCTGTTTTAATCAATTATTATTCATTACATTATGTATAACATTCATAGAAATTTATTTATGTAGAAACCTATATGAAATTATCATTAAACTTATATAAAATAAAATTAGCATATAAACCGGGGTTTCATTTGGTTAGTTGCTCTATAGTTTAGTAACTACTTTCTATTACTTTTAATTAGTATTTTACATATAATCCTTCATTTGAAAATATTTGTCTTATTCAAAAAATCGATTTAATACTATTTTCACCACCGTTTACCGTACCGTTGTAGGTTCCTTAGGGCCTGTTTTTCAATGCAAAATTAATTCAGAGTTAGTAAATCCTGAAAATAAATTAACCCCGAGTTAACTCAGGAACAGTTTTTTAGTTGAAGATTTACACTGGTATTCATAAACGCAAATAAAACTTTAATTATTTATAATCAGTGAGTTAAGTGTCAAATGTTATCAATAAATCATTAATTCATGGTATTTAATTACCTAACTCACCAAAATAGGTACATTAAACGAGTAATCAAGTTAAAAATACTTCTGTCATTGTTGCCAAAAACTAGAGATAAAAGGAAACAGACACTAGTGGCACACATGCTTCTTACAACTTCAAATGAGAGAGTGTATATGCAAAAGTTCACATTTTGTGAGAAAGTATTTGTGCAGTTCAAAAAATAGTCTGGTAACTGTGGACTTTTTGTTGATAGATTTCCGCTTAGATTTTGAACTTAATGTGGATTTGCAGTTTATATTTGTATTGATATGAATTTTTAATTGGTGAACTAACTCCTGTTCAACGTTTTAGTTAACTTGTAGATTAAAAGATATCTAAGCAATTTTTATTGATAGCGCTGTTATTTTATATTTCAGTTGTCAAATATCTATTGCAATCGATGTGGGACACACAATGGATATCACCCTTATACGCCTTTTACTACCTATCAATAAATTAAATAGAGCCATAATCGAAATTGCACAGTCAATAACTTTCGAAATCGAGAAGGAGCCACAGTAAAAAAAAGCCTTAAATTTGGTCCCTGAGTACAGTAAAGATTTAAATTGACTGCAAACCACGTTTCTGGGATGATCTCGTTCTGAAAAACTGGTCCTTAATTATCCATTCCAAAACAATGTTAAAAATATAAATTAAACACGAACACGAGTTCGTGAAATGTAATTATGTTAATTTAAAAAAAAATCATTGCTTACTAGTCTTCTATTCTTTTTTTTTCTAATAATAATTTTTATATAAAACCTCCTTTATACACAGAAAAAAGGTGAACTCTCAAATAACGTTAATAACATTTCTCCCAGTTGTGAAAAATGTCACTTAGCTTTAATTCAAAACTAAAATTTCATGCGAAAAGCATCTGTCTCTACCCCATTCTTGATAATTCGTTGCATTAAGATTACAGAAAAGAAAACTGGCTCTAACCAAATGACCCAAGCTATAACTCATTCATAATAATAAACAAATAATTATCATTACACTTAAATACTTGCTCGATTGGCTATTAATCGTTTCATTTACTTCATTTTTGTATTCCATTAATTAATACTAATTGATATTCGATGTCGTTTGCAATTTAGATTCAATATGTGGAGGTGTGGAATTTGAATAAAAAAAAAGGAAAAAAACTTCAATTCACCACATATTCTCCCTTTTCTCTTGTAAATGTACGTAATCGATCGACGCACCAATGCATTGCTAAAATGCAACGATATTATTTTTATTCTAAGTCCATTGAACTTTGGCAAACGCACTTTAATTCTCAAGAAAAGTTTAAAGAAATTAAAAAAAAAAAAAAATTAAAACATCTTGCCAACTTTATGTCAATCAAGTTTTAAACACTATTTTATGTTTCGCTTTCACATAATAAACAAAAAATGAAGAGTAATCTCTTAAAGAATATACTCTCTCTTCCCTGTGTACTGAGATTTTCAATCAGAGATTTTTATTTCAATAAAATACTATTTCTCAATGTTTTTGTTTGTGATCTAAATTTAGAGTCAGACGTTGAAAATCACACATTTGAGAAATAAATTACGTATGACGATCACAAAACTACGACAACGTCCTCGAGGTCACAGTAAAAATAAAATTTAAAACAAAACAAAAAATAATGAAAATAAAATAAACAATCTATATTCTCTCAATGGAATTTTTGGTTTCTAAGATTGAACACAAATAATGTCTCATTTTACAAATTTGTATCCATCATTTTGAGTGCTACATACATACATATGTACATATGTCGTCAGATGTTCTTTCATTCAATCGTTCATAGCTTAGTGTGTTTTGGTTGTTTTTTGTTTTATTTTTCGAAATATCATGCATACTTAAAAATAAAAAAAATAAACAACAATAAAAAAGGTAATGTATGCACAGATGGTTATAAATATAAAACACCGGTAAAATGGAAATTATTTATATAAGAGCTTATATTTTGTATTTAACAATAACAATTTATCCCCTCAATCTTAAAAAAAAAAAAAATAATACAAACAAAAAAATTTATCAAACAAAGTCAAATGGCATGATGGTGTGGTTAAGTATTAAAGAGATTAAAATAATATTTAAACAAATTACATATCCGAATTGTTAAACTCATAAAAATCGTTTACAACTATAATTTTACACCTTCTCAGGCTTGATAAGATAACAGAAATAGAAGATCAAGTTGATGTTTCTTTAGATAATAAGAAGATTTATTTTGTAATGATTGTTTACACAATTATTAAAAAAGATATCAACTATTATTATGAGTTTTACAAGAGGATTGTAATTTAAATTTCTATTTGTATATAATTTTCTTTGTAAATCAAATATTAATATAATTTTTTTTTCTCTTATATATAAACAAAAAATAGTCAAAACGCAAAATGCCACCTAAAAAACAGGGAGCTGCCAAGAAGGAAAACTTGGATGACTTAAAACAGGAGTTAGATATTGATTATCATAAAATCTCACCGGAGGAACTGTATCAACGATTTTCGACGCACCCCGAAAATGTAAGTTTAATTTTTTTAAATATTTTTTTAAATAGGTAATTTGAATGCAAAAAAAAAATAGCTTCTGAATCTACACGACTTGTCATAATTGCCATATTTCATCCTTAGAAGATTTCATTGAATAGTGCCCTATTACACGACGAGAGTCATCACTTTTTTCGAAATTCAATGAAGCCGTATGAGAAAAAACATCTGATCTCACATTCGCACTCATCTTATTTCGAAAAAAGTTTATGCAGTCGTCCTGTAATAGGCCACATTATGTAGATTGAATTCTACGGATTATTAGTATGGAAAAAACTGTCTAAAATTAAATTACAGCCTACCCTATTTATTAAAACACTCGCATTATGTTAAAACATTTGAAGAGTAAGCAACACCCCTTTGCGCCCACAATGCAACCAATAGTGTGTTAAATAAACTGAGAGCCACTGTAAACCTGCTAAAGTCCTTAGTAAACTCTTTTTATCAGTTTAATAAAACCCAATTTTTGACATGTATTTAACCTGCAGTAAGGTAAACATCGTTTGTCAATTTTTAATCAACAGAAGTAAAAACTTGTGGATTAAGGAATCACGTCTGTATTTAAAAATAACATTTTACTCCAATGAACATATATACCTATAAATGTATACTATTAAGCAACCATTGATCTCTTACAATTCCATTTGCACAAAATTATAAAACTTCTTCTTATATTTTCTTTTACCATCAACTGCTAAGTCTTTTAATTTTTCTCATTGATTTTAATCAATAAACAAATCACATCGCTCATTGACAAGTAATATAAGACATCAAAGAATTGTCTTGCCTAAGCGCTAAACAAGCAAACCCTCGACAAAAATATCATATTCCATTTCAAACACTCTAGCCAACCACATAAATATTTTTGATTGGCAATAAAGGCAAACTGCATATTCAAAACGCCAGCAGTAGGTACCGAATGCTGATTCTACTTTTATCGAAATAGCTTTCCGTTGAAATATGATCGTCATTCAATAAAAAATGTTACTGTTTATACTATTTGTCTTTTGAATGAAAACTTTATGATTCAATAGAGGCTTTAAAATTGGATCGAAACTACGAGTATATTTGGATAGAATTTGAATAAATCCAAATAAAAGTTGTATACAATTGTATGTATATTGGTCAAAGCATTATAAACATAAAAAAAATTAAGACAAATAAAAACATCCGTTTCCGTATCAAAGCATTATAAATATAAAAAAAAGATTAAGAAAAATAATAACATCCGTTTCCTATAGACAAAAGATGCGTTTTTCAGTCGAATGAATGTAAATAAATCTAAAAAATGAAATCATTATACAAATTCTCAAATTCAACAACTACTCTTTCTGGGTACATTTTTTATAAGATTTGCTTAAGATTGTCGTAAGAGTTCGTACAATGTGCATTCAAATTCTTTAAAACAAATGATTATATACTTTATATGGAGACGTTCCTCTTAAATTTTTCTTACTTCTTCTGTTACCTCTTCAAACGTTTATAAACATGAATTTCGAGCAGGATTGTGTAAGTAGATACTTACGTTCTTATTTTCCTCTGGAAAAAGTTGTCTCTCCTACAATAGTAAGACCTCCAAGTTTTGTTTTACGCATTTGGGTACCTCCAAGAATGTCTATTACATCATGTCTATCTATAAAAACTGTAAACTTATCATAAATACTTTTCACTTGTCCTTTCGGACTATACTTTTTTCACTTAAGGTTGTAGATGTTCCACCATAAAAATGTACCCAGGATTAAAGTGCTTATAGTAAAATTTGAACATGTATTTAATTCCCAATCCTCCATAAATTTATATTTTTTTTAATCTTAAAAAAGACATGATAAATGGTTTTTACGTTGAAGTTTACCCAGGGTTGACCCAGGTTTTCTTGACATCCCCACGAATTGTCAAAAAAAAACCTGTGCGATTCGGTTCCCAAAAAAACACCAAACGGTTCTCAATTGTGTTTTTGAGATAAACAAGAAACAAAATTTGATTTAAAAATGAAAAAAAGAAACCACACTTTCCATTTTCTATATCTATTTGTTATTTAAGTACATACATTGGTGTATTCCTTGAATTTCCATTTCAAAAATAAAAGAATCACCTGCAGCACGTGAATCCACAACAAAAAAAAAAATGCATCAGAGCTCCTGCCACTTTGACATTTTATTCTTTACCTCAACTCGCCTCAGCAAAAAAGGTAGTTCTACTTCAGGGCAACCCTAGTACGGTTTTAAAAAACATAGAATTGGCTCGTTAGGGCTAGTTCAGGTTTTTCAAAAACGCTTTGGGGCGGCCCCAGGGTTACTTTAGGGCTCAACGAACAAACCTAAAGTTTGTAGAAAAAAAAGATATTTACAAAGGCAAAGCTGTCTTTAAAACTGGCTGCTAAATAATCCAAACAAAAATTGATCACAGTGTATGTAATTGCTTGTTTTCTGTTAATTAAGTTCATACTCAATTCAACGAACTATGTATTCATTGCATTCCAACTTAATTCTAGGGAGTCTTAAAAATAATAATACTTTCGTCAAATCTTAAAGTCATATAAACTAATCGATACAAAAAATAGACCCAGCAGCTAGAGATTGGTTGAATTATCAACTTTATTGAAAAAACTTCAACGATCTTCACTTATCAATTTCATTAGTAAAAGTTCTAGCATTTGCTCAGCAATTCCTAAGTACGAAGCTCCTAAAAGTATTTAATTAGTTGTCTTCAGATACCAGTCCGAATTTCTTAAATCAACGCATATTTGATTTGACGACGAACAATTTTTGTTCAACTGACTCCATGTTACACATCTTCCAAAGTAAATATAACATGATTTCATATTTGGATCAAGTGACGAATCAAGTAAATGTTATCAGAATGGCTTCCTTTCCCCTGGTTTAAGCTAAGACAGCTATGCTACAATCGACGAAATTCAAAAATAACGAAGCCATTCAGACGGTATTATTTGTTCACTAACACATTAATAAGGATTGTTAAGGTTTCCACCAGTTGCAGAAAATGCCATAAAATATGGTATTTTACTTCTGCATTCTTTTTACAACTTATCACTGCCGTTTTCATGCAATGGAACTATTTTCAAAATCCCAAATATTCAAATATTCGTATCGTCAGTACCTAACCGAAAAACCCATGCATTCAATATTTCAACTTTTTTTGTTTGTCAATTCATTTCAACTTAATTCATATTTTTACTTTCTTTTTTTTTTATTTTCAGGGTCTCAGTCACGCTAAGGCCAAGGAAAATCTCGAACGAGACGGACCTAATGCTTTAACACCGCCAAAACAAACACCAGAATGGGTTAAGTTCTGTAAAAATCTGTTCGGTGGTTTCGCCTTGCTATTGTGGATTGGTGCTGTTCTTTGTTTTGTTGCATATTCAATTCAAGCAAGTACGAGTGAAGAACCATCAGATGATAATTTGTATTTGGGTATTGTACTTGCTGCTGTAGTTATAGTTACTGGCATTTTCTCTTACTATCAGGTAAATAAAAAATAAAAAGAGTTCCCTGTATACATTTATATATCTTTCATATGTTAGAATAACTCTAAAAATATAATAATTTCTTTACTTTGTCATTTATAGGAATCAAAAAGCTCCAAAATTATGGAATCTTTCAAGAACATGGTGCCGCAATTCGCTACTGTGATCCGCGAAGGCGAAAAACTAACACTGCGTGCTGAAGATCTTGTATTGGGTGATGTTGTTGAAGTCAAATTCGGTGATCGTATTCCCGCTGATATTCGTGTTATTGAAGCGCGTAACTTTAAAGTGGATAACTCTTCGTTGACTGGTGAATCTGAACCACAATCAAGAGGACCTGAATTTACACATGAAAATCCCTTGGAAACTAAAAATTTGGCCTTTTTCTCTACCAATGCTGTTGAAGGTACTGCCAAAGGTGTTGTTATCAGTTGTGGTGATCACACTGTCATGGGACGTATTGCTGGTTTAGCTTCTGGCTTGGACACTGGAGAGACCCCCATTGCAAAGGAAATTCATCATTTCATTCATTTGATTACCGGAGTGGCTGTGTTCTTGGGTGTGACTTTCTTCGTTATTGCCTTCATTTTGGGTTACCATTGGTTAGACGCTGTTATTTTCTTGATTGGTATTATTGTCGCCAATGTGCCCGAAGGTCTGTTGGCCACCGTCACTGTGTGTTTGACTTTGACTGCTAAGCGTATGGCTTCAAAGAATTGTTTGGTTAAGAATCTTGAAGCTGTAGAAACTCTGGGATCAACATCGACTATTTGCTCTGATAAGACCGGCACTCTTACTCAAAATCGTATGACAGTCGCTCACATGTGGTTCGACAACCAGATCATTGAAGCTGACACCACAGAAGATCAGTCTGGTGTGCAATACGACAGGACTAGCCCTGGATTCAAGGCTCTATCTCGCATTGCTACCCTCTGCAACCGTGCTGAATTCAAGGGAGGTCAAGAAGGTGTTCCAATTTTGAAGAAGGAAGTAAGTGGTGATGCCTCTGAAGCTGCTTTATTGAAGTGTATGGAATTGGCTTTGGGAGATGTCATGAATATCCGCAAGAGGAACAAGAAGATTGCTGAGATTCCATTCAACTCAACTAACAAATATCAAGTGTCTATCCATGAAACTGAAGACCCCGCTGATCCACGATACCTGTTGGTCATGAAGGGTGCCCCCGAAAGAATCTTGGAACGTTGCTCAAGCATCTTTATCAACGGCAAGGAGAAGGTTTTGGACGAAGAAATGAAAGAAGCATTCAACAATGCTTACTTGGAATTGGGGGGCTTGGGCGAACGTGTGTTGGGATTCTGTGACTTCATGCTGCCATCCGATAAATACCCAACCGGATTCAAATTCAACTCCGATGAATGCAACTTCCAAATTGACAATCTCCGATTCGTTGGCCTTATGTCTATGATTGATCCCCCACGTGCTGCTGTACCTGATGCCGTCGCCAAATGCAGATCTGCTGGTATCAAAGTCATCATGGTTACTGGTGATCATCCAATTACTGCCAAGGCTATTGCAAAGAGTGTGGGTATTATTTCCGAAGGAAATGAAACCGTTGAAGACATTGCCCAGCGTTTGAATATCCCCGTTTCCGAAGTTAACCCACGCGAAGCCAAGGCCGCTGTTGTCCATGGTGGAGAATTGAGGGATGTATCTTCTGACCAACTAGATGAAATCTTGAGATATCACACTGAAATCGTATTTGCCCGTACCTCACCCCAACAAAAGCTGATCATTGTCGAAGGTTGCCAACGTATGGGTGCTATTGTAGCTGTAACCGGTGATGGTGTGAACGATTCGCCTGCTTTGAAGAAGGCCGATATTGGTGTTGCTATGGGTATTGCTGGTTCTGATGTATCCAAACAGGTATGAATTGAATACGGAATGTATTTTGGGGATGATTTTACACTGTAATGTGTTCTTCAGGCTGCTGACATGATCTTGCTTGATGATAACTTTGCCTCAATTGTAACTGGTGTCGAAGAAGGTCGTCTTATTTTCGATAACTTGAAAAAATCTATTGCCTATACCCTGACATCGAACATTCCTGAAATTTCTCCTTTCTTGGCTTTCATCTTGTGCGATATCCCATTACCCTTGGGAACTGTCACAATTCTTTGCATTGATTTGGGAACTGACATGGTAAGTATTAGTTTTAGAATACCAACAGATTTAGTAGGACATATAGAATTTAATTTATTTTTTTTTTTTGAGTGAATAATCATTTATGGATTATCATGACACTTGCAAAATTTTATAAATATTTTTAAGAATTAATTTTCTATGCAAAAATCGAAAAACAAACAAAAAATAGATATATACTTATACAAATCGATCGATAGATACCAGCTATATCACTTGCCTACGAAGGTCCCGAGGCTGATATTATGAAGAGAAAACCTAGAAATTCAGACTACGATAATCTCGTTAATTCAAGGTAAACCATGCGCAAGTATGGTAGAATCAAGTACAGAAGATAAAAAGCTAGATCGATAAAAAGAAAACATACATACTTTAGGCTGAAACATTAATTATATTGTCATGCTAGAGACATCCGTCCCATTATATTTGAAAGTATTATAAGTACATATTTATTGAAACTCAGGTATTAGATTATAGATTAATAAATAGATACATTTCTTTTTAAGTAAAATGCTAAAAGTAACGTACACAAGAGCATAACAATAGTCCTAAGGAACAACCAAATTGATTGGAAACAACTAACAAAACAAAAAAACATAAAAACAAAGACAATATTAAAAAGTTATTTTTCAAATAAACACAATTTAGGTGCCCGCCATTTCCTTGGCCTATGAAGCCGCCGAAGCCGATATCATGAAACGACCACCCAGAGATCCATTCAACGATAAATTAGTAAATTCAAGGTGCACACAAAATTCACGATTAAAATCAAATCGTATATTTATAACTGATTTAAAATTCTCGTTAACGAACCTAATTTAGTTTTTAAGGTTTTTTTTTTTTAAATTAACACTTACACATTTATTCACATTTTTAAACGTTTAGAGTGTGGTTTTTTTAAACAAATATTTATTGTGGGTTTTTGTTGGTTTTCATCTGTTAATTTTTTTTTATCAACGTTTTTCATGAAATTCATCCATCAAATACTAACCCTCTATCAATGTTTCATTTCATCATTAATCTTCCTCTCATATTCACATTTACAAGTGCTGGAGGAAAGGATGCTTAACTTAAGTTGAATGGTTTTTTTTTTTTTTGAATAAATATGTATTGTTGTTTTTTTAACAGCCAACATGTGTGAGTTTTAATTAAAAAATTTCATGTGGAGTGGAAATTATTGCCATAGTTTGTCATATTTTTTATATTTAATTATTTTTTGACTGAGATATTGTATGGACATTAAAAGGTATTTATTGAAGTGGTTACTTACTTTCTTTCCTCTTTTAAGACATTGCCATTTAACTATAACTTTAAAGCGCAATCCATTTCGGTTTCCGACGATGCAAATACGTTTTGAGCAATAATTGCACTGTTCTACTTGATGTTGTCTGACCAATCGGATATTGATGTTCAGCTCGCAACTGTTGCCTTTTTAAAATCAAATAATTTTTACATGGCGACTTTAATGTTTGCAAATCACATAATGTATGTTTGTTTCTTTAACTCGAAATAACTGTAAAATTTCCGATGAACAAAAAGACTGTGGTGAATCAACCAATAAAGCAAAGCAATTTTTTTGAATATTTTATTGTTCATCGAAGGGGCCAGCATTGAAAAAATGTATTCAAGAGCAATTTGTTCCTTTTTTGCAAGGATATTCAAAACTGATGGACTTCAACATTTAAACGTTCTTCCTACAATCTAGTATTAATAATTTCATTGGCCCAAAACACGAATAAGTTCTTAATGAAAAACTCTCAATGCTATTTTCAACGCTTCGATTGAGTCTTCTTTAAATTTTGTTCTATTACAAAATAGCAAATTGAACAAAAACCTCTCAGTTACATAATGCATACAATCAAAAATACAACAACATAAATACCTGCCCCTATTTTTTATAATAAACGTTAATTACAACCATTGTGGTAGCTACTATTCCTCCTGATACATGGGATCCTAGAATCCGCTTGCTGTCGTAGAACTACCTTCATTCTATATCGATTTTCCTCCATCGAATTATTGAATGATATTTTAAAGCATATTTCTATTTATCCATAATGCTCTTTTGCCTTCTTTCCATACAATTGAAAGTTTTATCGATTCATCGATGCAATTCATTTTTCATCATCGTCAAACGCTCAACCATATATTTATCTTTTTATTTTCATCCATCCAATTTTAATTTTAAAAACTCGCTGTGTATAATACACAAACGATATGTGAAGTTTTTTTAAGTGGTGTAATACGTGTCGTCGCATTTTGAATAAAAATACAAAATAAACAAAGCAAATAGCAATAAAATTGATTTAATATATTTGTATGTCCCATCTCTTGCGTTTTCTTTATTTCTTCCAACTTTTAAAACTTTTCTTTTATCCTTATAATAATTTTCTTTTACTTATTTAACCCTTATATGTATGTTTATCGCGATATGAGAGAAATAAATAGATTTAATGGAGTCTCACCCCCCCCCCCCCACTAAAAAATAAAACATATATAGCATATTTTTTAATATCAAGCATTATGTATAGTACATACATAAATATATATATCATCTCTATCACTGGCATTGTGCAGCACACGCCCGTGTGTGTAATTATTGTATGTGTTGTTGTTTCAAATGAATATTGTGTCAAATTTAACAACAAAAAAATCAAAGAGAGCATTATTTTTGTCGTCTTAAGGATTATTTATTACTGTATTTTATTTATCTACCTACCTCTATTATTATCCATATTACAACCACCAAAAAAGAAATAACAGAGATTTATGCATATCTATTATATTATTAATAATTATTACTAAATGAAAAGAACACATTTATTTTGTTATTTGTTTTCAATTTACTTTTATTTACTTTTTTTACTAACATTTGAGCGTATATAATTTTTGTCCATCCTTGCAAATCAAAAAAAAAAAAAAAACAAAAAAAACAAATATAGGTACCAGCTATTTCATTAGCCTATGAGGAAGCTGAATCCGATATTATGAAACGTCAGCCAAGGAATCCTTTTTGCGACAAACTGGTCAATGAAAGGTAAAGTTATCGTTTTTTTGCTCTACGATCTTCTACTGCTACTACTACTACTACTTCAAAACAAAAATCTCGAACGCAAAAGGAATATTTTTTTTTTTATTAATTTTAGTAAAAAAAAAACAAACTTTTTTTAAAACTCATCAATTAAATATTTTGCTATTTTGAACTTTCTCTGATATAATCAAATATGAGAAAGATTTTTTAATTAACTGCCTACGGTTATATATCAAAAGCAAAGTACAACACTTCTTGTATTTTTTAGAATTTTTTTCAATCTTACATAATTTTTTTTTTCTAATCTTACGTAATCTTGATAAATTCTTATTCAACAAAGATTTTTCTTGCCTCACTGTATAATTTTGAATTTTATATATATAAATACATATGCTTTGACTTTCCAGCAAAATATAAATACTTAATTTTTCTTCAAAATATATATAATTAATTTATATACATTTTAAACTATATTATGTAGTTTCAAAATTCAAAATTGTAATTTTTTCACATAACTATTTTATGCGAAATTCCTTTGCTGATTCGAATAAAATAAAAATAAATAATTTTAGTATGAAGTTTTTTGTCATCTTCTTCCCTTTTTCTATTTTTTTAAAAATTACTTTACGCAAGATAAAAAGCCAGATAATGTTTTATTCATTTGTTTATTTCAATGTTTTCTATTTTCCATTGAATTACATTTATATTTTAGTTCTTAACTGTAGCTTACAGTATTGTAAACAAAACAAAAAGCAATGATATAATGAGATTGTGTGATTTTTGGTGTCTTAAAAAATAAATAAATACATATATAATGGAGTCTGTACGATGTTTCCTCTCGTGTTTTTAACCCTAGTTTGCCTTAAGTAAAGTATTATTTGTTTAATTTTAGTTTTAGAGTTATTTTTATTGCAAAACTATTCTGTTATTTTTTTTAGTTCTATGTGAGCCTAGCTTTAATATTAATTTAAATCTTTATTCAAAAGGAAAGCATTTGATAGTTATATTTGTTATTGTACTTTTAACAAGTTATATGAGTGGATGGCTTTGAAGTTTAACTTTTCGTTTTAAATATTTTATAATATATATAATATATAATTGTAGACTTAATAGTTTTAATTCAAACAATATAGCTTAACTTAAGTCTTGTGCTAATAAATTTATAAGCTGGAGTAAAATCAATTTCATGGGGTCAATTCGATCATCAATGTTAGTAAAAAATGAGTGCGTGTATCCCTTATTCATGGTTGAAGCAAAACCTTCTGACATTGTGGCAGATATTACGAATAAATTAATAAAATTTTAAGATTTTATAGTCAGTTACGAAGCCAGATTGCCATATTGCTATACACTACTTTAAACCTAACCGCAAAACTGAAACTAAAAAATTCTAAAAACCATTAGTTTCTAAAATATGTTTGGAGAAAAAATGCAGTCAATTTCGTTTAGGCTTTGCATATGCATGCTACAAATTATTGTGATGTAATCTAATTTTTTTGTCCAATGAGAGTAAAATACAAAATCTTGACTGAGTTTTAATACTCGCATTAAGAGGACGCTTTTGAATCTAACTTCACTGAAATTAACGGCCAGCACAAATAAACATGATTGTTTACGTTGCTAAACTTTTTTTTTTAAATTTATTTAATTTATCAGTAGTGTTTGAAAAACTATTCTTAGTAAGCACCAAGATGCTAATCCTAATTGACAAAGAAGTTAAGTTCTATAATATTAGCTTACCTCAAGGTTTTCCTTAGTCAAGAGCTCTCCATGCTTTTGTATCTTAACTATGAATAGTTTTATTTTTGTTCCTTTTTTAAATACAAAACGATAAGAGCAAACCACCCACTCATATTGTTGTCGTACACTTCTTTTACATTTGCTTTCTATTATTAAAAAAAATCTAAATCAAACCCTTCTTCAAAAAAAAACCAAGACAAAACAAATAATTTAAATTTTCGATCACGCGAAAAATTTCTTTTCCCTACTAAGCGACAAAAAAAATAATAATGCTCCTTTTTAAATCTTTCCTATTTTTCTCTCCTTTTGATTTCAATCTTTTTGAAGCCTCTTTTTTCTATTTTTTTAATAATTAAATAAAAATAACCTTAAACCACTATCTATTTTTTTATTGAATAATTTCTAAGAAATATTTCTTATTCTTGCAACAGTAATAATTCCTTTTTTATGTTAATGTAAAATAAAAAAAACGTATAATTTATGTAATAATATAATATGCACCTGTGTGTATTAACAATTAAACAAAATAACTAGAAAAAAAAGTATCAAAGGTAAGTTCAGTGTCTATTAAAAACAAATAGGATTATTCGTCCTGTGTTAGTATTGCATTATGGTTTTATCCATACATTCTTATGCTCCTCCTTTAATAACAAAAAAAAAAATAAAGTAACTTAAATACTATTATGCCTGAACAATATTCTAAACATTATTTATATCCTTTGAATGTCCCAAATAAAAGTAGGAGTTGTGCTCGACTATGGTACTTAATAATTTAATTTTTATCTAATTTATAAGAAATCGTTTTTGTGTGTGTGAATTTCTTTATATTCCTCTACTACATGATTAGAATCTTTGCTAGTGATTGAGATTCTTTAAAAAAAAATGAATTTAAAATAAATCAAAGAGTTTTTTAATGAGTTTCAAAATAAAACGAGAAACTTAATTGTGGAAATAAATAGACGCTTGATCATTTCAGCCAATCAGTGTTTGAAGTTGTGCTGTTTTCTTTTACATTATGTCATCGCAATATTTTACTACTGGGGAAACGGGGATTTTCGCATCTATTTTTAAATACTTGTATGCCAAGTGTATGTACATAGGTAATCGTTTTCAATCGACAACATTTTTGCCAATCATTAATCACAGATTCAGCAATCATTAATATGGCAAAAGTGAGTCTGACTCCTGTCACCGGATTCGGTTATTAGGATGAATGTTCATATTTACAATATTTATGTACATGATACATTTGTAATCTTTTCCTAAAAGGCATAGAGTCTTCTTTACTCTAGTCTACAGCTTTCATGGTTTCTGATAACTATCAATGCTTCCTCACTGCCTTACATTACGTTCTGGTTTCTTATCTTACATAAAATAATTGTGTCAATTTTTGGCGAGCAATCTTAACTCCATTTTTTTCGAAGTCTATGATCTCTTCACGGCCTTTAATGTGTTAGCTTGTCTGGTATTGAAAAAACGATAAGACCAGAATATTCTAAAAGAAGTTTAGAAAATCAACTTTAGCTTGGGACATCATTGTTCTTGGTGGTCAAAACATGGTTTTTTTACCTAAATGGGTTCTTTTTTCAAAAAAAAAGTTTTGTTTTACCACGCTTCAACTTGTAGCATTGCTCAATTAACAAAAGCTTCAATTTATAAACATCTATTGGTTGTAAGCGTTTTAATTTCGACCTGCGTCAATTATTTTCCACAAAAAATATCTCGCAAATACTTGACTCGTATCGTGTTCTATTCAATTAGCAACTTTTTTCTTCTTTAGTTAGTAGCTATTGTTTTGTGGTTACGTTTCGTAATTTTAAACTTATACAACCTACCTACCTATTGCTACACGTATTATATATAATATAATTATAAGGTTCACTCCTCATTCATATTAATTATCATTATTCAAATCAATCATTCATCATTATTAATTCAAATTTGATTTGGTACTGTTATTTCTTCAGGTATTTTTTTTTTTAATTTCATGTCATTTTCGTTGATGACTTTTCTAACTCTATATTTTCTTATAAACCTTGCATTTTTATAGGAAACACTATACCAACACCATACAATACAAAAAAATACATTTGCATACAATCATATTTAAGTTTATAATAAAAGAAACAAACAAATGTACGTATAATATTATTTAAAATCCGAAACTGTATGCTAGTGTGTGTGTGTGAATGCCAGGAGTTGACCTTATTCTCTTAACAAACAAAAAATTCTCTCATGAATGTGCTTGAACACGATCTCTTTTAAAATAAAATCTACAATACAAAACAATGTTAATCCATTAGCTGACTATTCTATCAATTTACATTCATATAGTTATAAAAGACTGAATATTATGAATAAACATTTATATATATTTTTCTATTTCAGTAATATTCAATAGTTAACAATAAATTTTAGTACATTTCTTTTAAGTAGCTGTAGAAATAAACTGAATATTTTATAGTATATGATTATATACAACAAATATCAACACATTCAAACCAGCAAATGTACTATATTTTACACAAGCAAAAAATTATAAATAACAACTTAAAACAATAACTCCCCCTCTTACAGAAAAAAAAACAAAAATAAATTTTAGCATATACTTAAGTTTTATTTTGTTGTTTTTTATTACATTTGTTTATTAAACAAATCGAAAACTATAAAATAAAATAAAAAAAAACAAACAATACTAGTCCAATACCGTTACTCTGTTTAATCATCATTAATCCTCTGAAAAGGTACCAGCCATTTCATTGGCATACGAAGCACCAGAGAGTGACATAATGAAACGCCAGCCCAGAGATCCATATCGCGACAACTTGGTGAATCGCAGGTCAGGAAATACACAAAAATTAGATTTGCAAAAAATAAAATCATTATTTAAAAAAAAAATTGCATTTTAAACGAAAACAAAAAAAAATTTCATTCCAAAATTTAATGTTCCATTTTTGTTCAAATTAAAATCAAAATCTTTCGTTTTTTGAAAACAATATTCGATGTTGAAACAAAATTATTTATTTATTTTGTTTTTATCTTCATTTTGAATTGACTTATACATGTTTATTATACACACACATAATTTTTTTTAACAAAATGTCTCGTTGTTGTTATTTGACATTATCGAATGTTTAACACACAAAATTAAATTAAAAAAAATATTTATATAAAAACATGTTACAAATTCAGATTACCCCATATACAGAAAAAACACCCTTTAAAAATATATATACTACACTTGTTTCAAATACCCAAAACCTAGAATCGTTTGTTTGGTTTCTTGTTTTTAGTTTTGCAGGCGTAGAAGTTTGATTTCATATTTGATAGAAATATGAAATCCTTAAAAAAAATAATTTACAAAAAAGTTACTAAAATGGTTGTTGTGGAATCAGATTACTTGAATTATTAATCGTTAAAATTACCAAATGCATGAAATTTGATACTAATGTAAGTTTCAAAAATTGTTAATTTAATGAAGTGTTATAAGTACCAATTTTATCAAGCAATTTTGTTCGTATAGGTTATCCATTCCCATTACGGATAATAAAATGTTTCAAAGAAGATTGCTCCCAATTTTACAGTAAATTTTTTTCGTTACGTTAAGTGTCGTGAATGCACGTTCAATATTATTTTTAACCATTCTCTTAAAAAATATGAGTTTTTCAAATAATAAAACTTGATAAACACAATCGACAATCTGTATTTAATCAATCAATTTTGTATTTAAGAGATTTGTATCTAATTTGTTTGCATTGGCTTAAGGTCAAAATTTATTGTATTTGCAGTTGTGACGTTTCGCGTCTGTTAAAAACCTGCAGACAGTATGCGTGTATGTGTAAAAAAGTTATCCGCACATAATGCACGGAATTTGGCGAGCTAAAATTATCCATACGTTGACACACGTCACAGACTTTTACTCATTTTTTAATTAGAATTACAAGTGCCGTTTATTAATATGGGGGTAAAATAGAGAATGACTTGCAAAAACCCTTTATCACAAATTGGGTGATTGTTAAAGTATTAACGATGAGTTGAAATTTAGTGGATAACGTGTGTATCACGCCCGCGGTAAAACTTGAGAGAAATTTATTTTTTTTCTAATTTGTTCGAAATCGGAGAATTTTCTATAGACGTATCCGTTCCAGACAGATTTTCTTAATATAAAATGTGCCTCACTGCATCGCAATACGACTGAATTCGTTAAGCAAGTGATTCTTGATTGCAGCGTGTTAAATGTTTTTCGAAGCTCTACGGCTCCGACAAGAAATAGGTATATAATTATCGAATTATTTACACTAAAATGAAATCTTCTTTAAAGTAATTGAAGAAAAATAATTTTCTTTCAGAAAAAAAGAATTTCATTGATAAACTTTGTATTGCTTCTGTGTACACCGCCTGTATCTAAAAGTACAGATATTAAATTTCTATTCGAGTTATCACCTCGCTCTTTCTGCATTTTCCTTATATTAAGGTCTCTTGCTCCAAAACTAAAGCAACATTAGCCATTACTTTGCAATGAATTTATATAAATATTCATAACTGATGGACCATAATATGTCAAACTAACGCGATTGTAAATTTCATTTATTTTTTCCGAAAGTAGTATCTCGAACACTATCTAATAACAAGTAATTTCCCACTTGTCTTCAAACTCATACAGTTTGACAGCCAATTTCAACTTGTAACTTTAACTGACAGAAAGCAGTCTGTCTTTTTACAGACAAGCAAATTTTGACAACCGACTTTGTTATGGCCTTTTCGATTGGCAATCCAGAAGCGTTCGGAATGCGTTTAAAACCTTCTGTGTTCTTTTGGCATTCAGAATGACAGTTCTTCTCCTGAAAAGATCAGAAAACGATTCTGGATTTCATTTCAGAATCGAAACCAATGACTTACACTTTCAAACATATAGTTGCCAAAGTATTGTCATATATTGCAAAAAGTAAATTTTTAACTAAAAATAAGTAAATTTAACACATTTTACTGCTTCTAAAACAATTATTTTCCGTTTAGAATATTATTTTCCTATTTTCTTTATTGAAAATTATTATACTCGTCCATATTTGTGTTCACCAAGTTTCCAAATGTGAAGAACTAATTCGGAATCCGCATACGAAGTCGCACAAATACAGGAATACGAAAACTTTAGAATCAAACTGCATGTACCTGTTTCTTTTATTAGTGCTCCGGATCGGAAAGTTCTTCCGAATTGTCAATCGAAAAGGCCTGTCGTCTTCTCTGAATTGACACTTGCATTATCGATTCCACGGCAGTACAACCTCATTTTTTAAAATTACCAGTGTTTTCGAAAGGGATTCTCCGAATTATTGTTCATATCTACGTTTTTTTGAGAATTTGTGGTTCGAATACCAAATATTGTCGAATTATTACTGCACCTTTTGTATTGGCGATTGGTGCATTTCAATCTTTTTCTTATTAACCGTTTTCCTTTTATAGTTCAAAGTATCGGCCGAACTGTCAAACAAAAAATTTTGTTTCTTTTTCGTGTTTCTTTTTTCGTTCTGAGTTTGTTTAGAGTGCGCTCTATGAGCTCAGAATAAAATGACTGAGCAGACAAATTTAATGTTGAAAACAAGCATTTGACAGCTAGTGTTCTGTTCAGGTGTGTTTCCAAAATAATTTAGAGCGCTCAGAGCACGCTTGGTTCAGACCAGAGGATGTTCAGAACATGCTCGACATGCTCGGACTCTGGTCAGAGCTCTATTCTGAATTAAAAAAGAAAAACGCCTATTTTGTTCTCAGGAACATTTATCATTCTCTATTGTCTCATTTTGTTTTATTTCTTTTATTTTAAAAAGAAATCGGCCAAACAGTTGTCAAAATAATTTCTTCATTGACAGTGGATAAAACACGTTAGATATGTTAATATTTACAGTAAGCCTTTTCTAAAAAACTCGGTGAATAATTTTCAAAACCATCAATTTTGGATTTTGAAAGCAGAGATTTTCAGTCCAGTGTTTTCATTTAAAATGAATGGTGCTACAAAGGTTTTCATATTTTAACTTTCAAAATCCTTTGAGAGTTAGAAAATACTAACCTTCAATATAAAGCCATTTGCTGGCCATTCTGGAATGAGCATACAGCTTTCGATGAATCCCTACTGACCCTCTTTAATCGAAATTGGTATGGTTCCATTAGGCAGCTGAAACCAACTTGATAATCTTACATTTTTGTTCTTACAATTGGAAATAGTTTATTCTTGACTAATTTTTTTATTTAATTGTATGTATTCGAATAAAAAAATCATTAAAGTAAATTTAAAAGAAAAAATCTACAACAACCAAATTAGATATTTTTTGTTAAACTATTAGTTTTGTTTTGTATTGAATTAGAGCGACAAATATAAAAATAAATATTAGTTACTGCATCCCTCATGTCACAATTAAAATAAGAAACACACAATACTGACTACAGAGTTCTGTCTTGAAGAGAGTATGTTTAATGTTAATTAAAAATAATAATGTTAACATTAAATAATATTATTACTCACTAATGTTCTGCTTGTTCTATTAACAAAAAAAAAATTATTAAAATCAAAAATATTGTGCTTAAAATAAACCAACAAAAATTAAAAAAAAAAAAACAACACAGAGCATAGATTAAATTACAAAGTAGTTAGCATAAGCAAACGCGCAGCCGCCATTATGCGGATACTATACAAAAAAAAATACTCAATACGCATACAATTCCAACTACTGAAAAACATACACACAGAAACAGAAGAAAATATTAAAAATATATATCTATACTTACTAACCAACTATAAAACTCATTCAAAAACAGACAGCTTTCAATATTGTTAAATTTATTATTTAAAAATGTTTAATTTTAGTAGTTTTGATTGCAATTAAAATCTTGAATGAGTAGTTTATTTGAATAAATAGTTGTTATACATTTTTTTGTTTTTAGATAAAATTTCAGTTAAAAATAAATGTCACATGGTCGGAATGTACTCTTTTTCTTTCCTATGAATATAAATAATTGGATTGGGTACATGTTTTATGTTGATGTGTAAAACAACTTTTAAAGGAGGTAGCAAAATTTCTATCTATCTTAATATACTTTATCTCCCATGTGACACGAATGAATAAAAATAAAAAAAAAAATATAAAAACATCCTTCATCGTCCGAATCCTTTTAATGTTTCCTTCTCCCAATCATATCGAATAAAATTTAATTCTTTGAAGAGAACAAGATTTCTTGTAATAGCAAAATAATTTTCATCATGATGTTCGAATAAAATAGTAAAATTACTACTTTTTGAAAGGTACGATTTTGTGTTACTATTCTTTTTCTCTTCTCTTCTTTACTATTTTTTTTAATATCCTCCTTGCCAACACACTATCCTTTGCTCTATTTTATAAATGACATTTAAGAATTAAAATTCCACTTAAAGGACATCAGACCAAGTAAGTACGAATAGTATCAGAGGGTAAATCTCGACAACGCGTAATGGTTTAAAAAAAAGACTTGATAGTCATCATTATTTACCCCTATCACGGAATACTAATCGAAATCGAAACTATTGTTGCGTTCGGCCAAGAATTGTCAAAAAAAAAAAAAAACGCAGCACGTGAATCCACAAGAACTAAAAAAATGCTTCAGAGCTCCTGCAACTTTGACATTTTATTCTTTGCCTCAACTCGCCCCGCCAAAAAAACTAGTTTTACTTCAAAGCGAGTTCAGGGTTTCAAAAAACACTGATTGGCTCATAAGTATTCAAAAAACGCTTTGGGGCGACCCCAAAGTGACTTCAGCGCTCAACGAAGAAACCTAATGAATCGCCTCACGTGAAGCCTAAACACCGTCGTCCTATACCAGAAATGTTCCTTCATCAAAAATTAAGCAAACGAATCAAAAGTTGTTTTGCTCAATACTTGACAGCAAAACTGAGGAGTGATTATTCTCTTCATATTTCTGAGATCTATGAACCCTCAAAAAAATGGACTCATAATATTCAAGAATGACAGAAAACTAGTTTAAAAAATTGCCATGGCCCAAAATTGGGTGAATCGTTAGCAACTGGTAACTATTTGCAAGTGAATTAATGCCTGAGTTCTTAATATTACTAAAACCTAGTTCCAACGTTAAATTGAGAGTTTCGTTTGAGATTTTTTGAAAAGTTTATGATGTGATATTTATGTATTTCTTCGAATTTCAGTATCGATGCACTCCGTGATAGTGGTAAAAACATGCTGGTCATAATTTGGTATCATGTGTACTGTTAGTAAAACACTGAATTCCGTTTCAGCTCTTCAGTAGTTATCGATGTCCTGATTTACCCTCTGGACAAGAACTTCCAAATTTGTAGATATAACATTTGTAAAACATCTTTCAAACGCTTCTTTATACTTGCATGCTTTGTTTCCCCTTGTATCTGGTCTAAAGTGCTTTGCTTTTATGTAACATTATATAAATGTTCGTGTGATTACATGCAATCATATGGCAACTGCGTGCGCATCATGCTTTGCGGGCTTTTATAAAACTTGCTTCATTTAATATCTCTCTAGATGGTTTTGTGTAAAAAAAAAAACGAAAAAAAAATAACAATAAATAATTAAACTAACATTTTGTGTAAATAATAAATTATAAGATTCCTCCTTATAAATGATTGTCAAATGAGACTTCGAAGTGAATCCATCCAACCAACCAACTTGATGGTATAATCGATGCAAAAACAAAATATGTCCTTCAAAATCTCATTTACAATCGCTTGTTCGTTACAACTCACTTTTTTTGTTGTTAAAAACCTTGATGTAAGTTGTACTTATGCATTTCTCTTTTTTTCTCTTTTACTTAATTTTTAATGCAAATTAATACAGATTGATTTCCATGGCATATGGACAAATTGGTATGATTCAGGCAGCTGCTGGATTCTTTGTGTACTTTGTGATCATGGCTGAGAATGGTTTCTTGCCAATGAAACTGTTTGGCATCCGTAAGATGTGGGATTCCAAGGCTGTTAACGATCTAACTGATTCTTATGGTCAAGAATGGGTAATTTTACTTAATGAAAATACGATTTAATGTTACCTTCTTTTAAACAATTATTTTTTTTTTTACCTAGACTTATCGCGATCGTAAAACACTTGAATTCACCTGCCATACCGCCTTCTTCATATCAATTGTGGTTGTACAATGGGCCGATTTGATTATTTGCAAGACCCGCCGAAACTCGCTCGTACATCAGGGCATGAGGAATTGGGCTCTTAACTTTGGTCTAGTATTCGAAACATTGTTAGCTGCATTCCTATCTTACTGTCCTGGCATGGACAAGGGTCTTCGTATGTACCCACTCAAGTAAGTATTGATTATTTTCAACTCACGTGTTTTCTTTTCTTTTGATTTTGTACCTATGCAACAGTCTAACGTGTATTTAAAAACCCTTCAAGTGAAATCAGAACTAGGCTTGTCATCACCTACCTGATTTTCATATTTATAACGACAGAATTTTCTATTCAAAACTAGCACTGCTTCAGCAAAACCCGAAGCACTGTTTAGGCAATAAAACATTCAGTTTGGAATAACAGCTGACTCATTCTTTATTTATTTGTTACTACGAACCACATCTACCATAATTTCGTCTGATAAGGATTTAGTACTTTTAATAGCTTTCAAGAAAGATGGTTAGGATAGGTTGAAGTGGCTGTCAGTTATAAAATCTGATACACTAAAACCATAAGACCATTGTGCTACTACATGAATCTGAGAAACATTTTTCCTTATGAAATGTAACAGACAACCTTTGTCTACGTTTATTAAATCACAAATATTATTAAAGTAGAAGTTTCCCAGATGGAGTCTTCGTCTATGAGATAGAGCAGAAAAAGTGCATATAAGATGAAGAATCTACCTTTTTCTCGTCCATATAGCTTTCGCAAAAATCGTTAGAGAATAGGCCCAGACGCGTTGCGTGCTTTTCCGGTTATGACACGTGGAATGTTCTAATCTGTTTAGAGAGATCAATCACTTAGATCGCATAAAATCCATTACTGGCTAGATTTGTTTTGTTGCCAAAAAAGTGGTGATGAATTGTTTAAGGGTATTCGTGCACTGCGACCTTTACCTCTATTGTGTCCCCTCACTAGAGCTTGATAAGGTTACTCATTCTACAGCTCGTCCTCCAAATTAGTATCTTTAAGAAACTTGAGTATTTTGAGTACCCTAAGAGAAGACAGTTCGCTCTCCTCTATCTGGTAATTTCCCAGATGCCTTAGTCTTTGATGCACAAGTGCATCACATATACCTAGTATGTGGTCCAAGGTTTCCTCGTGATCATTGCAGAATCTGCATATGGCACTGTTTTCTAGACAAAGAATGTGGAGGTGTCTAATTAACTTGCAGTGGCCTGTGAGGAGTCCCGTGATTATTCTCAGTATATTTCTATCTAAGCTGATGCAGGATTGGAATCGTGCTTGGTTGTAATCCCCAAGTAGAAGTTTTTCCTGTCTCAGCCTAGGGAGCTCTTTCCAAATTTTTTATCTTTTCTCTCATTCTGCTGTTTTGATCTTGTTTTTTATCACGTTTTCTCCTATTCCATAATCAGGCGCTGGCCCTGTTATGGGTATCATTGCTCCTGTTTTTGCTAAGGAGCCTGCCTCTTCATTGCTCTGTATGCCAACGTGGCCAGGTACCCAATGCAGTGTGAATGTTTGTTCTTGCCCAGTTCGTTTAACCTGGCCACACTCCCATACAAATTTTGAGCTTATGCTATATGAGCTAAGTCCTCTGAGTGCGGTCTGGCTATCTGACATGATAGCAATGTTTTGGTTTTAATATTTTCTTTCGAGATTTCTTTCTACACATTTCCCTATGGTGAGCCTTTGTACCTTTTCTAGTGATTTCCTAGTTTAAGTAAGTTCGGGTCGTTTGTGCCATGCGACCGCCCGATAGCTACAATAATTAGGAAGATGGAATGAGAGATTTAATTTTAGTCTATCTTAGTACACACCGTCATCCTCTTGTCAGTTGTTCCTAATATTTTATGTAACAGAAATAAAATAAGTAGGGAAACAGGCATTTCCTTATTGAATATTTAAAAGTAGTTCATTTCTTTTCCAAATTGTTCCCATATCAGCTATTTTTATTCCTGAATACTCTGTTTTTTTTTTACTGTATATCTACATTTTGTATTTAATCTAGAAAGTATTTTGGTCAGAAATTTGTCGGCTTTTGTTTGTATCTCCTCTCTCTCTGTCCACCAGCGTCCAGACCTATTAGGTCTTTAATTTATTCATCCAATTTCTTTTACCTTAAACTCATACTAAATTTGTATTTTAATTTTCTCTTATAGATTCGTCTGGTGGTTGCCAGCAATTCCATTCATGTTGTCCATTTTCATCTATGATGAAACACGTCGATTCTACTTGCGTCGCAACCCAGGTGGCTGGTTGGAACAGGAAACATATTATTAAACAGACAACAAAATTATATATTATTTTTTATTTTTAAATATTTAATAAAACAAAAAAGATCATTATTTAAACGTTTAAGAAAAAAATACAAAAAAACATAAATTATAAACAAAAAAATAAACCAACCCCAAACACACAATAAGCAAAAAACAAAAAAAAAATTAATTAATACATTTTTAGTGAGTAAAAATTTAAATATTTAAAACAACAAAAACAAATAAGCTAAATAAAAAATAATTTGTGAAGATAAATGCAAGCTTAAAGAGTGCAAAAAAACCAACAACTTTTAATTAATAAATACAAAAAAAATCATTAAACGATTTTAAATTTTAAGAGAGCATGAATATAATTTTAGAAAAATTACAGAAAAATGAAAATTATAGTGTAGTTAATGAAAAAAAGAAAAAAAAAAACAAAATAATATAAAATAAATAATTGTTTATATAAAAATGAAAAATAAGAAAAAAATGGAACAACAAGTTCACACGTTATTTTGTACTTTTGTTTGGTTCCGAAATATGTAATACAAAGAAGAAAAAAAACACTACCACCACAACCACCACCAATTTAATTTGGCTTCAGTTGCATTTTTTTTAAAATTATTTAATTAATCGAAAAAAGTGTTAAACCTATTTCTTTCTCATTGATAGCGATATATTATTATATAATTACGATGTTAACACGATGATATTCCTTTAAATTTTTGTATTGCAATGTTTTACTTCGTTTTGTCATTTGTATTTTTTTTGTTTAAAATATGCATTAGATTTGTTAATATATAAAAAAAAAACAATAACATTGTATTCCTCCTTCATGTCATTTTCATTTGTATCTATTTTTGTTCTATTATTATTTTTCAATACTGTTGCTAACGTTTTATTATTTTGTATTGTATTTATCTATAATTATAAAATCAAAACGCAGATGCTATAAAGTTACGCAACGGCATTATTAATTTTTATTTTATATTATTTGTTTTTTTAAATTATAAAAAAACATCTAAATGAGAGAGAGAATTAAAATAATTAATATTAATTATTTTAATTGTATTTTAAAATTAATAGAGAATACATTTTTGTTCTTTCGCCCTCCGCTGTAAATGTATTGTAGAATTAAATAAAAAAAAATAAATAAAAATAAGGTAAAAACAAAAAAAAAACTAACAATTTTATTTTTTTATTTATTCATTGTGTAAAAGATTGTTTCTTTAATCGTGCTCGAATCACTAGAGCTTTGTTAAAAGTATGTCGATCATGATCTATCTTTAGTTAAATGTTACTATCCCATGGTTTATTCGTTATTCGAAAGTTAAATACTTGATATTGGTCCTCATTAGCATTTCCAGTCGTTTTTATTTGAAATCCTGTGATCAATTTAAGGCAGTTATGTGGACAACATCGTAATAATAAAATAATTGGACTTGAGCCTGCTGATTGGGGAGAATAGTTTTTGGCAGCGGATTTGCTCATGACAAAAGTTATTTTGACATATTCGAAATATTCGTTCAGAATTGGATGATAGAATGAACTAATGGATTGAGTCGGAATAAAAAAAAGGGATCTTAGCTAATTCCACAATGAAGCCAATTGAAGCAATTGTAAAAATTGAAAAATGTCCCCATGTTGTAAAACGAAAAATGATGGATACAGAAGAATACATTTTGTATCTGCGCAAAAAAAAAAAACAAATGTGTATTTTGAAACAGTTTGCTAGCGGTGCTTTCTATACTCATCTTGAGATAGTTTAACCAGCATATTTTTCTCAAGTTTTGAGTTGTTGTCAACGAATAAAACAGACAGAGTCCTTTTACGAAAAAAAAAAAAATACAATAAAACGGGATTTGAAAGCTAGTGATCAACTAGCGTACATATCTTTATCGTTAAGAAGAAAAAATATCATCAAATTTTTGATATCGTAAGTACCTACAGCACGCTTAAGACAACAATGTGAAACTACTAAAAAGCGCTTGGCTGCTCAAAAACGTCCTACAGGAAAGGAAGTCTTAGATAAGCACAACTTTCCTTAAAAAATACGACTGTTTCGTTTGTTGCCCAGCCTTGCATCTTTATCAACTTGCCTTTTATATTCTTTTACTTTTCATATATTTTTTCATTTATCCATTTTCTTCTACATCAGAGCACGCTTAATCAATTTGAATTGGTAGTAGATATATGTAGATACATTTACATAATGTACAAAGGAAATGCAGCCGAGAACCAAACAGTGATTTGTTTTAATTTAATTTTTTTTAAATGAAAATAAAATACTACTGCCTGATGTTTACGTCTTTAATAAAACGTGTAAATAATTAAGATACATTTTTTTTCGTACTTCTTAAACGAAATTAAATAATGAAACAAAAAATAATTTAAAAAGATATACACACACATAACAATAATCTGACATCAACGACAAAAATATAATTTTAATGACTTGATTTGTTTTTATTATTTTTAAATTTAATTCAGCAAAAGAAGCATCACTTTTAACACATAACTAAAAATAGGGTCCGATGGGATCAATAGAATATATCAATAGGACGAACTGTTCAAATTTACTTTGTTCTTCAATAAAAAAAATTATTATTAGTAAAATTATTTGAGTTTTAATTTGATCGAAACCGACTCAAGGTGAGCTATACGTATTATGTTCGGGGTGGTACGAATTTTTATATAATATGAAAATACATATGAATAAAAGTTCCATTGAGACGTGTACGATGGTGCTCCGGCTAACTACGCTGTGGTTGCGCGCAATGTACTTAACGAGAGCTTCTCGGGGTGGTGAACCAGCAGATGATTTAACCCTTTAGATTATTTCTTGTGCGGAAATCTCAAAAACGTCGTGCATGAGTATGAAAAACATTCGATGGAAAACTTAAATGCGCGAAATCAAGTTGCGTACCAAAGTGTTTACACTAATGACAATTAACGTTTTCAAACCCTTCTATTTCAAAATGGCGGACAATGCAAATCTAAGAAGTTAGAGAGAACAAAAGTTTGTTAAAATGTCAGCCGTACTTAAACGACTTCTTTTTTGACGTTGTTTGCCCTCGTTCTATGAAAATATCGTGTTGTCGAAAAAGAAATGAAAAGTTGTGTACAAATAAAGTTTCTAATTACATGCAGGCTTTCAGGTCAAAATTTATAGTTTAAAAATTTTACATCCTTGCGACGTATTATTTTGAAGATCTATCTGTTTGGTATGCTTGATGGAGGAAATAAACATACCCGAAACCTCAAGTGAAAATGGAATCAATCCGGTACAAAAGCTTTTGATTAAGTAACCACCTGGAAAAATAATCTAGATTTTAATGAGGCCATAGAAAAATTAACATTGATGCAAGTAAGGGTCTAGCAATCGATTTTCTCTAGGATCTTGCCCGTTAGGTAATCTTTTGACTAGAGAGACACATTAATTTTCTTATTATTGTGTTATAGGTATAAAATATTTTTTGTTTTGTTTTTGTTATACATGGGGTATTTGTGATGTAATAAAAATACTCATCCAACACAATTTTTCTAGCGAGTATTTTGGAAAAATTTCCTTGCCTAGAATGCACTTACCGAGCCTTTTCAGGGCCTTGACTAATCTTGACAAAAACTTGCCTTTTTTCCAGGCGGGTACCTACCATGAATAACACTATAATTTACAAAATTTTGGGCCGTGGTAGGGTCTTTAAAAAAAATATATATTTTCTAGACTGATTTTGGGTCTATACGATAATAATTATTATTTTCCCGTCTAATTTGTCTTCTTCCGACAGTGTATACTGCTTGTGTAAGTCGTATTGAAAGTGAATAAGATACACGCACTTAAAGTTTGAAAACCTAGTATTTTTGAAAAATTTCTAGTTTTTGGTTGCTATGGTTTCGTTCTGGTTTTGGTTCCCATAGGTAGAAAATATTTTTACTCATGGAAATACCTTTCCAACGATTTCCTCATTATTGGTCTCGGAGATTGCTCCTTTGTATGAAAAAAAAAATGGCCTTAGGGCACCAATTTATCACGATAGCCAACATTTTTCTCTCAAAAACTTTATTTTAGGACATACCTACAATTTTGATATTGAAAAATGATTTTGGGAAATAAGAGACACCCAAAAATCACCCAATTGGGCTCTTTTTTAGAATTCAGTGTGATTAGGTGATTACCATTCAAAATTGAATTGTTTTTAAAAAAAGCTGAATTTCATTAAGTGTCATACTAAAATCTGCAAACTTACAAAAAAAAGTGATAAAACCTAAAAAGAATTTTAGAAAGTAAAACAATTATCTATATTTTTGTTCGCATTTTTAATAAAATAAATTTTCATAATTTTTTTCTTTAATATTTGTGTGTGTCTGTATCTGGTGTGTTTTTGATCTTGATGACTTACCTTGGATATATGTATGTACATTTGTATACTCTCTGTCTGTCTGTTACGTTCTTCGCCCTATAGGCTAAGCCAATGAATTGATTTTCTTCATGTTTTGAAATTAAGGTTTCTTTATGATTCACTAGAGAGGAAATTGATTTTGTTTAATTCCAAAAAGATCTTTATTGATATCAAAAACGGTTCTTACGATTTTGATTAAAAAAATGGTAATTACAAATGGTAATAAACGGATAAAGGTTCGAAAAACCAATGATTCGAAATGACAAAGTCTCGAAATGACTAAGTTTCGAAGGACAAAGTTTCGAAAAAAAGTTCAGAAATTCTCGGAACTTCGTTGTTGTTGACCGATACCTGATAGATAAAACAAAATAAAAATAGGTCAACATATTGAAACATCGTTGTTTCTTGAGCGATTTCAACTTAATTGATCCAGTTAATAGATGATAAAGAATTAAAAATGAAAAAAAATTTTTCCACATTTGGGAGGTTTTTGTATCTGCTATTTATTATTCTCAAGTGTATAGAATTTTATTTTAATTTTTAATTATGTTCGATTTTTTTAAGATTTGAACCTGAGACCTTCCTGACACATTCGAGTTCTTAAAAATCATCTCACAAATGGCTATGCTTTCAAAAAAATATACCAGTAAACAAAATTACAAAATTTAAAAAGTGCAAAATTTCATCATTTCTTTTGAAATTCGGTTTGAAATTTTCTACTGATTTTCATTTTTTTTTTTAATAAATAACCATTAACTAAAAAAATACTGTTGGATTGTACAAGTTTACTCAGAAATCAATCAAAAATTCTGTAACTGATAGGAAAATTATCGAATTACAAAACAAAAGATCTAGAGACAAATTCCGAAACAACCTCTGATGGATGAAATAAGCTAAGCATACATAATCGATAGAAATTTTAACGAAAATACGACCTAAACAAAAAACAAAACAAAAAAGACCTATTCACAATTTCGAGATTTTTCACTATTTCGAGCGGGAACCTTAAGGCTTTTGATTGTTTCTTTAAGCAATATTAAATGCTTTTGAGACATTTTTATAAAAACAAACACTGGGTATAGGAGATATCTCTTATAGTCTTATTGGCTAGTTCACCCTTCCGAGCATCTAGTGTATTTTCTAATAAATGACGGTGAATACTTAAATAATAAAATTGATTGTAGGATTTTTCAAATCTTTTTTTGTATACGAAATGAACGCAGTTTCAATATGTTGACCTATTTTTGGAACACCTTGTTTCAAAAATATTTTTTCATTTTTAATTCTGTATCAGGTATCATCTGTCTCAATTTCATTGAAATCGTTCAAGGAAAAACGAGTTTGACATTTTTTTTTTGGAACACCCTATTGGAAATAATTTATTCATTTTTAATTTTGTATTCGGTATTTCCTGTGTCAAATTTATTGAATTCGGTCAAAGAATAACGAAGTTCCGAGGATTTCAGAACGTTTTTTTTTCGAATCTTTGTCCTTCGCAGCTTCGTTTTTCGAGACTTTATCTTTCGAAACTTTGCCTTTCGAAAATCTGGCGGATTCCCGCCATATACATATGTATGTACAGTATTTTTGATTTTCGATTTTATCGATATAGGCTTTATTGACTTCGATATAAAATTTTATGCAAAAGCTTCATTGAAATGTTAATAACATGCAATCAAAGTTTAAAAAAAAATAGATAAGGATTTTTTTAAATAAATAGCATTTCTTGTTTTGGAAAATTCAATATTTCAAACAAGCGTTAATAAATTTCTAACCTAGTCTCAACAAAATGCATCAACGCTTTTTTTAAATATTATGAATTTTTTGAATTATAACAAATTGTACAAAAATACTCAAAATTGGCCTATACGATTTTTTTTATAAATTACCAATATTTTACATGCTTAATACAAAATTATTTTTTAAGAAAGCCGCTGCTACGATTTTAAAATTTTTGTTTGCATAATCGTTTCTCAAATTATCCGATGGCATTCTTATTTTAGACCTCAATTCAATTTATTCAATTGGAAGAACGAGTATTTACATAGTTACAATTTTCTATAATCAAGTAATGACCCGAATAATGAATCGATGCAACCAGAATTGTCCAGGCTCGATTGAGGGGATTTAATCTATGACTATGATACCTACTGATTATTTGTATCTAATAAAGAAGTCATAAACAGTACTACATGAGTTGCATATGCATGTAAACAAGCTCGTGTCATTCTTGGCATCATAATAAATTATTAAGTTTGACTTGATACTCTGTGAGTATTAAATTTTTTTTATAAATGAATTTCTGACAATCGCTTTTCACTAAAACTTCGTTTCGAATATTTAAAAAAAATAAAAATAAATTATTAAATAAAGCAATTCTATCAATGGCTGAAAACCCAAATTGCAGTGAACCCACCAGCAACAATCCGGCAGCCAAACGAAGGGCCAGCTTATCCACACTATCAAGAATTTTAAAATCTCAAACCTCTTCAATTCAGCATAGAGCATGTCCAGACATCAAGAGAAAACCATCAGGTGGATTAGGAATGTTTTTCATCAAGGCATTGATTGGAGGTGGAGCCATTTATGTAACTGCATTGTTTGGAGTTTGGGGAGAAGCAGAGGAAAGTACTAAATTATATTCCAAGCTAAAACAAGCTATCACCAAAATTGACAATGAGGTTTTTATTTTATTCTTCGAATTCTATTACACAAAAATGAAGAAGATTAACTCAAAGGTATCTTATTTTATTTTAGACAGTGATATCGGATAAAGTTAAGGCCGATTTGTTTCAAACACTGAATAATTCAAAAAAATTTCTCAAAGGACATTTGGAAAACATTCCCGGGGATATGAAGGTTTATTATGAAAAATCGGAAAAATTCATCAATGATTTGTTGAGTGGAAAAAAATCTTAAAAGTGGAGAATGTGGTTCAAGACAAGAAACAAAAAACTAAATAAATAAATTAGAAATATTTATTTGAAAATTTACTTTCTATGAATGTTTGCCATTGAGACCTAAGATGGTTCTCCAACAAACTTGTTTCCAAAATAACGGAGGAAATTTATTTTAAGGTTTAAACAACCACAGAGAAGGTGTTTAATGGTTTCCATTTCTTTAGCATCCTGACAGCTCCTATAGAAATCGGAAAACACCCAGTCTGGTGGAAATTGTTTCAATGGCGCAATAACCCGTTGGTACAACTATCAAGATTCTAATACTCCTTTTACTCAACGATAAAATGTACTTAGTTTTCTTTTCATTAATTCTAGGCATTTCTTTTTTTCAAAGTATTTTTTCCTTTCAATCACGCCGAAGGGGATGTTTGGTTCCTTATCTAAGTGGCCACTACTGTTTCTATTTGATATTGACGCTTTCCTTGCAAGTTCATCTGCTACTCGTATGTCATTCCCTTCTAATTGATATGTCCAGGAACCTAGCAGAGTTTGACTTGGTAAGTGCTGCAGAATACCTGGGCATTTTGCTACTGCCTTAGAACTTATAGTCTCACTGGCTATTACTTTGATAGCAGCTTGGCTGTCTATGAAAAATGTGATCTCCGGACCAGCTCAGTTTTTTCTTGTGTACCATTTCCGCCACTTTTTCAAATCTCAGCCTGAAATTTATCACCTGAGAGCTTATATGATTCTCTAATATTAAGAGCTTCACAGAACACCGTAGCTTCAATTCCTTCTTCCATCGGTGTAGGAGAGATTACCCTGTTGGCCTGTTCACTGATTAGTTATATGGGTTCCCATCCATTCCTTTCCGGTATCAAAGTAGGGAAGTGTTTGTAAAATCTATTAGCGGTGGTATGTTGTTAGTCGGCACATGAAGTCTGGTCAATGTGTCATACCTTTGCAAGATAGACCCATTACCATAGGTCCTGTGCTTCCAAGTGTCCAGTTCTTTTAGTCGAAGTGCGCTTTTGGCTGCTGTCAGTCTTAGGTGATCGTCCAGGACTGGAAGATTTGGAATAATTTTCAGTCCTCTTTGTAGCATAGACCTCTGTGTCCACGTTATTCCTAAGCAGACAAGTCCTTGTACCTTATTCAGGTTTTTAAGATAGCTAACTTTTTCAACAGCCTTTTACCATTCGTTGAACCATAAGTAAGTATTGATCGAACAATCGAAACGTTTTTTGAGTTGAATTTTCAAATTTGGCTTACAAATAGTTTCTCACTTGTTTTTGCATTTGCGGGGTAATCTTTTGAATTAAAGACTCAACCTTTGCATAGTAATTCTTAATATTTTCCTATAGTTATAATAATATTGTTGAGTCAGTTCAATAAATAAATTATTAAGAGCACCAAATTGCTTAAGAAAGTCAGAATTAAACAGCTCAGTTATTATTATTGCGATCAGGGATTACCATCACCTGATGATAAAATTTAGACGATAATCTTGCTAAAAATGACTATTGTTTGGACGATGACGTTTTGAAAAAAATTATAGTTGCTTCACGTACATAAATCGAGTCACAACCAAGGTCAATTCAAGGTGAAAACGTTATCATCAAAACGTGTCGGCTGCTCTAGTACCCGAACCATACTTGATAACCGGTCGATGCAAGACACCAGGCACGGATACAAGGGAGGGGTAATGGTTGCAATTGCCCCCCTGGGAAGGAACCAACCAAGCATGAAATATGAATTTAATTAAATGTAATCGATAAAATGCTTTTTCGTTCTTCGATTATAAAATTTTTTCTTGGCTGCCAAAAGAAGACTTGTTTTCCTTTTTCTGATTTTCCATTTCACGAAACTGTTTAATATTTTTTGATGAAAAAACCTATCTATCTCAACTCAGCTAGCTGTGGAGTGGAGAAAATTCCGCTATGCAAAAATAGCCTTCAAATCGAGTGTTTAAACGTCAGTTTTAAAAGTTCGATATTCAAAGTAAATGTCATTAGCTATAAGATAAATGTCAGGCTACATTTCTGTGTAACATTTTAAGAGAATAATCAAATTATTTTCGACTAGAGAGCAGATTTTTTTTAATTTAAAGGTGCGTTTCCATTTAAGAGCTCTTAGTAACTTTCGGATATCTGAGGTGGAATCGGCTAAGTTGATATGTAATAGTTGACAGTCATTTTTATTGTAAAGTCACTATCAACCTCAGCCGATTCCACCCCTGTTTTCCCTTCTGGGGCCCAGTTCCGTAAGAGTGAGTTTTTTCTGAGTACACAGAAAATCGTGTACACATCAATTCTTACGATTCCGCAAGAGTGATTTTTAAGTTTTTGACAAATATTGTGTGCACAATCAGTCAAGTTTATTCACACTTGTTTTGGGCGTGAACGGAATGGGTACACAGAAAATCATTCACACTTGCGGAATTGAGCCGCTGGTGAGCTAATTTCAATACTGTGCTCACTTGTGAGTCTTAAACACTCGAGAGCTGCTCGCATCTTTTTACTTTCAAAAACTTATACACCAAAGTGACAAAATCGCAAAAAAGATGTGCACCATGTCTACACGCATAACAGCGAATATACTGCCTAAACAGAATGGAGATGGAGCTGCAACTGGAATAGCTGTCAAAATGTTTAATACACACAAATCCATAGATACTAACAGAACGTGACACAGCTGCAGACGGAGCTGCATACGCAGCTGGATAAATTGGCCAACTTTTGCATGCAACTTTTTTGACGTTTCAAAATTGTAAACACAACCAAGTGTTTACATGGGTTTAAAGAGAATTCCAAACTCTTTTTAATCTCTGATAAAGACGTAAAGTAATTTAAGCTTCCATTTCATCATTATCCACTTTTATTTTTGTTTTATTTTCTATTTTTGTGTTGAATTAAACTCGCACAGCTGACATCAAATGACCAAAATATCAGAAAGCTGTACAGCACATTGTGGGCGAGTAAAAAAAGCACGTACAGCATTTGTTGACAGCTATTCCAGTTGCAGCTACAGCTCCCACTTGCAGAACTCTATTCTGGTCAGGCAGATACTCTTAAGGTGAGTGTTCGCTCAAGAGTTTGAATGCTGCTATGCATGTAGACGTGGTGCACATCTTTTTTAGCAATAGCATACATTTCTGATGGTAATATTTGTGAAGATTTTGTCACTTTGGTGGAGAAGTTTTTGGAACTCCTGTACTATTAAACTGGCAAAGAGTACGAATCTGATGAAGAAAATAATTGGAGCAATCATGCCAGAGAGAAGTTGGATTTTCAAAATCGTCAAGTCAACGTCAATTCTATTGTCAAATGTTCGTCATTTGTTGACGTGAATATTACTTTCGTCAAATATATGTAATAGTTTTGTGTGTGTACAAATCTTTGATCAAGGCACCATGGCAAGGCCATGGATCGAATTATCTTGTCCCAGCTAAAGAAATGGCTGAAATTTTCACTCTTACTCGATCGTTTTGTGTAGGAATAGAAACATCGAAACATAATGGTGTGAAATTCGAAATTCGAGGTGGTGAACTGAACAACGCTAAAAAGACACCCTTTTACTGCCACAAACTGCATAACTTTATTTCACCAAGTTAAAAAGTAGCAGCTGTTCGAGACACTGTGGCCAGTAATTGCGTTATTAAAATTTGAACTCATATACTAACATTGCTTTATGCGACGGTGTGTAGAGCAGTATGAAGAAGTTTTCTCCAATTTTCACTAAATCTCATCAAGATAAAGGAAACTCTGAAAACTAACTAGGCTTCACAAAAATTGCCCCCTCCATGAACGAAATCCTTGATCTGCACCTGCAGTATCAAATTTTCGAACGGACTGATGAGCTAACATTGATTCGGAAAACAACCTTTGTGCAGCAAATAAGCTTTATGATAAACATTGATATAAAGCGGCTGCATCCAGCAATCACGAAAGATTATCCACGTCTTTTTCAGATCTAATAACCCTTAATAAGTCTAGTTTTAAGTATCAAGTACTCTTTGGCGCTGTTTCACTGCTTCCACTGTTCCACTGCTTCTAAATACTCTTCAGATATCATGGATACCGTCTCTGAGGTGTTGGGTTTTACAAGACCGCAGTGTCAAAGCGTGGGTTTGGGCTGCCTGACCTGGACCAGGGTAATTATTTAACCTGTGTTCAAAATATGTATTAGACTTGAAAGTTTGAAATTAAAATTCTGTAAATTCCGAAAAATGTGATTCTGAGTGTTACTCCCCGCGATCTTTCATTTAACGTTTGAACACATTAATGAAGGTAGAGTCCTCCTGCTTGCAAGTATATTTAAACATCACTAACTTCGTAAAAAATAGTATTATCAAATGCAGATGTTGTGTCTATGTAGCATTTCTGATAAAATGAAGTTACACACAAGATAGCAGCGTTCATTCCACAAATAGTGATGGTATTTTTAGCCATAATCTTAGACAGTTGCATCACCAAGAGTTAGTTTCCCCGGAAGTGGAAAACTGCAAAAACCGTGAGGACTCCCAAGAGAGGTAAAAACAACTTGGCTATCAACTACAGGCTGATATCCTTCCTAAATAAGCTCTTGGGGTAGCTGATACTCAAGCAGGTCAAGAAGTTTTGAAGCGAAAACAACATTATCTCGGACATGCAGTTCGGTTGCCGGGAAAAAAAAATTCCTATTGGCATCGACTCCTGAAGATTCGTTATGACATCACTATAGCTTTGAGCAAAAAACAAGTTTCTGTCGGATGCTTCTTGGATGTAGGGAAAGTATTCGACAGTGTATGGATTGAAGCCATTATCGATAAACTCAACAAACTAGGCTTTCTTCCAGGAATTTTTTCGTGCAACCCCAAGGGTCGAAAATTGGACCACTTCTTTTCAAAATCATGACTTCTGATCAATCAATTTCAAAAGAATATGAGAACTTTCTCTTTGCTGATGACTCACTTACATATTTTTCATCATTCTTCATCATAGCTGCCTGAGAAGTCGAGGCACACATCCGCAAACTATTCCAATTTTACACCAAATGGGGTCAACTCATCCTAATCGGAGCTTGTCTGCCTGAGAAGACCAGGGGGCAGACGTGGTCGCTCAGCTGAAAGCTGCAGAAACATCACCCTAGCGCTTAGCACCTCCAGACAGAACCAGATTACCAGCCAAACGCGGCCCCAATTACCTTGGCGTCTACTTCAATGAACTGCTGAGATCCAACTCACATTCACGGACTGTCATCAAAAAAGCCAATTTTGCTTTCCACCACCGCCCTTACCAACTAATGAAGAAGAGAACTAGGTGGACGATAAAGCAAAGCCGACTTTTATATTAAGTTTTGGCATGTAAAGGGTCGTTACATTTTAAGGGCCGATGTTAATTTAGAATAAAACACAAATTATTTAGGAAATGACTGTCATTTCTTTTTATTATGATAATATTGGTACGGTTCAGTTATGTATGAAACCAAATATGGGCTAAATGACCGCTGCGACCTCGGCGGCACACCTCCACCCGATGGTCCAAATTTTCGATGACGCTGAGACATAATTGAGGTTCAAAACCGTTAATGTGCCGAATTATCTCATCCTTTAGCTCTTGAATTGTTGCTGGCTTATCTACATACACCTTTTCTTTCTAATAGCCCCAAAGAAAGAAGTCCAACGGCGTCAAATCACATGATCTTGGTGTCCAGTTGACATCGCCACCACGTGAGATAATACGGCCATTGAATTTGTAGCGCGAAAGAGCCATTGTTTCGTTAGCTGTATGGCAAGTGGCATCGTCCTATTGAAACCACATATTGTCCACATCCATATCTTCCAATTTGGGCCATAAAAACTTCGTTATCATCTCACGATAGTGAACACCATTCACAGTTACTGCCTGACCGGCCTAATTTTGGAAAAAATATGGCCCGATGCTGCCGCCAGCCCATAAACCGCACCAAACAGTCACTCTTTATGGGTGCATTGGTTTTTTGACAGTCACTCTTGGATTGTCATTCGACCAAATGCGGCAATGGTGAAAATGTGTCTTATCACTGAAAATGATTTTCTTCGAAAATTAATCATCCACTGTTGCCATTTCTTGAATAACTTTAACGCATTGCTCGATTGTGTATCTTTCCATGGTTCAAATTGAGAAATGTCAAATAAAATGCAGATCAAACATTGACGTTTAGGTGTGGCTCACATTCAACATTGGCCCTTTAAATTTAACCACCCTTTGTTATAAATCTTACTTGTATTTTAAATTAAATCAATGTGTACCTTTAAGCCCCTTATATGTGCCAACAAATTCTTAATATTTATCAATGCATCTTGTATTTATAAATTATTTTTTAATCAAATTGTAAATAGACATTTTCAACAAAACAAAAAATTTATTAAAATTGGGCAGCGTTCATTGGATTTTGTTATTAAACAAAAGGAATTTCTGATCATTTACTGTGAAGCAGTATTAATGCTCGTTGAACTGAAAACAAAATTCGTTTCGTAAATTGTATATATTTTAACCAACAACTGTACCGCTTCGAATTACCACCCGAGGCCTGTGTCCCCCTTGCCCCTCCTCCCTGGGTACGTGAATGCAATATTGCCACAGCGAAACTCTTAACCACAAGGACAGTAACTTTAACAAGATTCCTATAAAGCGGTTCTTTAAAGAAGGAAAAAGCTTATCACAAACTCTACGAGCAGAAGAGGTGATAAGAATGCGTTCGTTCAAACTGATTATGTATGCTGCCTATATCCGTTAAATTTAAATACTACTTTATTGACCACTTTAAGATATTCGCATTTTATTACAACCAAAAGAACCCTTTTTTAATGCAAATTTTCATGCCGTTTCTCCTTCTGATTGCCAAATATAGTACGTTTCCTTTGATTGTAACTTAAACTTTTATTTACAAAAAAAAAGGAAAACAAACTAAAACAAAATTGAGTTGAGATTGTCTTAAGTTGTTTAAGATGATTTCTCCCCAAGGTCGCTGATTTATTCATCCGATATTATGTCTTGAACTTTCTCTGGGGTATATTTATCATTCGACTCGCATTCTTATTTCATTCTTGGGAGACTTCGAGAGTTTTAAGTGCTTTAAATCAACTATGTTGCTCCGTTTTATGATGAAATGAAGGAACCTTTATGTGGAAGGAACTTTATAAAGGTTTATCGTTTTCCTTTTCATATATACCTACCTACATATACATACCTTATTACTGGGGGATTATTTGAAAACACATAATGTTCCTTTATATGAGTCTCAACCTCGTGTGTAGACTTAATTAAAGTTAATCGTTTTGATGATGGCATGTTTTGATATAGAAGCTCATATTGCAGGTGCAAAAACAATTGAGGCTAAACTCTTATTTTTGCTTCAATAAAAGCCAACCAGCTCAGCACAGCCCAGCGTCACGGAAGTACTCATAAGCTTTTACTCAAGCTTTGACCACACTTCGTCGACCGCCATAAAACCGAACGCATTTAAAAATGCAATGGGAGTTTTGTTTTGTGTGAAAGTTATGAAAATCAATATGGATTTAGTTTGTGAAAGTAAGGATTATAATATGTAAACTAATAATTAAGCAGAGTAATTGTTTTTCCATATACGCGGACTCTATGCATAAATTTTGTACATAGTTGTTAATGGGGTGAGGCTTAACTTAACTGAATGTTTAATAAAAACGACTTCATGATTTATAGTTGGGCTTATTATTTATATTTAAATTTTTAGTTCTTACCAGCACGCAAAGAACTTAAGCATGAAAGAAAAATTTGCAAAATTAGAATACAATTTATAATTTCAAAATCTAATCTAGAGTTTCTAAATACATTCGTATAAAATGAATTGATTTAATAAATTGTATGGTGTAATAGTTAGTGTGTTAAACTGTTAGGTCAGAGGGCTGAGGTCTTAGTGGCATAGGCTCGGTACTGCCTTTCGCAACCAAGTAACAAATTTTCCAAGAGTATTTCTTTTTATGTCTCATCACTTATAGCTCTGGGAAATTAGACGGTAAATTAACGTACAAATTCCGACAAAGCTGATTTTTGGTGAAGAGTTTGTATTTTAATATTTTAAAAAGTACGCTTAATTTGTGCAGAGGCAAACAATTTAAAAGAGATTAAATGAGGTTTAATATTTTATTTTCTTTTGTTACTCATATATTCAAAAATGTGAAAGTAAAAATTGAAGCATACATATGTGACTCTTCGCAAAAAAAGATCAACAATTTTTGTTATATACATATTTCCTATATATATACATGTATATATAGAAACCGTATATGTGGGAAAATTTAAAAGTGATTAACAAGCCTCAAAATAGAAAAAAAAAACGGACAAGAGCTTCATAATGTAGCAAGTGTGTATATTATATTTGCATTAATCGATGAGTCACATTTTGTGTAACGAAGTTTTCGGGCTGGCTCATCTTTATTTTTTTGTATTTAATAACTAGAGCGAATCAAATTTTCAAGACGAAAGAATAGTTTTAATGAGAAACAGGTCATTATTCTGTGTTCCAAAATTCTGTATGACCAAAGTTCTGTGTATGGTTCAAAAATTCTGTATGAACATAACTCTATATTCCATTATTCTGCTTTTTCATTAGTCTGTATTCTAAAAGTCTGTAAATCCAGAACTCTGTATTTCCAAAAAGTGTCTGTTTCCAAAATTTTGTGTATCTAAAATTCTGTTCTCTAAATTCTTATATTTCTTCAATTTAAATTTAGACTTCCCTCCCCTGGAATATTTCTCAGTTCCAGTTGTACAAACGTGGTTCAAATTTTAGTCTGTTGTTCAGCAATTTTAACTGACTGATTTCGGAGGAAATCTGTCAAAGTCAGTTAACGATGGTGCAAGTATGTTTTAGTGATGCCTGAACGATCAATTAATTAACCTTAGTTAGTTCTCCAAAGTCGGTAAGATAATATTACTGAACCACACATTAAATATTTATACAACTGACCCTTAGTTAGCTAATTCCCAACTAACATACTCTCGAAAACTTAACTCCCATTTTCTCAAAAAAACGCCCATAGTACTTTTTTAGATCTTATTGCTAAACTTAAGACTGGATCTCTCATAATGAAACATAAATTTGTCTCATAGTATTTACATTAAATGATTTAAGCATTTTTTTGCATCAAATCACTCTAGTCTCATACCTAGAATAATTATTACTCCTGTATGTAAATTAAAAGTCTTATAATAATTTTGTTTTCAAATTTAAACCCTAAACGTTATTTTTAAGTCTTTAAAATCTCTTAACAAGAGCTAATTAAGTAACAACTACAAGACTCTAACTATTAATAGGATTCATATGAGATGTTGCACTGACAGCAGCTTTATTTGATTCATACAACAGTCGTTCTTTTTTTTAACGTTTTGTATGTGCATTGTTTTCTGGCGTTCAGTTTTCTATTGGTCTGGCCAACTGAAGGAAACATTGGATGCTGATGCCGATTACTATTTAAAATGTATTTTATTTTGTTACGAATGTGAACTTTCGGTGATAGACTTTCTTTTCATTTTATTTCGATATAATATATGGTTTTTTTTTGACGAAATTACGCTTGAAAATTTGACCAAACTTATTCATACAACCGCGAAAGCCCATTGTAAATGTTTTAATGTTTTAAACTTCGTAAGTCTGTCACAATGTATGGAAAATTAGAAAGATTTACGCAGTTTAAAATTTTACTACGTTTATGACGACTTTACGCCATGAATATCCTGAATATAGTTTTGTTGCGGAATGTTTATTTTTTTATATTCTTTGTTCATTTATTCCAAAAATTAAGACGTTATAATGAAGATTTATCGTTCGGAAAAGGTAATGCATAAAACTTAATATTTCAACATGAGACAATGACGATGACACATACAGACATGAATTATTTATGTACCAAAAAAAATGTGTAAGTAAAGTATCTATTTTGTTTAACTATACGCATACTCCTTCTCTTTTCCAACCCCCATAAGAAGTGACGCATTCTCCTAATAAGATTAATGGAGCATTTGTCATCCTATAGGAACAATAAAAATGTTTCTTTAAGAGGAAAATTAACTCCCGTAAGTGGGCCATTTAAGGCTTCTAACATTTTCATAAGGATGTAGGAGTACTCTCCTAGAGTTAGAATAACTCCTGAAATAAAGTCTCACAAGCCTCTAGGAAACTCTTATGAGAGGAAAATTGTTACTTGGGTTCTGCGTCCCAAAAGACAAGATGATAGATACTTTTAAATGACTTTTCAATTTCTCGAAAAAAGCTCCTAGAAAATAAATTTATTACTGCATATACTATGTAGAAGGTACTTTTGGCTTTTCAAAAAGCTACAAAACAATATTGTAGGATGTATGTAAATGTTGCCTTTGTTTTTTTTTTAACTATTTTTTATATTTATAGAATTTTTAGCATCCCTTTGGCTTGCCATTTTTCAAAGTCGATTTTCTCAAAAACTATGGGTGATCAAAAAAGAGTTAAAGGGTGGCCAAAAGTGGTCATTTAAATGTTCATCTTTCAAAAAAAAAGAAGAATGAACATTTTTGTGGGCCAAGTGAACACAGCTGTGAAAGTCTAATTATCATGAGCAGGAATGCCTTAGAGTTGACCACTTGGGCTTGGTATATACTCGCAAGAAAAAACAATGCGCCTGAAGATGATATTACGATAAAATTGATAGTGTAAAATAGTTTTGTTCCCTTAGATTGAATTCATCTATACCAAGCGGGTCAAACAAGATACCAGTGAAATTCACTACTTTATTTATATTCAATTGAATTTATTCACAATGGTAAATAGCCGTCTGCCGGTCAGAGTTAAAACTTGTATCAGGGTTATTGAAATAAACCTCGATAGAAACCTGGACCCATGTTGGCTTTGTAACACATTAAAAAAGATAACCTCAACCCAGACCCAGAGATAATAAAACGAACTAAGACTACATTTTATAATATTTGCCAAAAAAAAAATTATCCGGGGTCATTTACACGTGGCTCTAAGCCAATAGCTATTCTAATTATGTTTGTTGATTTTTGTTCCTTTAAAAGACCATATTCAAAAATTCATTTTAAAAAATCAAAAATCTGTAAAAACAACATAGAATAAAATGAGAATAAATTTAATATAAAATTTTTGATAATAAAATTTTGAATGAGGTCTTTTTTTAGAAACAAAAACCCACAGAAAAAATAGACTAGCATTCAGTTATTCGAGAGAAAAAAAAAAATAAAACGTGAAAAGAGCGAGAATCCCATACAAATTTGTTTGGAAAATGTATGGGCTTAGAGCCACGTGTAAATGACCTCGGACAACATTTTTTTTTTAGCAAATTTTTTTTTGAATCGCATTGATTTTTGATTTAGGGGGTGTCTGCTATTCAAATAACGATTTTGGGAAATAGCGGACCCCTCTTTTCACACTAACCCACATCGTTTTATTTTCACAATTGGAACCATATGGGTTATGAGCGATAATAAAACGTGGCTAATGTCTTATAAGCTTGTTCTTTGTTAAAATTTAACAAAAAGAGCCAAATAAGGTAAGAAAATAATATATATCAAAATAAATCAACCATGAAACTAAATAAGATTTTCAATTAATTCAAATTCACAATTTAGTCCAGTCAAAGAAGACCTAAAATTATCGTGGGTGGTGGGCTGTCCTCAGGTATAACATACTAAAAGTCCGCAGCCCACAGCCACGAGCTTCAGGCCAGAAGAGGAGATTTAAGGTCCCCTTTTGCAATTTTTCGTGAAAATTTTGAAAACGAAGTGTATAAGCGGAAAAGTGTATGTATACAACAATGAAAGTAAATTTTGTATTCATATTTTTGGTAAGAGTATGGTCAAGAAAAGTACGGGGAGTACAAATTTCAAACATTTGAAAAATTATGTAGCTGTTTTACATACATAATTCATCTTTTTTGATTAACTAAACCCCAAATACAAAAAAAAAATTAAGTACACGGATTCATGGTCGACGTCATGACAGTAAGTTGAAAGGTGGTTGTGTTGAAAATTTACCTTTTTTTTAATTCTGTGTTTTTAATAAAAGGTTAGATGAATACAAGATGTTGCCAAGATATTGCCCAACGCTTTGGGAAATAATCTTGACGCATATTCTATATGCATATTCTATTGGCGCTTACGATTTTTTTGATGCTCACTTCTTGCCAACTCATGATCTAATTTTGGCGTTTACCTTAAAAAAAAAAACATAAAAAAAGTTGTATTAGAATGAAAAATTCACTTTGTTTCTTTATTTTTAAAAAATTATTAAAATTTTTTTAAATAACAAAACTTAAAAATTATACGTAAAATTATACGAAAATAAAGAAAAGCATATCCTTAAAGGTAACTTTGTTTACTTCCACTTAACTACTTAACTTTGTGAACTGTTTTGTTCAAAAGACACAGATCTAAACGTCTGTAAAGTTAGCAGGGCAACAAGTGCCACCGTTCCTTGCCTTCAGAGCACCCTTAGGCAAGCTCAGAGGAGCAACCTTTTTCGCTTAAATCATTTGTTTTCAAAATAAATAAAAAAAGAAATTATAAATTGTGCCATTTTTACTGTATTTAAACTGACTCCAAAATGGTACCAACATAATTTCAGTAGGTTTCTCATGAATGACCGGCGAAAAAAACTAGCTCAAATATCGGGTTAAAAAAACAAAATTTTTTACTGTTCATTGAATTTTGACTTTTCGAAATTTCGATTCGGCAAAACAACAGCTGCTTTAAAAAAGTCGAGAAACGGATCAACTTTAATTTTTCTTACGAAACTTAAACTAAAACGCTTTGCTTCGAATGTTTGTACGGAGTCAAAAGCTCGAATCATACATTCTTGTTCAACGATGCTATGGAAAATTTAAGACTCTGTTTAGGACATATTTTCTTTCGATCGAAATTTGATTGATGACAATCCGAAGCAAATTAAGCGCACTTTTAAACATCTCCTCTTAACTATGAAATAAGGGTACAGTTAGCAAGTAAGCATCGTTTATCTCAGGAACCAAGCACGCTAGAAATTTGCATCAGTAATGCTCTAAATTTGTATTTTTTTGCAATTCAACTATAAGCTGGGTTGGAAATTTTAGGTCCTTAATTTTTAAAAATTCAAAAGATTGACTTCAACATGAAGTTAGCAGGTCACATTTTGTATTTCAGCAACCAAAAATGCTCGGAACCTGCAGTAAAGGGCTTCAAATTTGCAGTTTTTTGCATTCAAAGTAAAGTTAGCAGGTCAGTATGAATTTTTTTTTCTAGTATTTTGATCTTTTTGCTGATCCACCAAAGACATATATTCGAATTTCGTTGCATCTTCATTGTCCCTGTCCACCCCACAAAAAAAAAAAAAAAAAACAATAACCATTTCTGGTTATATTTTTGTAGACACTTTCATATGAGGGGTACAGTTTCAAAACTCTTTTGAGAGTTTTGATTTAAACGAAAAAACTGTTAAAAGCTAAAAAAATGATATAAGAGATTGGTTTTAATTCTAAAATAAAAGTTCAGAGTGAACTTTTGTAAATTTTGTATAGTTTTAATCTATTTGGTGAACAAAAAAATTATAAAAAATCAATTTAATTTGGAAAAGAAGAGTTTTGAAAATTACAATTTCAGTTGTATGGAAATAGAAGAACTTTGATTGAAAAGCATAAGAATAGGAATTTATTGAAATTAAAATAGATTATTTTAAACTAAACAAAACTAAAAACAAAAAATGCAATTTAAAGCTTGCCCACAAAAATGATGGATCTACCTTACAATATAATAGCTATGTTTAACTCAATGTTCAACCGTACTATTGTTATACAAAGCGGAATAAAGTTGATTTTATCGCAACAACACTATGTCATTTGCGATATTTAGCTGTTAACATAAAATATGAATGTAACTTACGACAAATTTTGTTTTCCCTATAACTTAATTAAAAAAGTTTTATTTACGAACTAATGATGTGAATAGAAGCGTAGTAGTTTAAGCAATGGAACTGCATTATTAACTCAATTTCACTAAAAATGTCGCTTAAGATGAAATTGCGGGAAGGGCTCGATATAATGAAATTTTTAAGGACCGTCCTGGAGAATATGATTATGTATGTACAAAATGTTCTATTTGATGCAATAATTAATACAAACAAATATTTCTACATCAAAACATTTCTGATAAGAAATCCATATAAAAATAGTGCGTATACGCCATAGAGACCGCATATCAAAACGAAGCACATGATGTTTGTTTTTTGAAGACTATGTTGCATTTAGATGAAAATTTAAAATAACTTCATATTATTTTTTATTGTTTTTAATGCCGATGTCGGTATGTACAATGGAAGAAAAGAACAATGTTTGCCATCTTATAAAAATGATCTAAAACATGAAGACACTATTAAATTGAAATCATATCGTTCAAATCCATAAAGTGGGAGCACTCAATTCATGTGTAAAAGCTCGCCAGCCTCGTAATTTTTCCAATCTCACTCAAAAGCTTTATATCACTCTCATTTTACTACAATCTAGTATAAGGAAAGTGTTTATCTTGTTTGGAACCTATTCCTATGAAATGACCTTTGCTGAAACACTTGATATGATAATGATAACAGCAATTCAAGTAGTGTCACTTGCTTGCAAAAGGCGTTTCTTTGGCAATTTTCCTGCAATTTTTAATCTATTTTTTTTAAATTGAACTTGATATTTTTATTTATTCCCAAAAGTGATTTGAGAAGAAAAACAAAAACTGAAAGTTAAATAGTTGATAAATATTTTTCAAACTTGATTAACTATCCCACTGGAATGTAGAAATGGAATTTACTGAGAGTAACTTTGGATATCAAAAATGGCTACATGCGCATTGTGTTTTGTATCTCAGAGAATAAAAGAAAGTAAAATTTCAACTCGCAGCTCTCAGAGCGATGGATAGTATGTGATAAAGAATAACCCACTTCTTGCAAATTTCCCTAAGTTTCCTTTTATCATTTAACTGAATCGCTTGTTAACAATTTGCAATTGCTCTTGATGTTGTTGTTGTTGATGTTTTTTTTTTGTTTGTGTTTATGTTGATGTTTTTGTTAACATTTTCCAATGCCAGGGCGAAATTTTCTTTTGCACTTCTACGGCGCTCTTCATTCATATTTTCCTTCAATTTTCTTTTCTATTTCACTTTCGGGGTTAGTTATGTTGTTTTTTTTTTTTGTTTTTGGTGGGGTAGTCTTCTTCTAGTGTGTTTTTCTGGTGGTGAATAGGAACTTTTGGCTTGCGGTGGTAACGTACCGTTAGACTAGAGTTCAGTATATCCTTCCTCAGTCAGTGAGAACGTATCGTATCACGCGCGGTTCGGTGGAATTTATTTTTTTCGATAAAAAATAAATACTTACTTTTTTCTCGGTCTTTTCTCTCTATACATTCGTTTCTCTTTGTCTGCATTTCAATGCACATATAGAGCAACTTGGTTTTTATTTTTTTTTTTCTAAACAACAACAATTTGGATTAACACCATGATGCAGTATGTCCGATCGTCCATTCGTAAGAAGTGCAACCGCTAATCCTGTGTTCGTTACTTTTAACACTTTTTTCTGTTTCAAACTTTTTGCAATTTTTTTTTTTCGATTTCATCGTGAGTTTATGAAACCGTTTTTGCAATCTTTAATGATAGAAAAAAATTATTCTAAAATTAAACCAGCGGATTGTAGAATGCTTGCAATTTGAATTATATTGTGTTCCGCCCGCAAACATATGTTTATGTGAAAATGAAGACCAACAAAATATAAAATAGAAAAAAAAAGAAAAAGAAAACAAATAAATTTTACGAAGGACGTTATATGCACACACGAGGCAAAAAATGAAGAAAAAAAAAATCAAGAAGCCCCTTTCGTTGTGGTTCCTAATCTTTCGAAGGCATTTTTTTTTTAATTTTGTTCTTTGCTGCTTTTGTTGCTGCCATCGTTTTGCTGTAATTTCTTAGTGCCGTGTAGTACATGTTCTTGTTTATATGCGTGCCGAATGTAATTGCAAATAGAGAAATAAAACAAAAAAGGATTCTAATTTTATATCGCCACCGTGCATATAGTGGAGCAGAGATACGCAAATATCTTATCCGCCGGAACGACATGCTGAAATTCAATTTGCTTATCTGTCGCGTCATCGTTGTACGAGTAGCTGATGTAGCCGTATTCCGTAGTCGTATCTACCTTATTTCGCATAAAACAATCAACTTTAATGGATAACGCTATGTAGTAGATAGAATGTTCATTTCCCCAAAAAAAAAATATTTAAGGGTGGCAGGCAGATACGAGTACCAAAGCAACCCATTTTCGACAGGGAAGGGGGTGTCACACCCGAAAGTCTTTCGGAGTCAGGTTAAGTTTTGATATCGTAGGCTTATATGTGTCACACGTCATAAAGAAGCGTTGATAGGTATCATATTGTAATTATTGCAGCTTATGGTAGCATAACATTATGTGAAATATGGTTTTGTGAAATAGTCAAAATCTCTAAGGGGAAAGCTACTTTTGCTCTAGACACACCTCTTTACAGTTCCAAAAAATATTTAAAGAAAAAAGTTTATACCTCTGTTGTTTGGTAATTTTTTTTTTTTGTAAATACTAGATGGAAAACATTATGCTATTTTATCGGAGAAATATACATTTTCTACCTTTTTCTATCTAATAAAAACTTTAGGAATATTATATAGCTAGTACCTAAACTATAAAAAGCGAATAAAATGTGCATTCTCAAACAAACCATGAACTGGAAAAATTAGATAAATGTTAGAAAACAAAAACTTTTTATCGTAAAATTATGTCTACTTGCAGGGCCGTATCTAAAAAAAAAAACTTCAGGACATTTTGTGGTATTTTAATGATTTTTTTTTGTGATAAATGCATTCGGAGAGTTTGGAAAATTTTTTAAAATTATTTCCCATTGAAAAAATTATGCTTTTACTGTCTGCATGCTTTCAATTATTTTGATAATTGTTCAAAAAAAAAAGAGATTACGAATTTTTCGATGAAAAAAGGCACCGAATCAAATTGCTTTAAAGTCGAATGAGGTCTATTTAAAAATAATGAACTATTCTCAGCAAGCTGATACTTTAACGTCCGTCGGCGATTTTACATATTTATCTAGATTTTTCTCTACTTTTCTCAACTAACATTTCAGTTTCTATTAACTTAGAAATATCGATGTGCTGCCAGCCTGGATATGTATAAGACTTCTATACAGTTTTCATCAAAAATAAATATCTTATAGAAGTCATGATTTCAATATCTACTAATTTAAAATTGTTTGAAAGCAAGACATTAAATAATTAAATGAGACTAGTTCCCGTTTTTGGATAGACCTCTTTAAGCCAATTAAAAAACATGAAGCTTTTACTCTTTAAAGACGCTATAAAGTTATTTTATTGCAATTAGTATCAGTCAGTCTTCAAAAGGTTTCTGTAACTATTTCCTAGAAATTTTATTGCAAACTTCACTTTGACTTGTGAAATCTTAGAAGCGAACTGTAAAATAAAATGTCAATTTATGTTACAGAAGCTCAAACTTATTAAAGTCATTTTAAAGAAGCTTTTTAAAAACAATTTTAATATATTGCTTAAATTGTTTTGTTGCGTTAATACGAGTATCTTGTCCTATTAAAAATCTCTTGTAATAAAAAATACATTAAGAAGCCGTCTCAAAATAAATTTAAAAAAAATATTTAACAGTATTTCTTACTTCAAAAGAAAGGAGCCCAAAAGTGAATTTAAGAAGTAGTCAACAAATCTACAGCTTGTTTTTTAATGTGAAGCTAAGATTTAATTTTAAGAAATATTTTGATGTTCTGAAAAACAAAAAATCTTAATAATAATAATAAAATTGAGTAGAGTGCTATACTTTTAATTGGCAGTTCCGAACTCGATCCCTAGAATGGTTTGAAAAATGTTTGTGTTTTATAATTATAATTATTCCCAATACATTCATTAAAAAATAATCATATGTGAAACACAGTTTCAGGTTTTAAATTGATTAAATGCAATAAAAACCACTTCAAGGAAATTGTAAGAGTTGTATTATCCACTTCTAATAAATATCATACGATTTATCCATAGAAATTCATAACTCTATTATACTTGTGATTTAACCTTTATAGAAACCTTTGTGAAGTTACCTGTCAAAAATTTAGCTTCATTAATATTTCGAATAGCGTTTATTTAAAGAACTTCATTAATTTTCATGTTTAAGGAAATTTTAAAAATGTTTTATAGAAATAAGAAAACCTATTCAATTAGGCCGAAACGAAGCTGAAAAGTATGTTAGTTGAGTTTACAAATGTATTATCTATTAGATCATTTGTTCAAAATACATTTACATATACTGAAAGTTCAATTCCAAAAAAAAAATTATTTTTTTATTTACAAAAAAATCTATCTATAAATTTCACTAACGTGGGATGTCTCCTCCTTAAAGTAATCATTTATTTCGTTAGAATTCGACTTTAATTGAAATATCAAAAAATTTATTTGTGTTTTTCACGTCAAATTTCAAATATTTTAACTGCAGCTTAGGGTAGTTAAAAAAAAAAAAACAGGTTTTTTATTTTATTACTGGCCCACAATAGAATTTTGTTACATAAATGTTGGGGTATACTGGGTTTCCCCAAATTCGTGATAATTTTTGTTTTCATTTTAAGAACTAAATTGTATGGGATTAAAATTATATCTTCTTTCATCCTAAGGCAAGGGGGCAATTTTTGAAAAATTGATAGAAAACGGAAAAAATTAACTATTTAAAATCAACGAAAGCACATACAATTAATGAATTATACATTTAAAGAGCCAATAATCCATGATTTCATTTGTTTTTCAATTCAAGTTTTTTCAAGAAAAAGATTTTGAGAAATCAAATTTTAAAATGAATATTTTTAAAAAAGTTATGATTTTTTGTTTAAGAGCAGACTTTTTTCAAAATTCCGCGTAATTAAGTACCACTGTTTATTTTAAATTTCAATGCTCTTTTTAATTTTTAGCCAAATATTGAATTGCTTTTCATAATTTTTCATGCAAAATTTGGTGTAGAAAGATTTACACTTGTAGTGTGACGGTGACGTGAAGTAAGGCCCAACAAAATAAAGCCAAAAATACTAAATTTTGCCTTATTTTGTTTTCAATGTGGCAATAACGCCCAATTTTCGATTTGGCTTTATTTCGCTTTAAAAAACGTAATAAGACCAATTTGGCTTAATTTCGTTTTCATCTTTTATTTCCAACCAAGGATGGTATTGTTGACTTAGAAAAATGTTACTATTCAGCATAATGGCACATAAACAGTGAGGTATGTATGCAACCACGCTGCTTGGGCTCACTATGATATTTTGAGAAGGTGCAAGGTTGGGTGCAGGCAAAGTCTTGAAAATATTGATCGGAGACTATTTTTGGCTTTGTTTCCAAATGAAAATTGGTCTTATTTCGGTTTTGAAATGCCCATCTTCAAAGTAAAATTAGGCCAAATCTGAGATTTGCTCTTATTTCGTTGGGCCTTATTTCACGTCACCATTTTCGGGGACGTGAAATAAAGCCAAAAGTGAAGTAAGAACAATTTGTATTTATTATTTATTTATTTTGGCGGAATTTCAGGGCATGTCAAAAAGCTCACAAAATTATTCAGATGAAGTGAAAAGAAGCAAAAATTCTGTTAGTGGTCAGTGAAAAAGGGGAAGGAATTGAAAATATTTAAAAATATATTTTCAGCCTATATTGTGGGTATAAGAAAAAAACAAATTTCCAGGAGCATTGTTGTTGAACAAAACAATTTTTATTGCTTAATAGTTCAGTCATACGAGTATTATGGGGTAGTTTGGATTTGATCTTAGTTTATGGTTTCAGTAGTGCTGAATCTGAATCAGAGGCTCGTGATTAAAATTGTATGAAGCCAAGAAGTTTAAATGTTACAAAAGTGGTACATAAATGCATTTTTCTTGCAGGCTTTTCTTGAAATTCGAAAACTTTTTGTTTTTTTTTTCATAAATAACATCAAAGAAGAATTGAAATCATACCTATAATGTAGGTAAATACAATTTCCAACAAATTTAAGGTCAAGTTTTGCAATAATTGATTTCTATTTCTTTTTTAAGAAATTCTTATTTAATTTTTATGAATTTTGCATATTTTCCTATAAGGTAATTTTAAACGAAGGCTAACAACTAACTAATGATTTTTCAGAGATGAATATATAGTCCAGTCACTTAAGATTTTTGCTTTAGAAAAAATGGCGGAAGGCTTAATGGCATTCTAAGGTAACTGATGTGAGTGGCGCTAACAATTTTACGGGTGGTCAAAACCCCCCAAACGGTTTTTTTTTAAGAACGGTAACCCCTACAGAAAAATATGAAAATATGTCAAAAACTCAAGTGTTAGCTTAAAAAAATGTTCTACAAAAAATGTTAAGTAATTTTGTTTGCAAAAGAGTTACCGTTTGCGATATAACTGAATCGGCAGATCTACGGATTTTATGTTTCTGTACTCTTTCACACCACCTTTGTCGCTGAGTGCAACGTGACTTTTTCCTGCATGGTATCATGGAAAATTAGAAAACTAAAAAATATATACAGGGATTTATATAAAGGTTTTGGGAAAGTTCACAATTGAATCGCGCTCAGCAACATTAATCATACGGGGTCGAAGGCCACAAAAAATGGTATTTTGTTCATACATGGTGATTTGCATAAAACCATCTTAAAAATGGTTATTCAAAATGTTTTTGTAGGAAAATTCCTAAGCTACAGTCTTGTCTGACATTTTTATGTTAGATTTTTTCGTTCGGGAGATATTTATTAAAACCCATTTGGCGGGGCCTTTTACCCCCTTAAGATTGTAAGTGTGGCGATCAAATCGATGGGGACTTTTTGCAGTTACCTTAAAATGCCACGGGGATGCTATATTCAAAAATCCAGCTTTTTCGCCATTTGTTCCATACCTAATTTGTTTTTTTTTTTTGGGAATTATGACTGGACTATGGATGTATTTGGAGGACTCTAAGAGAGTTTCTGAGTAAAATGTTCATATTTCTGAATGACTACGAGAATTTATTTGAAAAAATGTCCATTTCACAATCGCTTTCATTTTAATTAGAGCGAATTTTCATATTTAAAGCTTATTCCTCTTGGCCTTATTTCACGACAACACTTTGTTCTTAGGACGATAACTTCTTCTATATTTGTACCATTTAAATGTTAAAAGCTACTCGAAAGGGCCAATGACTTTAACTTTTCCATTATACTGGCATCTTGTAAATAATTGCGTTGCAGTTATCGAGCAATACGTGACTAAGATGTGAGTTTGGCATTACCGCTCACGTTTCGAGCAATCAAAGGTATACCAAAATTTGGAGTGGCTACTTGTTTATTCTATCACTGATGGTATTCACTAACTTGATTTCTGCCGGCTCCTAAAATGTATAAAACACATCTTGAATAATTGCATTTCCAGACATTTAAAATTTGCATTGAACGAACCCAAAATATTGCGGCACATTAATTTTTGACAGCTTAGTCTCAACCTGAGCTAAGACATTGTGGACGTTATTTGCGACATGAGGAGCGATTATAGTGTGACAGCTTGTGCTACAGCGATTTCCTTAGCCAAAGCTATATTCCATTCTGTTCAAGGGGTTAGTAGTTTTCAAAAATGTATGTATAATATTTTGTCAGCAATTGTGTCAGTAATAATTGTTGTTGGAACATTGATGAAGCTTTGATAATATACGACAGAATAATTATTCGAATCCTTCAATCAAGTCGAAAAATACTAGTTTTTAAAAAATTAGAAATATTTAAGAATATAAAGGGGCAAAGCTAACATGCATTTTCATTTTTGACTACGTTAGTACAAAGAAATTGCACAAAACTATCTTGGTGTAGTGAAATTTCCAAACATACATAGTAATAATTTTGACTTGATGTACATAGTTGATAAAAACATTTTGAACATTTTCATAATAGTGTTCTAGTGTTTCATTCCATGAAAAAGTCGTCCTTTCCTGAATTATAAAAACCTTTTAAACTTTGTTCTTAATTAAAAAAGATTGGCTTTGATCTCAAAGATTTTAAAATCGAGCTTTTCATGATTATCACAAATGAACGTGCACTTTAGCCTACAAAATTTTCTCTCCACCTCTGGTGACTAATGGTAATGACAAAAATAATTAATTAATATTGATGATTAAATGAAAAATTAGGATATTTATTTTTTTAATGTTGAACTAGAAGGAATATTACCTATGAATAAATTATTCTATATTTTGCTTCTAAATTTCCATAAAAATGCAATTTTCTTATTAGTTTTTCCAATATCTATGTTGACTCGAGGGTTATTAATCAACTTCAGGGTCTAAGCAATACACTGGAATATTGATAAAAAATTGAATTTTGATTGAACTTAGAAAGTAAACCAAAGAAAAGTTGTCTCAAGAAATAAACTCATTTGTTGGTACATAAAAATCAAGTTGTATTGCCTCTTGAAAACATTGCAAATCAAGAGGTTCTGTCTGTGCGTGAACTAAATAAATGACGAAATTGTGCAACAAAGTTGCTATGACGATAGCACTCACCTTTGAATTAAAAAGCTTCCACTCTTATATTATCAGAGTTTTCGTTCATTACTTTTTTACTTGCACTATACCCACTTAAGGACAACTATTGGTTTTGCAAAGGCAAATATTTAGGTAAGTCTTATTCGAATGTACAAAACGTAACATTGTGATATTGGAAAAAACTCAAAATGGGACTTTCGTGATACCCGTAGCGATATATTCTGTCTAGTTAGCCTGTTCGGCTGTGGGTCGATCTCTACCTTCAGCTGGATTCTAAGACACCTAAAACATGGAGGTACAAATTTCAAAGTTGGTACGAAATTTGAGTATTTCTAGAATGAGTATTTTTTTTTGTGAAAATTAAAATTTTTTAAAGTACATACTTAACTATACTTTAAATTTGAAACTTGCATTTATATTCCCACGTTATATTCTTGAGCCCCAAGAGCAACTTCTAACAACCCAGTTGGGCATTTTAATTTTTATATTCAATTGAAATCGACGTCAGTCAATATTTGCTGCTCATGTTATTAAGATAAAAATATACCTACTTCATGGATTTCCTGCGGTAGATAGTAATTATCTACTACATATGTCAGAACTTCTTTTTGCTTTCTCGTTATACATTTTGTATTCAATAAAATTTTGTAATTATTTAATTGTTAATACCTAAGCTATAGTTATTTTTTCTTATTCTGTTTTAAGCTTAAATTAACATGAATTTCTTGTTACAATTCAAAGATTGAATAACTAAAACTTTTCATAAAGACCTTTCATTTTAAGGAAAATTTTATGCAAGTAAAAATTTCTTCAATTTCTTCTTATGAAGAACATTCAAACCAATACTATGAGCGCGTTGTCATTCAATAGCACACGAGACTTAAACAAAATAAATGAAGATTAGTACAATAAAGTGCAAGGCAATACAATATTTTTTTTTTCTATGCTGATGATGACATAATACTTTGTGTTATTATTATTATTATTTCTTTTATTTTAAAATTGGATTTCACAGTTAAGCACTGTAGGTATAATGCAAATATACGAGTAGCTATAACCAACTCTGTGTGTGCATGTGGTGCATAATAGATGAGAAATGAGAAAATGTATGAGTGGTGTGTTTTTATTTATTTTTTGTTTTACTTATTTATTTAAAGGATTATAATTTATTATTGTGATTCACTTGGTGCTCAAAGTAAGGAAAAATATTTGTACAAAAATTAAATAGATTATGTATCATCAAATTGTTGGAACGTTTATTTTATTTACATAATATATTATTTACTTTACTAGAATAGGTAATTAGTTATGTTATTATTGGCTTTTGTTGAATTTTTTTTTTTAATCCGATGGAAATCTGATGGTAGTGTCTCGTGGCACAATGGTTAGTGCGTTGGAATATCATGCCGAAGGTCTCGGTTCGATTCCCAGCCGCTGCCACCTAAGCCCCAGAAATGATTTTCCCTAGCTACTGCCTCTCGCGAGGAACTGACAAATCCTCCAAGCGTCATGAATAAGTGCTTCTCATTTAGCCGCTCGGACTTGGCAAACAAATTGTAGGTCCCCTTCATTCATGCCAACAACACGCACACAGGAATGGTTGAGAGTTATAAGTCACTAGGCCCTGGTTCTCCACGAGCTGTTGCGCCACCAAATTTATTTATTTAACGGGTGATTTTTTAAGAGGTTTAGAACTTTAAAAAAAAAAAAACACAAAAAATTCGAAAAAATGAATGAAATATTTATTTGAATCGATAGTTTGAACCTTGCAATTTAATGTTTAAAGATAATTTCATGCAAATGTTGACCGCGGCTGCGTCTCAGGTAGCCCATCCGCTGAGTCCAATTTTGGCATACTCTTTCACACATATCGGCCGGTATCTCACGAATGAATGCATGGATGTTGGCTTCCAGTGCGTCAATCGAAGCGGGCTTGTCCCTATAGACATTAGCCTTGACATACCCCCACAAAAAATAATCTAATGGTGTCAAATCGCACGATCTAGGCGGCCAATTGACCGGCCCGAAACGTGAAATTAACTTTTCACCAAACTCGCCTCGCAATTGCGCCATTGTTTCGCGTGCTGTGTGGCATGTGGCACCGTCTTGTTGAAACCACATATCATGCAAGTCAAGAACTTCCATTTCGGGCAAAAAAAAGTTTGTTATCATCGCTCGGTAGCGTTCACCATTGACAGTAACGCTGCGATTCGCATCATCTTTGAAGAAATATGGCCCAATAATGCCGCCGGCCCATAAACCGCACCAAACAGTGGCTTTTTCGGGATGCATTGGTAGCTGTTGCAATGCTTCTGGCTGATCTTCACTCCAAATGCGGCAATTATGCTTATTTACGTACCCATTCAACCAAAAATGAGCCTCATCGCTGAACACAATTTTTCGATAAAAAAGCGGATCCTCGGCCAGCTTTCCAAGAGCCCATTCACCAAAAATTCGGCGTTGTGGTAGGTCGGCTGGCTTTAGTTCTTGCACCAGCTGTATCTTAAAAGGCTTTACGCCCAAATCCTTCCGCAAAATTTTCCACGTAGTGCTGTAACAAAGGCCTAACTGCTGGGAACGGCGCCGAATCGACATTTCGCGGTCTTCTGTCACACTAGCTGATACGGCCGCAATATTTTCTTCACTACGCACAGTACGTAAACGTGTTGGTGGTTTAATGTCCAACAAAGTAAATTTGGTGCGAAATTTGGTCACAATCTTCCGAATAGACTGCTCAGAAGGTCGAGAATGCCGACCATAAAATGGAAGCAGCGCGCGATGAACATTTCGAACCGAGCACGAATTTTGATAGTAAAATTCAATAATTTGCAAGCGTTGTTCATTTGTAAGACGATCCATGATTAAATTGCAAACCAAACTGAAGCTGATTGACAGTGACACAAGGTACTAAACACACGTCAGCTGTCAAAACCAGTGTTGCCAAAACCAAACCAGCTAAAAAATCACCCTTTATTTATCTGATGGAAATTTTCAAAAGATACTTAGTAAGAATCGGAACTGTGTAGTGTGGGAGGGACTCTTACTGCACTAAAACCACCGGAGAATCAGGACCAATCTAAGAAAGATCGACAATAATGATTTTCCTTTCTTAATTTTTAAATCACATTTTGGAAAGTTTAAAGTTATAACACTTTCACATAGCTTTTAGACCATCAGCTCAAGTGGCTTAGTTCTTCTTAATCTCCGAACATTGTCTCGTACATTTAAGATGGTCTCCATATCGGAGTTGATATGACTTTGCAGTCGCTGATTGTGTGATACAGTGTGTTTTTTAATCACTTCTGTAACCATTTCAATTTGAAGGTCACGATGTAGATCGCTATTTCTGATATACCAAAGGACATTCATTATTCCACGAATTTTTGGAAGGGTTCAGCATTTGTTTTCTTTGTACAGCCCCATAGTTCGATGCCATATGTCTAAACGGGTTTCAATACTTGCTCATATAACATTAGTTTGTTCTGGATAGATAGGTCAGAGTTCTTTCTAAGAATTCGAACATTGTTTATTTTTTTGTTTGTAAAGTTTATATGCGTTGATTTTGTTTCATTTAGTTTTATTCCCATTTTTGCATCCAATCACTACCTTTACCGACTACATTTTGCAGTTTTTGTGTAGCCTTCGTAACGGATTTATCAGGCACCAATATTGCAATATCATCAGCAAAGGTGGCCACTAGAATATCCCTTGTATATAACAGATACAGGGTTGGTCCTAGGACACTTCCTTGTGGTACATCGGCTTCAATTTTCTTTAGTTCTGAGTAATTTTGGTCGTACCGTACTCTTAAGAGTCGGTTCGTAACGTAGGATTTCAGTATTTTGTAGTATTGCCTGGGAAGATCCCTATGCAGTTTGTACTTAAGTCCCAAGTTCCCAACCTTGTCAAAGGCTTGAGCAATATCTAAGAATATAGCTGAGCATACTGATTTTTCTTCAAGTGCCTTTTGACAACATCCGTAATCCGATGCCTTTGGTCTATCGTGGAAAGTTTATTTCTAAATCCAAACTGATTGCCCGGAATTAGCCTTCTTTCTTCTATTATTTTGCTAAGTCTTTTCAGGAGCAGTTTTTCAAAGATTTCGAAAAAATAATTGAAAAATTAATTGAAAAATTAATTGAAAAATTAATTGAAAAATTAAAACAAAAAATAAAATTGCGTTACATACCAAGTTATAGCCTTGAAGCTGATGACTAAGTAGGACCGATCCTGCTGTGCATATTTTGACTTTTATAAATGTATTTCCTTACAAAAATTGAAGTTTTAATTTAAATCTAAGTCTGAATTGACAAATTTGACTTTAGTACAGATTATTTGTATGTGATTCTCTAGAGTCTAAGCTCTAGTCTAGCCCTTGCTCAATACAATCTTTTATGAATGCAGTTATTAAAAATCATTTATTGAATTCAATCATTTGAGATTGCAATCAGTTTTCCCCCATTTATTTTACAGCAAAAATGAATGCAAATAAATGTAAACAGTGTAAATGAATACAAAGACAACGAATGCAAATGAATGCAAAGAGTGCATGAATTTCCCAAAAGATTGCATTCAATTGGTGAGTGCTGATTTCAGAATTTGAAGTCACAGTCTCAAAGTAAAGTCAATCTAAGATTGCGTTCAACAGTGGAATTTTAATGATTACATGCACAAAAGATTGCATTCCTTTACAACCCGGCGGTACAACAATGTTTTTTTTTTAATAATTTTCACAGTAGTCGCAGTAGTAGCTAGTCTAATGTCCTAGAAAATTGTAGCAAAATTGAATTTTTGGTTCTTAGTGAAAAATACACTTAACGGATGTATGTATATATGATGTATTTATATATATACCTATGAACATATGTACAAATGTAAAAAAACAATAATGGTTCAGTCAGTTTGGACTTTTTTTTTAATAAAAAATTGGGGAAGCAATTTCTGTCTTGATTTCATTTACTAAGCACCATACAGAAAACTTAGGTCCAAGTTTTTGACTGGAAGACGTATACAATCCCGAAATTCTAAATCCCGAAAACCCAAAATCCCGAAAATCCAGAATCTCAAAAACTCAGAATCCTAAAATCTCAAAATCCTGAAAATCCATATTCCAGAAAAGCCAGAATCCCGAAAGCCCAGATTCCCGAAAACCCAGAATCCCGAAAACCCAAAATCAATAAAACCCGAAAACCCAAAATGCAGAAAGGCCAAAAGTCCGGAAACTATATTTGAAAGAACGAGTAAGTTTCGATTTCGGGATTTTGATTTCAGGATTTTGGGATTCTGGGTTTTTGGGCTTTCGGGTTTTTCGAAATTCTGGGTTTTCGGGATTCTGGATTTTCGGGATTTTAGGTTTTCGAAATGGTTTTCAACTCCTAGCAGGCTTGCCGGTTTATTGATTTGGGGACAATTCATTTTTAAGGAATAATATTCGTAATTTAAGATTAATCGATAAAATAAAAGTACATTCCTAACAAGAAGAATAAGTTCTATAAATTTGAATAAGTGATATTTTTTCAAATTTTGTGTATTTAGCAAGTTATACCAAACCAATTTTAAGCAACATACATAAATGGAGTTATTAGTAAGTGAAAATTTCCTTCAAAAGCTCTAGAAATCACTTTATCCTGTTCTATTTTATTCTGTTTCTATTTATAAGCAATTTACCAATTAACTACCTGAAAAGCATCCGCATCATCATAATTAAGTGTTTTGAAAGTGTGAGTGAGTTTTGAATATGGAAATGGGTAAGATGTTATTTAATTTTGAGTCTTTTGAAGTATAATAAAGAAAGCTTAAATCCAAGTTTTTGACCGTGAATCCTTAACAGGTTAACCGCTTTCTTCAAAAAATGGAGTTCACATATTTTCAGTGCTACGTTAATATGTTCTTCTTTAAAAATCGATAGTTACACTTATTACAGTTATTACAGTTGTTTACTTACTGTAGCATCTGCAAGATTTCCAATAATAAGGCCAAATATTTCCAGTATAAAACCAAAATAAGGCCAATCTTCTTTTGGATAAATAAAGTCAAATGGTATCCTATCAATATTTTCAAGACTTTGCATGCACTCAACCTCGACCCTACTCCAAATACTATAATGAGCCCAAGCATGGGGGCACTGCTAATGCGCCGTTATGCTATGTGCTTGCACTCGAAAAACCAGTATCTTTTGATGAAATAGTAACATTTTTCTTAGTCAACAGTACCAGCCTGCAAATAAAACATGAAAACAAAATAAAGTAATTTTTTTTACTTTTGGGTTTATTTTGTTGGGTCTTATTTCACGTCACCATTTGAAACCCAAATATATGCTCGTACTTTATTCTTATAAGTTGCTATATAAACAAATTAAATATTACTTCTTTGGGCTCAATATTATGTGATGAATCGATTGATTAAAAATAGAAATTGATAATCCACAGCATTTTTAATGGTTCCCGACTGTAAAACGTATCTGTTAAAAATATAAAAAATTAAAGAGGTTCTTGAAAAAATTGATCTTTAAAAACTGCGATTTTCAACAAAAATTTACCCCAAAAACTAACAAAGCAATCCAATATCACTCAGAAAACGGGTAAAATATTTTTGTTTTACCATTTCAAAGATATAAAATTTTCAAACAACAAGTAGGTATCATCCTGATTTTTTGCAAAGTATTTTTTAGCCATTAACCTCCATCATTTTCTACTTTTAAACATTCATATCTCCATTCTTTTATTTTTCCAAATTTTTCATTGAAGTTACGACTTTCTTGTAAATGTATAATCTATCGAATACAGTAAAAACATCCTTCTTTCTTCCGTTCCCCCGTTTAAAAAATAGTCAAAACCTTGTTCATTCTTTTAACCAAGATGACGGAAGCCCTGCAATGGGTTTATGATCTACAACTTGGATATAAGCTTCCCATAAAGAACTCCAACGATAACAAGAAAAAATGTCTTCCCAAACGTTTTATTAAATTCCCATAGGAGCTATGACTCGAATATAATATTCCATATGCATTCCAAAATCATGAATCCCATGATTTTTAGCAACAATTTTGTTTCAAGTTTTGCAGCTTTGGGATTTTTTTTTTAAGAAAACAAAACAAAAGCATATCTAATCAATATATCAAGTTCGATTGACCAATATTTCAGGCCATATGTATTTCTTTCACAGATGTTTTCTTCTTGCAAAATTATACCTTCTTTGAAAATTATTTGATTGGAAGGTGAGTCGTTTTTGAGTTGACTTAAAATTAATTGCGGCTAAAAAAACGCACTGTTGATTTTGACTGAGGTAATACTAAAAGACTAGCTGACACATCCATAAGTATAAGACACATCCAAGAGTTGCCATCTATTTTTTGAACATATGCTAGTTTATACCTTCTTGAACATTGCCAAAACATTGCAGGTGAGTTTTTCGTTCGAGGTGCTTTCCAGAAGAGCTCAAAGTATAAAAAGTATAGATATTACAAGAACTTACTTTTTTTCCAAAATTTCATATAACTGTCAAACTCTCTTTTAAGAAACCAGAGTTTCAATAAAGTTATAGTTTATGTCTTCTTTATTATGGAATTAAAAGTGCCAGTAAAATTTTGTTGTCAAAAATGCTAGCCAGACGGGCTTAAAGTATATAAAGTAGGTATTACAAGAAATTGTAGTAGATGCGAATATATTATTCAAATAATAGACTTTTATCTTATTAACATTACAAACTTGATTTGGGTATTTAAAACAAAAAATACTGTGTATTAGATCTACAAGTGACACTAATTCAAATTCAAAAACCGGCCATTGACTCTACTCCAACGCTTATAGAGCAAGGAATTAAGTGTAAGCGTGAAGATTACTCATGTTTACATATAAACATATAACTTGCGGAACATCATACATCAAGATTTGACAAAACTTTTAGAAAACCACATTCTAGGCTTATGTAAGTCATGCTCATTCATACTGATTTGATGTACATAATATGTGAGTGAAACTTATTTTAAGCTGAAGTTTTTGTAAGAATGTCACTTAGGACTTATACCATGAGTATATGCTGAGAGCATGTGCTCCCTATAAAAAGTTGATATATTATGTGTTGGTTTTATTTGAATTTTTGTGGAGCATCTGCTTTGAAAAGCAGACTTCTAAGTAAGTTGGTTCTCCGTTTAATTCAAGCCATTGAATAAAAATTCCGGAAAAAAATGATTCACATTATTGATTCTGAGCGACACTTTTGCTCAAAACTCATAAATGTCAAAGTATATACTTTAAATTATGAATGACTTGAGCAATAAATATCTCTCAGAATGGATAACACGTGCACCATGCTTTATTTCTCCTTAAATTTCAAATTTAATAAAACTAAATTGTGATGTTCTGGCTTTTTTTTTAATGAAAATCCTTTTAAAGAAACAATATTTCTTCGTTTTGTTATCTTAGCTGTCACAAAAGAAAATCATACCGGAATTGTTTGTTTGAAGCACTCACGTGTACATGATTTCAGTTACAAAGATGTATATATGTACATAGGTTTCTTTTTAGCAAAACAATTTTCCAATAATTTATTTTTAGTTTTTTTTTTACCCTCAGACTCAAGATAAACTGAAAATGTTGTTTCATTCAATACTGAAAATTGTCTAAAAATATCCTCCTGATATACTATAGAAGCTGTGGCAGGCAGGACAATTGAAAAGCTATATCCACCCACAAAAAAGAAAAATTACTTCAAGAGAGAAGTAAATTAATTCAGTAAATTTTATATATTTTAAAATATTGTTGCCAGTTAATGGTTTTCAAGGGTTGTTATATTTCAAAAAGGGATAACTTGAAATTGTTCTTAAAAGAATGATCTTTTTTCGAAAAGCCATATTTTCTATAGTGAATGTTAAATGGAAGAGATTTTTTGTATTGCATCTCACTTAGGTACATACATTGTATTTTGAATAATTTTTCTGTTATCGACCTTTCAAAAAATTTTCAAAAATTCAGAATAATGAATGTGTAATATATTTGATATTCTCAGCTGATATTATAAACTTGAACAAAAAAATTATGAAATTGTTGAAGATTGCTGGTACAGTGTGTAAATGTCTAGGTTCCGTAAAATAATAGATTTGATACAGGTAGATCTAGTTTGAAATGGTGGGTTGGGTACTGAATCTCGAAAATCAAAATCTTACAATACCAAAATCTCACTTTTTATAATCTCGCAATAACAAAATCCTGGTTTTCATAATCTTAAAATAACGGAATCTCGGAAGTCAAAATTTCGCAATGTGGCGTCGCCCAAAATCATTTCCCACGCCAATTCTTGATATACATTTATTAAATTTAGTAATTCAGTAATACTGCCTTTTTTTTCTACTTCAAAAAAGGGCTTCATAATTTAGGTCAGAACATGGTCCCAAATTAAAAAAAAATTTAAATAAAGTGATGTCAAAGTCCGGAACTGAGTTAAGTTTATGTTTGAAATATTCTATGAACAAAAACTTCACTCAGTTCCTGACTTCGATATCACTTTATTTAAATTTTTTTTAGTTTGGGACCATGTTCTGACCTCAAATGTGAAGCCCCTTTTTGAAGTAGAAAAAATAGCAGTACTACTAAATTGATTGATTTTCACGGCTTTTCTCTTTAGCAGGGAGAAGACTTAGGCAGTATCTTTAATTACAACTGCCCACTTCCACGCCCATTTAACTTATGCTGGCTTTCTCTGAAACCAACGATTTGGATGAAGTTTGCAGACTTAGTTCTCTTTAGTGAGGAAGTGACTTTAGTGTAATCCAATCATTATTTGTGTGCATTGTTTTCTTGTGAACTTATCGACTAAATTTTTTGTGTCGAATTCCTAATCGGAACTTTACTCAGACATTCTGAAAGAAGCTTTTTGAAAATTGTTAAGTCAACAAATAAAAACCTTCTGTTACAAAAATTGTCTTCTATAAAAATGAGTTTGTCTTAAATCTTCAAAATATCAAGTGAGTTCAGCTACAAGATCAAGAAAATGTGACCAAGTTGTGCAATTTATTTTTGTTGTGTCTGAGACCAGACGAGGCCAAGACCGATATCAAGACAAGATTTTGTTATACGAAACCAAACGAGACCGATACCAAGGCGATACTTAAAGTTTCCAATTTTGACGATAGCGAGATGATACTTACAAGATGCAAGATGTAAACACGAGACTGCTAAAAGATTTTGCAAGTCAGAGATTTTGAAAAGTATGGTTAGTGACGATACCAAACCAAACTTTTGTATCGTCTCGATATCGTCCAATCGAAAAATTTTAGTATCATCTTCACTGATTTTACTGAAGTCACTTCCTCCGCCTAAAAGAACCAAAACTGAAAATTTCATCCCAATGATTGGTTAAAAAAAAACAAACAGAAAAACAAAGCAAAAGAAAAATGGTATCTTATAAATCAGCTTCGTTTGGTCTCGTATAACAAAGTCTCTCGCCTAGGTATCATCTCGGCATCGTTTTGGATACTTTGAAGTTGGTATCGTCTCGGTATTGTTTCAGTTTCCGATACAAATACCGATACCTTTTTTGGATTGTGGACAGTCCTAATGAAAAACAAAACTTTTAATTTTTGAGATAACGTTATTCGAGATTTTGGTTAACGGGATTTTGTACCGCTCCCTGAAATAATAGATGTTATGGTTTGGGCATAATACAGGGTCATAAATCATAGTGCCAAAAAACCACAATAGACATACAAAATTAATTTTGATGTTCATTTAAAACATTGCCTTCGGAAAAAATAGGGAAAAGCTGAATTTTAGAAGGGAAGGAAAGCGTCTTAGAAGGCTACAACAACATCCAACTGATGAACCCAATTTCTTTACCTAGGCGAAACGCATTTGAACTGAAGGTCACAAAAACTTTAAATTGAAGCTGAATTTTAATGTTAAGCAGAGAATACAGCCGCAGATGGTAGGAAGGATTGCCCTTTCTTATTTATTTAATCTGAAGAGATTCATTACATTCAAAATCTTTCAACAGAAAAACCAAATAAAAATTTCCTTACATACATTCATAACATTTGAACATTTCTAACATTTGAAAATAAATCAACTAGGAAAAAGTCATTAAATATATACATAAGTGTGCTTAATTTTCATTAACTTAAATATGTGAAGTGAATGAATTTCTTTCAAATAATCCTTTTCATCAATCTAGCAATTTTTATAGAAGAAACAGAGAATGTTCTTATACTTCAGTTATTTAACTTCATTTGAAGTAGACTGTTTCTGTTACAAATTGCAAACCATGAAAAGGTTTTTTTTATTGATTGACGACAAAAAAAAAAAAACAGATTACGAGCAGGTACCTTGCAAATAAAAGGTCGATTGATCTTATAAGACGTATGATGATGATGACAAAAAGAATTATAAAATATTTACTCCCAAAGAAGATTGTATTGAGATAAAAGTGGAAAAGGGTTTCTATTGAATGAAAAATGGTTCTTTTAAGAGTAACAATTTGCCATTAATTTGATAAGAAACCTCAAGGAATACAAAAGAAGTTAGGTGTTTGTTTGTTTATATTGATGTACGTATAAGTACATAAATGTATAATAATGTTCATGGCTGGGGTCTTAGGATCCCAAGTTACAAATGACGGATATAAATTTATTTAGGTATTTTTTCATATTAAGATAAATGTTAAATGGAATTTTTTTTATTTTTGAAACAAAGTTAAGCAAAAAAACAAAGTTCCTAAGAACGTTTAAGAAATTGATAGAAAAAATTTAAGAATCGCTAGCAGACGATTGTTTACAAAAAAAAAAAATGATTTAAAATTGAAAAAAATACCATTAGACGATTTTAAAAGTTTCGATGTTACATTTAAAAAGTGAAACTATCAATAACTTATTTTATCGTCACTTGTTTTGGAAGCATTTAGTGGAATATGGCTCTAGGTGTAACACTTTGTTGGCAGATGCTAGATATCATATTTTTAATAAAACATTTTTATCAATTTACACCCCGGTACCTATATTTTCTTAGCATAACTCTGAGCACGTTTATGTGTTTTTAGGTTATTTATTAGTAAATAATAATTTAGTTTTAAGGCAGTTTATTTATAAATGAACCTAACAAAAATCAACATATGTTTTATTACTTCAAGAACAAAATTTTTATAGAACTGATAATTTTGGGAAAAAGAAATAATATCCATCGTCAGCAGACGAAATTTAAAACAAATATTGAGCTTGTATCAAACATTTAAGTCTATGTCATACCCATAACAAGTTTGCATTTCAAAACTATTACTTCTGTTTTTAAACTCATTTTCAATTTGGTTGTTTCTAGATATGGAATTCACAATGTCCAATCGTATTAGCTGAAAAACCAACAAAATGGCAGAAAACTGGAATTTTGTGTATAACACCCCATGACATTCTAAGCAAACCGTAAAAAGTCTTCATCGACATAAGAAGAAAAACAATTTTACTGGGGGTCATCAAAGAAACCCCCAAGCGAATTTTAATGAGTATCTCCCGCGTCCCGAACGATAACTACAGAAAAAAGTCAAGGGCTAGGTTGCAGATTAGAAAATTGTATACATAAAATTTAAAGTAACTTTTTTTTCATGAGAGTATAACAGTTTTTGAGATAATTCAATCGGCAGAGTTATGGATTTTATGTACATATATAAAATGTACTCTTTAACATCACCTTTGAGGTTGAATACAATATGAATTCTGTTAGCATAGTTTTTCACATGAAAATTGGATACTACTAAAAAATACTCAAATTGTACTCAACCTCAAAGGTGGTGTAATGGAGTATTTTAAGGTTATGAAAAAGTTCCGGAATCGATCCGGGCTCCACTACATTAATCATACAGGGTCGAAGTGACAAAAAGCTAGAGCATGTAGAGGTTAGGTTGAGAAAACAAAATATCGTATGGTGGGGTTCTATTCTCCCCTTTTTAGCCGGGAGGCGCAATTTTCTAATTTTCTAACGGTGCTTATAAGGATGGGGATTAGAATTTTCTTAGATTGCCATGAAGACGCTACCTGCTTATCAAAGTTAAGCCTTACGCCATTTTTTCCGTAAAAAAAAAACTTTAACCTTTTTGGAGTATTTTATATATAAGGAAATTTATTATAAAAATTTATAATCAGCCGTAACTTAGAGTTTTCCATAATTTAATAGAAAATAGAAACATATTCCATTATGTGAGAACTATTCACTTTTCTGCGAGAAAACGTCTTTTTTTCTAGAGGAAGTCTCACTTCATATGAGAAATATTTATGGCTGCACAGATGTGCGCTTTTTCGTGCAGTGAAATTAAATAACACCATATTCCCATGGGAGCAGATTCACTCGAGGGCTTCATGCAGCTTATCACTGCGCAACCCCACGTTGCTATTTCTAAATTGGCTCCTCCCGCGTGAACGCCGCACCACACAGTTGCTTTGATTGGATGTAATAGCTCTTCGTGCATCACTTTTGGAGGATATTCAGAGCCCCAGAAACGAAGATTTTGTTCATTGATTTCGCTGTAGGTTCCGTCTGGGGATACCCGCAATTGCGTGGCTCTTCGTCTGGTTGATGTTTCTTTGTTCTCAGCAACATCGGCAGCCACAGCCATAAGATTCTCGACCGGACGATCAGTCCGGTGGTGGCCATGCCCTGCATGGTCTCTTGTGGTTCCAGTTTGTTCGAGTCTAAAAGCTAAGCGCCGTATTGTTTGCGGAGTTGGCGCGACACAAGTAGGAAATCGACTTCGAAATTCACGTTGCGCTAAAACTACTGACTGATTTTGAGTACAAAACATAGATACAATTATTCCACGCACTTGGGGAGTATAGCGGTTCATTGTTTTTCGAAAAATATTCTACAGATATCTATTTTACAAATTTCAAATATGATTGACGTACGACGTCATTTGCAGAAATTATGGCATCCTCTGATAGGATGATTAATTTTGCGCCGCCTTGTATTTATAGTCAAAAAATATTTCAAATAGGCCCAACTTTTTACACAAAAAGACTTTTCTAATTTCAATGATTGAACTACCTTACCAATGTCAAAAAGTTATTTTATGTGGAAAGTTGGGCCAATTTGAAATTTTTTTTGATTAAAAATATTAACTAAGTCCTGAGCTTTATTTGTCCATCAAAACTTTTAATGATTTAATTTCTAAATGTCATTATCAATCATTAAAGTTTTCAATGATGAGTTTCAATAATAGCTATAACTCGCACCAAAAATAAAATTCAACTATCAAGTTATTATTTGCAAAACAATAAGATAAAGTTTTCAAGAAGTATTATACACCACATTAACATTTGCAGTCGTATTTATAAAATTTGTCTAACTTAAGAAAGCCATCCGACTCCAAAAAGTTGTTTATAAACTTTTACAGTTGTCCTAAAACTGTCTAACTTTACTACTACAACTAATTAAAATTGTAAATAAACTTTTACAGTTGTCTTAAAACTATCTAATTTGGACAATGGCATCGGTTGTCTAAGATTTGTCAAACTTGAGATTTTATTTTATAAAATAAACCATATTTCTAACAATTGAGTACTTCAAAAAAATGTTTAACCATAGTCAACCCTCTAAAAATCTAATAAATAAGGCTGTAGGTATTCTAAGCACAAATTACCAGTTTTTAAATGTTACAACCGTGTTCTTCAGATTACTTAAGTTTTAATTTTTGATTTGGGAATATTATGTGAATAAGTTGTAAAATGAGTCTCACCATTACACGACAGTGAGACTCCTTAGTTTTAGCCCTGAATCTATGTAGGGCAAACTGGGGCCTGTGCCACGGGTGGCAGCCTTCAGGGACCCCAAATCCATATGCTTTAAAAAATATTAAGAATTGCTGACACAAAAGGAAATGTTAAAGATGCGCTAGTGGAATTTCAAACTGACCAGATCCAGATCCACCTGTGACCAGATCCAGACCCACGTCTGCCTAAATCCAGACTCACCTCTGTCCAGATATAGACCAACCTCTATCAAGACCCAATCATCCACCGAACTCTACAAACTGAAATCAAATTGATATCTGTTTACCTCGAGGTGTTACCTCTACGGAGTTGTTTAAAAATTATTGAAAACCCTGCCTAAAAGTAGCAGTCTACTGGCGGGATTCTTGCAGCGGGATTTCGATAGGCGGGATTTTGACTGGCGTGACTCGTGTACGGGTTGCGGGGTTTCAACTCATGGGATTTTGATCCTTGGGATTTTGTCCTTTTTTCCATTTTAAGCTAACTTCAGAAACCATCCGAGTTGGTACCTTACTATGTCTATTAAATGTTTTTCATACACCGTCAGCTTAACACTAAATTCAGAAAATTTGGAACACAATAAGTACCAAACTATAAATACGATGACTTTGAAATGCATTTCCAAACATTTTCGGAGGTGCGATCAAACCCTGGCTAAGGTCTTGTGTGTTCATTGCCTTTATTAAAAATTACTTAGTATCTAATCTAATGAGTTTTATTCAAAATTTATTTATTCAGTTACAAAAGTCCAACTAAGTATACCTTTTTTTTCATTAATCTCAAAAACTGGAGGGACGATTCTGATAAGTTTATTAATTATTCACATACTATTTCCATATTAATAAAGTAAAACTTAAGTAATCTTAAGGACACCTGAAGACGTGTACAGTGTATTTGTAGTTGAAATTGCATTTTTGTTAAAATTTTGAATTGCAAAATTTTTGGTTGAAAATTTTTGTTCATCTCTGATATAAAAAATATATATGTATGGATATACATACATATTAGTGTGGTCAACTTGTATAAAAATGCATATCTGTGTTTAGTGCAGATTTCAAAATACTATCATTCATTATTTTATCTATAGCAAGTGGTAATCTGGAATACAATTACATTCCTATGCTTACTTCATATCTGCCATCGTATAGACAAAACTACATACATATATACAGTAACATATGTATTCTAATAATAATTCACGTTATTAATAACACCATTAGCAAAGCTTTTAAAATATCAAATAATTCAATATTTTCAAAACAATAATCTGTCAAACTGTCAAGTCAAACTATAATTGGTTATCTTTATTTAAAATTTTAAATATTGTAAACTATTACTAACTCAAGTGGTTACTCGTCATAAGAGCATGACGCATTCGTTTTAAGTACATATGTATCTAGGTATACACATGTATATTCAATTCGTGCATACACGCTTTTTTGTAAGTTCTAAGCAAACAGTGCAATTCAAATGATTTAGTGCACTTAACACAAATTTACTTAAATTCAAATGGTGGTAGGAAGTGATCACCTATACTTTTGTTGTATATAAATATTATTCACTTTAAAATTTAAGTTCAACGAAAATACACTGTTCTATTCTACAAATTGCATAAATTCAATTTAAATTTCTCTTCATGATTTGAAATGCTTATTATGAGTTTGAGCAAATGGGCCTGAACATATTCAATCCTGTGAAAGTTTCCATTCCTTTTTAATCGTAATTAATGTTTAGTAAAAAAAAATTTCGTAAGTATGGTTTATTGAAAATCCAACACGGTTTTACAAAATTTTTGGTTTTTAGTTAATATTCACAGCCAAACTTTGTATCGGCTTACTTTTTCTTAAAATGGATAATCAGAACTAAGGTCCAATATTTTAAATATTTTCCTGTATATGAAATAATGTATAGATTTACATATCAATATGAAGTGAAATCAAAGCAGCGTTGCCAGACTTGGTCTGTCAATTTCCTTTTTTTTCATCCAAAATTATTTTTTTCCCTTTTTTGATTTCAATTTTCACCCCGTTTTTATTTCCTTTTATTTTTTGTTCACAAAAAAAAAACGTGTTAAAAAATAAAAAAAAACTTTGAATCCAGCAAAACAAGAAGATATTTAATTATAATTCAAAAATTGGGTTTTTAGGAGCGAGTTTGTTTTGTCAATTATTTAAAATTTTGAAAAAAAAAATAGATGGCAACCCTTAAAAACCCCGTAAAATTAAATTTTCTTTATTATTTTTTACTTTAATGGTCTAGAATGAACCAGGCACCTAGTTAGAGCGTATCATCTTACAAATTTCTCAAAATAGCCATAAATGCCAATTATTTTACTTTTAAATCTGAAAATCAGCTTAGTTTGGGCGGCCATTTCTCGGTCGATTTGTATCCAATACATTTTCTGAATATGTAATTTTAAAGAAAATTAAATCATCTTTATTTTATATGGAGCAATGCCTATACCTATCTTTGCAAGTAAAAAAGTTATGGCAAATACCTAAGTAAAAAAAAAAAACAAAAAATGTGATTTTTTCACTTTTTTTGCAATGGTTTTTTAGAATTTAGGTAGCTAAAAAATTTCCAAAAAAAAAAATTAATAATCCATTTCGATGGTAATATAAGAAAGATTTTCAACATTATTTCGAAGTCTTTGCTTCGTTTATGAGTTATATGCAAAAAACCTCTCACAAATGCACCCTCTAATTTAATAGCACTCCACGGTTTTCTTATGTTCGACAACCCAATTATTGATATTTGCAATAAAAACCCATGAACGTCTTAGTTCCTTATTGGCCTGTTTTTTTGGACATAGTCAAAAGCCTAATAGCTAAGTTCATCTTTGTACATAAGTACGTACTACCAATTTTTAACATTTCGGAACCTTATCATTCCCGAATTCTGGAATGCTTCGTGAGGTTGTACTTTAGACTGATTCAAAAAAATAAAAATTTCTCCGATTTTCAATGCCACTAGCTTTTTTATTATAGAATTAAGTTAAATATTTAGCCTGGTAAAATTTCAGCCATTTAGATTGATATTTAGAGGTCACTCATCGCTACTTTCTGTTTTCCATACAAAGCGTATGGAAACTTTTCTTGCTTTTCCTTCTTTATTTTATAACTTTAGAAGCGGTTATAACGGGTGATTTTTTAAGAGGCTTAGAACTTTAAAAAAAAAAACACAAAAAATTCGAAAAAATGAATGAAATATTTATTTGAATCGATAGTTTGAACCTTGCAATTTAATGTTTAAAGATAATTTCATGCAAATGTTGACCGCGGCTGCGTCTCAGGTAGCCCATCCGCTGAGTCCAATTTTGGCATACTCTTTCACACATATCGGCCGGTATCTCACGAATGAATGCATGGATGTTGGCTTCCAGTGCGTCAATCGAAGCGGGCTTGTCCCTATAGACATTAGCCTTGACATACCCCTACAAAAAATAATCTAATGGTGTCAAATCGCACGATCTAGGCGGCCAATTGACCGGCCCGAAACGTGAAATTAACTGTTCACCAAACTCGCCTCGCAATTGCGCCATTGTTTCGCGTGCTGTGTGGCATGTGGCACCGTCTTGTTGAAACCACATATCATGCAAGTCAAGAACTTCCATTTCGGGCAAAAAAAAGTTTGTTATCATCGCTTGGTAGCGTTCACCATTGACAGTAACGCTGCGATTCGCATCATCTTTGAAGAAATATGGCCCAATAATGCCGCCGGCCCATAAACCGCACCAAACAGTGGCTTTTTCGGGATGCATTGGTAGCTGTTGCAATGCTTCTGGCTGATCTTCACTCCAAATGCGGCAATTATGCTTATTTACGTACCCATTCAACCAAAAATGAGCCTCATCGCTGAACACAATTTTTCGATAAAAAAGCGGATCCTCCGAGCACGAATTTTGATAGTAAAATTCAATAATTTGCAAGCGTTGTTCATTTGTAAGACGATCCATGGTTAAATTGCAAACCAAACTGAAGCTGTTTGATAGTGACACAAGGTACTAAACACACGTCAGCTGTCAAAACCAGTGTTGCCAAAACCAAACCAGCTAAAAAATCACCCGTTATATACCAATGATCGAGGTAGAATTTTAAAAAGAAGATATGATGTTCTTTAAAAAAATTTCCTTGTTTCCTTTCCAATTAATGTTATTCTTCCAAAGTTATTAAAGGTCAAAGTGGTATTCATGGTGAATTGCAAAGTTTATTTAACTTGGACACAGATAAGAAAAAATTCATTTCAGAGCAGGGGTATATTTGCCCCCCGTTTAGGCGGAAGGGGCAATTTTCTAAAGAAATTGACTTTAAAGAGAAACAAATATTAAACAGCAACGGCAATACTTACAACGTCATGCTATATCTTTTCTTAAAGCCAATTTTTGAAAAAAGGTTGTTTTTGTTACTGTATTTTGAAAAAAATAATTTTAATTTTAAAATTAAAATTAACTAAAAGTCGATTTTTTTCTTAAAAATTTTTTTCGGAAATTATCAAGTACAATTTTTGTTTTTAGTATTCAATACCTTCATGCTTTATCAACTTTTAATCAAATACTGAAAACCATATTCTAAAATGTATTGTAAATTCTGAGAATCAGTCTTTAGTGTACTTGATTTGCCAATGTTTCTTAGTGACCTCCATGTCTAGATCACTTCGTTCAGATTGAGTAAACAAATGACAGTTCCACTGCAAAGTGGAACTAGCGAAGAATTGCTCTTATTTTTAACAGTGATGGGAATAATAGATTCGAGGAGCCAAGTCTTTGGCCACCAGCATAAAAATTGAATCGCTTCAAAATTTTTCAAAAGCTGTTATGAAAAATGTCTGTTTATTTAAAAAAAAAACACATTTTAAGCTGATTTCAGGTCGTTTTGGTAAATGTAAGCCCTCAGTTTGTGAGCTCGGTTAGTTTTCCCTTTAGGGTCGATAAATCCCAAAAACATAAAACTAATGATTTGTATTTATTTCTTCCTTGTCATTTATTTTCTTCCTTGTCACCGAATTAATTATATTTAATTTTGTTGATATTTAAGCCCTCAAATTGTATATTTCACTGTGCAAACGAAATATGTAATGTAAAGTAAAATTCCACATTAACCGATAACGATGCTCAGTTCTGTTAGTTAAAAAAAAATTAAAATCCACTATTGCTAACATGTACCTAAGCAAATAAGCCGCACTGTAATTTTACCTCAAAAACAAAATGCATTGATCAAAAAGAATATAATTACCACAAAATAAAATAACTTCCAACAAAAAATAGAGCCTCCCCCGCTTCTGATCGTTTCATCAACCGACAATCCGGCCTATATTATTCATCGATTCTTATAATTGTATGTAAAATATACATAGTTAAAAGTGGGCACCTACTCTCACAAACAACTTACAACAATAAAATACGGAATTCAATTCTTCAATAATTTCCAAATGTTAAATTTTGAAATTTCAAAAAAGCACCGCTTCTGTTACGTACATATGATAGAGAATAGACTATTGACGGAAACTTTGCTTGTCTATTGTATCTGAACTATGTTCTTGTTAGTGTTGCCATCAGTTGTTATAGAAATTTCCATTAAGCAAATACAAATTAAATACAAAAAATCGTAAGTACTTGCTCACGACTATAAAATGGTAGAGCACTGATTACAAAAAAAAAAAAGAATAAAATATGAAAAAAACCGAATGCAAAGGGCACATATTCATAAATGTTGTTTAACTGTTACTAAGTAAACTAGAGTTTAACATATGGAAACATCAACAGCTAAACTCCATTTTTTTCTAACAGCTTAAACAACATCTATGAACATACCCCGAAAAGTTTAATCTAGTTTAAGTTTGAATCGGTAATTCAGAAACAAAATTTAAGGAAAATTTTCCTAATTATACTGAAAATCTCTTAAAAAAATTATTACATTCCTATGTATTTATAAATTTTGTCTAACTGAGGTTTACTTCCAAATGTTATAAAACTCAAAATTGTGCTGTTGTCTAAGAGATGTTTAACTTACAGACATAACTTATGCGGATGCTAAAATGTTGATGAAAGTGAGGACCGTTTGTTAGGATCAGTTGTACAAATGCGTTCTATGATTTGATCCAAGGGTTTAAACTCAATGATTTTGGTAGATATATAGATTTGGTGTTATTTTAGACAAAACTTAAACAGGAGTTCATCGTTGAATTAGTTTTGCAAAAAAATATGAAAGAAGCACTTTGCTCTAATAAAGTTATATAGAAACAAAATTCAAAATCTCCTCTAGGGAATACTACCTATGCTTTACAAAATTTAATTTGGTTAAAGTTATTAATCTGCTAAGGTTTAAACAAGTTGTATAGATAAACATACAATTTTTTCTCATATTGATTAGCCTATTCAAATTCAGCACACCAAGAAAAATCCTATAGTAGATTCCTAATTAATCAATTTTGATAACATTTTATAGCTAACGCATAAGGCCTACTGCATGTCAAAAAATTCAAACTGCCTATTGGCAACCCTGGTGTAAACCTTAGTTCAGAGTTTGTTTCATTTTCCGTTGACACATTTATTACAAACTACAACAAGCAGGCAGAATAGCAGCAAAAGTAGCCCAATGAACAACTGTCCCAAACACACAAGTGATGCATATTATGGCGATGCGATGATTAGATTCCACCGCGCATCGCTATAAACCCAGAAACGATCGATTAGTGCTCCCAGCTGCAGTTGTTGTGTACGGCCGATCAACATAGTCGCGACAAACCACAAAAAAAGCTACACATTTAAATAATGTGAACTTGAATTATTGTTTTGTTATACTTCCTCTGCGAGGCTTAATGGAACACATAATAATTTATAAAAGACCATCCATCCATATAGTAAAGTGTACAGTTAACGAACAAATCAAATTTCAATCTTAAATGTCAAAAATTAAAGTAGAAATATAGTAGCTTATAAAAATATCAGTGTTTCGGTTGCCAACATAAATAAATAAATTTTAATAAAAGAAATAGAAAGATACACTGCAGTTTTATGTGTAACTCGGAAACTGTGTTCATCTAGTTCGGTATACCCGGTGATCAGTCAGGCGGGCTGTTGTGTAAACGGTCGTCGCCACCACCACCACCGCTCCGCATTGCCATGCTGAGGGAAGCGAAACAGATCGGCACGCCTGAACGTCAAATATTCTAGCCGACTTCGACGCGAGATCATCTCTGAAAAAATATCTATTTATAATAACAACCAAACGTAAACTTTGCTGCAAACTAAATATGGAAAATTTGGCCCTCTGCCTCTTTGTTCAGTTGCACACACGAGCATATGAAAGTTTATGACTTGCACCTGAAATAATCAGACAAGGCTAGATTCTTTTCGTTGAGTTTTTTCTTGTGTTTTCTTTTTTTGGTTAAATAAATCGAACTTATTTCAACAGACTTCGATGGTAGTGTCAGTGTTGAAAGTGCATGCGGTTGTTTTTTTGTATCAAATGTTGATATCGATGTGTAATCGATTTTTGTTTTAGATATATTACAATAACAACAACTGTCATCAATACGTCATTTTTCTCTGAATTCAAATTGTCCCTGTCTCTTTTTTTTTCGGTTGCACATACAATATAATTTGTTTTGTAGCTCTCTCTGGATATAATCAAACAACAACCCTTTCCGTTTGTGTTTTTTTTTTTAATTTTTCGTTCAAATTTAACCGTGCGTGTGATTTAAATTCTAAATCAAGAGCTGTCAAAAGTGCGCGTTCAAATTAATTTTTGTGAAACTTTCGAAATCGCGTGTGATGTGTTCCTTGTATTTTTCAATTTTCTTTTTTTAGATTTGTAAATATCTTTTGATCAACTTGAACTTTTACGACATCATCATAAAAATATCGAAATTCTTTTACGATTTAAACATGAGATAGCAAAAAGCTGGTGAACTTAACGAAAGTAACAACAACTGTCATCTAAGTCATTGTCGTCACCCACCCCTTTACTAGGAGAACCACAATTTAAAAACGTTAACACACTTGACTGAATGTCATCACCATTTTCACAAGCATAAGTAAAGCATAGCCTCTACAATCAAGATGCTGCCCATAATTAGAAAAACAACGAAAGCTTACAACTGCACTGATACCGACACCACCAAAATGGGAACAATATACGGCAAATCAAGTAGAAAAATAAGGAAGTTTACCATTTCATCGACAGCTTTTGCATTTGGCATAGTTGCAGTCCTGATGGCCGTTCATGCCCCACATGGGTATTGTCAATCAGAAGAGCCTACAACTTCAACCGAATCGATACCAAATACGACAGTAGCTGAACGTCAAGAGAGCGGAACTACGCTTCATTGTCAAGACGGTTTAATGCTGAGCGTTTGGCTGCCACAAGAAAATCTGACGTTCGGAGATCGGTTTTCCAGAGGATTGGTGTATGCACTTGCTATGATCTACCTGTTTATTGGTGTTTCAATTGTCTCCGATCGCTTTATGGCAGCGATTGAAGTGATCACGTCTAAGGAGAAGGAGGTTATCATCAAAAAGCCAAGCGGCGAAACACAAATAATTGTTGTGCGCGTGTGGAATGAAACTGTGGCCAATCTCACACTGATGGCACTGGGTTCGAGTGCACCAGAGATTCTATTGTCGGTGATTGAAATGTTTGCGAAAAATTTTGAAGCCGGCGACTTAGGGCCTGGGACAATTGTTGGATCGGCTGCCTATAATTTATTTGTGATCATTGCACTTTGTGTTGCTGTGATTCCAGATGGAGAGGTCCGAAAGATCAAGCATTTGCGAGTGTTCTTTGTAACGGCTACTTGGTCGGTATTTGCCTACATTTGGTTGTACTTAATATTGTCGCAGATCTCACCAGGACGGGTGGAGGTGTGGGAAGGCCTGTTGACTTTCATGTTCTTCCCAGCTACCGTACTCACCGCCTACATTGCCGACAGACGTATGCTGATCTACAAGTATCTAGATAAAAATTATCGAATGAATAAACGCGGCGTTATTGTCAGTGCTGAGGGCGATGCCGTCCTGGAGATGAATAACCGCGCAAGTAGTATCAAGATCTTAGAAGAGAATGGTGGCGTTGTCAATGAGGAGACAAAGGAATTCGAAATGGCGCGACGTGAGTACATTTCAACGCTTAGAGAACTGCGCAAGAAGCACCCACAAAGTGATCTGGAGCAATTAGAGCTAATGGCCCAGGAACAGTTGATAAACAAAGGTCCCAAGACAAGGGCCTTCTATAGGGTGCAAGCTACTCGCAAAATGATGGGCAGCGGAAATATAGTGCGAAAGATTCAAGAACGTGCGCAGAGTGATCTGAGCGAAGTCAAGGCTGAATTACATAAAGTCGATGTTCAAGATGATTCCGATGATGCAGTGTGTAAATTCTATTTCGAACCGGGACACTATACCGTTATGGAGAGTTGTGGTTCATTTGAGGTACGTGTTGTACGTCGTGGAGATATTTCATCACAAATGACAGTTGAATATGAAACCGAAGACGGTTCTGCCGAAGCCGGTTCAGATTACATTGGCAAGAAGGGTGTTTTGAATTTCATGCCTGGCGTTGATGAACAGCGTTTCCGCATCGAAGTTATTGACGACGAAGTCTTCGAACAAGATGAGCATTTCTATGTGAGACTAAGTAATCCATCGGAGCCGGCGGTTTTAATAACACCAAAAGTGGCAACCGTTATGATCCTCGATGATGATCATTGCGGTATATTTGCATTCGCGAGTAAAGAACATGAAGTTGTTGAATCAGTGGGAACGTACGATATGAAAGTTCAAAGGTATTCGGGTGCGCGAGGAAAAGTTGTGGTGCCCTATTGGACAGAAGATGGTACAGCTAGAGCCGGCAAGGATTACGAGCCGTTGCAAGGAGAACTGGTTTTTGAAAATAACCAAAGCGAGTGAGTAGATTTTAATTATATATTTTTTTTAAACAAAGTATTTGTTTTTTTTATATTTATCTAAAGGATATGTTGGATCCATTGAATTATAGGAACCAAAATTTTCAAAAAATTATTATGGTCTTGTATGTAACTTTTAGTCCACAAAACCTAGGTTTGGCTATGAAATTTCTTGGGTAACTTAATTTAATTATTATTTTATGATTTTGACTGTTAATATATGAATACGTTTGGTACTTTAAGACCTTAAAACAGAGGCTTGGTCGTGAGTTTTCATAAGGTCCTAAATGAAAATTATTATTTTATAATTTTTGTTGCTAATTTAAAGCATCAGAACCTAGGTTTGGCCGATAAATTTCTTGAGGTCCTAAACGAAAATTGTTATTTTATGATCCAGGGTATTTCACGTTCTTACGGTGGTCATGGTTAACATTATATATTTTTCTAAAGCTCCGAATTTTCAAAAAAAAAATATTTGATGTGTAATGGTCTTAAGTGTTATTTTAAGACCTCAAAACCTTGGGTTGGCTGTGGGTTTCTAAATTAAAATTATTATTTTATGATTTAAACTGATTTTATGTGAATGTGTTGGTTATTTTAAGACTCAAAAACCGAGGCTTCGTCGTGAATTTTCTAGAGGTCCTAAACAAAAATTATTATTTTATGATATTTTTAATCTTAAACCATTAGAACCTTGGTTTGGCCTTAAAATTTCTTTGGGTCCTGAGTGAAAATAATTTTTTCTTTAATTTATTAATCTAGGATATCCCACGTCCTTCCGGTGGTCAAAATTTGTATTATGTGTTATTTTAGACTCCTCCAAAACTTTCTTCGTTTCCCGAATGAAACTTTATTATTTTTGATAAAAGGGATCTCACAATTCTTATGAGATAGATTTTATTATCATATGTGTTATTTTATGGTCCAAAATTAATCCAAACCCAAAGTTTAAGATTCATTTCCTATTAAATAGTTGACATTTATATCAGGCAGGCAGGCGTAGAGAAAATGCTTCACACACAATTAAACTGAACTTTATTGTACCAGTGCCGTTGGCAAAAACATAATTTACAGTCCTAAATCTTTTCAAATTTTCGCATAGCATAGTGGACAGAAAAACAAACTTTTTGGGCCTTAAAATTTATGAATTCAATCCAGATTTTTCTGAATTACAAAATACTTGATATGGAAAATGCCAACTTCTATTGAAGTTGCCTTGCTCAATCGTGTAAAAAAATAAATAGTGCGTCAAAGTACAGCGCTTTGGCTCTGAGCAGAGGCTGAGCGATCAGTGCAGAGCTCTTGGCAGATTGTGATCAGAGTTCTCAGATTAAATTATAAAACACATTTGAGCAATTAACTGTCATATAAATGGTTTGTTTGGTAACGTGAAATTGTTACAATTTGCTGTCAAAACACATAAGACAAAAAACAGGTTTGGTAAAAATTAAGTGAAGTTGGCTTTGCTCAGCGTTTCGGTTGATTTTATTCCATTTTGAGCTAATTGAGCAAGCTCTAAATTAACTCCGATGGAAAAAAGAAACACACTTTCTATGATTTGATGAATGTCTGAGCTAAACAAAATCTATAGAGTTTTTGACAGTTCCGTAATCAGCTCTGAGTTAAAAAAGAGAAACGCCAAATGTCTTGCCTTGCGGCTGATTCAATTTCACAGCAGCACAAATGTTCAAACAATTTCCAACTAGTAAAGTCTTAATTATATACTTTTTAGGATTCAAGTGATTTGCATTGGGCGCCATTTTGATTTTTCGACAGATTAGGTCTTATTAAGTAACTTGCTTATTTTAGACTTGACTATGTAACTTAAAAAAAAATTCCTATTATATTTTTGGACTTAATTAAAAAAAGATAACTGTCATGATAATCAAAAAACTTTTGAACTGATTTTTCTGACGTTTTTTACAGCTTTTTTAAATAGCAGAATCTTTTAAAACGCGATTATAGTAAAATCCACCTTCTTCCATGCTCACTTGTCTTTTGCTTTTGTTTTAATCTTTTCAAAGTCCCTATAGAAAGCTGAAATTTTGTAACTAAGCTCTTTTAAATAAAAGGCATGAAAATGTAGCTTCCTGAAACGCCAATTAGCAACAGATAATTGACAAATAATAATTCATTCTAAAAATAGTCAAAAGTCTATTTGTGATGGCAATCAGAACATTAAACAATTATTGTCATCAACATATGGTCATTACCTGAGCTTATTGTTTTTTTAATTTTACGGATTTAAGATTTCAAAGCCTTCAAAACAAATTATTTACTTGAATAGAAAAGCTTAAACATTTTTTTGCAAACGATTTATTGGAAATAGCGTGGTACATGTAAAAAAAAACATTACCTCTATGTAGTACCTACATATTGTGTACTATGTCTTGCTTTCCTATATTTCCTCACTCTCCATAAGTTTGTTTATCTATATAAATACATCTCACCACATTCAACCTCTTTCGAAGGAAACCATAGAACGTGCTTTTATAATGTCAACAAAATTCAGACCAAAACCATGAAGAATATAATTTTATTTTTGTTTTGTTTCTTTAACTTTTAAAATCGATATTTGAAATTTAATAGATTCTAAAGCTCCACAATAAAGAAAATAAAATAAAAAAATACTTCAAAAGGAATGTGGAGGTAAAAAAATACAAAAAGAGAATAATGTAAGTAAAGTATTGTGATGGGACTGTGGAACAACTAAGGGCTAAAAATTAATTTAGATACAAAAAAAAATAATATGACTCTATGGACTAGTTTCGATGAGGTAATACAAGTAGTGTGGATAGATTTTGTTTCACAATTATTTTTATAAAAAAAAAAACACAACGTGATCATATTCAGTGAGTTCATCATAAAAAATGGTTTAAGAGCGAAAGTGAGCAACGATATATCATTTCAAAAGCGAACAATGTTATCAAGATTTTCAATTAAAAGAATTAAGGCAAACGTGTCAACGAAATACCATATGGGGGTCAGTACCACTGTTTAAAATGTTTGTCTTGATTAAAATGAGATCTAAATCTAAGTCTTTAAGAATGCAGATTTAACTCGAAGTAAATGAGGTCTATAAAAAGAAAAGTTAATATTTATCAGTAGTAAAATAATTAAGATTTTAATGGAAAAACAAGTCCAAGATGGAATTTTAGTATGGTGCGGATCATTTGTATTATATTTTAAAAAAATTATAAACTTGTTGAATTTTAGCAAACTGAAAAGAACAATTATCAAAACAATATACATCAGACGTTGCGTGAGACCCGGAAGTTAGGAATTTTTTTCTGAGTTGTTTGTGATGTTGGATTTATAAATACCTACCTAATCCAAGTTTTTGAACTCGAGCGCCTAACGCAACATGGTAAACAATTAAAAAAACCCGCAAAATTTTCGCGCTTACTTCAGTAATTGTCGATTTTATACCTGAAGGACAAGTTTCTGATTAAAACATTGCTTTATGATTTGAAATTAATTAAATTTAAATTATTTTGATCTCAGAATCATTTCTTAAAAGTAACTGATTTTTATTATTTTTTGGTGAAACTTATGTGTCGTAAACTTCCTTAAAACAACTGAGATTCATGAAAAAATATAACTTTCTTAACAAAAAAGACCTTGCTGAAGGTTGGTTAAATTTTAAAGGCCGATGTTGATTTTGAATGAAACACAAATTATTTAGGAATTTGATTGTAATTTTGTATGGAACAAAATATCGGCCAAATGGCCGATAGTCCAAATTTTCGATGACGTTGAGGCATAATTGAGGTTCTATGCCGTTAATGTGCCGAATTATCTCATCCTTTAGCTCTTGAATTGTTGCTGGCTTTTCGACTTACACTTTTTCTTTCAAATAACCTCAAAGAAAGAAGTCCAACGGTGTCGAATCACATGTTTTTGGTGGCCAATTGACATCGCCACCACGTGAGATAACACGGCCATTGAATTTGTCGCGCAAAAGAGCCATTGTTTCGTTAGCTATTAGGCAAGTTTCACCGTCATGTAGAAATCACTAGCGTGCACATCCATATACTCCAATTCGTTATCATCTCACGATAGCGAAAACCATTCACAGTAACTGCCTGACCGGCCTCATTTTGGAAAAAATACGGCCCGATGATGCCGCCGGCCCATAAACCGCACCAAACTGTCACTCTTTGTGGGTACATTGGTTTTTCGACAATCATACTTGGATTATCATTCGCCCAAATGCGGCAATTCTGCTTATTGACGAATCCACTGAGGTGAAAATGTGCCTCAAAAAGCCACGAAGTGGACGATATGCATTTTGATTTGAACGACCATTTTCATAATAATTCTGAATAACTTTAACGCGTTGCTCGATTGTGTATCTTTCCATGGTTCAAATTGAGTCTGAAATTGAGAAATGTCAAATGATATGCAGAACAAAACTAGACGTTTAGGTGTGGTTCACATTCAACATCGGCTCTTAAAATTTAACGACCCTTTATTTCCTGAATCACCATAAAGTCCAAACTGATTGATCGTTGCCGAATGAGTTAAAAGTACTCAACACAGCTAACACAGTTACCCTAAGGCCAGGACACAGGAATATTCACGGATCAAAATTTCAGATGAACTGGCCAAAAGCGGGTCATCTCTTGATCTGAGCCAAATCGAGTCCTCGGTGCTTATGCCACTGGAACAAGAAAAAAGTAGAATACACTAGAGTTTCTTGGAAACTACAAATTTCAGATTCGTCATCCATCGACGCATGTCGGGTTAAAAAGGAACTTTTGGCCAAATATTTCGATGAAAAAAACTGATAAATTACTCAAGTTAAGCAGATCTCAATTATAACTCATAGTTGGCGTCCTAACGGGCTAAAACTCAATGGGAATCCATATAAACAGAATGGGCATCAGCACATTGAACCTATGTAAAGGATGTCATGATGAAGAGGCGGACAAGGACTCCCTTCACTTCTTGTGTGAATGCCGCAGCCTAGTTAGAACCAGAAAAGTGACCCTGGGAGAATACTTCTTCGACGAACTGGGCATCTTTGTCTTTTGCTTACAAGCAAAATTGACTGACACCCTGTGTCGTTAACAATCAAACAAAGGTTAAAAAAAATGAACATGAAAGGCGAAAATCTGTAGTTTCTAAAATATTCGATGAAGTAAAATTTGTTTGATTTGTGGATGAATTGTACGGAAGTTCCTAAAACTCATCCATGAAAGTGAAAAAATCTTCACGAATACAGTAGACGCTCGACTTAGTGCATCTCAAAATAGTTAACTATCGAAAATAGTAAACACGAATTTTTTTATAAAATTGGATTTTTTTGTAAAAACAACTCGCAAGCATTTAACATTACTTAAGAACACTGGGGGAATTTTTTCTCACTCATAAATATAAAAACCATTCACATCGAACAAAATTTGCATTTTGGATCAAATTCATCTTTAGAACGCCTTTACAAACTTCCGCTTGAAAAAGTGAACAATCTCGAAAGAACACTGAACAGGCCTGGTTTTTATTACTTCACTATTTCGAACGTCTACTGTATTACCATCAGAAACGTACATATGTTATGGGGACAAGCTCTAGAGTGTTAAACTAGCAAGTAGACATATTCATGAAACTAGCTCACCAGAGGGGAAGACATCCGAAAGTTATTCTCGAGAGTTTTCTAGTGAAAGTACTGTCAAATGGATACGCATCTTTTTAAAATGAAATTTTGTGTTACTTATTTCTCAATAATTTTTATACAAAAAAGTAATTTGTCATTTTAAATTTATTTAAATATCTAAATCTTGTTCATCTGAGTATTTGAAGCAAAGTTAGAATTTTAAAACAAATTAAACTGTCCTTTTTCTTTGAAAATGTAGATAAGTGCCACTGCTGTCTTCCGCGTTAGATTTAACTATAAAAAAAAACACATACATATTTGTAGAGAAGGGTTGGGGCCTTAACTTTTTGGAACACTGTTTTTAGAAACTGTATCATTTTTCATTCCCATTTGCATTTTGAAAAGTGAAATCAGATCGATGTGGGATTCAATCTGCTCTCTTATATGAAATAATTGGACTATCTTCAACAAAATATTACATAGGAATGTAGCCTGACATTTATCTTTTAATTAAAGACCTTAAATTTAAAAAATGAAAATTATAAAACCGACGTTATAAGCTTTACAATAGCCTGATTTGAAGGTTATCTTAGCATATCGGAATTTTTCTCCACTTCATATCTGGGAGAGGCGAGATAAATCGTTGGTTTTAATATGTTTAAATTATTTCTTGAAATGAAAAATCAGGAAAATTAAAACGTATAGTCTTTTTTTCACTGCCAAGAAAAAATTTTATAAACGTAGAACGAAAAAGCATTTTTTGATGACATTTTAATAAATTAATGCTTGGTTCGTTCCTGCTCAGGGGGGGCAATTGCACACTGCCGTCACCCTGTATCCGCGCATGCCTTAACCCCTCCCTATATCTCCTCACTACCCACTTTCACCCTAGGTAGCGCAATGGATCCACCGAGATCCTACGTTTCAAAAAATTCCATCTTGCTTCATATAAACTTAAATAGGATACAATTTACTTATATTAAATTAACAATATTTCCATCAAAAATGGCTGTTTTGGCTGCATTCTTTGAAAGTTAGTATAGAAACTACGAATACGGATATTTAGAATACATGGATACACGAATACGAGGATACACGGGTACACGGATACACGAATACACTGATACACGGTTGACAACATGTTTTTTTTGCGTTTATGTTGATCCACGTAAGCCCCACTAGTCGTGAATACCAACAAATAATGACAAATTCAATCATATCTCTCTCTCTCTCAAATCCAAAAAAAAAGTGTTTCTATCTCATGCATTTCTCTGAATTCTTAGACGGTGTTCACATTGGACTGAAAAACTGGATTTTTTTTTTTGACGTTTCAGTATTTACATCTTCCTTTATTGAAGAAGTGGGAGCGAGATGTGAATACTGAAACAACAAAAAAAAATCCAGTGTATCCATCCAATCCTTAAAAACACATGAAAATTGAGAGAAGCACGCTGTTTTTAAGAGAAATGGTAAGACGGTTCGAACATCGATAGTATAGTTTGCATTCACAGAACCAGAATCTCTTGTTAGTGCCAAATGAAAAATCGGGAATAGAAACGCAACAACAAAACTGGAAGCTCCTGTCATGGTCCTATTTGCATTTACCAAGGTGAAAGTTGCCTGACAAGGCATTTTTAAGAATTGAAAACAAATAGCTATGATTCTTGGCTTGAACAAAAAGTAGATCCAAATATTACATTTATGATTTCGTTTTGTCATTTTTGTATGGGATTGGGATTTTTCGTTTCACCTCAGCAGCGTATAATGCTAAACAAGTAAGAGATTCCTTTAAAAATTAATTTTTCAAACAGCGAGTATTCTTACAAAATCATTTTCAATATTAACATCCACCACAAAAAGTGACTCGCCCACTTCTTCTTCCAATATTATTGTGTTCCTAATATTAATTTTAATACTACTTATCTTTTACGAGCAGATGTTTTTACAAAATTAAGCGTTATTTTAAAATGTAAATAAATAAAAGCGAGAAAATTTAAAATATCTGTTTTCAATACACTCACCACTTTCATGAAAAATAAAAATAAACTTTAAATAAAATCTTTCGCAAGCGACTGCGATAAGTTCTACAAAAATTAATAGATGGAATGTTGATTCTTCATTTCGGGGAAATTCTTCTTTTTTTCGTTTGCATTTAACAAACTAAAAGTTTTATGTTTTGTAAGGAACCTAAAAGAGTTTCCTAAAGTTCCTCACAATTAGAATGGTGATAATTAAATTGAAGTCAATATGTATTCAAAGGAAGAATAATATATTTGTTTGAAAGATAATACCGAAAGGGATCCACTTGATGAAATAAATTCTTCAAAATTGATATCCAAAATCGAAAAGCAATTAAATCGTGATGATTTGAATTTTCTATTTAATAAATGGTGGCAATTTACTTTCAAGGCGGTTGTATAACGACTTTTTGAGTGTTGATTTTAGCATTTTGTTACCATCATTCTTTAACAAATTTAACAAATTAACTTAAAGATACAATTTGGTAGCTTCACGACTCTCAACCATTTCTGCGTCTTTCCTATGGAAAGGAATGGAAAGGGCCATACATTTTCTACCGAGTCCAAAAAGCTTGGAGAAAGAGCAATTTTTAGTGAAAAGTGATGCACTTTTTCTTCCCAAACGAAATTACCTTTCAAAAAAGTGTTTGCTTTAAGATGGTATAGCCTGGAAATGGATCCCCAGGGCTTTTTCGGCAAGCTATCATATCTACTATCATAAGTTTGTACTTCTATGGTTGGCTTGACCTTACCCCTTGAACAGAATGATTGTAGTTGATTGTATTTAGCTTGTAGTAAGAATTGAATATTCTCTTAATTCTACTACACCTAAATTTTTTGATACGCTCACAGCTTCACGTACTATTTTTGTATTTTTCTTTTCTGACAGTGCAACGGAGTGACAGCTACAGCCACACCATTCTGTTTGGCCAGTTAAGCAACAATAATCTAATCTGCTCGTTTAAGAGAACTAAGTTACCAAGCCTTTCACTTTCTATAAAGAGGGTCATTTAATAAAGGTAAAACTAAAATATTTGAAAAACTGGTTTGTCTGCCAGTAAGAGGGATTTACTGAAACTGATCTTTAAAGCTCTATGCTGATAAGATATACAAAATTTGAACATTAGGCGAAACCGACTCATAAGTTTTTGACTCAAAACAAATGAGATAATCCACACTTAAGTTATGAGTAAGTTATTTTATAAAAATAAAATACATTTTCATAAAATTCAAAATGGCGCCCAACGCAAGTGGCATACAATCCCAAAATGTCCCTACAGAATTTTGTTGTCTTGTTGGCAATATCATGTGAATGCAGAATATTATATCTTGTCATGACTCACGAATTAATAAACATAATCTTTTGAAAGGTTATTACTGCACATACTTGAGTACTGAGTATGTAAATCGTTAGCGGCATTTCCTTGGAAAGACTAAAATTTAAACTGTGTACAGATGGATGGACACGTCTGACCTAATCATCGAACTTGCAAGCATCGATAATGTGTCGATTTATATAGACGCGAAACGCCTGTGGCTTTTTGTTGAATATTAAGTGTAAAGGACCATGACATATTCCCGGAGGACTATACGCATCACCATGATGTGTGACACTCAGTTTTATTAAAGTCTCTGGGTATAACAAAGAGCAATAAATTAGGGAAATATAAATGAAATTTATTTTGAATACAGACAACCAGCGTATTTCCGAGTCTGACAGACCGATGAGTATCCTTTATTTATCAAGGAAACACGTGTGTGAGTGCGTTACTGTTGCGATGTATGCATCCATGCAACATTTTTTTTTCTAATTTCCTTCTCCTGTCTCCACCAACAGAGCCATATAGGAGACGATAGCCAAGCTCATCCGTTTGCTTTATAAAATGAAATCAAATCAAATTTGCATGCAAATTGTGTAATTTCATGGGAATTTCCCCCACACATCCCCTGTCAGCACTGCGACTTTCACAGGCAAGCAAGAGTGTATAGCACATGTCTAACCTATCATGGGCACCTGGTGCTTTGTTGTCGATGTCAATGTTGGGTTTGTGTGGTATGATGCGGGGTTTGAGATTCAGGAGGTGCTTCTACCTATAATGCAACGTTGTTGGTGGTCAAGCGATGACACTATCCAGTAGTTGGATCAAGCTTTCCAAAAAAGTTGTTTTATGTAAGTTGTATACCTGGTTGCTGGCGCTCCATGTATTTTCCTCTGACTCTAAAATGATTTTTGGAAAAATCTTTACCAAGAGCTGTGTGTATTTGGTATTTTTGAATGCAATTACAAAATATTGATTGCAAAACACATAAAAACAATTTAATATCTTAACGCATTCAATTGTTTTTATCTAAAATTGAGTTGAATTGAATTTTCTTCCTATTAAATGGAAATGGGGATGGTGAAGTTTGAAAAAGATACATAAATCTTTAAATTCATTATGCAAACTGTGAGTACGGAATTGATTTTGAATTTTTCAAGTGTTTTATGGTATATATAACAGGAAGTGCTCTTCTGTGGTGTCACATAACAAACATAGCAATATGGACTGGGTTGCCACAACAAGCTATTCAAGAATTTGGGGTGGTGATGTTTTAGGGTTCGAAATTCAATTAACTATATGTTGATTTGATAACTTTGATACAAAATCAGCTTGAGGAAGTCTTTAAATTTATTTTAAAAAACCAAAAAGCCTTGTCTTTTCGGACAATGCATGTGAAAAATCCCAGTTGGCTTATTGTATATTTGAATGAAATTAATAAAATCTGGTTTTCGAGTAAGTTTTTTTGAATATAACTTTTCATTTTACAGCATTTACATTAAATATGTATGTGATTCTTTTTTAAATCCTTACTATGCGCAAATGTAGTCACCCACAGAAGATTTTAAGATTTACAATTACAATTACAATTACAATTACAATTACAATTACAATTACAATTACAATTACAATTACAATTACAATTACAATTACAATTACAATTACAATTACAATTACAATTACAATTACAATTACAATTACAATTACAATTACAATTACAATTACAATTACAATTACAATTACAATTACAGTTACAATTACAATTACAATTACAATTACAATTACAATTATAATTACAATTACAATTACAATTACAATTACAATTACATTACAATTACAATTACAATGACAAATACAATTACAATTACAATTACAATTACAATTACATTTACAATTACAATTTCAATTACAATTACAATTACAATTACAATTACAATTACAATTACAACTACAATTACAATTACAATAACAATTACAATGACAAATACAATTACAATTACAATTACAATTACAATTACAATTACAATTACAGTTACAATTACAATTACAATGACAAATACAATTACAATTACAATTACAATTACAATTACAATTACAATTACAATTACAATTACAATTTCAATTACAATTACAATTACAATTACAACTACAATTACAATTACAATAACAATTACAATTACAATTACAATTACAATTACAATTACAATTACAATTACAATCACAATTACAATTACAGTTATAACAATATTAATCAATTACATAATAGGTCCAAAGGTTATCAAAATGATGGCTTTTAGTCAATCCAGAAAATTTGAAAATCACAATCCTTTCAAGATGAGTATTCGAATTAGTCCTCATAAAAAAAAATTATTTCCCATTTGTTGTTTTTTTTGTATGCCAAGTTGTTATCTTATAACATGAGCATATAATTTCCTTGATCTCGCTTTGGTGGTTTAAGTGTAAATCAATTTGGTTAACAATTTTCGGGGAGAGAGAGGGAGGGGCTTATAATGATAGTCTTACCAATCCATTTATCTCTGGATCGATGGTCAAGTATACGTCGGTTCCGAAACCGAGACCAATCCCTCGATACCTCCTTATATTGATGATCAAATAAATGCCATATACATATGAGAAATGGCTATTAACGTATTAACACATAGTTTGTTTGTTTGAACCAATAATTTTATCCTGTTTTTTTAAGTATTCTGAATTTATTTAGACCCCTAACATCATCATTCGATGGATGGTTCTGAATTCATAGGTCTATAAAAATAAAAAGTTGGCAACCCCTATCCAAAATTTGATGATGTTGCCAGCTTTGCAACGATTTTTAAAAGCTAGCTTAAAAAATGTGTTATTAGTGTACAAAAATTTAAGTCGTCAGAGTCGTCAGGTTAGTTTCAGTCACTTCAATGCTATTGGGCGGAAGGGGGGGACAACATGGTCAAGAAGCCAAGCCCAATCCATCTATGGAAATATGAAATAAAATGTATTAACATGCCTCTCTCCTCCCTCAAACGCACATGAAAAAGAGAAGCAGGTAAGCGAATAATGTTTTTCCATGTTTGTAAGTGTGATGTCCTCTAAAAGATGCTTCCAATACTTGTTCCTCCATCCACATACCAGTATAAAAGATTTCGAATTTTGTTTCTAATGACATGTTAGCAACTCCCCTCCTCCCAATCTGACAGTGTTGCCAGTGTAGAAATTATTTTTAAAAGTTACCTTAGGACGTTGACTATTATTAAACAAAAACTAAATTCATTAGGTTAAAACGGAGGGTTAGTATTACTTACAGACCCACTCTAGTAGGGTGGTTATCCTCTTTCCCTTGGATAGTCTGGCAACATTTCTTAAAATTTACCGCAGGACATGTTCTTTTAATAAGCTTAATCCAACAAGTCAAAATGACAGCCCCACTAATATTCTAGTTCAATACCTGAGCACACAGTTTGACAATATGAGGCCAGTGAACCCCATTGGTTGCTGTCGTTGAAGATATGCTTTATTTCTTCTATATGCAATGTGTGTTCACTCCAAAGTGATTTGATCTTATTTCCTTCAAAAAAATTGTGCACTTTGTATTAGATGGTGAAAAAAACCCATCAAAATAAAACCATCCAAATGATTTTGATGAAATTGTCAGGCACTTTGAAAATAAATCAGTTTTTTACCTTCTCCTAAATATTCATCTGAAATGGACAATGTAAAATAAGTATGAGAGTAAGTTGATGGTGGCTTAGATGAAGATGCTTCGTATGACAGCAGGAGTAACAGAGCTTAATCGAATTAGAAGTACTAAGATCCGTGGAAGCCTTTATGCCAAAAATACCACTATGCCGAAAATACGTCACGACCAAGTCAGTAAATGCCCCATGATGCTGACAGGAATCTCGGGATTCCTACGGTTCGGGACAAAATAAAAAATTCCGCCCGAAAACATATAAATCAGCTATTAAAACACGCTAATTCAATGGATATTGACATACTTGACAAGTCGAATTTAGTACGCCGGTGTCTTCGAAGAATAAAATTTTCCAACTTGGTGCGGTGAACAGAAAACCGTATTAAAATCGTGGAATGAGTAGGAATTTCAACGAAAAGTTTTCTGGAACACGTTACCTATAAATAAGTTGCTAGATAAGTTTCAAATTAAATGCAATCGGGAAGTGGAAGTAGTTTTATGGCCAATTTCACGAAAGACTTAACTATTTTAAAAGCATTAAACCTTTAAATGATTTTTTTGGCTCCACCAAATTCTTTTAAACTTTAAGAAGATTTGTAATGCCCTTGTAAACTAATAGATCGTTTTTGTCTCATTAAATTTTAATAGTCTTTTTTGCTAAGCTATTTCAGTCAATAATAGCTGTCAGAATAATTGTCCCCTCATCTATAATGCTTTTTCACCTTTTCTCATACACTTCGAATGTGCGAGAGAAACAACCTCTTCTTTTGTATCCAGGGATGTGAGACAAACTCAATTAAATTAAAATGTTCCTAAAATATCCCTTTTCTACATTGGTGAAACTGAAAACTTTTGAATGTCTGATTAAATTTAAATAGAGTTTAGATAAAACCAATTTTAGTGTTTCTTTATAAAATTGGCCATTAGTGTAGTAAATATCTCACATACCTATGAGCACGCGTTTTTCGGTCCTCATAGAGCCTTATGCAGTTTTTGCACCTATTTACGGATGAAAAAATAAAAAAAAAAGTTCAAAATAGAGATCCAGAGAACTCCGTAAAAAAGCAATATCCTACAAAGTTCCATTACGATCGCAAAGAAGAAAAAAGAAACGCAAACCAAAACACTCCTGGTACAAACAAATATCAGAATTCAGTTGGCCACAGATATGAAATAATTCAAAATCGGGAGTCTTGTCGACAATGCGGGGTACCCGGTGGAACACTTGAAGTGTGAAGCTGAATTGATAGAGTTGTGATAATTTCTAGATCACTATGAGAAAATATGACATTAAATAATATGTTTTAAAAATATTTAAGTTTTACAAAGCTGATGGCAACCCTGATTATCATTTTCATAAGATGTTGTACAGTAGTTGTGTATGCCTTAGACCTTAGAGCTAACAACAGCGTACGATTTATTACAAGACAATATTTTAGCATAGCGACCTTTGACACTTTGATTTACCGTAACTGTGGTATTGATTAATGTTTTTGGAATTCAAATCAATTATGTTACGAGTATGATGATTTTCAATTGGTGTTATGCGAATAATCTCCTTTATAATTTTCCTAAGTGCATCTGTACAAAATAAATGTAAAATATGTTTGCTACAAGGCTTTGGCTTTGATATATGAGAGTCAATTCCATATTCGAATAAAAAGGTAATATTATGTTCTTGGTAAGTGACAATTGGGATGATTTGTGTGGATCTTTTTACCAAGAAGTGAGTTCTGATATGGCTTGAGTTGGATTAAGGTAAAATTCAAAAACTAAGCCGATAAATTCTTAAAGAAACTAAGCCTGGAAAATATCTTTTATCTTCAGGACTCTCAATAGATAAACAGCACTTACATACAAGTACAATTTCAAAGGAATCAATTTATTAGATATACAACTTGCAAAAAAAGTGTAGTATGACCAATTCCTGGAATTTGGCAGAGTAGGTATATGTGTATAAATGTATCTCAGAGGACCGCACCAAAGATGTGGCTATGGCCCATGTATTATGGTAATTACCCCCTAGTCACTCAGGTAATCAGTTAAAGTCAAAAAGAAACATAATCACTATAAATGGGTTGCTGCCGACCAAAACCAAGTAGCTTTGTTGTAAGCAATTTTTTTCTGTGATTAATTTTATCATCATTAGCAACATTATTATTATCTAAAAAATTGTCTATATAAATGCAAATGAAGATACCTAAATATTTTATAATCATTGCTACCTTCTTAATATCTTGCAATAAATCTTCCTAATTATGAACCCATGTTTCCTGGTGAAATCAGGAAAAAAAGACCAACATAGTCCAATTATTTTGCAAAAGAGTTTCCTTCGATTTTACGAGTGTAACCCATTTGTAAAAAAGGTTCTCATAATAGCCTAGTCATGTTTTCGACCTAGTCATTAGTGTTGAATAGCTTTCCGTATTTCTATAATGAAAGAAATGTCCTTCCCTCATCGATTCATGGGACCAAGTTCATGAAATCCATGTAAAACTAATACACCGTGACCGTCTATCTATGAACTGTGTAGAGTATACAAACATTTTTCTAATGGCGTATTATAATAATCTGAGGCCCTTAAAGTTTTTCTTAGGCTTGGGCCTTTAAAGATTGCATTATAACGTTTTTTTCTGCACGATTCTTGAATATACAAATGACTTATTGACCAGTATAATCCAGAAATTTCTAATTTTCCAATAGAAAATCCATTTCGGAGCGACTAATTATAGTAATATTTGAGGTGAAGTAGTTTTGTGAGGTACCATAAGATGAGTTTGGCTAACTGCAACCATAAACCGGCATAATTAACGTTAAAACATGTTAAGAGTTCTTTTTTAGAGCTTTTAATTTACTACAAAAAAAAAACTTACAAATGTACTCCTTGTAAGTTTAAATATACTTATTTTTATGAAGTTATAAATTCCAAATACAAACGGGTGTTTTTTTCTATACAAATCAAATCAAAAATCGAACCCTGTGATGTAGCATGTCCAAACATGAAGATTGACTTAGCTGAAACTTTTGAGCCTTTTTGCAAGTAAATCAAAAACAATTTTTTTTAAACAGTGTAAAAGTAAACGCTCGAAACACTTACTCACTCACTTATCCGGCTTCCGATCCATGCAGAGTATCTGCCTGAGATATTGCGGTCTTCCATCGTTTGCGCTCCCTCGCACGGTACCCTCCAGTCGTTGAGACCAAGTGCTCTGCGTCTGTATCCAGCTGGTCCCTGATGCGGGGGTTCGATCTTTTTGGTCATCTCGAGCCTGGGGGCCTGGATTCAAAGATTTTCTTGGCTGGGGCGTTGTTGTCAATATTCGCTCTATATGGCCGAGATAGTGTTGTTGACGTATTTCTGTCTTTCGAGAAAGGAGTTTTGAACCCATTTGGTTGGCCAAATCAAAGTAGCAACGCTTCGCTAGGGTAATTATACAATGGATTTCCACTAAGGTTGCGTTCGTGTGATTGATGTTTGTTCCGAGGTAGGTGACCTCCTTGACTACCTCAAAATTACTGGTACCAACAGTGACGTTTTGTCCTAGACAATGATTCAAAACCAACGCGTTTTACCAGTTCATCAATGGCTGTGAATGCTTCAAGTACAGCCGCTTGAGAGCGGCCAAAGATGTCGGATGTCGTCCGCAAAGCCAAACAGTTGAGAAGACCTGTTAAAAATAGTACCATCCAGGTAAGCACCACTCTCACGCACTATATCTTCTCTAGGTTGAAGAAATCACATGATAGCGCATCTCCTTGCCTTAACCCTGTACATGCCTGGAATAGCTGAGATGAGTTGCTTTGCACGTTGCGCAGTGTATTTTGTAACGTTATGTGGTATAGTTGGATCATTTTTTGATCTTGAGTTCCAACATCGACAATAAAAGCTCTTCGTGACTTATGCTATCACATGCAGCATGGAGTTTATAAAAAAAATGGTGGGTCTCTAGTTGAAATTCGTTGGTCTTTTCCAGGATTTGCCTAAATGTGAAGATTTGGTCAATAGTTGATCTGCCTGGCCTGAAGCCAGACTGGTATATGCTGATGCAGAAAGGTTTTACACGTTCACATAGCCGTTGGATAGGATCTCGTAGGCAGCATTAAGCATGGATATGCCTCTGTGGTTTTTGCTGGTCATCAGATCACCTTTTTTTGATGATTTGGCATAAGGAGCTATTTGACCAGTTGTTGGTTAATGAGCATGCACTCTACCAGTACATCTCCTCCACACTTGAAGAGTTCCGTACGTAGGCCATCCGAGCTGGCGGATTTGTTGTTCTTTAGCTTTCTTAACTATTGGGTACTGGGCCCTGGGACTGAATCTTCATTGACTGGTCTCAGTCTTCTTTGTTAATCTGTCGCTTTTTCTTCACTAAGAAATTGCTGAAAATGCTGCTTTAGGTTCCCTTCGTTGCCTCGAAAAGCTTGCGTTCTGGTCCTATAACTAGATCAGTTGCTTGGCTGTTTTGTAGAACCAGCGGGTGTTGGTTGCAGTGCTAGACTCCTCAAAATATCTGAGCTGAGTGGATGTAGATGCTTTTTTCTTTCTGTGTAGGGTTTTTTTCTGTTTCTTTCTCTTTCCACGATACTCCTATCTCGTTGCTTTTGTTTTCCGTGGCAGTATTTGCACTCGTGCTTTTTCCGTCTCCTGTTTGAACACCGCGCATTCCTCATCATGACACGGGTGCTTTTTTCAGAGTGGTTAGTGATAACCTATGGTGGTTTCCACTGTCTCTTTAATGATTTCACGATACTGCTTCCACTGGATATTGATGCTTGTGGCTGGGGGTACTGCAGAAAGTTTTCCGGTCAGTTGCACCTTGTAAAGTTCACACGTCCAAAATCTTCGATGCGTGTCTTGTGCCAATGAGCAAGAGGTTGATTTAGTTGGTAGTTCAACCATCTGGAGATCGAGAGGTTACACTGATGACAGCTGTAATAAATTTCGCAATCCTTTCTTTTCGTTATTCCTGATCCTATTCATAGTAACTCCTGGATGCCTGTCTGCTTTGTACCATGAAAAGACAAGACTACCAAATTGGAGGTAATTTAATCACTCGAGGCCTCCAGTTCCTATACATCAAACAACTCAAGGACGCTTGAAATATAGTGAAGTAATAAAAACCAGGCCTTTTCACTCTTTCGAAGTTGTTTACTTTTTCGAGCAGCAGTACCTCCTGAAAAGAAATCTAAACAATGGCACCTATTGTGACTTGGGATTTGCCAGGTCGAACGTTCAAATGTGACTATGTGGAGTTTTACCGTATGTGACTCGCCTTAAATGACATAAATTTGGAAAACTTGAATGGCACTCAATCCTTTAGCCAAACATTCGCTTATATAGTCGATATCGAACTGTAGCTCTTGGTGATTTTGAACAAACACGCAGTTTTATTTTTGAAAAGTCGAATTCAAAGTTAGACTCGGTCAATCGCAAGTATAATAGGGGCTAATATATATTATTCGATTTACTTCCTTATCAGAACTGATTTATGTAATTAAAAAGATATATTTAGACAGAAACAAGAAACTACTACTACTACTACTACTACTACTACAAAAATCAAACGATTCCTCAGTGTTTTCGAGCAATGTTAAATGCCTGCGAAATATTTTTATAAAAAAATCCTTTTTTTTTAATTGTATATCTTATATATTTATTTGTGTGTTCAATATTGTAAAAAATTCACTATTTCGAAATTCATTAAATCAAGCACCTACTGTTTATAATATAAAAAAAAGACTTGTCCTTTTTAATAAAGCAACAATCGTTGAAAAATATGAAACAGCATTGTTCTAATAGCATTTTTTAAAAAGAAACTAACAAATGGCTCATACCACCCCAAAGGCTACATCATATCTGCGATAGAATTAAATTAGCCATAATAAAATCTATCTTTCACGGCCTTACCCTTTAACATTCATGGCCGGATTTGGCAATCGACGAAACTCCCCTCACTTTACTATACATAGCCGGTTATCTTTTCTCTCGACATGCGTTGACAGATCGTCAATTTCAATTCGATCTATTGAAATTCAAATACAAATATTGCAAGATATGAACCACTCCCAAAAACTCATAGTGACTACCATCCCCAAGTTAAAATTTGATAAACACACTGACTGCCCAATCTGGTAGCAAGTAGCAAGTCCATGTTTAAAAATGACAAGTTAAGTTTAGTTTGATTTGATGTTGCAAGGGCAGGCCACAATACCAGAAAAATTTCGGTATCGTTTGGTATCGGTATCGGAAACGGAAGCAATACACAGACTATATCACCTCCAAAGCATGCACAATGATACCGATACGATACCGAGCCGAGACTTTGTTATACGAGACCAAACGAGACTGAGTTATACGAGACCTAGTTTTACGAGACCGTACTCTTGGACCAAAACTAGCCGATACTTCCGGTAGTATCGTTTGGTACTTTTAAATCATATAATTAATTTATGTAATAATCAATTCTTGTAATTCAAAATAGCTTTTTATGGCCTTTAGTCCTTCAAATTGGCTTTTTGTCCGGCTTAATCACTTGGACTACTTCTTGTAAATGGTTTCTCGGCAACGCCTCTAACAGTTTGAATGATATTTTTATAGTTTTTTCTTTAGTAGTTTAAGCAATTCCTTAAATTAGAGCCACCCACTTCCACGCCCATTTTTATTTTGCCTTATTTCTCTGAAACCATTTGGTTGAAATTTTCAGACTTGATTGTTTTTAGGTAGAGGAAGTGACTTAGGTGAAATCCACTTACTGCCTCGCATATTCTTTCTTCAATCTTAGTTTCTCGGAACGGGCTCCAAAATATTTTGTAACAGCATTATTTTCCTGCTATGATATTTTGGCACAGAATTTACGTTTCAGAAAACTAATTGGAAACGTCTGTGAAGTTAGCAGAGTAATTTTAAGCTAGACCAATGGGACCACTGCAGGAATGCTTATTCCTGCTGTGTTCCCTTTGGTCTAGCTTAAAATTGTTCTGCTAACTTTACAGACGTTAGTTGGAACTTTATTATTTAGACATTCCGGAAATCCGGAAAGTACTTTAAAAGACAATAATATGTAAAAAAAAAAACAAAAAAAAAAGCGAGTTCAACTACAAGATCAAAAACATATAACCAAGTTGTGCATTTTATTTTTGTTTGAAAAAAGACGAGACCGATACCGAGATGAGACTTTGGTATACGAGACCAAACGAGACTCAGTAATACAAGTCCGATACCGATGCCGAGACAATACTGAAATTCTTCAATCTTGACAAAACCGAGACGTTGTCGAAACCAAAGTGTCGTTTGGTTTGTTATCGTGGCCAGCCCTAAATATTGTGTTGTTTGAAATAAACTTTCAAGTGTTTAAATATTTTTCTTTACTATATCACTTGGCATTTCTGACTGTGGTTTTGTATTGAATTTTGATAAAGCGGAAACACGATTTTTTTATCCTTATGAAGTTGTTCTCACTGGATATTAAAACGTGATTTTTTTTTTGTTTAACTTTTTTGTATTCATATCTCGCTTCCACTTCTCCATTGAAGTGAGATGTAAATACTGAAACGTAAAAGATCGAGTTTTTCAGTCCAATGTGAAAACCTTCTACAATTTCTAATTGATTCTAAAGAAATAAATGTTGTTGGTGCAACAGCTTATAAAGAATAAGATTTAGTGACGGATAACCCTGAGGTCTCAACCATTTTCATGTGCGTGTTCCGCGTTTCCAGTTCTACGAAAAAGAGGAGATCTTCAATTATTTAATCAAATCTAATCTTCAAATTTCTGCCAAATCTGAATGGCACTTTTTCATAAAAAGAGATACCCTCGGACTCACTTCTTCTCGGAAGACCGTATCTACCCTAAGGCCTTGACGCTTGAGTAGCATTTTTTTCTTTTTGTTGGATGAGACTGGTACTTCATTTCCAACAGACCCAGTCCCAGTCGAATAACTTTTACGCCAAAAAGTCTTACGTATAAAAAGTCAATGGAATTCCATTCTAAAAAGGCGATACAAGTATATGCACATCCCTGAGTCAAAGCTAAAGTTCGAACATGCATAACCCAAACGACTTCTTAAGGTAATTGAGTTTTTTGAATTAGCTTTTGAGTGTGTCAATAAACAGCTTAATAGAGATGTGATTTATGTTCAATTTTCATCGTTGCCTTACCAATTTGGATTTTTTTTATATCGACATTTGAAGAAATTGAATTTCAAATGATCGCCTACAGCAGTAGAGTGCTGTATTATGTAACTTCACTTATACTGAGGCCTTGATTTTCTGAGAACTTTCTCACTCTATTATTTCTTCCCTGAAAAATGCGCAAAATATGTAATTTGTACGAGTATTAGTATTCTATAAGGAACCCCAAAAATCATCACATTCTCTTATCAATGAATATCTATCTGTCTGTCTATATTTTTTTTTAACTTGTCTTGTTTTATATAAAAATGTTGTAAGCATTGTAGGTACGTGCTGTGATTATCAATACCTTTGAAATTCCTCCCATTTTCATCATCATCGATACAATACTTTATTCGTGTTAGAAAGAGCAAAAACACTATACCTACACAAAAAGTAGATAAAAACCCATAAATTGGAAATATACATAACTCGAAGCAACAGTATAAATAGGTATATGGAAAAACAATATTCAAAACACTTCAAGAGATATTAAAAAGTTTTAGGTTGTAGGAAAACTTTTGATGTGTTGCGAGTGTTATGTCGCTGTTGCCTCTAATCGGAGTAAACTAAAATTTGCAAAACTTGTATAGTTTATACCTACAACACTAAACTTGTTAATTCTCTGTGTGAAATTTTGTGATATTCACAAACATGAATTTTCAAGTACATTTGTGCATATATGTTTGTCCCGGCAGGAGGTTAAGCTCACATAAAATCACACAACAAATCCTGCTGGTTGAATCTGTCTGACAATCTCAGTTTTCTACAATAAATGTACAAACATGGTTCTGGGGAAGTTACAAGTTTGTCTCCACCCTTATACTATCTCCTACCTATGTACCTAACCTACCTGCATAGTTAAGCGTTAACGACCCCAGTGGATTTTTGGATTAAGATTCATGTTTTTATTCTGTAGTTTGTTTTTTAAAGACAAATATTTACTTATTGTTATTTGCATTTGATAGATGAGAACAATTCCTTGAGTTTGTGGGAGTTAAAATATTTACAATTAAGATATCTACAGGTCTACAGCTGTATATGGTTGTTAGTTGCATGTTGTTCTATCGAATAACTAGAGGGAAAAGCGAACTTAAATGGCAAGGGTGATACATTCAATGGGTATTTGAAATGGTCTTAGCGTGTAGATCTAGTCTGGCGACTTTGTATTTCAGAGGCAGGACTGGATCTGTAGTGAGGGGGGTGGGTGGTAATTGGATGAAACAGTCTTGTCGCAAAGCATAGATAGAATTTTTATTGTTGACCAAAAGAAATGTTGACTTATTCCTAATTAAGCTAGAGATACAAAATATATCAAAGAAGTAACCTTTATCTGAATTCCAGGAATATGGGCGGTTTTTGCAAACTATCTAGTCTCTAAATTGTTTTCGTAGCCTGTGTAACTTACATCATTTTATCCCCCAACCGCGAAGCCATCTTCTTAAGGAATCTATATTACGCCAAGATTCAACTACAAAACATTTGCAGTTTGCTTCGAAGTTGGCGACGTCGTCAGCAAATAAGTTTCGTTCGTGGTTTTTAAAATCCACATTTGGGTCGGGCAGCAAAATCAACAATTAAGTCACTTAAGTTCACACGGCAATGCATCGCACGTTTTTTCGCAGTATAGATCCGTGCGAATGTAAAGTGGTGTATACATTCTACATAGAACCTTCCACACGACGCACGTTGGTACGTTTGCCGTTTGGTTTTTATACTGCCGTTTGCATTTATACTGCAAAAAAACGTGGCTACATTGCCGTGTTGTGAGGGTGTTTTAGGTTTTCCAGCCGGGGTATGCTCACGGTGTCCAGGGTCAGTTAAATAAAACACCGAAATTTAACATCAAATAAGTCTTTGTCTTTATTTGGTAATTTCTTTTATTTTGTTTCACAATCTGGGGTTGAATTTATTTCATATGACTTGTTAAATTCTTCATGTATAATTACGGTCTTCGTAGTAGCTCTTCCCACCGAAATCTCGGCCTGCGTTATGGGTCCGGTGTAGCCTTCGCGATAGGTGTTGGCCAGCTGGCGGCGTGGGGCACGGTTGAACCACGTCTATTCCGTCGATCCGGTCGTAACTGGCGTAATCGCCGTGAAACAGGTAAATCGCCACTTATCGTGGGTAAATCACAGCCTAAACTGATAAATCACAGCCGAAACTGGTAAAACACAGTCGAAACTGGTAAATCACCGTAAAACGGGTCAATCACCACTTATCGTGGGTAAAACACAGCCGAAACTGGTAAAACACAGTCGAAACTGGTAAATCACCGTAAAACGGGTCAATCACCACTTATCGTGGGTAAAACACAGCCGAAATCGGTAAAACACAGTCGAAACTGGTAAATCACCGTAAAACGGGTCGATCACCACTTATCGTGGGTAAAACACAGCCGAAACTGGTAAAACACAGTCGAAACTGGTAAATCACCGTAAAACGGGTCGATCACCACCAAACACAGCCGAAACTGGTAAAACACAGTCGAAACTGGTAAATCACCGTAAAACGGGTCAATCTCCACTTATCGTGGGTAAAACACAGCCGAAACTGGTAAAACACAGTCGAAACTGGTAAATCACCGTAAAACGGGTCAATCACCACTTATCGTGGGTAAATCACAGTCGAAACTAGTAGATCAATGAAACTTGAATACTTCACAAGAAGCCCCTTACCACTGGTGGGGGGAAGCCTCTGTTAATATCCAAATTACTTACCACTGGTCCTTGCTTACCGACGATCGAAGTCCGACTGGCTCCTACTCCACGAGTTTAGGCGTATTTATATGCGCGGTCCAGTTCTTACTTACTTTGCTTCACTTACCTCCTACTTTTCTTACTTTTCTTTCTTTTTTCTCCTTCCTTTGTTGGTCTTATTGGGTTCTACTAGGCAACCTTTTGGTAACAACCAAGTGTGAATTACATCCTCGCGAATGACGAAATAACCTTTGCAAATTAATGTCACCGAGATTTGGCTATGTTGAACTGAGTGTGAACTCAATGCTCGGTGTAGTGAAAGAACGCATGTAATTTGTTCGTGTTTTCGTCGTTATTGTGCAGCTTTGTAATGCGTCATTACAGTGTGAACCAGGGCTAAGGGTATCAAATTCTTCAAAGTCAAGATTCTTCTTACCACCGTGTGATATAGTACCAATCAAGTGTACAAGGTAAAGAACCATCTCACACCTATTAGTATAAAACTAAAAACGAAGCACACTGTGCTAGATATCAATACCAGGTAATAGCAGCTTCAAAACTTTTTGACTTTCGCCATTAAAATCCTCCTCCGTTCCCCCCTCTTTTATCATTAGTTAAAGCAAAGGAGTTTAACCGATTTTTTCTGCGTTATTCGGTTGACCTACTTCAGAAACAAAAAAGCATCATACCTGCATTGAGCGTTTTTAGTGCAATCACTTTCAATGTTGTTCAATGTTTGGTTAAGGAATATTCAAAAAGCTCTAATAAAGCTTGTAGAAGAGGCACAACAATGTTCTAGTTATTTATGTCAAAATGACCTTTGATTGACCAAGTATTGAAAATCAGTTGGAACATAGAACTAAAATTTCAAAAATCAAAACTTCGTGTTTTCAAAACTCTTTAAATATTTCATGGGCATACACTAACTTACTTATTTAGGTCTTATTTTCAAGGTTTTTGCTGTGCTGATTGCTCTTAGAAACGTTCTTCACCAAGTACGGCTAGGTCAGTCCACTTGTCTGCCTTGCTGCGTGAGAGTATTTCATTGCATCGCTTGGTGTTAATTTTCAAGTGATGCACCTATAAATAAGCTCGAATTTAACGTTACAGTGGAACAGTCGTTGCTGGGTCTTTAGGCTTAAAGAGTTATTCCTCCATATTTAAGACAGAATTCCGAACGCAGCCGTTACTTTTCTGATTTGGCTGATTATATCTAGTTCAGTTCCAGAAAAGACAATACTCCTAAGATAACGAGAACCCTCTACCATATTTACTGGTTGTTCATGTCCAGAAATGTCAACTAGGGGAGATGAGGTAGTTCGAAAGATTAAGACCAACGATTTTTGCTTCTTTCTCCACTCTTGAATTTATTTAATAATGATCCATGATACTACAAGTGAGTAATTATACATAAATAGTGCGGAGTCCAGATATTTGAGGTGTGATTGCAGTTTCCACTAAATTCCTCGATTTGCAGTCAAAAGAGCTGCATGCAGCACACCACCTATCACCAACAGGTAACAGTATTGGTGGCAGTATTCAACCTTGTCAAGCCCCATTTTGGATTTCAAAATCTTTGACAACCTTCCTTTATGTAGAAAGTGACATTTAGATTCATTAATAATACCAATCAGTAACCGCAATGCCCTTCCTGGGAACAGCAAGCCAGATAAATTCTCTATTGACACTGTCGATGAATAGCAAGTGAAATGGTGATCGATATCGAATCCACGATTTAACGATTTTTATTTTATTTTTTATCCAACGCACCCATGGTTCAATAATGATCCCCAAGGTGTTGATGTGGTCCTCAAAGAAAGATCCAGTAGGGAATCCTGCTTGTTTGGCGTGAAGCATGTCTTCTATTAGCTCCAGCACGATTTTAGAGTTTGGCTTCAGAAGGCAGCACGCAAACTCCTCTCCGATTTTCGCACTGCAAAAGGTCTTATTTTCTTGTGAGGTGAACAATCATTGCCTTTGTCCACTTCTCAGGAAAATTTTCGGTTTTCTAAGCTCTCCCAAAACTTGTGGTCCTAGCCCAAAAATTATTAAGTGGATGTCCAAGGCCATAGTTCGACCTGTACTGACATACGGTAACATTGAGTGGTGGAGTTCACTGGACAAAGTTACTAACCTTAAAATGTTGACCAAGTAACAAAGAATGGCATGTTTTGGTATCACTGGGGCAATGAGGTCCACTCCCACAGAGGGTCTGGAAGCTATACTCAATTTGAAACCCTTAGATCTATTTGTACAGGAATCGGCAGCCAATAGCGCACTTCGGCTAAGCCAAACTGGCTGCTGGAGACAGTGTACTATAGGCTACACACAAATTCTAAAGAAATTCTTGGGTAACATGGTGTGCACTGACTACATTAAACCACGTTTAGACTTTCACAAACCATTCACGACTGCCTTTCCGAGCAGGGAAGATTGGGAAACGAAGGAGCCGTCTAGTTGCGAATCGATGATAGCTATATACACCGACGGTTCCAAGATGGGTACTGGTGTTGATTTTCTGAAACCCTCGGACTGCCCAACTCATTCAGACTTCCTGATTACAGCTGTGTTTTTCAAGCTGAGGTCCTGGCAGTGAAAAAAGCTGTTAGACGTGTCTCAATAGCTCGACGGCAATACCAAAAGCTGATATCACCAAGCGGCAATTAAAGCGATCTCTGACACTGAAATCAAATCGAAGCTTGTAACTTGCTGACGCAAAGAGCTTAGGGTTCTTGGTGAACAGCACAACATAAGGCTCAGCTGGGTTCCAGGCCACAGTGGTGTCCCAGGTAATGAAAGCGCTGACGAGCTGGCAAGAGTAGGATCAACACTCGATCTTAATCAAGCAGAAATAATAGTTCAGCTCCCACCCTGTAATCCTAAACGGTTAATCGAGAGCAAAGTTCTACCCACGGCAAACGAGCGATGGAGGTCGCTTGATACCTGCACTATAACCAGAAAACTTTGGCCTAGTTTCAACAAACAACAGAAAACTGATTCAAAAATCTCTATCCCTTCTCGTGAGCATCACCACCAGTCACAACCACCTGGGTTACCACAAGAAAAAGATGAAACTCAGTTTGGACGACCTATGCAGGGGATGCGGTGACGTAGAGATACACGAGAATACTTCTCACTACCTGTGTCATTGCCCTGTGCTTTACCATCTGAGAAATAGGCTCCTAGGGAGACAATACTTTAGCGATTTGGAAGAACTCTCTGACATTTCAAGTAAAAATCTGTTGAAATTCATCAACGCTACCAAATGGCTTGAAACTTTTTAAGCATCCGACCACGTAATTGTATTGTAAAGTTCTCCAACCACAAACAAACAGACACATACACCAACCACTGATCTATCAAACTCATCCACCGGACGTTGCATGGATCCACGGCTCCTACGGGCCCGGTGAAGGGATGATTTCTCAAACGGGGATAAAGCAAAGATCACACCCTCAAAGGGTGTCGTTCCTTCCCTACCCAAGTGATTGTGTAGCGATCCTGACCATACAATCGGACAAACTGACCTATCAAAATCATCCAATAGACGTTGCATGGAGCAACTGCTCCTACGGGCCTGATGGAGCGATGATTTCTCAAGTGAAGATGAAGGAAGGATCACACCCTCAAAGGACGTCGTTCCTTCCTCAACACGCTACCGCGAATTTCCCTCATCTTCATGTGATACGCCGACTCCAGCTCTTTTCTCCCTGCTACTGGAGTAGCTTCAAAGTACTCTTCGAGCTGCTTTCTTTCTTCGATCTTATCCTAAGTTTCTTCGGAAAGCTAAGCATTGATTCTTCCCTGCGACCTACCAACTGTATTTTCAGCACCGGATATGAAAACATTTTTCACAGCACAAACTTACATTCATTTTTGTATGTGTAGATAACTATTTGTAGATAGTATCAAAACCCCTACATTTATTAACTTGCTTAACAAAAAGTTGATTTCAATATCAACCCCTCCTGACCGAATAACCTAAAAGCGCACCTGAAAAGTAAATAAGGTATTTTTAGTGCATAGTATCTTTCTAACTTTCGTTTGACAAATAATGTTCATTTGGCAAGCTTCTTGGCTTTGCTTGTTTCTTCTGTTTCCATTCCAAACAGACTCGTACATGCTTCGTTTTAATCGAATAAAATCGTTTTCAAGGTGAGGACTTACCGTTTACTATAGGTCTCGTGTACCAATCGTGTTTTGTGTTATTATAAGCATTTTTGTATATTGTATCTGTTGTATGTATTAAAACATAGGTACCTATAGTGCTTATAGCGTAGCTTTGAAGAATTATTTTATAAGAATATATGTACACACATATATACATAAGTATATCTATCTCATATCATGGTGGTGTTAGAAGAATATGTATGTAAAAGTAAAAGGATTAGTCCATGACGTACAAACACACACTTTATACGATTTTCTCTGAGACGAAAGATATCACAATAACGATTCTTTTTGGGACCATATGTGGTATTCAGGTGAAGGAAAATAATTGAACCATCATTTAAGAGGATTTAGGAAAGATAAGTTTTATTTTTCTTCATATTTCGGATGCATTTGTTTACTTTATAAAATAAATCAAGATTTTGAAGCTTAAACAATTAAGCTCTTAAAATTCTCACGGGAGAATCCAAGGAGAAGTTAAGTTTTTGTGGACTACGATTGAAATCTATTTTTAATCAAAGGAATTCAACAAGCCCAATATTTAAAAGTATTAAGCTACTGATTTATTTTGAAAGGAATACAAATTGTTTTTGTTAAACCCAAAACTTCAAACTGATTGAGTGCTTCAGTGAAGTTTGGTCAAAATCAGTCGAGAAATTTATTATTCTGAAAGGGAAGGGATGCTGGTATTCAGCAATCAGATTAACTGACCGTAGACATATATACCGACAGATCGAAAATGGATACGGGTATAGGTGAGGGATTTTTCTGCGAGTCCCTTAATTTGGCGAGCTCTTTCAGACTCCTTGAATACAGCAGTGTCTTCCAAGCGGAGGTTCTGGCAGTGATCAAGGCTGCCGAACAGATCTCTCAATGATGGTGATACCACGGGCTGATATCACCTTTTACATTGAGCTAAAAGTTCTTGCCACTCAGCACAACATACTACTTAAGTCACTGTCACCGGCACTCTGCAATATAAGGAACAAATTTTTAGGTACCTACCTCTTAAACGATCTAGCAGAAATTTCAAAGTCAACAGGTGATAACATCTCGAAGTTAATGAACTTCATCAACGCCTCAAAATTGCTCGATGCTTGAAAGGATTTCATAGATTATAACTTTAGAGAGTGATCGAATTCATCAGAGTACCACCAAAATAGATCAACATTGATCTAAGTGTGAGGGGTACAAGATCAGCCGTCATCCGATCTACCTAACCTAACCTAAACTATTCTGAAAGCGATGCAACGTTCACACATGTTCCACTTTCATATTTATAAAATATAAATGAACATACTTAGGTGCCTTAAGAATTACCAGCTGCAAACAAATTGCCTTTTTCTAGTAAACTTAGACAAAAGACAAAGTAATATTACGTACTTTTGTTACCGATGATAGTTTTTGAACTAATTCCTTTTTTCTTCTATGGGGTTGGTTTTGTAACTCACAAACTTACTTCCCTGACCTTTAAAACTTGAACCAAACCATATGAGTTTTTTTTTTCGGTTTGAGAGATTTTATCCAGTTCCAAGAGAAGTAAATTTGTAATCATAACGTCCCTATCGAGAAAGCAAATTCACGATCAAGTTAAAGTTCCTGAAGAAATCGTTAACAGTTAGCTTTCTCTTTTCTAAGGAACACTGTTATCCTTTCTTTTGAATAAGTCTGATGGATCTTGAAAAGTTTCTCCGGCTGAGTCCTTAGAACTGCTGATAATGACAAACTTCCTGGAATAGCGACTCACAACATACAATTAGATCACGTTGAGCTTATCAGTATCGTTATAAAAAAAAAAAGAAAGCCTGGGCTAATGATACCTACTCTCCATACAAGTCTCCATTCTAAGACGGAATACCGCCAATCATGCTCCAAAAGCTGCAAGATGTATTAATCCCCCGGCTCGAGATGATTTTTAAAAATTGCCTCTCACTCAACTATGTCCAAGAGTCGTGGAGACATGTAAAAGAGGTTTTATCCCAAAAGTAGGATGGTGAGGCCACGAATTCGCGAAAGATCTTTGACCAACAAGCCTAACTTCTCTTGTACTTAAGACTTTGGAGCATATTCTAGACACCCATATTAGGAAATGGATCTAAGACAAAATCTGTTGGTTCTGTATCATGTACCAGCCCAGATCCCAAAGACCATGAGCAATTGGAATACGGGCCTTTCATAATGCTCAATGACAACGATGGTTGGTTGGATCGTTCTCGCTTTGGTGCCATTCTGCTATTTGCTGAGCTTCGGCATATCGTAGCTTGCTTCGGGTGAAATACGGTCCAATTGAGTGAATGTCTTATGACCTGCCTCTTGCTGGCTCACAATATACTACGACCATACTCCATATCTGTTCTTATTCTAACCAAGGAACTCTGGTCTCATGGTGGATGCTGATCTTCACTGGAAATCTCCCGTCATGCCTATTCGGCAGACGGAGACCCAGGAAGAAATCTCGCATCCAATCATGTACCTGAAGACCCCAGGAGGAATAATATTTGTCAATTTGTACAATCCTACTTCCCTCGCGGGTCACTTGGCTGTCATCTTCAACGCATTGAAGATGATCCCCAGAGGTTGTCCACCAATCCTCACTTTAATCTACTTTCACCCACATTTCAAACGACCTATGGTATCAAAACGGCACAATTCGGCGCTAATTGATCACCGAGCGAGTGTTACGCCTGTGTCACGCCTGTGTCACTATTTCACCTACCTACCTAGCTTTCTTGTAATGTGTCAAATGGTTCTCTTAGGGATTTTCTCTTTGACTGAGGTTTCTTGGTATAAGAATGATACATGAGATATGACACAATTTTCTGATGTGCCTTAGAGGTGAAAATACACTGATAGTTTATTTATCAGGGTCAGAAAGAGACAAGTCATGAGTGTTCCTAGATTAACCTGCATCATACATCTGGGATTCAAGGTGGCTCATCAAAAAGCTGACTCAATTGGTATAATTCACCGAAGACTTAAACATACTTTCTTTCGAGTGTTATCTGGCCCGAAAAGCGAAGCCACGAAAAATCGTATACATTTAAGTCACCCACAATGACAATTTTCTTGCGAGCGACACTAAACAGTGGTTTGTTTTGATTTGTGAGTCTTTAAATATTAAATACTTTCAAAAAACACATTTTAATGTAGCCAAGTTCCAGTTAAAACCATCGTTTGTATTGCTTTTGAAGCAAAGTTTTAAAAGTTGGATACAGCTCTGATGTTTCTTCGTAGTCGTATGTATATCAGTTTTTTTAAACTCTGTGTTGACAGTTGTCTGCTTTCATATTTTTCCAATAGCCCGATTAATTTTCCAATTTTTTGGAATCTTCCAGTTTTTTAACGAGATGTTGATGCTTTAAGGCCTAATCCAAATCACTTAATGCTTTGAATTAACATTTGCCCTTTCCATTTTGCATGGAAAGAAACAAAATAGCTGAGCGAGTTGGTTATATCTCTCGAACTAATTGATAACAAATGGCCCTGGAATATACATTTGTGTGGAAAATAGGGTGTATGTCCAATAAAAGGGAGAAGAAGAGTAGTATGAGAAAATGATTGAACTTGTTAAAATGGCCAGCAGTGTATGTACTACAACTGTTAGTTTTCAGTTTCCATAATTTTTTTGTACAGAAAATTGGATTAAGACATCGCACATTTGTTACTAAGTATGATTCAACTTCCTTGTTTCACTTTTTACTTTTTCTATTTCGTTATATAGCATAGGCATGAAATTAAATTTAAAATAATACAATGTTAAACAAATAATGTTATAGGAAGGATAAGTATGATGATATGACCAGGAAACCAAAAAGCGTTGTTGGAAACTTGAACATCAGTAAATTTAGGCACAAAAATGTAATGTAAATTTAGTTCATACATAATTATAATCAATTTATGTTTCATGGTTTGCTTTTCCTCACCCAAAATGTGCTTATTTAGCTACGATTAGCCCTAGGAGATGTGTGTGTTTTCTACATAATCTTTTCGCAAGAAAAACTATCATTTGATGACTTATCAATACCATAAATAAATTTCTTATTGGATGTCTACTTACTTTTTATCTCGCATTGTTTCTATTAGAATGACTCTCTTATTTGTGTTAACCTTTTCCGTATATTCAGTTAGTTCTTAGAAGTGAAGAGTTAATAATATAGTTTTGCTTGAATGCACACATTTTTGTAGTCAACCTAAATCAAATATTATAGGAAACTAGGTACAAAACAAGCGGGATATCTTATTATGAAGTAATTTATAGCATGTACAGATTTGCTGATGCCAAAATGGTTCTATTTGAATAAGTTTTGTTTGTCTTTTAATTAAATCATATAAGCACGGTTGGTTGTTTATTGATAATACCAAACAAAATGTAATAAGGTTTGAATATACAATATATTGCTTATATTTACCTACATGTTGTTTTATTCAAGCTGGGATGCTAAACCAACTGAAAGGAATTATTGCCATTGCCCTATGTGCTGTGGGGTAGCGAATACGGAAATGGAATATTGTTGGCTATAGCCTTTTTTTTAGGAAAAGCTAGATTCAATATATGTATATACGAGTTTACCTATTTGATTTGCCAAAGATTTGTCTACAAAAAATGTAGATTTTAGAAATTTTTAATTTTTCGAAAAATAAAGAAAAAAGCAGGTATAACTTACCAATAAGGACCACCTTAATACACATATATAAAAAATGATTTTGAGTTTTGGATAGGTAAATGTGTGTCATGACAACGACGAGGACTCCTTGTTTTCGTGTCATCTTGCTTATTTTTAATCGTGGTCATCCAAACGTGATTTCTTGTATCGTGGTCAGTTAGCTCGCCATGCTCTTTAACACGGGAATCTGTATCATGGTTTTCTCGCTATGGTCTCGCCATGATATTTACATGTGGTTTTTATCATTGAACATATTTTTCTATCATAAAAGCAAAGATCTTTTTTCAAAATTAAAATTTTCAAATAAAAAAAAAAAATAAAAAAAAGCTTAAACCGTGTTATAAATTTGAAAAAGTGATTTTTTGTGTCTTGATCATGGTCTCTCTGTGATTCTCGTCCAATACACACAACTGTCTTATGTCGCGGTTGTCTCGTTTATGACTCGCTTTGGACTCGCCGTGATATACACATGTGGTTTTTATCATTGGATACGTCTTATCATTGTCTCGCCTTGTTCTCTCTTTAATGTCACTTTTAAAGTTTCATTTTAGCTTAGAAGCAACATTTTGCAAGCAGCTGACAATGGTGCTTAAATGGCAAGAAAAAACTGTTGACATGAAGCCCTGGTTCACACGTTTTTTTGCAGCATAAATCCAAACGGCAGTATAAAACCAAACGGCAAACGTCGTGTTTAGGGTTCTATGTAGTATGTATACGTCACTGTCCATTTGCACGGATTTATACTGCAAAAAATCGTGCGGTGCATTGCGTTATAAGTGCGAGCAAGGGCGAGAGCGAGCAATCATTTGTTTTTATTTGTCGAAACCTAAATATGACGTTTCGATTTTCCACCCATCAACCAACCAATTTTTCCAGCACAGACTGGAAGGACAACTGGAATGTCTGAAGGCTGTGTTCAGTGCTGCAGAAAATAATAATAAGTAGCTCATATAATAATAAGTGGTTCATATACCACGTAAACATGAGCGAATCGAAGGATCGGATTCAATCCGGATCAAAATTTCCATCAATATTTATGACAACGAGCTGTACTGGATCGAGTTTTCTGGATTCAATCCCATCCAGGTCTACATGGACCTTAATCCTGATTCAATTCTCCATATTAATAAGGTATGAGTTTTTCTCTTCGCTAAAGACAGCTTTTTTTACAAATAATATTAGTAGCTCTCGGGTTTCGAGAGCTGGACGAAATAGTACTTTTAATTGCTAGTTTAAATTTCGAAAGTGGTTGGATTGTACCAAAAGAAATTTTAAAATTCTCTCTTAAAATTTCATCCAAATCATTTTAGCGGTTTCCGAGGAAACGATTATTTCAGTGAAAAAAAGCAAAGGGGGTGTGACAGAAGGTGGATGTTTTTTAATTATTTTATAGATCTTTTATCATTTAAGTAAAAAATTGAAATGAGCTCAACTCCATTGTGTTTATATTATATTCATTTTGAACAGAAGAATTTTCTTTTAAAATTTTCTTCATTTTCAATTATTAGATTTGTACCGTTCATTAAAAAACCGTTCGAAAAAAGACTGAAAATTTCATCTAAATCGGTGAGTGCAGCCTTTAAAAAAAAAAAACAAATAGATTGCTATGCAAATGAAAAATTATGATATAATTAATAGAACCCCACAAAGTAGAAATACAAAAAGGACCACTATTATTGGCAAATTATTAGCTTAGCTGAAGAAAATGCCAAAGAGTTGTTTAAAAGGTATACCCAGATTCAACTGGTGAAATATTTGAAAAAAAAACATGTATCAAATACACGCGTTCATAAATCTTTAAGTACACCCTTGCCCTTGCCTATCAATCAATAATAATTATTCTAATTATATCTTATCACAGTCGTATTATTTATCTAATTTCCTTGTACAGTTGTCCATCTGCTAGTTATTGCCTAAATAGTTGGACATGCAATAGCCATTTCCATATTTATAATTGTATTCCATCAGTATTCATTGACATACCCGAAATCTATTCATATCGAATGAGTTAATGAGGATACGCGTTCCATACAAATTTCATTCATGCCAAGATGACTTGCTAATCAGACTTAAGAAACTTGCCTACCTTGAAATCCTTACATTCCTATTCCTACCATAGACATGGTATGAATAGTCAATTTGAGTGTCCTTATTATCAAATAATCAATGGGAAATATTTATAAATATGATTTTGGAGTTGTACATTGAACAATTATTGAAGGTTTGACAAACTTTGAAATGGGATTATGAATACGACTTAATGTCCTTAAGTATTCGAAGAAAATTGTATATTTTTCATTCATTATTAAATAATATTTAACGAACTGTTTCCAAGAAATAATAACCTTTTCGTTATCACTTCGTTAAATCTTCATTCATGAATTCCAATTAGAAGACATTGAGTTCCTTAACAAAAAAAAAAAAACAAAAAAACCGTTTCTTCCATTACACCATTATGGTACATTTTCCAGAATTAATTGTCTATAATTTATTAACTCAGTACTTTCGAGATCATTACTTATTTATTCATTATGCTTTCGAATTGAAGTTCAATTCAATAGAAATCTTCTTCATGTTATAATTGATTAAAAGTTTTAACAAGGCACTGCACTGGATACTCTATTAACTAAGTAAATAAATCAGAGTAGCCATTTGTTTATCCATTTTGACTTCCCAGCTATCCGTAGCTGTTTAAGAAAAGTACAGAAAGAAAAAAATAAATACAACTTTTATTAACAAGATGATAATTCAGTTTACTAAGTGCTGACACAACACATAAGGGCTGAAGTCTACCATAATGAGTTCTCTTTACTACGAAATGTTGGATAATGCCAATAGAATTGCCAGTCTCTTCTTTATTGCTAATTTATTTCGATGTTGACATTTTTTTTTTCAATAGAAAGTACCACACATTTTGTACAATGCATATACTTAATTATTTAAAAAAAATACTCTAATTAGAAATTAAAATTTGATTTATTGTTTCCTTTCTCTATGGTTTGAATTTTAAAAAATTTTGGTTATTTTAAGTAATGTACAAGAGAATAATGTACAAGGCTGCATTAAGACAGTCATAATTATCTCCATAAAGGTACAATAGGAGTGAAAAAGGCCGCCTTTTTTCCTCTATGGAGTTTTATGTAATGCTTATATGCATAGGTTGAATGAAAACGAAAACCATCTCTGGAGGAATATAGAAGCGAGTTTTTAGTTGGGAAGTGTCCTGCTTCATCGTTGATTGTTGTTGTTATATCCAAGATTTCCTTAGCGCCTAGGAACTTTGGGTCCGGATGTCGTTGTTGGTAAAAACCATCAGTTGATTAGGGTGGTTGGTGATGTTTCTTATCAGTTTATTTGCAGATAGCGTTTAATACTTGTCCAGTGGGACTTCTACTGTCAATTTACAGGTCTCCACTTGCATGAAAAAGTACCTGGAAGGCAGAAAAGAGAAATTTATTTTAACTAGTGCTAAAGGAAAGCCTTATTTTTGGAGTTAATAGACAAGGGCTTCAGTCCATACACTGTCGAATGCTTCCTCGACATCCAGGAAGTATCCGATAGTAACTTGATTATTGATGAAAGCTTAGCTTAGGATGTCATGATGATACTTCACGAGTGGATGCAGGGTGGAATGCTTTTCCCGGTAACTAAACTGAATGTCCAGGATGATGTTGTTTTCACTGCAGAACTTGTTGAACTTCCTGAGTGTCAGCTTACTTAGATTTTTATTTATGCAGTTGTTGAAGATGATAGCTAAAAAAACCATCACCGTTTGTGGAAGCCTTTTAAGACAAAGTTGGATACCCCACCCGGTGCAGATTTGGAGTTGCCAATCATTTTAGCTATTTCGTCTAGGGTGCTCGGGTTTGGGCTGTCGACTGGATCACTTGCAGAATTGGTGTCACTAAACATTGCTCTAACCAAGTTGGGTACCAGTATCTGCTGAATGGTTGCCTAAATATCACGGAGGAAGACTGGCACGGGATCATCAGTTGGACTTGGCGTGAAATTTCCTTCGAAATGGTAAGCGAAGGCTTCAACTTTATCCTGTGTCGTTGTTGTTTCTCCATTCTCCACGTCAGGCATTGGTGATTTTTGGTCGGTTAGTCTGTAGATATTCTTGAAGGCCTCAGGTCCTGGTCTGATTGACTGCAGTCTCAGCCAGGGCCCCAACCAACAAGCTTATTCCTGCTGGCTCGGTTTTTAGCAAGCTGTCTCCAGTTTCACACGCTAAATTGGGTGGGTGTCGTCTTCCATTTGCATGATGTCATACATTTCGCTGTCCCCTCTACTGCGCTGTCCAATGGACTGTCTGGGCCATTCGCTCTAGGTGACCCAGCCACCTTAGTCATTGTCTTATCACTTTTGTGGCTAGATCAGTATCGCTGTACACTCTGTACAATTTGTTTTGAAATACCTTCTTCCTACCTACATACGCAAATGGGGTCAAAAATCACCTGAAGAATTTTCCTTGATACTGCCATACACGGTCTGTCATCAGCTCCTGCAACTATTAGACTTAAGTTAAGATATAGCTTCCCTTCCTTTTGTGGAGATCAGGTGGGCTGAATTGTTTGCTCACGTCGTCCAGGATGAATGGTGCAATCTGTTTGGCAGAGGAACTCGATTCGTTATCACCGTTTTATAATTTATAGAAATGATTTTTCCATATTTTCGGCACCGATTGAAATTCTGCAACGATGTTCCCCTGGTTCTTCTAAATCTATTGGTAAAATTTACGAGTTTTATGCCTGCAATAGCATCTCTCAACTTCTTCAATCACATGCTTCTCATGCTGTTTTTTTTTCTGAGAAGCTAGTGTTTCTCTCAGTTTTTCTGCTCGTAAAACTCGCGAGCAGCTCTGGTCCATTTAACGCCGTTTTGTATGTCTGTCGTTTGACTGCATGTTCTTCCCGGCATTTTTCATCCAACCAGTGGATTTGCTGTGGTAGTCGTGGAGGCCAAAAATGACAGAGGTATCCTGGCAATTCTTCCACTGGTCCTCGATACTTGAAGTGCCAGAGATTCAATCATAATACTCGTAGAAATAGATGATTTCTTGTAAAATGTTTCCTTGTGGATATCGAAATGTGGGAACTGCATATAAAAGTCCCTTTTCCGAAATGCAACATTTTTCGAGCAATTGTGCTCATCTAAAACATGGTTCTCATTCTTGGAAACCACCTGTGGATTTGGACCTTTGCCTAAATTCATTGATTGTCAAATTTGGAGTGCCTCAGGAGAGTCTCTTGAGACCCCATCTTTTTATAGTAGCGATTAATGCTGTACATACGTTTCCTTAATGATGTGTATAAATAAGTAATAAGAAAATTTATGAAGCATGAAGCCCAAAATAGATTTTGTTTTTCTTCATTTTATGTATGTAGGTACATGTTTCTATTATTAAGGAGTGCAGGGAAACTGCAGGTTATCATTTAAGCGATGTTACGTACTCTTCATAATGTTTTTCCACAACTTTTCGGCGTGGTTTACAAACATCAAGTGAGGAAATTAGTTCAACTAACTAACGATTAATTAACGACAAAATGATAACTGACATTTCAGTAAAATGTTTTAATGTTCATAGAGTAGAACTTCAAAAAAAAGGTATACTTACAATTTTATATAATTTAATTTGTCGAGCTGGCAACACTTGTAATGTTAGTCGTTGTATATGTGTGACAAAAAGTGTTAGGGGTCAGCTCCAATTAATTCCTTTCAACACCGAATATGCATGGAGCAATTAACATGACAATTCGTATAGCCGTAACGTATCGTATCGTATCCGTATACATATATTATGTAGTCAAGTGCCCCCTATCTGGTATTGTGCCTTTTCGAGAATTCAAATAGAATTTGTGTATCCAACGAATTCGCATGTAGACGCATTCCACAAAAATAACGAGCTATCACAGCACAAGCAGATTAATCGACCAGCTTGCTTGGATTCCGTCATCGCTGCGCCCATACAATATGTCTGTTCTGTTCATTTAGCTGTAACACTCATCATCATGCCCTGTTCCCACCCACTCAGATTCACATTCCCTGAAACATGACTAAGACTTTCAGCTCTCGGCCTTAGCCACTTTTCTCGGCGGGCGGGCGTTGTCGTTGTTCTCAAAAGATTGCGTCATGCCTTGAGATTTCTTCTTCTCTTCGTTGGCGCTGGCGCTACTTCTGGCATTTCAAAACAAGAACAAATACAAAACAAAAAAACGAAGGGAAAAACGATTGCATATGGAATGAGGAGCAACAAAACGACTGTGATACGTCTCGGGGATGAACATTTGAATTTGATTAAAGGATGTTCGCAAGAAATACTAGAATATTTTCAGGGTTTGTTCTTGTTCGTCCTCGATGTTCGGCAGATAGAGAAAGAAGATGCCATCATCATCAACGAGAAATCGATGATAACGTGCCACTGCCTTTGCCTCTGCTTCTAACTCTAACTCCCAAGAAGTTAGGTACACACCCAAGGATTTATTGCGTTATTGGGATGAGGGGGTTGATTTCTTGATTTTTTTTTCTTATTTTTTCTTGGTTAACTCTGCATATCCTGTGTTCATCTTTATTTCAGAAAACCCTTCCCGGTCGACGGAAAAAGACATATACATCCGTGACAGCTCAACTGGTTCTCAAGGTATTTTCACAGCTACATCATGTCATTTATAACTCTGTGAATACATTTTCATATACTAGATATACATAGGCACCCAAAAATAGTGTGGCAGGTTATTTGCGGAAAATGAAACGAATTTATCCACGATGTTACGGAAGGGCAATACCGTAGATAAATTGGGCGCCAGTTACTTGAGGTTGTTCCATGATTTATTATAAATGGAGATATGAGTATAGGGATCATCATTTTCGTTTAGAGCTAGCCTCTTATTTGTTACTTTCTGGGAATAATAAACAAAATGAATCGATTTGGGTTCGGTGTGTTTTTGAGTAACCAAACAAAAAAATAAACACAAATACATTCAATATAATAAATAATATATGAACCGCAAGTGTTATAGAATTGAGGTTAGACCTTTTGATGAAACATTCATTAATTTACACTGTTATACCTACTCTGTTAGAATGTACCTCTTTTGTATGCACAAAGAGACCCAGGGTTCAAAGAAAATGTTTCCTTCAAATAGCCTGGTATTAGGTATTCATATGATGAAATTTGATAAAGCGAAGTATTTGTATAGGCTTAACCTTTCAAGAATTCAAATTTATATCAGTAAGATTAAATTTAAGGCCTTGAATATTGCATAGTTTGCATAAAGGATATTGATTTGTAAACAAATTTGTTTCATTCACTAATGGAATCATTTCTCAAAACAAAAACCATTTTTAAATTCGGTACCAAGGGTCTTAAGGAAATCCTATTGATTTGTCTTCTCGTGTAAACAGTTGTTGATGGAAGTTGATTCTTATTTGTCAAATATATTCGTGATATAAGGTTTGTTCGATGTCGGTACTGGGGAGCACTTGGTCGCCCTGAAATCGCACTCACGTGTTTTATGTGAAAATTCGTTCACCAGTTTATTTTCACTGTGTTTTATGTATGTTGGGAACGTGTACTAAAGTTGCTCTGATGGACAACATGTTTTTTTCTCTGGGAGAGAATTCAGAGCTGCAAAATTGAAATCAGCCGCTGTCAAGAGTTGAATGTCAAAGGAAAAGTATATGTTCATTTGGAATTTTTATGACAGTATAAATGGTAAATGTAACATATTTTGTAGACGATTTTGTTACCATTTATTTATTTATATATTTATAAGCAAAATGGTATGGAAAATGTATGGAAATCTAGTGCTTCCATGAAGATTTTAAAGGTGCGCAAAAATTTTAATAAGCAATTTAACTTTTTTGTCATACAAATGTACCACTGAAGTATTCGATGTGAAAACAAATCCCGAGTAGCCACCTGTTTTTGACATCTGAATGACATTCCCCAGTACACCCTGAGGAAAGGAACATCGAACAAACCTATTGACAATCCATTTATTGATTCAGTAATTCATTAAAGCGTAAACATTTGTCTGTTTTTGAGAATATCACCTGCCTAGTAAAATAAATTAAAGAGGTAAGCGAGTAAGAAGACCATTATGTTCATTTGCACTTCAAGAGCCTGTTTAGATTGAGAAATTTGAGTCCGCTCTCGTGAGTCTCATAGCGTCTACATTCGACCATTTAAGGCGCCTCAAAACACAAAGAAACAACAAGAACTTCAATGCTTTGCACATTGAAACACGAAGAAATTAGTCTCATGAGGTTGGTGTTTATATTTTGTTCATGCCTCATGACATCCCTGACCCCCCAATTCTCTTTCTCAGAAACTACCGAGACACCGGTCTCAATCTTTCCAATCTAAACAGCGTCCAACGATGGCAGCTACATCTTTTTAATAAAATTGCCGGCTACTTCATTGCAAATATGAAAACAACCGCAGCCAACTTCATGAAAAGATCGAAAAAGAAGGTATCCAAATTTGGGAAGCCAACGGCCACTGACGCCATATTGACTTTTGTGAAAAAAAAGAAATAAAGTTTGAATTTAAATACAAATTTTGATGTTATAATACTGATTCTTTTTAGCAGTGTCTTATGCATTTTCAAAATAGTATTGGAAAAGGTATTTTAGGGTGCGCAATGCGCATGCTGATTAATTGATTATTATTGGCTGCTAGCACATGGGACTCAATACCTTGTAAAATGACATTTACATACCTTTACCCATTTATTTCTGTATGTTGTTAAAGTTGGCAGAATTGTAAGGGATTTACAGTAATATTCTTCCTGATTGGAATGCTTAAGGCAAAATATACTGCTTTTGCAAACAAAAATGTTCATTAAAGACAAATTTTAAAACATCACATTGATCTATGATCAGGTCACAAAATGGGAGAAGGGCATTTTCTAGAATATTTACGAGAAAAAGTATGATGAAGTTAGCCATAAGAAATAAATTAAATTTGGTGGCACAACAGCTCGTAAAGAACTAAGGCCTAGTGACTTACAACTCTCAACCATTCCTGTGTGCGTATTTTTGGCAGGAATGGAGGGGACCTACAATTTTTTGCCGAGTCCGAACGGCTTGATGAGAAGCACTTATTCATGACAAGTATACTCTTGGAGGTTGGAGCAGTAGCAGTACCTCGCGAAAAAAACATTTCTGTTTTTAGGTGGCAGCGGCTGGGAATCGAACCCAGAACTTTGACATGACAGTCCTACGCACTAACCATCATGCCACGAGGTACTACTTGATGATGAAATTAGTCGGAGTCATTTTTTCCGTGTGGATAACTAACAATACCCAGCTTTTCAAAGAAATGGATGAATTGGTAAGAAGCATACTCCCACTTATCTGTGAGGCGTAGGCGAGGATGGAATTATGCCTGAGATTGTGCCAATTATGCTTTGCATATTTTGTATTAATGACAATTTTTTTTTCTTAACAGCCTGGTCAACTGCTATTAGTGAAAAATCTCATCGGTTCCTTAAAACCTGCAGGAACAACAATGAAACAATCCAAACTGGTCGAAGGTTACCAGAATGAGTAATGAGCAGAATAGTAATGTACTTAAGTACATTTGCACTAAAGTACTTTGTTAGTACCCAGTTTCCTGTACTTGAACTTGTACTTGAAAAAAAACAAGTAGCTTGGTATTTGAAAAAAAACCAAGTACAAGTTCTTTGTAAGTACGTTGTTTCATCTATTGTACTTGTTACCTTAATACTGCACAGTACATTTTCAAGTACAAGTCCATTTCAAATACTCTCAAGTACAAGTCCATTTCAAGTACAAGTTCATTTCAAGTACTCTCCAATAACAAGTCCATTTCAAGTACTTTTCTAGTACAATTCCTTGAGTAGTTTGGTTGAGCTATCGAATGTTGGCTATTTCAACTCAGAAATAAAGATCACGGTGGCTGATGGCGACTCGTTGTCTTGGCGTCATCTTGCGCCAAAGTCTCGCAATGGTCTTCATTATTGGATAGCTTAAACAGATAGTTCCATGAATTGTACTTGAAATGGACTTGTATTTGAAAATGTACTGGGCAGTACATAAAAGTACTAATTAGCAACTAAGCAGCAAAGTACTTGGAAAAATACTTGTACGTGATATTTTTCAAGTACTAAGCATATCAACCAATTTTACCAATTTTATTCAAGTACAAGAACAAGTACAAGGTAATGGGTACTTGACTGGTACTTGTACTTGAAAGCTTAAAGGTCTGGTTATGAGTACTTAATGAAAATGCAACAAACACAGTTGCCTTTGGACGGGATGCAGGAAATCGGGGTATTCATGGAAACAAAATGGCAGATGAATTGGTCATCTCTTATGATCTAAACCAAATCTTATCCCTTGTGCTGTTGCCAATGAAGCAAGAAAAAAGTTTAATTAATCAATTTCCTAGAAGCTGCAGATATCAGATGGTCACCTGTCGTCACTTGTTGGCATTCAAGGAATATAGCTAATGCCGAATGGTTAAGAAACCAGACTGCGTTCATGTGAAGAATTCAAGGTAACAGGTAATCCTCAGTTAAGCATTAACAGATACCCAATGCCATAAGTTGAGGGTCCCTTGAACAAATCTTAAGGTGGCCAATACTTCGAAATTTACGCCTATCTATATATCATTTTGAATGAATGGTTACATTACCCATTCGATCACTTAAATGCAGGCAGATTTATGCTGAGTGTCATTGATAATTGGACCTCTGTAATCTATGCCACCGTACAAAGCTGAAGCCATTATACCTCAAACACAGCTCTATTTCAACTTCTATCTACCCTAATTGGACAAACTTTCACTAATCAGGAGTAAAGTAGATTGACTTTTTGGGGCTAGGACCACACCTCCACGCCAACTGCAACCGAAACCCCATCTCAAAAGTTTCGGTACTGTGTACTGATAATTACCACTGAGAGGTTAGAAAAGTTAAAAGACAGAGGTTCGTTTAAAAAACAACTTGTCGACTCTAGGTAAGGGATAGTTTGTGTGTGTGAGATCATCTCAGTCTCAGGATTAAACCAGGAATGTGTTTTCAGTAAATTTAAATCCTTAGCTAACTCTGAGCTAACTCACATTATTTTATGACTGAGGACTATTAACGTTGTGGTTCCATTTTATTTTGATAGTTAGTCCTGGAACAGGACTGCTTCTGAGTTAACTCGAGATTATTTCATTTCAGGTTTAAGCTTAATCTGATTTAACTCAGAGCTAATTCAGTACTGAAAAACTGACACTAAGGATCAGTTTTTCAGTGCGAGATCAACCTAGTCTCAGGGCTAAACCTGAGCTATCTCCAGAAAATGTTTTTCATTTAATGTTAACTCCGAGTTAACACACCTACTTTGTTAAGTTAACTCAGTGACCAAATTAAGTAAGTTTTTAGTTGTGGTGCCATCTCGTTTTCGATACTGAAAGTTATTGTCAGTGCAATTCCGTTATGGTGCCATTTCTATTCTCATGAGTGAAGGGTGACATCCACAGTGTCGCACATCGATGGCCCTTGATTTTTGACAGATGAAAGATAAAATTAATTCTCAACTGAAAAAACTGTTTCTGAGTTAAATTGAAAATTTATTTTCAGGATTAGCTAACTCTGGTTTAACTCAGTGTTAACCCTAAACTTAAAAACTGGCCCTAAGAGTTTAAAAAATAACATGAAAAATAAGTAAATTAAAACTTATTTAAATACGTGCGTGAGTGGACATGCTTTGTCTTAGTTAAAATAAAAAAGTCTCCGTCGCTTTAAAGATTTTGACAAAAACTAACACCTCCTTAGAATTAATCAGCTATTTTTTTGTTTTATTTTTTGTAACTGCTGGTGTTGAACATTATCCGTTTTTGAATGACTCTATTCATCCAATACACCCTGACCCAAACCTACCCTAGTTTTGTATAAATGCTTAACAAATTTACTTAGTTCTATTTATCAAAATAACATTTTCCTTAATATGCGGACAGCACAAAACCCCAAGTTCATATAGTTTAAGTCAAAAGAGAAATAGAAAATTAGAAAGTAGTCAGTTTCGTTTGAAAAGGAGTTACCGCACGTATACTTAACTTCCTAATTACAAACCTACAGAATAGGTACCGCAAAACTTTTTTTACTACCTTCTCAAATAACGAAAATTTTATTTTAACTTTTCAAAAACGTGTATTCTAACTTCCATGGTAAATGAAAAAAAAAGAAATTTGATTTTCAGATAAGATTAGTTTTTAATTTAATGAAGGATTCAAAGGACTCTTTTCAACTAAACATGAACAAAACACATTTTACTTTCTTAACAGCAAATGAATCAACATTGGGTGTTTTGGGCGGTGCGGCTTGGCGATGTGTTTGGCTGGAGTAAAACCAATTCATTAAAAAAGTTTTTTGTGGTACGAGTCAGTTTTATTAGTCAAAACAGGCTGGGTTTTTGGCAAGTAATGAGGATGGGTTCAAGAATCGCCTCGTTTTTTGCGTTTCTAAGCAACATATTAATTATACCTTGTCCATATTTTTGCAAACAAACAAATACATGATAGAATAAAATTCTTTTTTAATAAAACTTTCACATTCCTGTGAGACCAAAAAATCCCTGGTTAGCCAAGGGATAAGTAAAATTCTTTCCTTTTTTTTTGTTGGGTATGAGTTGCGATGATCCTTTTAAGTTATTTCTCCCAAAGAATGCTGTGGGACATTTTATTCTCTAAGATATTGAATTCAAAAATTATTGTGTTCCAATCTTGACAGTTTGATACCCTTGTCAAACTTAATAGCATGCAACATGTGGGTGTTTTATTTTTTATTTTGGTTTTTATTAATTTCTTCACTTACAAGGGAGTTCACACCTTCGGTCCCAAGAACCAAAATCTCATTTGTGAGAAAACCAATTTTTTTCACTACATCAACCCCGAAATCACTTTAGCATCATTTACATATCCAAAACTGCTGATGCTGAGGTATAAAAATAAATAGCTCCCGCAATAATCATCTGATAGATAAAAGTTGCAATTTAAAATGTGTAAGATTAGAATTTCCATTTCAAATATACATTTAAGTTCAGACCAAAAATTCGCATTAGTTTTTTTGTTCCTGTAATTGAATAAAGACAATTTAACATTTGAAATGGAAAGTTTTTATAGAATTAAATTAAACGATAAGCGTTTCGTGGTTAAGTAGAAATTTATTGTTGCAGTTTTAGATTAAGGATCTCAATCCTAGAAAAAGAAGTGGCAAGGTAAAGAACTAGTAAAGGGCCTGAACATAATATATATAAATATAAATATAAATATAAATATAAATATAAATATAAATATAAATATAAATATAAATATAAATATAAATATAAATATAAATATAAATATAAATATAAATATAAATATAAATATAAATATAAATATAAATATAAATATAAATATAAATATAAATATAAATATAAATATAAATATAAATATAAATATAAATATAAATATAAATATAAATATAAATATAAATATAAATATAAATATAAATATAAATATAAATATAAATATAAATATAAATATAAATATAAATATAAATATAAATATAAATATAAATATAAATATAAATATAAATATAAATATAAATATAAATATAAATATAAATATAAATATAAATATAAATATAAATATAAATTTAAATATAAATATAAATATAAATATAAATATAAATATAAATATAAATATAAATATAAATATAAATATAAATATAAATATAAATATAAATATAAATATAAATATAAATATAAATATAAATATAAATATAAATATAAATATAAATATAAATACAAATATAAATAAAGATCAAAAATATAAATATGCATAAGTATTTTATCCGTGAGCAATGTTTCAACCAACCTTTCGAACATTGAATACTTTTGTTTTCAAACTCTCGGTGTTTTGAAAATCTTTTCATTTTCAATACTTGCGGAATGAGTGTGCTCTGATTTTCGATCGTATTGAAATTTAATTTTACATTTGAAGCATAAAATTTAATTGAATTTGAAAATTTAAGAATTTTTACTAAAAAGCCACGGCCCACGATACCATAATTATATTTCTGCTGTTCTTAAACTTAAATAATTTAATTTTTCAACAAATTTGACGTTTCGAATTTTTCTTACAGAAGTGGGTTCGTACGAAATTGAGAATATGATTTTTGAATTCGCACGGAAATCAAATTCGTATATATGAATTTGATTCGGATCGGAAATCAGAACAGGGCTGATTATCATTTTCTTTAATTTTGATTCAAAAAATTTAAATCAACAAAACCTAAAAATATTGTGTTTTTAAGGTACATCACCAAACCAATTTTCATATCGCCAATTTAAATTTCAAATCGGCTGTTTGGCCACAAATCGCCACTTCTGACAACCCTGGTCTTTAGGGTATCTTTTATTCGAATTCTTATTCATTAAAAATTTTTAACATAAACATCATTATGATCGAACAAAATAGTTGCAATGTCCATATTAATTGAAAGCTCTTGTGGAGTTTTGTGCTCCTTAAGAGTATTTCTATTTCTTTTGTACGAACAAATAATCTCAAGGATATCAATGTGGACACAAATCATTTGAAAACTATTCAAGTGAATGAAGAATTTCATTTGAATAAAGCAAATTTAAAAGTGAGTTTGTAAGTTTTTAGCTCAAAAATAAAATCAATTTAATTGTTATCGCATGAAAAAGTTTAAAGAAAAGATACTTTTTTGAATAGAAATTAAAAACAGTTTCACTGGAATTTTTCTTTCAATCGTTATAAATCACACAAGACTTACTTTGAAATTACACATTATATGTATCTTTTTGCATGACAAGAAATGGTTTTGGTTTGGGTTCTCTGAAGGTTCCAAGGATTATGGAATTATTTAAAGTAATTTGTATTTTCCTTTTTCTTGCTCTATAATAAGGCCAGAATTGATATTGCAAACAAATCAAACATTAAAATTCAAAAAAAAAAGTTATTTTCAACATGCCGTCTATCACGTTGCGTCTGTCGGTCTGTGTATCTGTTGTCTGTATACGTTCTATGTACTTACATTGAGCCATTGCCGAAACACTAATTTGGATAATTTATTTGAAATTAAGTACAAAGTGTTTTTGTGTAATTCTCAGAGGGGAAATTAGAGTTTTTATTTAAGCTCATCAAAAAAACAACAAAAATCAATGTTAGGAACTGTCATTACCAGACTGTATTTTTAAAACTTTTTCAAAAATTACTCAAAGTATTTTGGATTAACCTTTTCTCTGTGATGTCCTCACAAATGTATTTCACATTTTAAACGAAACATTAAATGAGCGGAAGTATAATGTTTAACGATTTTAGTTAAAATTGTCTTTTTTTGTGGTATTCCATTATTTTTATTAATGTTTTATCAAAAGTTTGACCAATTTTTTGCACACGATTACTTGAAATGATAATTTACACATAATATTGCACTAAAAAATTATAAATTTATCATTTAAGCCTAGCATATGAACGCAAACGTAGTTTATGTGTTCAAGTTCCAAATAATAAAACCTTACCCTAAATTTTGAACATTGCTAACTTCTCTGGAATGCTGATATAAAAATTCCAATAGAAAAACTTATTTTTCCTCTAATAGCCAAAAAACGAATAACAGAAATATCAAATTTTTCTAATCATATTAAATATAGCCTTCAAACGGCAGCCTGCACAGAAAACAATTATCTAAAATGAAAGTAAATCTCAATTAGTGTTTTGTAATTAAATGTTAAGATGACTATAACATATTTTTTTATTTTATTTCTATACCACTCCCTATAGGCTCAAATTCGTGCTGGCATTTGCTTATTGTTATTATTATCTTACAAAAGCACGCGTACACCATAATCTTTTAAAGCATTCCATTGGGGAGATATTAAAAAATAGAAGCAGCCGAACGAGCAAATTTTCAGATATTCAACAAAATCATCTTGCTCTATAGCTTTTCAAATATCAAGTATTTGTTATATGCTCGTACATACAATGAAAAGAACAACCATGGCTGGATTTTTGTGGACACAAATGGGCATAAGAATTTATTAAAAATAATATTAATTTTGTTTTTAAATCTTTGGAGCAATTCTTATATAAAACTATTTTTATATTTAAACATCTTAAAACATTTAAAAGGAAAAATTTTGGCATACGAATCTTAAGTAAATATTTTCTTATGTGCATATGAAAGTAAAAGTTTAAAAAATATATTTGTTAGGCTCGTTTTTGGGATCGAATTTTCAAAAAAAATTAAACTTTTTCTATAAATTCAAAAATCCCTATTTAAAATTTTTTTATATGCAAAAGGCATTTTTTTACCTCTTTAATGTGAATATTAAGAAAATTTCTCATTATGAAAAATTTTCGAATGCAAATTCAAACAATAGATTACTCAAATTCAAAAATTTTGGACGTAGTAGCCTTTATAGAAATATATGTAACTACTGGAAACCGAAGGATACTTTAATTTAAATGATCTGGAAACATTAAAAATATCCTTTTTGTCTATGGTAGAAAAAGATAGAACCAGAAGTCTTTAAAATTGCCCAAAATAATACCGTTTTTGCCAATATTTTATAAAAATTTAAAATTGAGTTACCTGCAATCAGGAAGCGAATTAGTTTTTTTTTTTTGAAAAATGGTTTTCCATTCAAATGGAGCTTTTAAGATGATCTTGTGAGCAACACGATTATGTCGGGTTTTTCAATAAGAGCGCTACAAAAGTTTTAAAAAAAAAAAACCATTGCCATTATGTATGAAACTCGATTTCTTTTGCATAGCCACCACGGGCACGTTTGCAGAAGTCCTGACGCTGAACCCAATTTTCGACGGTTTTCAAGCATAAATCGGCCCATACTGCTGCAATTTCACGTTCAATATTCGTACGAAGTTCATAAATCGTCGCTGGCTTGTTGGCATAGCCCATAGAATTGACGTAGCTCCACAGGAAATAGTCTAACGGCGTCAAATCACACGACCGAACCGGCCAAGCGACTGGACCATTTCGTGAGATAACACGTTCTCCAAACTTGGTTTCCATTGATTGTGACATTCGCTGTGGCTTGTGGCGTTCCTGTTGGAACCACATGTTCTCCAAGTCCATATCATCCAATTATGGCCAAAAATATTCGGTTATCATTGAACGGTAGCGATCCCCATTCACAGTAACGTGCCGGCCTTGATCATCGTGGAAGAAGTACGGCCCAATGACGCCGCCGGCCCATAAACCACACCAAACCGTAATTTTTTCGGGATACAATGATGTCTCATAGAGTACGTGTGGATTGCTGCCTGACCAATACCGCATATTTTGTTTATTGACGAAGCCATTTAGCCAGAAATGAGCCTCATCGCTGAAGATGATTTTTCGATGAAAATCCTAATCATTTTCAAGTTGTTGCTCAGCCCAATTCACGAACATACGACGCTTCTGGTGGTCAAGCGACTTCAGTTCTTGCGTCAATTTAGTCTTGTCGGGATGTAGGCCAAGATCTTTTCGCAAAATTCGCCACAACGACGTCACAGAGATGCCCAATGCTTGAGAACGACGCGTGGGAGAAATATTTGGGCTTTCTGCAACTGAAGCCTCAGCGGCAGCAATATTCTCGACACTACGGGCACTTCTTTGTCTCACTGGCACGGGAACATTTTGTACTGTGCCTGTGGATTCAAATTTTTCCACTAGACGCTCAATTGTTAATCTGCTAGGATGATTATGACGACCATAAATTGGACGTAGCGCTCTTAACGTTGAAGCCACTGACTCCGAATTTCGGTAGTAAATTTTAGTAATTTCGACTCGTTGTTGGCTCGTATATCATTTCATCATGAAATGGAAAACCTTACTGAAGAGAAATGTCAAAAGAGCGGCAAGAAATATGGCGTCGTTTGCTGTCCCTGTTGCTCTACTTTTGTAGCGTCCCTGCTGAAAAACCCTTTACATGCTTTCTGCTATGACAACAGGCCTCTCTACATCCAAGTCTGTCCGGAGAGATTCTTACATACCTACATATACATACTTAAGACACTAATTTAAAATTAGAAATCCTTAAACCTTCCCAGACAAAAGTCTCTGGCTATAATAAATTCACAAGTTTTTGTTTCCAAATGATGCACGAAGTTATCTACGAAATAATACGAAATTGAATTTTGTGTATTTTTTTCAAACAAAAATAAATTCTAAGATGAGAACGCACTATAGCATGAGCATCAGCATTAGCAACAGAACCACCGCACTCCCCCCATCAACCCTCCTGAGTTTGTGTTTATTTTTGCTGACTTAATTGTGTAATTGTAGATGTTTGCAATTACTCAATTGACAGCATGCAAACACATACACAACATATACCTACCGGCATGTCGGGTTTTATTAGACAAATGATTATCGTGGCGAAAAAAAATATACATAATATGCATATAAATTCTAAAATAACATCTAAGCTTTTGAATAGAAGAAAGACATGGGAAAAATCTCTCTGACATAATTGTTCGTGACTTTTTCATCTAAAAGTGCAGAATGCAAAAATTTAAACAAAAATATATTCAGTGTATGTATGTTTGAAGCATATATTTATAAAACATGTACTATCTCGATTATTGTCTTTATTTTGCGGGAAAATGGGGAAAAGAATTTTTGTTTGTTGCAGATACCTACATAAATGAAGCTTGAAAAAAAATCGAAACAAAAAACCTTTTGGCACAAATAGCCCGAGTCTACAAGTTTCCACTTATCCAAAATGTGTGGCGCTAGTGCTAGACAGACAATTAGATACACAAAGAGGGACACAAATGTTATTTTTTTTTCCTTTTTTATAGTCACATTCACAATCCGTGACGACACAACGAGCAAAGAATTTTGTTCGTATCTTTAGCTTGAGGTATTTTTGTGGAGATTGTCCCGTTTGGCAAAAGAGCTATCTAGCTAATGAAAAATAAAAGTATCTTTTAAGATTTTCCGACCAAAATTCTAACAGAAGAGAACAGCCCAAATATGAAAAAAAGAATGAAAACACAGCAACAACCGGGTCAAAGTCCCCTGGAATAGGGAATATGGCTGTGTGCCAAGTAGTTTCATAGAGAGAAATGCACACAAAACAGCAAACACTTTAAAGTTACCTAGTTCTTTGAGATGGCTTTTGGGGGTAACGTTTATTTGTAAACGACCAAAAAAAAAACGAAAAAGGGACGGCCTGGGCTGTTGCATCAATTTAGAGACTTCGAATTTTTTCCCCGTTTATAGTGTTTGCACAATGCAGTAGAGAGGACATTTTTCATGAGATATCCTTTCCCTAGTCAATTGAAGACCAGATTGTTTGTTGGTTTTGAAATGAAACGAAACTGATGCAGTGTACTTTATGCAGAATGAAGAGGAAAGCTGTGTCAATTTTTCGGTTTTAATTGAATTTTTTTTGATAACTATTTGTTTTTGAGCAACATGATGTGGATGTTTCATACGTTAACTCATATAAACTTAAAGAATTATACTCGTAAAATAATTTCTGTACCACAGGTCAGTTTTTTTATTCAGTACACTCAGGCGTATACGTACTTTTTTTTATTTTATTGAATTTCCAAAATGCTTTTAGTATGTAGTTTCAATCGAGTTTTGTTTTAATAACCTAATGGTTGCCTAGAATTTATTGAAACCTTTTCTCATAATATCATCACTTTGTTTAGTTGTGTTGATTCGGATGAAGATGTTGTTTGTGTTACTGAAATATGGTTGAGGGATGAATCTAGTGATGTTTTGCTTAGAAGGAACTCCTTTTTCCGGGAAAACTTCTTGGTAATACTTCGTCGGATTTTAACCAAGGTGTCATTTGTGGGATTGATCTTTGTTCCGAGGTAGGTGAAATCCCTGACTACCTCGCAATTACTGCTACCAACATTGAGGTTTTGTCTCAGGCGATGAACAGATGAAGCCTTGTTTGTTGATAGCATATACTTTTTTTTGTCCTCATTCATTTCAAGACCGACGTGAATGCTTCTAATACAGCTCACTTGGAGCAGCCGATTATGTCGATGCCTTTCGCATAGCCAAGTAGTTGCGAAGACCTGTTGAAGATACATTAAATCATATGATTACGCAACTCCTTGTCTGAACCCTGTACATGTCTGGAATAGCTTGGATGAGCTGTTACATTGCACTGCGTATTTTGCAACGTCATGTGACATAACTGGATCAGTTTTTTTTCGGGATCCCGAGTTCCGAAATCGGCAATAGAAGCTCTTGTTGAATTATGCTACCATATGCAGCTTTGAAGTTGATGAAAAGATGGTGGGTCTCCAGGATTTGGGAAGATTTGGCCTATCGTTGATCTGCCTTGCCTGAGGCCATACTGGTACGTGCTGATCATAGTGTTGCAAAAAGGTTTAAGATGCATTAAGCAGAGATATACCTCTGTAGTTTTTGCAGGAGTTTTTTTGTAGATTGGGCATATGGAGCTAATTAACCAGTCGTCGGGCATACTTTCCTCCTCCCACACTTGATTGATGAGCTGGTGCGCATGCATCCTACTAGGACATCTCCTTAATACATGAAGAGTTTTACAGGTAGTCCCTCCGAGCTGATGGATTTGTTATTGTTAAGCTTGTGGATAGCTTTCTTAATCGCTTCAGTATTTGGCGCTGGGACTAGATTTTCACTGACTGGTCTTATGCTTCTATGTTCTCCTGTCGCCTCTTCTACAGAATGTCTACTAAGCAGCTGCTGCAAATGCTGCTTAAACACGTCTACAATTCCCTGTGCGGGTGTTGGTTGCGGTGCTAGACTCCTCGAGACACCTGAGCTGAGAGGGTGCGGATTCTCTTTTCTTTCTACGCAGGGTTTTTTCTCTTTCCTTCTCTTTTCACGGTACTCCTCTCATGCTCTTGTTTTCTGCTCTTATTTTCTGTTGCAGCAGTTTCCTGCACCAATACCACGCATTTCTTTTCATACCACGGGTTCATTTTTCTGGGTGGTTGATAGCCTATGGTAGTCTCTCTTAATGATCTCACGATACCGGTTCCACTGGTAGTTGACGCTTGTGGCTGCGAGTACAGCAGCGAGTTTCCCGGTTAATTGCTCATTATAGTATCTTGCTTTTACAGATGAGCTAAGCCATGTAATGTTGGATTTTCTTCCTTTGGTGGTACTCGCTTTCTTTCTTTCTTCACAACAAGAAAGTGGTCAGAGTCCACGGTTACACCTTTGAAAGTTCGCACGCCCAAGAAGTTCGATGCGTGCCTTGTGTCAATTAGCACATGGTCAATTTGGTTGATGGTTCGACCATCTGGAGATCACCAGGTTGCTGTGTGTATCCTTGGCCTGGGAACGTAGTGCTATATATCACCGTACTACGTGTTGCAGCAAATCCGATTAGTCGGAAGCCCTTATCTGTTATCATTTCGTGTAGGTTGTGCTTTCCAACTTATCCACCAAAGATATTTTCGTTCCCGATTTTAGCATTGAAGTCTCCCAGCCGAGACTAGGGGCCGAGTTACCGCATCAGTTATCGAGTAATACGTGACTGAATTATGTGAGTTTGGCATTACCGCTCACGTTTCGAGCAATCAAGTATACCAAATTTGAGTTGGTTACTAGTTCATTTGATCACTGGTGGCACTCACTCACTAGTTCACTGAAGCGGTTATTCATCCCCAGCATTGACACTGGTGCCTTCGTGAAGTTCATCAAAAATTTTGAAATTTGTGGATCTGTCAGATAATCTTGGTTTTGGTTTTGGTTTTGCTCTTTAGATAGTGCCGATGATATTGAAGGTTTGCTTTTGTGTTAATTCAAACGCTGGCCGTTAGATTGGGTTCTTTTCACCCTAAATATTACGATAATTATGTTGCTGTATCATACCTTCTCATTTCATACAATTTTACTTTCAGATGTGTATCCTTGCCTGTGGAAGGTAGCTTTGACTAAAAAACGTAAAAAGGGTTGAATTTAGGCCTATCCCAGTCCTTTTCTATTTGTCGAAGGTACTTGAAAAAAAAAATTCAAAGCAAATTCCTGTTTATCTTACAACGAATTCAATGCTTACACCTAAACAGTCTGGTTTACGCAAAAACTACAGCTGTATCACAGCACTTTTTAAGGTCATTGAAGACATAAGGCAAGTGTTGGATAAGAATGAGGTAATATTTTTGGTTTTGCTTGATTTCTGAAAGGCTTTCGAAACAGTTAACCATGTCAATTTGTGTAAAAAGCTTATCCAGAAGTTTAATTTTTCACCATGAGCTACGAAGCTTATATGTATTTCTATTTAACTAATTAAATACAAGCAGTTCAAGTCAGGGTAAGCATTTCTAATTTTTTGCCTATTGCTACTGGTGTTCCGCAGAGGTCCATGTTGGGTCCTCTACTGTTCTATATTTACTTCAATGAACTTCCATAATTGGTTGATAACTGTCTTTGTCATATGTTTACTGATGACGTCCAGCTGTACCTAAGCTGCCCCCTTTGGACTCATTGAACATATAGCTTTCAGTGTCAATGAAGGACCTTGAAAACATCTTTTGAATCCAAGAAAATAAAAATGTGTAGTTGTATCTAGAAAGAGTCTTGATCTTGATTACATATTTTCGAATAAGATGAAACTGCCAAAAATCTCGGAGTGACTTCTAACTTTGCTTTTTGATTAGGGATAATCATATAAATGGACTCGTCAGCAAAGTCTTAAGTGTGCTACGCGCATTATGGGTAACGCAGCCTTTTACGCCAGTAAAAACACGTACTCCTTGCAAAAAATTTAATATTACATATTTTGATATATGGTTGCGAAATATACTGCGACCGCAACTACGCAAGCAAACATTAACTCATTGATTTTGTTTCTCAGCTGTGAACATAAACTATAAACAGTATTTTTTTTTTCCTTGAAAATAATTTAAATTTCCTTATTTAGTAAACTAATAACTGATTTTTAAATCATCAACTTACATATAAACTTTTAAAATTTAGCCCTAGGAAGGTTAATTATTTTCCAATAAAATAAGGGTAAGTTCTGACTTTGGATATGCTTCCTATTCATAAAGTTTTTATATACTTAGCCCAAGTTTTTGTAAGCAAATAAAATTGGTAGGCATTTTGTCTCCATGGCATACAAGTAAGAAATATGTTCGTATATACATTATATGCATACATAGGTATAGGTACATTACAGAAATAAATTTGGTGGTGCGAAAGCTCGTCGTAAACCAGAACCTAATGGCTTGCAAGTCTTAACCATTCCTGTGTGCGTGATGTTATTTAGCAAAAATGCAGGAACCCTGCAATTTTCTACCTAATTAGAACGGCTAAGATGAGAAGTATTTTTGTGACAAGAAAAACTTCCTTGCAAGAGGCATCAGGACTCCTGAACATTTTTGTTTTATACCTTAGATGGCAGAACTTTGGTCCGATTAACAGACCATCGGTTGGCGTGACAGCCAAGGGGAATAGCGTTATCATGACATACTTAAGGTGAAATCGTGGTATACTATACACAGGAGGCAATTTTTTTTAGAGGTAAATAGATGTCGGCGCGCAAGTTTTATGAAGCTAGCATTGAGAAAATATGTATATATAATTTTGGAATATTAACGATTATTATGCTGAAGCCTTACACTGGACAAAAAAAGCTGTCGTGTCACATAAAATTATTATCGAAGAATGCAACATAAAATTAACATAAACTTCAAAGCAACTAAGGCGCACCCTATGGACATTAAATTTCTGAGTAAGAATTAGAATTTTTCATATTATTCCTGCTTTAACTTGAAATAATTCTCCTTAACATAATAATTTATGTACCTACTATCTTTATACATACAGTAGTAAATGTACTGTTCATACATTAAACAAAATTACTTGGCTCACATTTTTTTATTAGTATAAATATTAAAGAAAATACATTTTACTATTGTTTTTAAAATAAAGTCCCGAAAGAAATGTGTTTTTGTATTATTTTGACCAAGTTTAACTTAAAATTTGGGTACATATTTACATTATTGCTTGAGGTAAAATTTTTTGTTAACCGTTTTGACAAAGAATGTCCCATTTTGAAAATTAATATATTTTTATTTAGTCTTCATTTCATGAACTTAAATTTCTATGTTCATTTCTACTAAATGCATTTTATTTAATACTTCTTCAATTGGCATTTCTCAAATCGGTGTTTTTTTTTTTAAAACTTCTTCAAGCCTCTAAAAATAGTTTAACAAATTGAAATTTTTGGTACAATATCTGTAAAACTGAAAAACCAATACTTGCTTTCAGCTTTTTCTTTTAGGTAAGTATTGACATTTTGGCAAATCAAATCGTCGAAATTTGAAGTAAATAGGGGTGTGTTTTTAACAAACAAACGGTTTTACACGCCCTCTCTTAGGGGAATGTAGTTTCTATGAAAACAGAATGAGTTGTTATAATAGGTTAAGAACAAAAATTATGCACAATGTTGCCTCGCCCACTTTTAAGGGCGTTTTGACAATATTTCTACTTTTAACCGCTTTTCAAAAAATATTATGAAATATACCTACCTAGAATAAAATGTCTGAGAAATGCATCTTTTTAAAACGATGGCATACAAAATTTTAACCACGCCAACTTCTTAGATTGGTACTATAGATTAGTAATACCTATTAAAACTTAAAATGTATGCACTCTATTTCGTAAAAGATAGGCTAGGCTCTAGGGCGTCAAGGAAGTCGTATATTGGATTTTGTATTAAACATTTTCACTAGCGGATGTCGGGTGAATTAAAAACGGTACTAATAAAAGATCTATACTACTACAAATGAGATTTTTTTAAAACTTCAAATGTTTGAAATTAATCTGTTTCTTATTTTTGCTCTACTAAAAATAATTTAAAATGCAGTTAGACCACTATGGCTCTCACGGCCTCAAATAAAATATATAAAGGTTTTCCCATCATTTAAGGCAAGGATTTGAAATGCCATGAAAAAAAAGAAAGTATATAGTATAGTATAGTATAGTCTTGAACCTTATACTTCAACTATTACTTATTAAAACTTTAATGTCAAAAATCCTACTATTTAAAAGTTGATAAAATGATTTTTATTCACCTCTGAAGCAAAATATGAGCATACTTCAAAGGCGAAGGGAAGGTTAATATTCCCTGGTCTTTTCTGGTCTGGAATTTTAATACATATTTTACACTGAACCACCATGTATCCAATACAAAATTAAAATACCTGACTGGGTTGCATGTACTTACTCCTGTGTTCAAGAAAATTGATTATAAATTTCAATTTAAATTGAGTTTGAGTTAAACAGAAAAATCATACTCAATGAAAAATTAATTCTTGATTGAGTATGATTTTATACAAAAATAAATTAAGTCAGTTTAAAAAAATATAATCTTTTTTATAAACCTACATAATTTACATATACAGGGTGTCCCGAAACTCAACGTTAAGCAGCAACAGGGTGGTAGGCTATACCTGTACTAGGAAAAATAAGAAAAAAAATCAATCTCACTAGGTGTAGTACTAGTAGCAATATTTAGAAACTTTGAGAAAATCGATACCATAGGCTAGACCAGTGTTTCCTAAAATTTTTTAGTGCCATGCCCCACAAAATGTTTTCCAAAATATGCGACTTTGGTGTATCTACTGATCATAAATTGTTTCTCTTTATCATATATCTTTTCACAGGCTTTCACAGAATGTATTGAAATTGATTGTGATAAAAGAATTATCATATGAATGCATTTGTTTTAATTTTTAACACTTTGAGATTCGCATTATCATATTTATCACTTTTCAATTTTCACATTTTTTTTAAGTATAAAGTGCCAAAGTTAGCTTATAAAATTTTCTTGAAAGATAACTTAGTCAAACTTTTTTTTCTTAAGAACTTTACAATATTTATTTTTGAATTTATAACTACGATTAATATTTTTTTATTTTTATATGAAAATAAAATTACAAAACAAAAATTTAAGAATCTATTTTTGAGATATCGAATTTTCAAAAAAAAAATAATTTAAAACTTTTTCTTAAATTATTTTTTTGTTTATTTTGATATCAAATATAATTTTAATTTATTTGAAATTTTTGTATGTTTATACAAAATTGATCTAAATCCATTTACCCAACAATGAGATACCTCAAAATAAAAACCATTCAATGAAAAGTACTATTTCTAAGTCTAGATTTGTATAATTATTGTAATAGATTTTTTTAAGCAAAGTTAAGAAGTCTTATAAAAATTGTGGGTGCCATTTAAAAAAAAATGTTTTCCTTAACGGATTTTTAATATTTGTATGGAAGGTATCATTAGAATTATTTTTTAAATATGCTAGAAAATAATTTTTAAAAAACCCATGATGTTGTTACATAAATATTTGATTTAAAAGAAAGTTTGCATATTTTTTAAAAAATTTTAAAATGTCACTTAATACTTTTTTACGGGATGGTATCAGTAATTTAATTGATTTTTTTTTATCAAAATCTTTGGAAGCGTTCTTGAGATAAATAAGCATTTCCTTAACGCTTGTTTGGGGATTACCGTTATTTTTTTGGAGAGTTAAAAAAACCTTAAGACACACAGACAGTAAGACTTTTTGATGTTCTCTATCATCGGCATGTCATGTGTTTGATTGTTATTTCGAAATGTTTGTTTTGCACGAATCCTTGACTTGCCTCTATATCGCAAGTAAAAACAGTTCTTTGGGAGGTCCGATTAATAATAATTTTTTGATTAATGGTTTCATATCCATAAGCACCATTTACTAAAATAAATTATTGAATTTTTTTAATAAAAGTTGCGGGGAAAAACAAGATTTTGCAAAATTGCTTAGAAAAATTTTATGACAGTTACCGTTACTTTTGGTTCTACAAAGAAATTGAAAACTTGTAGAGAAAATCACTAAAATCTACTATCTAAGAAGCAAGTTTTAAGAAAATTGATCAAGCCGTTTCGGATGTAACCTAACAGACAGACAGCCAGAAAGACAGAGAATTGTGAGTGTGAGACCTACCTTTTTTGTTTTCCCTACCATCGTAATGACAAGTCTGATCAAAATCTTGAGTTAATTTTTTTTTAACAAACGCATAACTTGTACAAAAATATATATAAATGAAGTACCTTTCCTTTAAAATATCTAAATAAAAATAAATATAAAACAAAACAATGATTAAATCTGAATTTTTTGACCACGTTAACTGTTAACAAAGTAAAATTTAGTCTCTTAATAAATGAAATAACTCTTAAAGAAGAGGTAAAGAGGTACTAGAAAAAGACTTTTTTTAAGAAGTTGTTTTTATGTGTTTTTGCAATAAGCAAATGCTTACATTCATTGTATATATTATTTATGAAAGACTCACATAAAAAACGTATCCCCTAAGGTACATATCATTACATCTAAATCTGTCCTATTTCGATTCTAACTCTCCTAAGCTTATAAGTATAATCAATACAAATGGAGAGTTATTTTCTTTCCTTGACAACAACTCAATCATGCGAAACTTCATGTGGAAATAATTTTCTTATAGTCAATAAAATATAGTATATATACATTCTTTCGCATACAACTATATAAGCACCTACTCTAAATGTAAACTCAACACGAGAAAATCATTCACTTTATTAAGAAAATTAAATTAAAATGTTATTTTTATCATTAGCAGCTTGTTGATGATGTCGGAAGAACAAGAACGAGTGTCTTTCTTCAATCTCGATGCATTGGTATTTGCTATTTGGTATGTATCGTTCAACTAAGCTATTTGTGGAATTACAGAAGTCAGAAGGGTTAAACGCTTCGAATGCCAACCGAGACCGATACCGACACCGATACCGATACTTCTTCCCTCTTTTACAGTCAGTCACTCTTCACATAGATGGCCTGATCACAGATGCACTATTGCATTGTGAAAATTAAATCACTAGCCTTAGCTTCAACGCCACTTAAAATAGCTACATAGAACGAAAGTGATAACTTAATTAGATTCATCCCATGGATGAGCTTCGATTTAAAGGTTGACTTGATTTGAGGGCATATTGTTCTTATGAGGAAGACCATTATTCTAAAAGTGTGTGATGATGGTAAATTGTGTGCAATGAAACTTTTTTGTTTATTTTATTTCACTACCAATATGTTATAAACCTCATATCACGTGCTTTGAAATTTCGAAACAAAATTTAGATGCATGAACCTACCCCATAGAGCTAGATGTAGCTATACACTTATTTGTAGTCTCAGGCCTGTGAACATCTTGAACGCGTTATAAATAAAATGCAATTTATAACTCAGCTCAGCTGTGAGGTAATTTTGTCGGAATATATTTCAACCTCAGCAAAGATCATGAGAACCAGGTGGGTTGATGTTTCTTTTTTTCTTTAACTTCCTCCCCTTGCCACCCAAATTGAAATTATTCACGTCATGTTCTTGGCAGCATATATTTAAATTTGACACACACTTTGATGGTGCTCTATCTACATATTCTATACATAAATAAAAGAGGAAATAGGTACAAGTTGATTAGAATATAGCAACGCATAGACCCCCGAAGTTATTTTTATAAAAAATTGAGTGTACAGGAGTGTTTTCCTTAATAAAGGGTTAAATAAAATTCTTATAAAAAAACAGAAAAGCATTTAAAGCTTTAATAAAAGAAAAACGGAACAAGGCTGGAGCATACTTACTTACTCACTTTCTTAAGGTGGCGCTAGAGTCCAGGGTGGACCAGGGCCGTAACCAACCAGCTTCCTCTAGCCGGCTCGGTTTCTAGCTAGCTGTCGCCAGTTTTGCACGCGAAGGTGGTTGAGGTCCTTTTGCACTTGCGTGCACCACCTGTTTGGCTGTCTTCCTCTACTGCGCCGTCCCACGAAATTATATTCAAAGAATTTCCGGGCCGAAGCATTGTTGTCCATTCGGTCTAGGTGACCATACATCTCAGTCGTTGGCTTTTCGCTTTACTGGCTAAGTCGGTGTTGCTGTAGAGCCCGTACAGTTCGTGGTTGTATCTTCTTCTCCATTCCTCATTAATGCAGACGGGACCAAAAATCACCCGGAGAATTTCTCTCTCAAAACAGTCTTAAGCGTTCTCATCAACCGTTAATACTGTCCATTTCTCCGCACCATTGACAGGACCGGGGTGATAAACTTTTTAGTTGCTCGAGAGAGGGCTTAGCTTCTCAATTGCTTTCTTAGCCTTAAGAAACAGCGATTGGCAAGAGTGATTCTTCGTTTGACCTCAGCACTGGTATCGTTCGCTGAGCTTATAGCGGTAGTCCCTGACCACCTTAAAATTATAGCTGTCTATAGTGACGTTCTGACAAGACATATTGGTGTTGGGTGTCCTTTCTTGCTGACATATATTTGGGTTTACCTTCATTAACAGTTAAGCCCATCTTCTTGGCTTCCACTTGAACTCACAAAAGCAAGCGAGTAGGTAGATGGACTTTTGAAAAAATTGTGCCTCTAGCGTTGACGTGAGAGTTTTGCAAAATTCTTTCAAGAACGATGTTGAAGAAGTCGCATTACAGCGCGTCACCTTGTCTAACACCTTTTTTGACATTTAAGGTATCGGTGAGGTACTTGCCGACCTTATTGGTGCAGGGTGCATTCTCCATCGTCATCCTGCACAAACGGAAGAGTTTGGAAGGTCAGCCAAAACTAGATATTGCTCTATATAGCTCGTCTCTATAGATGCTGTCATACACGGCCTTGAAACCGATAAAAAGGTGATGGGTATCGATTTGAAACTCCTGAGTTTTTTCCAAGACCTTAGTGCGAAAATTTGGTTGATGGTCTCTGGTCTAAAGCCACATTGATATGGACCTATAATAGTGTTGACGAATGGCTTCAGAAGTTAACAAATTACGGCAAGGAAGATCTTGAACGCGATGTTAAGAAGACTGATTCTTCTCTAGTTAGTGTAGTCCAGAGAATAACCTTTCTTGAGGATCGAGCAAACAATGCTGAGGTTCCATTTATCGGCCATGTTTTCCTCCGACCATATTTTGCAGATGAGGTGGTGCATACTCCTAACCAATTCATCGCCAGCTGCTTAAAATAGCTAAGCCGCAAGGCCATAAGCTCCAGCAGCTTTATTGGACTTAAGTTTAGATAAATCTATTGTCGTCCAGGTTGAATGGTGCAACCTGCATGGCAGATGAATTCATTTCGTCATCGCCGCCATACAATTTGCAGAAATGCTTTTTCCAAATTCTCAGGACGTCAGGTTCTAATAAGCCCTAAAAGCTTTCAGCTAATTTCGCAGCTTACTCAATTTTATTTTGAACAAATGTACTGTGAGCTGCCGACGAAGCAGCAATGCCATTGGAAACTCCTGCATTTATCAGAATATTAACAATACAATCCAAAAGCTTTTCTTTAAGCTTGGGAATTACGTATTCATGAACAGTTTCTGAGTTCGGTTGTACACTGAATTTGTTCTGCATTTTTTCCACTTCATTCGGTTCAGCCGAACAAAACAAAAATAGTGCTGTCTTATTGGTTGTCCTGAATTCTGAAAAAAAAAAAAAAAATCGGTGGCAATCAGCAATGCTTTTCGATTAGGTCCTTCATCCTGAAGCAGTTTACAAGAAGTTAAATAAAATTTTTTCGCTTGGTGGATTGACTTTAACCAATTGACGAACGAAAAACCATGAAGTGTCAATTAGTTGTCTATCGGGTCGGGTAGAACGCTACATAACCCGCAGAACTTTTAGCCCAACATCTTCGTAGCCCTTATTTACAAAACGAAGAATAACAGCTTCTTGATTGAAGCCAGTGAATTTTTTAAGATCTTGCTAAATTTGGCCGATTTTGACCTCATGACCGTTTATAGCCAGCGTATAGACAGCATCGAGAAGATCTTAGCGAGTAGAAACATTTTATTTTTCTCACATTCGTCGATAGTTTGAAGAATGGTATCGATATTACCGTGACGTGCATAGCAACAGAGTTGAGGTGTGAAGGCATCAGTGCTAGGTTCCCGGCCAGCTCGTTTCATCACCGTCAGAATTGACTGGAGAATGGATGTTCGTTCTCCAAGTAGACTCAGAGCAAAGCATTGTAATGGGGGATGTCCATTTGAACAGTCAATGAATTCAATGTGTTCCATATTTGTTGTACCAACGCTGTACGAACTTGAAGCAATTCTTTAGGAACTAGATTCCCGCAACAACGGATGACCAGCAATGATTGTAAGCTGGTTGCAGAGATCTTCAGACGCATCTCTTCAAAAACTTCTTCAATATCTCTGCGTGCAAAGAGGTCACTGTTGAACATCTTGATTCAGTCATTTAAGTTGCTTTTCTTAGCTCAGATCTGCTTTGGCAGCGGTTGTTGCATAGCCATTGATTTGATTGCTTTAAGCACATTGTGAATACTGGACGAGGTTACCTTCAGTTTCACGAATAGATTGAAAGACAGGTCCGTCAAGATAGCACCGCCACAAACGAGATTTAAGAATCTAATGATGCAACAGTTAGGTGTTAATTAGGTGTTAATTAGCTGAGCACTTAATTCCCTTCCCCCTCAAACGTGTGGTGGAGCTAACTTGACGTCAAGATATAGCACCGCCATAAAAGGGTAATGCTCAGCTAGGATTGCAGCACTTAACTAGCATCCAACTAGCACCTAACTATTGCATCATTAAATTTTTGAATTTCTTTTGTGGCGGTGCTATCTTGACGGACCTTTGAAAAACTACGCTTCCTGTTAAACCTGCAAAATAACGAAATATTTTTCCCGAACGTAGGTTAGATTAGGTAATGTTAGGTTTTTTTTCAATTCCAATTTTTTAACGTCCCAATTTTTGTATCGTGACTTAGAAAGATTGTTTTTTTTTATTTGGTGAAAAGTGAGTTTGGACTAAATATTAGAGTAATAGCTCCGTTACCCCTTTTGCGGATATAGGTTCCACGAAGCATTTGCGAATCACTTTTGAGATACCCATACAGAGCACTTTGTAGGTAGGAAAAAAGGGAGTAGAGTTTGTTTGAGGCAAAAGGAAAAGGCTTCAGTAAACGAAACAAAAAACGAGATTTTTAAGAGCTTAGTTCTAGTAAGTACGGACACATGATTTCAACAACAGCAGCGTACCCAAGGTTTGTGCGTTTTTGTGTGGTGGTAAAGTTTTGGTTGGCATGTTTTTTTATTTTGGAAGAGGCTTGGGATAGCTTCGGGGGCCTGCGCTCCTCCTACATCCGACAAGCTGAGCTGAGTGGAACAAGCATGTCATCGCCTTTGTAGTGGGCATTCTACACCTATCTCATCCCCTTCTGGTGTATCCTCAACCTTTTTCTACTTTTCTTTTTCTCTTTTCATTTCAACTCATATTTTCAAGTTCCTGTTTTCTACTCCCAAACATCATATAATAAACCGCCAAACCCGAATTTTTGTGGTACAATTTACGCGGCCTACAAAAGCCGAAGGCATATAAATTATAAATCATTGGAACCGTTTGTTTGCACAGAGTGCCGAATCCAAACATTTATTAAATATTATTATTAAATGCCCCACAAAAACAAAAAAATAATTAAATACATTAATGCATAATAAGTGCGAACAAGAGCGAGAGCAAGACCGAGCAATTATTTGTTTTTATCTGTCGTAACCTTAATGTGACGTTTCGATTTGTTGCACTCACCAACCAAACAATTTTCCAGCACTGACTGGAAAGATAACTGGAATGTCTGATGGCAGCGTTCAGTGCTGCAGAAAATAATAATAAGTAGCTCATACCACGTTTACATGAGTGGATAGAAGGAACGAATTCAATCCGGATCGAAATTTCGACCCAGGTTAATGACAACGAACTGGATTGGATCGAGTAATCCGGATTTAATCTGATCCAGATCTATATGACCTGAATCCTGATTTAATTCGGATTCAAATCTCCATGTAAACAAGGTATCAGTTTTTCTCTACGCTAAAGACGGCTTTTATTAATAAATAACGTTATTAGGGGCTGGACCTATAGTTTCAATTATCAAACAAAAAATCGCTACAAAAGCACCGATTGCGTTAAACTGAAATGCGTAATCTGAAGAAAAAATTTCTTACCAGTTTTCAAATTGTTTTCCGTTGAAACTTTTTTTTTAAATAAACGTTGCTATCATTTTTGCCAATCTCACTTCTGACGAAAGCTTGAACTTGAACAAAAAACAAATTTATTTGAAGGAATAATTTGGCGCATCTGTAGAGTTTTGGACAGAACTTCATTTGTGCTGTACAACCAACTTTAATAGAATATTAAGAGCACGATACTCTTTCCTCAAGAAAAAATGTAAGATTTAATTTTTATTTGTATTTTCAAATTAAATACCCAGTAGGTAATGTACAAAAGTCTAGTTTAATTTCCGGTAATTAGTCAAAATAAAATACCCTGTATATTTCTCCTAATTTCACCTTAACCCCCTTCTTAACATATATTTGTTTGTTATTTTTAATAAAATTTATTAACTTGTATGTCCAAACATAAGTTGGTATGTCGATAAAGGCCATTTCGAGATGTTTACTAGACCCGGATCTATCTCAATAGATAAATCAATATTAAATGTTTTTTTGGAACACTACCACTTGCAACGAATAGTCCACCATCGCTCGTCGCGCCATCGCGTCGTGTCGCTACTGCAGATCAGAAAAAATAATTAAATTTATCCATTTGTATGATTTGGCGGTTGCGTTTGCTTGCATTTTCGTATGAAAATAAACTCTTTGAGACTTTCCTTGCTTCACGCTCTACTGACCCCTCAATTTTTGGGCAAATGCAAGGAATAATTATTTTAAATTTCACTAATTTACAATGTGAAGGTGAATGTAAATTTATTCTTGGAAATTGAACAAATACGGAAAAAAAAGTTGTGCATTTAAATAAATTTTCCCTTGCAATGGCAGTGAGTGTTGCTGATGTTAAAGTTCTTTTATTTGCAGCAAGTAGGGATGTAGGTATGTACACATAATATTATTGAGTGGGCGAATTGTTGGCTTTTATTCACTTCGTTGTATGTGCTGTGTTTGGCTTTTAATTTGATGCTCTTAATTAAAACACACGCTGTAAGTGGGGGAGTGTGTTTGTTCTTTCTTTTTTTGTATTGTTTAAATATTTGGTAACTTTTTTTGTTTGAACGTGAAATAACAATTTAATTTTCCCATAAGTGGGATTATTTTTGGTATTCAGGTTTTACAAAGGAAATAAATTCAAAAATATTTAAAAATTCATAAAGATGATTTTACCTTTGATAATTTATTTGTAAACGAACAATGCATAAGGAGGAGACATCTGTTATTCCAAAAGAAACAAAAGAAAATAGCTCAATTGGACAAAGAGGAGGGGTAAATCATGGACTCCAGCAGAAGCAATCCATTTAGTTAAAAATGTGTTGGTAGCGTGGTATATGTATTTTTCAGAGCCAGGAGGACAAAATAACCCCGTTTCCTCCCTATCGCTTTTTAAAGAACACACCCTAATTAACAACGATTAGATAACCTATTTTTAAAGAAAAAAACCCTGTGATAATGTTTTAAAATATCCTTTATCATGCCTGTAAATTTCACCTTAATCAATTGACTGTTTTAGATCTAATAGATTTAAGACCACCTCTCCATACAATTTGAGCCACTGTACTCCCCACTAGTTTCAGCTTGAGCACTTCAACTATCGCCAAACAAAATGAACACCACAAAGAAGGAATTCAAACTGGTGGGATATGCCAACCATCAGAATTCAATCGATCAAGCTCGCTTCACATGGTGCTTAACGCAGATGGCTCATGGAGGCCCTGTGGTGATATCAGAAGCCAACAGGAAATCATTTTACCCGATCGCTTCCCGCTACCGTGCTTTCATGACTTCATCAATACACTTTGAGATAAGTCTGTTTTCTCTTTAATAAATTTGCAGAAACCTATTCACCTGGTGCTCGGGCAATCAATCAAGAGAGTATCCCTAAGATTGCTGCCATCATCACGCCTTTTGGCTTCTATGAGTTTACTCGCATGACATTTGGATTGCACAAAGCAGCCCAAACGCTGCAAGGTTTGGTTCATGTGGTGCTACCAGGAGTCGAATTTGCATTTCTGTACATGGCATCTGCATCCCTTAGAAGAGCACCTTCAACATCAAAATGAAGTCTCGAAAAGGCTTGCTTATCACAACTTGGCGATTAATCTTGCTTAGTACGTCCTCAGGTGGCTTAAGCCGGAATACCTTGGACACCTTTTTATTACCAGATAGCGGGAAAAAAGATATCAGTGCCACCTTAGCAAAGCTGGTCTCTGGAATATCACTCAGACTATCACTCAGACTACCAGCCGATTTGCTGACTCTAACTAACGATGAACAATCACTCGCAGTGTGAACTCATCAAAAACCTTCAACGCACCAAGATCTAAGTAACTTCAACTCACGTATTCGTTCGAAAAATGATTCTGTCAAACCATTAATAGTTCCACCTAATGAAGGACCCTTTGAATAAATTGAACGCTCCAACAAATTCTTCACAATTTAGTAGTCCAGGTAAGTCTATCAAAATTCCGATAGACCACTTGAAATCAGCATATCTTGAAGTTGACCAGGACAACAACCTAACCATCTCTTTGTTCAACACACAGCGACACTGAGTCAACTTATAGGCTATTGAATACACCCAAAAAAAAACAGGTCACTATAAGGAACTAAAACGTTCAAGGGTTTTTATTGAAAGAATTATTCAATGAATCATGGAAGATGAGAAAACCGACGAGTGCTATTTAATTGCAAATTTAATTTAAATCCTCTTTGCATAAAACATGAAGACGAAGCGAAATTTCGAGATAATGCTGAAAACCATTTTTGTAGAAAATAAAATTAACATCAATCCAAAATTCCAAAAAAAAATTGTCATGTAAATTTAAAAAAGACAATCTGGGCTGGAGCAAATTTTTTGAGGGGGGGGGGGGGGGGGCTGGTCTTTATCTAAGTTTTTTTCTTAAAATCTCGAAAAAGCTTTTCTCAAAATCTGTAACTCCGAAAAAAGTATCAAAACCTTTTTTGTGTAGAATCGTATGAGAATTTTCATATTTTTTTTTTTAATTTACATTTGCTGAGATATTTAAAAAAAAGAAAACTATTATTTGTTCCTTTGACAGTACAAAAACAAAAGTATTACTTTGACACACTTTACAAGATTAATAAACCTAATAAAGAGTTTGTAATAAGCTAATTTTTTTAAAAATAATTTTACTGTCTTAAATTTATTTTTTCAGCTGTAAGAGGAATTTCGAGTTGTTGAATAAAAATCAAATCACTTTTTTTTCAAGATGGTAGTCTTCCCCTTACCCCGGGCATCATAACAACAACTTATTTTAAAAATGAGGAGATAATGAGGAGAAGGAAATTATGCCCATTAATAAAAGAAATTTTAATAATTTTTTTAATAAAATTTGCTCCACCATGAAAATCTTGGATAATTTGCTCTGAATCTATTGATTGCGTATAAAAAACAATATTTTATGTTTTTTTTTTTGTAAAATTACCCAAGCTAAAATTTCCATCTTCACATTTATTCAAAAAAACTGATGGTAATCGAGATATTAAGAAATATCTGAGTCTTACCCCCTTTTACCCCCTCCTGAAAAATTAAGACCCAGCCTAAATTTACGGAACGTTTTAGGAAATTATTAGGTGGGGTTTTCAAGAAGAAATTAAACGCATATAATTTCATGTTATTGCCATAGTCTTAAAAATGATTTCGGGCAAGTGACCGAAGCGGCTGGCTAAAATAAATTCCAGTCGAGATGCCCAATTTTCGACCACTTTTTGCAGCAATTGAGGCCGTATGTCAGCAATAACGTGCCGAATATCCTCGCCCAGGGCGTCAATCGTCTCGGGCTTATCTGCGTAGACAAGAAACTTAACATAACCCATAATCACACGATCTTGGAGGGTAATCCACAGGCCCATGACGCGAGATAATACGTTTACTAAAAGTTTCCTTCAATAAATTGACTGTTTCATTGGCTGTCACGAACCGAGCCATTATTTTGGTAATAAAATTTGCACGATTTGCAAACGTCGTTCAGAAGTAGGTCTATTCATTATAAGTCTAAGAGCCAATAGTCGGCCCACTTACGGTATTTTAGTACGAATCATTTTAAGTGAAACCATTGCCCTGGACCTCCTGAGCATGGAATGGGCATTCCTAATCCAAAGTCATAGTACCTCTGGGAGCACGGGGGTCTCAAAAGTCGAAAAAATCGAGCTCGAAAACGTGATAGCAGTACGTCTAGCTCTTTCATTTGTTAGACTACATAGTGTTTTTTGCTTTTCAAAAATGGCAAAGGCAGACATAGTGCGTAGTACCTATAGGAGTAACGGGATTTAAAAAAAAGCCTAAAAGACTCTTACTGAGCAATTCATCTGCCTCTTTGATATAGTATAGAATAGATTTTATTTAAAAAGAAAAAGTATTGACAGACGCATGGGAAAGATAATTGAAAAAAGCATTTAATTTTTCCAAAATATATACAAATTCAATTGGTCAATTGGTAGGTATTCTCTCTCATTTGTTATATGTTCTACTTTTTTTGTAATGCTTGATATTTAAACATATTTCATTTCTTGAAAGTTAATTTGAATTTTAAGAGCTTTATTTTTAAGAACAATGGACCTTGTTCATCCTTTCATTTAAAGTATTGCCTGATTGCCTTCATCGTTATGACTCTACCATATCCTCATTCAAGTCTTCTATGATTTCATCTGACCCTAACATTATGGATTAAGAACTTTACGAACAATGTATAATCACTCTAACAAAATCACCGGATTCCTCATTATGAACTGTTGAAGTTCTTAAACGCTAGGTATATTGACACAATGAATGCCTGAAAGATAAAGTCCCAAAAAGCATCTTATCATTTCGGCCTGGTAATGACATAGATAATTCCCCTAACGCACGCACCGGACCATTTTTGATAGCCCAATTTAAAGTAAGTATATAGGATAACGAAATAACAATGAACTTTCTAACTTTGAACAATTGACTATGATGACATGTTAGGGCAAGGGTTAAAGGATCCCCAATTGAAAGGATATGAGTATTGAGTATATACGAGAAGAAAGTGCTTTTCTTATTAAAACAAAAACGACGAGTTTTTGTTTTGTTCTGATGTTATACATGTTAATTCTGAATTTATGTATTCTTGCAATAGATGACAATGGCTTTTGTATTATTTTCTTGTATAATTGTTTCCTCTAAATAAATAAAATATACTTACGTAAGATTAATCTGAATAAGTCACGTTATCATCAGTATCAGCTCAGTGATGAAATTTATTTTCTTATGTAAATCTGATGGTAAGCCAAGTGTGCAGATATTTTCATCCTTAATCACTGTCAGCTTTCGGTTTTCTTTATTAATCAAAACCATCAATCATGCTGACAACGACGACGTTAATCCAAATTCGGATAAAGACAAAGAAATCCAACCAAAGACGCGACGCTAAGCGACGGACGTACGTAATCTCCTTTCAAGAAAAAGATACAAATTTTGAGTGCTGATCTGTGGGTAGAAATCTGCCCGACAATTGAATTAGGCAGAGTAAGTATATGATAATTTAATGTTTAGATAAATGTATATCAACCAACAAAATATTTACACTTAAATGTAATCAATATTGTTAAGGTTGATGATTTGTGGTTAGCCTTTAAATGTGTGAAAAGAAATATTGATTTTCTGTTTTTGAGGTGGATAAACAATTCAATCTGAAAAAGTGAAATTTAAACATTTTATTTAAGTGACTTCTGTCTTTCGAATGCTGCAAAAAGGAAACTGTGAATCAGGAAAATAGTTACTAGTAAACTGTTTATCAAAAGATGGTGAACGAAGAGAGACTTATCGGTTTGTAATATTTTGCAGTCGAGTGTGTCGGCCTTCCAGCTTTTGCTATAGTGACCACTTTGAGCTTTTTCCTGTGGATAGGAAGATGTTTAATGCAACTTTTGAAGACAACCCTATGCTATGGCGTGATTATCTGTAGAGCACGTTGAAGAACTGCTGGAATAATCTCGTCTGCTCCAGCTTATTCATAGGCTTTGAACTAGTTTTTGCCAACATTATCTTTTGCTCTGTGGTAACTTGTTCCAATTCTGGTGCAAGTTATAAAATATCTAAATATTCAGGTTGTTATTGTTAGCAAAAAGTTATGTTTATTTTTTATTGAATAAAAGGTTTACAAAAGTTAATTTAATTATAGAGACAAATGCCGGCTTGGCTTCGAGTAGAGAAAAAATTGAAGATACGGTTAGATACGAAAAACCATAGTGAAGTTGGCGATTCTTGGCAAAAAGCATCTAGTTGTGTTCATCGCTCTGCGGCCATTAGATCTGTTCGTTCAACAGTTATAATCTGAGCCTTCAGGATTTTACAGCCGGGGAGATGCGTTTCCATAGAGCTCAAATGTTTCATGACTCGAGTTCAACCATCCATGAATATGCCTCAATGTATCCTCTCATCAAGCTCTACATAAATATTTAAACTCTGAAAAGCTTCCACGTTTATTTTTTTATTTCCATACGAAAAAAATACCTAATTTCAACGTTAAGATTTTTCGGTTTCGTAGTGTTGTTGTCTCTGAATTAATATTAGATATAATTTTCCCGTTAATGCAATATAAAAACATTCATTCGTTTATTAATCTAAACAATCATAGCTTTATCATCAAATATAACTATAATAACCAAAAATATATTATACAACAATCTGTTTGGGATGTTTCCTCTCATACATGCCTTCAATTTCAGGAACAGCTGTATTCAATATTATTAAAGTATGACATTTATTAATCGTCATCATAATAATCATAAAGCCTACATGCATATCTTTTTTATTGAATGACAATGGATTCATACCTATTGTTGGATTGCCAATATTTGATCAGAATTATATACATACATATTATGTACCTGCATACATAAATATGTATTAATATTGTATATTGATCGTTCTTAAATTGATTTCATTCTTCTAAATTTTTCTTGGGGACTCTAAGAAAGGCAAAAATAAAAACTGATTGACATTGATTTTTCATTTGAGGAAAAACGTGACCTTTTTTTTGACGAGGATTCCTTTTTTCTCAGAGAGGTTTTCCTTGCGGGTATACAAATGAAATACAATAAAAAGAAAAATGAACAGAATAGCTGTGTATTGGTAAACAAACTTATTTTTGGACAAAAAGAAATTAACAAACATGGATGCAAGGAAGAAAGGTCAATTTTATGTTAAATTTTGATAGAGCAAAATTCATAAACTCGTTGACGTCCATTTCTATATTTTTCGAGCTTTACCAAAAAGAAAAACAAAAAGTGAAAAGGAACCATATCTAAAATATGTAACGGATGTTTTATTTTAGAGGTATAGAACTTTAAGTTGGCAACACTATTTTAACTGGCGGCCATTTTGTCAGCTGTCATGTGATTTATTTTAAGTTTGGTTTGTTATTTCAACATGAAAAGACTGTCGCCTGAACAACGCCTGAACAACGCTTCCAAATTGTGCAAATTTATTTTGAAAATCTGTTCACAATACCTACGTATCGCGCGAATTTTGCTAAGCGATTAAGCTCACTTATTGGTTGGATATTTGGACACGGTTGCCACATGTAAAAAAAAATTTCCTACCAAATTTCCCGCAAAAACCTACCAAAACAAAGAAAAACTTACCAAATCAATATAATTTTTGAAATAGGCTAAAAAAAAACTATTTTTTTATTCATACAAAATAGTTTGTCAAAATTTGTTGCAGTTGTACTGTTTGAACAACTCACATAGTCGCAAAATTATAATTAAATCTAGCAAGAAGATGTTCGCGAATATCCAAAAAAATATATAAAAAAAACCCTATTTCCCTTTTTGGCTGAAACCGAAGAAAAGGGAATAGATAAGAAGGCATTATTTCAATGTACACTTAAGAGCACAAATGCAAGTTATATTTCTAAAATGTTTTTTTTTTATAAAGTTTTAATATTGAATATTTGAAATTTTCACAGCTATCAAAAAACATAGGAGGCAAAAAAAACTCAAGTTTGGAAAACTTGGTGAAAGCTGCACGTTACCAATTAGATAAAATCTTCAAATGGTTTTACTTGAGGTCATCACATAATTACTAAAATTACTTCGTGTCAATTTGGTTGAAATAATTTCATTTTGAAAAGTTAATTTTAGAAATCAGATCATTTAGATGAAGTTAGGATTGGACATTTGCTCTTAAAAAACTTAGAATGCGGGTAAATCAGCACAAAGAAAGATGAATTCAAAGATCAGCATGCGTAGGTATTACGGGGATGTCGAAAACCACTCCCACAGCGGGACTGGAAGCGATACTTAACTTGAGACCCCTAGATCTCTTCATGCTAGAATCCGTAGCTAAGCCAGACTAAGTGCTGGAAATAAATAGATATGTGGGAAATAATGTTTGCACCGACTACACAACACCCCATTTAAACTTCAGCAGACCCTTCACTACCTCTTTTCCTAGCAAGGAAGAGTGGGAAAACAACCAACCTTTCAGTAATGAATCTACAATAACTGTCTTTACTGATGGTTCTGAGATGGACATTGGAGTTGGTGCAGGAATTTTCTAACTAACTAGCTTCTTCAGACTTCCGGACTTTTGCAGCGTCCTCCAAGCTAAGGTATTGGTAGTGACAAAAACAGCTTTGCAAATATCAATTATGGCGATAACACGAGCTGATATCACCTTTATTGATAGCCAAGCAGCAATAAAAGCAATTTCTGCCACCGATATACATTCGAAGGTTGAACTTGTTGTCGCGGCGAGCTTATAGTTCTTGGCATGCAGCATAACATTAGACTCTGATGGGTTCCTGGTCACAGTGATGCACAGGGAAACGAGTGAGCCGATGAGCTGGCAAGAACGGGTACGTCGCTTGATCCAAGTCAAGCCGAACAATATATTTAAGTAACGGGTGATTTTTTAGCTGGTTTGGTTTTGGCAACACTGGTTTTGACAGCTGACGTGTGTTTAGTACCTTGTGTCACTGTCAAACAGCTTCAGTTTGGTTTGCAATTTAACCATAGATCGTCTTACAAATGAACAACGCTTGCAAATTATTGAATTTTACTATCAAAATTCGTGCTCGGTTCGAAATAGAAAAATCGAAAAATTGTGTTCAGCGATGAGGCTCATTTTTGGTTGAATGGGTACGTAAATAAGCATAATTGCCGCATTTCGAGTGAAGATCAGCCAGAAGCATTGCAACAGCTACCAATGCATCCCGAAAAAGCCACTGTTTGGTGCGGTTTATGGGCCGGCGGCATTATTGGGCCATATTTCTTCAAAGATGATGCGAATCGCAGCGTTACTGTCAATGGTGAACGCTACCGAGCGATGATAACAAACTTTTTTTTGCCCGAAATGGAAGTTCTTGACTTGCATGATATGTGGTTTCAACAAGACGGTGCCACATGCCACACAGCTCGCGAAACAATGGCGCAATTACGAGGCGAGTTTGGTGAACAGTTAATTTCACGTTTCGGGCCGGTCAATTGGCCGCCTAGATCGTGCGATTTGACACCATTAGATTATTTTTTGTGGGGGTATGTCAAGGCTAATGTCTATAGGGACAAGCCCGCTTCGATTGACGCACTGGAAGCCAACATCCATGCATTCATTCGTGAGATACCGGCCGATATGTGTGAAAGAGTATGCCAAAATTGGACTCAGCGGATGGGCTACCTGAGACGCAGCCGCGGTCAACATTTGCATGAAATTATCTTTAAACATTAAATTTCAAGGTTCAAACTATCGATTCAAATAAATATTTTATTAATTTTTTTGAATTTTTTGTGTTTTTTTTTTTTAAAGTTCTAAACCTCTTAAAAAATCACCCGTTACTAACCTGTAGCATCAAACAGGATATTTGTAACAAAATATTAGAAATAACCAATGTGAGATGGAATCTGGTTGAAACATGCGGCACAACTAGAAAGTTGTGGTCAAATTTAAATAAGCAAAGAACAGACAAAATTATGCAAATGAGCATAAAACATCTCCGTTCCCTTTTCAGCATAATCACCGGACACAACCTGCTGAGATACCACAAAAAGAAAATGAGGCTCAGTAGTTACAACCATTGCAGAGGGTGCAGCGGCAAAGAAGCACACTGCCGAGCACTCTGTCGTTTAAGGAAGAAACATTCTGAGTTTTATCAAGGCCTCTAAATGGCTTGACCGTTAACAGAACACATAGGTTTTTACATACTTACAACTTCTAGAGGGTATCACAACGGATCTACTTATCTTACCTATCACAATTTTTGTGTTCGTATAACTTTTTATATTATGCTTAAGAGTTGTATAAAAAAGCCTATCAAATCAAATTTTAACCTATCAACCTACCGAAGCTTAAAAATCCTACCAATTTTGGTAGGATCCTACCAAAACGGCAACCGTGTATTTGGAGTGATGATAATTCTCAAGTTGAGACACCGTAACATCCACAAAAACTGACGGATTGGTGTGCTTTTAGGTTGTCGGAATAATTGGTCCGTACTTCTTTAAGAACGATGCTGGCCAGAACATTATAGTTGGTGACCGTGATTTTAACAAGGTGGCGCAACATGTCACACAGCTCATGCCACAATTATTGATTTATTGAAGGAAACCACATAGTTTTACATTATGGACCCGTGAATTGGCCTCCAAGTTCGTTATATTTAACGCCTCTTAACTTATGTGAAGTCACTAGTCTACACTGATAAGTATGAAACAATCGACCACTTGGAGGACAATATTCGAATATTATAATAAAGTTGGAAAAAGTCATCGAAAGTTGGACCTCCAGATAAGACTACATCCGCGAAAAAATCATCTTTGTTTTATTACATTTAAAATTTTTATACTTCTAAAGAAAAAATACCGTTTTACCGTTTTACATAATCAGTGCGAGATTGATGCATTAGTATTAGAGTATTGAACTTCCGAATTCTCTTCAAACCTTACCTTTAGGTACTTCTAGAGCATTGTCATTTTGATGCCGTTTTAAAAAAGCCGTAACATGAATGAGGGAGGGTTAATAGGAAATCACCTTGTAGGTGATGATAACACTTAATAGATTTCAGTTCAATTAGTAAGGTAATTGAATTCAAGCTTTTCCAGGCAAAACAAAATCTTAAAGTGCTATGTAATGTTTTCTTTCTGGGGTTATAAACTGACGTCAATCCACTTATATTTTATTTTGATGAACTCATAAAAAATTTATCCCAAAACAAACAATGAAGTTCTTGTTGGTATGATACCATTTAATTAAGTTCCAAACCACAGTCATCGCCATGATTTAATTTATGCCTGCAAATAAAACACCCACCTTATGGTAGATTCAAAGCCAAATATCGTAAAGGAAATCTTCCAACAATAAATTTTGTAACCTACGTTTCATCATTATATTTCATTACCTGCCTATAATTAAACTCAGTAAAATACAAATAAGGCATTGATAACTCGAAAGTAAAATAAAGTCAATTACTGACTTTATCTTTAACTCAAATTCAAATATTAAAAGTGATTTGATAAAAAAGGCTTTATAGGTACGGTAGAATGTACTGAAATTACAATAATAATTACAGTCATTTCCGACATCCTCCACAAAAACTAAGTACAAAAAAAAAATTGTGAAATTCTCCAGAGCCAAATTTATTTTGAAAATGATTTCAAGGAAACAAAATTAAATTGAACATTCGATTGTTCATTTGATGGCAACGACATGCAAGCAAAACCCAGGGAGATATGTTTTGTTTTCAACCTGTAGAATGTTTATGAGAAACATGCCTCCTCCTACCCATACCCCATTTGGCACAGCCCATCTCATCAGTCGTCTGACTTTTTGTTTATCATAGAGGACCTTATATCCTTCTTAAGCCCGGAAAAGCAAACAAACAAGAATAATATAACCCCAGTGCCTGTGCCGTCGTTCGATGTCGAGCCATTGATATTGATTTTATCCCTCCCATATTCTTTGAATATGTTGAATAAATATTTAACCACCCGCTATATTTGATGAACCTCCCCCACAATGTATAGGACCTTTCAAAATACAGTTAGCTTGTTAAATCCTGAAATTTTCTCCAGGCACTTACACAGATTCTTAAAGTTTTCGAATAGAACTCTATATAGGTACCTATTGAACTAAATCAGAAGAATATCCATCACTCCTTCCATTTAGGTGTGGTTTTCATGATTTGGTGCTTTTGCGAAATGTTATACCTACCGTAAATATTTTTTTTTTATCTGCCCGATCGACCAACCAACCATGTCGAAGACGTCAGCCAAGCCACATTGGATAATTTTCTGTAATTTTTGCAAAATTTCCGGGGTGTGACTATCTATACCAAAACCACTACCACGTCCAACATCGAACTATAATATCCTCAACCATCATACCGCGTCACCAATACCAGCTAATCCTGCACGCGAGCGAAATACATCGATTTTAGTTTTCGATGAGCCACTTTTTACATAACTTACCCCCAGAGGCCACATGCTCACTACCCCTCAAGCCCCATTGAGGAAAGTCAAAAGTAAAACTAAAAAAAGAAAACAAGTTCTTTTGCGAATTTTGCTATAGGGTTGGTCGTCTGACTGACTGATGAGTGGTTTTCTGAATTTAGACTTTCTTTTATACACTTAGAGAAAATTATTTTGAAACAATTAAAAATGCAGGCACTCTTGTTATTATACCTTTAAACATTTTATTATTATTATTCAAGCTTTATTCACTCTTAAAAGTTAAAATTTTTTTTTTTTTTTTTTTTTTTTATATATGTATATATAAGGTATATATGAAAACGGGTTTTCAATAAGTTTGATGAGTATAAGCCTCCCCCTTCATCTTCCACAATCGTCGGTCTAAGGCCTCTCTCCAGTAGTTTGGACAAAAAGTTTGGATTTCGTCTCTCCACCGCTTGAATTGTCTTCCAACGCTTCTTTTCTTATTTAGTGGAGTCCACTCTGTTGTTGTTTTGGTCCATCGATCATCTGACGTCCGAAATACGTGTCCAGCCCAATCCCATTTCAATTTTCTTGTTTTGTGTAGAACATCTTCAAATTTTGTTTGGCTTCTTAAATTTTCATGATTAATCCTTTGAGATAATCTCACATTCAGAATCGATCTTTCCATGGCTCTTTGACAGGATTGAAGTTTATTTTCGAGGATTCTTGTAGATTGCCATGTTTGGCAACCATATGTTAGAACTGGAAGAATAGTTGAGTCAAAAATGCATTTTCGTGTTTGTGTCGAAATGTTTAGATCCAGCAGATTCTTCACATTCCAAAATTGTCGCCAAGCGTTTGTAATTCTTTGGTTAACATTTTTCTTGTCTTTATTGGTGAATGATATTATTTGACCCAAATAAGTATAGTCTTCTACGTACTCTAAAATGGTATCTTCAATTTTAATTTCGTAATGATTGCCATTAGACATTATTTTGGTTTTTTGTCGATTTGTGGATAAACCTACTTTTTTACATTCTGTGCTCAACTCATTTAACATAGTTTGCAATTCATTTTTGGTTGTGGCGATTAAAACAATGTCATCTGCAAATCTTAGACTCGATAAGTATTTACCATTTATATTGAGGCCATTGTTTTCCCATTTCAATCTTCGGAAAATTTCTTCCAAGGTTGCGGAAAAAAGTGCTGGTGAAAGTGGGTCACCTTGCCTTACTCCACGTGTTGTTTGAAATATTGGCCCAATACTTTCGGTTTTAATGCATGCAATATTATCACTGTACATTTTTTGAAGGATACGAACAATTTTCGGCTCCACACCTTGTTTAGTTAACGCTTGCCATATAAATACTTGCTCAACTGTATCAAACGCTTTGGCGAAATCAATAAATGCTAAATATAGAGTTATTTTATACTCTTTAGATTTTTCTATGATTTGGCTAATTGTCTGAAGATGGTCGATTGTTGAGAACCCAGACCTGAATCCAGCTTGCTCAAAAGGTTGATTGAATTTTAAACTTGCTTTCATTCGATTAAATAGGCATTTTGCAAAGACTTTATAAACGCACGATATTATGCTAATGGGCCTATAGTTATTAATATCATCTATCTTCCCTTTTTTGTGGATGAGAATTATTTCGGATTTTTTCCATTGGTCTGGAATTTCCTCGGTGACCAAAACCTGATTGAAAACATCTTTCAACCAGTTGGCCAATGAACATTTTGCGTACTTTAAATACTCTGCAGCAATTCCATCACTTCCATAACATTTCTCGTTTTTTAAATTTTGAATTGCATTCTCGATTTCACTGTTAAGAAAATTTGGAAACTGTTGCTCTTCTTCTTGCCATTCAGTGCTGATCCTAGCATCTAGAAGTGAATGAACATCAGAACTGTTTAGTTGTGTTTTGTATAGATTGCTATAAAAGTTTGTTGCTATCTTGCTGATGTCTTTTCTATTATGAATCCTGCTAACATTATCGGATAAGGCAACGATCCATTCTTTATGAGGTTGTAATGACGCATTTGCTTTTTTAATTGATTTTGTTTCTTGTATTATGTTTTTTAAACAGTTTTCGTTAAAATTTTGCATTTCTTCTTGAGATTTTTTCTTAATGTTTTTTCTGAGAATTCTAAGATTGTTCTTTTCAGATACATTGAGATTTTTCTTTAAGCGCAACTGCTCACGTTCCTTAATAAGTTGCAATGTTTCATTAGAGAGTTTTTGCGGTTTCTTTGCTGATGTTGCCAAAATGTGCCTTTCTGCAGATTGCTTAATTGTTCGATCCATGATGTTATACATATTTTGAACTGGATCATTCCTAGATGCAAGTATTTGGTATCGTTGCTGTAGATCTACATTATAATTTCTGATGGTTTCATCGGAGAGGATCTTTGAGACGTTCTTCTTTGTTGCTTTGTGGAGTTGTCTATTTTTGTGACTAATCGTCAGTTTGGCTCGCACTAGTCGGTGATCCGAATCGAACTCGAAATTATTTAAAACACTGACCTTTAAACATATGTTTCACTAAAATTTTCAACTTGATGACAGAAAAATATCCATTCAAAATTTACATTTCTTTATCATTATTAACTTCCCATAGGAAGTTATTGTAAGTAGTCTGATTTGTTAAATCGAAAATTTAGACTAATTTTCACGTTTCGAGATCCCTAGAATTGGAATCCATTTATTTTTAGGCTATTGATTATGCCCTAAGAAGCATAGTAATAAGGAACTAAGACGTGCATGGATTTTACTGTGAAAAATCAATAAACGGGTCATAAAACAAAGGGTGCTATTAAATGAGAGGGTGCATTTTAGAGGGAGGGGTGCAAAAGCACCCTTTTCAGGATTTTGCATTTAACTCGAAAACGAAGCAAAATTACGAGATAATGTCGAAAATCTTTTTTGTAGACAATAAAATTTACCATCGAAATGGATCATTCATTTTTTTTTTTTTAAATTTTGTAGTAAACGAAATTTAAAAAAAATCATTGCCAACAAATGTGAAAATCACAATTTTTTTACTTATTTGCCTATAACTTTTGTATCTGCTGAGAAAGGTTTAAGCGTTGTTTGATACAAAAGAAAGCTGATTTAGTTTTCACTAAAATGACATATTCAGAAAAAGTTTTGGATAAAATTCGACGAGAAACGGTCGCTCAAACTAAGCTGATTTTAAGGTTTAAAAGTAAAATATATGGTATTTATGGCTATTGTAATAAGCTTGTAAGTTGATTTACTCAAGCAGCGTGTATGATTTATTCTTGTCCATTAAAGTGAAAATAATAGAGCAATTTCAATTTTTTCTGCGTTTAAGAGTTGCCATATAATTTTTGTTCTAAATTTAAAATAATTGCCAAAAACAACACACTTTCACCTAAGAAAATCCGGTTTTTGAACATGTTTTAGCTAATTATAACCTATTCGACATTAAAAAAATAGTGCCAGATGAGTTTTTTGGTCGAAAGTGCTTGCTATTAGAGCTTAAAGTTTTTGAAGCGAGTATTATAAAAATTCCAGTTTCGACAACCAAACTTATATGGCACTATTTTTCAGGCCCAAGAGGGTATAAAAAAAAATTTTGAATGCTATAATTAATTTATTACAAATAAAACATTCTTGTAATTGGTTTCGGTTTGAATAACATTTTCACAGTTTTTCCTCTTTAACAAGGAGAAGGTTTAAGCAATTTTATAAATTAGAACCACCCACTTCCGAGCCCAATTTTCTTTCGCTTTTCTGAAACCAAGCATTTGAATGACATTTTCAGACTTGGTTCCTTAAATTGGATGAAGTGACTTTAATGAAGTCCATCAACTGCCTTTCATATTTTTTTCTTATTTCTTGGCTTATCAAAAACGGCTCCAATGATTTTGTAACAGCATTGCTTTCCTGCTATGATATTTTGACGCAGAATTTATGTTTAACTAATCGGAACTTTAGTTAGATATTGCGAAACAAGGTCTTTAAATTTTCTAAGACTACAAAAAAACTCTAGTTAAAAAACTGTCGTTCATTAACATTCTATTCATGTTTTTTATGTAATGATTTTTATTAAATCTTAAAAATACCAAGAGAGTTTAAAATTCAACAAGAAGATCTGGAACATATAACCAAGTCGTGCATTTAATTTTTGTTTGTGACTGAGACTAGACCAACACGAGGCGAGACGAGACCGAGACCAATACCAAGTTAAATTTTCTTATACATTTTTTAAAACCATGCATTTTTGTAGAAAATTTAATTTTGAACACAAAGTTTTAAGAGTTATACTGTCAATTTCGACTTGGTTCCAAGTAATACCAAAAATATTATAAAGTGGCCATTCTCTTAGAAACGCATGGGTGAATTAAGGAGCAGTTTTTGGTTTTAAGCATGCTTTATGAGCCAAACAAACATAGGTATTCAATATTAAAAGCCCTTGCACAAGGCCCGATCCAGGAAAAGGGGACGTGCCGGGCATTTTCCCCCAAGCGGCAAAATTTGGGGCCGTAAAATTGAAAATTTCGAGTATTTAACGGCTACTTAAAAATGATTTTATGAATTTTTTAATTTATAACACATAATTATTTCGATTTAAGCTAGCTACTAATAATAAATAAACTATTTATTGAAAACTTTTCAAACTGCTCATGAACGAAATTTGAAACCTTATTTTGAACGAATTAACATCAATAAAATCAATACTAAAAGATGCATTGTTAGAACATTGTAACCACGAGACTATCTTAGCCCATGAGGTCTCATTGAAATGGTTCATGGATTAGAACTTTCAGAGGGTTTGGCATGGTTATGTTAGATTTTAGATAGTTTTTCTCCAGCAGTCGTTTAGAAATTTATTTTTAAAAATTAAAATTTGGTCCATTTATCTTTTTTTTTTTAATTTTACCAGTAAAAGTTGCAGGAATCTTTCTAGAATGTTTTGAAGAAAAAAGAATATAAAAACAGGGTTGTTTGAGGAGGTACCATTAAAAACTATTTTTTGAAAAATGGTTTCCTTCCAAAGGCTGCTTTTACCAAACGAAATTTAATTAAATTTTGTTTTAAGAAAAGTTATGGAACCCTTTTTAAAAGAAAAATAAGAATTTGTAAAATTGCCTAGAAAATTTTATAGCAGGTACCGTTATTTTTAGTTCTAAAAAAATGACAAAATATCGATTTTTGTTCCGCAAATACAAAACTTGCCTTCTAGTACCTTTAATGCAAGGAACAAATCTGAGCCAAGAAAAGAGCTTAACAAGTTTCCGAAGGTAGTTCTAGATGGAGTGTTATTCTTTCTTTCAGTGTAGAAATATTATGTATGGTTAAAGTAAACTGTAAACGCACAATGGAAGAAATTGTTCGGATAAGGTTTTATTATGTTTTTTTATTTCCTTACTCTGCTCGTTCATCTCATACAGTGTTTGTTTTTTTTTTTAAGTTTTCACCACATTATTGCTTTCTTTTCATATTCCAATGGCAAAGTGCGCCATAATTGAGCAAAACGAATCGGAAGACAAATGGAAATGAATGATAATGGTGTGAAGGGTAAGGGGGCAAGGCCGTACAGGAAAATGTGCAACGACGACGACTAAGACCGACACGACGACGTGGTTCGTAATTTCTTTTTAATCAGAAATCAATGAAGATTTTATATTAAGAATTTAAAGCTTACTTAATTGAACTTTAGTGTTAGTTTGTCACATTTTTTTTTTCTTTAAATTTTTCATATTAAACTGACATTTGAGATTTGTGTTATGTAGGTATGTGTGTTCTTTTTTTTAACTAAGCTTAAGCTTTTGTCTAATGCAGAAAGTTTGTTGGTCACATCATACTGCAAAACTTTACGATGTTGGTGACATTATTGAAGTTTTTTTTTGCACGATATTAATTTTTTGATGAATGGCTTTGAAAACTCCTTTAGAAAGAAAATCCATAAAATGCATTAATCGAAGTTGATTTCTAAAGCTAATTGGTTTGAAGGAGTTAGCTTGTTTGTCTTGCAGTTTGCATATTGACAAGAAAGATCTTAAAGAAATTAAAATTGGATTACCACAAAAATGCAGAAAATTGGTAGGAAAGGGAAAATTAATCATGAATACATAAGTACTTGCTCCTATAAGGCTTGTATTAACTTTTCTACAACATTTTGTTGGTTTACTTTATTTTATAGGGCATATTCTGATAAGAAAATATTTTGAAATTTCTTGTTAAGGTAGTCGAAAAAGGGAGTTTTTGTCTGCCTCTGTGACAATCTGTCTATTTTACTGTACAGGGCGAACAAATTCCAAATTGTCTCTTAGCTTATTATAGAATTAAATAACCAAAACAATTGCACACAGTTAAGAGGATTTTTACATTGTTTTATCGAGTAAAACATTCCTCTAGAAATTATTATGAATAGGTAATGTATCTTATCAGCGCAATATTATATTTATCTGTGTTTGTGACTTTTTTTTAGTTTTTTAATTAAATAATTTTAATATTTAAATTTATGCAAAACTTGAAACCGAATAATTTACTACACGATTTCCATATATTTAGCATCTGAAAGTATTGACAAAATCATTAGAGCCATTTTCGATAAGACACGCGCAATAAAAAAAAAAAACACGAAACCATTTAACCCACTCAATTTACCTACAGAAAAAGTTTCACTTTTTAAACATAAATACCATCATTAGAGGAATTTAAGGATTTACTTGTCTTTTACACCAAAAATAAATACCTACCTTCTTGCAAAAGAAATTCCAATAGTCATACCCTTCAGGCTTTTTAAACAAATCAAATAGAGATTTAACATTCAGTCAACAAATCATGTCCTTGTTAAAACAAAAAGTTAAACAAAACAAAAACAAAAAACTAACTTGAAAACAAACATGAAAAGAAAAAAAGTTTCACGTCACCCACAGTGATATAAATGGCTGTTTCGATTTTTTTTGTTCTTGTAGGCGCAAGCTATTAGCAGTAATAGCCCCTCAGTTATTCGAAGTTTAAAAATAATGTCTATTGGGGTGCAAGAAAAAAAAACCAAATTGAAGCTAAAATAATATGTACATACATACATATGTATATGTCACTTACAAACATCGTGTCATCTCCGGAACAGTCCTCTCTGTTTCTGAGGAAATTCAATTTAGGTTTTTATCCATTAAAAAAGTTCTTCCTTCCAAAAAATCCACCGAATACGGAATAAAAACAACAGACAAAAAAATTCATAAATCCTTGAATTAATTTGTTTGTTTTCCTTTTAAATTATACCAACAGAGCGATTTGAGAACTTAAAACATCAACAACAATCTTTTTAGTCATGTGTATAGGACCTTCGGGCCTAAATTCGTTCATTTTTATTTTTCACCACCTTCACAAATTGCTATGAAAGAGTTGCCCTATATCCTATTGTCTTGTGAATGTTGTTAGTAACGGGTGATTTTTTAGCTGGTTTGGTTTTGGCAACACTGGTTTTGACAGCTGACGTGTGTTTAGTACCTTGTGTTACTGTCAAACAACTTCAGTTTGGTTTGCAATTTAACCATGGATCGTCTTACAAATGATCAACGCTTGCAAATTATTGAATTTTACTATCAAAATTCGTGCTCGGTTCGAAATGTTCATTCGCGCTGCTTCCATTTTATGGTCGGCATTCTCGACCTTCTGAGCAGTCTATTCGGAAGATTGTGACCAAATTTCGCACCAAATTTACTTTGTTGGACATTAAACCACCAACACGTTTACGTACTGTGCGTAGTGAAGAAAATATTGCGGCCGTATCAGCTAGTGTGACAGAAGACCGCGAAATGTCGATGTCGGCGCCGTTCCCAGCAATTAGGCCTTTGTTACAGCACTACGTGGAAAATTTTGCGGAAGGATTTGGGCGTAAAGCCTTTTAAGATACAGCTGGTGCAAGAACTAAAGCCAGCCGACCTACCACAACGCCGAATTTTTGGTGAATGGGCTCTTGGAAAGCTGGCCGAGGATCCGCTTTTTTATCGAAAAATTGTGTTCAGCGATGAGGCTCATTTTTGGTTGAATGGGTACGTAAATAAGCATAATTGCCGCATTTGGAGTGAAGATCAGCCAGAAGCATTGCAACAGCTACCAATGCATCCCGAAAAAGCCACTGTTTGGTGCGGTTTATGGGCCGGCGGCATTATTGGGCCATATTTCTTCAAAGATGATGCGAATCGCAGCGTTACTGTCAATGGTGAATTGGCCGCCTAGATCGTGCGATTTGACACCATTAGATTATTTTTTGTGGGGGTATGTCAAGGCCAATGTCTATAGGGACAAGCCCGCTTCGATTGACGCACTGGAAGCCAACATCCATGCATTCATTCGTGAGATACCGGCCGATATGTGTGAAAGAGTATGCCAAAATTGGACTCAGCGGATGGGCTACCTGAGACGCAGCCGCGGTCAACATTTGCATGAAATTATCTTTAAACATTAAATTGCAAGGTTCAAACTATCGATTCAAATAAATATTTCATTCATTTTTTCGAATTTTTTGTGTTTTTTTTTTTTTTTTAAGTTCTAAACCTCTTTAAAAAATCACCCGTTAAAACTATTAATAGCTACTCTATATGATTTTATTAAAAGCTTGATATGTACTGTACACTGAAAAGAATCAAATTTCTGAGTCCCTACATACCCAAACAGAGCTGTCGAAGTAATGCAATTGCAGTATTTGTACCGCTTTTTGAAACTCCGTACTGCCATACAGCCAACACGTTTTAAGTACAGCTTTTTGTTGGTTAGATCTTTTTCGTACAAAATTTGTTTAAATATTGCAATTGGAACCTACTTTTCTCTAAGCACACCCAAAAAGCAAAATCCTTAAAGGTTGTAGTTCTTTTTTAAATAATGACTTTTAAGAACAGATAAAGATTGATGGCTTGATGGCTTCTCTTGCGATGTAGATATAAGTACCCTTTAATATTTCAGATTTTATTTTCAGCTCCCACAAATAGCAGTTTGGACTTTTTGATGACATTTAAAACGGAATATTCCACACACGTCAAAATGTAGTCCATTTGTTAAGAAATAAACTGTCAAATTCCTTGGAAGAATCTCTAGTCGACGAAAACTAGAATTTCATTTCTTGTTAAGTCAACAATTTTTTTAAATTGCATTAATCTATAGGCAATATTTTGTTTATACGTTTTGTATAAATCTAAGTTTTTGGTGCGGCCTGTACGGGGTAAGGATAAGGCCAACATCTTGCTTTTATGAAAATCTTGTAAATCGAGATCTCAAACATTAATAAGTCAGGTTTTCCTAATCTCGAAATTAAAAAATTTCAATTTTAATAATCTCGCAATTATATCTCTTACCAACAAATCTTGCAATCCGATATCTCAAATATCAAAATCAAAATTTCGGAGTTTTAAATCTCCCAGAAACATCGCTCTCAGTTTCGTACAGTAAAATAAAAATCCTGCGAACCAAATACGAAAGGAACCCGAAAACGTTTTCAAAACATATTTTTAAAAGTTAAAATTTTTTTGGAAAATTTTGCGAGATGTTAATTGGCTAATTTTTAGTTCGCGTAATTTTATAATTGCGAGATAATTGAAAGCGATATTTTGTAATTAGGAGATCACGTTCAAGTTCTGTAACTCTCGCGTTGATAAGATCAGTCGAGAAACTTGGAAAAATGGAACACAACTCATGTATTTTGCTTCAATTTTCATAGTTTGTAAACCAATTTTATCGATACGAGAGTTACAGAACGAAGGCACTCATTTAAAGATAACAAAAAAAACTCTTGGCCTGGCGTCTGTGCAGGATTTTGTAAAAATCTGTTACTTTTACGAAAAATGGGATTAAAAGCTTTTTTGTGTAGAAACTTATGAGCTACGATATTAACTTGCTAATTTTTTCTTCAAGCTAAAGATTTTTGAGATATTCAAAAACAACTTTTTTTCACTTAAAAACAAAATTACCTTGATTTGTCAATGAAATGTTTCGAATACCACCAATGCAGGAAAAATTTATTGTTTCGCGATGCGTCGCGCGAACCGAACCATTAATTTGGTAATAAATTTACACGATTGGCAAACGTTGTTCAGGAGAAAGTCTATTAAATATGAAATGGCAAATCAAACTGAGCTTTGAGCATAAATCAAGGGACAGCTGTCAAACTGCCAACTCCGAAAAAAGCATTGCCAGATTGAAAACCACACGCCTAAAAAAAATACCCTTTAGAATGTAGTTCTATAACTTTTGCAGATATGAACTATATTTTCATTAAAAAAAAACTTAAATGTATGAAAAATTGCTTATATTTTACTGCCGCATTGCTGTGTACTGCTTTCTCAAAAAATGAAACGGCAGCCCTGACGGCGACGGAGGATCAACCAGCTGGATTGATTTTTCTTCAATGCCACTTTACTAGTTACAGTTACCCATCAGTTTGGCAATATGAAGATGGTTTTATAAGCGGATTATGATCTTGATCCAACTGAGTTAGTATTTTAAGACCTACCTTCGTATGATTTATGCAAACATATTGTAATATTGTCTCAGGTTCGTTAATAAAACTTATTCACTTTATTTAAATTCTCCTTTTATTTACTTAACAAAATAAAACACTTTACTTTTCTTACAAAAAAAAAACAATTTATTGTTTGCCACTGAAATTAATTTACCAACTTTACTCATTCACGATTAAAAATAAGCTGTATCCTCTGCCAGTCAGACATGTGCTTTATACTTTTCACAAGCTTCCCGGAAGGCTGGAAGGTTCTAATTTTTGCTTCTAGAGCTTTCCATAGAAAGCATAGAAATTTTTTATAAATTTCCCTTTCCAATGCTTTCATTTTGACGTTAAGTATTTGAAGTTCTAAAGCTCACCAAAGATCTCCGTAGGTTGGTTTGTGTCATGTCTAATCCGGTATTCGGTGTTTCTTTTATTCAAGAGTGGTTATGGTTTATTTTAGAGTCGTTATAGTACAAATGTGATAGTCGTTAGAAAATGGTTTTCAACTTTGTTGATTACATTGAAAAATGCATTTTTCATCGCAACTCCGTGAATGGCAGTTTGAATTGTTTTTTTTTTTCTACGCGAACCATTATCTTCAACGAGAAGTAAAAGTTAAATTTAAGTACTATTTTTGCTAATGAAACAAAGAAAGGTCAACTCCAGCAGCCTGTCGTAGGTTCCCTAGGCGGCATTGTCGGTGGTGCCCAGGAATGTACTTTTTTACTTATCACTTTTTACTAATTTTGTGTAAAGAGATATTATAAATTTACATTAATAATGCATAGTTATCTGCACCAGCCAGTTTTTCAGTGCGAGATCATCCTTGTCTCAGGGTTTTTCAGTCAATAAAAACACTTAGTTAACTCGGAGCTAACTCAGCTACTTTGGTGAGTTAGCTCAGGGACCAAATTGAGTGCCTTTTCAGTTGTGGCGCCGTCTCGATCTCGATAATGAAAGTTATTGTCAATGCAATTCCGTTACGGCGACATCTTTATTCCGATATGTGAAAGGCGTGGAAGGGTGGTATCCATAGTGTTGCACAACGATGGCCTTAGATTTTTGACAACTGAAAAATAAAATTAGTCTTCACTGAAAATGAGTTTTTGAGTTAACTCAGGACTTGTTTATTTTCAGAATTATCTAACTCTGATATAACTCATTTCATTACCTTTTTAAACGGTTTTTTGTGTCTACTAAGAAAATTTTTAAAAACAGACTTACGAGGTTTTGACAGAAAACCGACGATATGCATAAATGTCCTCGTATATAATTGGAAAGTAATTTTAATAGCAGTAGTTGCCTTCATTCACTCTAAAAGTTAAACAAAGAAATGCTAAGTGATCAATGAAATCTTTCGCAACAGTAAAACTAAACTGGCCAAGAATGTTATCACCACAATCACAATATGAAAACCAATTTTCGAAATCCCCATTATTTTTCCTAACTTAAGCTCCGCTCCTATATTAAAGGTCATTCATTACCAGTCAGGCAATGATTAACAACGTGAAGGCCAAAGGCGTTTCGTTTCAAGTAAGGAACTTACCTTATCTTTCCTAAAATAACACAATAATTCTTGAACTTATATAATAGTTATAGGAGTGAAAGACAAAGTTGAAAATTATCTTTTCTAAGAGACGAACCAACCTATAAAACTTTTTCAAAAATTCAAAATTAATACCGTGCTTGAAAGTTTATAATAGGCATACTTCTTCCATTGTGCTATAGTCTGCTATAGCCGATTTGATGTTCTTAAATTTATTACCACTCAGTGCAATCTTTGATGGTGGTGGTTGGTAATTTCAGGCCCATAAATCCATTTGCACCCCCGAAATATAAACTTGCTTAAATCACCCATGTGGTGTCAATGGCAATTAATTAATTTGCCCCGATGTTCCTCTTTATCGATCCAAAATGTGGCAGCAATATGAGAGCAAGCTTAATAGCTTGTCCTGCCCATGACTGTACGTTCTCATATAATATCTCATTTATTTCACTATACACTTTCAGCGGTGGTGGCTGGCGGGCGGTGGTGGTAGCAGCGAATGCGGAACACCAGGCAAAACCAATAAACAAGCAAAAAGAAATGGAATTGGTTAAGAGAAGAAATCAGCTCTGGCTTGCGTGAAATTAATGAGGATAAAGAGGAATATATTGAAGAAAAAAAAAAATACTGAGGTGTGAACGAACAACGGGTGGAGATGGGGAGGTTGGTAATGTAGTACATTTACTTTTTCTATATGTCACCACCTCAATTGGCACCCTATACTGAGATTTAAACACTCATACTCCCGGCAGCGCAGCGCATAAATTCTATCTTAATTTTCCTCTGGAATCAGTCCTTGATTACTGATGAAATACTAGACATTTAGATAATGATGGTGATTAAAGTGAATTTAAATATTAAATGTTATAAGAAGTTATTTTTTTGTTTAAGTTGAGATTGGATTATCTTATCAAGATTAATATTAATCATTGAAATATTTGCTTATAATATCTAACGCTTGTATTACAAATTTCTTCTTGGTGCATCATTCTAACGGTATTCGCTGAAATGACAAAAATAATTTATCACTTCCCTTGTGTGCATTTTTGGCGGCTCAGTGTACAGGTGCAACATTATGTGCAATAATTTTGTAGTATGTAGCAAATGATTTGTAATTCTGAAGCCATTGAAAGAATAGTACACACAGGTGTACCTACGTATGTTTACACCTGCATGAATACGTAGCTAATGATCGATTGAAGGCTTTATAAGTTCAATGCTATATTGGATAAATAGCAAAGTATATTCATACATTTAAAAATAAAAATAATTTTAACATGTGCTCTTAATAAGTCGGAAAATCGAGAAAGACAAAAAATATATTGAATGACCAATAACCATACACTATGCCACAAAGAGGATAACAAAGAACAAATCTGTGGGACATAACTAATTGGGTGTCAGGTCTCAGATCAGGAAGGTACGTACAAACGTATGTACGTATACTATATGTTCATTAATGTGCGTTTGTTTTTAATTAATCGATTTATCTGCTCAATTACTTCTTTATAGGTATAGTGAAAATGACACCGTTATACGCAAACTATACATGGCGTTCAATTCGTCCACAATGACAACTTAACAGGGCTGGACTTTACTAAAACTTTAGAAATGCATGATGCTTTTACATAAAAATTTTGATTACAAAAGGTGGAGCCACTGATGAGAAACTTGAAAATCAAAGATATCGTTAATAACAGCTTCTGATAACTTTTTTTTAATCAAAAACTACAACATTCTTTTAATTATTTACTGAATATTTTTTTTATAAAAGTCGTTAGAGACGGTTTTGGCACAAATAAGCTTTTCTTAACAGTTCTACCGCAAGCACCGTTATTTTTGGACCAAAAAAAATTCATTTTCCCTTCTATAGGGAATCCCTTTATAGGAAAAACCTTATTGAAGGAACTTACTTTAATGTTAAGGCCAAGGTCGAGGTACAGACATACAGACGGGCAGATAGAATAATTATGGCACCCAATTTTTTTTCGCAATTTCTATCATTCTTATCCCCAGTATCACAGTCCCGTTTGAACCTTAAACTGACTTCCATTGTTCTGCGGAACTAAAGCTTAAACCAAAAGTGGAGTGCTTTAAACTTTAGTGTGAAATTGGGGGTAGGAGTCTTTCACACGTTTGAAAACAACGAGAAATTGAGCAAATGGTTGCAAGAGTTGCAAAGTCCATAAAACAAAATGCTTATGTGTTTTTGAAAGAATGACTGGCATAAAAACTTTAAAAAAAAATCTAATTTTTCAAAACTGCTCAGGAATTTCAGATGTTTTGAGAATTTGAAGTTAAACTCATTAAATAATAAAACGGCAAATACGAACTGTGTGGTACAATTCAAATGGTCTACAAAAGCAGAAAGCATATAAATATCGTTGTAAAGGTTTTTTTGTACAAAAGTGCAGAATATAAAAATGTATTAAATAACTGCAGCACAAAAATGAAAATTGTATAATAAGTAAGAGCGAGAGCTAAAGCGAGACCGAGCATTTCTTTCTTTTTATGGGTCGTATCTTAATGTAAAAGTGTCGTATCAATTTTTTTATTTATTATTTGATAATAAGTACAAGTGAGAGGCAAAGAGAGACCAAGTTTTTGTTAACATTTTATTCAAATAAATTGAAATCAACTTGAATCATATTCTTACATTTTTTCTTTGTTTTATTCCTTTGCTTTAACTGTTTTATTCGTTTTTATTTTTTTTTTTGTATTATTTTTAATATTTGCTTAAACTTTTTCTTCATTTATTTTTTATTTTTTGTTCTATTTGTCACATCCTAAATGTGACATTTCGATTTTTTCCACACACCAACCAATCAATTTTCCAGCACTGACTGGAAATATTAATGGAATGTCAGACGGCAGCATTCAGTGCTGCAAAAAATAATAATAGGTAGCTCATATAATAATAAGTAGAAGTAGCTCAGTTTTTTTCCACGCTCAAGACTGCTTTTAATTAATTAAGGAACTACTATTCTATCGATTTTTTACTTAATGTTGAAGTAAATCCAAAAATCGTATGCAAATACTCTGGCTCATTTTGTTATTGAAAAATGTTATACAAACGTCAATTTTTGTTATAAATTCTCACACTTCTTCCCGGTGTTTAATGTCGTTTTCCATTGGACATCCAGAAGGCTTTCGAAGAGTCCGGAACGCTTCTGAAACCATTCCATTGACCAACAAATCCTCTTCTGCTTCTTTTTGAGAAGAGAAATTCTCTTCTTGATTTCAAATCAGAATCCACTCGAGAAGCACAAATACATTCAAACTCAAAAGTCAAAACAAACTGTGGTGCAAGTTCATATTATTTTTAAAAGCCCATGTCATTAATTGTACTCTCGAAAACAAAGAATTTAGTATAATTTAATAAACAAATAAGGAAAACAAAAAGAAAACTTATTATTTGTAAGTTAGGGTGGGTGGATACACTATTGTTTTTTATATCATTTTTTGTGTCTCAGCAAAAAGTTTCTTTATAATGATTCACCAATACAGGAACAAAACTTCAAAATTGAGTAGAAGTAACAAGCACTGTTGCATTGGATTCAGAATGAGTGTCTTCTTGAGTGGAACCAATGAAAAACAACTTAAGTTAAGTGCCGAGAATTCTCTTCGTCACCTTGGCTCAAAGGAGTTCTGTGCTACCTGCGCAAAGAACTTTGCTATTTATTAAATAGTGTTTCGTGTATGAACCACGTTGGAAGTACAGTTTTTCTCCGCGTTTAATGGATATCCCAAACCGGTGCGAAACATTGAATAAATTTGGTTTGGAAGAGCCTTAATAACCACGTATTATTATATACGGATCTGGATCTGGATCAAGATAATTTTTTCACACTTAAAACAGAAATAATTCAAAGATCCAAACAATAAGTCTTAGTCTGGAAGTAAAATGGTAAAATAGTGTTAATTGCAGTTTCATGGATTGTCAGGTTGACTGACAGCCAGCGGACTGTCATACGAAATCGATAATAAGAGCCTGATTACAGGATTCGTTGTTTTGGACGTTTCGTGTTTCGTCTTTTTGACACATTGGGTCAGGGGTGTAGAAATTTAGGGGGAATGAAACAACGAAAGCACGTTCTGGTTGCGCTTTGACGTGTATGATTTAATAAATGAGTAGAGGCGGGGGATGCTTATAATTTTTTAATAATAAGCTTTAAAATAGATATAAGATTGAAAGAGAACTGATTCAAAAATATTTTTAATTATTATTACTGTCTATCATCCAATGTTTTCCAATAAATGAACCTAATATTTTTTGAACGTCAGAAAACGGGTTGGCTACGTTTTCCCGAATAACGTTTTCCCGAATCACGTTTTCCCGAATCACGTTTGCCCGAATTGTAGTAGGTACATTTATGTCTGAAAGCGACATCTCTGTATCGAATTTCATTCTCATAGTGTTTAGTGACACTACTCGCTGAGAATCAACGAGAACGAATATTCCTACTATTGTACTATTTTTTCAATATGTAGAAGACTTCACTGGATTGAAGCCACTCCCACTTTTTTAAAGTATATAAGGAGGAGTGCATGTGAAATTAATTTCAGTTCTTTTTAGGACTCGGTAGAGGCTAGACCTCACTAGGAGATAAAATTGATTATTCAATTAGGGTTTTGGGTGACGATGTGACGGATGTTGACGTCGTCAATAGGTAGGCGGGAATATTTTTTTTTTTTTTTTTTTTACAATTTTAGTGGGAGTATTTTTTTTTTTTTAATAATTTTGGCGGGAATATTTCAATTTTAGTTTTTACAATTCTGGCGGGAAGATTTCAATTTTTTCCTTAAACAATTTTGGCGGGAGGGTTTTGTTTTTTTTTTTTAATAAAAGTCAATTTTTATTCAAGCGAGAAATGTGAATGAATTTTTTGAATATATTTTTTTGAAAGTTTTCGAAAAAAACTTTTTTCCCCAACTTTTTTTTATTTTCAAGATCTGACACATTCCTTGATCACGAATATGCATTCTATACATCGCTAAGACGCTTAGTTTAGCCGCAAATCGTGTTTGAAGATGTAAACTTTGATGCCTCTAGGACGCTTAGTTTAGCCGCAAATCGCGTTTAAAGATAAAAGTCAATTTTTCGTATAATTCGATGCATCAATTGAGCGCCAATGTTAATTTTTCTTGAGAAATTGTACCTTGGGTGGCCCGCTTCGGGGGTCTCAGGATTTTAACCCTCTTTTTTGGTCCTCTGTCCCGCTCACGCAACTCCGTTGCTCCGCTTAGGGTATTTAAAGTCGTCAGGCAGGCGCCAATGTCAACAGCTTTCTTGGCCAACAGTACCTTGGGTGGCCCGCTTCGCGGGTTCTCAGGATTTTAACCCTCTTTTTTGGTCCTCTGTCCCGCTCACGCAACTCCGTTGCTCCGCTTAGGGTATTTAAAGTCGTCAGGCAGGCGCCAATGTTTACAGTTTTCTTGGCCAACAGTACCTTGGGTGGCCCGCTTCGCGGGTTCTCAGGATTTTAACCCTCTTTTTTGGTCCTCTGTCCCGCTCACGCAACTCCGTTGCTCCGCTTAGGGTATTTAAAGTCGTCAGGCAGGCGCCAATGTCGACAGTATATTGCGTGGCTTGCCTAGCCCGGAAAAATTACCTTATATTCATAGCTTGATCAATTTAATATCCCTTTTCAATCTTTTATTTAGTCCTGAAAAGAACTATTGCAGCTAAATTGTGCATCAAAAGCGTTTCAAGCTGGATAGCAGAGAAAATTCTGAGCTATTTTCATGGTTTTCTTTGCCATAAGCACTGAAATCGGCCTTGAATCATCGCCACTTTTTAGAGAATCTCAATAAAAAATATTCATTTCATATAAATCTGAGATTTGAAACTGTGAGAATCAACAGGAACGAACATCCAAATAAGTTGACACAAAAAAGTATAAAAGCAAAAGTAATTCCATAATAAAATTCAGTCCTCACTAGGACTCGGTAAGAAAAACATCTCTAAGAGATAAAACTAGAATTTTCAGTTGGCGGGAGTTAAGGTATAAATTTAAAAAAAAAAATCTATTTTTATTGATATTTTTTTTAATAAAAAAATGAATCTGTGTCCAGATTCCAGACCCACCTTTGGCCAGATCCAGACCCATTTTTGTCCAAATTCAGACCCACCTCTGTCCAAATCCACAACCACCTTCGTCCAGATCCAACTCCGTCCAGATCCAGACCCAACTCCGTCCAGATCCAGACCCACCTCCGTCCAGATCCAACCACACCACTGTTCCAGATCCAGACCCACCTTTGGCCAGATCCAGACCCATTTTTGTCCAAATTCAGACCCACCTCTGTCCAAATCCACAACCACCTTCGTCCAGATCCAACTCCGTCCAGATCCAGACCCACCTCCGTCCAGATCCAACCACACCACTGTTCCAGATCCAGACCCAACCATCCACCAAACCACACAAATTGAAATCCAATTATTATCTCTTTAACTCGAGATGTTACCTCTACAGAGCTCTAAGAAGAACTGAAGATAAATGTCAAAGCACAACCCTTTATATACTTTTCTCATAAGGGGGAGTGGCTTCGATAAATAATAAATTTACAAAGAAAAACAAAAATAATAACAAAATAAATAAAATATTTGTTCAGAAGTACTAAAAAGTATTGTTTTGAATTATCTGATAATTTTGGATCATTTCAGCCAAATAGTACTAACCCACTAATAGTAGCGAATAATTCGGGCAAACGTGATTCGGGAAACTGAATTTCGGGCAAACGTGATGATCCCCAGAAAACGAATGTGTAAGGAATGATATTATATTTCTTATTGCCAAGTTGTCGTCTGGAGGAACTCCTAACTAACAACGCAATAAATGAGTCAAGTTGTCGCCTGGAGGAACTCCTGACTAACAACAGAATAAATAAGCCAAGTTGTCGCCTGGAGGAACTCCTGACTAGCAACACAATAAATGAGCCAAGTTGTCGCCTGGAGGAACTCCTGACTAACAACTGTCTGCTGTCGGCTATCGGCTGTCGAGTTGTATTACCCTTCGGTTGTCTGGAGGAACTCCTGACGAACCAAGTAACTACTACCTTCTAGAAAATAACAACACTGACACAAATAATTTTAACCATAGATTTAAAACTTTTATTTTATTACTTCACTATTTTACATTAATACTTTATTACTTTTTAAGATTTTTACATTTTACACACTTTTCCACTTTTACTACTTTACTTCTCTTTTCAACTCTAAATACATGAATTTCAAACTAATACTAATAACTATTTGAGAATGAACTGAATGTGAACTTTAATATTGAAATGAAATGAAAGAATACAAAATAATCGTTACAATTTGAAAGTGAACGTTACTATTTGAATTTGATAATTAATTTTAAAATGAGTGTGAACTTTAAAGAGAATGAAAGGAAATAAAATGATCGTTACTAATTTAAATTTGAATGTTACGATGATAATGTTGTTCGGTTACAGTTGATTGCTTCTAATTTGAATTTGAATGTAATGATGATAATGTTGTTCGGTTACAAATGGACTTTTTTGGGTGTGTGTAATAACGAAGGTACGTTCGTGCCAAAAAGACAAAAAACAAAACGAATGACTGTTTGCATAAAACTGTTAGCTTGCTTATAAAAATAAATTTTCAAAAAAAAATTTTCAACGCAGTTTTGAAACATTGAATTTCAAAAAAAAAAAATGAAACTTTTTTTCAAATTCGAGAACTTTTTTTGAAAATGTTGGTATGTCAATTTTTCTTATTTGAAATTTATAAATACAAAATTATCTAAATCTGTTCAATCGATAATGAAGAAATAAAAAAAGTTCTAGGAGATTTTACTATTAATACTTGCTATTTGTAATTTCTTATAATTTTATTAGTACATAAGCATACTGAAAAAATCGTAGGAACTGTTTCTAAGACAAAAAATACTTTCCTTTGCGGTTTTTTAACATTTGTGCGAAAGGTACTGTTATTTTTTTCATAAAAGTAAAATTTTATCTTAAAATACTTTACAAAGTGTTAAAAAACCCTAAATGCCGAGTTTTATAAAAATCGACCATTTAGTTTTCATAGTATTTGATTTTCAAACCAAAAAAATGGAACATTTTAAAAAAATTCATATTTATTGAATTTTATTTTTTTTTTAATTTAAGTATGAAAAAATATTTGCATTGTTTAGAAGCTATTGAAATCCAAATAACCATTTTGAAGAAAATCGAAGGTAAAAATAATGGTTCTTTGGGAAGTAGCGTTAATAAATATATTTTGAAAAATGGTTTCCCATCCACAGGAAGCTTTTACCAAACGAAATGTATTGATTTTTTTAAAGAAAAGTTGTGGAGCCGTTTTTGAGAAAAATAAGATTTTGAAAAATAGCTAAACAAAAATTGTATGGCAGGTAAATACCGTTATTTTTAGTTCTTAACATAAAAATATCCATCAATTAGAGTTGGTAGAAAACACTTCTTTGGATAAACTAGACTTGTCATTTTTTTGATTCAAACCAAAGTAACATACCACACAGATGACCAACAATAAATTTTGGAATTTAGTTGACGAGTTATTCTTAATTTTAATAATAGACTAGTCAACTTGCAACATCTGTCTGGTGATTTCAAATCTTTTAATTTCTTCTTTGGAGTGGTTTTTAGTGATTAATGGTTTATTCCCAAACCCAAATTATTGGAATTCATGCAAGCATATTCGATAGTACAAAAAAATAATCTGAATGACTTTGCGATCAATTAATTTGTGAAAAGTTCTATGGCAATACCTAATACGTTATAGTCAAAATTGAATATCGGTTATTTATTCACTTTTTCCCAGATTTGTGGGAAGAATTAAATTTTGAATTGATGGTATAGGTACTCCTCCTAACATTGCAATGAATTTAAATGTTAAATATACATAAATCTTGCTAATGAGGAATTTGACCCATGAACATTGGATCTTGTTTCATAAATAAAATTGACAATTCGAGATTTGTTTCTATCCCAGAAATATATAAATCATGTTGATAAGAAATTCGATTAAAAGTTAACCCGTAAATAAAAACATTGAGAATCGATGTCTCAAAAACATTGACATCTCGTTCCTTTTGAATAGGAAAAAAACCCTTTACCTAACCATTGTTTCGTTGTGAAATTATTCAAAGGGAATGTGGTTTATAAATTCTAAGGTGCTTGCGAAAATTATTTTCACAAAAAAATGTCAGAGGTATAGGCTAATATTTTGGTATGTATGTTTTATTGAAGATGATGCGAATTTGGAGTACAAAGTTAAATAATTTAAGGCCCGACACGTAATAAGTCTAAAAAAAATATATTAAAATAGTGCTGCACTATAATTGTAATCTGAAATATTATAATAAGATTAATCACGAAAATCAAACATAATCCTTTTGGATGTCATCAACATAAAATTGATAACATTTAACTTCAATTTTTATATTTTACGCACACTCAGGGGGCTCTGACTACCCTTAAAATTTTAGACCCAATGCTAACATTGGGAAATTTGGAGATGATTTAAAAGTAGATACCGATGCTCATTGGTTTTGAATGTTTGAATATCACAATGGGAGGGAAAAATTTAGTCGGTTAAAGCATTCCACATTCGTGTAGTGCGACTAAAGAAAGAATCTCTATACTTTACAGACGTATCTGTAAATTATAGAGATTCTTACTTCAAGTTGCCCTCAAGGGTAAACTGATGAGCATTCCTGAAAGTACGAGTTCTGCGGTTGAATTGTTTAAGGGGATGAATGCAACTGGCTATTTCACTAGAGCACTGTTTATAATAATAACGGTAGTATAATGTAAGACATGAAACATTGTTGCGGTGTTCGAAAATATTTCCGTTAAAGTTCAATTGCCTATCAATCTAAAAGCTCTATTTTGAATCCTATAAAATAAGCTGAGATGGGCTATTGGAGCACCTTCCCAAATATGAGAATTGTACTATAGTTTTGTACAAATAAACGCTTTATTGATTACAGCGAAATCAGAAGAGAAGAAGATTTTTTTTGGGCATCGTCGGAGAATACCTAAGCTCTCTCTAGCGTTTCTGGCAATGTCAAATATAATGTAATACTTTCCAGATGATCGTTAAAAAAATTTATTTACTTAATTTAAACTTTCACTTATTTATTTCTTAAATCAAAAACACTTTACTTTCTTACTACAAAACAATTAATTTTTCACCACTCAACTATACTGACATTTAATCACCAACTTCACTTTTTACTTTTATTACAACCAACTGTCCTCATTCATGATTAAAATTAAACTGTGCCCTCTGCTGGCCACACATGTGCTTTTATACTTTTTACACAGGTTCCCGAAAAAGCTTGAAGGTTCCAGTATTTGCTTCCAGAGCTTTCCATAGGGGGAATTTCCCTTTCCAAAGCTTTCATTCTATCATACAGTACTAAAAGTTCTAAAGCTCTCTGTAGGTTGGTTTTTATCAGGTATAAGCTGGAAGAAGGCGGTTTTTACAGTTCATTCGAGAGTCGTTATAGTAAAAATGTGAGAGTCCTTGCAACATGATCATTTCACAAAGGGTGGTCTGTGATGCAAATACCAGGAGCTTAAAGTTTTTCGGTTTCTTCGATGCAAGTACCAAATATGGATAGTGGCATAAGGGTGAGTTCCGTTTTAACGACAGAAGACAGAACTGAGTTTTTGTAGAGTTAAATTCTTATTCTACACGGTTCATTACTCCCCATTAAAGTGGTCGAGGCCAGAATTTCATGTGCTACTCATTCGCACATTGTAAGTCCCACATGCGAAGCCCGAGGATGTAAATCTAGAAACGAAAATGTATATGAAGGTATCTACTATTGTCAGCAAAACAATTTAATGGATTAAAGATGTTTTATACAAAAAGTTATTTATGAATATAAAAAAGAGAATGGAGCCCTGGGGCACACCAACATTTGTTTGATGAACTACAGACTTATAACCACCCAACGTGACTTGTTTTTATCGATCCAAAGGAAATTTCCAATCCAAAGAAGAAGAGATTCATCGATTACAAATGCACGCATTTTCGATATGAGAGCTTGATGCCAAACTATTTCAAATGCTTTTGAAATATCAAGTGCAATAATCCAATATATCAAAAACGATGTAAAGAGATATACCATCAAGTCAGCAGTGGACCTTTTGCTACGAAAAGTAAACTGCCAATCATTAAGAAGCTTTCGTTCTTCGAGGTATTTTTTGAAAGCTGATAATTATCAGTGTTTCCATAACCTTGGAAAAAACGGGCGTACGTGCAATTGGACGATAGTTAGAGGAGGATGAACATTCACATTTTTTAAGGAGAGGCTATTTTCTATGGGCTCGGAAAGAGACTAGAAAAGTAGGCAATGTATGGAAAAGTTTAAGCAGTGGTTTTGCCAATCTTGAAGAACACCTCTTAAAATCAATGGAAGGAATGCTATCAGGTTCAGTGCACTTGTGTATGAAAATATCTTTTAGAACTTTTGCAATTGCACGAGTGCCAAAGAAGATTCGTCTCATAGAATCCAATATCCCAATACACAATTCGTGCAATTTCATAGTCAAAAATTGATTGTCAATTTTCCAAAGACAAACTATATTGACTCAATTTATAACAAAACTTAAAAGAAAAAGTTCGGAAATGGCCAATAACATATTCAAAAACAATTGAATTGTAACGTTTAACTACTCGTACGTTATCGCATCATCTTCCAAAATATATCACAATGTAGGGAGATCCATACTTTGGGAGCAATATGCGTAAACTCTTTGGGGTTGTTCCCCAAAAATGAAAAAGATGAAATATAAATTAAAACAACAAAATCGCCTATATCAATAAAGGATAATTTTATTGGCTGGTGCGGCGCCCATAAAAAAAATTTTATTTTCTCCTTCGAATAATGCGGCTCTGGCTATTAAACTTGTGCGTTCGTGTATCACGTTTTATATTCACGTGTTCAGATGAAAAGTGGAAGGATATACAATACTGGCCGGTGTTTTCTTTATAATACCCCGATAGCCCCAGAACTCACCCCCTCTTCAATTGCTCCAATATAATGTTATAAATAAATATTTGTTCTTACTTACTAATAATAATGCACCTTTTTAGAGAATTTATGTTTATATATATAGGAAGTGTGAAAGCAAATCGTCGTTGACGGGTCATGAACTTTATTATACCTATACATTCCCCTTCCCCCGTCTCTAAATGTTATTTAACGATATAATTTCAAACAAGATTACTTTTTTTGGGGGGATATTATGGTGGTGAGCTTTGCCGGTCATGCCGGACATAAACCCTTAGTTATGATGGCTGTGGATTATTTTGGCTGAAATTTTATGGCACGGAATTATGAAAAGATTTCATTTGATGATGCCCACGAGCCCATCACACTCACACGCTCTGAAGGGAGTTGCATATTTTTTAAGGGCTTTATTTTGTTATTTTGATTTATGAAGTAATTTCATTTTGACATTTTATTGACAGTTATGAGGAAAAAATATAAAAATAAAATTGATTGTATGCTTTTAAAATTGTTTGGTTATGGTTGGTGGTTTATTATGTGTTTTTTAGGGAATAAACACACTCTCTGCACAGATCACGTTATTTGTATCATATAATACGCAACAGATAAAGATAAATAATTTTATTATATAAAAAGAATTGCAAATTTTAGTAGATTTTTCTAAACATAAAATAGATAATAGTAATCAAATTTTAAGAAATTTTTTCTGTATATTCACTAAAAATCTTGACAACTTTCTAATCATCCAATCAATGGCTAGCTTGCCACAAGTCAATAATTGTAGAAGAAGAGCTACATAGCTCGTGAAAAGGAGACGTCCTCAAAAACAAGATAAACTAAAAAGCGTAACGCTGGCTCTTCACCTGAGACAGCCTCGTCTTTTGAACCAAAACATGCGACAGTAAAAAAAACCTGTTAAGGAATGGCCCCCACCACCGATAAATGTTATCCGTATTGCGGAGTATAACAAATTGTAAACCACATTAAAGGCATTATTACCATCGGCTACAGAAAAGAAAGTTTGTAAGACCCGAAAGTTTTCGTCTTCTGTCACAAAAATTTAACGAAGAAAAGTAGAATGTCGGAAAGACCCTTACGTGTTGTGGCAAGAGGTCTACACGAATCATGTTCAAAAAACGATATCGTTAGTGATATAAAGGAGTGTAACCTCAAAATCTTAGATGCTATGAACATCATTAAAAGAGAGAAACAGAAAAAAGAAGGTAAAGTGACAGTGATACAACGTGAGCTTCACTATTTATACTTTTGTTGGATAAGACTGAAAAACTATAGATGAAATTTTTAAAATTAAAACAATTCTTAACATCGTAGTTAGAGTCGAACCACTAAGAAAGAACACAAGATTAATCCCACAGTGTAAGCGCTGCCAAGTATTCAATCACACCCATCCAACTTATTGCAAAAAAGAGGCAAGGTGTGTAAAATGCACTGGAAAACATCTAACCGTTGACTGCAACGGATAAGGTGAAAGTCCACCGACCGACGTACATTAATTGTAATGGAAATCACCCGGCAAACTATAGGGGCTGTGAAGTTCAAAATCTGCCCAAACACAGAGAAACCAACCCAGGAAATTAGAATCAGTAATTACCAAGACATCAAAATCTAGGAAAGTTCCAAAACCTTGTATCCACAAGGAGAAGAAAACAGTATCAGTACCTTCGGAGAAAATATGAAGGCAAGAAAATGCGGAAACATGCCCAAATAGCGGCCAAAAATATATCCGTAAATAACGAAACTAAAATAGATCTGGTTTCGAAAGTCTTTTCAATAATTTTGTCAAAACTTAAAGAATACTTTGGAAAGCTATAAAAACAATGAAAAACCAAAAGCTTCCAAAGCCCCCGATTACGAAAGGCCTACATAAATGGGCTAAAAGTGACAAAGAGAAAGCGTTGTAACAGCAGAAATATTAACATGCTTCCTCATAAAGGATTTCTCAACCTCTTTTATTTAATAAATCCCACTTTAAGAATGGAATATGTTCTGAACTTATGAAAAGTTTCGAAAGACATAATAGAATTAAAACCTGAAAAATCAGCATACGAAAAGAAATCTTACTGACCTATTTCGCTTCTTCCTATAATCTCAAAAGTTTTTGAGAGAGTATTTCTTTTGCTCTTACCGCTAATAATAAAACAAAAACGGCTTATACTTGAACATCAGTTCGGATTTAGGAGCAAGAATTCGACAATTGATCAAGTGCATAGAATTACTGACAAAATTGAGAGAGCTCTTGAAGAAAAGTAAAATCTGTTCGATAGTCTTTTTGGACGTGTCGCTGGCGTTTGACAAGGTGTGGCACGAAGGCCTCAAATTAAAATTAATACAAGTTCTGCCTGAAGGACTTTATAACATTCTTAATGGATATCTAGATGAAAGACTTTTTCGTGTAAGAAACGGAAATGACTATTCTAATTTCAAGGAAATAGTGGCTGGGGTACCACAAGGAAGTGTATTAGGTCCAGTTGTGAACCTTTTATTTACACGTGATTTACCTCAAACACTATGGTAGCCACGTTTGCTGGGTAAAACAATTAGCGAAGCTACAATTAAACTAGAAAATGGTTTAAATAATGTTAATGAGTGGACAAAACTATGACAAATAGCGCTCAATGAACAAAAGTCAGTTTACGTGAACTTTATGTATATAAAAATAAATAGATCCTGTCTTCCTTAATACCGCTCGTGTTCCATTTGCAAATCAGGCAAAGTATCTGGGAATGACTCTAGACGCGAAAATAAAATTTAAGCCGCACGTAAAAAAGATATGCGAAGAACTTGAAAGTAAATTAAGAGATATGAACTGGCTACTCGGCAAATATTCAAAGCTTAGTATTGAAAATAAATTGATTTTATACCGACAGGTTCTTAAACCTGTTTGGACTTATGGTATACAGCTCTTGGGTTGTACCTGCGATACAAACTTAAATAACTTACAAACGTTTGAAAATAAATTGCTTAGGTCATTTGTAAATGTTCCGTGGTATATAAGAAACGAAGATCTTCACAGTGATCTCGGGATTCCTACGGTTCGGAACGAAATAAAAAGTTTCGCGCGAAAACATAGAAATCGCCTATTAGAACAATCTAATTCAATTATTATTGACATTCTTGACGAGACGAATTAAGTATACCGTCTGCGAAGAACAAATTCTTCAGAAAACAGCTTTAAAATTGCGGAATAACCAGCAACTTTCACCGGAAAGTAACCTGCAACACGTTACTTAACTTTGTTAAATATAAATTGGTTGATAAATTTCTACCTAGTTGCAATCGGGAAGCGGAGGTGGTAGTATGAGAACGCTTTTTTCGGTCCTCATAGAGCCTTATGGAGGTTTTGCACCTACCCCCGGGAAAATAAATTAAAGAAAAAAATCTAATCAATCATCATCAATGCCCTCCCAAATAAAAGAAACTTAAAAATTAAAGATAAATATATAATCAAAGCTGTTCACAACTTATTACAGATTAGTTTAGCTGGTGAACGTGACGAAAAAGTCAAAAAACATACCTTAAACGACTTCCACATCAAATTTGACTATTTTTAAATAATTTAAACTCTAACCTTTACACAAAATTGCTTGAGTACCTACCTGCATGAAATTTAGGAACAGAGTTTGCACAGCTATCTGCTTTCTGTTAGGACTTATAAAAACATTTTTCTTAATGTCAAGGTTTATTTTTTGTTTATAATTTAGCATCTTTTGGGAGTATTCAAAATTCTAAGCCCCTTGAATAATGCAAATATCAAATAGAACACTTAATTAATGTATTTCTACAACACAACACGACATCCTCTGTTAAATATTTAACAGAGATTAAGGGCTTTTTCTGTTATTTTATTTGAAAGTTTGTGTTCCTTTTGTATAATATTATACCTAATTCCTTGTTTTTTATCGGCAGCATTTTGGAATATTTTTTTTTTTCCTTTCAACAAAAATAAAACATAATTTCCAGTCAAAACAAAAAAATAATCCCACCATATTGTTTAATTTTTTATTTACTACTAGATTTTCCATAAAAATAATTTGTATCATCAAAATTATTGCAATATTCCAAAAAAAAAACAACAAAAAATTAGAGGGAATTCCTGATGATTTAATACTTTTTGTTGTTTGTTGAAAATATCAACAAAGGGATAACGACCTTAGACCCACGAAATAAATGTGAAATGTTAATAAGATAAATATGATGAGTAAATCCCTGCCGGTGTTAATCGTAAGCCTATTTGGTTTTCCTCTTTAATTATATACCTTCAGGGAGTTTTGGGGTGTATAAGGACCAATTTTTTCACCTGTTATAGACTAACAAAATGTTAATGTACTCTGCTACAGGGAAGTTTTTTTTTTGTTTTAATATAGAATATAACAGAGAATAGGTATTTTTTCTTCTTTTTGTTTTGCTGTAAATTATGATTTCGATTTACATTATGATATGATTGTAGGTGAAAGATATCTTCGTAATAAATGGACGTTATATACGAGTAACATATTATATAAACATTATTCTATGAAATAGGATATTTTTGCTGCGTGGAGAAATTTTCAATTTTCTTTCGGAATTATGTAAATGTCTCTCTTTGGAATTGTTGAAGTTCACTGCACGAGCTATTTATTTAAAAAAAAATATTCTTCCCAATTTAAAAAAGTTTGCAACTCATTCGTCATTTATCAACATGTTCACACAGCAATTGAAAATAAAATAGAAACAACGATTTACATGAAGCTGAAAGTCAAATAACAATACGTTTTGATTCTTTCACGCTAAATAATTTGTTGTTAAGTTGTACCTATCATTACTTTAAAATGGTGCAGTGGCTTACAGTTATCTGTTTTTTTGTGTTTTGACCTAACGGTTCGTTCATACATGTGCACAAATGTATCTCACTAAAGTAATTCTTTATTTAAAGGAAATTTCATTGAGGAATGGAAAAATCTAAGACTGCAACTGCAACTGCAACTGCAACTGCAACTGCAACTGCAACTGCAACTGCAACTGCAACTGCAACTGCAACTGCAACTGCAACTGCAACTGCAACTGCAACTGCAACTGCAACTGCAACTGCAACTGCAACTGCAACTGCAACTGCAACTGCAACTGCAACTGCAACTGCAACTGCAACTGCAACTGCAACTGCAACTGCAACTGCAACTGCAACTGCAACTGCAACTGCAACTGCAACTGCAACTGCAACTGCAACTGCAACTGCAACTGCAACTGCAACTGCAACTGCAACTGCAACTGCAACTGCACCTGCAACTGCAACTGCAACTGCAAATGCAACTGCAACTGCAACTGCAACTGTAACTGCAACTGCAACTAAAACTGCAACTAAAACTGCAACTGCAACTAAAACTGCAACTGCAACTGCAACTGCAACTGCAACTGCAACTGCAACTGCAACTGCAACTGCAACTGCAACTGCAACTGCAACTGCAACTGCAACTGCAACTGCAACTGCAACTGCAACTGCAACTGCAACTGCAACTGCAACTGCAACTGCAACTGCAACTGCAACTGCAACTGCAACTGCAACTGCAACTGCAACTGCAACTGCAACTGCAACTGCAACTGCACCTGCAACTGCAACTGCAACTGCAAATGCAACTGCAACTGCAACTGCAACTGTAACTGCAACTGCAACTAAAACTGCAACTAAAACTGCAACTGCAACTAAAACTGCAACTGCAACTGCAACTGCAACTGCAACTGCAACTGCAACTGCAACCACTACTGCAACTGCAAATGCAACTGCAACTGCAACTGCACCTGCAACTAAAACTGCAACTGCAACTGCAACTGCAACGGCAACTGCAACTGCAACTGATACCGCAACTGCTCAGTTTTTACAAATATTTAAATTATATAATCCACTGTGACGCGATCTCCAACTCTTTTTTTCATGATACGAGTAGTATCAAATTACTGTCTCGTTTCGCTTAAGACTTAATACCATCCCAGTTTGCGAGGACAAAAACTAAGACTGTTTCCCTATCACCCTTTTAAAGACTTAAATAAAAACCCTTTTAATTTTTTTTCTTTTTCAGCCCTTTTCTCGTTACATTCCAACTGCGCTGCGCTGATTAATATACATAACCTTATAACCCTAATAAGAAGCTTATAACCTACTATGAATGTGCGCCTTAAAATAAAACTTTCATCAAGGTGTTACTTTATCTGTTATTTCATCTTTTCTCCCAATGTTAAAAAAAAAGAAAAATAAATATTCAAGAGAAATATGCATTTTAAAATTTATTTCTCTGATTACTTCTGCTATTCTGTATAGAGCTTCGCAGTTTCCGGATGAAATGAAAACTTTAATCAAACAAATTTCTCAGAGAAGTAAAGGACGGAGTTTTCATTTGTTAAGATTATGTTAATATTAATTCCATGAAGGATTTGTTCCGATTTGAATTAGCATTTTCCAACTAATTGTTAGGCTAATGTTTTGTTTTCCTGCATGCGTTTATACTATAATGAAAATAGCGAATTTAAATAATTTAGTTTTGCTGAGTTAACATTAAATTAAATTAAATAAAACTAAATGTAGTTTATAACTTATTTTTCATAAATATAAAAAAAAAGATGTTATAATGGAATAATTCTCATAATTTTATTATTTTTTTATCTTTTTTAAATTTTGATTGTAAAATGCTTCCTTACAGTTTTTTTATTAAAGCCGATTAAAGATTTTGAAAAATTGGGTCGGTTGATAATTATCTTTGGTTATCTTTGAACTCACCCCCGATAGAAAGCGCAAAAGGGGAACTACGCGTTTGTATGAATAAGAAATTAATTAATAACACCATAAACATTGTCAATATGGGCATATCGAAAATCACAATGTTTTAAGCTCTCCAGCAACCAAATGGATGCCAAAAGTGAAACCTTAATTAAGGGAGGGCTTATTCACTTGAGGTTAAATCTGTAACAAGTTTTTCATAGCCTCTGATCAAATGGAGCTAATCAACCAATATTGGCTGAGTAGCGATTTCAATACTTTACAACTCAAACTAAAGATTTATTGACTATCATTTTAGTCAATAAGCACATTCGAGGACTTATCAGTCACAATCATTATTGATAAAAGATGATTACCTGTGAACAAAAAGGCCCAAAAAATTTCTTTTGTGTAAAAGCAGCCCCAGTTAATTGTCCATTTTGAACTATGGGAACAACAATTTTGGCGAACTGTAACTAAAAAAAAGAAAGTTGGTCATAAATTTATTTATTTTTGGCATGAATGTGTTGATTGGCCATTTACTGTATAAACGTACAATGGTCAAAATAAATATATTTTCTTATTAAGTTGGTGATTTTCAAAATAGCTGCAATTTGACAGTAGTTCAAATCTAAAAGATTATGCATAACATTTTGTTCCCAGTCATCTGGTCAACCCCCGAAGTTCAAGAGAATTTTCTACCTTTCTCAAGAAAATTTTCTACCTTTTTCACAAACCACAAAGTTACTTGTCGAAGCAGAGTCGGTGGGGGTTTTTGGCTGTGTAAAAAGTATCTAGTCTTATCATTGAGTGCAAAAGTGCAACATTGGGCAAGACATAATGGTGTGTGAAATTTATTTAAGCACTTCATCGACACAGTCCAGTGGAAACGAAACACATTTATTGTGACAGATAATTCCTCTTGTGAGTGCCCACAAAAAAAAAGGACTATACAAAGTTATTCGATGTAACGCAAATCAGGGTTGAAAGTCAGAACTCAGAATTGTCAACTAAAAACTGAATCGATATTACAGTTTAAAAGAAAAAAGTGCTGATTCACAAACACTCTTGAAACCCGAACTTTTGTTTACTCTGATTTTAGAAGTATTATGTATGCATAAAATCATTCATTCTCGTGCCATCTCGTAAGCATTATTTCCCTCACTTCTGAGAAAATATTTATTCAGAATTATTTGTATTCACTTCTATTTATTTGTTTGTTATCCTCGCCATTCACATCCCCACACTATGTGGGTAAAAATTTTATAGATTATGGTAGAATGAGATATCTATGCTTGTGTCAATTACATTATTTTCAATTGAAAATTCCAAATTGAAACAACGCTGAATGGAAAAAAATTCGAATCAATACAAAGTTAATTTAATTGGAACGTTTCCACTATATAACTTCTGTCAATTCTAAGTACTTAACTGTCAATTAGAATCTCAAATTATTATCAAAGCATTAAATATTATTTTAACCAACGTAAGATTCACGAAATTTCCACAGTCACCGTAAGTATCTAGGTATGTAAAAGTATATCGAAGTAAATATGCTTCCTCGTATTTTTTTTGAGAATTTGTATTCGAATTTGTGTTGATAAAAGAGATTTGGTTCTTGTAATCTAGTGACTTATAACTACTAGCAATATTTTCTGTATCGTGTTCTAAGTGCACAGGAACGGAAAAACCTATATAAAGTGTTTTTTTTTTATACTGCTTGGCCATTCAAATAAAATCAAAACAAAGCAACTCAATTTCAAATTAAGGAAAAATGTATTATTGAATTATAATAATTAAATATGAAGAAAGTTTTAAAAGATAATTCTTCTGTTTAAGTAGAGTGACTGAATTTATAGCTCAAGTTAAAAGCTCAAATCAATCATTTCTGAATTGAATGAAACTGTTGTTTTATATGTATATGTGCCAATAGTTAAGATTTTCCATTGACTTTTACAATTTGCTGAAATTTTGAGCAAATAACTGAGAAAACTCCATGCATGTATTTTGTAACAAAAAATAAAGTGCTCGCTAGCACGAGTTTACGTTAAACGATTTTAACGAAATTTTAAACATTAATGACAATAATTTAAAAATACAAACTACAATAAAACTGAATAAAAAAGAATCCTTAATAACCTTGTCTCTCCGTTACCATTAGCTGTCTTCTCCTTTGTCATCTTTCATATTTTTTCTGATAGTTAAATGAAATTTGGCACTAAATCAAGGATGGTTTTGGTACAATGTTGGCTTTATGCAAGCGTGTAAAAAAATCAACTCTATATCTTAATGGACCGCGGCGAATTTAACACTTTAAGACAAAGCCCGGAATTCTCTTAATCATACGTGTCATAGTGGTATAAGCTTATTGCATTTCATTATTTTTTGTTGTGTGTTGTTTACTTTGTGATAAAAAGAAGAAATTTAACGTTGGTCACCTTATCAAACCCGGTTGTACATGATGGCTGAAAAAGGTGGCAGAAGATGCACATGGAAACATTCAGCGTAAAACAAGAACAGAGAGAGAAAGCTATCGAGCGTGAAAAGAAGAGAAGAAGACCCTTTGTAGAAAGAAGAGGGCGTACGCAGTCTCCCATTTCAAAATGATTGAAGAGTCTCGCAATCATAAAAATACCCGGAAGTTTTATAAAAAGCAACTGGCAGCTGGTTTTAAAATGGAACGCAGATTCTTTGAAACAGAAAAGTTAATCTATTCACCATTTCTATTCCATTTCAAGTAATTTTCAAATACAATTCGTTTAGTAGTCTGTTTTAGCTAACGAATAATGACGACCATGGCAAGAGACTTAAGCGAGATGACGCCAAAACAACGAGACGTTATCATCGTCATCTGTGTTTTTCACAAATTTTCCAACAAATTGTATTTGAAAAGTACTTGAAATTGACTTGTACTTGAAATGGAATTGTACTTGAAAAGTACTTGACAAGGACTTGTACTTGAAATGGACTTGTACTTGGAAATGTTCTTGGCAGTCTGACATGCCTTCAAACAAAGTACTTGGTGTTTTTCAATTATATTAAAGTACATTTTACTTTTTTTTCAAGTAAAAGTACATGTACTTTATGTTTTTCAAGTATTAACTTCATTGTAATTGTTTTTTTCAAGTACAAGTGCAAGTACAAGGTACTGGGTACTTGACCGGTACTTGTACTTGAAAGTCTACAGATCTGTTTTAAGCAGTGTTTTTAGCAGCTGCTTAGTAGACATCAGGTAGAGCGGGATATAGATCAAGAAGAGAACCTACCTTCTTCGGTCAATGCAGATCAAGTACCATTATGCAGTATAGAAGTGGTAAACTTAGCTAAAAAAGCTCAAAAATAACAATGCTGCCAGATCTGATGGCTTACCAGTGGAGCTTTTCAAGCATGGAGTAGATGTATTGAAAGACTGTATGCATAAACTTATCAACCAAGTTTGGGTGGAAGAAAGCTTTTTCTACGACTGGTTCTTAAGTTCCCTATATCTCGTCCTGAAAAATGGCAAAAACTATCGAGGCATATCCCTGATAAACTTCGCATACATACTGAAATCCAATATACTAAGTGAGCGACTAAATTCTGCAATAATATACCTACTATTATGGCTTCCGGTCGGCAAATCGACCATTGACCAAATATTTACTCTCTGTAAAATCCCATAGAACAAATTCTAAGTTGAAAATCACCATCTATTCATCGAATTCAAAGCTCCATATGTTAGAGCATTCATTGTCAAGATCTCTATATATGGTGATGGCTGAACTTGGAATCCCGGAGTAACATTGAAAACTACGCGATGCCTTTTGCAACTAGGGAAAAGCTCTCCCGATATTATCAAAATAAGCACGTGATTACAGCAAGAAGATGCATTATCATATGATTTCTTCAATTTCGTTCTAGAACAATTAGTGCGCAGGGCAGACTGTCAACACTGAAGGCATTATTTTCAACAGATCTTTCCAACATATCTTGGGCATGTTGATGATATCGACATTGCATCGGTCCCCTTGATCTCTGAATAGGCCTTAAAAGAGTTTTTCATTGCAACTGAAGAGGCAAAACTGGTTAATCTTCTTGTTGAAGGACAAACAAACAATGAAAGAGCTGTCAACAGACTTGGACAAAACGTCACTGTTGATATTAATGTTAAATTCGTTTCAGTTTTCGAAATAAAAGATTCAAATTGTATTTGAAAATTAAATTGTAAATTAACAGTTTGGTGAAATGCAGTTAATTTTCTTCTTCTTCAGTTTGCTAGAGTAATTCTTTGACGGATTTCCACTAAGATTACATTCGTGGGATTAATTTTTACTCAGAATTAAATGCACTCCTTAACTATTTACTTCGAAACTCTTGCTATCAGCTATGTATTTTTTCTCCAAGCAACTCTAATAGTATTGAAATTTAAATGTGGTACTTAAAGACACTTAAAGAAAATACCCGAAATACAAAAAAGTGACGTTTGGTAAGCAGGAAAAACTAACTAAAAATTAATCACTTACAACTTTGAGAGCAAGTGCTGCTCTGTTTCAGCCACCCCCCTAAAATTGCACTTTCTTAAGCATAGTCCAGCAGCATGCAATACCTCCACCCAGGTCATGTCGTTATTTCAAATTGAGAAGAATCCTATATCTGGTAAAAAGGAAGGAGTAGCTGCAGGGTGGCAAGTATTATTTTGCTTTACTTTGAATCTCTTCCACAAATCATCAGTAAGTTGAGGTGCTTTAGCGGCCACTTTATGGTGGGCAAAATTAAATTAAATATTCTTCAGCAGCTGCCTGAATATTTGGGAAGATAGCGATATTGCGGTTTTGGTTTAATTCTTTCTTGTGATGCCTGCACACCTGCTTGAAAAAAACATAAACAAATTTCGATGGCCTGGGCTAATCTAAATATTACTGCACCAATACCACTCTATTTATTAATATATCGAAGTCACTCTCATCATAATATCACCTTCCTTATCACTTCTAGTAAATTCAAAAAATAGATATATGAAGCTTTCAAGCATTTGCAGTTTATTCCAAGTGGAAATGCTGGCAGTGTGTGAAGACGCTAAACATCCTGCCTCATGCGTATTATCCGACAATAATATTGACATTTTCATAGATAGCCAGGTGGCAATTAAAACCATTTCCTCAATCAACATTAAGTCCAAACTGATCGACTGCTGTCGGAATGAGTTAGGAGTACTCAACGCAAAAAAAACAGATACCCTAAGATGGATCCCGAGACATAGGGATATTCCCGGGAAGGAAATGCCAGATGAATTACCCAAAGGCAGATCATCTTTTGATCTGAGCCAAATCCAAGCCTTGGTGTTCATGCCACTGGAGCTTGAAAAAAGTAGAATACACCAGAGTTCCGTTGAAGCTGCAGATGTCAGATGGTCATTCATCGACACTTGACAGGTTTCAAGGAACTTTCGGCCAAATATTTCGCGGAAAAAACTGAATACTTACTTAAGTTAAGCAGGCCTCAATTATCACTAATATCTAGTTGGCATCCTAGCGGGCCACAGCTCAATAGGAACCCACACGAACAGAATGGACATTAACTCACCGGACTTATATAAAAGCTGTCATAATGAAGAGGCGGAGGAGGGCTCCCTTCCCTTCTTATGTCAATGCCCCAACCTAGCTAGAACCAGAAAAGAAGCCCTAGAAGAATACTTCTTCGACGAACAGGGCAGGGCGATATCTCCGTCTTGTTACTAAAAAACATTCAAAAATTCATTGAGAACTCAGGATAGTTCAGACAGTCCCCCACTTAAAAACTTCCCCTTAACCCCCTCCTTATCCCTCGCAATGGATCCACAAAAATCCGGGTGAGATGATGCCGCTTGCCGTATTATCACCCCTTTTAACCTAACCTAACCTAAAGTTGTCAATGACTACATGAAAATTAACAGCTACTTAGGAAAGTGAAGATAATAAAAACAAAATTGAACTAGTAATATTCGAGCAGGGTGCGGAATTCATGTCCACCACTGTACATTCCTATACCACCCTTAACTTTCCGAAATATAACTAAATACTATAATTGTCGACAACAGGTAACCAAAACATTCATTTACTTTGTTTGTCTATACACTTAAGAGGGTGGCGTTCAACATTGCGTTTTCCCGTAGTATCCTTATCGCAATCCTAGATAGCGACTAAGTTAATTTGAAAATAACACCCCACTTCACAAAGTCAATTGCCTTAACGCTTATAACTTAGCTTATCAAACTTTGCTTGCCATTGGCTATCGCATCCATCAATCTATTTCTATGGGTGTTCGTTCAACAATGGCACAATGGAAATGCCTGCCAAATGGTCATTAAATGAAATGTCACTTTTTTATTCATTCACATCAAAGGCAATTCAATTTTTCCATACCTAAATGTCCACAAAATACAAATAAAAGATTTACCTTTCATTTGTTACATTTTTTTTTGTATAAAAAGAAAACGAACGAACGGCATTAGGCATCCATTGTTAACGGAAAACAGTGAAAACAAATCCATTCACTAACTGGCTAACTATTGAGTATGATTTAATAAAATTGAACAAGTTTGAAGACTATTTGTCTATGTTCTCTATTAAAAGTGTGCCGCCGGAACAATGTCAATGCCGTGTATCGATTTTGAAGCGTCAAGAAGGCGCACTTTAGTGGTTGAGTATTTTCTGTTGGAAAATTTCCATAGCTATTGCGGAAAATTGAAAAATTATTGTTATAATATTTTTTTTTTTTTTTTGTAAATTTGGCTTTTTCCCCTTCTTAGAAGATGGGAAATTCTTATATATTTCTAGAAAATGACCATTGTGCGATTCTATATGTTGTTCGTTTTAATTTAGAAAATGCTTAGAGGCTCCCATTAATCATGAAAATATTAGATATTAATAAGTAAATATCAATGTTTGTGTGTTTTTTTTTTACATTTTATGGTCCACATAGTCAAATAAAAATAATTGCTCAGTGGTATCTTTTTTATCTGCCGTTTTTGCGTGGAAGAAATTCCCATTGGCACTTAAATGTTGCTGACTAATATTTTTATTTGTCCTTCAAGGTTATGTGGGAATACTTTCCTTGAGGCACATTAATCTAGGATATTTATATGTGTAATAACTTCTAAAAATGGCTATTCATGTTGGAATTATTCGGTATTGTTATAAGGACAAAATAAGAAGGCTACTTTTTTGAATGGAAGATTATATCTTTGTATTAGTACAGTGTGTGGTACGTATGTATATTGTATATACGCGAATTATTTTATCAGCGAAGATTTTAGATTTCACCCTTATGGTTTTTGTGCTGCATATACCCTGTATAAGTATCCGAGAGATCACAATTTTCATGATCAAGGACATGGACTAACGGTAAACAAAATTTAAAAAAAAGGATCCAAAAAACCAGCTGCCTCTGCAAGTAAAAACAAAAATCCAAGGATTGTGTCTAATTCGTTGGTTTTAATGGCTTGAATAAGGAAGGAAGAATAAAGCTAGGTGCTTTAATATTTCTACAGTCCAGAGTGTAATTAAATGTTCTACATACCAAAATAGGAGAAAATCAAAAGAAACCAACTTATAGGGGCAAATAAAAAGAATGCAGTGGACATGGTGCAGTCAAGAGGACACAAGCACCCACAAGCTTTTTTATCAAAGCGAACCTCTGTCTATCAACTCCGACTCTCACCTCCCCGTGGTGAACATCGGGTGCCTAGTACCTTTAACTGAAGATGGTTTAAGGTGGCAGCAAACGAGAGAGGGGGAAGGAGAGTAGAAGCGGTTTACCGGCTCCCAACCTTTGGAGTTATATTAAGGGTCTGGTCCTCCAAGTCAGGGGTTGTGCGTCGGGGTAACTTCCCTACCTTGGAAAACAACCACGGTTCCGAAACAACAACAAGCCTTGGATATTGATGATTTTAATGTTGATGACTCTAACAAACGAAACAAGGACAATGAATTTCGGATCTGCACGTGGAATATCCGAACCTGAAACAGGTAACTTGCAGCCGAATAGCTAGTGGAGAACGTGGATAAGCTAAAGGCTGTTATTACAGCTATCCAGGAAGTGCGATGGAATGGAGAGGGCATAAGAAGGATGAAGTGATGTGACACCTACTTAGGCAAGTGCTGCAAGGAGCAGGGTCAGTGGCTCTTTGGTTGTGGTTTTGTGGTAAGGGAAAAACTTAGGCAAGAAGTCTTGGGCTTCAGAAATGAAAGCGGGCGCAAGGTCACAATCCGCATCAACGCAAAATTCAAGAACATCACGTTGATAATTGCCCACGCCCCAAAGGATGACAAAAATGACTCAACCAAGGAAGACTTCTACCATTTCCTGGAGAGTACATATGATAAGTGCCCAAAGTACGAGGAGGGCATCTTTGGATCGATAGTCGGAGGACACAGCCTGCACGACAACACTCCAGGTAACGGACTCAGGCTGATTGACTTTGCGGCGGGACGGAATGCCATCAAAACTAGCACTCAATTCCCACACCTCAATATACACAAAGGTACCTGACGGTCTCCAGATCAACGAACTGTCAACCAGATTGATCAAAGTGCGATAGACGCCAGACATGCTTCCAGTATCCTGGATGGCCGAACGTTCCGAAGGGCCAACGTTGACACGGACATTTACTTGGTTGTAGCTCAAGTGCATATGTGGATATCTATGACGCCATAACATCAAACGAATGCTGTAAAAAGATTTGATGTCACTAAGTTAAAATCGCAAGAGATTGGCAGGACCTTTGTTGACCAAGTCTTTCATAACCTTTCAGCAGCTCCGCCACCAGCACAAACTGCGGAGGACTAGAGAAAACAGTGTCAACAAGCCATCAGAAGTGCCGCCACTGATGTGCTGAGTTTCACTAGCTGACCACAACGAAACCCCTGGTTCGATGAACAATGCCGGCTGGTGAATGCAGCCAAGAACGGGACTTACTAGTCAATGCTGCAAACTAGAACCAGAGCTGCTGAGAGGGTAGCCCGTGAGCTCTACGGGCAAAAACCAAAGGAGGAATGCCGACCTCTCAGGATGAAAAAGAGAGAGCATGCGAAGCTGGTGGTCGAGTCTATTGAGGACTGTAGCGGTAGGGGTGACGTTCAAAAGTTCTACCGAAGGGTGAGGCAATCTAACCAGGCTTACAACGCCAGAACGGAAGCCTGTCTGGACGAGAGTGGGAGTATAGTGGCAGACACACAATCAGTGCTGAGGGTCCGGAAATAACACTTTTCTTTTGGCGATGATAGCCAAAATAGCCGCTGTGAGGCAGAATAATCCATTCAACCTGGACGATAATGGTCAAAATTTCCGTCGACCCGACCTAAATGGAGTGAGGTTATCAATAGCCAAGCTTAAATCGTACAAGTCTCTGGGTCTTCTGTACTGTGTGATCGCTTGAAACCGTTTGTCAAACATCTGGTTGGCCCCTATCAATCAAATATTTACACTTCGACATATTTTGGAAAAAATCTCTTAGCCCCGAGGCCTAACGGGCAAGTACTGGCAAGTTTGTATATATAAAGATAATACAAATATGTTAGTTCACTAACACATACAAACTCAAGCAACTTGCTCATGAACTGGCAAGTTGGGAGACAAGCAAGTGGAATTAAGATGGGAAGCAAGTGGAAGGCAAGTGGAATGCAAACTACGATTTTGACAGGTAATGCATGTAGCCAACTTACTTGCCCGTGTGACCTCGGGGTTATCGATTTTAAGATAGCATAGATACAGGAGAACTATACGGAGCCATGTTGCATCTCGGCATCCCTTCCAAGCTCGTCCGCCTGTGCAGGATGACGATGGAGAAGAAATCTCGCTACTCCGTCAAAGTTGGTAAGAACACCACCGACCCCTTTGATTTCGAGAAAGGTTTGATGCAAGGAGACGCGTTATCATGGAACCTGTTAAATATCTTTGTTGAAAGTAATTGTACGCAACTCGCGCCGGTCTACAAAAGAGTTACAATTTTTCAAAAGTCTGTTCAACTACATACTTGCTTAGGCCGATAATATTGGTATCATTGGGAAAACGAATCAAGCTGTTACCGACGCATTTCAAAGTATTGAACTGGAGGTGGAGAAAATGGGTTTGCCTGTTAATAAGGACAAGAATCTCTCTTTGACTCGGGCAAAACGTCACCAAGGATAGTAAAATTTCGAAGTCTTCGAAGACTTTGTTTACCTGGGCTCCACTGTTTCTTTGGGCCCTTTCTTAAATCTTTCAGAATAGAATATACCTATTGATTTTTATTTATCAACCTTTCTTGAATTTATATCCAGTTTTGAAAAATACCCTTAAATCATACATATACAATATATTTTCATATTAATTTACCTCAATTACACCAAACTAATTTGGGTCAAAATCCCACATTCACCCTACCATCCTTTCAAAAAATAGGATTTCCCTAGATACTTTGGTAAAATTTAACCTCAAACAATATGGTTGTATTGTACCATAGTAAAAATTTCAGTTTGATAAACTTTCTCCTCTACCCCTTTCCCTATCTTTAAAAGTAATAACACAAAAATACAATTAAGGAATTTTTAGGGACTTTTTGTAAATTGTAGTAGGCATAATTTTGTTAAATTCCCATTCTTAATATTTTAGGAACAACTCGTAGTTTTGTTGCCCTAGAATCTATTTTACCCGGGATGCCGAAGTCACTTGATTTCGAGAAAGATTTTAAATTGGCAATATTCCATTCCATGCATTCTGGTATTTAGATAGTGGTCGTAAGGCTTGTACAGTGGATATGAATTAGCTGTGGTGCTAATATACCCTTTTATACTCTAACTCGACTTTAAGTAAAACGAACACATACAAAAATAAACCCTCTACTTCCATTTTGCAAATAATTATGAAGCCGAAAAGGATTTAGCAACATATAACTATATATAATTGGAAATTTCCTTATCGTGAGCGAGCTGTTTTTCAGTGTAAATATAAATTTTAAGCCACACAATTCCATAATCTTCCCGCTTCCTTAGACACCCTATTAAGGATTTGGGGATTTTAAATATCAAATAAAATTCAAAAAGAAAAAAGAAATGAAGAGAAAACTGTTATATCGGTTTCGTATTGCTAAGCCCGGCATAAAAACAAAAGGCATTACGTTTTTAAAAAGTAACAGCAACAACAAAAAACGGTATTAGTAATCTCCGAAACCATACCAATAACTAAATGGAGATTTTCCTTTCAACAATAATACTCAACTTGCTAACAAGATATTACGATATTACAAAAAAGATAGGACACAAGACATAAAGGAACAAGAACAAATTAACGTTCAGTGGTTCGAAAACAAGGGGTTTCAATATCTGTATCTCATAGATAAATTCATCTGCGTCAATTCGTTCAGCCATTTTATGAACGCTACAATGAATATTATAGGCATTTCATGCTCATCACAATGATATTATAGTATAGAAGAAGAAAAAAACAGCCTTGTCATCTAGTTGTTTCTTGAAAAGCATTTTCCAAGCATAAAGCCCTGTACTAATGGAAATATGTCTATGACACCGTAAGGAAACATTTATGCCAAAAAAAAACAGAAGAGGAGGTTTTCGGGGAATGCATGAGCGAACATACATGTAGGCTTTAAATCATCTTAAGTTTGTGGTTAGGTTAGAAACGATAAGGACGACACACTGCCAGCCAGCCAGCCAGCCATCCAGCCAACCACTATATTGAGTTACCGAAACGTGACGAAAAGATTTTCACACAAAGCTTTGTAGGTAGTATGATTTGTGGGTGGTAAAAGTGTCAGGTAAAAGGTGGCAGTGAATGGTGGATGGCTCCCTGAGTTGGCTTGAAATTGCGACAACTTTGTAAACTAAACGTTTAATAGAATACTTTGGCGAAACGCAAACGTTTTAACTTCTTTTTGCTTGCTGTGTTATTTCATTGTGGTCTGTGGTTTTTTCAATTTGAATATTTTTTGTGTGAGTATTTGTATTAAGGATATACCCACACTGAATTTCGAGCTTGTGGTAAACAAGGCCAGGGCTGAAGTGACGAATCAAAACATTTACCGCAACCGCAATTAATTTGGTTAGTTTGGATAAAATTAAAAAGGCTTTAGGCGACCTTTCATCAAAAAAATACCGAAAAATAAATGTATGTGTGTATGTGTTATTAGTTTGGACACAAATATTTGGACTTGGCATTTAGTGTTGTTTATTTAAAATTTCGTCTTTTGCAAGTCAATTAGTCAGCAAATATGTTAGGTATTTTTGAAATCCCACAGGAATCCGTATTTTGACAAATTTGCACCACAATTCTTCACTTTAACTTTTGAGAAGAGAAAATGAATAGGTTTGTATTCGTTACTCAATTTTTTTTGTCACAGTAAATCAAATGGAAAAAAATTGAAAAAAATCAGTTTTGACTCTTTGTGACAACTCCGGTTTAAATTTAATTCCTCCATTTATTCAGATTGGCGAAGGGATATTTTGGAGTGCTTAAAGTTATAAAAACTGCAGCTAAGTCTAGTGAGTACCACCAATAATATAAATTATTCCATAATACAAATATGACTACAAAAATTTATCGAGTAAATAAAACAAAAATAAAATTTTAAATTGATTTACTGCAATTCCTTATAGCAAACCAAAGCGTTTGTTGAAATCATTTTGAAAATCTGACTGGCAAAACAAAATTCTTTTATAATGACTTTTATCACGCGATATACAAAGATTATTTCTAAATTTATTTGTTTTTTTTTTTTAATATTAATAAACAACCCCAACAACAACAAAGAAAACATTAAATACTATACGTAAACAATGTATGTATAAAGCTCATCAGGAGTGCCATTAATTTGTAAGCCTTTTGCCTTTGTAGTGATTAAAATCAATCAAAAAGCAATGTCACATAGAAATTAAATAATTTAAAATAAACATGAATAGTTTGTTCCACAAATAGAACAAAGTTTTAATGAAATATAATGGGCTGGGGTTGTTGAGTGCAAAGTCAATGGATTAACCACAAAACTTTGTGTAATCTGAAAAAACTTTTTTAATTAAATAATAAACAGTATAAATTTGGCTTTACCAATAAGAGAATTTATGATACGGGATCAGAGGTGTAAAAGCTGAAAGGGTGCTTTTGTTTTGGGTTTTTATTGTTGCTTAGTTTAAAAAAAAAACACATCTGGTTCGAGTAATACCTATAATACGCGTGGGAAGTTTTACTAGAATTATAATTTACGATTCTGGAGAGATTTTCGTTTCTACGTCATATTCAGTCTTATTAGATATGAGTTTCACATGGAATAAAATTGACCCAAAAATTTCTTGTTCCCCCGGAATTTCAAAAGCTATTATGAGTTTCGCCTGAATTTCTCTTGGCCTAAAAAAAAAAACAAAAAACTTGCGCAAAGGGCATCGTGTGTTTTTCTTTTTTTTTTGTCGTAAAAAAGGAGAAAATTTAAACTCTCAATTACTCTTAATTACCAAACATTTCATGCAAATGGAGTACTCACAAAAATGGAGAATTTTCGTTTTTCGGATGAAACTCACAATAGGCGAAAAGTGAAATGTCAGTTTTTCCGCGTGGAATTTTGTTCACTTAAAACTCATAATAAGGCTGACTACCAGCCATAGTGTGTTTTTACCATGCAAATTGTAGATTAGTTTAGATTTTGTCCCTGCTTTATATATTTTCGGGGATGCTCAATCCAAATCTGAGATTTGCGACTAAAATTTTGTGATGCAAAAAATTATTCAAAAATGTATTTTTCACTTATGGCTCAAAAAGTATAAGCTATTCGTAAATTTCATCAAAACACAATTGAAAGTGTTCAAAATTTCCAACAAATCTTTGTTTAAGGTTTTTTCTGCGACAACCCATTCGGAATCAAGCGCAGTTGAAAATTTGATTCAGAAACAGTAAAATGATTCCGAAATCCATTTAAAAACACTAAAAATACCATCAGAAGACTTTATATTAATACATTTTAGAGACTTAAATTCAAATTTTGTAATGCGAAGTAATTAATTAGTTACTGCATTTTATTATCTCCAGGTATGGGTCGAGGTTATTGTTTCATAGGTATTACAAAAACAACATGGGACCGAGGTTTCTGTGGAAGTTTATTTCAATAACCCAGACGCAAGTTTTCACTCTGACCGGCAGACACCTATTTATCATTGTGAATCAGGTCAGTGACTTGCCAGCAGCTCACTGCAGTTGAGGTGAACTATAGTGAACTATATGGGTTATGAGCGAAAAAAAAATATAAGAAAATACTTAAGCAGGGATTTGTAAGAAACTACCTATATACAATTTTTAATTTAACTTTGATGATATTTACGAATTAGTCTATAATTCTCGAGCCATGAATGAAAAACTCTAAGAAATGCACTTTCGTATAAATGTTTGCACTTTTTTTATGTTGCACCCGAAATTTTAATCGCAAACCCCAGATTTGGATTCAGAACCCCCAAAAAACATAAAGCAGGACTAAAAGCAAAAGTATCCAACAATTTGCTTGCTTAGGGCTTTTTTGAGCACAAATTGAGTGGACTACATCACAAGAATTGTCAAATTTACTTGAGTGGGCATTTCATCGCATACTTTTTAAGGCGCTCATTGTGGTCCCAAATGCCAAAAATAGTTTGCAAAAATACTTTAATCGAGTTTTTAATATGTTTGTTTTTCATTCCTTATTGGAATGTTAACAGGGCTTCAAGATAACAACAAGCAAAATATATTTCTGAAAGCTGGTTTAAGAGCTGTTTTAGTCTAGAAGTAATGTAAATAGAAACAAAATTAATTTCACATTTATGTTATTGGGTAGTTTGAGTAGTGAATAATTCAGAATTTTAAGCTTAAAAAAATATCTACTATTTTTAATAAATAAAACAAGTTTTATTAAGGTTTGAATAGAGCTACAAAAAGAAATCTTGATGAATAGGGTCATCTAATGAAAAACATCGGCTGAATCTTCTTGCACCTTTTGTAGAGATTGAGATTTGTAAAAAAGAAATGTGTTACTGGTGATAACATGTTAGTCTTAAGAGTAAAGGTGTATATTAGGGAGGCGTTTATTTAAAAAAAATGTAAATCCTTTCTTACAGGCTCCAGTCTTCACTCACAGCTCCAGAAAGATAAAAATTTAAATGCACACATCAGTTTAGTTTGTAAATATTTTTACTAAAATAAAAAGTGAAAAATACAAAGCAAATCAAAAATATTTATAAAAAAAAAAACAAACTTAAAACGACCAACAGAAAAATAAAAAATTAGGCACTTTGAAAGAGATCCATTGTTAAAATCAAAAAAAATTAGAAACTTTTCTTCATTAATTTATAAAATTTAAAGGTGACGTAAAATAAGGCCCAACAAAATTAGATAAAATTTTAAATTTATCCTAATTTCACTTTGAAAATGGAAATGATGCCAAGCTGGCTTTACTTTTATTTCAAAACCGAAATAAGGCCAATTTTTCGTTTGGAAATAAATCCAAATGATTTCTTATCAATATTTTCAAGACTTTGCATACTCCCAACCTCAGACCTACCCCAGTTCCAATAGTGAGCCCGAGCAGGTGGGTTGCATACCTCACTGTTTATGCGCTGTTATGCTGGGTGCCATTCCCTCCATTTCTGCCAACAACGGGCACACAGAAATGGTTGAGGGTTGTAAGTCACTAGGCCTTGGTTCTCCATGAGCTGTTGCGCCACGAAAGTGTAATAAGATCTCGAAAAAAACGAATTTCTTTGGATGCAATAATGGTAATACATTTCTTAGTCAACCTCAACTGTACCAGCCTGCAAATAAAACAAAGAAATAAAGCCGTTTTCTAAAATGAAATAAAAACAAGTCGAAAAGTTGGCGAAATTTTGTATTTTTGGTTTAATTTCGTTGGGCCTTATTTCACGTCACCAAAGTTAAATAGTCAAATAAATAATAAAATAATAAGTAACTCTCTCTTGTAGTACCTCGTGGCATAATGGTTAGTGCGTAGGACTGTCATGCCAAAGATCTGGGTTCGATTCCCAGCCACTGCCACCTAAAAACTTAAATGTTTTTTCCGAGGTACTGCCTCTTGCGAGGAACTGACAAATCCTCCAAGAGTATATACTTGTCATGAATAAGTGCTTCTCATCTAGCCGTTCGGACTCGGCAAAAAATTGTAGGTCCCCTCCATTCCTGCCAACAAACACGCACACAGGAATGGTTGAGAGTTGTTAGTCACTAGGCCCTGGTTCTTCATGAGCTGTTGCGCCATTAAATATATTTTTTTTATTTTTTTAAGTAACTCTCATTGCACACTTTTCGTGGCGAATTTCGCATACTAAAGGGTTTTTCAATAGGGACGCTAAAAAAGTAGAGCAACAGGGACAGCAAACGACGCCATATTTCTTGCCGCCCTTTTGACATTTCTCTTCAGTAAGGTTTGCCATTTCATGATGGAAAGATATACGAGCCAACAACGCGTCGAAATTATTAAAATTTACTACCGAAATTCGGAGTCAGTGGCCTCAACGTTAAGAGCACTACGTCCAATTTATGGTCGTCATAATCGTCCTAGCAGATCAACAATTGAGCGTCTAGTGGAAAAATTTGAAACTTTGAAACTTGAAAATGATTCGGATTTTCATCGATGAGGCTCATTTCTGGCTGAATGGCTTCGTCATTAAACAAAATATGCGGTATTGGTCAGGCAGCAATCCACACGTACTCCATGAGTCAAGGATGATATGGACTTGGAGGACATGTGGTTCCAACAGGACGGCGGCGCCACAAGCCACACAGCGAATGTCACAATCAATTTATTGGAAACCAAGTTTGGAAAACGTGTTATCTCACGAAATGATCCAGTCACTTGGCCGCCTCGGTCGTGCGATTTGATGCCGTTAGACTATTTCCTGTGGGGCTACGTCAAGTTTATGGTCTATGCCAAACAGGCCAGCGACGGTTGATGAACTTCGTACGAATATCGAACGTGAAATTGCAGCAGTATCGGCCGATTTATGCTTGAAAACCGTCGAAAATTGGGTTCAGCGTCTGGACTTCTGAAAGCGTGCCTGTGGTGGCCATGCAAAAGATATAGAGTTCCGTACATAATGGCATCAAACGTACTTTCACAAGAATAAAAAATTTCTTTGATATCCAAAACCGTTTTTGTTTTATTTAAGAAACCCTTTGTAGCGCTCTTATTGAAAAACCCGATATTTCTAAGCAGCCTATAGGCAAATAGGATTTTTGCGACCGAAACATAAGTAGTAAGTACCTACGTACATTTTTTCTTAGGATGGTATGAAGAAAAATACCTGCAGGTTATCAATCTTTTCAGGGACTCACTTATGCTCCCCGCCAGGGACAAGTTGAAGCACACTATAAAAAAAATCACTTACAGTGTGACGTTCTTGACATTAAATGTGAATGGCTTCACGTGGGGTTTTCTGATAGCACACCAATAACAGCTGCTCTATTTCCATCATCAGGTATATTTTTGCAATAAAAAAAAATTGTTTGACTCCAAACACCAATCTACAATTATGTACAGTAGAGAGAATTAAAAAAAAAAAATTGTCCCAAAGCCCCCTCCAGACCCGAATCCTAGATTCGGTACTGGAAAGCCTAATGCCTTTCGACTTTTGAGGTGTCGCTGGATGTGTCTGGATTGAACAAGGGCTGAAATTCTATCCCTACCAAAAAAAAAGAAGATATTTTTCAAGGGTACTGCATGTTGCAAGGGAGTGACAAATCCTTCTACAACATGTTTCCAAGAGAATATCTTGTGATGAAAACCATATCTTGTCTTAGCCGTTCGGTTTCAGTATTAGAAAGTTATAGGTCGTAGGTCCCCATTTCGAACCACTAAGAACACGGCCACAGGAATGTTTGGGTGTTACTAGTCATTGGTGCCTGATTTTACATGAGTTTTGAAATTACGACAATTATATTTAATTCAACTGGAATGTTTTGGAAATAAAACTTATAGACTATTCATATTTATAAATTTTGTGCAAACTTAAACAATTTTCTCTCTTTTATTTCAGAAAATTTCTCAATCTGGCTATCATTGAAGAGGGCAGCTACGAGAAGGATGTTGTATTCTATGTCAACATTGGCGAACCCCAGATTGCAGCAGGTAAACAAAAAATAATTCCATTCAAATAAATTATATTAAAAAAATTGTAAAATTTGAAGAACAAATTTTGATAACTTTCTTATCTAAAGTAAATACATTTATTCTTATATTTTGCTTCTAGTCTCTACCACAAATTTCAGTAAAAATTAAATTTTTATAAATAATTTACTATTATTATTGTTTTTTTTTTATAAAACACAAATTATGTTTGAAAGAACGTTTTATTATTTGATGAAAGTAAAAAAAGACAAAATTAAACATGACACATTAGTCTCACAAAAATATTTATATACTATAAATAGAGTGCGACCAAAAAGTGCAAATATTTTTTTCCCTATTTTTAATTTTTTTTTCATATTATCTATTATTTTTATTTTTCTTATTTTTTTTCTTATTTTTTGTTGATACTCCCATAATGCTTTTGAGTTTGTATTCCTGACCACGTAAATAATTTAATAAAAATAATTTAATAATAATAATAAAAATAATTTTTGTTAGGAATTAGTTGAGTTTTCTTTTTATGTTTTCCCAGTCACTAAATATTATGTTTTGATTTCAATATTAGTCGCGAAAGTTTTCCTTTAAATTATAAAGTTTTCCCAAAAAACCGATGTAAATAAAAATATTTAAAAGTTTATTTAAGAGGCACAACTCAAATAACACAAAATCATGTTGAAACAGATAACGAGGAAGGTATAGATTTTGGGAAATATAATATTTTTAAAAGTTTCATAAATTTTTGCGTTAGTTTAGAAAACCGTTGCTGAAATCTTAAATTTCAAAAACGATAAAGTAAAAAAATGAATGCACATAAAACCACTTTAAGAAATAAATCAAAACAATGCACATTGAACTTTCGCTTTTTTTCTAGCAAAATGTTAAGTTTTTCAAGTGCACCTTTAAATTTTGAAATATCTATTTCAAATAAAAAAGATTCTAATTTAATCTTTTCTATCAATTATTTTGGTGGTGGTAAAAAAAACTAAGTTTAATATTAAGAAATTGATTTACTATTTACAAACAAAAAAGTGATATACTAAATTTTTAAACCCACAGACACGGATAAAAAATCGGATCCATTTAAATTTTTGACTAAATATTTTGGTACGTAGTGTAACAGTGTTCGTATTACAAAACAAAATATTAAAATTCCTGTGTCGTTTATGTGTGTTGACGTTTATCCACTTATAAAAAGTGTCTATATTACGTATATGGAGACGGTATATCACAATTTAAACAAAATTTATAATTTATTAAATTTCTTAATTATTCATAATTAAATAATAATATAATTGTTTCTACTCACACATACAAAAATAAATGTTTTGTATGTACATTTTAAACTCGTTTGTATTTTTTTTTTTTCTAATTTACTTAATATTCTTCTTTTTTTTTAATTCAAAATCATTAAATTATATTTAATTCTCTATGTTTAGTAATTTATTTGATTTTCAAAAAAATTTCATTGCGCTTTTTTGTCATTTATAAAATCCAAAACAAAATTTAACATTTTTTTTCAATTTGAAAAAAAAAATAAATTTTTTTTTATTTAAAAAAACAAAATCAAACAAAAAAACATTTAATTTTTTTAACTGAAATTAACATTTTTGGAACATTTTCGGACTATGAATGCTTGTTGCGCTTGTTTCACTATGGGCTTCCGACTATCAATCCTATTCGTACATAATCGTATATAAATATGACAACAAATTCATCGAAATAATTTATTATAAAATGTACCTAATTATTGAATCTATTTGGCACATACCTACTATATAAATGTATATGTATAATAAATTGCGTTCCAACATAATTTGTATAAATCTTTTGTAATACAACTCGAATCACAAAACAAAACTATAAAACGCAATTTTCCATGTCTACGCTTCTATAAATCAAATTTGTAAGTAAAATTCATAGACAGAAATGTTCATTAAATTAGAGTTTTGTTGATCGTTACGAATTTCAAAAAAAAAATACGTTATGTTATTATGTTCAACATTTCATCGACAGTTCTATACACTCATTCTAATAATAATAAAGACCTATAATATAAAAAATAATGTAGTTTAGTCACTTCTATGGAGTATTTTTAAATTTTTATATTTCAAATTATAAGTAAACTTTGGATTTTCCAATTATGATTATAAATGGTTGGCTTTGTGATAAATACTTAAAAGTTCACAAAGTATACAGCAATGGTTGTTTTAAGTGTGTAATATTCAAAAGATGAACTTTGAACTATTCAGCGTTTATTGCTTAGCATTTTTCTGTGCCTTGAGAACCATTAGCTTAAAGAGATTTTTATAAACTAATCAATATAAGTATCAAAGTGACATTTAGTGGGATATACTCCAACGAAAGGTTTTTGATATTCTTTTGGCTCTAAGGGGTGTTGAATGCATGAGAAAAAAAGTTTACCAAAATCGGACCATCGGAAGTCACTTTTTTCAAACAATCCGAAAAAAAATCTGTTACTTTGTAATTTTGGTATCTAATGAAAGGTTTTAAGAGTCGAAAAAATTTATTCCAAAAAAAAAATTTTTGTATGGGGCTGAAAAGTGGCATATTTTTCAACATATCCTTTTTGTGTTGTTTTTGTCTAAGAAAGGTGGTCCAAGCAGAAAAACTGAACACAAAAGCAGTAAACCAAATATTATAAGAAATGCGTAGTTTTGTCCATATCAACCATTAATTGTAACAAAATACGAAACATTTACAAAGAAAACCTGATTAATTTCCCACCACTTAATTGATTTTCTGGGACGATGGGTATTGAAAAATGGAAAAATACTACTAATGCATCCATTTTTTTTTTCGTGTAAATTAAATACAGCTTTTATTTGGTCATAATATTATAAAAAAAGTATATGAAACTAATTGGACATGACTCACCAGTGAATTAACGTTTTGATAAAATGGTTAGCAGATCGTTAGTCACAATGGACCAACTCATGGTCTGAGTGTGTCAGTGTTCCCGACTGGAAGCCACTTCAACCTAGCAGAACGTTAAACTTTGACTATAACTTTTTATTAGATAAGATTTTTCAACGAAATTTTAAACTTAATAATAAAATAATATTTCGAAATAGTAAGAGGTAAGGAGGTCAGAATTCAACCGTTAACTTAATGTTATTCAATGAAAGACAAAACTGAGCATTTGATCAATGTGTTGGCATTGTGTGAAACTGTTCCTGGGAAGTGCCTCGTGTGGCCTACTTTAACTTTGGAGACGACTTTTTACTTCTTGGCATAGATTCTTATTCTACTGATTTGAAACCAGAGTTGGGAAGTAATGATAAAAAAAGTTCAATTTCTATTACTTGTAATTGAAATCTCCGAACACATTTTCGATTACTTTTGAATGTAATTGAAGAAACTCAATTTCAAATTACAAGTAATTGAAAAGTGTCAATTACTTATAATTCAATTACATCAATGTAATTGAAAACAAAAGTAATCATCAAAAAATATGTTATAATTACCTTTTTCAGGAATCATTACACAAAATGTAATTAATTACTTGTTTTTGTCAATTACATTTTTCGTGATATATTGCACGAATAGTGCAGTATTAAAACTCTGTACGTGTGTTGTTTTAAACTTATTAACATATAACTTAATTTACTTTCATCAGGTTTTTTTATTTTCTGCCGTCTTTTAAACAATATCCTTGTGAAAAAAATTAAATTAATAATATAAAATGGGCAAATTTCTCGTTGTATTTTTGTCTATTTATATTAACTAAGCAGTTTGAATAGCTTTTTTACTTTCATTTGTATTATTATAATTTTTGAAAAGTAAAAACATGTAATTAAATACAGCCCAAGTAATCAATTACCTAAAATGTAATTAACACAGTTCTTTGCTTCAATTACTTCCAAAAACCCATTACTATTTTTAATTACATGTAATTTGTAAGTAATTTTTTTTTTCAATTACAATGACAAGTAATGGAAATGTGTGTTTTTTCAATCACAATTAAGTGTAATTGTAATTGAGAAAAGTTCAATTACTAATTACATGTAATTGAAATGGAAGTTGAAATAAATTACAAAAAGTAATCATTATTTCCCAACTCTGTTTGTAACGAAGCTTAAACAAACAGTTCGGAAGCGGTGGCAAAATGATTCAAAATCTGGATAATCCTTGAGTAAATTTGTAATGGCATGTTTATCTTGAGCCCAAAGATATTCGATTGGACTGTAATCAGGATATTTTGGGTAGCCAATCAGGTGTTTTTAATCGGTAATGCTGCAACCACGTTTTGATCATGTGAATGGTGTATTTTTGATGAATAGATCGGGAGAAGAAAAATTGACAAAATAAATCTTCCTCAGTAACTAAAAATATAATTTGTGTACTGTTCTTTCAGTTAGGATAAAGGGCGAGTATATCTACGTTAGAAAACGTTTAATGTTATGGCGTCTATAAAAGATTTGTTGAATGTATTGGTACAGTGCAGTAGTCTTTTATTTGATGCCTAGTACATTACCCTGGACATGGCTCCCCTAAGGAGTCCTGAAAGTTGATTCAAAAACATGTGATACATTCTCTTCCAGCTAGCTTTTGATCCGAAATACACCGCTCAAGTAAACAAAGGGTGGAGAAATACCCAATTACGAACACTTGATTGACCATCAGAAAATATCCTGACTTCAGTCCAATCGAATATCTCTAGACTGAAGATTATCCAGATTTTTAATCATTTTGACATCGCTTCCCAACCGTTTGACAAAATTTTACTTCAAATCAAAAGAAAACATTAAAAAAAATGTATGCCGTGAAGTAAAAAGTGGTCCCCAAAGCAAAAGGAGGCCACGCGAGGCACTTACCAGGAACAGTTTCAAACAACCAACTCATTGATCAAATGCTCATTGTTGTCCTTCATTGAATCAAATTAAGTTTAATTCTGATCTTATTGCCTTCCTTAGAAAATTGAAATACTATTTTATTATGAGCCTAACATTTCGATGAAATATCTTACAAAATAAAAAAGGTTATAGTCAAAAGTTTAACGTTTTGCTAACAATTTGATCAAAACGTTGTTATGTATGTACAATCATGCCCGATAAGTTTCATATACATACCTTAATTATTATATATTATGACAAAACAAAAGCAGTGTTTGATCTACCAAAATAAAAAATGTAATGCATTAGTATTATATTTCCATTTTTTATTACCCATCAACCCAGAAAATCAATTAAGTGGTGGCTAAACAGGTTTTACTGTAAATGTTTTGTATTTTGTTACAATCTATGCGCATTTCTTATTTAATTTGGTTTATTGCTTTTGTTTTCAACTTTTACTGTTTGAAACGCCTGTTTTAGATAAAAAACACACACACAAAAATATGTTCAAAAGAAATACCACTTTTTGGGCCCATACACAAAATTTATTTTTTGGAAATGAATTCATCGACCTGAAAACCACAGATTAGATACAAAAATCATTGTTCTACGACAAAGATTACCGAAGTTACAGATATTTTTCTGATTTTCAGCGTAATTGCCAACCACCATATTGAAAAAAGTGACTTCCAGTGGTCCGATTTTGGTAAGCTTTTATCTCATGCCTTCAGCCCTCAATAGAGTCAAATACCATCAAAAAATCTTTTGTTGGAATTTGTCCCACGGAAAGTCTTATATTGACTCGTTTTTAGGTGAATTGCCTTTTTAAAATTTTTTCAAAGTTTTTCAAAATGATTGCATAAATATCGTAAATTAAGTGCTTAAAATAGTTTTTGCCAAGTTCTCTCGAATATAGTAGTTTATTCAATTGGATTTCCATTTCAACACCATTATCAATTTTCTGTCGTATTTAATGTGCTGTAGCCGAGTCAGTAGAGCCTTAATAGGTGAACTAATATTCAGTCAATTTGGTACAAAAGAAATGAAAACTTTCACCCACTTAAACTAAAAAATTATCGATGGCCTAAAAAGACAATTTTAAAAAGCCAAGGGTAAATTTTTTTTTCTTTTCCAAAACAAGACAGAAAAGTTGATGAAAAGCAGAAATAAATATAAAATCTAAAATTTTTGTTCAAAACAAAATAATAAACTAATTAAATATAAAAGGAATAACGTAGCTTTAAGTTACAGTTATAGTTTAAGTTAAAGTTAAAGTTAAAGTTAAAGCTTTAGTGTTATCAAAAAGCAACCCTCTATAAAACTTATCACAAAATCGTACGGTTCAATGTTTTTGTAAAAAAAATGAAAAACAATTTCCCGGGTGACTAAACTATTTTATAAATTACTAAAAATAGATTTTTAACTTAACAGTTGTGTTAATTGTTAATAGCTTATTTTAATTTGGTTATTTTCATCAAACTAACATTACATCGACGTTATTGTTGTAATAGATTTACAAATTGATTGGAACTTAATAGAAACTTAGTTAATTTTTTTTTTCAAATATTGAATGATATATTTTAGTTTACTTTGAAAAACTAAATTTGAATGATAACTAAATATATGGACTTATGCTTCCCGAATCTCATTATAAACTGACTAAAGAAATCATCCGGGTAGAGGGACCTTACTATGTTCATTATAAGTTAGTCATACATGAGCTTAGTATTAAATTCAGAAAGTTTTGAACAGTTTCCATCGCAGAAATTTGATTTCAAATTTCATAAACTGAACCGGAAAGGTAAGATTTAGGTGCAAATGCACCTTCCCCTCGGGGAAGGGAATCAAGTGCCTATTATCTGTCGCTGGCTATGGCCTTGTATTTGTATTGTATTTGTAGAGCAAATCATTAAAAAGTTTTTTATCTCGGTTACAAAAAAAAATCAACCAAATACAAAACTATATGCCATTTTTTATAAATCTCAAAAATTGAAGGGGCGCCAAATTCAATTTTTCCCCGGCTTGCAAAAATCATAGATCCGCTGCGATTATTTTGCTGTAGGTCTTGTGATGAGATTTATTATCTTTCGTTAATTTAAAAAAAAACTAAATGCCCTTGGCAGGTTGACGCAAAGAAATCTTCACTATCGCCATCGTGCAGTCGTCGTCGTCGTGATGATCACTATCGGTGATGTGAAATTTTGACTTGCGAAATTTTGATGTGCAAGCCTTCAATCACTTTGTTTTTCTGATACCAATTATTTGCCTGAAATTTTCAGTTTTGGTTCGATTCTTTTTAGGCAAAGGAAGTAACTTAATTGAAATCCACAACTGCTTCGAATATTTTTTTATCTTGGGTTCTCGGATATGGCCTCCAATAATTTTGTTACAGCATTGTTTTCTTGTTATGATATTTTGACACAGAATTTATGTTTCAGGTAAATAATCGGAACCCTAGGCATTAAAAAACAACTCTTTAAAATTGTTAATACAATAATGGTACCGATACTGATACCGATACCGAGACGAGACTTTGTTATACGAGAGCGAAACCGATACCAAAACCAAATTGAAATTTTTCGATTTTTACGATACCGAGGCGATACCTTTGGTTTGGTTTCGTGGCCAGCCCTATAGACCAATAAGAGTGACTCACGATCACTGAACTTCCTTTAAAATTTGCTTGATTGACCAATAGCATATATTTTTACTGGACAAAACAAAACAAAATAAAAATCTCCAAATGAGATTTATATTTTTCTCTCAGCGATAAGTGCGGTCAGTGGTTAACCTAAAAAAGATTGAAAAAAGTAAAGGGATTATTTATTCAGCTGTTTAAACATCTTGTAAGGTAGATGAAATTTTAAAGTCCTTTCAAAAGGTTAAATTTTATTTTGGACCCTTAATTTTTAGGAAAAGGTGGTCTGAAATAAATCTGAATCAGTCAACCGATTTGGATTAATCAGACGTGATAAAAGATGGTTCTAAATATCATCAAAAAAAATATCCACCTACAGGAACGCCCACTTTTTAAAATAGGTTAACAAAACGTCAATGTTAATATAAATGAGTGTTTTCTTTAGAAAAGTTGAAGAAAATTTGATTTCTTATAATTCTTCCTTAAAAACCGTTTTCGCCATCCAATTTTAAGGGCTTTTTTCACAAAATAAAATTATTTTCTTGACCTCTTATAGTCAAGAAACAAACCACTCTAATAACAAATTGAAAACAAAATATTTGCCACGTCCGCAATTGACGGAATTTTAGACAAAATTCGTTTCTTTAATCGCTTCCCAAAGAACAGTAAAAAGCTTTATTGAACAAAGTAAAAAGAGACTTTCTGGGTACTGAATATGATCAATTACATGCAAAGGTTTTTATTACTGAATATATTTGGTTGGTCCCTTATCATGCTTAAAACCGAAAATACTACTTAATTCCCCCATATATTTCAGAGAGAATGGTCACACTGACCACTTTTCAACATTTTTGGTATAAATCGGAAACTAAGCAGAATCTGACATTTTTACTCTCAAAACTTTTTGTTCAAAATTAAATTTTCTATCGGAATGGATGGTTTTAAAAATGGAGAAGTTAACAAAAATCAACCTAAAGAAAAATCAAAGATTTAAAAAAAATCATAGATTAAAAAAAAATCAAAGATTTTTAATTTTTTTTTTCTAAATTGCTTACGGAGGAAAGATACACTCAAGGCATACTTTAAGATTGCATATTAGAGAAGTTATATTAATGAAAACTGCTAGAGGTACATTCTAACTTTACCATTTCTTATAATTTTTTTCGGAATTTTTGCACAAATGCCTAGTTTTTGGTAATATGCGACAAATTTAACAATCCTGGCAAAGAGTCTTTCATTAATAAGACCAGCTCTTCAGTCTATAGGACTAGAAAATTTTAAAATGAGTCAGAAGAAAAGATTTGTTTTTGTTCACTTTTTTCGATAAGAAATGTATTATTGAACAAAAAGTTTTAAGTTTAAAATTGTAAAATTCAGCTTGGGTAAGAATTGCATAGGTGTAAATGGACAAGGTAAAGGCCTTAATTACATGCAATTTAGTAAAAATGAATATTTCGGAAGGTTATCTCAAAAACAATATCGTGAACAAAATTGGACAAAGTGCAACTTCTGTTGGCAGTTATTATTTAAAAGATTCTGACTCTTATAGAAAAAAAATATTTTAAAAAAATTTCTGCAGTGTTTTCAGCAGCTGAAAAGCGTTAATTCCTTGCTGGTTTTTTTAAAGTCGTCTGGTTTCAAGAAACAAGTTCGAGGTCGGTGTAATTGGAGCCAATCCACTGTTCTAGAATTATTAGTTTTAGTTTTTTTAACTTCTCATTCCAATCATATTCTGACTGCCAGACAAAATTGTGAATTAAGTTGAATTCTTTTCCAGTTTTAATTCCTGATTTACCACCTTACCAACTGTCTTTTTTTTAAATAAAACAATATTTCCGGTCTACCTACATTTCCACCTGAAACCCACCGTAATCGTCAAAAGCTTAAAGAGCAATTAATGAGGTTGAACAGTTTAATCCCTATGAAGAGGTCACGCTTTTATTTTAAATATTGCCAACTTTTTTGGGTCTTTAATTTCTCTGCAGGGAAATTATTTTTTATTATTTTTTTAGCTAAAATCAGTTTGAATATTTAAATATTCTACATAGGAATAATTTAATGCTTCCTACACCTCCTATATGGAAAAGTATTTTGCACAAAAAATAAACCTATTCCTCATGAATATTTCACAAGCATCAAATAGCAAAGTTTATGGTTCCATTATATCAAAAAGAGCTCAATCTTCAAGGATAAATGTTTTGTTAAGCTCCACACCACCTGTAGTGTTTTTCGCTTTAAGTATTGTAGTCCATAAACCTGGTAGGATTTAGAGAATCACCTCAAATCACTCACTCATCGTGTTAAGCATTCAATGTCCGCATGCAATCAAAGAACTCATTTCCTTATATTAACACACACACACACACCAAATGATTCATCTAGGTATTAAGTGCTTGCCATTATGTGTTGATGTGTGGCATCGTTAGTCCTTGTTAGCATCAGAGGCTTTTAATTGATGTGATGTGATATGAATTGTTTGAAATTGAAAAGAAAAAAATTTGAATTGAATGCAGCACGCACCTTTTTGATGCACACAATTGCATACATTTGAATCTCATTTAAAAATGAGCATAAATCATGGGATTAAAAGCTCCTTTAGTGCGGAAAATCTCATATCACCTTTGGCTTCAAGCATTAGTGCAACCCACAGCTTTTTTTAAATAGTAATTACACAATGTTTTCTTTTCACAAAAAAAAAAGTATTAATTGCCAAAAGTTAAATATTAATTGAGATTTTCTTTCTTGTTTTCTTGTTTTTTTTTTTTTTTGTTCATTATTTTCTAATAAATATTTCAAAAATTCAACGGACGATGATACATTTAAAAACAAAAACAAAAACAAAATTAAAAAACTCAGACGATGAACTGGCAGGACTAATTCAAGCAGCAGAAGCTAAACGCCCAGAGGAGCTGACAGAAGAGGATAAATTAGCTCTCTTAGGGCGGCCAAAACCAGGAGACTGTGTTCGTGCAGAACTGCGCATCAAAGAAAGTAAGGAGTTTAAGGTAAGATTTACATTAAGACATGGATACTTTAAATTCAATTTTAATTAAAGAGCTCTCTGTTCTCTAAGATTAAAGTAATAATAAATAGAAAGAGGAAAAACCAGAAAAGGGTGAGCAAAATAAATAGAAAAGGAGTCTTTTATTTTCTGTTTTTTTTTTATGGCCTTGAAAATATTTGTCCAAGCATAGTATTTACTTGTTGTTTAGTTTTCGTATTATGTGTGTGCAATTCATCGTGTTTATGCAATAAATAGTTGATGTTACTATTCGACAATAAATTTCTAGTTCAAGGAAAAAGTTCTTCTCAGGTTACATTCTAAAAGAACACCAAACAACTAAAAGATGCAACAGTATTTTTGTACTGGAAAGTATTCTTGTACTGGAAAGTTTGTCTTTCATAAAATTTTCTTTGAATCCTTCACTTTTTCAAAGACGTCTGATAATAATTTCAAAAAAAATTATGATTTGTGACTTTGAGATCCTAAGATGTAACAGAAAACTTTGTCGCTCTTAAACTGACTGTTTGAACTTAGGGCCAGTTTGTTTGTTCATATTGGAATGGAGCTAATCAACCAATATTGACTGATTTTCAATTTTGAATATTAAAAACTCTAATTATGGATTTATTTACTGAATCTTTGATAAGCTATGAGCAAACTGACCTTAACCTTAAGTATAACATTGTAATGTCAAGTCTATTTTCATTACATTTGTAGAACATAGCGCATTGATATTTCCTCTCAATTTGCGGTACGAGTTTTATAATTTGTATTTGCTGGAAGTTGCACCACAGGCGATGTTCTTTAAGATGGCCATACACAACAGAGCGAACGAGCCAAATAGCCACGTGCCGATCCAAAATCGGTTGTGTTTGAGGTGGATCGGCTGCCGATCCATTTTGATTTTCAGCATATCTGAAATCCAACAGAGCCAAATTAATTGGATGGCTCGGTCGTGTATGGCCGGCCAGCGTTATACATATTTTTCACGAAAACTAAATGTTTAATTGTTTTAAGCTTGAAACAGCAAAATTTAAGTTATGGCCAACATTGAGAAAAGATGGTATTTTAGTGCGCCCAAAAGTGTGGGATGTTGGAAGTTGTGTTAGTTAAGGTCTTTAAAGTTAAAATTTTTGAAAAAATTGGTTTTAAACTCAAAATTTAAAAAAAGCTAATTTAAATGTACTTTTTTATTTATAATAAAAATACGTCATTCAAAACTAGCTGGGTTTCCATAATTCACTACTCCTTTTAATCTAGATTCGATTACAATTAACCTGATGGTTGTTTTTCGATTAAGTACATTTTTGATCAACGAAATAGCAACATACTAGATTTAGATTTTTAGTTCTTAGACAACCAGAAATGTTGGAATGAGGGATGGACGTATCTTGAGACTTTTCAAAAAAAGACTCTGAACACGTTCACTAAATCGAAATGCACGATTTTGACTACAGTTTTGAACTCAAGTCACCTGGGAAAGCATTTTAATTTTCGTATGCAACGGTCTCATAATATTAAAAGTTGAATAAAATTGTTAGTTGGTGGTAGTTGGTAACAATTTTTGTAATTGTGTGGGAATAGACATTGGCTTACTTCATAGAAGTAAAATTGTGTGGTTCCAAGAGGTTCCAGTTTAAATTAAAATGATTTAAATTATAAATAATTCGTGAATAAGTTTTTATGAAGCGGATCAATTTTAGTGATACTCGTAACAGCATTATTAATATATTGAACTTATAATTCGGATTATTCATAGAAACGACGAATAGCAAAATAGTACGAGTATATAAGAATTTACAAAAATTGGAAATGTAAGCAATAGTCCCTGAAATAATTATGAATTTCGGAGACAATTTTTGAAAAATACTTTTGGCGCGCTAGAATCACTTCTCGTCCCACTGTTTGACGGTGTTTGTCAATTATTTGTAGATTTCATTTTAAATTTTATTGTAGATTTCAGTTTAAACTCAAAAAGCATGGAACCAAAGAAATAAGACCGTCATACTATCATCAAGAGTCTCACTTTTCAAAATTTCTGAGTTATTCCAAATTTTAAATAAGAATATTCGATGATGGGAATATATCCCCGTCTATGCTGCATTACGTTATGAGTGCACCTGCGCAGGGGCGGATCCACAGTAGAACATTGCTGAAGAATATTCAGAAAAATGATACTCTTTTTTATACATATTTTGGAACAAATTGACTTAAAATGCAAAAAGAATATTTAAAATCAACAAAAACACATACAATTATGGGGAAACCGACACAATTACAGAAAACGAAACTATAATACAACGTATAACAATACTAAGTATATAATTTTAAAACTCATCTATTACGAGTGTCACAAGTACGAAAACGGTTTGGAGCTTGGCGTTTGGGCGGGCAACAGTAGGTTTAAAAGTGCAAAACAACAATTTCTATTGGTTGGCCGATAGAAGTCATCACCCGGCATTTTAAATTTCCTGCCATTCCTTACTATGCCTAACTCCGACCCCGTGTTCGTATAAATTTATCCCCATTTGCGTCTCCATAATAATTTTCATATGTTTTATTTTTTAATGTATCTATACTTGACCAATAGGAATCATCGTTTTCCATTTTTAGATTTCGGTTGTTTCGCACTTTTAATCCTATTGTTGCCCTCCCAAAAGCCAAGCCATTGTTAAATAATATGATACGCAATTAGGCAAAATTTTGAAAAAAATAACTTGAATAAATTTTTTTATTTGATAATTTAAAATATAAAATATAAAATATAAAACTTTGACTTTTAAAAATGCCTCAAAAACTATTAACTTAAAAATCTTTATTTAAAAAGCAAATAAAAGTATCGAATATTTTCTATAAAAAAAATGCATATTATTCATTGATTGATTTTGTCGATTTTAAATAATTTGTTTTCCATGTTCAGTTAATTCTTAAGAAATTTTCAGCCCCCTGCTTTCACTCCAGTGGTGGGGGGAGGGTAGGATTTTCCTCTCATTCCTTTTGGTTTGCAAAATCTAAGGCATACTCCATGGGGTTGCCCTAATTTTGCTTGTGGAACTGTGTGGGCTCACTTTTTTCTCTTATAGTGAAAATGTTTTGATAGTGGAAACTATGCCCTAGTTCCCTTCCACTAGATCTGCTCCTGTGTATGTTTCCTTTCGTAAAGTGCGTTGTTTTTGAAATTTACCTTTTATTTTGGTTAAATCAACGAATGATAAAGCAGTTATTCATTTGGGCATATATGTACTTTTTTTAAAGCCACTCAGATTTGTCTTTCTGTGCAAAGCAATGCTGGGCTGAAATAGTATGAATAATATAAAAATATGAATATAATGTAGCCACTAAATATTTTGAAATCATCTGCAAAAAACCACCTTAAAATGGTACGCATGATTGGTTGAATAAAAATAATTGATAATAATGTAGCTAATACCGTGCATATTTCCCCATTGTTTTATTTAACCCATTTCTTCTGAGCCATATCAAAAATTTGCTTAGGACATATTGCTTATTCAAAATTTAAATCTAAAGAAACTGCCACCATGAAAATATTTCGTCGCAAGCATCAAGGTTATTGTATGCAGTAGAAATCAAAAAAACTATCAACTTTTAGAAAACTAAAACCTTCAGTTGTACTAAAACTTTGGATGCAGAACACAAAAAAATATTTCCGCTTTAACCTTTTCTATGACAATCTTGGTGCGGTGATGAAGAAGCAGAGAGGTTTCATCAAGATTCCCAAGCAAGAAAAATTAGGCATCAAAGAGAGTGTTCTCCAGCTATGATGGGAGATATTTGTTAGGTTTTAAAACCGGAAGATTCAGCACCACACAAAAAAAAACAAAAGAAAAATCACTCACCAGATTAGACCAGACCTGTAAGCTTTTAAGTACAAGTACCAGTCAAGTACTCAGTACCCAGTACCTTGTATTTGTACTTGTACTTGAAAAAAACAAGTATCATGTACTTGAAATTTAAAAAAACACCAAGTATAAGTACTTTGTTCCGAGTACATGTACTTGGTACTTTGACACTGCCTAGTACATTTTCAAGTACCTTTCAAGTACTTTTTCAAGTATAAGTCCATTTCAAGTACTTTTTAAGTACAGGCCCATTTCAACTTTTCATGTAGAAGTCCATTTCAAATACTTTTAAAGTACAATTCGTTGAGTAGTCTGATTGAGCTATCGAATAATGAGTATTTCTGATGGCCTCTCGTCTTGGCGTCATCTTGCTAGGGTTTGCAATAGTCGTCATTATTCGATATCTCAAACAGACTACTCAACGAATGATACTTGAAAAGTAGTTGATTAACTTGTACTTCAAATGGACTTGTACTTGGAAAGTACTTGAAATTGACTTGTACTTGAAAAGTATTTGAAATTGACTTGAACTTGAAAATGTACTGGCAGTATTAAAGTACCAAGCACATATACTTGAAATTAAGTACTTGACAAAATACTTGTACTTGTAGTTTTTCAAATACCAAGTATATGACACTTCTTTTTTTGAAGTACAAGTACAAGTACAAGGTGCTGGGTACTTACAAAGTACTAAGGTACTAATATACTTAAGTACTTACAACTCTGGATTAGACTAATTCTTTTGGCTCAAAGTACTCTTCAGTAGTTAACTATATTACATACTTATAATATATATATAAATTTGTTTATAAGGACACTATTTGAATTTATATAATTTGTTAAAAAAAATTTCCGTTTTCTCAGTTTCCATTTTCGAGGTTTCGTTGTATCTATTAATCTAGACCTCTGTTACAGTAAATCCACTTTCATTTTCTGGTAATATAAGGTCAAGAAAGTTGAAAATGTGTTCCCTTGTAGAATGAGAGATGTTAAACAAACGCTTTTATTACAATCAACATTAATCATTCACGATTAAAAACAAACTGTCCTCTGCCGTTCAAACATGTCCTTTTGTACCCTTCCTGAAATAGCTTGAAGGTTCTAGTATACGCTTCTAGAGCTTTCTATAGGGGAAATTTCGCATAAATTTCCCTTTCCAAAGCTTGCATTTTGACAGCCATAGCTAAAAGTTCTAAAGCTCACCAAAGCTCTCCGTAAGTTGGTTTGTACCATTTATAGTCCGAAAGATGGCGCTTCTTCATTCGAAAGCCTTTATAGTTCATTCGAGTGTCGTTATAAAGATGTGAGGGTCGTTACAATATAAATAACATCTTCAAGTAAAATTAATGGTATTTTTGCACACGTATTTAAAGGTGTTTTGCTTTCAATTACAAGGTAGAACATTTGTAAATATAATTTCAATTTTAATCATTGGACATTGGTGTTGAACATAAAGCTTGTACTCGTTTTTTCTCTCACAGAACTTGTTCTTTGTATATTTTGTTGTGTTGTCTCATCTAACTGTTTAGTTATGTCCGTTCGCAAGCTCATCTACCAACACCATTTATATAGTTTGTGTGAAATACATGTTTAATTTTCGCTAATGTTCCTTGAATATATTAAACTAACACTTGAATTAATTGCCACTTTTACAAGAAAAGCTCACCATCATCATTCCCATCACTCTTGCTCTGTACCTTCTATACCTAGTTGAATTTCAAATTTAACCGTCCATTTTTAATGTCTAAGCTGTAGGTTCTCATTTAACAATTTCTTCTCATGCATATGCCTCTCTATATTTCTGCAAAAACCTTATCCAGTATCCAGTACCTTCTATACCTAAAAAAAAACACATCATCAACAAAGAGGCCTTTAAAGTTTTAAAATTTCAATTCAAGAGTTTTATGAACAGAAACCACTTGTTAAATTACACGCTTAAGCTCTCAAATTCACTTTTATTGTATGTCAAAAGGGTGCAAAATGGGCTTTCAGTAATACCCATTAACCATTATACAAGTTAAACTCCAAGAATAACACAAACAATACAATATTAAAAGGTATTCTCTGATGGTGTAGCTCTTAGGAAATGTTCTTTGGGACTATTTAAAGGTAATTTCTTTGGTAAAATGGGATCACTTTGTAGGAAATATATATACTTTTTTTTTGTAGTTTAATAAGCAAGCGTTAAACCATACTAGCTCTAGGATTGTCCTCACAAATGTTCTGATGCCTTTTTAGTGTATAATGTTACTTGAAAGTTATTCCCACATACACTACTTATAAACGAGAGCAAAAGGATATATATGCGTTCACTCTAATATAATGTTCATGGTTAAGAGTTAGGTTGTTTGGGGATGGCGAATTAAAAACCTTTCAGGATTGTATCGTCCTGGAAGGAGCGTTGCAAATTTAGAACTTATTTTTACTCATAGGTTTTCCCAATAGAAATTTTTCAGCTTATTTCGAGAAATTCTGGTCTAGACTAGTCAGCACACATTTTTTTCATGGACATCCTTGAATTTGAGTTCAACCTCAAAACTGCAAAAAATACAATTCTTTCAATATGTTTGAATTATCAGCTCCAATCCAAAAAAAATACACTTATTGACACTTTTTACTTTGCTAGCAATCAGGCTGTGCCTTATAGTTTAGTTAGTCCACTCACCAAAAATGCAACGCTACCTCTCTAACTATATGGGTGTTACTAGTGCACCAACCGTGAACTTCCTGTAGCATGGTTTCTACAGAATGATAAAGAGTATTCATTTTTTTGTTTCTTTTTTTTAGAATACTGTAGATAAACTTGTCCAGAAGGCTAATGCGTCGCTACTCCTGGGGACCTCAAGCTGGAAGGAACAATTTACGGAGGCACTCACTGTCAGTGCAGGTAGGAAACCTAGAACTTGTCCTTTTTTATATATTTTTTTTTTTCAACCAACCAAGAACATGAACTAATTTTCTATAAAATTCAGGAGACGATGACGATGGTGAAGGTGGTGGTGGTGAAGAAGGTGATGAACCCTCACCAACATGCGGCGATTATATTATGCATTTTCTAACGGTCTTTTGGAAAGTCCTTTTTGCATTCATCCCACCAACAGGTAAGATATATGTATTATAAAGAACACTTGTATCCTTAAGTGTTGTAGCAAGTTGAATGAATACAACAAAAAAAATGTACAAACTTGAAACCTTGCCAGGATAATAATTACATGGAATCTTTAAGTTTTGTTGTTGCTTTTTTTTATATAAAAAAAATAAAAATTTTTTGATACATTGAACTTCTTGAAAGGACATAAATTTCATCCTTATTTTTACTCTTTTATAATGAACTTCTTAGATATCGCCGGAGGATATTTATGTTTCGTCGTATCAATTACGTGTATAGGTATAGTTACGGCTGTTATTGGTGATGTAGCATCACATTTCGGCTGTACTTTGGGAATTAAGGACGCAGTCACTGCCATATGCTTTGTTGCTCTAGGAACAAGTATACCTGGTGAGTATTAAATAATTTTAAACTTAACAAATAAATAATTTTATCCAAATATTTTAAGTGATAGATTTTGTCATGGTTAAATTTGGGTAAGACCCCTTTTTGCAGTGGCGGATCAAGGAAGAGCTTAAGGGGCTGAAGCAGCCAATTCGTTAAATTAATTTAATAGCAAAATGCAATACAATATGTTGTTTCAGTTTTTATTCAAGATCAATGCTAAAAAATGTATGTTAACTGTGTTTTTCCAAGCCCTTAGAAACTTGTACTATTGATAGAAGGTTAGGGCTGAAAAATTTTAATGAAAGTATGATTTTTCTAAGTCCCGAGGAATTTAAATGAATAAATATAAAAAAACGAAACAAATCGAATGCGCGTGGACTCTATTTATTCGACACCTTCCGCTGCTTTAGACATACTGCCTAACATCACACCCCTCGATATATACACTAAACAAGTGACGGAGAGCACAGCTATTCGTCTCAGAGCCATCTCTTAATGGTCCAATAACTCTATTGGTCACACCATCATTCTAAACAAATTCGAATCAATCCCTTAACACTGCGACTACACCATCCCTCAGCCGGTTTTTGGCAAAAATTTCCAAGTTACAATTCCAACAAGATCCACTTGGGAAGATAATGAATATTTGAGAGATGAAACAATTCATTTCTACACGGATGGCTCAAAAACCGAAGAGGGGGTAGGTTGTTGTTGAATGTCTCAAGACATTCCACAAGGTGGGGGCTTATCAATCTTACATGTAACCTGATATCTTCCGAAGCTTCAAGAAAACTAAACAAAACAAAGGTGTAGGGACTGCCTGACCAGAATGCCAGTCGGAACTGAAATAGATGTCAAAAATGATGTAGCTGGAGTTGCAAGAACTGAACAAATGCTTACATTTAGTGCCGCATTTTTGACAACTATTCCAGGTCCGTTGCTCATTCTGTTAAGGCAGTTACAGTAACAGTTACATGTAAGCTGTGTTTATTTGTGTGACCCTAGGCTCTAAAGAATTGAACTCAAAAAAACAGGAATTGGGCGAAACAAACTGTTTTATTTTAGCAAATTTACACGTTGAATGCAAATGAAGAGGTAAATGATAATATCTGATGTTTTCACTATAAACATTTTTCAGTAAAGCCTAGTTTATACTCCAAAGCGAAGTAAAATCAAATTTGAAATGAAACATCAATAACTTATGCACCAAAGGATTTTCAAAATAATAGGTTAGGTTAGGTAGAAGTGGCTGTCAGTTAATTAATACTGACACACTTAGACCAAAGTTGGTTCATTGTGATGCCACATGAATCTGGAAGACTCCTTCCTTACTTATTAAACTACTTTAAGCTCTATTTATGTCGATATTTGCCAGATCACTAGGATCGCTATAGAAGAAGTCTCCTATTTGAAGCTTACGTCTGTTGGAAATTGCTGGGCATGTACAGAGAAGGTGAGGAATCGTTTTTCTCTCCTTTTCTGCAAAAATCGTTTGAAAGTATGCCAAGCCGCGTTGCTTGCCTGCTTATTAAACAGTGTCATGTTATGACACCTACAACAGAGCTGATAAACAGTCCATTTTGAGATATTAAACACATAGAGCGCTTGGTTTGGCCTTACTAGTTTTGTCGCCAAACAAGTAGTGATGTTATTCCAACTAATGTTTGTTCTCTCCAAAGCATCCTGCTTCAGCAAAAGTTTAGTAGCTATGAGTAAACCAATATTTTACCTTTCAGATAAAATGGGTAGTAATGTTCCACTTCATCAGCCTTACAATTACCTCGAATGCCACTATGGCCCGGCACCCAACAAAGGTGAGTATTATACTGTTGTGCCATCTCCACCAGAAATGATCGATAGTTAGGGGCAGTTCTAGAGTTTATAGAGACAGAGTCCAGAGACTTAAAGCGGCTTGACTATCAGAGAAGATGTGGATATCCGAGGTTGATATCACGTTTTCTTTAAGCCAAGATTATACTTCTTTTATCGCTAGAAGTTCCACCTGCAATACGCTTCAATGATTCGGAGGACAGAATGAAAGACTTAAATTTAGTCTATCAGAGTACACACTTCCACCAACCCCATCTTTGGTCTTCAATCCGTTGGTGCAGAAGTGAATCGATTGATCTTTAAATATAATGTTACTTGGAAGGTATCCGAATGAATTCAGAATAACGGAAATGATAGGTGAAAGTACTTTAACGGTAACATTCGAATCTCTCGAACATCGACGTAATGTTTCCTGCCTCTCCTTATTTTATCGCTATTTTTATAAACGGTGTTCTTGCGAAATAGCAAGTTGCATTCCTCCCCTTAAACAATTCCACCGTAGTACTCGCACTGCCAGGAATGCCCATCAGTTTACCCTTGAGCCCAATTTCGGACGTACTGTTAAGTACAGAGATTCTTTTTTAAGCCGAACCACACGAATGTGGAATGCTTTACCCAGCTCTATTTTTCCCTCCCATTTTGATATTCAGAATTTCAAAACCAATTTACGTCGGTACCTCCTTTTAAGTCCTTTCCATTTTTCCTAACGCTGGCATAATATAAAAAAAAACAAAACGGAGTGGCCAGTTTCAGTATTGATCCACTGAGAAGAGGCTTTGAGGCAAATGGCTGAGCTCACGGCCATTTGTTTGCTGAAATTATCCAGAGGTGTCAGATAGAGTAGTGTCTAATGCAGCAGACGGAGTCGACCAAAACGCTCCACTTATGCATAGACATGCAGTTCTTTGGAATTTTCTTAGTTTATCGCGATGTATCGCTTTGTCCTAGGTAGTCCACCATACTGCCACGTCGTAAGTTAGAATCGATCAAATTATCGAAATGTACAGCCAGTGAATTATTCGTGGTTGGAGGCCCTACTTTCTACCGATAGCTTTTTTGCAAGAGAAAAGTGCCATTGTGATTCTTTCTTGTATGTTATGTTTTCAGCTTAACTTCTTATCTATAATGAGACCCAAGCATTTAGCTTTGTTCAAGAATTTTAGTGGAACACTATTAATAGAAGGGGGTCTATTTGCGAATTCTGTATTTCCGGGAGAAGAGGACAAGATCTATTTTGTGGGGATTTACTCCAAGTCCGCACCGATCAACATTTTGTAAAAGATGTCTTAAAGTGTTCGGATGCTTTCCTAATACTTTTATAACAAACAATAGTTTTCACCATAAAATTTGGCTTCCAAAAGCCTATTGAGTTGCATTTGTTCCAAAACAAATTTATTCCTCCTTGTCACCAAAATAATTGCATTAATTTTTGACAGTTTTTCACGCCTAGAAAAAAATCGAATATTTTATATGAAAACAACACTTCGCATGAATAACCTGGCTTGATTGAAAAACTGGAATTCAGGTATAAGTATCTATATTGTGTGAAAAATCTTAGCTAATGCCTTGATAGTTCCTTTGAAGGTAAAATTTTCAATAGTTATATATTAGGTGTGTTTTTTTTTGCAAAGCCAGAGGAATTGGACGAAAAGAACGACATTGGGGCTTAGTGACGCCATGAGAGAAAGAAAAAATGGAGTTTCAATACAAACTATCGATAACAAGTATGAAATTCGTGCCGGTTACACAGTTTTTATCTGGGCTAAAGTTAAGCCCCGAAAATTGTCTGGGCTTAGGTAAGTCTGAAGGGGCTTAATTGTTGCTGTATTTAACATGTAAATTGCTTAGAGCCGACGTCGTTTTTTTTCATCCAAGCCCATTCGGGCAAGGAAAAAAAACACCAATTGTTTTTAGCTTAATCCTTAATGAAGGAATGATTTCTATCGATTTAAGTCGAAAGTTGTGTCAAAGTCCATATAAAGAAAATTATAATGACAGAACTTTGAACTAAAATGAGCAGTATTGGAAAGAAATACATATCACCTCTTTTCCGAAGCACATTTGTTGATATCATTTAGGCTTAGTTGAGTCCAGAAAACTTTAAGAGCTTTTAGTATAAAAACTGTGATTCCAGTCTACATAGGATATTTCATAAGTGTATTGATGTTTTGTTTTAAATTTTGGAAAAAGTAAAAAGTGATCCCATTCTATCTTAAAAAAACATGGCCTTAAATTAGTTTTAGTTGTTAAATTTAGAAATTCTATATTTTATTGGCAACTATCAACATATATTCTGCAAACTGTCAAACATTATGAATGAAAAATTCATTTGAATTTAACTTCAAACTTTTTTAGCACTCATTTTGCCATATATCGGTAATCAAACAAAATTACTCATGTAAATGGAATGTAAGAACTTACGATCATTCACAATTCACTTTTCGCAGCTCATATGAAAAGCATTTTTACATAAATGATAAGAAAAACTATCTGTAATCTTTAATCTTTATTGAATGCATCCTTACTTACATGTGTAATCTTGTTTTATAAGGACCAGTTTGTACAAACGTGGTTCAAATTTTGATCCGATGTTCAGCTATTTAAGCTTACTGCTTTGGCGGGATAATTTTAAAAACATGGTAAAAATGGTTAAAATTTTGATCGGTGGTTCAACAATTTAGACTCACCACTTTCAATTGCTTAACTCACAATATACATATCTAAGTTTTTGATTTTGAAATGAACAAAAAACATCCGATTTTATCTTCAAACAAAATAAATCTGGTGGCACAACAGCTCGTGGAGAACCAAGGCCTAGTGACTTACAACTCTCAATCATTCCTGTGTGCGTATTTTTGGCGGGAATGGAGGGGACCTACAATTTTTTGCCGAACGGCTAGATGAGAAGCACTTACTTATGACAAGTATACTCTTGGAGGATTTGTCAGTTCCTCGCAAGAGGCAGTACCTCGGAAAAAAACATTTCTGTTTTTAGGTGGCAGTGTCTGGGAATCGAACCTAGACCTTTGGCATGATAGTCTTACACACTAACCATCATGCCACGAGGTACTACCTGATTTCATCTTCGCACTCATTTAATTTCTAACTCACGATTTTTTTGCTTTGACCATAGTCTACCAACGCATCCCTACACCTTTTTATTATTTAATAGCTGACAAGTCAATTTTCGAGTTTGGAAAAGGCAAACAAAGAAAAAAAAGACGCAAACATTCAATTTAAATCATAAACTAAATAAAATTTGTATTAATAATTTTATTTTATTTCTACTTTTAACTTTCATTAAATTCACTTTTGTGTTCTGATAGCTGTCCCAGGCGTACCATATATCAAATATAAAAATATAGGCAGCAGCGGATGCATTTTTGTTAGGAATTTCTCACTGTACTATACATAAGATCCCAAAAAAACATGCCTTTTATTTGATTAGGTTCAAGTGCGTTTTTCATATAGCACACAGATTACAGCTTTTTTTTCATAAATTAAAAAAAGTTTGTTTAATTCTTACCACTGGCCTACATTACTACAAGAGGATTGAGAGAATTTAAAAAAAAAATAGTCAGCCAAATCCTTGATCCGCTACTACCTTTTTTCCCTCCAAAAAGAAAGAAGTCTTATTATGAGTGTTTTCTACAGAATTATAAGCCCTATACAATTATTGGAATATCATCACTAAATGTTTTGTTTTTTTTTTTTTTCTCTTTAAGATACGTTTGCTAGTAAAGTAGCAGCTATACAGGACAAACATGCCGACGCTAGTGTCGGCAATGTCACCGGAAGTAATGCTGTCAACGTCTTTTTAGGAATTGGTGTAGCGTGGACAATCGCAGCGATATATCATGAATCGAACGGTAGCAGTTTTTATGTTCAACCCGGAAGGTATACAAATTTTCAGCAAGAAATACATAATCTTTATTTTGTTACATTTTTTTCTATTTTTTTATTTTTAATATAATAATACTTTTAGTCTAGCATTTTCTGTGACATTATTCTGCACAGAAGCATTAATAGCAATTGCTATCCTTATGATAAGACGAAACAATGCCTTCGGCGGAGAACTTGGTGGACCAACTACTTGTAAATACCTAAGCAGTGGAATACTTTTCTCTCTTTGGATCATCTATGTAGTTCTTGGTAGTTTAGAGGCTTATGGTATTATTGAAGGATTCTAAGTCATTAATTTTAAAAAAGTATATATAAATATAAAATTAAATAATGCAACAAACAACGAAACAAATAATATTATATAATATTGTTGCCCATCTAACAACAACTATGTGACTTTGTATTATTAAAAGTAATTTTTAATTTAATGTAATTTAAGTTCTAAACTAGTTGCTTTTTTTTGTTCTTAAAATAAAAGTTAAATAGTAAATTTATTTATAGTTTTCGATAGCTTATATTTTTATTAATATATTTTTTTTTTATTTTTTTTTATTTAATCGAAAAACAAAGCAAAATCTTAAAATAATTGTTGTTTCAAGAGAAAATGAAATGCCTCTACTCAAGTTTCATTTAGTTTTTAACATTAAGATTTTTTATATATACCTACATAAATTTAAATATTATTGATAACTACATGAAAATAAAAAAAGAAAACAAAAATTCGTAATCAATTAATATTCTTGGATCGAAGAAATAATTGATTATACACCAGAAATCATGTTTTGGTAACAAACAAAACAGTTTTAATACTTACTAAATGTATAAAAATATAAACGCAAGAGAAATGCATTAGATTAAGTATGTAACTCCATTATTTTAAACAATAACAAACAGAATTTTTATATTATCATAAAGTTGCTTATTTTTCGAGAATATTTATAATTTTGTTGTTTATTTTGAAAATATTTTCATTGTATTCGTAAATTTATGGATTAATAGAATATGTTTGAAAAGCTGAACATCTTTCTTTTTATTTTAAAACAATTTATTAGCTGAAAACGACAGCAACAAAATAATTGATAAAATTTTTAAGTTGAAAAAAATTTGAATATATGTATTATTAAGAAAATAATAAGGTACTGTACTATCTATCTATCTACAGCAGCCTAAAAGGGGAACACATTCATGTACATACGAGTATTTAAAAACCTGAGTTTAATTTAATTTTGAAGCTGTCAGGATCAATAAATAAGCTGCTTAGCTCAATAAAAAAGGAATTTATTGTTTAAAAGAGAATAGTTTCAATCAGAATGAACTCCAAACAAACTCAGAACCATAATATGAAATGAAAATAATATATAAAAATAAAACATTAAAGTCAAAAATTAAACATCTGACTTAAATTTGATTAATATAATGCCAATGCATGCATTACTTGATGCAGAAGGAACCTTTTGCACAAATGTACATATTGAACACGTCAAAACTTTCATTTTGCCTTAAATTAGAATTGAATAGAAAAGAACTGAAATTTAGAACTTTTCGTATTAATTAACTTGATGTCAAAGAATTTTATTTCGGAATAAAAAATTTCGAATATTTTGACTTTTTTTTCTTGTTTATTTCATAAAAAAAGCAGTAAAAGTTTATCTTGCCTAGAAATGAACCTTTTATAGCCCAGTCAATTTGTGCTTAAAAAGGCACTTAGCGAGCAAATTATGGGGTAGTTTTGATTTTGCCCCTCTTTTATGTTTTCGGGCGTCCTGAATTCAAATCTAAGATTTGCGACAAGAATTTCGTGGCGAAACATGGAGAAAAATGCAAAAAAATATGTAAAGTGCATTTTTTTGGGGGAGCTTTTCACTAATGGCTCGAAAACTACCAATTATTCGAAAATTGCATCGAAGTACCATTGAAAATATACACAATTTCCAATTAATCTCTGCTTATTTTTTTCTGTGACAATGCATTTGAACTCAAGCGCTAGTTGAAAATGAACGTATTTTTACTGTTTTCGGAAATCCACTCAAAAGCACTAAGTTACTACTTTATGTAAATTTTTTTATTTTTGTCTATAACATGCACCAAGATATACTATTTCTGATGGTCATTAATGTTCTGAGTTCGAATCTGTTCTTGAAATCACTCTAACATGTCCTGTTTTTGAGATATTCGAATCAAAAGATATAAAACATTGTTTTTTTATGCAAATTTGGGTTACCTATTATTTTTTGTCGAGGTATCTTTTTTTGAAAAAAAATTTTTATTCATTCTAAAATATGAAAATTTTACTTCAAAATCATTTTTAAATTTTTCAAATTGCATTATTTATTTTCGAAAAATCGTAAGCCTTTTCCTTACGACAAGACTAGAGTACATAATTTGAAAAATCCAGTCAATTTGCATTTTTTTTCCCTGTTGCGTCACGTCGCAAACCTCAGATTTGGATTCAGCACACTGTAAATATAAAAGAATAACAAAATCAAAACAACTCCACAATTGGAATAATAAAAACAATATGACTGAACTATTGTATAAAATCATAAAATCTTGTCGTGAATAAGCTGCAAGCATTTGACACCATTTAAATAAGTGAGTTAATATATAAGCAGTATATCCGAATTTTAAAAAAATTATTTGCAAAATGACATATATGAACAGAATGTAAATTTGCATTCATAACCGTGTACTATGCATATCTCTAATATGCACCATCATTATAATAAGAAGAATAAATTTAAATTTTACGGTTCAAACAACATTTTTTTCTAAAAAAGAAAAAAACAGAAAAAAAATAGTTTATATGTACTTTTTGACATTTCATCGTCAAGCCACGATCCACTCGTAGGGTTTGTAAAAGGTTCAATGAAAAAATTGCAGTCTTTACTCTTATTTAAGAATTCGACCTCAAAAAATGCCGTTGCCTTTCTTATTTCGTTTCCAATCTTTAGTCACTATCAACTGATTGCAATCTTTTAAGGCCTTATGCATTCTTTTGATATCTTTTGAATTCTTTTGAATTCAATACATTCTTTGGGTTTTGCCCTCCATAATACTAACACAAAATATTTTATCTAAGGCATTTTAGGCAATCAAGAGTGCACGTTCGTATTATGAAGGGCAAAACGCAATGAATTCAAAAAAATGCTACAGATTCCAAAAAAATGCAAAAATTCGATAAACCCTTGAGACTTCAAAAATCTTCAAAAGAATTCAAAAATCATTTAAAGAGTGCAAATGCCTTCAAAAGAATGAAAAAAATGTAAAGGATGATCAAAAGAATGCATGACGTTAAAATTGCAATCATTTAATGGTGATAGAATATTAGAAATAAATAAATATTTCAAAAAACTATTGCAATCTTTTTAACGAAAAAAAGAATAGTGACTTCATTTTTTGAATTCACATTTTTTAAAAAACAATGTAAAGAATATTTTTTGGAAGTCAATTAAGATTGCATTCGCAAAAGATTACAAACTTTAACAACTCTGTTCGGTCGTGCAAGGGTATTTTAAATTAGTGCAACCCTTGCATCTTTCGAAAATCCCTGAAAAACTCTAGAGAAAGTTACCAAGTTAGATTTTTAGTCAAATCTTTGCAATTTTGCTTTGCTGAAAATTGTATCCTTTCAAAAGTGTTTGGTGAAATGGGTTCAAGGTTTCTCATCGGTTTTTATTTAGCGCACAAAATTCTTTTTTTAATTTGTTTAACCAATGCAAGCATATCAATTGGTCTTAAGATTATAGGGTATTGATTATGTCGTATAAAATCATATGAAAAGGAACTAAAACGTTTATTGATTTTCATTCAAATTATTCATTGAAGATGTGGAGTGCTGTTAAATTTGAAGGGCCGTTTTGGAGGGAATGGTGCAAAAGCACTATTTCTGTAGAGAGTCAAATTTGCCATTGAAATTATTCAAGAAATTAAAAACTTTTAGCAAGTTAAATAAAAAAAATAACGGTACCTACTATGATTTTTTTTTATCAATTTTACAAAATCTAATTTTCTCAAAAATCGCTCTACAACTTTTCTTAAAAAAATCAATAAATTTATTTCAGTAAATGCTACCTTTGGTTGGGAAACCATTTTTAAAAAATCGTTAATAATGATAGGTACCTCCCAAGGAACCATTTTTTTATTTACAATTTTCTTCACAACGGTTATTTTGATTTCAATAATTTTTTTAAACAGATATTTTCTTACCAAAATTTTCATACAAATATTTATTTTAAAATTATTTTAAATTATTTAAAAAATTTACTTTGATGAAAAAATAACGACACCTTTCATACAAATGTTCAAAAAACTTTAAAGAAAATATTTGTTTTCTTAAAAACGGCTCCTACGATTTTTATTATACTTATTCTGTATCACACTAGGGTCTCAAAATTTAATTTTGGAAAAAGTCCCGGAACAAAAATTACTTTTTCTAAATCCCTTACACGATCCACGATACCCATTTTGAATATAAAAAATAAAAAATATTCCGATACGCCTAGTGTATGTACATCTCGCTACCGATTTAAAAGTTTGCATAAAATGTACATTTTTTGAATGGTTTGATCTGTCCCCTTCCGACACACCTAGTTCTTGTGTAAGTCAGATGGAAATATAATAAGTTATAATTACTCAAAGTTTGTACAACGAGTATTTTTAAAAAATTTCTAGTTGTTGGTTGATCCATAAGGTAGAAAATAATTATTTAAAATAATTTTTATAACTCAGGTGAAAAACAATATTTGTAACAAAGATTTGAGCCAAAGTCTACCAAAATCATGAACAATAAATGTAGGAGTTATAAAGTAATAAGTAAAGAAGGCAATTTCAATTTTTTCAAATAAATTCATATAAATATATATTAAGGTGTCTGTTATTGCCAAAAATCATTTTTCTAATATCAATCATTCCAAAAATGAAAATTGTATGCCCCAAAATAAAGTTTCTTACAAAAACAATTTGGTCTAAGGTGATAGATTTTTCAATTTTTTTAGTGCGTTCTGATGAGCTCTATTTTTGTGATGAGTAATCGTATTGAGTTGAAACTAATAGCATTATACTTTATACAGCTCTATTTTTTTTTTGTTTTGAGATTGTTTGCAAATTAGTTTTTTTTTGCAGTACCGTTATTGTGTTATTGCAATAAATAATACGAGACAAATATTTTTAAAAAAATACTTTTGAAGGTGCTCATTTTTATTAATTTTTTTTTTGTTTTTCTTAAATCAATCAGATGTAATGGTCAGATAACTTGGTTCTTCATCAGCATCAATTTTGTTTACATTGTTTTAAAATTCAAAAATTCACCTACCTACAATTTTAAAAATATCCTTGAAAAGCGATTTCACCTTAAAAAATGTTTTTTGTTTTGTCTCCTTCCGCTCAGTTTGATTTATTTCATTACATTTGAAAAATCCATCCATTTGTTTTTTGATGCATAACTGCTTTGTTCATCAATTAACATATGTATTCATGTGTTTTGTATAGAAGGGGTGTTTGCTTATGATTTTTACTTAAGAAAAAAGTAAACACTCATCGAAATATGAAAATATTAAGTTTTAAAACTTAATCACAAGACAAAAACTGGAATACAGATTTTACCAAACGTCTTATCAGTAAAATTTCGAGATAAGCACCAGAAAATATCCTGCCTGAAATTACTTCAGTTGAGTTTACTTTAATTTATGTACCTTTTGTAAAAAAAAATGTGTTACCCTTTGGTCAGTGCTAAAAAAAGAAACCTATGTATTCCAATTTATAATTTAATTTGTTCAGCTTATTTATTGTTTAACATAAACATGTTCAAGGTGTCTTGTAAATACCATTATTTTATATATAATCCAATACACTTAATGAGCCAAAGTTGATCACATTTATATACATATAGAATAATAAATAAACAATTAAAACATATTTAGAAACAAAAAGAAAAACGTTAACACTTTTAAATCAATCTTTCTGTAATATCATGTCATTTTAAATCTTATCCTAAAAATATATATATATATAAAAAAAAAAAACAAACAAAACCAAGGTGAGTGTGTTCCTTAAGTAAATATTTATACATAACATTTTAATAAAAAATCCTACTAAATTGTATCCAAATATTTTCATTCATTTGAGCAAAAAAAAAATTAATAAATAAGAAAAATAAACAATACCTATTTTCATTCAAGTCTGATTCATTGAAATCATAAATGTTAGATTAATATATATAAATAAATCAATTAATTTCATAAATATTCATTTAAAAAAAAACACGTCCCTTTGTATATAACACAACAATCAATATAGCCAACATTAACTTAAACGGAAAAGACAATACAAATCAAAATGTTAAAAAAAAAAATATAAACTTAAATATAAAAATGGATAACACTATTATTTTAAAACAATACAAACAAAAAATTAATAACACCTATTATTTTTTTTTTTCAATTCATAAAGTTTAAATTTAATTTAATTATCATCTGTAAGTTCACTCTAGTCAATAAGTAAGATAAATATACAAAAATGATTGTTATTTAAGTTTAATTTAATTTTAATTATAAGAAAAAAAAATAAAAGAAATCAATTTAAGTCTTCGAGCATAAGTTTTATTTTTGAATATTGACATAATGTGTTGAAAAATATAATTGTATATCATCTAGCAAATTTGTATAAATAAGTTGAATTTTATTAGATAGAGCTTCCAAATTATCAATGTGAAAATATATGATTCATCCTTAAAAAAAAAATTAAGTAAGTCGTTTAACAAAAAAAAAAATCCTCAACGCTAAACATTTTAACACAAGCATAATTGGTATTTGAGAAAAAAAACTAGAAAATATATTATAGTTATATAACAAAATACACTGATTTCTAGCAAACATATAGTATTTTATATTTTTATGAAAGCAAAATCTCGAGATTAAAAAAACAAAAATTAAAAATGAGATATAACGTACAATGTAGCGCTTTCGTTTTTTGCGATTATGTTTTAAAAAATAAAAGAAAAATAAGAAAAGAAAAAAAAACAATAGCAAAAAGCAATTAAAAAAGTGAAATATTAAATTTGTAAAAAAAAAAACGTCCTAAGCCAGCCATATAAGTATAATGATATTGTATTAAAAAGAAATTATTTAATTGATATATATTTTTTTTTTGTAAACAGTAAGTGAAAGAGTATATAGTATATATTATATACATATATATATTTTTGATCAGTAAAATCTATATTATCGTTATTATATACCATGTTTACATGTTGATTTGTAAATTGCATAAAATATATATGTATGTATTTCAATATTTAAAATAAGTTAGTATATAATATTATATGTATCAATATGTACACACAATCCGTGTATAACTGGAAATGAGAAGTACTGCATTAAAGTAATTGTTTTTGTTTCAAAAATCGAAAGCAAGTTGTTTTTTTTTAATGGAATATTTATTGAAAATGGTGAGTTAGAGTCAGCTTTTTAATTCAGAGCTGTGAATTTAATGACAGAAGGATTATAGGATTTTTTGACAGTGCTACTACCAAGGAAAAAACTTTTTTCTTTGTAAATAATTCTGAAGAAAAAACATTAACCTGACCTGACTATCTAGCAGTTTTTATTTGGGGCTGATTCAAACTCACATACACAAAAGTTAATAAGTTACGACTTTTTTTATTTCTATAGGCACTCATAACATGTAGACGTATAGATCCAGAGTTGGAAAATGGTTATTTCTTTTGGAAAATTATTTTCAATTTCTTGAATTGTGTTTCATTACATACATATCATATAATAAAACGACAAACACAAATTTGTGGTACAGTTTACGCGGTATAAAAAAGCCGAAGGCATATAAATTTTATATCGTTGGAACGATTTTTTTGCACAGAAGTGCATAATGCAAAAGCTTTTATATAAGTGCACCACAAAAACTAAAAAACAATAAATAAAATAGCGTAGTAGTGCGAGCAAGAGCGAGACCAAGCAATTATTTGCCGTAACCAAGATGTGACGTTTCAATTTTTTCCACCCACCAATCAACCAATTTTACAGCACTGACTGGAAAGATTACCGGAATATCTGTTGGCAGCGTTCAGGAAATAATAATAAGTAGCTCATATCGGATCGAAGTATCGGATTTAAACCGGATCAAAATTTCGACCCAGGTTTATGACAATTCTAGATCGGAAGATTGTATTCAAATTCAAATGGAATTGAAGTGACAGCTTTGCTTTCATAGTGTGGATGCGACGCTGTAAGTAAAAATAATTTTCGATTACAAATAACAAACAACCAAAATAAGCCAAAGATATGACATACAACAGTCTGGAAACAAATTACACAATCACGCACACACACCAGTAAGCATCTGAAATTTCGATTCTTCAATCCTTCCATCTGGGTATATACATTTTATTTTCGATTCGATCCAGTTCACCAAGCTACAGGTTTACATGGACTTAAATCCTGATTCAATTCGAATTCAATTCTCGATGTAAACGAGGCATCAGTTTTTCTTTACGCTTAGACAGTTTTTACTGACAAACACAGTTATTAGCTCTTGAGTTTCGAGGGCTGGACGTACTAGTTAATTATTAATTTACTGGAATAGTATCTCACGTAAGAATGTTTTAAGCGACATTTCAAACAAAAATTACAGGCACCGAAAAAAAACCTCTTGATCAGTTATATATTTGGGTATTTGAAAATACTAGTACGCCCAGCCCTCGAAACCTAGACGATAGTAACAAACTTCTAGATATTTTTATATTTTTCGATAAGACATTGATATAACCATTTTTCCAAACAAATTATCGATAGCAAGTTTTTCAAGCCTGTAAAACAGTTTTTTGCATACACTTCCTTGATTGTGTATTCCGCTACTCATCAAAAAATTTAAATATGAATACTCAGATGCAAGCACACCTGATTAACTTATGAGCGACGACATCATTTCTTTGATCAACTTCCCTTAGGCCTTGCAAGAAAACTGGGCTATTATCGATTACGTTTGACAGTCCGCTGACTGCCAGTCAGCCTGCAAACCATGAAACATGTAACACTATTTTACCATAAAAGCCATCCACCCGCCAGAGTTAGAGTTAATGTTTAGATATTTGAATTGTTTTTGTATTAGGTACGTGCTAAAAAATTATAGTGATCCAGATCCGTAGATAATAATACGCGGCTATTAAGGCTCTCCCAAACCAAATTAATTAAATGTTTCGCGCCAGTTTGGGATAGAAAAACTGTCCTACCAACGTGGTTCACGCACGATTTATGGATGGTAAAGTTCTTCGCGCAGATAGAACCAGAACCCCTTCGATCCTTCAGACTAAGGCATTGAAGAGAATTATTAAGCACTTAACTCAAACACAGGCAAAAAGTGTGATAAGTTATAACAAAAATTGACGTCTGAATAACATTTTTCGATAGCAAAATGGGCTAGAGTATTTTTATACGATTTACTCCAACATTAGGTGTGTTTTCTTCCATGCCCGAATGGACTTGCATTAAAATAAAACGACGTCAGGGCTTAGCAATTTAAATATTAAATGCAACAACAACTAATCCCCTTCGGGCTAAACTAAGCTCACAGAATTTTCGGGGGTATTCATGCAACAGCGTAAAGTCATCGTAAACGTAGTAAAGTTGTCAACTGCTTAAATCTGTCAAATTTTCCATACAAATAGTGACAGAATTACGAAGTTTAAAACTTTACAACGTTTACGACACGACATTGATTGTTTTGCGATGCGTCGCGCGAACTGAACCATTATTTTGGTAATAAATTTGCACGATTTGCAAATGTTGTTCAGGTGTAAGTCTATTCATTATACAAAATGGCAAACCAAACTGTGCAGTGTGCATAAATCAAGTGACAGCTGTCAAAAAGACCAACTCCGAAAAAAGTATTGCCAGATTGGAAACCACACGTTTAAAAAACACACTTTATTGGGTTTTTATCGGTTCACGCTTATCTAGTCTGACCGAAAATGAACCGAATTCAGGTCAAACTAAATGAAACCATATGTGTGTGAAACAAGCCCTTATTAAGTCATGTTACTGGTGCTAATAAGTCTATTTTATCATCCTATTACTCGATGATGATATCGCGATACTGGAGGAACCGTCAGTAGAGCAGTATCGCGTAAGACTAAAGCGATCACTTAACTGAACGATAATTGCTTTGACGATTGTTCTCTCTTTATTTCCAAAAAGATATAAAAGGTGAAGGTCAACTATCACTTTAATCGATTCCAACCTAGATGTTTGGCATCATTAAAAGGTGAATTTTTAGTGAAGAGTCTCTCGCTAATATGATCTACATATTATATTCTGGTAACTCCAGCTTTTATACGACCTTCGTCGACTATTAAATTTCTTCTTCTAGGTGGATCGCAATTTCATTTCGTTAGACAGGCAAGCTTTGAATTTGCCCACCACAAGGAAATGGTCGAATTCAACGTTCTCTCCTCAAAATGTAGGGATGTTTTAGATGTTGGATACAATGCGATGTGTTTTTCCCCAGGTACTGCCTCTTGCGGGGAACTGAAAAATCGTCTAAGAGTATATTTGTCATAAATAAGTGCTTCTCATCTAGCCGTTTGGACTCCGCAAAAAATTGTAAGTTCCCACCATTCCTGCCAACAATAGGCACACAGGAATGGTTGAGTTGAGAGTTGCAAGTCACTAGGCCCTGGTTCTCCATGAGCTGTTGCGCCACCAAATTTTATTTAATATGTAATGCGATTAGCGCAGTGCAGGGTAATAATTCCACGGGCATCTGCTCCACATGGGAGTTTATTCCATCATGAGTAGGAATCTATTCCACTTTTCAAAGTACAATTTAATCTCACCGCGAGAGAGTTCTAATTACACCGATAATATTGTGGAATTTTTTCCCACCTAAAATTTGGTATTTGGGATATTATTGATTCATAAATGTAGAAAACGAAATTGTTTATTTGCAGAAATATGCGAATAAATAGTAAGGAATGTATGGGGGGCATGCTGCCTCCCTGCAACCCCCCTGCTTGGACTCATTATAGGATTTGGGGTGGGTGCGAGATTGGGTGTAAGCGAAGTTTCTTTTGCATTTAAGGAATCTAGATTTAAAGAAACTATGAATAAAAAAATACCTCCTAAAAACGAATCAAAGTAAAAGAAGTGAAGTTGACTCTCATACCAAGTGGGCAAAAACTTCACTCTCCAAGTGGAGATCTTTCTCACTAAAAAGTGCAATAAATTCCCTCTCTAGGTGAGAATAAATTGAACTTTGAAAAGTGGAACAGATTTTCACTTATGATGGAATAAACTCCTGTGAGGAGCAGATGCCCATGGAATTGTTTCCCTGCAACTAGACAGCTTTCCGAGAATCAGTCTCGAGGGTTTTGTTGTGAAAATACTTTCAAGTGGACAAGCACCTTAAAATACAAAATTGTTAATTTTTTTTTATTGATTTTAAGGTGTGTATCCATCTGAGAGTAAGAAAACTGAGAGAAACACTCAAGCTGCTCTCGAGAATAAATTTCTTAAGTAAAATTAAATATAAAATTAACTCACAGAAGGTAAGCAGCTATCCGAGAGTTGCTCTCAAGAGTTTTGTGGTGAAAATACTCTCAAATCAAAAAGCATCTTTACAAACAATACAGTGTTTAAAGGTATTTTCGAATCACCAACAAAAACAAAAACGAAAACAAAGTCCTAAAACTGATAACAATTATTATTGTTGAATTTAAGACGAGGTTATTATATTTGAGCCATGAAAGCATAAATACCACAAATATCGGAATAAAAAGGCGTGATATTAAACAAAATTTGTTTAATGACTCATAAAATCGGCTGAGATCACAGCAGCATGGCATAATCCTTGCGGGCAGTGTAAATCTTATGCTGCAAAATATATGAATAGGCAGAAGTTCGTTTGGTTCCATACACCATCAATTTCATTTGTCCAAACGAGAATTGAATGACAGAAAATACTATTTGCAATTAATCAAGTTTACCTCTTTCTATTTATATTGATTTTTGTACTCTACACGGGCTAGTAAAGTTAGGTAGGGTGATGATGTGGCAGGCCGTATCATCTCACTCGGATCTTAGTGGATACATTGTGCCTCCCAGGATGGCAACATCTGCATTTAACATTTACCAAATGATTCTAACCTCCAACTTCAACTCCAACTTCACTATCATCTCGTAAGCCAAGAAACATGAAAATAGAATCAATCAATTGGTGATGATGAGCAGGTTTCAATAGGGATTAAATAGGTATAGACTAGTACTGACTTGAAGGATCGAGATTCAATGAGTTTTTTTTATTCCTGGCCAATTTGTTAAGCTGATACAAATCGACATACTACGTGCAATAATGTACTTCAATGAAAAAGTTTATTTTTTTTACTTTCTTAGGAGGGTTTATCTTTTAAGATTGAGGAATAATGCTCAATTCTATTATGAAATAAACTTTGGGGCTAGGTAATATGAGAAGAAGAGACAGAGTTAATTTTTTGGTATCAAAAATAATATAAATTTTATCAGATTTTTTCATAAAAACCCTATTTTTGTGTTAAGTTTTTAATATAAATTTCAGATTTTTAAAATTGGTTTTAGTGGCAAAATCATCAAATAGAAAAAATTATAATCAAAATAAAAAACTTGTATTGATAAAAATATTTGAAATTGAATACTTTTGAATGAATAATAACAACCTGTGTGTGCTACCATCACCAAGTTTAGTAGGCTGGAGTAATAGCTTTTTCACGAGTGCTACCTTGATCTTCAGTCCCCTTTTAGTGATGCTTTGTCCGGCACCACTACAACGAGTCTTAAGGTAAAGGACGAGATGGTACTCGTGAAATAGATATATGTAGCTTCAGCCTATATACAACTTGCTAGTGCCTACCACACACAGGGTGTTGTTTTTCATTAAAAATATTCAATATAAATTGATGTTTAATTCGCAGCAACAATTTGCAATTTGCAATATAATAGCGGCCTACCCCGCTACCCCTCAATATGGTTGTCATATAAATTTGTTTGGAGTAAATTTGGATGGAATATGGTCTTATTGTATAAGAAATCTCTTAAGTGTGTTATGAGCAATAACAATTTAAATTTAGTTTTGAGTAATAAGACACCGTATGCTCACTTTAATACCTTCATTTTACATTCGTGTCTTGTTTTATCTAAATGAATAAATAACGACTATCTTGTGGCAAAGGTATAATTATATCCTTTGAAAAGCTTCAATTGTCTGAGATTGTTCAGCACGTACGAACAATAAATGTTAATTTTCTTCATATGTTATTGTATATTAAATTATTTCGGTTTGGAATCTGTTACCACAAACTGTACATTGTACAACTCGATAAAAGAAACTGAGAATTCATGTAAAAACCCCTTTGCCTCAAAAAGCGACTGAAATAAAAAAAAAAAACCTTATGTAAATAAATTATTTATTCTGAATAAAACCACAGAAAAGCCACTGTGCAATTTACTGTACATACATATATCTCAAAATGTGTTAATCCTTACATTCTATAAACAGGAATCCTATTTCTTTATAACCAGGCTCCATATACTAATTGTCAACATTTACATTTGCTCCATCCAACAACCCATTCGAAATCATCATCATTTCTGAAAAGTGTATTTAGTCAAAGTCAAAGGCAAATTTGTGGTCAAATAAAACTACATAAGTTGGACTGATAAAAATAAAATAAAGAACTGTTCAAATAGTCATAAGACCAAAAAAAAAAATTAAAACGAAAGAATTTAATGTCGTTTTCGATTGGATTTTCTGTTTCAAATTTCTAAATTCCAATCATACGAGTATATAAAACACCGTCATCTAAGATTTACGCACTTTTCACCGAATTGAAATTGTTGAGATTTTGCTTTCAACTGAAATCTCGGATTTTATTCTGTTGGGAATATAGCATACTTCTTCAATGAGATCCAGTAAGGATCTTTAAAAGAATTGGGGTAGTGACTCTGTGACGAGAGATTTGTTTTTCTGAGTCTTCTTATCTATAGGTCCTTTAAGCTTTCCTTCTCTTTCACTAGAATCAAAATTCATCTATCTTATCAGACATCCTTTAAATTGATTTAGCAATTATCCAGATAAGCTCACAAGTCTTAATATGTATCAAAAACTCACGCTTATCTGGGTATCAGATCATAGTGCCATTGAGGGAAATGAGAGGTTGGACGAACTGGTTCGGCAAGAATCAGATTTTCAGAACTCACTTTCTTTCGAGTCGCCATTTCGTTTAAACTTGGGAATTTTATCACTCTTATCGAACATTAAGGTGCCGTCACACCGTGCAAGTAAATTACTTGCAGCAATTGTTTCATAAATTTCGATTTTGAAATATTCGGGCAAGTACTCGCAGAGAGCAGTCACACCAGGAAAGTAAATTGCTCGCTGAAACGACTTTTTACTTGCTCGCAAGTAAAATTCCTGCAAGTACTTTAAACGTCGTCACACCGTGCAAGCAATTAATTGCTGAAATAACTTGCCGCAAATACTTGCTGAAATTATTATATGAAGAAATTGATTTGAACAGGAAGAAAATTTACTTTTTAGATCTGAAGTTCAAAGCAAGTTGAACTATTAGAACAATTACGTGCGTGCGATCCAGTCGTTCGTATTATTACAAACTATGACATACTCGTAGCTATACCATCATGCATTAAGATGCAACATAAGATTGTGTTCTATATTGCAACATTTGAAACAAAAAAATACGGCTGGTCCCGATGGTAAATTATTTGGGTATGATCAGACCATTTTAAGAACGTGGTGCTGAAAATCCTTTCTTGCAACACTGATGAGAGACTTCCAGGTAGATAGAGACGATTTTTTCGGTTATTTTGATCGAAAAACATATGTTCGCTTGTAAGCAACTAAAAAAACTTGCTTGTACAAATCCTGCAAGTGGCAAGTACTTGCGGCAAGTGATTTTAAGTGACTTGCGTGCAAGTACTTGCAGGTCCTAGTCACATAAAGCAAGTGTTTATTGTGCAAGTACTTGCAAGCAAGTTAATCACTTCCAGCAATTGATTGCTTGGAAGTACTTTTTTGGGTCATCACACCTGGCAAGTTTTACTTGCAGCAATCATTTTACTTGCTGCAAGTACTTTACCTGGATGGTGTGACGGCACCTTTATTTGTTTCTAAATCGTATTCTCCGTCAATTTTCTTAGACCACGAACAAGCAGACTACCGGGTCTTTAAAGTAAGACTCTATGAGGAGCGAAAAACGCGTGCTCCATAGGTGTGTGATATTCTTACTACACTAAAACCACCTATGTAGCAATTTATTTTTAACGAAGTTGAGTAACGTTTTGCAGGTTACTCTCCGCCATTTTAAAGCGGTTTTCTGTTCACCGCACCAAGTCGGAAAGTTTTGTTCTTCGCAGACGGCGTTGCGTCCTTAATTCGACTCATCAAGAATGTCAATAGTCTTTGAATTAACGTGTTCTAATAGCCGTTTTCTATGTTTTCGCGCAAACCTTTTTTCTTTTGTTCCTGACCGAGATTCCTATGAAGATCTTCGTTTTAAATTCCAGGGAGCATTTATAAGTAACCTAAGCAATTTCTTTTCAAACATTTGTAATTTATTTTAGTTTGTATCGCAGGCAAAACCCCAAAGTTGTATACTATAAGTCCAAACAGGTTTAAGTACCTGTCTGTATAAAATTAATTTTGTTTTTTCAATACTAAGCTTTGAATATTTACCGAGTAACCAGTTCATACCTCTTAATTAACTTCTTAATTCTTTCGCATTTCTTTTTTACGTGTGGCTTCCATTTTGATTCCGCGCCTAGAATTGCCTCATTTGCAAATGGAACACGAGCGGTATTAAGAAAGACAGATAGCCTATTTATTGTTTCATACATACAGTCCACGTGACTGACTTTATTAAGAGCATTTTGTAAGTTTATTGTAGCTTCACTAATCGTTTTGCCTACTGTTTGTATTGCATTATCATCAGCAAACGGGGCTACGATAGTGTCTTTGTTTAACGTAGAGAACTGGACCTAATACACTTCCTTATGGTACCCGAGCCACTATTTCTTTGAAACTAGAACAGCTATTTCCGTGTCTTACGCGAAAAAAATCTGTTTTCTAGATATCCATTTAGAATGTTATAAAGTCTTTCAGCAGAACTTGTTTTAATTTAAATTTGAGGCCTTCGTGCCACACCTTGCCAAATGCCTGCAACTTGTCCAAAAAGACTGTCGAACAGATTTTCTTTTCTTCAAGAGCTCTCTCAATTACGTCAGTATTCCTATGCATTTGATCAACTGTCGAATAATTGCTTCTAAGTCCGAACTGGGTGTTCAGGTATAAATTGTTTCTCTTCTATTATCAGCTGCAGGCGCAGGAGTAGTATTCTTTCAAAAACTTTTAATATTATAGGAAGAAGCAAAATTCGTGAGAAGGTTGCAAGGTTTCAAAACCATTATGACTTCCGCAACTTTCCATTGGCTCGGAACATATTCTAACCTTAGAGCGGCATTTATTATGTAAAGGAGGTTAATAAATCCTTTACGGGGGTGGATTTTTAAAATTTCTGCCGTAATTAAGTCATATACTGAAGCTTTATTGGAATCAATAAATGAACCTCATGTATTTTTTGAGTGTCTGAAAAACGAATTAACTTTTTTGGTTGTGTGTAATCACGAATGTACGTACCTGTCAAAAAGACGAAAAACGAAACGAACGAAAACACGTGTAATCTAGCTCTTTATATGGTATAGCTCAGAAACCAATTTGCCAATTTTACTTTCAAAATAAAAAAATTTGTGTTCAAAATTAAATTTCCTATTATATATATAGAAATGGATATTTTAAAAATTTTTCTTAAAATACTTAAGGGAACCTATCTTAAGAAAATCGAAAAATCAAAGATTTCTTATTTATTATTAATGTTATTATTATTAAGTAAATTGTGCAAAATTTTTTGTAGCACAGATAGGCTCAAGCCATATTTAAATGTACATACATAAGTAGAGGCTCAAGGCTCAAAAAGTCAATTAATAATATCGTAAAATTGTTTGAACAAAAGATTTTGACATTATACGGTATTAAATGAATTTAAATTATGTTCGTATTTAAGACAAAAATTTGACTTATCAAACAAAGGTTTGAATGCAAATTGACCTTTGCAAATGAAATGTACACAAAACGCAAATGAAAAAGCTTTGCAACATAAGAAAAAAAACAAAGTCTTTATAATGCGGAGTCATAACGAATGAGGGATCCTTTGGTGATGACGACAACGCCATTTAAGGCTTTAGAATTTTCAATTAGCATTTTGGTGGAAGTAGAGTAGAATATGATGCACACACATGGGTCTTGTCTATTGGAATATGCCCCATAAGAACTTGCCAAAAGTTACGTCTTTATGTCGTTGCTGCTAGTCGTCAACCCGTACTACCGTTAATAGGGCGGGTTATCCTTCAATCTTGATATTTAGTCATTTTTGTTCCTAGACAAATTATCAAGTTCATGTAGCACAAGGAATTTCCTAGTCACATTATCAATTTTATTCCATCACCAAGACTACGACTTCGAGGTACATGGTTTGGGGTATAGCATCTGTCGTAGACTGCTTCATTGTTTTGTCGTCAACTCGGATTCAGTATCGCTTCGGTATAATATAGTGCTGGATGCATTTAATGGTATACACGTATTCAAAGACATGCTGGAGAGATAAGGTTGTTTACAGGAATTAAAATCACCAAATGACATTTTCACCAACCGAAACTGAAACTGAACTAAAGCAAAGTAGACGCACCAGCCAGCATACCAAAAACGACAACCAAGTGTGAGTTAGTACTTAAAGATGAGCAGTTCTACCCTGTCTTTACGTCTTGCAAATAAGTTGAGGTTGAATAGATGCGGGTTGCTTTTAGATAAAAAAGATACTTTTTTGCTTTCATGTTAAGTGTTTTTCAAGTCAGATTAGTGTGTGAGTGATAATGAACACAATCTGGAAAATAGATAAAAATACTACAAAGATATAAGATTATCAGAGGAAAAATATTCAGTTTAACTAGAGTGTTGTCATTTTTTTTTTGTTGGTGCACGTTTATTCTTATAAAATAAAAACTAAAAAATCAAATATTTAAATGGCGACTGAGACAACAAGACTATTGTCAGGACTTGTCGTAGATATTCCAATGGATGAAGATAGTTTTGAAGCATTGGAAGAAAGTCAGTAAGTTCAAACAGATATGTATTGTGAAATGTTTGTTTTTTGTTGTTTTTTTAAACCGCAGAACTATTAAACACAAACCCAAATAAAATGTAGTTATTTTTCTTTAAAAAAAATGGATAAGATAAAAATCTTCGTAATCTTCGGATTTTTGGTCACAATGGATGTAAGCAATTAAGTAAACAATTAATTTTTTACGTTGCTAGATAAGTTGCTGTTCTCTTTGTCTAAGCTTTCGTGCCAAAGAAACATACAAAATCTCCTACTTAGATTTTGAGAAGGTATACAAAATTTTGATGAACAATTTTTGAATACTATGTTATTTGAAGAAAATATATTGAAAACCGCCTAACATTAGATTGTTATTATTTAAGGTTACAAACAAAATTAAAATCTATTCAATTCCACTGAATTGTAGAATATGGACCGGAAATGAGGGGTATAAAGTATTTGGCCCACAAGCATGCTTAAACACTCACTCACACCGGCCACTTTTAAATATTTTTAGTTCAATTCGGGAACTAAGACGAATTTGACAATTTAACTCTTTAAACTTTTTGTTCAAAATTAAATTTCTTATCGAATTGGATGGAAAAATTAACAATTATTTCTATAATTTCAAAATCGGCAAAAATCGGCTCGAAAAACGAACAATCGTCTGGGATTCCGTGATATACTCGTATGATCGGAGAATCTTATCTAGGGAGGAGTGGAAACTAATTGGCTAACACAATTACCTTCGAGTTGCATTCATATTTGTTTTGATGCACTGTTTAATCACAAAGGCCACAGTTGTGGACTGCAAGATTTCAATTTTTTTTAACAGCTTTTATAATGAAGCTTTCGACGCCTTTACTTCTTTTTTTGCTATCACTCACACCAAAAATCTGCGGTGGGTTCTCGATCTATAGCGGTACCTGCCATACATATCTCATAGCAATTTTAAAAAAATTAATTTTTCTTAAAAACGGCTATACAACATTTCTAAAAAATAAATCTCTTTTGGTAAAAGCTATCTTTGGATGGGAAACCATTTTTTCAAAAACTGGTTAAAGATGGTACCTCACAAAGAACTATTTTTTTCATTTTTGATTTTCAAAAAAATATTTTTTGGAAGTTTAATAAATGCTCAAAGAATTTGTTTTGAAAATCGAATATTATGAAAACTATATTATATGGGCGACTTTTATAAAACTCGGTATTTAAGGGTGTTTTTACACTTTCTAAATTATTTTTAGAAAAAAATTACCTTTATGAAAAAAATAACGGTACTTTCCATACAAATGCTAAAAAACCGTTAGGGAAAATATATTTTTCTAAAAAAACGACTCCTACGATTTTTACTAAACTTTTTCTGTCTGCAAAAAATTTATTTATTTTTAATATCAATATAATACTACTAGTACTTCTCATAGAACATTATTTTTAATTCTTTCATTATCGGCTGAACACATTTAGATTGTTTTTTTTTTTTACAAATATCAAATAAGATTAATAAATAGTGGATACCAAAATTTTCCAAAAAAATTATTTTTGAATTTTGAAAAAAAAAGTTTCAATGCGGAGCGACGACTATTTTATGTTGTTGTTTAGCGTTGTGTATTTTGTGCTATTGTGAATGATTCAATGCGAATCGTTCCGCATTCGCGTTGGTTTCACAGAGCCTTAACAATTGTGTAGAGTAAATAAATATAAAACTATTACTTCTCTCTTGATTTTTGGATTTATGGAAATATTTTTCCACTCAAAGCCTTAGGTATAAGAACTTTTAACCAATGTACAGTATGGTATTCAAAAGTAAAACTGGACCAAATGTGTGATTATAATCTATCTTTGCACTAGACAATGGCAACTGTTACAGATTGAATATGAGCTCACCTGATTTTAAGACTCATTTTCAAATTTCTTATCTTACGGCTTTGCCGGGCACTGAGTTCGTGGGTTAGATTGAGGACATGCATGCATGATAAGCATGTTATGATCTCTCAACCCATCAATCATTTGGACAACCTTTACTTCTTGCACCACGTTCTTAGGAAGGTCTGTCACGTAGGTTCACTACGGGTAATTGTTACAACTGTTATTTAAGTCAAATTTGGCCAAGGTACCTTTAACCTTTGAATTATGTGCAATTCTCAATATCAACAAAAGCCTCCCAAGAAAAAACAGTAATAAACATTCAGACTAATTGGGAATAAAATCTCCCCGTATTTAATTAACCGATTATAAAACGTTTGAAGGGGGAAATTCATGGGATTTTCCATAAAAAAATTCCTTCGCTTTATAGTAAGTGCAAATATTCTACAAGAAAAGAATAAAATCCGCTCCCAGAAATTTGCCGGTAAGCCAGATAGACTTTGTACGAAAATAAATCGGATGATCCAGTTGGCAAGTTCATAGCGGAATCACTTTTTTTCTAATCGTATAAGAAACGTCATCCTTGTTTCAGTTCAAAACCTTATATTCTTTTGATATACCTAATAAGAGCCGTTGAGTTGTGACGTAAGAAACCGTGGTATATTATAAAAACAGCATTTGTTTTTATTCTTCAAATGAAAAATATGATAAGAACTCAAATTAAGACTCACATAAATCATGCTTTAAATTGATTGTTTTTAAAAACATAAAAACAAGGTCAATCAACATTAAATGAACTGCTGATGCTGGCTCACACGTATGTAGGTACCTACTTGGTATCACACGTTAAGGCTATTTTCAAAATAAATTAATCTTTTATAACTTTTTTTTATTAATTTGGTATGCCAATACGTATCTTAAATTATTGATTTACTAATAAAAAAAAAAAAAAATTGAGATAGTTCATCGACCTGTTTTTTTAGAGAGCATAATTTTTCTTTTAACTTAATGGGCTTCTTATGAATAAGGGGCTTAAACTTGAAATACGGTGGCTTTGAAATATTACCTTGAATGTATTTTAGTTTTTTTAAGGTAAATCTATATGTTTACATTTATATATGTTACGTGGTTGGATATATCCAAATCATTTATTGAATCTGGCTAAGCTCCCAACCACGTAACTGATAGCCAAATAATGTTTGCACAAGCTTAGACCTCTAACTTCAGTACAACGGCATTCACGTTGAGACAGTCGCAAGGACGGTTGCTATGTTTGCAGAGATTTTCAAAGAACTTCAGTACACACGAGGTCCATTCACAATAGAGGCAGTCAATTTTCCATAAAACATGTCTACGATTCCTGCCACAGTCACAACGACTATATCAACGTATGTATTACCAACAGATTCGAATAACAAAAACAAATTAAAAATAAATAATAAACAGCGAATTCTTAAAAACATTTCTATTAAAACTTATATCTATGTTATAATAAGCTTCATTAAAATATTTACAACTTTTCAAATTTTAATTTCGACTTTCAAGTAAAAAATAATCTTAACGATATCTTAATGCTTGTTTTACAAAACTCCATAATTTTAGTTCTTAAAATACTCTGTGGAAATATTTTCAGTACGCTAGACAAGTGACAAGTTTAAAAATCGTTTGGATCCACAAAAAAAAAACAATTGGATAAAAAATGGAAATGATTCAAAACATGCCAATTTATAACAAGGCATTGCCCCGGTGGACATTCCTCGGGTAATTAGAGTTTTTACAATTTATTTTTATTATAAATTTCACTACATTACGTTACAACTATAAAAATAATATTTTCTGTTGGTACTCTATGGCCTTTGTGGAAAATCATTGTAATGTTAAATCAAGTTTTTTTTTAGGGATAGATAACATTAAATTGGCAACACTGTTTTCTGTGACAAGCAATTTGACAGTTCTCTGTTGTTAAGAGATTGTTTTGGTTTGCTTATTGCAGGAATTGAAGCCACGCGATCATTGATCACGCCAAACGTTGCAGTCAATTCTGGGCGGTACAGAGCCATGAGGTGTGTCCCAGAACGAATTTTAAGCAGTTTGAAACCGTCCAAAGAGAGCGCTCACGAGAGAGTGAAAAATTTCCCCTCCTTGCCAGATTTGGTCCGAGAAATTTCTGGTAGCTGTTTCGTATTGGATGTCAAATGCCAGGTGTTTGTATGTCAGATTTAAAAAAATGTCGGTTTGAATTCAAAAAACAAAACAGAATACAAGTAGCTAGAGTTACCCAAGTGCTACTTTTTTTGTTTGGTTTTGGAAGATTATTTTTTTTATCTTTTTATAAATTAAAGGATTTTTTTAAATGCATGTGTCGCCAAGCAAATTTTTTTCGTATAAGAAAATTTTCTTTATGAAAATTTGTGTACTTTTTGTTTATTGTAGTTTTTTTTTTCTTTTTTAAACAAATTTAAGTTTCATGATTTAATATGTTATTAAGGAATATTTCATTGCCTGGGTTTTTATTATTTTTATATGTTGCTTTTTTCATACCATTCAATTTCTTGAAAAGTGATTTTCTAAAAAAATGTATTGACTTGAAATTGCCCTACGGCAGCTCTAATCAAATATTTCCTTTGACCTGGTACAAGTTAGTGCAAATTAGTGCCCAAACCGTTCCCGACATTTTGCCAAGTTTTCCTCTCTCTGAGAGGATTTAATTCCCACCTGCACCTGTCTTAATTTGACATTTAATCCGAAATAGTGCGAAGAATTTGAGGAACACACTTATGATTACTTACTTTTTCTACCTTACATTGGAGCGAATTAAGTTAACAGCGTTGTCATCTTTCAGTATGTCTCATGAGAAATTTGGTTGTGATAAGTGTTTTCCGCAAAAAAAGGGATTAAACTTTTGAACTTTGAAATTTTGAACCCCAAAAGTCACAGTTAACTTTTCTATCTCTTGTAATATTATTTGAAATTTCACTTTGAGCATTATGTTAGTTTACACTGCGCCTCACTTGTTTGAGGGCACTATTTATTTTATTTAAAAATATTTTTCCTGGAAATGTTTTAATCCTATGTTCATATGAACAGGAACACAGGAAAATTAATATATTCCAAGTAAAAATGAAAACATTTTAAAAAGAGAAAATATTGGACTTTGGAGGATAGGGTATGAAATAGATGTTTTTCTCCTTAAAGCACTTTGAAATTACTCTGAAGCTCGAAAAAATCAAGCGAGGTAACTGGTCAAAGGGCTGATGAACAGCACCTTATAGAACACTTAATAAAAGAAACATTTTGTCACCCCATCTCCCCATCCTAAAAATAGCATCCTACTCAGCTGTTTTTACAGTTTATATCTTGGATTAAGGTTGTATTACAGAAAGTTTTTAAGCTGCTCTCTACGTTATTCGAAGTGCTGACTACTAGCAGTGGATGATGAAAAAAACACTATACATGATGCCAGAAAGTAACAACAATTTTGTTTTGAGAAAAAGTACTTGACCTGGACTGCATAACAAAAAGTAGGCTCAGATGATTGGTGAAATGTAATTCATTCGACGAAAACAAAAATTCAATGGGATTCACCAGATGGTTATAACAACTTTTTACATAATCTGAGGGAAGCGGAGCGATTTCTGAACCTTTATCACAGCAGAAAAGTTATCGTCATATTTTTGGGATCAATATCCCATTAGAGCACGAAAAACTCGGTAGTTTTAAGTACCGAGAAAGCTGGAAATATTCAAAAAATCTTTGCTAGAAATAATGTGTCCGAAGGTTAACTATCTTTTTGAACTAACCTTATAGATTTTTCAACAAGGAATAGGTCCCTTCCTGCCTTAGCCATTACATTCACCACACCTTTAAATAACATTTTATCTATGAAGCTGGTTCACGTGGAATGTTTACGTTGAAGGAAAATAAAATGATGATAAAAAAGGGTTGATTCAAGCCATTTTAGTCGACCTTGAGAGGGATTTCTTTGAATTACTTGGAAAGACTTTAGAATTCTCTAAAAGATAGACTTTTATAAATCATTTTGAAAGCTGGTGGCTGCATACATTACCTTCTTATAAAAAAAGTCGTCATAAGCACAGATGTTTCTACATTTTTTGTTAGTGCTTCTAACCTTATGAACCAGATTGAACCTTTTTCATCAAAAAAAAACATATCGTCGACTTAGAGTGTAAAACACTCCTATTTTGCATTTTTTGCATACAAGTCTTAAAAAAAAAAGTGTTTGCATTACTTAAATAAAACAAAAATTACAATTAGTATTTTTTTACATTCGTTACTACTTAATTCAGTGAAATTGAAAAGATTTGATAGATTTTTGTATTTTGTAAAAAAATGTGGAACTAGCCGCTTTACACTCTAAGCCAACGATATATTTCAATTCATTATTCCAAATTACAGAGTTGCAAAATATTGATTCCTTTTTTGTTATTTATTTCAACTTCCATTTCAATTATTAATAATTAGTAATTAAACTTTTTTTCAATTACAATTACACATAATTACACATGATTGTAATTTAAAAACATACATTTCTATTTCTTGTGATTATAAAAAAATTATTACGAATTACATGTAATTGAATTTTATTTATTTTAATTTTATTATTTAAACATTAAATAATAATAACAAGATTAATGGCATCTATTCTAACTGCCAAGCTAATACAAATAATCAAAAAAGCAACGATAAATTTGCCCATTACTGAAAAGAGTAATCGTTACATATCATATTGACACTTTTCAAATACATGTAATTCGTAATTGAATTTTTTCAATTTAATTTAAAAGAAGTCGAAAAAATGTTCGGAATTTCAATTTCAAGTAATTAAAATTGAACTTTTTTCTATCATTACTTTCCAAGTCTGCCAAGTAACAAGGTCCTTGGAAGAATTCATGCTTTTCTCGTTTTAATAGTCGCTGAATAGACTGCCTTTCTCGGAAAGTTTTTGCTCCTACTCGTTTTTTTTCATTGTATTTGTTTTTTTTTTATTTTCTATTACTTACTGCCGGTTACCTTCTTTTAGCTTACTTCTCCTAGCTTTTTGTGGGCCAAAAATTAAAAAAAAATATATTCTTTGCTTGTAAGCACGATTTAAACTTTTACAAAATTTTTAGACCCCTAATCAATAGACGCAACCTTTAATTCCCATTGTTTGGCAGTTCAATCATACAATAGCAGAAAATAGTATTTTGAAAAAAAATAAACATTTATAACAACAATTGTACTATTGATTTGCCATTTCATAACGAATAGACTAACTCCGTAGCAAATCGTGCAAATTTATTACAAAAATAATGGTTCCGTTCGCGCGATGCATCGCGAAGCAATCAATTTATTGAAGGACATTTTTGGTGAGCGCCCTATCTCGCGTCGTGGGGTTATTTTTTGTGGGGTTATGTGAAGTCGCTTGTGTAGGCAGATAAGGCCCAGACGATTGACGCCTTGGAAGAGAATATTCGGTGCCTTACCAAAAGTTTCCTTCAATAAATTGATTGTTTCACGATGCATTGTGCGAACCGAACCATTATTTTGGTTATAATGGTTCACGATTTGAAAAGTTGTTTGGGTGTAAGTCTGTTTATTATGAAATGGCAAACCAATCTGAGCATAAATCAAGTGACAGCTGTCAAAAAGAATATCTCCGAAAAAAAGTATTGCCAGATGGAAAACCACACATTTAAAAAAAAAACACCCTTTACAATCAAACATTTCCAGGAAAAATATATCTACAAAGTTACCGCGAATAACGGTTGTGAAAATAGTGGCCTCAAACAAGTGACGTTCGGTATATACATACAGAATCTCATGAGAAAATAATTTACCCTAGTTTTTATTTATGTACATCGAAAAATTAAGCATTGTGCTCCACATTAATTAGCGCATATTATATTTAAAAAATTACATGTCTTATATTCGTTTGAGATCAATCTAATTTGTACTTTCTTTTATTTTCAGTAAATTGAAAAGCTTAAGCCTTGAAGAGCTGATGCCATTTCAAGATGATCCTTGGTGGCAAAATGTGCGAAGAACATTCTTTTTTTCATTTTGGATTACTTTGATATTAGTATTTACCAGCGCTTGTATACTTTCTGTGGTGCAGCATGGCTCTTGTGACGCTATGAAAAACGAAACTCCAAAATCAATAACAACAACAACAACTATGGTTCCAATTATAACACTTTCAACATTAATTACTGCCAATTCAGCTTAGTAGTTTTAAATATAAGAGATGAGATGTTAAAATCAATCTTAAAATTGTGATAATTTATAAAAAAAAAATCCATACAATACAATATATGCGTGAATAAATTTGTATTAAGGTTATCAGCGTGCCTTTTATTGTTTATCATGTTTACCGTCGATTTACAAAAATTAAACGTGTATGCAGTTTTGAAAGAAATCTGCACCAATTTAAAAAAATATTGCATCATCATTAACACTATCAGTATTTCAAATAGAAGGCAATTGTAGGTAACTACTTGTATTCTTGAGTCCCCGATGAACATAGAAAAAAATAATCTTTCAATTTTCTCAGATTATATTTGCTTGCTCAACAATTTAATTGACAGAGTAAATATTTTAAATCAATTGAGGATAATACAAAATAATAAAATGACAGTTTATTTATTTTCAAGATGAATGTAGGTAATTCACTTAAAAAGAATTTTTTTGTTGCGAACCATTTGGTTTGAGAAAATAAACAAAGCTTTATTAATATGTGCATATATATACATTACGACAAAAAAGGACATAATGCCAAATAACGTTTGCCTTGTATTTACGAATATACTTTTACGTAAATCACGATGCAAACTTCTGCATCTGAACAACATTCAAAAATTGTCTTTCATAAGAATTCCGTAGTAAAGAAACAATTATGATGCTGTGTCCCAAAAATTATTTCCTTATTAAGAGAATTTCGTTATAAAGATATTCATTAGGTATATTGAGACATACATTATGTATTTTTATTAAGGGACACGACGGGAACAGAGTGGCATTTCGCAATAAAAGATATTCGTAGTAAGGAAGTTCGTTAAAAAGAAGTTTGACCGTATATCTTTTAGGAAATATTACATTAAAAAGAATTCATAAGCTTTAATTTTGTATTAAAATGTGGTTTACGAAAATGATACTATAAAATGTATACTTTACTTTTGAATTTATACAGAAATTTCAATCGTCACTATGGTGTATACGTACTTTTTTTAGTTTCTGGTTTTTGTTTTGGTTTGTAAAGTGAGATTTTGGTTTGATAATTTAATTCAAATTTACATAAATGTATATTTCCTTTTATATAAAAAAAAGAACAATTATCAGCAACGTTATCCATGGTTATATGATACTAAAATAATTTTCGCTTGAATTTCCACACCCATATTCATAATAATCAAAAGATCACAGCTGTCAGACCTGCGAATACTTGTTGAATTGTTCAGTTACTGATGTGTGACCTTTTGTTATGAAACCATAATGTCATAACTGGGTTTGGGTTGGGTACATTGGTAAGTTTTTCTTACGATAGTACATTCAAAATAAAATTTAAATTTAAAACAAAAAAACTTAACAAAATGGGTTTTCGTGACGTTATAATTGTTGCTAAGTTAACCTAAGGCAAAGACCTTAGCTGGGTCTTCTTCTTCTTGCAGTTATTGAAGAATATTCTTAGAAACCAGTATGTGAACATTATTTCATGGCAACATCATTAAAAAGGAAACGAAACTCAAACTGCAGAATTCAACATTTTGTTCAACTAGTTCATTTGGCTTTTCTGATCGAAGAGTTCCGTATAGTTCTTCCAAATTATCAAATGAAGACACTACTAAATTGATTATATTCTATGTGCGAAGTCTATTAATAAAACAGTAATCTTAAAAGTTTTCGTTAGTCCAACATGATATTTTTCCATTAACTTTTTATTTTTAATTTATTCAAACAAAAAAAGACATTTACATTTAAGATAAAGATTCTAAGACTCTAGGTGTAAATACAAAATAATATTTCTAACCTATAATTTAAAATTAGGGGGCATCGTAGAATTGACCGCTGTCATAACTCTAACAAAAGTTTCACTTTTAGAAAAAGTCACACTGGTCAAATTCGTTGATGGGACTTTTTCCTTCCATGGTGAAAAGTTGAAATTTTTTAAATCTGTGCAATTTATGAAAATATTTTCTTCGGAAATTTGGCTTTCCATTACAAGTCTTCGTGTTCCGTCTATAGCATCAGAATTGCGGCAAATTATTTGAGATAATGTTGTTTTGTATATCTCCTTCAATTGACCTTTAAAAATTATATAAACATTTTGTGTTAAAAGCAATAAGCATATATTTCTTAATTTAAGGCCGATTTCCTGTAAGTGATTTGCATTGTTTTTACAAATCTTCAACACAAATTAAAATTACTTTGCTAGTTTATAAGTCAAGCCAAGCATCAGCAAATATTGTAATTTATATAAAAATCATTTGCCAAAAACAAAATTTAAAGAATTCAAATTCATTCATCAAAGATTGATTGATGTTCAGACAATTCTGAAGCAATTATTTGATTCAAAGCCGAATTGAAGACATTTTTTTGAAATCAAAACAAAATTGATCGTTTATCAAAAGTTGTACAGAAACCGGCCGATAAACTTTTTGAAACATTTATAAACTCATTTCTTAACTTACGAGGAGAAAATGTTTGAATGCCTTCTTTACGTTCATACCAATGTGAATCACCTTTCTTTAATCGGAGAAACTGATCCGATACAATACAAGTAAGAACTGGTCCAAATATTCCACCTTCAATAGGAGGTTCACTTAAAGCTCCAGTGTAAAAGTCTACATCATCGGGGGTGCTGAAAAAATATAATCACATGCATACATGCATATACATATATTTGAATAAAATCTTAAACAACTATTCAAGCAATACATACTCATAAATTTGGCGTATGGATTTAAGTGACTCTGGTTCAATAGCTGCTTCCATTTGCTGCCATGTTTTAATGGCCGGAAATCCACAATGTTTTCTAAATACCGGATAGCTAGGTAAACCATGATCTCGACCTCTTTGAATATTCAAAGAAACCAAATCCAATCCGCATATTGGAATACGGTCCTCAGCCGTGCCTGCAAAGAGTTTTTCGGTCAACTCTATAGTAAAAAAGCGATCAACTCGGGACACAGTGTTATTCACACTCAGTTCGATGGCTCTATCGATGCCACGTTCTGCCCATAGGGAGTATGGATTAAAGAGCATCTTGTGCAGTTCTATTGATCCTTCAGTGGTGTTGTCCTTTGTTGCTTGAAACAAACCCTAGAATTTTTAACTTATGAAGTAATGGAAGTTATAACTCAATAGCTAAGATACGCTTACCGGGAGAAGAGTATGTGCAAATCTGAATGCTGCACTGGCAAAATTGTTAGCAATGCTTGCATCTACTTTAGGATCGTAGGTATCTGCACTTGAATGTTGTAATGAAGTTATCCCGATTTTAATAGCCAATTCTTTACCAAATAGAATCGGTAGAAACTCATTGTAAGCAATATGCTGCATTTGTGCACCAAGGATCTTTCGAGATTCTTGGAAAACTGTCTCATCGTTCCAATGTGGATTTTGTGCTTGCAGGCCACGAGCAAGGTAATTGTGATGTCTGGCAAACAATAGGTGCATAGAGGTCAGTAAAAGATTTTCATTGGATCGATCATCTCCGGACTCAAAGCAATATTTTCCCACAGAATTCATCTCTTCCTGATTGCACCCATCATCTGGATTGGTGGACAGTGGAAGAAGTTCCCTGCCATCATTTGTAATATACATCCGCAGAGTTCCGTTCTTTCTTGTTCGCAGCGACATTTGCCTCTGATCACTGTTGCCATAAACTACGGAACCATCTATGAATGATGTAGCTTGATTTAACTGCTGACGCGGCCCATAGATACCAGTCGGTGCGGCAGCAGATCTGACAAAATTCATACATGTCGCATTGTACAATGTAAAATAAGGATCACCGGGTCCTAAAGGTACAGGGAAACATTCCGGATGTGTACTCAACGGAACTGTACAACAATTGATAGATTCGCCATCTTGAGATGAAGACAAAGCAGTTGCCGTTATATCGTGGTCTAGAAATTGCCCAAAAACTGCCAGCATAACTGTAAAATTAGAGTCTGTTGGATACGACGCACGGTGAACCTGAAGCGAAACTTGACGAGCTGATGGAAGATCTTTTTTGGAATGAGATTTCCTCGGTGCCGATATACCATCGCTATAGTCCGGAGCAACTTGCCGTCGATAGGGAATATAAGCAGCTCCATACATCCTTGGATGATGTTTATTGTTACATGTGCCATTTGCCCGACGGTATTTCTCTGCGGGGTTACACCTAACAACCTGCGTAGGATCTTTTAGATTGATTGAAGGTCCATTACCGATGTTACTACGACCTGGTCGCTTTGTGTAGTTGAACTTCTTTGCTATTAATAACGTAGCATGATATTCAACATAACCACGTCGAGATAGCTTCCTCGATTCTGGAGTTGTGCTCATGGACCGATAATGGCGAAATGCTGGACTATTAACTGGCGTCAAAGAAAGCGATTCTTCCAAAAGTTCGCGGTCTCCCAGAGATCTGATTGCGAATTCTTCAGCTTCAGCTTGCAAAGAAGCATTAATTTTCGGGAATTTCCATTCAATTGGTTTTTCATCAGGTAAAGGATCGATTATGCCCATAAGCAAAAGAAATATGTCTGACGCATTTAATGGTATATCATCCGAGTCAACAATTAAATGAACTGTTGATGAGTTCGTATAAGGATCGAAACTGCTAAAATTTGTTGCTATTATAAATGCTAAGATAATAATACCACTGAAAGTAATTTAAAAAAAAAAAAAAGATTTTATAAGAGTTATATCATGATAATCAACGTGGATTCCATACAGAAATACTGTCCACATGCAACACTGAAATCTTCGCATTTGACTTCGGCGAGAACGTGAAGGTACTCCAGGGAAAACATAAGATGGACCGGCTGGAGGAGCTGCGGCCATTGCAGCAGCTGCAGTCAGTGGTGTGGTTTCCGTCGACATATTTTGTTGTTTTTAAAAGTATGGGAACTGGGAAAAAGAGAGTAAAAGATAGAAAAACTGGGTCTAAAATCGTTGAACCTGAAAGAAAATCGTTGACATTTTTTAATAGAAAATTTAATTGTTTTTTGAAATTTGTTTGTTCATTTAAAAAATAAAAGTTACCGTTAAGAAGATTATCTGCGTTTTGTTTAAGAACCTATAACTACAGGGACCATCCGTGCTCTTTTTGAGAGGATAGTCCTCTTTTTCGTTGTAATTATTTTCTCAAAGAGGACAGTAAATTGTCTTCCTTTTCCTAAATTGTCCTCTTTTCATCTTTAAAAACATTTTTCTACTATGAAATATGATTGTTTTAATGACTGAATCACTTTGTCTAGCCTTGTTGTGAGTTTCGCTCGAACAACACCTCACACGGAATAATTGGCATTTAACTTTTCGCCTATTGTGAGTTTCACCCGAAAAACGAAAATTCCCCTTTTGTGTGAATACTCAATCCATGTGCGTGGCCTATAAGCATGCTTAAAACCGAAAATGCTACCAAATTCACTTATGCGTTTCTGAAACACTTTTCAATATTGTTGGTATAACTCGAAAACTAAGCTGATTTTGAAAATTTACCTTTTAAAACTTATTACTCAAAATTAAAATCAACATCGGCCCTTAAAATTTAACCACCCTTTATAAACGCTGAAATTGAACGTAATAGCACAAATAATCATATCAGGTTTGTTCCTTTACTTTGAATTTCTGTGATTTTCTGTGCATTTCTGCGCATTTTAGTCCAAAGTTCTGTAAAAATTCATGTAAAATTTTTTTTGGCACAAGTTTAGACTAAAAATGTCAGAAATTCAAAGTAAAGGAATACACATATATACGATCATTTGTGGTAATAGTCTTGTCTCTTAGACTATACGACATAAAAAGTCATCTCATTTGCGTAACTTGTTAAGTCATATAATAAATAGCCTTTGAGGTGTTGAAACAATAACCATTTCTCTGCCTACATCAACACGTGTAGAACAGGTGTACAGTTTGACTCAAAATTTGAACATCCTTTTTTTTTAATGCCCATTGGTCGAAGGGAAAAAGTGTTCATACAAGAAATTTTCACCTTGCAATTTTGAACAATTGTTGTCTTAGGTCCAACTCTCTGTAGTTAGAAGAAGATATAAGGCGGCAAACTTTCCAAAAACCACTCAGGTAAACAATATTGGACACTTCTATCTATCTTCTTGTATGCACACTTCTCCCCTCCGACCAATAGACAGTCGATCTCGTACTGTGGAAGTGTGTAGACGTTTTCGGCTTCCCAGTTTATTCAAAGTAAATATATCGGAGTGACGTAGTAAACTTTAATTTTAACCAAGCGATTCAAAATAGTGTTAATAGCACAGAGGAAGAGGTGGCAGACCCACAACCTGAGGATCACGGGTTCGAGTCCCAGTCGGGGAAAAATTATTTAGCTGCTTTTTTCCATAATCGAGAAGTCGAAAACTTCATCGAGTGGGAAAAACAGCAAATGGCATCGAACAACACGGCGGGGACATCGAAAGGTGTCCCAGCAACAACAACAAAGCCAGCTATGGCACCACCAGCAAAAGCCGTAGCAGCAACAACAACAACCAAGCAAGCGATGGCACCACCAGCCACACCATCAACAAATGCCGTAGCAAGAACGGCACAACCACCAACGGCAACAACAGCCGACATTAAAAACAAGAGGAGGAAGAGGATTAGCTGTGCGCCGAACCTCGTGAAGCGCCGCTCCACCATCACCTCAGCCCAGCTGCCAGCTGGGGTGAAGGAGACGGCGCGCACAGCCAAAACCACAGCAGCAGCAAAAATACAAGAACAATTGGATACCTCGCCATCCGACGATGACATCGAATATATGTCAGAGGGTGGCGAGGGATTGTATACAACGGGGGACAGCAACAGCAATCTGCTTGTTGACCTCACTTCACCAGAGGCGTCCTCCGAAGAGGAAAACGAGGCGCAAGAATTGGACGAGCAGGCCATCAGCCAAAAAATAGATGTCATTCGGGGGGAGATGGAACGTCTCAATGCCATCGTGACCCCACTGATAGAAGCGCTCAGACAAAAGCAAGAAGCTCGACGCGAAAGGGAGAAGCAGGAGCGCGAGCGGAAAAAAATATTACAGGCGACACAAAAGACAGCGCCACAGCCTGAGCTGACACCGAAAAGCCAGCAGCCAGAGGAACAGCAACAGCAACTGCCGCAGCAACAACAACAGCAGCCAACGAAACAACCACAGCAGCAGCCGAAGGAACAACGGCAAAAAAAGAAAACAACTCAGCAGCAGCAGCAGCAGCCACAGGAGCGGAGTCAACAGAAGCGGAACGAGCAGCAGCAAGGAGAACACCAGCAGCAGCCACAGCCGCCTCAAAATAAAAAAGAAAAGGTGCCACCAATTAACACCTATAAAATGGAGCTACAGGAAACCAAAGACCTGTGTAAGTCGGCCATAGGCCAAAACTTTTTTATTAAAAGATTAAGCAAAGATAGACATGCTATCCACTGCTCCACAGTGGAGCAGCACAAAATAATAAAAGAATTATTAAAGAAATCCACGACTGAGTTCTTCAGTTTTACCCCCAAAGTGGATAAATACCAAACGGTCCTCTTGAAGGGCATAGATTCCTGCACGGAACCACAGGTGCTCTTAAATGAGCTCCGTCAAAAAGCGAGCGACGATCTCGACTTTATCGGGGTCAAGCCGTTCGTTACAGTCAGAGCCAGACGGGAGAAGCGGTCTTTGCCGTTCTTCCTAGTCCAGCTATCGCCCAGCAGCAAACTGGATAGGTTGAGAAGTATCTCCGTTCTCAACTACCAGGTTGTAACTTGGGATAAATTAAAGAGAGGCGGCGACATGCTTCAATGCAAGCGCTGCCAAAGGTTTGGCCACGCTGCAGCGTTAAGTGTGGTGAGGACCACATTAAGGGGGAGTGCAAGCTCGGTGAAGAACGGGTCGAAGACATGACCCAGCTTAAATGTGCACTTTGCGGAAAAGAGGGGCACCCTGCTAATTATCGGGGTTGCTCAGCTTTTCAGCAAATAAGAAATAACAAAGCGGCTAAGCAGACAGCGGTAGAGATACGCCCATCAACGCGTGCTCCTACAGCAACGCCCGTTAATCCCCAAATTTCCTACGCCCAAATGGCGGCAGGAAGGGGAAAAACGGTACAGCCTGCAGCTAAGGCAGCCCAACCGGCCCTAGTGCCAAAGGCGCCGGACGCTCAGGCCGAAATAAGAAGCATGTTGCTGGCAATTCAAGGCCAGTTAACAGGACTTCACAACCAGATAAAGGAGCAGGCGACTAGGGTAGACTATCTCTACTCTGTTTTGCCTAGCTTAACGCAAATTAGAGGTTAAAGGCGCGCTGTCGGAGAGGCCTCTTAGGATCCTTGCTGTGAATGTAAATTCACTGATTAGGACCGAACGTAGAGCTAATCTTTTCCAATTGTTGAAAGACCAAAGTCCAGATGTGTTTATGGCCAGCGAAACTAAGCTGAACCAGAAACATAAGTTGACTAACAACAATTACAATATCGTTAGAAGAGATCGACCCAACTCCACTCAAGGGGGGGGCGTCGCAATCTTCATACGAAAAGGCATTAATCATAAAGTTATATACAATAGTGATCTGCGCAGATTTCGGCTGTTAGAGGCGTGCATCGTATGCATTCCTCTCCAACAGGGGAAGAGAATGTATGTGATCGCGGCTTATGCACCGGCATCACCTCAGCCAACTGATTTTATGACAGAGCTTGAAAAACTTTTTGAGTGTCTACGCTTGAGCTTGGAAGAAAATTACTTTCTCATGGCCGGTGATTTGAATGCCAAACACCAAGATTGGGGAAATCAAATTCAAAATCAAAGAGGTATTCATCTTTTCAATTGGATGAGTCGAAACAACACTGAGTATGGTGTCGACCTGCTGGCTACGGATCGGCCATCGTTTCCAAGAAGCGGTGCCTATCTGGATCTATTGCTAATAGACGCAAGACTGACAATTACTGACACTGTGGGTCAAAGACCAAGAAACTGTTTACGAACGATCGAGTACGACAGTGATCACTGCGGACTCGCCGCCGTAATACAGCTTCCGAACGAGCACGTGGAGTTGGATGAGTATGTACCTGTGCATACTTACAATTACAGTAAGGTGCGCTGGCCACGCTTTACCAACGCCTTATCGAGCGAAATCAGTTCGAATAACATATCCCCACCAAATGACAGGAATTTGACAAATAACGAAATAGACCAATACTTAGAACAAATGGACGAGACAATCAAACGAACAATGAACAGAACAATACCGAAATGCAAACAACGGGACGCAACCGACATGTATCGGAACGTGACCATTGACGCACTACACAGACAAAAAAGTGGACTGCTGACAAGACTAAAACTCTTGTACCGACGGTTTACTGACCCTCACCATCTGGAGATTAGGACACTGAAGTCGTCGATCAAAAACATCAACCAACTAATTAAAGAGAACTATCGGTTGTCAATTAATTTGTATTGGGACAACAAAATTCGGGCCGTTAATGCTAGCGACCCGAGCATGTTTCCTCAAATTAACAAGATATTTAGAAGGAATGATCAGAACGATCTTCCGTGTCTCAAGCTTCAGAGAACGACAGACAACAGAGACGTACTTCTGACAGCAGGAATTAATCCAGAGGACGCCGTCTTGGACGATGACCTCTCTATTGTCGAAGATCCGCAGGAGAAAGTGGAGGCTGTGGGGGCTGCTTTCCAGCAAGTGTACAAGGTGAATGCGTGCATTCGCCCCAATCATGACCTGGAAAACAGAGCCTTGCTCCATCACTTCTACCTTCGGAATGACATCACGCAATGGCGATCAGAGAACCTTGGTTTCACCGGGTTCAATGAAGATCATTTGGCAAACGCCATAATCGCCGAGCGAAATGGGCCCAGTTCCCTGTTAATTACGAAGGTGGAGCTCCAGCTCATCTTCGATTCATTAAAGAAGAAGAAGTCAGCAGGAGTCGATGGCATATCCAACGTTGTACTTCGACATTTACCTCAAGAAGCAGTAGACATTTATACCACTCTGTTTAACAACGCTCTGAATAATGCATATTATCCAGTGCGGTGGAAGACAGCTGTGGTGCATCCTCTCCCGAAAAAGGGAAAGGACAACTCCAATCCGGCGAATCTCCGGTCGATAAGTCTTCTTCCGAGTATCAGCAAGGTATTCGAAAAAGTTATCAATAGAGCTCTGTCTAAGTGGGCAGAGGACAATAATATCATACCGGACAATCAGTTCGGTTTTAAGGCGGGACATGACACTATTCATGCCGCGTCGAAACTCGTTTCTGATGTCCAATGGAACAAATCTAAGAAGCAGTGTACGGGTGCCTGTCTGGTTGATTTGGAGAAGGCCTTCGACACCGTATGGTTAGAGGGTCTTTATCTAAAGCTGACCAGACTTGGCATTAGTAAACCACTATTATATATGCTTTATGATATGCTCAATGGCAGAAAGTTTGTTGTCAAAAGTGGCAATGTAACTTCTGCCACAACCTTTAATATTAAAAATGGTCTTCAGCAGGGAGCGGTCAACTCGCCGATTCTATTCAGCATTTACACCAGCGATCTGATAAGTAGTCTAACTCAGGCAATTGCGTATGCCGACAATCTAATTGCGTACAGAACAGCTCCAAAAATCGAGGTCATCAGTATTCTTTTGCAGCGTGACTTCGAGAAGATTCAGCGATATTGCGATGACTGGAAGTTGAAAATCAACTTCCAGAAATCAGAAACTATCTTGTTTAGGACTCCGTTGCTTAGAGCCACAAGGGATACGAGAAAGAACTGGCGCAAGCTGGTGATCGTAGGGCCAAATGGACATCCACTGGCGAGTAAAAGTGTAGTAAAGTACCTTGGCATCTGGATGGATCAGTATTTGTATTTCGACAGACATATAAATGCTGCTCTTGCCAGGGCTAGGGGAGCCTTTGCTCTGACGAAACGGTTGTTTTATAGCAGCCGGCTTGACAGCAGGGTGAAGGTGATTTGCTACATGGCCCTTATCCGGCCGATGATTGCCTATGGGTGCCCGGTTTGGTTCAACGTTGCCCCATCTCAAATGGAAAAGATTCGGGTGTTTGAGAGGCAGTGTCTTCGACGCTGCCTTGGATTGCACAGAACACCAGAGTCGGAGTACAAACACTACTATTCCAACCTGGCTCTATACAACGGGGCCAACATAAACAGGATAGATAATTTCTTGCTGAAGCTTATTCGAGGTCACATTGCAAGAGCGATGTCCTCGTCTAACAGCTTAATTTTCGGGGCTTATTACCCCAACAACGAATACTACGAGAGTGTGCGTCTAAGCGGCTTTATTCCGCCCGATGCATTCCTCCACCTAGACAGTCGAGGGCTGATCCAGGATAGAGCGGCGGTTCCGCTAATCTACCACGTCGGCCGTAGAACTGTGGATCGGCGGCTCCTTTACAGTCGAGACGTCCTCGCACAAGACGGAGCTGAGCACCTTCGGTTCAGTAGGACTGTGTCCGAACGGGACCGAAGAGATAGGGTAAAGCAGGAGAACCAGTTCTGGTGGTTGAAAAACGAAGATGAAGTTCCTTCAGACATTTAATAGTTGACCTTGCTATTTTCTCTTGTATGGCCGACTTACATAGGTTTAGGTAGTTAGTTTTAAGTAGGGACAGTCAGGGTGGCACCAAAAAAAAAAAAAAAAAAAAAAAACAAAAATATATAAAACATACAAAAACACCAAAAAAATTATAAAATCAACAAAAATACAAAAAAATTATAAAAACCGGAAGATGCTTGCTGTGGCTGTTCTAGTTTGTAAGTAGCTTATAAGTAGGTTGTAATTAGTTTAAAATTAGTTGTAAGTAGTTTTAAGTAGTTTTAATTAGCTTTAATTTAGTTTTATGTAGTTTGTAAGTTTTATATAAAACCAAAAAATAAAGACATAGATACCGAGTTTTTTTGTGAAATTCTTCTCGGTAAAAAATAAAACCGACCTGGATTTAGTATTAAGATAGTTCTTAGGCCGAAAGGCATTAGCATTAAGTTATTCTAGTTTAACTTAGAGCGCCCGACTGGGGCCAGTAAGTTAGTTTTAAGATATTGATAAGTAGGCTAGTTTTTATGAATTTTTGTCTAGCTTTAAGATAGTTCTAAGATAATTGAAAATTAAAAATGAATTTCAAAAAAAAAAAAAAAAAAAAAAAAAAAACCAATAGAAATTAAAATAAATTGATGCACAAATTTTACGTCAAATTTTCAACACTATTGATATGACTTACAACCTTACGCAAATGATTTGACTTTTTATGCCGTTGATGGTTCTCGGTCTATAAAGTGGTGTTTAATAGAAACATAATACATTGCATACAAAATTATTTTGCGTGTTCACATTAAAAAAGAGTCAGGTTAACCGATTTTATTTAAACTTGGAAAACCTACACATCATATAATTCAAATTTGAAGAAAATCGGTTCATTTATTTTCGCTACACACAACGACTTCGCTGACAAAATTGCTATTTCTGGTAATAAATCACTCAAACTGTTGTTCAACACGTTCTCTGAGATTGTTCTTTTTAGAACCATCAGAACAGATATCAAAACCTTCCTCAGGCAGAGGTGATTGACAAAAAGGAAAATCCTTCTTCTAGTCCATATAAATCGACTTTCAACTAGTAATTATAAAAACATTTACAAACGGCTTAAAAGTATTAATGTATGAAACCTAAGAACTGTATACAAAATTTTTAATTTATTCGAATACTTCCTAGCTCTCCTACTAGGTTTCTATCTTGCCTTAACACGCGAATATAAAACGCTTGATGTATCATTACACTTTTCAAACCAAACTCTCGATGATTCTCTATAAAATTTTAAAACGGTTACCTAAAAGCACGTTAGAACGAATATCTTGTCTCGGATAGTAACATAATTTATTTAACTTTGATGCGCACAATACTGGATATTTTTTTTTATTCTTTATCATCTTATCTTTATAAAAGGGTGGAAAGCGCTGGGAGGAAGAATACGATAATTTCAATTTTTATTCGTACACTGAGGAAAAATTGAAGTGATTTAAAAACCTATTTTGGTTGCAATAATATGGTGATATGAATTTCACAAACTTTTTTTAATAACAGTTTTTGCTTTTTCATTCATTTTAGCATTAAAACAACAAACTAGTAGCCCAAATATACGATACAAATGGAATCATAATCCTTTAAATATGTATCCTTTTTTAAACTCGTTACAATTTGTTGTAATATCGAACTCCAGGAAAATATTTAAAATATTTACCTACAAGCAAGTCGACTCAAAGCAAAACCGAATTAACTCTCTTAATACCAAGTGAAATTCGATACCAAATAAAACTAGCTTCGAATCCATACTTTGTTATTTTTAGTAAAAAAAAATTATTGACGATTGGCTTGATAATTTTTATAATTAGTGAACAGAATCAAACCACCTACAAACGAACTAGTATTACTCGTATTAAATATCCGAGTATTATATCACATTTTTTTTTAACTCACCGACACTAAGTTATTTTAAAAGTTAGTGCTTCTTTTTACATTATTTGGCATCAAAAGAACTTTTTCGGTCTCTCTTCGACTGTACATATAAACGAAATAAAATAAGTTTTTGTAAATAGCTCGTAGGTACTGTTCACTAGTTTTGAATTAAGTACGTTCTAGGTACCAATAAGTTAGTTTCCGCTCTGGTTCACGAATCAAACCCTTTTCAACATACAAGAACTTTACTTTTTTCACTATGATTATTCTTTGAATGATGAATCACCAATTTATGTAAACAAATAGTTTTATAATTTTAAAAACCACAAATATATGCTCACAAACCGAATAATTTTACACCAGATGGTACTGTAAGCCCGGTCTCAACAACAAACGACAACCGTACCGCGAGAAGTTACAATCTTTAATGCATCAAATGAATAAAACAATGTTAAATATTTTTTCCATTAGTCAAAGATCATTTCTAAGGCTTCCTGCCACCTCAACTCAGTAGTGTGTGGTTAAGGTGATACATATGAAGATTGAATATAAAATTACTCTCATACACGAATACAGATTTTCCATCCGAAGATATGGAAAGCGAGAATTCAAACAAAAATATTGTAAAAAAAAAATAACCTGATCCACGTGTATATATGGAAGTTTTACAACACGATATAGAACAAAGTCATTGACTTTGGTGGTTAGAGAAGAGACACATAGCATAAGAGTTAGGGGTTGTAGATATATTAATATTATTTTCCTGGTTCATTGGGCTTCAATTGAAATAAAAATATAGGTTATTTGTGATATTTGTTTTTTAATAGAAATAAAGAAAAAAATTGACATAACAAAACAGATACACTTAAATTCCTACTGCTCAATCCTGATCCATGCCTTTTTGAAAGGAGTCTGTTATATGCTCGTACGTTAACTTCATGAGATATTGGAATGATTTTTCTTGTGTTAAATTGCCCAATTCTGAACTATTTAAAAACTCATCAATTGATGGTAGGAATTCATCAAAATCTCCATCTACAAAACAAAAAAATTTTTAATTTTAACACAAAAAATTAAAACATGTTCCATGTAACTTACCCATTAAATAACAAACTTCAATCAATTTGAAGAAGAGTGTATTTTGCAAATGATCCAATGCCGAATTCATATCATAATGAGTCCAGGAATCTCTTAAAATAGCTGCACACCAAATTTTATGGCGGACATCACATGGATCATCGACATAGTTAAGCAATTCTATGGCTTTGCGGAAGTCAAATTCATTGGCAGTGTCATTTTCTTCAGATATAAAAAGCTACAAAATAAATATGTGCTTTTTTTCTAAAACTTTGATTTTGTAAAAAAAAATCACTCACATTAATTATTTCTTCGGCTTTTAATACTTTGGGATTCTCGATATCATAGCCAAATGATAACATCAGTTGTTCGTTGAGCTGTTCCTGATAGTCCACTAAATTTAATTCTGCATTTATTTCGGTAACTTGATTGGAGAGGTCTGAATCGGCGGCTAATGATGCTAATTTTGCCAGTGATAATATGGACTATATACAAATTAAGAAATAGAAACCGTTAAAAAATGTAAAAATGTCTAATTTAAGTGGCAAAATTAAAAAATAATATAGAGAAACATTGAATAAATATTGAACACAAAGCATATGGACAGCATATGGAAAATTCAAATACTAATCAGAGAAACAATCAGACCCTGAAAACATAAAGATTGCAAAATTAAAAACGGACAAAATAGAGTGTGAATTAAACAATTTCAATTTAAACTTGCTTAGCCCATGCAGCTGATAGTAGATCGTGTTGAATAGACTGCAATATAATTCTTCCCACAATACACAAATGGCAGCCATAGATTCCTTAAGCTTTGGTTTTACATGTTCCTTCATACGATATTACAACGCCAAGGTATTTGAAATCCTGTATGATATTAATATCTTTTCCTTGTTAGTTCCATTTCTCGTTACTGGCATGTCCTCCCCGCCCTTTTCTAAAAATCCTAGTGTTTGACTAGCTTAATTTTCTGAACGGTTCCAATAATGCCATATTCTTCTAAGCGTGTCATCGTTTTCTGGAGTTGTTCAGGAGACTCGGATAATATGACGACGTCATCCGCATACAATAATCCTAGGAACACTTCATTAATTCATTGATGAGCTTGGAGGGAACATTTACCTTAGTTGTTAGACTTTTAAATATCATACTGGCAAATAATTTCCTGCATGAATTAAGGATTCCTCAATATTTTTATGCGATGGATGCGTATCCTTTTTTGAAAAGCGGAAAGATTAAAAAACTTGATGGTATTGAAAAGGACCTTCAAAATTTCATTGTAGCAGCTTGAAAGTGCGGATAAAAACTCAGGCGTAGCATGCTTAGAAGAATAGCCACTTCAACCTAACATATCCTTAAAGAATTCGGATGAAATCCGATCCGTCCCCCTGCATTTTTTTCCTTGGCACTGTCCAATGCTAAAAGCAGTTCCTCTTCAGAAAAATCTGAATCTACTAAGACATCTTCATTAAGTGGCATCGCGTAGTGAAACGTGAAGAATGTACATTCAGTATTGAGCAGTGATTCAAAGTAACGTTTCAGATATGCAGTGTTCCTAATAGAAAGCTTAGCTTTATTTATTAACTTTATTGTCCTCCAAAAGTCCGTAGAAGATCTAGGTTTAGATAATAGTTTTACAACACTCTTATTATAATCTAGTGCTTTATATTGTTTTTATAAGATTCAACATATCATTGCTTAAAACGAATATTGTTGTGGACTTGAAATAAAGTGAGAAATGAAAATGAACGTTCTCCAGCAACTTCTCAATCCTTGTCGAACCATTTTTCATTGTACTGTAGGACTTTTACGATGTGGGATTGAATCGGATGACTTTTTGATTTTTTTTTATAAGTTTAAATTTCGCTGATAACTTTGATAAAAGTTATCACTCCATTTCAATTTTGGGGGCAAATTTAGATTGGCGTCCTTTAAATAAGCGGATATATTATTGCTCGTGGTTATTATAAATGGCATGTGTTCCGAAAATGTTTTGACTCCTATTGCTAAATCAATGATTAGATTAGATAATATGCAGCTAAACAGTAATCTATAACCGATTTTCCTGATGACCTCACAAATGTGTAATCTCCTTCATAACTCGAGTTGTGAAACTATCCTAATGACATCGGCTATATATTTGTTTGTTTCAGCGAATTTTGTTTGAAGTGATTGCTCAAAAGGGTTTTCATCAGCCCGAAGCAGTTCGAGATGAGCTTACATTTTGGAATTGGATGAATTGCTTCGTTGGTTGCCTGGGCCAGACATTTATGATGGTTTGAGTCCAAAGGGGTTCGAGGAATTTTAATGTTCGAAGGTACAAACAAAAGATTTATTCGGATGCTTAGAATAAACTCAAATAATAATGTCTAAAATAAGCAAATTCAGCACTGTACTACAAGATTTGGTCACTTTTATGCAACAATTTATATCAGCCGCTTGATTTGAAGAAGAATTCAATTTATGGAACTCGTTACTGTAGTAACAGCTCTAGGCTATTTTAATATTTGGTTATACAATAAAAAAAACGGTTTAAATGCTTTTTTTCTATTTTTCCATTTTCTATAACTAATTTCATATTTTAAAAATTCTTAATTCCAAGTAACTTGAACATAAGAGCAAGTACGTGCTATCCAATTGTGCATTTTACTTTGGATAGCGAGGTGCAACGCAGTGAGTGTTTGAAGTTAATAAAAAGAAAAGGAGTATTTGTGAAGCCATATAAAAATTTGGAGAAAAATTTGTGGCTAATTTTCCCGTTCCCACGACCCTAAGGCAGGCTAAAAGATTCTCACGCTTAACCGCTAGGTATCGGATGTTCATTCAAAACTATTCGGATCTGGTAGCACTGCTTTCAGATTTTCTTAATAGAAAAACAAAATTGAATTGGCCCCTAAAGCTCTGGAGGGGTTTAAAAAGCTTAAGACTTCACTTTCCTCGGCGCGGCGGCGTCTGTATTATTACAATCTGACTTTTACAAGTCGTTTACTATCAAATGTGACGCTTCATAGGAAGGAGTAAGTCGTGTTTGTTTTTCAATTGGACACACTTAACACGTCTCAGATAACTTCACGGTTACTGAGCAGGAATGTCTCGAAACTGAATGTACAAAAATTAAAACCCTATGTTGATGAATTACAGCTTAAAGTCATTAGTCATAATATTTAGATAATTGAAGCCTCAAATGGTCAAAATGTCAATGAAGAAATTTTCCAGAAAACTTGCCAGCTTCCCGAGCAAACTATTCAATATCTGTATCAGCATCTTGTAAAATGGATTAAAAAATATTCTTATTGTATTCAACATTTTTTTCTTGAACATAGTGAGTTTTATGTTTAGACCGATATTTCAAATTTTAACTTATCTGACGAATGATAAGCGCCCGGTTATTTAAATGGGATCACGTTGAATATGAAGGAAATGTATTTACCTACAAAATTTCTTATTTAAATTTTGTTTAGAATATTGACTTAAAAATAATGATTACATGTTGTTTGCATTCTCCGTAAAAAAAATAAACTAAGGTGAAGGTAAACAAACACTATTTTCTTAATTTTATCAAACAACAGCTAGTTCTTTTCTTTTTTTATATTTTTTATATTACACTTCGTTTGTTCGAAGTTAAACGCACATCACACGATAATAGACGAAAGATTATTTGTATGCTTGGATAGGATATGTACAACTCTTACTGTGGCGTCAACTTGATGTTCAGCTATCCTTGTAGCAAGTTTATGTTTTGTTGTACCAATGGTAACAAGATCACACTCTTCGATTGTTTTGCCTTCCATTTGATTTCATTTTGTTAATCTTTTTGTGAAGGTTGTTTGGTGTATGTAAATATTTTGCTTAGAGTGTGATTTGATCTATGCGCAAATGAAATCTTCTTTATGTTTATTTAGTATTGCTTCATGTTGATTTTTCAAACAACAAATACATATATATGTACATATATGGTAAATTCAAAAAATACAAATGTTTTATGTAATAAAAGCAACTAAAGAAACGTCAGAAATATTAAAAAAAATGGATTGATTGTTTTTGATTGCATTAAAAGGCATGAATCAACAGGAAAAATTACCGGAAGTTATAAAATATTGAAAAAATTTATCAATTTTCAGAATATTCAAAGTGTCGCCGTTGTTTGTTCAATATATTTTTTCTGTTTTTTAGAAAACTCTTTTCCCAGACGATTTTGTTTTTTTCTTCACATTTAATTTTATTAATAGTAAATCAATAAGTCAAATGTTTGAACGTGATTAAATTACCTTTTTTCTTTGAACAAATTCCGTCTCATCTTGACCCAATTGAAACAGAATTCCAGCTGCTCTATCAAAATCTCCATTGAAAATCAATTGAATCCAGCCAAGTGATGGATGGTCTCTTAAGAACTGCGACAGTGCAGCTTGATTGCCTTTAAAACGCTCAAATACATCACCTTGTCTATTTTGTCTCAAATGCCAATTGATAGCAAACTGTGAAAAATCATACTCCTGGTATTTTTCAATGTAACCATCTAAACGACTTTGATTGTCAGTTTGATCACAAATCACAACCAAACTTTGGAAATCAAGATACTTTTCCGCCAGCTTAGCTGCCAATTCATATTGACCTTCATCGACTTGAAAAAATAAAATGAAAATTTTATTAAAGCTGTAAAGAGGTGACGAATTAAGAATATCTTACTCAGTATCAGAATTAATTCTCTTCTTTGCGATTCATATTGCTGCAAAAGCACGCCATATTTTTCATTGTCTTTGATGCTCTCCAAATAGTTCTTTCTTCCGTCGAGTACAAAATCAATCAGTTCCATTATTTGTTGATAAAGTTTATATTTTATTTCGGGCTCTCCGGTAGACTTAGCTCCATATTTTACAGTTATTGTAATCAAATGTGTTAGAGAGTCACGCAATCCATTTTTGCCTGACATCGCTGTCCAAGGCAAATACTCGTAAGAGTTGCTTTTGTCAGCCGGTAGAATATATTTGGCCATATTTTGCTCTCTAAAGGATATAACTTCGTTCAAGATCGATAATATAACGGCATTCAAGTCGCATAAAAACGCTGCAATAGCTGAAGATTGGTGATGAGATTCTATCTTTATGTCAGCAACTTGACAGAGAGCTTGAATGATATCTTGAAATCGTGTCAATTTGACATAGAAAAGGTCCTGTGAGGTAAGATTTCCGGATGGAAACTCTTTCCACAGGGAAATAACAACTTCCAAAGCTTCATCAATAAGCTTGTTGTGTCTGGAAATAGGAAATATTGAAGCTAATAAAAACTAGAGTTGTTTCCTTACTTATTATGAGCCATTTTTAAGGCGATTGCAGCGATAATTTTCTCGTTGATATCGGAAACGACATAACACGTTGGTTTAACCAAGCCACGATACGACACCGCATTTAACTGAAAGCAGAATACAAAATGAAGTTTACATATTAATGTGTGTACATATTTTGTATTTTTCAAATATTACCTTGTCCCAGAGTCCGGTGGAGTGTAAAAAATCAACAAAATGGTTGAGGGCCAAATTCTTTTCTTTCAGCTGACTTATAATTTGCAGGGATGAGGAGCTACCCAAAGAATGTTTGAGGTTTTTGTCAACCTGTTCCCAACGTGGATCAGCAGCTGGAACGTCTTCAGCCAAATCTTCAGCTATAGCCACAACGGTTCTATTGCAATCAAATTATTTTTCGTTAGAACTTCCAATACCGTATGTAACAAAAAATTACTTACTTATCAAGCTGACCATCTAGCTCATCCAGGCCAATATCGGAAGGAACGAGGTCCTTCAATATCGAACTACACATGGTGTTATTTCGTTTGATATGATAGATAAATGCAGCTTTAAGCTGACTAACTTCATCTTTGTTGTCGTTGAAAATCTCATCCGGATCCAGTTCGTACATTGAAAGACTATTTAAGTTAACACTTTGGTTAATGGCTGTGTTATTCAATGAATCGGAGAATGGTGTTGTGAATACATCGGGAGAATATGAGGAATTCAAAAAATCGCTATTATCAAAGTCCGATGGTGACACACATACTAATCCGTGATTACGACTGAAGAAAAGAGGAATATTGCCACAAACAGCTGCGCTTAGAATGTGATCATCTTGCAGTTGAAATTCAATTTTTTCTGCTTCCAGATCTCCCCCAGTTGGGTTGAGTAAATTTACGGGATAAATTGATTTGTCACAATAGATATAAGCATACGATCGACAGATAATAAAACGGAGCTGCAAGCAATTAAGTTCCGTTCCGGTCATGTAAAATCGAGTAAGTTTTAATGGAATAAATGAAGCAAGACGTAGGTATTCTGGTTCCTGTTCCAAAATTACTTAAAGAAAAAAGCACAGCATTATCATTTTTTTCAAACTTGATGTTGAATGAATTTAAATTTAATGTAGCCCCTGTCAAGTGAATAAAGAGAAAGTCGAAATTATTTTATTTTTGTACAAATTGGTGTGTAAGTAAAATTCGCATTCTTGTTGAATCAAAACTCAAATATAGAAAGTGTTAAGTAAACAAAATTCAATAAGTCTAAAACAAGATTTAGGATAAAACCTTTACGTAGTTAATATTTGCAGGAACCAAAAAGGACTGATTGGTGTTAACATGACGATGCCTTATTTCATTACAGTGGTTACACACCTCTTGGGCTTTTTTACCTCTTAATGGTAATCACTGGGCTCATCCACTCAGATTTGATTAATAAATTTATAAAGACGAGAGAGTAATCACAAAGTGAGTAAACAGAGACTTTACGTATACTTTTCACCATAATTTGGGCTGATTTCAGTAAGAATTATCAGGAGAGTACTTTACACGTCAAGTTTTATTTAAAAGTCTTTCGTCAAGCAATATAAAGCAGATATTCCCGTGATTCAGGAGATACGGTGGATATGAACATAATTAAAAAATTTAAAACAACTCGATAAAATATGTAAAGTCATAAGAAATCGACTTAGAAATAAGTTTTTTACTTTAAACTCGTCTAGCTGTGATTCCCATCAATTCCATTTTTCAAAATATAAGCCTTATATGTACACGCACCTCTCATGATAAAGCTGAAAACTCTATTAGGAAAAGCTAATGACGCATATAACAACAGGGTTTCCAAGCGATCGAACCGCTAACCAAGCGGTGCTAATCGAAGCAACTCACCCATCTAACACTTTAAATGTGCGCACATTTAGAAGAGCAATCATCGACTCTTGACCATCTTGTATTGTGGTTAAGTTATGACCTCTTTACCGGATACCAGCCCGAGAAAAAATCCATAAATCCATTATTTGAAGAAAATGTATATTGGAAAAAATTGACACAAGTTGCACATACGTAAATTCTGTAAATATCGCGAGGAACAGAGAAGGGAGCAGAAGAATATTATCGGGAAAAGAAGAGATCGTGCGCAGTTTCCCATCTGAAGGAGACCGAAAAAAACAAAAATCGGCTCTTCGAAACAACTTAAGGTACATTGACCAAGAGGTAATAGATGTACTCCAGCAGCATTAATAGCAGCTTCTAAACGAGCATCATATGGATCAGATAATAAAACAAGAAAGAACTCTCTTCCAGTTTCTCAATACTTCACTGTTTGTCAAAAACAACTTCTCGCCTGGTTCGAAATGACAAAGAATGGTTTTGGATGAAAAGCTTAATGTCAAGCAGTTACTCTTCACGGCTTGAAAGCCAATTATGTAAAATAATAGGTTTTTCGAACAATATGATACGAGTTTAAATAAATCGGTTTGAAAAATAAAGGTAAAGAAGGTAAATAGGGCAAATTTTGTTTGTAATGTAATAGACTTTGAAAATCAATAATATGCATTGTCCAGCTTGTTAAAAATTATTCTGATGTACCCATCATTTTTTGTCTAGTTTGATAGTACTATAATACACAAAATAAATTAAAAAAAAAATCTTCAAAATCTTAAATGTGTTTTGTTAGGAAGTAAAAACTTTTAAAATTTCGACTTACAAATATAAAATAATTAACCTTAGTGAAAATAACTACATATAGCATACCTATGGCATAATACATTTGAGGAGTGTGCGATGTATTAACAGCTCCGGCGAAGACATAAACTTTCCTCTCGCATATTTGCATGTCTAGCAAATTGATTTCGATTTCTGTGCTTTCAGCTGCAAGGAATTATTTTAAAACTTTTTTTTTTCAAATGTTTTACATTCTATAATTTTAACCTTTTCCATTCCAAAACTTTTGATGGAACTCATCACGGATTTTCCGCATAACATCGGTTTCTTCGAAAAGAAGCTGCTCGTTTCCGTTATTTAAAAAAGTCCACTTTTGAACCCAACGATCGGCCAAAATAATGACATTCCATTCGTTGTCGGAAACTTTTTCGCTATCCACTTTGACAAATTTCTACAACAAAAAGAAACACAATTTGGAAACATGGAAAACTGTTTTTTTTAGATAATTCTTACATTTTCTTTATCATGTCCACTGTTCATTCCGATTATAATCGATGCAAATTTCTTTCCGATTCCTCCAAAGAACCCAGAGGGTGCTTTGACTGTCCGATGGTTAATTACATGCCTTCCGTTAACCAATTGCAATTGAAGGAAGAGCAGGTTGCAGGTGGTGGTAACCAGAAGATATCCCTGAGGAGGAATGGCGAGCAGAAAGTCGAATTCTTGGCCGTCTAGGATTCCATTGGAATCAATGGAAGAACCGTCATGTGCAATAGATGGCCAATACCTTACATCTCCAGTGGGAGACACCGCAAGGCATGAAGCCATTTGCTGGCCATCTGGTTGGAAAACTGTGACCAGTGAAGCTTTGTGTCCAATGTCACAGTGCGGCAAGGTCAGTTCTCGGCATTGTGCTGTTGTTGTGCGACGCTGAGGGGTACGTGACAGGTCTTTATACTTCGGGGAACCCTGGCGATTGTCTTTGTATTGCCAAACCAACAAACGTCTGCCATGGAGAGCCTAGAAAGAACGAGTGTAACAAAATTGCTCAAAATGGCAACAAAAAAACTGAACCCAACCCATGCCCATCCGTTGCTTGAACAGTTGATGGAAACACTACAGTTTCTCTCGGTAAATGTGAGTGCCTCATTGACAAGTACCGGTAGTTGAAAGCCAAAACTTTCAACAACATTGCATTCTGATCGTATACCAGCTAGGGATTGAGTTGAACGACCCGAAACACTAAAACGCCTAGGATACCCAGTTATGGGCTCATATTATAGTATTTTATGAAAGAATTCATTAAAAAAAATCTTCGTTTACCCTGTAATGGATCCTTTTTTCATGCCCCCACCGCTTCCACCCATGGATTTTCTGCCTGAAACAATCGAACTTGCTGAACTTTGGCGAGTTCTAGATCCAAATGGACTACGCGATACTCCCCCGAATAACTGATTATGAAGTGATTTATCCATGAGTATAGTTTAATTTTATTAAAGTAATTTAATTTATTTAATTTTATGTATTTTTGGCGGTTGTTAAAGGCAGACACAGCATACAAATAATTGTTGTTGATTAAGAAAAGTTAGGTTATTTTTTGCCTGCTGTCAATTTGAATTCGCTTCGCTTTGAGAAAGCTGACTGCTTGCACAGGCATGTTAGTTGAAAAGAATTGTATACTGCAAAAGTTTTTTATATATTTCAATTGTTACAAAGAAAAATCTCTTTATAATTGTGACTCGCTAACCTACATTTTGGTAGGAAAACTTTTTTACACGTTTATAGTTTCTGCCAGAGATTAGTTCTCTGAAGCTTTGATTTGGATTTGAATGGATTACGACAAAATTCTACATAGTTCAATTCCTACTTTAGTTGTTAAGTTGTTTTCTGAGAAGGTGGATGGGTTGATTTTTTAATTAATTTCTTAATTAAAAAGTAAGTAAAAAAAAGAAGTTTTTCGAAAAATGTTTTAGCATTTTAAAAAAAACCTGTTTGAAATTAAGTTTTTTACTTAATTTCAAGCTTGAAAATAAATTTTTCAATAACTATTTACTAATACTGTTGCTAAATCTGGCAGCACTTAATCTTCCTAACAAGATGGCGGCTATCCTTCATTTGTTAAAAAATTAAAGAGTTTAGCGCGCCTTTTTTTTCAATCGCCATCTCATCTTTCATCTCGATCTTCAAGCATCAACACCTCGTGACAAATAAATTGTATTTTCATTGAGAGAAAAAACTTATTGTAAGTTTATTTAAGCTAATATGTACTATATAATTATACACCTATTTTTTTTTATTAAGTTTAAGAATATATAATATTGAAATAATATATATATTACATTTTACATTTAGGAACAAAAGTTTCAAGAAAAGAAGCTATTCATTTTTAATTTCAAAAGAAGACAGCCGTAACAATTTCCAGCTTTCCAAAAAAAATTATAGCATGGCTTTTTAAGTTTTACCGTTGTTTTTAAATAATTATTTTCTGTTTCGAAGTCAATTTTTAAGAAAATTGCCCCTCCCGCCTAAACGGGGGTAAATAGACCCCCTCTTCTATACATTTTTTCTTTTCCTAACCTAACCTATTCACTCTAATCTATACCGATCACCCTGTATGGGTACCTAAAGTTTTGTTAAATTCGCCTTCCCTTCTAACAAAGCCATAATAAACCCTTTCTTTTCAGCAAAACTAAATCCATCAAAAATGCGAAAAAAAAACAAAATTCATACAAAAATTTACAAACTTACTTTTTGATTAAATTGTCGAAATTTTCAATTGGCGATTCTTCAAGAACATAGTCAATTATGTCCCTATAATTTTAAGTTTATTTGACTATTGTAGCTTAAATTATAGACCTCTATTCATATATTTCACATGGAAAATAAGGTAAATTACTTTGCTTTTCTTAACTCATTAGGGAAAACCAATAATTGAGCACCTCATTTTTGTTTTTTTATTGTTATTTATAAAGTGTAACAATTTCGATAAAATTTTAACTTCGACAATTTTTTCAAAAACAATTGTCAATGTTTTACTTTTTGTTAAGTATTTAAAACAGGTAATGTGGGCCAGTGATGTTTCAGATACCCAAGTCTTTAATAAAACAAGCTCCATTTGTTACAAATTTTTGAATTTTGGTCACCTATTGAATTTCGTATCTAAGCCTTTTTTGAAGTTAATGGCCACTAATCTTTGTGATATCCGCCGTTAAGCTTTAATAAGAGTTAAATATGCAACTATGACATACTTCATACAAATACATATTTCTATTTTATGTTGTTGAGTAGTTTTGGTTGTAAACACATAAATTCAAATTTTAAATAAACAAAAAAAAAGTAACCTAATATTTTTAATATAAAAATAAAAACTACATTTTTAGAACAACTATTGAGGTTTGAATAGAACTATTGCAATATTGATAGACTGCGAGCATGTATGAACAGGGTTTTATGCTTTAGCTATATATTAAACTATTTTTAAGATTTTTACTTGCGATAAAGGTACTATAGGGCAAGTTTTGGATTCATGCAAACAAAAATTCAAGATAACAATAAAAGATGACAATACGATGATAGAGAACAAAAAGTGGGTGGCAAAATTCTGCCTGTCTATCCGTCTGTTTATAAATGGATCTACAGCCTAAACCAATGAAGCGATCTTCTTTAAGTTTTGAACTAATAAAGTGTACTTTACACGATAATAGAAGTCATATGACCTGTCTATTATTTTTTCTGTATGATTTCTCATATGAGCTGTCATTTCAAGTCAAGTCATACGGTTATCATTTTTTTATGTTTACACGTCTTTACTTCGCATTTGATTTTCTCTATGGTTATCTCTCAAAACCAAAATAAAAGAAAAAAAACTCGTAAACAAATACATTCTTGTAAAGCAAAATTACTTTCTTGGAACTATCCATTGTTGTTTTCATTCAAAATTCTAATTTTTTTGTAGAAAAATTTTTATTTTCAATACTCTGAATTCACTATTTTCCATGAAAACAACAATTCCTGTTTGACTTCTCAAATGGAATTAGCTGCAGTTCTAATGTCAAAAAAGTCATATGCTTTTTGCTTTTGAGAAGTCATATGAGATCTATGAGTGTGTTCAGACGGTTTGGTTTGATTTGTTTGGCAGCTCATTTGAGAAATCATATGACTTCTATAATCGTGTAAAGTGGCCTTAAGGCTTTTTTGTTATTCTCAAGAGGGGAAATTTAAATTTTGTTTAGCTCAAAAAATAACGGTGCGAAATCGGTATCTATAATCAATTTTCACTTTTAAGCAACGTTACTTAAATGCATCTTAACTTAAACGCCATTCACCGCGTTTAAAGGTTACTTATAGCCATCTTAAACATATTTTGACATTCGAGACTAATGGTTTTTTTTTATTTCAAAAATATAGGTATAGCCATGTATGTTTGTGGGTAGTTTTCATATTTTTGTTGTGGGTACCTAATGAAAGTTTTAAGATTTTTGGTTTCCTTTAGTAAAATGAATTGTAAAATAAATTGTTTTGATTTATTTACATATTTTTCTATCAAAAGGCCAAAGTGTGAACCAAAGAGTTGAATAATAGGGTTTCTGAACACAAACATCAAAGCATCAGAAACTGAAATGGAACCATGTTTCATTTCGTTTAGATTTAGTATACCAGTTGCTTCTCTTTCTTTCTTATAAGTACATGTGCTCATCTTTTGTTTGCATTTGTTTGCAAGTTGTCAAAAAACAGCTGAAAAGAACATGTATTAGTGAGTTTTCTCACGTTACGTTACATTTCAATCGTTTAGTTAAGAAGCAATGGAAAATTGATTATAGATGAGAATTTAAGTAACGTTATTTAAAGGCAACTTAAATATTTAAGCAAACTTAGCTAAATGACCTCTAAGAGGCATTTCAAGAAAATCTAATAAATTGGGCTGATAATACTTACTTTCCAGTTATTTCTAGGTAAATTGGTCATTAACCATTAGTCTTGTAAGACACTAACATTGTTTTTCAAATATTTCTACTCAAAGTATCTCTCCACCACCCACTGAAAATGTAATAAAACTTTTTTGTATGAAATGTAGTTTTCTTCCATCTTGTAGTGTATGCTTTTCCCCTAATACACTTATTTTTCAAAATATTCACAAAAAATCACAAAAAGGGACCTTTAACCCCCGTTTGCTTATGCAGATGATTAGTTGTGAACATATTGGCACTTAGACTCAACATAAATGACCTTATTTTTCGTTGCAATAAATTTAATAAATATATATAAATATTTTACAGTAAAATATTTGTAATTGCTTTGTTTTTTGGTTATTTGTTTATATATAATATAATTACTACAGTTGAGGCTCATCATTGCTCCAGCATAGCACTTTTGGATACGCTTTTCAAAGATAATTATTTTGTGCAGTAAATTCCTACTGCATTACATGCCATACAACTTAAAGTAGATTCTCTTCTTCACAAAGATGTTTCGCTACCTTTTTGTAAAGATTTTCCAGCCCCTTTTTGACTTCTCTCACTGTATTCTGCTCCATGACTTTTTGTAGTTTAGAAAACGCAATTTTATAACTGATTTCAGTTTCCATAACACCTTGAGTTACTTTTTGCTGTGCGCCTTCAAAGAAAAGCTAGAAATACACAAAGTTAACTTAAATCTACAAAACGACCAAAGTATTTGGTTACACAAGCCTTTAATGCATCTCTATATTTAGCTTTGTTATCTTTCTTAAGCGGCTTCAATCCATCAGGAACTTTAAGCTGAGCAAACAATAAATACATGTTATGACTCGAAATTATGTGGTATTCATTGGAATGAATTGATATAAAGTCAAATATTGTACTAACCAGTTGTAGGTTAGGATTCTCCATGTTAGCTCGTCTGTCGGATTTACGAAAAATTCTCTCACATGTTTTGGCAAAATCTTCAAAGTTTTCAGCATAAGGAAGAATTCCACATTTTGAACGTTTTGGCATTTTTGCACGGTTAATTATCTGTTGCATGAATCGGTCGCTTGACATGTACCAAAGCCGAAGTGAAAGTCATACTAAGGAATAAGGAATGACATCACATGCAGAATTAATAGGACCAAAACGTTTATATAGAATAGCTGAAATGGTAGGTATAATTTATATTGTTGAAGAAAGAATATGAAAAATATAAATAAATATTTAATTAACTTACAAGCTATAAATTTTCTCAAAACTTTGTATAAAGCTAATCAGTTCCGGCTCCAGACATCCGAATAAGGCTATCTTATGCTTACGAACTTCTTCGTTGATTTGCCAGTCAATTTTTTTCTGAGGTAGCAAATTACCTGTTAAAATTCAAAAACTTACAAGTAAATAATGGCCTTAGTAAAAAATTAGGTAGTCAATAAAGACTTGAATCTTGTACTTTTGGTTCCAGTTGACTTTCTTGTGCATCCAATATTGTCAGTGTATTTTTAGTCGTGGGAAAAGTCGTGCAAAAAAATTTTTCTTGTAAGGTGACTAGTTCTAATTTACCTAGAACTTTTTCCAAAATCATATCGAATTTTTCACGATCAGCGCTACTACACTATTTGCCCAGGATTCCTTATTAATACCTAATGTTCCATAATGTACTATGACACGAGACGTTCGAAGCCTCTCTAGAATTTAAAGTTGAGCCTAACGATAGAAAAAAAGAAAGAAATTTTCTTCATTCTGATTAAAAACAAACCACAAAACGCTTACCAAAGCAAAGAAATTGCGAGTATCTCTCTCATAGATTCTGTTTGATGATGTAAGCCATTACCGTTTTCCTTAAGAAGTGGCAAACGCATGAGAACTTTACTAGCTTCTTTCAATGGAACGCAAACTGCTTTCATATTTAAAATGTATCTACTCGCACGTAAGTGCATGTGCAGTGGATATTACTAGATTAAGAGTTTCATCTACTCATAAAGTACTTTGCCACATCCAAAGGAAAATGGATGTGGTATATACACTCTTGTCAAGCCATCATAAGCTTTACGATCTATTGCTTTTGTCCAGTGCATTAGTTCTGAATAGCCAAAGTTCCTTGTGAACTGAAGACATGCGGTGTAGTTGATGAAGTAGCTTTAGCCTAAAATGGTATATGTAAATGTTAACATTTATTTTAAACAAATATTGTAGTTCAAAACAAACTGAAAACTGGTTAGTTGAAGACCATTAGATTCGGAAGATTGAGAACGATCTCACGGTAGTTTCTGGCCAAAAGAAGTGGGGGTCAGGTATTTCGTGAGGCATGAACAAAATATGAACTCATGAGACTTATTTGTTGTTGTTCAATGTGCAAAGCATTGAAGTTGTTGTTATTTCTAGATGTTTTAAGCGGCCTCAAATTCGAATGAAGACACGATGAGACTCACGAGTCCGTGCTCAATTTTCTCAATCTAAAAATGATCTAGTATAAACAGCGTCCATGTATTCCACACGCAATCATCATGTAATGGGGGTCTAACCAACACCTTATTTCATCTCTTAACACATCCCTTTACCGCACTGAACTCTACCCATGCGAAATCAAATGACACATCTGTCAGACCATCCACAAAACGCGCTCAGCGGCTAGTTTTCTTCGCCGCTGCCAATCGACTGTCAAAAAAAAGATTGCGTTCTGCAACTACTTGTCTCCCCCATCAATTAACACGAAAATACAATTTTTCGCAAAAATAAAAACTCTTTTCCTTAATAATACATCATCAAAATTACTGAAAACCAATGAGAAATCAAAGAAAATCTCACTTCTAATCAAACAAAATTTAAATGCAATTAATGAACCCCAAATAATTGCTATTTGCAAATCGTGTCGTCGAAGACGAAAAAAAGTCTGTCTCGCGAAAGAAAATTGACTCCGTGGATTTATTCGTTTTGTACTCGAACCAAAAAATTGTGTGTTAAATTCTCGGCGGCAGAGGCAGCAAGCTTACATATATAAAATTTCCATGGAAAAAAATTGATTCACAAAAAATAAATCGAAATCCATGAAAAAAGACTCGAATTTGGCAGCAAAGAATTCTAAACAAATCGGATTCAACTATTTTTTCCTAATTTTCTTTCGTTCCAGGGGGGAAACTCCAATTTCCTGTTTTAATAAAATTTTTATTATAATTCGATTTTTTTTCGTAAAGGAAAAATTGTTGCGAAAATTTTCTTCCGCATTTATCGTAGTCGTTGTCGTCGTAGTCGAAAGTCGCAGTCGTTATATTGGTGTCGCGAGTGTGTGAGGATTTGTGTTTCCGTGTGAGTGCCTCTGCCTGCTGACATCCATCCCTCTTCCCACATCTTGTCGTAGTCGTGGTGGTGCTCCTTTCTGGGCAGCAGCACACTCGACTTCAACGGGCGCTTGTCAATGCGTGCATCAGCTTCGGATACCTCGTGATTGCCACTATCATCGCCATCATCATCATCGACTACCAGTGACAACAGCAAAATGTCTGAAATCAAACGGGTCGCCTTCACCACCATCAGCACCAGCAGCAACATTGGCAGTGGCAGCGGCAGCAACCCTGGTGCTTCGTCAATGTCTGCATCTGGAGGAAACGGTGCCATCTCGGCGATGGCGGCTTCGAGTGCGGCGCTCCATCGTTTTGGTGTGCCCGATCCAGTAACGTCACAGAAGTCCAGCAGCACCGCAACTGGATCGACGGCGACGTCAAAGCTAAACAAGACCATCCGCCTCAATATGGAACTGTTCGCCTCCAATTCAAACTCCTTCCCGGAATTCAACTACTCCAAGTTGATTCATTTGGAAAAGGTTTGTTTTGTTGTTGTCTTCCTTTTTGTCGTTTCTTTTTTCAGAGTTTGTCGTTGTCGGGCTTCACAGGAGTCAGGTCGCATGATTGTTGTTCGTTGGGTCGTTGGGTGTTATGTTGGGCCGAGTGCGCGCCTCCTCGCAGAGATTGCTGCGTCTATTTCTGTTTTTCGGTTTTGTTATCTATCTCTTCGTTTTGTATTATTATTTTTTGGTATTAAATGCACTCTTCTGCTTCTTGTTGCTTGTTCCATTTTATTTTTGATGTTTTCGCGTGTTGGATAATTCGGGTAAGGGCAGGAGGTAGCTAGGTATGTTGTTTTGCTGGAGGGAACAGAGATCGTAGGAAGAAATCGAATTTAGGTTGAGGGTGGTCGGTCGCCTGGTCCCGCAGTGGTCGATGCCTTGCTATTGGTTCGGTATTTTGTTAAGTTGTATTTCTTGTTATCGTCGGTTTCGGTTTGCTTTTTTCTTCGTGTACGTGTGTACGTGTACATGCAATGCTGGAGACATTTTTTTTCAAATTAAAATCAAATTGAAATATGGTTGGGAACCAAATAGTCATAAGCGAAGGAGAAAAACAAGCAAAAATGATGTAGATTCGATATGTGGAAGGAAGGTGACGACTGACGATAGCGATGGGGAGTGCTTTTCTTTTGTTTTTCTCTTCGTGCACACGGTCATCTGGCATTTGGAGTGGCAGTGGATGGATATTATTTAGATTTTGTATTATGAACTCACCAACTCGAAGTGTATAGATAATTCTTATGAATGATGCGTCGTTGCGTCGTTGGTGGAGAGAGTGAGGTAGAGCGAAACATTTTTAGAGTTGATTTAAATTATGTATGTGTGTATATAAGTAGATAAATGTGTTTTTTAAGTGCATTTTTGAATGTTTGATTGTTTCATGTGGACTTTTTTTTTGGGGTAGTTGGTGGTTGGTTTACTTATTTACTGCTGATGTTATTTTATATTCAATGGATCAGGGTATATGTGTGTAAATTTTTTTTTGTTAAAAAAAGACTTCTCTTTTGATGTGCAGATTGGAGTTTGGGGATAGATTTGTAAGAAAAATTATTAATGAGCTGTATGTGTATAATTATGGGGAAACAAAATGTTAGATTTATATTATAATAGGTAGGTACATAAAATAAAACTCTTTGGTATTCCGAACTGTAAAAATAATAGCTCACTTCGTTTAACCACAAAAAATCAAATTTTCTTAAAAAAACACTATCTACCTAATCAACATAAAATGCATGACTGGATCCCACAAACTTGCTCTTGTGGTTCAGTGATATAACGTGGCAAATCATTTAAAATGTAACGTTAGTTGTTTATTAAAACAATCATATTGTCAACAAGGAAGGGTGACAAAGGGTATTAAAACAAATATATTTCATTTTATAATTCAAGTTAAAAGTTCAAATGAGCTCAACTCAACTTGAATTATAAATTCGGTCACTCCACTTAAACAGAAGAATTTTCTTTTTAAATTTTCTTCATATTCAATTAGGTACTTACACACTTATTTTTGTTTCGATCGGTCCAATGCATTTTCTTAAATCAAATCGAAAACAAATACATAGTTGCATTTTATGAATCAAGAATTGTATGATATATGTAGGTAGATCATTCATGCCCTGAATTTATGTCTTGCAAATAATTCAATTGAACGTATAGGTCATTTAACACATTTTAGAAATTTTAAAAAATTTATACAAAATTATGCCCTTCTCATACAAAATATGTTTTGTGGCGAAAAAATACTGACTTTTTATTCATAAAATGCGTTTAGATCATATATGTTACACTGATATCTATTGCAAGAATAGAGATAGGACAGATTCAATTACACCTCCTTTTTGCCAATAATGAAGCGTTCCTAACTCAAAAATACTGGGGTGACGATTTGAGTGTATAGTTCTCCCTGTCAGACTGTTTAAAAAACCATTATTTACATTTTGAATTTTTTAAACGGCAGGGCGAACCCGAAAACATAAAATACACTCATTCCACAAATATTGATAACGTATCTCAAAACACCAACTGCTTTATTTATAAGATGTTATGTGCGGTTGACTAGTTAGACAGTTTTTTTAGAGTTCCTTAATAGTTGAAAATATGCCTCATATAATAAAATAAAATGTCAATTTAGACAAATCTAAGACATTTGAAGCATTTGTCGAAGTTAGATTACTTTTGGACAACAGTAAACAAAGTTTATTAATAACTTTTTGGAGTTGGACGGCTGTCTAAAGTAAGACGAAGTTTATAAATACGACTGCAAGAGTTCGAAAACGAAAGGATTTTTTAAGTTTTTTTTTATTTCATACTTCTTACGTTTCTAAAGAATTCCTTACTTCTTCGGGGGCTTTTTATTTTTTATTTGATCTACCAATAATAAATTAACAATGTAAGTTACTCTTTCTTCAAAATAATCAATTATAAATGTTCTCTTACTTTTCGTACTAAATCATACATACATACAAAAGAATTTTTTATTTAATCGGAATTCAGAACAGGTTTGATTAACTGTACAAATAAATTAATAATTTAAACAATTAAAAAGAAACTTATTGAGTCTTGTAAAAAGCATTACCTTTCAACCTAGCAATGAAGTCAATAAAAAATTTAAATTTTACAATAGAATACGTTTTTCTCTCCAAACTCAAATTTATCCAAAACTCTTAACTCGAACTAGTTTTGATATCCGACTATAGTTGCTGGATGTTTCTATCAGCTCGACTGGACAAATAACTACAATAAAGGAAAATCCCGGGATTTCAAAATTTTGCCAGGGATAAAATAAATAAAAAAAATTCATTATGTGTACAATTCCAACATTAATAGATTTTTTTATTTATTTATACATCTACTCCAAAATGCGTCTCGTCCAGGCAAGATAGTGGGGATGGGGCTTATCAGTTAAGCCGCAAATTTTGATTGATGTTAAGTGACTCATATAGATCACAGTATTGATGGTCTCCTAAACCAACGCAAAATATTTGGAACAACGCAAAGGGCTAAAATTTCACTTTGTGATTGATTTTGTCAATGATGTTGCATCGCGTAGTCAGTGTGGTTTTATTTATCATGTTATTGCCATGTAAATAATTAATTCTAAGAAGTGAATGTTCCGTTGTCGTTCTGAATGTTTCGCCTTGGTTTAGGAAAGCATTTCAGATACTGTGAATTTTATTATTCTAGGTAATTTGCTTAATAGCCCAGGGCCTTATTTCATAATAAAGTACAAACTAATACTATTAGTCTTTATTGAAATTGAGTTCCATAATCAAGCAGCAGAAAAGAACTTTTGTACTTTTCAGATGGTTAATATCACTATTAGTATTATCAAGCCCGCCCTTATTATAAAAAAGAAACTATTAATGGTTGTTCTTGGCAGTTTCATTAACTTGTACTTTTAACGGGGCCCAGTAGGAATATATTTTTTCAAATTAAAAATTTGTAACATGCTGATTTTTGATATGTATGTTCGAATTGATGTTACTTATAATCTGGGAAAAGTCCTGAAATTCCCATGACCGCTAAGTCAGGTACCTATATATAAGGGGTTAAAGGTCACGAAAATTGTTTTTTTTTTACAAATATCTCGAGAACGGTAAATTTTAGAGAAAAATTTGTTCTATAAACAGATAGCCGAGGTAGTTTCCCATAAAAAAAACTGATATAAAGTTTGTTCGTAACATCAACGTACCTATCACCTGACCTCTTTTACCAGAATAAAACCACGAAATGTTACATATGTAAATTGGCATATAAATCGAGAACCAGATGTCGGACGATTACGCAAGAACTCTTGTTGGATTCAGCATGCTGGAAACCATAGGACCACATTTAGTAATTTCAATCTCCGCCAAGGCCAGATGCGTGTTTTTACTCTATTTAAAGTAATGTAACTTCTTAACGTTTAATGTTACGAACAAGATTTACATGAGTTTCTTATGGGAGATTACCTCGGCTACCTGTTTGTATAACAATTTTTTTTTTTTAATTTATACTGTTTTCGAGATATTTGTCAAAAATGCATTTTCGTGATCTTGGACCCCTTGTATAACTGAGCTAGCGGTCATCGGATATTTGAGGACTTTCCTCAGATTATTAGTTTCATCAATTCCAACGTGCATACCAAAAATCAGCCGGTTAAAAAATTAATAAATATTGGAATATTAAAGATCCTTTCCATGCTCTGCGCAGACTTTTAATATTGAATATGAAGAAAATTTGAAAGTAAATTTTTTCTGTTTGGTGAAGCGACTGAATATAATTCAAATAAAGGTTTAAAAAATTAGTCAATATCATTATATGCTCTTAAGAAATTCGAGCCCAAAAACTTTGTTCAACAATTTTTAGCAGTTTCTTTCTTAATTTAAAAAAAGATAAAGTTTAGGGAAAAGCTTATATTGATCTCAAAAACGATTTTAACGATTTGGTTAAAAAAATTTTGTATGTGTTATTGTAGGTATAGTGTACTTTAATTCTCCACATGCCAAACGATTCTTTTGAGGCCACAAAGCAGTGCATTATAATTGCAACAGATCAAATTCTTTTTCGGTTTTCTAGAAAAAGCATGCATAAAACTATTGCTTATATATTTAAAGGTCCATTGGCGTTAAATAGTACTTATTTTTATATTTAAACTAGAAAATAATTTGTTACCTGATTATCTCTTTAATCAAATAGTTTATGTGTCGGATGTAAACACAACCTTATCCATTAAGAAATAGAGATGATTTTAGATTACCTTTTCTATTATTAATTTATTAATTTACTTATTAATTCATATTTAAGTTTATTGTTAATCTATCTTAAGTTTATTCTTTTTTATTAGTTTTATACTGATAGTGTAATTAATAGCTAAAGCTAAATAGAGAATTTAATCTAAAATTTAATCATAGCTGTAAATTACCGAATTCTGTGGGGCCATTGCGTAATTTTCAAAATGATTACCGTTAAAACGATCGTTTATCATCGTCAATAATTTGCTTCGCGTAATTCAACAGCTATCGTCATGTCTATCGTTTATTACAGAAAATTTGAAATCGTTTGTTTAAATCCCACAAAAAGGGAAGGGGATATTTTCTTTTCCAATTACGCAATTATGCGACATATTCTATTGTATGCATATAGAAAAACTGGGTTCCAAATAAACATCAACTTTTTATTGATAATTATTTTTAGAAAAAGTTGAAGAAGCTCAAAAACAACAAACAAAATGGTTTTTCTGATCCTTTTGAAGAAAACGATGATGATGTTGCTCGAATAGCTAAAGAATTGGAAAAGAAATATGGAACAACCTATACCAGTGGAAGAGGTCGAAGCAAAAAGGACGATTTCTGTGACATCGGTCTTGGATATGATGAAAATGATTCCTTTATTGACAATACAGAAGCGGTAAGTTGAATTTATTCTTATCTGTTATCTGAAGCTGTAATAAAAAAACAAATCTTATTTTTTCAAGTACGATGAAATAATACCAGAAGAAGTAGAGACTGTGGAAGGAGGTTTTTACATTAATTCCGGTGCATTGGTATTTAAGCACCTGTCGTGTACAGAAAAAACCGATGAAATTATCAAAATGCCAAACAAAACAAGAAAGAGAGCACTATCTTCATCATCAGAGGAATCTGGATCATCTGATGATGAAAAAGATGGTGACAAAGAAACTGATGGACCAACAAGAATACCAACAACATCAACTTCCGCAGTTGCCAATCCACAACAAAGTGCAATATCCAAAGGGAGCACTAATAGTAGTAAGCAAAAGACTGCCCTTCCATCAGAAAAACGCCATAAGACCAGTTCCGACAAAGAAAGTAGTGATAAAGAGAAATCAACAAAGAGTAAACCGTCGACGGCAACATCTACAGCAACATCTTCGGTGAATTCTTTGGCCTCTGGATCACCTAAAAACGAAGACATTATTTCAGAAGCAAGCTCAAAAGACAAATCTCGTGTCGACAGAGCGATCAAGACTACAACTGTAAAGGACATGCTCAAAGCCAAGAGAGATAGTTTCTTGAAAATGCAAGAGGAAGAACTGAAAATTAAAACATCAAATGGTGAAGCTAAGGCAATAACATCCACCGAAGATATCTCAGGGTCTGATTCGTCAAGTGACGAAAGTGATTCAAATCTGGAACCCAACGCAAAGAAATTAAAGAAGACTTCTGAGGAAGATAGTGATAGTAAGTGACGACCTTCAATGTTAAATTTTGTATTTATTTCTTACAAGTTTTAATGTTTTTTTTTTGTAAATTTAGAGCTACGCCCTAGCGATACAGCGTTACCAATTCTTAGCGAGGAGCTTCTGAGGGACGTACAAAATATTAAAGACACTGCCAAAGCTAGTAATCGAACTGGCAAAAAATTCCAATTTGATGAAAAACTTACTGAAATATTTTTAAGGTTTTAACGCGAGTTACTTGCTAAAATTGGTGATTAATATTTTTTTATTGTACTTACAGTGTCGACGATAGGTGTTTGTGTCTGGATAAAAACATTAGAAATAATGTTTTTGCTCATTTGGAATATCAACTTTCACTGCCCAAATATTTTCTGCTTCGAAAAGCTAAACAATTGCGAATCAATCAAGAAAAGACAAAAACTAAAAAGTCTTTTGTGAAACTTCGAAAAGCAGTTTCTGAAATCATGCAAAATATTAATCAGCAGTATCAGACAAACTTAACAAAATATGAGGAGTTTCAGTAAGTATTTGGTATAAATTTATTAAAATTAAACTAGTAGCCTTAAGAAAACCACGCCTTCATCGGGTTTCACTTGGCATCAATCCAATAATGATTGTTATATATATTGTTTGCCCATGAAAACAAATTCAACATCATATCTTTGGCCCGTGTAGAGTTTAAAATTTAAAAGACAGAAATCACTTCATCCCACAAGTCTTCTCTATCGTCATTTTTATAAAAACTAACTGCATTTCAAGCATTTTTAATGAAATTTCTATGATGTAAACTTTGTGATGAACTCTTAAAAAATCAGCAAGTTTGAAGAAAATTATAACTTTAAGGAGATAAATATCACTTCAAGCTACTATTTGTCTTCTCTGCTACTCTAGAACTAAAGTTTTTGTCAGAAATCGGTTCCGCTTGCAGTGTATTAATGCATTTCACTCAAAATTTGTAAGTTCTGATAAGTTAAATTTCTATTAGCGACTTTCGCCCCACTTTAGTTCACATCAATTTATACACTTTTCGTTTAGTCAAAAAAGTTGCGTCAAACGGAATTTAAACACTTTTTTGTGGTTTTGGTCCTCTTACAATTGATTGTGTCAAAACCTTCCATTTTCATATTCGACAAACTATTATATTTTTTTTTACTATGTCTCATATATTTAATAGCAATGTTATTTATCCCTTAGATCTCTTAACCCTGGGGTTGACATTCATAAATTAGAAAATGCTCCTAAAATGCCTAAAAAGAGATTCCAGTGGAATGATACCACTAGGTAAGTGTTCTCTTTTTTGTTTAAAGTTCAAGAACACTAAAAAAATATGCATATAATTATGTAGAACTCTACTGTATGACCTCTATCAAGTACGCTGGATGTCGTTTACGGTTCTGCGCACTCGAAAAGAATCATTTGAAGATTTTGTCACCAACTTTCTTAAAGATAAAGTCATCAATATATGGCCAAATGGTTGGATGAAGTTAGAAGAGCTAAAAAGAGAAATCGAAAAGAAGAAAAACGCATCCAAAAAACTAAAGGAGAATAAAAAACCCGAAGAATCTCTACCAACACTTAGTTCTACCGAAAAATCAAATTTGCTTAATCAAGAAGCGGCTGTTAGTAGTGGTAGTAAGTTGTCGCTTAATGCGGCTGACAACATAGCAATGGCATCAACAAGTGAGCCCACAAGCGCAAATCTTAAACCAAATGACATGACAAAACTGTTGCCGGCGCACAGTAATGCTTCTGCTGAGCACTTGCATTCATCGAAGGCATATTCCTCGTCATCTGGGAAGTTACATCGTTCATCTACAAGCAGTCCTTTAAACCTTTGCAGTAGCCAAAGTCAAAGTGGCTCGAAGAGTGATAAATCTGCTAGTGGATCCGTAATCAACAACAACAACAACGCCAACCCAAACCAAAATATAAATAGCAATAGATCATCCACCGGTATTGTAAATATTTCCAAAAACCTTATTGATCTGGTTTCTCCCTCCAAACGAACTGATCACAGCATAAACAGTATAATGTCATCACCATCGTCAACATCCTCTTCGGTATCCACTACTCCGCAGCCGCAACATTCCGCTGGTGCTCTGGGTAACTCACTAAGCGTGGACAACAATACTCATGTGATTAATATTGATAACTTCAAATCCGCCTCAGAAATAATCAATACGTCCAACCAGCTCATCAACCACACCAGCAAAACGCATTCGATGAACGAACGTCAAAAAAGTCGTTCATCTAATCTCGATGTACATCCGCACAATCACCCTCCCTTGAAGTCAGAATTTATTCGTCGGGACAGTAGTAGCGAGTCGGACGGCGTTGAAATAGTAGGCGTCTATCAAGCTCGCGGTTCTGCGCACTCACTGCCTGTTGTTAACAAGAACAAATACAAGAAATCAAGCCATCATGGAAGTCGAAGCGATTCACCAGGTTTGCATGACAAACTTAAGACTGCCGCCACTGTTCCGAAAAAATCACTCGAGTGCACGGACTTAGATGTAAATAAAATAATGAAGGCTCTAAAAGAGCTTGAGGTTAGTATTTGAGTGAATGAAAGAACGTATTGAGTATTACTGAATTTTCTTTTTTTTTTTAATAGGAACTACAACAAACTGGCAACTTTGTGCCCGACATATCGTCTTTTACGAACAGTAATCACAATGCAAACACATCACCACTTGCCTACGGAAAAGACTTGACCCAATGACAAGAGTATTACAATCCAACGACAGCTGTACTGCTCTCATCACTATATGAGAACTTTTCCTCGCGCCTTTAGAGCACGAACCAGTCACATGGCCCCTTTCAATAGAGGCAACCTACGATTAATGCGTCCGCAACAGTCTAACCCCATCCCCCAAATTTATTGTTTAGAATTAGTTTCCTTTTTTCAGAGTTTGTGATTTTCTTTTTCTTATATAACCACACATACATAAATGAATTTCGCATTCCTTTCGCAAACCCAATTGTTTGGTCCTTGTTGCGTTGGAAAAAAAAGAGAAAAAATGTTTTAGTTGTTTCCGTAAGCATCTTGCTTGAAAAATATGATTGTTATATCAAAAGAAAATTAATTATTATACTTTAAATAAAACAAATTTATATGATTATATACAAAGAAATAATAAAAAAAAAGTGTAAAAGAGAAAAAGAAACCACTTCTTCAACTATGTAAAATGTTATGAAAATTATTTACTAAACATTAATACATTTTGTAAAGATATTTATAATTTAAGGAATAAAACATTAAAATGCATTAATCGTTTCCGATGTTCCCCAATAACAATTTATTTGTTTGTCAAAAAAAAGTATTTTTGATTGGAAAACAACAGCACTCCAAGAACAATACCCAAAATGAATCTCATTAATGAATTGTCCTTGAAGTTATAATCTCTTGTACAGAATACAGACATTTTCATACCTGGGGCATACGAACACTTTTTCATTCCGCAATAAAAACTCTAGCTGAAATGAAGATATAAACGGATGTATTTTTATATTAATATTCTAACGGTAGTTAAATAGTAATATCCATTAGACCCGGAATGATTTAAAAATAAATAAATAGGAAATCAGTAAAAGTAATTTTCTGGATTGGGAAGTATGAGAGCTTAAGCGACGAAATGTAGTAATCGCAAAAATTAAGTTTCTAGTTTCGTTTTCTATTAACGGCAAAGCGGATTGGAACCCCTTCATTTTCGAAAAGATTATTTTATTTTAATTGGGCTTTTTAGGTCAATTTTGTAAGCTAAGATATTATCTTTGTCATTTCCAAATTTTAAACATTATATGTATGTACATGTAGATGCAAATAAACCGGTCCTGAAGATGCTGAAAAATTAAGGCGAAAGGTTCGTCGCGTCGGCCGGGGTAAAATGTACATACATACATATGTATGTAGGTGCTTTAATTTAACTTCATTTGCTAAACGTAAGCTTGGTGTTCAGTCTCTAATAAATGGCCTCTTCGGTTAGGGGCCGAATGACAATTCTCGTTCTGAAAAGAAGAGGAAATGCTTCTGGAATTGATTTCAGAATCGAAACCAGAAGCTTTCAAACCTATTGAATCAGTGTTCCGGACTGCCAATCGAAAAAATGTTGTGTGATTGCCAATTTGCTTCTGTTTTGTTCTTGATGTCTGTCTGGTGTTCTGCCATTCTGGATATTTTTACTATCTGTCAAATCGGGAGAAGTTGGGGTTACTTTTGTAAATATTTAAGCATTGCGGTTTGTATTTTAGAGCTATAACGGTTTTTATTGGTCCCGGTTTCGTTTAGCTGGCTCTATCTTTGCCAATCAACGACGCATTCAAATTTAAAGAATTTTTAGCCGCTCCCAAAATTTATCAATAAAAAAACTTCTTACTGTGTGGTCTGGTGTTTCCTCCTGGATGCAAAAGAATCTGCATGTGACACTGCTAACTAGACGGAGAATTCTTAGGAGTCTTTTTAGTTTACAGTGGTCAGTTAGGAGACCCGTTATTATTCTGAGGATTTTCCTACTAGACATGATGTAGTCAAGTAACTTCTCATTTTTTTCCAATTTTTGGATCTTATAGTCCCCTCTAGTTCTTTGATTTTACTTTAAATAAAATGGCTCTTCATATCCCGACACCAACGTGACCAAGTATCCAATCAAATTTGGCGCTATTGCCTGTTTACACAAAAATAATACTGCGTAATATTGAAGCAAAATATATTGTATGTACTACTCGTATATATTAATTTATATTTCATCTTGGAAAATATTAATAGCTTCACCATCGAACATTTTTATTTTATGTATATGACAATGGGATGAAATGAACGTATGCTCTGCATTACAATCGTTTGAATTGTTAACACCCCTAAAACCCTTGAAAATTGGAGTTTTAAACTTTATTTTTTAAAAAAACTTATCAACTACTCTTTCATTCTTTTTAAATTTACTTGTGTTTTGCAACGGTATATCTATATAATTCCCCATAATCGAAACTTTTATCAGTTGCACTTTTAAACATCGATTTTAAAATTTATCAACTATTAAGTTGATAATTGATAGTCGTAATAGGTGTTTAAACCGGATTTTAGCTTGTCTACGATAAGTGATGAATGGCTCTCAAACTTTTCTTACATGCATAAAGTAATACAAAAATGGTATGAATGCCCTTATTATTGGGGACTATCGTGGATAAAATTTTACCTATCGTCAATAACTTGGAACGTGAATTGTGGTCGAAGTTTCTCTCAGTTTCTATTCCATGGCCACGGGGCTACCTTTTGATCGACCAAATTTGAAGCTGGAAGATATAGTGGAAAATTGTTGGCATTTCCAATTGTAGAAGATTGAAGAAATTCCGTGGGAAATTTTATCCACGAAAGTCCAGATTATCGTAGTCCTTTACTATTAATAAAACACGCCTATTATCATAGGGATCCGGATCTGGATTAATTTTTAACGCTTACTACAAAAACAATTTTGAAAACTTCCCACTATTTTGTTTTGTATTACGTATAAAAGTTAATCCAGATCTAGATGATAATAGGCGTGTTTCATTATCATCGGGATCTGGATCTGGATTAACATTTTACACGTACTACAAAAACAATTTTGTGAAAATTTCCCATTATTTTGTTTTTGTATTGCATGTAAAAAATAATCCAGATCCAGATCCCGATGATAATAAAACACGGCTAATAAAACAAACCTAATATGTAATTGCAACCTTAAACGTCCCCGTAAAAAAAGCCGCTTTCACCATAGTTATTTGAACGAACTCTTTTGATTCTTGATTTTTATACAAAATAAAACATTTATTTTAAGTTGCTTTAATATACCATTATTTGCGAAGGGTTTTTTGGTAATATTTAACATGTATGTATAATACATACTTAAATATAGTCAAGAAAGTTCCTCATTTGGATCATAGAGTACCTATATTATCTAGAGTCGCAACTCAGGGGGTTGGTTCTCTTTCACCCTACAAGCTGAGTTGTGAGCACTTTGTCCAAATTTCCTAGCTTGTATTGGTTGTTCCGTGCATTTTAAATGGGGACTGCACCAACACAATGAAAGAAATGTTGCTACAGTGCTCAGTGCGCAAATTTTGTGGACTACCGCGCTCAGATATTTAAAATATTAATCCGTTGAATTCAAAAATTGAAAATATTTTTTGTTTTTTCAATACAATTAGATTTTTAACGCTTTAGGAACAAAAAATATATAAAATATAGCTTTTTGTTGCTTCTGGCATACAAATAAAATAATATTTCTGTATATTTTTGTTAAAATTAAAGAAAATTAATTCAAAAAGTAGAAGTGTACCCTTGAAACTCAGTGCGTACGTGCCCAACTTCTACCATATCAAATGTAGACAAGTAGCTCAATATTTTGACAGATCAAAAAAGGGTAAAAAAAAGTTTTATAATTGTGGGAAATCAATGAAGTCTTGTCATTTATATAAAAATAATAAAGTTAAATTCTTTTTAATAATACTTAAAATAAGTGATTTTTTCTTTCAGGTTAAAAGTAAGTTTTTATTTATATATACCTGACAACATATGTAGGCATATAAACAAAAATGTGCAAACAAAATTGTGAATAGAAATTTTTTGGCTTGTGATAGTGCTAGGTCCCAGGTGTTGTTTTCGCTTTTTGTAGGGGCCTTTGAAGCCTCGTTTTTCAAGTGCTAAAATCCCGGTTAGCATTTAAAGCCAGGTCAAACAGTGCGCGGAATAATGGTTGATACATCCCTAAGCTCTAATTTGAATCCTCTTCAAATTGGCGTTTACCAATTTCAATTCCAGTCACCGGTTCAAAATTTGACCTTTGGTAAGAGTGTACCTATGTACATTTATATTGCAATTTGAAAAAAATTATATTTGATTTGGGTGTAACTTCCAAAGTTATTATCCTACAATAATGGTTGATACATCCCTAAGCTCTAATTTGAATCCTCTTCAAATTGGCGTTTACCAATTTCAATTCCAGTCACCGGTTCAAAATTTGACTTTTGGTAAGAGTGTACCTATGTACATTTATATTGCAATTTGAAAAAAATGATATTTGATTTGGGTATAACTTCCAAAGTTATTATCCTAGAATAATGGTTGATACATCCCTAAGCTCTAATTTGAATCCTCTTCAAATTGGCGTTTACCAATTTCAATTCCAGTCACCGGTTCAAAATTTGACTTTTGGTAAGAGTGTACCTATGTACATTTATATTGCAATTTGAAAAAAATTATATTTGATTTGGGTGTAACTTCCAAAGTTATTATCCTACAATAATGGTTGATACATCCCTAAGCTCTAATTTGAATCCTCTTCAAATTGGCGTTTACCAATTTCAATTCCAGTCACCGGTTCAAAATTTGACTTTTGGTAAGAGTGTACCTATGTACATTTATATTGCAATTTGAAAAAAATTATATTTGATTTGGGTGTAACTTCCAAAGTTATTATCCTACAATAATGGTTGATACATCCCTAAGCTCTAATTTGAATCCTCTTCAAATTGGCGTTTACCAATTTCAATTCCAGTCACCGGTTCAAAATTTGACCTTTGGTAAGAGTGTACCTATGTACATTTATATTGCAATTTGAAAAAAATTATATTTGATTTGGGTGTAACTTCCAAAGTTATTATCCTACAATAATGGTTGATACATCCCTAAGCTCTAATTTGAATCCTCTTCAAATTGGCGTTTACCAATTTCAATTCCAGTCACCGGTTCAAAATTTGACTTTTGGTAAGAGTGTACCTATGTACATTTATATTGCAATTTGAAAAAAATGATATTTGATTTGGGTATAACTTCCAAAGTTATTATCCTACAATAATGGTTGATACATCCCTAAGCTCTAATTTGAATCCTCTTCAAATTGGCGTTTACCAATTTCAATTCCAGTCACCGGTTCAAAATTTGACTTTTGGTAAGAGTGTACCTATGTACATTTATATTGCAATTTGAAAAAAATTATATTTGATTTGGGTGTAACTTCCAAAGTTATTATCCTACAATAATGGTTGATACATCCCTAAGCTCTAATTTGAATCCTCTTCAAATTGGCGTTTACCAATTTCAATTCCAGTCACCGGTTCAAAATTTGACTTTTGGTAAGAGTGTACCTATGTACATTTATATTGCAATTTGAAAAAAATTATATTTGATTTGGGTGTAACTTCCAAAGTTATTATCCTACAATAATGGTTGATACATCCCTAAGCTCTAATTTGAATCCTCTTCAAATTGGCGTTTACCAATTTCAATTCCAGTCACCGGTTCAAAATTTGACTTTTGGTAAGAGTGTACCTATGTACATTTATATTGCAATTTGAAAAAAATTATATTTGATTTGGGTGTAACTTCCAAAGTTATTATCCTACAATAATGGTTGATACATCCCTAAGCTCTAATTTGAATCCTCTTCAAATTGGCGTTTACCAATTTCAATTCCAGTCACCGGTTCAAAATTTGACTTTTGGTAAGAGTGTACCTATGTACATTTATATTGTAATTTGAAAAAAATTATATTTGATTTGGGTGTAACTTCCAAAGTTATTATCCTACAATAATGGTTGATACATCCCTAAGCTCTAATTTGAATCCTCTTCAAATTGGCGTTTACCAATTTCAATTCCAGTCACCGGTTCAAAATTTGACTTTTGGTAAGAGTGTACCTATGTACATTTATATTGCAATTTGAAAAAAATTATATTTGATTTGGGTGTAACTTCCAAAGTTATTATCCTACAATAAGCCAGTTCATGTTCCAAACGTATTAGGCAAGAATTCTTTGCATTCATCTGTTTTGAAAAATTAATAAAAAAAAAAACTATGTAGCTATGAAACATTAACATTTTTTGTAAACTCTTACCGCTGTTGGATTATCATAACCAACAACAAGACACTTGAATCCAAAACGGTTACTATGCGGATCCTGAGCGTAAAGAGAAGCTGTCTCCAAAGAAAATTCCACCTGATTTCCAGGCAAAATCATAATATTTTGTGGCCAATTGCTGACACTGTAAATATAATTATCACAAAAACTAAAACCGACAGAAAAGACCTCTGTGGCTTATGTATTAAACTTCTTTATGACAACCCAATCGTTGTCATTTGTATTAGCATTTGCACCATGACCTCTAGTATAGTTTGTCACAATGGCATTTTTGCAACTGGAACGTTGCATAGACATGTTATTGTCCAGTATATCCAGGTAATCATTATCAACTTGACAAGCTTCAACTAAACATGGCTTTGTTGGAATAGATATCAATAAGTAGTCTTCAAGTTGAGCAGTTCCACACTGTGAATCGTATTCTATGGCAAACCATTGTACACAATGAGGAAACTCCACCCTTTAATAATATTGAAAATCAAGTTAGTTTTTACATACAATCATTTGCATATATAGATTCTTACCTCTGACATGTTATGGATCCACTTCGATATGGATGCTCGCTCTCTACGATGCAATAATGATTGCTTGTAGTACATATATCTACGCTCTTATCGATCTCATCCATTCTCTTTTTGTTAATATCCAAAGCTGAGAAGTCTACCTTTTTATCCTTTGATTTGAGTGTAAGATATTCTTTGCTCGAATAAAGTTGATTTAACGCAGCTACATGTGGCAAAATCTCCTTAATCAGTCCAAGTATTTGGACAGAACTCTTTAAATATAAAAAGTTGATAAATATAGCACAATTAAATTTAAAAAAAAAACTCACCTTTGGGTCATTACACGCCAAGGTTCCAATCTGTGCATAAATCAGGGGCAGCAAAGTATGAAACACATTTGCTGATGATGTATTGAATACCTCCAACAACTGCACTACTGTCATCTGACTTCCCAAGACTCCATCATCAGAATCGCTTCTCTTTGGCAAGAAAGCATTTTCAAACCTAAAACCAAGAAAATATTAAATCAGATTTAAATTATTATAAAAAAGTATAATTATTCGCACCTCATTTAGAGATGTTTGGTAAACGATCTCAGCCAGAACCCTTGCCAAAAGATGACAACAGTTGTTGATCAGACCTTGATTGATATCCTTGTAAATTCGGTCTTTTCCTGTTGTGTTCGATAGATCATCTGTTCTACCAGGATGGGATATTGATGATTCTCTGAACTCGATAACATTGGAAGACCAAAATTATCACTTGGACTAACGATAGACTGTCGTTCATTACCGGATGTCAAAAGGGAAAATGTTGTTCTCAATTTTATGGAAGGACTGCAGAGTCCAGCAATTATTGCACTGAGAAGGCGAGAGTGCAATTCACCCTTTAGAAGAAATAACTTACAATAATGATTTCATTGGATTGCAAAAAAAACATACCAAAAACATGCAAAATAAACAATATTAATTTGGGAAAACCGAAGTAAACAAAAAAAATCAAGTCGAGTAACACATCGAGTTTCACTTGATCACTCGACTTTTGGCACTTGAAATTTAAGTTATTTATTATTGTTATCCACTTTTACTCAAAAATTACTAATATTTAACCTATAAAAAGTATAATTTTCTTTTAAAACCGAGTTTTTGTTGGAAGAATTAAATATAATTAATTCCACCCAACACAAATTAGAATCGAGATCTGTCATTTTGACATTTCATAATTTAACAAAAAAAGCAAAACGTCACTTTGAGCTACTAACCCCATTTTGTATTTTTATCCACAATTCACACGTATTCACCGACACGGAATTTGAGAGAGTTTTCTCTTGGTGTGCTCAAATAAAATTTGCGGGTGTTTTAGGCAAGAGGGGTACGAGTCGCGACTCTAGGTAATATAGGTACTCTATGATTTGGATCATGAATTCATTTAAGTTAATTCATTTTCAGAGTGTGGAAAGTGTGTTCTTCAATTAATTTGAACCAGTATTCTTTACTTTTATGAGGTGTGTTTTATTATCATCGAGATCTGGATCTGGATTAACTTTTAACACGTACTAAAAAACTATTTTGAAAATTTCTCAATATTGTGTTTGTATTACGTGTAAAAGTTAATCCAGATCCAGTCCCAATAGGCGTTTTTCTTTTTTAGTTCAGAGTAGAGTCCGAACTGTCAAACAAAAAATTGTATTTCTTTTTAAGCTCTGAGCGTTCAGAGCTAAAAATTCGTGTTTCTTTTTTGGTTCTGAGTTTGTTCAAAGTGTGCTCTATGAGCTCAGAATAAAATGACTAAGGACACAGATATAATGCTGAACACAAGCATTTGACAGCTATTGTTCTGTTCAGCTGTATTTCCAATATAATTCATAGCGCTCAGAGCACGCTTGGTTCAGACCAGAGGATGTTCAGAACATGCTCGACATGATCGGACTCTGTTCAGAGCTCTATTCTGAATTAAAAAAGAAAAACGCCAGATGACTCTTGAATGAACTATAACCACTCACGAATAAAAGAAAGTGGAAGGTAAGCATGACGAACGTGAAAATGATCATGGTTACATTATCATTAATGACATGAATTTACACGAAGGCAAAATAAAGGCGGTCTGATGCTCTGTCATTATAATGGCAAAGAATGAGCAAGTTCATTCTTTATTCTGTATTGTCATTATTTGCTAAATGGTGTCACTGTGCATTTACATATGGCTTCATTTTAATGGCAATATTTAATGCCAATTAGGTCTGTCATTTATTAAATGACGAATATTGGCCGTGTTTTATTATCTTCTATTGGGATCCGGATCTGGATCTGGATTAACTTTTACACGTAATACAAAAACAAAATAGTGGGAAATTTTCAAAATTGTTTTTGTAGTACGTGTTAAAAGTTAATCTAGATCTGGGTCCCGATGATAATAAAACACACCTATTATGGCACATTTTTAATTCACTTACACGATTATATCATTAATGACGTGAAAATGGAAGAATTTATGACATTTTGTCACTCGTGTAAATCCGGCATAGGTCGTCAGTTTGTGCGGAAGCTGCCAAAAGTCACCTCAACACTTTCAATGGACGCTATCCTAACAATCAAAACTCTACCAAAGGCGAGAGAATAGTGCAGAATCGACTGGCCTCGTGAAATTGAGGTGTAAGGAAAGTAGAGAAGTAAGGCTGGGTGACATTCAGAAAAGGACAAAAGCAAATAGAAAGCTATCAAGTGAAGTGATCGGATCTTTGTATATATAAACCATATTATATATATCGTCAGCTTAGAGTGTAAAGCAGCTATGTAGCTCACATTTTGCATTTTTTACAAACAAATATTTTAAACAAAGTGCTCGCATTATTTGAATAAAACCAAAATTACATAAAATATTTTTCAACACTCGTAATTGCCAAATTCAGTGAAATTGAAAAGATTTGATAGATTTTTGTATTTTTTAGCAATTTTTGAAGGGTCTATAATGGTAAAAAAAATGTGATGTTAGGCGCTTTACACTCTAAGCCGACGATATATGTATATATACACAAAGTAAGTAACGGGTGATTTTTTAGCTGGTTTGGTTTTGGCAACACTGGTTTTGACAGCTGACGTGTGTTTAGTACCTTGTGTCACTGTCAAACAGCTTTAGTTTGTTTTGCAATTTAACTATGGATCGTCTTACAAATGAACAACGCTTGCAAATTATTGAATTTTACTATCAAAATTCGTGCTCGGTTCGAAATGCTTTTTTATCGAAAAATTGTGTTCAGCGATGAGGCTCATTTTTGGTTGAATGGGTACGTAAATAAGCATAATTGCCGCATTTCGAGTGAAGATCAGCCAGAAGCATTGCAACAGCTACCAATGCATCCCGAAAAAGCCACTGTTTGGTGTGGTTTATGGGCCGGCGGCATTATTGGGCCATATTTCTTCAAAGATGATGCGAATCGCAGCGTTACTGTCAATGGTGAACGCTACCGAGCGATGATAACAAACTTTTTTTTGCCCGAAATGGAAGTTCTTGACTTGCATGATATGTGGTTTTAACAAGACGGTGCCACATGCCACACAGCACGCGAAACAATGGCGCAATTGCGAGGCGAGTTTGGTGAACAGTTAATTTCACGTTTCGGGCCGGTCAATTGGCCGCCTAGATCGTGCGATTTGACACCATTAGATTATTTTTTGTGGGGGTATGTCAAGGCTAATGTCTATAGGGACAAGCCCGCTTCGATTGACGCACTGGAAGCCAACATCCATGCATTCATTCGTGAGATACCGGCCGATATGTGTGAAAGAGTATGCCAAAATTGGACTCAGCGGATGGGCTACCTGGGACGCAGCCGCGGTCAACATTTGCATGAAATTATCTTTAAACATTAAATTGCAAGGTTCAAACTATCGATTCAAATAAATATTTCATTCATTTTTTCGAATTTTTTGTGTTTTTTTTTTAAAAGTTCTAAACCTCTTAAAAAATCACCCGTTATTTAAAAAAACGGAAGACACAAGCGCTAGTTTTCTTCTCGTTTGCACAGTAAAGACACAAACCGGAACAATTGCATCCACAAATCAGAAACGGAAGTTGTTATTCGATGATTCACGGCGCCGGCGGTTTTATTTGAATCTTTGAAAAGATGAAAAACGACCTATGAATTAATCAATTTGAATTAAGCGGACTTTCCACAGGAAGACGGTCGTTCTATTGTCAATTTCTATGAAACTTGTGAACGTCTCCACGTAAATGGTCAGCTTTACTTACATAATGTCGAATTCCTTTCAACCTTTGGGTATCGATTTCTATTTTCGGTTGCAAGGAATCTGTTAAAAAAAATGATTTTTTTATGTGCTCGTGTGTGTGTCATTTGACAGAAGTTTTAAAACAAAAAAGTAAACAAATTATGTTGCATGCTCAAATTAATAACAGATATTGATAAGTGCATTCAAATTTATATATTTCCTACAAAGGTTGCAAAATAAACAAAATTAGTTAACTATTCGTTAAAATAAAAAACACGCTCCAAAATCGACCAAGAAACACATCAATCGAGGAACACATCAGCAAGCGCGAGCTTCATTATGTTCAATCGGCTTTGGGCACTTAGAATCGAAGTTTATTGATGTTTTTATAACTTCTTATCAATTGTTCACTGCTTATTGATAATTTAAAAAACTTTTTTGAATATACATACATATGTATATGTTTTACGTCTACATATTTAAACGAACAACAAACTCTTTTCAATATTTGTTAAGAACCACGAAAAAAAAAATCAACTGCAGAGAAATGTCGAATCTTCTTAGTGTGTGTGCAAGTCGGTGTAAATCTTGCTAAAAACGAAAGATTTGATTTGTATAGAAAAATTGATCTTTTCTTCTAAAAAAATCAATTGTTTTTTAAACAGAATCGATTTTTTTGTTGTAAGGAATTCAACGTTATTGTACACAATTTCCCACTGCGCTGGACACGCGTGATTATTATGAGACTATTAAGACTTTGTTTCAATATTCACTATAACGAGATTGTGTAAATACTCCAAGATTAACTAATATGAAAGTACAAATTTACAATGAAATGAGTGACATAAGTATATATTTATGCATATAGCTATCTTCCCATTCAATTTTGAGGATAGTGTTTCTGACAAAAAATAAATAAAAAGAGACAGAAAATAAACTCCTAAAGTGGAAAATAAAATTATCCAAAATCTCTTATACAAAAGGCATTGAACATGACTGACAGCTCTGAAAATTTGCTCATTGACATATTGACGTACTCCACAAAACTACCAAAAATTCTACCTAAATCTACCAAATTTAGTCCAAAGCTGTTCGCGTACTCGAAAATTGTGTAGTTTTTGGCAGAAGAGAACGCTAGCGAGAGAGTAAAAAATTTCCCCTTCCTGACAATTTTTGCCAAATTCTGCCCAAGACGGTGTTCACATTGGACTGAAAAACTGGATTTTTTTTACGTTTCAGTATTCACATCTCGCTCCCACTTATTCAGTGAAGGAAGATGTAAATACTGAAACGTCAAAAAAATCCAGTTTTTCAGTCCAATGTGAACACCGTCAATGACTAAGCAAAATGAAAATAGCTGTCAATGGGCGCATTCGGCAACATATCTTTAGCGATCCGGATTTGTTTGTGTTGTTGCAATCCCTTAAAGAACAGCTGATGCAAAAACAACTAAACGTATCTCAAAATTTTTTGGATTATGGATACCCTATCGCTTGACCATCCAAAACGCGACCAATGAACTGACAAAGACTCTTGTAAGTCAAATTTTTGACACATTTTGGACACATGTAAACTTAATGTAAACAGTAAAAAGCATTTCATATTAAGGACAATTTTCAAATAAAAATTCCAACAACACCAAGTTAAATTCACATTTTTTTTAATCTACAGTTACTCTATTACTGAATGTGGAACGTATCATAATGTTATTATTAAGGAGAGGTCAACAAAGCACGCCTAATATTGAATTAAGTACAATATTTTGACTCAGTGAAAGATGTTCTATGACTGTTAATGGCCAATGATCCTGGGACAATAGAACCAATGATGTTAAATGTTATTGAAGCATTCAATAAAAAATGGCCCATTACCTTATCTTCGGTCCAGTAGAAAATCGTCCCAACTCAAATGTGCAAAAACTATCGGCTGTAAAAACGGAAGATTCTAATTCATTATTTACTCGGCTAAAGTAAAAAATTTCTCTCACTGCACATAAAATTAAACTCCTATAAGAAGTCACCCCGTGTTTAAATGTGATTTAAAAAAATTAGTTTAGTTTAATGTTTGTTTTTCAGTGAAATAAAAATAAAATAAATTTGGTGCCGCAACCATTCCTGTGTGCATGTTATTGGCAAGAATGGAGGGGACCTACAACTTTTTGCCTACCGCACATTTCTATTGTTTCTGAATGTTTTTTTTTACTGTCCAAACTTTGTTTTGGTATAAATGATTCCACAGGCACTAATAGACTAGTTCTTATCTTTTTTGGAACTCAGAAAATCGAAAAACAATTTGTATTTTATATAGAAATGACAACAAAATAGCTGTCACAAAATTCACGAAAATATCAACTATCACAAATCACCTTAGCCGATTCCAACCCAGGTTTTTTTTTGACCATTTTTGGTGTTGTCAACACCTGAGCATCTACGTCATCGACACACAATATTCCCTGATGTTTTTTTATACAAAAAATATGTGTTCAAAATCCTATAAACAAGATATTTCATATTTAATTAATAAATTTTGGTAAAAAAATCTTTGTTTTATCAATCTTAGAAAAATATTTGTGTTTAATATGAGATTACACACACGGATACAAGAAGGGAATTCTTTTTGACTTCTTACCGTTCTTATATTCATCAGCTACTGTAAATCCAAGAATACATAGCTACACAAGATTACATAGCTACACTTGCTAGATTCTGTAACATTGAACAGATTTGATAGTAAGACGGTTTATACTCAAAGCCGACGATTAGGAACTTAGGTGAGGAGTTTTTGTGTACCAAGTTTTAGTATTTCAATTTCAACACAACAATTGGAATTGAATTTTTTTTGTCAAATTGAAAAACGTATTTTTTCTTTAATTGTGGACGATTTCTTCTGGAATGCTTACCTTCATTATCCATCCGTCACCGAAAGAGGTGCCCTTAAAAAAAACTTTCTTATTAACATAAGTCAGAGCATTGAAATGCAAACCATTCCAACATTCTTGAAGTAAAGAACACTACAAGTTCTTAGAAATGAGGTAACAAAAAAATAATAAAAAGCTAAATTTTATCCAATGAATTTATTCAGTAGAAATGCAAAGGCTTAGAGCTTGTTTTAATCATAGTACAATATTTATGTTTAATATTTTTTGATTATCAAGAAAATTATTTCACTTAGACTTTTCCTTACAGCAGGGCTCCTTTTTTTCAGCGCCACTGCAACAACACTTGCTAGCTTGGTCACACTTGCACCGCTCATCACACTTTTCGGAAGTGCACTTACAATCTGTGAAAAAAAGATTGTTTTTTTTTATTTGTGAAAAATCAATCATCCATAGAAATCACAACAAAATTTGTCATTTTCTTGTCTTTACTTTGGCATATAATAAAATCAAACTTACCAGAACCACATCCCCCACAAGGCATCTTGAGTGTGATATAATTTGTGAAGATTGGAATAAATTGATTTAATGAAACTATTTACCAGCAAGTCGACAGGTCTATACTGATGGATCGTGAACTGTTGCCTTGTAAAGTCTGAGCTTAACTAAATTGATGGCATATAAAACGCACTCTATTTTGCGAAGTTTTCCGATTTTAAGACAGAAGGGAACTGCGCACAACCGATGATGTTATTAAGAATGCAATACAGTGGTCGGCATATTTAAAATTATTTCAAAAATTTATGGCGAAAAAGGATTTTGACAAAATTAAACAGGCTTGCGTAGTGCATAATGCGGTTAACTTTTTGATACGGCCGCAGACAAAAATGATTCTTAATATACTTTTGGGCGTCGAACACAAATCGATCATCCTTTTTTCACTTTCACCGTGGGCTTTCGAAATAGTGTCAGAAAATGACAAAAAAACGATTTAACGCTTAAACCAAATTTGTAGCGACGTTCAGAAGTAATAATCTTCTCCGTAAAATTTCAGTTCTAAATTTTTCCGATATATTTTTTTCTCTATGAGATCTCTCGTGTTCAAATTTATGCTTTTGACATACGAGTATTATGCCACACATACATAACATTTTTCTAACATCATAAGGGGTCGAATGAAAAGTAACATTTAGATAAGGATTTCTCGCTATTTAAGAGAGATATGGGATTTCGAAGAAAAAGATAATTGCTTTCAGGAATTATTTCAAATTTTGTTAAAATAAATAATCTCGTATTGTACCATAACCTCTTCAAAGCGAGAAAACGCCAATTTTTAACAGCGTTGCCCTAAAGTTCGATAAGAAACAGTCTTGTCTGCTGGTCTCATATAATCAACAAGTATTTTTAAATCTGTTTAGTTTTGTCAAAATGCTTTTGTCGACATTTGAAAAACAATTTTTTAATTCAAAACTTTAATGTTGAATTTTATTTTCATATATGTATGCATAATTTTATAAAGCTTATTACTACTTTATACAGATTTTTTTTATAATTTAAAACAAAAATACATAATGAACAAAAACGTGCAAATTTCGTTTTTGTCAAAATAATAATGCCGACCACTGTTCGTCTACGAGTATGTTCAATTCTTTTAAGTTTTCGCATGGTGAAGGGTATAAGAGGTAAAAAGTATAGGCGAATGATTCTCAGCTCACGTCTTTAATTGACATTCTTTTGTTTTTGATAGCAGCATTCAAACTGAACAATTTATTCATTCCAAATAATGATTTAATTTCCTTTCCTATGTATTTATCTTCAAGGACTTGAGCCATTTGAATTCTTTAAGCTTTAAGCAAACCTTTGTTCTTTTATTTTATAGAATATTGTGAGTTCTTCATAGTCCTTACAATCATTATCATAATAAGTATAGGTACCAACCAATGGAATTTTCATTAAATACATATGAGTGAATAAGTAAATAAATAAAGTATACTAAATGATAGGTTCATTAATGTACTTACATTAAACAAGAAATAAAGAACTAAGATGCTGCTGCTCAGTTGAAAAACCAGACTATTGTTCGATCCAAATCGGGACTTCACCACATGAAATTGTCTGGTTTTTCAATTAAATCTGTTTCGTAGCAAACAAAAAAAGGATTCCCAACAAAGTTAGCGCTTCATTCTAGACTGAAATTACATCGGAATTTATTTTTTCCTATGTATGCCAGGTCGGAAACTAAATGTATCGCAATAAAGACGATCATTTGGAGTGCGTAGGTATATGCTTTTGATTGAACAGAAGGTTTTTGAGCATTAGAGATGGGCAAGACGATTTTACGAAAAAGTATGCAATAGGATATTTAGATCTAACTAAAACTAAAACGTTATGAGCAGACCATTTCGTTCGATGTTCTTCTAAGCCGTGACCAAAGGGAATTTATAAGGAGTGACGAATTTTTCGAATTGAAGCCTTTTTTAAAGTATGAGGTGTATGTAGTCACTGCATATATGTACATGCACGTATGTGCTTACGTAACACATCTACACATAATTATTAGTCTTGTGGTAGCTGAAGTGAAATAGGCCCAGATTCTTTTGCTACGAGCACACGGAATGTAAAACGCCACATGTGCATGCGCAATGACGTCATTTTAACGTCACATATGCTTTCCAATTGCCACATACCATCTAATCGTCATATTTGTGACAGCCGCACTACGTCAGTGCCGCATGTGCATGCGGCACTTAACATGCCGTGAACTCTTGGCTTTTGTCTTAAGTAAATATTATGAGCTATGAAGTTTCCAAACATCATGTTTATTCACTTGAGCGGTTTTTTGGAAAATTTTCCGATTTCTAGCCTTACCGCAAATAATTCGATTTCTTATTTCATTGAATCTTATAATAAAACGGGTTCCATGGTATCACACTCTTTTAACGATCCGGAAAGCTCTTTTCGTTGGTTTTAGACATTAGCTTTAGTGCCCTTCCGACAGTTATAGTTGTACATTAAGACTCATTCAGAAAAAATATAAGGGCCCATATTTTAAGTAACGGTATCAAACTGCCCCATTCACGGGGAACATTGATGAATGTTAAGGAAGCTTTTATCTATAGAAAATTAATTTCTGTATCGTCAAAAGGGGTACACCCCCATACTGTACTTATATCTATGTCTATCTCTTTTTTGCATTCCTATTTCACTTTCCGCAAGGAAAGTTGAACAAAACTTGACGAAAGGATCCACTCTGTGCCCCTCCAAGCATAATATAGGTACTATATGATAATAAGGGTATTCATGCAAGAGCGTAATCCCGTCGTAAACGTAGTAAAGTTGTAAACTCCGTAATTCTGTCACAATTTGTAGGGAAATTTGAAAAATTAACGCAGGAAAAGTTGAGATATTAAGGAAATTCGTACAACAGCGTAAACTCATCGTAAATGTTGTAAAGTTTTAAACTTCTTAATTTCTGTCACAACTTGTATGGAAAAATTGACAGATTTACGAAGTTTACAATTTTACTACGTTTACGACGACTTTACGCTGTTGCATGAATACCCCTATTGACGCAGTTTACAACTTTACTATGTTTACGATACAAATGTACAATAAATGTAAACTTTCAAAAATGAAATTAAGTTCATCCAAAAGAAGAAAGCCACAGACCACACAGCCGATGGCATACTTTTTCAAGATAAAATTACAATTAGAAAAGGCTAAGGCTACTTTCTTGGCAAAACCAGAATTGTCAAAAAAATTAACTTTTCAGTTCTCAAAAAACAAAGAAGGTGCTGTTGAGATGGGCAAGAAACGGAATTTGTTTTAAAATAGTTTTAGACATGAATTAAAATAAACCATTTTCCTTTTTCTATTTGTTTTTATTTAAGTAAATTTGTGTCTTCCTTGAATTTGTATTTCAAAAAGAATTCCTTGCAGTATACATCAAAAAATGCTTCACAGCTTATGCCAAGCAAAAAACTAGAAACCCAGAATTTGCTGGTCCAGAATAGTTCAGGGTTTTCTAAAAATGCTTTGTGTGCCCCAATGGTGACTTCAGGGCTCAAGGAACAACTAACAAGGAAGACTAGATATAGATAGTGAGCTTCAAATATTAATTTGGTGGCTCAACAACTCGATAACACTCTATTGACTTCAACAAGAAGACAATCGCCTTTGCACTGCAAAACAGCAAGAGAGCTAATTTTAGTTTTAAATGACTTTTATTCAAATAAATTAACAATGATTAAATTATCTAAGCCTACATATTTGGTTTGGCCTAGAGCCGTCTACCAAATTGACAAATGTAATTATACCCGGAATTTATTTATAAATACAAAAGTTAACTAAAATGGTACAAGTTATTTAAAATCTCATTCTAAAATTCGTTTTCTGTATCGAAGTGCAGCTACCATTATACATTGTAAAAAACAGCCCATCAATTTTCACCGTTTAAAATGCTTGATGTTTCACCTATATCTAAAATATCTTTCGGAAACACCATTATCTGAAGTTCCTTCAAAATTGGGCAACTGCAAGGAAATGGAACACATTTTCCCTAGTTCTCATGTTGCTTAGTTCGCAGAGCATTGGAAGATCGGAGCGGTGGGGTAAAAATTTAGATTAACTATCTTGCCTCTCATTCTAAGGATTTTACTGATTTTGTCCACAGAGTAGTAGTTAAGGAAGTATGTACTTTCATTTAGATGATATTTAAGTTTGCTATAATAATTCCTAAACAGTGGGGCTCCAGCATCCTCAGTATATCTTTAATATGAAATTTGACCAAGTTTTTCCAACATCAAATTGAATTTGTCTTACAGAAGATGGTTGCTCGTTTGTCTGAATTACTAGCACTATTCCACAGACCGATGCAATTTGCTTCCAAACATTGCAAATACATTGGTATTCTCGTTTTTTCCAACTCTAATACTTTAATAATGTAATTCAAGTGTATTTCAAAGGTACGCAAGAACATAGGTGGATTTCCAGTTTTAATATATATATACATATAATTTGGAGTATTTCTTGGTAATTCGACGGTTTAATAAGGTCTATATCCCTTTACTTCAGAATTCAGATCCGTAGATTAGGATTGATGAAGCAGTAGAACGAAATAGCATTTGTTTCACACTATGGGATATATAATTGTTTATAATGCAACGTTCCCAAATCGATGAAAAGCTCGTTTAGCATCTGATAACTTTTCTTCAAGGTGTGCACTTACATTTAAGTTTGCCGATACTATTATTTGAAATTTCGTACGGTCTCCACTTCTTTACCATTTGACTTCCACTTTTCCAGATTACAGTGACGGCCACCTCCATCGCTAAATATCATAATTTTAGATTTCTGCAGATTGTCCGTTAAATTCTAACTTCTACAGTACACCTTGAGTTTGTTGATCATTCGCTGAAGGCCGTGCACAGAACCACTCAAGAAAACGATGTTATCCGTATACATCAAAGCTGGAATTGTCGCTCCGTTGAAGTTTATCCCACCTTGTACAGCATCAAATTATATCATTAATAAATATAATCGGGGTCTCGAATTCTTCAGAGATAAGATTTCCATCCCACACAAGTGCAACATTACCCTCATACAGTGCTCTCAAAATACTTTTGCTTACGAAATAAAAACAAAAGCAATCAATTTTTTAGAATGTTTTCTTCATTTAATTTTATTGTATAACTTCAAAAAAAAAGATAAAAATTAAAAGAAAATTTAAGAATCTTCTTACTTTTATTAATATATTTAATAATCGAAGCAACCACAAGCAAACAAATTCAACATTCAGTTTTTATAAAAAAAATTTATATAGAACGTTCTTATCAACGCGGAAAACCCAAACCTAAATAAAATGTATAAAAAATAGGAAAAACAAAATGGGAAGATTATTGACACTTAGAGAATGCTATCACTTTCTAATTTAAATTAAATTTGTTTTATAAAAATTGGTTACTCTCTTCTTTTGTTTGCATTAATTTTATCAATCCATTAGCAAAATTTTATAATTATGTACGAGAAATTAAATAAACAAAAAACCTAAAAAAAGACGAAACAAAACAAATGAGACCAAAATGACTGACTTTACCCGGGCGAGATATGTAAGAACGTATTATCTACTAAAAAATTAATTTGAGATCAAGGATCACTTTGAGATCCTGTCTCGTTTTTTTTTCGTTTAGCTTCCTATCATTTCATCTATGAAAATATAGAACAGAAAATTTCACACCATGTATGTACGTATTACAACAATATTTTTGTTTTTTTTCCTTTCAATGGAAATTCTTTTGTTTTACAAAAAATTCATATAATACATATATTTTTTTTAATAAAAAAAACTTCACAGTTTAATAACAAGAAATGGAAATTTTTAAAAAGGTTTTCAATTAATGTTAAATATATTTTTTGTTTACTAATTTAAGGCTAATATTTTTTTTAAATGAACCAATAAGAATTAGAATTAGCAGCCGATTTGTACACAAAGCATACAAACAATACGAGCAAACCGTTTCTCATTTCAATCTTAATTCAGAGTAATTAATTATTTCTTTAACGGTGGGCTCTTTTTGTTTTGTCTTCTCTTGGCCTTGCGAGTCGAAGCTGCAGAACTGATGTTGTTATTATTGTTGTTGTTGACTGCTGAGAAAACAGCTTGGGAAGCAGCAGGGGCTGCGATATTTGAAGAATTTCGCTGAAATAATCCAAAGAAACCCCATATTAATGTTGAAGGATTTGATGATTCTTCTTTTGGAGCTTTGCTGCAGTTGTTATTATTATGATTATTGCTTATTTTTAGTTGTGATTTCATTATAAGCTGTTGGGACGACGACGATGGCTGCTGATTGGGTTTTCTAATCGGTTGTTGCGGCTGTTGGTTTTGTGATTGTATTGCTTTTTGCCTTGGATAGGCGTATTCTCATGACTTCTTCACTTTACCGTTTATTGATCCAGTTGATCGGCCACCAACAGCTGCCTCAGCAGCATGCGTGGCCACATGTTGAATACCCTTTTCCATACATCCCTGGTAGATTGGCTTCATGAACTGTTAAAGAAAATGTGTTTCTATTTAAAATATAGAAGACTCTAAAAATTGTGTTGTGTCATTCAAAGAGGTTTTAATGGTAACTCGAAAAAAAGCCTCCGTAATTCCCGCTATTCTATTCGAATACTATGTTGAGAGGAATTGAAACGTTAATTTCATGTCTACATATTTCCGAAAGGAAGGCAATTATATTTGCTTATTCCAAAAGTAGTAAAGAAATTTATTTTAATATCCCAAGGATGACAAAAACTTTAAACGAAATTGAACAAGTCTATTCATTTCATGAATCATCGATGCAACTTTACTGCAAAAAAAGAAACAAAATGTGATATGATGCTAATATAAATCTAAATGAGGATAACATTTTCTTCACAGAATTTGATGATAAACTTCATGACGATAACTGAAAAAGAATGTTGGTATATAGCGCCAAACAAAAAATAAAATTGTTACCAAATAACCAGACATATCTTGAAAGAGCCATGCAAACTAGTTTAGAGTCTGAGATTGCTAAAAATCACACCGTAATGATTTCAGTTCAATACGAGTACTGTTTACTGTGTTACTCAACGTTGGAATGATTCAATCTTGTTTAAATAAATCAAAATACATTACATTACTTCTTTTTTTACTTATTTCGTCTTCAATCTTTCTTGAGTTTCTTTTTCTGCTATGCACAACGAAAAAAAAATCAATTTCACTCTAAAAAAACACAACAATCAAATATTACTTACGTTTTCCCATAAAAACGTTGCAAACTCATCTAGTTTTAGTCCGATTTCGGTAAATTCACCGCTATATCTATAAATTTCATTAAAATAATGTATTAATTATTTTTTTTTAATAAAATGTTTAAGGTAATTTTTCTGTTCAAACCTTATATACGCCCATAACGCAAGTGTAAGCAATGAAACACCCATTAACAGATTACAGAAATTAGCAAATGTATAAAGGCCAATTAATCCAAATATTCCACTTAAAATGTACATTATGACAGCAATGGCGAAGTAAACGGCTGGCGTTCTTGCTGCTTTAAATATGTTCTTACTCTCGTTGTGCGATCGGAAATTGTTAAATGTATCTTCCAAGTCCGAATCAAGCTGCTCTCGGTATTTTTCAGAGAATTCTTCGCCACCCATTTTTCTCTTGGCAGCAAACTAAAAATAAATATGTCATTGCTAAGCTTTTTTTTATAATTTATATAGGCGAAGTCTTACCTGGAATAATGCTTTGTCCTTAATTCTTAAGTGTTCTGCATCCAAGTGACCTGTACTTAAGTACGGCCTCGTTCCACCACAAACATCTTCCATTAGTTGAGAATAGAGCTCCTTCGCTGCTGCTACTGCTGTCAAATTGTTTGCCTCTGCAGTTGCCTATTCATGTATAAAAACAGTTTAATATTCATCGACCAAATTAAATACTTTAACCTAACTTACCACAAGCATACTCTTCGGTTCGGGCAGCTCATTACCTTTGTAAATTGTCATATACGACTTGAAGTACTGGACCAAATCTCTTGCCCTAACCTTTTGGCCACTTATTTCTTTTGTGATAAGATTGTCTGGTGCCAAAAGCATTGGGACAAGATTTCTCAAAGACTGTTTAAAATCTGGTGTTATGTCTTTGAGCCTTCCATCGAAGTTGGGATTTGTTGCCACTGTTAGACCAGGATGTGGCATCAAAAAGCATGCAATTTCGGTAAAACATGAACTTATGTGTCTACGAAGAGATTGCAATTCCGGATGTTGTTTGTCTGACAACTCTAATCTTCTTTTTAGTATTTTTTCGCCACCCTCTGGTCCGTATTCGGCTTCATATGGAAAACTCCAGTCTCGCACCAGAAATTGTAATCGCTGAAAAGGCTTTTTACCCGAGTCGGCTAATGCTAAGCGACCATACTCTGTGAATAACTGCAAGTGCTGCAAGTCATCTTCTTGTATATTTTGTGATAGATTGTAAATTTGCACAGACGAAACCATTGTGCTGAGGGCGAACACTGTTGCACAATCACGTACTGTACTTTGGCTGTCAAATGCACCCTGGGTGTCTAGCAAGATAATGGCGACTTTCTCTCCATTTGGATAGTCGTGTAAAAATATTTCCGACCACATTAAAATGCCGGTTGTATCACGTTCTGAGCCACCACGCCATGAGAATCCCGATAGAGGTTCACTCTCATCACCAAGCCAATCTGTGACATCATGTTTAACATACTAAAAATATATAAAAAGAAAAGAATAAAATGGTCTATTTAGTGATTTTTTTTAAGAAGTAGCTAGATGGTTCAAGTGGAAGTCTTTACTCTATCAGCTGATTTCGAGACCTGATTATCGCTTGAGTTTGGTACACAGAAGATGCAGTAGAGTCAATGCACGGGATGATTTAAAGCAAACTAAATTACAGCTTTGATCATGCTAATTACATAATAAACAATTTTTGTATATTGATATCTTTTTGTTTTCAATTCATCAATGCAGCAGGCCCTCTCTTTAATGTGTAACCCAAAACCTACTATGAAGTTTTCGAGCCACTGCCTTTTTGGACTCATACAAAATCGTAACGCTGTAAGCAGAGTAAGGATATGGCAGAATCGGACCACTAGTAGGAAATTATGAAGTTTAAAATACTAGCATGTAGAACGAAAATGGGAGCGGTGTTCTCAGTAGTTGAGTTCCTCGGGAGTGCCACCAAAACTATCGAATATATGTATTTGAGGAATCGAGACGCATCTGACGAGACCACTGATGAGCCCGCTTGGGGACTGTATTTATTTATTTAACATCAATTAAGTTATTTTGCTAGTGTGAAAATTGAAATAAATATAATATAGAAATAAGGTTAGTTTCTCAAATACAGCAGGTTATTGATTCGTTTAGTACATAATCCGTTCGATGTTCATTTTATTCTAGCAGAATACGTTCTCTGAGAATACCTTTATAACCCTGAATAGCATTCTCAGTGATCAATACTCGTTTGCCATCACTGAAAAGCCAAAATGTTTATTCGTCTGTAAAGTTCTCCATGCTTCCACACCGCAGATTGGCGCAGCCGGTTTTATATGGCTCGGGTGGTTACGGTACGCTCTCAACGCACAATTAACCTTATGTACCAGCCTTCGGCGGTTTTAGCTTTAATACTTCTTTATCTAGGCCTCCTATCGCTATTCCCAGTTTCGCAAAACACCGACCAACACACTGCTACTCCAAGTCCATATGACGGCGAGAACCTGACATATTAATCACGATTAGTTTAAAGAAGTCAAGCACTTTGCTATTTTTGTCTAGTACTTTGAACACAACGGTAAAATTGTATACATTGAAAAAACCTCTTAAATATGTCAAAATACAATTAAAAGCTATAGACAAACCTAGGGGAGCATTCACCACATTTTTGATTGCTTAGCTTTCCTTTCAAAATTGACTCTGGATCTAGTTATGCTTTTCCCCTCCTACAAAATATTTTTTTAGTTTTAAGCTTTCGACCTGCTTTATCCTCACTAATGTTCTTAAGAAAAGTGCTTTCCATGAAACTAATTACTTATTTGAGGTAAACAAAAAAAGTATGATAAGCTGTTAGATTTAAAATTATTATCAGCTAAATAAACAATCAAGTAAACCTTACATGATTCAAAGTCTGAAAAAATGCATTTATATCCAATATATGTATTTACATACAATGTGTACATATTTTAAAGCGAAACGACGTGTGGTCTGTAGATTATTGTTACTGAGCGGATAATTGTTTGTAAACGAGAGCTGGCTCCGATTTGTGAATGGGACTACCAACGATACACTTTCCAGAAACAAATCTGTGTCTGAATTTGGTAGCCAGATCTTAAGGAGAGGTTTTTTTGGGAGGGTTTACATTCAACTCTCAGTTAAGGAAGCTTGTGTGAGCGAATTTTTATTCACAACATCAAACCTATTTATATAATTATTAAAAAGGAAATTGTTGAAATAGGAAATTATTGAGCAGGGTCTAACGCAAGTAAGCAACTAATCATAATTTAGGGTTGATTGTGGGCACAGACAAATGCTAGGTAGTAGATCTACACGATCAGAGAAGATGTTTGGATCGAAGATATTTGTATAGTGTTTGAAAAAAAAAAACTACTGATTTAGTATGAGATGTTTTCTGCAACTTTTTTTGTTTGTATGATACCTATGATATCAATAAAAATGAAAATAAATTGATTGAATGAATTTTATGGAAAATGACAAAGTTGAAACTAAAGAGCACTTTAAAGAAAGGTCTTTTCAGCGCTGTTTAAATAGAAAATATCTGCAAACTATTCCTTGTACAATATAAACACATCACACATTATACTTTTGAAAAGAAAAACAGGAAGTACGCAACATTGCAACCAAATGGTTACATAAATAAAAGAATTTGTTTTATGAATATTCTCAGCATTAATCATCAGCATCATTATTCACTCTACAACTACTTACCTTTGAGTACATGTATCTCAGAAAGAAATCCAAGAGGAAACTCTTTCCTTTACGGAATGCTCCTGCCACCGAAACAACACATACAAAACGATCCTTGATTTCATCTTTATTGAGTGCTTCAGCAAGAGCATCATCGTTCAGGACAAATGTATGATCTTCTGCTGTGGTAATTATATGCAGCGCTTCGGCTGGCATTTTGTCGATTAAATTTTGATAAACACCGCTTAATTATTTGTGAATCTACAAAAGATAAAAAAGAATAAATGTTAGTAAATTAATTAAGAGTAAAAAACTTATAATTAATTTTAATAAATACCAAATAACCCTTTGAAACAAAAGGTATTTCATGGCCTTCTACAAAATTTTAGTTTTTTCGCTTTGGTAATTTAAAATCGACACAGCTGTTTGCCGCACATAGAAAGGCAGGTACACAGCACACAACAACGATCACCAATTGCAAAGAATATTTTTGTGTTGTTTTCTGCCCACAATTATTAGAATGTCGAAGAGGAACTGCGCAAGCAGTAGGAGAGGAAACTAGTCAAATACAATTTTTTACAGCAGCGCAATTCCAAAAATAAATTTGAGGTCTTTTTTGATTTTCTTTTAGCTGTGGTGCGGCGGCGGCTGTATTTCTCTCCGCTTGCGCCTATATAATATACCCTAAGTTTTTGACTTATTTATTATTTTTATTTTTATTTGTTAAGAGCACCGCATGAACTTTCGATGATAAAATGTTTTAGAGGCAATTAGAAAATGTTTTCGATGTTTTCTTCTCATGTCTTGAAATTTAAAATTTCATAATGTAGCCAGGTATTGTCTGGCTCTGCCAATCGATTGTTTCTCAGGCTAGCTGTGCAACAACCACGAAAGATTCAAGGTTGAATATGTGGGATAAGCACAATTATTATTGATCGCATTGTACGCAGTATCTTCTAAACATGACCTAAGCAAAGCAGTGTCGTCATTTTGGGGATGGTGGCAAGAAATAAAAATTAATTGAGATAGCGACGTTTCACAGTCTATAGACAGTTGACATTAGTAATAACTTTAATGTTTTGTCTGCGATTCATTAATATAAAATATATATATGCAGTTCATACCTCATGTTTACAATAAATAAAAATAAATGGTCTAATAAATCTTAATAGAATGGGAACACTTTATTTTAAATGTACAAACACATAAAGGGTTCTGACTTATCACTGCCCCCCTAAAATTATTAAATCGAGCTTTAGGAAAATTTAATAGGATATTGCATAAATGTTTGGTGTTTTTGGATAAAAGTTCCTTAGGTTAAGATTTTTTTGGTAATATTTTATTTAATGTTTCTAATATTTGTATTTGCTTAATAAGCAAGGCCGTATAGTGACGGCAAAATAACAAACAAATAGAGAAACGAATATGAATTTAAAAAAACTGAAGACCAAGTACCTAATTGATCTCGTTTCTCAACGCGACGAAGTGTCTATAAGACGAACTTCGGAAACTTCTGTACAGTGTTCTCTGTGAAAATTTTAAAAACGCAAGCAGGCGGACTTTCTGTTTTAACAAAGTCAAAATACCTTCGCTCTAATTCAGGGTAAAATAAATAGCCGTTATTATAGCCCAAATTAAACTTAAATATAAATTTTGAATAAAGGTCCAGGAAGGCCAGCATTACTTTATACTTCTGTAGTGAAAGTTTGGTTAAATGTGGAGCCTCCAAGGGGATCATTTGCGTAACATTGTAAGTCATATCAATAATAGCCTTCGAGATGGTGAACCAATAACCGTGTGTCTGCCTTCCAAAACAGGCGTAGAAGAGGTGTAAGAATGTACGTTCATTTTTAACATTGATTTATTTCAATGCCTATTGGTCAGAGGGTAAGGGTGTTCATACAAGAAATATTAACTTGCAATTTCAACTCTTTCAATAGGTTCAGTTAAGATTTTAAAGTTCAATTTTCAACTGTTTGTGATGATGACGAGACTAGACTACGGTACAACTAGTTTTATTAAAAAGATGAAGTGTTTTATTGGTTCAAGAATTTTTTCTGAATATCTAAACATCTCTAGGTTATTTCGGTTTCGAGACTTTCAAAACAAGACATTAAAAATATACAGTTATCCTCAAAGACAGTCAGGCCGCTGCAATGCCGAGATAAGCTCGTAAGTCTGAGTATTAACCTGAGAGTCACTCTTGTCAACATAGTAGGGCAGACGTACTGGCAAGGATCAGTCCTACAGCCCTTGGAGCTGTGAAGGCTAAAATATTCTCAATTTTCGTACAATTTTTGAATATTCATGGTTGAACTGTTTAACTGTTAGCCGATTGCATTAAATACCAAAAAATTCATCTGTTATGCGGAGCCAGGGTCTTTGAAAGTTGTGCCAAACACTGTCCATATGAGAACATGGACAGTATAGATAGCTTCTGGTGCAGATAACGATCCAACTGATCAATATTGGCACAATATTGATAGTTTTTTAAGAGGGAATCGCGATCCAACTGTAGGATGTTCGATCTCTGTTAAGCAAGGTGAGTTAGGAAAAAAAATTTAAGAAAAAGGAATCTGCCAATGTGATCTAGAATAAAAAAAGATATTAATGCCCAGTAAAGGATCACTAGGTCGCTTCACCCAAGTCAACTCCTGTGTCATGTTTAACAGGAAATTTACATTCAGAGTTAACTCACCAAACAGTTAACTGTGGACAAACTGAAAAAATATTTCCGACAGATATGTGCAAAATGTATCTAAATTGATGTGCGCCACTCTGGCAACTGACATTTCTGATTTAAAAAGTGAAAGTGCGTTTTTCAGCGCAGAGTCAACTCTTTGTTAAATTTGGCTAGTTACGGTCAGTTGTACAACGATTTAATTCACCGATTTCAGTAGATTAACTGTGGTTCATGCAGTATTCATTGGGTACGTTCAGACCACCCAAGGGATTAGAAATTAAGGCAAGTTTCTAGTCTCTGATCGGTCAGATGTCAAAGTATTTATTTCCAATTAAGGCAACTTTATTGAAAAAAAAACTGTATGATAAGTAACAAATATGAAAAAATTAAGAGTTTCGTATGAGATTTGTTAATTTTATATTGGGTTTGCTAATATCTAAATCAAATAGTCTTGAAACCCCTTTTTCAAAAAGCTAATTTATTACAATTCATAAAAGGTTTATAACAGTTGCTATGTATATTTTAGATACAAATAATATCGGTACTTTTTTCACGATCAACTGAAGTAAATTTCCAAGTTTGACATTTCAAACAAAAGTTACCGTGGTTAATTTGCGTTCAATGAATTCAGTTGACTGAATATCTAGTCCCTTGGGTCGTCTGAACGTGCCCATTGTGTTAATAAGATCCTCCACACCATGACAGAAGCATAAGAAGCACCACGGTCTTTGGATTTTGTTTTTGCTTCTTCAAATTAAAGTTTTTGATTTTGATGACCAAAAATATAAAAAAAAAAGTTATTTTCCCCGGACACGACTTTTGGGGTAAAAATTAATGTAACTAGGTATAAACTTATGTTGTAGATATCCAACATAGGTTTTTAAATTTTTGTTTTTCTCAATTTATTATACCTACGTATATGCTTATTCTCCAATAATCATTGGCATGTTTTGCTTAACACGAAACGCAAATCACTAAGAGTTATTTATTCACACAATATAGGTATTCACTTTTGTTGGGGTACCTACCTATACACAATCCAAAATGATTGAAGAATAGGTATAACATTACTAGTGATCGGGTCAGAGGATTTTCAATTTAATAGGCCAACAAGTTTGTCAATAGCAATTTTCTAAGCGAACTCATAAAAAATGTTTTTTTTATTAATTAATAGGTATTATAATATTAGTAAAATTCACGATTAGTCTTAAGGTTAAAATACTTGATCGCTTATCGGATTATTGTGTTGCTAAATTTGTCATATATGAATCATATTATTTTTGTTCCCATTAATAAATTGATTAATTAGATACATGAACAATCTTTACAAATGTTTCATCAAAAAGAAGATTAAAGCAGGTTTAAATAGGTAATCCAGCATTAAGCTAGTATATTTACGCTAGACCAAAAATAATTCAAGGTCACAAGTGTGCAGAATAAACAATTGCTGACCGTATTTTACGCAGTATCTAGAAAAAATGACCTCAACTACAATGCAGTGTCGTCATTTTCACAACCGGACAAATGAATGTAAAAACAAAGAGAACAAAGTAAAAAGACGATCGACACAATGAAGCTTGATAGTACTAATCAATAATTCCAAAAGCTAAGTTCAATGATTTATCTTATTAAAAAGAGCGTTTGAATTTAATATGCAAGTGGGTTATTGGTCAGTCTACCTATCTGGCAATGACATGACAAAAGCCTACTCGATCGGTTCAAAGTCCTTTTTCTAGCTAAAATGCAAGTGATGGATGGGAACACACAAGTACAACCTATGCGTGCTTTGAGAACTAAAGAGGTTTGCACATTTTTGGAATGACGGTGGCACAAAAGGGGAACAAAAACAAGTAAAAAGAAAAAAACTTGTGCAACTGGTTTTCATATATTTCATCTATCTACGTAGAACAATTTAACAAAGTTAGAAATACTTGTTCCCAATTGGACACCAGTGGATGCTAAAAAATGTAAACATTGAAGTCCAATTGTTTAATCCCATAAATTCCAATGCACTTTCTATATTTGCCATGGAAAAATCCCATCAATTTAGTCTTCCAACAACAACAAAAAACTTTGGACACCCATCTCGGATTTAATTGAATCATTAGGAGAACGTAGTTTAATCAATCTTTAATTCTAACACAAACGGCTCCGCTAGCCCCGGTGTGAGGGGTTAGTATTAGTCGGCGAGCTTATAGATGGTAACGTGTTTTACTCTTTTAGAACTTTATTTGGGATTTTGGAATTTGTATTTTTTATTTTTTGTATCTATTGTACTTACGTAAAATTGACTTTCTTATTTTGCGATATATCTCACTTGAATTTGGTCTGCATTCGATGTGGATATATGACTTGATGAAGAATGAATTAGTTTTTTTGAATTTAGTTGTAAATTATTTTTGTATTTTATGTTTTTCTTACAAAAAGTAATTTATTAAAAAAAAACTAACACGAAGGCTAAAAATTTTTGTGACTCGTTTCTCAGCTCGACGGGTATGAATTTTTGTAGCCTTTGTTTTTATCCTAAGTACACATTAGGTTAGAAAGAGGCGACATGATGAAGTGTGTGCACGTCAAAGATGAAACGTCATTTAAATCATTTTTGTGAAAAAAAAAATGTAGAATCCGCCATGATAGGGAAAATCAAAGTACAGTTCCAGTGAACACTTTGACCGTGTGGAATTCCATTGTTAATTTAAGGGGCAGCTTGCATCGTTCCAAAAGATGTAAGTGCCTTTCACATGAATTGTTTCGACAATTCCCAGCGCTAATATCAACAAATTTTTGTTCTTAATTTTCGATAAACTGAATAAACGATCCAATCTACATTTTTGATATGAAAACACGGCCTGAAATTAGTTTAAATTGTATTTTTATATATTTTCTATACAACCAACGACATATTTTCTGCAAAGAATAATTCGCAATCCACATCATCCACATATCTGCGAATGAAATTTCCAAACTCGCTGCCATTTGGAATTCACAGTTCGCTATTCGCAGCTCATGTGAAAGGCACTTTAAAGAAGATTTATTTTGACAGCACCTTTAAAAATGCAAATGATGTTTCAGTTTTTCTTATGAAGTGAAAAAGAGATACAATGTTTCATGTGTCAAGGACTGAACTCAGCCATGAATGAATCCTTCAGCGCGATATAAGAATTGGTTAGTTCGATTTGTAAAAGAATTTATCAAAGGGAGATTTAACATGATTAATAGGGTTCTCACACCAAACCCCAAGACCGGTTTTCGACGAAAACTTTTCAAAAACTCGAAAGCCATTCACACCGAACATTACACGTTTTCGTTTGACATTACAGTTTTTTCAGTAACCAACCACTCACAATTCTATTTTATTTTTGTTGTTTTCCTCCATTTTATGAAAGTAAAATGGTGATTATTTACATAAATTTGATACATATGAACAAATTTAATTAGCACAGGCAAAATATTAAGGTTATTCATGCAACGTCGGAAAACTATTGTAAAAATCGTAAACGTCGGAAAGTTTACTACATCGTAAACGAACAGTCAACATTCGTATGTGAATTCTTTTCCAACAATTCGTAAACTTTCCAACATGAATTTGTATCGTAAATAAAAATAGTAAACGTGGTAAACTTGTAAACTATTCCGAATGAAAATGAATCCAAAACAAATAAAATAAGAACATCAAAACGAGAAATATTTCAATCAAAATGGCTGACTAAAGATAAAATTAAAAGAAAAATAATAAAAATGGAAAACAAAATTGGACGAAAGTATCTTTTTATTTGACGCTAAACAAACAGCTTACGATGTTTACGCAACCCGTTTCAAAAGGGTGTTCATGAAACGTGCATCGTAAACTAAAAAAAGTTACTACGTCGAAAAGCTTACATCGTTGCATGTTTAATAAATGTTTTAAATAAATTGAATAATTTTGAGAATGGAATTTTATATTTGGTATGACAGAATTTCGTCAGCTGTTTTCATTTATATTTGAAAGCATTCAATCAGTTTCTTTTTTGACATTTTATTACATTTGACACTGAACTTTTTAAAATGTACGTTTGTTTCGTTCATCTCTGAATTCCAACGTGTTTTCGATTGGTTTTATATAAAACTTGTGTTTTACGAAAACCTGAAGTGTAAAAAAATGTATGCGAAAACTTATGTTTTCGATTAGGGTTTTCTCCTAAGCCGGTGTGAAAAGGCTATAATCTATCATCTTCAAGATTTATGAAAAAAATTTGTATAGTAAGGCTAGTCGCGCACATGCAATTTTCAGTTTCCAAACTGTTTGCTAGCAAAAATGAGACCTATGTACTCGTATGAGACTCCGCGCACATGTAGCAACTATTCCGTTGTCTATTTGACCAATTTTTCAGTTTGTGTTTTGGCACAAACTGGACGATTGCTCAAAATCAGTTTTTCAGTTTGTGTCATATGTAATAATATGTAACCAAATAGTTGCGGATATTTAATCACATCATTGAGTTTTGTTGTTTCTAAAGGGCATTATGTTCTTTGTGCGAAAGAAAGCAAATAATTTTTTTCTTTTATTTGCTGAGCAAAAGAATAGGGCAAAGGCGATAATATTTTTCTTTGCATGTATGATATAGAAAAACTGAATAAACATTGTCGGTGTGTTAGTTTGGTTCGTTGCGATTTCTTGTGGAGTTGCTCATGTGAGCACTCATCGGTCAACTTGTGACTAAACTATTTTGTTGCGGTAGCAGTTGCATTTGTGCGACTAGCCTAAATCTTTGTGATTTGAAGAAGATTTCATTTCCACCTTAGGAAATGTAGTTTCAAAGTTAATTAACTGCGCAGGTTGTGAGAAATGAGAACTTTCAGATTAAATTCAAGACAGCCGTTCCTGTGACCCCGTCCAACGAAGACAACAAATACGAAATGATAATTTTAAAACACTAAGAACTAGGAAACAAATGTTGTTTGCATAGTAAATCAATAGCCGGATTTTATTATTAACATGATCTGATCCAAATCAGTTCATGATATATACTTAAAAAAGGGAAATAGGTATGAGGTGGAATTTGTCGCATGCACAGTGTAGATGGGCATTTAAAATGTCAAATCGTTGACTGAATCGAAAAAAAGATAATAGAAAGTGATACAAGATTAAAAACATTAATAAATCATTAATTATTTATAAACAAAATTTTAAAGTGACTAACTTAGGAATTGTGTATACAAAAAATATGAACTGCTGTGTTAAACTAACTAACTACATTATTCATTTCACTTTTGTACAAAAGTGCAAAAAGTGTAAAAGTGAAAAAATACAAAAATATGCTAGTGACAGCTTCCTGCGAAAAACATTATGAATTTGGGTTGAGCTGAATGCATTCAAACACGGAAAAGGCTAGTTCAAAAACTATTATCGATGTCATCGACATCTAATGAATCAGGTTTTTAACTGCGTAGATGTAGTGGTGTTTTACCTTTTTAAAAAAGTAAAAGATGGGACGCTCTAACTTTTACTTTTGTAAAACTTGTGATAAGGCCTGGTGCCCACAGGGCAACTTTTAGTTGCTCGAAGTTGCCAGCAACTCGGAGCAACTAAAGTCGCTTGCCATTGCCCACTGCCATTGCCCATTGGAATTTGACGTCGTGTTTTTGTTTTTTTGTTGTGTTGACTTTTGACACGGACACCATTACAATGCTAATAAAAATGTAAATACCAAATAAAAACATTGAAATTTATAGCTCATTTTTGATAAATCAGAATCAGAGAATTAGAAAATTCAGACATCTGAAATTCTATATGTAAGATTTTATCGTTGAACACGGTCATCTTTGACAGATAAAGTTGCCAGCAACAAAAGTTGCTCAGTGAGCGGGGTTAAGCAACTTAAAGTTCCCGGGAAAAAGTTCCGCGAGCAACTTCGAGCAACTAAAAGTTGCCTAGTGGGCGCTCTCTCTTATAACCCAATGTCCTTGAAACCGGAGCAACAAAAAGTTGCTGGCGCGAGCAACTAGAAGTTGCCTAGTGGGTGCCAGGCCTAAGAGATAGTATTGAGTAGCTAACTGAAAAAAGACAAAAAATTTGTTTCACTTTTCTACAGAAGTGAAACGAATGTAGTTAGGTACTAGGCCAAGTGCATACTTGTGAATCATCCCGTGAATCCATACAATGTTTGCATTTTTACTTCCCGAGAGCAACCAAGTGCTTACCCCAACTAACAATTTCGCTTCTATATTGCTCTATAGATGCTTTTCGTTTTCATTCAACCTATGCATATAAGCATTGCATAAAACTCCATAGATTGGAAAAGGTGACCATTTGTCACTCCTATCGTACCTTTATGGAGTTAATTATATTAGTATAGAAGTTCACATTAAATAAAATAAAAAAAACTTGGTGCTAGAACCAGGAATCGAACCCGTGTCCCTCGGAACCAATTGCTTGCTCCTTTTCCTTTTTTTTTTTAATTATTTTTATTTTACATTTTCTTAAAACTATCTTAAAGCTAGACAAAAATTCATAAAAACTAGCCTACTTATCAATATCTTAGAACTAACTTACTGGCCCTAATCGGGCGCTCTAAGTTAAACTATAATAACTTAATGCTAATGACTTTCTGCCAAAGAACTATCTTAATACTAGAATTCTAGATCCGTTTTTATATTTCCCCGAGAAGAATTGACAAAAAACTCGGTATCTCTGTCTTTATTATGCTTACTCGCTTACCGCTCCCACCAATCTCAGATATAGAGTTCAATGCATTAAATTGGAATCACTTTTATATAGAATTGTCTCGTATGAGACAAGAAGCTTGCATTAATAAGAAAAAACTTTCTTCAAGAAAAATATAAATAGATTAGTATGTCTAAAACAAACACTCATATGCTAATTAAATAAATAGAGGTATAATTGATTAATTGATTAAACCTTAAACACTGACAATAATAATAAATATATGTGCTCAGGTTCTAAATTGAATATAAATTATAAAATAGCCGATTATAGTTTGGCGTCACCATATTCACTAATACAAGCAATATAGAAACAAAGACTAACATAAAGATTGCATGATAATTTTACGGGATGACTATTGAAGCGAAAGTATCTTGGTTACTTCATAAGAGTATTATAGAGAGATTAAAGAAACATTGGTACGTCGCTTCTATCAAGATGATATAATTTGTACCAGAAAATATATAAGGATTCAGTAATGCGCCAATAAGGTATTTACCTACTGTCAGAGGGCTAAATGGAGCGCTATAGAAACAAATAACACTTTAATGTCTGAAATGCGAAGTAATTTTATTAGTTGGGTAGTAAAATATCCGTGTATCTTACTCTTGCCCTCCCCCGCTTGGAGAGAAGGGGCAATTTTATTAAAAAAAAAAAAAAAATACGTAAAAATGAAAAAAATCCAAAAGCAAATTCCTATGGTTTATTTTCAAGTTAGATCTTTTTGATGAACAGTTTTGACAGAAAATTTTTTCAGACTCAACATTTTGAAAAAAATATTCAATTTTTATTTCAATATTTTAAGTTTAAAATTAACTTTAGCTAAAATTGTGTTGTCGTTGTTTTTTAATTAATTTGTTCTGTTTCAGACAATTTTCTTATAAAATTGTCATCGTCCAAGCGGGGGAAAATGAAAATATTACCATCTTTTTTCTTCTCTACTTCAAACCTATGAATTTTTTGGCAGATTTTACGCGAATGTCCTACCATAAAAATATAATATACAGTTTATATGCCCCTGCATCGGCTATAAGAAAAAAAAACTAAAATCTGAAAAAATGAAAAGTTTTCTTTTCAACATTTCAGTTGATTTGGGCCCATCCAAATATAAAAACTCGCCACTTTCATCAAAAATTTCGGTACTTTTACTTTGTATCTAACAAGATTAACAAAGTCTGCAACAAGGTTGTGTTGATTATGCTTAAACAAATGAAATAGATGTAATATGTACGGCGCGCGGTGGAAAGGTTAGCTCCAGAGTATTTAAGCAAATTAAAAAAAAAGTGTGCGTCGGCCGGGAATCGAACCCGGATCAACTGCTTGGAAGGCAACTATGCTAACCATTACACCACCGACGCAACTGACATTTAAAGTTATAAAATTTAATAAAATCATTAACATAGAATATGAAGAAAATGTGAAAGAAAATTATACTTTTGTTTTAACAATTAGTGGAGTGACTGAATAATATTTTATTTTAAATTTCACATGAGGGATCGAAAGTGACATATAACTGATGAGCCCAGTACCTGGGCAAAATACATTATGGAGTTGACCTCATTTGAATTTATTGAATTAAAATGATTAACTTTAAGAAAACAGAAATGTTTTTCCTGAGGTAGGTATACTGCCTCTTGCGAGGAAATGACAAATCCTCCAAGAGAATAGATACCTGGCATGAATAAGTGCTTCTCATCTGATCTCGGCAAGAAATTGTAGGTCCTCGTCTCCTCCATTTCTGCCAACAACACGCAAACAGGAATGATTGAGAGTTGTAAGTCACTAGGCCCTGGTTCTCCACGAGCTTTTGCGCCATTAATTTTTTTTTATTAAACTTTGAAGGTAAAAAACAAATTTTAAACATGTACCTACCTGAATTTTTTTAGAGTTTTGTTTTATTGAACATAAAACAAAAAAGGCATGTAAAATTTTTTAATATAAATAGAACAAGAAGAAGATAATAAAAACATAAAACAACAGTAATTGAGGTATACGCTACACTACGAATTAAACATGACTCATATAAGCCCATTTGAGGACAAAAAAGGTTTAACAGCTTTGTGGCTTTTTCATGTTTCATCATTGATTGTTCAACAAAATAGAGGATTGTTTTTTTTTTTTCTCAGCTTCCAGCTATAGAGCCAATTTGTGTGAAAATCATTCGAGTTTGAATATTTTTTTGTTTCAAATGATTGAAAAGCTAAGGGATTTATGTTTGTGTATCTGCATGATGTATAAAACCCGCAGGCATTACTATACCGACAGTTTCGGAATTTAAATGTTATGTGTATACACACCTACACCTACAAAGATTGGGTCCTTTTTCGAAAAAAATAAAACAATTTGGAAGTCAACGTCAACAATATAATTCAATTTAATGTGTGTTTTTCGAATGGAGGAAATTTTCCCTTGGGGCGTTCACGCGCAAGAAAAAAAAAATACAATTGGATAGCCACAAATCCCCCAAATTTTCACCTGAGTCCCGTGTTGTTAATTTGATGATAAAGTTTTTTAGGTACAGCATACCTAATATTGCACACGCACACATATGTATGTATTTATATGTTCATGTACATACATTGGTATATTATTGAAAAAATGAGACATTAACATTCATATGTACCTACATTTTATAAAATTTTGTTTAATAAACACAATCGTCCTTTGGTTTTGACAATTTACCCTGATTAAACCTGACCCAATTAAATAAGGATTTGTGGATTTTTAATTTTAACACTGGGCGTCTCCATTAAAAAAAAGCAGTCGTTAATAATTATCAAGCATTTGCATAAATATATAAACATAAAATGGGATCATTTTTTTTTTCTAGTTCCATAAATATTTATTTAGTTAAAAATTCTAAATTGGATTAAACAACCGTATTTTCCTACAAAAATATAAATACCTGTTGCGTATGGTTGCATTTAAGGATATTTAGTTACATATTAAATTTTGTTTGTGTTTTTGTTTAGTGTATGTATGTATGTACAAGGACATACATAGGTGTCTACTGTTATTCTGTATAAATTATGAAAATGTCCTGCACCAAAGTAAACATAGCTCTACTTAATTAATTATTGCGAACCGAAGCATCTAACTTATATATTTAGCTTTTTGGCAGAAGGATCACTATAACCGAATGGTAATTTTTAGTGTCGGAAAGCACTATTTGTTTAGTATTAACAGGTTTTTGCAACGAAGCTTATAGCGTACAAACTTTATAGCCATCTCAATACAGCAACTTAAGGGATTACATAATGTTACGATGGGCTTAACAGTTTGATCATCCTCTGTCCCTAGAACAAAAATTTTTAAATTTCAACTTTAGTCCTTTATACTTTAAGTTCTTAGTTCATATTTTATAGCCAGGAGGCTGATACCTCAACTATGTAAAATAAAGGTTGCATGCTTACGAATCTATATAATGGTTGATTACAGGTTGGTATTTTATACAAAAAAAATTGAATAAAAATTCTTAAAACTTATTTCAATTGTTGTTTAACAAAAGTGTTGGGTGGCATATGAGTGCTTTTTTTCGAAATTAATGTTTAATAATTAAATTATTTTCTACGATCATTTTCGTAGTACATCCACAACCCATAAAGACAAATAATATATTTTTTTTGTAGTGTAGTACCTTTTCTTCGTTTTTCTTCAGGTTTTAATTAAATCTAGTATTAAGGTGATGAACAAGTGCAAAAAGTGCGGTTTTCTTAACATTGTTGCGAAGCGTTGCAAAATCGAAAAAATCCATGTGTTGGATTTGGTAGGCTGAATTTATTTTGATTTCGTTATGTTGCTGGTGATACATAGAAAAAATATAAAAATTAAACCATGGCTGTTGTGTTTGATGCCCAAAATGATGCTGATAAATATAAATGATATTAATAAGGTAAAATAGGATGAATAAAACAAAAAAAATTGTTCCATCATTAAACACAAACAAGTGAAATAACGCCTAATCGGTATTATTTCACTTTGCCAAAGTGAAAAAAGATCAAACGCTGAAATTCATCTTTAGAGAATTTGGCGTTATTTCGCTCGACGTTATTTCACGGCACCATCGATCGGCAAAATACTTGAATGTGTTTGACTGAATATCCTCATTATTAAATCAAGTTGTTGGTGTGCTCAGCTTGAAGATTGAAGTGAAATAAGGCCCAGCAAATGCAAAATAAGACCAAATCTCCTATTTGGTCTAATTTCACTATGAAAATGGATATAAGACAAAATTGGCATTATTTAAATTTTAAAACCGTAATAAGGCCAATTTTTGTTTGAAAACAAAGCCAAATGGTTGCCTATCAACATTTTCAAGACTTTGCATACACCCAACCCCGCACCTACCCTTAATCCTATAGTGTGCCCAACCAAGGGGGTTTGTTACCTCACTGTTTATGCGCCGAAATTCTGGGTGTTACCACTGTTTTTATGTAAGGCCAGGCAGTGGTGGATTAAGGCTTAGGCCCGTGCGCCAACATTTTAGGGGTGCCAAATAATTCCAAATTTTAAAGGATGGGAAAAAAACATTAATGAAAAAATTAAAAAGAAAATTAACTTTGACAGCGCTCCTCTAAAGTTTTTACTTTTTCTTATGAAATGGAACTGAGAAAGAAGGTTTCATTTGTGTCAAACACTAATAAAATTATCCAGTTTATATTTCTGAGCGCTCAGAGAATTTTCGCAGTTTTGCTGTCAAAAAACAAAGGAAAAAAATCTTTGCTCCGTCGGCGGTGAGCGCTCATGAAATATAAACTGGACAAATAAATCGTGCCTTAAATGAATTCAATTAGCTAGTTTATATTTCTTGAGCGCTCAGTATTTTTCCTCAGTTTTTTAGCAGAGCAGGAGAACAAAATAAAAACAGAATTCCTCACATAAAAGTCAAAACAACTCTCTTTTTCTTTTCTTCTTATGTATTTTACTGCGACAAAAAATAATGGAGCAAGCAAATCCAAAAAAACTCAGTCTCAGTTTTTAAGGGAAAATGTCAGGAATTCTTGTGAGGAATCCTGTTAATATTTCTCACCAGATATTGTAATTGATCAGCTTACTATAATTACAAGATATATGCGAAAAAATACTGAAATCGTTGAGGGATTTTTAGAGTTCTTGCCAAATACTGGCTAAAGATATTGAAAATGCTGTTTAACAACCATTAGAAAAAAAAGATTTTGACATACTGAACTGTCGTGGTCAATCTTATCGCCTGCAATATTCCAGGTATATATTCAGGACTACAAGCACGAATTAAAACAATTAATTCTTTAGTGGATTACGTTCCTTGCGCTGCTCATTCATTAAATTTATTAGAAACTTGTGCAGCGGAAGCAGTACCTGAAGCAGACGTTTTTTTTGCAACTCTGCGAGAACTTTATTGTTTTTTTTTACCATCAGCGAACGAAATTGAGTCTCAAAAGTCTGTCTCAAACTCGTTCGTCTGCTCGACATGATGCGTGTTATGCTTTTCAAAAAAAGTGGTCTGCAATAATTGACGCATTGAACTTCATAGCAGAAAGTAGAGCCGATAAACCGAAAACACTAATGGACTGCTACGAAAATTACTGCAATTGGAAACAGCTATTTTGGTCATTGTGTGGAACACAATTTTAGAGCGTTTTAATGCTGTGAGTAAGAATCTTCAAGGTTGTCAAGTCAATTTATCAGCCTTTGTCCAAATGTATGGTTCTTTGGCTTCTTTTCTTCAAGATATGAGAAATAAACAATTTTCTGATTATGAAGAAAATGCCAAAAGATTTTCTAGAGAAAGTTTTAGTCAGACGAGTCACGAGGAAATGAAAGGGAGAATTTATTTAAATATTTATTATCCTACTTTGGATACTTTGAATGTACAATTAGCCAGACGTAAAAGCGTATTTGAAGACCTTTACCTAAATTTCAATTTCTTAGATAATTTATCTGAAATTGATTGATGAGTTGAAAAATCAAGCAAATCGACTAGTTAATAAATATCCGATGATTTAGAAGTGACATTGGGAAATGAATGTATTCACTTTCATTATCAACTGAAAGATTTATTGAAAAATACTGATGTTGTTTGTTCTGCACGAAATATATAAAATATATTACATTTGTGGAAGCTTCGTGATGCTTATGCTAATGTGGACTTTGGTTTAAGATTTTTTTTAACCATTCCAGCTACAAATTGTTCGGGAGAAAAATCCTTTTCACCTTAAAAAGGGTGAAAAGCTATTTACGTGCAAGTATGGGTCCAGATAGACTAAATGCCCTCGCCTTATCATATTTGATAGTTATATGAATATTTTATGATTAGATATTGATTTTTAGATTTTGACAATACTTTTACATATGAAAAGGGGCGCCACATCAGGCAGAGCCTAGGGTGGCATCTCACCTAAATCCACCACTGAGGCGAGGCAATTGTAAATAAGATCTCGAACTACGGCCGTTTTCAGAAACGTCATCTGCGTCAAAAATGCAATTGCAGATTTTTCTTAAACTCAAACTGCAAAAGCTTCTGTTCGAAAACGCCAAATTTTGCTGCGTTAGCAGTCATCATCTGCAATGCAGATGTAAAATAAGAAAATCGGGTTAGCGAACAAAATATTGAAAAGTCAGAGAGCGTATTCGTAAACGTCAAACGATCATTTGAAAGTCAAATTGACTTTGATTTGAAGTTTTCGAAAATGGCCTACAAGTTTCTTTTGAGGCAATGGTAACATTTTTCTAGGTCAACAGTACATCATACCAGCGTGCAAATAAAACATGAAAACGAAATTAAGCCAAATCAGTCTTATTTTGTTTTCTAAAGCAGAATAAAACAAAATCGAAAATTCGGCGTCATTTCCACATTGAAAACGAAATAAGTCCAATTTTTGTATTTTTGGTTTTATTTCGATTGATTTTTTAAATATAATAATGTCACTATTATTTGTCTTAAATATTCAACGCATTTGTTAATTTTTGGTCAAAACAAAAAAACGAAATAGTTTGCTTATTTTCAAAATATAAAAAAGGAACTAAGCCAACTTACAAGTATGGTTGGTAGATGAAAATTCTAAATTTCCACTCAATTCCAATCAAATTTTTGCAAAACTCTCTCCAAACTCCAACTAATTTTAATATATCGTGAATTCGACTTAGAGGGAGTTGACTGTATTTTTTTTATTTTGTGACCAATACAGTCAAACGTTTATGAACGCACTTTTTTCCTGTCGGTTTTATACAGTCCCTGTACTAGAGTCCCGTAGAAATTTTATTACCGATTTTTCTAACCACCAGAATCGACTGAAGTATAAATAAGAGTCAGAAAAGTTTGGGTAGACATGATGATATTCTGTTGTAGTCGATATTTTCCAAAATGTCGGGCATACAGGAATTTACTGGATATTTTCAACGCTGTAACCAGATTTATTTTTGGATATGAAAACCTAATTTGGGGACATTCAAAATATGATGAGGCGGAGAAATTGCAGAGATACTTCTACAAAAAATGCTAATAATGTTTTTAAGCAAATCGGTTATGTATATTTTGTACAAGTTCTTTGTATATGGGTGCAAGTCTTGTCATCCATTTCACTCCTTGGAGTTAGTTTTTTAGTTTTGACAAAGGACATTAAAACGATTGCCAGTGAAAGATTCCCAAAATCTGAACACTAATGAAAATTCTGGGAATGACCAACAAACTTCAAGTCGAGATTCAACGTTTCTGCATTGGCTTTAAAGTCGAAGCACTGGAGATCTCGAGAAAAATTATCCAACTATATCTCGATGTAAAAAGCAGCAGCTTCGAAGGAGAAAAGAATCTCATTTACTTTGAGGTTAGCACTCGTATTTACTCCACGGATGACACCTAAGTGAATATTCAGCAATTTCAGTTTGTCAAACTTTTGTACGCTCAAGACGAAGTGCACGCTCTAAAATGCCAGTGCTCTTCTATATTCTTCACTCAGTAAGATGAAAAGCAGAAAGGAAAAAAATTGATACTGGGCTCTTTCGCAAGTATGGGGAATCACCAAAAAGCTTTAAGTTCTAAATTTGAAGCAGATCACATCATTTGTTGAGGCTGTAGATCCAGGTGTAAACAGATAGACAGACAGAATTTTGCCACCCACTTTCTTGGTGGTCTATTTCATCGTAATGTCTGGCTTGATTGCTATCTAAATTTTTTTCGGTGGTGGATGTTGTACCGCAGTGGTCGAATATTCGCGGAGGTCTCGGTTGATTTCCTCAAATCCTCGTGCGGTGGGCTTATTGTGCCAGACAGTAGCCAACCATACCAAATTATAATTTCAAGAAGCTGGTTAATCGAGATAATGTGCTTGAGACAGATGATGAGGTGTTTCGGGTAGAAAAAGAACACCCAAAGGTAACAAAGAATAGACTACGAGTTTCTGACTTTAATGTGAGAGAGGTGGGGTGATCCAACCGTCTTCATTTAGTTCCTTTCAAGGATTGTCTTAACGAAAAAGTAAGATGGCACGGATCGATTCTGTACCTATTCATTTCAGAGCACTCAACAAGGTCACTTTAAGAGAATGTTTTCTACGCCAGTGATTGACGAAATGATGGCTCTAAGTGAAAACATGGTATTTACCATATAAATTTTGGCTTTATATCAAATTCCCATGGTAGAACGGAGAAAGAAATACACAGATTTCACGACAAATGAGGGCTTTTTTGAATTCAACCAGATGGCTTTCGGTCTTGTCAATGTGCAGGCACATTTCCAAGCATGTATGAACTCTATGAAAGCAGTTTTCACTCGATCATTTTTATTTCACTCAGTTCATTATTCGATACTGCTCTGATTCGATTTTTATTTCGATTTCGATTAAATCCAATCTTCAATTCAATACTGCACCGTTGATCAAATCTAAATTATTCCAAATAAACAAACAATTGATTTGATTTAATTAAAAACTGTTAGTAAAATCTTAAATTTCCAATTTTTTTACTGCTCCTGTAAAATGTGATTTTACGTCGATTGGTTGACATTTGGATCAAAATACACTTATCCTGTCAAAATATAGTTTGTCCCCTATCTGTCAAGCCTTCAACCGTCAAATTCTATTGAAGGATGGCTTCGATGTCGATGGATTAAAAAAGTTCTAAAAAATCATAAATGTTTGAAGAATTTTTACTGCTCCTGAAAAAAGGTGACTATTTTATGACTAATTACCTATGATATTTGGATCGAAATACACTTACCCTGTCGAAATATAGTTTGTTTCCTATCTGTCAAGCCATCAGTAGTCAAATTCCATTGAGGGGTGGTTTCGATGTCGATGGATTTAAAAACTTCTAAAAAATGAGAAATTTTTGAAGAATTTTTACTGCTCCGGAAGAAAGGTGATTAAAGGTCAACTGGGTGACATTTGGATCAAAATACACATTTTCTGTCAAAAAATAGTTTGTCTCCCCTCTGTCAAGCTGTCAACTGCCGAATTTCATTAAAGGATGGCTACGTTGTCGATTGATTCAAAAATCTCTAAAAATTCAGACGTCGTTGAAAAGATTGATACCAAAAATCGAGATTCCTTATTGAAATGATTGACATTGGGATGGAAAATCGATAATAATTGAAATGATTGAGATTGAGATCGATTGAAATGAAAATTTGTGATTTCAATCATCGATACTTTTAGATGATCGGATCAAAAAATCAAATCGTTTCTGATTGACACAGCCCTAGTTCTGAAGAAGGAAGACCTACCTGCTTACTTAGATGACACAACCTCAGGAAATAGAGCGGTGGAAGAAGGCTGAAAGCATGGAGATGCTAAAAAGATTTTATATGAGCTTGAAGGCTTCAACGTGAGAAAATGTGTGTTTTTTTTTTAAATACATAGGGTTCTTTAAGATTCGAGGTTGGTGAAGATGAGCTGAAACCAAGAAAGAGAAATACCTTGGCGATCATGATACACTCTTGCACTAAGTGGTGTTTTTCAGTCTTTAGCTGACAGAGGATGAAAGGAAGTATCACTCCTATAAGCTGGGGGTGTTGGCTATTGATCGGTTCCATGCATACTTACTTGGCAGGGATTTCCATGTGGTTACTGATTGCGAAGCAATTCTGATGACGAAAAATAAACCGAGGATGAGCAGGTAGTGGCTTAAGCTCCAAGAATACTCTTTTGAGACGGTACGTCAACTGGGGAAAAAAGCAGCATACGTTGACGCACTAAGTAGACAACCGGTGGAGGAGGAGAAACAAATGGAGGAGGCGACCATGCATGTCCTTTAAAAATATATAGCTGATAACGATTGGTTGCCGATGATGCCATTGGCAGAATTTAAAACTTCAAAACATCATCCAAACCACGTAACTCTTTGACATCTAGGGAAAGTCTTAAAGGAATGCGGCTATTTCGACTAGCCGGAATCGAAGAAAAATCGGTTGTTCTACATTCAAAACGCTGGCGTATTTTTACGTTTTGCCATGATGATGTTTTACACCTAGCAGACGATAATGCGCTGAATCGATTACACGGAATTTATTGGTTTTCAAAGATGCGTGGCTGCACCAGGGAATATAAAAAGCGTTGTGTAGACTGCGCCCACTCTAAAAAGAAAGGTGAAATGGTAGAAGGAGAGCTACATAGTGCAAATCGGGTGCCATTGCCTTTTGATACATTCCACTTAAGCCTCTTAGGTCCATTTACTCGACGGAAGGGAGGGACTAGGTATGTCCTGGTGATCATAGACAGCTTTACTAAGTATATGTCATTTTACCAGCAACAAAAAGTGAGGTTGAGCTGAAAGTTCAATACTTCAGTCTAGTGGACGCTATGGCCATGGCAATGTTTTTAAATGACAAAATGATACACAGTAAATATTGAAAACTTACCTAAAAATCGGTATGAACCTTCTTTCTATTCTATTACAGCAGAGTATTTTATTATTTATAAAGATTAATATTTCCCTATTTTTATCCCATATACTTGGGAGGGGCAATTCTTTCAAGGGTGTACCTTTTTACATTACGAAAGAAGTGAATTCAAAATTTTTACTGTTGACAAACAGACATTTGTAATAGAAGTAAAAAACGGGTACGGATTCGTAAATGCACATATTTAAATAAATCACAGCAATCAAAAACATAAGACTATTAGGAATGGTATTCATGATAAAATCGGCCCGTATAACGATCAGGCAACCGTGATTTTTCATTTTCTTACAATTCCTCGATGGCAGAAATACAAATATAGCAAACAACAATAAAAACCAATACTACCAGTCTACGGTCTTCTTATTAATTAAATATATGAAGCCATTCATCATAGTCAGACAATGGGAAAAGTAAGGGCATTAATTAAGAACTAAGTTATAGCATTGCGCTAATCCCAAACATGATATAACTCATCTATGCCCAACAAATAAGAAACACAATCGCAATCCCTTGATTATCCAGTCAATCAGCATAATCAGTTTAAGAATAGCTTAGTGTCATTCAGCCCAAAAGTCATTTACGAAGCTTTTAGCATATTTCCATTTTCACATTAATATATCACGAGATTGTTGGCTGAATAAACAATCAAAAATCTCAATACCATTATTCATAGTGTTAAGGCCACCGCCACACCAAGGGGGCGCCATCATCGTCGTCCTTGCTTTTGTCGTATAGTCGCCTTCCCATGTTCATAATATTCCAGTTTGTTATGTAACCTTATTTTACTGTAACTGGTAACAGGTGTTTGAAATGGGTTCACGTGAAGAGTTTGTTACGCACCAAAGCACAAATAAAGTACAGCATTTCGGCGAAAGAGAAGATTAATGGTGACCATCAAGCTCCTTGTCGAAAGTGGAAATTACCCCCCGCCTTAACAAAATCTCCTGCTGAGGGACACGAATCTCCTTGCTTTACTGATGCTGAAGCAGAGAGGTATATGGGTTATGGGAAAAAGGTCGGATCCCACAATATATTCGTAACCGCATCCCTTATTGCCATGTCCTGCCAGCCATTTCGCATTTAAATAAATAATCGGTAATGTTTGCTGTTTGCTTTTATGTGACTAGTTAAGTGTTTTTGCAGCTTTCTACCTACTCAGAGAAAAGGATAATAAAAGTGCCCTGGTAAACCTGCGAGGTTTAATGTAAAATATGTTTCTCGTCACATGCCGAGTCCGAATAACAAGAACTAGGTTGTTGAGTGACTTTATAGAAGTCCTGCTCCTATAAGATTTTGTATATATTTGAATATCGTTCATACCATATGGGAATGGATGGAAAATGTTTGAATGAAAAATCTATTAAAATTCTATTATTTCTTTAATCTCACATCGGATTTAAAAAAGGTTTTTATCGTAAGCCCCACAACGCACAACATGGCTTATGTTTGGTTTAAATTTTCTTATGCTAAATTTAGAAAAGTTAATTTTAATTTTGATTTTAATTTCTATAAGTTTAAAGTAAGCTCTGGGCTCTGGTATTATCATGGGTCGTTGGGTTCTATAGAAACGTGGGAAGTTCCGTTCTTTAACAGGCCAATATTCTGCTTGTTTATGTAATATAAATATATAACTAGCAGTAAATACCGAGTGCTGATGAGATGGATGATTTATGGTGAATGAATTCAATAGATTGATTAAACCGGTACCATTAACAGTCAAGAAGACAAAAGACCTAATTCAAACTACTCTACCATATTAGAGCTGAAATCAGTATAAGGATTTTCATTCAGGATTAGGAAGGGTACTGAAAAAGAGTGGTCGATTCTTTTATGTGCCAAACCACAGCTCTTACATCACTTTAGGGGGCGGCTCGGGTAAGTAATCTCTGGGCTGTCGTCCTAAGGTAAATTAAGGGCCTCGCCTTGTGCGGTACTTCCACAAAAAATGTACGTCTGTGTTGTTAGCAGAACAATTTTAAGCTAGATCAATGGGACCATTTTTTTGCATTACTTTTCCGGATTATACAGTTCTTCAAATAGAGGATGTTACCTAACTTTACTTCAAAGTGAAGTACATATCCTTTTTTTAGAACCCGGGCTAGCTATGAATTTGAAAAAAGCTTTGAATTTGCAGTTTAATTTGCATTTCTAGAAAAGGATAACCCCAAATTTTGAAGTCCTTACATACAAAAATTTCACACTTCACTGGTAAAATTGCAGTTAGGCTCCAAATTTGTAGTTTAATTTGCATTTCAAGAAAAATTAAGTTCTAGTTTGAAAAAAATGAATAAATTCATTTTTCGCTGTTAACTTCATTGTGAAGTTAGCAGAACAGTCCTTTTCTCTGTTACGGAGCTAGATATAATTTAGCAATGAGTCTCCAAATTTACAGTTTTTTATGAACTTCAAGAAAAAACTAAGGTTGAATTTTGAAGTCCAAAGTTAACAGTGCAAAACGAATTTTCGATTTTTTTTGTCAAGTTTTGGATCTCAAAATTTGAATTTTTTGAATTTTTTTAAGTGCATAAAAACTGAAAATTTGGGACATAACAGCAATTAATAGTTAGCTCCGTTACTGAGAAAAGGACTGTTCAGCTAACTTTACGGTGAAGTTCACAGTGCAAAATGAATTTTTGGGGTTTATTGTTAAATTTGGACTTCAACATTTGAACAGAGTTTTTTTTTAAGTGAATAAAAAATGGGAAATTTGGGAAATAACTGCAATTTTCTTGCTAGCTCCGTTACAGAGAAAAGGACTAACAAACGAAAGGGACAATATACATACATATATTTTAGATCTGCGTATACAATGGGTGATATGCATAAAACAGAAGTACTTACTAGAAGTAAAAGGTTAAAGTAGTTACTACGAGTATAACTTTTAATAGAAGGTAAAATTTGAAGTATTTTCTGCATTTGGTATGCATACAAATTAGTTTATACTAGCTGGCAAGTACTTTCAGAAAATAGTAAATTCATCCAAGTAAATACTTAAATTCATCGGAAACTAATAGTTAGTACTTATTTTCAATAATTGTCGTTTTAAATAGCAGATGGTACATAGTGGCAAATTTTGCTCTTTTTACTACAGTACGAGCAAGTAAGCCTGCCGAGCTAAACTTACTCTCGTAAAATAGTAAGTAATGGAAGATTCTTTTCACTTGAGTACTTTTGCTAAAACGTGTACCTTTCCTTTGACGGTACGGAAAGGTCATTTTCGATGGGCTTTGTCATTATGTCATGCCACAGTGAGCCTCCGTAATTCACACAGTGAGCAAAGTAATTCATGATTTCGGTTACGGGGGGAAACCTCATTAAAAACAATGTTTTGGTACAGAATTCTTGCTATAAAATGGATTAGGAAGGAGCAACAACATTAACTTAACCCCCTTGCGTTCGCAATTTCAATAAAGTTGCTTAAAACCAACCTTTAAATACTCTTTAAGATTAAATATGCAAAAACTTTGCCGTTTCAGTTACTACTGACACAATCTTAATTAAAAAAACAACACAGATACCTGATTTTGCTTTCAAATCAGACTCAAGGCCTTTAGTTTTTGGGCTTACGACTGAAACAAAAAAGTATGTACTATGAAATATCCATGTTGCTTTACTGCAACTTTGAAAAAATCAAGTACTTACTATAGAGAAAAAAATTACTTACTACATAGTTCTTATGCATACGGAATACAGAATTTACTAAAAGAACTCATCCAACAAATACTTTAATTTTGGCATTTACTATATTTTTATGCATCAAAAATAGCATATACTTAAAAATTCTCTAGTAAAAGCATTTATTATGTTTTATGCATATAACCCAATGCCCATACCTTATACAGTTACGGATTATGTGCAACCAAACAATAAGTTGAGAGAGAGAGTAGGGTGGATCGGAAATGTATGGCGAATTTTTAAATTTGTTTTTCGAATGCAATAGCAACCAATTCGTGCCTTAATAATTGCACATAAAAGATGCAAAATATTTTGTATTTATGATGACGTTTCGAGGTGCCCCCACGTATTTCAATTATACACTGGGGGCCAATTCTGGTTCTGTAGAAAAGTGAATCGAAAAACTTTTCATGCTTCAACACTAATTCTGATTTCCGTTCTGTGCAAATGTAAAACCAAATATCATAACCTTTCATATGAATAACTTTCTTTCACACCGTCATTTGGAAGTGAATATCTAAAATGAAAACGTTAATACAATCAAACAATGTCAAATTCATTCATATCTCTTTCGCTGTCAAATCCAAAAAGAAAAAAGTGTTTCTATCTTATACATTTCTTTGTGCTATTAAACACGAGAAAATTGAGAGAATCGTGCAGTTTTCAGGAGAAATGGTAAGGTGGTTCGAGCATCGCATAACATAGTTTTCATTCACAGCACCAAAATCGCTTATCTGTGTCAAATGAATCGAAAAAGTGAAAGCAATGCTCACCAGTGAATGTGAAAACTATTTATTCGATTTTTCAAAGACCCAGAAAAGGCCCCCTGGTCAGCAATATTATAAAAAAAAACCAAAATCACACCATTTTGATTAGATTTTTACCTAATTAACGGATAAAATTGAAAAAATTACAGTATGATCGTGTGATAGTGAGGTCTCAAAAAAACATACGAAAATAAAAAATCAATATTATAGTTTTGAAATTGAATATCATATTTCAAATATGTAAGAGGACAAAAGTATCTGACAAAATTGAAATTGCTTAGTTTTTTCATACGGCCAAACAAAATTGTTTCCAAGCATATTTTTGGACATCGAAACTCAAAAACATCTTTTTTTTATCATCAGCTGCGGTTTTTGAGATATTTTCTTTTGAAAATGACAAAAAAATACGGTTTTTCGCTATTTTTTTGTTTTTTTTTTTAACCAGTAATATCTTGAAAACCTGACCTGATTGCTGAAAAAAGACGATGGATTTGAGTTTGGCGTCCAAAATTATGCTTAAAAATATCCTTTTCTGGCCTCACCAAAATGGTATCCAGTATTTACACGCCTGTCTTATTTTATCAAACTACTTTTGTTCTTATACATTTTTGAAATACAGCTTTTAATTTCCAAAACTCTATAATTGAAATGTTCTATATTTTTTTTATAAGCTAACTATTATTCATCATACTAACTATTATAAAAAAATATTTAAAATAAACTAATCTAAAAACTTGGATGCGATTGGATTGTTTAAATGAATTTCTTCATAGGCATGTTTTATGAGTTTTATTCAAAACTTGGTCGTCTCAGGAACACCTCCAAACATCCGATTAGACAAATAATATTGTCTTTGTCTTTGTTTTTGACGTCCAACACCACATTTTTGCAAGCATTGCGTAATCGATATCTAAAAATGGAATTTCGCTCCACCCTACTGTATAGGCTTAAGGTATACGAAAGATTAAATCCTGTGAGTCTGCAAATGCTGCAGAGAGTAGGATCATTAAATTTTGGGATGGATTTAAAAACGATTCGGTCATGGAAGCATTTTACAATATCCCCAAAAAGACTTTTTGACCTCCATAAGTGCCTAATGGATGACGCACGTCAAGATTATTTTAAACAACTTTAACACAAAAATTAGAAAGGAGGCCATCTGATCAAATTTGGCCAGTGCTCAGTATAGAGTACCTACCCCATGTAGATGACATGAGATGCTGTGAGTATTTTGCCAGCTACAGAGGAATTGAGTCTTCTAAATGTCACATAAAAATCATTGCTAGGTATACTGTGAGAGCGCTTAAAATCTTTTGTTAATAAACCTGATTGGCATCATTTACCATATTTTAAGACCAGGAAGACCAAACCTAGAGTGAGGTAATTTGATATATTTTGGCAGTAAACAGGAATTTCAAATTGAAACACACTACCTACCTCTTTTCAATTTAAAAGTCGAGTCTGAAAGCGTGAATATAGGAGCGATTTGTGCATTGCTATATGTTAGCATTTGGCGGACACCACCAGCAAGAACACCACTGCAACCGTTGACGATAAGAAAGGCTTAATGAAACGGCGGCGGCGCGCCACCGGCCGTGGCACAAACATATTGGCGCAGTGGCGCAGTTGGGTTTGACTCTTAATAGAGACTTTAATAGATTTAAGTTTAATACTCTCATGAAGAATAAATCTCAACTTGATATCATGAAAATTCTGTAAGAAAATGAGCTCAAAATATTTTGTTTTTCCATACAAATTGTATGGGAAAAAGGTTGGGAGAACTTTGGAATTTTATATCTTCCTAACCGTTGAACCTGATTGTAAAAACCTTTGATGAAGTTCAGAAGGCTATTAGCCGAAGTTCTAGAAAGTTCCTCTAAATCCTCATTGTAGTGATTCGTGATACATGTTTCTTTCTTAAATGACAGTGTACTTGGAAACACTGAAAATATGTTTTGTAGACAGTAAAATTTAACATCGAAATGGTTTATTTAGAAAAAATTGAACAGTTTTTAGTTAGTTAAATAAAAAAATTAAAAAAACAATATAAAAATAAGTGAAAAAATAAATTTTTTTTAAATACTTATTTGCCTGTAACTTTTTTACCAGCAGATATAAGTAAAAGCAAGTTTTCGATAAAAGTCGACCTCCAACGCTCAAACTAAACTGATTTCAAGTTTTTAAAGCTAAATATATGACATTTGTGGCTGTTTTGAGAATTTTGTTAGATGATACGCTCAAACTGGGTGTATGATTCATTCTTGAACATTTAAGTCAGAAATAATAGTCAAATTTCAATTTTCAAATTTTCGCAGTTTAAGGGTTTCCATATAATTTTACTATTTTTAAAAATGTTTCCGAAATCAACACAACTTGCTCTTAAAAAGCCAGCAGTTGATCATATGTTAGCTAAGGTATACGCTTGAACATTAAAAAAGTAGTGTCAAACGAGTTGTTCTGTCGATAGTAAGGATAGACAATTTCTGATCTCGAAACCAACCTCAACCGTATCCTTAATAAAAAGAAGCTTAATAAAAGGAAGCCAAGCTAAAATTATCTTAGTAAGACGACCGAACCGTACCGACCAGAACTTAGAATTTAGACCGAGAAGTGGTAAGCCGTTACCATACCATAAGAGTTCGAGAAAACAAGATTTTAACATTAAAGATTTACCCCCACCAGCGGCGGTTAAGGTTCCCGTTTCAATAAGTTAAAATCTAATATATAAGCCACCTAATAATTATAATAATACTGTTAATAAGCCGGTTAAAAGCCGTCGATAAGCAGATTAAAAAACCGGTTTTAAGCCGTGATAGCTAGTCCAGCACTGTTTGATAAGCCGGTTAATAGCCATTTATTAGCCCGTTGATAAACCGATTAAAAGCTGTGATAGCCAATAAAACCTGTTTATAAGCTGGTTGAAACGAAGGTCATTAACCGGTAAAAATTCGTTGATTGATGAAACATAAAAGAAACACTGCCGTGGTGTGCACTGAATATACCAATCATTGTCTAGTAAGCTGAAGAAGTAATACTAATAAACATTGGAGTACCCGACGAACGTTGAGTGACCTCAAAACAAAACAGCCAAATTCAGCCACCTTAAATAACATATAAATCTTAATTAAAACAATGTCATTTATAATTAACCTACTCATTTATTTGGATTTTCAAAAGACCTTTAAACTTAAAAGTTTTCTAGTGTATATTTACCTCTCTTAGTAGACCCTGGATCTGACGAGGTTACCTCATCCTTTTAGCCCAAGGTACATCACAATGTAAGCTACGACTTTCCTCTACACGTCTACATAATACCACATTAAATCACGCAAGCTTGATATCAAGTAAGAAAAGCATCACCTAACAAAAAGCTAAAAACAGCATGGATACGGGGTTTACAGCTTAGTAATTTGTCGTTAACTAGTCTTTAATTAATTGTGGCAATGTTGGATTTGTTGTGCAATATGTTCTATGTTTTTTGGATACTTTGTTAACCTGACATTAAGTTAGCATAGCACCATCTTAAACCACCAGTAAAAACTGTTGTAACCGAATGGTTTATGGCTAAATAATTCAAAGTTATCTTATCGTTATAATAAGTTTTGATAATTTCGAATTTGTCGTTCTATGTTTTTTTCGAAAAGGGGTAAAAAATTCTGGAAATAACATTTTTTTACTTAGGAATAAGAATTTGTCTCTTTTTAGACATTAATTAGTAGTGACAAAATCAATTTTTTCTATGTTTTCTATGTTTTTTGTTTTATAATCCTAAATCAGCAAAGAGCTCCGGAAAAGTTCTTAGAAATAATAATATTGAAATTTTAATAGAGTAACTTGTCTTAGTTAGTCATTGATTATATGTATATTTAACAATTTTATATTTTATCATTTTCGTTTAAAGTTTTCTATGTTTTTTGTTATAGTTTTTTAAATCTATATGAAGTAACATTCGCAAAGGGTCTAACATTGATTATATTGAACTGTTTATTGCCTTATTACGCTTTCACTGGGTCAAATGAGGTTTTGTTGAAGAATACATAGAAAACATCGCACGATGATAATTGTTCAATTGAAAATTTTATTTCTATAAAAAAATTCTTCTAGGGTTTTGTGGTGCCTTTTTCTGATTACCATAACTAGCGCCTTACCCAGTAAAATTTCAATTGTGGTTTTAATGTTATCGGACGAAGATTATAATCAAATAATACCAACAACATCAAAACCTTTTATCTCATCTCAACTACCTCAATCATAAACCCCATATCTATCTCCTACACATAAAGCATTCCTCTAGTTACATACATAACACAACTATCATATCCAATTTATTATTATTATTTCAGAAGAATTTTGATGTGTTTTGGTATGGCATATATCTGATCTTAAATTTCAAATCTCCCTTATCACATCGAATTATCAGGCTTTCAGAAATACTAACGCCTAGCTGGAGATAGCTTTTAGATTGAACATAACACTAGTCGTTGGGGTTGTATAGTTGAGCTGGCGTAGCTACCCAAAGTTTCAAAACATTTGTATCAACAGTGAAAACAAAACCTATGACACCTTAACTATGAGTGTTTGTATAAGAATTACATTTTCCATAGAATGTTTATATGCGTATAGACATCATGGTTGTCAGCTTGTCATTTAAATTATTGAAAAGATGAAGAATTGTTAAACATTCCTAGCTATGTATGCCACCGTTAAATTGTTCGACTTTCTACCATCCACCTCCAAAAAATCAACTTATTCAACTGTCAATAGTAACATTCTTTCTTTTTCGTCATTTCTATGACCGTACGATATAAACTTATGCTCCAGTGCTCATTGTGTTTCATATATGTATTTGGACAATCTCGTTGCCGAGCTCCAGTGGCGCAATTGGTTAGCGCACGGTACTTATAATCAGTATTAGTTTGAGCTATGCCGGGGTTGTGAGTTCGAGCCTCACCTGGAGCATGTTTTTTTTTTATTATTGTCTCTGTAAGTTGAGTTAAGTTACGAGTACCATAAATGGATTTAAATGCTTGTGAACTTGTGGGAAATATCTTAGAATAAGGCAAGACAATATGAACTACTGTTTGCAGCACTAGTTATTCTACACAGAGGACAGAGCTTTACCGTTTACCCTTGCTTTCACTTGAAAAATCAATAGAAATGACGGTACAGTTAAATTCCAATCATTTAGGGGGGGGGATACATTTTTGAATAAAGTTGATTGATGTGCAACTCATTGTTAGTTTTAACACAAACATAAAAATATGATTTTTGTCTGCTAATTGAGAAGAGTTTTGTTCCAAACTTTTTTGTCTGTGTAAGCCTTTATTTTAAAACTTTCAACATCAGCTGCTTATTTTTTCTAGTCTTCTTCTAGTAGCTAAAAATTTTTATCAATCAAGTGAAGTTTATCCGAAAAGCATAAACTCTAATGGAAGTGAGAATAATATTCTTGCCTTCGGATTTTGATATCTGTTGCTGTTTGCTAAAACCAGGTTTTCAGGAGATGTACATTTTGCAAATTTTTTCCAAGTTCGAAGGTTACCATCTCCATTTTCGGGAATAAACTTACGATTTAAAAAAACAAATGTAATATACGAAATTGATATTTGTAGCCATAGGCACCCGCAGAGGGAGGCAAGAGGGGGCACTTACCCTTCTGGCTCTGGGAAATACTATGCGACTAATATATTTTTGCCATATTTTTATTATGAATTTTAACAAAAAGTTCACTTTTATATTCTCGATTTGTCCCTCTTTGGCTGAATATATCTGAAAATCAAGTAGATGATGGATATAAGAAAATCTCATATAAGTAAAAAAAAGGCAGACATTCTAATTTTTTTTTATATTTCCAATTCCCATTTACACTTATACTTTTATGACACATTTCGTATTCCATATTTTCAATTATGTTTTAGATTTCGAGTACAATAAGAGATATCTACCTATGTATGTACATATATACTATATAGCAGCGGTTCCCAAACTTTTTTAGCTGTGGAATCCTAAATATGGTCAAAATAAATTTTGGAACCCCTATACAAAACGATATAGTCAAAAAGTAAAGACACACAATTTAAAAATGTGTTTATTTCTCATTTAAGAAAGGTATTCCATCAAAGCTATAGTGCGAAAATGAAACACTTTTCATTGTTTTGATGAATTAATTGTTAAAAATCAAGTTTTATGCCCGAAAACAGTATTCGAAGAAATGGGGAGCGACGATTTTTATTAAGTTAAGTCGACAAAAAACTTATTTTAATGAAAAAGAACTTTGCCACTCTATCAGAGATGCGTTTTTCTGTGTACTAATGACCAGTTTTTCAGTTAAAGGTTAGGTCTGAGTTTAACCAGAGTTAGCTAACCCTGAAAATACTTTAACTCAGAAACAGTTGTTCAGTTGAGGATTAACTTTATTTTTCAGCTGTCAAAAATCTGGAACCATCGATGTGCAACACTATGGATACTATTCTTCTACGCCATTTACGCATAAGAATAGAGATGGCACCACAATGTAATTGCACTAACAATAACTTTTACTATCGAAATTGAAATGGCGTCACAGCTGAAAAAGCACTCAGTTTGGTCCCTGAGTTAACTCACCAAAGAAGGTGAGTTAACTCGGAGTTAACTTAAGCTGAAAAATACTTTTCTGGAGTTAACTCAGGTTTAACCCCGAGACTGGGATGATTTCGCAATTAAAAACTGGCCCTTAGTACCTAGAAAGTATAATGTTGCCAAGATCTTTGCGAATCTCAGCTCCGAGCTCAAGCATGTTTCCTTGCAAACAATTATTTAAACCTGGAAAACATTTAATATTGTCCTTCAGTAGGTGCACATGTAGGGGAGACTGGGCACTGTGAAACACAGGACGGTTGAAACAACTCAAATATCTCGCAAGCCTTTTGTGCCATGTGCATGAGTATTGAGAGAATATAAACCGCAACAAGTCCTTTCACGATTATCCTGCCTTGATTTTTTCGTTACGCTGTTAGATTGTGAACAGGAAGCGCTATTGTTTTTAGACAAGCAAAAGTAAGTTTTCTTGTTTTTGTTATATTTCTTTGTAACGTGTGGACTATTATATATGTGAGATTGATTGTTTTTTTTTTGACGCCATTAAAAAGCGTTGAATACATCAAAGTGACTAGTAGGCATTTATCACTGTTTTTTATCTTACTTTTTTTTGAAAAAGAGGTTGAGGACAATTGAAACAAATTTTCGGGGACCGAATGTTAGAATTCAATCAAAATTAAATCGGAGACTCTGGTCCTACTCTGATCAGAGGTTACTCCAAAAACTCGAGCTCTACTCCATGCTCTGCTCAGAGCTAAAAAAGAAAAACACCTATTATTTGAAAAAAGACAGCCTTTAAGGTTCCCGCTTGAAATAGTAAACGATCTCGAAATAGTGAATAGGCTTGGTATTTATTACTTCACAATATCAAGAGTATACTCTGTATACTTAATTTCTGCAACTTAAGGCCACTTTACACGATTATAGAAGTCATATGATTTCTCAAATGAGCTGTCAAAAAAATCATACCAAACCGTCTAAACACACTCATAGTTCTCATATGACTTCTCAAAAGCAAAAAGCATATGGCTTTTTTGACATTAGAACTGCAGCTAATTCCATTTGAGAAGTTAAACAGGAATTGTTGTTTTCATGGAAAACAGCGAATTCAGAGTATTGAAAGTAAAAATATTTCTACAAAAAGTTAAAATTTTGAATGAAAACAACAATGGATAATTCCAAAAAATTAATTTTGCTTTACAAAAATGTGAGTTTTTTTGTTTTATGTTGGTTTTGACAGATAACCATAGAGAAAATCAAATGCGAAGTAAAGACGTGTAAACATAAAAAAAATGATAACCACATGACTTGACTTCAAATGACAGCTCATATGATAAATCATACAGAAAAAATAATGACAGGTCATATGACTTCTATTATCGTGTAAAGTTGCCTTTAGGGCCATTTGCTGATACGACACTTAAATATTTAAGTAGAGCATAAGCGCTTATGTGACAGTTTACGCAGAGAAAAAAGTAGAACATAAGCTTTTAAGTAGAACATTAATCCTTAGTGCCCTTTTCGTTTGGTTTTGTGTTCTGTTCCGTTCCTATGGAATATGGAAATTTTGGAGGAGGTAACAAAGAGTGGAAAAGGATTACTCCAAACGCCTAATCGAAAACGATATAAGTTTCGTATCAGCAAACGGGTCTAAATCAGCCTTTATTATTTTGAGTTTCATATGGAAAATATTTTAACACAAAATTTTTTTCTTCAGAATTTTTAAAGCCATTATGAGTTTCGCCTGAGTTTCCCTTGGTCTAAAATTAACAAAAAGCTTTCCCAAGACAAGCCCAGTCAGATTCCTATGCTTTTCTTTCGTTCGCCATCAAAAAATATGTGACAATTTCTCAATTACGATTAATTACGAAATGAGTACTCACCAAAAGGCGAAATTTCGTTTTAAGGATGCAGCTAAGAATAGGCGAAATAGGTGAAATGTCAATTTTTCCGCGTGGAATGTTCTTTACGTGAAACTCTCAATAGGTGTTAATATTGATAAAGCGCTGATAAACGCTGTGGAGACCAGTCTCACGGTAGTTTCTGGACAAGACAAATGGGGAGTCTGGGATGTCGTGAGGCTTGAACAAAATAACACCCGTTTCATAACTCTAATTTGTTTTTGTTTCAATGCGCAAAGCATTGAAAAGTTGTTGTTGTTTCCATTTGTTTTAAGGTACCTCAAATCTTCGAATGTAGACACGATGAGACTCACGAGTCCGGACTCAATTGTCAACACTCTAAACAGGCTCATTCAAACAGAATTATGATCCTATTATAATTTCTCTCAAAAACCGAAACACGATTTTGGTTTAATTTTACATCTTACAAACTGAGTCTTCAATGTACTAAATAATGTACCTACCTGCCTTCTAATTTTAAAGATTAAACATCCTGAATATTGATTGCAAATAAAAATACATACACAAGTGTTTTTTCCTCCAATCAAATAATCTATTCCTATCTTTGTCATTTAAAAAATCGATAAATATGAAGGAACAAATTTCATGGTTTCTTTCATACTTTATTAAGAGGATAGGTATTGTGCCATTTGCGCTAAATAAAAAGCTATAAATAAAAGTCGTGTATTTTATAGATAGGCATCAGACTCTCCATAAATTGTTTTCATTTTCTTTTGTGTGATCCAATTTCCATTGAGTCTTCGCAATTTTTCTCACATTTCCTCATTACCTTTAACGCGTCACACTTGAGTGATAGCGAAGTGTTTGTCTATTTTGCTTTTTGTCGCACGAGCTAAGCAAGAAGACAAGGGATAAGGTTGTTATTGAATATATATATGTATGTATATGAAGGTGGGATGTGGAAAATCTTTTTGTGAGCATCCTGTGGCCTACATACACATAGCTTCAACACCACTTACCGCAGTAATATTGGTTTTAGGGTGGATAACACTGCCGGATTTATAGAAAAGCAGACTAGGTTAGGTTAGGTTAAGGTGGCTGCCAGGAAAACTGCTGACACACCTAGGCCAGAATAGGCCCATTGGGATACCACATAAAGATTGTGAGGTAATTCTCGCTAATTACACCAATTGGAGCTTTGAAGAAATCGATGGAGACTTTGAATGTCGATCTGGGATCATCAAAGAAAAAATGTCCTAAGTGTATATTGAGTCTTTGAGAAAAGGAGCAGGACATGAGCAAAGAGGGTGTGTGATAGTTTCTTCCTCCTCCTCGTCCATGCAGCTTCTGCAGAAGTCATTTGAGAAGACGCTGAGTCTTTTGGCGTGTTTGCCTATGTTCAGTAATGACACCTATTGTGGAGCTAATATGCAATCTACTTAGAGATAACAAACATTTCGATCGCTTGGGATCCAGTGTTGGCCAGATCCGATTTGTCGCCAGACCTTTACCTGTCCATCTGCTGTTTGCCATCATCATGGAATCTTGCTTAAGCATAAGTTTAAAAGTAGCGATTAATATTCCAATATTCACCTTGTTAGGTAATATTGGTGTAACAGTTCCTATCCTGGTGAGTTCATCGCACCTAGAAAAGAAGAATGTTGAACTGTTCTGCCATCTCCATTAGAGACGATCGACAGTTTCGGGCAGTTACGGAGTTTGTAGAAACAGGGCCTAGTGATTTAAGGGCCGCTTAGCTATCTGAGAAGATAAGGATATTCAATGTAGATATAACGATTTTTTTGAGCTAAAATCAGGCCAAAATGGGGTTGAAATGAAACAATAAATTGCGCCCAAATCATTATTTTATCTTTATGTATGAAATACGGCTTATAAAGTGGGTAAGGAGTGAAGAATTAAAATATTGGTTTATGGGCTTATGGTTTAAAAGGATTAAAATTTCTAGAAATTTGGTTTCATTTTAATATTTTTTAACACTAAATTTTTTACTTGCCGTGCCAATTTCCAGTCCTTTACAAAATTCAAATTTGATTCGAATTCACCGTATCCCGTCGATGTCTTAGTCAAAATTTCTTTTGAAGTCGTGTAATTTATTCCACAGCAAAGTCTACATTCGAGGAGTGTTCAAGGCGTCAATTTGTCCTAATTCTCCTCTGTTGGTGGATCACATTCAATTCAGTAGGGTTTTATTTTGCGATTCGGTTCGGAATAACTTGAGTTTTGGGAATCATATTATGTACACATTACCGAACGCACTCGATTCAGACAGATAATTTTTTTTTGCTGTTATTGGTTATAGTGTTGGTAGGTTAGGTATATAGATAAGTTTATTTATTTACCCTTGAACAAATGGATATAGCACTGTTGTGGCACTCAAAATCGTGTGCGATGTGCGTTATTATCTGTGTGTCATTTATGACACAACACTGGAAATTGTTGTTGGCCTTGGGGATTCATTATATTATCGCGAAGTGAGAACTAGGGTAGTGAATGGGGGTGGTGGAGGCTGTTTTGTTGGGGTATCAATAGTTATGGGGTGGGATATGCGAACCATTGTGTGTGGTGCGTTTAATACAATACTTATGTTTTGCTCTGTCATTACAATCGGTATTAAACATTATTCGCAGATGTATTGTGTTCAACATAAATCGATAATTCGCGAAATTAAAATATGAAATAACAAGGAAATTTAATTTAATTTTTTATTTCCCTTTTGGAGCTTTGAAAAGAATTTTTTTTTTATTTTAAATAAATATTCCCTCCGGATGTACCTACGCACAAATGTTATATCAACCATTGTACATATTTCTGCATTTTCGTTTGTGTATACGATAAAAAATACCCGGGTTTCAGGGGAGTTGGGAATCTGCGATGATGGGCTCCGGGAGTAGTATCCATCTATGTGCGCGTTTTAATAATAATGTTAAGTGAATAGTTAATATTTATGTACCTACATAAGTACTAATATTGTTCTGGGCTTCCTGGAAGAAATACCTACTGATGGTTTTGAGTTATTTTTGTTTTTATTAAAAACTTTGAGGTACTTAAATATCTTCTTTTTTAATAAAGAGGAAATATGAGCTTTAAATTCCAACTATTGTGTTATTGAATTTAATTTCGCTTAAAATATTAATTTTTCTGTGTATAATGCTGGATGGGTTTTAAATTATTTTTTTTTGTTTTGAATAAGGACGAATGGCCAATTTTTCCGTTGAATATGCCCAACCTTAAACGTGAAACTGAATTGTTAAGTTCATTACATTTAGAAGAAAAAGATTAATACCTATTTAGAAAATGTAAAAATACCTATATTACATTATGTATTAATACATAAATATAATTATATATAAACCGTCATATTATTACAAGAACCATATTTAAATCGATTTCATACTTTTTGGAGATAGCTTCTATAGAACGAGGGAAAGTTCAATTCTTATGTTTCTTACAATTTTCAAATATCCTTCATAAAGGTCTTAAGATCTGCGTAAAAAAACCTTATACCTACTGATGTTTTACTGAAATATTCTATAAATGAAAAATCAAGTAATTTAGTTCTTGCAATCAGCAGGGAAAGATATATAAGTGCTTCTCAACTTTAATTCTTCGTATCTAGCATCTGCTTATTTCTATTTTAATTTAAAATTTTCTCAGAATATTTTTGTTTTAAATCGAGTATTTAAATGGCTATACTTATATACACATAATGTTTTCATTCGACATCATGAAATAATTTTTTAATTACTCCACATGCTTTGTGTGAAATGAAGCCTTACCCTTACCTACACACCTGTCCCAATCTTACCAACCATTCCAACACCAACAACCAGTGTTGCCAGACTTTTGGCATGTCGATTCCCTTTTTTTTTTCATCTAAAATTTGTTTTCCCTTTTTTGATTTCAGTTTTTTCCCGTTTTTATTATATTTTTATTTTTATTATTGTTCACAAAAATTAAAAAGAACAATGTTTATAAATAAAAAAACTGTCAGTCAGCTAAAATGTTTAGGTTAGCTTGGGATCTCTTTTTAACAGCTTTTTTCTCATCGCGTTTTAACAAGGGATTATAACAACATAAACCTTTTCAAATTGCTTTGAATACAAGTTTGAATTAGAAAAAAAATACTTGTTTGAAGGTAAAAATGACAACTATTTCATTTCTATTTCTATTTCATTTTTTGTTCATTTTTAAAAGTTATATTATCTGGGTAAAACATTTAAATCAAAATTAGATATTTATTTTTTAAACATGCATGAAGTATTTAATGCCCAAGCACGTGGTTGAAAACTTTTAACATTTCAAGATGATGGAACAAGATTTCATGGAAATTACAATGAAATTTTAATGAAAAATCGAGATTTCAACGAGATCTTAGTGAAATCCTACTTCACCAATTCGAGGGCTCACAATTTTCCAGCTCAGATGTCAGGATTGTTTTATTATTTTAAGCTTAACATAAGCCGGGTCAAAAAAGTTACACATTTTTATTATAAATACTATGAATTTAAGAGTGGAAACTATTCTATTTCTATTTTTATTTGAAATATTGAAAATCGGGGAAAAGTGTCATACCTTGATCAAAAATCGGTGTATCGAAAATATGTCTAAAAAGCGGGAGAGTTACGATAAATCGGTGTTTCTGGCCACACTGGTTCATAAGTACCTTACCTACTACTTGCATGTAAACGCAAACGTTGTTTGTCTATTTCTAAATCCTTACAATTGTATGGTCTTTCATCAACATTAATTTGTTATGAAGAATTCCAAGGAAAGAGTTCGATTTTATTTCTTAACTTAGTTTTATTTAAGTTTATTGCTGAGCTAAGAAATCCTCTCAGTATTTGCTCGACTGTGCAGAAGTCAAAAAAAAAAATATTTTAAACCAATTTTTAACATTGCGGAACCTTTCATCCATATCAAATCAAGTTTACAAGATATCATTCCCGAATTCTTGAATGTTTCGGGAGGGTGTAAGTGATATGTCTATGTTTCTTAGTGAACTCCATGTCTAGAACACTCAGTTCAAAATGAGAAAATAAATAAGGAAAATGCCTGCAATGTGGAACTAGCAAAGAATTACTCTTATTTTTCACAGTTATTGGAATAATAGATTTGAGGAGAAAAGTCTTTGGCCGCCAGACAAAAAATAATATTCACTAAGAGGTGCGACGTGACGGAGTAAAACGAGGGACAACTTCAAAGAAAAATATACTTTACAGCTTTACAACTCACATATGGTTCAGCCAAAAGGTGCTATAAGAGACCATCATACAAGCGGCATGATCAGTAGTGAGACCACAGTCGCGCCGTTGAATATAAACGTGATACCCGATAAAAACTTCCTCCCAGCAGAGGAGTTTTTGTGCCAGTTTTGACAGTGATTTGCCAGATTCGTCTGTGATTTGCCGGATTCATCCGTGATTTGCCAGTTTTAACTTTGATTTTCTAGATTCGTCTGTGATGTGCCAGATTTATCCGTAATTTACCAGTTTCGACTGTGATTTGCCGGATTCACCCGTGATTTGGCAGAATAGTCCATGATTGCCAGTTTCGACTATGATTTTCCGGATTCGTCTGTGATTTTCCAGGTTCGTCTATGGTATGTCAGACCAGTTTTTCATCTCCCTGGACCCCGACCAGGGATACACGCCAAGGAACAGCCCCATTTATAGACATATCGGTGAACAGAACAAACAACCGGGTTACCCGTTATACTATAGCTAAGAAATGACCTGAAATTGTTGTTTTCAAATACAATATACTAGATGTTAAATATAAAGAGAAAATTGGTTTTAGCTTAATAAAGAATTAACTTAAATTTAAGTTTCCTACTTTTTTAGTAAGAACCCCCGAAAACTGGTGAGCTATCTCAGCCTTAGATGCAAAGTTACATCACAATAAACAAAATTAACTAATAAAAAAAATGTTTTACTCTGAGAAGTTAAAGTACAATAATTGCAATAATATTAATTATACAATTTTGGAAAAATATCAAGTCAAAATACTTAAGCGGGGAATAAACGGTAGAGTAGTTTTACCGATTTTTTTTTAAACATAATTTATTGCAAGTTTGCTGCTGAAAATATACAATCGATAATGAAAACAAAAACGAAAAGACTACCTATGCGAATAAAAATATTTATGTAGAGCTTTTTCAGATGTCAAAGTAAATAAATCATTTAAAAATCTGAAGCATTATAGGTTCGTTCCTTTGCTCTGAATTTCAGTAATTTTCTTTGTATTTGTGTGATTTTCAGTCCAAATCCGTTTCCCTAGTAAAAAAATTCACAGATTTTAAATTTTGAAGTCAAATATCAAATATCTTAAGTACAGTAATATCGAAACAACTCAAAATTATGTCAGAAATTTGGTATTTTATGATTATTGGTTTAATTTGGTGAATTCATTGGTCAAGTTTTCATAAATTTTATATTTGTGATTAAAGCCTAGTACGGAGATCGAGACAAAATTTATCTCCCATATAAAATTTTTCCCAGGACAAATCTTATCTCGTATTTTTTCCAAGCAGTACGAAGCTCAAGCACAAAATTTGACAGTTGTAACCGCTATACGTGAAAAGAGGCGTAGCTAATGGGAAAGGGTACAAAAGGGTCACATACAGATTAGGAAAATATTGTTTTTCAATAAAAAACTTAAACTGATTTCCAAACTTGCTTGGACCAAGTTGGATTCACCAAACTGATTTCTTTTGACGGAAAAAGTTAATTTTTGATTCAAATGTCAACCAATTGCCCTAAAATCACTTTTTTTCCCGAGAGGTAAGAAACTTCAAAAATTTTGGAATCTTTAAAGGTTTTTTTGTCCATCAACATCGTAGTCATAGTTCAATACAGTCTGACAGATGATGGCTTGACTGGTGGTAGACAAACTATTTTTTGAAGAGAAAAGTCAATTTTTGATTCAAATGTCAACCAATTGCCCTAAAATCACTTTTTTCCAGAGAAGTAAAAAAACTTCAAAAATTATGGAATTTTCGGAAGTTTTTAAATCCATCCATGCTGTAGCCATCCTTCAACATAATTTGACAGTTGATGGGGGACAAACTATATTTTGACGGAAAAGTTTTAATTTGAACCAAAAGTTACCGAATTGCCCTAAAATTGCATTTTTTTTAGTATTTTCTATCTATCCTCATTATATTGTTCCAAATCAAGTGCAAATCAAGCGAAGGCGACCAATTTTTTTTTTGCTCTTCAAATGCTGTGAAAAAATCTAATTTCTGTATTTAAAATTTGCTAATTTATGTATGTGAATTGAAGGAATTTAATTTTTTTTTAATTTCTTGCTTTGCCCGCCACTGTTCTCTTTGACTTCTCACACCTTCAGAATTTGTCTTGAGAAAAAAAATGTAGAGATCAAATTTGTCTTTGCTCGATCTGAGTACTAGGCTTAAGTGAGTAGTTAAGAGAAATCTTGTCAAGTAAAACTACCAAATTTAACCAATAACCATGTACATAATACCAAATTTTCTGTCATAATTAAAGTTCCTCGACACTATCTCACAAAGTTTTAACACATGTCAGAATAAAGTGGAAGAGAATTTCATACGACTGCCAAATTTGTGTGCTGAAAATGATTTTCATATTTTGGTTCCACACTGTATCCAAACACAAGTAAATTTCACCATAACCTCAAACCCCGAAGTTGGATAGAAAGTGTGATGATTTTAGAACCGTTCCTAACTATTTTCATGTATTAATGTATGTCAAATCGTGTCGGATTCATTGTCAAGTGTGTGTGATGAACTTTCATATATTGCTTCCACACTTTTATACATACATGATTTTCTTCACATTTTTTTGACATAATACTCAATGGGAAAGTGTGGAATGGCTATTAAGCATTGTTTTGATATAACTCTACTTAAAATAATTAATATTAAACTTTTTTTTTGTTGTTGTGATTCTACTTCTTTTTGCAAAGATTTAATTTTGCCAGGTGAAAATCAAGCCCTATCGCTAATTCTGAGAAAGTGGGTTGATAACACGCCCCCTAAATAGAAAATATTAAATTTTCAAGGTTTTAAGACGTCGGGAGAATTCGTCGTCCATAATTTTTATGATCCGTCAGTGAGTGAGTGAGTCTATCAGTTATAGCTTAAGCTATTTTTGAAGACTTATATCTTGGGAGTCAATAATGAAAGAGTTGTTTTGTATGGCATCTATGTTTGATCAGTTCAGTAAATACTGCGAATTCGAAGTTCTGGCCTTATAAGTACTGAAGTTAGAGGGGAGTCAAAAATTGCCTGAGTTTGTTCTTGTAAAAAGGCTATAGTGCTGTGAACTTGGCTATGCACTTACCCCATCCTTTAATTTTCGAATTATTTTTCAATCCAAACGTTTGAACCTGTTTCGCCAACAACGACTGTTTAGAATACAATAATAGTTTGTGCACACCCCAAATAAATCTTCCAAGAATTGCTCAAAGAACGACAAAGAAAGATCTATTTTCTGAGACTTAAGAAATTTGAACAATCACAACAATTAATCTTCCCTTTCTACATAGCGTGTCGCTTAAGGCTATAAACTTATTACTATATGATGTCACACCTTCATTTCCCTCGGTGCTTTCATTATCTTTGGAAAAAAGAGGAAATATTTTATTTGCCATACATTTACACCAGAAGAAAAAAAATTCAGCAGCATCATAAATATTGTGGGTTAACTCACGCACATAAGCATCAGTGGAGTAGTTTGTACATGCAATAGAGGTACCATTGCAAGTATAAGATTTAGCAATCCACAAGCAGCTTCCGCCTATTCAAGTACAAGGCAAGGATTCATTTTTACTTCTGAACACTCCGAATCTTTGTGTATATAAATCATAGTACTATCGAGTGGGCAGTTGATACTAACGCCATCTTCATTGCAGTTGTCGTAGTACATTTTGGTAGAGAAATTATATTTTCGTTGAGAAATGAGAAGGTGAGACACCAAAATAGGTTAAGACCAGGAAAGACGTAGGGGAGACAGGTACAATGTCGGCCAGATGGCAATACCGGCCACCCTCGTATCGTATCTCCAAATGTAACAGGTGCTCTAGATTTGAAATATTTTAAAATGTGCTTTGACAGCTGATAATTCTCATGTGTAGGCACAGGCAATTAACCGGGGAACTCTGCCGTACCCCCCAGCCACAAGCGTCAGCAACCAGTGGAATCTGTATTGCGACATCATTAAGGAGACAGCCGAGACCACCATAGGCTTTCAACCAACCAGAAAAAAGAAACCGTGGTATAATGAGGTATGCGCGATATTGAATCAGGAGACGGAAAATGCACGAATGCAAATGCTGCAAACAGGAGCAGCAAGAGAGGAGTACCGTGAAAAGAGAAGGAAGGAGAAAAAACCCTGCGTAGAAAGAAAAGAGCATCCGCATCGACTTTAAAGCCGCATATGATACTCGGGACCCCGAAAAAACTGATCCAGCTATGCCACATGACGTTACAAAATACGTGGTGTAATGTGCAAATAGGTAACAGCTCATCCGAGCTATTCCAGACATGTACAGGGTTCAGACAAGGAGATGCGCTATCATGTGATTTCTTCAACCTAGTCCTGGAGCAGATAGTTTGCAAGAGTGGTGTTAACCTGGAAGGCATTATCTTCAACAGGTCTTCGCAACTGCTTGGCTATACGGACGACATCGACATCATCGGCTGCTCCAAGGGAGCTGTACTAGAAGCATTCACAGCAATTGATGAACAGGCAAAAGGCGTTTGTCTGAAAGTGAATGAGGACAAAACAAAGTATATGCTATCAACAAACAAAGCTTCATCTGTCCATCGCCTAAGACAAAACGTCACCATTGGTAGCAGTAATTTCGAGGTAATCAAGGATTTCACCTACCTCGGAACAAACATCAACCTCACGAATGACACCTTAGTGGAAATCCGACGAAGAATTACCCTAGAAAACCGCTGCTACTTCGGTTAGGCCAAACAAATGGGTTCAAAGTGCACGCTATACAAAACGCTAGTTTTACCAGTTCTACTATACGGCGCAGAGTTCTGGATGACAGAAAAATTCTCCGGCAGATATTTGGTCCAATATGCGAGAAGGGCGAATGGAGGTGAAGATTCAATCGTGAATTATACGAGCTGTACCTAGATGTGAATACAGCTCAAAGAGCCAAAACACGTTAACTACACTGACTTGGCCACATCGAGAGAATCTATATTTTCCAACTGCTGAAATAGGTTTGAACAGAAAACAGAGCAGATTGCAAATTGGTTTTTATATTTAAACCAATTGAATCTGTTGAATATGCAGGTATCATCTGCAAAGATAGCAGTTTCGCAGCTCTGAAGTTTTGGCAAACCACCACTTATGAAAATTATATACAGAAGTGGTCCGAGAAAAGAATCTTGAGGAACACGTGCCACAACATTTATCTTATCAGAATACCATTTATTAACAGATACCTTAAAAGTTCGATTTGTAAGAAAGTATAGTATAATTTTTACAAAAAAGGGAAACCTAAATGACACAAGCTTATGGATCAATCCTTCATGCCATACGGTGGCAAACGCTTTTTCAATGTCTAGAAGGACCATTCCCTGTGCTGTTTACAGCTGAACAGAATTCTTTAATGTCTCTATAGATACTCCGTGAATGTGCTATGGTGCCTTCGAAATCCAAGCTGTTCTTGTTGTAAGATGTCATTTTCCTAAACTAGTTTGATTTTAATAAATTTTTCTAAGCACTTGCTAAAAGAAGGTAATAAACTTATTTGTCGTCGGTAATTACAAGGCATGCTAGCATTTTCCCAAGTTTAAATATAGAAAAATAAATTTGGTGGCACAACAGCTCGTGGAGAACCAAAGCCTAGCGACTTACAACTCTCAACCATTCCTGTGTGCGTATTTTTGGCAGGAATGGAGGGTACCCACAATTTTTTGCCGAGTTCGAACGGCAGATGAGAAGCACTTATTCATGACAAGTATACTCTTGGAGGAATTGTCAGTTCCTCGCAAGAGGCAGTACATCGGAAAAAATATTTCAGTATTTTAGGTGGCAGCGGCTGGGAATCAAACCCAGACCTTTGGCTGACAGTCCTATACACTAACAATCATGCCGCGAGATAAATATAGGATTTTTTTCCCGTTTCCAATTGATTTGGAAAATATCGTAGTTTGAAACAGCCATTGAACAATGTTCTAAGAAAAAATGAGCAGAATGAATATCAGCTCATCGGACTTATGTAAAGGGTGTTACGATGAAGAGGTCGGGGAGGGCTTACCACACTTCTGTTTTGAATGTCCCAGAACCTGAAAAGCACCCGTAGGAGAGTAGTTTTTCGACAAACAGGGTAACAAGATAGAGATCTTGCAAATTAAGAAAATCAATAAAATTCATTCAGCGCTCAGGATAGTTCAGGGAAGTCCCTCATACCTAAAAAACTTCTCACCTCCTCCTGACCTACCCACCTACATCCTGGGGATACAATGAATTCACTGAGATCCGATTGAGATGATGCAGCTTGCAGTGTTATCACCCCTCAAAATTGGCCCAGTGTTTTTGTACGATAGCCAACGAGAATTGTAAAATGTGGTGGTTTATGTATAAAAAGTCTAAATTACCCGCATTATACTTACATTAAAATAGGTTTGTTTGTTGAGCCCTGTAGTAACCCTGGGGTCGCTCCAAAGCGTTTTTTGAAAAAAACCTGGAACTAACCCCGACTAGCCAATTCTATGGTTTTTGGAACCTGGGATCGCTCTGAACTCGCCCTGAAGTAGAACTAGGTTTTTTATTGGGGCTAGTTGAGGTATAGTATATATATTGTAGTACCTCGTGGTATGGTTAGTGCGTAGGACTGTCATGCCAAAGGTCTGAGTTCAATTCCCAGCCGCTGCCACCTAAAAACAAAAATGTTTTTTTCCGGGGTACTGCCTCTTGCGAGAACTGACAAATCCTCCAAGAGTATACTCGTCATAAGTAAGTGCTTCTCATCTAGCCGTTCGGACTCGGCAAAAAATTGTAGGTCCCCTCCATTCCTGCCAAAAATACGCACACAGGAATGGTTGAGAGTTGTAAGTCACTAGGCCTTGGTTCTCCACGAGCTGTTGTGCCACCAAATTTATTTATTTATAGTTGAGGTATAGAATAAAATGCCAAAGTGGCAGGAGCTCTACTGCATTTTTTTTTGTTGTGGATATACTTGCTGCAGGTAATTCTTTTGTTTTGGAAATGGAAATTCAGGAAAAACACCAATTTACTTAAATAAAAACAAATAGAAAAAGAAAATGGAAAGTGTGGTTTCTTTTTTTTCATTTTAAATCAAATTTTGTTTATCTCTTACCTCAACAATACAATTCGGAGCTGTTTGGTGTTTTTTTTGAGAACTGAAAAACCCAGTTCTTTTTTTGACAATTCTTGGGGTTGCCAAGAAAACCTAGATCAACCTTGGGAAAACTTCAACGAATAAACCTTATGATAAGAAAAAAAAGAAAGAAAAAAAGAAAACTAAGATCATCTTTAATATTTTTTTAATAAATAATACAACGAGTGCCCGCAAATTATTTAATAAAAGCGACCTCAATCAATTGACATGGAGAGTGTAATGAGTGTGTGGTGTGTCTCTCTACTCTATTTTATTTTTGTTTTTTTTTTTTTTTCTGTCGCTCGTGCAAAACAATTCCTGTGATTGAAAATAAAATTGCCATAAATTTATTTCTCTGTGTAAAAGTACCTCTAGTCTTCTACAACAGCAGTAGGGAACAGCGAGAAGTAGGAGCAATATGTATATGTGCGATAAACGCTCCACGAAGACTCGACTAAAGTTGAAACAAATGGTTGACCTAGTTCAAAAGGGGAAAGTCGGAGGAGTTTTTTATCAAAGCACAAACAGGAAGTTTGCTCAAGGATTACTATACAAAAACTAAAGCATCATCATTACGTAATGGATTTCTATTTCTTCTCGGTGGCTCTCGTAGGAATCCTTGTTTTGTTCCAAGTTCCCATGTTGGTTGGGTATAATACGGTTGTTGGTTGTTATAATAATATAAAAGTGAACATGCATATGAAGAGTCTGGATTGGACATTTATATTGGAAGGACATATTGTGCTGTTCCTTTCCGTCCTGTTTATAGTACCTATCTTCGTACAAATAAATACCATATTGTTTGTAATTTAGTTTTCCAATTCTGAGGAGTACATTTCTTGTGTGTTGTGCTTTTTTTTATTATTTAGTTGCCTTGCGGGCAGGTTAAATCCGTACGAGGAGGCCTGGCCCGGCCCAGCCCGGCTCGAAGCCAAAACCTTAACCCGACTCTATATAGCCCAATATCCAAATTGTTGTCTTTAACTTGTTTAACATGAGCTCTTTTTCCTTCTTTTTTATGGAGGCCGTAGTTACTCTTGACATTGGTAATCTTTGTCATAATAAATCTTGAATGAAATTTCGATCACTTTGTGACGCAGTTTATTGTTGTATACGCCTGGGAATGGTATGTTTCAGCCTTTTTGATGTTGTGTGACGATAGGGTTTTGCTCTTACCTATATTATTTGTACACTTATTGCTTTATATGTTTATATGTTGTTCGTATAAATGTTTCTGAAGATAACAAAATAAGAAAAATAAATGTAAAAGTATGTTCATATATATTGCAAAGTGGGTGGTGGTTTCGAAATTGTAGGGATATATTTGGGAACATAATAAACTGATAGAATTTATCCACCCTAGAGCTCTCTTGTAATTTGCTTACCCAAGCTGCTTTTGAATTACATGCATAGCATATGTAGGTATATCTATGTATGTATATACGTAAATTTTGAGAAACTGATTGAATTTGGAGTTTAACATTTTTGTTTAGGTTTGAGAAAAAGGAATGCAATATTCAGCTTTGTTGATTTTAAAATTAAATTGTTTGCTTTGATGTCATTTCATGCAATTTTAAAATTTGATAAAGTTTGGTTTAAGCATTTTACTTTCATAATAGCTGCATTTTATTTATTTATTTAATATGAGCTTACAGACTTCCTGGTTTGGTATGCCATTTCAAAGAAATTAAATTGTTAGATTTTCTATTAGAAAGAATCCCTTAGTTACATGTCACTTTATAGAGAACATTACTGTTCTATTTAATTTTGCCACAGGTCTACTTCACGTTAAATATGAATTTAAAAGTAAAAATACTATTAGCAATGTATATTCATTTTGATGAAGCATTTTGTACGAAAATAGTCATAATCGGCACATTTTGAAGGAAATAAATTAAGATTTTTTGTTTTATATTGTATTTTCTCAAACAAAAAATATAAAACTATTTTGATTGTTATTGATTCGAATTCAAAAGGAAAATAATTACATATATTTGTTCCATCAAATTTTCAATTAATATATTTTTAAAATAAACAGAACCACTTTATTCCCATTTGGCTTTGTGATTCATAACAGAACTGTAGATAAAAATACAATATGTTATATATTCAAGGCAGTGTTACCCTTAAAGGTTTTAAGAAAGTGTCAATTCCGACACGCATGAGTGTCGTTTGCTTACGAAAAACGATTTTTTCTGAAATTCGGTCATCAAAACATTTACTTTGACATTGAAATCATATAATAAATCGACAAACACGAATTTTGTGGTACAATTCACGCGGCCTATCGCATATCGTTGGAACGGTTTTGTTGGACATAACTGCAGAATACAAACATTTATTATATTACTGCCCCACAAAAACTTAAAAAAACGATAAACAAATAATAAGTGCGAGCAACAGCGAGAGCGAGAGGGAGTAAGTATTTGTTTTAATTTTTGTCACATTTGTCGTGAAATGTGAAATGTGACGTTTCGATTTTTTCCACCCACCAACTTTCCAGCACTAACTGGAAAGATTACTGGAATGTCTGATGGGAGTTTTCAGTGATGCAGAAAATAAAAATAAGTAGCTCATACCACGTTTTCATGAGTGGATCGAAGGATCGGAATCAATCCGGATTTAAATTTCGACCCAGGTTTATGACATTTGAGAGTATAAACGACACTCGTAGTAAGGACCATAAATACGAAAAATGTAATCTAGACAATTTTCCAGATGAGGGTTAGGTACTTTTGTATGTAAATATATACATGCACATGTACTCATACATTTATGTACATAATTATATGATTTCATTTTGATTTGATTTGTGAAAATCTTTTGGTTTTGAAAATATAATTTGTGTAAATAAACAAATAAACTAAGACAATAAGTAACGTCTTGTAATTGTAATTGTAATTGTAATTGTAATTGTAATTATAATTGTAATTGTAATTGTAATTGTAATTGTAATTGTAATTGTAATTGTAATTGTAATTGTAATTGTAATTGTAATTGTAATTGTAATTGTAATTGTAATTGTAATTGTAATTGTAATTGTAATTGTAATTGTAATTGTAATTGTAATTGTAATTGTAATTGTAATTGTAATTGTAATTGTATTTGTAATTGTAATTGTAATTGTAATTGTAATTGAAATTGTAATTGTAATTGTAATTGTAATTGTAATTGTAATTGTAATTGTAATTGTAATTGTAATTGTAATTGTAATTGTAATTGTAATTGTAATTGTAATTGTAATTGTAATTGTAATTGTAATTGTAATTGTAATTGTAATTGTAATTGTAATTGTAATTGTAATTGTAATTGTAATTGTAATTGTAATTGTAATTGCAATTGCCACTGTAGTTAAAATTAAAATTAAAATTAGAATTAAAATTAAAATTAAAATTAAAATTAAAATTAAAATTAAAATTAAAATTAAAATTAAAATTAAAATTAAAATTAAAATTAAAATTAAAATTAAAATTAAAATTAAAATTAAAATTAAAATTAAAATTAAAATTAAAATTAAAATTAAAATTAAAATTAAAATTAAAATTAAAATTAAAATTAAAATTAAAATTAAAATTAAAATTAAAATTAAAATTAAAATTAAAATTAAAATTAAAATTAAAATTAAAATTAAAATTAAAATTAAAATTAAAATTAAAATTAAAATTAAAATTAAAATTAAAATTAAAATTAAAATTAAAATTAAAATTAAAATTAAAATTAAAATTAAAATTAAAATTAAAATTAAAATTAAAATTAAAATTAAAATTAAAATTAAAATTAAAATTAAAATTAAAATTAAAATTAAAATTAAAATTAAAATTAAAATTAAAATTAAAATTAAAATTAAAATTAAAATTAAAATTAAAATTAAAATTAAAATTAAAATTAAAATTAAAATTAAAATTAAAATTAAAATTAAAATTAAAATTAAAATTAAAATTAAAATTAAAATTAAAATTAAAATTAAAATTAAAATTAAAATTAAAATTAAAATTAAAATTAAAATTAAAATTAAAATTAAAATTAAAATTAAAATTAAAATTAAAATTAAAATTAAAATTAAAATTAAAATTAAAATTAAAATTAAAATTAAAATTAAAATTAAAATTAAAATTAAAATTAAAATTAAAATTAAAATTAAAATTAAAATTAAAATTAAAATTAAAATTAAAATTAAAATTAAAATTAAAATTAAAATTAAAATTAAAATTAAAATTTAAATTTAAATTTAAATTTAAATTTAAATTTAAATTTAAATTTAAATTTAAATTTTTAAGATACATATTCTCAAAAAAAGCATTCTTTCTGAAAAGTCATAAGAAAAAGTTTACTTGAAAAAAAAAAACCTTAAATTAATTACAAAAAATCTATCGCTGACCCCAATGTACTGAAACTTGTTGCTCTTTTACGACGATCTAGTGCCCTTTTAGATGGTGGACTTTTTAAAAAACCTTAAACATTGATTACAATTTTTTACGGCTGACCAAATTCAGAAAATAATTTAAGTTTTTTGACCAATGCCCATGCATTGCAAAGATCCCAGAACCATGATATTATTCACCGGGCATTCACCCGCAGACATTTACGTTTAAATGAAAAATGTTTTCGCTTATTTTTTGTTCGGTTTCATGGCCTCATATGATAAGATTTAAAGTTCTCTAAAATACAACATTGATGTGTCTGACATGACCAATGTCATCAACAAAAATGATAACAATTTTAACATTATAATTCCAATTACGAGCTATTATCAGATAACCAATTCAACAAACAAATTTAATAGCAAGTAATAGAAAGTAGGTGCTAAAGTACTTGAGAGAAATTAATGTCAAATTCCAAAAATTAATCTAAACAAAAAAAAAACCCTCATACAGAAATATTTCTTCCAATCCAACTGTCCATTGACAGAAGAAAATTGTTCGCATTTAAATGCAAGCTCCTTATCACTGGTATGCCACACCTTTTCGTGTTTTTTGTTTCATATTAAATCCTTTCGTGTACGAATCTGTCTTCTGATTATGAATCCCCCGAATAAAATATTAAGGAGCCAACCGGGTCGTTTGGTTTTGGGGATTATTAACGTATTAATACAAAACTGAAAAAAAAACATAACACATTCAAGATGAATTTTATAGGAATGTCATTTGCAATAAACAACGAATAACAGCAAGTCAGGGCTTAAATAGGGTGTTCCAATAAGAGGTTTCATTTTAAATCATTAAACAAAATGCAGTTTTATTTTGAAAGTGGTGATATTTTCACTTATATATTAGGAACCCAGAAACTCTACGGTCAATAATGGAATATAATATACGAGTATCTACCGAATGACTGCTGGCTTAGTCAACAACAGGCTATTCTTTACTGTGAAATTAAAGCAGATTTTGTTTTATTAAAATAACTGAACATATATTTTTTCAGCTCCTTTAGTTCGCATCATATTTTACCAGCATCATGAATGGATAAAGATTTTAGGTCACCGCAATACTTTGTGATAAATAACGTTGTTTCTTCCACTGCCCGGTGCGTAAACAAACAATGCAGACGCACCAATATGCCATGTTCGAAATGAAATCGAATTCGCGTTTAAAGGTAGCCCAAGACTACGAACATACTCGCCGAAATTGTTCGTGTTCACTATATTTTTCTCGTGTAGAGTATCTATCGTTCACGAACCGTTTGCTGTTGGGAAAATATTTCGAGTTTTTCATGTTCGTTGGCTTCTATGTTCGCCATGAAGGGCCATGTTCATGATAGGTCTATGTCCATGGAAAAAAACATAAAACTAGCAGTCAATGGCTGTGTTAATCAGGAACGATTCAATTTTTTTGATCCGATCATCGAAAAGTATTGATGATTGAAATCACAAAATTTTCGTTGCAATCGATTTCAATTTCCATCATTTCGGTTATTCTCGATTTTCCATCCCAATTTCAATCATTTCGATGATTTTCGATTTTCCATCCCAATCTCTTTGTCAATTTGGAATAGAAATAAAAATCGAATCAGAGCAGTATCGAATAATGAACTGAGATGAAATAAAAATGATCGATTAATCGTTTGATTGAAATAATTAAATCATTTTTTTTTTTATCGATTCTTTAACGATTCGATCATTTTAGTTCAAGAGCACGTCTAATTTTTGTTGTATCTTTAGTCTTTTTACAAAAATAAATTACGATTAGCACAACCAATTGCCCTTTTTTTGCGCACATATGATATTCGCCGCTGTGAAAGGGAGTTTGGCGAACATGTTTGTCGTTTCGGGTAACCTTAAGGCCACACTCCTGGAACAATAATTGGCCTTGCGATTTGTTGAAAGTCATTGTAAAACTAAGCCTTAAGCACACAATAGCGAGGTTGGACAACTTTGCTCATTGCTATCCATTTGAATCGGGTTGCGTTCAGATCAACAAATGTTGACGTGTTCACTCACTCAAAATGGCTGATCAACGATGTAAATGAACACAATTCTACATAATGTGGATGCTGCTTAACGTTTAGTCTTGAACGGCAAGTTAGTTGGAATTAGAACTTCCTCGCCTTTGATTATGGTAGCTCAGATTACGCAGCATTATGACTACAGATCCGATTTAGCAAAATGTGTGGAAGTAGACTGAGCACATTCAACAAATTCGAAAATTCTATCGGATGGTCTGTTGCTTCATCACTTGTAAAGCTAGGTAGCGATTTAATTTTGAATTCTGAAATTTACTCAGCCAACTGCAGTTATAATAATTGCAACCGATGACTTACGTTCGGGAACGATTTCCTGATGAAAAAGTCGAGGGGAACGAAATCAGACCACATGCAGCAACTACCACAATTCGGCTATTTCTAATTGCTAACAGCTGTTTTGAAAACTATCAGACTATCGTCATCAACAACGCGGAATGAAATTGAAATTGTTTCTTCAAAGCGTCTCACATTTTTCCGCAAAGCATTCACTGTTCGTAAAAACTCGTGTTTGTCATCTCTTAAAATATTTTCGTTTTCTCATAATACTTGGAATTTTCTGGAATTGTCACCTGAAAGGTTAAGACTTCGTGTTTTGGCGAATTTTTGACTTATTCAGTCAAAATTTGCAATTATGGTGTCGAAGCTAGTTCAATACAAATCCAACAAAAATTGGATGCTGTCTAGGTGAGTTGTTTTTGCAACTGCCCCGAATACATTTGGATGATATTTCTATATTTTGCAGTTGTTATACGCATTTTTTCGTTTTATGTTTTATTTCTCATTTGACTAATTTAAATTAATATTTTGGACACCGCTTGATTTTTTAAAAGAAAAAAATATGAAGGAATATTTCTTAAATGAGAAAACTAAACTACAATAATAATTTGATCAGTGTTTTTTTACGTTATTTCCAAATCGATTTCGGCGATTTTTCCTTCGGCGTTATTCAGTGGCGTAGCTAGATGGTTGAGGGTCCTTGGCCAGAAAATAAACCCTAGGTCATTTTCTACTAATAATAAATAGTTTAAATAAACATTATTTTGTCAAAAAAAAGAGTGGAAACACTCACAAATATTCTGCAAAAATAACCAATTTCGAAAGTAATACAGAAGCAAAATCAAAACCACATTTTTTATAAATGATTTAATGTGTGATTTTTTATGGGATGTTTCTTTTTTTATGGCGTGAAAAAAATACTCTAAAATCAATAAAAACTCATTTAAAGTTCAAAATATTTTCCCATTCCTTCACAATAGCATTGGACTGTTCACAAATAGTAATAACTTCTGAAGTTTATTCACAAGTCAAAATCTTTACTTAAGGCTGACATTGTTTGTCTACACATTTGTCAATCTGCCCTAAGCCTTCAGGGCCCTGAGACGCCCACCACCCCACAGTGGGATCAGATGGTATTTGGGTATTAACTTTTCTTAATACTTTAAAAAAAAGTACGTCTTTCAAAACTAGTTTGGCTTTCAATACTCTTTTTAATTTAGAGTCGATCGCAATCCACCCGATCGTTGTACGCCTCCTTATTTTTGAGCAAATTGAAAATTACAAAGACTACTTTTTTCTTTTTTTTCGATTAAGTGCATTTTTGGTAGAAAAAATAAGCAACATACTGAATTTAGATTTTTTGTTTTAGACGACCAGAAATGTTGGAATGAAGGATGGAGTTATCTTGAGGTTTATTAAAAAAAAAAGACTGAACACACTCGCTACATCGAAATACACCTGACTTCATTTTTTACCTTGAGTCACCCGGGGAGCATTTGAATTTTCGTGTGCAACGGTTTCTTTACATACAAAAGTTGAATAAAATTGTTAGTTGGCGATAGTTGGTAACAATTTTTGTAATAGTACTAGTATAGACATTGTTTTAATTCATAGAAGTAGAATAATGAGATTTTAGGAGGTTCCAGAATTTTGGCGGCTTCTTAAAAAAAGAAAAATGACATAAGAATTGTTAAAATAAAATGATTTAATTTATAAATAATCCGTGATTATATTTTAATGTGGCTGATCAGTTTTAATGATAGCACTATTGGTGAATTCATCCATTAAAGGGAGCAATATCGATATTTTGGAGAAGCAGTAATTTTACCTCATAGTTCGGATTATTAGAAACGACAAATAACAAAATAATACATGAAATCTTACCAAAACTGGAAATTTAGTATTTCAGGCCCTGGTAGCAGTAGTCCCTGAAAAAATTATTAATTTTGGAAATAATTTTTGAAAAGACTTTTGGCACGCTAGAATCACTTCTCATCCCACTGCGCCGCAGTTTGCCTTAAGGCTCAATTCACATAGAATTGGCATATATGGTGCTGGCGATGTGTTCACCTGTTACGGGCGTGGAGTGATTGCGATGCGTGAAATTTATATAGAAGTGACACTTAACAGACAATTTGTCAGCTGTCAGTTGAATTTCATCTCAGAACTCACTGATTACTGAGTGGGTATATTTATTTATTGTTATTTCACATAATGCTTTCGCAATTATATTAATTAACTCACATTATCTTATGCAATCAGAGCTTCAGCTTGTATGTAAGCCCGAATAACACGAACAATTCAGGCAGTTTCATTATGGCGTGCCGTTCCATGTACGCCATTCGTGGCAGCGAAATAGCGTGGCAATCATTGGCATATTATATATGGACTGCTAGCAGCCAACATACGATGGTTCCACTTATTATAGTGGCAACGCCAAACTGCGTCCTCTAGACAAAAAACGAAAATAACATTGGACATTTGAGTCACACCAGTGCTGAGGGGTATTTTTTCAGAAACACCCATATACAAATCCAAAAATGTCCTTTTTTAAAGCTATTTAATTTTGTTTTTGATACAAAAAGGTATTTTTTTGCTTGCTCCCCTAGCACTACGCCAATCATTGAATTTCTGTAACAGCAGATGGCAGGGCTTCTTATGAAAAATACCAAAAGGTGACCCTAGTTTCTATGAAAGAAAATTTATTTATGCACAAACCTGCAACAGATGGCTGCAAAAATATTTTATATTTTCTGCGGTAGGCCTGAATTTGTCGCTAACCTCAATCGTTTTAAATGGGGTCATTTTATTAGCACACTTTGTATGGAAATGTCATACAACTAGCAGGCCATATCTGTGGTGTTTGGTAGAAACATGATAACTGCATTTTTAAATTTGCTTCTTTACGCCCACTTTAAATCGAGCTAGAGCCTAAACGGATGAACCTATTTTCTTCAAATTTAGAACACAATTTTTTAAAAACTTTTTTTATAAGTGTTTCAAATTTGAAAAATCGGTAAACTCGTTTAGGCTCTAGCTCGATTTAAAGTGGGCGTAAAGAAGCAAATTTCAAAATGCAGTTATTATGTTTCTCCCAAACACCACAGATATATATTATGTCGATGGTGGCAATGGCAAGGTGCACCGTATCCCTGCCACGTCTTCCATGTGTGTATTGCCCCATAAGCGAACATGTGAATTGCACAACGAGGCATTTGCATCCACTATGACAGAATCACGCCGAAACTACATGCCAGTTCTGTGTGAATTGGACCTAAGGTAGCTACGCCACTGGCGCTATTTTCTAACGCATTTAAAACGTTTCTCCAGGAAAATAATCAAAGTTGAAAAACTGTTTTTTTTCTTTATAAAACTGATCAATGTGAGGGACCAATTTTTTGTCTTCTCTATCATCATGGTCCTGTATTTGATTTAAAGTTCAATGTTGAAATTGTGAATCTATAACTTACCCTTAAAAAGCCTTACAAATAAAAGGAACACGTTTCCAGCACAAATATATTTTATCTCTGTCGGCCAACACACACAAAACATTAAGCAAATAAATTGCTGAAGTTGTTTCGTGTTAATCGCGTGTATCACATAAGCCCCGAACTCGTTACAAATAACTCAGATGCATTATGGAATCGCTTTAGCACGAGATTTTCAATTGTTAATCACGTGATGATGTGTCCAGAATATGGGTTGGACAAAATATTAACGCTGTACGTTTATCATCGTGTTTTGTTTTTAGTGAGTTTATGACCTTTTGCTTAGTGTAAATATAAATATAGATTTCAAAAATATTATTTTGTTTTGTTTGGATTGTACATAGTTTTGTTAGTTATTTTTTTTTTTTCAATTTTTTGTTTAAAAACAAAAAATTTAAAGCACTTATACTTTGGAGTGATTGCTGATAGCTGACGGAGAAAAATGAGATTTGTCAAATCACAGACGCTTTTGACATTGAATATTGTTTTTCCAAAAAAATGTTGATCTTAAATTATCATACATAAGTGAGGAATCGTCTAAGATTAGAGATTTCAAATATGATTTATGACTAATGCGTTAGTTTCTACTTTATTTATGAAATCGATGTTTGTGCGAAAGAAAAATCATTCTTGATTGCTGGTGATTAGACAAAAAGGAATAATTTTTCAATATGAATCAATCAATACTTCCTAAAAAGTTTAAAAAATAACTTATAGTCCAGTAATAATGTTGGCTTTCCAACAAAGGAACGATAAACAGTCAAATTTTTGATTTCGCTTATGAAAAGGCTTTGGCCTTATACCCGATGCGATTGAGTAAAAATAATCAACTTTTTTGTACATGAAAGGACAGTGTTGTTCCACTGTTTGCTCACTTTAGACGTGTAGTAAAGTTTGTATTAAAAAAAATCAAAAAACTTGTGCTTCAACATGATGCAACAAGTGCACGAATTTTTTGTCTGATTTTCCGTGAAAAATTATGCCCTAACCAATCAAGGTCAAAAGTCTATAGTTTTTACTAGGCTAAACTTAACAACTATCTCCAATATTTTTTATTGCTTAAAAGGCAGTGTAAATTAATTACATCACACGCTAAGGGGTGTTCATTGCAGACTTTTATATGAAATGTGACAGGGAAGTCTGTTTGATCTTGAAATTTAAATTTGCTTAGATGCTCGATATACGATATATTAAAGAGGGGCCGAATCACGTCCTCCGCGAACAAGCTACACGTTTGTACCTACCTGAAATTTAGTTGCCATTATGTCCTACATAAACGAGTATGAAATCGAGTACGTTCACTCGATTTGTCATCCACCAAGTCTGTAGTTAACGGAATTGTATTTAAGTTAGAAGTATGTGAGTTAAAAGTTCAATTTTGAATAACTTTATATATTTAAGCTAATAATAAATTTGTATGACAGTTATTATTTTAGCAGAAATTTCAACAAAACAAATCTAACCCAAAAGTCTATTTTGGCGGAATATAATTTATATGGCGAAGCATCCTAATATGGGCAAAAATTTTCTGGCGAAAAAGTGTTCAGACTGCCATTTAAATAAAATATTGGAGAATAAGGAATGTTAATTAATGAATAACCTACCCCAGGTATTAAAAACCTTTTAAGAAAAGTATTTCTTACATTTGCATGAATCTCTGGTGTGAAAGTTTATGAGATGGACAAATTTTGACTTCGATTACTTGGAGAACGATCTTCGACATGGGCATTGGCAAATCTCACCTAAAAAGTCCCCACTGACGGAGTGTCGATATCTTCAACTTACTAGAAGTTGCATAGTCACTGTTATTGTTACTCACGAAATTTTTTCTAAGTCTGTAGGTGAATATTATTAAACAAGAACCGAGAGCTTTGTTATGTAACGCCTTTATTGGTAAAGAAAGCGCATATTGCTTCCATCCCTGAGGCGTCAGGCTATCATTGAACCAGACCTGTAAACTTTTGAGTACAAGTACCAGTCAAGTACTCTGTGGCTTGAAAAAACAAGTACCTTGACTAGGTACTTGAAAAACACCAAGTACAAGTGCTTTAGTCCAAGTACATTCATACTTTTTAAGAAAACCCGTCAGCTGGGAGAAGCGGTTCACACAAGATCAAGATGAACATGATCGAAGCGCCGCGTTGGTAATTCGAGATGACCTTGAGCTGACTTCGTATGTCTTTGAACTTTCGATTTTTCACATCCCACGCAAGCTCTGGACCACTCATTTACATGTTAATTCATCTTTGGCCAGAAGTATCGATCAGAGATAATTTTGTGAGTTGCGCGAATACTAGAATGGGAAAGTCCATCTAAAATTTTGAATACCGTTGGGCGAAGAGCTGAGGGTATGGGTGGTCTATTTTTTAAGGTTGAGGTCTCACACAAATGATAAATTTAGGAAATGTATAACGAAAATGAAATTTTCTTGTAGATCCTTCCTTAAGGAATTTCTTCAATTTTTGTTTGTAGTTAAGCTATTGTTGTCATATCTAGATTAATGTTTTCAGCGGTGGAGATCTCGTGCTCACCTATGCGAGAGAGTGCATCTGCGACAGGATTGTCCTTGTCATTGATGTGCTGATTGTCGCTGGTAAATTGTGATATGAAATTTAAATGTCTCGCTTGTCGTCGACTCCTTTCGTTTTTTTGTTGTTAAATCACACGTGAGCGGTTTGTGGTCAGTGAAAATTGCTACTCCTCTCGGCTTTCTACAAAATGCCTGAAATGTTTAGTTGCCAAGTAGATTGTCGAAAACTTTAGCTTGAGAAGCCAGGTGCGCGTGAAGTGGTGCTAATATATGAGCAATTTTAGCGATAAAGCAATGATATTAATTTATCATTCCTATGATTCTCTGGACTTATTAAATGGAAGCGGCCTTAGGAAGATTAATAATGGCTGCAACTCGATCTTTTCTTTGAAAAATGCCATCTTTATTAATGAAGTGGCTCAAAAAATCAAATGTGGCACCAAAAACGCATTTGGACAGAAAATGTTTATTCCATATTTGAGATGCATTTAATGCTCCGTATAATGATTGCTCGCAATTAACAAATCATCGACATAGTCAAATACAAAGTCGAAGCCAGAACAAACTTCGTTTATAAACCGCTGAAAGGCTCCTTTCGAACATTTCGAAGGGAGTTGTTATGGCTGCCTTCATCATCATCATCGGCTCGACAACCGGGGTCCGGTCCTGGCCTCTTTCAACAAGTCTCTCCACCTATCCTGGTCTCGAGCCGACGCCATCCAGTTGCGCACCCCAAGGCTTCGGGCGTCCTGGTCTACGCCATCTGTCCAGCGCAAGCATGGTCTACCACGCTGCCGTCTACCATAGAATGTACCACAAAAGACTTTCCGAGCAGGTTCCTCTTCGCTTATTCGAGCTAGGTGCCCTGCCCACCGGAGTCTACCGAGCTTAATTTTTGTCACTATGTCTGCTTCAAGGTAGATTGCGTACAACATGGTTGTACCGTCTCCGGAATCGTCCTTCCTCAAATATGGGGCCAACAATTCTCCGTAAGACTTTTCTCTCGAACGCGGCTAAGAGGTCACAGTGCCTTTTGCTAAGCACCCAAGTCTCGGATCCATAGATGAGTACTGGCAGGACCATGGTCCTGTACAGCAGCAGTTTTGAAGTTATGGTTAGATTTCTAGATTTGAATAGCTTTGACAGACTGTAGTAGGCTCTGTTGGATTTGAGAAGCCGCCCGCGTATTTCTTCTTCTATATTGTTATCGGCTGCTACTGTTGACCCAAGGTATTTAAAGGATTGCACCACTTCAAATTCGTGCTCCGCTACCTTGATTGTTTGACCAACTGTTCTTCTCGCATTCGACGCCACCATGTATTTTGTTTTACCTTCACTAATGTGCAGCCCCAGATTTTGTGCCGCCTGCTCGATCTGGATGAAGGAATCGTGTACAGCTTTTTCGGTTCTTCCGATGATGTCGATGTCGTCTGCGTAAGCCAGTATCTGGCTGGACCTGTTGACGATGGTCCCTCTTGTTGCCGTGCCAGGGTCACGGATTGCTTTCTCCAACGCCAGGTTGAAGAGGAGGCAGGCCAAACCATCCCCTTGTCGGAGTCCATTAAATGGCTGCCTTCAGTCTTGTAAATGTCTTCCGATGCCACTGGAATTAAGTGGTAAGCTCTGACTATATCGATATTCAATTTGTATTAGTAAAAGATCACTTGTTCTTATTATCGAAGAATAAGCGAGTAGATTTGTGAGGGGATCCAATATCCTTTTATTTATAATGTCAACAATCAGACAACATAGCAAACATAGCTAAAAAGTCTGCACCAATTATGGGACGTCTAACTGATGCTAAAAAAAAGGATGGACCAGGTTTCGTTTTAAACTATTGTCAACTTTTAGATCCAAATTTAGGAATTGTTGTGCCATTCGCAAAAGACAACAAGAACAATGGATCAAAAGGCAATTGAAATTTATTAGGTGTGTGGTTAGACTGATAAATCAGCACCAGTATCTATGAGGAAAATCAAATTGTTTGTTTTAGGTGAAACCAACAGGTATTGCCATTTGATTGGGATTTATAGCGACCTCGTGACTGATTTCTCTTAAAAAGAAGGACAAATCGTGAATTCTTCAATCATAGTTTCTATTTTGGCAAGTCTATTTTTAAGAGTGCTGATGTCTAAATTATTACTATCAGACTGATTACAAACTTGAGCTGAAGAAACGCTGAAAATGTTTGCATTTTGAGTTGCCTCGTAGATCTTATCTGCGAGTTGAAGCAGTTCGGATATGTCTCTATCCTTAACTGTAAGCAATGCTATATTTATATGTTGTGACATGCGCCATAGCCACAGGTTCTTTATAACCTGAACTGAACGTGTTTCCCGCCGGCATTTTCATTGACGGCATAACCTGTGATGGTTTTCGATCTCCTATGTTTGCTTTTTTAACCAGAGCTTCGAGACGTTTAGAACTAGTAATTCTAGTAATTCTGAATACAGTGAACTGTGCCTCGGCCTGTATGAACCAAGTTACTGCACTTTAATTTTAAAAGGTAGGAAGCCGAACTTTTACTTATTCTATATTGAGATTTGGATTGCTCCCGAGGGCCCCCGGCTGATTCAATGGTTCATTTTGTACTCCATTCATTACCATCTGTCATATCGGATTTTCTTTTACCCATATATGCATATATAAAAGCAAAGGAAAATATGAAATTGGGTCTTTTAGGCCAGGAAATAATGCTATGAGACTTAATGGAAGTAAGACCGCTGTATACAATTGTCCAGCAGGATACTGAAAACAATGACAAAATACAAGTTTTAGATAACGATAAAATATGATTGGTTTTTTCTTCAAACATTCCAAGAGTAATTTTATTTTTGATTTGATCTCGAATCTTATTTTCCTTTAAAATAAAATTTGTTTTTATGCAAACAATTTTTTGGTAAATATTTTAAACACATAATATATGTTTAAGGTGTATAAATAAGATGACATTATAAAAATTTTATGTAGATAATTTTTTTTGTGCTGACAGCTGTCACTTTTGATTGTGGAGAGAATAAAGCATTATTATTGTGAAAAACCATTACAAAAATGAAGTAAAGCGAGTTTGTTGGTTCTCGAATTTATCATTCGAGAACAATTGAATTCGTGAACAGTTCAAATAAGAAAGAAAAATGTAATTTTTCATTATTTTTTGAGCACATATATATTTCTTTAAAACAGTGTAAGCATATCGATCCAAATGTCACCCACTTTCCTTAAACCTTTTTCGTAAAAAATTAATGCTTTGACAAATGGGGGCGAACAACAGTTTTGGCTTTTTTCTTTTTTGGCTCCGAGCAGAAGCTGAGCGATCAAAGCAGAGCTCTGAGCATATTTGATCAGAGCCTTCAGATTTAATTATGAAACACTACGGTTATTTTATTCTGAGCTTATTGAACAAGCTCTGAGCTAACTCCAGTGGAAAAAAGAAACATACTTTGTATGCTCTGATATGTCAGGGTCTGAATTAATAATAACATCTGCTTTGAGTTAAAAAAAAAACGCCATTTGATAGAAAAAATATATTTCGATCCAAATATCTACGAATTTCCTTTTTCCGGAAAAGTAAAAAAAAAAGTATCAAAATTTCAGATTTTAAAATGTATCGTAATCGTAGCCATGCTTTTACAGAATTTGATAATTGATAGCTTCAGAAATGAATCAGAACTGTTGGGAAAACTACATTACAAATTGGTCTAAAATCATTCCTTATCGGTGCAGTAAAAATTAATGGAATGAGTTGGGTTTTGGGATGAAAAAAGGTTCAATCTTGAGGCCTGTTTCACCAACTAAAAATAACAAGCACAATTGTGTGTTTTTTAGTTCACAAATACAAATTAATAGGAAAGTATTCAGTTTCACTAAGTCGAAACAACTGTTTCACGAATATGTGATTATTAGAAAAAGAATTACAAAGAACTCTTGAAACCACACAGTTACTACCACTTAATCATGTTCAATTCTTTCTTGTTATTTGTTGATTCATTATCATTAAATTGTAGAGTTTAGTTTTTTTTTAGTTCTATGACTGATCTATCCTCCAAGTTGAGAATTTATTTCTTCCGCATTGATTAAGCTCACAAAATAGCGCTCCTTAAAATAAAACTACGCGGAGATATTGTAATTTATACTATACGAATGATAAACCCTTCTTTTTCGATTCAAGATTATAAATAATCGTCACCATCACTGCTATCGTATCAGATCAGACAGATCAAGATATATAGAACAAACAGGATTTTATTAACATGATGCCCCATTTTTTAACACAATTGATACTTTTGTGTCGCATTTTTACATTTATGCATCAAAAGGCATCCAAGCCAAAAATTTTAATTTTTAAGTGTCTAAGTTTTGCAAAGATGTGTTTTTTCTTTCTATAATCTTAAATTAGTAAAACAAAAATAGTTGATTACACCACTTTTGCACTCACTGCCTCATATAACCGTCTCTTTTTGGCTTGCGTTTGTTTACTTTTTAGATGTCTGCTACCTCTGCACTACTAAGACTATTCACTACAGCATACAGGGCTGTCCTGAAGTAGTTTCGTAGCCCAATTTGGGAATTTTTGCAGTTCAAAATCGGAGCCGAAAAAGTAGCCCAAATAGTAGCCCAATACCAATATCTGCATTTTACTTATAAAAATTCTGGGAAGGACAGATAAACTGTCAAAACTTGAAATGTCAAAACCAATGAGTATGTTCAGTGAATTAAAAGTGGTGCCGAATTGTGGAATGCTTTAAGGATATGTTAAGGGGGAGAAAAGTTGCTTTTTATATGATTTGTATGAACAAAATATCGCCCAAGAAAAGATTTGAGCTCATTTTAGCCCAATTATGATTGGGCTGTCATAATGAAATTATTTTCGGCAATTTTAGTAAAAGATAGCCCAATTTCTAATAGCTGGCCCTATTTGGCAAGCCTGATAGTATCCTCTTACCCAATGGAGCAAAAACTAAATTTAATTAATGGAAATATATATCGGGTTTTTCAATAAGAGCGCTACAAAAGTTTTTTTAAATAAAACAAAAACGGTTTTGGATATCAATGAAATTCTTTATTCCTGTGAAAGTACGTTCGATGCCATTATGTATGAAACTTGATTTCTTTTGCATGGCCACCACGGGCACGCTTGCAGAAGTCCAGACGCTGAACCCAATTTTCGACGGTTTTCAAGCATAAATCGGCCGATACTGCTGCAATTTCAGGTTCAATGTTCGTACGAAGTTCATCAATCGTCGCTGGCTTGTTGGCATAGATCATAGACTTGACGGAGCCTCACAGAAAATAGTCAAATCGCACGACCGAGGCGGCCAAGCGACTGGACCATTTCGTGAGATAACACGTTCTCCAAACTTGGTTTCCAATAAATTAATTGTAACATTCGCTGTGTAGCTTGTGGCGACAACCTGTTGGAACCACATGTCCTTCAAGTCCATATCATCCAATTGGGGCCAAAAATATTTGGTTATCATTGAACGGTAGCGATCCCCAGTCACAGTAACGTGGGATGTAATGATGACTCATGGAGTACGTGTGGATTGCTGCCTGACAAATACCTCATATTTTGCTTATTGACGAAGCCATTCAGCCGGAAATGACCCTCATCGCTGAAGATGATTTTTCGATGAAAAACCGAATCATTTTCAAGTTGTTGCTCAGCCCAATTCACGAATATACGACGCTTCTGGTGGTCAAGTGGCTTCAGTTCTTGCATTAATTTAATCTTGTAGGCCTAGATTTTTTCACAAAATTCGCCACAATGGCGTCACAGAGATGCCCAACACTTGAGAACGACGTGTGAGAGACACATTTGGGCTTTCTGCAACTGAAGCCTCAGCGGCAGAAATATTCTCGGCACTTCTTTGTCTCACTAGCACGGAAACATTTTGTACTGTGCCTGTGGATTCAAATTTTTCCACTAGACGCTCAATTGTTGATCTGCTAGGACAAATATGACGACCATAAATTGGACGTAGCACTCTTAGCGTTGAGGCCACTGGCTCCGAATTTCGGTAGTAAATTTTAATAATTTCGACTCGTTGTTGGCTCGTATATCTTTCAATCATGAAATGTCAAACCTTACTGAAGAGAAATGTCAAAAGAACGGCAAGAAATATAGCGTCGTTTGCTGTCCCTGTTGTTCTACTTTTGTAGCGTCCCTGTTGAAAAACCCTTTAGATCCAGGTAAAAAGCTGGATGCTAGATCCCATGTGGATTTTGCCATTTTATGTTAAAAACTGATCCAGGTAGTGCGGGTAATAAAATGTGACTAATATTCAGCCTCTTAAGATCAGTTCACAGTGTATGAGATCTGAAATATGTTGTTTATAGATTCTGATTAAATGGAGCTAATCAACCAAAATTGACTGATTAGCAATTTTGATGACGAACAACTGGCCTTTAGTACCTATTTGAAATTTTAGTAGGAGAAATACCCATCGATAGAACCTTATCTCTCTTTCCAACAAAAAAAAAGCACCCAAGACCAGAAATCCCATTAATCCCAGACTCAAAACAAAAACCGAAAATCAAAGTTTTGACTAAATAAATATAGAAATACTTTATATGCCTTTAACTGTACTTGGTTATGAAGCTATCAATATAACAATTAGTGCGTTTCATTGAGAGTTTCGAGTAATTATGCTATAAATACGAGCGACGCTGGACCAGCGAACAACAGTCGATAATTCACTCTCATTGGCGATTGGCGTAGTAAATGAGCTGCAATTATACAAAAATCGCGCGCCCTCATCACCACTTTGCGCTAAGCCATTAGCTTGGCGAGTTTAACTCAAGTACTCGTTTTGTCTGGTCTATCGCTATCTCTGTAGATGTTGCATTATTAAATTTTAATCGAAAATGATTTGCCGTCCGGTAGTTTTATTGAGTGTGTGGCTGACTTGTGTGTCCTCGGCACCGCCGCCTTCGGGTTTATCGAACCCTTTCACGGAAGTAGATGATTTGGGTAGGTTATCCATAAGCTGAATTTCCTTAAAAGGACATATTTTTCAAGTAGTGCTATACTTTAACAGCTGACGAACATCGCATGCATCCAATTTTGAACTTCAAGCGGAGTTCAAATCAACGACTGCAAAAACGTGCCATGCCGCTACTTAGTTTTCGATCTCCTAATCCCGACGAAGAGGAAAGTGACTACTGGAAGCAAACTGCCCAGGATATTCTTCACAATCAGCTCCAGAAGAACGAACTGAACATGAACGTGGCAAAAAATGTTATAATGTTCCTCGGAGACGGAATGTCTATCCCCACAGTTACAGCGGCTCGTGTCTACATGGGTGGAGAGGAGCAGCAATTGTCCTTCGAGAAGTTCCCCTATATTGGCCTTAGCAAGGTATGTTCATACGGAAACTGGAGCACCCAGTCGTTAGCCTCAGTTAAACTTGACAGGCTTTATGGTGGCAATGTTTTAACTAACTAGTAACTACATACTTTTGCCTATATGTATGAACGTGTTTATATATACTGGTACATAGGACACTTTCGCGAATCGTGGTCAAAAGACCAGAATGCAGACTCCTATGCAGAGCAATTTGTAGATTTCATGTAGTTTATTGTGGTTTTAATAATTTTTTTTTGTTTGCCGTTGTTGTTATTGTTGCAGACTTACTGTGCAAATACCCAAGTGGCCGACTCGGCGTGTACAGCGACAGCTTATCTGGGCGGTGTGAAGGCCAATTACGGGACCATTGGTGTGTCGGCTGCCGTTGATTTAAATAACTGTCGGGCACAGAACAACACCGACTACCATGTGCCTTCGATAGCTAGTTGGGCGCAGAGCAGAGGATTGTCGACAGGTTAGTGTCAACTCTTTATTGTGCACATAATTATATTCGAAGCTTGAATATGGGGGGCAAAGGGCGCAACAACACAACGACTGACAAAGTACATTGGGGTATTTCATCGCAAAATATTACTAAATATCATAAAGATTTCATGAATGTACCGGATTTTTAGAAAAAGTTATTTAATAGCCGTGATTTTTCGTAGCTCAAAGAGTGATTTAATAACATTTGTGCAGTGAAAAGTAGCTTGGTTCTACAACTAATGCCCACTCAAATGGTCGGATGTACAGGTTCTAATTATTACGGCTTGAAATCATTAAAAAATGTGCATCAAAATTACACTTCGCTTCATTTAAATCTCAAGTAATTTATCATGGAATTTTATACAAGTGAGTTTTCACTATGGACTTTGCTATTTTTACGGAAAACTTAGCCCTAGGAAAATAGTCCAAGTTGGATTTAAAACTCAAATAAACTTTTCAAACATTTTTAGTCAGATTTTTGTGTCAAATAACCCACTGCATCACAATTGTACATTTAGTGGATTTTATAATTGCTGGTAGATTAAATAATTGATTTGTGAGCTTGGAAAACTATGTAGATGTACATATATAATTTGAATGTGACCGATACCAGTTCAGACCAGTAAGTGTGCCTGATTGGATTGGGCAATTCGCTTTATTTCCAACTATATATACAAATGAACTGCCAAGCTGTGAAAATTATTTAAATAGATATTTTCAGTTGATATAGTCCCGTATAGCCTTGAGTTATTGAGACATTATTCGACACCAAAGAGATTGATATGATTTAAAAGGTATACACATTATATACATATAGGCCTGTGGATATTTTAAAAATTAAATCCAGCTCTGTCATTTACATTCAATTTTCTATATTCCTTTAGTTGATCAGACAGCAAATCTGATTTTAAAAAGTAGCAACATCCTACACCTAGCTGACTTGGGTTTTAGTTTTTTTTTTGATATTTTGGTTTAGTTTTTATCCTTCAATAATTTGCTTTTCCTTTTTTTTTTATTTTTTTTTTCACAATAGGAACGTTTTAAATTGTATGTGCATTGTTTTAAATAGAAGACATACTTTAGGTAGCCATAGTTTTTTTCGAGTTCATGCGAAGTGAGTTTATATGCAGTGGCGTATTTTAAGATATGCACCGTGGGTCAATTAGCAAAAAAAAGTCTTCCCAACCTCAACCAGTTATAGTGTTGAGGACAGTCTTAGCTTATTTCAATATCCTATTTATAGAAGTATTATAGGGCATTTAGCGGAACATGCAACCTTAAAAAATGTATTGCAACCAGGTAAAGCTTGTATGACCAGAAGTTTTGTAAATATTTGGACTAAAGCTATCATTTGGAAGCCAAATTTTGCATGCCTACGATGAGATAAATAATCTTACGGCACAGAGACTCATTGTGTACACAGTTGCCTATTATTGGTCCATTGAGATCCCACTACAAAAGAAGGCTGGGATGCTTCTAATCTAAGCTAATTGTTCAAATAGACTAGTTCATTCGCTAACCAGCCTATGTTTTTTATGACTTTTTTTGTTTGCCATTGAGACCTGCGCTAGATATCATCCAGTTCTCCAACAAACCTGTTTCCAAAGTAACGGAGGCAGTTTGTTTGGAGGTTTGGACAATCACAGAACAGGTGTTTAATGATTTAATGGTTTCTATTTCTTCGACATCCTGAGAGCTCCTTAAGAAATCTGGTGTGAACATACCAAGTCTGGTGGTTAGTGCATCTATCAAATTTCTTGTACTCATTTTACTCAGCTATAAAATGTAGATACTGAAGAATTTAATTCTTTTTAGCTTCTAGAGATAGCGCAGTCATTCTTGGACATCCATTGATTTTTCTACTCCTGAATGAACATAGTTTATTTAATCATGTATACATTTGCCATGCATAAATTAGATGTAAGTAAATTTTGAACAGAAATATTTGTTTAAATAATGTACTTCCCACATCTGAACTACGCAAGTTGGTAAATAAAGTTTGTGAGACTATAGTTTGGTGATTAATAACTACGGAACATAACATAATCCCATGTTCATGCTGCGTTCTCAGCGGAGAATATTGCAGCTGATGCAGAAAGTGTGCAAGAGAGGCGTTTTTCTTTTTTATCTCCGGACATATTTTAGATCGGAGCACTCGGAGAAGAGTACTTTACTGCCTGACCTGAATAGAGTGCTGCAACTGAAATTGCAGTAAAAAAATGTTGTACGTGATTTTTTTTACTCGCCCACAATGTGCTGTACAGCTTTCTTACATTTTTGGCATTTGAAGTCAGCTGTGCGAAACAAAAACAAAAATAAAAATGGATAGTGACGAAATAGAAGCTAAAATTACTTTACGTCTTTATTAAAAAGAGTTTGAAACTCCAATGTAAACACTTTGTTGAGCAACGTAAACACTTTGTCGAGCTTACAATTTTGGAACGTCAAAAATGCTGCATGCAAAAGATAAAAGTTGACTAACTTGTCCAGCTGCTTCGTGTTGTGTTCGTATCATTGGATTTGTGTGTATTCAACATTTTGACAGCTATTCCAGTGCAGCTCCAATTGCAGCTCCAATTGCAGCTCCGTCTCTATTCTGTTCAGGCAGTTACTTGTGTTTCTTTTTTAAATCAGAGATAGCTTGGAGTACCCTCTATAAGCTCAAAATAAAAAGACCAAGTGACTGAAGAAAATATCTGAGCGTTGTCAAATTCACTTCTTTTTTCATTCATTTCAAATGGGGTGGGCTCAACACATCAATTTCAGTTCACATTTTTAAAATTTTTTGAGTTTTGGATTGGCCAGCTTGCAGATAAAATTTAAAAGCCATTAAAAAATGTTAGTGTGTTGAACGCATCACAATCATATGATTGTTCAGTGCTTAGATATGTGTTTCAAATTTATATCAGAGATCTCTGATTAAACTCTGCTCAAAGATAACTCCAGTTGCTCATGCTCTGGCTCAGAGCTAAAACAGGAAAATGCCTTATAAGTACTTAACCCCAAAAGTGCCAAAAATTGCAGCAACTGCACAACAGTCTCAGTCACAACAATTTGATTGGAATTTTGTAAGAAGGTGTTTATAATACAAGTTCTGTTAATGCGGCTAAATAAGAAGCATATACCTACATTTGGAGGATTTGTCAGTTTCTCACAAGAGGAAGTGCCTTGGAAACAATTTTTTTTAAAGAGATGTTTGTGTTTGTAGGTACGTTCGTATATTCGTACGTGTACACGTTCGTACGTTCACTCACTTTTTTTCGTTCACCAGTTTTCAGTCAAAATTGTTAAAATTTACTACCGAAATTCGGAGTTAGTGGCCTCAACGTTAAGAGCGCTACGTCCAATTTATAGTCGTCAAAAAAATCGTCCTAGCAGATCAACAATTGAGCGTCTAGTGGAAAAATTTGAATCCACAGGCACAGTACAAAATATCGAACGTGAAATTGCAGCAGTATCGGCCGATTTAGGCTTGAAAACCGTCGAAAATTGGGTTCAGCGTCTGGACTTCTGCAAGAGTGCCCTCGGTGGCCATGCAAAAGAAATCGAGTTCCATACATAATGGCATCGAACGTACTTTCACAGGAATAAAGAATTTCATTGATACCCAAAAAAATTTTGTTTTATTTAAAAAAACTTTTGTAGCGCTCTTATTGAAAACCCCGATATTATTATAATGTTAAATAGTATAAACATGTAATTAAATACGGTCCAAGTAATCAATTACCTTTAATGTAATTAACGCAGTGCTTTCCTTCAATTACTTCCAAAAACCCATTACTATACTCAATTACATTAAATTTGTAAGTAATTTTTTTCAATCACATTGACAAGTATTGGAAATGTATGTTTTTTTTTCTATTTCAATTACAAAAGTGTAATTGTATTTGAGAAAAGTTCAATTATCAATTACATGTAATTGAAATGGAAGTTGAAATAAATTACAAAAAGTAATCATTATTTCCCAACTCTTAATGGGTGTAACATTTGAACCCGACAAAGAGTTCTTTCATTGTTTTTCTTTTTGTTTGAGTTTCTCCCGAAAAACGAAAATTTCCATTTTTTGTGAGTACAAATTTCGGTGGAAATGTTTCGTAATTAAGAGCTGAAATTGTCACTTACTTTTTTTTTTCTTTCGCCTTCTATCTTTGACGAAAAATGAAGGCACTGTTACCCTTTCCGCAAGTTTTTGTTTATTTTAGACAAAGAGAAGTTGAGGCGAAACTCATAAAAGCTTGAAATATTTTCCGTAGTAAACGCTGAATAGATTTTGAAATTTTGGATAAAATATTTTCGGGGTGAAACTCAGAAAAAAAGTTGAATATGTTTTTCAAATAAGTCGCTGCGGTAAGGTTTTTTTTTTTTCTAGTTGTCACTAGAAAACTAGATCAAGACTTCTGTTGGCATGCCCAAGGCATTTCAAACTATGTATTTTTAAAAAATGACACGAGTCTCTAAAATGGTTCGCCCTCCCAGAGATTATAGTTAATAATTGATGAAGTTTGTAAAAATATTCAGTAAACAGTTTTTTTTTTTTAAAGCGAACAAATCTTGGAGAAACTTGAACGACATATCTTGAGACCAAACAATGATATAGGCTTTTAATATAATTGTACATACTAATTCAACAATTTTTCTGCCTCTATTATGTTGAAGTGAAACCAATCTTTGGTCCTTACTTGATTGCATATTGAACACCTGAAAACGTTTTTGAAGATTTTGAATAAGCGATTTTTTAATAATAAAAAAACACCGAGCCTCTAGCGTCCGAGGGCACCAAGTTACCATCCAGCCTCTTTTTTAATATTCAAATTCATAAATATCACTCCATACTTTATTAAGTTTGACTGCATTTGTACGGTTCCGTTTAAATGTAACATTATTATGCTATTTAAAATAGTTAAGGCGACAAATTCCTTATTCTAATCTGTTGTTTGATGTTATTATCCATCTTTTTCTGTTCATACCGTATTATTTAAAATTTAATTAACTTATTTTACATATTCACATGACTATATCTATATCTACTTTACGAGTAAAGAGGGGCCCCGAGACTTGCATGGGTTTAAGGTATTGACTCTACTTAATCCGACACTTTTGTATTAGTTTGTGTGAAAAGATGAAACTTAATTCATGTATAGGCATAGCCTTAATTGCTTTATTTTTAAGTTCTGGTATATAATCACCATGATTGTGTCACAGTGTATACCACAATATAAAAACCTATCTATCTAACAAAGAGTCAAGTCCATGTCACTTTTGTCACTAATATTTTCATGGTCATTTCATACTCATCAAATTCATTATTATTCCTGCTGCTATGCCAGGAAAAAAAAACATTAAGCGGAAGGAAGTAAACAACAAAATTGACGTACATAATGTTTTATTAATAATAAATTACTGCTATACCAAAGTCAAGGTAAATTGATGCATTTCATCATAATAAGCTAAATTATTTCATATCACGTGCATATAATGAAGAAGCTACTTGCGTAAGTTGTTGTTTATGTCTCTACGTACTTTGTATACATTTTGGCTAGCAATAAGTATTTCATTGACCATGTTCGTGAAGTTTGCAGAATATGTAATTACCTAAGAACTCTTTATTTCTCGATCACTTTATGTACTTAGTTGCATTTTAACGAACAAATTAACATTGAATTAATTTTTAGGAATCAGTACTTTTGTTGTTTATATTTTTACTCACTTTAAACGTCGAATTATATAAAATTCGGTTTCGTTAAGCATGATGACAATTAATTTTAAAGTTAATTAACTAAAATTACTTTATCTACTATGCAACAATAAGTCAAGAATAATTATTGAATTAATGACACTAGCAGAACCAAATATTTTGAACAATTTTTCGAGGTGAAATCACTTTTAAATGAATTTATGGAAAACGTGACGTGGGTCTCCCAAATTAAAGACAATCGCAAGTGAAATTCGGAAGAAATTGAATACGAGTAGTTAATTTGTATCGGGTTTTTCAATAAGAGCGCTACAAAAGTTTTTTTAAATAAAACAAAAACGGGTTTGGATATCAATGAAATTCTTTATTCTTGTGAAAGAACGTTCGATGCCATTATGTATGGAACTCGATTTCTTTTGCATGGCCACCACGGGCACCCTTGCAGAAGACCAGACGCTGAACCCAATTTTCGACAGTTTTCAAGCATAAATCGGCCGATACTGCTGTGATTTCACGTTCGATATTCGTACGAAGTTCATCAATCGTCGTTGGCTTGTTGGTATAGACCATAGACTTGACGTAGCCCTACAGGAAATAGTCTAACGGCGTCAAATCGCACGACCGAGGCGGCCAAGTGACTGGACCATTTCGTGAGATAACACGTTCTCCAAACTTGGTTTCCAATAAATTGATTGTGACATTCGCTGTGTGGCTTGTGGCGCCGTTCTGTTGGAACCACATGTCCTCCAAGTCCATATCATCTAATTGGGGCCAAAAATATTCGGTAATCATTGAACGGTAGCGATCCCCATTCACAGTAACGTGCCGGTCTTGATCATCACGGAAGAAGTACGGCCCAATGACGCCGCCGGCCCATAAACCACACCAAACCGTATTTTTTTCGGGATGCAATGATGACTCATGGAATACGTGTGGATTGCTGCCTCACCAATACCGCATATTTTGTTTATTGACGAAGCCATTCAGCCAGAAATGAGCCTCATCGCTCAAGATGATTTTTCGATGAAAATCCGAATCATTTTCAAGTTGTTGCTCAGCCCAATTCACGAACAAACGACGCTTCTGGTGGTTAAGCGGCTTCAGTTCTTGCGTCAATTTAATCTTGTAAGAATGTAGGCCAAGATCTTTTCGCAAAATTTACCACAACGACGTCACAGTGAGAGACACATTTGGGCTTTCTGCAACTGAAGCCTCAGCGGCAGCAATATTCTCGACACTAGGGGCATTTCTTTGTCTCATTGGCACTGGCACATTTTGTACTGTGCCTGTGGATGCAAATTTTTCCACTAGACGCTCAATTGTTGATCTGCTGGGATGATTATGACGACCATAAATTGGACGTAGCGCTCTTAACGTTGAGGCCACTGACTCCGAATTTCGGTAATAAATTTGTTTTATTAAATTTTTTTCTTTCCATCAGGAAATGGCAAACCTTACTGAAGAGAAATGTCAAAAGAGCGGCAAGAAATATGGCGTCGTTTGATATCCCTGTCGCTCTACTTTTGTAGCGTCCCTGTTGAAAAACCCTATTTAAAAACCTTTAAAATCATTAATTTAGCCTAGTACTCTGTAGTTTCATAGGAGGGAGACCTTGCGTCAGGTCTGGCAGTTCTGGTTTTTCGCGGATTTATTTGTGATGTTTGCCTGATAGATAAACCAAATTTTCGTAGATGCTTCAGAACTCTAGGGCAGCGAGGCGAACCAATGGCACGCGGGCCAATGGTGACATGTAAAGAAATATTATGGACATTTAGAAATCCGATGGCAGCAGTCATCTTCCTGCATCGAGTTTTGTTTTCTTCTTATCCTTTATTGGGAAAGTCGGAGTTTTCTATCTTGAAAATATTTTCGTCTATGAATGGGTGTTATTAGTAAGTCGTTATTTTTAAAAATTGATATAATGAATGATTTACTTAGAAACCGTTTGGCAGATGATTCCTGTTTAGCTTACATTTAGCTTCAGAGACCTCCACCCATAATATAATAAATTTAAATATATATCTTTTAAGACTCCATATATAGTCTCCCATCATACTTTCATTGTATTAACCCTTAGTAATACTGATGTTCAAAATCGAGAATAACTTGAAAACGCTCACCTTGCTCTTCATAATAAGCACCCATATTGTCTTTGAATTGTTCCAAGAGAGCATGTAGCATATGCACTTTTAGGGACATTCGACAGCCAATAATATTAAAATTATTGAACATACTTGATACACGCTCCATGTAGTTGTCAGCTCTGTTGGTGCCAAGAAAATTTGGAACAACAGGCTTAAAGCTATCCCAACACTGCCATCCTTGGGTATTGAGTAGCTCTGAAAATTCGTTGCTGGCCATAATTTTCTTTATATGTGGGCCGACGAAAATGTCGACTTTCACTTTAGCCTCAGATACCTTCTGAAAAAAAATCATTAAGAGTTTTAACGAACTGTTTCATAAGGCCTAATTTTATTTGTAATGAAGGCATCAATACATTCAAGTCTCAACTATTGAGCCCCATTTGCCATTTTGTTTTCCTTAGTGGATACTGGAACTCGGTACGTCTAGGCCATGAATAGTTTTGGAAATGCTTCTCATCGGCCCTACTGTCCCATATTCAAAAGTATCAAGGGTACTTCGTATTACCGCCTTGAACTCCCATCAGAAAACCAATCATTTTGAAATTGCTTATCACTTGCCGGTTGTATTCCATATACAGAGTGCCCACCGGGAAGGTATACTACTTTGTTTTGCAGCCATTATGGTAAACATTAGTCTTGAATGTTCATATTTGGCAGTCGTGAAGTAGGCTAGTGGCAAATTTATTATGGAAAAATATTTGATAAACCAACGTGTTTTAATCGTTAAAACATTTTTCAAAATCAATCATCGATTACTGTGACGATGAGAAAGTTACGTGAAATTTTTAGGAGAAACAACGTGCCAACAAAACGCCCTATTTATCGTGTAGTAAATGATTTCGAAGAAAGAGGGTCTGTTGGTGATAGGCCCAAGCATGAACCACAACGTACAGCAAGATCGGCTGAAACAATAACTGCTGCTCAAGGAAGTGTTCAAAACAATCCATCAACCTCAATTCGACGCCGTGCTCAGGAGCTTGGTCTTCAAAGAATAACTTTGAAAACTTTTTAACGCCACAACTGCAAGCTTTGGGCTTGATTAACATGTGGTATTAACAAGACGATGCCACTTCGCATACACAGCCAGGATTATAATGGAATTACTGCGAGACCTCTTTCCACAACAAGTTATTTCAAGAAATGGTGATGCTGATTGGCCTCCACGGTCGCCTGATTTGACTGCTCCGGACTTCTTTTTGTGAGGATATCTGAAAAGCAAGGTTTCTGCAAACAAATTAGAATCGCTTGAGCAACTCAAACAAAATATTCGTGATGAAATTAATGAAATGTGTGGGAATGTAATGAAAAATGCGCTCAAAAGGGCTCGCATTTTTGAGACTAACAGAGGCGGACATTTACTTCATATTGTATTCCATACATAATTGCTGACATTAAATAAAACATTTATCAATATAAAATCCATTCCCTTTCGTTTAATCAAAAATTATAAACAAACAAAGTACGAGTAGTATACCTTCCCGTCGGACACCCTGAACTTTATCTTCTCAAGTACAGTCTTTCACACTTTCGTTATTTTTCCTAGGACTGACAGAATGGGCTAGTGGAAGAGATGGAAATTTATTTTCACTGTGAAGAAGGACAGCTTTCAAGCTTTTTGTTGAGCTATCTATCAAAAACCGTCATTCAGAATGTATGCAAAGTATTCGGATTTCTTTGAACAAGCCCTGCACATCATTACTAGAGCAAAGTCCATCTTTCTTAGTGAAAAAGCAAGAAAATGCTTAATGACTTCCATTGCTTCAACCTCGAAGCTAGGATTTCAGCTCTACTGTTAGGCAAATAAAGATCTCTAACTAAATCGTTTAAATCGTTTGAGTTAATGAGGTGACGTTCTCTACTTACGGTTAGAAAATCAGAGTCACCATCACCATTATCTTGACTGGAACTTGAAGTTTGTGATGGCAAAACATAACTGTTATTCAGCTCTGGAGGAAAAGACACAGCATGGTTTTCATTATATGTGGCACTGGAGCAGATGATGATGGTAAATTTGATTACAATACCTTCTTGGAATTTTTGCCAGCAGCGCGATGCTTCTTTTGATTCACAACACAAAAATAACAATTTTGAACATGGTCAGTGGGTTCCTTCCATATTCTTGGTATATCAAAGCTCATAGCTCTCTTCCCTCCTCGACGCCAGCCTAAAAATTAGTTTTGACATTGTCATTAACAATTACAAAACTAATTTAATGGACACATTTTTAATTCCGTCCGAGAATGACTGCAGCAACTACATGAACAATGAGGAGCCCAGGATTTATATTGGCTTCGAATAGGAAACTTAAAAAAAGATTCATAGGCTTCACAAAAGCTTTAAATTAGTAGTTAAAGCTATTTTCGCATTTCTTGATTTAAAAACTCACCGCAAATGTAATAAAACGAATCTGCACTATATTAACATATTCTAGAGGCCATTTTTGATGCAAACGTTAAGATCAAATGCTGAAATACGATTACCAGCATTGACTTCGAATCATGTGAGTGGTGGGTGAGTGAAACTTTAATATTCTCTCACCGCTCGTTGCCCTCTTACTAAAGAGAGACTTAAACTTTACCATGTTTGGTTGACAACACTTAACATTTATCTATCATTGTTAAAGGTGCAGAACAAACTTTGAAAAAAAATGCTGTTGTATATGTTTCAAAACCCCGATTAAGAAAATCGCCATTTGAACACAGAAAAAAAAGATGACATGTGTTATTAATCGAAAAATCAATGAAATTACATCAAAATCGTCTTCTCTGTTAAATGCCTACTATCTACGAATGAATAATTCCTTTTATCTTATTATTCATTAAAAGATGGAAAACTTCAGAATTTTGAAGATAAAGAAATCCTTTATGAGATATAATCTTATTGAGAAATCCTCTCTTGATAAATTTCGAAAAATATCAAATTATTCTACAGCTACTTAAGTTTTCAGCAAAACAAAACTTGTATTCTGATTTTTATCAACAAGCAAAAAATTCAAATTATTACTTCTTTATCACCTAAATTTTTAATCTTAATGTACACAAAAAATCAAAATTTGAATACATACAAAGTTAAATCTCAACGTTAGAAAGAGATAAACCATATATGCAAATATCAACCAGTACCTATTAAACTATGCCAAAATTTAAACTGACTTTATAAGACATATTTTATTTATATTTCCAAGACAAAAGTTTCAAACATAGGTTAGGTATATCTTACCCTAAATAACATTCATGAAAAAGTGTCAAAATAAGTCCTGAAGCTATATTGTGGTTTAGTTTAAAAACTTTGAAAATTCCATTCAACTTTGTCACATAATAAAATAACAGTAATTTATATACCTACGTTATGTATGGCACTTTTTATATTCTGATCTGATAGTGTGTTTTATTGATTTTTCTTATGTTGTACAACATGTAAAAGTTCGAATTTTTATGTGAGCATTCTTTATGATCCCCAAGACGTTTGCTTGTAAAACTTTGGAATAGAATTTCAAAACATATAAATACCTACACTGGATTTTTTATTGCAAGGGAAAATACATCATCAGCTACGAACGCACAAACACAAAATAAGAAAGGACAAAGTTTGATTTGAAACATTTCTGCTGGTGATTTCATTTGGAGAAATTTTATTTTATTTTTATTCTCTTATTATTTTGATTTATTTTAATCATATCAATCAATGATTTGTATTGGATGAAATGATTATTTAGGTATAATCGTAAAAGGGACTAAATAAATGTGAAGGAATTTGAAGAAATTTGTCTTATAAAGAATTTACGATTGTGTCTTCAACAATTCTTTATTTATGTCATGGTCGTTAAAATAAAGGTTTTGATTAAAAACGAAACAAGAATTAGTTAAAGGGTTGTTATGACCATAGTTGGTCAAATACCTTAGGGTGTTAAGAATTTTGTTTGTTCCTCTAGCTCTGAATGTGAGATAGCATTGAGTTGCATAAATAACAAAAATAAGGGTAAGCAGTAGAACGAAACGATCAAGGGGCTTTAAATCAATAAGCTTACATATATCTTATTTTATATAGCATCTGAAATTGCATTACCCAGTTTCTTATTTCCGATTAATTTTTCATTGCTAAAAATACTTTTTGCAAAATAATAAAATTAAAAAACAAAACATTTTTTGTTTCCGATTTTTTTAAGTCTGCAGGAAGCTATTTTTGCATCGTTATGGGGTTGAAATTGAGTGAGTTTGTTCCTGTAAGAACAAAAACATAAATTTAAAAATAAGAGTCCAGTTCTTCAAAAAATCTTTGCGTAGAAAGTCAGCCCAATAAAGTAATTAGCTAGATGCCAAGTTTTAAGATCATAAAGTGTAATACCAAATAAAAAATATCAATCTCTACCTTATTAGTCCAGTAACCTTGTAGCTTTAAAGGACCGAGACCTTGCGTCAGATCCGGCAGTTTTGGTTTTTTGGGGAGTTGTTTGTTATGTTAGTCTGATAAATAATCCAAGTTTTCGACCTCGATCGTCAAACGCATACAAATTTTTTAAAAAAACGCGAGATTTATGCGTTTTTTACAATAATTGTCAATTTTATACCTATAGGACTCGGTTTTGATGAAAACATTGCTCTACGATTAGAAATTAATTCAACTTGCACCAATTTCTTTTTGTTTTTGTTTACCCAAGAGTTTTCACGAGAAACTCTTTCAAAATGGTGCAGGTAAATAACTTCAGCGGTAAATAACATTTCTGAAGTGAAGTTACTGCCCACTTTGGGTTGGAAATAAATTATTTTTTATGGAAAATTACTTCGCTTTTGTGGGTGAGGTTTTTTCCTACGATTACAATTACAATTATTGTTGGATGTATAGGAATAGGATAGATTCAAAGTTTCTTTAAATCCAGATCCAGATTGCATAGACCCAACTTCGCACCTACCTCAAATCTAGTGAGCCAAAGTAGAGGGGTTGTAGGGGGGTAGCATGCCCCTGATATATACCTTACTGTATATATGGGGGGCCGTAATTCTGGGTGCTATTACCGTATTAAGTAAGACATGGCAAGTGTTAATAAGATCTAACACTCAAATTACGGTTAATAAACAGTGAGGTAGGTATGGGGGGGGAATGCTGCTCCCTGCAACCCCCTGCTTGGCTGGGTGTATGCAAAGTTTCTTTTGCATTTTAAGAATCTGAATCGATGAGAATTTTCATCACATAAAATTAGAAAATATAGAGTGAGAAATAACTTCATCAAATGTTAGGTTATAGTGGGAAATAGTTTCACTTCAAAAATGTGAAATTATTTCCCACTGGTGGTGAAGTTATTTCTCTGCACCTTTTGAAATTCATATTAATAGTAAATGTATAACAATAATTAGTTGTATAATTAACAGTATAATACAAAATTCAGTGTGCTTGGCATAAGAAGCTTCAAAACTCTAAAGATTGTAAATTGGGTCAAAGGAAAAAACATAGTAAAGAAAGGGGGGTACATATCTCCCCATTCAGCCAGGAGGGGCATTATCTTTAAAAGTGACTTAAAACAGAAAAACAAATATTGAAAAACAGTGGTAATATCTGGAGAAAAATCCTTGAGCTGCTCTTTGCTTGGAAATTCATTCTTGTTCTGTGTTCTTTTTAAATAACGTTATGATTGATAATTTTTGAAAAATAATTTTGAAAATAACAAAATCCACCTTTCCATTTTCAGTCTTGCTAATTTGTTACTATACTACATGTAACTGTAAATTTTAAAATTTTACTGTTGCTTTCTTTTGAACGACTGTATTTTGGAAACTATTGGGACTAGAGAAACAATTTTAGGCTCAAATTAAGGCCGATTCAGTCGTTAATGTAAGTAAAATACGCAATTGAAATGTTTAATGAGTCATTGAGGTAGAATATAATCAATAGGTGAAAAAAGGGCGGTAATTTAAGACCAAAAACTTTTTTTATTTATAAGACCTTCGCCATTAACAACTGACCAAAAATTCACAACTACCAAATTTGATAAAAGGTCTTCTATCTTTTGCTTAACAAGGTTTCTGCACTGAAGTAAGTGCAGTTGATTTGGTTATTTTTATTTTTCTCAAAAACTGAAAGACTTTTAAGGATATGGTTTTTAGAATTTGATTTAAAATAAGTTTACAAAAAATTAATTTTTTGCATTTTCAAAAATGTGGGAAGTTTAAAGTTATAACACTTTCCCATAGCTTTAAGATCATCAGCTCATAAGGCTTGGCTCTTCTAAATCTCCGATTGGATGGGTTCAGCATTTGTTTTCTTTATTCAGTCCCATAGTTGGATGCCATATGTCCAAAAGGGGTTTTAATACTTACTTATATACCATAAGTTTGTTCTGGATCGATAGGCCAAAATTCTTTCCTAGTAACCAGTGCATTGTTCAGTTCTTCAAGTTTTGTTCTTGCGTTTTCTTTTTGATGTGCTCTTTCCATTTAAGCTATGCATCCAAAGTCATTCCAAGGTATTTGGCAGTATTGGAGTAAGGTACTGCTGCACTGTTTATAGGAATTGGAACATTGTTTATTTTTTTGTTTGTAAAGTTTATATGCTTCGATTATGTTTCATTTAGTTTGATTCGCCATTTTTGCGTCCAATCCTTTGGAACGGATTTATTTGGCACCAATATTTCCGTATCATCAGCAAAGGTGGTCATGATAGCGTTGATGTCCACTGGAATATCCCTGGTATATAACAGATACAGGGTTGGTCCTAGGACACTTCTTTGTGGTGCACCGGTTTCAATTTTCTTTAGTTCTGAGTAATTTTAGTCGTACTGTACTCTAAAGAGTCGGTTCGTAACGTAGGATTTCAGTATTTTGCAGTACTGCCTGGGAAGATCTCTATGCTGTTTGTACTCAAGTCTCAAGTGCCAAACCTTATCAATGGCTTGAGCAACATCTAAGAATATAGCTGATCATCTTTCGTTTTTCCTTAAGTGCCTTTTCCACAACATCCGTAAATGTACGTGAAATTTATTGTATTCGAAAGATGAAATTCCGGCTATATAATTTAAATATGGTTTCTGGCATATGACAATGACTGCTACGGTTGGCTCAGACGTAGTCTAATCTGGAAGTCCAATTTTGGATGACTTTTTCAATCATTTGTGGCCGGATATTGGCAATAACGTGCTGAATGTTGTCCTGCGAGAGGTAGATTGAGCTTATCGGAGTAGACTAGTGACTACACATATCCCTAAAAATAAATCACTTGACAGCTGCTAAAATGGCCGCCATTTAAAATAGTGCTGCCAACTTAAAGTTCCAACCAAAAATTTGCTGTTGGCTCTCGGTCTATCATCAACTTAAAATTTGGCATAAACGAGTATTTAAGACCTCATTACTTTATTGTGCTTCCACCAGTTGCAAAAATTTAAATCAAAAGATGTATAAAACGATATCTCAATACTTTTCCATTTTTTCTTAAAAGCATTGCATTTTTTACCAAATGGGAATGAAAACTTTCGAAGTTTATTCACAAGTTAAAATATTTAAAAAAAAAATTGAAATACTGGTATTGTCATTTCCAAACAGGGAATTAAACGCGATATTAAATAACCAAAACAAACCTTGCGGAAACTTTCTTAAAGATGAGAAAAACTTTAATTTTCACTTTGAAAAAATGTTTCTGTCAGTCGGTCAGTTTGCCTATATCTGCCTATATCTTGGAAAGTATTAATAATAAAGTGTCAATTTGGTGAGAAACCTATGTTTAATCAGTTCAGCAAAAACTGTGAATTTTAAAGTTTCTTTTACTGATATTTAAGTTATAGGGTTTGCCTGAGTTTGTTTCTGTTAAAAGGGCACCCTTTTATATGTATGTTCGTAAATTAATCTTTAGTCCGTGAGCTCCCACCTTTTTCTTACCGTTTAAGGTAATGTTCTCAGGTCTACTTTGAATATTTCATATTTGAAAAGCAACCAATCTTCATATCCATTTCTGTTTATATTAAATCCTCTACCTTTAAGTCTTATACTAATTTGATTAAATTCTATAAAAACAAGCAAACAATGAAAATAAACAAAACGAAACAATTATTTATTTTTGAAGAAGGTACTTTTATTGAATTGCACATTACATAATAGCAATATGTTTTATCTTCATAAAATCTTCAATAAAAATGCTCTTCAATTTTTATTGCACGAACAATTTAACATTTTATGTGTTTTCCTTTTGCTTTTCTTTAAAATTTTCAGGACTTATTACAACCACCTCTGTGACACACGCTTCTCCTGCTGGTGTTTATGCTCATACAGCAAATCGTAACTGGGAAAACGATGGAGAAATTCTCAAAGATGGCGAAGATCCTGAACAATGCCTTGATATAGCACAACAATTGATATATGGCACGGTGGGGCGCAATTTAAATGTAATCATGGGCGGAGGAAGAGAACAATTTCTGCCGAAAGGACAAAAAGACATCTTGGGGGGCAAAGGAAAACGTCAGGACAATCAGAATTTGATTGACAAATGGAAGAGCATTCATAATGGTGCATCAGCCTTTGTGCAGACTAAAGAAGAATTGTCCGCTGTAGGTGTACACAATACCTATACATATATATATTCGGATACATTATTTTAGCATTGTCCTTTTCATTGTTTTCATTTTAATTTTATCTTTTTTAATCAAAATCGTATGTCATATAGGTACCAAAGGACGTTGAATTTATGATGGGACTCTTTGGAACATCTCATATTCCATTCCATGTGGATGCTGATAATGAGACAATTCCTAGTCTTGCTGAGATGGTCGACAAAGCATTGGACGTCCTCGAAGCTCAAAATCGAGGTTACTTCCTTTTCGTGGAGGGGGGTCGTATCGATCACGCACACCATGACACCGAAGCCGTTCGAGCTCTCGACGAAACAATTGAATTTCATAAGGCCATTGATTTAGCCCGCAAGCGGACGAGTGAGACGGACACCTTAATCGTTGTAACATCGGATCATTCACACACGATGTCAGTGGCAGGCTATTCGAGCCGAAAGAATGATATCTTTGGCATCAGCAATGGCCAGTTGGGTATGGACGAATTTCCTTATGCTACGCTCAGCTATGCAAACGGACCTGGATTTGACAGTCATATGGATCAGGGCCATCGGCGAAACCTTCTAAAGACAAATATGAGAGATAAGGTAGGATGAATAATTCAATTTGGCTTACTGAAACTTCTAATTTCTCCGTTTTCTATAGAACTTTAGGTTTCCAGCGACGGTTCCCTTGGATTCGGAGACACATGGGGGTGACGATGTGGGAGTGTTTGCGAGTGGACCCCAAGCACATCTCTTCACAGGAGTCTACGAACAACATTATATACCACACGCAATGGCTTACGTGGCCTGCCTGGGCGAAAAAATGACTGCATGTACAAAAAATTAAGGCACCATTGAGGCTTTTCTTGACTTTAAGGATAATTTATTTATTTTTCTGTGTATTATCGTCGTAACATTTCGCATTTTTCACGATGATGTATTATGTACGTTCTTCACTTCCAGTTACAATCGGTTTAAGCAAGACAAACAAAAAAAAAATGCAAAAAAAAATATATAAAAGAAAATATACAAAAAGATTTTCTTTTTAACGAAAAGTATAAGCGAGCGCCTAAAGTGTTTTTGTTTTTGTTTTCGTTTTTTTTTTATGGTTTTATCAAGAAGGACTATTAATTTCTTCCAGTGATTGGTTACGAAGAATTGTGCTTAGGAAGTCCTCTCAGGAACACTACCATTTCTCAATGAAATCAATGAAACTGTCAACTTAAATTAATTAATTAGATGGAAAACTTGGTTGAATGTGTTTTGGATGGGTTGGCTATGATGGTTATTGGTAAGGACTTTAGGTTTCGTTGATATTTGGTGCGTAAATTTGCCATATAGAAACTTTATGTATAAACCCTACCAGTGACAGTAAGATAAAGTTTGTTTAAGACCAGAAATGATTTAAGGAAATAATGAAGGTTTTGGGATATAAACAAAAAGGATGGATGATGCTTTGCTTCGAGATCATACAAACTATAAAACTATAAAAGTTTTGTTTGAAATTATTTGAGCCAGGAACATAAAAAAAGGTATTTGACAAACTTTTATGATGTAAATCATAATTTTTTTTTCTTGAAAAAAATTAGTGGTTCTCTGATATTTTCTCTTAGCAATTTCAGAAAAGTATAACATTTTAGCAATCGGTTTGGAGAGTTTTGTTTTGAGTAATTGTTGAAATTATTCTTTGTTACATTTCAATGTGAAATAATTGAAACAAAAATATATTTATAATAGAAGATAATTAATATTTAATACAGAATTTAAATGTTGCTTGCAGGTACAATATATTAGAAAAGAATGAGTAACAGAAAATTAAAAGATATGCATTATGAAAGTTTGACCAAAGTTTTCTATAAAAAAATGTATAGCTCAACAGTAATTATCGTAGAGATGTCTTTCTTCATATAACAAATTCTTTCCCGTTAATCGTAAAACATCGTTTTAATTTGAAAATAATCTACGAGCTGAACAACATTTTATTCTCAATGGAAATGAGCTAACTCATATCCGCAATGAGCAAAGTTAAAAGCTAAAAACACCAAGTTTTATCATTTGAAAAAAAAATATAATTAGTTCCTAGGTGCTTTTGTGGTTCATATAGAAAAAAGTACTGTTAATTTCTTCAAAGTGATTGGTTCCGAAAAGTAGTTAGAAAGTTAGGGGCTGCTATTTTCTATATAAATTCAATGAAACTATCAGCTTTTATGGTTTTTTAATTGAAACTATGGAAGGCAATGGAATGGATTTGGGTCAGGCACGTATCCAGGATTTCGTTCAGGGGAAGGGGCAATTTTAGAGAGTTTCTATAATCTTGATAAGATCTACAGACAATTGTAATACTTTTCATACTACTCAAAATTGGAAGAACGCAATTATCTCTTTTATATCTCCACAGTGCCTCGAGCAGCGAGTACTTTGGAACTTCGTGAAATGAAGTAATGCAGTTTGTGGCAAAAACAGAGTGTCTTAACAGCGTTTTTGAATTTCCTCTAGATCTTCATGTAGCACCACCTAGAATTTCGGAAAGAATAATTTCACCGCACCGTAAGAAAATCGAGTTGACGGACAAAATAAGTATTCAGAACCCAGAAAATGTGTGCGATAACGACAAATGTGCTTGCAAGCAAAATTGGCTGACACCGTGTCGCTAACACCCCGACTCCACAGGAGATAATTTCTCTCCAGCTAAATATCAGATATTTGTATCCAACATTGTGTTCTATCTACGCTGGGCAAATCATGTCATGCTTTTTCAAATCACGAAACGGAAAATTACGTTTAATAACATACCAAAATTTAATTGCCACACGCAAATGCAGAGATAATGAGACAAAAAAAGAAATTTCTAGTTGTCGATTTGCTGATCGATGAACGATTTTTTTCGATTATCGATTGTTGATTGCTCTATCTCATATTGTGAATGTCGATTATGATCGAAATTTATCGATTTCATAATCGTTAGGAGTCGACTGTCATTTTCTGATCGACGACGCGTTGAAAAGGTGGTTGTGGTTGTCTGGAAATCTTTTTGTGAACAAAATGTAATAATTTTTTCAAGTTAATTAGACATTTATTAGTAAATAATATTGAAATATGATGGGAGGAATTTGCTTATGAGCTTAATGGTCCAAGCCCTCCCATGCGGACGTGGGAGAAATGGCTCAAAATATGGACAGATTTCAAGTTCAACGTGGATTGTGCAAGACCAAGACAAAATTCATTGCCAACACTAACTTGGTAAGATCTATGGGCACAGAATCTTAAAGTTGTAGCAATTTTGATTATGTTGGGAATCGCAGAGCTTCTAATTGCTGGTCTAAGTTTTGGATCAATTTCCGTTAGAAGGTCTATGAAACATCCCTTAGACAAGCGAAAGTATTTATAAAAGCTATACAAAAACGAAATGTTAAAAGTTAAAAAGATATATTCCATACATCTTGCATTGTTTCTTCAAGTTCCAAGGGATTAGAAGCATCTCTAATACGTCTCCTTTTTCGGGCCATTCCAATGGTTCCTTGGACACTTACGGCATCTGAGTCACTATCACTAAACCAAATCTCGATTCCACTCATTTAAAATGTAAATAAATAAGCTAATTTCTCTTAAAAATGCAATTTGAGAAAATTCAATTCAATAATTTCAAAAGCCTAAACATCCAGGAACTGTCAAATTTGAAATATTCACAATTTTTTAGTGGTTTATTCACAATAGAGCATTGTTGAATCGATTAGGTTACACAATACCGAAAATGAAAGCTAATTGAAGCAATCGACAAATCTCGATTCGATTGGTCATCGACAACGGCAATCGGGCCCACAAAGCAAAAATATCTTCATCTGTCAAAATTCATGTCAGAGATCTCTGTCAAGATATGATCGCGGAGAGATGTCTCTGACATCCCAACAAGAGATGAAACGGAATGACTCCATTGAATTTTTCATGTCAAGATAAGCATTCTGATAGAAATTATCTCCTGTGGAGTCGGGATGTCACCATCAAACAGAGTCAACAAAAAATGAACATGAAAGTAAATGGGCGAAAACTTGTAGTTTCTAAAATATTCGATGAAACAAATTTTGTTTGATTTTTGGATGAATACCTAGAACGGAAGTTCCTAAAACTCATCCATGAAAGTGCAAAATCTTCACGAATACAGTAGACGCTCGATTTAGTGAATCTCAAAATAGTTAACTATCCACAATAGTAAATACACGAAATTTTCTATAAAATTGGATTTTTATAAAAATAACTCGCAAGCATTATTGAGAACACTGGGGAATTGTTTCGGTTTTTCTTAACTTATAAAAATAAAAACCATTCACATCAAACAAAATTTGCATTTTGGTTCAAATTCATCTTTAGAACGCCTTAAAAACTCCAGCTTGAAAAAGTGAATACTCTCGAAAGAATGAACCTGAACAGGCCTGGTTTTTATTACTTCACTATTTCGAACGTCTCCTGTATTACCATCAGAAACGTATTTTATGGTTAAAAAAGATGAGCAAACGCACTCAAAATACATAAGAGAGTTAAAAGATGGGCACAAGCTCTAGACTGTATAACTTGCAAGTGGACACATTCATGAAATTAGGTCACCAGAGAGGAAGACATCCGAAAGTTAATCTCCAGAGTTTTCTAGTGAAAGTACCGCCAAATGGATACTCAACTTTTTAGTATAAAATTTTGTGGTACCTATTTCTCAATAATTTTTATACAAAAAAGTAGTTTGTCATTTTAAATTTATTAAAAAATTTAAATCTTGTTTATCTGAGCATTTGAAGCAAAGTTAGAATCTTTAAAACTAATTAAATTGACCTTTTTTTGAAAATGTGATAAGTGCCACTGCTACCTTTCACGTTATATTTAAATAAAAAAAAAACACTTACATATTTGTAGCGGAAGGTATTAATTTTGGAACATTGTTTTTCGAATTTGTTTCATTTTTCATTCACATTTGCATTTTGGAAAGTGAAATCAGATCAATGTGGGATTCAATCTGCTCTCTAGTATGAAATAATTTGACTATTCTCAAAAAATGATACATAAGAATGTAGCCTGACATTTATCTTTTAATTAAAGACCTTGAATGTGAATATAAAACCGTCGTTATAAGCTTTACAATCGCTCGATTTAAAGGCTATTTTTGCATATCGGAATTTTTCTCCACTTCACATCTGGGAGAGGCGAGATAAATCCTTTGTTTTAGTATCTTTAAATAATTTCGTGAAATGGAAATGCAGGAAAATAAAAACGTCTTTTATTCACTGCCAAGAAAAATATTTATAAACGTAGAACGAAAAAGCATTTCTTGACGCCATTTGAATGAATTATTATGCTTGGTTAGTTCCTGCTCAGGGAAGGGGGGGGGAAATGGAATCACTGCCATCCCCCTGTACCCGCGCCTGATTTGGGTTATCAGTGTATGGTTTTAGTGGTTAGTGATGTTGGTGGTAAAATTAAGAGTCACTGTTCCCTTACTATAGTCTGTCTAAAACTCATTAATTTTCAAAGTAAATAAACTTGAACATGGTATTGGAACCTTAATCCTCCAATCTATTTGGCAACATGTTAACAAGACCAAAAATGTGGTTTGATAAAGAGTTGGTGTTATAAATTTTAAACTAACGCATAGTGTATTAGAACGTTGATTGTTCAAGTGGTGAGCTACTAAATTAAATGCTTAATGCATGAGTCACCCTTGAATTCAATGTAAGGATAATTGAGTGAGTTCACTTATAATTAATGACAAACAAAATTTGGAAGACTAACTTATGTATGTCAAATATTTTGTATGGTTGTATAATTCTATTAAGGAGTTAAGGGAAAGCATAAATATATAAGATTGGGACCAATTTTACCAGATGTCAAGTGAAATTTACAAATATGGTAAGTTCATGTCATGAAACACAAACCGACTATGATAAGATCAATACTAGAGCTATACTGTTCGTAAAGTATTTGCAAGTTTGATTAATTAAATAGAAAATAAGTTTAACCCAACGGAAATTCAATCATGAATGTATTTTTGACACAAATGCAAATATATCTGAAACAAAAATAATCAATTTGAAATATGTATTTTGAATATAAGTAGGAACATATAATGTTATTCATGTCATTCAATGTATTTGGTGGAACGTATTTCATTGACTTTGTCAAATAATCCAGTCGATTGATGCATAAAAAAGCTATTTAAGAGCAAGTTTTAAGATAGAATTTTTGCCTGCCTTATGTTTTTGGGGGTGCTAAATCCTAATGGAATGGAGTGGAAAAAATGCAAAAATGCATTTTTGTTGGGAGTTTTTCACTTTAACTTGAGAATTATCAATAATTTGTCAATTATTTCATAGTACAATTGAAAGTATACATAATTTTCAACAAATCTCCACTTAATGCTTCTTTCTCCAAATTCCTATTGCTATTGGGACTCAAGTGCTAGTTGAAAAATTGGATATTTTTAAAATTAATATAATATAATGGACATCTCTAGTCAAGGCGGTAAACTGTGACAAACTAAGCAAAGTACAACGCTCGGCTTGTTTATGTATTAGTGGTGGGCCTCGCACGACACCTTCTACCGCACTCTAGATGTTCTGCTGTATCTGATCGCCCTAAATATTTTTAACGAACGCGTGGCTACAAATACAGCAATACGCCTTAAAGTTTCCTCACAATGGACTAACAATATTATTGCCCATCCCATCACATTGATTATACTATCCCAAAACCACAATTCGCTAAAAACTTCTAAGTCACCATTCCATCTAGAACCCTCTGGGAGGATATGACTTTCTTGCATCGGTTTCTCATCTACACAGGCGGATCGAAAACTGATGAAGGAGTGGGTGGAAGTGTGTACTCAGATAGACTAAAATTAAGTCTGTAATTCCGTCTTCCTAATCATTGCAATGTGTTCCTAGTGAAACATACGGCGATTAAGGAAGCCTTATTCTGGCGGATAGTCGATCAGTTATCAAATCTCTGGTATCTGTCTCTACTAACTCTATTACAGCCCTTAATTGCCATTCATCTCTGTGGGAGATGGCGCAGCAGTTTAACATTTATCTGTGTTGGGTGCAGGGGCACAGGGACTATCCCAGGTAATTGTAAAGCCGATGAACTCGCTTAAAGTGGAACAACTCTACCTCTAGCAAGAAAGATATAGGAATACCCATTGCTACTTCTAAACTTTTGCTGAAGCAAGATGCATTAGAGAGAACAAACCTTAGGTGGAACAATATGATAACTTGTTTGGACGAAGACTTTATCTAGGTGATTTTTACTTCAATAGTCGTAGTGATCTAATAAACTTGGACATAGTCAGTCAACTGCGCTTCATAAGAAGCTCCAAATAAGGCATCGAGTAAAAGGAATAGGGTTGTTTTTTTATGTTCATGTGGTGTCACAATGGACCAACTCATGGTCTAAGTGTGTCAGTCTTCATAAATGGCAGCCATTTCAATCTAACCTAGCTTACTTATTTTCCTATTTGATTTCTGGCCGAAGTGCAACAAGCTGAATCTCAGCCGAGTGTGAGTGAAAATCTTGAGAGCTTTACTGTCAGATACATATTAAATAAATCTTTTATTAAAAAATTAATTTTCTGTTCTTTTAGTAGGTGGTTCCATTATTATACACTTTCTTGAATTCTCCAATTCAAACCCTTTTAGGAGCGTGTCGACGAAATAAAACTCAAAATTAATTTATGAAATATTTACTATTTAATTAAAGTAATTTTGATTAATTAAAAGAAAAATATGATTTATTAATTTGAAAGAAAATTATTTAATGCACCAAAAGAATGGTTAACAAGCTGAAGGCCAAAAACGGAATGAATGTTAATATAAAAAAATAAGCAAAGTCTTTGATTGCTTAAGTGGCACACTCTGGTGGTCGATCCGTGAATTGGTGACATTTAATAGAAATAAGTTTTTGAATTTTTAATTTACTGACTCCTACATCACTCCCCCTCCAGTAACTTTGTTACGATGTGATAAGAGTTAGTCCTTATGTATCCCAGTCTATCTGGAATTCGCACGATTCTCCCTGATCGTGTCATTCTGGTAATGACGTCATCAGGTGTTTCTGTAAGGACTGTAGACGATGGTTGTTCTGAGCTGGGAATATTGTTATCCTTGTTAACTGAAAGAAGAAAAGCAGGTTTTAATCGATCGATTGAAACAGTAACGTGTTTTCCTCGAATTTTGAGAACAAAAAATTTATCTGATCTTTTCACTACGGGAAATGGACCTTCATATGGCTGTTGAAGTGCGGTTCTGACTGCATCTCTTCGGATGAAAACATGGGTTGTTGTAGAAAGGTCTTTGAATATAAAAATTCCTCTTGAGCCATGACGAGAAGCTGGAACTGGAGCTAGTTTTTCGAAATGACGTCGGAGTTGGTTCACAAAAGTTGTCGGGTCACTTATGTTGTCTTTTTGTGGTGACAGAAATTCACCGGGGAGTCTGATGGGTTCTCCGTACAACATTTCGGCTCCTGTAGCTTGTAGGTCTTCTTTGAAGGATGCTCTAAGTCCGAGCAAAACGATGGGAAGTTTATCGGCCCATGCTGGTGATTAATGGCATTCTATAGCTACTTTCAGTTGACGATGAAACCTTTCAACCATGCCATTAGCTGCGGGGTGGTAAGCAGTTGTCGTCAGATGATTGATGCCAAACGATTTGGTTAAAGCCTGGAAGAGATCGGACAAAAATTGTCTGCCACGGTCAGAAGTTACCTTGAGTGGCACTCCAAAACGTGCTATCCAATTCATGAAGAGGGTTCTTGCAAGCGTTTCAGCAGTTGAATCTTCTAACGGGTAGGCTCCAGGCCAGCTGGAATACCGGTCAACCACAGACAGACAAAATCTGAATCCTCTTGAGTATGGAAGAGGTCCAACGAAATCGACGTGTATATGCTAAAATCTTGAAGACGGTTGTTCGAAGTTTCCAATTGGGGATGATGTATGACGTGTTATCTTCGATCGTTGGCATGGAATGCATGCCTTTGCCCATGCTCTGCAGTCCTTGCGAATTGAAGGCCAGACGAATTTTGAAGAGACGAGTTTAACAGAAGCATTGGTACCAGGATGGCTCAGGTTGTGCAGCGATTCGAATACTTGACGGCGGAAGGATTTTGTTACAAAGGGTCTAGCAACACCCTTAGACACATCACAAAACTTTTGCAACTCGGAGTTTGGAAACGGAACTTTGACAACCTGTAAAGCAGAAGCAGATTTAATAATGTTTTCAAGTTCTATATCACCTTTTTGTGATGCTGCTAGTTCCTCAAAATTCACCAACTTGCTGATGCCTTCGACTCTTGACAACGTATCAGCTACTATGTTTTCAGTTCCAGCGATATGTTTGATGTCAGTTGAAAATTGTCCAATAAGGCCAAGACATCGAAATTGTCAAGGTGATGCTTTTTCTGGCTTTTGCTTGAAGGCAAACGTCAAGGGTTTGTGGTCCGTGAAGATCGTAAAATTTCGGGCTTCCAACATGAACTTGAAGTACTTTATTGCTGAGTAGATTGCTAGGAGTTCCCTGTCATACGTGCTATATTTACGTTGAGCGTTTGTGAGATTCTTAGCAAAAAATGAAAGTGGCTGCCAACCAATTGGTGTTTTCTGTTGCATGACAGCGCCCATGGCACAGTCAGATGCGTCGGTGAAAAGTCCCCTCTCGAGTGTTGGATCGGGATGTGCAAGCAAAGCAGATTTCATTAGTCCTTCTTAACAAGCACTAAAGGCTTGCTGAAGTGGTTGTGTCCAAGTAATTGTTTTATTGCCTTTGATGTTTGGTCCTTTGAGGCACTCATTAAGTGGAGCTTGAAGCTTTGTAAAAGTTGATGGAACCTAGGAATCTTCTGAGTTGTTTAACTGTATTTGGGGGTTTGCAATCAATGATTGCCTGGATTCGTTCTTCGGGTAGTTGCAAGCCATCGCTCGAGATTAAATAACCTAAAAACGTGATTTTAGACTAACCAAACTCGCACTTAGCTACGTTTACGACAACGCCAAATTTGTTAAGTCGTTCGAAAAGAGTTTGGAGGTGATGGCAATGTTGCTCTTCGTCGTCCGATGCCACCAAAATGTCGTCCACGTAAGGAAAACAGAAGTCGAGACCATGTGTGACTTCATCAATAAACCTCTGAAAGGTTTGAGCAGCGTTTCGGAGTCCAAACGTCATGAACCTGAACTCGAAGAGTCCAAATGGTGTCACGATGGCCGTTTTCTTGATGTCTTTTGGTGCAATCGGGATCTGATTAAATGCTCTCACCAGATCAATTTTGGAGAAAATTTTGTTTGCCAGCGAGATTAGCTGAACAATCTTGAAGATTTCTTGGAGGGTAGTTGTCGGGAACCGTACGATCGTTTAATGCGCGATAATCTCTGCACGGACGCCAATCGCCTGATTTCTTTGGGACGAGGTGGAGTGGAGATGACCAGCAGCTTTCAGAACGTACAGCTATTCCCATTTTGAGCATTGTTTCGAATTCACTTTTCGCAATTTTCATCTCGTCAGGCGCCAAACGTCGCGCTTTGCAGCTAACTGGAGGACCTGTTGTTATATTGATGTGATGAACGGTGGAATGTCGAATTTCCTTAAAGCTTCCATCTGGCCGAGTCAAACTGGGAAACTGCTTGAGAAGCTCGATGTACTTCGAAGTTCCAGAAACCGATTTAACATGTGACAAAACATCGTATGCATGACAACCTAGTGAAGTGAGTCCAGTGATTCCATCAAGCAATCTGCTGTGCGATACGTCCACAAGAAGTTGAAAGTAAGCTAAAAAATCAGCACCTATGATAGGTTTGCTGACTTCAGCTACCACAAAACGCCATGTGAAATCACGACGAAGGCCTAGGTTGGTTGGTAGGTTGGAATCGGGGTTCCGTTGGCGGCGAAGAGTGTGTAGTCACATGGTGTAGACATTCGACGTGGACCGGTGTGTGGAAACACTGAAACATCCGAGCCGGTATCTACCAGAAACTGCACCTTCGTGGTTTTGTCGGTGACAAATAGACGGCTTGAAGTTTGGCTGTCATTCACCGTCATCAATGAAGCCGGTTCTCGTTTCCCGCCTGCATGTTAAAATCGCATGGTTGGCGGCAGTTCCTTGCTTTTGATCCCCAGTGACGATGAAAATAACAAAAGGTAGTTTGAATGTTGTTGGAAGTGTTGTTTTTCTTCTCGTTTGAAGCCGGTGTTGCGTTTCTGTGTTGCCTGCCACGGGAGCGTGACCTAGATCTATTCAGACCGCGACTTTGATTTCCGCGATTCCTGGACATTGCCTCAATTTGCCTAGTCAGCTGTTCTACTTTTTGTGTTAGGCTCGATAATGCAGATTCTGGTTGGAGAGACGTACTGGCAACTTGTTGTTGTGGGATGACGTCGTTGATTCTGTCAGCAATGAGACGAAGATTGTCCAGATTTGTAGGGTTCTCAGTTGTACCAGGAGGATGTGCAGCAAGTATGGATTGACTTTGCACGGGCAATCTGTCAATCCAAATTGCCTTCAAAGCATCATCGGCCATGGTGCCTCCAGCTAATTCTCTCAAACGTCGAAGAAATTGAGACGGTTTCCTGTCACCCAGCTGTTCTCGATCTAACATTTGTCTGATCTGCTTGTCTCTAGATGGGGCCAAACGAGAAATAAGTTCTTCTTTTAATCGAACATATGCATTACCTGCTGGTGGATTGATGATGACGTCTTGAACTTCCGTGGCTGTAGTCTGGTCGAGATTTGCAATGACGATGTTGAATTTTCGGGCATCAGATCGCAAATTTACGAGCGTAAACTGTGCCTCGAGCTGTGCAAACCATAGCTTAACATTTTCTCGCCAAAATGGTGGAGGTCGCACACGTGTATGGCTAGCGTCAACCTCTGCGCTTGGCACTACTTGTGCTTGCTGGGATATTAGTTGTTGCTGAAGTTCTTGCAATCGATTTTATTGCGCTTCCACTGAATTTTCTTGTGGTTGAATGATTGGATCATCAGCTTTAGCTGCGGTTGAAGCAGGTAGTTGTTGTTTGTCTTGGGACATTTTATTGCTGAGAGAAAAATAAAATCACACAACAATGTATTTAATTCTTTTTAGTCGGCGTACGCGTCGGGGTCACCACTTTAGGAGCGTGTCGACGAAATAAAACTCAAAATTAATTAATGAAATATTTACTATTTAATTAAAGAAATTTTGATTAATTAAAAGAAAAATATGATTTATCAATTTGAAAGAAAATTATTTAATGCACCAAAAGAATGGTTAACAAGCTGAAGGCCAAAAACGGAATGAATGTTAATATAAAAAAATAAGCAAAGTCTTTGATTGCTTGGTCGATCCGTGAATTGGTGACATTTAATAGAAATAAGTTTTTGAATTTTTAATTTACTGACTCCTACACCCTTTTTAAACAAAAAAATCAATTTTTTGACTTTTCCTAGTTTACCATTTCGATAAATTAAAAAAGTGCATATACGTCCGAGTGTACCACTGTAATATTATTGCTTTGAAGTTGTTTTATCGCCTTTACATTGAAATTGTTTAGTTTAAATATATTAAGATTTATACATACCTGCGTATTCTATTACAGTTTCCGCTCGAAAAAGAGAACAGTTTCGAAAGAGTGAACAGGCCTGGTTTTATTTTTGCTTGAATAGGCTTTCAAAAGATAAATTTGATTCAAAATGCTCTTTTTGTTCGATGTGAATGTCATAACATTTATTTATACAGAAACAACTCGACAAGCAGTGTAAAATGCTTGCTGGACATTTTTATGAGAAAATCCATTTTTTTTATATTTTGTGTGTTCACTATTGAGTATAGAACACTGTTTCGAAATTCACTAAATCGAGCGTCTGCTTTGTTAAATTTTAGTCTGAAAAGCAAAAATCAAGTGCTAGCGACATGCTTTTGTTTTGAAGTTAATATTTTAACATAAAATTTTAACTGAATAAGATTAATTGTAATCGAACAAAGCTCGAATATGTTAACAAAAATAAGTCAGTTTCTCATATATATGCAATTATATTTATATGTAAGAAAAAGAATTCTTACTCTTGTCTACGACAAGCAGGTGGATTCGATTTTGACAATTGTTATGGTTGCTCTCCAGTTTTTGTTAGCCTTGATTGTGTCTTTTGGATTCAGGGGTATTATTCTAGATGCCTAATTGATTTGCTGGAAGCTTTTTTGGCCTTGGGCAGAGCGGTGTACTGTGCAGATCCGCCAGATTTTCCCCTCAAAAACTTCCAACTTTCTCAAACTTGCTGTGGAAATAGAAAAAAAAGAGTAGCCAGTTTTTTCTTTTGGCTGAGTCCATTCCCTTTCCGTCCAAAACGGTGGGAAATTTTTTTTTTAAAGTAGCTGATACGTTTGGATTTATGCATAAGCGTATGCATATGCGGCGCATCTTCGGGCAGATTGATGATAAAATTACATCTGCATCAGTTTGTAGCTGACCGACCGTATGCTTTGATGTCAACCGGGTCTTCTACAGAAAGCAAGTTCAGATTTGGAACATTGTCAGTTGGCTTTGAAATTCCATCGTGCGTAGAGTTTCGTGCTCAATCAGGATTGCAGCAGTAAATTAACATTACACTAGTATCAAATTAACACCGCAAGGTGGAGTCCTATCGCCAATCTTATGGAACATCGTAATTAATGACCTACTAGTCAATCTAGAAGCGGATGGCTTCAAAGTTATTGCATATGCTGATGACGTTGCCATTGCAATATCGGGAAAGCATCTTCAAATCATAACAGAATTAATGCAAACCGCTCTCAACAAACTACTTGAATGGACAGACAAATGTGGACTAGGTGTAAACCCCCACAAAACTGAACTTGTCCTCTTTACAAGGAAATATAAAATTCCGAACATAGACCCTCCATCAATAAATGGTATTCCACTTAACTTCTCAGATCAAGCTAAATATCTGGGTCTGATCTTAGACAAAAAGTTGAGCTGGAAACCAAACATACAAGAAAGAATTAGAAAAGCCACAGTGGCACTTTTCTCCTGTAAAAAAGCTATTGGAAACAAATGGGGCTTGTCGCCACATATCACCCACTGGCTATACACAGCGGTCATCAGACCGATACTCACTTATGGGGTGGCAGTATGGTGGACTGCTTTAGATAAAATAACTTATCGTGATAAGCTAAGCAAAGTACAGAGATCGGCTTGCTTGTGTATCAGCGGAGCTCTCCGTTCGACACCTTCCGCTGCGTTAGACATACTGCTTAACATCACACCCCTCGATATATACACTAAACAAGTGGCGGCGAACACAGCTATTCGTCTCAGAGCCATTTCTCAATGGTCCAATAACTCTATTGGACACACTATCATTCTGAACAAATTCGAATCAATCCCTAAACACTCCGACTACACTATCCCTCAGCCGGTTTTTGGCAAAAATTTTCAAATTACAATTCCAACAAGGTCCACTTGGGAAGATAATGAATTCTTGAGAGATGAAGCAATTCACTTCTACACGGACGGCTCAAAAACCGAAGAGGGGGTAGGTGGTGGCGTGTACTCAGAACGACTAAACATTAGTCTCTCCTTCCGTCTCCCCGATCATTGTAGCGTGTTCCAAGCGGAAATCCTGGCGATAAAAGAAGTTTTATCTTGGCTCAAAGAAAACGTAATATCTACTTTGAATATCCGTATCTTCTCAGATAGCCAAGCTGCCCTTAAATCATTAGGATCTGTTTCTACAAACTCCGTAACTGCCCGAAACTGTCGATCGTCTCTAATGGAGATGGCAGAACAGTTCAACATTCACCTTTTCTGGGTGCCGGGCCACAGAGATATTCCAGGAAACTGTAAAGCCGATGAACTCGCCAGGATAGGAACTAGTACACCAATATCACCTTGCAAGATGAATATTGGAATACCGATCGCTACATGTAAATTTATGCTTAAGCAAGATTCTATGATGATGACAAACAGCAGATGGACAGGTATCACTACTTGTCTGGCGACAAAACAGATCTGGCCAACACTGGATCCGAAGCGATCGAGATGTTTGTTATCTCTGAGCAGATTGCATATTAGCTCTACAATTGGTGTCATTACTGGACACTGCCTCATAGGTAAACACGCCAATAGACTTGGTGTCTTTTCAAATGATTTCTGCAGAAGCTGCATCGACGAGGAGGAGGAAGAAACTATCCTACACCTTCTTTGCTCATGCCCTGCTCTTTCTCAAAGACGCAAAACACACTTAGGAAATTTTTTCTTCAGTGATCCCAGTGACTTAAATAAAATCGACATTCAGAGTCTCCATCGCTTTATTAAAAGCTCCAACTGGTTTAATTAACGAGGATTACCTCGCATTCTTTATGTGGTATCACAATGGGCCTATTCTGGCCTAAGTGTGTCAGCAGTTTTCCTGACAGCCACCTTAACCTAACCTAACCTAACCTAGTATCAAATTCCTGCATCATTACATTTTTAAAATTCCATTGTGATAGAAGCTCAAAGACTTCAAATTCTATCAATTTTAGTAACTGGAGTAAAATTGGATTTATAAGATTTCGTTTTTGATTTGACAACTCAATTTTGTGTAAAAAAAAAACTATAAACTAGAACAACAATAGGCGTTGGTAAAATATATTTGTAACTTTAATTTATATACTCTTGCCTCTATTGGAAAAAAAAAGAAATATGTTGAGTTGTCTCATTTTTCTTCCGGACCAATGAATTATACATCCTAATTAGTAAGACTTATTCCATACCCTCTATATGTTTTAATCATAAGACTATAATCAAAACTCAGTAATTTGTTAAGGTATAACATAATGTCCCAACTATATACATATTTAACTACAAATAAGAATATATATAACCTTTAGCACGATATACCCTTTTCTCATTCACGTTTTAATTTTTGTTTTATGTATAACTTACACCGACCCAACAAAAAGTCAACCCTGAGATTAAGAGAAACTCTTTTTACACTGTTGGGTAATATCAATATCTATATATAAAGACATTTTCTTTAAATAAAATGGAAACAAAAACAGCCTAACTACTTAATTAATCTTGGGATAAATTATATAGATACGTCCCTTTTTCCTTCGGGTATTTTTTTGTCACCAAGTTCCATAAGATAATACAAGCTAATTTATGTAAGCCCCGAGCTGAACCCTTTATAGCTATTAGGTTTGCTTTGCCAAACAAAACAAATTTTACTTTTGCCTCATCCCTTAACTGACAAGAATTTCCAGGAAACTTTGAATGTCAGTTAGCAATCTTGAAACAATCTATCTTTTTTGTTCAAATAGATATGATAGAAGTAAAGAAAATATAAACCTTGCAAAAACCTTACGAAACGCATGGTAGACAATCAAGCTGAGACATCACAATAATTTTTCAATAAATGAAAAATGACTTCCTATAGGTACCTATGATATTTTATTAATGAAAAAGAAAAGTTAAAAAATATGTCGAATAGGTTTCCGCAAAAGTTATTGGCACTCAAATATCAATCAAGATATGACTCTTTAGTTCATTCTTATGCTTTAAGATTTAATAGGAAAATAGGATGTTTTTTTTAAAAGAACTTTTCAATGGCTTTGTAAATAAACAATAATTTGAATGAAATTCCTTGTGGTAAACTGCTTTACACTGCATGGCACTGTAAATTGTAATAAAGACATAGGGACACACCCAGTGGCGGATCGGACGGTATATAAAGATTATAGTTTTAATTCAATTTAATTCGAAAAAGCAGCTTCACAGTTAAACCAAAATCGTTTAAGTCGTTTCTGAGCAAATTGAAAAAAAATTGTTATTTGATTTTGTCTTCTAGATGCATAGACGCACAGATGAACAGATGCATAGATGAACAGACGCACAGATGCACCAACGCAAGAACGCAGAGATCGACGGATATCATGTTGAAACTCCACTTTTTAAAACTTCTTCAACATTTTTTTAACACGAAGCAAATATGTAATTCTCTTATAGAGAAAATGAAAAAGTCCTTTTAATATCAACCATTTAAATCCTGCACTGGAAACACACATAATATACACACAATTGAAACATGCGCACATTAATGCAAAACACAAAATAAAATAAAATTAAAAAGAAAAAATACAAAGAAATACAAATTTAAATTATTTTAACAAAACACAACTCAAAAGTTTTACATAAATATATATACACAACACGATACGACAAAAGGAACAATGTCAGAGAGGACAATTCAGGGAAAAAAATGTCCTTTTTAAATATAAATAATGTATAAGTTCTTGTATTTTACTTTTGTCTTTTAAAGTGTAGAGAAGGTACCCATCATCCAAGGACTTTTGCTCCTCGCATATACAAATGCATTTAGTACGAGTATATTCATATATTTGTATGTACTTTGCTCTAAGGACCAACCTTAAGGCGTTTACATTGAAAAATTACTTTTGTACAAACGCTTAAAATATGATCTTTTACATTTTTCTTAAAGAATAATATTAGGAAGATAATTATGTTTAATGAATATGTAGAAATTCTAACAGACAAATATCTGAAATTGTATTGCAGAATGCATATTGTTGTAGAAAATTCTCGGGAATTTATCGTTATCCCTTTTTTATAGACATTTTTTTTTAATCCAAAGGGTTAAAAAAAGTAACTGAACACAAAAAAGTAAAAAAAACCAAGGATAATTTGAAAACAAAACAATAATAAGCAACTAATATTTCACGGCGAGTAGAAAAGTGGTGCATAATTCAAATATCCCCTACACACGGGAAAGGAATAACGATCAGACCAAATTTTTCCGATTTTACTTAGTATTAATTGTATATGACTACTTCAAAACAAAATGATTACAATGCTCCTATTGAGAGACTAATGAATACTGAATGCACATGGAGTTCAGTTTAGTTTTTAGCCGTCAACGCATGGACCCTGATAGTTGTTTTTTGGCACTCAGATCTTTCCTCTGTATTTGGATCCTTTAATTCTTTTCTTGCGGCCATTTTTTTCAGTGTGGGATCATCCTAGTGTCGGGGTAAAACCTGTGGTAGCCCCAGAAATTAATTTTTCAGTCAATTGAAATTTTTTGACAACTGAAAGTTTAAAATAATATCGAACTGAAAAACTGTTCGTAAGATAACAAGGGGTTACAGAATAGAAGTGTTCAATGTAACGCTTTCCACTAACTCCGACTCTAACGTAGTCGGTGACTGGAAGGTCTCAGGTAATGTAACATTCTTTTACCATAGAATGATAACAAAATTCTATAGAAACCCCAGAAAGACAAGCTGGGATGCCTTCAGCATAAGAATGGCCACATCTTTGGATCAATATGAAAATCAGCCATTGATAAATCGCTCAGATATTGAAAAACATATTAATGAACTAACATTAGCCATTAATAATGCTTATGAAAGTTCTTGACCCATTTCTAAAGGTAAAGGTTAACTCAACCCCGTATGGCGGTCGAAAGAGTTATCTGTCTGTAGGAAAAACTCAAGGAGGCTTTTCAATAGAACAAAACTGGGATCTTTTCAAGATCAGCGAAAATATGTACAACAACTGAACAACTTACGCAAAAAGGGCAGCCTGGCAAACATTTTTGCCAGGCTGCCCTTGAGTCAACAAATGACTTTGCTTGGCTCAGGAAAGTTATGTCAAAGGTTTACATTCCTCCGGGTTTTCTAAAAAGACCTGATAAAACCTGGACAGATTCCAACTCTGAGACCTTAGAGTCATTTTTGAGCACTCAGTTCCCAGAATGTACTACTGATACATCTTCAATCTCTAACAAAGGCAACCAAATCGTAGATAGCAGAAAGATGACTTGGGCCATCGACTCATTCTCAGCATACAATTGCAGACTTGGAATAGTTCCTATTAAGTTCCAAAGCTCCAAACACGTAATTGTTCCAATTCTAGTGAACATTTTAAGGGGTTGTATTAACATGATCTACGTTCCTTCTACCTGGAGAGAAGTCAATGTCATCTTCATTCTGAAAGCTGGCAAGCCCACCCACACCGAACCCAAAGATTTTAGGCCTATAAGCCTATCCTCTTTTCTTCTCAAGACTTAAGAAAGACTTGTGGAGACTCATATTCATCGAAAACTTAATGATGTCCTGCTCTCACAGGCCCAACATGCATATGTGAAGGGCAAATCTGTTGAAACAGCGCTTTATGAAGCGGTCGGCACAGTCGAAAAATCGACCCAGTTCAAAGAATTCACCCTCGTAGCATTCCTTGACATCGAAGGGGCCTTTAACAATGTTGATAATAGTGCAATTCGACAAGCCCCGGACTCGATCACCATCGTTCCGTTACTGATAAACTGGATTGACTCCATGCTTCAAACAAGACTCATAAACTCAGAAATGAGTGATACCAATTTAAAAGTTAGAACAAGCATGAGGCTCCGCAAAGTGGAGGTCTATCTCCTCTGCTTTGGCTCCTTGTTGTCAACCAGATATTGGTTAAACTTAATCTAAGTAGTTGTGAACTTAACGTTAACCCACTAAAGACAGAATTGGTGTTGTTTACAAGGAAAAACAACATTCCAAACCTAAACCCGCCAACCATCAAAAGAACTCCGCTTCAAGTTTCGGATACCGCTAAATACCTTGGTGTTATACTTGACCGTAAACTGAACTGGTTTGCCTCAATAGCATTCTATACGTGCAGTCAAATTTTTGGAAGAAGATGGGGTCCCACCCCTAGAACCATTCATTGGATGTACACAGCCATTATAAGGCCAATCCTAACGTACACATGCATGGTCTGGTGGCCATCCTTATAACGGGTGATTTTTTAAGAGGCTTAGAACTTTTAAAAAAAAAAAACACAAAAAATTCGAAAAATGAATGAAATATTTATTTGAATCGATAGTTTGAACCTTGCAATTTAATGTTTAAAGATAATTTCATGCAAATGTTGACCGCGGCTGCGTCTCAGGTAGCCCATCCACTGAGTCCAATTTTGGCATACTCTTTCACACATATCGGCCGGTATCTCACGAATGAATGCATGGATGTTGGCTTCCAGTGCGTCAATCGAAGCGGGCTTATCCCTATAGACATTAGCCTTGACATACCCCCACAAAAAATAATCTAATGGTGTCAAATCGCACGATCTAGGCGGCCAATTGACCGGCCCGAAACGTGAAATTAACTGTTCACCAAACTCGCCTCGCAATTGCGCCATTGTTTCGCGTGCTGTGTGGCATGTGGCACCGTCTTGTTGAAACCACATATCATGCAAGTCAAGAACTTCCATTTCGGGCAAAAAAAAGTTTGTTATCATCGCTCGGTAGCGTTCACCATTGACAGTAACGCTGCGATTCGCATCATCTTTGAAGAAATATGGCCCAATAATGCCGCCGGCCCATAAACCGCACCAAACAGTGGCTTTTTCGGGATGCATTGGTAGATGTTGCAATGCTTTTGGCTGATCTTCACTCCAAATGCGGCAATTATGCTTATTTACGTACCCATTCAACCAAAAATGAGCCTCATCGCTGAACACAATTTTTCGATAAAAAAGCGGATCCTCGGCCAGCTTTCCAAGAGCCCATTCACCAAAAATTCGGCGTTGTGGTAGGTCGGCTGGCTTTAGTTCTTGCACCAGCTGTATCTTAAAAGGCTTTACGCCCAAATCCTTCCGCAAAATTTTCCACGTAGTGCTGTAACAAAGGCCTAACTGCTGGGAACGGCGCCGAATCGACATTTCGCGGTCTTCTGTCACACTAGCTGATACGGCCGCAATATTTTCTTCACTACGCACAGTACGTAAACGTGTTGGTGGTTTAATGTCCAACAAAGTAAATTTGGTGCGAAATTTGGTCACAATCTTCCGAATAGACTGCTCAGAAGGTCGAGAATGCCGACCATAAAATGGAAGCAGCGCGCGATGAACATTTCGAACCGAGCACGAATTTTGATAGTAAAATTCAATAATTTGCAAGCGTTGTTCATTTGTAAGACGATCCATGGTTAAATTGCAAACCAAACTGAAGCTGTTTGACAGTGACACAAGGTACTAAACACACGTCAGCTGTCAAAACCAGTGTTGCCAAAACCAAACCAGCTAAAAAATCACCCGTTATAAGGAAACCAATCTAAAAACCATGACTAAAACTGAAAGACTAGCGTATATCGGCACAACTAGTGCTATAAGAACCACACCAACGGCCGCTCTAGAAACTTTCCTTTAACTTGCCCCACTCGATCTGTTTACGAAAAAGTTGGCGACAAAAATTGATTTAACACTTCAACAATGTAATAATTGGAAAAAGGGCCTCTACGGTCACAGAACTATAATGAACTTTTCAGACATTGACATTCAAACGGACTACGTTTCACCGTATATTGATTTCAACCCAGTTATCATGACAGATATCCCCATCAGGGAACTTTGGAATGAAAAAAGGGTCATTTTAAACATGTTTCGGTCTTCACAGACGGCTCCAAAATCTTGGAGGCTGTTGGGTCAGTCATCTATTCAGATAACCCAACCATAAATAGATCTATGAAGCTTCCAAGCTTTTGCAGTGATTTCAAGCGGAAGTGCTATCTGTTTGTGGAGCCGGGAAACATCTTGCCTCACATGAATAAGTCTGCAATACTATTGACATTTTTATGGATAGGCAAGCGGTAATTGAAGCCATATTCTCAATCACCATAAAGTCCAAACTGATCGATTGTTGCCGAAATGAGTTAAGAGTACTCAATGCAACGAACACAGTTACCCTAAGATGGGTCCCAGGACATGGGGATATTCACGGGAACGAAATGGCAGATGCGAACTGGCCAAAAGCGGATCATCTCTTGATCTGAGCCAAATCGAAGCCTCGGTACTCATTCCACTGGAGCAAGAAAAAAGTAGAATACATCAGAGTTTCCTGGAAGTAGCAAATATCAGATGGTCATCCATCGGCACCTGTCGGGTTTTTCGTCCTAATTGGCCACAACTCTATGTGAACACACATGGACAGAATGGGCATCAGCTCATCGGACTAATGTAGAAGTTGTCATGATGTAGAGGTGGAAAAAGGCTCCTTTCACTCCTTGTGTGAATGTCCCCGCCTAGCTAGAACCATGAAAAGCAGCCCTAGGAGAATACTTCTTCGACGAACTTGGTGACATCTCTGTTTTGCCACTAAAAATCACCCTAAAATTCATTCAGCACTCAGGATGGTTCAGGGAGGCCCCCTACACCTTTAACTTCCTCCTCACCACCCACCTTTCTCACTGGGGAGCGCAATGGATCCACCGAGATCGAGTAAGATTATGCGGCTCGCCCCACTATAGCCCCACCTAACCTAACCTTAACCTTACTAGGGGTTAATTCATTTTCAGTCTAAATTACTCTGATTTAACTCCGAACTGAAAAACTAGCCTTAATAGACCTGGAAATAGCATCATGATGCAATTAAAGAAATTGACTTTGGTCGTCGGCTTAGGTTTGTGTTCCATGTCCAGCCTAAAGCTTCTAGTCAGTTAAGTTGTTTTTCAGATAACACTTCTCTAAACTTTTCGGCAGCGAAACATAAGCTTATTAATGCTTTGATTCTGAAAGCATTGTTCAATAAGCAGGAATAAAAACCGCATAGAGTCATAAAGCAACAACTCAACGTCTTTTGTCATTAAATCGAAAACTTAAATCGAAGGAACAAGCAGCGCTCAGTTTTGGAAATATAGTTACAGTTGTAGTCGAAGTCGAGTGCAGTTGCAGTTGCAGTTGCAGTTGCAGTTGCAGTTGCAGTTGCAGTTGCAGTTGCAGTTGCAGTTGCAGTTGCAGTTGCAGTTGCAGTTGCAGTTGCAGTTGCAGTTGCAGTTGCAGTTGCAGGTGCAGTTGCAGTTGCAGTTGCAGTTGCAGAGCTGAAGTTGCATTTCTAGTTGAAGTTGCAGTTGCAGTTTAAGGTCCGACAACTATTTAATGAAATGGTGTTCTCATATTCTTTCTGCTCGATAGCAAACATGTTGATCATGTAAGTGTATAATGAACTTTCACCGCTGCAAGTGATAGTGTGACAGAATAACCATCTAGACACGATCTCTTTACTGGTATTGAGGCTACAACTTTATACTACTCTTTTCCAATAAAATCAAGGCTTAGGACTTTAGTAGCGTAAACTTTCAGTAGGACAGTAAGGGTCATATACCGCTCAGCTTGTGAACGAATGGCTCTATTGCGTGACAAATTTCCTGAGTAGGTCTGACTACGATATCAGCAAAGTCTCGGCATCATTTGGTATCGGTATTGGAAACTGAAACGATACCAGCAAATAAACAATTTTTCTTATTTTTTTCTCTTATTTTGAAAAGGCTCTAACAATTAAGATAACATTTTCAGAGCTTTTCTCTCATACCGAGAAACGGTTAAGCCAATAGTTTTAATAACAACTGCTCACTGCCATGCCCATTTCACTAATGCTTCCTTTCTCTGAAACAAAAGATATTGAAGAAATTTTCAGACTCTAGTGAGGAAGTGACTTACGTGAAATATTTTTGTGGATTGTTTTAATGTGTTCCGCGTCAAAATTCTTGTACCGAATACCTAATCAGAATTGTACTAAGACATATTGAAAGAAGACTTTAAAATTGTTAAGTCAAAAAAAATTTCGTTAAAAAATTGTGTCTATATAAAGATTTTTCCATTAAATCTTAAAAATACCAAGCAAGTTTATCGATCGAGAGCAAGTCACTAAATATGGAGATATGACGTCGTTATATGGGAGGGGAATATAATAATGTCGTAATATAATACTTAAAACAACAAGCAACTTAAAAAATAAAACCTGGTTCAACAAACATTATTGCAATACATATTTACATAAATATAAATTATACTTATGCATGAAATTTGCCAGAATTCTTGAACAATACTGCTGAAACAAATGGTTTTTTCTCCTCACTACCGTAAATAACATCCCTCTTATCATTTCACATTCAAATAATATTATTTACATAAATAAACCATTAATTGATAAACTTTATTGATTTATCTATATGAAATTATATCCGGTTGTATTAATTAGTTCAATTGAAAAATTTTAATTGGTATTTGTATATATTTAACTATGCGTTACCAAAATGAGCCTATGAAATGTGTTTACCTTCCAAAAAAAAAAAACAACAACAATTCAGTTTATGGTATTTTAGAGGTTTCAAATAAACATTCTTTTGCAGACCTTTCATATTATCCTTCGGGTGGGTTAATTAAACCGCGAACAAATAATTCGGGGCTAATAACTGAATTGCGTCAGTTAGGAATGTTCGTAATGAGTTGAGTGGATGGGATTGGATGGAAGTTAATGTTGAAATTCTAATAGTCTATCAGGAGGGTAGACCGAAAGTATGTAGAACTATTGTAGATATGTACGAATTATATCTATTGTGGTTTCATTCAAATGGCGTAACTAATGGATATCCTTGGTTTTGACTTTACCAATTCTAAAATGTAATTTATATCAATTTTAACTTTTAAGTTCAAAAGTGTGTTTGCATTTGGAATTGGAATTACTATTGATTGAAAGACTTTTTTCTTTATTAAGAGAGAAAAGTTTGTAGCTTCGGGTTATGAAAGGTTATTATTATTCTTGGAAAAAAGCTATGCATTGCATTTGATATCTCCTTTTTCGATTTCAAGCCAGCTTTACTCTCCCGGGGGGTATAGGCGCATAATAATAAAATTACCCAACAAGATGATTTTTATTTTGCCTCCATTTGGTAACTCTCAGATACCTACTGGTCTCGTCTATCTTTTCTAGACTTTCAAAATAATTAGAAAGAGTGTGGAGTGAAGACAAACATAGCAACACTTATTTTCTGCCGAAAATGGTAAGCTATATTTTTTGGCTGAAATCTTGGACGAGCCTATCAGAAAAATGGTGTGTGGTAAATGAATTTACTACAGAAAATCAGCAGTTTCACTGTTGCTCTTGCCGGGAGCACAGCCATTCAACACCGGTCTTGTTTTTGTTGAGATTCCCATCAATTCTTTAAAATGAATTAAAATTACAAATACAAAAATGTAAAGAAATGAGTTTTGGAGACGAACAAAATTTCCATCCTTATTAGATAATATCTTCGCGTGACGTTTTAAGTAGTTTTTCTACTTTCTTTTAGTCCACATTTTGTGTATAAAATTTTAACATGTGGAGGTTGAATTACAGTGCTTATTTGTTTTCTGTCTTTGCCTGTTATTTAATACCAATTTACTGAACCAAAAGGGAGAATAACGCGCTGAATCAATTAAATAAGGGAATTTAACTTAAATCAGCAAGTAGAATCATACCGCTGGGTATGTAGGAAGTGTAACGATAGTAGTTTGAAAAAGTTTTTTGGATTCTAAACTTCTACTTCCATCCTTCCATCTTTTTCTATCCTTTTTCTCCGTTCATTTCTATGCTCCACTTCTTCTAAGTGTATCGTAGGCAAGACTCAAGCTACCTCTTCAAATTTATCTTCTAGTCTTTTGCTAGAAGCAGGCCGTATCCCGACTATTATTTCTGTGGCTACTTTTCTTGAAAGAGATATTTGGAAAAACTGTCAATCATTTTTACATATTCACAATCCCCAACACCTCGTATACTTTTTTTTAGTACTATTAAAAAATAAAGAAAAATTCAGTTCTTGTTTGTACTCCGAGGAGACAAGGCCTCCATCTTTTGAGAGATAATAATTTGATTTTCAATGGTTTGGCCAATTATTTGTGAACATTTGGCAAAAATATTTTTTAAACATTTTTTTTACAATATTGTTTTGACGGGAGATTTCGTTATTCTCGCGATTAAAATTGGTTTTAAATTTTTGGGTTTGGGTTTGGTCAAGACTTGGACTGAGGTGGGTCGGGATCTGGACAGAGATAGGTCTAGATTCTGGACAAAGGTGGGAGTTTTTTTTTGGGTTTTAGTGACGGGGTGAGGTGGTCTAATTCTGGACAGAGGTGGGTCTGGGTTCTGGACCGATTTGGGATTTTTTTTGTGAACAAAATTATATAAAAATATAAACTTTTTCGACTTTTTTTTTTGAAAAATTTAGAAAAAAATAATAAATAATAATAATAACAACAATTTTTTTTTAAGAAAATTACAATCAAAAATTAAACTTTTCTCAACTTTTGTTTTTCCTTTTTTTTAATTTTTCACCGAAATATGAATTCTAGACATTGGCGCCTCTTTTTGTAAACAATGACATAGAGACGATGCAAGGCCAATTTCGGTGCTGGTGGCAGTGAGCCAGAGCAGGGAGGTTGCATGCCCCCATACATGCATCACTGTTTATTCGCGTTTATTCGCCACCCAAGGTACTGTTGCTCAAGAAAAATTAACATTGGCGCTCAATTAATGCATCGAACTATACGAAAATTGACTTTTAGCTTTAAACGCAATTTGCGGCTTAACTAAGCGTCCTAGCGACTTATAAAGTGCATATTCGTGATTAAGGAAGTGCCATTTCTATAAAACCAAAAAAAAGTTGGTAAAAAGTCAATTATCGGCCGGATGAGGACCATGTAGCAAATCACCTTCACCCTGCTGGCAAGCCGTCGGCTACGAAACAACCGTTTCGTCAGGGGAAAATCTCCCCTAGTCCAGTTCAGAGCAGCATTCATATGCCTGTCGAAATGAAAATAGTGACTGTTTATAAACAAGAATAATTACCCATTTAATTATTTTTATTAATTTTTTCTGATAGTCAAATAATAAATTTCATTAATTAGATAAAATTCTATCGATATCTTTTCTTATAAATTATGATATTTTCCAACAAATAAGCTTTAACTTCAAAACTTGGTTTGATTCTTCTACTTGTATGTTTTAATCTTTAATAAAAGAAAATATATTTAGCAGCTGGCACACCCTATTATTTGTTTTCTTTCAGGTAAGGTAGCTATTTAATTTTTTTTTACCGAAGGCTAAATAAATCTTCGAAAGTGGACACACTAAAAAAACTAATAAAGATTTCAACAGTTCCCCTCGGTTCTCCCCCTGAGTCTATTAAAAACTAAGTTATGATTGTATTTTTTTTAAAATAGAAGTGATAACATATTTTTAAATAGCCAAATTCAATTTTATATTAATAGCACCGTAAATTATAAAACTAAGAACAAAAATAAATAAGTCAGTATATAAAATAAAACATCAAATACGTCGTGCGAAGTTCAATTGGTGTGACATTCAACATTAATATTTCTTCACCCAAGCGATCAGTTCACACACTCTTTGCATTAGCATTTCGGTACAAATTAAATGACATTTACATGCCCCTTAGACTTATTTACTTTGGCAAGCAGTCAATAGAATTAATCACATTCCATAATTCCGATCTATAATCCAATCCTATATTGCGAACTGTGTACAGACGTACACACTACACATACGTACATACACTCTCAGTCGAACTGTATATGAATTACGTCACAAGCATATTTTGTACTCTCGTATTCAAATGAATTCAAATTCGCTATTTGCTTACGATACGAGTTAAAAGGAGATGTATACCACCCGTCGCTTTTGCCACCACCACACCGCAGGCCACAGGCAACCCAAATTGGTTCGCTCGTAAATCATATCCACATCGTTCAATGTTACGGAGAGTCACAAAATTTGTCGTATTTGATATCGATGAAAACAAATATTTCTTGGCAAAGTTTCAAAATTATTTTTGTTGCTGTCCTGCATTTTAGGTGTACTGTAAAAACACTCCGTTTCACTTGATGACTGACAGATTTTTTGGTAAAATAAATTGTTTTAACGACACCAGAAGCTCATTATATTATTTTCTTAGTTCCTCTTCTATTAAATTAACACTTACGCACATTTATTTACATAATTAGGGCCATTGGCCATTTTGTTCACAGCTTATCATCTTTAATCAGTGATTATTTTGACTAGTAAATCCACAACTTTAACCAACGAATACATAGTTTGAGTTGTTAGTTGTTGAAGCCACTAATCTCTCAATATTTGTTGATTAGCTCCATTTAATCACAGCCTGTGAGGAATATATAGGGTGATTTTTTAGCTGGTTTGGTTTTGGCAACACTGGTTTTGACAGCTGACGTGTGTTTAGTACCTTGTGTCACTGTCAAACAGCTTCAGTTTGGTTTGCAATTTAACCATGGATCGTCTTACAAATGAACAACGCTTGCAAATTATTGAATTTTACTATCAAAATTCGTGCTCGGTTCGAAATGCTTTTTTATCGAAAAATTGTGTTCAGCGATGAGGCTCATTTTTGGTTGAATGGGTACGTAAATAAGCATAATTGCCGCATTTGGAGTGAAGATCAGCCAGAAGCATTGCAACAGCTACCAATGCATCCCGAAAAAGCCACTGTTTGGTGCGGTTTATGGGCCGGCGGCATTATTGGGCCATATTTCTTCAAAGATGATGCGAATCGCAGCGTTACTGTCAATGGTGAACGCTACCGAGCGATGATAACAAACTTTTTTTTGCCCGAAATGGAAGTTCTTGACTTGCATGATATGTGGTTTCAACAAGACGGTGCCACATGCCACACAGCACGCGAAACAATGGCGCAATTGCGAGGCGAGTTTGGTGAACAGTTAATTTCACGTTTCGGGCCGGTCAATTGGCCGCCTAGATCGTGCGATTTGACACCATTAGATTATTTTTTGTGGGGGTATGTCAAGGCTAATGTTTATAGGGACAAGCCCGCTTCGATTGACGCACTGGAAGCCAACATCCATGCATTCATTCGTGAGAAACCGGCCGATATGTGTGAAAGAGTATGCCAAAATTGGACTCAGCGGATGGGCTACCTGAGACGCAGCCGCGGTCAACATTTGCATGAAATTATCTTTAAACATTAAATTGCAAAGTTCAAACTATAGATTCAAATAAATATTTCATTCATTTTTTTTTTTTTGTGTTTTTTTTTTTTTTTTTTTTAATTCTAAACCTCTTAAAAAATCACCCGTTATCACAGTTTTAACCCAATGTGAACAAACTGGCCCCAATAAGTGTATTGACTCGGAGTTAATAAAGGATTTCAATAGACTAAAAAATACGTTGTTGAAGCTTACTCCGAGACTAGGATAATCTCGCACTGTAAAACTCGCTTATTGTGCTGTAAGCATGTCGTGACTCGTGACAGAATCATGCTACTTACACTAATCATGTTACTGAAAGTTTCACAACAAATTTCACCCTAAAAATTCGTATAGATATTAACTTCAAAAACAGTATTCACTAGATTCAAACATTTTGCAATGATACCTACCAGCTAAACCAGTTGCATAAATAGATCGTTAAATACCCCAAATAGGCTTCTTGTGATAATTTTAAAATGTTATCTTACTTGCATATTTCCAAAAAAAAATTGTCCCTGTTCAAGTGACATGGACTGTAGCTACTATTATATCTATTAAATACACAATGCTAAGACGACACGACGGATTTTTGGAATATTATGAAGAATTTCTTTGGGATGTTTCCCAGTTCCCATGCACCAGAACCGCAAGTTATCACAAAATTTATGCGATAACTGCAAAAATGTTTGCTGAATAAATAAATATAAGTCGGTGTGTGGCATTATTGTATGGTAGCATTAGGTTAGGTGAGGATTGGGTATCCTGGGAGGTATGTATAGGTATTATGTGTGGATAAAAATTTTGTATATTTGAATTATGTATCTCTAGCTTGCTTGAATATGAATACAAATTTTACTTTAAATTTGCATAAGATTGTAGATTTAACAAAAAGAATATGTACAATGCTGAATTGCTGAGCTTTAAAGCAGAGAATGTGACAACTTTGTTTTTTGTTCTCATTTTTTTGTTGCCTTCAAAAAAATTGGTTAGTAGACGACCTAGTCAACCTATGTAGCTATGTGAATATATTGTCAGATTTTTTTTATTTTGCTCGTTAGAAAGTTTTTTCTTCTTATGTTGTTGAGTTGTTATTCTTGTAAGTTTGTCAGCAAAAAGAAAGACAAGAAGACTTTTATTTCATGGTAGGTAGGTACTCCACTGAAGATGAGACAATTTAATGTCAGTTATATCTTATATCGCACCTGTTTGTATTTTATGAAAAAAACATCGTTTGTCTGCTTTATTTTTTTGAATATGTACTCTGTACTTTGGTAATTTATTTTTTTTTATAAAATGTAACAAGATGAAAACTCATTCACGAATATTAATAGCGAAAACATATACCTACATAGGTACGTCGGTATTAAAGAGAAATAAAAAAACATACTTTGTTGCTTTCACCACTGGTTGTATCTACTACATACCCCCAATTGTTTTTGACATACTTAGGAATTGAGACAGGGCCGACCATAGCTATAAAGTTGAATTTACTAAAAATTGATTGCAAAACTTTAGTTTACTCTGGCCCTAAACTCGCCCTAAAACTTGGCCTACACAATCGAGTATATACGTACTTCACTGTGAAGTAAGCAGGTCACCCTTACTTGACGAACTGCAAAATCGGGATTAAAAATGCAAAAAAACTTCCAATTCCAGTCAAGGTCGCATTTGCGTAGGTGAAAGTTGCCCTGCAAACTTCACAGACGTGATACTAAGGTAAGCCGCATCATCTCACTCGAATCTCAGTGGGTCCATTGCGCTTCTCAGGGTGTAGGTAGGTAGTTGTGAGGATGGGTAGGAAGGAGGTTATGGGGATTAAGGGAAAGGTTTAGGAGTTAGAGTTAGAGTTCTGAATAAATTTTAGAATGTTCTTTAGTGGCAAAACAGAGATGTCGCCCAGTTCGTCGAAAAAGTTCTCCCCTAGGGCTGTTTTTCTCGTTCGAGCTAGTCTATTTGGCAATAGATTCGTTGAAGCCCGACAAGTGGCAATGGATGACCATCTGATATAGGCATTTGCCTATATATTGACATTCCAAGAGATGGCATGATCAAGAGATTCAACTTCGAGAAGAACTTTCAAATGAAGTTAAGTAATAAAAAGGAGTGGGTATAGGCGAAATAGTAAACTATACTCTCAAACCAAATGCCATCAAGTGGTACACTGATGGATCGAGAACAACTGAAGGGCGATGAGACAATCTACTAGCATTTTTCAGGTGGAAGTTCACGCCATAGCAAAATGCGCACAATGTAATCTCGAAAGAAATTACCGAAACCAAAACATTGCCATTATGACAGTCGAGCTCTGAGCTCCTACGCAATCAGCTCCAAAGTAGTTTGGGAGTGTGTGAACAAGCTGAACGTCCTGGGCAAGAACAATAGCGTCACACAGAAGCAGATTATTCCTTAGCAAAAATAGGGGCAATGACTTCCTTAATGGGGCCTGAACCCTATTGTGGCTTAGGAGAAAATGTGATAAGACACAAAATTAAAGAACTGGACGAAGCCAAAAGATCCAAAAACTGGAATGAACTCCCCAAGCTAAGGCAGGCAAAACTATTACTTGGTAGTTAAAACCAAGCACGATTTAAAGACTGCATCAACCTACTAGGAACAACCTTAGGATAATAACTGGTCTCCTCACCGGGCACAGTAAACTTAAAAGACACCTAAATATCCTTGGTGTAGTTAACAGTCCAACCATATATATCGGGTTTTTCAATAAGAGCGCTACAAAAGTTTTTTTTAAATAAAACGAAAACGGTTTTGGATATCAGTGAAATTCTTTATTCCTGTGAAAGTACGTTCGATGCCATTATGTATGGAACTCGATTTTTTTTTGCATAGTCACCACGGGAACGCTTGCAGAGGTCCAGACACTGAACCCAAGTTTCGGCGGTTTTCAAGCATAAATCGGAAGATACTGCTGCAATTTCACGTTCGATATTCGTACGAAGTTCATCAATCGTCGCTGGCTTCTTAGCATAGACCATAGGCTTAACGTAGCCCCACAGGAAATAGTCTAACGGCGTCAAATCACACGACCGAGGCGTTCAAGCGACTGGACCATTTCGTGAGATAACACGTTCTCCAGACTTGGTTTCCAATAAATTGATTGTGACATTTGCTGTGTGGCTTGTGGCGCCGTCCTGTTGGAACCGCATGTCCTCCAAGTCCATATCATCCAATTGGAGCAAAAAATATTCGGTTATCATTGAACGGTAGTGAACCCCATTCACAGTAACGTGCCGGTCTTGATCATCACGGAAGAAGTACGGCCCAATGACGCCGCCGGCCCCTAAACCACACCAAACCGGATTTCTTCGGGATGCAATGATGACCCATGGAGAACGTGTAGATTGCTGCCAGAAATGAGCCTCATCGCTGAAGATGATTTTTCGATGAAAATCCGAATCATTTTCAAGTTGTTGCTCAGCCCAATTCACGAACATACGACGCTTCTGGTGATCAAGCGGCTTCAGTTCTTGCGTCAATTTAATCTTGTAAGGATGTAGGCCAAGATCTTTTCGCAAAATTCACCACAACGTCGTCACACAGTTGCCCAACGCTTGAGAACGACGTGTGAGAGACACATTTGGACTTTCTGCAACTGAAGCCTCAGCGGCAGCAATATTATCGGCACTTCTTTGTCTCACTGACACGGGAACATTTTGTACTGTGCCTGTGGATTCAAATTTTTCCACTAGACGCTCAATTGTTGATCTGCTGGGACGATTATGAAGACCATAAATTGGACGTAGCGCTCTTAACGTTGAGGCCACTGACTCCGAATTTCGGTAAACAATTTTTTTTATTAAATTTTTTTCTTTCCATCAGGAAATGGCAAACCTTACTGAAGAGAAATGTCAAAAGAGCGGCAAGAAATGTGGCGTCGTTTGCTATCCCTGTCGCTCTACTTTTGTAGCGTCCCTGTTGAAAAACCTTTTACAAGGAAAATGCGATGCAATCATGCACCAAAGGAAAGGAAAAAACACATGGGAAACTACCAGGTAGAAAAGAGTGATCTTTCCTCTCTAAAAGTCCTCCAAATACTTTAATTTCTTAGGAAAATAAAATTGGAGGAAGAACTGTAGAATGAGCAACCTCATCCGGTCCAAGGTCAATCCCCAATATTTCATTTATTCATTCAACCCTGCCTCGACCTACATCCTCAAAACAATTTTATTTAAATTTTTAACATAATAATTGTATTCATGCAACGTATTATCTTGGTCTAGCTTAATATATTATTTTAATAAATTAGAAATTGAATTGTTTGGTATAGATTATTTTGGAATAGAAATGAGATTTTTGCTGTTTGGTACTCAACAAAAAAACTTATTTTAAACTTTCAGAGTCATTAATCAAGTCGAAAGCACTTACTACAATGAAAATTCCAAATGAAGAATTTATAATTCTTTTATAAATACCTTACCTAATACAATTCTGGAAATTATAAGATATAAAAATTCCAGATTTGAAATATGTGACACGCCCTAATGTTTAAAGTTTATAAAGAATTTACAAAATTTAAGGTTCAAAACCTTTCAGTTTAAATTAAAAAAAAAAATCGGTTTCTTTAATCCTCTCATTCCTTATTCTTCATATTTTATTTCTTTTTCAAGATTTAAATATAACATTCAATTTAAATTTCAATAATTTTTTGCTAGCTCAATGCGGAAACATTCCACATGCCTAAATATTTCAAATAAAAAAAATCTTAAATTTGCTCAAAAAGCTTTTATCAGGATTTCTTTCAATCTATACCCGAATATGTACAAACATATATACGTCAGCTACATACATACACATACACATTTTCCTTTAAAAAAAATGACCCATAAGAGGATTTGGAAACCGAATGAAATATTCTTTTTTTTATTTTTTAGGTCGTATATATAAATTTATTTTCTCTTATCGTGTTCATTCGAATAAAACCTTAAAGCATTATGGTGTTTGATGCTATTATTTCCATCAGAAACAGCACCAACTTTTCCCATCTTTCTTCCAACAAAAAAAAAAAAAAACGATCCCTATTTCCCTATACTTAAGCATTATAAAAAAAAAGTAATCTGTCTCCAATTATAAATGATTGACCAAAACGAGTGTGTTCAGTAGGTAAAATGTTTTCGACATCAATGAACGAACAGGTAAAAAATATTTACTTGTGGTTTTTATACAAAACGTATTAATATAGTAACGTATTCTGTAGAAATGAATTGTAACATTAGGGTGTGTCATATTTTTGAAATAATAGAATTTCTTTCTTTTCATATAATTTAATGTTATGGCCAAGAGTTAAGCTTTTTTTATAAAGATAAAGGTTTGTCATTTGTTTTTAAAAATGGTTTCGGGCAAATGGCTACGGCGGCTTCCTCGAAAAAAAATCCACTTCCTCAAAACCACTACCAAGCTACTACGGACTATTTTTTGTGCACGATTTTTCTGTTGATACCTCGTTAGCCTCTTTGGAATACCTAGTTGAAAAACCGCATTGCAAAGTCTGCCCCTTAATAACTGTGAAAATGAATTCTTCCACCAATAACTGCAATTGAGGGGCGCTGAAGAAACTTGCACAGGGCGCTAATAAAGCTTGGGCCGGCACTGATGTTACGATATTGCATCCATTAAGTACACAAACCAACGTTACGTAAGCGACTGCAACTCAAAAATAGAAATTATTCAACTTTTGCGTGCGTTTTGACATTTCGATTGATGCAATTTAGGCATGACTGATTTTTATTCTCTTTTTATTTCGACGGGTCCGTAAATCAGCCATTACATTTTTTGATCAACTTGTTGATGTCAAAAATATGAAGCTAATTGATGAAAAAACCGTTGGACGTCTGTTTACTGGTTCTGGTGCAACTCTTTCATCAAGTGCTACAAATAGCAGTACACAATCAATCCTTGGTGTTTAATTTCTGATTTGCTGAAAGAATTTGACGACATCACCAAATCAAATATTTTGGAGAAAACGAAACTCAATGCACCACATGCACCTATAGTTTGTATCTTGTATACTCAAATGCAAGAAGGCTTTCAGTGTCATTGGTATGATAGTAGACATCCCAAAAACCGCAAGCATTACGCCATTCTGTTTGAGTTCATGGTGATGACTTTCGGACTTTGTAACACTGCTAAAATATTTCAGCGATTTGTTCATGAATAAGAGGCTTCGTTTTTTGTTTCTCATCATACATTGATGACTTTCTCATCGCATCAAGCTCAGCAGAAGAACATCGAAAATATCCGAGACTGTTTTTTCAAAGTTTTAAAGGATATGGACTCACAATCACTCCTTCCAAATGCATGTTCGAGGCGTTATCTGTAAGTTTTTGGGTTACCTTGTCACAGAAGAGGGAACCAAGCCATTACCATCCAAAGTTGACGCCATCACCTGCTTCAAGAAGCCTTCAACAATTCAGGAGCTGTGAAGATTTTTGGGTATGCTAAATTTTTATAGACGTTTTATTCCCAAAGCTGCTCTAATTCATGGTCCACTTCCTGCGTATCCATCTGGCAACAAAAAAATGAACAAAACTGTCATTAATTGGAACCCCGAACTTGACAATGCATTTAAAGCTTGCAAGGATACTCTGGTCAGTCCAGACCTTCCAGCTAAAGACGTTTCCGTTGTCAGTCATGGTAGATGCATCTGATACTGCTGCAGGAGCAGTAGTTCAGCATCTCATATCCAATGATTGGCCACCTCTTGGAATTTTCTCGAAGAAATTTTCACTGACTAACTAACTAACTACTCTGCTTATGACCGATAACTTTGAAGTGTTTACTAAGCTATACCAAACACTTTCAACACATGGTTGAAGGAAGTTTATGCTTTACACAGATCACAAATCTCTAACCTTCGCTTTCAAACAAATACCCATGTCAACATCGGGTAATTAACCACATACGGTAAAGAAAACTTCGTTGGTTCTTTAATAACAATTTCGCTTCAATGTTCATCCATAGACGTTTTTCGTTTTCATTCAACCTATACATTAAAACCATTGCATAAGACTCCATAGATTAAAACAAGGCGACCTTTTGTAACTTCTATTGCACCTCTATGGAGTTAATTATAAGAGGGTTAAGGAAGTTTACATAAAATCAAATAAAAAAAATGTTTTTCTCACTAACCACTCCATCAATCACATATATAGCTCAATGCATTAAATTGGAATCACTATCTCTAACTGGCTCCTATAAGACAAAAGTTTGCATTAATACGAAAAAACTTTGTTCAAGAAAAATATATGGCTATTACAAACATATATTGTTAAATAAATAAATAGAGGCATACAAGTTAATTAATTAAATAATACCAGCCTTAAACATTGACAATAATAAGAAATGTGCCAGATGAAATTATAAAATGTCCGATTTTAGATTGGTGTCACCATATTCAATTATACAAGCAATATGGAAACAAAGGCACACAAACTAACATACAAACTAACATAAAGATTGTAATTTTGTTGTAATTTTACAGAATGACTATTGAAGCGGAATTACTACGGTCGTTTCACAAAGGCAATTTTGAGAGATTAAAGAAACATTGTTAAATCGCTTCTATCAAGCTGATACAATTTGCACGAGAAAATATTGAAGGACTCAGTAATGATCCAATAAGGTATTTGCTTCCTATCAGACCACTAAAAAAACAAATAACACTTAAATGTCTGAAATGCGAAGCAATTTTGTTAGTTGGGAATTATGCTCTTTCAAGAGTAAATGCAATATCCCCACCAGCTCAAATTGACTATGATTATTTGGTAAAGAAACAAAAGACCGAACTTAAGAAACTTCTCAGCTCAGCAACATCTTTAGAATTTAAGCAAATCACTCTTTCATCATCAAATCTTGTGTGACATTTCTACTAGCTTGGCACACCCATATGTTTCAGCACCTCTGAGAAACGATACATAACTTGTCACATCCTAGCGTTAAGAAAACTACCCAGATGCTAAAGGAATGTTTCATTTGGTCGGATACGAAAAAAATTGCCACAGATGGTCACTGACTTGTGCCAGCTGCCAAAGAAGCAAGAATCAAAATCCTATTTTATGAATATCCTTAATACAAAATTATTAACTGTATAATTTTTTTGCAATTGATCTTTATAGAATGAGAATCAACAAGAACGAAGAATTGACTTTTCATAACAGACTCCAGATGAAATTTTTAAAGGGCATATTAGCAAATATCTATTTAGATTAGGTTCTAAATTATATATAAACATCTATGTGTGTACGTATGGTTAAAATTGTAATTATCGATCCAAAAAGCCTCTTTCAAAATCAGATTTGTTCTTAATCCAGCATTGGCATTTGGTATTTGTGATGAATCATGTGTGTATATGTACATTGTACAACATTCATACATAGGCGTATTCTATACCTTTTCAGATGAATAAGAGATTCCATTTGAACGAAAACCATTGTAAGAGAAGAATACCCCTCTTTTTCCTCCCTCATAAGAAGTAATTTGGAAATGAAGAAAAAATTTCTATTTTACTGTCTGCTTTTCTGTCAAACAAAACCAACAGACGCGACGCACGGATGATTTGCCAAATAAGTTCAAATGATTTATTTGTGAAAATAACACTCATACCATATACTCATACATACCAATTTTATTTGTGTGGTTCGCTGAGGTAAAATGAAAAACTTGGATGTGTACGGGTGTTGTACGCCGGCCTTGGCACCCAGGTCTTTTTTGGGAGAGCTCAGTTGAAATGGTATAAAATAGTGAACTATCAAAAAAATGGAAGCTGGGCTACGAGTTGTGGTTGTGTGTTAACCAAAGCAAAAGCAAAATTGGGCTGATCCTTTTTACTATCAGAACTAAGATTCATCCCTTCACTCCACTCCACTTCGACGAAAGGGTCGATTACTCTCATTATCAACGAGTGCAAAATATCTAGGTCTCATCCTGGACCCTAAAGTAGAAAATAAGCATCAAAGAACGAATCTGGGAGGCCCTTCATAGCCATCTAAACCTGTAGCTAAGCCTTTGAAAAACAGTAGGGCTTTCAATCAAAAATGGCCTTGTAGAAGTATAAAGGTATGGTTTGGCTTATTCTAGCATATGGTTTGATCGTCTGGTGACCCGACTCTCACTGATTACTACATTCTTAATATTATAGGGTTAGTCAAGATATTAAGATTATTTTTTCTTCTACAAAAGACGGGGAAGATGAAGTTGTGACGAGAGACTTCGACACAACTATTTTTAAGGTTGGCTCAAAGATAGAATGTTGGGTTGATTCAGGAATCTTTTCTAAATCTCTAAATATCTCCAGGTCCATTCGGTCACCGTGTATGCTAGTGTATTTCAAGCTGAATTACTGGCAGTTAAAGAAGTCTGCAAAGTATTTAAGCTAAATCCAAACCAAAATCGAAACACAGCTTTTCTCTTAAGAATATCTATGTTCAGCTACATACAACATCCTCTAAGCTATTTATTTAATCCATAAATTATCTAACGCTTAGAGCTTATAGCTATACTTATATTCAATTTTTTAATTACAATATCTAGTCTGATCATCAGTCTCAAGGTCACCCTTGTCTGCGTTCCAGGTCTCAGTAGTTTTAAGGGAAATAAACGGGTGTTACTAGCCAGACAAGGATCATGCATTCATAGCTCACTTGCGGAAAGAGGCTAAATTCTCCATGGAGTTATGAAGGGCAATATACATATATGAACTATCAATCTTCCTTAAAAATCAAACTGTAAGCAGAATATTTGAACAAACAGCAAAATATCCTACACATCTATCTGTAATTTTGTAAGCGTCCTGCTCTCGGCAAAATGAGATAATTTGATTAGATTAATGTTACCGCCCAAATTCTTAAACCGTGAGCAATCGGAATACGGGTTTTTGTAGTGCTTCTTGATACTCAATGACCACAAAATCGCACTTTCAACCGATAACGCTTTATTATAATTGAGTGGGTGTCTAGAATCTTCTGCCTACCATCTCCTGTGCTGGATACACATCCTTTATTAGCTTAAACCAAAATAAATGTCTGGCTTTATAAGCTTCACTATAAGAACCTCTTCTAATACGGAATGATCCGATAAATGTCCACTGGAATTGATAGACCACTTAAATGACTTAATCTAGCATATTGCTGTTGAAATCAAGCGTGCAAGATCGTCCTTAAGAGGCATTTTGACAAAGCACGTTTACTCTAACTCACTTTCATTCACACATCAAACGAGTTACGGTACCAAAACGGTGCCAGCGTACTATTCGGTCACTGAGCGAGTTGCTTTTGGCCACCATTTCTACATACCTACCTAACTGATGATTTCACTTGGGGAAGATCTGTGTGACTGTCTTGTAGCAATTGTTTTGAATGTTTAACACTAAGTCAAATAGGAATGATGAATCTATAGCAATCTCAAACTGACTGTGATATAGGCTACATTTTCTATAAGTTTATATAGAACTATTGCTAATAGGCCAAACGACTTTCTTTTCACAATTGAGTACGATCAATGATTCGACGCTTTCAAAAAAAAAAAGAATGAGAGTACCAGTAGTCACGCTTTACTTTAGGGATTGAGTCATAACCATGAATAGGAAAAAGGTGGAATCTATAACACTGGTGCTCAAACAAAATGATCTCCCAATACAAGCCCCAAATTAATTTGCCTAAAGCTGGCAGTTATACTCTTTTTTTTATAAAAAAAAAACTTCCGAAAAAGTCCCTCCAAAAAAAATTGAATTCAAGAAATATTTCTGGAAAGAAGTTTTTTTCGGGATTGCATTTTTTGAAATTGTACTTCTAGATGAGATAAAGAATCCACCTCACTTAGCAAATACCAAAACCATTAGGTATCAAACAAAACCTTCATCTTCTATCTGAGCTAACAGGTTTCTATCCAATCCACAAAAAACAAAGACCAAAATGGTTCGGAAAGGAACCGCCCAATACGACATTCAATTTTCCCCATACCGAGAGCTTAGATATTTTTTTGGATACTGAGCGGCAAGTTTTAACATTTTGTAAAATAAGGTGTAGATTCTTGTTTTTATATGATTCACCAGCATCTTATTGAGTAAACTGAATCACAAATTGTTGCCGAAAGATTTTAGACCTATTAGCCTATCTTCTTTTCTTCTCAAAACCTTAGAAAGGCTGATAGAAACGCACATTCGCCTTATGCTTAATGATAGTGTTCTCTCACAGGCCCAACACGCATATGTAAAGGGCAAATCTGTTGAGACGGCACTTCATGAAGTGGTTGGCACGATTGAGAAATCAATCCATTTTAAAGAATATACCTTGGGAGTATTCCTTGACATAGAAGGGGCCTTCAACAACGTTGAAAATCGTGCAATACGACAAGCCCTAGACTTGGTCAGCATTGAACCGATGCTGTCAAACTGGATTGACTCCATGCTTCAAACTAGAACTGTTAATGCAGAAATGGGTGATAGCAAGCTTAAAGTTAGGACGTGTAGAGGTACACCACAGGGAGGAGTCTTATCTCCTCTGCTCTGGCTTCTTGTCGTTAACCAGATTTTAGTCAATTTAGGGCAAAGCGGCGTCAAAATCGTGGCGTACACTGAAGATATAGTTATAATGGCATCAGGAAAATTTGTCCCCACTCTGTGCGAGCTCCTACAAACAGCCCTTAACAAGCTCAGTAATTGGGCCAGTAGCTGTGGACTTAATGTCAACCCACTGAAAACAGAACTGGTTCTGTTTACGAGAAAACGAAATATTCCAAATATAAATACGCTCACCATCAATGGGACGCCACTCCATATAACTGGTACGGCGAAATATCTTGGTTTAGTTATAGATCGTAAACTTAACTGGGAAGAGAACATTAAAGAAAGGGAAAAAAAAAGCTGCAATAGCCTTCTACACATGCAGTAGAATTTTTGGGAAGAGATGGGGTCCCAGCCCCAAGACCATTCATTGGATGTACATAGCCATTGTAAGGCCTATCCTGACGTACGCCTGTCTGGTTTGGTGGCCAGCCTTGGATAAGGCAATCAATCTTAAAGCCATGACCAAAATTCAGAGACTGGCATGTATCGGCATAACTAGTGCCATGAGAACCACTCCAACCGCAGCCCTAGAAACTTTCCTCTCACTTGCCCCACTCGATCTGTTCACGAAAGAATTGGCGGCCAAAAGTGCTCTACGACTTAAAGAGTGCAAACATTGGAAAAAGGGCCACTGTGGTCACAGTACTATAATAAATTTCACCGACATAGACATTCAAACAGACTATATTTCACCGCACATAAATTTTAACCCAGTCGCACTTACAGATATTCCAACAAGGGAATTATGGAAGGAAAACCGGGTCCTAAAAGTAAATCATGTATCGGTATTTGCAGACGGTTCCAAAACGGACGCTGGGGTAGGATCAGGCATCTTTTCAGAAAATCCACCCCTAAACATATCGTTGAGGCTGCCAAATTTTTGCAGTGTTTTCCAAGCGGAAGTGCTTGCAGTTTGCGAAGCCACAAAATACCTTTCCAGGTGTGAACTGACGAACAAAAACATTGACATCTTCATAGATAGCCAGGCGGCAATCAGAGCCATTTCGTCAATTGTCACGAAGTCCAAACTAGTCGATCGTTGCCGTAGTGAATTAAAATTACTCGGCGTAACAAATTCTATCACCCTTCGATGGGTCCCAGGACACCGTGACATTTATGGGAATGAAGTGGCTGATTAACTGGCCAAAAACGGTTCATCACTTGAACTTGAAATTGTACCCTGGGTACTAATGCCACTGGAGCAAGAAAAGTACAGAATTCGCCAAAGGTTTCTCAAAGCCGCTAATGACAGATGGTCAACTATTGATACCTGTCGAGTTTCAAGAAGTCTTTGGCCAGATACTTCAATGAAAAGAACAGAATATTTACTGAAGCTTAGCAGACCTCGACTGTCCCTCCTGGTTGGAATCCTTACGGGTCACAACTCGATAGGAACCCACATGAGCAGAATGGGCATCAGCACATCTGACTTATGCAGAGGGGGTTAGGATGAACAGGAGGAAGAGGGCTCATCTCACTTCCTTTGTGAATGCCCCAGCCTAGCTCAAAATAGGAAAAATGCCCTCGGAGAATACTTTTTCGACGATTTGGGCGACATCTCGTCTTTGCCACTTAAAAACATCCTTAACTTCATCCAAAGATCAGGATAGTTTAGGGAGGCACCTTAAATATAAAACTTCACTTAACCTTCCCTCCTAAACTTCCCATTCCTTCATTTCCCCCACCCTGGGGAGCACAATGGATCCACTGAGGTCCGAGTGAGGTGATGCGACTTGCCGCATCATCACCCCACCTAACCTAACCTAACTAACCTGTTGCGGTGCAATTTCCCGCAACAAAAACTAGCCTTTTCCCGATTACCGATAATCGGTTCCTTTCTTCCTAATTTTCTTTTTTAGGTGTTTCTTTCAACCTACTGAGAGAGAGAAGGGCAGCCATGGTCCATCAGCCATCGGTTCACTCTCTCAGGATCTTGAGAAACAGTCGATGTGTCAAATTTGAAAATAAAAGTGGATGTGTTGCACTCATTGACAGACGGGTGGTCTATTTTATCTAAAGGCGTGGGCGACAGTTCATCCAAGTACCAAATTTGACAGACGGGTGGTCTGATCGAACCTTAATCTCAGAAAAGCACGCGTAACACTTGGTCTCCGAATGCTGATGTTACTCATATTGAAAATGGCTGCGTGCCCAACCTATTTCATAATTCAAATTTTTATATGTAAAAGATGGAACGTTAACCAAGAGACCCCTGACTCTGCGCAAAATCCCTACGAAGTAGAGTAGGTTCGTGGATTGAGAAAAGCCTGCCAACCTGGCCTTACATCAAATTTCACTACATTGTTTTTATTGGAGGGGATGAATGCTTTAGTAAATTGAGTTTCTTTTCAGTTTTCTAAAACTTTCTTTTCGATAGTGAGTTGGGGTGAACAGGTGGCTGAATGCACTCATTGGATTGCCTTCCACTGGAAGTCATACCCGAGTTCGGCGAATTCAATGGGTATAACTGTGCATAAAGCTGGGGTGAAAGTGCGAGTAGGAAAGGCCGCTGTGTTTCAACTGCGTTTGCTAACTCACGCAAGTATGCTGAGTGCTGCTGAATGATGACGCCACTAAAATCCGCGGTCACTGATTGGCCGAAAGCATTGGGAATTGGAAAAAAAGAAGAGGTCATCCAGGCAATGTCAAAGCTTGGAAGGGCACTTTTTAGCCGTTGATAGAAGGAACCAGAGGTTTAGAGAAAGAAGTGAAAGCTGTGAGGGACTGCATTCGTATTCGTTTAAGCCATGATCTGGAAAACAGAGCCTTGCTTCATAAACCGTTTTTACCAAGATCGGTTTTTCAGCTTATCAATTAACAATTCCTCGAAAAAACTTTGTGAAGTAGCTTGGTCCTTGATATTATTTTTGTGTATCAAATTGTGTCTGGCCCTCCGTTTACCTTCCTTGGGGTTATGCGTATTAACATAATCTCACATTTTCTTTGATCATTTTCTCAATTCCATCAAGCTTTAAATTTAACAGAACTAAATATGATTAAAAATACTAGTTACCAGAATGTTGAGAGAATTTACTGTGATGCAAGTCAATATATTGTGAAATCTCAATAAATGAGAACGAACAGACTTGATTGGCAGAAAATCCCTTTGTGTCACACATGCAAGAACATCATTAATATCGGAGACATTTTCCAACGAGCATTGAATATCTTGCCTTATTGAAACTCCCATTTATCATTAACAAACTGCCCGACATTCCTTAAGGAAGAAATCACCTACTTGAAAAAGGAATACGATTGAACCACTCTTTTAAGTGTGTACCTGCATTTGAAATTGAAGATAGAAGTTTTGTTCCTAAAACAAAATCAACCCCCTTACAAATCGACGAATAAATTTACAAATTTTTGAATATTTAAATTTCTCTACGTCTTATGTTACGCACATTTGTAGTCAAAATGACGATGGTGGCGAGCGCACTTAAAAACTTCTGCTATTACAAGAAATACTTACTTATTAGATTTTTTTTTTAATATGTAGGTACCTACTCAATATTACTAATTTACCACGAAGTATAAAGAACAGAGTACAGAGTATAACAAATTTAAGGGGTAGGTATAGCAGCGGTAAAGTTTTGGCAATAATTACAATGCCTGCGTGATGGCGGCATTGGCAGAGGAAATGAATTAAGACGAAGGAACGGCATGCGATGGTTGTAAAGGAGGGGTGCTTAACTTTTAAATCAACAAGATGGCGGTAAGTTGTACTGCAAAATAAGAAAAGTTTTTTTCTTTTTATCAGCAGACTATTTAGTGCGTTTTGTTTCAGTTTTACTTTATCTTAGGGTCATGTAATCGGTTTTTAAAAAAAGATTAAAAATTATTAAATCCATCATCGAAAATAGAAGGGTTTTTGAAAAGAGAATCATGACATACTACGCTCTGATGACTTTAAGGGTTAAGTGGAAATAATAAGACAGAATAGATTCAAGGAACTTTCGACTCATTTCAAAAATTATAAGAAGCATTTCGATCGCTTTAGGATTTTCAAATTAAAGAATTTGCCGGCAGTCCCCAAAGTTAACTTACCTTTAGAAAATAAATACAAAATAGGTCTCATAATCTAAACATTCACCAGCATTAAATTATTTTATTTCTCTTAATAATAATTTTTTTTTGTAGTACCTCGTGGCATAATGGTTAGTGCGTAGGACTGTCATGCCAAAGGTCTTGTCATGAATAAGTGCTTCTCATCTAGCCGTTCGGACTCGGCAAAAAATTGTAGGTCCCCTCCATTCCTGCCAACAACACGCACACAGGAATGGTTGGGAGTTGTTAGTCACTAGGCCCTGGTTCTCCATGAGCTGTTGCGCCACAAAATTTAATTTTTTTTTTATTTCTCTTAATTTTATTTAAAGCAAACAAGACAAGAACAAAGTCCTACGCCTCAGCTATGTGCCCTGTGTCTTTCTTTACTTTGAAAGGTGTTCCTCCTCCTCCCAAGCTATTCAACAGAGCACTATAAGCATCCATGGAGATGATGTGGGTGAAGGAGACTTAAATCTTGAAATTGTTTCGTGCTTTCAGGATGTTCGTGTGATGACGAAGGAAAAAATGAAAGCAAAAATAAAAAGTTTAACACAAACAACAACAAAAAACGAAAAGAAAAAAAAAACGCGAAGAAAATAAAGTGTTCCCCATGTCCCCGGCAACGTTAGCTCTCGAGAAAGTCGTTAAAAGTTTTTGCCTCCTGTAGTGATTTATATTCGTTTTCTTTTCAGCTTTTAGTGCTGTATATACAGCTAGTGAGTATGGATCTGGAACTGGACAAGTCATCGCTGTTCCATAACATTAAGGTGCATTTCCATCTATGTAGCTTTCTCTATGACTATGGCGGACATTTTGTCGTTCCTATATTATGCTGGCACAATGGGAAAGCATTATCTTTAATTCGAAAATTAATTTGCATACAAAAAAAAAAACGAAGAGAATCTTCACGGATTGAGAATATGTCCGGCACAGAAAAGTGCGAACGATATGGAAACGGAAATGATTCGGAAAGAATTTGAATTAACTTCAATGTTGGATTTTGCTTGTCGCTAATGTGTTCGGACTATCATCAAAGCTTTTCAAATGAATATTAAAAGACAAACTTTTGTTAATTTCAGTTTGTTCAACAATTTAAATTTATTTCATGTTGTTTTTTGTGTTAGGCACAATTTATAATCATGACAAAAAATTTTTGTTTCAAAACTTTCTTGTGTCTAAGTTAAGGTAAGTAGAGGCTTTGTTAAACAATAGTTTAGAAATTAAGAAAAAGATCTCATCATTATGATAAAATTGGATAGTCATACATAGCTCTGCATTTAAAAGACTGAGGGTTGGAACATTTCTTTTGGTACATCATTAACGCTCCTTCCAGAAAAAAGATGCATTTTAAATTAAGAATCGCATATTGTTGCTATTTTATAAGATGAAGGGTGGAAAACAATATCCCAGGTGATGAAATTTGACTCCCAATCTAAAAAAATTGATCAATTTGGGACTCCAATTCGCAACATGGAATGCAAACGGTCTTTTACAACATGGCAACACAGGCACAAAACCCGCCAGTAAAATCTCAAGATGGGAAATGGATCGGAAACCCAAAACAAAAGGCTGATCTCTTCGTTGAACATTTCGCAAATGTTTTCAAGCCATTTCCAGCAAGCATAGCTACAGATCCCTCACAGTTTGTTGATAGAAACGACGAATTTAAAATTCCTTTTGTCACGCTCAAAGAAGTAAGAAGTATGTGTCAACATAAGTTGTCTAACAAAAAATCACCAGGGTACGATCTAATAACTGCTCAGGTTTTGAAAGAAATGCCTTCAATAGCCTTCAAAAAACTCCAATTTATAATAAATGCATGCCTTAAACTAAGATATGTGCCACATCATTGGAAAATTGCAGAAGTCATTGTTATACCTAAACAAGGTAAGCCACCAACAGAAGTAGGATCTTACAGACCTACATCGCTTATACCAATCATGGCAAAAGTTTTCGAAAAACTGCTTCTGAAAAGACTAAGCAAAATAATAGAAGAAAGAAGACTAATTCCGAGCCATCAGTTTGGATTTAGAAATTAACATTCCACGATAGACCAAGTGCATCCGATTACGGATGTTGTGAAAAAGGCACTTGAAGAAAAATAAGTTTGCTCGGCTATATTCTTAGATGTTGCTAAGGCCTTTGATAAGGTTTGGCACTTGGGACTTTAGTACAAACTGCATAGAGATCTTCCCAGGCAGTACTACAAAATACTGAAATCCTACGTTACGAACCGACTCTTTAGAGTACGGTACAATCAAAATTACTCGGAACTAAAGAAAATTGAAGCCGGTGCACCACAAGGAAGTGTCCTAGGACCAACCTTGTATCTGTTATATACAAGGGATATTCCAGTAGACATCAACGCTATCATGACCACCTTTGCTGATGATACTGCGATATTGGTGCCAAATAAATCCGTTCCGAAGGATTGGACGCAAAAATGGCGAATCAAACTAAATGAAACATAATCGACGAATATAAACTTTACAAACAAAAAAAAAATAAACAATGTTCCAATGTTCAGTGCAGCAGTACCTTACTCGAATACTGCCAAATACCTTGAGTGATTTTGAATGCAAAGTTTGAATGGAAAAAGCACATCAAAAAGAAAAGACAAGAACTAAACTTGAAGTACAGAAAAATGTACTGGTTACTAGGAAAGAACTCTGACCTATCTATCCAGAACAAACAAATGTTATATAAGCAAGTACTGAAACCCGTTTGAAAATATAGCATCCAACTATGGGGCTGTACAAAGAAAACAAATGCTAAACCCATCCAAAAATTCCAAATCAAGGTCCTTCGCGGAATAATAAATGCCCCTTAGTATACAAGAAATAGCGATCTACATCGTGACCTTCAAATTGAAATGGTTACAGAAGTGGTTAAAAAACACGCTGTGTCACACAATCAGCGACTGCAAAGTCATACCAACTCGGAAATGGAGACCATCTTAAATATACGAGACAATGTTCGGCGATTAAGAAGAACCAAGCCTCATGAGCTGATGGTCTTAAAGCTATGGGAAAGTGTTATAACTTAAACTTCCCACAATGCGATTTATAAATTAAGAAAGAAAAATCATTTGTCGATCTTTCATAGATTAGTCTGATTCACCGGTGGTTTTAGTGCGGAAAGAGTCCCACACTACTCGGTACCGATTCTTACCGAGTGTCTTTTACAGATTTCTAGCGGATAATAAAATAAAAAAAAATTTGGGACCCGTCCGTTACATATATTAATTATGGTTAAGTATCTAAATATATTAAAATACGGACTTTTTTTGTTAAACGAAAATTAAATTTCATTTATCAAGACTCAATCAACAACTAGCTTGATACCATGCTGTTAAGTGCAGCAGCTACATGCAATAAATACATATATCGGCTTTTCAATAAGAGTGGTACAAAAGTTTTTTTTAAATAAAACAAAAATGGTTTTGGATATCAATGAAATTCTTTATTCCTGTGAAAGTACGAAATTTTCGTAGTTTTCAAGTAATCGGAATCATGAAATGGCAAACCATACTGAAGAGAAATGTCAAAAGAGTGGCAAGAAATATGGCGTCATGGGATGTCCCTTTCGCTCTACTTTTGTAGCGTCCCTGTTGAAAAACCCTTTATATAAAATATATGTACATATAATACGTCCGTAGTTCTATAGATGGCATAGACGTCTGCCTCTGGTAGGTAACTGAACAATACTTAAGCGGAGTAACGGAGTTGCGAAAGCGGTACAATGTATAGAGGAACTAAAGAGGGAGTTAAAATCCTTTCAACCAGCTTTTGTATTCGAGATATTGTCTAGTTTGTATTTTGTCCACTCGAGATTATGGCTTTGAGGATTCTAGACATACGCAATCATGGCATTCGCGATTCTCATTGCTTGCCATTTCAGATTTTGTACCCTTCCTCGTCTAAGAAAGGCCACTTTATATTCGGTGCAGTTGACTTTGAAGCCTCAGTGATGAGTTTAAGAACTCGTGAAGTCATCTTATATGAGTTTTGGCTTCTCTAGCAATTAATATCCTCGATATTGTTTAAGTTCACGTCAATTGCAAATTGGATGCATTTCGTGGCTTTGTCTAACGTGTATCACCTGAAAATTATCTTCCTTGTTTTGATCGTTGTGAAACTCTGAAACTATTTGTTCTCATTGATAAATGACAGCCAAATATTTGAACAACTTTTACTTGTCAAAATTTGAGCAGGAAGATTTTTTTAATGCGAGTAGTGGAGAGGGGGGCACCTTTGAACGTGAGGTACCTTTGAACATCGCTAATAAAATCGCATTAAATAAATATTTCGGAGCGTTAACCAAAAATTAAAAGTAACAATTATGTCTTCTATTATCGTCAACGGCTTTAAATTTTCCTTTAATAAGCCAATAAAAAGTAGTCCATTTTGAAGGTTTTATTGCTTCAATTGTAACTTTTTTTTTTTTTTTTTTGTAAGAGTGTAAAATTTGTTTGGTGGACTTTTCTTTTTGTAAAAAATGCATTTTAAGGATGCAGATTCATTTAAAATTCGTTTAAAGGTTAGATTTCTGATAAATATGTAAAAAGAACTTATTTACTCGAGATTTTCTGTCACTCGGCATGTTAGGGCAGATTTGAACAAAACGGATGGGGCACCTTTGAACGGTAGAAATTTAGCTGTCACCATCAATCAACGTTCCGGAAACATCAAGGAAAGATACGATGATGGCGTTTGCCTTTGATTTTCTACATTTCAATTGGGTAAGTGAAGCAACTTTGCAGTTTGTTTGTATAGATATTATCTTTAAATAGTCTAAAATTTCATATTCTTCTTAAAATGTTGTTTTATTCTTTAGTGAGTTCTATTTTTACGCAAAGTATTTTGTCTCCCTTTGTTAAGGAAATAAAATACATTCCTCCAGCTTAGTTCAAACCTGCCCTACCTGGTGGTTACCTTTGAACATAAGGACCTGCTTTATTAAAGAAATCATAATATTTATAAATAATTATAAAATTTAATCGATTATGGATCTTAACCAAAGACTAATTCCATATCTCAAAGTTAAATTAATTTACGGGCTAATAATTACAACGCACATACGTTTTTATGAGACCCGAAAGCAAAAACTGTTGAAAGGTGCCCCCGTCTCCCCTACTAGTACGATACACCGTCAAATACTTATTTGATGTCGAGAAAAATTTCGACACTGGCAATTTAGGTATGAGATGATGGGAAATTGGCACTATAAGTAGATTTGGATGAATTGTAGAGTGCTTTTCCCAGAATCCAAACGGCTTATCTTGCGGTTGTCGCTGCAAAATAATGCCAGCAACTTGAGTATTAGCTCCTCGAGTATCAGGAATCAAGACCTAAAAATTAAAATTAGTTATTTGCTTAAAACTTCGGATTGGTTTCCTTTAAATTAAAAAAGTTTAGTATCGCCTTGATATCGACATGTAAACAGAATCCCGGAGTTTTTTGCGAAAGAAGTGTTGAAATTGAATTTTAAAAAGAATTGAAATATTGTATGAATAAGTAAGCGAAAAAAATGGTTTTAAATTTTTAAAATGAAATGCATATTCCCTGTTTTGAGTTTGTGTTATTAGGTTTATTTAATTTCAACGGCATATGATTTACCAAATTCATAACTGCCTTGCCTACTGAGAGTTTCTTTGAATATTGTTCATTCATTTTTGTTAGCCGGATTTAGTTTTATTCAAGCATTTAAGCCTTCATTGTCTTATTTATTGTTTATTAAGTTTATTAAGTCCATATATTGGAATTGCAAATTATTGTATGGAAATAATTGATGTATTTCACGCTGCTGAATATTTTGGTTTAATCACTTTTCTCCAAATACTATTATTGAAAAATCCAACCTGTCTTTTTAAACCATTTAATTCAATTTACATTTTCAACATTGAATATTAATATTTTATTGCATATTACATACATTTGGAGGCAGCATTTATTTTAATTATACTTTTATTTTTTTCGAAAATGTATAATATTGGCTGATGATGTTGTAGGAATCAAATGTTGCAATAATTGTTCCGTATAAATGATCATTATAAGCAAGTACCCGTTTAGTGGTTTAAACTACACCGGATAGCTTCAACAACAACATTGAATACATTGGCGCTGAATTAACCTTCACCGAGGTTTCTATACACAGTAGTGAGTAGTGTATATACCTGAGAGAAACATTAAATCCCAACAGGAAGGCCCAGGCAGCCACAACAACATTTTACCCCAATCAACAAAAATAAATAATGGGATTAAGAGCAGCAGGTGTTCGGATTCTGAATTTCACAAATTGACCCAAGCTAAGCAGATCCTGCGATGGCGATGCGGTGGTTTGATACTAAAACTCGAATGCTTGTTCTAATCTGCAGGTGGTCTGGCCTGGTCTGGTCTGGTCTGGTCTGGTCTAGTGGCTGCTGGGGTTGGACAGGACATTCTGAATGAGTATAGTTTCCAGGACTGGCTTTTATGTCAGCCATGCAAAGAGAAGTGGATGTTGAATAATATCGGGGATGTGGGGAATTATGGAAGGTGAGCTTGTTATCCTGTTTTTGTTCTCAAAACAAAATCACATTTTCAACATTATACCTAGTTCAGTTCCTTCATTCGTTCGTCTATTTGTTGGCATGGTGTCGTCCACGTCGTCATCGTTATCGTCTGGTATGCAGCAACAGCAGTAAACCATTGACTTAACGACCACAATTTTGCTGAATGTCTCCGAAATAACATTTTACCATAACAAACATACACATACACATCATCAGCTAAAATGGAGTTCATAATACAAGTAAACCATTGCTTAATATACAAGTAGGTATCTGAAGCTCTGCTCAGGACCAGAACGGTTTCCTTTAATCTAAACTGATTGGTATTGGTAAATTACTTAGGTATAATCAAGTATTTGTTGGGAGTGTTTCGTAATTACTCGTAATTAATTATTTTTGATTTAATAAATTTTTTCAAGCTAATTAGACTTTGAGGCGCTGAAAGACTCCCTAATATTCCTTTGGTTGTAGTTCTTGGAAAATTGCATAATACTATACTGGAGAAGTGCTAAAAATTCAAAGGGTATTCTCCATTATGTAAAGTTATTACACATACATTCAGGTCTTTTGGTATAAATGTACACAAATGTAATGCATGAACACAAGAGCTTACAGTTTTGGAAGAAATCAATCACGTTCAGAGCAAGCGTTCCCACAAAGTACGTGACTTCGAAACTATTCAGTTAAAGGGTACTTTACGCACGAAGGTAATGGTATGGTGTACGAGTATTCGAGTATATTCTGCAGACCTTCAAGCATGACAAAGAAGAAGTTAGAAATATTGAACATCTAACCCCTGCCTATACCCATCACATCAACACAACGAATAAACTGGGTAGCCGGGTAGTTGGCAGTGGCAGCGGGCGTAATTCTTTGAAGAAGTATTGCCAAATGAAGGCAAGAGTTTGTATACGAAGGACCTATGGATTCATTGAATTTGAAAGGACAAATTGAATGGAAAAATGAAACCAGAAGGTAGGTATATAGTGGTGTTGTATTTTTGTATACTTATCTAGACGAAAATATACGCACTAAAAGGTATCCTTTTGGAATGGTTCTGGCAGAACTTATAGATTGTAGTTTTGTGAAACTGCCTGTGACAAAATGGACTTTCAAATAACTTATTGGAATTGGTTTTTGGAAAGCAAAGTTTTTTCTTTCATTTTTTTTTCGGGGAATGACACACATCGTCGATGATATTGGAGCTTTGGGGTTAAAATAGAGTGGAAACTCAGGTAAAAGGAATTTAACAAGGCTTTTGTAGGATAAAAAGTTTTACTACATTTGTAACACACAGAGCGAGGACTTTAAGATGTTTGGTTCACTTTAAACTTCAAAAGTAATAAATTTCTGATAAAATATGAGTGCAAAATTTTGAAAAGACACTCATGAAAGAATAAGTATACACCTGAGCTATTTATTTAGAGACATTCATGTAACAGATTCATCAACTGAAATCAAGCATAAGTTTCCAGATTAAATAAAAAAAATACATTTATAATCGGTTAAGACGCAGGAATTTAAATTCGAGGAAGAGCTCGATTTCTAAAAAAAAATCTATTTTAACTAAAATAAGAAATATGAACCTCTATCAATACGGTCACATCACTGTTCAATCATTAAGTACCTACTATTGAGCGCAGTACTGGATCTAGGATTTGGCTATGGGGAGCTTCTTTTAATCATAATTTCGTTTTCTGCGAATGTAGGTCACTCGGAAGAGTCCAACAAATTTTGCATAATGTAAAAATATACCTAATTAAATTTTATATATTTAGATGCGCCTAAATTAGTTCCAAACGATGAAAAAAAATTCTACATTTTGCAGATATTTATTTTCATTCCCTATAGTCACTGTACAGAGGCTATTTAATTTGCCTATATTTTTGGATTTAAGGTGATTCGCGGAAAATCTCCCAAAAAATTCAGGGAATGCAGAATGAAAGGAGAAAAGAAAAACACCATATCATTCTTCAATTACAGTAATGTTTTGCAACTTTTTTGACAGCCAGACGTCCATTTTATGGCTAATTTTCAAGTAAAGTTTTTTGACTTGCCTTTATTCAAAGCAAGCTTCAGTGGCGTTATATGTTGTGCATCGGTTTCTAAGACGATTGGTACATGGTTTGCTCCAAAATAGCGACAAAGAGTTTTTCAATAAATATGAGTAAAACCAGGGGCCAAATCACCGAATCAGTAATCGAGCAATACGTGACTGAATTATGTGTGTTTGGCATTACTCACAAATCTTTACTTTATTGCATATTAAACACCTTAAAAATGCTTTCGAAGATCTTGAATTGGCAATTTTAAAATAATAAAATAACTTCGGGCCTCTAGCTTCTGAGGGCACCAATTGGAAGTTACCAGCCTCTTTTTATTTTTTTATTTTGATTAAAACCAAAAGAAAAACTTAGTTTAAAATTTTTTCCATTCCAACATGTCTGCATGTGATATTTTTTGCGTTTGTATTTAATTTTTGAAATTGGTGAAATTGTCGATGAATATTTGTTCTCGTAAGTTTATGTTGTCGTAAAACAGGGGAATACTGCGAGGAAGTTCGACGTCGGATGGGTACAGTCACAAGAAATGCCTAGGTCCTTTTCCGATTGAGTCTGTCGCTCCTCTTTAATAGTCCTATGCCGTTCAAGCATCGAGAACCAGTGGAAAAATTGCCAGGAAGCCATCAGAGATGCCGCCTCTCACGTGTTGGGTCTCACACGACAACCACAGTGAAAACCCTGGTTCGACGAAGAATGCCGGCAAGTACATGCAGCCAAACAACAGGCATACAAAGCGGCGGCGCAGCGCAACATAGAAGGACCAGAGCTGCTTGCGAGATCTACGAGCAGAAGAGGTGAGAGGAACACCATCTTCTCAGAAGGAAAAACAAGGAGCATGAGAAGCCCGCGATCGAGGAGTTAGAAGGACGCCATTGTAGGAATGATGTTAGGAAGTTTTAACAAAAGGTAAAAACACCTCCCAACGTTACAAGGGCCAAAGCCTGCAAGGACTAACAGGGGAACATCGTTGTAGAACCGCAGTCGGTGCTGAGGATATGTAAAAATCATTTCTGCAAATTGTATAACGGTGATGACGATTCAGATTGCACCATTCAACCTGGACGACTTAGGCAAACAATTCTGTCCACCCGATCTCGACGAAGTGAAGATAGCTATATCTAAACTTAAGTCCAATAAAGCTGCTGGAGATCATGGCCTCGCAACCGAGCTTTTCAAAGTGGCTGGCGATGAATTGTTTAGGAGTATGCACCAGCTCATCTGCAAAATATGGTCAGAGGAAAGCATGCCCCATGAATGGAACTTCCAGCATTGTTTGCCCGATCCTCAAGAAAGGTGATCCTCTGGACTCCACCAAATACAGAGAATCAGTCTTCTTAACATCGCATACAAGATCTTCTCTGCCGTACTCTGTGAACACCTAAAACCATACGTCAACAACCTGATAGGTTCATATCAGTGTGGCTTAAGACCAGAGAAGTCCCCCATCGAGCAAATATTCACACTACGGCAGATCTTGGAAAAAAACCCAGGAGTTTCAAATCGATACCCACCACCTTTTCATCGATTTCAAGGCAGCGTATGACAGCATCTATAGAGACGAGCTATATAGAGCAATATCTAGTTTTGGCTTCCCTTCCAAACTCGTCTGTTTGTGCAGAATGACGATGGAGAATGCACCCTGCTCCATCAAAATCGACAAAGACCTCACCGATACCTTTGATGTCAAAAAAGGTTCAACATCGCTCTTGAAACAACTGTGCAAAATTTTGACGTCAACACTAGAGGCACAATTTTTCAAATGTCTGTCCAACTACTCGCTTACGCTGATGATATTGACTTAACTGGACGAGCAAAGCGTGATGTCAATTTTAGTTTAGGAGGAAGCCAAGAACGGTGAATCAAAGCAAGACCAAATATATGCTTCCAAAAAGAAAGGACACCCAATACTGACGTCTCGGTCAGAATGTCATTATAGACTAGACAGTAATAATTTTAAGGTGGTCAAAGATTTTGTTTACCTAGGCTCCACTATAAACTCAGCGAACGATACCAGTGCTGAGATCAAATGAAAAATTACTCTTGCCAATCGCTGTTTCTTTGGGCTAAGAAGGCAATTTAGAAGCAAAACCCTCTCTCGAGCAACTAAAGTGTCCCTGTATAAGACGCTTATCATCCCGGTCCTGATGCATGGTGCAAAGACATAGACGCTATTAACGGTAGATGAGAACGCTTAAAGCTGTTTTGAGAGAAAAGTTCTACTGGTGATTTTTGGTCCCGTCTGCCCGTCTGCATAGATGGGGAATGGAGAGGGACATACAACCACGAACTATACGGGCTTTCCAGCAACAACGACCTAGCCAGAAAAGTGAATAGCCAACGACTGAGATGGCTGGGTCACCTAGAGCGAATGGACAACAATGCTCAGGCCCGAAAAGTCTTTGAATCCAACCCCGTGGGATGGCGCAGAAGAGGAAGATAGCGCAACAGGTGGCACACGCAAGTGGAAGACGAACCCAACGAACTTGGCGTGCGAAACTGGAGACAGCTTACTAGAAACCGAGCCGTCTGGAAGAAGCAGGTTGGTTGAGGCCCTGGTCCGACCCCGAACTCAAGCGCCACCTTAAGTAAGTATATGTTTTCGTAAGTATTTCATCATCTTGTTTATAAAAAAATTTTTACATCAGCTAAAGGAAATGTAGATCGTGCAAATTCATTACCAAAATAGTGGTTCGGTTAGCGCGACGCACCGCACGCTGCGTCTAGTATTTGGTCGACATAGGGAATCATGGGTCCATATTTCTTAAAAAATGTGCTCGGCTGGAATTTATTCGGGCCAGTTGAATAAATTTACTGGCAATAATGGCAAACCCTTATATTTATAATAAATCTAAATTCTTGGCCATAACATTAAATTATATGCGTTTTATTTCTTTTGAAAACCACACGTCTAAAAACAACACCCTTTATGCATAAGAAATCTGTGTGTAAACAGTCAGTAAAAAAAGTAACGAGATCTTAAATATATGCTAAGTTTTTAATTCTCAAATACTCGTATTCCAAGTAGAGGAATATATTGCCAAGTCTGAAAAGTCCTACTTAATCATGAAGCTTAAAAATTCAAAAGGTATACAAAATTTTTGCAGATTTAAAATAAATTTTTTCAGCTACCAGCATTCACCCTACTTTCAATATGATATTGTTGTCTATTAGTTCTGTTAATATCGAGGTAAGCATTGGAGCAACAGCATTAGATATTTTAACTTACAAAATGAAATAAAAAATTTTACTATTGGGCTGAAACAATAGGAGCCGAAAAATTTGCATTTATGTTTTTCAACACACTTTTTTTAAAATGGCGGACAACGCAACATTTCTTGCCAGCTAGACTGTCCTTACGCAAATCTAAGGAATAAGAGCAAACATATAAAAAAACTGACGTTTTGAAAAATTTGCTAGCTCTAAGAGTACTAAGACAATCAAGAAATGAAAAGAGTTGACAAACAAAAACGCATCGAAAACTTCAGATGCGAATGCTTTTTTTGTGAATTTTCCCCCGATTTCACATCAGTAGTAGTTAAAACACCACTTTCGGTTTAAACTTCCATTCAGAAGAACAAACTCAACTCAGTTGAAGACTTTAACGAGACTGTGAAATTGGCCATTAGAATTAGTTCTTAGTTTTTGCTTTTCAAGAGTTGTTATCGCTTGTCGGATCAAAACAAGAAGATATCCTTTTATGGTGATTAAACATTTCACACTCAAATAAGTTTGTACTTTGCTCATTTAATCCACGAAGATTTTGCACCTACATATACCCAAGAAACGAAAAACTGACGGCCTATACTCAAACACAAGCAATTAACACGATTCACAAAAGAATCAGACTGGTCATTATTTTTCGTTTCTTCAATGTATTTGAACCTTATCGCGCATCGCACCATCAGCGAATGGCTATTAGTATATATTTACATTGTATTGACATTTCTCGTGTGCCTCTATCTAAATCCACTCTAATTCAAAGTTATTTACCCTAAAATCCCTTTTTATCGTCTGTAACTAATGCATTCAGGATCGATTCAGGAATTTAATCGAATTAGTTCTATAGTATCTGCTATGGACCTTTTTTTATTTTTATTTTTATTTTTTTTTTGCCAGCAAGCAAAACAGAATAATCCTCCACAATCTCAATAACTTTGTTTCCAATTTTATTTTGAACAAATATTTTTGTCACCTCTTTTACTGGAGGTGGGAAGTGGGGAAAAGGATACTTTTTTTTTTTTAAGTTTGATCATTAATTAATTTCAACTTTTATCACCTTCAATTTTTTTTTGTTTTTGTTAGAAAGTAAAGAAAGCCCAAGCAGAATGAAATTCTAAGCAGTAATATAGTTAAAAGAAAAATTTTGCTTTGTGGTCATAATAATTAATTAATAATGAAAAAAAAAAATTGAAAATAAGACCATGAATCAACTTTGTTGCCTTCACAAATGAATCAGACAGAATTTAAGTATATTAAATGTGTGTAAAATCTCTATAAGATGTGGTGGATAGATTTGTTTTTATTTTCATCAAAGACCACCACTAGATAATGTAGTTTCTAAAATAAAATTATTCACACGATATTGGATTAAAAGAACATGATTCTATTTAGCTATGTATACGCACTGATTGACATTTTCTTAAGTTTAATTTGTTTATTCTTTATTAAAATATATGAAATGAGCTCCACTTTAATCGAAGATTTTCCTATAGATTCTCACTCAATAGCAAAGGCTACTCAGAGTGACCCAGCTCTCACAAAGGTCATTCATTACGTCCAGAAGGGATGGCCAAATGAATCAAATAATTCTTTTTTGCCTTATTTTCGTAGAAGACTGTCATTTGAAATACTTAATAATGTTCTTCTTTTCCACAGTGGAAGTCCTAGAGTAGTCATACCCAAGCACCTACAACCGAAGGTCTTGGCGCTTCTTCATCAAGGACACTGGGGACTAACCCGCATGAAGCAGATATCTCGACGATATTGCTGGTGGCCCAGCATTGATGATGACATCACCAAAACTGTTTCCAGATGTGTTGCGTGCCAAAGCAATGCAAATAATTCGCCTCGAGTGTACACCAGCTGGCCGACAACTGAAGAAGTGTGGGAACGAATACACATCGATTTCGCTGGACCATTTCAGAACCAGATGTGGTTAATTGTTGTCGACTCCAAGTCGAAGTTCCCATTTGTCGTCCGAATGGCGTCTACTACCTCGGCAGCAACAATTCAAGCGTTGCGATCAATTTTCGCATTAGAAGGACTTCCCAAAACGCTGGTGTCCGATAATGGGACCCAGTTCACTTCAAATGAGTTTCAACAATTCTGTCGGAGCAACTCAATTAAGCACATAACATCAGCGCCTTTCAATCCAGAATCCAACGGAGCAGCTGAGAGGATGGTGCGGACATTCAAAACCGCTCTTCGAAAAATTTTGCTGGATACACCACGGTGGGACGAAGCTCTCTTGGTTTTTCTCTCCACATATCGTTCTACACCAGATGATTGTGGAATGTCACCAGCAGAGAAACTCCATGGAAGACAACATCGCACCGTTCTCTCAGCGATGGTTCCAGAAGCCAGCAAGACAAATACAAAATTCAAAACTAAATTCTATATTGGTCAACCGGTTTTCGTACGCCAATATCAACATAAAGATAAGTGGATTGCTGCAGTTGTAGAGAAAAACTTAGGAAGAAGAATGTATTGTGTAAAGGCTAGCACAGGGACATTCCGACGCCACCAAAATCAGATGAAGTCTCGTTCTCCAACTGAAAGTAAAGACGTTCATCTCCGTACACCAATTCAGATTTCAACACATCAAAACACAGATACTGACCCAGCAGCATCAAACAATGAGAGACAAGATTTCGACTCTGATGTTAGTATGCAACCGGATTCATCAGTAAACGTCAATCTTGAATCACCACAACCAACTTCTAATCCAGTTCCAATAATACATCCAAGAAACATTGTAGGAGACAAACGTTCATCGGATACTCCAACGGAGCTTAGACGATCTGAGAGGCCGCGAAAAAAGGTTGTATTTTATCCAAATTAAGTGAGGGGGAAGCTGATATATTCTGGCAACATTCCTGTTACCTTTTCCGAAGCTCTGTTTTGGAAAAAACCAAACTTGTCACATTAACATCTGCTGTCAATATAACATAACCTACCAGTTCCCGCCAATCTTTCTTTTTTGGTTTCCCGCCTAAAAGATAGAAGAAGTCATCGCTCTAAAATTATCATCTCCTTTTTTTTATATTAATAAAGCATTTAGATCATAGTAAATCTTTACTTGTTTACTTCATTTCGGAACATCAAATTATATCAACAATGTATGATACAAATATGTAAAATAACAAGATATTTTAAGAGCCATAAACCACTTGTCATTCCCAAGTGCAACAAATAAGCAACAAAACAAAAAATAGCAGATAAAGTGTACTCATAATGTCGCAGGTACTTGTTATTAGAATTTTAAATTTTATAAGAAGATTTACCTTCCTCATTATTATTTTCATATCAATTCAATTCAATTCAATTCAATTCAATTCAATTCAATTCAATTCAATTCAATTCAATTCAATTCAATTCAATTCAATTCAATTCAATTCAATTCAATTCAATTCAATTCAATTCAATTCAATTCAATTCAATTCAATTCAAATTAATTTAATTCCCTTCTTAGCACATTTCTTGAGTGCATTCCGATTTCGATTTGGAAGTATTGATCTGGATGCCCCATATCCTGTAGAATTGGAAGAGTCTGTGAATCAGCATTCAAAATGTTCTCGCATGCAATTGGTGCAGGTTGGTTGGATGTCATCAAGCTTTAGAGAAAGTGGCCAAGTTTTGAACCTGGTGGCTGATCGAAAAATGAGTATAGGTGGATAATTTGTCGTTAATCAGTCGAATAAGCTGAAACTAGAAAGCATTGAACGACAAATTCGAATTTGTCACAATTTATTTTTCACATTTTACGATCTGTGAACGTTGCTTTGCTAAATTGACATTCATTCGAATTATAGTTGTCGAATTGAACGAAAAATTTTCTTAAAGAAAGAAAATATAAAATAATTTCTATTAGTGGCAAAGATCATGAAAACACACATAAATTTTAATTTCATTCTTACAATTCACATTGACTTATTTCAGCAAATTTAATAAGGCGAACTAAAAAAATCGTCTAAATTGTTTTTTCTTCTCATCCAGTTGTGGATACAAATCAAGAGTATAGAGAATTAAAGATCGGGCTGTAACACAGCAAGGCGTTTTGGTGACAGACAGGCATTGCTAACGCCCAATCTTACTTTTTTATGAAGTTATCTTTAGATACCTTAGAATTACTATTTAGGTAGAGTGAATACTAACGCCATATTATATAGGCTTATAGTATGAGTATAGAGGGATATCCATAAGAAATTCCGCCCGTTCTTTCCTCTCAGCTCCTCTTCTTGAAGCTCATTGGACAAGGTTCTGCTTTAAAGGATCTGATTGTTTCTTTTCTTCGATTGCGTGCCAGGATAACCATTTTGTTTTTTTGGACTCCTCTTCTTGCACTTCACTGAACAAGGTTCTCCTTTGAGAATTTCGAGAGTTTCTTTCCCTAAATTGTGTGTCAGGGTTTTGTTCCTTTGGGCTACTCTTCTAGAAGTTCATTGGACAAGGTTCTCCTTTGAGAGTTCCAATCGTTTCTTCCCCTGGGTTGTGTGCCTGTGACAATTGTTTTGTTTCCCTTTGAGTACTCTTCTAGAAGCTCCATTGGGCAAGGTTCTCCTTTAAGGGTTCCGACCTCCTTATTCCTCATTTGCCGAGGACTTAGGGTTTCCTATAAGAATTCCTGACCGTTTTGTTCCTTCGAGTTCCTCCTCAAGGATCTGGCTGGACAAGTTTCTCCTTTAAGGGTTCCGACCGTTCTAATCCCTAGGTTTTTTGCTAGGGGCATATTATATAAAATATCTTGCTGGTTATTTTTAAGACCAGAAAACGTTGTAACCATGTAATTTATTCTAAAAAATTAAAATTATAATTTGTGTGAAATAACTTGTTAGTTCCTTATATGAAAAACTATAAATAAAAGGAGAGTTTTTGGTTATAAATAAATAAGGGAATTAAAGCCATTTTATTAGGAGATACGATCCTTCTCACCTCAAGTTTCGTTGCTTCTTGGGGAAGAATCCTGGACACCGCTAAGCTTACCTCACCTGCTATGTAAAAGCATAACTCCGTTTCGCAAAATGACTGTTGATATTATGAATGTATGTAGGTCGGGTTGACTTTGTCGTCCTCGGGTTGTTCAATCCCAGTTGTCAAGTGGCAGTATTGGTTTAGTTTTGGGATAGGATTGGCGTTTAGCCACGATAATGGCCTGACCCTGGATCGGTGTAGAAGTGTCCTGCTTCATCGTTGATTGTTGGAGTTATATCCAGGATTTTCTTAGCTCCTAGGTTGGTTTAACATCGTTCGCATCAGTAGATTTGGGTGGTTAGTGAGAATCTTAACCAGTTTATCTACAGATAGCATTAAGTACTTGTCCAGGGGGACTACTTTGGCTTCAGAGTAGGGTTGCTCGTTCTTGAAGTGCTTAAGTTGACGACCAAAATAAAGTTCAGATCATCAGGATTTTTCTGCATCTGGGAGTGCTAGGATGATGCTTCTGCTGATTCCAGCTGAGCGACCGCGTCTACGGTCTACCCCCTGGTTTTCTGAAGCCATCAAGCTCTAATTTGATGAGTTGATCCGGATACCTCATTTGGTGTTAAACTGAAAGAGTTTGCGGATGTGTGCTTCGACTTCTTGGACAGCTATCAATGGAGAGAATGTTGAGCAATATGTAAGTGAGTCATAAGAGAAGAGATGGTTCTCGCATTCGCCTGAAATTTGTTGGTCAGAGGTCATGATGTTGTTGAAGCATCCGACAGTAAGTTGATTATTGTTTAAGGCTGTGGTGATGTCATGTTGAAACTTCACGAGCGGATGCAGGGTGGAATGCTTTTTCCAAAAACCGAACTACATGTCGGGGATAATGTTGTTTTTGCTGTAGAACTTCTTGAGCTTCCTGAGTATCAGCTCTTCCAAGAGCTTACTTCGATTGTTGAGGAGGGAGATTGGCCTGTAGTTGGTTGATCATGTTCTTATCATCTTTCTTGGGAATCGCCACAATTTTGGCAGTTTCCCACTTTTCGGTAAATTCTTTTTAGAACAAAGTTAGAAACCCCATCCGGTTCTGCTGATTTTATTGGTTTGGAGCTGTCAATTAGTAATCCGCTGACTGAATGACGTGGAAAGACTGACAGGAGACGTAGTGAATAGTCAATACGTCAGTGGACAATCTTTCCCCCAATACACAATCAACTGACAATGTTTCTTGTACAATCTAAGGTGCTAACTAATTTCAGCAAATTTGTATGAATCTTAATATTATATAGTAAAGCACAATGTGCACCTGAATGCCTATATTCACACATAAACACACTGGCCGGATGTAAGACAAAAAACACTTTTTTTTCGGACTTCTCCATCATTCAAATGTTAGATTTGATTAAACCTTCGAAATTTTTGTTTGACAAGAAATCGATACTTCTTGTCCTTTGAGCAAAGTTAAACGGTATATCCGTTTATATAGATCTCATCAAGCACTCACACCATAAGAGCATGATGAATCTTTCAATCCTCCTCTAATTAACAACGCAGCAAATGAAGATGGCTCCTCAGCAGGTGGCACGCACAAGTGGAACATGATAACCACCAGCTGGAAGCTGTTGTTGGTTGAACACAAGCGATGCTGTGGTCCAACTTGGACTTTAGCACCATTAAAAATAAATTAAAGTAAAATGAGATTGTAAATGTGTTCTATCTCTCTATGACTTTTAAAATGAGAATACCCTTTAAAAATGAAAGTCCTTAACAAGATTATTAAGTTGTAATCATATATGAAAAAAAGGAAGAAGGTTTTTATTGAGTATGCATCTCACATCATTACTGTGGGAAATGAGCTTTTTTTGTCTGAGAACCATTAAACTCTTATATGACTGATTTTGTCTCCTGACGAATGTTTATACCGAGAGTTCAGTTTCCTATTAATGTCCTGACTTAAAGTGTTTGAATTTGAATGGAAATGAAGTGTCACGAGGTTTAAAATCCGTTGAGCAGCTTTAAGCTCAAAGTTTTAAAGCTTGCAAAAGATAAATCTATTCGAAGGTTTTTTTTATGTAATGAGCGCGCACCAAAGGGGGTTTGACTGCCCTCAAGATGATAAAACACAGTACGAGCGATCAGGAAAAAAAGGGATGGATTCAAAGGAGATACCGATGCATATTGGTTTTGAAGTTCTGAATATAAAATTGGAGGGGAAAATAGAGCTTGGTAAAGCATTCCACATCTGTGTTGTGCGTCTAAAGAAACAATCTCTTTACTTGACAGTACGTCCGAAGTTGGGCTCAAGGTTAATCTAATGAGCATTCTTAAAAGCATTCTTAAAAAAGAAATTCTTAAGGGAGGTATGCAACTGGCTTTTCACAAGAACACTGTTTATAAAAAAAGCGATAAAATAATGTGAGACATGAAACACTGTGGCGGTATTTCGAGGATGTAATCATTTGCGTAGTTGTTCTATCATCAATCATTTTTATGGCTCTATTTTGTATTCTACCTAAATGATTCAAGTGAGTTGTCAGGGCTACCTGCCCAGAGTTATACTCAAGCTTTGATCAGATGCAGGCTTTATAGATTACAGTTAGATTGAAAGGGAATACAAATTTCTTATATTTTCAATGAAAATCTAAACACTTATCAGCGTCCTTGGCGACTTCGAATGTGTGGTAATTCCACAGAACAGATCTGTGTTGCAGTTACTCAGAAAGTTATTCAATTTCTTCAATGCAAGTTCCACTCATGGATAGCGGCATTAGAGGTGGAATTTGCTTTAGTGACAGCAGACAGCATGGAGTTTTTGAAGCATTCAATTCTACAAGGTTTTAAAATCCTCATTGGACAGTGCTGTCAAGCTCAGAATTTAATGAGCTTATCATACGCTGCCGTTCAAGTTCCACATCCAAAACACAAGGAAGTGAATCCTGAAACGAATATGAATAGCTGAGGCTACTGTCATCTGCAGAACAATTTAATGGACTCAGAAGTTACAGACAAAAGATCGTTTATGTAAATGAAGAAGAGAGTCGGTAAAAAAACGGAGCCCTGGGGCACACCAGCGTTTATGTTTTGAATATGAGACTTGTGAACATTCAATACAACATGTATTGAAGGACTAGAAAGGTAGTTTCTAATCCAACGAAGAAGAGATTGATTGAAACCAAATGCATACAAATAAGAGAGCTTAAATCCAAACTCTATCAAATGCTTTTGAAATATCAAGTGCTTTAATTTTACTTTCTCCAAAACGATGTAAGGATTTGTTCCATTGTTCGATGAGCTATACCATCAGATCACCAGTGGACCTATTGCTACGAAAGCCATTATACTGCCAGTCAATAAGAAACATTCGTTCCTCAAGATGATTCTTGAACTGAAAATTTATCAGCGTTTCCATGAGCTTGGAAAGAAGAGACGTAAGTGCAATTGGACAATAATTGAGGAAGAAGAAGATGCACTGTTTTAGGGACAAGTTGAACAAAAGCTGTTTTCCATTCACTTGGAAAGAGACCTGTAGAATAGGACCGATGGAAAAGCTTACGCAGTGGTTTTACCAGCGTTGAAGAACATCTCTTCAGAACAATGGGTGGGATACTATCCAGACGAATGGATTTGAGTGTATCGAGATCTTTCAGGGATCTAACAACTGCACGAGTGCGAAAGAAGATTTGTCCCATGAAATCATTACCGCTCAAGTACAGGATGAGCCATTACACTCTCTGGTAGCTTCGAATTAAAAGCAAACTGTGCTGCAAGCAAATTGGCTCAAATTGGCTTTCTCTAGTGGGCAGACAGGGAGTGTTATTAAAGACGAAGTGTTATTTTGAATATTTTTTACGAATGGCTAAAATTTTGACTACCTTTGCGACATTGTAGTATTTTTTGCCGCAACTTTTGGTTCCGTTTCTTTGAATATGGCCGTTGCAGGTAGCTTGTTTGAACTTATTCCAGCTTTCCTCAGGGAGGATGGCTTTATAACAATGGAGACTTACTTCTCCGGCCTTGATAAACACTTAACAGCTCGAATCAAACCATGAGTTTTTATTTCGGTTTGATAGGTTTTATCCTATTCGGAATTTAATTTCTGATTCCGAGAAGAATTAAGTTTGTGATTATACCTGCGCAGGGGCTTACGTCTATACCAAGGGCACAAAGATCCATTTAAAGTTCCTGAAGATATTGTTAAGATCGCCCTAGTTGCCTTTCACGTATTACCAATCGGTTTTCTTACGGGTTTTCTTTTTAACTGAGGTTTTTTGGCACTAGAAATTTGCAGATATGACACAATGGTCTAATGCGCCTAGAGGCGATTATATAGGTACTAATTGTGTATTTTTCAGGATCAGAGGTAAGAAACAAGTCTTGTTCTCGGGTTAACCTGCAACGTCAGGGATTCGAGTTGGCTCATCAACAAGCTGATTCAGTTGGCTTAACTCAGCGAAGACCTCAACATACCTTCCTTCGGGTGTAAATTTCTGTCCAAGTTGGGACTTCCATAAATGAAACAGGTATGTATGATGTGATTATTGACCGGAAATTAAAACCACATGAAATTGAAGTTTATGTTTGAGCACAAAGCCAATTTTAAAATTACCTACCATTTTTTACGATATTCATCACATAAGTAATATATGAGAAGCTTGTTTTATTTGTATCAAAACTTTAAATATATTCTATTTCAGATAGGTACAGTATTTTTATTAAATCTTTTTGTGAACAAACAATTTAGTCCTCAAAAATTAATTCAAGTCTATATGTAGGTATAGGTGCCTGTTAAGGAATTTTGAAAAGTTATTCTAGAGCTGTCTTCAACTGTTGCAATATTTTAATATAAATTATTTGAACTTGACTAAAATTTTAATCTCCCGAATACAATAAAATTTCGAACTTATTTTTTTTTTCGATTAAATAAATTGCTCTTAAAGCTGGGTAGCTACATACTTACGAAAATATATATGACAATTAAAAAAGAACTATAGAAATATTCAAAATATTCTTATAGCTAAATGTTTGAGTAAGTAGGTACTTGTTGTTAGTGAAAAATTTTCCGAAAATAAACTAACATAATTAATTCTGACTCGTAGACACAATGCATTATTTTATTTATATTATTTCTTTTTGGCTTCTTTCAAAATACACATTTTGTCTGTAAGAAATTAAAATAGATCTAATAATAATTAGTATTGTAAATGTCTTTCACTTCTCTGACTGAATATGTAACAGAGAAATTCGTCCTGGTGTAGTTTCTTTTTTTTATTTTTCAAAATTTTTCATCAAATGATTGAAGTTTAAATTTAAGAAACACAATAAACGACTTTATTGTAGAATTGGTTTCGTAGTTTTTTTTTTTAATCAACACAACTGTGAAGATTTAAAAATATTCAAACATTAAAACAGCCTTTTGTATATTCGAGATTTTATATACGAAATGGAACATGATCTGGGAAAAACATTTAAAAGAAAAACATTGCCAAACTGGCTGCAATAAAGGGCCGCTCTCATGAGAGCAACAAATAAATTAACAAAAAGAGATTTAACACATTTAAGTAACAAAATTATTTAAAAAAAAATAGACAAAATCAAAATGGTATAGAAGTCTTATTATGGTTACTAAAATTTGTATTTTTAAAGCATCACAAAGCTAGCATTGATTATTTATCAAACCAACAACATTTTACAGTGTGATTTTTTAATCAATCAAATGATCTTATATTCAGATCCAGAATTATTAAACACAGACCAATTAAAACGTATAAAACATTGTCGATGTTCTGCTTGTTTCTGTAAGAAAGATTCTTGTTTTCTGCGACTCTTCCGGAGTTTCTATTATTCTAAACAAGGTTGCCAGATTGGGCTTTATTCGAAAACTGGGCAGCCTTTTTCAGAAGTTGTCGACAATTATTTCAATATGAAAGATCCCAATCATAATTGTGCCACCAATAGCCCAAATCTAATCTTGGGCAATATTCTTTTAAACTTATAAATCATAAATAAAATACTTTTCTCTCCCTTACCATACTCTTTAAAAATTTCACACTTTAGCACTACTATTTATTAACTGAATAGGCTCCTTTTACTAGATGATTCTTTGTTTTTCTTCTTTCTTTGTCTGACTCTTTTCAATGGATGCGAAGGTGAAATCAGATATGAAAATTCGTAAAGAGTCAGACACAAAAAATCGTCGTGTAGTAGGGAACATTATACTCACTGTCATTGGTTTTGACATTTCAAATCAACCGCAACAAACTTCACTTTAAAAACAATTAGTTTTCTGCTGTTCCCAGAGTTTCCATTTAAATTCGTCTTTATTTTATGAGCAAACATTTATTTTATTTTCCGTTGTTTTTTACGAGTAAAATTAAAATAAATTGTGTGAAATTATAAAAATATTTTTTTTTATTATTAATGGGCTACTATTAAGACTACTTTTTCGGATATAAGGCTAATTCAGGCTTTAATATTAAAAGCTGCCTGCCGCTACTCTCAAAACTCTCTGACATTAAGTTTGTTCCTCCTAACTTTCTTGTCTCTTTAATTCACCATGACCAGATGATTTTTGAAATCGAACGAAATCTCAAATTTGTACTTAAACTTTATTGATTCGTTCTTAGGTTAGGTTAAGCTAGCTTAGGAGGGGCATGCACACCACAGAGGCCGTTGCATACACGGGGGCTATTGGTGCAATATGATCCCCTTATAAAATGAAGCAGAGATGCTCTTAAGCTATTGGTTCAGATCTACTTTCTGAGAATTATCTCATGTTTTCCATTGAGATCTGGGCAAGGTCGTTTAGTCCTTCGATAAACCTGGTTCCATAATAACAGATGCGATTTGTTTGAAGGTTTGGACAGTCGCAGAGCAGAGGCCCATAACACAAAGCTACACATACTTGAAATACAAGTGAATCCCCATAGTTGTAACAAATTTTTGTAACACAAAGCTACTAGTCCACTGGCTCTTCAACAAGTGTCATGAACCATCATTACAAGTGGGAAATTCTGTAATTTCCCTCTTTCTGTAACACAAAGCCACGGTGTAGAAGAAAACTAAACCTTATTATAATCGATGAAGTCTTACAAGTGATTCAAGACTTGCAGCATCCAGAAGATGTAGTGAGTAAATTAATTTAAATAATTAATCAATAATCATTCCAATCAGGGCCGGACAAGCTATACGTGCAAGCCATGAAAATGCGTAGGGCGCTGAACCCATTGGGAGCCTTAAGAAAGCATTAAAAATGTCCATTTATGAGTAAATTATTGATTTTTCAATACTTTTTACTTAAACAATATTTTTTTGTCAATTCCTATATTTTTGCGATATGGTTTTTGACTTTGGTTGTTGGTATTCTTTAGTTTCTATTATTTTTGTTTTAATGTATTCGATATCCTTGGTTTTAATAAAATCCTACTTCTTTTGTTTAAAGAAACGCATTGCAAAGTCTACCTTCTGGGAAATGAGGAAATGACTTCTTCGACCAATAACGGTAATTAAAGGGGCACTATTGACGAAGCTTGCGCAGGGCGCTACTTTGTCTTAGGCTGGCCCTGATTCCAATACTGGATGACCTGCAATTGAGTAGAGTAGAAAGCACAGAGTGGTCTTTTCATTCTGTCTTCTGTGTTACTTTTTCTTAATAGCTTGGAATCAGGCATTACTCCAAGATATTAAGCTCCTTTGGTAAGTTACAGAGGAATACCATTAAGATTAGGAAGAGTGAAGCCCACTAATTTCCTTTTTTTCGAAAACAGAATTAGTTCAGTTTTTGTGAGTTAGCCCCGAGACCGTTTTATGCTTCCCAAAACGATACATCTTTAAGTGCGGATTCTATAATATATTTGATGAAAGACACTTTCTCGATATCAAAGCTACTATGTCGTCTGTATAGGTCGCAATTTCTTAATTTGAAAGAATATTGTTAATAACGAGGACCCAAAGGAGTGTTGATATAACCCTTCCTTGTGGTGTGCCCCTTGTAGAAGTTTCCTTGACAATACTATCTCCAAGTTCCGAGTTTATGATTATACCATTGAACATTGCAGATACAACTCCAATCTCTTCCAGACCAGATTTAATGGACACCATTTTTAAGTTGTTAAGCGCTCCCTCTTTGTCCAGATATTCTAGCAGGTTGTGTTTATTGTACTCGAGACTTTTCTCAATTAGTGAAACGACTTCGTGCAACGCAGTCTCCACTGACTTATCTTTAAAGTAAGCGTGTTGGTAAAGTTGCACAAATTGCTAGGATAAACAAGGTCCCTAACATGAAGATCAATGATTTTCTCCAGTGTCTTTTTAAATAAAAACCACTGTAACCTTCCTCCAGCTTCTAGCTGAAAACAGAAATGTTTTTCTCGAGGTACTGCATCTTGCGAGGAATTGACAAATCTTCCAAGAGTATATTTGTTATGAATAAGTGCTTCTCAACTAGTCGTTCGGACTCGGCAAAAAGTTGTAGGTCCCCTCCATTCCTGCCAATAACACGCACACAGAAATTGTTGTGAGTTGTAAGTCACTAGGCCCTGATTCTCTACGAGCTGTTGTGCTACCAAATTTATTTGTTTTAATTTATTTAAATACACATTCCAACCTAACAAAAATGTTTATTAAAACTTGTGCATAGTTTGTCTGCTTTAGAGTTTTATTTTATTGATTTTTAAAATATATGAATACTCTTTATAAAGTATGAAAAGTATCAATATCACACCCAAAATGTAAACCTATATTACGAGCATAGTGGTCAGCATTAGCAAACATTATGTACATATAATATGTATGAATTCAGAATCCACACACTAATATTTAATTGAAATCATTGAGTACCTATTGGAAATTCATGTTCAAAACAAAATAACTCCTCGAAACAATTTCTATTTTAAGTGGCAAACATCAAAATAGGACCACTCTACTTCATCTCTATAAAACGGATTTTTGTGCGGAAAATAGAAAAAACTCCCTTACTTCAAAACTTCCCACATCAAAGCAAACAAACCCCATAACTTTTTTTTCAAAAAGGTCATCTGAACGTAATTCTGGTTTGGTTTCAATCATGGAATATTTGTTTTTCTCCTAACTAATTGCCAAGCGTGTTGAAAACGCCCTTCATTTTCATTAAAATTGAAAATTAAAATCTCCTGCCCCATCCCACATTCCACTTTCCATAAGTAAAATACAAAATATGTCCTCCCGCCAGCATCGTCCTCCTCATCCCGCAACGCAAGTAGAGTAATTCAAATAAAAATCAATACCAAATAGAGCACGAAATTCACCAGTTCACCAGTAACTACATTAAAGGGTCCCTCCTATAACCAATTCAAACTATTACAAAAGTAACAAGGGTTAGAGTGGAGGAAACGGAACGGTGGCTGTGGGGGAATGAATTGTTAATAATGTTCCAATTAATTACAATTATTGTTTTATGCGGTGCACTGTACTGTGCTTAAGTGGATTATTTAATTTGTAAAATAACATTGGCATTTTTATTGTCACTAATTTTATGCGTTCGAGGTATTTTATTTATTTTTTGTTTTATTTTTCTTATTTTCTGCTTCTATTTTTATGTGGATTTTATTGCTTGTGTTGTGTGTGTTTTTTTTATTTCTTTTAAAAACAAAATATTTAAAATTTATGATGAAATCAATTAAAAACTAATGAAACCCCAGAATCTACCTGGTGAAATGGTAATTAAAAAAATTCCAACAACATAATTTGTTTTAAGATTAATAACCTTAATAATTCGGATTGAATTTCAAAAAACTAAACAAAAATACTTTTTCTCTAAATAAAAAAAAAAACAAAAATAAAAATATCTGTGAGATAAATTAAAAATCAAAATAATGACCACAAAAAACTGACACTTGCCGTTTGATTTCAATATAAAATAAAAACACAATTCTTTATCTATTATTATTTGCTAAGTTTTGGCGCCCTTGTCTGAGAATATTTTTGGAGTTTTCAATTTTTTTTTTTTAAATTTATTTTTCTTATTTTGTTTTCTTAATTAATCTTTTCTTTTTCACACTTTTTGGAATGTGAATGTGAAAGAGTTCTCCATGTGTTAAAAAAGAAAATAATAATAAGAAATCCAAATGCCCACTGTCAACTTGCAAAAATAGCACACCATGCGTAGGTGCAACTAATTTATTACAATGTTTGACAAAAAAACTTAATTTAAAAAAAAAAAAACAAAACAACTTTGGAGAAACAACTTAAAAAAATAGTCAAACAATTAAGTTAATGTCGTCTCTCTGATTTTTTTGTATCATAAATAACGTTTGTAATTGCCAACATTCACAATAGAAAAGAATTTCAACGCTAATGGAAAGTGAGAAGTTGACGTTTTAAAATTCACTTTAAGATGAGAGAAAAAAAAAAAAACAAAACAGAAAATAAGAAAACATAATTTCTAATGATGTCCTTCAACGGAGCGATGACAGCAGAGGGGAGACAAGGGTATGGGGCGTAGGTCATTCTCATCCTAATAGATGTGGTACTTGTCTTTTTGATTTTTAATGCCCTTCGAATGGCAAAACCAAACAAAGCATTCAACGCTCAGCACACCATAGCACAACAAAGCCATCCATCCATCCATCCATCCATCTATCCGTCTACCAACAACCAACAATCCCGTACGTACCCAAAACCCTGAGTCCTATACTCTAAGCCAAAGCAAGACCTTCTCTGGGATGTGTATCTCTGGCAACAACGTTCTTTGAGATTTTGTTATGATTTCGAAAGAGTTGAACATTTTTCCACTCCAATGGCTTTTCACAAGTGAATGACTTTAATGGAAATATTTACTCAGATATACTGTACACAAAATAAAGGAGTAAAGGGAGGATAGAATATAGGTGTGTATATAAAAGGGTGTGGGAGGGATGATATTTCAACTTCAAGACTTGCTGTGCAAAAATGAAGAAAAAAAAAAACAATAAATAATAAGAGGAGAAAAAAATTACTGGTGTGCAGAATCCTTTTTCTTAATTTGCCCTATGATGACACTTTTTGTGTTGGGTATTGATTTTCTACGACAAAATTCATCTCATTTTTTCTAGATTCAGATCTCAAAGACTTTTCTCCACCTTTTGTTACTAGCTATACCTAACTTTCTTAAATAGGTTTACTAAAAGGAAATGTGCTGCATTTATGAAAAAAAAAATCGAAGCTGAGATTTGAGAAGGTATCTTTTTCCAAAAAAAAATTTATAAAACCTGGCAAATTGTGAAAAGAGGGAAAAATAATATCAGAGTTGCGGAAATATGAAAAAAGTTAACAAACGCATTGAACCATGAACTGCCACTTTTTGTTAGAAACGTCATTTTTGTATATAAACGGCGTTGCTACTTAACCATGATTTCAATAGATCTATAATGCACTTTGAGAAAACAAATGATTATGCGAATTCCTGCTACAAAAATTTCTGATAATTTTCTTTTCCAAAAAATAAAAGTGCAAAAGACTCGAATTTAAAGCAGTAGTATTAGGAACTATGGCAAACTGGCAACGCCGCTTATTCAGAAAAATGACGTTTCTAACAAAAAGTGGTGCAGTTCATGGTTCAATGCGTTTGTCAACTTTTTTTTATATTTTGCTAACTCTGATTGAATTTTCCCCTCTTTTCAAAATTGAACATGTTTTAAATATTTCTTTACAAAAAAAAAAAAAAACAAACAAACCGATCATGAAAAGACACGGTCTATTTTTTGGTGCTTCAAATCATCTATCAGAAATTAGACCGATTAATGCTTTTTCTCCAAACAATAATAATAGCCGCGTTTTATTATCGCTCGTAACCCATATGGGTAATTTCTTAAAAATAAAACAATGCGGGTTAGTGAGAAAACAGTGGTATATACCCATTTCTTTTTTTTCTTATGGGTCACCTCATGAAACATATAAGGCCTGTCTCTTTTCCTAACACTGATGACTACTGCTGACAAAATGCTGACAGCATTCACAATGATAAATAGCCGTCTGTCGGTCAGTGAAAACTTGTATCTGGGTTATTGAAATTAACCTCCATAGAAACCTGGATCCCATGTTCTTTTTGTAATACGTGTAAAAAGATAACTTCGACCCAGACCCGGAGATAATAAAACGCAGCTTACGCAGCACACTCCGTACCTGGACACCGCGTTTGTTCAATTCGATGCCATTAGATTACTTTCTTTTTGTTAATATGATGGTATAGTTTCAAAACTCGTATATTACACTTTTCTCCGAAAATAAGTTAAGCATAAGGAAATGTTCTTTAGAAGGTCCTTTATCAACGTAGTAAGCTAAAATTTATACAAACTTATTGTTTTTTATCATTTTTGGCATTTTTAACGTGATATTTTTTTCAAAACTATTCCTCTCAGTCGTTTAATTCAAAACTCATCTATTCCCATACAAATCAAGCACCACACCAAAACTTTTCTTCTTCTTTGCAAAACAAAGTAGTCACTTTTAGACCTCTTGCATTCCAATAGCTTTCAAAAACGTGGACATTTGTGTTATTTTAAGTTTTAAGTTTTTTTTTTAATAATTAAACTAATTTTTCTCATCTTTATTCCCATACAATTCAATCGTAATTTTTGAAACTCTTCTTTTACAGATTAAATAAAATTTTTTAATTTTTAGGTTCACGTAATACAGTCCTGTGCAAATTAATTGGGACAAGCCGATTTTTGATATTTTTTTAAATTTATTTTAAATAATATTAATAAATAAGGGTGTACATATTTTTTTTTAATATTTAATATGCTCATTTAAGCATCTACTACTGCTTTTACACGTTTTGGCATTGATGGTACCAACTTTTCACAAAAAATTTTGATTTCTGCATCGTCAAACCGTACATCAATAACTGCCGAAACTAGCTTGTTTTTCGTTAAACAGTCCTCTTTTCTAAGCCGAGTCTAAATGATAGCACATTCATTTTCAATCGGGCTGAGATCTCAGGCCATTTTAGCACTTCAATATTCTTCTCTGTCAAGAATTTCTTCATTTTGATGGACCAAGAAAAACTCTGACCTGGCCATATTGTGCAAATCCAATTTTTTTCATTTTTGAGGATCCTAGAAACTTAAAACCCATCGAAGGCATGATGAACAGCGCCAAAATCACGGATGTCCTGATGCAAATGCTTCTTCCTGCCAACAGAAGAACAGCTTCTGCGCAAGAGTCAGTTTTTCAACAAGACCTTGCTCCGTGCCACACGTCCAAAAAAAATGAAGAAATTCTTGGCAGAGAAGAATATTAAAGTTCTGAAATGACCTGAGAGCTCACCTGATCTCAACCCAATTGAAGATGTATGGGCTATCATTAAGACTCGGCTTAGAAAAGAGGACTGTATAACGAAAGACAAGCTAATTTCGGCAATTATTGATGTATGCTTTCACAATGCAGAAATCAAAAAATTTTGTGAAAAGTTGGTACTATCAATGCCAAACCATGTAAAAGCAGAAGTATTAAGATGCTTAAGGGCGCATATTAAATATTTTTAAAAAAGTGTATACCCTTATTTATTAATATTATTTAAAATAAATGAAAAAATATCAAAAATCGGCGTATCCCAATTAATTTGTAGAAGACTGCTGATTCAAACCACACAAAATTTATAAAATTCAAGTTAAAAGTTCAAATGAGCTCAACTCCAGTGCGTTTGGCCAAGGTATGAAAGTTGGGCTCATCAGTTAGATGACTATCATACCCTTCTAAGAGGCAAATTTGTAACTTTTATTATTTTAAGGGAATTTGTTTAAATTCAGAATTTGTTTAGATTCAGAAATTCAAATACTGCGAAGAGTGTGTTAAAATAGCAGCCATATGCGTGCAAACGAAGTCCAAGCCTGCCAGCAGTTATCAATCAGGATCTAATTGGAGCATTAAAATGGGTATTTTTCCTAACTTCAATCACCCAATTCTCCAAAACTTCCAAATAATAGCACATTTTCCATTTGTTACTCTCACCATCTTCACAATCCATCTGTATTCCCACCAAATGCTCAATTTCCTAGTCGCAGTCAACGTCCTTCACACAATCGAACCATATTCTTACCACTTCCTCAACAGAGGCGTGTGTCCTTTAATATCCCTGAACCCAATTCTCACTCGCTTGACAATCTACCTATTTTCTCACCTATTCCTCAACTTCCCAGTTATAGTTCACGTCCTTTTCACAACCAACCCGCATTCTCACAAAATCTTCAAAAACGTATATCTTTCAATTCATCTTTCCGTCCTCTTAATTTTGATACGACCTCCTCGCGTCTATTATCTCAAACCCCCAAATACCCAAATTTAATTCCATCCCACATTCTCACTTCAAATGTTTCACCCTGATCGTTCTTTTCTCACAACATTCCATTCACATCTAATGCTAACCATTTTCAGAATCCTTGTGCAGCTCCATACCCTTTCTAAGCCCCCTCGATTCACCAACAGTCAAGTTAACATAAAAATTTATCGATTAAAATAACGACATCGCTGTATGTTCTTTCTCATCTTAGAGACCACCGTATTCATTCAAACGTCCAACTTCATCTTGCTTATCTTCAAGATAAACTAGACATTGATGGTATAACAAGAACTAATTTTATAGTATCTATTCATCAAGAGGGACATCCCACGAACCCAAATTTTTGTGAGTTTTCACGAAACATTTTACCTCACCCCTTCTGATGATGCCAATGATTTCTCTACTTTCGCCTTTTATTTGAATTCAAAAAGAATTTCTTTCGATCTAAGTCCCATAAACATGTTTCCTCCTTCTTACAAAAAAATCCAAATATACATGTTCCTATATTATCAAAATGTTCGCGGACCTCGCTCCAAAATCTTTACGGTCTAACTTAACTCACAAAAACTCCCCTATGAAATATTTTCGCTTACTGAAACTAATCTATCTCCAGAAATAAAGAAAGTGAGCTTTTTTCTCTTGATTTTAATATTTTTCTGGTAGATGGTTCTCTCAACGTTTGTGAACCTTCTGGACGTCGAATTCTTCTAGCAATACATGGTCGTTTCGATTCAACTCTATTCAAAACCTCAAACTCTTCCTTTTTTGAGTATGTCTGAGAAACAATCAATTCAAAGACGACTCTCTTCATAACATGCTGCTATATTAAACTATCTCAACCAATCCAATCTTATTAGCTAGCCGTTGATGCCTTTAATTTCAAAGCAGCTGATCCTTCTGATGTCGTTCTCATTTTAGGAGATTTTGGTTTTCCCAATCTTCAATGGGTGACGAAGAATCTCACTATTTAGCCGAAAATCCCACCTCCGACAAGTAAATCAAGGAAAGACTGTCTGTCGGACTTAGATTTGTATCAGATATGTGGTGTTAAAAATAACTTAGACCGTCAACTCGACCTATTCTTCAGATGCAGACAACTGTCTTTTCTTAGAAAGTGAACATCTTCTTTATTGACTGGACTTATACCTCCCTCCACTTTTCCTTACTTTCTGTTATGACTTTGTAAATAATTTAAATTTATCTGAAAGACCATTATCCATTAATTTTCGTAGAACTAACTTTGCTAAACTAAATAACTTGTTGAGGTCCATATCCCTTATATTGACACAGCTCTCTCTTACTTTTATTCCAGCGTTTTCAACTGTATTTCTCAATCTGTGCCAATTGTTCAACAGAAGAACACCTTTTCATCTTCCTCTTGGTTTAACAGCGAGTTGTGATCATTAAAAATAAATAAAAGAAAAAAGTTATGGCGGACTTACCTCCAATCACGCTCTAAGATCAACTTTCATAATTACCAGACCAGCAGCTCACCCTTCTCAGAACTATGACACTCTTTATCATGGATCAAGCCTGAATAGAATGCATATTGGTTTGCATCCATTCCTGTCGACAAACAACACATCTCCAGAACTAGTCACTTAGATCTGGTTTTCAATATAATATTGACGAATTCAGCATTTTTAAATTGACTTAGACCTCGGGCATAATACCGCCACCAAAACGTTTTTTTTATTCTTATGAAAACATCAAATCAGCTCATAGTAAGATCAAGTTCATGCAACCAATCCATGAACTTTGGTTTTCTTGAAGATATACAACACGTTGAAGAATGGTATTTCTTTCTTTCATCTCACCTTGTTTTTTTTAGAGAGATGAGCAGGAGGAACGTCTGGCAGCAGAAAGCAAATAAAACAATATTATATCCTTTATTGCATGCACGAATTTGCCTCACTTGAGCTAATGTAAATTCAGGATAACATTTTGTTTTGTGCACATTTGGTTTTCAGGTAACGTCTTGGCTAGAGCTTCGTCACGTCTATTAAAAAGTTTTCCCTCAGAACGTGCTCGATTTGTTTAGTTTGAGTTGGCCTGACTGACATTTTTGGTGTTTTTTGTTGTTTGTTTCTGTATACGTATATCGCATCCAACTGCTAAAAGTTTTTCCTATATAACCTTATGGGTTCGCTTCTTCTTATGGTCTTCCTTGGATAGTCTTCAATTTTCTTCATTTTTTTTTATTTATATAATTTTTCACCATCATTTAAGAGGATGCTCCATAATATATTTAACGGAGTTTGTAATTTGTGGTCTAGTTTTAATGGGTTCTTTGGTGGTCGGTCTGTGTATATGCGAGAAGTATTAAATTGAAAATACATAAAACATAAACAACCACCCAACAAAAACAAAAAACAAAAACACTAATATCTTTCCTTAAGAGGTTTAAAAAAAACTTTTTTTATTAGGATCAAAATTGAGAGCAAATAAAAAAAGTTAATAAATCATTTAGTGGAAAATAAATTAAGGTCAGTTAAAAAGTATTTTATTCCCACGATGGTTTTATTTATCAATCAACTTCGGTTTTTAAAGGTTGAGAAATAAAACGAAAATAAATCTTCAGAGCCTGTCAAGTAGTTATTTTGGTTTACTTATGCAATTACATATTTATGAAGGTGAAAGTCCACTGACCCTGGCGTACATTATTCGTAATGGAAATCACCTGGCTAACTAAAGAAGCTTTGAAGAAGACAAAGAATTATAAAAGCGACGATCAAAATCCACCCGAAGTAAAATGAAACCAACCAAGGCAATTAGAAACCATGATTACCAAGACTTCCAAATCTACAAAAGTTTCAAAAACTAGTATCCGAAAGGAAAAGAAAACAGTGTCAGTACCTTTGGAGAGAATATCAAATCATATGCCCAAATAGCAGCCAAAAATAAACGCGTAAATAACGACACTGAAACAGACCGGTTTCAAAAGTCTTTTCAATAATTTTGTCAAAACTTGAAGAACAATGTAAATCAAATAAACTTATATTTGATAGGTTAAGTAAGATCGTAAAGTGTTTTCGACGCAAACCTCTTTCAAAAAATATATGATGGAAAAGCTTTAAAATTTTTACGTAGAATGCCAACGGATTATGACAAAAACTTGGAGAATTGGAGATGTATATACGGGAAAATGATATCGACATATGTTTGATATCAGAAACGTATGCTAAAAATGTTTCATGACGCTGTTCATCCGTCAAACAAGAGCTAGATTATCATTATATATAAAAGAGTGCATTAAACACTCAATAGGTCTGAAAGTAGAGGCGGAATCAATGCAATTGAGTATTGTCCAGGTTAAAACTAAAACTAATCCTCTCAATGTCTCTTCCATATATTTCCCTCCACGTTGCAAAATTCATAAGAGTGAATTTACGACATTGATAAAGTCACAAAGTCCAAACTTAATTATTAATGGTGACTTTAATGCAAAGCACACCTTCGGGGCCTCTCGATGCATATCCCAAAAGGGTCGAATGCTATATGAAGCAGAAATGGAAAATTATTGTGACTTTTATTCGACCGGCAAGCCAACTTACTGGCCAACTGATCCGTCGAAAATATCTGACCTAATCGATTTATTCATGGTTAAGGGAATACCATCCAACCGTGCAGAAATTTCAGACAGCTAAGACCTCTTCTCTGATCATTCTGCCGTCGTACTCACTATGAGCGAAAGCCTTGTTAAAACTGAAAAACAGACAAAAAAACTGGGATCGATTTAAAAAAGATATCGAGGACAACGTTGAGTTAAGGGTATCATTACGAACGCCTCTTGAGCTTGAAGACGCAGTAGATACCTTTTTTGATATATTTAATACAAAAGGCAGCTTAGGATAACACACCTTATCAAAGGCTAATGCCTCATTACAAAGACATAAAATTTCCCCAGGAAATAAAAGATTTAGTAAAAGAGAAGCGAAAAACACGTAAGAAATGGCAGCAAACCCGTGCTCCGCAACACAAAGCTCATTTAAATTGCTTGAGTAATAAGTTAAAACCGGCAATATTATAGATTTCAAAAACCTTGAAGTTGAAAATTACCTTGAAGGCTTGACAGCAGGGAAAGAATCCAACTACTCACTTTGGAAAGCTATAAAAACAACGAAAAAACCAAAGCTTCCAGTGCCCCCGATTAAGAAAAGCCAAAACGAATGGGCTAAAAGTGACAAAGAAAAGGCGACGGTATTCGCCGATTACTTAGAGGAAACATTTAAACCGTTCGATAGACAAGAACAAGATAGACAAGAACAAGAACAAGAACAAAAATATTAATATGAATTATTTCTAAAATAAAAGTTACATAAAAAGAAATGCTACACTTGCCGAATTAAAAAGAGAAATAAAGAAGCTAAAGTCCAATAAATATCCAGGATATGACTTAACTACGGCAGAAAACAAGCGTTTGACAAGATATATCACGAAAGCCTCAAATTAAAATTAAGACAAGACTTTATAATATTCTAAACTGATATCTGGATAACAGACTTTTTCGTGTAAGACACGGAAATGACTATTCTAATTTCAATGAAATAGTGGATTGGGTACCACAAGGAAGTGTATTAGGTCCAGTTCTGTGCCTTTTATTTACTGCCGATATACTCCAAACAGAAGACACTATCGAAGCCACGTTTGCTGATGATACTGCAATACTAGCAATAGGCAAAACGATTAGCGAAGCTTTAATTAAATTACAAAACGCTCTTAACAATGTTGATGAGTGGACAAAAATCAGTCCACGTGGACTTTACGTATACAAAAATAAATAGATTATCTTTCTTAATAACGCTTGTGATACATTAGCCAATGAGGCAAAGTATCTGGGAATAGCTCTGGACGCAAAAAAAAATGGAAGTCACACGTAAAAAAGAAACGCAAAGAACTAAAAAGTAAATAAAGAAATATGAACTGGTTGGTTACTCGGTAAATATTCAAAGCTTATTATTAAAAGCAAGTCTTTTATACAGGGAGGTACTTAAACCAGTTTGGACTTATGATATACATCTCTGGGGTTGTACCTGCGATACAAACTTAAATAACTTCCAAACATTTGAAAGTAAATTGCTTAGGTCATTTATAAATGCTCCGTGGTATATAAGAAACGAAAATGTTCACAGGGATCTTAGAATTCCTAAAGTTCGACACGAAATTAAAAATTTCGCGCTAAAACATAGAAGTCGGCTATTTGAACACGCTAATTCAACGATTATTGACATTCTTGAAGAGTCGAATTTTAAACGCGTGCCATCTACCAAGAAGAAAACCATCCGACTTGGTGCGGTGAAAAGAAAACTTCTTTAAAATCTTGGAATAAGTAACCTGCAACCACACGTTACTTAACTTCGTTAAAAATAAATTGAAAGATAAGTTTCAACTTAGTAGCAATCAGGAATTGAATGTTGTTTTAGTGTAGTAAGAATCTCATACACCTATGAGCATGCGTTTTTCGGTCCTCATAGAGCCTTATACAGGTTTTGAACATACACACGGGAAAATTGAAGCTCATCATTGAAAACTTTAATGATTAATTTTTAGACGTCTAGAATGCAAAATCATTTATTTTTTGGATGGACGAAACAAGCTAAGAAGTAAATTAATATTTGTATCTAAAATAAAATTCAAATAGTCCCTACTTTCCACATAAAATGACTTTTAATATCTCAATGATCATTGGTAAGGTAGTTCAATCCTTGAAAGTCATTTAATGTGGTTAGTTGAGCATATTTGAAATTTTTTGTTGGCTGGAAATATTAATTTAGTCTTAAGCTTTATTTGTCCATCAAAATTGATAAACAATATTTTCAGTGATCAGTTTCAATGATACCTATAACTGGCACCTTAAGTAAGAACAAAACTGTTAATTTTATAATTACAATTACTGTCCTTAGTCGAGGAAATCTATGTTTTGACCCAGGACAAATTGAAACAAAAGAAAATTTTGTGCCAATAGACTCAGACTCCATTGGTTTTATGCGTTTAACTTAATTGACAAAAGTATTGAATATTAATAATGAGACTCATATTTACCTTAAACTTAATGATTGCGTGCTCTCATAGGCTGAACATGTATATGAATCAGTGCTTCATGAAGTGGTCGAAACGGTTTAAGGCATTCACCCTGGTAGCATTCCTTAACATAGAAGGGGCCTTTAACAATGTTGATAATAATGCAATTTGACAAGCCCTGAACTCGATCAGCATCGAACCGTTACTGATAAACTAGATTCACTCCATACTTCAAACAAGACGCATAAATGCAGAAATGGGTGATACAAAGTTAAAAGTTCGAACATACAGAAGACTCCGCAAGGGGGAGTACTATTTCCTCTGGTTTGGCTCCTTGTAGTCAATCAGATATTGGTTAAACTTAATCTGAGTGGCATCAAGGTCATTGCATACGCTGATGACATTGTGTAATGGCCTCGGGAAAATTTGTCCCAGCTTTATGCGACCTCCTATAATAAGCCCTTGACAATCACAGTAATTGGGCTAGCAGTTGTGGACTTAGCGTTAACATAAACCCGCCAACCATCAACGGAACTCCACTTCAAGTTTCGGATACCGCCAAATACCTTGGTGTTGTAATTGACCGTACACAGAGCTAGAAAAAGAATATAAAAGAAAGGGAATTCTATACATGCTGAATTTTTGATAGTAGATGGGGTCCCAGCCCTAGAACCATTCATTATTATGGATGTATACAGCCATTATAAGGCCAATCTTAACGCGTGTATGGTCTGGTGGCCCGCCTTAGATAAGGAAACCAATCTAAAAACCATGACTGAAATTCAAAGACTAGCGTGTATAGGCACCACCAGTGCTATAAGAACCACACCAACGGCCCCACTCGATCTGTTTACCAAAGAGTTGGCGACAAAAAGTGCTTTAAGTCTTCAAAAATGTAATAATTGGAAAAGGAGAGTCTACGGTCACAGAACTAGAATGAATTTTACAGACATTCAAACAGACTACGTTTGCACTGCATATTGAATTAAACCCAGTAACCATGACAGATTTCCCCACCAGGGAACTCTGGAACGAAAACAGGGTCATTTCAATCATGTTTTGGTCTCCACCGACGGCTCCAAAATCTTGCAAGGTGTTGGGTCAGGCATCTATTCAGATAGCCCAGCCATAAACAGATCTATGAAGCTTCCAAAGTTTTGCAGTATTTTCCAAGTGGAAGTGCTGGCAGTTGCCTCACGTGAATGACAATAATATTAACATTTTCATAGATAGCCAGGTGGCAATTAAAGCCATTTCCTCAATCACCATAAAGTCCAAACTGATTGATCGTTGCCGAAAAGAGTTAAGAGTACTCAACGCAACGAACACAGTTACCCTAAGAGTGGTCCCAGGACATAGGGATAGTCACGGGAACAAAATGGCAGATAAACTGGCCAAAAGCGGATCATCTCTTGATCTGAGCCAAATCGAAGCCTTGATGCTCATGCCATGGAGCAAGAAAAAAATAGAATACACCAAAGTTTCTTAGAAGCTGCAAATGTCAGATGGTCATTTATCGACACTTATTGAATATTTCGAAGAATAAAACTGAATACCTACTCAAGCTAAGCAGGCCTTAATTATAACTCTTAATTGGCATCCCAATGGGCCACAACTCTTTGGGAACCCACATGAAAAGAATGGGCATCAGCTCATCGGACCTATGTAGAGGGTGTCATAATATCATGATAAAGAGGTGGAAGGGGGCTCTTTTCACTTCTTGTGGGAATGCCCCAGCCTAGCTAGAAACAGAAATCCTTCTTCGACGAACTGGGCGACATTTCAGTCGTGCCACTAAAAAACATCCTTAAATTCATTCATAACTCAGGATGGTTCAGGGAGCCCCCCACAACTGTAACTTCCCCTTATCCCCCTCCCTATCCCTCCTGACCACCCACCTTTCACCCTGGAGAGCGCAATGGATCCATTGATCCGAGAGAGATGATGCTGCTCGCCGTATTATCACCCCTTCTAACCTTACCTAAACCTATTGAATATTAAACTCAAAAATAGTACTTAATAACATGAAATGTTGGAAAAAATCAGTTTGATTATTTTGTTCATAATCATGTTTTCTATTCAATAATTTAATTTTTCAAAAACTATTTACAACTTGATTTAAAAAGAAAATTAAGGAATGCATTTCTGGCTTAACAAAAACCTAGCAACATATTGTACGTGTTATTTTTGTTTTTTAATATGTTTTTTCTTATTTAAGTGATTGTTTTTAAAATTGTCCCTCCCACTTAAACGAAGGACAGGACAATAAGACCATTTTTAAAATGATTTTTTTTTTCATTTGTCGGTGCAACTTACACTCTCTTATTATTAATGTTGTATCGACTGCAAAACGCCCTGCACTTGCATAAATGCATTTAAACTTAAGCCATTTTCTGGTGGTGGGCTGTGGCTAATTTTTGATATAATGTTTTGAACCTAACTACAAATGAATTTCTTTTGTTACAATTTGTCCGGAGTTAGCCCAATATTTTTTCGTAGATTAACCTTACTTTCTATACATATACATACCCTCAAAAAACGAAACACTTAACCTCTAGTGCATTCATTTAAAGGTAATCTAACTTGATTAAATGAATTTACATAAACTCAATCAACCTGCATTTACCTGAACAATTCATTTTCGGTCAATAAATACCAATTCTCTAATCATTACCACAATAATTATTCTCCTGGGCAACTTTAGCCAAAATACTCTTGAAAATCAAATTCATATTTATTTTCGCTTAGGGATTTATTTACCCTTGAACATAAATCACTTAAAATTCATTGAATACAAATAACTATAAAATCAAAAGAAAAAAAAATGAATACATTATTATAAATAACAAATGTCAAAAATACAGATTAATGATAATTATGTTATTTGAATTTTTTTTTAAAGAAACAAAAAAAAACACAAAAATCTTAAGGTAGTACATATATTATTAATATGTATATAAGTAAAACTATAAAGAACAACTAAAAAAACTTAAACAAATACAAATACAAATATATCTCAGGCAATATTTGTTCACTAGACTTGTTAAAAAAATATGTTACTTTGACATTTATAGTGGTTCCTATTTGATTTATTTCTAAAATTTAAGATTTTTTAATTTTAGAAATAACCTAAACATATTGTTTTGATTAATATGACAATATTGTTAAAAAATAAATCAACACTACAAACGTATTTTTGTATATTTCCTTTATTTAAAAATATTTAAATAAAAATATTTTCAATCTATTTAAAATTTAATGCCAAAAAGTAAATAATATAATAATAAAACAAATTTGTCATAAATGGTCTATTAAAACTTAATGTGACGGAACAATACATTATTTGTTTTTTTTTTCTTTTCCTTATTTTTATTTTCTAATACCTACCAACCCAACAACATATTTTTTTCTATTATTAATTGAAACATCAGAAAAATGAGTGTATCCTATCATTACACGTAGAATAAAAATGGAAACATCCTTCCTTCAGCTCTCTATAACATTTTACAGAAGAAAAAAAAAAAAAATAAAAGACAAAATTATTCACATCAAAAGCTCTTTAAAAACACTTTAACATGTTTTAATCGTGTGCTATCAAAAATTATAAAATGAATTTCCTCTCACTCTCTTTTTGCTAGTTTCTCTTTCAATTACAAGCGCGCACATCACGACTCATGAATCCTCCGAAAAAAACAACCCCCTCACCCTCGATTCCACCCAAGGGAATTCTATACATTTCACAATAGCACAATATTTCGACAACAAACCGTGTAACCTATTTATATCTTTATATCTACAAGATACACAACATCAGCGAGAGATGGAGAGTTTCTATACAAAATATACACAAACAACCACAAATTATACAAAAAAATCGAAAAGATACTTTCCTCGTGTTATCTAAAAAGGTACAACTTTCAGATATTCAGAATCCCCCCGAAACTGCACGAATTTCTTTTCGAGATAAAAACACACCGCAAAGATACATTTTCCCAAAAACACCATCAGCTGAATAAAATCTCTCAGAGATTTCGCATGCACAAAGCGAGATCGAGAGAAAATGAGAATCATGTGAAAAATTCACACAGGGAAAATTCGGTTTTCCTCCCATTCAGCAGCCCACAACAAGAAACAGTGTGGACCATATCCATCGTGAATACAGCCAGCATCTCGCGTGCTCCGTGGCTTAAAAAAGAAAGAGATTCTCTCTCCATTGTTGTGCCATGGTCTAGTGTCCTATCGCAGTTGGTTCGCATGCATACGCAACATACCAACATTTTTTGCACGGCGCGTTTTATTTTAATTTTTTTTTACTATCAAAATAAATTATGTGTATAAATATTTTCATTTAGAATTTACTTTGCAAATTAAAAGAAAATTTATTTATATAAATTGTATATAATACAAAATTCAAATAAATAAAAATAATATAAAATACCAACACCCAACAGTGCTCTTTATCGTCGATTTTCGTGTCTTATTTGTGTTGAAGTCTTTGAAAAGTAAAAAATTAAAAATGAAATGAAATCAAATATTTGCAAATGAAAAAGAAAAAAATTGCATATTTTCAAGAATATTACAGAAAATCCTTATAGAAAAAAAATTTATCAACAACAAAAAAAAAGGAATACAGAAAAAAAAACGAGACAAAATGCTTTAAAACGTCCTGCAAAATTTTGTTTTAAGTTAAAACTTAATTTTTTTTTTACTTTTTCTTGTCATCGTTTATCGTCATCGTCTTCGTCGTCGTTGTCGTCGTCGTATTCGTTGTGATCCGTCGGTAGTTTTTGATTTTCCAAAATCCTTCATAAAATTTTGACGGAAAAAGTTATTTTTCTTAAATTAAAAAATCAAAAGGGAGAAAAATTAATAAAAAAAAAAAAGAAATATAGAAAATGTGAAAAAGTATGTGTTGTGTATAATAGTATATCAAGTTCGACGACGTGTAGGATGTGATGGTGGTTGATGTGGATACCTGAAAGCAGCAATTAAATTCATAAAATTGATGGTCTATCAAGGATACTGTAGTATCAATTAAAAATCAAAATCAAACACAGAGAAAATCCTCTTATTTTAACATCATGGATATGGATAATGATTTTAATATGCATACATGGATAAATCGAGGTGTGTATTGTTGAAGAAGAAATGTCGCAATTTAATATTGCAACATCAATAACAAAGAGGGTTGGTTGTTAAACGAAGAGGACAACACAGGACACCATTGTATGCGATGTATTAAAAATCCGACCTTCACCTATTTTTGTTTCCTTGGGTGGCATTGCTATGCTCTGCTGTGCTGTGTGTCCTCCGAAATGCATGTGTGTGTGTGGGCACTTTTATACCTTGTTACATTCCCTTACATATTTTATATCTTTGTTTTTGAGTAAAATATTGTTATAGATACATCAATTATTACTAACAAAGGTCCTTAGAAAATGAATTTGGTTTTACGCTCATAAAATAAAAAATGAACAATAAAACAGGAGACATTTTTATTTTATTTTTTTCTATTTTACTTTCTGTATTGGTAGGCAGGTATATCCTTTTTAGAATGAGATCTATAGTATGGTTTTGCGCGCCATCTTTTTCGCACTTGCACATCCTTACTGGCAGAACATCTAATTCACAATCATCAGTGAGTTGTGACACTATTACCTGTGATGGTATTTGTGTTGCAAGTGCAATCGATGCTCGTTCGACACAATAAAATGAATTAACCAATTCAAACATGTGTCTGTAAGTGTGCTCCCAAGGAGGAGATGATGATGGGGATAATGGACATGTAAATGATGATGAGATGAGTGATTTGTGATGCTGAAGCTGATGATGGACCAATTTTGAATTTTCATTTAATTATTTGTATTTTCTGTGGGAAGAACTTTTTTGTTTTTCACTCCTTTAAAGGATTTTTGAAAGATAGTTAGTGTGCACATGTCATAACAGGGAGGGAGAGAGAAAGACACTGATATATATCTGCCAACGTAATTTGATGAACGAAAGAGAAAGAGAAATAGAGTCTGTCTGTCTACCTGAGATGATAAAATGTAGTTTGGGAAAGTTATTGATTTTTTTTTTTTAATATTATTTTATGTGTGTAGATACAGCTCTCGCAAACATCGTCAGCATCATCAATTAACGATTTTTGTGCTTGTCTCTATATTCTATAATATCTTCTACACAAAACAACAACAACAAAAACAACATAAAAGATGTAATTTTATCCATTGTAAAACCAACCATGGGCATGCTGCCAATTAATTGATGTATTTACTTAAGACTTGCAAAAGACTCATGATGATGATGACGATGGTGGATTATTTAGAAAAAGAGCAGGGGGGGGTTGATAGGGGGACATAGGAAAATATGGATAATGAATGCATAACAAGAAGCGAAATAATAATGATAATAAAAATAAAATTAAATTTAATGCACGCAATAAGAAGGTCTTCACAAGATTTTTCGTTTTTCAATGGATACGCTGCCGCGAGTATTAAGCAAAATTAATTTTAAGAAAATATTCATGTTTTTTTTTTTAATTTTTGGTTATATTTTTGTGATGGCGCTCGCGCCCTGTCGAGACACACATGTGCGACAATTTGTCATTTCAATATTATGAAATGCAAATTTAATGTATAAAATCGCAAATCATCAATTTAAGAGAGAGAAGTTACTCCTATAATTCTTGTTTTTTTCACTTACGATAAATATTGTTCTTATTGAATTTGAGATGAAAAAAAAAATATTCCACATACGCCCGAGTGAGCAATAATCAATAAATTAATTTTCTTTATCATTTTTCATTCATGATGATCAGTGAATTGTATTTTTTGTTTGCATTTAATTTGTGTTGTTTTTTTTTTGTATTTTCATGGTTAATAATTGAAAAGCCATTATAATATACGAGGCAGACTTGTGTGATTTCTTAGGAAAAAAAAAACACTTTATATAGATTAAGAATGAGTTTACATTTTTTTTTTATTTTCTTTTGAATATTTTGTACAAATTACTTTGTTTTGTTAAAGGAAAAGTTATCATATATTATTTTCCTTCATTCTTGCTTTTGCTTTTATTTAATGGGACTCATAGCGACGATGTAGAAATTGTACCCTTAGTTTATCTTCTTCACGTGTCGTTAAATTTTCCAATTGACTTCATTTTTCTCACCAAGTTAGTCAAAAAAAAAAAAAAACAACGATGGTTGGTTGATACGGGATATTTTATATAATACATATACTTTGATCTGAAGGAGGATGTGATTATGATGATGGTATCATTTATTTGATTAAATATATCAAGAACCTTTTCGCACTTACCGATGAGGATAGGAAATTAATATTCCTTAATGAATATCAGGTTTAGAAGGAAGTATAAATTGAGGTATTTGAACTTTATTTTCACCTACATATATGTATGTACGTTTATAATAATTGGGAAATGCTGAAAGGAGCTCATTTACAAAGGGAAATAAATGAAATATTGGATTACCATTTACTTTATTAATTTACTTTAAAACGATAAACTAACTTTATGCATCAATATAAAGTAAATTCTTAGTGGAAAATCAATATATATCATGTGGGTACCGAATAAAATTAAAAAAGAAAAAAAGATGCTGGGTGCGACCCATACTGGTAACTTCCCATTGGTGCCGTCGGAAGCTAGAGGTTCGATGTTATTTTATTTTTAAAAAATTACCTATTGAAGATCTTCGAAAAAGTTCTTATGTATTCAATATGCAGTCAAGTGAAGATTAGTGAGAAGAATAAAACTAACCCAAGGCCAATATCATTGGTTGTTCTCAAGATATTTGAGAAGAAAAATTTTAACAATTTTTGGTAAAGTTTCTTGTATAGTATTTCCACTTTGAAAAAACAATGTTTGTTGAATTATTTTACAAAACCAATCAAAGTCCAATTATGAACTAGTGTAAAGAATTTAACTAACCCGAAGCCAATGCCATTTTGTGTGATCTCACTATATTTAGGAGAAAAAATTCAACAATTTTGGTACAGCTTCTTATTGTTTTTTTGGTTCAAAAAAACTACATGTCGAATTTTTTGCAAATCCTATCAATTATTAAGTATAAACTAGTCTGTAAAATTGAATTAACCCAAAACCAACATTATTGTTTGTTCTCAAGATATTTGAGATGAAAAACAATTTTCAACAATTATTCGTAAGGTTGCTTGTAGTTTTTTTTTTTTTGTTTAAAAAGTTTTGTTAAAAAAGTCAACAAGTCCAATTCTTAATGCTAAGTATTCTACTTGGCTGATTTACTTCAGTAGTATATAGAATTTGTATTATAAAAATACCTTCTTATATCTTGAAACTATGCCTGACCCCGAGCAAAAATATTTCCAGCTAAATAATTAGGAATTAAAATCTTGTTGGATAAAGCTTACAGTGGGTTTTTGTAAAAGAATTCCTGTAAGTTAAACTGAACTTAATATAAATAACAAGGACCTCACTACGTCACTGATGAGTCTAAGTGAGTAAGCCCGACGAAACGTCGATTTGTAGGACTTAAGGCCATAAAAAGTTATTTTGAAACTAAAAAAAAACTTTTTACAAACTCTATCAAATATCAATTATTAACTTATATATGGGATTGAATAAGCTGGGAAAAATATCGTTGTCTGTTCTCAAGACCTAAGCCAAAAAAAATTTCAATAATTATTGGTAAAATTTCTTGCAGTTTTTTTCGATTTAAAAAAACTGTTGATTTAACATTTTAAAACATGTTATGAATTTTTATTTATAAACTAGTGCATAAAATACAATTACCTCAAGGCCAATATCATTATTTGTTTTTGAGACATTCGATAAAAACAACTTTTTTTTTAATTTCAGCAACTTGTTTTTATTAAAAAAAAATGAGTCAATATCTTCTGATGTTTTTACAAATTTCATATCACGTTAATATGCGCAAAATAAAATTAACTTGAAGTCGCTAGCATAGTTTGCTTCTAAGATATTCGAGACTTAAGAAACTTAACAAGAGTTTTTTTAAATTGCTATAATCTAAAAACAACGAAGTACAGTTTTTTTAAAGTCCTTTCTGCACGTATTAAAACTTCTATCTATAAAATTTAATTTGTTTGAAGTAAATTTTTTCATTCGTTCTTGAGATAAGCTGAACAAAAAAAAGCGATGGAACGTTCGTACAGACACAGACATCTCTCTAAAAATGATAGATTCCTATTCTAGTGAGCCCGAAACGTGAAAACAAATCGGAACAATTACAATTACTTCCAATGGGAAGTAAATAATAAATAGATAGTCTTTTATTTTACTTTGATAATTTTTGTTTATTTTAAATTAAATTTGATGTTTTTCATCTCCAAAATGTAAATAATCTAACACTTCACGCATTAGGAAAATAAGAAATTCGTGTACGCATAAACAAGGTTTACTTTTTCAATAATAACACACAATTTATTAAAGAATATTAACCAATATTTGATTCATTTGAATATTATTCTCTTACATAAATAAATCACAAAATAACGTAAAGAACCTTAAGTAGATAGGAAGAAATGGTGGCACGAGCGTGACATTCGCCCAGTACCCAATTAGCGCTGAACTGCGCCGTTTTGATACCATAACTCGTTTGACTTGATTCCTTCGGGGGTCTTCCAGATACATGATTGAGTGCGAGATCTCCACCTGGGTCTCTGTATGCCCTTTTGGCATGACCGGAGGTTTTCAGTGGAGATCAGCATCCACCATGAGCCTAGAGTTCTTTGATTTGAATTTAAACGGATTAGGAATATTTTTAGTATATTTTGGGCTAGCAACAATGTCAAGAGGTTTAAGACACTCAGTCGATTGGATCGCATCTCGCCCAAGGCCAGCTGCGATATGCCGAGCTCAGCAGATAGTAGAACGACTGGAGCGCGAAGGATCCAACTGATGATCGCTATCATTGAGCATCATGAAACCCAGCAGAGGCCTGTATACCGATTGCTCATGGTCTTGAGGTCTGGGAGGAACATGATACAGAATCAACTGTTAAGAAAGGAAATCAAGTTTTTGATTTTCATTTCAGAAAGTTCGTTGAGGTCGTCAAAAAATGCCACTCCAAACGAATGTGCTCTCATTGTAGCCAGAACAGGACATTTACAGAGAAAGTGAAGGACTGTTTCCTTTTCTTGCTGATCATTGCAGCTACGGCAGTGAGTATTGTAGGGAATACCCAGTCTCACTGCATGTTCCCCTACTGGCCAATGTCCAGTACAGCTTGCAACGACCCTAGCTATGTCTCGCCTGGGTCTAATAACAGATCAATTGTTCTGGATTTATTATAGGTGGGCCAGATTGGTTAAGCCATTCCATCTACGATTGGATTCATTAGAAAATTGAGAGTAAATTGCCCTTCACAACTCCCAGGGGACTGTTGACTCTTTCCGCAAGTGAGTTGTGAAGGGCTGATCCTTGCCTGGGCAGTTCACCCGCCCGTTCATTTCACTTAATGCCTTTATGGTCAGGAAACCAGATAAAGGTGACCTTGAGTAATTTAAAGGGTTGCGAGCTCCTCCCGGCATTGCTGGATCAGTTTAGAGGATGATATAGCCAAATCAATGGCTTTGACAGCTGCCTAATTGTCTGTGAGGATAGCTGTATTACGATTTTGGTTTGGATCTACTTTAAGTATCCTGCATGCCTCCCTAATTGCAAGTACTTCGGCTTGAAACACACTAGAATAATCGGGTAGACGAAAGGACCTAGAGAGTAAGGAACCTTAAATAATAAGATTTTTATATTATCACGTAGCACTATTTAAATTTATTGACTTTATGGAAATTGCTAAATCTTTCAACATTTTAAAATTTCTAAATTGAAATAGTTCATTGAAAGGTATAGATCTGCATTCTTGAAAATCAGAACAATAACAATAACAATATTTCAGGAAGATATTATAAATTATTTAATTTAAGAAATCTTTCTTTACACAGCTAATAAAAATGCAAAAAAAATAAAATATACGGAATTTAAAGCATATGAAATATAAGATCAACAATTTATATATTCCACATACGCTACAGTGCACGAATAATTCTACCTATTGAAAGAAAGTTGTGTGGATTAGTGCTTGTTACTTTTACTTTAGGATAACAAAACTAGATCATCATGCCCTTTCATCTCTATTCTCCATAGTCTGCTTGCCGCTTGATATTTCAACTGTGGCCATGTCTTTCTCAGGAAGGCTGTTTCTGTTAAAATTTTGTTGTTCTTGATGGTCTTTTAACCCACCGTGCATCCTGAGGATTCCATTTGAACTGACTGTTTTGCAATATTATTTAGTTTCTTCAGTGTATGAAAAAACCATCGCCATATGTGCTTTGACAATGTTCAACCGCATTTTGACTTTTCCTGTGCCACAATTCCTGATTAGATATCACACTGGTCCTGCAACGAAAATTGTCTTTAAACTAAATCATATTTTTTTTAAAAAGATTTTGGTATGTTAAATCTGAATACGAAGTCAAATTTGCTCTGTCACGTCACGTTTTTTTAGATATTTCAACAAAAACATGCCAAAAATCCACTAAATACATTTTTGCAAAAATACTTAGAAAATTTGAAAATTTGTATTTCATCCTTAGCAATCATTTCAATTTGTTTTGAAATTCACTTTCTTCTCAAAACGGCAAAGTTTCCAAAAACCACTCGGGTAAAAAATATAAGAATAAATTTTTGATAACATAGCTTTGGCATTTTCTATTTTTTAAGGGAAAAACTATAGAAATTCGAGTCTATTATAATAATTGCTCAAAATTGTAAGCGTAATAATTCTTGCATACACACTTTTTTTGGTAGACCAATAGGTATTGAAATAAATCAAAATTAAGGTGGCTTAATCGGAAACGGAACACCCCTATTTTGTTTTTAATGATTAACACTTTAAGGAACAATAACATGAAAGTTCCAACCTGTAACTAGTTTTTGTGATGTCAAAATTTGGTTTGACTGTTCTACCAGGGAAATAAAGTAATGGAAAACATTTTTTTTTGGACTATAATAATAACGTTCTGATCGACAAAAAAAATATGCTTGACCTTATGAAATTTGGAGAGAAATTCCAATCATCCCAAATCAGATGTTTCTTTTAACAGTGCAAATAACACAAACTACGGAATTTTTAAGTTTCTACTATTTTCTTAAACAACACGGTTTGAATAATGTGAGTGATCATTCATAATTATGTAGCATAAGTCCTCCAAATTTAAGAATAGACACAGTACTTATATTTTTTTTACCAGGTCAACTTAATCTAAGAGGGTTCTATTCTTCAATTATTTTTTTTTTCCGAAAAATCAAACAAAACTGTACCTACTTCATAGAATTTTTGTGAAACTAGAATTAGATTAACAAAATTCAAATCTTTCATAATTTCAGAAAATTTTTTGAAAGCGAAAATAATTCAAGTTAAAAGTTCAAGTAAGTTGGGCGAAGCGCAAAATAGAGTTAAGCTCACTTCGACTTTTAACTTGAATTATATTCAGTCATTCACTTAAAAAGACGAGTTTTTTTTTTTTAATTTTCTATTATTGCGAAAAAAATATAAATTTTTGCAGACCAGTGTAATTTGTTTGGATGACTTCAGTTTTTTTGGAGAAGGTAGCCGAGGGCTGAATCATGACTTTATCTCGAATGACAAAAGTCACGAATGTAAAAAATCCCGAAATAAGAAAATATGTAAAAGTCTTGAATTCAAAATTCTCGAACGCACAATAATCTTGAAAAGGTACCTATGCAAAAATCTCGAAAGACAAACATAATCCCGAAAATATCGAAAAAAAAATAATTTTAAATGCTAAGACTCTGAAAGCAAGCATTTTATGTTCAGTTTATCAAATAATTGACTATTGTCAAAAAAACCATTGTCTCAAAAATTAATATTTACTGTTTAATATTTATTTTAGATTTTTTACATTCGATATTTTTTTTCTAGATTTTTGAAATTTCAGGATTTTATCAGTTCTAAATTCTATTTTTCTTCGATTTTTACTTTCTAGATTATTGTTTTCTAGAGATATCGTGGTGGAATTGACATTGGATTGAAAAAATCACAACGTCTGTTGGCCAAAACTCATGCGAAATTAATGCCAAAATTCGTGACCATTCGCAATTCGCAGTTTGCTATTTGCAGCTCATGTGAAAAACACTTTAATTTGATTTGAAATTTATACATTTATTCAGAAATGTTTTTTTATTCTTAAGCAGCTCTTTCATGACTGTTGAGAAATGTCAAAAACTAATAAATTCAAAGACAGTTGTGGACCATATTAAATTTAAACTTATGGACATTTTGCCAGTTGGTTTGTTCTCAAAAATAGATAAACATCATGAAATAAATGGTTTTGACGTTTGTAAATAAACAAGAGAGCTATTTGAAAATTGGACCATGAACGCAATAATGGTTAATAAAGTTCCAAAATTCAAAACCGTGTTCAAACTTCAAACTCAACTGAGGTTTTATTTATGCTTTATTAAAAAAAAACTCAAGAGAAAATATAAGAAAATATTGGAAAAAAATGTATGACCTAAATGAACTAGTGAATTAAGTGTGTGAACTAAGTTCATTGAACTAGTTCGTTCTCAATCTACACAAGCCTTGTTTCAACTCATTGATGTTTGACTATCGGCATAGTCTAAATAACTCAACCTTTGAAACGGTCGATTGAATGCCCTATCTCTCCGCTGTACCGACGCTGGTCGTCAATCTATCGCCTTTGTTTCACAGCCTTTCACACTTTGAAAAAGTCGGATGCTTGAGAACAATGGTATGTTCATCTTTGCTTATCAACTTAATAATTAATAATGGCTATTTTAAATAACTGTTTACTTTTAAATTTGATTTGGATATCATAAACCTAAAATTTAATACTGGGGCGAATACTTACTTTTTATATTGATCATCTTTTTTTAAAACTTGGTGTGACTTAATGGGTGATAACCACAATTATATAAATTTAACAAAGACAGCATCATATTGTGACTGCAGATTTGTTAGTAAATTAGAACAGTGGGATGTTTTTGTAATGGATAGAAGGTTTCAAGATACAGTTTCAGATAAAATTACGGCTCGTAATATCGAGACCTTCCCATAAGAATGTAAACATAAAGCGATTTTTTCGAAATTTTAGTTTAAAATTTTAAGAAATAATTTATTCAGTTATTTATGTGTGTATTCAGAAGAAATAAACAAATTTCAAGTGGGATTATATTGGAATTATACCAACCAATCCAACCTTTTATTCATTAAAAAAGATAAAGTTATTAAAAATACAAAAATTGTCAAAGCCAGACCAGAGAGAGGATAACTTTTTAACAAAATAATTTCATTTATTAATTATTGGATGACTCTTTGGTTGTTTTGCTCATATATTGTTGGGCATTCTACTTGAACATTCGTAAAAATATTTGGACCCAATTGATTGATAAAATATTACATTATGATAAAATGCATCCAGATCTAAGGACAGAACGGCTGGAAAGATTGATGGGTGCAAGGAATGTAAAATTTTTCATGTGGTAGGCAAAAACTGCAAAAAATCATAAAAAATGGCAAAGTTAAATAACAATATCTCTGTCAGTTTAAATTAAAATGGTTTTTAAATTTCTCTACCTTGGAAATTGAAAACGAAAACAAGTCTCAAGTCGATTTTCCAGCATTATAATCGAAAAATTTCAAAACAACGATTGTGACTATCTGCTTATTTGATTTTCAAACTAAAAAATTTTAATTCGAAATAAATTCGAAAAAACTAAGCTCTTAATATACTAGTCAAAAAAATTAACGGAATCAAATTTTGTTCAATTTGTTTTAGTGTTTTTTTTTGGAGAGTTATTTCTTTGTGATAAGTGGGCGTATTGAGTTAAAACAAAAATTAAACTTGATATTTATGTTTTTATATTTGTTCAAAAATAAATTTTTTATAGTACGTACATATGATACCTTCCCATATGAATGTATTAACTTCCCATTAGAAATGTATTAAAAATTTTAAAAGCCTCTTTTTCAATTACATATTTACTTGTGTATTTTCAAGCAATAAACAAATTTTTAAAGGAATTTTGAGTTGAAAATTCCATTCCAAATCTCTTTATTCCTTTAGATACACACATAAATAACTAATCAAGAGGTTTGTTGCGATGCCTCTAAAATGTTTGAAATGTTGCTTATTACATTCTTACACGACACGAGAAAAAATATTGTTTTCTTATTTTTTTGAAGATTTTCATTTGTTTTGGATTAGTTTGAGTCAGTCGATGGTGGTTTTATGGTTTATCTTTCTTCAAATAAAAAAAGATATTTTTTATTTTCTCAACAAATATTGAAGTCATTCAAAATTTAAGGAGAGTTTTGAAAATTTTGAAAAAGTTTTCCGCAATATTTTTTTAAAACTACCATTCACCGTTAGTTAAAGAAAAAAACACAAAAAAAAATATGGCTTTGCATATATTGATTGCATAATGCATAACTTGCTTTAGCATACAAATTTGTAGAATTTATCATTTAAATATTGCTGTAAAATTTTTGTAATTAATTCCCCGAACCATTTTTCGCACCAAATTATCAAGATTTACAAACCAAATAAAAAAAAAAATTGTGTTGTTCCTAAACATTGCTCAATCAATATGAAAATAAAACTCCCTAAGACGTTTTTACAGTTTTGCATTAGTAACATCTTTTTAAGACTTGAAATTAAATAATAATTATATTTTTCAAAAAAAGAATAAAAAACAAATTTCAAACATATTGAAACAAAAACTTCAAAATTCTTTATTTATATTTGTTCTTTTTTTCCTTTTTGAAAAAATAACCAGTCATCGCAAAAATACAGCTCTTCATAAAATAATAAAAATAAATTACAAAATTGGTCCCCTAATTTTTTTTTTTTTTGACAAGTAGTTATACTAAAATTGAGTATTTATTGCAAAATATACCAACAAGAAACATTTCACTTAGATAAAACCAGAAAATTTATTAACACATACAAGCACACGTGTGATAGGACCATTTACTACTACCAGTATAGACTTCGTAAGGCAGTGCATGCATGTGATACATGTATTTGAAAATTTCCACAATTTGATGAAGTGGTGAATTAAGTGAAGTGATAAATACTGGAAAGATTTCATAACTTTTCTTATAAAAAAATATCAGACGGAAAAGTTTTCCATCCGTGTGCCAGTTAACACGTGTGTTAAGGAGCGGATACCAGTTTCTTATTAATGCTGTTGTAAGCTGATGAACATTTGTTCGAAGCAATGCTATCTGCTTTAGGCATAAAAGAATTACCACGATTTCCTTCTATTTTTTGCTTCGATTTGGATCTATGTTTATTTGAATAAAATATTAATCATTATTATTTATTTATTCGCTGAGCCTACCTACCACTTTGAAGTTTCAATTACTAAAAAATTACTGAATGTGTTCAGCTTTTATGAAAATTTTGATCTGTCCGGAAAAAAATGTATCGCTATTTTTTTAAAAGTCCAAGATATTTTCGTTTGGTGTAAAAATACATTTCCATTTAAGTTTAAGTTCCTTAACTACAATATACTCTTAAAAGTGACTCTCGTAAAGAATTTTTTTTTGTTTGCACGAATCCTATACTGGCCCTCTAGTACCTACATTGCAAGTAAAAACAATAAGATAAAGTGGAATATGAAATTAAAACGCCTGCAGTATAAGTTACTGATGAAAATTTGTGGGCCATCAGTGTTTGTCATTGTTTGTTCTTATCTAAGCACAATGTCAGAAGGAGATAATGAGGTCGTCATAATCAAGAAAAACAAAAAACAAAAAACAAAAAAATACGAACAAAAATTACTAATTAATTGGTTTATTTATTTTACATTAAAGAAGGCCATTGTTTCAACAATGCTTTGCTTAGTTTCAAAGGAAAATATTGAAACATTTAAATCCTAACCTATATTTTAATGAACAGAATGTACCAGTATTTCCCTTCTTTCTTTAACATATTTATATCAAAGCGTCTGCCTTAGGTTACATTGATACCAAATACCCCCAATTACTACTTGATACAAAATTAAATAAAGTAAAATAAATTAAATTAAATAGCCGCTAGGTTTTGAAACCAATAGGTTTTGAATTTTATTTATACAATTCCTTGTTTATTCTTTTTTCATCTGTTTTTTTTTTTTTGGTTGACACAAAAGCTGAAACTCTGAAAATAAAGCTCTAGGCTTTAGTCTAGTAAGGCTTTACCTCGGTGCATATTTTGTTCTGGTTATGATATATTTGATCTATATATTGATAACACAAATACGAGTAAATATGGTTTAATTTTACATTTTTTATTGAGTCCCCTTTTGAGTTGGTATACACAACTTTTATTTTAGTTCAAGTTTCATTTTTGAATAATTATTTTAAAGTCTTCTGAGTATTTTCTTAACGCCATCGTGTAAATTCTTCACTGATGATGTCCCTTTAAAATGTTCACAAACTTAAAACAAATTTTCTTCCTATTTTCAGCACTTAGCGGAGAAAATCGTTTCCATCTTAAATAAATTTGAATTCCATAAAAAAATGATAAGAACATGAAAATAAAAACTTCAATTCAAAATCAAAAATAAAAATAAATCAAATAACAGTGGTTGTGTCTTACAAGCAAAAAAAAAAAACAAAAAACAACAATTAAAGAATGTTTATTTATTCATGATGACAAAAGAATTGAAAATTAAGTTACGAAAATTAAATTATGTGTAGAAATACAAAACGAAAAGTTTAAAGTAAAAATTAAAATATTTCGTTGCACACTACCTACAGTGAAAAAGCAGATCCACCTTTTTATAAGTGAAAAAAATTAAATCTAAATTACAAAACAAAAATAATAATATTAAATATATAGATATAAATGTAAAAATTAACACACACTCCAAACTAATCTTTTACTAACTGTCTTTGAATATAACAACAAAAAAAATTAAAAGATAAAATTCTGAATCTCTCGTGTGGTTGTGAAAATAAGTTGTATAGCTAAATAAAACAAAATACATATTACTAACAAATAAATAAAAAAAAAGAACATTTAATATATATATATATATATTTTTAAAAGCAGTCATAAATTTTATTATACATAAATATATATATATATACATATAGAGAAATGAAACTATAAGAAGTGTTATATACGTATGTATTATATTACCATGTGCTATAACTGCTCCATGATTAGAATAGTACTTAAATAAAAATCGAATTGTTGTTGAAGAAATAGTTTTTAAATTAAAATTAAAATATAAATAAAAATAAACACATCTCAATCAACCGTCCTCTATACAAAGTGTTTAATTTTTGACAAAAAAATCAAATTATTTAATGGCAGAAAAAAAAACGTTACTAATAATAATATGCAAGTAAAATTTAAGAAAAACAAACATCACATTTTCTAATAAATATTCTCAATAACCTAAATCTAGAAATAAATGTTTACAAAAAAAAGTATAAATATATATATTTCATATGTGTGTAAAAACAAAAAAAAAGGAACTGTAGATAAAGTAGTGCTCATGTTACATAATTTTCATTGAATGTTTCGTATAAAATACATCACATTTGGATTATCAACAAATAAAATTAATTTAAAAATAAAACCTGATTAACTTCAATGTTGAAAATCAAATGGATATAAGGAATAAGATTAATTAACATTTTATTTAAGGAAAATAAAGGTATGTAAAAATTTTTGTTTACATTTCACTTGTCTTTATATAATAGGTTTCATATGTAAAGGGCGGTTACATTTTAAGGGCCGATGTTGATTTTGAATAAAACACAAATTATTAAGGAAATTATTACCATTTCTTGTTATTATGATAATATTGGTATGGTTCAATTATGTATAGAACAAAATATCGGCCAAATGGCCGCCGCGACCTCGGCGGCACACCTCCATCCGATGGTCCAAATTTTCGATGACGCTGAGGACTAATTAAGGTTCTATGTCATTATTGTGCCAAATTATCCCATCCTTTAGCTCTTGACTTATTGCTGACTTATCGACGTTCATCTTTTCTTTCAAATAACCCCAAAAAAAAAAGTCGATCGGTGATAAATCACATGATCACATAATCACTCTTGGATTATCATTCGTCCAAATGCGGCAGTTCTGCTTATTGACGAATCCACTGTGGTGAAAATGTGCCTTATCACTGAAGATGATTTTCTTCGAAAATTGATCATCCACTGTTGCCATTTCTTGTCACCATTCTGACCATTGACTACGCTTGAAATGGTCAAGAGGCTTTAGTTCTTGAGTCAATTGCACCTTGTAAGCGTGTAAATGCAAGTCTTTATGCATAATGTTCATTAACGACGAGCGTGAAAGGTGTAATTGTTGGGCACGACGACGAGTTGAGGTGGACGGCTCTTCAGCTGAATTATCGCGAACTGCAGCAATATTTTCTGCAATACGAGCTTTGCGAGCATGCACTGGTATTTTCACATCTCCTACAGAACCCGTTTGCTCAAATTTTGACACGATTTTTCCGATTGTACGCATATTTGGACTATTAAATTGACCGAAAAAATCACGAAGTGCACGATATGCATTTTGATTTGAACGCCCATTTTCGTAATAAGCCTAAACAACTTTAACGCATTGCTCGATTGTAAATCTTTTCATGGTTCATTAATCTGAAATTGAGAAATGTCAAATGAAATGCAGAAAAAAACTTGACGTTTAGGTAAGGTTCACATTCAACATCGGCCCTTAAAATTTAACCACCCTTTACATTAGGGTGGTCGTTAGGTGCCAGTTATAGCTACATTGAAACTCAGCCTTGAAAATTTTAATAATTGATTTTGAGTCATTTAGAAAGCAAAATCATTTATTATTTTGATGAACAAATAAAGCTCTCAGACCTTAATTAATATTTCTAGTCAAAAAAAATGTCCACATAAAATGACTTTAAAAATTCCAATGATCATGGGTATGGTATTCCAATCATTGAAAAAAGAAAAGTCTTTTTATGTGGAAAGTTGGGCCTAATTGAAAATTTTTTTTTTGACTAAAAATATTAACTAAGTCTTGATCTGTATTTGTCCATCAAAATAATAATTAATGATTTTGATTTCTAAATGCCTCAAAGTCAATCTTTTAAATTTTCAATGATGAGTTTCAGTGATAGCTATAACTGGCGCCTTATGTTTTTTTGTTTTACTTTTCATATTTGGATGGGCCTAATTCAGCTCCAAATGAAGAAAAAAAATTCATAATTGATTACTAGCCACTGTAGTGATTAATTTAATTTCCATGTTTTTGTTTCGCATACTATTAGCGTCTTACGTTAAATCAACTAATAAATTAAGAGCATGTAGGTTCGAAGAAGACAAGAGTTAGTATTTCCCCCCCATTTGGGTAGGATGCTCTGAATTTGTTGACACTATGCAAAATAAAAAAAAGGAAATTTAATTAACCTGTTCAAAAATTCTTTTTATTTTTCTAATTTCTATAGATTTTTTTCATACTGAAATGTACCAACACAAAACCTTGGTGAGCGAATTACTTTTTTCACGCTGAGATTTAAAATAAGCTGCCAGGGTGACTATTGTAGCACATGCACATATCTTTCTAATGACATACATCTCGTTGTTATTGGTTCTATACCACCTTCCATACATTTTTACCAATTGTCCTTTGTATTAAATTTAGAAGGTAACAACGACACATCTGGTCCGCATCAACTTTTGTTATGAAAAAAAATGTGTTTGCAATATTTCAATTCTTTCTGATTTTTCTTAAACAATTCACAGTCTTCGTGTATGATTGCATTTAAAAGAAGAATGATACATGTTGATAGTTATCTTTCAATTGTTAGCTGTGAGTTAATCTGAAGACCAGTTTTCTGCCACAATATTGTTAACTGTTCTAAATCAATAAATCAATCAATAGCCATTAGATTGATTATGCTCTACCAGATACAAATTTGTTCTATTCATTCATAACTTCAAAAATCATTTTTAATAACTCGAACTGACCGAACGTGTGATATTCTTGTGATACTGAAAAAATCCAACAACTTAAATTCTGTGGTCGAAACTTGAGATTTTTCTTCGTATCTGCTTATTAAGTTCTTCTCTACAATTAAATCAAAAAATATTAAAAAATAAAGAAAATAATATTTCGTGTTTGTTACATCTGCGAAAAGTGGCCATGATTTGAAGGTGAAGGTCACTCGATATCATTACAACATCTCCAATAAAATAAAGTATAAAATAAAAGAATAAAAATCTTGAAAGACTTACATACGAGAGGTTCCCTTCGTATATTTAAAAGTTTGGCAATCCTGCTAAATTCATCTTCCATTTCTTCTCGTCTACAGATTTTCTACTTTAAAAAATTTGGTTATTTGCAGTATCAACAATAAAAGTAAACTTTAAATAGAGGCAACTAAAATGATACTTTCTTTTAACAAATATTTTTTTGCAGTGAGACAGTATGTCTACATTTACGAACTTGTAAGATACCAGGGCCGCACGACATACGTCATTTTATCTGAATTTTGTTAGTGGTAGGTGTGAACGAATGGATAAAACGAATCTTTAAACCGGTCGAACTTCGGAGGTAATAAGTGCTAAAAGTGCATTTAATTATGTAAAATTATGCTACCTGATTTATTGATAAGATTTCGGGAAAGTTTTGAAAAGCTTATTTTGACTCTTGCCCGACACCTACAATGGGACCCAATGTCTGCCAGACACCTTTAAAGGTGTGCCAAAAAATAAAGCTGAATTTAATATGTTCTTCGGGCAACTGTTACAATATATTTGTCAAACTGCCAGAAACCTACAGTGGGGCCTAATGTCTGCCAAATACCTTAAAGGTTTTCAAAAAAAAAATTTAATTCACGTTTTAGCATCAAAGCTAACATTTTATGTACTTTGAGTAACTATTTCTCAGTTATTCTTGCCCAAAGTGCCCACTGTAGGTGTCTGGCAGGTTTGAAAATATAGTGTAACAGTTGTTCGATGAATATATTTTGAATTCTGCTTTGATACTAGAACTTAACTTTCACGATTTCTTGGCACCTTTAAGGATAAATTTTCAAAAAAAATTAAAAACTTCTGCCTTACTTGGTCATCTCTTTCTTTCGAAGAAATTAAAGTGAGATAAAAATAAGAGACCTCAAAATGAGTCGCATCATGTAAAGCTGGTATCAGCACCGTAGAATTATAAACTAAGAGTAGTGACTCGAGACATGCCAATTGTTTGACATCAGCGTCAGAGAGAGTCGGATATCTGTGGCCAAGTTTGACAGTGGCACATTTTCGGGAATAATCTATTTTGAGAGTTTAAGTGCAAAATTGCTGCTGTCCAAGAAAACTGTTGGCAAACTTCCTCCCTGGCGAACATTTTTGCAGTTATTAGAGATGTATTCCATTTACAAAAAGCAGATATTCCCAACCTTGCAAAGATGAGTAGTTAAAGTTCAATGTAAATGATTCACAAAAAAAAAACAAACTAAGCTGCCAGTCATAGCTATCATTGAAACTCATCATTAAAAATGATGGATTTTGAGACACTTAGAAAGTGAAATCATTTATTATTTTAATAGATAAATACAGCTCAAGACTTAATTTATATTTTAAGTCAAAAAAAAAAATTTAAAATAGGCCCTACTTTCCACATAAAAAGACTTTTCTTTTTTCAATGATTGAACTTCCTTCCCAATGATCATTGGAATCTCAAAAGTTATTTTATGAGGAAAGTGGAGCCTATTTGAAATTTTTTTTTGACTAGAAATATTAATTAAGTCTTAAGCTTTATTATTTCATCAAAATAATAAATGATTTTGCTTTCTAAATGTCTCAAAATCAATCATTAATGTTTTCAATGATGAGTTCAATGATAGCTATAACTGGCGCCTAACACAAAATTTGTCTGCAAGCCCACAAAAAGCCGTTTCTCCGCAAACTGGTACTTTTGTGAGTACAAAATTTACGAAAAAATAGTTAGATTTCTTATACTCTTTGATGACATAATTATTGTTATCATACCAAAAGCTTATGCTAAAAGTGGTTACACTACAAGTTAATATTTTTACACCAGATTTTACATTTAAAAACGATGAAATGTCACGTTATTGACACGTTTTCACTCGCCACGGTAATAAATTTTTCATACTTAAATCTACTTTGCAAAAAAAGTATTGCAGTCAAAATATTTTCCTAACAAATTTTAGATAAGTTGAGTAAACACTATTCAGAAATGGTTTGATCCGTGAAAAAAGTATTTGGTGTTTGAAATTACCAATGCCATAATAGTGACCATTTTGTCGTGCCAAACTTATGTCAAATGTTTGTTTGGTTTTTATAATTAAAGTCGATTTCTAAAGAAATACTTAGAATACTTACATAACTTAACTTAATACATAGACAACTTAAATCTATATATTCCATCTGAAAACTAAAGAGTAGACCTATTCTTGAGTATGCCAGCCAAGTTGAGGAAAATTGGTAAAGGATAATCAGAGTAAATGTTTCTTCTAAGGGAGGAGATACTAACGTTAAGATCAACAGATGCTGTGCACTGATCCACTGTTTGTTAATCGTAACATTGAGTTAAAGTGGGCATAATTTGTACGGTGAGTAGGAAGGCAAACGAAAGGAACAGATCTAAGGCTACATGGATTGGTGTTAAAGAAAATTATTTCTATAGAATTGATGGAGAATCGATGGCACCTGCGAAACGGAGGAACCTACATTAAACGGCTTCAATTCTACATGAATGAGTGGTTTGATAAGAAGAAATAAAAGTGGAACGAGATGACTACCGTGAGGAACACCTGAGGTGGCATAGATGGGATTGGACATAGAACATCTGAACACAACACTATACTGGCTGCTCTCCGAGTAGGGTCTCACCCATTAGATGAACATTAGAGGACGTCCAAAGACTCCTAGTTTAATATAAATATTTTAGTGAGAGACCTTATAGAGTGTTTTGCTGAAGTCAGTAGTGATTACATCTTCCAGAGCACAAAGGCATGTCATGAAAACAATTTGAGTTAGGTTCGTTGTAGTGGACCTGCCCTTAATAAAACCATGATCGAATACAAATCTAGACATTTCAATAAACGAACTTGTATTTTATTGTTAAGAAAATGTATCGAAAGGATGCCTTTGTAATAACTCTCTTGTCCTTTGAACGGAATTCCTGTATTCCCACGCATATAGAAATCAGCATCCAAAATAAATACAAACTTATTCATATACATACATAAATATTTATACACATGTATAATATCAGAATCAGAAATAAAAGAAAGTCTTGTTATAGGGATGTCATTTTTATAAATGATTAATAAATCACAATGACAGCGAAATATACATTTATTTCTAAAGAAGAATAAATTGAAGCCAAAAACTCATATTATATACACACAGAAGAACTTATGTACCCCTAAATCAAGCCCAAATTGTGCAAAGTTAACAATAATATATATCTACCCACAATAAAGGAGCTTGAATGGCGCTAAAAAAAACTCCATATCCTTTTTTTACCGCTATAAAGGAACACACACAATTTTACTGCATTTATTATTTAAGGAAAACACTGTGAAAATACTGGAAAACCCCACAGTTTATGAGAATTGGAACTGAGGGGTCATTCATTTTATTTTTTCTAAAACATTCATGCACAACGAATTCCATATTTCATTCTTCGATATTCCAACTTTTTTAGTAGGTACTCGCCTTTTTTTTCATTTTTTTTTTCTTCGTTGTTGTTTTACTTTTTTATCCTCAAAGAAACCTTTTGGCTTTTTGATATACTGTTTGCCAATTCGGTATATTTCCAAGGTAAAGTTGTGTTTTGCTTGTTTTTTTCTTCAGAATTAATGGCCCTGGTTTTGGACGGTTTAATATTTTGCTTCACTGGAAAGATTGGTTTGAGGAAATTAAATTTCGAATTTATGTCGATTCATGAACATCTAAAATCACCAAAGTGTGGCCACGTGTCAAAATGGAATCATTTCGTAATCAAATGAAGGACTTTAAAGTCCTTGGTGCATTTTAAAATACTATATTCCACTTTTTTTTACATAAAAACTAATGCGGAATTCTTGAACAAAGGTAAAACTAGAATAGTCGGAAGTCAACGAAAGTGCTCATTCGAATCCAACCAGCACCGACCGCTCTTTCGTAGATGGACGGATGCAAAAATCAAAATGGTGGATGCAAACTAAATAGAATTTGGCGCTATTTTTCGTTCAGTTACTTCATCACGACATAAACTTAACGAAAATTTAGTTATTGGTTTTTTAATCAAGATTGAACTCAATAAGAAATCAAATAATAAGTATTGTAGATACTCGTACTTACTCATTATTGACTCATCTATGCCATAAAAACACGCAGCACATTTTAATTAAAACTTCTTTTAAGTGCCAAGGGTATCATAGAATTTTAAAAGTGCCAGTGCCATCAACATTTTTTATTCAGAGCCCTCATGTTTTTCTTTTGCAATCATGTAGATAAGTATTTATTTCAAGAGTTAGGTTCATACTGTAATTAAATTGAAATAAACATTATATCCAGGGGGAGGGGGAGGGGAATTGTCTTTGCCTACCTTCTCTTTTTGTGTATGTTGTTTTACATTTCATTTTGTATAAACATCAATCAGACTTAGGTAAACAAAATATGTACATATATCAGCCGTAGTATTCGATGCATGTGTAGATGTATGAAAATGTAACGACCTACATATGTACAAACCTGTATAGGTATACAAAGGAATGTGTCACTAAGCAATACACTACGACTACATCAATCAAAAAATATTAAACTTCATTCTAATTTTACCTTTGGGACATTCCGAATCCCGATGTTATGTTAAAAATACAATTTTGCATTTGACAAACCACACCATCACTTGTTTTATTTATTTTTTTTTTATTTGTTATTTATTTTACGTAACTCTGACTGAAACAAAAATTGATGCTTCTCGCTCTGTAATCTGACAGATACATGCGGAAAATCTTCTTTGCACAGCTGGGTTCGTTCTTCGTTTATAATTTCTGAGTTGATGATTTTTTGCGTGGGGTTTTCTATTTGGAATTATCATTTTAGCAAAAGAAATAAATCAACAGAGTTTCTTCTTGTTGTGACAAAATATAATAAATGAATAAATTGTTTTATTTAACTTATTACAATAAAACCAGAGTCTTTTTGAGGCAAAAATTAAAGCAATTTAAGAAGAGCGCAGGGACTAGAAGATAAATGACAAAGGATAGTGTATTGTGGCACTTGGCGTCAAATAGATTTTTTTAAGTAATAAATGCGTAAGCCAACGAAACGCATTTTATTTTTTAAATAATACTTAATTGAAGTAGAAAATTATTTTTTGAAGAATAATAAGATTTGTAAGTCAAACAAGGGGTGCTGAATCTGATTTTAAGGTTTGCGACTTCAATTTCATGACACAATATAGAAAAATTGGCAAATAATGATGCAAAATGCATTAGTTTGGAGTTTTTCACTTATGGCTCGAAAACTATTAAGTATTCGTAAACTTTATCAAAATATAATTATTTTAAGTAGGTGTATAAACATTTCCAATAAATCTGTGTTTCTCGAGTTCATTTCTTTTTGACGAAATTTGTATAATTTGCTTAAAACGAAGGCTAAGAATTTAATTAGTATCAACAGATAAGAAACCTAGTACAAAAAGGGCTTCAAATTAAAAAAATGGTTCCACCATGAAACTTGGTGAGAACATTTCATGTACCATAAGATTATGAATAATCAAAAGAATCTTTAGAAATATTTCACCTGGAAGAGTGTTTTTTTGAGGAGGAGAAGGGGAAGTTGTGGTGTATCAAACGGAAAAAAACTAGCTTGGTACAACCTTGGCAAATGGCACATGTTTGTAAGATAGTTTTCAATGCCAAATCAAATGACACCAAAACCATTTTTCCAAGTTCCGTGGTGGTATCATTTTTGTATAGGTTTCATGGTAATAGTCCCGCTATAACCTCACTCCACAAAAAACACCTTTTCTCCATGGATATTTTTTGCATTCTTTTTGTCAAGTTTCATCAATAGACCGTTATATTTAATTTGGGTTTCTGTAATATTTAACTTTTATACTGAAAAAACAGTCATCCTAACCCAAAAATGACAAAAACTTTTTTCTCGGAGGTCGTATTGACTTGGTTTTACTGTCATTTGATCCAGCATAAAAAATTACCTTAAAAACATATGTGTCATATGCTTAGGTTGCAACAGGGTTAGTTTTTGAGTTTGATACACCAAAACTTCCCCCCCCCCCCCTTACCCCTTAAAACACATCTTTTCGTGTAAAATATTTGTATACACTTTTCTGATTCTTCATTCTCATGGTTCATAAAACGTTTTCACCAAGTTTCATGTTGCTATTAATTTTTTTTGTTTTTTTTTTTATCCTATTTCGCCTGTACTAAATGATGATTTCTCAAAAATGAATGAAGGTGTTTGAAAAAGCGAAACAGAATTTCGAAGGAAAATATTCATACTTAAAAATGACTATAAAAATTGAATTTGATAATTTATGGTTTTATGAATATAGAACAAGTTCTACTTGGACGTAGAAAGAGTATTTTGTTCGAGGTTTCACCCAAAAGCCCTAAAATTGTCCTTTTCCAGAACAATACATAAAATCATATTATTTTTATGTTTTTTAGAGGCTTTTAATCCGTCAAAATCAAAGGAATCCTTGAGTTGAATTTGACAGCTTGACAAATAGAAAAAGAATTTGTATTTGACGTATATTGAGGATTTTGTTTCAAATGTTACCAGGAAAGCCCTTAAGCTGGTCATACCCGACCGAGCCATCCAATCTATTTGGCTAGGTTAGATCTTAATTAGCTGAAAATCCAAATGGATTGGTAGCCATCCATCCACCATCCACCATTTACACAACCGATTTTTGACCGACACGGGGCCATTTAGCTCTTTGGCTCTGTAGTTTCTAGCCAGCTTTAAATTTGGTCTTTTCGGGAGGACATATTTTTTTTACTTTTTTTAGTATTTTTTTAGAATTTTTATTCCATTGACATCGTAGCGTGAAATTTGAAGATGATGGTTGAAAGACAAATAATTCTTCTTTGTTGCGAACAGAGTTGCAGATCTTACCCAAAACACTCAAAAAAAGCCCTTTTCCGGAGAGCAATAAGCAAAATCACTATATTTTCGAATTTTTGAAAGTATTTTAATCCATCAACATCGCAGACAGCCTTTTGTGAAATTTGACAGTTTATAATTTGGCAAATAGAAGACAAATTCTTCTTTGACGCACACAGAGTATTTGTTTGAAATGTTATTTGAAAGCTCTTAAATTGTTTTTTTTTTTGCGAGCAAAACAAAATCGCAAATTTTCGTAAGTTTTTTGGGTTTTTTCCATCCATTGTATAGCCATCCTTTGATGAATTTGACAGTTTATGGCTTAAAATTATCTAATACCTTATGACATACTTTTTCATTGTTTTTAATTTTCTTTTATATAATAAATAAATATACTTACTACAAATTTCGGTGCTATTTCAGTTTTAAAAACGTTTCCACTAATCTAATTTTCCCAAAAAGAAATCAGTTATTACTTTATTTTAACTACACGAATAAATTCGTTCGGTAGTTGAAATAATTCAGTTGCTAACGACTGATAGTTCAAATCATTCGATAGTTCCCATCACTAACGCTTTGCCGAATAAAGGATTTTATGCAACAACAACGGAAGAGGTTTTAAAAATATTTTGATAACCATACAGCATTTGGTGTCGATGGTCGCAAACATGTGTTGACAACATGTTAATAACATGTAATATAGCGAGGCGAACGGGAAAATTTGGTCCCAAGAGAGAACCAATTTAGGCAGTGAAAATAAAAAATTCGCTAAAATAAAATTGGTTCTCTCTTTTGGGAACAAACATTTTCGCGCGAACTTTTTTATTTTCTCACTCACACTCACCAAGACCAGAACTTGGGAACAAAAATGTTCCACTCGCTACTCTTTGCCCGAATGACGATAAAATATGTTGTTAAATTTTTAACAAACGCTTTCTGCATTTCATTACTAAGGAATTCAAATTTGTTGAAATATTGTCATTATGACACATTGCGAGAACGTCATAAAACCTTCTCCAAAATATGGCCTTATATCACGGCACAGCATTTAGAGCGTCATACAAAATCTATCATTTCACGCACATTTCCATAAAACAACATTCTTGCCAAGTACTTCTCCACTTTCTGTTTTTCTTTCTCGAAACTTTTCATAGAATAGATGAAAAATAACCTAACTCGATTTTCAGTTGAAATTATTTCCCAAGTTTAGTGGAAAAAAAACTTCACCAGTATAAAGTGAAACTAGGTATATTTCACTAAAAGGTGAAATTATTTATATATATTTCACGGGAAATACCCGTGAAGTTAATACCCGTGAGCCGTGAAGTTAGTTCCCTGCAACATTAAAAATACGCCAATTTTCAACTATCTCTGGACTACAAATAATCGGTTGTAGAAAAAACCTTGAACAGAAATTTGTTGGAAATCGTGTACACTTTTAGTTTTATTTGGATACAATTAGGGATTAATTGCTTGTTTTGGAGCCATTAGTGAAAATGCATTTGCTTCCATTTTGTGTCATTAAATTTAAGTTGTAAACCTGATTGAGCACCTCTCAAAACATCAAATGATTGATTTCTAGAAAAGAGCACTATCATTAAAAATACTGTGCCTACTCAGCTCAAATTTGGAGCAATTATTCTACATAACAAGTACGCCGTCCAACCCTCGAAGCTCGAGTGCTTTTAACGTTATTGTCTAATTGACAAACTTCAAGAAAATAATTGTAATTAAAAATTGAGGCATACATACAAATTATTATCCATAGCAAGTTATTTGCGCTCGCCGGTTAGACTCACCCCCCCCCCCAATGTGCTTCAACATTGAGCACATTGGGGGGGGGGATACTCAGAGCTTAAAAAGAACCACAATTATTTGTTTAACAATTCAGACTCTACTCTGAACTAAAAAAGGAAAAACGCATAAAGAGTATTTTTTTAGATCCAGGTAAAGTCGACATTTAGTTTGGTTTTATGGCAAGCTTTTCAAATAAGCTCCATAATATTTACATTAATTTCTCACATTTTATCTACCTAATATCTTAGCAGTACCTACATAAATGTATAGTTTTTTATATAAAATATCGTCGATTGTTAAAATTTTCATTTGTTTCAAGGTAGATAGATATTCATACGAGTAGGTACATCTAAAATCAGAAGATACTTATTAAAATTTATCAATTTTGATTTTAAATTATGTATTGGTATTGGCATTTTTTGTCTCATCTTTAAATGCCCCATTTACTAAACCTTTCAGGTTCTCCAACACTCCGTGTTCATGTTATATAGGTAAGATACATAAAATGATTATTATTTGACGACATTTCAAATGCCATGTCTTTTTGAATCATTCAAAATGCCAAGAGAGAATTTATTGTTGGTGCCCAACAATTCCCGTGTCTACAATAATTTACCAAAATTACTCGAAAATGAACCCCATTAATGTCAGCACCCCAAAGCACGTTTTGAAAATCACCATCTGTCAATTTTGTCTAAATAATATAATGTATTTATATGTATATGTAAATGTACAAATGTATGTAATTAGATTTGAATCAAATGCAGAATTGGCATATACAATACAAAAACATACCTGTCTACCTATTTTATGTATACCAACTTACATAAATAGTGAATGTGGATATGATGCCTGATTAAATTAGTTTTTCGATCAAACTCAATAGAATTGGCAATTAAATTAAGAACGTGTCATGTTCGATTTACCTACCAGCCCATAAAAGATTCACTGATTCAATTAGGGATCATAAAACAATTAATTATTATTTTTGCCACCGCCATCACGTAAAAATGAAAAGGTTGGCTCTGATTGGCCTTTCTATCTGATGCGGTTTTCTGATATTTTTTTTTTAAATTATTTTCAAATAAAAACATGAAATAAAAATACCAACAACAACAAGGCGTTGTTCTTCCGCAATTCATTCATTAATAAAATTATGAAAACAATATTACCGCATCCCCCACCAAAATAGTGAAGAACTCGAATTGACACAGAAACAAGCTACATCCTTGCTCTGCAACTACAGACTATATGAACAACTACTGACACACAACACAATGACGCAAATTACAAGCCACGTTTCTAAAGATGTACCTAATAGCAAGCGTTGTATATGATGCCATGCCATGGTGCCATCGTCCATCAGCAGCCGGCAGATACGCAAGCACAGCCCCATATCAGCATCAGCAAATACAAACAGTAACTAGCTAACAGCTTACAACAGCCAGCACGCTCAGACTTATAATTAAGCATTTGGAGCAAAATATCTTACGTGAGACGTCACCTATTGCCAAACATTTTGAACAGAATTATACATATCCCGATGGTGTGTACTGTGGGCTTCTGTAATGGCCCCGAATCAGATCGTTACAAATCGTTGCTCGCCAGTTCAATTTTTTTTTTTTTTTTTTTGAAAATCTTCGCACTCTATAATTCTGAGAAATCTTTTTTTGCTGATTTACATTGCATCGCTGGCTGCTGCAAGAATGCAATTTGTAGATGCTCTGCAAAAATATGTAGATACTGCAGCAAATTTGGGGTGCGTCATCTCTGTTCATCGTCTGCCACCACCATCGCCAGCAGCCGGCTGGCCAAATTATTGCAGCATTGCAACCGACTCAAGGAAACTAATCAAATTGCCGAACCACACGACCCGACCATTCCACATGAAGTACTTATATCATGCGAAGCTTTCAACGGACAGCGACAGGTGGCCACACATGCACACTGAAGATGCTCAAGATAGTCCATCAGTTCAGACCTACTAAATTATTTCAGAAGACACAAAAAAAAAACAAACACAAAATAAAACACTCATGGTAGTGACAGAAATAGATTGTTTAGTTTAGTTTATACAGTGGTAGTTAAATGTTTTTAGTTTAAGATTAATTCTTGTGAATTTTTATTTCAGTTTTTTTTTTTTCTTTAATATTTATTTTGATGAATACTCCAGGGACTTGAAGAATTACGAGCCATTATGGTTTGGGTTTCCTGATTGCAAAATCGTTTAAAAAGTGATTTTAAATTAAGAGAATCAACTGGAAACACATGTTTTTTTATTTCTATGAAATTTTCTTAGCAGCGAGGTTTAACTATTTTGTGCTTTAGAATTATGAATATGTGTAGGTGTTCATTGTAGTTCAGTCAAAATAGACATTTGATCTAGCCAAATACCAATAAGACTTAAAATTGGTAAGGACTCCTCGGCATAACAAATCAACTGATCATTTCAACTGTTCACCGCACCTATTCGGAAGGTTTTCTTCTTCGCAGACGGCGCGCGTACTAAATTCGACTCATCAAGAATGTCAATAATCGTTGAATTAGTGTGTTCTAATAGCCAATTTCTATTTTTCCGCGCGAAATTTTTTAGATCGTCACGAACTTTAGGAAAACCGAGATCCCTGTGAAGATCTTCGTTTCTTATATGCCAGGTAGCATTTTCAAATTATCTAAGCAATTTATTTGCAATCGTTTGTAAGTAATTTAAGTTTGTATCTCGGGTATAACCCCAGAGGTGTTTACCACAAGTCCAAACAGGTTTAAGTACCTGCCTGTATAAAATCAGCTTATTTTCAATACAAAGCTTTGAATATTTACTGAGTACACCATTCCCAGATACTTTGCTCATTTGAAAATGGAACACGAGCGGTATTAAGGTAGATGGGTAGTCTATTTATTTTTGCATACTTAAAGTCCATGTCGACTGACTTTTGATCATTGAGGGCTATTCGCCATGTTTTTTTCTACTCATTGACACTATTAAGAGTATTTTGCAATTTAATTGTAGCTTCGCTAATCGTTTTGCCTACTGTTAGTATTGCAGAATCATCAGCAAACGTGCCTACGATAGTGTATTCTGTTTGAGGTATATTGCGTGTAGATAAAATGTACAGAACTGGACCTAATACACTTCTTTGTGGTACTCCAGCCAATATTTCATTGAAATTCACATTCACATGTCTTAATCAAAAATGTCTGTTATCTAGATATACGTTTAAAATTTCATAAAGTCCATCCATAAAGAGACATTCGTGCTACACCTTGTCAAACGCTTGCAACTCGTCCAAAAAGAGGTTGGTTGGTTACAAGATCTTAATCAATTGTCGAATGTTTGCTTCTTAATTCGAACTGATTTTCAGGTATTAACTGCTTCTCTTCTATTTTTGGCTGCAGGAGTATGAGTAGTATTCTTTCAAAAACTTTTGATATTAGGTATGGGAAGAAGCCAAATCGGTCTGTAAGACTTCTTTTCGTGAGATGGTTTGCCAGGTTCCAAAACCATTATGACTTCCCTATCTATCCATTTACTCGGAACATATTGTAACCATAGAGCGGCATTTATTATGTAAAGAAATTACCTTCTGTTGGTCAGTAACAAGATACTTCAATTTAAAAACGGACAAATGGAAAAATGGCCAAATAAAAATGGAAAATTTAATACTTTATACCTACAAGGGATAGTGATAATCTAATGACCAGGCTTGTTTCCTTCCGCATGATGATTTAAAGAGCTCCGTGGGTAATCCATCCGATCCAGCTATCTGGCAGCTTAATTGTTCTAAATTTGTTCTAATTTTGTAAAAGGTGGTTAAGCTAGATCTTAGTTGACGAAAGGAAAGGTCTCTTCTTTCCCACTTACTCACTCTATTATGATGCATACGAAACAGTTCCCGGAAGTTTAACTTGAGCATATCTGCTATTCTCTTAAGATTGAAGCGACTGCTTTCCGGTTATAAAACTATCAGCAGCCAGTTTGTGTTTGCTTAGCTTTCTTATAAAACTTCCAGGTGTTGTTTTGAGAGTGAGACTCTTCGATATCATTGATGACATTGCTATTCTTAAACCATAGGATTATTGGCGTCTGGTATCTGGGTTTAAGTGAACGCTTCTTGCTTCTAACTTTCTGTAGATGTAGACATTATTCATGCAGACAGATCAATTTCCTTAAGTTTTGGCAGTTGAATTCTGAATTTTATCAAAGCATCTTTGACAAAAGTATTGAAGCTTCCATTTCAAATTTGACAATGCACTTTAAACAGACTCCGTAGAAGAATTTCTGAAATGCCTGCTTGATTTAATACCTAATTCAGCGTCTAGGCTGACATTCTACCAGGTTGGTCAAAGTGTTCTTGATTGATCTATTGAATCAATGTATTGCTCTTTCATAAGTGAAAAAAGTATCTGACAAGGCCCGTTGTGTTTTCGGTTTTATACATATACTTATGTAGGTACTTAAAGCCAACGATGCACACCTTTAAGGTAAAGCTAAGTTAATTTTAATTTAAATTTCTTAGTGTCACACTCGTGTGGCATCTGTCAAATTTTTTCTCAGGAAATAGCTTCTACGTTGCACTTACTATCAAGTATTTATAGTTCCGGCAAAGTAAGAGTTAAAATAAATTACTAAATTTCGTAGCGTGACAGTTTGTGAAGAACCAGGGCCATGTGACTTACAACTCTCAGCCATTTATAGATATGTGTGTTTTGTTGGCTGGAATTGAATGGATCTGATCTACCATTTTTTTCCTTCTCCAAACAGTTAGAAGAGAAGCACTTAATCGTGACATCAGATGCTTTTAAAGTTTGGTCAGTTTCTGGCAAAAGACAGTACCTCAAAAACAGATAGGAAATCAAGATAATTTTTCCAAAAATTGTCAAAAAAAAAACAAAGTCGTCTCAAATATCTTGAGAAGAAACAATTTTGGGTTCATTTTAATTTACACACATTAATCAAACAATGTGTTTGTCTCTTATATCTCGAAGATAAACCAATCTTTGGACTTCACTACTTGATTACATACTGCACACCTCAAAACGTTTTCGAATATATATGTATTAGAATTGGCGATTTTTTAATATTAAAATGAAATAGGGCCCCTAGCTTCCAAGGGCACCAATTGCAAGTTGCCAGTGTGGGTCGCTCTTAGCCCCTTTTTTATTTTTGAAATAAGCAAAACTCTCCAAAAAATTTGTTCTTGGATAGTAAGGTTTAATATAGGCACATTCAAACCTACATACTTATCCGGGACCCGATCCATAGAGGATCTCTTCCTGAGATATTGCGGCCTTCCATCGGTTGCGGTCCCTACCACGCTCCCTCCAATCATCGAGGCCAAGCGTTCTTGCATCTGCATCCAAATCCAAAATCTAACTCTACTGATAGTCAAACAGACTTTTGAAGGTTTTTGCTTCAAGTCCGATCAGATCCTAGACTATAATTCAAAAATAGTTATTAGTCTTTTAGTTTTTATTAGCCGTTTCGAACCTTGAGGCTGGCTGGAGCGTTGCTGTCCAATCACTCGATGTGGCCTATCCAGTGTTGTCGGCGTGTTTTGGCTCCTTTTTACTATTTCCATATCTTGGTACAGCTCGTATAATTCACGATTGAATCTTCTCCTCTATTCGCCCTCCTCGCACATTGGACCAAATATCCGCCGAAGAATTTTCCTCTCAGAAGTGCCCAGTATCAATTGTCTTTTTTTAATTATCATCCAGCACTCGGCACGCGCCGCACCATGGAGTAGAACTGGTAAAATTAGAGTTTTGTATAGCTTGACCTTTGTCTTTCGGAAAAGGAGTTTTGAATTATTATTTGTTTAGCCGAATCGAAGTAGCTGTGGTTCGCTAGGGAAATTCTTCGTCGGGTTTCCACAAAAGGGTTATTTTTGGGATTAATGATTGTTCCGAGGTAGGTGATCTCCTTGGCTACCTTGAAATAACTGCTACCAACAGTGACGTATTGCCCTAGGCGATGGAAAGAGCTTTGTTTGTTAATAGTATATCTTCATTCACTTCAAGACAAACGCGTTTCGCCTGTTCATCAATAGCTGTGAATGCTTCTAGTAAAGCTCGCTTTGAGCAGCCGATGATGTCGATGTCGTTCGCATAGCCAAGCAGTTGCGAAGACCTGTTGAAGATAGTGCCTTCCAGGTAAACACCACTCTTGCTAACTATCTGCTCCAGGACTTGGTTGAAGAAATCACATAATAGCGCATCTTCTTGTCTGAACCCTGTACAAGTGTACATTATCATGAATAACTCTGATGAACAGTTACTCATTTGTACATTGCACCACGTATTTTGTATCATCATGTGACATAGCTGGATCAGTTTTTTTCGGGATCCCAAGTTCCGACATCGTCAAAAAAAGTTCTTGGTGACTTATGCTTTCATATGCGGCCTCAAAGTCGATGAAAAGATGTTGGATCTCGACTTGAATTTCGTTGGTCTTTTCTAGGATTTACATTAGTGTGAAGATTTGGTCAACCTTTAATCTGCCTGGCCTGAAGCCACACTCGTACGTGCCAATCATTGTATTGTAGAAAGGTTTGAGACGCTCAAATAGTTCGTTGAAGGCAACATTAAGCAGGGATATACCTCTGTAGTTATTTTGAGGACATTGGATCGCATTTTTTGTTTATTGGGCATACGGAACTAAATGACCAGTTGTCGAGCATACTTTCCTTCTTCCACACTTGGTTGATGAGCTGATGCAAAACGCACCCTACCAGCACATCTCCTCCATACTTGAAGAGTTCTGCAGGTAGGCGATCCGAGCCAGCGGATTTGTTGTTCTTAAGCTTGTGGATGGCTTTCTTAATCTTTTCAGTACTGGGCACTGGGACTGGTTCTTCATTGACTGGTCTCATGCTTCTTTGTTCGCCTGTCACTTTCTCTACAGAATGTCCACTAAGCAGCTGCTGGAAATGCTACTTAAATACGTCTACAATTCCCTGTGCTTCGGTGACAAGGTTCCCTTCGCTGTTTCAAAGAGCTTGCATGCTGGTTTTATATCCACATGCCAGTTGCTTGGCTGCTTTGTAGAACCGACATTCAAACTTTCTGTGTGATATGATAAAATACAAGGAACTGTGTGATTAATCAGTCTCCATATAGAGTTTTATAAGATTTTAACAAAACTGACTTTTGCGTCAGCAGCAAATCTCAGAAAATCCGGAATTCAATTATCATGCATTGACCTTTAAATTTTAAGAAATACTTTTTGAGCCAGGCTGTAAGCAAACAAATGCAGTGCAAATTTTGCTGCTGCCTGCCAATGGACAAAAGTTTTGCCTTTTGCGATGACCATCTTTATAAATGAATCGTTGATTCCGAAATTTCCGAACTATTCTATATTCCTATCTATATACTTACATAGCTATTTTTTTTTCTGCACATGTTATTATTAGTGGCATCGCTGATGGATGCAACACGAGTTTCAATCCAACGACTGTGCCTGACAGTCATAGTTATTTTTTTTGTCAAGTTTTGTATTTAGATGTTGCACTTTGCAAATGCTTTTAGTAAATATACATACTTTAAACAAAAATTTCAATTTAGAGGAAGAAGAACAGCAGCATGTGCCGAAATTAGAAGCAGACACTGTCGATGCAAATAGACAACAAAAAACAAAAACAAATCCTAAAAACTACGCCGACGGCAATGGAAGGTTGATGGGTGATTACGGGCGGGCATAGATGGTTACGCCGACGATGACGGGGACGATGAAGATGAAATAATGCAAAACACAGATACTTTCAAAACTATACACGAAATAAATCCTTTGAATAATTTTAATTCCATTGTTTTGTGCCAGTGGCTGTAGTTTGAAACTATGCATTATTTTTCTTGCATTTCAAATTGATGTTGTGTGTTATTTTTTTTTTTTGTTGTTGTTATTGTTGTTGGTTTTTGTTTTGAGGCTCATTAATTTGTTTAATTAATTCGGCATTACTAAGAATTTTAAGAAACAATTTATTTATTTTAATTTTTTATTATATTCATTTTGTGTGACAACAAACAACAATAGGATTGATGAAATTTTGTTCTTCTCTTTTCTGTTTTTAGAGGCAGTCCTTCGGACCTAATTCGCAATTTTATTTTAAGATTTCAAAAATGTTCTCTAAGTTGTAAAAAAAAAACGTGTTTCTTAGTAAGGTGCTGCCAATATTATTAGTCATATTGTTTTTGGGGAAAAAATCATTCTGTCAAGAATTATATGAAATCAAAAGTTTGTAAAGTTATAATGAAAATGATATTTTTTTTTTATTCAAATTTTAAAGATTTTACAGAAAACACATCAGTTATAAGTTGCAACTGCTACACCAAAACAATATTTTTTTAAATTGTATACTAAAAGCTACAAACGCACAATACTTTTTAAATCTCTTATTCAATTCAATTCAATTTTTTTTTATAACTGGTAGCGTCTTATCTTCAATAATATTCTGACAGATCTCCTGCAGACAGGTCCGGCCAGATATAAATAAGCACCCTGTGCAAGCTTCATCATTAGCTCCCTCAATTACGGTTATTGGTGGAAGAAGTCATTTCCTCATTACCCTAGGGGTCGACTTTGCAACGAGTTTTTTAAACGATAAACACAAAATATATACGACCTAGGAAATCGAAATATAATGTGAGTTCCTTTACTTTAAACTTCTGTGATTTTTAGTCCAAACAAGTGTCAACACTTTTTTTGTGTGAATTTTGACAGAACTTTGGACAAAAATGCGTAGAAATGCACAGTAAATCACAGAAATTCACTGTTAAGGACCTAATATAACACAAAAATAATAATAGTCAAAGATTACAAAAAAATTGTAAACTAAACTCAAAAAACACAAGAGTATCACAAAAATATATGAACTGATAAAAATTTTTAGAGTAAAAAGTATTTGTGAGTTTCACGTGAGCAACATTCCACGCTGAAAAAAATGACATTTAACTTTTCGCCTATTGTGATTTTTACTCGAAAAACGAAAATTCGAATCTTTTGTGATAACTTATTTCTGATATGTTTCGTTATGAGCTAAAATTGTCACTTATTTGACCTTTCTGTTTTTTTTTTTGTGTTTATTTATTAGACCAAGATACGTTCAAGCAAAATTCACAAAAGCTTTTAAAATTCCGCGAGATCAAACATTTTTCGGGTGAAAACTTTTCCATATGAAACTCACAGCTAGGCTGAATACTATAAAAATAAATTATCAATCATTTCCGCCAAGCATTCATAAATGCATCAAACCCGCATCACTTTTTGCGTAACGTGTTCATTATTGCAAACTTGCAACATGTGATGCGCAAACTTCAAACGAATAAGAATAAACAAAATTCTTGATGCGTTGTTGCTGATGCAATGTATCAGTATCAGCTGTGTCACGCATCAGCATCGCAAAAAAGTAGTGATGCGGAAACATTTGACGATTATGAATTTACAAGTGTTATGAGCAACTTATTATTATTTTCTGCAGCACTGAACGCAGCCATCAGACATTCCAGAAATCCTTCCAGTCAGTGCTGGAAAATTGATTGGTGGTGAAAAATCGAAACGTCACGCTACGAAAAATTAAAACAAATAATTGCTCGGTCTCGCTCTTGCTCGCAGTTACTACGCAATTTGATTGTATTGTTTTTTAGTTTTCGTGGTACAGTTATATAATAAATATTTGCATTCTGCACTTCTGTCCAGCGATATATAATTTATTTGCCTTCGGCTTTTGTAGACCGCGTAAATTGTACCACAAAATTCGTATTTGCCGTTTTATCATATGATATGATTCTCTTTTTCATTGGATTAGAAATTATCTTCTCGACCGCTCAATATAAATTTAATTAAATGGTTTCAAGTTTAAAGTTCACAAAGGAAATGCTGGGTGTGTCTTCAACTTCAACTTTTTTCTTCATTTATCAATGAATGACCCCGCAAGCTTGAAAGTTATAGTTTTCATTTTTTACTTACGAAAATACCCTTAGTTATTCATCATATTCGTTTCCACAATCACATCCATTTTAAATAAGCTCGTTAAACTCTGACTTCGAGAAATATTCTTCAAAAACTTAAAACTGTCTTTAAGGCAGGACCCCGCCCAAGTCTCCTTGGTGACCACTTTTTAAATTTATGAGCAATTTTCGAGACAAATACTTGGTACTAATATGCAGGTCATGTTTGGTTCGTGTCAACTGTTTCTTAGTATATTTTTTTTATAAAAGACTTACGAAATATAAAATTCAACATAATAGCATTTTAAAATATAAAAACCATAGGTACCTATGAAAAAATATAAAATAAATAAAAAAAAGAAAGATCTAAACCAAATGCCATAAATTATAAATGACAGCCACGGAAATTAATTATTCACATCCACTCTATTTCTCTCTATTACCTCATAGCACCTGCCCTTCAATAGTGTTCCGTTTTATTTAATTTGTGTTTTCTTTATTTTACTATTATATTCCTGGACACACAGCCATTCATATTAAAATAATGCGAAAACATAAAAAATACTCTTAAAATACAAATAAAACAAAAAATTAAAAAAAAAAAGAAGAGAGGTGGAACGATATGAACTATTTGATCGTCATTCAAGAGGCCATATCAGGGTTACGATGAAATGTTTTATCACCTGGCTGCTTGCCAAAAATGTTAACCGAACAATTGAATGTACACAAAAAAAAAAACCATTGTATTGTATGCAAGAATTTTTCACTAAACAATATCAAAAACAAAAAAACAAAATACACGAAGAAGATAGGAAGGTATTGTAATGTTTTACGGTGACCAATCGTACTTGATTTTTATGAAGATTCATTTTTTTGAGTGTTTTATCTGAAACTTCTTGAAGATAAGTTTTTTACATTATTTTAAATCTAACACATTTTTATTAAAATTAAAGCAATTCTTGGGATTCCTTTTAAAAGAATGCGGCCATTTAAATTATACTAGTATGACCAGCGCTCAAGACTCGAGTGCTAATAACATTTGACAAAATTCAAGAAAATATATTGTTACAAACTTTAAAATCTAAAAAACTTTATTTTTCAATTTACTATTATTTTCTGCAGGACTGAAAGTTGACATAGGACATTCCAAAGTCTTTCCAGTCAGTGCTGGAAAATTGGTAGTTGGTGGGTGGAAAAAATTGAAATGTCACATTTAGACACATAAAAACAAATAATTACTCGGTCTTGCTCTGGCTCTCACTCGCACTTGTTCCACAATTTTCTTGGAATGTTTTTTAGTTTTTGTGGTGTTATTATTTAATAAATTTTTGCTTTCTGCACTTCAATACAAAAAAACCTTACAAAACGATGTAAAATTTTTTTGTTTGTTTTTTGGTCATTTTCTAAGGGGAATTTCTTAAAAACCCTAACTGATAGCCTAAAACGGGTGACGGATTTGAGTTCGGCATTCAAGGAGATTCTTAGAAACAATTCCGTTTTGTCTGTACCCAAAACATTTCTGGTGTTTGCGAGCGAGTATTTTGCTAAATACTTTTCCGAAAATTGTTGGTACTACATGTAGGGTTGTGATTTTTTTAAAGAAGAAATTGAGTATATTTGATTTAAGAGAGGATAAAGAGTACGTTCCAATAAAAAAGAGTACATATCATTTTCTTAAATTTTAAAACATATTATTTTTATACTTTTTGCTGAAAATAACAATTTCGTATTGTTTTTAAAATAATTATTTGAATCTAAACATTTTAACTTTACGTTAATACAAATTAGAACCTTTTCTCACCAATAAACATTAAAAAATCGGAACGTAGCCATTGACATTTCATTTTTGACAGTTTTGGGTGCGTTCAGAAACACTTGAGTGCTAGGATTAGTTCACATAAGCAGTGTTTTTTGCATATTCATATGGACTTTAGCTTGTCGAAAGACTTCAGTATTTGCCTTAGTCTACCATTTTTTATGGAACTATCTTACCAACAAACATTTTAAATTTGTATATAAATTATCGATAACACAACGATAATGGTGGTCTGGCAATGACGTTTTTATCTGGACAGAAGTTTAATCCACTTAACTATATGGACATAGCTAACTCTATATGGACAAAGTTGTTGTTATATTTGAGATGTAAGTTTCTTTGTTTTGTTGTCATATTTTTCAGACATTATTATTTTGAGTTGCAAAAAAAATATTAACGGGATTTTATTATCCTTATACAAATGAGAAACAAAAACTCAGCTTATTTTGGGTTCGCAGATAGATGGATGGTATGGCTGTGTTTAAATATAAAGTTCATGAAATGGGGTTGAAAATACTTACACATTATAACAAAATATTTGAAGAAAGAAGAATATTAAAACAAAAATTAAGTAAAAAAAGAGTATTTAAGCGTACTCTATTGGAGTTATTAATCATAGAGTACGCTTTCATGAAATATAGTACTTTAGAGTACGGTTGGCAACCCTAACTTCATGTATGACAAGTTATGTCATTTTGATCAGACTTGTAATAACGATGATGATGATAGAGAAGACGGAAAAAGTGGTCTCACAATTCTGTCTCTCTGTCTGTCTGTGGGGCTTAAGCCACTGGGTCGATTTTTCTTAAACTTGGTACACGTTTTTTCTTTTTTTTTAGAAATAAAAAGAATAGTGCTTGCAAATCAATTTTTTGAGCAATTTAACATAATTATAGTATTTTTCTCAAAAGCGGTTCCACAACTTCTCTAAAAAAATCAGTAAATTTCTTATTGTAATGGCACCAAAGAGGTGGGAAATCGTTTTTCAATTAATGGTACCTCTCAAAGAATCATTTTTTTATTTACAATTTTCTTCAAAACTGTACGACTGAAAATACAGTGTTCGAAAAAATAGTGAAAATTCCAGCTCGAAATAATGATAAATCTCGAAATAATGAACAGGCCTGGTTTATTACTTCACTATACTGAGCGTCTACTGTAGGTTCAAATAATATTAAATACCAAAGTTTACAAAAAAGATTTTTTTTTTAATTTAAAAAAAAATGTACATATATATGTACATATGTATGTAGTGTATAATTTCCATTTCCTTATATCTATACAATTTTCTAAAATTCTCAGTAGCTTAGGAAAATAAGACAAAAAAAAAATGACAAAACTACGAAAAAATTCCGGCAAAACTGAAAGCTGTGCACGTTTTTCTCAAAATCTGTTACTCCTACGAAAAAAGTGTTATAACCTTTTTTGTCCAGAATTTGATGAGCAGAAATGTAGACTCATTTGATTTTTGAAGAAAAAAAATACGTATGCTGAGATTTTAAGAAAAAAAAACTATTATTTGTCCATTTGCAATACAAAATCAAAAGTTTTTCTTTGACAAGCTATAACCACAAGATTTATAATCCTACAGAGTTCGTTAATAACTCAGTTTTTCGATAATTTTATTGTTTAAATGTTATTTTTTCATGATTTTGTTGAAAAAGAAAATTTCATTGAGTTGATGATTAAAAACAAACTCACATCGTACGAAAAACTTTGCCCGTCAATTAATGAAATTTTAATATATTTTATGACAAAATTTACTCCAATGTGAAGTTCTTGCATGATTTTCTCAGAATCTATTGCTTGTATGAAAAAAGTATGTTAGTCTTTTTTGTGTAGAATAACACAAGCTAAAATGTGTACCCTCACACTTTTTTTCAAAAACTTATAATTTTTAAGAAATTAAGAAAAAAATTGAATTAACCTCCTTTATGCTCCCTTAAAAATTTAGTCCCGGTCCAAATTTACGGATCTTTTCAGGAAGTGCTTAAGACATCAAAACAAGGCTCTCCACATATTCATTTCATATACTCGCCGTAGCTACCTAATTTCAACTTGCGAATTTTTTTTAAATAAAGCTGACAATATGGTAACCATAAGTTTAGGTTTCATAGTATTCATCGGCAATAGAATATAATCAGAACGTTTTTCACTACACCATTTCGCGAAGGGGCTGCTGATATTGGGGATGTCAAAAACGGAGGGGTGGTAAATTCTTTTGGGTTTTTTATTTTTTTCACTTTGGCTACATTGTGTTAAGTCAACATGGGTATGGGGAGACTGTATGTTTACAAATTGGTGTTGTCAATATGCCATTTGCTTTGAAGCGCGAGTGTCGAGAAAAAACATGATTTCATTTTAAGAAAACAATCTTCCACTTTTTCAACAAAAGAATTTCATATTCAATGGTAGGTATTTGCGGTGAGGAAAGACATTTAACGCATCATTTAGGGAACTTTTATTTCATCAATTTTATTTGAACAAGATTGTATGGAATGTTGTTTTAGGATTCTATAAATATTTAGCCTTTTAAAGTAGGTACTTCAAATATTAATATTATTTTTTAAGTTTTATATTGAATCTACTTTTAATTACCAAAAGACGAAAAAGATAGTTTTTATTTCTATTACAATAATTAACATTTTTTAAATGCATGATTATTCCTTTAGAATCTGAAAATATTTGTCAATAGAACAAATCCTTTTTTGATGTGTTAAATAACAAAACTCAAATATTATCAAAATGGGAGTAGGAGGAGTAAGTAAGAATATTGCCTTATAGCGTTTTCGTCTCCTTGTCCGGAACATGATTTATGCTCAGTTTACGGTCTGCCATTTCATAATAGATAGACCTACTCTTGAACAACGTTTGCAAATCGTGCAAATTTATTCCCAAAATAATGGTTCGGTTCGCACGACGCATCGCATCAATTAATTGAAGGAAACTTTTCGTGAGGCAACGAATATTCTCCTCCAAAGCGTCAATCGTCTTGGACTTATCTGCGTAGATAAGCGACTTCACATAACCCCATAAAAAAAAACACCAAAAGTTCCCTTCAATAAATTGACATAAATACCTTGCAACATGTGAACTGACGACCAAAAATTATTGATATCCTCAAAGCGAATTGAGATTGCTTGGCAGAACAAATTCAATCACCCTTCGGTGGGTCCCGGGTTGCCGTGAAATGTATGGTATTGAAATGACTTATGGACCAAAAACTGTTCATAACAGGAGCAGGAAAAGAGTAGAATTCACCAAAATTCATGTCCACCAATAACAACTGTCGAGTTTCAGGGAATCTTTGGCCAGATATTTGAAAAATTAGGAGCAATGCAGACCTCAATTCGTTGTGAGAGTGAGTGAGATGAGCTCACTCCTCTTTCCAAAATGTCCACTTAATCCCTCCTTTTACAATTTAAATCGCTACATTACTCACATTCTAAAGAGTACCGAGTGAGGTATTACGGGTTGCCGTATAATCATCACTTCTTACCTAACCTGTAGCATATATGTACACACAGAGTGGTCATATTTAAAGTGAAATAGTAACAAAGTTTCGAAAAATGAAGTTTCAAACAAACAAAGGTTCGAAAAACCAAGGTTTCGAAATGACAAAGTTTCAAAAATATAAAGTAACACAAGACGAAGTTTCGAAAAACAAAGTTTCGCAAGAGAAAAAATCGAAGGAGAAAGTTTCGAAAAAAAAAATTCAGAAATCCTCGGAAGTTCGCTTTTCCTTATCATTTGTGTTTTGATCTTTATTCAGTTCTGGGCAATTATCTTAATTGATGAAAATGTCAGATACGTTTTGGGTTTTCTCTGTCAACTGTGATTCTTTTTTAAACAAAATTTCAAAAATTAAAACTTATTGGAAACAGTTTTTGTTTTGTTTTTGTGGCTGCATTGATTCAGAGTATCAAATCTGTAAAAGCACTTTGCTACAAATTTTAAAGAACAAAAAATATGGTGAAATGTACTTAAACTGGAATAGACGATAATGAAACTCTTTAACTTTTTTAATTTGTATTTCGTCCTTTCTCTTTTTGATAATATTTTTTTTTTTTTTGATATTCTTGATAACGTGCTATTTTTTGACCTCTTTGCATTTCTACTTCCCTTATGTTCTTTAAAAATGCATATATTCCTCTGAATGGCTGGGTTACTTAGTTTTTATTGCGCGGAGTAATTTTTGTTTGGCCAGTGCGGGGTAGTGCTACGATTTATATAAGGAAAATTGGTACAAAATAAGTATTATTGCAAGAAATAATTTCATTAAAGTTCACGATACCACGGTACTGAAATTTAGACAGTTTATGTTACCTCACTATGCTTATGGGAAAAATAATTTCCAGAAAAATTTGCATGCCGTTAAAAGAAATAAAAAATTCTGACAATCAATAAATTTGTGAAACACTTTCTTCGAATTTTTTTTCCGTGGGTAGGTGCAAAACCTGCATCAGGCTCTATGAGGACCGAAAAACGCGTTGTATACCATTAAATTGAAGGTACAGAACTGGACCTAATACACTTCCTTGTGGAACCCCAGCCACTATTTCTTTAAAATTTGAATGTTCATTTCCGTGTCTTACACGAAAAAGTCTGTTATCTAGATATTCGTTTAAAGTGTTATAAAGTCGTTCAGGTAGAACTTAATCTTAATTTTAATTTGAGGTCATCGTGCCACACCTTGTCAAACGCCAGCAACATGTCCAAAAAGACTGTCGAACAGATTTTCTTTTTCTCAAAGGCTCTCTCAATTACGTCGGTTTTTTTTGTTGAAATTCATTTTATTTTTCTATTTTCTTAAAACTATCTTAATGCTGAACAGAAATTTATAAAAAACTAGCCTTCTTATCAATATCTTTAAACTAACTTACTGGGGCGCTCTAAGTTAAACTATAATAACTTAATGCTAATGCCTTTTGGCCAAAGAACTATCTTAATACTAAAATTCCATATCGGTTTTTATTTTTAATCGAGAAGAATTAACAAAAAAAACTCGGTATGTTTGTCTTTATTCAATTACTTCAGTAATTCTATACACCTGATCAATTGTCGAATGCTTGCTTGTAAGTCCGGATTGATTTACAGATATTAATTGTTTCTTTTCTATTATCGGTTGCAGGCGCAGGAGTTGTATTCCTTCAAAAACTTTTGATATTATTGGAAGAAGCGAAATCGTCCTGTAAGACTTCTTTTCGTGAGATTATGACTTCCGCAACTTTCCATTGGCTTGGAATATATTCTAACCTTAGAGCTGCATTTATTATGTAAAGGAGATTAATTAATTAATAATTAAACGAGGGAGCATTTTTAAAATTTCTGCCGTAATTAAGTCATATCCTGGAGCTTTATTAAACTTAGTTTTGCTTATTTCTCTTTTTGATTTGGCAAGTGTAGCATTTCTTTTTTAAGTAACTTTCATTTGAGGTAAATTCGTATTAATATTTTCGATGAGTTATTGCCCATCGGACGGCTTAAATGTTTCCCTTAAGTAATCGGCGAATACCATCGCTTTTTCTTTGTCGCTTTTAACCCATTAATTTTGGCTTTTCTTAATCGGGGGCACTGGAAGCTTTCGTTTTTTGTTGTTTTTATAGCTTTCCAAAGTGAGTAGTTGGATTCTTTCGGCGCTGTCAAGCCTTCAAGGTAATTTTTAACTTCAAGGTTTTTGAAATCTGATTCGCCGTTTTAAGCATATTACTCAAGCGACTTAAATAAGCTTTGTGTTGAGGAGCCCGGGTACGCTGCCATTTCTTACCTGCTTTTCGTTTCTCTTTCACTAGATCTTTTATTTCCTGAGGATATTTAATATTTTTATAGCAATGCATAACCCTTTGATAAGGCGTGTTAAAAAAATTTAAACAGGTATTGCACTGAAATTTTTCTAAGAACAACATTTCTATTCAATGAAGTATTTCATTAGAAAATAAAAAATTTAATTGGAAAAACAAGGAACGGACATGCCATAGTACTGACATTTTGATCAAGCCATGCGGAATGAGTACCAAATTAAGTCTTCATATTAAATGTAGATTTTAATAAATAAGCATTTATCCAATTTGAACCGAAAAATATATACGAATATTTTACATTAAATAACAAAAAAAGCACTGGACACAAAGAATCACCCATATCTCTGTTTACTTATCAAAAGTCAGTATTTTTTGTTGTGTTTTCATGTTATTTGAAAGGATCATGAATGGCCATTTTAAACACTTTCAGTTTTTGAAAACCTGCGCAACATATTATCCAACAATTAGATTTGTGGCGAATACTTACTTTTTTTTAACGGACATCCATTCGAATTTTTATTCTGCGGGAATTTAAAATAAAACTCTAAGAACTCCCTTAGAATAATAACATTCATAGTATTTCCAATGCTGTGATTTTTATTTTAGTTGGTTAACATCGATACCAATTTGCCTCATAGAAGGGTAACTGATGAGCCCAACTATCACACCTGGTTCGAAACGCAGTGGAGTTGAGCTCATTTGAAATTTTAACTTGAATTTAATGTAGTCGCTTCACCTAAACAGAAGGATTTTCTTTTCAATTTTTCTTCATATTTAATTATTAATTTAACACGTTACTTTATGTGAATATGCATGGTGCTCAAGGCAAGAATGTCGGTCTTATGAGCGAGTTTTTCTTACATAAGATCTTATTATATTCGTCATTCGTCATCTACTGTTATATCATTCATAAAGTAAACTTGCTTGCTGTGAATCGACGAATTGAAGCATTTATTTTATTGAAGCTAGTTAAACTAACCTCAGAGACTTTCTTAGGCTGCCCTACAAAGAGTTGATACTGTTCGTTGTATTTAAGACTTGAAACAGTCTACAGTCGTATTGCTGGGAAAATATGAAAAGAGTCGGAGTTTTTAAAGTAGAAATCTACAGATATATGGACCACAAAGCAGTTGCAAGTGACGTGAAATATATCTGTGTGCATTCCGTACTGTCAATTTTTGTCGAACAGATTATTATTTATTCACCAAGCTTGGTTGGGCTCCTGTCCCACAATTTCTATCTTATTATCTAATGGTAGATTTACTGCCCTTGCATATAAATAAAATCGGACTTTAAATTTGCTAACTGATATTATACCTTAGCTTTATGGCTCAAAAACCGAATTTCAATGTTGTAAAGAGGAACTTATCTTATTAAAGTAGTCTCTAACCATCTTCCTTCTTCGTTTAAGTCATTTTATTACTGTACCCTAAGTTCTTAAATGTCTGCTACGCAAAAAGGAAATACGTGCCAAATCCATAATATTGCTTCATTCTATAATATTATTATAATTTCATTATAAAATTGCTTAGACCTTCCGTAAAAGAAAGCCCAACACTGTGCAAATATTTTAAAATAACACCTTGACATAAAATTTAAATAAAGCCCTTTAACTGGCATACTTATTGCAGTAAAAGTAATTTTTATTTTTATTCCAACAGCTTTTTCCATCCCTATACAGCATACCCTTTAACTTTGATTTACTCTGTGAAAATTCTTTTATTAACCATTTAAATTAATTAACCTTTTTTCTTTTTGTTTGTTTTCAGATATTTATCCAAATATTAATATGGCAGCTGTAAATTCTGTAAGTACTGATATTGCCTTCTTCTTTTTTTTTTTTTGTCAAACCACCATATTTTATTAATCAAAAAGAAGTTTAAGAAAAGAAAAAAGAAAAATAAAGGTTGCCCATAAACAAGCATTTTCCAAATTAAATTGGTTTCATGTCGAAGAGAGGGAGAGAAACAAAAAGAGCGAGAGAGAGAGAGAGAAAGAAAGAGAAAACTCAAAAATTATAGCCCAAAAGCCATAAACACAACTTGCCTCCATAAAATCATTAATAAGTTTGCTGGCTGTTGTTCTCTTTTTGAATTTCTTGAGTTTCGCTGGAGGGATTTTTCACTTCGACACACAAGACAAGTCCCGGCACCGCCATTTTATGCTCCCTAATGAGTTGTTTCAGAATGTTTAAAATTCTACTCGAAATGGAAACATGTTTGCGTACATTATCTTTCAGATAAAATGATTGAATGTTCCTTTGGGATTGGTGTGTGTCGTTATGGTAGTGTGCCAACAGCCAAAACATCTACTCTCCTCATCCTCAATAAATTGTAGATATCCTCGTCTTCGTCCTCAACAAATAGCATCAGAGCGTGAAAGTAAATTTAAATAAGTTCTTGAAATTCTATAAAAGTTTTTTTTGTTTAAATTTCTGAAATGGAAAAATAAAAATAAAATGCACGGCTGCGTCGCAGGTTTTTGCTTTGATTAGGCTGAGAGAATAGTTAAAATATTTAATCAAATTGCTGCGGTTGTGTTTCTTGATATGCTTTTGTTCTCCTTCTCAATCTTGAAAACTTTGTGGGTACACAAAATTGTTGTTAAACCTTTGTGCTTTGATATACGCATGATGCTACTCAACAATTAGGTAATTCTAAGTAGTTAACTAACTTTTTCTTAATAATAAATACTTCTTAACTTGCATCGTGCGGAAGGAAACTGCAGCTGAAAACTCGTATAAAGTGGCAACTGATGCAAACAACTAGACACACAAACACACAATTTTAGACGTTTCTAAAAGTCAAAGTGTCAAACATAGCTTCGAAATAGCAGATACTTGTTTTTTGTAGTAGATTTTCAGGAATTTTATAGTATGTCTGTTCGTGTACTTCCCAAAACTACGAATTACTACGAATTTTATTTTTTTTATATGAACTTTGACAGAAATTTGTGCTAAATTTGAATTCGAACAGACATAATATGTGTCCTTTGTAGTGATAAGGGTTGTAAGCAATAGTGTGGTCTATTTTCTCTATTTGCTTCTTCGTCCATTGAATTGTGGATACTACAGAAGAAAATTACCACGAAATTTGTCGTTTCTGATTTCGGTGTGTCAATTTCTGTATGGAAATTTGCGTTTCGCTTCAGAAGCCTACTATACATAAATTAGAAGAAGAATAAGCATTTTTTAAAAACGGGGTTCTATATTTTAATTAATAAAAAACTTGCGTGTATTAACAACTTGTTTTTCAGAGCAAAATTAAATCAAAGTAAGCCAATGCAGAAAATTAATGAACCTTAAGCTTAACTCAGAAGCAATTTTTCATTATTGTAGCTGTCAAAAATCTATTGAAATCGTTATGCAACAAGCAACACTATGGACACTACACTTTTACTCCTTTCACTTTATGGAAATAGAAAAAAAAAATTTAAAAAAAAAGAATTTCAACCTTGGCAAACCTTCTCGATGACATCCCTTGGGACCACTTTTGTGTAACTTCAATGGGGGAGAGGGGGGGGGGTGAGTCCTGTATAATAAGTGGATTCTGTCTCTTTGTGAACTGGCTCTTCTCTTATTTGGTTCTCAGGATCTGCATTAAGTACGCACTTATTTCCCGATGTTTCTGTGTTAGTCCTGGCGGAAGGTTTCCCATCTCAAAGACAGTCAAGTGTGGTAGATGTCATCGGAGTTCCAGTCTCCATACTGACAGGAGGGGCTTCTCACTTTGCCTATCTTAAACAAGAATGCTTTAAAGTATCCATGTCCAGTGAGGTATTGGGTGACGTAGTAGTCCACCTCACCGTGTTACCGACTGCCCCATTCAGCTACGTCTCTAATAAGCCTTCCATCGTTCATACCACTTCTATTGCGTAATTGCCTTTGCTTCTATTATTGCCGAGTCAGTTCCAAATTCCGTTTTCTTTTCGTGCACGTACTTTTTGCTGCCAGAAGGTCTATTTTCGTTATTCCTGCAACTACCAGGAAGGCTTGCTCTGAGACCGTTTGGTAGGAGCTGTCCGCACGTAAGTCTCGACGTCTCTGTAGTGCTGCCATCTGCTTGCGATACTGTTCTTGTCACAGTGCATCGGCTTCCTTGCGGAGGAGAATAAAGTGTGTTTTTGCCTTCAATAGTTTCCGTTTGATTGCCAAAGGTCCATCTGTATTTGCCATCTGATAAGTCTGTTTAGAAACGCTGTCACCTTTTATGCTCGATCCGCTGCTTTCTTTACGGGTTGCCAGTAAGAAAGTTTAGAATCGAGAGTTAGTTAATGGCTTCACTGATTCTGTTTAACTCGGGTGTCTGACTTGGAAATCTATTTGAGTGTAGAGATTTTTTTCTAGTAAGCAGAATTATTTCTGTTTTTTTTTCGTTGCTTAGGTCAGGCAATGTTCACTTATCCACAGGTGTAATCGATGCATGAAGCATGACTTGGTTAAGCTTACACTGTGCCATTTCTGAGTGCTCTTCTGTGATCACGACTGCGATGTCGTCAGCATACCCATCAAGAAAGCAGTCTCCTGGCATGTGCATACAGAGTATGCCATTGTATGAGAGTTTCCAGAGGTCAGGTCCTAGAATTGATCCTTGAGCTGCTCCGGAGTCGATCTTTTTCTTTTTCGGGCCATCTGTTCTATTGTAGATAAACTTTCGGTCTTTGGGGTAATCTCTGTTGATACGCAGAAGATAATCTGGGAGTTTGAAAGTATTTTCAAGTCACTCCATCTGACAGAATTGAAAACATTTCTAACATCTAGAGTTGCTAGAAAAACTATCTTTCTCAAGTGGCATGTTTTAAATGGGCAGCATTTATCACTTCCTCGATTGCTCTGACCGTAGAGCGTCACTTCCTGGAACCGTGCTCTCTTTCGGATAGATCTCCGGTTCTTTGGACTGCGGCTGTGAGTCAAAATTTTATCATTTTCTCCAATAGCTTTCAAGTCGTACTCGTATCTAGCATGCAGAAAGGTCTATATGCTGAGGTGGAGATCTTAACATCCCTTTGCTGGTCAGTACTGTGGATCTTCTACTTCTTGAGGAACACACATATTAAGTATTATATCATTAGCGTTTTCATTGTTGTTCAGTTCTACGCATATGTCAAAATTATAATTATTATTGTATTACTTTAACAATGAAGCAATTGATTTTTTAGTGTTATTAAATTATTTTGTTCGTGTTGTTGTATTTGTTATTATTGTATTACGGCAGACAAATCACAAACACGGCCATCTTGAATTCCTTCTGACAGTTCTCATTTGAGACAACCTGCGCAATATAATGCCTTCTTTTTGTTTCCTGTGGAAATCAATGTGTTGCAGTGACTAAAATTGCTATTTCTGAAGCATTCACTATCAACATAGCGTCCTTCTTCAATAACTTGAGCATTTTGGGTTTCATTCAACATTGTTTAAGTGGATCAATAGCTACTTTATTGAACGTAAACATTCTGTTATAAACGTATCTCAAACAATTGTTAACTATTCTGGAGTTCCCCAAGGTAGCCAACGCGGGCCACTTCTTTTTCTGCTATTCATCAATGATCTCCCTAGTATCTTTTTGTCTGCTTCGTCTTTACTTTATACTGATGAATTAAAGTTTTTCAGGTCAATGGATTGCTGCCTGACCAATATATTTTATATATATTTTATTTTATTGATATTTATTGACGAAGCCATTCAGCCAGAAATGAGCCTCATCGCTGAAGATGATTTTTCGATGAAAATCCGAATCATTTTCAAGTTGTTGGTCAGCTCAATTCACGAACATACGACGCTTCTAGTGGTCAAGCGGCTTCAGTGCTTGCGAGAAACTGACAAATCCTCCAAGAGTATAGCATACTTATCATGAATAAGTGCTTCTCATCTAGCCGTTCGGACTCGGCAAAAAAAATTGTAGGTCCCCTCCATTCCTGCCAAAAATACGCACACAGGAATGGCTGAGAGTTGTAAGTCACTAGGCCTTGCTTCTCCACGAGCTTTTGTGCCATTAAATTTATTTATTTATTTTTTACTTGCAAACAAGCCCTAAAATCTTACCATTTAACAATCACAGCTCAATAAATTTTATTTTTGAGTACCTAACCTAAATTTCGGGCCGGACAAAAAATTGTATCCACTGGAAAAAGCACACGGTTCTTGTTCAATTTTTAAAACTTATAAAGGAAGTAGTATAGACCTGATAAGGGCAAATATTCTCACCCTTCACAGACCCTAAGAAGTATTGTTGAGCCCTTTTTACCCAACTTTAAATTATCTCCAAAAAAATATAATCTTTTCATTTGAATTAATTTTAATTTTGTGAGATTTCATCGAATTCGTTGTGATGACAGGACTGTTGAGGTCTTAAATGGGTTTATATGAATATAATTGCAATTATTCTTTTTTTTAATATTTCACAAATATATTGCAGCTCTTTGTGAAGGAGGAATCCGTAGATTAATGCACACAAACTATTAAAATATATGTTTTCTCATCACAACTTTATTATTGATGGTTTGTTTTTTTTACTCAAAACCAATACATTTTCCATAAAATAAGTAAAAAAAAAAATGGGCGGGTATAGGTAGGTACGTGCAGGGACCTTTCTTTTATATAAAATAACCGCAATAAATTAAAATCTATACACGTTCCACTGATTTTCAATAGAAAGAAAATTGCGAATAGGTCAGCGATAAATTTACGAGAATTACTTCAATATTCCCTGGGCGGTTTTATTTGTTAAAGAACTGAAATGCACATATAAAGGTGATATCGTCATCAAATAAGGATATTATGAATGTACTACATAAATGTATGTATTGTATGTACTCGTATACATAAATGGTTATACACGAAGGACATGAATACTATACACGTGTATAGATAATGAAATAGCCTGCAGGGCGTATAAATGGATCCATAACGAATGTGACACAATCATCATTTTGATAGTCAGGTCACGTACGTTTAAAAAGTTTAGCGTAACGATGACTTTATCAGTGCTGGCAGCTATGAGTCCAGTGGATAGAATATGTATATTATTAGCTCCATTTATGGACAACCATGTATAGTCAGAGGAGGGGCTTGAAGGGCTGAAACCCCTCGAAATGATTTATGACTAAATTGATCTGGTAACTTTATGAGCTTGAACTATTTTAGGTAAATTTAATACGCATGGCGACCTTCCAAGAATTTATTTTTTTAAAGTAGAAATCAAAGCTCAAAACATTCCTAGAAACAAACAACACGTTCCAGTCTCAACAGATCTAAATAAAATAAAACTTATTTTAAACTTTTGTCTAAATACTTATTCAAAGATTCGAAAATACAAAACTATACGGACAAGTTCCTTGACCAGGCTTCAGTTGAGTTCGTGAACTATAATTGTCGGAAGGGTACTGAAGCTAATGTCAAAAACCAACGAAGAGTAGTTTTCCGTATCGTCAAATGGGGTACACTACCCTATTGTACTTATTATCTATCTCTTTTTGGCATTTCTAAGTGAGGTCCGCTCCGGAGGTGCAAAAAAATATATCCGCTACATCCTTTAACCGAAGTTTTGAATTTATAGTTTTAAAAGAAAATATATGTAGCTATGCTTAGTTAACAAACAAGATTATCCTTTCTCAGGTTCGCTAATTAAACTAATTTTTACTTTATTTACACTTCCACTTCTTTATTTTGCGAATCACAATACTTTACTTTCATACTACAAGACAATTTATTGTTCATCACTCAACTATTCTGAAATTAATTCACCAACTTTACTTTCATTTTTCACTTTTCTTACAACCAACTTTATTCATTCACGATTAAAAACAAACAGTGTGTCCACTGCCTCTGCTGGTTAAATATATCCTTTTATACCCATCACACAGGTTCCCAAAATAGCTTGAAGGATCTAGTGTTTGCTTCTAGAGCTTTCCATAGGGGAAATTTCCCACAAATTTTTCTTTCCAAAGTTTTAATTTTGACAACTAGAGCTTTCATTTTGTTAGCTAGAGCTAAAAGTTCTAAAGCTCACCACATCAAAGCTCTCCGTAGGTTGGTTTGTATTATTTATAAGGCGTGTTTTTTTGGAAAAGCTATCCGCAGTACAGTGGAATTTTATATGAATTACAAAAACAATATCGGTAGCAAAATTGCTGCCGATTAAAGGTAAAGTAGGATCCTGCTGCGGAACTTTTGGAGTTTGTTCGAGTATCGAATTCGATTGAATAGAATTTTGCTGTTATTTGTGCGGTCGATACTTTTTTGTATCTCCAATACTCGATTGCTACGTTCGTAGAATAAGTTATGTTGAGTGATTAAGCCTTGCTTAGATTATGACTCTTGGCTTAGTCATGACGATGGTTTTGTGAGGCGTTGTGAGCAATTGTTTTAACTAATCGAAAAAGTAAAACATGATCCCATTTTATCTTAAAAAAAACATGCCCATAAATTAATTTTAGTTGCACAATTAAGCCATTTTATATTTTATGGGTGACCATCAACATCAATTTCAATTTCAATCTGCTCTATTTAACAATTCTATTTATTTATAAATAACTATAAGATCCATTGAAAACTTAATATAAAAGTCGGGTTGACTTTGTAGTCCTCGGGTTGTTCAGTCCCGGTTGTCAAGTGGCTCTATTGGCTTAGGGTTGGGATAGGATTGGCATTTAGCCACGATAATGGGCTGACACTGAATCAGTGTAGAAGTGTCCTGCTTCATTGTTGATTGTTGTAGTTATATCCAGGATTTCCTTAGCTCCTAGCTATCTTGGTCCCGGATGTCGATGTTGGTTTATCATCGTTCTCATCAGTTGATTAGGGTGGTTGGTGAGGTTCCTTACCAGTTTATCTGCAGAGAGAGCATTAAGCATAGGGGGACTACTTTGGCTTCTGAGTAGAGTTGCTCGTCCTTAAAGTGCTTACGCCGTTGACGATCCAAATGAAGTCCAGTACGGATCCTCAGGATTTTTCTCTCGAATATTTGCAGTTCCTTCATAGCTGTTTTGGAGATGGTGAACCAAACTGGGAAGCTGTAACTGATAACTGGTGACCATCAACATATATTCTGTGAACTATCAAACGTCAATTCACAATCTGCAACATCAGAACGCATTCCACATAGCAGCGAATGAAAAAATCATTCGAATAGAACTTCACATTTTTTCGCATATATCGGCAACGAAAAAAATTACTCATGTAAGTGGAATGTAAGACCTCACGATCATTTGCAATTCGCAGTTCTGTTTTCAAAGCTTATATGAAAATCATTTTTTCATAAATGATAAGTACTACTTACATGTAAGTTGTAAGAACATGGTTCAAATGGTTACAACTTTAACTGACGTTCAATCATGCTTGTTATTAGTTATTACAACATACTTGAACTTTGTTTAACCTTATTTAAACTATCGTTGAACCTCAGTTTATCTCCTAAGATTTGTGATTTAAAATTACTAGTGGAAAACTAGGTACATATTGTTCCCCTTATGCCAGGAACATGAATGTGTAAAAAATAAAATTTGCAAAATCATTTTTGAAAGTTTTACTAGATTAAAACAGAAACTTAAATCAGCTAATGGCTTAACTGATATTTTAAATTATTATATTTTCTTCGATATACGTACGTTAACAGCAATGTTATCTCATGAAAAAGCGATAAATTTATGAAACTAACAAACCACTTCGAAAAAATTTTATTTGCACATACAAGTTGTGAATTATTAAATTATGACTAATAATGTCATCTACTCCATGTGTTATAAGTCTGCTATTATACGACCACTTTTGAGTTATGGCTTTTTTAAAATAGAAAAAACATCTGCGAGTTTACTTTCGCACTCAAATTATTTCGATAAAATGTGAGAAATCCTGTTTATTTTTCACCCTCCTGCTTTGTCAAAAAACGGAGGAAAATTACTGAGTGCTCAAAAAATATAAACTGGTTAGTTAATTTAGAAACTTATAAAATAGAAAAAAAAAGGTGCTTTATGCTTTATTTTTTACATTATTTCTCAAAAGAATGTGAAGAAAGCCCCTCCCAAAAAGTAATCCAGACTATGGCCCTGTTTATAGGTCAAATTTTTCTTTGCAAATATATTTTTCCTGTATGTACATATGTATATGTGTAGATATGTAAATTTGTTTCAAAATCATGACATGGCAGTCTAAAATCCATTGGGAATACTTTTGTTATAACTAAACTAACAAAATGTTCCCTTTTTAGATCTTAGTTTGCATTTTCAGTCTGGTTAGTAAAGATATTTTTTCCAAAACTTATTCAGTAGTTCTATGTCACACATAATTAAGTTATTTTGTTTTGAATTTGTTGCTAAATGAGATTTTAAATTTTAAATTAAATTTTGCATAAAAAAGTATTTTTTGTTTTTGTTTATGTCAAGTGTACCTTGGTTGTAACAATGTAGATGTAAACATTTTTTTCTATGTAGCCTAGTTGGAATATACTTTCGTTCATCATTATGAAGTAAAACCACTAAAGAAGGTTTATTCCAATCCAATAGGGAGACATAAGGAGCATAAATAAATTTACTCCCCGGGATTCTACAACATTTTCGTTGGGCGCCACCTAAAACGCAAAAAATAGTTTTTTCTTTTATTAAATAATTTGCTAATTTTGAACTACCAAAAATTCATACTTAAAATGTCTTTAATTTTCAATATCACAAGCTTTTAAGTCAGATAGTCCAAGAGTCCAAGCAAAACAAGGTGAACTGATTTTCTTGTTGGAATATTTTGCGAGCTGATTTTAAATTGATTTTATTCAAAATTTCCCCACTCTTGTTTTTAATATCCAATACTCTAATCAATTTTTAGTCAAATGCTGAAAATTAGATATACAAATGTTTTTTGAGAAATTCAAATAAAAAACAGTAGGTAAAAATGGACGATTCATAACATAACTCTTTTTTCGGGTTCTATTGGGAAAAAGCACCTATTTTCGTTTTTTTTTAAATTTCTCAAAAATTAAGAATAATGGTGTTTGCATCTGGTTTTCAGTATTTTCTTAAAAATTCATAAGGGCTTTGAATATTTAAAAAAACCAGTAGTGTTTAAGTACTTATCAATATAAAATTAAAAAAAGTGTAAAAATTATTTTTTTTTTTCAAAAATATTGACTTTAAAATTAGATTTCTCAAAAAATGTTCACTTAACAACTTAATTTAAAATTTTTGTTAAGAGAATGGAATACAAGCTTTTAAGAAAATTTACTTTTTTCATGGTTCAATGCACGTCTCACGAAATTTTGATAAAAAGTGTTTTCTAAGATAGCGGCCGAAGCTCTCACTCTCCGTCAGTGGCGTAGAAAGCACTTCATTTTTAGGGGCTCCTTTTTTCCTTGCTAGTCGTACAACCTTAGGTGTTGTAATATTTTTTCAGATTCGTTAATAAAACTTATTCACTTTATTTAAATTCTCCACTTATTTTCTTCACTAAATAAAACACTACTTTTATTACAACAAAACAATTGTTCACCGCTGAAATTAATTCACTAACTTGACTTTTATTACAACCAACTTTACTCATTCACGATTAAAAATAAACTGCGTCCTCTGCCGATCAGACATGTGCTTTTATACTTTTCACAAGGTTCCCGAAAAAGCTGGAAGGTTATAGTATTTGCTTCTAGAGCTTTCCATAGGGGAAATTTCCCATAAATTAACCTTTCTAAAGCAATGGCAAGGGTAGTATATTTCGTTTAATCGAAAAAACACAGCTTTTTGTTTTTGAAGCATTAAATTCCACACCGAAGCACAGGGTTGTGAATCTGGGAATGAATATGAAAAGCTAATGCCGGATTTACACGAGTGACAAATTGCCATTAGTTCACGTCATTAAAGTGGTTTTTTTTTTTTTTTTGTAAATTCATTTTTGTTTTTCAATTATCTTAGAACTATCTTAAAGCTAGACAAACATTCATAAAAACTAGCCTACTTATCAATATCTTAAAACTAACTTACTGGCCCCAGTCGGGCGCTCTAAGTTAAACTAGAATAACTTAGTGCTAATGCCTTTCGGCCTAAGAACTATCTTATTACTAAATCCAGGTCGGTTTTATTTTTTACCGAGAAGAATTTCACAAAAAAACTCGGTATCTATGTCTTTATTTTTTGGTTTTGTCATTAAAGTGGTAAAGTAATAGGTGTGTTCCTTAAATTCTTCGCACTTTTCGGACTTAATGTCAAATTATGACAGGTGGGAATGAAATCCTCTCTGAGAGAAGAAAATCTGTAAAGATGTCGGAAACGGCTTGGGCACTAATTTGCACCGCATCAAAAGAAATATTTGACTGGAGCTGCCGTAGTGCAATCATAAGTCAATCAATTTTGTTTTATAAAATCACTGTACAAGAAATTGAATGTTAAGAAAAAAGAAACGTACATGTATAAAAATGATTAAAGAATGATTATAAGTATAAAATAATATAATTTACAGTGCTCTGGCGCTGTAAGTTTAATAAGTTGTTGGTATCCATCGATTGAAAATAGTGCGTCTTAGTAGGGTACAACAGCAACTAACTGATCAGGTCCCAAAATCTTTATTACGAATAAAAATGAGTAAACTTAAACAAAGAAATATTCTTTAAGTACATATTAAATCATGAAATATCAATTTGTTAAAAAACTACAATAAAAAAGAGTTACACAAATTTTCATTACTAACTTCTCTTCTTTGGAAAAAGATTTGCCTAAACAACACATGAATACAATGAAGACAATCATTTGATTGATAAAAAGATAAATAAATTATGCACATCTACCAAAAACAAAAAAAAAGTAACACTTGGGTAACCCTAGCTATTTGTATTCTGATTGGATATTTAACTTCAAACTGACATTTTTTTTCAAATCTGACATACGAAGACTTGGCATTTGACATCAGTACAAAACAGCCACCAGAAATTTCTCGGTCCAAATCTGGCAAGTAGAGGAAGTTTTTTCCTGTCTCTTGGGCGCTCTCTTTGGTCCGAAAAAGTACGAACTTTCACTTAAGGAACGATTTCGCACTAAAAATGACTAAATCAGCCGGTTTCAAACTGTCTGAAACTCATTCAGGAACACGCCTAATGGTTAACTCAAATCACCAATGTCATGCATTTACACGAAGGCGAAATAATGTCGTTCTGATGCTCTGTCATTATTTTGGCAAGTACTGAGCAAATTCATTCTTCATTGTGTACTGTCATTATTTGCAAAATTGTGTCACTGTGTATTTACATGGCTTCATTTTAATGGCAATATTTAATGCCAGATAGCTCTGTCATTTATTTTATGATGAATATCATGCCAAATTTGTAATTCATTTACGCGATTATATCACTAATGGCATGAAAATGGAAGAAATTATGACAATCACTCATGAAAATCTTACATAAGAGAACTGTTGTCAGCAAATTAGTGAATCGGAAACAAGGGATCATTTATAAAGACAAGGAAAAGAGTCGGAGACAACACGGAGCCTTGGGGAACTCCAGCATTTATATCGTAGATATCAGACTTAAGACCGTCCAAAACAGCCTGAATTGAACGGTCTGACAGGTAACTTCTAATCCAATGAAGGAGAAATAAGAGAGCTTCATGCAAAACGCTATCAAATGCAAGTCTACAATGATCTAAGGGTGACGGTAACAACTAACAAGATCAACATTTACGTAACTTAACCTATTGGTTGTGGCAGAAAGGCAGCTCAGTATCAAAAATTCTACGGGACTTCCAAACAGGGACTGTATTAACTATGGCGACCTATTAACTTCAGCAAAATGCCTTTCATAAATTTCAAAAAATTCTAATTTTGGTGTTCAAATATGTGATTCAACCCAAAATTGGACTCAGATGTTTTGAATTTTTTCTTTTTTATTATTATTATTTTCACGTGTGTGCAATTTCAAGCGAATAATAACTTTCAATCCGATTGAATGCATTTATATCGAATACATTTGAAACGAAATGATTCGCAATTTAATACCACACATTTTAAATGCACGCCCACTTCTGACCTCAATTTAGCAAAAGAAATCAACAATTAGTCATCAAGTCAAGCAGAATTATTCAGAAGACTTTTCTCAAATTTGTACATAAGCGATACAATAAATTAAGTCAAAATATTTTGACATTGACTTTCTGCAAAAATAATCTTGAAAATCAGATCTTTTTCTTCCTCCTCGAAAATGGATAGCTCATTTCATAATTCAAAAATTATAAATAAAATTGTAAATATAAAATAACTCATTCCAAAAATTGTATTGTTTTGTTTTATAAAAATATCTTTTGCGTAAAATTAATTATTTTTATTATCGCCATCTAATTAATTCCTGCTTGCAACACGCCAAAAAAACATTTCACAGAGACATGCGAGTTGACAATCAGCTGTTAATTGTTTTATTTGATTTTAAAAGCTCTTCCTCCAAAAAAATTTTATAATTTTGTTTGTATTTATTTATTTTTAAAAAACACAAAAATAAAATTAAAATAATGTCACACATGAATTTTATGCGTGGTGTTTATTCTTGGCTTCCATTTCATTTTTAATTAGAATTTATTTTAGCGTAACCTTTGGTGACAAGTTCCACAGTTAAGTAGGTTTGAATTCGATCCACAAAATGTCTTCTAATTTTTTTTTTTTTTTTGATGGAGTGAGTGTCTGTTCTCCTTCAATGGTGTTTATGCAACATTTTTACTAGACCTTGAACCGAATCGTATGATGATGTGAAAGACTAGGAAGAAGAACCCTATGAAATATCAAAGATTGTATGCTTAATAGGCACATATGCTCTGCGGTGGACTGCGGTAAGAAAAACATACCTTCTGAGTAATTACGGTCTAACTATCAACAAATGTTTCAAATTAAATATTTAAGTTAGAAGAAATACTTTGTACTTTTGCCAAGTAAGCATCACAAGCGACAAAATCAGTAATGATTAAAAACAGAGAACTATTGACGGAGAGCTTTTGGGACAGAAAACTCAATAATTTTGATCTCGGAAGCGGCTAGTCTAATTCCGTACTTTTTCGTTCTAAATATCGCACGCTTGAAATGAAGTTGCCGCAAAATATAGCTTCTGTTTTGGTTCAACATCACACAACCACATAAACCGCATACAAACATATCCACGAAATACGAATAGTGCGTCAGAAGTTAAAAGTAATTTTAGAATTTTTAGTTGTTGAGTAGGTAGGTATAGTCGATCTTTCAACCGAATAAAAAAAAAAAAACATAAAGAAAAAATAAGAAAATGACACTTGATTGATGTGTCAGACAGATGGAGACCTAGAGAATAGAAATTCTTCTTCAAAATAACAAAAAAAAAAAACATGACAAACTGGAGCAAACAAGAAAAATATTCAAGTATAGTAAATGTAGAAAACACAACGCCCACCCTCGATGTTAACCACAAGAAGATATATATTCTTAAATTCATTAGCACTTTATCACTTTATGCAAAATGAAACTCACTTTTTATTATTCAATAAATAATGAAACAAAAAAAAACACGATTGGATTTTAATTCCATTTTTTTTTTTATTATATTTTCACCTTTAATCTAATAGGCTTAGTTTTTCCTAATTTTTCATTTTTATTCTGTTCCAATGAGTCTATTTCAAATTATGATAGGTGTCCTTTGATACTTTGATAATCTTGGAACAGTTTTTGTATTCCAATTTTTCAGTTGTATTTGCTGAGTTGCATCATTTATTTAAAGATGATTTTTCTTTGGCAGAAATCAATTAATTAGCCAATTGTTTATATTTATTGTTAGTTTTTAACTTCAAACTAAAAAAAACTAAAACCTCATAAATACTCAACGTTCGTGATACATTTTGAAATTGTGGTTTCCAAGCTTTAAAACTAATAAAAAAACTATTTCTGGGTTTTTGATTTATAGAGTGATTTGTTTTTAAACATAAAATAAATGAACAGCAAATCAAGGCTTTTTTAAAATAATAAATTGATGTTATTTTATGTAATTCGATTAAAAAACCATAATATAGAGTAGACATTCAACATTCATGTATATACACTAAAATACCACGTTTATTTTATTGTGTCGTTAGTGACGATTCATTAACTTAATAGTAGGTTAAGTCATTAACTACACATTGGTTTTGGTACGTTTGCACGGAAATAGAACGATATACGATATTGATACTTCAATATATTAATTTTGAATAACGGAAAGATATTAGTGTACTTTAGTATGCTATTAAAATTTGAAGAAGACAAATTGAATTTCCCTTTAAAAGATAGATAGAAACAAATCAGCCCTATCTGATTTGCTTTGAGTGAAGGAGACCGAAGTAAAAATATTGGCTTTCTTCAGAGTGATTACTTTTTGTAAATATTTTCAACATTCATTTCAATTACATGTAATTAGTAATTGAACTTTTTCAATTACTCTTGTAAACCGCCAAATCTTAAAAAAGAAACTAAGAAAGAACAATAGACACACAGTTTAATTTAAATCCGTAAGAAGACGCCATTTTATTTCATCATAAAACAATAATGCCAAGTTAGTATAAAAGTTAAGTTTTTCTCTTTAATAGAATGATACCAAAATGACAATTACAATTACACATTATTATAATTGAAAAAAGCATACATTTCTATTACTTGTAATTGTAATTGAAAAACTATTTTCAAATTACATAAAATGGAAAAAAGTAATGGGTTTTTGGAAGTAGTTCAAGAAAAGATTAATTTAGATTACGATTTGTGACTAGGTTCAGAGTCGCACATTTTTATTGCTTTTTTTTAATGTTTTTCACAGTCAAAATTTTGGTTTAATAAACATTGATTCCACAGCACTAATAGATTAGTTTTTTTTTCTGTTTAAGACCTCAGAAGATCAAAATACAATTTGTATTTCATATGAAAGTGACAACAAATTAGTTGCCACAAGAAAAAGTCCAAAAATATGATTGTCACATGTGACAACATGTGAATTTGATTTTTGTGACTGTCAGCTATTACAAATTACCTTAGCCAATTCAACCCCTGGACTATTACGGAACAGTTGAGATTTCTCCATCGTTATCCTGTACAGGCAAAAAAGTTTGGCATGGATGCCGAGATTTTACACAACTCTGTATAATTAATTTCTATACACGCTAACATATGCGACTTTCAAATCGATAACCGATAACCCAAGTTTCAGATAGGTACACACTATTGATCTGGATTTTTTGCGTTTTTTTTTTGAAAATCTATCAGAGTTTGAACATGCGATTTGCCTGGTCGAAGACCACACTGATAGCAGCTGATCAGAACGTTGGCAAAAGTTTTAAGCGATCACACAGTGTAGCCGACAAAATTTTATATGCGACGTGACGTTTAGGCTACGCACTTCTGATGGCTTGTTGACACTGACAATGTCTTCACTGATCCTCTTTACCTGGTGCTGGTAGTGGGTTTACTGAGATAAAAGTGCTGAAAGGTGATGTGATCGGTAAAAGCTTAAGCGATCTTTTGCGATTGAAGCTTCTCAAAATCAAATATTCTCACAACACATACGTACTTGGGATACTAAAAAATAGAGGCCCAAGTCAATGTTTGCCCCTCGGAATGTTTGGACATCCATGATACTGGAAGCATGTCTGGAGTCTATTGAGATGTAATTATTATGGTTTACTTTGTCTATATCAAGGTGTGGGAAGCGAGTGCTAATTATGATGACTTTCACCCCATCAAGAAGTTCAACATTCTATATCCGCTATCGGAAGTTTTGTCGTGCAGCCCTTGTCCTCTGGCTGTCGAACCAAATTTAATTTAATTTTAAAGATGCCATCCTACCTAAAAAAGATGTTGAGGTCCCCCAAAATAATCTTGAAGTCATACCTTGGGCCTATGTATATCTACACTCAGAGAAAAAAGCAGGTTTAACTAACCAATTTCTGGTTTATTATACCTAATTTTAGGTTGCTATTTTTCAACTCGGTAGATCAGGTTAACTGCTTAACCTGATAGCTTATTTTAATGTCGTGTTAATAAACGTTGGTTTCAGGTAAATTTATCACTGCCTTAAAAAAACAAAACTGTACATTTTACCTGAGATTCTGGCTTATTTTACCTGTAAATCTAGTCAACTTTACATGAAAATCTAGTCAAAAACATAAATGAAATGTTCAGCGTCCTGTAAATTTAACATGCAGATCTAGTTAATTTAACATGATTCAATGTCGAATCAACCCTGTATCCGGCAATTATTTTAGTTTAGATCCATGCGTCTGAGTCTCATCTCTAACACTGCTTACCGTCCAATTCATTTTGCATTATTCTGAAAGAATAGAAATTTATTACTTTGTATATTATTTTATTTTAAAAACACTTTTTAATGCTTCCTTAGTTTTGAACTGGGAACTTCTCACACATGGATAGTACATTGTACGCATCCCCTGGCCACTTCGCTGCATAAAAAACTTGTGCCAAATATCAATAAACTGACCTTGTTTGGATGGCTTGTATGTGTATGTGCTTTAACACTGGTGTCACGTTGAAATTAACTGGCCGAGTGTTTCTTTAAGATGAGGCCAGGTCAAATGGTTAAAGATGGTTAAAATCAACCTGATTTGTGGTAAAAAAAAGAAATTCAAAACAAGCTGTGTTAAAGAAACCTCTCAGATTATTACTTAAATCAGGTAAATTTCTGAAATTTCTGTAACTTAATATGGGATTATGCACCTCTTGTAAATTAAACAAGACCCAGGTTTATTTGCCTGACTTTTTCTCTCTGTGTAGGGCTGACCACAATACCAAAACAAATGATACTTTTGTAAATATCGTCTCAGTATTGTCAAAATCGAAAAATTTAAGTATCTTCTCGGTATAAGTATCGGTCTCGTTTGGTCTCGTATAACAAAGTCTCGTGTCGGTATTGGTATCGGTATCGTCTGGTTTTGGTCTGGTCGCAGTCACAAACAAATATAAAATGCACAATTTGGTTGCATGTTCTTGACCTTGCAGTTGAGCCCGCTTGGTATTTTTAAGATTTAATAAAAAATCTTTGTATAAAAATATTAACAGAAAATGAACGACAATCTTTTTAACTAATGGTTTTTATTGTCTTAAAAATTTTAAGAGTCTGTTTTACAATATCTAAGTAAAGCTCCGATTCGAAATAAAAATCCTTCCTCAAAAATTCATAGCATGAAAACAATGCTGCCGGGAAACCAAGACATGAAATAATATGAGAGGCAGTTGGTGGATTTCATTAATGTCACTTCCTACAGCTGAAAAGAACAAATTCTGAAATAACATCCAAATGATTGGTTTCAGAGAAACAAAGTGAAAGAAAAATGGGCGTGGAAGTGGGTGGTTTCCATTTAATTAATTGCTTCTCCTTAGTAAAGAGAAAAAACCGTGAAAATGTCAATCAAACCGTTAGAGATATTTCCGAAAAAAACAATTACAAACATTTTTTAGCTGGTATCGTCTTGGTATCACTTAGGTTTCCGATATCGATACCGAACGATACCGAGACTTTTTTGGTATCGTCGCCAGCCTTATAAATGTATATCGTTGGTGTTCTCTAGAAGATCGAACACTCTTTCACTGCAGGGTTATTAGTGGCAACAGGCTAATCCATTTTGACCTATCGAACATGAGAGGCTCTTCTGCAGAAACTAGTTCCGCGGTCGAAGAATATTTCATAGTAGAAGTCAGAAGTTCATGGGTGTTCTTTTAAATTTGTTATCTGTTTATTTCTATCTCTTTCTAATACTGAGGTTGGGTTACAAAATAATAGTCAGTATAGTAATAGTATTATCGTCGTATTGCTTTGTTAATGATTTTAAGGGAAGTCATAATGGTTCTCTGACACCAAGACACAAAGCATTGGCTATATACAAATTTTTAATCTTTAATAAAAACTTAATTATAATTTGTGGGAAAGACAAAATGTTTTTTGAATCCGTTTTTGGAAGTCATATCCCATTTTGAGGACATACGAGTACATAGCTTACAAGTAAAGCAGTGAAAATGTTTCAAACTAAAGTGAGCGATCTATAAATCTTAATAATATACCGCATTAGTATAATTATAGCCAGAAATAAGCTTAAGAGCAAAATAGCGATTATCAAATCCTAAAATACATATACCGCTACATGAAAGAAAATATGATGAAATGATTTAAACTCTCTCTTTTAATATTTTGAATTTCAAACAAAATACGAACTCAAAACCTTATAATAACTTAAGTATCATTTCATTCAACAATACTAACATTTCAACTCAAAGCCATTCACTAATATTAACATTTTTGCTTTGATGAAACTAATGCATATTTTTTCCTTAAATATATATTTGTTTTTTGCATTTTTTCAGTGTCTAAACTGACTGAAAGTCGTCAGCAAAGACTTCGACACTGATGGGTTAAACATGATAGCATCATGCAAAATAAAGTAATAAGCATCAAACTCTAAAATCAGTTCAGAAAAAAATTAAGCAAAAAAAAAGTTTACTTCAAATTGCGCAGAATCCCCACATTTGGAAATCAATATCCTTTTAAAAAAGGTATGGATACAATATATTTTTATCTGTGTTTTGATGTTCCAATAAAAAAAAAATATAAAAATAAAAAACAACAACTTAAAGTTCTCTGTTCAATATGAATGATATGTGTACACCCTTTTGTTTCAGTTAACCCTTTTAGCTTTTACACAATTACATAAATATTGGCAATTCGTTGTGTCTCTGTTTTCGAAAATTGTTTTTTAAATGGAATGTTTGAAATTGCAAATTAATTTCTTTTGTTTTTTTTTTAAATTTTTTTTTGCAAGTTTTATAGATTTTTCTAAAGTTTGTGTTAATCAAAAAGCTATGTTTGCCTAACTAGCGCGGCTGGTGGGGTGGCTATAATGTGTAAACAAAAATTTAACAAAAGCAATTAGTCGTCCATTCTCGAGGGCACAACCCACCCGAGGAATACTAGCTCTCCACAAGCAGAGGTGCAAACAAATAAATCCACGTGCTCTTGACAACTATAAAGTGGAACTGGATTAAATAGACTATCTTCACTTTATAGCCGCTGATGCTGACACCACCACACCACAAATCCACCAGTGCCGTACTCTATAGCCACATATGTACCTGAGGGCGCCAGCAAACAAACTTACCAATGGTTTTAAGATAACTTCATTCAAGGGAACTAATATTCTTTAATAACCTATCGAATATCTTTCAATAGAGCATAACAGTGACACACAAAAACATTGCAGACAAAAAAAAACTCAAAAACAAAGAGAGATGAAAACTGTTATGTCAAACCAATACTGAATTACAGGTTTTTTAAGTAAATATCATGTAGATCCGGAAGATAGGGGCTGGCGATAGAACTCAAAACTCAACCAGTATCATTTCTTAGGAGAAGCAAATGAAGAAAATTTCTTTTTAACGTTTTTGATGCCCTAGATTTAAGCTCGACTCCGATGGGCCCAGATTTCAAGATTTTTTTACCTAAAACTTCGAAGCATAGATATTATTTGTTCCCTAAAAATACATATTTTTGGATAAGATATTCTTCATTACGGTATAACTTCGTCTTCAATACTCATTGGCTAAATAAACTTTATAAAAGTCATTGACTTCACCAAAGGATTGTTGATTTTTCTAAAGGTGTGAATTTCCATTTGAAAGTGACTCTTGACTCGGATAACTGTCTTCCCTTCGGCGGTGTGCTGATTTCATGATTGTGTCAACTTGCTAGTCTTACTCTCGAGAGCTATTGATAAAGTTTTTCGCTGCATCGGTGCTTGATTAAACAATCCCCAACTAAATTTTTATCTTTTAATCCTTACCAGACAAAAAACAAGGTTACATATTTTTATATCCAAAAATACCGGCCAACAGGCTAGGCCACACCGCCATTTTTCTTCCTGCTCCACAAATACCATTCCTCGTCAAATCTCCTGAAACACCCTTTTCTATTTGCAAAATTAACTAACGCATGTCAAGTTTACTATCAGTGTAGCAACTATGATCACTGATAGACTCATATTCCATATCCTATCTAATTTTCTCCTCTATCCCTTGCAATTACCTATTGATGGAAGAAATATCTTTCTTCCATCAATTTAAAAAAAAAAAATTCTCTAGAAGGAGTTCGATGACAATTTTTTCCATACGAGCGTTCAAATCTCGAAAACAACGGTTTTTCGATGACATTAATAATAAATACCCATCAGAGTTGGGAAATAATGATTACTTTTTGTAATTTATTTCAACATCCATTTCAATTATATGTAATTAGTAATTGAACTTTTTTCAATTACAATTACACATAATTGTATTTGAAAAAATATTTATTTCCATTACCTGTGATTGTAATTGTAAAAATGTACAAACAAATTAAATGTAATTTAAAACAGCAATGGGTTTTTGGAAGTAATTGAAGGAAAGCACTGTGTTAATTGCATTTAAGGTTTTTAATTACTTGGATTGTGGTTAATAACATATTTTTATTATTTAAACATTAAAATAGTAATAATAAAAGTAAGAAAAGTATTCTAACTGCCAAACAAATGCAAATAGATAAAAACGGAACTAGAAATTATTACTAGGTAATTTAATTATATTCAAAAGGAGATTATTAAAAAGACGACAGTAAATGAAATGAAAGTGATGAGAGTAGTATGAGTTTAACAATGCATGTACAGAGTTTAAACACTACAGTAGGAAAATATTTGTGCAATATCATGGAAAATGTAATTGACAAAAACAAGTAATCAATTACATTTTGTGTAGTGATTACTGAATAAAGTAATCATAACATATTTTTTGATGATTACTTTTGTTTTCAATTACATTAATTTAATTGAATTACCATTAATGAAACTTTTCAATTACATGTAACTAGTAATTTGATTTCTTCAGTATAATGAAATAAACTGGGTTCCACGTACTTGCTTTTATATTCAAGACGCTGACTGCTTAAGAACATTATATTTAAGGACATGGAAATTGTGAGAGAAATGTTAAAAGCATGAAATACGATATTTAAAATAGCTTAAACAACTTTTTTGAGAGTTTGGGATGAAAAAAAACACGATCTTAATTCTTGACTTAATAAAGTTTTATGGAAAACAGAATTTGTATTATAAAAAACCTTCTTATAAAAACTTTTTTTTTGAGAGTTTTGATATGCACTTTTGTTTAATCTTATTTGAAATTTGCATTAAAAAAAAAAATCTTAATCTCTTCATCGGATAGTGAGAAAATTCGAAATTAAAAAACGTTAGGTATATGAGAATTTTTTTTATTGTAATTTTAATAATTTTTCGCACTAATTTCTATATAAAAAAGTTTAATACAAATCGTAGGAGTCATTTTTTAAGAAAAAAATATTTTCATGAACGGTTTTAAACATTTTTTTTAACAGTTTTTTCATAAAAGTAATTTTTTTTCTTAAAATACTTTTCAGAGTGTAAAAACCCCCAAAAAAACCGAGTTTTATAAAAATCAACCATTTACTTTTCAAAATATTTGATTTTGAAATTTTTAAATTTTTTTTTTAATTCAAAACATACTTTTTTGAAAATTTTAGTAAAAAAAACTATTTGCATTGCTTAGAAGCTTCTGTATAAACAAATTATTGGAGTCGAATCAACCGCTTTCACGGAAATCATAAATAAAAAATGGTTCTTTGGGGAGGTGCTATTAATAACCATTTTTTGAAAAATGGTTTCCCATCAAAAGGTAGCTTTTACCAAACGAATTATTTTTTTTTAAGAAAAGTTATAGAGCCGTTTTTTTCACACGAATCCAAGACTTCTCTTATTATAGTTCCTAAATTCAAAAACTCCGTTCGTAGACAAAGAGCTTACAAAAACCAGTATTTTGTAATTTGGGTCAATTTTTTGAAGTGAAAATATCTCTTGAATTATTGTTTCTAGAAAATTATATGTAAATGCTTTCTGTTAGTTGGTCACAAAAACTTCAAATTTCATTTAAAAGTTTTCGACAAAAAATACTGCGTCAAGTTGCTTGGAATTAAGAACTTTTAAACGTATGCAGTAGGCTATTGAATATATCGTTCACACCACTCATAATCTAGATTCTGTCTGAAATTTCAAAAGAATTTAAGTGCTCATAAGATCTCTTAAAAAGAGATACATTGCAATCAGTCGAAGTCCCAGGACACAAATATACTTATTTCACTATTTCTTTGAATAAAACAAAAAAAAAAGACCACAATCTGTTTACACTGTTCTCATAATTACAAAAATCCCTTTTTTCTATCTTCTCTCTTTAATGGGCGAACTGTTACACGCGAGAGAAAAAATGAGTGATTAAGCGTGAATGTGAATAGGCCAATTAGATTTTAAGAAGATTTGGTGGAAATCTACTAGATTTCAAAATCATAAAATGTATAGGGAATCTTATTGATTGTGATGAGATTTTGGACTTTTGGCTCGAAATCTAGATTTTCATCCGGTGTGAAAAGGCTATAAAGAACTTAGAACTTTTATTGCATAAATCATTAAATGGGTCATTGAAGATGAGAAAACCTCAGAGTGCATTTTTTTTTTTTGCTTTTTTCCTTTTTTGCCTACTACTCTTTTTGGAGTAGAGAGGAAAAATTTCCAGCTTAATGATTAGGAATTCTAATCTTGTTGGATATAGTTTACAGTGGATTTCTGTAAACGAATTCATGTAAGTTGAACTCAACTTAATACAAATTGCGTTTGACAAGTCCACGTGAGTAAGCCGGACGAAACGCCAATTTGTAGGACTAAAGGCCATAAAAAGCTATTTTGATTCAATAACTCAACTAGTACAACTTTAATGCTAATGCTACTACTTGGCTGATTAATTTCAGTAGTATATAGAATTTGTATTATAAAAAAACCTTCTAGTAACTTACTTTTAATTAATAAAGTGAGAGCTATTATTTAGTTTATTAATAAACAAAAGTACATTTTTATAGCTTAATACAAAAGTAATGTGTAAATCATACAAAAATGCATCTTTTAATTTAGTGCAGGTTAAATAGTACAGAAATTCCTTCAAAGTAAACAAAAACCTTGGAACCATCATGAAACTTGGTGAAAATGTTTCATGTGCCATAAGAATGAAGAATCAAAATAGTCTTTAAAGATATTTCACATTGAAGGGTATTTTTTAAGGCAGAAGGGGGGAATTTGGGTGTTTTCAACAGAAAAATTAACCGTGGGAAAACCAAAACAGCCCAGGGCTGTTAAGGACAGTTTAGAAACATCATTTAATCAAGTTTTATTATTTATTTAACAATATTAAATTATTTCAAACACACAAAATTAGTAAAAATAAATCGTAGGAGAGTATCGTTCGCTTATGCCCTAGCAGCGTACTGCCCAAAAATGCCCCATACAAACAAAAAATTAAATTTTTTTCAAACAATGTTTAACAACGAAATAATGGAACTAAATATGATAGTTAAGAACCCTTTCAGTTTTGATTTTAGTTTGTTTTTCTTATAAATGCAAAATGATCCAAAAAAATACAAAGGATACGGTAAAACAACATTTTTTTTTAATTTGGTGTCGTCCCAAATGTCATTAGATTCCTTTTTGAGAAAGAATTGCCACCGTGAAATTTTGATTTAGTATTAAAAAGTATTTATTTTGATACTTTTTTGGCTGGTGTCCTAAACTACCCCCCTCTCCCCTACAGCAAATAAACGAATATTTAATGGTGAACTATCCTTATATTCAATTTCCAGTCGGTCGGTGAATGTTTTTTTTTGCTTATACTCGACATTAATTCACAATTATTTTTGGGAAAAAAACATCAACAGGGCCTTTTTTAAAACTAAATCTGGCCCCGTAAGTTCCCCATTTAATAAATCATTCTTCCTATTTCGTATAAAAACAACATAAAAGCCTGTTTAATACCATAATATACAGATGCAGCGACGGAAATAATATTTCAATTATATGCCTTAAATAATTCAACAAACTATTTTTCTGTAAAAATAAACTTTTTTCCTACAATAAATTATTGAGAAATATTCTACACTAGCTATAAATATCATCGATCATCTAATAGCATTGTAAAAATTATAATTGAGTTTATAATTAACTAAATTGAATTGTTTTTTTTTTTTTTTTTTTTTTGTGGTCGTGTTTTGCCTTTTACTGAGTGGCGCGCCCCCCACGCATGTTTTTATTAACCTAAAATATTTTCATTAACATTAAGAATAAAAGATAAATAAACTTTATTATTTGTGTGTTTTGTAGGTAAGTACATATAGATATAGTTTAGGCACATTATATTTTTTTATTGGGTTGGTTTGTATAGAAAAACTGAAAAACATCGAATAGAAATTTTTCTTCTTTTTGTTGTTTTTGTAAAATCACTTTAATACAAAATGTCGGTGGTTCCGCCAATTTGCATTGTGACGCCTCCGCTTTCGTGTATATGTAGGTATTTTTGTCCGTCAACCGTTGCGTCGTCGTGTCGTTGTCGGTGTCGTTGGAAATGTATTTTATTTTCTGGCATTATTCATCATCAAAATGCTCTTAGCCCCTATCGAAATCTATAGAGCTGTATTCTATGTTAATAGGACGACGGACGAGTTTATTGTAGAAGTTTATGATATTATTTGGATTGTCGTGAATAAAATTTGTTCAGAGTGTTATTTAAAAAAAAAAAAAAATTGTCAACTAAATTATTGTTGTTTTTTTTTTTTTAGTTTTTATGATCGACCTTGAACGTGGCCATTAATTTATGGCAAAATTATTGTTTGGTTTTTAAAAAAACACGCCGCACCCGGTGGGTTGTGTGTGGAGATATACTTACGTTGGAATGTCCTTTCATTTTTTAATAAATTATTTTGATAAAAAAATATCGTTAATGGGCCACTTACCTATATAGTTTTGAGCAGAAGAGAATGTCGCGGTGTACGGGGTTAATGATCGTATATACACGTGCCTTCAGGTAGCCTCAAAACAAGTAAGTGCCCATGGACGGACGGTTCTAAAATTAATAAGGCAATTTTGGAAAGAGTGGGATCGCAATAAAGGTAAATCATGTCACGATGAAGCGTTTCTCATCTTAGCCTTTCAGATTTGGCAGACAATTGTATAGATCCCCTCCATTCCTACCGAGGCCTAATAACTATACGCACACCGAGCCATGGGCTGTCGCACCAATAATTTATTTTAAATGTATTCGAAGCAGTAGTGCTTTTTTCATTTTAAAAAACATTCCCAGAGGGCTACTTTATTTTTTAAAATTTATGTGTAGCTAAACTGTGTTAATATATCAGTGGGGCCAAATCATAACCGCTTAAGTAAATTTTAATACTTTTCAGATAAGAGCAGTTCAAAGCTTTAAATCCTCTATCTGTAGGAATAAAGGAATGCTTATTTTGAAAGTTGGATATAGGAAAAGTTGACATGTACTCGTAAGTGATAGTACTATTCTATAACAAACATAGCCGTAATGTTTCATGTCTTACCTTAGTTTATCTCTTTTCTTATAAACTAAATAACCAGTTGCATTCCTCAACTAAACCACTTCGTCCATAATACTCGCACATTCAGGAATGCACATTAAGTTTATTCTTTAATCGAATTTCATATGTACGGTTAGGTCATGCCAACCTTCTTATAAAACACTGATGGCTCTTGGACAAAATATTGCCAAGAATGCCCTATAAATATCGACTGACACCTCTGAGGAAAGTTGAATGGCTTTATGAATTGATTAAATTATGGTAAATGAATTCATACCGTATGAAATGCTAAAAGCCAAAATCCCGAACTGAAAAAATTCCCAAATGCCGAAATTCCGGAAGACGAAATCCCAAATGAACAAGAACCCAAATGGCTAAAATCTAGAATGCCAGAGTCCCGAATGCTAAAATCTCGAATGCCAAGATCTCGAATGCACAAATCCCGAATGGCTAAATACTGTACCACAAACAGTACCAAGCCATTCGAGGTTCTATCCTTTAAATTTAACTTTTTTTTGCTTACTAGTAGATATGTATAAAAGTTGATACTTCATGTTGATTTTGATATTTAAAAAGGTCTGAGAACTGTACTTGTTGATACTGTACTTGTTGTTACAATTCGTGATTTTTTGTGCTTTCTAGATTTTGGTTCTTTTGAATGTCTTGCATTCGAGATTGTCATTTGAGATCGCAAAATTAACCAAGCCAAAGCCAAAAAAGTAGTTCAGTTTCTTGGGAAGTACTGAAATAATACTAAAAAAAAGTACTAAAATTCGGGACTTAATCTCGAATCGATTCGGGATTTTTGGCATTTGGGATTCTGTCCATTTGGGATTTTGTCCGTTCGGGATTTTATCTGATCGGGATTTTGGCATTCGGGATTTTGGACATTTAAGATTTAGTAATCAACTCAAAACTTATAAGTTTTCTTACAAGAAGAATTATCAGTACAGTGACACTGCAAGGCTGTGTTCTTTTTACCCTTTGTTGGAACTTGATACTTAACAATAAGCGATCTGCTAAAATACCTAGAAGAGAGCTAAAGATTGATTACCTATGCGATGACGTGATGTGGCTGTGGAGTAAGAATGCTTTCTTAGCACCTTGAAAGATCTCTAAAAAATGCACTTTATAAGATAACATGCAAATGCTATTGGTAGCAAATTAAATTACCTTTTTATTTTGTCCTTCATTCATACTTTGAGAGTTGAAAATGTGAGACATTTTCCTTTTTTTTCAATGTTTACAACTAAACATAAATTTTTAACACTTTTACCCAGCCATAGACCATAAATATAGACTTAAGACAACCCGATCGTCTACGCGCAGACAATTCATCGTATACAATTTAAAATAGTCGATTCTAGCTTGGCAACTATATCAATGAAAATTCTTAAAACAAGAATTTTTTAATTATGACTTCTAACATTTGTATACAAATTTAAAATAAAGTGAATCAAATATACGCTGAGCCTAATAAATTGCGAATTAGTAACGCAAACAAAACTTTTCTGGCTTGCGAGAAAAAAGGTGTCCTGCTTACTTTATATGAACTTAGCCACCTTAAGCCTAGATTACAGTTCCCGTGCGCAACAAACAATTTCTGCAAAATTAATTGTTTGCATTATTGGTTTACAGTTTCATGCAATACAAAACCATTGCTGTCACGAACTGTAATGCAAAACAATAGACCTGCAATTGTCTTGCATCAGAAAAAGGTGCGGTAAATTAATTTTTTTTTGGTCGGTTTACACTTCAAATAAAAAATATATACTCACCTCAAGGCATTATTTGCATGTATGTGGTTTTTGCATCCAAAAATGAATATTTTCCATTTTTAGCCCTATATAGTTAATAAATTTAGGATAAATTATTGACTCAGTGGGTGGTTTTGGAAAAGGCAAACATTTTTTGCATTGAATATTATACAATTTGGTGTACAGGTGGAAATTGTTTTGAAATTTTTGATTTTTTTTCGCATAGGAACTGTAAACTAAAAAGCTTTATTCTCAAAAATACAAACTAGAAATGAGTTTTGGATAACTACTTAATTGCGAATTAAGCCTAGTTTACAGTTCCCAGGCGAAAAAAATCAAAATGTTTAAAAAGATTATCCATCTATTATGTGCACCAAATTGTATAATATTCATGGCAAAAAATATTTGCCTTGGCCCAAACCACCTATTGAATCACAAATTTATTCTAAATTAATAAACTATAGGCGAATAACATGAGGTGAATATTTTTTTTTTTAAGTATAAACCGACCATAAAAAAAAATTGTATTCACCACACTTTTTTCGCATGCAAAACAATTGCCATTTCATTGTTTTCATGACATTTCACGCAATGGTATTTTTTTTTTTGTAGGGAATCATAGAAACAAATAATTTTGCATTTCACCTCAATTATTTTTGACATGCAGGAATACTTGCATAGATTTCTTTTTGCGTGTGGGAACTGTAATTTAGCAAAGCAAAAGCTTAATTTAATTGCGTTTAGCAGAATAACTTTCTCAAAAATGTATATTAATGATAACAAATGAATTTTTAAGAACTAATTAATTGCAAATTAGTTACGAAAAAAATATCTTGTGTTTTTGGTTTGCGAAAAAAATTAGTATCCTGCTAAAATTAATAAGGCAATTTTGGAAAGAGAGGGATCACAATAAAGGTAAATCATGTTACGATGAAGCGTTTCTCATCTTAGCCTTTTGGATTTGGCAGACAATTGTATAGATCCCCTCCATTCCTACCGAGGCCTAATAACTATACGCACTGCAAAAATGAAAATGTGTTATCCGAAGAAAATTGTTTGTTGATTGGGAATTATTTACGCAAAAAACAATAATAATTTGATTGGTTCATAAGAACTTTTCAGGACAACGTCCTCAAAAATGCAGATTAACTATTAGAAAAAAGTGGGTTTTCGAGAACCTATTAAATTGCGATTTAATTACGCAATAAATGTCTTGCTAAACCAAAAGGTTTGCGAAAAAATTGAAGTTCTGCAAACTTCATATATAAACTAAGGAGGGCAACTTTCTCAAAAACACAGAAAAGCGATCAGAAGAAAATTGTTAACTGAGCAGTAATTGATTTGGAATTAGTTACACAAAACAATTTTATTGCATTTTTGGATTGCAAATAAGTGGAGCAGCTAACTTAATATGAACTTAGCAATACAACTTTCTCAAAAATTAAGTTAATCGGGGTGAAAATTTTTGTTAATAAGAACAAATAAATTGCTAAGTTATAACTAACGCAAAAACAAAAATGCTGTTACTCTTTTGGTTTTTGAAAAAATGGGTGTCCTGCTGGGTTGGAGTCAGAATCGCAAAAACCGAAATCCCCAAACTCAAAATCCCGATAGTCCAGAATCCCGAAAACCCAGAATCCCAAAAACCCAGAATTCCGAAAACTCAAAATCCCCTAAAACCCAGAATCCGGAAAGCCTAAAATCCCGAAATCGGAATCCCGAAAAATTATATAAAATAACAAATTTGCGCAAATTTTTCATTTTATGTAATTTTTCGAGGTTTCGTATGAACAGTTATTTATTATACTTTTATTGCAACCCATGCTTTCACACTTTGCTTCTAGTTTACTTTTTATTTTGAAATGTAGATAGAATGCAATTACTTCAAAATTGTTATTGAATTATTTAAACTATTTGACTTCAATTCTATAAGGGCAGATCTACACCACTTTGCCGATACCGATACGCTATTGCTACATTAAAATATTTTTACATAAGAAAAACTGAAAACAGCAAGAGTGAATCAGGTATCGACGATGTGAATGTACTCATTGTTTTCTATCTTAAAATACTTTATTTTATCAAGACTTTATCGAAAACTTTAATGTGAATTTGGCCTTAAAGCTCGTCAGAGAAGTCGCAGTAACTTTTTTTCAAATCTTGTTTGTTTTCATAATTTACTCGTTTTTTCGTTTTTTTTTTCAAATATAGTTTCCGGTTTTTGGCCTTTCTGGATTTGGGGTTTTCGGGATTTCGTGATTTTGGGTTTTCGGGATTCTTTGTTCTCGGGATTCTGGGCTTTTAAGATTTTGGGGTTTAGGGATTTTGGGTTTTCGGGGTTTTAGGTTTTCGAGATTCTGGGTTTTCGGGGTTCTAAATTTTCAGATTTTTGGGTTTTCGGGATTCAGAATTTAGGAATAGTGTTCGCCCCCATGTCCTGCTTACTTCATAGGAACTTAGTAGGATACCCATTTTTTCCCAAACCAAGAATGCAATCAAATTTTGTTGGTGTTACTAATTCAAGCAACAAAAATTTTTCACCTATGTAGATGATCTTCATTTTTGATAAAGTTGTCCTACTATGTTCACTATATGAAGTAAACAGGAAACCCATTTTTTGGCAAGCAAGTTTGTTTTTTTTTCGCAAAAAACGCAAAATAATTAAATTTTTGCGTAGCCAATTTGCAATTAAGAAGTTTAAGAAACGCATTTTTAGTTTTTTCGTTTACTTGTATTTTTGAGAAAGGTGAGATTTATGTGAATTTTATTTTCTGAAAATGAAAATCGAAGACGAACAATATTCTAAGACAAACGACTTATTAATTCCAAAAGGAAAACCCATTTTATTTCAATAGATTCTCTTGAAGTTGAAGGATTGAACAAAAAACTCTTGAAATAGTTAAGATATACTCTTTTTCAGAGCACAGCTATTTCTTGTATCAAAATTTATCGAGAATTTTAGATGGTGAGTGGAGTGAATTGTGAGAGTGAAAGTTTAGCGCGATCTACCTTTTTATATTTGATCTGGTATTTTTTCATTAAAAGCTTAGCAATTTTTTTGGCACCTTTAAATAATAATTTGCGTAATATAAAATTCTCTTGATTTTCTTATTTTATCTTTAAATCTTGTCATAAGATTGATATACCAACCTTTTGTATTTAACTTAGCCAATGTATAGCCTTGGCCTACAAAGAACTATAACGTATTTATGTACATTCGTGTATTTTTGTTTGTGTTTTGTCTTCTGGCTGCATTCGGCTGAAATGGCGTTTTGATTAATCTTACCATTTCATCAAGTGGTAGATGGGCGTTCGTTCAACCTTTGCAAAAAATTTTGACTGATGTGGGTATTTATTGCGATGAAAGTTTCCAGAATCTTATACTCTCTTAAAATCAAACTTAATAAAAAGTTAATATTTTGTTCCCGTCTTCCTTCAAGTTTTTGTTGATTAAGAATCCTTCGCAGAACAATAAGACATTTATGATAAAATTCAAATTATATCCATTATTCAAACAGTCATGTCATGTCGAAATTTGACTTCCTGCTTCTAAGGTATACTTAGGTACATATTTATGCATTGTATATACACAAATAAAATACAAACAAGCACAAGGAGCTTATCGCTGCTGCTATATAAGTACGTACACATAAATATACCTAAAGACATCATAAAGAAACAAATCCAACCAACCACTGCCAACAAAATTCCTCCTCGTTACTTTTATGCAAACAAAAAAATCTTAAAGCCAATTTAAATTTTGGCAAAAACATCCAAAGTCAGTCAGTTTTCAGCTCACGATGCCATGTCAAATTTGCAAAATTTGCGTTTCCCTTGCTCACCACTGGTACTCGTAGTACAAAACGCCACAAATTTTGTTTTGAATTAATTGTATACATATTACACACTCTCATTGCTACAGTGGCAAAGCATATTACAAACATACATATAGTGTAGTTTGTATGTATATTTGTGTGTGTTTTAACCGAATTACAAAAGACAAATGAAATGAAAAAATAATGACAAATAAACCAAAACTATATATCTCGGCATGCATTCAAATTCAAATTCGAAATCAGTGAAAAGAAATGAACAGCAACAATAACAGCGAAGAACTGAGCTGAGAGACATAACTTTCAATTTTTCATCTTGCAAACTGCCAACATTCTAGTTCCGCCGCCGCCATTGTAAAGTATTTGTTTGTTATTTTTCGTTTGTGTTTTTGTCTGGCAGGGACATGCACATGATTCATGTTTGTAGCCAAAGGATAGCCGGTAGTGGCCTACATAAATTCACTATACCTCCACAACAACATGCATACGTACATTTTGTGTATATTATTTTTTGTAGTTTCAATTTAAGAATTTAAAATTTAAAATATTTGTAAATATTTATTTTGGTTTGTTAAGACTTTAGACATTTACTTAAAGCCCATTTGAAAATGAAATGATTAATGTTTTTAATTTGAAGATACCGAGAAAATGCTTAACGAATTAAATCAAAAAACAATCGCATCATTTGTTTCAATGAACGGAGTTATTTATATATCTGCCTTTGCAGGATTTCCGGAGAACTCCACTCTGCAAAATTTATATTTCCCGGAAGTTAAAATTTCACTACCGTTCGTGATAGTGATATCTTCTTAGAATTAGACTTTGAATTAATAGTAATATTAATTCAGTTTCTTATTAAATTAGCGTTAAAAATCCATTTTCTTTTTCTTTAAGATATTTTGAAATGTACATAAGGAAATTTATGTAATCGCAGCTTCATAAAATAAAGCGACTGCAACTGTTGGATCAAAGTATAAGCATTTGCCCAGATTATTTTTACCAATTTTTTTAATGTTAAATTGTGACTTTAAACATTTCCAATTAACACGAGCTATGATGAAATTGACTTGTTGTAATAATCTTTTGTATTTCAGAGTTCGCACGTTGAACTGAAGTTAATAGTCAGGGCGTCTGGGGACCGACCGTAAGAGTTGACCTACCCCATCGCGGACATGTAAGAAAAAGATGCCAACTAGTCAGACAAACCTTTTTTTCTGGATAAATTGATTGGAAAAGCACTTTTAAGGTTGCATTTTTAATGTCAGTATTTTTGACAAAAATTGTTAATTTTTTTCCAAGTCGATATTTTTAAAAAATTTACGTAATTGAGTACCACTTTTTTTAAATATTCAATGCTCTTATCAATGATTTGTTACAAGAATTCAAAATCTTTCTTAGTTTCCAAGAAATTTAAAAACAACAAAGGTTCCTTTTTCCCAGAAAAAACCACAAACAAAGGGTTTAATTACTCTAGTCTGTAACGAAAATTACTTTAAAATCAAACAATACTTTTCTTAAGGATGTTGGCATTTTGAATCTGACCAAGAAATCAAATTTCACACACGTCACACAAACTTGTCAAAAACCTGTTTTTGGGGTCATTTGAAGTTCAATTTCTTCACCACTAAATATGTTTTTCCAAAATTACTAACAAAATCAGAAAGAACTGTATTTTATCTACATAAATCATTTTAATCCTTTTCAAATTGATATTCTTTTCAAAACAACAACATCTTATGACATCGGGTCATAAGGTTAGAAGCACTAACAAAAAATGAAGAAAAAAGATGGTTTTGTTTGTTTTTAAGATTTTATTGGTTTCATTTCCTTTTCGTAATAATGTGCGCAGCCTTTCAAAATGACTTCAAAAACTTGATCTTTAGACGGTGTTCACATTGGACTAAAAAACTTGATTTTTTTTGACGTTTCAGTATTTACATCTTCCTTTACTGAAGAAGTAGAAGCGAGATGTGAATACTGAAACGTCAACAAAAATCCAGTTTTTCAATCCAATGTGAACACCTTCTTAAGAGAACAACACAGTGATGCCAAGTAGCTCAGTGAAATCTCACTGTAGGTCAACTTAATGGCGCTAATCAGGGGCCGAATTACCGCATCAGTTATCAAGTAATACGTGACTGAATTATGTGAGTTTGGCATTACTGCTCAAGTTTCGAGGAATCAAGTATACCAAAATTTAAATTGGTTAATCGATCATTAGATCACTGATTTCACTCACTCACTCGCTCACTGAAGCGGTAATTCGACCCCAGCTCTTCCTTGTCATCGTATTGTTTCCCTCCTTCGTAAAGCTTCTATCTGATCTTTAACATAATAGAAAGTGTGTGGGGAGCTGTGTGGGTAGGCACGTTATCTTGCAGAAAGTTCCATGAGGTTGGTCCTTCTTGGATTGTTGATTTTTGGAAAAACTAAATTTAGCAAGGATTTGTAGCTATTTCCAGTCATCTTTGTACTTTTAACTACCAATTCTAACGTGCCATAATAGGATATTGTACCCCTAACCACAACCCCTCCTTCTCTGCTGTGATTAAGGTTCAGAAATCGCTCCTGTTTCCTTAGATCATAAAAATAGTAATTGCAGCCATCGGGTGCATCCAAGTTATATTTCTTTTCGTCAGAAAAAATTACTTTTCGCCAAATTCCTGAGCTAGCTCCATGCTGAACTTTCCAAGTCATGTGATCTTTTGCAAAAAACAAGCGTTGCTTCTTCCTGGCATCATTTAGTGGTGGTTTTTTTTTAAGCTTTAGTCGCTTTAGGTGTTTAAAATTTCCAATTACCCGCATAACAGTGAATGAACTTGCCGTAACATTAGTCTGATGCCTGATTTAAGCCGCTAAAAAGGCTTAGTTGGATGCATTTTTTTTTTTTTGGATTGGAGTTTTCGTTTCATGGGGAGTTAAAGCTGAAGAATAGTTTCCCGTAAGATGTTGGGTTCTTTAAATAATTGCCGACAGCACGATAACTTCGGTTAATTTTTCGAGCTATAGCGCGCTTTGAAAATCCTTCAGAGTGATAAACATCTAGTTTTGTCCTTTCCTCCAAATTTGAACATTTTTTCTTTCCCATTTTCCCAAACACTTACAGCAAAGGGTTCTAAATAAATATATTTTACCTTTTATATAGAAAAACGACTTGTCACTTCAAAAAAAAACCGTTAATATGTAGACTGCTTTTAATCGTATGACTCGATTTATTAGCCTACATCTATTTTGAATATAATTTGCAATTAGTATGGAAAGTCATGGCTAACTTCCACTCTTGAAATTTAAAAATTCTGAATTAAGTGGTAAAAAAACAAGTCTTTCTTCCAGCAAGTTTTATTTTAGTGAATCAACCATATAACGGCAATAAAATCACTTTAACTTTTCAAAAAGTCTGCTTATATCATGACTTGGAGTGTATATACATATATATAGGTACTTTTTCTCTATAATTAAAAAGTATTGAAATAAATTAATTTCAAAAATAGAGGGTGCTAAATGGAGTACGAAGCGCTGAAAGGTGAAATTTGTGTTCTGTTGGAATTTAGTCCAACCTTTAAAGTGGGCCATTCACGTTAAAACTGTCATAAGGACGATCTGACGGACTTCATTCATATACGACTAGCTCTACGTGAATGTCCTTATCGGACATCAGACCGTAGAAGCGTGGGACTAACGACAGGTCAGAAGTCCGTGGAAAATATCAACGAACTTTACGGCATGACCAAAATAGTGATTGTCTGTTTTTGAGACAGTCCATGAGACCGAGCAATCGTTATACACGTTTTTATAATTATTTCTAGGTGACAAAATAATAATAAAAAAAAAAATGGAGGGAACTAATGCAAAAAGATGTGTTAAAGAATTTATTTCACTTTACGAAGACTATTCGTGCTTGTAGTCAGCAAAAAGTTCATCGAGCAACAGGCAGATAAGAACGCTGAACTTCAGAACTATTAAAAAAAATAAAAATTACGAATTATTTAAAAAAAAAGCTAAAGAATACTACCCCAACCATTCTTTTGACCACTTTGCCTACTTTTTTTATTCAAACACTCTAATAGCGCTACAGCAAGGGCAGCATTTCTCTTGTTTCGGCTCTTAATTTTAAGGTACTACGAGTACTTCACACTAAATGGACTAGCAGCGACTCTCGGCATACCGTCCGTTCGAATGGGTCACAACGTGTGCGCGTACTTTCGGACGGAACTGCAACTGGAGCTGCAGCTGGAATAACTGTCAAAATTTTGAATACACACAAATTCAATGGCACGAATACAACACTACGCAACTGCAGACGGAGCTGCAGACGCTGCTGTTGGACAATCTTGCAACATTTTCTTGCAAATTTTTTTAAAAATTGCCAACCGAGTGTTTACATGGGGGTTGAAGTGAGTTTCAAACTTTTTTAAATCTCTCCGTAAAGTAATTTTAGCATCCATTTCATCATTATACATTTTAATTTTTGTTTTATTTGTATTTTGCTGTCGAATTAAATTCTCACAGCCGATTAAAATGACACAAATGTCAGAAAGCTGTTCACAATATTGTGGACACGTATTAGGAAACTTTTTTTGACAGCTATTCAAGCTGCAGCTCCAGTTCCAATAGTAGCACTCTCTTCTGCTCAAGCAGTTAATGTTTCTTTTTTAAATATCCTTTGTCCTATCCATAAAATCTTCTTTACATTCCTTCTTGACTTTATTGAAGAAAAATTCCTCTTTCTCCCAAACTAGATGTTTTTTTTTTGCAGTGTGACTTATGAAAACTACGGAATTTGGAAAACTATGGAGTTTTTTTTAAACAGCGATCTGAAATGTGAGTAAACATTGATGAGCAAGGACATCTGGTTTCAATGTGGAAGTTAATATTATGAAAAATAAATAATTCCTTCAAATTTGAGCTGAAGCACTTTAGTTCTATTTATTCAAATTTATGATAATTTCCAAAAAATTATTTAAAGGTTTGAATTGTACATTTTTATTTGATAAACATAACAAAATAAACAAAAAATAGGATTTAGATAAAATTAGTGGTAAAAGGTGTTTTTTAAGAGCCATAAGCTGGCAACACTATTTAAACTGGCGGCCATTTTGTCAGCTGTCAAGTGATTTATTTCTAGTTTGGTTTGGCATTTCAAAATTAATAGACTGACGCCTAAGCACCAATTCTAAACTGTGCAAATTTATTTTGAAATTCATGGTTCTGTTCGAAATACGTATCGTGAGAAATTCGTTTAGAGATGAAGCTCACTTTTGGTTGAATGGATACGTCAATAAACAAAACCGTATTTAGAGTGATGATAATCCTCAAGTGTTCGTTGAGACATCGTTACATCCACAATGTCACACAGATCATGCCTTGATTTATTGAATGAAACATTTGGTAATTGCATAGTTTTACGTTACGGACCCGTGAATAGGCCTCCAAGATCGTGCGATTTAACGCGGCTTGACTATTTTTGTGGTGATATGTAAAGTAGTAGTAGTAAAGCTGCTAGTCTACGCCGATAAGCCCGAAACGATAAACCGATTGGATGACAACATTCGCTGCGTTATTGCCAAATATACGGCCTAAAATGCTTTGAAAAGTCATCGAAAGTTGGACTCTAGATTAGAATACGTCCGAGCCAGCCTTTGCGGTCATATACCAGTCGTGGCAGTTATAATGCCAGGAGATTATCTTTCAAAAAAAGTAAAAAAAAATCATGTTTGTTTTATTCCATTTCAAAGTTATATACATATGTACCTCTTAAAAAACACCCTTTATTTATTTGCGAAAAAATTGAGAAAAAAAATCTACTTGGAATGAAATTCACTATCTTTTCAATAATATTGACTTTCAAATAAAATGTCTCGAAAGCTTTTCACTAAAACAATTTGATTTAAAAAAGCAATTGAGAGAATACAATATAAATTTAATATAACTTTACGATGCACGGTTCACGAAATATTTGATAAAACGTGTTTTCAAAATTAAAAATATACTTAATCCTTTATTTGACTATTCTGTAGGTATTGTAAAGTTAAATAAAACAAGACCTTTACTAATTCAGTTTAACGATTTATTAATTTTGGATAATTTAATATGTATTGCTTGAATTGGATAACCTCTTAGAACTGCCGTTTACCTCGTGGTTGTACAAAAGTCGATGCTTGACAAACGTCACACTAAGATGTGAATATGTCAAACCATGTCAACAAGATAAGGGTATGAACATACCCACCTCTCAGGTATTTGTATCTATTGTTGATTTAGCCAATTCCAATACACTGATTTTTGTAGTTAAATTTTTAAAACACTGATTTTGTTTTTCCCAAAAGTCTGTGGCATCTGCCTTAGGTACCCCTTTTCACAAGTGCTTCCCACATGTATCCCCTTTTCTGTAAGCAAATCAATTCTTTTAGCTTCCAATTGATAGGAGAGAAAAAAAAGTATCCTAACTAGCTAACTCAATACGTAGCTAGATACTTACCAGCAACCATCAGCTACCATTACTACTATTTCTAAAATACGCTATCAAAATTGCATTCAAAGAATTTTTCAATTTTTTTTTTTTGTATTATTTACTTAGCAAATATGAAAACTCTGTTATTAGTTTTATGTTCTTTTCTATCTGATGGACGGACGCAACCAGACCCAGTTGAAGGGTATGCCCCGAATTTTAGGATGTGTGTTTGCTTCTAGATTATGCTCGTTGCACACATGTTTCAACGCTAATGAAATTTCACTTTAATTAATTCAAAACATCCATGTTACTATAGAACTAGGTATGTTTTTTTTTTCCATGTTGTGTACCCCTCTTCGGCAAAAAAAAAATAAACAAAATTAGATTTTATTTTCAGAAAAATGTTTTCTTTTTTATTTATTTTAAAACTATATGTACCGAGTATCTTACATGTGAAATTTAATTAAATTAAAATCTCTTGTATATAAATGTATTTATGTCATGTGTGTGTTTTGTATATGTTCCTTTCTATGCAGGTTCAAAGTGGCCTTCATTTGCCATTGGCTGGACTCTCGCCACCCAGAGTTTTAATGTGTAGTGCCTCTATGGGTGCAGAAGGATCAGTTACATTGCAATTAAGAGAAGCTATTCATTCGTCAGATTCCTCATCGGTCGATGGTTATTCATCTCTAGACAATGCCCTCACAATTGGTTATCCCGATCCGGACATGCTAGCCGATGTTCTAGGTTCGCTTCAAACGGCCTGTAAATAAATTAATTAATATTATGTGTTGAAAAGGAAACGGTATCTCAATAATAAACCTTTGTATTTTGCAGCCCTTAACAATCACTCAAATAGTAATAACACAATGATTAGTGCCGTTAATTTGGAGAATGTGGATGGCAGCAAACTCAATGATATCGGTTCAGCAATCAGCAGTAACCCAAACAACAATAATAACAATAACAATGGTGGCAAGAGCAATAGCAGCAGCATTAGCAGCAGCAATAACAACAATAACAACAACAGTAAGACCTTCAACAATAACAGCCTTATTAGCTGTAGCAGTAATATATCGCTGAACAGTCCGATTAGTGGACAAATAATCAGCATTACCGGTAGTAGTAGTGGAAGCAGTGGCAGTAGCAGTAATTGTAGTACAACCAGTAATAGCAGTTGTAGTAGTAGCAGTAATGAGAGTATATCAAATGTATCAGTTCCTGGATCTAATCCACCGATTGTAAAGAAACAAAGACCCAAAACATCATCCCCCACACGACATGGACCTCAACAATGTCAGGTAATTGTTGTTACTAAATATTTACTTATTGTATCTGTATACAACAGGGTTCGTAAAATATAAATCGAAAATCGTAAAATATGGATCTTAATACGATTCATAAAAAAGACAGTTCGCGAACGATACAATTTTCGATCAATTAAAATTCATAGTTCTCTCACGAACGAAAAAGATTTTTTTTCTGTCTGTATCTCTCGTTCGTGAGAGATCAAAAAAATAAAATTCAGGTAGAATATGGTTCTCTTATGATAAAGATTAGAGTTAGAAAAGATCCTCAGAACATTCATCATTCTTCATCAAGTTTCCATTCACGGTTTAGACTGAGAGCCAACGACATATAAAGTCAAGTCATTTGCATGCTTTTGTAATTACATCATCATAGCCTTAAAGAGGTTGTCTACGTACCTTAACACGTGTCAGACAGGTGTAAAATTTGACGTTAATTTTTTGTATCGATTTATTTTAATACCTAATGGTCCAAGGGAAAAAGTGTGAAAACAACAAATATTTAGCTTGCAATTTTGAACATTTGTTGTCATGACCTATGAGTCTCTATGGTGAGTCCCTAAGAAGATAAAGAGCAATGAAATTTCCAAAAACCACTCACGTATCACGTTTATGTGTTTAGCTGAGTGATTTTTGGAAACTTCATTGCCCTCTATCTTCTAAGGGAGTAACTATGGAGAATTTGACCTAAGACAACAATTGTTCAAAATTGCAAGTTTAATATTTGTTGGACCAATAGGCATATAAATACATTTTATATCTGTTTGACGCGTGTTAAGGTAGACAGACAAACGGTTATTGGTCCAACCCCTCAGAGCCTATTATTGATATGAATTATAAAAGTATGCAAATGATTTGACTTTTTATGTCGTTGGCCCTTAGACTAGTTGTAAAATGATTAATTTTTTGAAATAATTTTTAATAAAATGGGGAAAATGAGGAAACTTGAGTTGGTTAAATATGTATATTTTTCTATGATAAAAAAGCTGGCGAATCGCCAAATTATAGTTTCGCCTCCATCTGTCAAGCCATAACCTGTCAAATTTTAAAGAAAGATGGCTACAATATCGACGTACATTTTTCACGGTTTTTTTACTATGTACTCCGGAAAAAGGAGCTTTTAAGCTAGTCGCTCACATGCAACTGCTACCGCAACAAAATAGTTTAGTCACAAGTGCCACAAGACCAATGAGCGTTCACATGAGCAACTGCACGAGCAATCGCAACGAACCTAACCAACACACCGACAATGTTTTTTCAGTTTTTCTATCTCATACATTCAAAGAAAAATATTATCGCCCTCGTCTTATTCTTTTGCTCAGCAAATTATAGAAAAGATACATTTGTTCTCTTACCTACGGAGAACATAATGCCTCTTTGGAAAGAACAAAACTCAACAATTTGGTTAAATATCCGCAGCTATTTGGTTGAATGTCCCCGCAGTTACATATAATTCCAATATGGCCAAATCAGGTTAGGTACTTTGATATGGTGTTTAAGCCCAATTTAGACGGTCATTTCTGTTTCAGTTGAGCTGTAAGTTAAGCTTTCATTTAAGCTGATGTACATGGCCCCACTTGGATCTTCATTTCAGTTTCAACTTCAGTTGAGCTTTCAGTTAAATTGACCACTTTTTTTCCACAAACATGGACACTCGCGATAAATTTCAATGAAGTCGACCATTTCAACATTGTGGAAACAAAAAAACAAGAACTTAAATGTTTTGATTCACCGCCAACTGCAATTAATCTAACAACTAAACCCGAAAAGTATTTACATATCAGATTAACTGATGACTGAACTGACAACATGGGAATTCCATCCGAAGAAGAAATAAGGGAACTGGTAGATCGTGGAAAAAGTGAAGCATTTTCCGAAATAATGTGAGTAACACAAACTCAAATACATTGACACAGGGTCGAAGTTCAAAGTGCAGCTATCCGGCGGAATACTGAAGCGCCAAAAGGAAGCAAAATTTAGAAAAGAAAAAGATTATTGAGATTCTGATTCTGTCATTTTGCCGAGCTATAGGAAAGTGTACAAATGTTTTAAATTGTTAAAATAGTGAAAAAGCTTGAAAAACTAAATAAAAATAGTGAAATAAATTTCAATATAGTGAATACTTTGCAGTAGCTAATTTATTTAAAAAAAGAAATATATAAATCAACAGGTGGTGCTGCATTCAATCTTGTAAAAACGTCTGTAGAACGGTGTATACATTTTTCATTTCACTCGTTAGTATTGTCTCATATTCTACTACAAAAAGTTATGTGAAGTGATGATTTTTTATCGTAGTACTTTTAAACTGACAAACACTTCTTTACGAAGATACAAAACCAACATAAAATGTAGGGGCAACAGCAGAAAGATCTTTAAAGCGCCATACTGATTTAAGTGCTTGGCTATCACCAACAAAAACTAGTTCGCCCCTGTAAAAGAATTTCTCATTTGACAGATGAGTCTCAATGAAATGACTGAATTGAAGCATATTTTTGTTTTCAATCAATTCGCTTTTTTAAAGCAAATTGCCATAAAATATCAATGTTTAATTATTCTACCACATTTTATTTACCTAAATAACATCACTTTGCATTACCTTTTGTGCAAATGTCATACAAAACTTGCTTGTGAAATAAAAAATTTGTACACTCCTTAGTATAGACGTTTTTTAACGATTTAAAGGCAGCGCCTGTTGTTTTATATTTTGTTTTTTTTTTTTTTATAAAATATTGAAAATACTCACTAAACTAACCTTTATTTCACTTTTTTATTTATTTTAATAAACTTTTTTCCATTGCATAACTATTTGCATTCTCAATAAACTTCACTTTAGTTGGGCAAAATGACAGATAGATATCAATTTGTTTTTTTATTTTTGCTCACGTACACTGTATATGTGACATAAACCACTTCCTCTTCTTCTTTTTCTATGATTGCACCAGTTTCAGTTTCAGTTAAATTCTCTAATTTATGCATTAAGACATCAGTTTAACTGAAAGCCTAATTTATAGCTCAATTGAAACTGACGCACACCAGTAGCCATTTTTTATTTCTGACATTTTGTATTTTGACAACTTCCGCAGTAAATTACCTTAAGCTGGATTTATACCTTCGTTCTTTATTCGGTGAACGTTGTTTCACAAACAACGAACAACCAGCATTTAGTTCATCCAAAAATTCAAAACGGCTTTGAATTTCTTCGTTGTTCGTGTTCGGTGTTATAATTTAAACCTTCGTTGTTTTACGTACTGGTAAAAACGAACAACATACATGGACGATAACACCAAAGGTCTACATACGGCTATAGATTTGATTACTTTGACTTTATCTGTCATTCATCTGTCAAGTCATCAACTGTCAAATTGTATAGAAGTATGGCTTCGATGTGAATGGATTAAAACATCTCTTGAAAGTCAGTTCGTAGTTTTTCTTTACTGTTCCGAAAAATTATACTTTTTTGTACCTTACGTTTATTTATTGTTATACATACATATGTATACACATAATTGATAATAAATACTACAACATATGCCTTAATAAATAATGGAAATTATATTGTTCTTTCTTGTGAATGATTTGAGAATGGATCTTAAATATCTTCCGCATTTTTGACACAGAACGTCATAAGTCTACTTACAATATGGTCGGCGTTGCATTGGCATAAGTAAAGAGTGACAATAGATAACTCAATTTTTAAAAACAAGTTACGTTGCTGTCATGACCTTCAAGGTTGATCTATGACGTTCTGTGTCAAGAATTCACCTTAACAGGCCATTTTTGTTTTATTATTGTTTTTGTGGACAGTATTTTAATTAACTCTTTCTTCGAATAACAATTCTTAAAAAAAAAATTTAAAATAACTCAACTTTTTTTTCGATTCTGAAAAAAGTTTGTACTTTGGCGCTAGATTGGTCCACAATACGTGACCCAATAAAATCAGTTGAGCGTTCATACAATAGGTAATTAAAATGACTATAAATTATTCTGAAATCATTATTCAAAAAATTCAAAGGAAAGCGAGATATTACAAGAAAAGTCATACAACCCCCAACACATGCTCATAACAACTTACAGAAGTCGGTAATAGCTTATTTTGTAGAAAATTTTATCCTCTATAAGATTTCAAACGAACACTTTGTTGTAAAATGAAATATCAAAGAGTTGTTAAATATAAACAAATCCAATCTCCTTTCCAAAATGGCGACTCTTCCTCAAGCCCCAAAATCCCGAAAACTCGTTTTTGTAATGAGGAGGCGTACACAAACAGATTCCATAAAAAAACTTTTTCCATTAAAAAATGTGATGTCATGCCCTTTTTTTGACTAATTTGACTTTACTAATATTTTTTGAAATAAGATAAACTTCTTAAAAAACTTGACATTACAAGTAAACTCCGCAATTTTATCTACACTTCGACCCACAGTCATAACTTAAGGAACGACTTTCTTCAAACTTTGTTAATAATTATCCTGAGTCTAGCCTAGGCGATTTTTTTTGCAGTTTTACCATGCAACCATTAAAGAAAAGCTTATGTAACGGGTGATTTTTTAGCTGGTTTGGTTTTGGCAACACTGGTTTTGACAGCTGACGTGTGTTTAGTACCTTGTGTCACTGTCAAACAGCTTCAGTTTGGTTTGCAATTTAACCATGGATCGTCTTACAAATGAACAACGCTTGCAAATTATTGAATTTTACTATCAAAATTCGTGCTCGGTTCGAAATGTTCATCGCGCGAACATTGTGTTCAGCGATGAGGCTCATTTTTGGTTGAATGGGTACGTAAATAAGCATAATTGCCGCATTTGGAGTGAAGATCAGCCAGAAGCATTGCAACAGCTACCAATGCATCCCGAAAAAGCCACTGTTTGGTGCGGTTTATGGGCCGGCGGCATTATTGGGCCATATTTGGTGAACAGTTAATTTCACGTTTCGGGCCGGTCAATTGGCCGCCTAGATCGTGCGATTTGACACCATTAGATTATTTTTTGTGGGGGTATGTCAAAGCTAATGTCTATAGGGACAAGCCCGCTTCGATTGACGCACTGGAAGCCAACATCCATGCATTCATTCGTGAGATACCGGCCGATATGTGTGAAAGAGTATGCCAAAATTGGACTCAGCGGATGGGCTACCTGAGACGCAGCCGCGGTCAACATTTGCATGAAATTATCTTTAAACATTAAATTGCAAGGTTCAAACTATCGATTCAAATAAATATTTCATTAATTTTTTCGAATTTTTTGTGTTTTTTTTTTTAAGTTCTAAACCTCTTAAAAAATCACCCGTTATTTATTAGAAAAAAATTATCTGACTAACAATTTTGATAAAAATAAAATAACGACTAGAAGGCACGTACTTGCTTCTATGTTTAAAAAAAAAAAAAAAATTTTAAGTTTGAATTTTTTTTCAAAAACTAGGGGAAATAGACCCCTCTCAATATATTTAAGCTGAATTTTCAAACTGTTACAATACATATATTTCTACCAAACACCTACACTGGGACCTAATGTTGGCCAGACATGCCTTTAAATTGTCAAGCTAAATATTTGTATGTACGTTAAAGTGCGAAAGCTAACCTTTAATGTGCTTCGGGCAACTTCCTATTTCACGATATTTCTCAAATACCATATACCTAAAGTGGGGCCTTACATTCATTAAACAGCTTAAAGTTGACAAAATAGTCGTATTATAGAACATTAAATTTTCTACTCAGTTTTCGTGTTTTTTTTTCTAGAAAATTCCATCAATTTGGGCATTGTGTAATTTTGAGGACCCCGCGCACTATTATCAAAAACATATTTTTTCCAATGAGTTATTTATTTCAATAAGAATGTATTTACATTTTCTAATTTAGTTTGAAGTGGTTAAAAGCATAAATGCACGAAGGGGGACAAGGGGGGGCACTTGTCACCCGTCACCCATAGGGTATTTTCCAGTACCACGCTACCAACATATTTTAATTTTCGTAGTGAGCTTTGGACAAATAGATTATATTTGTCTTTTTTTTTCTGTCGTAATCCGTGATTTGAACCCTGCTAAATTATACCCCTCTCAAATATTTCTACAACTGATAGAAATTTTCATCAGTTTCGATATAAAAATAATTGCGAATTTCTCATTTCAAATGGCCCAACATACAAAGATTTTCATAGAAATTGTTTTGGGGTCTAAATGGACCCCATGTCAGTTTTGTGTCGAATTTTTTTATGGTTTAAAGGAAAAAATGCATAGAAAGTCAAACTGACATAAATTGCAACTGAAAATGTTGCAATTGATTTTTTAATTCTTTTACTGTACTTCGGGTCTGATACAGAGCAATTTCAAAATCATATTTTGAATTGTTTAAGTATATGTTAGACAGTGTTATCATTTTTATTTTAGAAACCATATGGTAGCCATGAGCGTAAAGTTAGCAAAAGAACTAGATCGATATTTTGTCGTTGATTAGCCCTAAATTAACTGTGACAATTATGTCATATGTTTTCTTTGTTTTTTTGGGTGCATTACTAACAATGCACCCTGTCGGAAATCAGTAAAAACCTCGTATCTTTAATGGTAAACGGCTTAATAATTTGCCGTTAATTAGTTGCGACAAATAAAATGTTATCAAGCAATGTTTTCTATGTTTTTTTAGGTGCTTTGTTCTTTCAATATCAAGCAATAAAGAAATTGAACGACAAATTTGAACATGTCACAGTTAATTAACGATTAATTAACAACAAATTAACCATCTACTCATTTTCCGATTCGTGTAAGTTGCTTCATACTCATAATGGTAGCCTATTCCTTACTTCGTGATGTTTCTAACAATATTGATCTTACTTAACGATAGTTATCAAAAGGAGGAAAAAGCATGTCAACATCATCAACCCAGAATTTTTGTATAACGGGCATCATATTGTGGTCTTCTTACCCATTTCGATATATTCATAAAAAGAATACCATGTTGCAATGTTATAAGCTTTTTCATATTTTCGGTGGTTTCAATCTATTCATTTTATTGTTTATATTAAGCTGTAAATATTAACATCTCTATAAGTTTAAGCAAACCAAGTGCTGCTGCTGGCGTCTAAAGGATTTTATTAAACCATTTATTCAAAACACGTGCAGAACTTTATTAAAAAAAAAAATATTTAATGCCAAATGTTCATAAATAAATGTTTATTTCTCATTTCGTTTAATTGTCATTTGTTAGATCAACATTTTCACTAGCTATAAATCATTTTATTTAATGTTTGTAGTGTAGGTCCATTAATTCCGTATTACTTTGTTGTCTTACAAAATTTAATGACTATGTCGACTGTTTACAAGAATTTTAATCAAACAACTATTAAGTATATTTTCTCCATGTGTGTGTTCTTTGAATTTTATTACCTTATTTAAAAAAAAAAACGTATGTGCGTTCCTTCCTCAATTTGCATCTCCCCCCCAATTTCCGAATATCCCCCAATCCATCCAATAATTTTTTTGAATCCATAAACTTACAATTGACGCAGAGGTAATTACATACAAACATACATAGATAGGGAAGTACATAGATATATAAAATTATTATTAAAAGTTCAAACAAAAATATTGTGCCAAAAATAGTGCCAACTGGTGCAGTACAAAGCGTTGCGCAATTTAAAAGCGTTCTCGCACCCATCACCCGTCCAGTCCAATCCATCAATTTTATCTTTCAACTATTTTCAGGTTTGCAGTAAAGTATTCGGAAATGCATCTGCCTTGGCGAAGCACAAATTAACGCATAGCGATGAGAGAAAGTATGTCTGTGTGATGTGTTCAAAAGCGTTCAAAAGACAAGACCATTTGTGAGTACACAAAATATCTAAATAGATGCGTCACGTGCAGAACATGACGAATGCCAAATTAATAATAAATTATTAACGTATTTAATTTTGAAAAATTTAATTTAGAAATGGTCATATGATGACTCATAGAAATAAGAAACCATACGAATGCAAGGCTGAAGGTTGTGGCAAATCTTACTGTGACGCAAGATCATTGAGACGACACACCGAAAATCACCATAGTGGACTAGCAGCGGCTGCAACCACCCCTCAGAATCAATCATCATCCCTTTCGCCGTCAACAGGACCGCCGACAGGGCTTAGTTTGTCACCAGCAACTGCCAGTGGTAAAGCCAAAGAACTTTTTATGCCCAAAACTTTAGTTTTATTGACATTTTGTTTTAACTTTTGTTTTCAAGGAGACGCAAGTTCACCCCACGGAGCAAACTGTATTCAGTACACAACTATGGGAGGTGGTGACGATGGTAGTGGCAGCAATAGCAATAGCTCAGTCAAACAATCTTCCTCAGCTGTGAATGTGTCAGTTGTGTCATCTTCAACACAAGCCAGTTCTTCTTCACAATGCTTTTCAGTGACGTCTTCACCTGCTTCTTCACCTTCGTCAAATGCTTCAATAAAATCGGTTGTTGCTGGTGATGGCCTTACCAGGCAGCAACTAGATCTCATTAGCCAAATTATGCAACAAACCAAGCAGGGCAACACCCAATTGACTGTCGGATCAACGACTGCTAATTTGAAAATTACTAATCAACCACCGTCACCCCATCAGAGCCAGGTCCAAAGTACTCAGCACCAGCTGCAGAGACCACGGACATGGAATATGCAGGTGGGTTTTTTTCAGAGCTTTATTGAAGAATCTCAATTTTTAACTTTTTTTTTGAAAGTTGGAAATAAAAAATCTGAAATATCCAAAGATCTAGATTCTCAGAACACTGCTCCTACATTCATAAGACTTCCCCATAAACTCAATTAATAACTTATCCGACTTCTGATCGCTATGTAGGATCACTGGCTGAGGCACGCCAGCTGTGAATCCTCTATTCGATCCTGAACACGCTGCTTCCAGTAATCCAGAGCAAACGCGATGATATCCTTGATGGTTCGGTCCGATCTTACATCTTAATTTTTGGGATGGCCTTGAGGCAAGATCAAAACGGACTTAAGTCACCCAGTCTCGTTGAAATATCTTGGTGCATTGCATAGTGTTTACAACTTTGTATCTTCTCATATCTCACAAATGAACTACCAGTCTCAATATTTGTTTATCGAAACGCTGACAAATGCTTATTTTTTTCTAAGACATGATGCCAATAAGTAGGATAAGAGTTTTGACTCATTGAGCGTGAGGAGATTTGGGCCCATTTATTTTTCAAACCAAAGTCAGTCAGTTTCAAAATTATTCTTCACTGGATGATGATAGCGCCCATTTTGACTTGTTCCCGTTTACTTCAAGTTTAGGCTGTTGTTCAATTCTCCTGAAGGTCTCTTTTAAGAAAAGAAAATTTAATGCTCCTTAGTTACTGCATAAAAAGTCCTTCTATTGTGCCTCTTCTGTACCTATTATATGTCTACGGATTAGTTCCTCCTGACATAATAGTTAGGGCATTGGACTATGACGAAGGTCTGGTTTCAATTGCCAGCCAGCTACCACCTTAAAACAATTCATTTTTTTCCGAGGTACTGACTCTTGCAACGAACTGACAAATCCTCCAAAAGGTACCTGTTTTAATAAATAAATGCTTGTAATAGAGCCGTTTGGCCTCGGCAAATTGTAGGTCCCATTACTGCCAACAACAAGCACACAGTAGAGAGAGTTGTAAGCCACTAGGTTCTGGTTTTCCACGAGCTGTCATGTCACCAAATTAATTTTTTTAATATATGTTCATGGAGTTCTCTCACTGGAACAGACGCTTCTCTAATTTGATTTCTGAGAAAGTATTTCAAATCTCTCCTACTTTAACTTTAATGACCTCAACTCCAAGAATGATTTATTGTGATTAAGTGACTTTAAATCACCAATCGCGTAGACATCTGTTGATTCTGACAAAAATATATCTTCCTCAATCAATCTAAGACCAAAAGAAATGTTAATGAACCTCTTTTATCAACTCATTTCAAACTTTAAATCATTTTTTCGAAAATATTTTCTAGACCCAATTGCAGCAGACACAATCAAAAGTATCAGTAATAGAAAATTCCACATCACCAATGACATCCATATCCATAAATGAATTACTCAATGGAAGTGGTCCCCATCAACAACACCAGCAGCACCAGCAACAACAACAACAGCAACAACAACAAAATCTATCAAGCGCTGCCGCAATAAATCAACAAATTTTAAATATTGTAAAAATAGAACAAAAACCTGTAGAGTGCAATCTATGTCATAGAAAATTTAAGAACGTTCCAGCCCTCAACGGACACATGCGTCTGCATGGTGGTTACTTTAAGAAAGAAGCAGAAACCAAGAAATGCGATCGAAAAGACGGCCTTGGAGGGCCACCACTTCAAACGGCAAGTATTGGGGTGCGAGCTTTAATTGAAGAGAAGATTATCAGTAAGCGATGTAAGGATTTGAAGGTTAGTTCAATATTTATTCTTTGAAAAAAGTTTTTCAGTGTTTTCATTGAATCTCTCTTTATCTCGTTTGTAGGGTGCCTTTGTAGTTCCTGCCCCACCCATAACAGCTGCAATTAGACGAACAGCAAGTGACCTGGAAAACTTTTTAACCCCTAAGTCACCTTTAGTACTTCAATCAGGAAGCTCCCCATCTGATCGGAACAACAGCCTACCAGATATTGGTAACGCTGTACTACCATCGGGTCTGCAAATCCAAAAACAACCAATACCGGTCCCCCAAAAACCATCAAACGTCAGTGTTGGAACCGCAACTGTATCAACCAACACCTCCAAGGCAACGTCCACCATGGATCACAAAGACGCAACCTTAATTGAGCTCCTTAAGCGGGGTACAAAAGTGGCAGTTAGAAAAACATCGAATTCTGATTCCAGCCAGATATTCACCACTAGCAGTGGGACCCTAATGCTGCCCTCTGAACTGTCACTTTCCACCAACTCTGGCACATCCAACCCACCACTCGCAATAACACTCCCAAATGGGGAAACCACTCCCGTCTCTCTCACCATATCCCAGGCCCCCAATGGATCGGGTGACGTATACACGCTTACCTATTCCACCGATTCAGCAGCATCCTTTTTTGAGGACAGTGATGTGTACAGTGTATCGGAGACTGACATGCTTCTACAAACGGTCGATTCGATTCAGTTGCTCAATGAACCGGAAGAACAGGATCACTTGGATGAAATAAGTTCACTAGGTGATTTCCACACTGACACCAACAGTTCTTCTTCCAATCTTGTTGTGAGTAGAAATAGCAAAGATATGCAGACGGTGTTCAGTTCCCCATTACAAGACGCATTGCCAGACTTCCAAACTCTTCATTCCAAGGATTTTGTCCTGTATAACAATGGCACATGTAAGGCTATCAATAGTGGCGGGAATCACACCACCGCAACTAAGTCACTTGCCACTGTGATTAAACAGTCAATATCTCCACTTCCCTCACCGCTGGCATATCCTACCCCACCAGCAAGCCACGAAACGATAGCACAAGCCTCGCCATTCCTGGATGATTCCCACCACTTTTCGGATGCAGCGAACTCCTTCTTCCAGGAGAAGTCTACATCTGACTTCATTGATGATGCTGGGGGAACTTTCTTCAAAGACTGTTCCAACGAAGCACTCACCGAAAGTCAGAAAATCCTCAAGCTCAAGAGTGTCCTTGAAGACAGTGGACAATTCTTTAAGTCTGGTGATGACAACTCAAATGATGTATTCGACACCTCCGTGGTGAAGGTGGAAGATCTGCTAAATGAATCCAGCGATGGGGCAAATTGTGATCTCAAAGACTTTGCCGAGCAAAATCTGTCCTTTTTGGAAGATGCTCAAGGATTCCTCGATGATTCTCGCAATGCTACTTCCCCCCTGTCGGAGTCTTTTTTCACAAGCGGCATCGGTACGGCTGAAGAAGTCAAAGAAGTCCTGCGGGATGTTCTTCCCGATGAATCCCTGAATTGTGACCCGCAAAATTCCACAGACATTGACCTGTACTACTTGCCAGGATTGGGTCTCCAATCTCAGATGATGCCAAACTCCGAAGATCCTTTGTTATCATCTTCACCGAGAGATTTCGGTCACAGATTGACAGGTCAGCCACATCATCAGCAAACGCAGATGATCCGCATGGAACCACAGACCACATCAACGATGCAGGGACAATTGCTCTCCAAGAAACCAGACCCAGATCCAAGTTTCCCCCTATTAATGGCTACAAGTACGTCCAGAGATGGAAGCACCGAATTCCATTTCACAATCCAGCAGCAGGAAATTAAGCAAGACAACGAAACAGATACTAAGCCAGATATATCAACAGGCCAGATGTGTGTGGACAATCAGCTAGCAGCACCCCAACTGCCACCCCCACCGTTCAAAGACACTTCCGCTCCCCCAAAGGCCCCACAATTCTTCGGAGCAAATGAGATTCCTGCACAGCAAAATTACCAGCAACCGCAAAACATTCTAGCGGCAGCTGCAACTGCTTCTCCTTTGACAAGTTCAATTTTGAAAAGGAGATTACGCCAAGGATCCATGTGTGGCGACAGTAGCTCTCACTCAAGTAGTATCCCTCGAAAATATGAGCTTTACAAGTCAAAACTACGAAAACCATCAACCACTCACTACACTCCCCAGCCAATCCTCAATCCCGGCAGAAAGGGCACCGGTTTGTATTCCAATTTACCCAAACCACCCACCTTTGCCCAGGATGCCTTGCATTTGGATGATGAATTCGAAGAGGCTGCCAGTATCATGGCTTTCCTTGATGAATCCAAGGTCAACATCGGTACAGCATATCAGGCAACTATTCCGGCTCTAGAAACAACAAATGACCCGCATCCTTCGGTTATTGGTGGACAAATATCGGAAGTGACAGATCATGAGGAAATGATGTGGGACCCCAGTGTAGCAAAGGATGAGAAGATTCTAACGAGATACATTGAGCTGAGTAAATCTTCAGCCATTCCACTTGGTTATCATTCGGAAGAAGTTGCATTGAAAGCATTGCTTCAAGTACATGGTGATACACCAATAGCCGTGTTGAATCTACTTAAGTCGCAATCGAATCCTTTCCAGCTAAAATGGTCTTCACTTGAAGTCGAAATGTTCCTAAGGGGTCTGGAAAAATATGGAAAGGACTTCTATAGCATCTCAAGAGAGGTAAAAATGGTTTTAATAAAACAAAAATATCTGAAGCTTTTTCTCAAGTTTTGCTACCTTGAGCTTTTTGTTTCTTGTTTTGTAACAAACTTTTCTCTCTTAAAATTCTTTTATCGAACTCTTTTAAAGTTTAAACAAATTTGTTTGTTAAATTGAATTCTATTACCTCTACGTTTTATTTGTTTATTGTTTCAGATTATAACCAAGTCTACAAGTGAATGCATACAACTCTACTACTTCTGGAAAAAGCTGTGTGTAGACTACAAAATGACTCATCTAAAGGTTGAACATGACGATGCCTCCCAATCGCAATTCTCTTCACAGGTAACCGAGCACCGCCCTCATGTTTGCGAGATGCCTGATTGCTCAGCTGTAAGATATTTCTTTTCTCTTAACTTAAAACTAAAGTAACTAAAACCCTTTTTATCCACATTAAGAGCTTTACATCTAAAGCTGCCTTACATGGGCACACTCGGATCCATTGCATTGGCCGGAATATGAATCAACTTAACAATAACAACAGTTCGATGATACTGGCCAACAATGGCCAGTTGCAGTCTCATTCAAATCTTAAAGATGACTTCCCCTGCAAGGTGTGCGGCAAGTAAGACCTCCCCATAAGTCCTTACAGACACACAGACAACCAAACAATTAAATTAGAAAAAAAAAACATTGATACAAACGCACGCCTTTATACCTGTTATCACATAAATAATAATTAAATATTTAAAAAAAAAATCTACCTATATATTAAACTCTACTTAAACTCTTCTCTTAAAATTGGACATCAGTTTTATTTTTATAGTAATTGTTGTTAATGTTATTTATTATTGTTTTCTTTTTATATTGTTGTTATTGTTACATGCCCCTATTTACACACAAAAAAAGCATCACAAATTACCGTTAGACCGTTTGTTGTAAGCGCAAGCGCTATAGTATTGAGCGATATAAACAAAAGTGCCATAATCTAATAATGTTGTACGTGTGTATGAGTTATACAAAATATCTACAAACTGCATTCAAATTTTCGTTTCATCTGTAATATCGTATATGTTCTTTTGGATTATATGTAAGTTATTTTCATTTGTTTTTATTTATTTGAAAATATTCATTTAAGGCTTGCTTTTCATTTCCATCCCATAATAGGCGTTTTTCTTTTTTTAATTCAGAATAGAGCTCTGAACAGAGTCCGAGCATATCGAAAATGTTCTGAACAACCTCTGAACTAAGCGTGCTCTGAGCACTCTGAATTATTTTTGAAATACCTCTGAACACAAGCTGTCAAAATGCTTGTGTTCAGATTTTAACTCTGATTACTCAGTTATTTTATTCTGGAGCTCAGAACACGCTCAGAACAAAAAATAAATTGTTAGCTCTGATCACTCTGAGCTTAAAAAGAAACACAATTTTTTGTTTGACAGTTCAGGCTCTGCTCTGAACTGAAAGAAATACGCCTAATAATGCATAATGTTGTTTTCAATTGGATTTTCCGAATGTTCCACTCCAGTTTGATTCTAATCGATAGTGGAAACATCGTTTTGTGAAATTTACACACACATTACTGAATGACGCTATTTTAAAAAATGGCGTCTTCAATCATTTATCACTCTGTAAACAAGTAGTTTGACGAAAAACTGCATGTGTCCTTCTTGAAATCAGGAAGAGCAGAAAACTCGGAAAAAGTAAGACTTAATTGCAAAAGGAGTTCTCGGAACGTCCAATCGAAAACGATACTTATGATTTGCACATTACATACTTACTTGCAAAATATTTATGTGGTCTGACTGCTTTTATTTTTAAGTTCAATATAGTTATAGATATTAGAAAAGAACTGTACAAGTGTCGACACTGTCCTTTTGAAACCTTTTACCATTATAAACTAAATACAAATACAAAGTTCCACGCTAGAGGTATAACCTGGAATCGCAAAGAACTCTGCCCAAATAATCTATGTACTTATTAGATGTTGCAGCTTTAGTGCAGCTTATACAAAGATGTAGCTTATACAGAATTTTGTAGGTAGATCACTAAAGCATAAATCTGTTTTATGTAATGAGTACATGAACATGTTGTGAGTGCATACAGTTTCTTTAAACACTATTTAATACATAAAGAAAACATATTTATCACATACGAATCTGTCAGGATATTAAGTCAAAACATAATTAGGTATGTAGTAAGTGCATGGTTACGTGGCAGAGTTGGGTAGTAATTATTACATTTTGTAATTGATTACAAGGTTCGATTAGAATTACATGTAATTAGTAATTGAACGCTTCCATTTACAATTTTATGCATTCTGTATTTGCAAATTTTCAATTACAAATACATGTAATTTGTGATTACAAATTTTTAGTTAGTATTTACATGTTATTGGAAAATAGTAATTGAAGAACAAAAAGTAATTGAAAAACCTTTAATAACTATTTTTTTTTGTAATTATACATACATACAATTACATATATACATACAAATGTAATTGTTTTCGCAGATCATCAGTTACATTTAACATTACATCTATGTAATTGATATTTTGTAATTAATTACAGTTGTGTGTAATGATTACAAAAAAAGTAATCATTGCATTTTTTTACTTGCGATATATAGGTATACTATAGGGCAAGTTTTGAATTCGTGCAAAAAAAAATTCGAGATAACAATCAAACATGACATTACGATGATAGAGAACACCAAAAAAGTGAGTGGCACAATTCTGTCTGTCTATCTGTCCGTATCTAGGTCAATAGACCTACAGCCTAAGCCACTGAAGCAATTTTCTTCAAATTTTGAACTTAAGGTTTTCTTGTAACTATCCAGAGGGGAAATTGAAAAATGTTTTTAGCTCCAAAAATAACGGTACTTGCCCTGCAACCGTAAATGAAAAGATTAACTATCTCAAAAATGGCTTTCACGATTTTGATTAAATATGGTATACTTTTTGATAAAAAAAAAATTACCAAAACCATTATTAAAGGTACCTGCCATACAACGGTTTTTTTTAATTTTCGATTTTCTCATTAACGATTCAAGCGATTTTAGTCAAAATTTTAATGCAAAAGCTCTTTTATAATGTTAATAATAGTGCATATTAAAATTAAAAAAAAATAAATTTTGGATTTTAAAAAAGTTTTGTTTTTCAAAATTTAATATTTAAAAAATGAGTCGATGATTTTTTTTAACACAAGGCTTATACATGTATTTTAATACATACTCAAAATTGGCTTACCAAAACTTTTTATAAAAAATGTTTTTCAAATTTTATATATAAAAATTTAATTTTTTAGAAAACCGCTCCAACCATTTTAAATTTTTTTTACACTTATTTATATTATTTCAAATGGCATACTTGTTTTGAGCTCTAAGTATTTTAACTAGTTAAAAGAACCATTTAAATGATTTTTATATTTTTATATTTTTGTATAATTACTTTCATATTTAAAAAAAATCTTAATTCCAAGCAACTTGAACATAATAGCAAGTTCATGTGATCCAATCGTGCATTTTATTTCTTTTTTCTTTGCTCACAACAATAAAAATTACCAAAGAAGTTATTATTATTTATATTATTTCAAATGGCATACTTGTTTTGAGCTCTAAGTATTTTAACTAGTTAAAAGAACCATTTAAATGATTTTTATATTTTTATATTTTTGTATAATTACTTTCGTATTTAAAAAAAAATCTTAATTCCAAGCAACTTGAACATAATAGCAAGTTCGTGCGATCCAATCGTGCATTTTATTTCTATTTTCTTTGCTCACAACAATAAAAATAACCAAAGAAGTGGAGGTCCCATCCTATCCTTTGATAAGAAAAGTATGTTACTGAAGAGTGGAAAAATTGACATTTTAACCGCAAATGCGTCTCTCCAACACCAATCTCTTAGGACATCAACCCTTATTTAACCATGATTTTTTGTTTTAAAGTAATTTTCAAGTTTTTTGTATTTTACCATTTTCCACGGATTGGGCGCCACATTGAACACAAAAACAGATTACAAAAGCGCAGAGTTTTGGAATTTTTGACCAGATTATAAATTGTGGGCTTTATTTCAAAATGGCGTCCAGGCGATAGTATTACAAAAATTTACTACCAGTCTAAATTTCACCCTTGCAAAAGAAATGAAATCCAGAAAACAATCAGAACAAAATCAAATTATACCACGAATAGATTTCAAACTAGCTGCCTAGAGCTACCTTTTGTCAGTTGGGTAGCTACCAGTGGCGCCCTAGAGTCCCGAAGGTTTGGAAGCCCCAAAGACTGAAAAAAACATTTCTTCAAAGCGAAAATAAAAGTTTTTCTTATCTTTAAAAAAGTTTTAGTTAAGATTATTTTGGAAAAGTTTATAACAACTCCTATTTCAAAACAATGCAAATGTTTTAATTTTAAAGTATGTAATAAACTTGCTCTTTTCACGTAATACAAAACGAAAAATTCCATATAAATTGCCACACTTACGTGTTTACTTTCCGGCTCCTGATCCATGGAGGGTCTCTTCTTGAAATATTGCGGTCTTTCATCGGTTCCAGCGGTCCCTATCACTCTCCCATCAGTCGTCGAGGCCAAGCGCTTGTGTGTATGTAACCGCCTGGTCCCTGTAGCGTAGGTTCGGTCTTCCTATTCGTCTCAAACCTGGGGGCTGAGATTCAAAGATTTTCTTGGCTGGAGCGTTTTTTGGCTCTTTGGACTACATTCATATCTTGGTACAGCTGGTACAATTCACTATTAACACTTCTCCTCTATTCGCTCTCTTCGCATATAAGACCAAATATCCACCAGAGAGTTTTTCTCTCGAAGTGCCCAGCATCAATTCCCATTTAAAACTTATCGTCCAGCACTCGGTGCCGTAGAGTAGAACTGGTTTAACTACCGTTTTGTATTTTGCACTTTGTTTTTTAAGAAAGGAGTTTTGAACCCATTTGTTTGGCCAAACCGGAGCGGTTCGCTAGTGTAATTTTTCGTCGGATTTCCACTAGGGTTTCGTTTTAGGTTTGTTCCAAGGTAGTCCAGGTTCACACGGCAATGTACCGCACGATTTTTCGCAGTATAAATCCGTGCGAATGGACAGTGGCGTATACATTCTACATAGCCCCTTTCACACGATGTTTGTACGTTTGCCAATTTGTTTTGTACTGCCAGCCGTTTGGATTTATACTCCAAAAAAAGCGTGCGATATATTGAACGTGGAAACCAGGGCGAAGGTTAAATCCTTGATGGACAGATGAGGCTTTGTTTTTTGTTAGCATATACTATGTTTTGTCCTCATTTACTTCAAGACCAACTCGTTTCTCCTGTTCACCAATAGGTTAACATCGATCTTGAGCATTTTATCTACTCGACGACTAGGTTGAAGAAATCAAATTGTAGAGAATCTCCTTGTCTAAATCCTATACACGCCTCGAATAGCTGGGATGAGCTGTTACCCATTTACACGTTGCACCGCTTATTTCTTAACGTCATCCGGCATAACTGGATGAGTTTTTTCGGGATCCCAAGTTCCGACATCGCCAATAGAAGCTTTTGGTGACTTATGCTATCATATTCGGCTTTGAAGTCGATAGAAAGATGGTGGGCCCTGACTTGAAATTAGTCGGTCTTTTCTGGGATTTGCCTCAATGTGAAGATTTGAAGATTTTACATTAACACACATGAAATCATAAAGGAAGAATGTCGTTTTGACTTTGCTTCTGCAGATGCAGTACTCTGTTATATGGTCGAGATTGATTATTCTTGCATAATATTTGGAAATGATTCCACTTTTGTTTCTGATCAGAATACATATTATTTATACTTTGAGTAAATAAGTGACATTTGCTTTTGTTGTTTCTTTCTGTAATTTGTTTCAACTTGTCTGTTTTTATTTGTTTGTAAACAAATTTTTTTTTTTTTCAATATTTCTCCTTTTCATTTTTATTTTTTTTTTTTTAATCAAAAACGGAATAAATTACTGTTAGAGGACTCCATTTTTTTTCTGCCCCCGGGCCCACGCCCATCTAGCTACGCTTCTGCCTTGTGGTACAACTCTAAATGTGTCATCCATTGAAGACCGCCTGTTACCAATAGAAATACTTTCTTCAATGAACTTCATCATGAAATCTGATCCGAAAGTATCGAAAGCAGAAGATGGATCTTCTTCTTTAATAAAAGGTTTGAAAAAGGCGGTTGTATTTGGATCGGCTTTGACTGACCCAAAGTTTTTTCTTATCGATTCACGTTTGAAAGCTTCTCTCGAAGTCAATATAAACTCAATAGGTGATTGAAATATGTCATTTTGACAAGGACTCACTTTTGGTTGCAACATACTAATTTTACAAAATTGGTTCTTGGTTCGGTTAATTTAGTTTCATTTTTAGAAGTTTTCTAGTACTCGTACTTACACCTTCCGGGTTAGTAGTGCTGTTTAACTTAATATTTTAACTTAGTTACAACAGTTAATCAATGTACTTAAGAAAAAAATATTTATACAAGCATTTTTGTCTTTCACTATTTTACCCTATCAAATATAGATTTCAATTTATGTAGATTAAGTTTTCATTTGGCAGATTCTGCATGCTTTCTTTCTAGTCTTAGTATATCAAAAATATTTTTTTTAATTAATAAAATCACGAACAAATATAATAATTTCATTCAAAAACCCAAAAACATATTTTCAGAGTTTTCAACAAAGTCAAAAGCAGAAGTGCTCATATGAAATCGCATCGTCCTCAGGAAAATGATCCAAATACGAATAGTCTCCCACAGCAGCAACAACAGCAACCACAACAACAACAACAGTCTCAACAGAATACAAATTCATTATAAAGCCAAATAAAAAACCAAATTAAAAGCAATTTGAATCAAATTACCTACAATACTCCAATTATTTGGAAAACCAGAGTCAAGTGTTTAAATGGATCGATTTAAAATTAAAAAAAAAAAATCCCCAAAATGTGTAAAACCATCATTATGCCAAGACACTTTCTAAAATTTAAATTTAATAATAGTTTAACTTAAAAATAAAAATTAAATTAAAAAAAAAAACACAATAATATAATATATAAAAATTAATTTATAAAATTGACAATCGAAAAAAACTGTATTATTCAAAAATTATTTAAACATTAAAAATTAAAAAAAAAAACAACAAAATGTGCATTAAAATTTTCATAACCAGAGCAAAATTTTGCAAGCATATATGTAACGTCCTAATATTTTTTTACTTCTTTTTCTATAAATATGTATGCTTTTTTTGTTTTTAAATTTTCAAATATTTATTGTCTTTTATTTATTATAATTTGTTTGTAAAAAAAAAAATAATAAAATATTATGTTCTTTAGTAAAAAAAGTGATAATGAGTGAGATAAAAACGACATTAATTTAGCTACAAGTTAAAAAAAAAAAACATAAGAAAGTTACACGCATCTATACAAGCACATGAAAACTATTAGTTTTATTCATAAATATAATACTTAATAAATATACATACGTGTACTAACAAATAATTTATTTAAAAATTAACGTTAATTTGTTTTTGTTGATTCTATTAGCTAAGTTATTCTTTTCTACATTGAAATTCTAATATAAATGAGTGAAATGTTTTTTTAAATTATAATTTTACAAAACATACATTTGCTCATTAATAGGTAATAAATTATATAAAATATATATTTAGTAATATGGTTGTATTGTAGTTTTAAGTGTTTGTTATAATTATAAAAAAATTAAAATATATTTATGCATATACCCGTAGAATAAACCTGTAATAATAAATTAATTGTATCTTCTCAAATTTAAGAGCGTCCACAACCACATTTCATTGAAAATAATTTAATCCCATAATGTGCACATCTTTTAAAACAAAACAAAATTAAAACTCACTCTTTCTCTATCTCTCTCTCTCTCTCTCTCTATCTATCTCTACCTACTATCATCATCTTTCTCTATCAATCTTTGTTAGCCTATAAGCCAGGAGAAACTAGTTGAATTATGTAGAAAATATAAACATGAAGTTTTTATTGTTAATATTTATTTGTTCAAACTTTTTAAAAATATGTTTCTTAGAAATATAAAAATCCTTTTAAAAAAAAAAAAACAAAAATATACGTACGATGATTTTGTATTTAAGTACCTTTAAAGAAGCTAAACTTGATAATGTATTTATTGCAAAATATGTTAATAAAAAGCAATTTTTAATTTAGATTTGTTTTTATTTTATTTTATTATGAATAATTTTTACTTTATTTTCAGTTTTTATATTTTTTTAAAAAGGTCCAGTTATATTTTTAGATTCAAAAGAGGATTAAGAATTTAAACTGAATGTCTCAATACTTCATATTGAGCTTTTTTTATTTTCACCATTTTTGTTTCTAGAGCCAACCGAATTACTTGTGCAGCTTTTTCTTAGTGTCTATTATTTTAGTATTTTTTTTTTACTCTAAGTGCCTTTTTCGGCGACTCTTAAAATAATAAAAGGTAGTTTTTAGTGTTCCTAACAATGATCAAATGGCCAGTGTTAATATTTTTCCCCAATCAATTTTACTCAATTAAAGTTCCACAATTCAAAAATTGGGTTGTTTTCGACAGGAAAGAGTGCTCAGCAAAGAGAAAAACAATTCCCTTTCCTGCAAAATAGAAATTTTGTTGGGCAGAAATGTCTGGTCTGCTAAATGTCTGGTCTATTAAGGTTAGATGTCAGTGACATTTGACAAAATGAATTTAAAATTCAAATATTTATCAAAATTTGCAAGACCAACAATTTTTGTCCAAACATTTTTGCAACAAAGCTATCAAGAAATATCAATTGGTGAGTGTCGAAAATAATTGGCTGTTCACTGCTGTTTTAATTGCAAATACCTACGGCATTTAAAATTGTTGATGAAAAAAATCTGTAATGAATTGCGATTTCAACGCCAAACTTAGCAAAAACGTTTGAGTAAATGGTTGTGTAGGGAGTTGGGCCTCACTCGTTTTTGCTTAAGAAATAAGGCCCTTTAGTTCCTTCAAGTTACTTTTAAGAGACAATTGGAATAGGGCTGGCCACGATACCAAACCAAACGATACTTTTGTAAGTATCGTCTCGGTATCGTCAAAATCGAAAAATTTTAGTTTCGGTTTTTTTATAACTCAGTCTCGTTTGGTCTCGTACAACAAAGTCTTGTCTCGGTATCGGTTGCGGTCTTGGTCTCGGTTTCGGTCTCGGTCTGATTTTTATGTCACACTATTTTAAATCGCAAGTGTGTGCACAAACATCTAACTGTGTATGCGTTTTATTTTAACCTTCGACAATTGCATCGCCCGAAAAATGGAACATATTTTCGACTTTTAACCGTCGCGATTTCTCGGTAGTATGTGCGTTCATTCCCATTTAAATTTAAGCGAATTGAAATTGCAAGTGCGGTCCAGAGCCGGACAAGCTATACGTGCAAGCAGTTACAAATTACCAGGGCGCTGAACCAACTGGTGGCCTTAAGCAAGCTTTAAGAAATCAATTTAATCAATAAGTTATTTATTTACTTTTATATTATTCAGTTTTTCGTAAGTCTCACATGGAAAATATTTCACTCGAAAAATATTTGTTCTCGCGGAATTTTAAAAACTTTTATGATTTTCGCTTGAACTTCTCTTGGCCTAAGGTAAACAACAACTTTCCAAAGGACACAAGTACCCTATGCTTTTTTTTCTTTCTTCGTCAAAAAATAAGTGACAATATAAGCTCTTAGTTGCGAAACATTTCTGAAATTAGTTATCACAAAAAAGGTGAGTTTTCGTTTTTGGGGTGAAACTCACAATAGGCGAAAAGTTAAATGTCATTTTTTCCTCGTGGAATGTTGTTCACATAAAGCTCAAAATAAAGCTGATTATGTTTTTGAATTAATTTTTAATTTTGTTTTACTTAAATTTTTTCAGATCAGTATATTTTTGCTTAAAATTATTTTTATATTCGTTAGGTGCTATTATTTTTGTGATATAATACACTATTTAATAGGTTTTAATAAAAACCTATTTATTTTGTGTTTATCGTTAAAATAAACGTATTGCTAAGTCACCACTTGGGAAATGAATTCTTCCACCAATTACCCCAATTGAAGGCGCTAATGATAAAGCTTGCACAGGGTGCTAATTTATATCGGGCCGGCCCTGGTGCGGTCCTAACCTAATGCTAATGTAATTGAACTTAAAGTTATAACAGTTTGTCTTCTTAAGGATTTAATTTTGCCTTTTTAAGTTCTTATGTCAACAAAAGGAAACCATGCAGGCCATAATTCTTAGATTTTCTTATCAAAATCGTTAGAGCTGTTTTTGAGATAAATAAGGTTTACCTTAACGGTTTAAGGCAAACACCGCTATTTTTGGAACTCAATTTCTCCTCTAGGAAATTTAAAATAATCTTGACTTCAAAATGGCTTTAAATCAAGGTTCAGACAGGCAGAGCCATAGACAGACAGACAGAACAAAATTTACCACCCACTTAATTAGGGGTCTCTATCATCGTAATGTCATGTTGGATTGTTATCTTGAATTTTATTCAACAATTCCAATACTTGCTCTATAAGGCTATTGAATAGGCCTTTTAAAAAGAAACAATTACGTGTTAGGGTAATTTTTATATAATTCCTGCCAACACGCGCACAGGAATGGTTGAGAGTTGTATGTCACTAGGGCCTGCATCTCCATGAGCTTTTGCGCCACTAAATTTAAAATTCTTTGGTCCGTAGGCATGCTTAAACCGAAAATGCTACTTAATTCACCATGCGTTTTAGAGAGAATGACTACACTAGCCCTTTTCCAATACCTTTTGTGTAACTCGGAAACTAAGCCGAATATGACAATTTAACATTTAAAATGTCAAAATGGATAGTTTAAAAATTTATTTTTGAAAGAATTTAATTTAAGGAAAAGACAAAAACAAACCTATGAAATCGAAAAATCAAAAATGTTAATTAGTTTTTAAAAGTGGAAACAAGATATGCTCAGAACATGTATAAACAAAATAAAGTAAAGTCTTAAGAGCTTAATATGATATATTTAAAAATTTATATTAATTGAAAACTATCAGAGATATAGCCATTGAAACCTTACAATTTCTTATATTTTTTTGCAGTTGTTGCCCAAAAGCCTATTTTTATGTTACAACATAACATTCCTTGCAACAAATATCAAGTCTATTGGACCAACCTTTCACTTTGTAGGTCTGGAAGCTTTAAAAAAGAGTTGGAAAATAAAATTGCTAAGTTACTAACTTTTAAAAATTTATATTTTTGATCAAAATCTTCAAATTGAATATTTTTAACGAATGTGGAATTTGTCATATTGTACCGAAAAAGAGGTTTTCAGGCCAAAACTGTGAAAAAATTTAAGAAATGGTAAAGTTTGAATGGGTATATCTCTGCCAATTTTGATAAAAAATTACTTTTTGAACAAAACATATCATAGCGTTTATTCTTTACCTTATCTTGTCGATGCAAGTTTTGACCATATTTTTGCTTCAAAAAAATATGATATTTTAACAAAATTTGAGCTCTTTGATATGTTTTAGGTTAGTTTTAGTTACATTTTCCTGTTTTTATTTTCTTATAAAATTTTTTAATCATTCATTTTGATAGAAAATTAAATTTTGAACAAAAAGTTTTAAAAGTAAAATGGTCAAATTCGGCTTTGTTTCTGAGTTATACCACGAATATTGAAAATAGACAAGTGTGACCAATCTCTCAGAAACGCATGGGTGAATTTAGTAGCATTTTAGGTTTTTAGCATGTTTAAAGGCAAAACAAACTTCTTCAGTAATTAAAACCCTTTAACGCAATTGTTCCTTAAACACCTCATTTTCCGGTCTATTTAATAGCTTACAATGGTAGCTATCGTAAGTAAATGTTGTGTTTGTCGATTTCAAGTCCACTTTTGAAACAAAAAATAGATCTTCTTTCTTCTTCTAACTATACTACCTGGGTGAAGCCTTTACAATTGAAAAAGCTTTAGAAAACCCATATGAAAACACTTCATCAGAGGTTTGGAATTGTGAAAGCGTTTCTGAATGCTGATGACCTAATTTATTTCTCAAAAACACCGGAAATGGCATTGGAAGATATTCAAGGAGTTAAACTCCGACTCCGAATTCTCATCTAGGCAAGAAATTTCTAATGGAGGCACTCTCTTTAATCTCTTGATTGGATGGCAGATATATCTCTCTGCGATTGTGAGATATCTGACATGACTTTAGACCGAAGAAGATTTGCTTGTATTTTGTCTAAAAATTTAATTCTTTTATCCAGTATGCCGGTGTTGATATTAATCTGTGCATTTGCAGGTAGCAATTTATTCTTTTACGTTATTTGGTAAAGTTTGCGGTTCTGTGATTTGAAATAATTTTTGACATGATTTCCCAGTGCAGAAAGAAGAAAATATTGTGATATTTGTAAATGTCAGACATTCAGTTGGAGAGACAATTAGCTAGTGGAGTCAGCAGCAGCTGCCAAAAACGCATTTCACCATAAGAAACTTGTCTTGGTAATAGAAATATTTTGTATCACACAAAATTCAGCATATTTGAAGGAAAAAATGAAGAGGAGGAATTTTGCTGAGCTGCTTTTTATTTATTTATTTAATCTTTTTACATTCCATTCACTAAAGAATGCCTCTTAAATCTTTTTTTACATGAAATATTAAACGAAAGAATAAACATTTTATTTCATTATTTTTATTTCTTTATTAAATAAATAGAACTCCAACAAGCATTAAATTTAAAAATTAATATATCTTCTCTCGAAGAGGTCTTACTTTTAATGACAAGAATCTAAAACAAAAAGCTTCGAAATTCCTACATGTTACTTTTATTTTACTATTATTGTATTATTTTTCTATATATATATAAATAATTTTCATGCTTCACAAAAATATTCATTTTTTGTTTCTTTAATCTTTCTGCATTTCAAAAAATATTTAATACAAGAACTAAAATTAAGAAAGAATAAATTAAAAAAAAATCATCAAAGTTGCCTCTTTGTCTCAAAATTGGCAAAACTATTATAATACAAAAATAAAATGATTATCTTCAAAAGAAAAGTAATTGAGAAAAAAATCAAATTGAAAATAAAATACTTTCCCTTTTTATACGCACACATTACATAAAATAAAAAATACAATTTCAACCAAAAATTGACTTAAGCATATTTCTAAGAAATATAAAAATTAATTTGTTGCACCGACCTTTGGTGTTTAAGTATATATGTAAAACAAAAATATTATATACACACATTAAATATTTGATATATAAATTGACAATCCAACTTCTAAGCAATACACGTATTTTAATTTATTTTTTGTGTGATTTCTTGAATCGGAACCCAAACCTAATGCAAACATATTTCAAGATAAATTATTCACTATTTGTGTTATTATCTGCATTAGTGGCCACCCAAACCAGTTGGAACCATATAGTAACTGTCAAATGGTTAATGTTAATGTTAATGTTAATGTTAATGTTAATGTTAATGTTAATGTTAATGTTAATGTTAATGTTAATGTTAATGTTAATGTTAATGTTAATGTTAATGTTAATGTTAATGTTAATGTTAATGTTAATGTTAATGTTAATGTTAATGTTAATGTTAATGTTAATGTTAATGTTAATGTTAATGTTAATGTTAATGTTAATGTTAATGTTAATGTTAATGTTAATGTTAATGTTAATGTTAATGTTAATGTTAATGTTAATGTTAATGTTAATGTTAATGTTAATGTTAATGTTAATGTTAATGTTAATGTTAATGTTAATGTTAATGTTAATGTTAATGTTAATGTTAATGTTAATGTTAATGTTAATGTTAATGTTAATGTTAATGTTAATGTTAATGTTAATGTTAATGTTAATGTTAATGTTAATGTTAATGTTAATGTTAATGTTAATGTTAATGTTAATGTTAATGTTAATGTTAATGTTAATGTTAATGTTAATGTTAATGTTAATGTTAATGTTAATGTTAATGTTAATGTTAATGTTAATGTTAATGTTAATGATGAATGTTGATAACTAACAATTAACTAATGGCCAGCTATCTACCCTTATATGACACTCTTCACTTTTGTGGCTTGATGCCACTCGCGAAACTAAAATTCTTTCCCATTATACCATTCTTTTGAACTAGTGCCGAGCAATGAACTGCTGGACTAGAATAGATTGGTGCAACTAGAACAGCAGCTGCAGCTGGAATAAGTTAGAGATTTTTTTTACTCGGCCACAATGTGCTGTACCGCTTTCTGACATATGTGTTATTTGAAGTCACCGAATTTATCGCGATTTTAATTCAATACAAAAATAAAAATTGAAAACGAAAATTAAAATGGATAGTAATGAAACGGAAGCTTAAATTACTTTATGTTTGTAGCAGAGATTAATAAGTGGTTGAAACCTCTCCAACCCCCATGTAAACACTCGATTGCGCTAACAATTTTGAAACGTCAAAAAAGCTGCATGCAAAAGTTAAAAGATGGTCAACTTGTCCAGCTGCGTCTGCAGCTCCGTCTGTAGCTGCATCGTGTTCTTTTCGTATCATTGGGTTTGTTTGTATTCAACATTTTGAAAACTATTCCAGTTGCAGTTCCAGCTGCCGCTCAGTCTCCATTCTATTCCGGCAGTAAGGTTGCATTTAAGAGACCTCAGATTTTACAGACATACAATACGAGTATATTATAGTTTAAATTATTAAAAAATAAATATTTACAAGTCTCATTGGTTTTTTTGAAACTTTCTTCACATCTATAAGATATTCTCCCGGCGATCCTGAATCCAAAATATTTTTAATTAATTTATACACTTAGTCTGATCATCAAACCGACTGCCATTAATTTTTTGGCGGGGACCTTTTTTGATGACTTGAATTAATTCCTATTCCTAATTTTTATAATCCTGTTGCTTGTACGCCATTTTGAAAAATAGCACCCAATCTGTAGTCCGCTAAGGAAACCGAAATCCCTGCACTTTTTTCAGGGGAGGACATTATTTTTATGTTCGTAAATTATTTTTGGCATGCTAAAGATGTTATTTAGGTAAGGAGATATTGTTGTAATCCTGTCACTTAAACGCCATTTCCAAAAATGGCGCTCAACCTGTTAAAAATGGTAATTTGAAAAAGAATCATAAATTACTTGGAATTATCCGTGATCAAAATAACCATTGATATTTTAAAAGAAAATTTTTAAGTAAACAAACTTTCGAGTAAGATTTCAGTATTGCCACTTTTGGGGAAAATACTTTTTTTTTGAAAACAACGAGTTGAATCTCCACTTCCTTGATCATTTTTAATAAATATTTGGAGCTTGAAAAAAATTGCGGAAACACCTATAAATGCCAAACGCATTTTGGGAAATAAAAATTAATATTTTCATAATAGGCTTTGAGTAAGCGCACCTTCGATTTAAATATCAATCTTGCCACTTTCCAGGAATATACTCTTTTTATTTGTCAATGTGGTACTTCCCCCTTATTTGGTAGTTTTTACTTGATGAAAACTGCAGCATCGCCTCAGACATCAATTGTGTGTTGGAAAAGTAACGATTGATGTTTTAAAGGAAAGTTTTAAAATGTGTAAGTCGACACACCTTTGGGTAAAGTTCAAGAGTTACCACTTTTTTGCAACATACTTCTTTTTAACAGAGGGTGGGACTCTCCACTTTTTTGGTACTTTTTGATATTTTATAAAAAACACTCAAATTCCAAACGCCAAACTCATAACGGAAAAATAATGGTTGATGTCGTAAAAGACAGCTGTAAGGCAGGAGCACCTTTGGTTAAAATTTCAGTATTGCCACTTTTTGGGAACATACTTTTTTATGTCAAAGTTAAGAACTTCCACCTTTTTTGATAGTTTTTAATATTTTTGATGTGAAAAGAGTAGCCGAATTGCCTCCATATACCAAATGCACGATGGAAAACAAAAAAACTGGAAATTTTGTTAGTGTTCAAAATATTAAAAATTATCCAAAAATTGGAAATCCCACACTTTGACATCAAACAAAGTATGTTGCCGAAAGTTGGGAACACTAACATTTTATTCTACTCAACACTTATCTTTGACGATGCCAACCATTATTTTTTCAAATCGTATTTGACATCTTGAGGTCTTTTCGCTTCAAAATATTTAAAAATAATAAAAAAAAGATTACAACAATGACTCCTTAGCTAAATATCATCCTTAACTCTCAAATATAATCAACAAACATACAAATAAAGCCCTCTCCTACAAAAAGCAGCAACGATTTCGGTTTCCTTGCAGGGCTAGAGATTGGGTGCCATTTTTCAAAATGACGACCAAGCGACACGATTTTAAAAATTTAAATGGCTTCCGGGTTAAACTTCATCCATAATGAATAAGGAATTAATTCTAGTCATAACAAACGGTATAAAAACATGGTATTTGGTTTCCTGAACGGACTATACTAACTTCAAGTTCTGCCTCAAAAAGAATCTATATGTTTGCAAACGGGAAAAGGTTCCTATACAGTCATTAAATTTGTTATTATAGATATTTAAGTTATATAATATGTTCTCAAATAAAAAATTTAAAAAAGAAATGATTACGTATTTCGAAAAATAATATTTTAAGTATAAAATTAAAAGTAAGTCTGGGCAAAATAAATCATTTATTACTTTAAACACTCAATACTCGCTCAACTTTCCATACAAAAAACAACTATGTATATTAAACCTTACCGTCGTTAATATTTTATAACTATACGAATAACTTCTTTAATTTCAAATTATTCAAAAAATAAAAATAAAAAATAAATGTGATGCATTTAAAATTTCTTTTCATTAAACATCCTTGTAAGACTCTTTTTAATTTTCAACACAGAAAAATAAATCTTAAAACAAAAACAAAAAAACGAAAAATGAAAAATACTTTCAAAATAAAATTGATAACGAATGATAATAGCTCTTAGACATATCAGTTTTTTAGATCTTAAGGACATGTTCTGGAAAAAAATATATATATATATTGTATATGTAGGGAACTTAAACGTGATGTAAAGAAAAATTATATATATATACATATTTAAATATACGTATGTATATGAAACCTCTTTTCAAAAAAAAAATTTAGGTACCTAAAGTAAAACAAATGAAAAAATAAAAATAACGTAAATAATATTTACTTTTCTATGGTTGTAAAATAAAAAAAATAAAAAAAAAACAAAACGCATAAGCTATCGAGTTAATTAATAGTATATAATTATTCCTACTGAATTTCCAAGAAAGAAAAAAAAACACAAGTAATAGCAAAACAAAATGGATACAAAATCTCTACTGTAACGAAAAATATCGCAAGTATTAAAAACAAAACAAAAACATGCATAAATAATAAAATCTTTAACTTTGTATGGTGTACTACGATCAAAAGCAGAAAATAAACAATGATTTTTTACTACGACTTTAGTGCAAACTGTTGTGCTAAAATAGTAATTAATAAAAATAAATATTTACAAAAATATACAATGAGGCCTATGCTCATCGTTAAACTATTTAACACTTGTACATAATAATTATTATTATTTTTTCTTATACATACATATAAATCAATGTAACCTCTTAGAAAATTATTAGTTTTATTAAATTTCTGCTCAGTTTTTCCTGTTGTCATAAGTTAAATAGACATTTAAAATTACTGAAGAGTTTATTTAAATCAAACAGAAAAAATAAAAATAAACGAGTGTTCTTATTCACAAGGCTGTTTTCTTACACATAAAACATTTATTTTTAATTCCTCTTGACATGAATGAAAATAGTTTTCCTCATTACCACCAACGACATCCCTGTTTAGTATTTAAAAAAAAAAGTACTCATTATTATTGTAAAGTGTGTAGGATCAATATGAATATTTTTTGTTAAGTAGACAACTGATGTGTTACTATTCGATGTATGTATTAATTAAAACCACAAAAAATTATGTTAAAACAAACAAATTATTGGAAGATATACCTACCTACAATAGAATGTACACAGAAGAAAAGAAAATTCAGGTGCTTAGTATTCATTGAAAACAAAAAAAAAATCAAATCTTTAAAAACAAAACACCATTTTCAACTTTTAACAATACTTTTCAAAAAAATAAAAAACAAAAACAAAAATAGAACTTTTTAGGTGAAAAAAATAATGTATATGTAAATTTAGTTTTTCTGTGATTAAATATAATATTAAAATAAAATACAAAACAAAATTTAAAAAAAATGTAATCTACTATAAAACTCTCTTTTTCTACATCTAGCAATCTGGAATGATGATGTAAATGTAATGGAGATGATGGTGTCTTTTCTTGAATTTTAAAATAAAACAAACAAAAAATATATAAATGTGAAGAAAGTATTAATATTAATTATATTGTAAACTATTTATATATACATTGTAAATGTAAATACAAAAATGATTCCGCCGAAAAAATAAATAACAAGAGAATAATAGTTAATTTTACAATACAATATGGGTGTGTTGTCGGATTGTTTCTGGTAAAATTGTTCAATTTAGATTGCTTGGTTTTGTGTGTATCATTTGGATATTGTTTTTTATGGCAATGCCATTTGATATACTATAGAACCTGATTGCAAATGATAAAACAGAAGAAAGAAAACCTTATATTGATCTATATTATTGAAACAAATCAAAAAAAAAAAAATAAAATGAAATAGACATTTTATGAAAGGCAATATGCATTTATTAAAGTGTGTTAAGGGGGATGGTTCAAGGTGTTTATTATGAAAAAGAAATAAAAACATGAGTAAGAGAAGGGGGAATTTTATCTCATTATAATATGCATGAATTTATATATGTAATATTGTAAAAAAAAACAAAAGTCTTCAAGTGGAAATAAAAGAGAAATCTAATAATAAAAGGAAACAGTCTTTTTCTTATTTGCAAAGATTTTATTCAAGAATATTTATTTTGGGTAAGTATTATATCTTCTGTGGTCACAAGCAACAACCGCTTAAGTATAAAAAGCACTTTGAACTTTCATTTTGAGATTTGAAAAAATTCCGACCTCTAAATAACAAATTGGTATATATTTTTAAAAAACGGTTTATTTGTTACTAAAATATAATTATTTTGTTTATAAATATTGTAACAACTGTCACATTTGTACTATAACGACTCTCGAATAAACTATAACCACTCTCGAATAAAAGAAACACCGAATTTCAAATTAGACAGGACACAAACCAACCTACGGAGAGCTTTGGTGAACTTTCAAACTTTCAATACTAATCGTCAAATTGAAAGCTTTGGAAAGGGAAATTTATGGGAAATTTCCCCTATGAAAAGCCCTGGAAGCAAATACTAGAACCTTCCAGCTTTTTCGGGAACCTTGTGAAAAGTATAAAAGCACATGTCTGACCGGCAGAGGAGGCAGTTTATTTTTAATCGTGTTGGTAGTAATAAAAGTAAAGTGTTGAATTAATTTCAGTGGTGAACAATAAATTGTTTTGTGGTTGTAAAAGTAAAGTGTTTTATTTTGTAAAGTAAATAAGTGGAGAATTTAAATAAAGTGAATAAGTTTTATTAACGAACCTGAGAAAATATTACAATATAATGGTTTGCAATAGTTATTGCAAAAAACGTATTTTAAGCTGTTATTGCTTATTTAAATAATTAACAAATCATTCGCTTATATCACATAAGCGATTATTGCAAATTTTAATTCTAGCTTACTAGTATCTTATATCGATGTTAGCTTTGAAGAATTTGGGAAGTGCAGTATTAATTTTCAAAATTCTTTGAAAAGAATGGTACCCTCAAGGAACTTGGTAAAAATATTTCATTAAATACGAGAATAAATAATAAAAGGAATTTTCAAAAATATCGAGAGTCAAAGGGTGTTTTTGTGGGTTTGGGTAATTGGTAGTATTAGTTTTTCGAAACAATATTTGTTTTTGAAAAAAGAATTATACTTTCCTTCACTCATAAAAAAAAACCCTTTTACTACAAATATTTTTATAGACTCTTTTTATTCTTCAGTCTGGTCGTTCAGAACACATTTTTACCAAGTTTCATAAAAGTACCATTTTTGGCATATATTTTATGATAATTATTCTACCACTACCTCTATCCCTCAAAAAACACCTGTTCACCACAGATATTTTAATGGATTTTTCTTATTATTGTTTTCTATGACAAATGACAAGTTTCATCAATGGACGATGGACCATTGTTTTCAATTGGTATCCGGTAATATTAAATTTTTATATTGAAAAAATAGTCATCCTTACATAAAAGTGATAAAAACTTTTTTACGGAGGCCGTATCGATTTGCTTTTAATGTCATTTGATTTAGCATTAAAAACTTCCTTGAAAACATGTGTCATATGCTAAGGTTGTACCAAGGTATATTTTTCCGTTTGATACACCACAACTTCCCCTCCGCTATTGAGTTGCACATTTCAGTTGCTTTTGGGATGGTTGATAGAATGTTAATATATGTAGTTAGATACATGGGAAATAAAATTTTGGAAAACGAAAAGACATGCGTACAATAAATTGGTAATTAGGACATTTAAAACTTGTATTGACATCGTATGAATTTATCTCAATGAAACTTTTTGTACGCACTTCGGTCAGCGCTTCTGTGTCCCGGGGGTCATTTAATCTCACATTATTTGCACGCAGCTGTTATCGCGGTAGCTTTGCCCCTGTTCTGAGCAGTAAGGAAGTTAAGTGGTGCTCAAGGGATTATATCGTCATTCCAGTGCACGGTGAAAGTTATCTAACAGAATGGTAGTCATCACCAGAGATAAAAAATAACTGTGAACCGTTATTTTCAATCGGTTTCTCTCTGATAGTTACTACATTCGTTTTGCAAAAATTTCAGTTGGGTTTTGAGATTTACTATAGAAAATAAAAATGTAAGTTATCGGATGAGATTTATTTTTATTTTTATAAATATCTCTCATTTGCTGAGCCTTTTACGAACAAATAAATGGAAAAGGTCAACCTTTAACTTTTTTCGCTAAGGATTTATCAAAAACGGTTTTCACTGTATTGCGCAAAATCACTAAAAATCCACAAGTATGTATTCACTGATGACTAAAACGCATAATCAACTGCATTTCTTAGTGCAGGGCCTACAAAATTACAACATTCATACTAACCAGGTTTGTAAGCTTTATAGTACAAGTATACCTGCCAAGAACCCAGTACCCTGTACTGAAGTCTCGCCACGGTCGTCCAAACGTGATTTTCACGTTCGTGGTCATTGTCATTTACACGGAAATCTGTGTCATCGTTTTCTCGTTGTCTTTTCACTTTGGCCTCGCCCCGTGCATTGCCGTGTGAACCAGGCTCAATATTACCCAGCTGTAGTGAGAACTTTTCAATAGTTTGGTGACGAGTATACTTGAAGCGATTTAAAGTGTTTTCAATTTTGTTGCTAATTTGAAAAATTTAGTTTTGAAAAAAAAAATTGGCGAGACTAAAGCGAGATGACGGAAAACCATTCATAAAGCCAAAAACCACATGTAAAAGTCATGGTGAAACCAAGGCGAGACTAAAACAGGGAAATCTACGATACAGATCATGGCTTAGACGGGCTTGTCGAGTTCACAGTTAGACGAACACAATGAATAACACACTGATAACCTAGTTTGGACTTACAACCACGTTTTAAACTTTTTTCAAACTTTTGTTTTGAAAAAAAAAATTACCCTGACTGAAGCGAGACCAAAGCGAGATGATGGAAAAACATTTGAAATGTCAAATACTAAGTGTAATTGTCAAGACGAGACCAAAGCAAGACAATATCGAGAAAACTAAGACACCGATCCCGTGGAAACGGGCTTAGAAAGTTTACATCAGCAAGACGAACACAAACACCAACACACTAAAAACTACGTTTGGACTTTAAACCACATTTTAAGCTTATTTAACTTTTTTGGAAAAATTTAATTTTGATAAAAAATTTCGCGAGACCAGAACAAGACCAAAACGAGATGATAAAAAAAACATTCTTAATTCCAAAAACCTGGTGTAAATATCAAGAAAAGACCAAAGCAGTTTGAACGAAATATAAAAATTAAAATAAAGGTTTCTTTCAGACCTTGACCAACAAAAAGTTTTTTAAGAATAAAGGTTACTGAGTGACTTTTATTGAAAATGACAATAAATAAGAGTTTTTGAAGAACCTTTACTTTCTACTTTTGATCTCTGGTTATTTCTCATACTGTCACCTTAAGTGTTGATAAATAGATTATTAATGAAAATTGTAAATACTCCAAAGCGTATCAATCATAAAAAAATAAGTATACGCCACAGTACACAAATCTATACTATTGCTCAGGTAGTCAAAATTTAAAATGTGAGTAATTGAAAATTACTATTCAAAAGCCTCTGATATGAAACTAAGTTACTGCAAGTTGAGATTTGACAAATAACGGCCCTCTAGATGATTTCTACAAATTTTTATAGATGCGCAGAACGGAGTCAAAATTAAAACGCAAAATTAAATTATTACCTTTAACAAATGTCCTTTTATTCTATGCATGACTCATTTACCGTTAGGTATACATGGATCGTATAACTTGCACTTCCTTTGGTTTTTTAATTTCAAAAATAAATATTTTTTGTTATTTTGGACACTATCCTTTTAAATGAAAATACTTACCTACTTCTTCCATAAACGACGTAACTACTTCTGGTTGGCCCTGATGAATATGAAATTTTAATCTTGGATTTCTTTTCAATATCAAACATAATTAACAACTTTATCTTTACAAAGTGGCATCACTTGATTAGAGAACAAAGTTCTACAAACTTACTATAAAAAGCTTAAAAGCTTCATATGCATAACCGCAAACAACAACCAACTAAAGCTTTAAGCCAAAATGAGCTTTAGGTTCCAGAAAAAAATTAAACTTTCCTCTGAACCAGAGCAACTTTTAAATGCACAACTATTTGAAAGAATATACTGGAATAGCTTTCGATTTCTCACCCCTTGTCTTTTGCAAACCATCACGCATACAATCATAACAAAACCACCCCGGAAACTTTAGTTGGTGTATGTGTGATATGGACTCTTGGAATGAAACAAAAACGAAAACATATATCCTTCGTCATAGCAGATAGCACACTAGTGAAAGCTGTTTTTGGATAGGGAACCATTCCTTTGCCAAGCACGGATATAGTTCAGTGTGTTGCCAACCATCCCTTCATATATATCTTCAAGAGGACTTTCGCTTGGTGTCGGAACTTACATTTTTTACTTTTACTTTTTATAAGATTCGGTTTTGGTCTAGTAATTTATAATACAGTGTGTAGTGAGGCTATTCGGAAACAACTTCAACATAACTTTCCTTGAAGAAATTGTTCTTAGTTAGAATTATCTCTTCGCAACGCGTTTCGACGGTTTTTGACAATTTTGCAGCTTAACTTTTGAAAGTGTCCCTAGACTACTTTCGCTTTCCGTTTTTGCCCCTGGAAGGTCATAAACGGCTTCAAAATTAATTACTCAAAGTATCATCATAACGCTATGTCCTTATCGGCCATAGCAAAGGTAAGTTTTAATTTAAAGCGTCATCATCTGTCTGTCCGTCGTCTGCACTTTGTTATAGCAGCATTTTAACAGCAGCCATCAGCAGGTACAGGGACGCAGTGATATTTATTTAAAAATTTAATGTGTGAATAAGTACTCATAATCGAACATGAAACGTGTATGTATGTGCCTGTGCATAGCAATATATACCTATAGTTGGTTTGCTTATGGAATAGGAATAGGGATTCTCACAAGGATAACACATCTGGCGCATGCGCTATATTCGCGAATTTTGACATGACCAACGGCAATGACAACCAAAGCCGGCAATTTTTTTTTTTTTATTATTTCGTTTCTTTTCTGTTGTTCCTTATTTTATTATACTCTCTGTGTGTTGTTGTGCTTTTTGTGCACAAGGATGATGTCCTTGACGCCTTGCTTTGAGTTTGTCCAAATTTTTCGGGGTTATTGCCCTTTCTGTGAGCCAAATAGGTGCCTCGTGCCTCGCTCCTACTTTTAGCCTTTTGAATTATTGAAATCTGTATAAGTTCATTCGCCTTTGTCTCTATGTATCTTTCTTGATATTATGTATGTATATACATTGCGGTAGAGGTATAGGCACGGGTAGGGAATGTATCTATGTACTTCTTTTGATATTAAATAATTTGGATCAAGGAAATGAAAAGTATATATTGAACACTCTAAATACGCAGGTTTTTCGTAGGTACCTACCTAAACAATATTGTTGAAGTTGAACTCTAGATTTGAGGTGAATGACCCGATGGTTGATGTAGGTATATACTTTGTACATGGGTATCTGCTCCCTCAATTATTTTGATGAAGGTATAGGAGATTATGGGTTTATCCAGAGCCTTGTGAAAGAAACGAAGTCTTATAAAGATTTTCTAAATGAAAATATTTTTTTTTTGGTGTTCGATAGGTCACTCTGGTACAACACCTTTTGATTCAATGGACCTTAGTATAAATTAGAGTATGGGAACTGTGGTTTTAATTCAAATCAATTTTTAAAAAGTGAAAAATTCTCTCTGAAAAGCATTGATTTATAAAATATATCCTTCATTTACATAAAGGAACAGTTACTTTCAAGTGGTTTTACTAATTGAATATTTTTGTTTGGCCCATAAGCAAAAAAAATGAAAATACTACCAAATTCACCCATTCGTTTCTGAGAGACTGGTCAGACTGGAAACTTTTCAAAATGTTTGATATAACTCGGAAACTAAACCCAATTTGACAATTTTACACCTAAGACTTGTTGTATAAAATGTTCAAAGGTTTTTTTGTGTAATATTTATTTATTTATTTTATTAATTGATTCGTGGATCTGCTGATTAAAAAATTAACAAATTTATAAATTTTAATAAAGATAAAAAGATTTATATACATATTTACCAGAGCTAGTAATAAATTAAAATTATAATAAATTAATTAATCAATTACATATTTGAAGAATTATTTTCTTAAAACAATCTCTATTCTTGCTAAGGTCAATTTCTTTATAAACCGTATTGAATAGATTTAGAGAACGTGTTATTGGTTCATTTAGACCATAATTGGTTTTATGAAGGGGAGCATAAAATAACTCATTTCTGTTGCGAAAAATTCTTGATAGAACATAGAGAGGCATTAGTGAAAGCAGTTGACTAGAGGTTATTCGATTATCACAAATATCCTTAACGAACAAAATGCATTGCACTTGTCTTCGACATTTAAGCGTTTTTAAGTCAATAAGTCAATATAATCTGGCAAAGAACCCACCCAATTAAGTTTGCGTAATGCATAAAGAGTAAATCTTTTTTGAACTCTTTCAATTCACAGAATATTATTTTCGTAAAAAAGTGACCAGACTACACAACAATATTCTAAGGCCGGTAAAACATTAGACATAAATATGGTCTTCAAAGTATAGGCATCCTTAAAATCTTTTGAGTTTCGTCTCCAAAAACCGAATAGGGAATTGTCTTTAGAAACTAAATAATCAACATGAGATCTGAAATCAAGCTTTGAATCAAAAATCACGCCAAGATCATTTATTTCATTTACCCTAGGAAGACTAACATCATGGAATTTATATTCAAAATCGATATGAAATGAAGATCTAGGTACCTGAAAAATTTTACACTTCGAGTAATTCAGCTCAAGATGATGATAGTTGCACCAATTGAGAAAATTGTTGATATCTGACTGAATTAACATGCAATCAGCAAGTGAAGATGCTGCTGTAAATACTTTAACATTATCAGCATACATCAAATAGTACCAATATTTAAAAATAGAACGTAAATCACTGGTAAAGATTATAAAAAGAAGTGGGGCCAGATGACTGCCCTGTGGAAGACCCGATTTCACATCTATGCGATTTGAAACACATTCATCTAGTTTAACAGCTTGCTTCCTGTCAGTCAAGTACGGCTCTAACCACTTTAAAAAGAAACATCCAATCCAAACATGTTAAGCTTTTGCAGAAGACCACCATGATGTACGCGATCGAAAGCCTTAACAAAATCAATATATATAGGACATCAATCTGTTTACCGTTTTCCACATGATTAATACAATAATTTGCAAAAAAGACTTAAATTAGTACAAGTAGATCTACCTTTAACAAAACCATGTTGGTTTTGAGGTAGCGAATAAAGCGAATAAAGTCTTTGCGTGACCATTTTTTTCAAAAAGTTTGGGTGTAACTGAAAGTTTTGAGATTGGTCTATAGTTCTTCACTAAGTGCTTAAGGCCACTCTTATAAATTGGATCTATATAAGATATTTTCCATTCACTAAAGAAAATACCAGTTTTTAAAGATTTATTAAAAATAAGGGTAAAAGCATTACAAAGCGTATAAGAACATTTTGACAAAAGAATAGGAAGGATCATATCAAAACCAAATTTTTTGAAACATCAATTTCTTTTAAACTTTCTATAACATCATGTTCTGAAAAACTTTGTATTTAAAAAACTATCAAAGGAGTAGTATCCAACCACAATATAGTTTGTGCTCAAACAAAAATTTCAACTTCGTGTGGTTAAAATTCTCAGTCAAAAAGCACATCATTCATACCTGCTTCATTTATCGGAGCCCAAATTTGGACAGAAATTCAACTTTCAATGAGTTTGATGCTCTGTCCGACTCTATACAAAGAACTATTGCCCATTATCCTCACACTGAAATCGTCATTGCGGGTGATTTCAATGTACATAATTCTTCGTGGCTTCGCTTTTCTGGCCAGACAACACCCGAAGGAAGGTATGTTGAGGTCTTTGCTGAGTTAAACCAACTAACTCAGCTTGTTGACAAAACAACTCGTATCCCTGACATTGCAGGTCAATCCGCCAACACTTTAGACTTGTTTCTTACCTCTGACCCTGATAAATACACTATTAGTGTATTATCGCCTCTATGCACATCTGACCATTGTGTCATATCTGCTAATTTCTCGTACCAAGACAATCCAGTTAGAGAAACAACTCCAATTAGAACCATTTGGCAATACGAGAAAGCCAACTGGGACGGTCTCAATAATTTCTTCAAAAACTTTAACTGGTCGCTATGCTTCCTCGGTAGTGACGTAGATTCCAGTGCAGATATAGTTACAAATATAATTCTCTACGGTATGGCAAATTTTATTCCGAACAGGATAAAATCTATCAAACCGAAAGAGAATTCATGGTTTGATTCGAGCCTTAAAGAGGTTATCAGGGTGAGAAAAGTAAGTTTCCGAAGATACAAAGCCAACCACACTGAGGAAAACCGGAATAAGTTTAAAACATGCTCGAAAGATCTGTAACGTTCATATTCGATGAACCAAATTTTTGCATGATCAGAAATTAAGGCAAAAAATACTACAATGTCCCAAAGGTAGTAAAAATTTCTGGTCATTTGTAAAAAAAACGTACGTAATTCCACCTCGTCTTCGGTTCCAACGCTCGTTTTCAATGATACTCCCTATGTCAGCTCACTAGACAAAGCCAATTTGCTTGCAGCACAGTTGGTTGTTAGTTCGACGCTGCCAGAGAGTATCTTGATTCCACTTGTGCTTGAGTGCGCTAATGATTTTTTGGGACAAATCTTTTTTCGCACTCGTGCAGTAGCAAGAGTCTTAAAAGATCTTAACGTACACAAATCCGCTGCCCCGGATAGTATCCCTCCCATTGTTCTGAAGAGGTGTTCTTCAACGCTGGCAAAGCCATTGCGTAAGCTTTTCCATCTGTCCTACTCTACTGGTCTCTTTCCGAGTGGATGGAAAACAGCATTTGTCCAGCCTGTCCCTAAAAAAGGCGAATCTTCTTCTCCTTCTAACTATCGTCCAATTACACTTACATCCCTTCTTTCCAAGGTCATGGAAACGCTGATTAATTATCAGCTCAAGAAATATCTTGAAGAACGGAAGCTTCTTAATGACTGGCAATATGGTTTCCGTAGCAATAGGTCCACTGGTGATCTGATGGTATATCTCACCGAGTTTGATGAAGTTTGGCACTAAGCTCTCTTATCAAAAATGCGTGCATTTGGTATCGATGAATCTATTCTTTGTTGGATTAGAAATTACCTTTCGGACCGATCAACACAAGTTGTATTGGATGGTTTCAAGTCTGATATTCATAAAATAAATGCTGGTGTGCCCCAGGGCTCCGTCTTGTCTCCTACCCTCTTTCTCATTTTTATTAATGATCTCGTATCTGAAATTTCTAATCCATTAAATTGTTTTGCTGATGATAGCACCCTCAACTTTTCATATTCGTTTCTAGATTCACATCCCTGCACTTCGGATGTGGTTCTTGAACGGCAGCGTATGATAAGCTCATTAAATTCTGATCTTGACGGCATTGTCCAGTGGGGAACTAAAAATCGTGTAGAATTTAATGCTTCAAAAACCCAATGCTGTCTGTTATCATTAAAGCAAAACCCACCCCCTTTGCCGCTATCCATGAGCGGTACTAGCATCGAGGAAACTAAACAGCTTTCCACCGTAATACTCGCACTACCAGGAATGCTATCAGTTTACCCTTGAGCCCAATTTCGGGCGTACTGTTAAGTACAGAAATTCTTTTTTTAGCCGAACCACAGGAATGTGGAATGCTTTACCCAGCTCTATTTTTCCCTTCCATTTTGATATTCAGAATTTCAAAACCAATGTACATCGGTATTTCCTTTTAAATCCTTCCCTTTTTTCCTAACGCTCGCATTGTGTTCAATCAGTTAAGGGTAGTCACAACCCCTTTAGTGCACGCATAATATAAAAAAAAGGGTATAAGCCATCAACATTTGTTAAAATGTCAAAATTGTGTGAAGTTTGAAAAAATCCTGAAATAAGATCACATGAGGACTGAATATCATTGGGAATAGACGAAAACTTTCTCTTAGAATTCAAAAATACCCAGAAAGGTTTTGAATTTTTTCTTATATTGGTTTCGGTATTGATAATATATTGTCTATATAAAAACTTGTTGAGAAAATCAAATTCTTTCCTCAACTGACAAAATGTTGCACGATCTTCTGCCAGTTAACGGTATTTTAAAAATTATTTAGTGCTATACGGTTTTACGGTTTTTGAGACAGACAGAAGCATAATTGTAGTATTCAAAAGATAAAGAAATAGCCTTATGATGAAAAACAGGGAAATCAGAAATTTTTAAAGAATTCTTTAAATCATTGTTAATAAATACCAAATCCAAAATTCTATTTAAATCTTTCTTAATATTATTAATTTGAAACAAGCCCAAAGCAGAAAAAGAATCAACTACTAACATTTCTACGTCTTTATTGGCATTAAAAGGGATCAAAATATGATCTTCTTCCATGTAGCACCAGTCGATATCACCAATGTTGAAGTCACCAAGTATACAAGGAAATTGGTCATGTGTTAATTCATTTACTATTGCTTGAGCATTAGAATCGTGTTCAATATACATATAAATCAATCCTACTTATTGGACGTATGTATATAACTTACAATAAAAAATAAATCTTTAATTTCAGTAGAATCTTCATAACTTACAAAAACACAAAGTTGCTCAATATCATCTGCATCATTCTTCAATTTATATTGAGTACTGTTGAAAGTTGTTCGGATGGCAACCAAAACACCACCTCCTCGATCCCATCCTGTTTTAGTTGGACGATCTTTGCGTATATGTACATTGTACGAAAAATCAAAGAGTTCACACGATGTAAAATTTGAATTAAGCCATGTTTCAACGATGATTATGACATCAAACTCTTGAAGCGAAGAAGATAGAAGAAGCTCGTTTGTTTTCGTACGTAAGTCCCCAGCATTTTGAAAATACACGCGAATTTCAGATAAATTCGCTTTAATCTTTGGATCCGCTATTTTATCTGGAAGTTGCCTTCCCTTTTCCGAAAATTTTCAAATTTAATAATCCCAACATATACCTTATCCCTAAAAAAAACATCCTTTTGCCTAGGATAATTTTATAGATTCTTCTGATTATTGGTTAATATGACAAATGAACCGCAAATGTCAAGTTTTAAAATGGCATATTATTTTCAATTGGTTTTCGGAAGGTTAAGTGTGTTTAGCTTTTATACTGAAAATATAGTCATCCTTACATAAAATCATCAATACTCTTTTAACGGAGTTCTTATCGACTTAAATTTGGTGTCATGTGATTCAGCTTTTAATTGCTAAGGTTCTACCAAGGTTAATTTCAACGTTTAATAGACCACAACTTCCCCCTTTCTCAAAAAAACTCACCTGAAATATTTTTAAATACTCTTTCGATTCTTCATTCTCATGAAACATGAATTATTTTACAAATACCAAATTTAGAGAGTAAAAAGCCGCATTTTAGTATGATTTTCATGAATTTTTAAGAAATTAATTATTAACTATCACTTCATTCATCAAAACGTTAGTTTTGTTGTTATATGCAAGAAGTGAATTTTTGTTAACTATCCGATGGAAATCTTCAAAACACACTCGGTAAAAATCGGAACTGACTAGTGTGGGATTCTTACCGCACTAAAACCATCGGTGAATCAGGTCCAATCTATGAAAGATCGACAAATGATTTTTCTTTCTTAATTTATAAATTATATTGTGGGAAGTTTAAAGCTAAGAACACTTTCCCATAGCTTTTAGGCCATCATCTCATGGGGCTTGGTTCTTCTTAATCTCCGAACAATGTCCAGTACATTTAAGATGGTCTCCATCTTGGAGTTGGTATGGCTTTGCAGTTGCTGATTGTGTGATGCACCGTGTTTTTTAAGTTTTTCTGTAACCATTTCAATTTGAAGGTCGCGATGTAGATCGCTATTTCTTATATACCAAGAGGCATTTATTATTCCACGAAGGACCTTGCTTTCAAATTTCTGGATGGGTTCAGCACTTATTTTCTTTGTACAGGCCCATAGTTGGATGCTTATATAACATTAGTTTGTTCGGTTTTGTTTCATTTAGTTTGATACGCCATTTTCGCGTCCAATCACTAATTTTATCGACTGTATTTTGGATTTTTTGTGTAGCCTTCGTAACTGATTTATCTGGCAACAATATTGCAATATCATCAGCAAAGGTAGCCAGGATAGCGTTGATGTCCACTGGAATATCCCTTGTATATGACAGATACAGAGTTGGTCTTGGGACGCTTCCTTGTGGAACACCGGCTTCAATTTTCTTTACCATATTCAAAAGAGCAAGGTAGGGTTTCAGTATTTCGTAGTACTGCCTGGGAAGATCCCTATGCAGTTTGTACTCAAGTCCCAATTGCCAAACCTTGTCAAAGGCCTAAGCAACATCTAAGAATGTAGCCGAGCATACTTGTTTTTCTTCAAGTGCCTTTTCCACAACGTCCGTAATCCGATGCACTTGGTCTATCGTGGAATGTATCCAAACTGATGGCTCGGAGTAAGTCTTCTTTCCTCTATTATTTTGCTAAGTCTTTTCAGTAGCAGTAGTTTTTTCGAAAACTTAAACCATGATTGGTATTGGCGATATAGGTCTATAAGATGTTACTTCTGTTGGTGGCCTACCTCGTTTAGGTACAACAATGACTTCTACAATTTTCCAATGATGTGGCACATATCTTAGTTCAAGGCATGCATGGAGTTTTTTGAAGGCTATTCAAGGCATTTCTTTCAAAACCTGAGCAGTTATTAGATCGTTCCCTGCTGATTTTTTGCTAGACAACTCATGTTGACACATGCTTTTTACTTCTTTGAGCGTGACAAAAGAAATTTCACATTCGTCGTTTCTATCAACAAACATTCGCGAGATGTTCAGCGAAGAGATCAGCCTTTTGTTTCGGGTTTCCGATCCATTTACCATCTTGAGATTTTTCTGGCGGGTTTTGTATCTGTGATCTTTTTAAACGCTTAGCTGCTTTCCATAAGGAATGTTCGGTAGAAACATCCGCCGTCAGACTATTCAAGAATTTACTTAGTGAATCATTTTTAAGCTCACAGATTGATCCTTTATTTCGATAAGATATTTTATTTCTTTTTCTCTTGAGTTCGAAATTGTTGGAGTACTTTCTTCTGCAGCCAGTTGCACATCAGCAAGAAGTGTTCTGTCCATCATTGCTTTTTATGAGCTACTTCTTCGCTTAGCTGTCTTATGTTTAAATCTTGTTTGTCAATCCTTTTAAGGATAAGTTCAAGCATTTCTTTAAAAGACGTTTCTTCGTTCTTCCGCACATTTTTTTAAATCTGGGAATAGGATTTATTATATCGGCTGATTTTTAGTTTTGTTCCTTTTTATATTAATATTTATATTATTTTATATTAATAAATACTCACAACTGGCATACGAATTTTTTTTAGCAAAATTGTATAAATAAAAAATTAGTTTTTAAGATACAAGCTTCAACGATTTAATTTTTTTTTTTGCATACACGAATATTTTTCCAATTAATCAAATTTCATATTTGTTTAAATTGATTGCTAATATAGTGAACTCAAAGAAGTAACGCGCAGTGTTTGTATATTAGGGTGGTTCTTGAATTGGACATAGTCTGGGATAGCCCTCATTCAATTCAAAACAATAATTTCGCAACTTTTTTCACATTTTTATTTTACCCCCTTTTCGTTTAAAGGTACTAATTGTAGGATTATGGTGATGACGGTGACGGGATACGACACAATCAGAACTCATAGACCTGACTTAGACGAGAACAAAAATCGTGTTGGAAAAGGTCTGTTTCCCCACCTCCAAAAAATTTACTTAAATCCAAAAAAAAGCGAACACTAACATTCCCATGCTTTTTTTAAAGTCACAAATTCGTTCTATAATAAATTTTTTAAATAAAGTTTATATTATAAATAGCTTTTGAAAAAATAATCTTTAAACTTAATTTTTTTCTTATTATTTTAAGTTTGGAAATATTTTTTTTTCAAAAACTATAAACATTACAAACTTTATTTAAAAAGTAATTATAGAATAAATTTGTGACTTGACTCTTAAACAAAACGAATTTCCTCAAGAATATCACCTCAAATCAGCCCAAAAATTGCATTTTAATTGGAGTATCTCAAACACTTGATGTGCTAGTAAAAAAGTAGTCAAAACTACCCCACAATTTGGTCGATAAGGGCCGTTTTGAGCACAAATTGACTGGACTAGTAAGTGCCCTAATACACGACGACTTTTGAGTCATGACTTTTTTCGAAATTCAATGCGTGCGAACGAGAAAAAAAACATCTGATATAACCTTCGCACTCATTTAATTACGAAAAAAGTCATGACTCATAAGTCATCGTGTAATAGGGCACCAAGCAATCATAAGCTAAAGTTTCGAAATTGGGCAAATAATAAGTTGTTATAAAATACAATTCAAACAAATTTTGAGTGTTTTGTTGACACAATAGCTTTGTTTGTTGAGCCCTGAAGTCACCCTGAGGTTGAACGTCCCAGCAAATCGTTTTTTGAAAAGTCTGAACTAACCCTGACGAGTCAGTTCTGTGTTTTTTGAAACCTGGGGTCACCCTGAAGTAGAACTAGGTTTTTTGCTGGGCGAGTTGAGGTTAAGAATAAAATGTCAAAGTGTTAGGAGCTTTGAAGCATTTTTATGTTATTGATTAACGTGCTGCAGGTAATTCTTTTGGTTTTGAAAATGGAAACTGTGGTTTCTTTTTTTTTCATTTTAAATCAAATTTTGTTTCTTGTTTATCTCAACAGCACAATTGAAAACCGTTTGGTGTTTTTTTAAAAACCAAAAAAACGCAGGTTTTTTTGACAGTTCTTGGGTTGTCAAGAAAACTTGGGTCAACCCTGGGTAAACTTCAACGAACAAACCTAATATTTACACCCAACTCCTGGCAAATGAATTGCTAACCAAAATCTAAATGGATTTTACAAATAGTAATCTCACGAAGTAGGCTTTAAAGGAACAATTATCTCCGGTTATCTTATCGAAATTATATACATGCATAGAAAATTATATACATACATAACTACAGCTACATAATATAACTTGAACCTTTTCTTCAAAGTTGAATGACCGAGAAGGCTCACCAACGCAAATATATTTTGTATGTATGTAAGTTCTACACTATGTACATGTACATAGATAGTAGATATGGTATCGACTTTCTTAAGGCTATGGGCGAAAGATAAACATTTTCTTGTAAATGAGATGAGATGGATAAATTAAGTTCCTGTATTACATATTTTTAATTGACCGAAATAAACAAACGGAAACAGAAACTTTGCTTAAATTGTAATCAGCGCTGCCACCCTATAGATGATTGAAAAGCGCAGTAGATCGCAATATGCCGCAGTAGATCCTATATATACAATATATACAATACAAATAAAAATATAAATTTTATTTACCTAAAATTAATTCCACAGGAAATCAAGTCAGCAATAACAAAAAAAAAGTTGTATAGGCTAAACTTACAAAAATTTACATTCCGTTTGAAGAATTCATAAAAATATTTTCTAAATTTCTATAAATTCGCCAATTATGAATTTAGATTTATTGAAAAAGTCGGGATGGACGCGTTCACAGTTAACTTTGAATTATGTTCGAAATTCTTAAAAGAGGAGTAGATTCGTTTCACTGCGCAGTAGGTTTTCATTTAGGACTAAACGCAGTAGATCTACTGCTAAAGGAGTAAAGTGGCAGCACTGTGTAATACGTGCGGTACATTTGATTCACTTTTATAACTAAAATTATAACTTTTTATGAGAAAACAGAGTGTAGTTTTCTAGTAACCTTATTATGCGAATAAAGGGTGGTTAAATGTTAAAGGCCGATGTTGAATGTGAATCACACCTAAACGTCAAGTTTTGTCTGCATTTCATTTGACATTTGTCAATTTCAGATTAATTCAATTTGAACCATGGAGAGATACACAATCGTCAATGATCAGAATGGTGGCAAATATGGCAAAAGTGGATGATCAATTTTCGAAGAAAATCATCTTCAGCGATGAGGCACTTTTTTACCTCATTGGATTCGTCAATAAGCAGAATTGCCGCATTTGGGCGAATGATAATCCAAGAGTGGCTGTCGAAAAACCAATGCACCCACAAAGAGTCACTGTTTGAAGTGGTCTATGGGCTGGTGGCATCATCATGCCGTATTTTTTCCAAAATGATGCCGGTCAGACAATTATGGCTCAGCGTCATCGAAAATTTGGACCATCGGATGGAGGTGTGCCACCGAAATCGGGGAGGTCATTTGGCCGATATTTTATTCCATACATAATTGAACCATACCAATATATTCTTAATAAAAAGAAATGGCAATAATTTCCTAAATAATTTGTGTTTTGTTCAAAATCAACATCGGCCCTTAAAATTTAACCACCCTTTATACATATAGTATTATGTTTTTCGAAAAAGAATTTTTATGTTTATCCTACGTGTTTTGGTCTTCTGAAATAGAAAATCAAGTTAAACATTTTTTTTTATTTTTTGTTTGTTATCTTATCTTATTTATTTTCTTTCAAGGACGATATATAATTCTGAAATTTATTGAAATCATCATACCTAATTGCTTCTACTCAATTTTGAACTCAAGATTGAATGCGTTCTTTTTCTAACCAAAGTTGTTTACTATAATCAACTATAGTTAGTTTTCATCGTCTCTTTAATTCAAAAAAAAAGTTAATTTGTCGTCATAAAGTTGTTCCAAGTTCAAAGTTACAGTGTCCAAAAGAAACGTTGAGTGAACTTTTTCCAACTCACCAAGGAGAAAATTGTTAATCTGTCAAATACAACTGAAATCGAAATGTTTTCATTTTGAGTTTGCATCTCGATCTTTCAGTTTGGAAATGAAATTTTCAATTTGTTCTTTATTTTCTTCAAGCATCGGTTAATTCTTTCATATTGTCAATATCCATTGCTTTATTTATGAAGTTATTTCCACATTATAAAAAAGCAACCATTTTAGGTTATTCAAGTTGGTCTAAGCTGCACTTAAATTTAGCACATTTCTAATTTTTTTAAATATTAAGATTAAGTTTGAGGTAATTAACAGGCTATTGAATACATCTTTTAAAAAGGCACACATATGTGCAAAGAGTTTTACTCTTAAATATGATTTTTTGGCCCATAAGCATGATTAAAACCGAAAATTACTAAATTCACCCATGCGTTTTTGAGAGAATGGTCACACTGGCCACTTTTCACAAACTAAAAGAAGATATTTATTTTTTTTCTAAACTGCGCACAAAATGTATTAAAATGGTATTAATTAAAAAATGTCGGAAATAAAGCCATTCAAACTTTACGATTTCTTACCTGAAAGCCTACCACATGACAAATTTAACATTCATTGCTCCTAGTACCAAGTCTTATATTAACCGTACCAGCCATTCAGTCTTCAGATCAGACATTTAAAAAAAAGCCGGAAAACAAAATTGCGGATTCATCTCCTTTTTAAAATATTCTCTTTTACTATCATATTTGATCAAAATCTCTAGTTAAACTTTTCTTACGCATGACAAAGGGAATTTCGGGACAAAACTTCGAAAATTTATAAAAAATGGTAAAGTTAGAATGGGTACATCTCTTTCAATTTTGAATAAAAATGACGTTTTGAATTAGAATTCTTTTTTAAATTTTTTTGAAACGATCCATTTCGATAGAAAATTTATTTTTCAACAAAATGTCTTAAGTGTAAAATTGCCAAATTTGGCTTAATTTCTGAATTATACCAAAAATATCCATTAACTTATCGTCTTCTGCAAACGGCTCTTAATTACTCAATAATTTTTAATAAATTAAAAACCATTTAATTAAATTTTGATTTTTAATGACGAACAATTTCGAATATTTCTTAATCCTGCAGCAGAATACTTTCAACTGCAGAGAAATATCACTTTTTTAGTATAGGTTTGTAGTCGATGTAAAATTTTGTTAAAAATGCATGATTTGCTTTGACATTAATATCTAATAGTAACACCATATAATTCAAAATATAGTACTCGTAAAATGGTAACTCTATTTCAATTAAACTTTCATGGAAAGCGTTTGATCATATGAGCTTTCAAAAGCTTTTGATGTGACAGATGGCTTTTTATTTTTATTTTTATTTTTACTACCAGCGTTGCCACAATCGCTGAATTCCTTAGTGCATACTATCTGGCTCGAAGTGTGTTAACAATACATTTCTCAAATGCACACATAACCATCCAACAACAATAACAAAATTCAAGAGATTATTAATTCGTGTAAATGTTTTCATTCACTTTGCATTCACCTGCATTATCTTTGTTTGTAGTTTTATATTTCTGCTTTGCATTCGTTATGCTTTGTAAATCTTCCTTTAAGGAATTTGATCAATGTATTTCAGATCAAAACAAATAACTGACTTCAAATATTCCGGGTTTTTCTTTAGGTAAATTCAGATTTTGATCAGAAAACTGATTTTTTTTTCTGTGGCGAATGGTATACAATTACAAATTGATTTTTCGTTTTTATTGTATTGGTGTACAATTTGTGTGAAACTGTGGCGATCCAAGCTTGTCAAACTGATGGCTGTCAATTGTTCTATTGTGTAATGGTATTAGTAGAAGAGGGATAAATCTGCCGAAAAATGCAGATCTGCAAAATAGATTTTCGATCAAGAAAATTTTTATTTTTTTCGGCATTGGAAGGTTTTTATTGTCAAAATCTGTGTTTTGACAAATCAGAAGGGGAAAAAATCACTTTTATTTACCAAAAAAAAACCCATTAATATAAAGTACCTGTTTAATGGTTCCTTTTGATTCTATCAACCAATTTTAAAACCTTTTACGATCTAAGAATCCCACTTTATTCCTTTAAAATCGGTTTTTTTGTGTCTTCTAAGCAATTTCTCAAAACATACTTTCGAGGTTTTGACAGAGAACCGACGATATATAATTAAAACAAAATTTCAAGGTGCACTGTTCAAAATTTCTATTAACCAGGTGCTTACCTATTTGTAGGTGAAGAAAACTCGCATATATTAAAAATAAAAGTTTCAAAAAAACAGCAATATCATTGTTCATGTATTTTTTTTTCTTTATTTGTTACAATTTACAATTTGTTTGCTTTCATGAAATTCTTCTTTTTTAATTGTTACACTTTCGTAAGTGCCTACGGCAACGCTGTTTACAATACGGAGGTATTTAGGTATCATTCATTTTTCAATCAGAAAGAATTTTGATAAGATTGAGGCTCTCTCTATTGAAATTGAACAAAATAATAATTATACAAAACAAATTTAACTTTCCTGTTACACTGGTTTAGTGCATAAAATTATCAAGAAAAACAACTCTCATAGCTAAACAAGTCTCAAATATTTTGATCTAAATAATTTATGCATAAAAGATTGTTTGTAAAATCGAATCAGTATGTCTTCCATAGCCATACGTTCAGCACCTAGTTTATTTTCAAATTTCTTATCAAAGAATTTGTTCAACATAAAAAGAGTTAATAAAATGTCTTCTTTATCATCCGAGAAGCCGATACTCTACTCCTATTGGCGGAGCTCCTGTTCTTGGAGGGTTCGTATCGCTTTAAACTTGAAGGAGATACCTTATGATATAAAGCCAATCAGTCTTATTAAATCTGGTGGCGAACAGCATTGCAATGAATACCGTGAAGTTAATCCCATGGAACAAGTTCCTGCTCTTCAGATTGGTAAGTGCGGACTTTTATGCGTAAGATTTGATGGAAATACAAAAAACTAATTTTATTTTCGTACAGATGGACATACACTGATTGAATCTGTTGCGGTGATGCATTATCTTGAAGAGACAAGACCCCAGCGACCTCTACTGCCACAAGATGTCCACAAAAGGGCTAAGGTTCGTGAGATATGTGAGATTATTGCATCTGGCATTCAGCCCTTGCAAAATCTCATTGTCCTTATACATGTTGGAGAAGAAAAGAAGAAGGAATGGGCCCAGCACTGGATTACGAGGGGTTTTCGAGCCGTTGAGAAGGTACTTTCGACATCAGCTGGAAAGTTCTGTGTTGGCGACGAGATTTCCATGGCCGATTGCTGCCTAGTTCCTCAAGTTTTCAATGCTAGGCGGTATGTAAATAATGTCTAACTAATATTTTCTAATAACTCTTATTAATTTTATAATGTTTTTTTTTTCTCTAATAGATTCCATGTTGATCTTCGTCCGTATCCAATTATTTTGCGTATCGATCGTGAACTCGAGAGCAATCCAGCTTTTCGGGCAGCTCATCCTTCCAATCAGCCCGATTGTCCACCAGAATTGCCAAACAAATAAAAAAAAAAGACTCAACTATTAATTGTGCTTTTTATAAAATCTAAATGCACTACAAAACATACTAATTTTTAAATATCATGCTTAAAATAATGTTTGTTTACTTTTTTTATAAAAACAAAACAAAAAACAACCTTTCGGAAAAACTTAAAAGATTTAAAAAATCATAAATATCTGTGGTCACAAATTTATAAAAAAAAAAACAAAAAATGTAATAATATTTAAGAAATTTTAACTTATTTAATAAGTATAACCTTAATTTAAAAAACAAAAACACAATTCAGGGATATTTTACAAATTATAACAAAACACACAAATATATAAAAAAACAAATCTTTATGAAACCTATTTACCTGTTCAAAACAAAAACAAACAGATAAAATACTCTCAGTCATTAATTCATAGTTAAAAAATAAAAACATGTACTGCATTTATGTATTAAAAAAAAACTAAATTCAGAAAAATTAAATTAATGCAACATCAACAAAAATATTTGTCAAAATAGTTTGCCTAAGACAAAGAGATTATTCTTTGGATTAATAGGAACATTAAATTAAATGTACTTTTTTTTAACTAAGCATTGATAAATTTCGATAAAAATAATTCATGTAAGGGAAGACATATTGGCGCAAAATTATACATAGTTAATTTAAAGTTAATGAGGCCCGTTTTCTGAACCAAAATTTACATTAGTTAATCACTTATGTGACAGTTTGCGTGTGAAAAGAGACAGAACATACGATTAAAATTTGAACTTAAATATTTATGTCTGTTCGCGTACCTCCCAAAACTACGAATTTCTACGAATTTAGCCGAAAGGTTTGTCAAAGCTCATATAAAAAAAATAAAATTCGTAGTTATCGGAAATACATGAACAGACCTTTTATGTTTCGTATCAGCAAATGTTAAAATTAAATATTTATGATTCGTTTGACAAACTTCCTTGGAATCATTTTCTTGAATGAGGATCAAACTTAATAATAATAATATTTAATTTTATATTGCTGAAGTAATATTTGAAATCTGTTGTAAGAGTTAATAAATCAAAGATTAACTCAATATAATTTTGCGACATTATTTCTTTCAAAATTTAAAAAAAAATCAGTCGGCATTAGTAGCGTTGATAAGATAATATTCAGTAAGGAAGTATGTACGAAAATAAAGTAAAACAAAAATAAAATGGAAAGACATTGTGATTGGATTCAAAACCATTAATACATATAATTAAGCATTTAAGAAAAATAAACTTGGACAAAGTCTCAATATAAGAGAATGTTTTGCGTTTTATTTAATTTCAAATTTCCGTTCATAATCTGAGATCGATCACTTATCAATTTATCATAAATGTTGAACCCTGGAATCGTGTCATTCAATGGATACTCCCTACATCTGTGTTTTTTTTACTTTACCTGGAGCTATTTTTATTTGGCTTTTCACTGAAAAAATAAGAAAGTGCTTGAAATCGGGGCTCTGGGATTTAAGCAACCAATATATGGGGTGTTTACAAAAAAAATATGCCATCTAATTGGTCAGTAATTGGTGAAAAGAGGTCTACTAATAGTTTAAGAAATTCGTTTCAAGTTTCAAGTTTTCAAGGGCACGCATGGCCACGTGGGATTTAAGACACCACATTTGTGGGATATTCGCAGAAAAGCCAAAACTATGTGAAAGGCCACTAGATCGTGATAAAAGGTCAACAGTTTCAGTCAGCTAGTTTTCTTTTAAAGTTTATTTTTTTAAAGTCACGGATAAAATTTTTGTTACCTAATTTAGGTAGTTAAAAAAAAAAAAAAAACAAGCTTACCATTTGGAAGGTCAACAAATTTATTCCATCTGAAAAGCCACTTGGTGGTGATATAAAATCAAATAAAGTTTCAGTTATTGATCAGTCATAAATTTTTATATGATAAGCTTTTGTTTTTCAAGGTGAAGAATGATTTTAGGCACCCCATTTGCGATATATTAACATAAAAGCATACCACATGAAAAGCCACTCATTCACCATAGAGATTAATATGTTTCAGGACTGCTGAAGTTATCTTCTATGTCATTAAGATTTTACTATAACATCACAAACCAATTACTGAAACTGGTTGTAATTTTAGCTTGATCGAATGACCTTTCAGATGGTATTCATATTTGTGAACATCCCAGAAATGAGGTGCCGAAATAGCTATTACCTTGCAAAAACCAAAACAGGCGATTGCCTAGGCTAAAGTCAACCAAAGGCACCAGTCACACGTGACGCATCAACAGTCGTATTTATAAACCTTGTCTAACCACGGTCGTGCCTAGGGGTGGGGAAGAGAGAGAGAGAGATTGCCCCAGGCACCTTGCCATGATAGGCGCTGAGCCACCATGTCGGGAAGGGGAACTTATGTAGGAAAATTGTGAAATTATTTTGCTTATTTTGCAAGAAAGTTGACAAAACCATTTTTTTGCAAACAGGGCAATTTCATATTTGACAAAAGCAAAATCTGCGTCAAAAACAGCGGTCATTTAAAGATACAGTTGGCTTTTATATTCCATAGCATATCAGACAAGAATTTATGATTCGATCGATCTTATGCTGATTTCGTGCAAAAATTCCAGGCAGAGCTTTGTATTATAAGTTTCGTAAGAATGACCGACAGAAAAAATGTTGAAATGTTAAAATATTGACAGGCTAAAATATTGATTTATATCGTCTTTTTATATGTACTAAGGACGGTGTTCATACTAGCTTCATGTAAGGCGACTCATTTTGATATCTCTTATTTTTATCACACGCTCATTTCTTGAAAAGAATGGGATGGCCAAGTGAAGCAGAGGTGTTCAAGTTTTTTTTTTAATTTCTGCCTTATCTATTCATCATTTTTTTTAAGAAATTGGAATGAAATACAAAAGAGAGACGTCAAAATGACTTGTCTGACGTGAAGCTGGAATGAACACCGTTAAGTGTTGGGAAAATATTTCGACAAGTCGATAGAAGTCAAAACTTTTCTAGACTTTTTTTTTGCAATACAGCTGATTTCTTATCAAGTCAAGATTTCAAAAGGTCAATATTTAGTAAATCAGTAAGAGAACTAAGAATTTTACTTTAGAAAAAAGTCGATATAATCCAATATTTCAAATATTTTTTTGGCGGTATGAGGTGCCGTTTAAAACTATCGTTGAAACTCATTATGTACACTTTTGATCTTTAATTTCGAGGCGTTAAGAAAGCAAAATCACCTTTTATTTTGATGGACGAATAAAGCTCAATATTTCATCAGTATTTTCAAATTGAAGAACAAAATTTTCAATGATGATTTGCAATGATAGCTTTAACTGGAGTTTAAATACAGTGAAAGTGACACGAATTTTTATTTGATTTGTTTATTAACTCTGTGTACAATTTTTTGGGAGCAAAAAAGCGACATAACTGAGTTTGCCCCAGGTGCTCCAAGGGCTAAGAACGGCCCTGTGTCTAACGTAAGACAGCTATTCAGCTCCAAAAAAATTTATAATAAAAATTGTTTACGGTTGTCTTAAAGTTATCAAACTTGGTAAGTATCGATTGTCTAAAACTAAGTATACACGATTGGAAGATCTTTCAATATTGGCAGACCTGTCAGAAGTCTTTCAATCGCTTCAAATAAGCCAATGTCTTCCAAATAAAAATTGGCTGTTTACACGATTGGAAGATTTCTGACAGGTCTGCCAATATTGAAAGATCTTCCAATCGTGTAAATAGCCATTTAGTCTATCCTCGACGACAAACAAAACTTATCTGCCAATTAAAAATTGCATCGATTGATTGTTCTTTGCACGAACATTTTCCAATATCCAATTAGTTGGTCAATCGTCTAATTGTCAAGTAGAAAAATTGTGTGTTTACACATGTTCACACAATTGCAAGTGTGTGGCCAATTTTCTATTAAGAAACTGGTAGACAATTGGATGAACAATTTTTTTTCTATTAATTTTGGCAGATAGAATGAAATGTTTACACGGTTTATAGAAAGTGGGTTAACATTTTTTGCGAAAAATGTGTCAATATTGGAAGATCTTCCAATCGTGTTTAATTAGCTTAAGGTTTGTCAAACTTTACATTTTATTTATTTAACGTCGAAGCCACACGTGCAAGTACCGGCAAGCAAGTTGGCTACATACACTGCCTGTCAAATACGTAATTTGCATTCCATTTGCATTCTAAAGAGTGATTTTTTAGCTGGTTTGGTTTTGGCAACACTGGTTTTGACAGCTGACGTGTGTTTAGTACCTTGTGTCACTGTCAAACAGCTTCAGTTTGGTTTGCAATTTAACCATGGATCGTCTTACAAATGAACAACGCTTGCAAATTATTGAATTTTACTATCAAAATTCGTGCTCGGAGGATCCGCTTTTTTATCGAAAAATTGTGTTCTGTGATGAGGCTCATTTTTGGTTGAATGGGTACGTAAATAAGCATAACTGCCGCATTTGGAGTGAAGATCAGCCAGAAGCATTGCAACAGCTACCAATGCATCCCGAAAAAGCCACTGTTTGGGGCGGTTTATGGGCCGGCGGCATTATTGGGCCATATTTCTTCAAAGATGATGCGAATCGCAGCGTTACTGTCAATGGTGAACGCTACCGAGCGATGATAACAAACTTTTTTTTGCCCGAAATGGAAGTTCTTGACTTGCATGATATGTGGTTTCAACAAGACGGTGCCACATGCCACACAGCACGCGAAACAATGGCGCAATTGCGAGGCGAGTTTGGTGAACAGTTAATTTCACGTTTCGGGCCGGTCAATTGGCCGCCTAGATCGTGCGATTTGACACCATTAGCTTATTTTTTGTGGGGGTATGTCAAGGCTAATGTCTATAGGGACAAGCCCGCTTCGATTGACGCACTGGAAGCCAACATCCATGCATTCATTCGTGAGATACCGGCCGATATGTGTGAAAGAGTATGCCGAAATTGGACTCAGCGGATGGGCTACCTGAGACGCAGCCGCGGTCAACATTTGCATGAAATTATCTTTAAACATTAAATTGCAAGGTTCAAACTATCGATTCAAATAAATATTTCATTCATTTTTTCGAATTTTTTGTGTTTTTTTTTTTAAGTTCTAAACCTCTTAAAAAATCACCCGTTACTTGCTTCCCACTTGCTTTCCACTTGCATTCCACTTGCTTGTCTCCCAACTTGCTTCTCAACTTGCTTCACTACTGGCTTCAAAATTCCATGCCAGTTAATGAGCAAGTTGCTTGGGTTTGTTTGTGTTAGTGAACAAATGTGTATGTATTGCAACTTGCTTTCTAGTACTTGCCCGTGTGGCGTCGGGGTAAATAAAGCATATAACTATTTAAGACTTAAAAAACTGTCAAACTAGTCAATAGCTTGAAAATTATTTGTTCTTAAAAACAAAAATAGAACAAAACTTTAAAAAAAAAACACACAAAAAGTAAAAATTTTGATAAAAAGTCGTTAAAGAGGTTGGTTTAGTGTCGTTTAATTTAAACTTACGAAAAATTAATAAAATCGCACGTACTTGATCTTCTGTTCAAGTTCCTTGGAATTAAGAAATTTTAAAATATAAAAGTAATTATAGAAAACGAAAATGTAAAACAAGCATTTAAATCGGTCTTTTAATTATATAAGCAACTATACTAAAATAGCTTAGAGCTCAAGAAGAAGTTTGACATTTCTTGAAAAAATATTAATATGTACAGGGAGTCCGCCGGGAAGGTATACTACTTTGTTTTGCCGCCATTTTGGTAAATATTAGTCTTGACAGTTCATGTTTGGCAGTCGTGAAGTAGACTCGTGGCAAATTTATTATGGAAAATCTTTTAATCGTTAAAACATTTTATGAAAAAATATTTTTTTATTTATAAAATATTGTTAAATTTTTTTTAAGAAGCTTTGGTATGCCAATTTTAAGTATATATTGAAAAACATGTATAAACCTAGTTTATACCGTTTTTGGAATCTCATTTAAAAAAAATATTTTTTTTAAATCCAAAATTTTTTTTTTTTAATTTTGATATGCAATATTACTGATATCGTTTAAGCCGTTAGTGAGAAATTCGAAAATAAAGAAAATTTATTAGAACAGGTACCGTTAATAACGGTTTTTGGTAAATTTTTTTTACCAAAAAGTACTCTATACCTACAATAATACATTGATTTTTTTTTTATAAAAATCGTTGGAGCCGTTTTTGAGAAAAGTAAGCTCTTTTTAAATGCCTCCAGACCTACACACTGAACGGCTGGTCCGATTAAAATAAGATTTTGAACTAGGTACAAGGAATATGTTAGATTTGTCATGTGTTGCCAACAATTAGGCTTTCGGGCAAAAACTGCGAAAAATTATTTTTTTAAAAATGTTAAAGTTTGAATGGCTATCTCTATCTATCTTGGCTTCCAATAAATTGATTGTGACTTTCGCTGTGTGGCTTGTGGCGCTGTCCTGTTGGAACCACATGTCCTCCAAGTCCATATCATCCAATTGGGGCCAAAAATATTCGGTTATCATTGAACGATAGCCCCATTCATAGTTACGTGCCGGTCTGGATCATCACCACACCGTAATTTTTTCGGGATGCAATGATGACCCATGGAGTACGTGTGGATTGCTGCCTGACCAATACCGCATATTTTGTTTATTGACGAAGCCATTCAGCCAGAAATGAGCCTCATCGCTGAAGATGATTTTTCTATGAAAATCCGAATCATTTTCAAGTTGTTGCTCAGCCCAATTCACGAACATACAACGCGTCTGGTGGTCAAGCGGCTTCAGTTCTTGCGTCAATTTAATCTTTTATTTAGGATGTAGGCCAAGATCTTTTCGCAAAATTCGCCACCACGACGTCACAACGATTGAGAACGACGTGTGAGAGACACATTTCGACACTACGGGCACTTCTTTATCTCACTGGCACGGGAACATTTTGTACTGTGCCTGTGGATTCAAATTTTTCCACTAGATGCTCAATTGTTGACCTGCTAGGACGATTATGACGACCATAAATTGGACGTAGCGCTCTTTACATTGAGGCCACTGACTCCGAATTTCGGTAGTAAATTTTATAAAATTTCGACTCGTTGTTGGCTCGTATATCTTTCCATCATGAAATGGCAAACCTTACTGAAGAGAAATATCAAAAGAGTGGCAAGAAATATGGCGTCGTTTGTTGCCCCTGCTTTTGTAGCGTCCCGTTTGAAAAACCCTTCATATAGTTAAACTTTCTTTTGTTTAAATAACTCATAGTCCAGATTTCTCAGTTTAACCTTTTTAAATTATTTTGAATTATCCTATTAGGTACCCGCGTGGAAAAATGATAAGTTTAGTCAAGGCTCTCTCAAGTTTTTGATAGGGGCAATCTAGACAAGGAAAATTTGTCAAAAACTAGAAAGGCCCTCGGTAGAAGAAATTTGTTGGATAAGTCTTTTAGTCTGATCACAAATACCCCATATATAAAAAAAAAAATGTTTGCCTACCCATCATACTCGTACAACAGGGCCCTTATTATGAATTACGAAACGAACGGAAAAAAAATGAAACTCGAAGAAACGAAAATCGAAAATAGAAAGCAAAAAAGTTGCCAGACAAAAACGAAAAATGATAATTTTTTAAAAGCGCAACTTACTTCATTCCTATTAATAAATGTCAATTTTTATATTTTTCACAATTGTATTTATTATTTACTTACTTTTTTCCGCTCACTCAACAAAACAAATACCAACCAAACCAAAATAAAAAATAAATGACATTTGACAACCACCCCAAAAACGAAAGCTGAACGAGCGCTGAGGCACTCGTAAATAAATATACGAGTATCGTCATTTTTACGATTTTCGTTTCTCTAAATCGCAATTTTACGATTAAGTGCTACTATAATCGTTTTCCTAATCGCAATTTAACGAATACGCCTTATTTTGAACGAGTATCGTTTTTCATAATAACCCCCCAGTAGGACTTATTTATTTTCAACATTACACAACTACTGTATTGCGAATTAGCTATGTAATTAGCGTATTGGACCGGTCATTAGAAGATCCTAGGATCGAATCGCAGTTGAGGCAGCTTTTTTTGCCTCTCGAGGTAAAAGGTTACTTAACTGGTGAGCCCCGAGACAAAATCGAGAGTTACCCTTGCCAAACCCTTGTTAGGGTCAATGAAAGAACATTCGAGTGCCATGTTAAAAACATGTGTATATGGTATATATTATTTAATATGCAACTTTACCTAAATTTTTGCAATACCTATATTAAAACATAAGTATTAAATAAAAAAAATAACATATTTATGAATATTTTTGTATTTTTTGTCACAAATTACATATAAAAACAAGAATTTCTATAAAAATCGGCTAAATCTGAACTACACTCTTAAAGTTTGAAGCTAAAATCTTTATTGACTGACTCAACTGCACCTTTCTACTCACCTGTGTGTACGAGTATTTTTATTCAATATCTCAGCTCGCAGACAAATTTAGAATAAACAAACATAAATTTACTTATATATTTTATTTATTATTACGGTAAAATATGTACGAGTTTTAACAAATATATTTTCTCTATTTTGTTTTCTTGTTTAATTCATTTATTATTTTTGAATGTTTTTTTGTCTGTTCAAACTTAACTTTCAATCGTTTTTTCTCTTAAAACTTTCCCAGTTTTAAATTAAAATTGAAACGTAACATCATACTATGTTCATGAATTTTTTTTTTCACATCATTAAACAAATTGTTTCATCATAAAGCAGAGTAATTGCCATTAAAAAAGATATTCTTTAAAAAATAGTAAAATTGTTAATAAACTAAAAAAAAAAATGGTATACATAAGAACGAAGCAAAAAATATTACGCGTTTATTTACTAGCATTATGCAAAATATTGCCAAATTATAAAGCAACAAAATATAATTTTTTTAATGTTTAAATGTTTTTTTTCCTACAATTGCAATTGTTTTTGACGTTTCTTTGCACTCGTTGATGATTAAAAATTCAATTAATCTTTCATTTTTTGCTTTTGCTTCAATATATTTATTTTTTTCTTTTGTTATTCTTATTATACTGTGAATTTTTAAGAAAAGAAAACTTTGGAGTTTTGTTTTTGTTTTTTTTTTTAATTTAATTTAAATTTTTAGCCTAAGAGCACATTTCGATCAACAAGTTATTTAAAAAAAAAATGCGCATATTTCGTTCATCTCGAAACTGATCGTCAAGACGGCATAATGATTTAATTTTTATTTTTTTTTTGTTTTTTATTCTTTTAAAACTTATTTCTGCTCTTATTAAAATTTATTATCTTTTTTTTCTTCGTAATACTATTCAAATTTAAACTTGTATATATATGCATGTATATATATATATGTATATATATAATTTTTTAATTAAATTTATTTTTCTTTGTTTTTTTATTATTATCACAGTCGAATCATAATAGATTTTTGTTGTTTTTTTTTCTTATGTTTTTTAAATTTTTTTTTTTCAATTATGAGTCTGAGTGATGTGAGAATAGGATTTTTATATATTTTTTTTTAACATGAAGATGTTTTTCGTTAATTTCATTTTTTGTTTGGTAAAGAAGTGTACGAAATTTCAACTGTGTAATTTATTTTAAATAAAATTCAAAAATAAAATAAGGACATTGTAATAATATGAAAGACTGGAAAACATGTACCTACATATTTGTTTGAGCAAATTTTGTTTTTTTGTTCCAAGTTCGCGTATGTTGCTTTTAAGATTCAAGAATATTTTTAATCCTCCTTAATCCTGTTTAAAGAAATTCCTGTCTAATCTGGAATTGAAGTTATGATTTTTTTTGTTTTTGTTTTTTTTTTTTTTTTGTTAAAGATTACTAGGCAAATTTGTTAAAATTGTATCTCCGTTAGTAGTTGGAAAGTATGCAAGATTAGGAGAGAGATTTATATATATTTTAATGTATACATTTTGTTTTTAATCTTTTTGAAAGGAACTCCTTTTTGTAAAATCTAAGGTTTTTTTTCATGTAGTGGATTTAAATTTTACTAATTAGTTTACTCTTCTAAAGGTACTTATGTAATGACGATATAATGTTGCATGCATTTTTCTTTTAATTTAATTGTATTGTTATAAGATTTTTTTTGTTTAGGTTTATGACTTTAATTTATGAATAATAATAATAATAATAATTTTATATGAAAACTCAAGGAAAATATGGCAAAAAATATGCCGAGAGAAAATTATCAGGACGCTTATATGTAAAAAGGGATCTGTTTATGCTTTTTGTTTTGAATGGATTTTCTTGCGTCCTGATTGATTCTTGCGTGTTGAATATATTATGTAATTTTTTAAAATGTAAATATGGTTTTTTTTGTGTGTTATATATATTAAATATCTATGTAAAACACTCTCGCCATTTTAAAGGCGAAAGGCACGCCGTTTTGCATGCAATTTCTCTATCTAAATTTTTTTTGTTTTATTTCTCTTTTTTTTTAATTCTAAATAAGAATAATTATTTGTTTTCCATTTGTGTTGTTTGTTATTTATTGCACAGCAATATTCGTCTAATAAAAGGATGTATTTCAGTTTATTTTTTATTTTGCTTTCCCGTTCGTTTTTAATATTTTCTTTTTTAAATTCTACATGTATGTATGTATATATATATATAGATATATATGCAATATAATTTTCTTATTTTCTTGTAAATACATTTATTTTTTTTATAACTTATTTCAAAATAATTTTCTAGTGTTAGTAGAGGAAACATAATTATTATAGTTTTTTTTTTTTTTTTAATTTCATTTTATTTTATTTTAAATTTTAATAGGTTTTATTTAATTTTTCTTTTTGTTTAATGTTTTAAATTATAATTTTATTTTCAACTGTATATTGTTTTATGTTTTGCTACGTTTTAACACTTTTTTGTATTATATCTACGGGACTATAAATTTAATATAATTATGATCTTTTATTTAATAATAATTAATTAATTGCATCAATGGAAATTGTAGTTAGGTACTTTAATGATTTTTTTCTTTATTGATTAGATGTAACAAGTTCTGTTTTTATTAAAAATTTTTTTGTTCTTAATGCAAGAGAACCTATAAAAATGTATAAGAAATTCCTTTGAGTATAATTTTTTTTTTTGATGTGTTATTGGAGACGAAAATGTAAATAACATTGAATAACATTAAAATCTACGTTTAAGAAAAAAAAAACCATACTATGGTATGATTCGAAACTATTATTTCACGGATCTACGTAGATTTTTTTTTAATTGTTTCCATGAGATCGGAAGAAAGTTTTTCTGGAAAAATATATTCTACAAAAATGTATAAACATCTACGTTGTTGAAATTAGTTTGCATGTGTTGATTATGATGATTTATTTATGATACTCACACACATTCATTTTCAGAATGGGAATTTAGACCGATCAAATAAATTATTTTGTTTAAGTTAAAAATTCATTTAAGGTTGCTTATTGTTCTGAAATTTAATATATTTTTGTTTTTTTTTTTTAGATAGGATCTCTCGATTGATTGTTTAAGGTACTAGAAAAAGTGTAATGCAGCTAAAATATTTCTTTTTTAATTTTTAATTTAAATTTGGGTTAAATATTTGAAAAGAAAAATTATTCAAAAAATAAATGTAATTTATCAATAAGTTTATTTTATTTATCATTTATTTGGAAATTATTATTTTTATTAATTTTTTTTTTGTTATTTTTATGTTAACAAGTAACATTTTGTTTTTGTTTTGCTTTTAATTTATTTTCTTATTACTCCTTTATTAATGAGAAAGAAAAATAAAATATTTTACTATTATGCTATCAACAAAGAGTTGAACGTTTTTCATATATTTATTTATAATATACATACTAACTGTAACTGACTTTGTTTTATATAATATTTAATATATTTTTTTTCTTTTGTTCACTATTTCTATTTGCTAATAACGTTTTAGCTTATAAGATAAATATGTATGTATATGCTTATGCACTGTGTTTTCTTCTTTTTTTTTTTCTTTGTATTGTATTACATGAATATATTTGAAATAGGTATTAGATATATATATTATATTTATATGGTTGTTTTTAACAATATTTCTAAAATATTTAATAGACTTCCATTTTGATTGTGTAATATTAAAGATTTAAAAACAAAAAATTAACAAGATATTTATTTATAACAACAAAAATAAATTAATTTAACTAAAAGAGAAAAATTAAAGTAATGTTTAGCATTTCCTCTGAATTTAATAATTAACAATGATGAATTATTTATATTTATTTTTATCATCCTTGTGTGACCTTGTTTTGCTTCTAAATAGATATATATATTGATGTATTTCGAAAGTATATGCCATCTTGTTTTATTTTCTTTATTTTTTTATTAAATACATATATTTTTTATTTATTTTAGTTACATATCACAGATCCAGTACTTTGAATTATTTTTTTTTTTTTTGTGATAAAGAGCTATGAAATGGTGTGCGATTGTATGTAATGATGTTTTTTTTTCAAGTCAATATTAAAATTAATTTTTAAAATAATTTTTTTAAGAAATTTGACAGTGTGAAAATTTTATAATATAATAAGGAAGTTTATTGTTTTTAATTTAGCTTACCGCAATAAACTAGGTTGGAAGAGTTTTATGTTATTTTTTGGATATTGCTGAATGTACAATAGTTTTAAGTTTTAAGAAAGCATAGATTTATTGTTATATGTGGGGAAAGATTTCGGCAGATAAGTATATAATGGTAATATAAGTTTGGTTTAATTAAAAAAGGATTATATTTTTGATGTTGTCTGGAAAAAAGTATGTTTACTTTATCTCTTTTAATAAAATTAATAAGATCAAAGCTACTATGAAATTTTATTCAATGTACATATTATCCAACTGAAGATTTGTAAACTTAACTAACAACACTTTGGCCACACTTGACGTAAAACATCAAAGTGGAAGCAATCAATTTGATTTTATTTTAATTCTTTAAAGACCTATAATTCGTATATAAAAGCACTTAACTTTTAATTCAATTTTTTTTATTTACTACGTTCTTTTATTTGTTATCTTCAGCACATGTCATACTCTTTTGACGCGTGCTATAAAGATGATTCCGAAATGGATTTAAACCGAAATGCATTCAACAATAAGTAAAAATAATTTCAATAAAAAATGTTGTGTTTTTATTTAAAAATTTTCGGTCCTTAAGGAATTAAAATCCAATTAATAACTAACTATTTGACCACAAAAGGCTTTGATCTTTAGTGATGAAATGTTTCTTAAGCTCTATCTACTCTAAAAAAAGTCGTTACTGGACTTAGTTGTTAAAAAAACATGTAGAGTGCAAAAGATTTCAATAGTTTTAAGTGAAATATGTTGCCAGGTAAAACATTCAACAGAATAAGATTTCTTCGAGACTTGAATCAACTAATCTCTGAAACAAATTAATTTTTATAAATTATTAATCTTATAAATCTATAAAGTCTAATGACATTACTCTCTTTAAAACTCAATTGATTCTTTTAGTATTTTTTATTGCACCCAAACAAAATCTTAACGATTAGGCAGAGTTGTAAGTATAAATACATTTGTAATTTAAATACATTTTAATTAGCAATTTAATTTATAAAAAATTTAATCAATCACCGATTAAATTTTTAAATATATATATGTATAATTACAAATTAAAAATGTATTTATCTATTACGTTTGTGGCATCTTAGTACCTTTTGCATTTGAAATATTTAGTTTTATACATTATAAAAGCACTAGACAGTTAGAGCTTTAAAAATTACGCAAAATTACAAAAAATTAAATATCTAATTATCTTTTACAAAATTGCAATGCTTAGTGAATTAAATCATACCAAACCTCATTTTTGGATCAAGAAGAATTGAAACGCATCTTATCAGATCGTAGATAAAATATTGTTACTAGAACTTCCAAATGAATGTAGTGTCTTTCAGGCTGAGATTTACGCTATTGAAAGAAAACCAAGAAAAAAAATAGCTCCTTGGAGATCAAATTTTCGTGGACAGCCAAGTTGCCATCAAAGCAATAGCCAGTGAGACTATAAGATCCAAGGCAGTAGCGAAATGCCGAGGCATTCTGAACAACATTTGTAAAACTAATCTAGTCAAACTCTGGCGGGGTTTCTGGGCATAGCAATATTGAAGGGAATGATATAGCAGGTGAAGTGACAAGGAAAGGGTCAATATCAAATAGTAACAGTAGTAGTCAATTAGATAAAGGACCAGACATCCCCATCGGCGTGATTGTAGGAAAATAGACCTTATAACGAAAGATAACTTCTGGACGACCAGGAACGAATGCGTTATTTCTAGAAGTTTATGGCCTGAATTAATGAAAAGAAAACTCGGTAAATTTTATCGCTGGGTTAAAAGAATATTAGAATCTTGATAGGTAATGGGTCACGGCCCATTGGCACAATGGTCACTATAATGGGTGTATTCGCACCCGATTTCTGTCTGCTTTTTTCCCTATGGAGATCACAATGGACCAATAGGCCCCCGTGTATGCAACGGCCTTCGTGCTGTGCAAACCCCTCTTAAACTTACCTAACCTAACCTAACCTATTAGAATGTGACGAATTTTGTCAGTAACTTCATTCAAAAGGAAATTTACTGAAGCGATGGTGAAGTAAAAATCTCATCTCTTTAAACTGAAAAAAGTAGCCATCCTTTCCTTTTGTTTTTTTTCTTTTGCTCTATGAATGCCTTTTAAGACAACCAGTTTAAATTTTTTATTAAATAAATAAACGTGTGGTTGTCAGGAACTCATTTTACCCATAACCATTAAACATTGGAAAGGGTGGATGGGAGGGTGACTGTTTTACCAATTCGTTGAAACTCTTGAGTTATGTTCATTTCCTAGGGTCCAACCTGATCTTCAAAAAAAAGAACTTAACTACCTTTTAACTTTCTTTTTAATATTTTGGGGGATCACGTGAATTTACGGAGAAGTGCTTTTGCACCAAAATTTAATTTATTCAATTTCTATTTTACTACTAACTTCATATTTGTTTGTGAAGACTCTTTTTTTAAAGGCACCTCTCTTCATGTTCGATATGTATGTAGTACATTATGAATATTTTAAAGATTAAAATCATGCCTTTATAGTACATGGGAGTATTTTCATTAACATGTTGGCCAAAATTTAACACTTGCTTGGTCCAGATAAAATTTTCAATTGAACAAATTTTTTTCAAGAAATGTGATCTTCTGATACGAAAAATTTATTTGCATCAGGAAAATAGTTAAAAGACATTCTGCTGTTGCTTATGTGACAGTTATTGTCTTGAAACAGATTTATTATTGGAAGATAACGATTTCAAAAGCGAATGGCTATTAAAAAAAAAATATATATATTTAAAATTTAAAGGGACGTTAGTCAACTTTTTACAAAAACAACCTTCCTGCCTTATGTAATCTTACAAATCTTAAACTATGAGAAAAGTTCACGTGCGAGCCTAGGTTAGGAATCCATGTACCTATATAAACCATTCAGTGCCTATGTTCTGTTAGTCTTGAAAATTGCAACAAAACAAGGTAGTTTCGTCGTTTCTAAAGAAATTTTGTGTTAATTCTTTGTCACACTTCACCAAATCGGCGTTCAACGAATAGACTCTAAAAGGAAACTACAAACAAAATCACTTGACACTTTGTTTCCTTGTTTGAAAGTTAGATGAGATACAAGAAGAGAAGAGTACTAAGGTATAGGGCACTTGCCCCCCGTCCCCTCCAAAATATAGATATACTTCATACTTTTCATACTTTTTGCCTTTCTTTTGAATGCATTCAAAGCTACATTACTTTAACAATATTATTTTTTAAAGGGTTTCTTCTCTCTCTGATCGAAAGCCTGCATACGCCCCTGCTTTTGAATTGCTTATGGTTGGTACATCTTCGATTTTTTTTTATAATTTGCGTGCAGTCAAGGGGTAATGAGTACCCTTAAAAACAGTACGAACGTAGGGAAAAATGGAGAGATAAAGTAAAAAATATCGATTAAGTAAAAAATATCAAAAGTTCTAATGTGCTAGCTTTTGCTTAAGAATTTTATCTCAATTTTAACTTATTATTTAAATTTAAATAATTTTATAGAATTAATACACTTTTGTTGGTAAAAAAAAATATTTTCTTCTTTTTCGTAGCTTCGGAATCGTCCCCCACACGTACGAGTAGTAGTTGATCATATTGGGATCTCTTTTACCTTGGTTACCGGCTCTCACTTGTAGAGATATGTCAGTAGTTGCCACAATTTCTTTCATATTTCTTTACAATTTGTGCCTTTTTCGTGCAAATGGTAAATACTTATATCAGCTTTATTATGAGTTTTACGCGGACAAAGTTTCAACCGGAAAATTGACATTTTACTTTTCGCCGGTTGTGAGTTTCACCCAGAAAATGAAAATTAACCTCTTTTGTGAGTATTCATTTCAGGCGAAATATATCATAGTTGAAAGCTTAAATTGTCACATAATTTTTGACAGCGCGGCGAACAAAAGAAAAATAGATGGTCATTGTACCTTTTGCGCTAGTTTTGTTTACTACTTTAGGCCAACAGAAGTTTCGAAACTCATATAATGGCTTTTCAAATTTTGGAGGAGAAACAAAATTTTTCAAGTGAAATAATTTCCGGTTGAAACTAACAATAAGGCTTAATATTGCTTTTTTACTTCCACCTTATAAATATTGCGCTGACACTATTTTGCTTACAATGGCAAAATACCAGACAAATAATGAACTTGATCATTTTAACCTGACGAATTGCCAGTACGTCAAGAATAACATAAGGAACGGAAGGGACAGAAATTCAGACAAGTTTGATAGAAGACTTAAACTGGATTTTAATTTTAATTAATTGTATTAGTTAGTTTTGTTATTTGTTTGCTCCCTCCAGAGTAGAGTCATTAATAAGGCCTTATTGTTTATGCCTTCAAACATTCTTATTTCTTGTAATTGTTTGTTGCAATACATATGATTATATAAATAAATTTCTTGGAGTTCTTATAATTTGAACCTTAGGCCAGTAAGCAATAACTGTGAAAAAAAAACTCCATATTTAATCCATCCCTTTGTTTGGTGCCTTAATTTTTTTTGTTTATATTAGTTAGTTGATCGGATAGCTAAACATGCTATCTTTCTACCTATCCCTACTCGATACTCACTTGAGCCTTGACTACACTTGGCAAAAACTACCTTTTATTCCAGGCAGGTCTTATAATTTGAAATCTATAAGTTTTTGACATTTTTTTTTTTTGTTACATATATTTGCAAGGAATAGACACAAACTCTTTAACGATTTTTGCAGAAGCTGTATGGATGAGGAAGAGAGAGAACCGTTTCCTCATCTTCTATGCACATGCCCTGCTCTATCTAATAGACGAAGACTTCACCTTGGTGATTTTTCCTTCAATGACCCTAATCATCATAGACATAAGTCTGTTACGTTTAATAAGAAGCTCCAAATGGTTCACCGAGTAAGAAATAGAGTTTCCTAGATTCATGAGGTGTCACAAAGGACCAACTCATGATCTCAGTGTGTCAGTCCTCACGGCAGCATATTCAACCTAACCTTACCTCACTTAAGGAATAGACCCGTTCCATCAAAAATTTTCCGAAAATTATTTTCTCACTTTGTAGTAAAATAAAACACTCATACGCCATACACAACTTTTGAGACAAAAAAAATACTGCATTGAAATGTTCATTGTTCAGTTGGCCCTCGACACCCACAAGTTTGTTTGTTTTTCCAAGAAACAAAAGGATCGGACATTGAAGCCGTGTGTATTTTACAACGAAAATTTGGATGCACAAATAAAAACGCTGTCTTTTATCATATGAACCGATCCAACAACTGCCCGCATTTATATTTTGTATTTATTTTAAGCAAAAACGAGGACAAGAAAAATGAAAAGGGACTATGTGTCCTGTAGTATTTTTTTTTTTTTTTAACTTTTTTTGTAAAAATCTTCGTTGTTTTTTAATTTTAAAAATGTTTTACCGTTTATTAATCTTATGGATCTTCGGTAAAAAAAAAAACATTCAAAAAAGGCCACGGTACTCATGCTGCGAAAAAGTTTTCAAGTTTAGTAAAAAAAAAAACAAAATTCACTACTCACAAAATATTAAAGATCAGTGTATTATTGTTGTTGGTGCCTTTTCATTCGACTTAAAAGCGGATGCACAATATGCAGATAAGGTGATAGATTGATCTTACTTCATATGACTTTTACATGACCTTTGGCAGATACCTTATCCGTCTAAGGAGTCAGAATCATTCTTGCATCCAAACAAGAGAAAGTTCTAGCTTATGCCTAAGTTGTTTGCCTTTTTCAAAAACTAGACTGTCTTTAGGTCAGTACTGCATACATTAATCTTCTTTATTTTTAAATTTGATTAAAAAATAACGTCTTATATGTTAATAAACGTCTTCTTCAAAAGGTTTGAGGGAGATTTGTATTGAAATTGAAACTTCCTTTTAGTATCTTAATTTTTTTTAATTAAAAAAGACTTTTGGCCTGAGTAGATACAACTTATTGAGTCCGCTATTCTTTGCTTAAAGGACTATAATTTTTTTTAAAGACACAAACGATCTAAAAAAAACAACATCTTTTACATATATAAATTAATTTTATCGTTATTCATAATGTTCACCACGGACTCGCTCACAATGGATTCCTTAGACCCAATTTAGAACAATTTTCCTCACATTTCAGTCGATCCAAGTCCCAAAGGAAAATGTCCATTTGCGTCAAGTGGCACGAAGAAGATGACAATTCAACCAATATACATATTTTTATAGAGGGCCAATTCCTGTCAACAGCATGGAGACAGTATAAAAATCAAATGTGACGTAGTTTCTAATTTGAACCGCTTTATAGCAATTTCTATTAAAAAATATTTTTTTATTTTTTTTTTGATAAATGAAAGTTCTGTTTGGTTTCAATTTGTATGCCTTTTTTTATTATAATGAAATGATACCGTACCAAAGCCTTTTATTATAAACATTTAGGCCCTTAATAATGTTTCTCCCCCTATAACTATTTTTATGTAATTTAGAATAAAATAATATTTAAATAAAAAAAAAAAAATATTATAAAATCGATATTTCCGCGAATCATACTCATTTCTTTATTTATCACTTGTTATTCATTTGATTTTTTATTCAAGTGAGTCTGCTATTGGTATTTTCTTTTTTAAATTTTTATTTTAAATGTTTGAAAGTGTGTGTACATATGTGTTTGTGTATGTTTAACAATTGATGTGATGTGAATTATTTTTTTTTTTTTTGCAATGTATAATATTGTATACACCTAATAAATCATGTATATTTTGCTAAATTACACAATTCGAATAAGATTTGACAAACTAATAACAAAATTTAAAAAAAAAAAAGATACAGGTTATATTATTTTGTCACACAAGGAATATATTATGTTTTTTTTTTTTTTTCTTTTAAGTTTAAATATATAAATTATTAATAATATATTGCACAGTATACATATATACACACATGTCAGTATAAATATTTATCTCGAACTTTAACCAACAAACCATAATTAAAAATTATTTAAACAATGTGTAAATATATATGTATGTATATTTATATATTTAATTAAAAAAAAACATTTTATTTATTTATTATTTATACAAATATACTTTTAATTAATCTTTTACAAAGAATAAAATAAAAATCTTCAAAAACATTATTTAACATTTATTTATTTATATATATATATACTATATATATATATAGATCTATATATTTAAAACTATTTATTTCAATTTATAGTTAATTAAAGAAACAAAATTATGATTTTAAACAGAATTTAAAGAAATAAAAAATAATGGTAGATATCTGATGATGAGCGTTTTCAGTGAATGTCAAATGATAATATGTGATTTTTGGAGAGCGAAATGGTTTTATGTGTTTTTTTTTTTTTTATTTTCAGACAGAAGAAAAATCTCGCAGGATATAAAGGAGTAAAGAATTCCGTAAACGAAACAACAACAACAAAAAAAAACAAGCACTATTAGCATTGTAAACATAAAAATTTATTTATTTTTGTTTTTTTTTTTGTTTAATACATAAAAATATATATTTAATAATAAACTCTTTTAAAAATCAATAAAAACAACAAAACTATGGTGTATGAAAAAAAAAAACAAATATACAAATAAAGGTGTGTAGGTAATTTACAATGGTTTTTCTTTAATATTTTTAAACTTTAATAACAAGATAAAATGAAAAAAAAAATATTTATAGTTCTCTAATGATATATAACTAATTTTCTAGCTAGTTATGAATTGAAAAATAAGGCTAACCCTGGTCTTTTTTTCCGTTTTTTTTTTTTATTTTTACTTTATGTGTAACAATGTTATAAGTTATAACTTTGTTATGTCTTTGTTTGCTTAAAAACGCGCAACGAAAATGAATAATTTTTTAAACAAAAAAATAACAAAATTATAAAATTGCACAAATAATAAAAAAAAATATATATTTTTCTCACTTAAAAACTATTTAAGAAATATTAAAAATAAAAATTCATAAGCTATAAGCAATTTGTGATGGCGTTATTGTAATTCAAAAAAAAAAAAAAAACAAAAGAGAGTGAAGAATACCATTAAAATTATAATAATAATCTAAAAAAATTGTATTCGTTTACCCCTGGCGAAGGATACGCTTAAAAAGATATAGTTATTTTTTGTTTTTTTTAATTAATATTATGTATTATTATTTCAAAAAAAAAGCCAATGTAAAAATAAATTGGAAGTAGAAATCGAAATCGATGCAGCATTGTTTTGTTTTATTTTGTGTTATTTTTCTTATAAGAGTCTTAGTTGTTTTTTGTTTTTCTTTTATATATAAAATAACTTTTACTCTCTCTTAATCAAGTTGAATAAGACAAAAGGGGCGCGCACACATTACCACTAACGATCCAATTGTTATACAAATCAAAGTAATCCTTCGTTAATAAATCATCATCATTTTATCATCAATAATCCAATTGAGCAATATTTATATGGTATTTTCTTCATGCGGGTTGTAGTTGTTGTTTTTAAATTTATTAAAATATTGTTAGTTACCATTTCGTTAAAGAGAAGATTTAAAAAAAAAAAGAATATATTAATAATAAATTGTGTAGTTTAACTATTTTTGTTGCAGCAAGAAACAAACTGAGAGGAATGCAAAAAAAGGATTCACACCACTACAAATTAAATTAAAAAAAAAAAAGTTAGAAGTAATTGGTTTATCCTTTTTTTTACTAAAACAAGGAAGAAAAAAAATTAAACAAAACGATTTCCTACACTAAGTTATTAATATTAAACAGAAGAAAAATTAACGAGGTAAAAAATGTAAACATATATGCATATTAATAAATATTTACCTTGAATCACAATTTAGTTTTAGTATTATTAACTCTATGCAACAAAACACAGAAAGGACTACAACATCCTCCTGAGGATATCACTGAAAACGCTCATTTAAAAATTCACATTTTTTGTTTTCTTTTTCAAATGAGAAAACGTACAGATAGTATGTAAGTAGAGTAGTTCATCAATAAACAATTTTTCCTGTCAAAAACAAAAACCTAAAAGTTACAATTGTTTCGATTCATAACTTATTGGAAATGTTTTAATTTTTTTTTTTTTATTTAGCAATGGTTTTTTTTATTGTAAAATTGAATTTGTGGACTTGGTTAAAACATTTATTATGTTTTGTTTATTTGGTTTTTTCCTAATTTTTTTTTTCTCATCTCCATCAGTGCCACAAAGTCAATTATTATATTTTTTTATAAATAAGTATTTTGTTATATGTAATTGAAAAATTGAACTATGTGCATAAAAATATAGACGAATTTTACTATTTTTTATCTTTTTTGTTTTTACTTAGAACATTTGTTTTTTTTTAAACTGCGTTTGAATATTTCTCTGTGTAGATGGTAAATTTAATAGGTTTTTTGTTTGTTTTATTTTTGTTTCTTTACGATTAAATTATTAACAATTAAAAATATAAAGAAAGTGTATGTTGTATGTTTGTATGTGTGTGTGTGTGTGTGTGAGTTGGTTTTTATATTAATTCTTTTTTTTTTTTTGTTTTTTTAAATAATTATAATATAAATAGCCATCATACACACAGGATTTGTATAATATTTTCTCTCTAATTCACAACAGTGGTTAATGGAATTTGGCGCGCCCTCTTGTTCTCCTCCTCGTTGATTTTCTGTTCAATTAAAAATTGTGCCTTTGCGATGGCATTCGGTTGACCAGTAATTGTAACAATTCGATTTCTAGTGCCAGGAGCGAATATGCCTTTTTTAGATATTTGTACATTAGCGCCAGATACGTGTTGAATTTCAACTAAACTACGACCATTTGGACCTGGAATTTGTTTTTCAGTTTTTTTGATTGGATTTTTTTTTTGTTTTTTGTTGTATATTATATAAGATTTTTTTTTTTTTTGTATAAGAACCTCATTCTATCTAAATATAGTGGTTTATTATTTTCTTTTAAATTTAATTTAATTTAATTTAAAAAATATAATAAAAATAAAAGTAAATTATATAATTTTTGTTTTAATATTCGTTGCACACACCTCCTATTGTCTAATAAGAATTATTGCTACTAAAAATATATATTATTATTTTTTTTTATTATATGTATTTTGATTATTTACTAATATTTTTTTCCTGTAAACACATACAATAATTATAATTGATTTGAGGTATATCGACTTAGTAAAAAAAAAAATATATATCCAATTGTATATAATACATAACAAGTGTGGTTTTTTTTAGCCCTAATTTATTGATATAAAAAATATATAGGTATGAATATATGTATTTGATTTTTTTTCCTTACATAATCTAACAAAAATATCATATAATATTAACTTGGTGATGGAATGAATTTTGGAATTCTTTGACCGATATGTTTCTATTCATGTTTCTTAAAAAAAAAATAAATGTTTCTTGGACTGGAAGAACCCTGATTTAAAAAAAGACACTTATATAAAACTATTTAAGGAAAAAAATTACTTATTGAATTTTGTTTAAATATACATAGGTGGTAAAAACCATGCATTTTGGAATACATACATTTTATGCGTGTAAAACCAGACATACGATTTACAACCCGAGTGATAAACCTTTGAACTTTTGATGGTTTCAATGGGGAATTAGAATTTTTTTGACAGCTTTCCATTCAGAAATATTAATTTTCAAAACCAAAGTTGGATAAACAGAATTGTAAGTATTTTCTACACTGAACCAATTTTTTTTTGTTGCCAAATTGAAAATTGAAAAAACGCCATTTGGAAAGTGTTGCTTTTTTTTAATTCACTTTAAGTGATTGATTGTTAACGAAATTTAATCGAAAAGCTTTAAAAGCTTTCTTAGGCAAAGGCCGCTGTTCTGTAACCATTTTATTTTTATTTTCTCACAGAAGTGCGATTAAATTTTTTTTGTAAATTTGGTGGCGCAACAGCTCGTGGAGAACTAGAGCCTAGTGACTTACAACTCTCAACCATTCCTGTGTGCGTGTTATTAGCAGGAATGGAAGGGACCTACAATTTTTTTCTGAGTACGAACGGCCACATGAGAAGCACTTATTCATATCAAGTATACTCTTGGAGGATTTGTCAGTTCCTTGCAAGAAAAATCATTCTGTTTTTTTAGGTGGCAGCGGCTGGGAATCGAACCCAGACCTTAGACATGACAGTAGGCATGACATAAGTGCAATAGCAATTCTTTAAACTTGTGTTTAATATTTTAAATTTCAAGGCGTATGTGAAAATATGGGGGAAATTTGAAGTGGGAAATTTTTTTTTTAAATAAGATTTGTTTCGAAATTGAAGCATGCTATTTTTTTCTTTATTTCCTCCTTTAGTCTGGGAACTGTCGTATTTGCCTAAAGTACATAGCTCAAAAAACCAAAATTCAAAATGTATATTCTCATCTAAAGTATTAAAGTAGCATAAGATTTGTGTGACATATCAAAACTATAATTTTAAATACTACTATCATTATCTGGAATGTAAGCCATTAAAACAAAAAGTAACTGGACAAATTTAATTACCCTGAAGGCAGTTTTGAATAAATTTTGAGCACTCGGAAGGACAAAAAAAGGAGAAATTTTGAATAGTTATTAAAACCAAAAAAAAAACTAAATTCAAATTTTGTTTTTAGAAAACTAAAAACAATGAGATAAAAAGGAATGTTTGATTGTTTTTTTTTTATGTTGAATTTGCTATACATGTTATCATAAGTATAGTTGAGGTGGTTCAATCACAGATACTTTTATGACTTTTTTAAAAAAGAATTGATTTAACTAATATTATTATTTTTTTTTTAGTTTAGATTTTAAGATATGGATATGAATTCAACAATGCGGATTGTATGTGGTCAAATACGGCAAGATTTTGACTAGATATATTTTGTATGTATTTTAATTGCAATGTCACAATTAAGTGGCATTTTGGCATAGATACAAATTACACACGGGCTTTGTTGTTTGTTTTTTTTTTTCTATTTAACTTTCTTGTGACTATTTATTGCTTTTTTATTCCTATTTTGCTTTTTTTTTAAGGAAGAACCTACGCTATATGAATAAAGTGGAAAAGTCACATTCAATAACAAAAATAAAATTAAAAAAAAAAAACAGTTTTTAGATCTAAATATATACCTACATATACTCGTCTTTGTGACACGAATACCGTAAAACAAAAATGGAATATAAAAAACAAACAAAAAAGACTGCTAATAAACTTAATAGGGGTGGTAATGATGGTGGTAATATTGGGGCATACCTAAAATAGCGCCAACAATAATTTCTGGAATTTCAACATTTTTGGTATCCTTTGCTCCCAAGTCACCAGGTGTGGGACTTTTGCTAAGTCCACTCATTTGCGTCGCACCAAGTGTTTGTCCACCAGCACCACCAGTTGCAGCTGCTAGGCCAAAGCTATTATTATTTATTGAAATTGGCGTGGCTGCTTGTGATCCAAAATGCCGAAGTGGGTCAAATTGGGCTGCTGCGGCCGCAGCTGCAGCCTCCAATTGTGTGGGACGGGCGGCAGCAGCAGCAGCTGCTGCAGCTGCTGTGTACTGTTCCAAATTAACTTGCCCAACAGCACCGAAAACATTACCAGCTGCCGCTGCCACTGTTGCTGCAGCCGCCGATTGCTCCATAGCAGATACACCCAAGTATCCAACAGAGCCTGTGTGTGCTCCATTGGTGTGTGGCACGCCAACGCCCATTCCAAGGACACCATATTTAGCGAGGACACCCAATGCTGCACAAACTTCTGTTGTCGCTTGTTCGGAGTACCCTGAACCTCTCATAGCAACCTTTAAGAAAAAATTAAAAAATAAACAAGAAAAATACCAATATTATTGATTTAATATAAAAATCTTTTTGGAAAATAAATTTTAGCAAAATAAATGAGTTTTAATGAGAAAAATATATTCTTTTAGTTTGAAAACATAAAATTTGCAAAATATATTTTAAGTACAAAACTGGCAACTTTAATTATTAATTTTTTTGTATAATTCCGACCAATGGATTTGAAAAAAAAAACATTCCAGACTTTATTTTAAAATAAAATACTTTTATTAAGGAAAAACTATCTTAAAACTGTTAAGGACTTTGTACTATGTATATATAGTAAGGCTTAAAGGTCTTTCTAACTTTGCGATGAGTCTTCATGAATTGTGTGTTTTTTTTTTTTGTTTATTGACCAATACGTACAGCAGTGGGCTTAAAGGCCTCAGGTATACATCTGTCGTATATGTCGTACATTTCATATAGCATCTTAAGATCCGCAGGATATTGTCCAGTGTTCTAAATTTTAATTGATTTTTTTCTAATTAAATAAGATTTTTATAATTTCAGGATCTTAAAATTTATTTATTGAGTTATTTTTTTTTTTTTTGTACTTAATAAAACTAATTTTTATGAAAAGTGAAACCTGCTTAAAGAAAAAACATATTAAGTATAATAAAAATTGATTTTGAGATGTTCCCTTAAAGTTTTTCGAGTACCTTCAATTTAACCTTGTTTATATAAAAAATTAATACAAATACACGGATTAATAGCGAAAAATTTTTATAATTTTAAGCCCTAGCACGTTTATTATGTTTATAGTATCGTAGAAAAAGGAGGATGCATTTGTATACCAGTTCGCGTTTTTTTGGAATTGCAGAATTTTTTAAGTTCCAGAAACAATTTAAAATCGTACCTAGGCGGAACGGAACAAGTGTGTGAAAACTGTCATATCAAAGAAAAGAAAAGTGGAGTTTTGTGCTCACCTTCTTAAACATTGCTTATCAGTTGTTTGTTTGCACTAATTTTAAATTAGAAGCCAACATCAATTCACACATTTTTGTTTTTTTGTTTTATATTTTTTCCTTTATGTTCGTGTCTACAACAAGAATTATAAGAAAAAGTACTTCTGTTATATATTTTAGTTTATTATTATCCAAAACAAATAAATGACCTGGCACTTCTCACTTACTTGCTCAACCTCAAAAGAAAGAGCAAAAAATATTAGACTAAACTGTTCAATTCTCGATTCGTGAAACTAAATATAAAATGAAAAGAAGTAATCATTTCAGTTTTCACAGAGTTTTATAATGTTATCACCTCGCAAACACGCACAAGGTGATTCCCGAACAGAAACACCAAAATGGCTAATTGGGTGCATCTATTGAGCATACCTTGTTTCTGTTTTTCATTTATCTTTTCACAGAATACATTGATTGTGATAAAAGAATCATCATAAAAACACTTGTTTATATCTTTTCACACTTCGATCACTTTTAGTTAGGCAGATCTAGAATTGAACCCTTGGGCACCTTCATAAAAAACAAAGTGACAGAATGTAGTGCAAAGGTTTGGCTCATTCAAACACTCAATCCTGTACTTTTCTGACCATTTTTTTTTGTAATTTTCTATACAGAACCGATTCATTAAATACACAAGTACACCCCTTTTATCATTGGCAAATAATTGGTATTATTTTAGAATAGTTTCTACTACTTAAATTTATTAAAATTGTCTGCACCGTTTTCGAACCTTAACAAACCTTAACCTTAATTGACAGGCGCAAATTTTTTACAATTGTCATTTAACTGACAACTACAAAATTTGTCAAGACAATTTTGTTTCTGTCGGATTATAGCACATTTGTCACTGCAAAGTTGTTGACAATTTTTTTTTTTACAAGATTATGAGAAACTTGTCATGGCCTTAAGTACATAATGTAGCTTGAAAACATTCATTTTTACATTGGAAATTTTATGATAGCTCTATTTATAGTAAATTTATGCAACATAAATTGATTAACTGTCATAAATTCTTCTATTTTCACGCCATATAGGGCTTATGGCTTAAAATTGATTAATATTCGTCACACAATATAATCACACAATATAATCACTGAGCCAACTGGCATTAAATATTGCCATTAAAATGAGGCCATGAAAATGTAGAGTGACACCATTTTGCAATACACAATAAAAAATGAGGTCGATCACTCTTGCCAATAGACCAGTTAACTTTCAAGTACAAGTACCAGTCAAGTATCCAGTACTTGTACTTGTACTTGTACTTGATAAAAAAACAAGTACCATGTACATGGTACTTGAAAAACACCAAGTACAAGTACTTTGTCAAATACTTTCTTCCAAGTACATGTACTTGGTACTTTAATACTGATTAGTACATTTTCAAGTGCAAGTTTATTTCAAGTACTTTTCAAGTAAGAGTCCATTTCATGTACTTTTCAAGTACAAGTCTATTTCAAGTACTTTTCAAGTACAAGTCTATTTCAAGTACATTTCAGGTTCAATTTTATTTCAAGCACTTCTCAAGTAAAATTCGTTGATTAGTCGGGTTAAGCTATGGAATAATGACTATTTCAACTCAAAAATACAGATTTGAGCTGCTGATGACAACTTGGCGTCATCTGGTTAAAGTCTCGCAACGGTCGTTATTATTCATTAGCTCAAACAGAGTACTCAACGAATTGTACTTGAAAAGTACTGGAAATTGGCCTTAACTTGAATTGGACTTGTATTTGAAAAGTACTTGACATTAACTTGTACTAGAAAAGTACTCTAAATGGACTCGTACTTGAAAAGTACTTGAAATGTACTGAGGAGTATTGAAGTTCCAATTACATGTACTTAGACAAAGTACTTGTACTTGGTGTTTTTCAAGTACTAAGTGCATGTTTTTTTTAAGTTACAAGGTAATGGGTAATGGGTAATTACAAAGTACTTAAGTACAAATGTGCTTTACAACTCTTATTGCCAGTATGATGACAGAGCACCAGAGCACCATTATTTTGCCTTTTAGATGTTAATGCATTTCATTAATTGCCGATCGCAATTTTAAATCAAATACTGACAAATATGCATATTGCTTACTTTTTTCGGTCTCAAACAAAATGTACGTAGTGTGAGGGAGAATGCCCGAAAATATATAGGCGAGAAACCCAGAGTCGATTAAAATGAAACTTATGAGAATTGATAGAGGCCATCAATTGCAAATAATAAATATGAAACTACGTACATACATACTTCCTTAAAAAGATACCTCCGAGACTAGCTATGACAATTTTTATATTTTTAATAACAAAATGTTTTTACATAAAAACAAAGTTGGCTAGGGCGATAAAAAGATGCTACACAATTATGGATGATTGTGAGTATTAATGTAGCTATTACAAAAAAAAAATATTAGGTGTAGCTGTTTCAGGCAGCTTATCTCCTTTCTTAACTGAAAACCAAAAATCGCAAACATGCGAATCGTATCTCATTGGAAAAAAAAAGTAAGTATACGCCACAGTACACTAATCAAAAATAATAATGATTGTAAAGTAGTCCAAATTTACTTGGACTTTAAACTTAGACTTTTAAATTTAAATTTGGACTACTTTACAATTATTATTAGTTTCTGTATCGTCAAAATCGAAAAACTTGAGCCTCGTCTCGGTCTCGGTTAACAAAGTCTCGTTTTGGTACTGGTATCGGTGTCAGCATCGGTATCGGTATCGTTGTCAATGCCTAACTATTTTATGGTCTATTTGAAATTTGAATGGGATGTAAATACAAAAAATAATTTTTTTGACTTGCGGACTATCAAACTATTGCAAAATGTATGTGTAATTTTATAGGCAGTAGAGAGTTTTACACTGACGCTAACAAGGGTCTAGCAAGGGTAGATCTCGTGCTTAATGGACCTCACCTGTAAAGTAACTTTTTGCCTCGACAGACAAACAAATCGTCTTTGCTGGGTTTTAATTCTACGATCTTCTGATTACCAGATCAATACGCTAACTCCTGAACTAATTGCTGAAAACTATATAAAGGTATTTGTATTTGTATTTGACCCATCAAACAATTTTTTTTCTAGCGAGGGCCCTACTAGTATTTGACATGTTTTCCTTGTCTAGGCTGCCCCTCACAATATAGTTTCAGTTTCCGATACCGCTACCAAACAATTGCAATACTCTTTTTAGTATAGTGGCCAGCCCTAAATAAAACCTTGCGGGTTGGACCGAAAAGAGTGATACCTATCCCTATTTTCTTATGCTTTCTTATTTCTCATGTTAGGCCTGTCTTATTCTTTTCACTGTTGAAAAATCGTTGAAGTGACTCACAACTGGAAATAGCCACCTGCCAGTTAGAGTGAAAACTTGCATCTTGGTTATTGAAATAAAACTTTATAGAAACCTCGAACCCATATTGTTTTTGTAATACGTGCTTAAACACCAGACTCGGAGGTAATACATCGCAGCAGATATAGGAACATTTAATCACTATAAATAGTTCCCATCCACACGACCTATCACTTTTTAAAATTAAAAAAACATATTATAACTACCAAAATTATTCGCTGTTTTATGCCATAGGCGACAAATAATTCAATTCGTGAGAAACAATTTTCAGTTATCAACTACTTTTTATGGGGAACTATATACATATGTATTAAGTATTTATGGTTTTTAAATCGTCATAGGCAGTCGCGGGGATAACTTTCAAAGAAAGTTATTTTATATTTGTAATCTTCAATTGACGGTCTTTTGACCCATATAGTACATATGTTTTATCTGAAATGACTCTGTGTTATTTTTAAGCATTCTCGTTAATCAGATTATTTGTGACAAGTTGTCAATTGTCATAAGCCAAAAACTTGATAGCTGTCGCTTATTTTTTGACACTTTTACAAAATTGGAAAATTTTGAAACAGAAATTTGACAATAATTGTCAAGTTACCATTTTAAAAATTTCTGTGATTTGTGGCCGTTGGATTTTTTTTTGTGGGGCAATGCAAAAAAGATGAGCAAACTCTTGACGCTCCCAAAACAAATACAAAAAAAAATGTGAAGTTATGGCAAAGTCATTGTGCAGTAATGTCATTCGAAAATAAGCAGAATGATGTTACATTACATTGCAGTATATTGAATTAAAAGTCTAATCGAAATCGATTTAAATTTTCTTTTGGAACCACAAAGTACCTATTCGGAAAGCATAAACAATAAAATAATAAAATATACAATTAAATCTACCTATTTGAAAATTAGTTGAAGTATTTCTTATGCATTCAAAGCAATATACAGTCTTAAAATAATTATAACGCCGAATATTCTTTGACCTAGCTGGTGATGTCAAATTTAGATCTTAAAGCTCTATCTTAAATAACCTAAATCAAAACAATCAGTGCTTCTAAGAATATACATTTAATTTTTGTTTGGTTGTTTTAATTATTAGAATTGATTTTTTAAATGATTTGTACCGCGCCATTAAAAAATAAAAGTAAGCAAACTATAAAGCATCTAAGTGATCAAACAATATAATAATTTTATAACAATTAATTTTTCTTAACACAAAGTCAACTGAGAACCTGCTTTAACTTTAACAACAAAAAAAACGACACCAAATGAAATGAGCAATCGAAAATAAAGACTTTCAAACGAAAACAACAAAATTACTAAATAAAAACTCACCTTAATGTGTTCTAATAGCTGTGTAGCCACAGCCAAATTTGGTGCAGGATTTGGTGCACCAAGATTCAATGATAAATTGATACCCGTACCATTAACTAATAATCCTGCAGCACTTCCAGCACCACCAATTGCTTGGCCCAGTGTTGAATTTAACGATGCCGTACTCGCATTGATAGCATTCTGATTCGATGCGTATGGTGAACCAGTTGGATTGAAATTAGCCACCGGACCATTTACATCAGCATAAGAGACATTTAGGCACGTACCCGATTGTGGGTCTTCAACGATTTTCGATAAAATCATTTTGCAGGCATTTTTATTATTCTCTTTGTCGCCAATTATTGTGATGCATCGTTCTTGTAATGAGATGTCTTTGGGTTTTTGCGAAATTTGCACATATGATCCACTTTCTTCTTTGACTTGTTTAATATAAGCACCACCCTTGCCGATTATCATACCGGCCGTCGAATTGGGAACTAAAATTTTAACTTGCTTATCTCGTTCTTGAGCTTGTTTCGAGTCGATGTCTACGATTTTGGTATTTAAATCTGGCTTTTCACGGATTTTATCCATAATAAAGTCTATAACATTCATTATACCCTCAACGGAGCCAGTAATCAGGCACACACGTTCAGCGGTTCCTGTAAAAATACAAAAGTTTACAAAATTGAACATCGAAAATGTATAGGTATTAGAACTCACCTGGATAGAAATCATGGGATTTTGACATTTTGACTCGAGCGCCAGAGTCCTTTTGCAAGGAGGCGATTGTATCGCCTCCTTTGCCAATTATGGCCCCCGACGCCACAGCAGGCACTAAGATCTTCATGTGATACGTTGAATCGCCTAAAATGATAATAAAAAATTGTTTGGGAAAAATTAATTAAGGTTGTTTTGTAAATTATATCTTTGACACATTACATCAAAAACACACCAGTTTAATCATTTTGTTTTGGAAATCAATGTTGAAAAATTAAAAATAATAACACCCCAGTGAAATTATAATCTAATTAATAAATGAATTTAATGATTAATGTGATGTGAGATGCGTGTTTTTTATCTTAGTTTTTTTTTCTATTGAATTGTTGATATTCAAAGTCAAATGTTGTATCTTTGATTTAAGATAATTGAGTCGCTTTTTTGAGTATTAATCAATTGTGTTGTTTGTTTTTTTTTTTTTTATTAAGCAAGAGTTTCTTTTTTCAAAGATTCACAAAAGTCTATAAGGCGTTATTGCATATAAATGAGTGAAAACCACTTTTTAAAAAGCTTCACATTTTCATTGCAAATAAAAAAAAAGAAATCGTTCTTGTTGATTCTCATGAATTCGAAATTTCACTCATAATTTTTTGAAATTTTAAGATCAAATGATAAGAAATCAAATTGAACTAATAGTTTATTGGAAACATTTGTTTTTGTTGATTCTCATTTAAATATAAACAACAAACGGAAACACAATTTTAAAGCTGTTTTTGTTTCGCTTAATTGTTCTTTTTGATTCTCATCAAATTAAATACCTTGCGTTTTAGTGATTTTAAACAAAGGGCATAGGTGCATGCACCAAGGAGATATGATTTATCAAAAGCTTCAAGGAAGAATACATTTTCAGCCTAAATTATTTTGATTATTCTAAAATTGAGTTAATTTTTTAGATGTTTTACATTGTTAATGATTTGCGCTTGATGACTATATACTATAGAGCAAAAACTTGTTCGAAAGATTGAAGCAGCTGGGAAACTTATATAAAATTGAAAATTAAATTAACATAATACGTATATGTTCCGTTGAATTAAGAAGAAAAAAAAACATACATACATAGATAGAATAAACACCAAAAGGAAAACACAAGTGCAGGCTTTGAAATTGCAAAATAATTTAAAAAAAAAGAAAAAGAAGTTTAGTGTACAGCGAAGATTTTCCATAAATATATATACACAATAGCTGATGATGTTTCGTTCTTTGTATAAGTAATATTTTTTGTCAACATTTACATTATATATTATTTTTTTTTTTTTTGAACTGAAAGCGCATATTTTTACAAGTTTAAACACTTAGACAATATAAGTCTGTAAAAACAATAAAGAAAAGTTTAAGTATTTTGTTATATATGTACGTATATAGAAATTTAAAGGAGATTTTTCTTAGTTTTTTTTTTTTGTAAATTTTATTCGTTTTTTTTTTATTTGACGGTAGAGATGAGATAGATGATACAATGACTTAGCTTACCATGATGGAAATTATTATTATTTTCAATTTCAACCTCAATTCCAGAACAATCTGACTCACCTGGAATTAAAAAATAAAAATATCGTTTACAAATTTAGATGTGTGTGCTCAATTTGTACTACTATTGTTTTTTTTTTTTTAATTTCAAATATAAATTTGTTGATTGGTGAAATTTCAATTATTGTTTTGGTGTGCATACATGACTTTAATTGTAATTGATTTTGATATTTAATTTAACTTTAATCTATAGTTAATGTTAAACATACATCACTTGACCGGAAATAGTTAAGTCGTTTTTTAAAATAAATCAAAACAAATTTCGTAAAAATATAGGTAATTTGTGTGTGTGTGTGTTTTTATTCAACCTTTGGTTAACAGACATTAATTCGTGTAACAGTAGCTAAATTTGTTAAAGTACTTCCGTTTGTTCATTAGAAAATATAAAAAAAAATAGGTCAATTAGAATGAGTTGCAAAAAGTAGAATAAAGGTTTCAGTACCTAGAAATGTAACTGGGACCATCAAGGCTGATTTTAGTTTAAACACTTTAGATTCAAATAACAAACAACAATTCAATTTATCTTTATTTTTTTACATGAACTGAAGTGGTTGTACATACCCCAGGCCCAAAATTGAAAAAAAAACTTATTTTTAACCCCTCATTCCGAATACGGTCAAAAAAAAATCTACCGCTAAAAATTAAAAAATCGAGTTGGTACCATAATTTGAACTGTTAAATAGTTTCTTATTTTGATGTTAATCTTAAAACGTCATCTTTTCAACTGCAAATGGCTAAAAATCACGAAGCGAGAAAAGCAAAATCATAAAATATATCAAGCTTCTTACAAGGTTACGACAAGGTCAAAGCCCTTGGAAGTATTCCGTAGAGAAAATCTAGAAAAAGGTAAACTTTTCAAAAGCTCGTAAGGTTCTATCTAGTAAAAATCTGGTGGGTAAGTCTTGCAACTCTATCACAACCCACATGGAAAAATAATCCAGTTTTTAACGAGGCCTTACAAATTTTAACATTGATGCCAGCAAGGGTCTAGCGAGTGCAACTATCAATTTTCTCTAGGGCCTTGCCCGTTAGGTAACCTTTTGCTTAGAAAGACAAAAAAACAAGTTGCCTCAACTGGGATTCGATCCTGAAATCTTTTGTTTACCAGTCCAAAACTTTAGCTACTGAGCTATTTCACAATTCAGTTGTGTAATGTTGAAAATGAAAAACTTTATACCTACTTTAATTTGTCTTACTATTGTATCATGGGCATAAAATATTTATTTTATTTTTCTACATTAATTTGTATTTGTCATAGGATTAAAATACTAATCCAATAAGTTTTTTTTAGCAAGGGCCTCACTAGTATTTGCTAAGTTTCCCTTATCTAGATTGTCCCTACCGAAGTCTTTTCAGAGCCTTGACTAAACTTGCCAAAAACATGCCAATTTTCCAGGCTGGAGGTATACCCTGTCTACCACAATAACAAAAACTTAATACCCATCCTACAATTGAATCATAGAAATCATACTTTTAAGAAAAACAGTCATAGGTTGTTTAACTGCTCAGAAAAATTATATATTTTTCGTATGATAATCTAAGGGGATTGCTCATAATTGAATAGTTCACAAAATTCTTTATTTCAAAATATATTTAAATGAAAAAACAACACTTTTTAAATTTTCTGCAATGGCGCTTGTACTGTTCTTCCGTTCACCGTTCAGTTATATACAAAATTTAAGTAAAAGGTTATTATTTTTTCAACATAACAAAACTGTATTGCAGATCAGCACAATAGTTAAGTTATTGAGCTCCTAAACATGAAGATCCCAGAATCAAATCTGAGATTCTTTTGTTTGTTCCATAACTGTTGAGACCCTGGAGAATTTCAATAGTCACCCTTGCTAGGCCAATGTAAAACTTGATAGGGCCTGATTAAAAACTAGACATAAACTACTCAGTTGGGAATATTTAAACAAAATACAGGGTGCCATGTACTTGGTACTTGAAAAACACCAAGTGCAAGTACTTTGTTCCAGTTGCTTGTACTTATGGTACTTTAATTCTGCCCAGTACATTTTCAAATACTTTTCAAGAACAAGTCAAGTAGGTACTTTTCAAGCACAAGTCCATTTCAAGTACAAATCAATTTCAAGTACTTTCAAGTAGGTACAATTGGTTGAGTAGTATGTTTAAGTCATTGCAAAATTTCAGCCCCTCTACTTTGTGTGTTTTGGGTTGAAATAGTCATTATTCGATAGCACAACCAGACTACTCAACAAATTGTACTTTAAAAGTATTTGAAATAGACTTGTACTACTTACAAAAACCAACAACACAAAACTAATCAAAAATGGTCAGATTTTGTGCTCAACTACTACATATGGGGAAAAACGGTTGAAATGGACTAAAACACATAAGGCCAGTCTTTGGATACCAACAGTCGTATTTATTAGATTTTCATAGAACACGCTTAGGCAGTTGCCCCAGCTAGTCAATGCCTAAATAGTTTAGCCATTTCGGTATTTATAAACGCATTCCAGCAGTTGTCCAAATACGACCTCATTTATTCAGTGACATACTTGTTTTCGTTCATTTTTGAATGAATTAATGAATTTCAGTAGGCTTTTGGGCACGTTCAATTAGTTTTTCATCCATTTCAAAACTGGAAAATAAGAAAATTAGAAATATATGCCTTCCTTGTTTGTTGAACGAGTCTACTTTAAAAATAGATTTCAGCAACAAATTTCAGTGGCTAAGTTAGCCACTATTTGCAAAATGTTTATAAATAACATTTTGGATTAGGACAAGTGTCTAAAGTTAGACATTGCTTGGAAGGGGTTTATAAATACCACTGCTAGTATTTATATATGCTTAATCCCATTGAAACCGTTTTTTTTTCACAATTTTCGTAATAATTAACTTATTGCTGATGGACCCATTTTTCTCAAACGAATCTGAAACTTTGATTTCCGACTCCAGGATCAAAAGTGTCACTATCCTACTTGGCTTTTTTTACTCAATTTTGTATACAGATTTCCGTTTCGTTTATCGCGTGTCGTTGTTGCTCTCTTTTGTCTAGATTTGTTTACTTTTGGAGACAATTTGCTTGCATTTTCTTCTATTTTTTTTATTAAATTGGTCTACTGGATGGAAACTTTGACACTCCTGTCAATAATGGTATCTTCCTCTGAGAATTATCAGTTCTTTTAAACGAATGCTTAGTCTCTGCTATTTTATTTTTTTTTTTTTTCTAATGAAATGTCTTTTTCTTTTTATTTGGAAGACTCTTTACCGAAATGTCTCGAGTGTGATTGTGATGCACAAAAATATATTGAAAATTAATTAACACTTCACTTATTTGCTAAAATTATTGCTAAAAATGTGCAAAACTAGACAAGACTGCCCCTTTACATATTAAGATTGACAGTTTAACTATCTTTTAATCCTATACAAGTATAACAAGCAATTCAATAGATAGTAACGAACTAAGTACTTCCTCCCTAAAATGTACTAAATTTGGTGCCTGCACCAAAATTTTTACTAATAAATGTACTGTGCAATGCAAAGTTTAAAAATTTAATATAAACAAAATATTGTTGTTTATGTGGGACAAATCCAATGGCATGTTTTTTTATTCAATTTTTTTTTTTATTCAACAATCATTTAAACTACACACAAAATATGTCCCTTCATTCAACCATAAAATAAAAACACATCATCAAGCAATAAAACAAACTATACATAAATTGTCAACGACTCTGTCTATACCCTACACACATACCTACATACCTACATACATTTAGGAACAACAACAACTATCGTTCTTTTTTTACACTTGTTCAAACAAACCTGGTTTTAAAATTTACAGATACTTTTTACTATAAAAAATAAATACATTATGTATTTGAACGTTATCTCTGAACTATTGTTAGTGACAGTCATATACCTATATTATTTTCATTTTGAGCATCGCGTGAACTATATTGCTATTGCCAAGGGAACGATCTTATCTATACAATACATTTATGCTTTTGGAAGTATACATTTTAAAGTACATATGTAAGTTATACATTCGTGTATCAAAACTGCCAATGGAATAGATTGACATTGTGCATCAGAATAGGTAAACTTGGATATATGCAGAAAAAAAAGCAACATAGATAAAATATTGTAATAGTCCAGAAGGTATCCAGTCATTGTGTGTTTAAAAGTTTCCACTCAAGTTCCTCAGTTACAAAATGTTGTATGATAGTTTATACTTCCGACTCTATTGTCGAATTGGTGATGCTTCATTTCTCAAAGGCTTACAATTCAGTGTGATAAAAAGATTTTTTTTTTCAAAGTTGTATGTACGTTTCCTTGATTTTTTAAACAATATATTCAAGGTGGATATTTAAGATTTTGAAATTTTGAAAAACCCAAATAAAAAAAACATGAAATAAGGCCAGTGGGTTATAAGTAAGTAGGTGGACTTAAGTGATATTTTTAAAAACAGTCATATTTATGTACTGTGTAGGTTTACAGTATCCAGCATCAGTACATAGTAGTAGGTACTGTTCTGCTATTCTATTTTGTGTTTTTTCAAGTTCCAAGTTCCATTGGACCTGTTTCTTTTGAGTGCAAGTACATTGGACTTGTTTCTTTTAAGTACAAGTACACGGTACAAAGTACTGTAGTACAATTTACCATTTAGTACTTTACAACTCTGGTTATGAGTACAAGCAATGGATACTGTAATATTGTCCAGTAAATTTTCAAGTACTATTTAAGAACAAATCCATTCTCAAGTATTTTTTAAATAAAAGTTAATTTCCAAGTACAAGTGTTTGAAACGTACAAGTACAAGAATAAGATACTGGGTACTTTTAAAGTACTGCAGTAAAAATGTACTTAAGTGCTCTATAACTCCAACTAAAACAAATATTTAAATACATCAATGGCACTCAAAAATGAGTAATTTTTGTTTGTTTTTTGCAGTGACACTGATTAATACTTTGGGAAATGGACTAATCTCTTTATTACAAAGACAAAACAGAGTGAGTTTTCATGTACTACCAAATCAAAGTACATCGCCATCGCAGGAAAAAAGAGTTGTAATGGCTTCGTTGAAATAGGTTCCAACTGGAATTAAAAAGTTTGGTCCAGAGTATATCGATTCCCAGCATCTTACGCAAAAAAAAATGTTCTTTTTTTTTTATGGAAAATGCATCTTGCAAGGAAGTGAAAAATCTTTTATAGTATTTCTTGTGATAAAAAGGGCTTTTCGTCTGAACCGTTTCTAGGTTCCCTCTATTCCTGCCGACATCACTCACATAGGAATTGTTGAGTGTTGTTAGTCTACTATTTGCTTTCACACTTCTTTGATACTTTCAAACTATTTTCAACGCAAGCTTGTTTCTGAAAATGGGTAAAAGTTTTGTCATATCTGAATATCATTTCCAAGTGCTTTCAGATTACGATTCTCACCTGCAAACATAAAAAAATTCTCTTACAATATATGTCAACTGGATACGAAGGGGCCATAATGTCAAGTCACTTTATTCATTAAGGGCCGTATTCATCAAGCACCTATTAACAGTTTTAAAATTTTGACGCTCATAATTTAAATAATGGGCGCAGTCGGCAACGTATCTTTAGCGATCTGGATTTGTTTGTGCTGTTGTAAACCCTTGTTAAAAAAACAGCTGATGCAAAAATAACTCAATGTATCTAAATTTTTTTGGGATTATGGATACCCTATCGCTTTGACAGCCGAATGCGGCCAATGCTCGTGTTATTCACCAACCACTCATAGCTCTTTTTAGAAGTCCGAAAATGAGAACAACTCACTCATCACCAGACACCTCCGATCTGGGAAATCAAACTGTTTTTAAACTTGCCCAATTTTGTCGGTACTTCTTGGATCCTTAAAAGAATGAATGTTGCACGCATAAGAAAAAATAAATAAATTTGGTGGCGACAGCTCGTGGAAAACCAGGTCCTAGTGACTTACAACTCTCAACCATTCTAGTTAGCGTGTTGTTGGCAGGAATGGATGGGACCTACAATTTTTTGGCGAGTCCGAACATTTACATGAGAAGCACTTATTCATGACAAGTATGTTCTTGGAGCATTTGTCAGTTTCTCGCAAGAGGCAGTACCTCCGGAAAAACATTTCTGTTTTTAGGTGGCAGCGGCTAGGAATCGAACCCAGACTTTCGGCATGACAGTCCAACGCACTAACGTTTGGTTTCACTTGGTATTTCGTTCATACGTTGTTTACTACGTTTGTGGATCCAAAACGATTTTTTTTTAACTTTTCATAACAAAACGGAATTAAATATGCACGGGACTTACAAAATTTAACTTAAAAAATAAGTAGGAGGAAATGAAATCTTAAAACTTATTACAGATTCAATCAAATGTGGACAAAGTGGCCTTTAGACTGTAATTACTTGCTAATTGTTTTTGTATTAACAAAAAACTTTTTTGAGCTAAAAAGAATTTGGTTTTGGAATTGAATTGACCTATGACTTAAGATAATAAATATTTTTCCTCACTTTACCCCAATAAATAAAAACAGATATTGCAAACAATTCTGACTAAGTGTATATTGCACACTCGTTGACCTGAATTGATAAAAATTACTTCTTCTTGTCATCGATGTCAAGTATTGCAAGGTGATCTTCAATTTATATATGCTACTTTGTGAGGCGCTCGACTTTGACAAACAATTTTATTTTAATTATAGAAGCTTTTATCAATCAATCTTACCTGAATTAATTAAAAGAAAAATTTTTTTTCATATATTCTCTTTAAAAAGAAAAAACACGTAGGCGACAAACTGTAAAAAAAAACACCACAACAACAATAATTAACGCGGGAACCCAATCCAATCCTACTTCAATTTTATAGTTTTTTTTTTTTTTGTCATATAAAAATTTTCTATTTTCAAAAAAACAAAAAAAAACTGAACGTTATCTTCAATCATCTACTGTTCTACAAGATGTCAAGCACACGTTCTATTAGACGGATGTATTCAATGTTTGCCTCATTTAATTTTGCTCTATAAAAATATGAAGGAACAACAAAAAAAAACGTAACGTCTTCTAGAATAAAGAGTGTCCTTCAAAAACAATAAAGTATACATGCATTTAAGTGCTAACTTTTTCTTTTTTTAATTGGATACTGGATACATACATTTTTGTGTGACATATCATAGAGTATTATTTGGTTCATAAGAAATTGCTGGAAAATTTTAAGCTTGTGTTGAAATAAATAAAAATTAAAAAAATAAAAAAAGCTATGTAGGTAAATGATGATGGTAAAACAAAACTTGTTATTGCTATCATTTTGTGGAAACTGTCAGAGGTAAAATTACGAAGCCAAATTAAAAGAAGTTGATTTTTATTTTGAGGGAAGTTTCTGTAAAATTTTGATATTTTGATTCTTCAGGGAAGGAGTAAACGCATTGAATATTGACATCTAAAAGTTTCCCATGTCATTTTCGTTTGGACGCTCAGAGCACTTATGTTACATTACTCTTTCACTCTTATTTGTTCTCGATATCAAAAAGTGAAAAACTCAAAGAAGCCATTCAAAAATGTATTGACTTATGATTGCCCTATGGCAGCTCTAGTCAAATATTTCTTTTGACGTGTTGCAAATTAGTGCAAATAAGTGCTCAAACCATTCCCGACATTTTGACAGTTTTTCTTCTCTCTGAGAGGATTTCATTCCCACCTGTCACAATTTGACATTTAGTCCGAAATAAGGCGAAGAATTTAAGGAACACACCTAGTGCTTGAAGATATCATTTTATTGAATGGCAACATTCAGTAGTTTGTGTGTAACTTTTTGTCGTTTTCATTTGAATGTTTTGGCGTACACTTTTTCCTCTCCTTTTTCACTCTTCTCTATTTTATTCTTGGACCGGCTGTACCGCGGACTATTTTCAAAACTGACAAATATTCGGAGAATCCATTTTATTAAATGGTGACATTCGGAAAAGTGTGTAAATAAGACGCTATTTAGATTAGGAAGATTGAGACCGATCTCATTGCAGTTTCTGGACAAGAGAAGTGAGGAAGTCAGGAACTCCAAAAGTCCAAGACACAATTTTGTTTTTTTTTTAATTTGATTAAAATGTGAACAAAAAGTGGAACAGTACGAAAATGAAAAAGACATTTACTTTCCGAATCACAATATTTTGGATCTTTTGAAAACAGCATCAAATCAAAATATCTCACAATTTTCAAAAACGACATCTTCATCAAAAATCTATTGCTGAATATTAAAAAACGTAAACTGCAATAAAAGACTTCTGTTCGATGATGCATATTGCTGAAGTTACATGTTTTAAGGAGATTTGCATGTTAACGGGAAAAAAATTAAAGATAATCCAGACATGTTGTTCGTAAAAATCAAATTTATTTGCAGGAAAATTGACTGACATTGACCAAAAGTTTTTTGTACAAACTGGACGATTGCATATTTGACAATAGCAATACTTTCGTCAAAAAAATAATATCATTTGACGATCAAATTGACATTTATTTGACGTTTTCCAAAATAGCCATTGCTATCGTAGTCATGTTTGCACAGAATCGATTTTATCAATTTACTTGCAAACGCATTTCAAGTTTACGAACATGCTCTCTAGCAATTTCAAAATTTTGTTCATAAACTCAAATTTTTTTTCTGCACAGCTGAATCTCATAAAGTGTTTTATAACATGTGAATTTAACAAACCGCATTATCGAATACAGTGCTAATGCAGTAAACATTTTATCTGCGTTTCCAAACAGAAGACCTTAGCTGTTTTCGTTTAAGAACATTCTGCAAATGCTTTTTTTGCCACAACTGAAGTTTTCGAAAATGGCTTATAACTTGACCTGGTCATGGTATCTACCTCAACAGGGAACTCAAAATAATCCTAAAATGTATACTAACTCAATTAAAAATAGAAATTCTGATACCGGTAACATCGTTTTTTGGTATCCTCGTTTTGATAATGTTCATTTTTGAGATTTTCTATTTGGAATAAGCTTTAGAATAGATGCGTTTGTAATAAAAATTTGCGATAGGCTTAATTATTCTTTTTTGTTTGTCTAATTTCAGTTGACGTGCTATATTCATGTTCGATTTGTTTCTGCTGACACAAATTAAAGGTTTTTTCTTTGTGTTTTCCCCTCAATCATCAAAAATGGGTTGAATATTTTTCTCCTGAAAATTCATTTGGCAAACCAACACAGAAACGAACTAAACAGAGGCCGGACATTGTTTACATTTAAATTGTGTTGGGATAGAGAGTATTATGTTAGTCAGTGGGTATTAGTGAGTAAATATAGGGGTGAACCGGGCAAAAATTTAGAACGACACATGCCACGCAAAACAAAAAAAAATATCTACGGTAAGTTTAACTTGATTCACCCCCATATCTCTATTAGACGACTTAAGTTTTGCTTTTCTAGCCTTAATTCTATACATATCTCACTTCGTTTTGCATAGAATTTTGTCGCTTCAGATGTTGTCGTTGTTGTTGTTATTGTTGTACTTGTTGTTGTTGCTAGCACTGCCTATATTGAAGATGTTGAAGGAAAACACAATAATTGCAGCTTGCCCTAGTTTTGAGCGCAATACACACCACTTATTGCTCTATAGTGAGCTACCCTCATATCTATATACAAATGGATACATGTGTGAATATACTTATATATTTAACTTCAAAGATTCGCTCTATTCTCTGTGAGAATTTTCCTTATAAGTATGTGTAAAATAATGTAGGAGTAAATGTGTAGTTTCATTTCATATATTTTTTATCTCAGAGTGGCTCTGCATTGATTCTGGCGCATTCGCGTTGATTACACAATTTAAAAAAAAAAGCCAATTCTCAGGGTGGTACTTGAAGAAGTATTATTATTTGCATTGAAAAAGTATCTTCAAGCCTAAATTCTACTTCCGGGATTTATTTATTTTTTTTTATTTAAAAGTTACAAGTCATATACATATATAAATCCACTTAAAACTTTAAATCATGATAATTTTTTTTAAATTTCGACTAAAATCGATTTCTATTTTCAAAACAACATTAATAAGTTTAGGAAAATATAAAAATAAATCAAATCAATAATGACTAAACACCTGTGTGCATACGATTTGTTTATTATTTATGAGAAAGTTTTTTTTTAAACTGCAAGTGTAGGTATATATCTAATACAAATACTCTTGATCAAAAAAGCTTAGGAGAGGGCAAATCACGTCATCAGTAAGAACATTTTGAGAATATTACGAATGCAAATTACGTCATCATACTGCTTTAGGTAAAGATCTAATAATTCGATTGAAATGTTTGCATCATACAACGTTGGAAGCTGAGTTTTTATTTTGAAATTTATTTACAGTGCACATTGCACAGCTTAAGAAGTTTTTTTTATAAATTTGGACTTGTGAAGATCAGTGGGGCAAATTATACCCATCGATAGTCAAAAAAATAAACAAATGGAAAATCATTACAGACAAAATAATGAAACATAATAATGATGACAACATTTTCTTTAACCACACTGAGCCGATTCAAATGATGCCATTCATAAGAGTCCAATGGTCTACGAAATTTGTTCTTAAATGATTCGTAAAGGACAGAGGAGAAAAATAATGGTACGAAAAAAGTTCAATTACAATTACTTAAAATTAAAAGCTCCAAAAACATTTATTCAATTACTCTTCAATGTTATTGAAGACATTTAATTATTAATTAGTTACATGTAAAAGCTTCAATTACTAGAAATTCAATTGAAAACAACAGAAATCATAAAAAAAAAAAAAACAGATATAACCCTTTTTTCACATATTACATGACTTTTAATTTATAAAAACATGTAATGAATTATTATCAAAAACATCAAATACTTTAATGAATTAACTTAGTGTTATCCTTTCAAAAACCGATTGATATATTTTCAAGAAAAAGTGAAGCTATTTTTTCTTCAATTACTATTACAAATACCTAATGAAAATATATTTTCTTCAATTACAATTACAAGTAATAGAATTGCAATAGAAAGTTCAATTACTAATTACTTGTAATCATATAATAAAATGACAAACACGAATTTTTGTGGTTCAAGTAACGGTCTTCAAAAGCCGAAGGTATATAAATTATATATCGTTGGAACGATTTTTGTGCACAGAAGTGCAGAATGCAAAAATTTATCATATAACTGCACCAAAAAAACTAAAAATAATTAAATAATATTGCGTAATAAGTGCCAACAAGAGCAAGAGCGACACCGTCCAATTATTTGTCGTAACCTAAATATGACGTTTCGATTTGTTCCACCACCAACCAACCAATTTTCCAGCACTGATTGGAAAGATTACTGGAATGTCTGATGGTAGGATTCAGTGCTGCAGAAAATAATAATAATACCACGTTCACATGAGCGGATCGGATTCAATCCGGATCGAAATTTCGACCCAGTTTTATGACAATTCCAAATCAAAAGATTGAATTCAAACGGGATTGAAGTGACAATTTTGCTTTCATTGTGTGGGTGTGACGTATCAATCCTTTTCATTCTATTTTCTATTCGATCCAACTCGCTGAGCTACAGGTCTACATGGACTTAAATCCTTATTCCATTCGTATTCCATTCTCCATGTAAACGAGGTATCAGTTTATCTCTACGCTAAGGACAGCTTTTATGGACAAATAATATTATTATACCTCTAGAGTTTCTAGAAGTTTAAATAAATTACAAAAAGTTATCATTATTTCCCAACTCTGCTTCATATCCATAAAATTCACCTGTTCAGGACCAACACTTTGCAACTGCAATTTTTACGTAATGTAAAGTCCAAACGGAAACAAGAAAACTAACAAACAAAAAGCAACCCCTCGAGTCGAGGATTATAGTTCTTTAGTTATTTGTGAACTGACCAATCTGGTAAATTGTTGCCAACATATTTTACGATTTAAAAGTTTAAACTGAAATGCGAAACAACAAATTGCCAAATCAAATTGCCAGATGGGCTTAAAGTCAAGAAATGGTAAAGGATAAGCCCTTCATATCATCTAGACAGCTTTAATTCACCTATACAGCCAATTACAACAACAAAAATCACATAGATAAATATATATGTACCAGTACCCTTCACATAAAATATCCGCTTCACAGTTATATAAGAGTACGAGTATACTTTACTAAATGAATTTATTATAGAAATCTTTAACAAAATAACACTACTGAAAAAAAATCGTGATTTGAACAAATCACAAGAGAAAAAATAATGTTCACCATTATTTTTTTTTTTTTTTTTTTGTTACAGGTAGTTCCGTTAACCGGAAACAGTGCGAATATAATTGCCTTCAATCACGATAAATACGTTTATTTTCCTGCACGAAAGAAAACCATCCAAGGATTCATATTGTGTAGGTATTGTTATATATGAAGGTCAAAAATTGATACACAAAAAAACGTTGTTAAAGAACATACATAGAAGGCACAAAAAACAACAAATGACGCAAATTAACAAATTTAAGAAAATACAAAAATAAATCAAAGTAAAAAAAAGAACAAATTAGTTAAAACAAAAAAAAACAGCCCAAACCAATTCAAGGATTGTTACCAGACTTTTGGTATTTTGTGTGATTCAAATGGCAGCTTTTTAAACAGATCTCTAGACTTATGAAGATATTTATCTAATTTATCACAAAAAATTTATCTTTTATACACATACAATACATTTTAAAAATGTTTCACGTATTTACAAAAGATATTCCACTGTGATTTCTGACGTACTTTATGCACGTCTGGCAGAAATATGGCAGTTGAAGAAAGTATTTAATTTTAATAATCATAATCACTTTATCTTTAGATATGATTTAAAAAAAAAAAACTGTGGGACAAATTAGAAGACAATTCTTTGACTAGTATAAGGCACAGAATATATTTACGTCTGGCAGAAAAAATATGATACATAGATGCACATCTGAGCTTAGCAGATTAAAAGAGTTAAAAAAGATTCAGCAAGAGACTTTGCTTAAACAATCAAACCGGCCGAACAGAACGGTGTGGATGGAGCTGTGGCTGTATAAATAAATATGGTGCTACAATATGAACCTGTTCCAGTACTTAAAAAAGTGACGTATCATATGCAACAGGCTGCATTTTAGATGCCATATGGGATCGTTCCAAACTTTTTTTCTTTTTTACGAAGTCAGACATAATTTCTAAGTAAACTTTTAAATGTTTCCAATTAATACATGTCAAATTGTGTAATTTGGGCTGTCAAGTTGTGTAAAATGTTAGGCTTAATTTGTGATGAAACAACTCATAACTTTTTTGACGGCGAACGAAAAATTGTGAAAAATTATAAACAAAAATGCATTGAACATATCTTGAAAAAATTGCAATGGCGAAAACTGAAAACTTGACAGCAGGAAAAAACCAACTTTGCACTCACTTTGGAAAGCTATACAGACATCAATGGTGATTCTGGAACTCCATTTAAGAAAGATCAAAATCAAAAAGGTCAACAAAAATTCCCTCATAATTGATTTTCTTTGTCACTCTAAGGTTCAAATATTTTCAGAAATAAAAGAAAGGCGCAGAAGTAATAATGGCTCTGAAAACTGGAAAATGATCACATAAAAAAGAAAGTCTTCTTAACTCTTCTTCATTTAACATCAAAAAATTTTGAGTTAATATTAATTCTTTGCCTACAAGAATTTGATAGTTAGAAGCATAAAATGCTTAATATCTGAGCACCAGTGGGGCTAAGAAGCAATCACTTCATAAAAATTGACTATAACCAAGTGCATGGGATCCCTGAAGTAGTCATGAAAGCTTTGAAAAGAAATTTTTAAAGTCTTTTTGAATATTTCGAAAGCTTTGGACGAAGCCCTAAAATAAAAGCTTAGACAAGTACGGTCAAAAATTCAATACATAATTCTAAAAGAATATCTAGAGAGCATATATATATATATATATATATATTAATTCTGTCTGGGATACCACAAGAAAGTGTTCTAGGTCCAGTTCTGTTTTTTTTTATTTACTCTTGCAATAGGCAAAAGGATATCAATTGAACAAATGTCAACGAGTGCGAAAAAACATAGCAAATATAACTTAAGGAACGAACATCAGTGCTCGAATACTTATGTATGCTAAGTCAACATACGTAAACATGACACAAACGCTAATAAACAGAACAATTTTTGCCGTAGTAAGAAGTAAGAAGTAGTAAGAAGAAATTTGTATCGAAAAGTCTTACCCCTTTTCAATTATTAGGGATGTTCATGCGATATCGTAAGTTTACAAATTGTGTAAATTGATAAGTTTACGCAAAAGTTTACGTGGACGACTTATTTTGTCCATTTGGTTAAATCCAGTGTAATTTGAATGAGCTTTTCGTTAAACGTCAAATATTATACGGCAAAAACGTGGCAGATTAGACGTGTTCATATTTCAAAGTAATTTTTTAAATGGATAACCTTTTTCGAATCAAAGTAAAATTTTAGTCTCTGAACGATAAAAAAATGTTAAGGTAGAACTATAATAGTCACAAGGTCACGGCACCAGTGATCGTAAGGAAATGAGCAAATACAAAAAAACTGTTGGGGCACGCCCATAAGATCGGTTTCTTGATTTCCGTTAACTTTGAAAGTGAAGAGCTCCCCTGAATGCAACTCGCGGAAAAAGCAAGAAAAAGTGAATTATGGCTCAATTCTGATTCTTATTATTCAGAAAGCTTTTTTTCATTGGTTTATGACATCTGCTTCCAACATCTTCCTACTATTAAGGATCTCGCAAATCAATGCGAATCATTCGTTAACGACGACGAAAATAACACGTTATTGATGTAGTTATGTCTTCGTCAATGAATAGTTCACATTGGTTTGGGGAGCCTTTATGGTTCTACCTAAATAATTAATGAAAAGTTGCTTTCCTTATCATTTAATAACTGAAGACGTCCCAATTATTTTTCTTTGTATAAACCGCATTTTGATTCAAAACTTTTAAAGCCAACGAATCACAATGCAATAGTTACAAAACACGTTCAGAGTTTTTTTGAAGTTCTTTGAGATGTCATTTAAATATATCATATATCTGAACACGCCTAGTTCTAAAAGTCAGAATGACGTTTGGATAAGTTTAACCAAGTAAATTTACTTAATTTTCCACAGCAAAATTGTGTTAACCATTTTCATACAAAATTTGACAGTTCATTAACCAAATGATTAACTTTACCAAATCGTAAACTTATCTAGTATTTTACGACGTTGCATAAATACCCTTACTGACTTTTTTAACAAAATTAACAAAATATCATTCCAAAAAAAAAAGTAATTTAGAAAAGAAAAATAACAAAAATCTCACTAAAAAAATTAAATACAAAACAAACTATTTAAACGTTAAGTAAATAAAAAACTACATTTTTACTACCTTATTTGTTTGCTTATTTAGTTAAAAAAAATGAAAAATCACTACCACAACTCATAACCCTTTACCTTCTGGTTAAACTTCAATCATTAAAAAATCTCTAATTTAAAGCAAAATATTACATCACTAACTTTTCGACACTATTAAGCATTATCATTTTGCATAATGCAAAGCAAAGAAAATTAATAACATTTTTGTTCGTTGTATGTATTTATATAAGCTTAAGGGAACAAGGGAATAATGCTGCTCTGAAAACGAAATTATGAAAATTATCCTAACGGACAGATTCCTTATTGACACGTTTTCTCTTCCTTTCTCTCACTCACTCTTTCTTTCCCTCTTTTACTATCTCTCTGCACTACGGGCCAAATGCTTATAAGTGACATTTATTTTAAACAAAATAAATATTTAAATTTAAATTGTTTACCAACCCTCTCAATTTAAAGAAGGTTAATCTCGCCAGGAAGTAACCCAGGTGGGGCTTCTGTTCTTCTCTTCATCTATTTTCATGCACACACAATAGGTTCTTTTATCACAAGTCTTGACCCCATATAAAGCTAGTACCTATTTTTTTTTTTTACATTTTCTCTTTGTGTCACATTGTAATCAGGATATCGATGTAAAAGAAGAAGTCCCATCACACACACACACTGTTATGGAAAGAACAAAACACCAAGAACTCTCTGTAATAGTGTTAAAAGGTCATGTGTCTACTTGAGTAAAAAATAGGGGCGTGCACAGTGTCCTTTTTTCAAAAAATAAAAAAAAAAAAAAGAAACAAGAAGAGTCCTAGAAAAAAACTTTAAATTGCGAGGCTGTGAAAATTATAGGAAGTAGAGAACCAGAACTGGAAAAATAGGTAAAATCTGTGAAATTTCTTCTTGTGACCTAATAAAATTTTCTTTCTTAAATTTGTTGTATATAGAAAAAGGAATTAAAAAAAAGTGAAACAAAAATATAAAGTAAAACGGAGAAAGAAAAAAAAAAACAAAAAAGTCACAAAGTAAAAATAAAGTTTAAGAAACGTTCCCACAAACTTTTTGTTTTTTTTTTTTTTTTAAGAAATAAACATGTGCTTCGGTTTAATTTTTGTTTGTGATTTGTTGAAACACACACACAACGAGAATTTTTGTTTCAAATGAGAATTTTTAAGCAACAAATTAGAACTAGAGAGGCACACTCACCAAAACACCAACAGGACTTAAATGGTGACGTACTTGATTGCGTCATTGTTGTGGAATTTTGCTGCTGTTGTTGCTGCTGCTGATGCTGCTGCTGATGTTGATGTTGATGTTGATGCTGATGCATGTGGTTCATATGATGTTGTTGTTGTTGTTGTTGTTGTTGCGAGTTGTGATGTTGCTGCTGAAGTTGTTGGGTTTGCTGCTGTTGTGAAATCGATGACGAAGTTGGCGACGGTATAGGCGAAGGCGATGATGACATGGAATGTCTTAATTGTTGCTGTTGCGTTATGGAAGACGGCGAAGATGGTGACGGCGGCGATTGACGATGTTGTTGAAATTGCTGTTGTTGTTGTTGGTGGTGATGTTGCAAATGCTGCTGTTGGGCATACAAGTCCAGTGCATGATTCTGATTAAGCAATAGACCCCCGGATGAATCTACCACACCGGAACCCAATGCGAATGATGATCTCATTTGGTGTTGCATAGCTGAGTGTTGTTCGCTCATCTTAATAATATCACGGAACAATTGGTGGTCAATGAAATGGTTGTTCTCCAGAAAACTCTCCCTCCTTTCGTTGTTGTTGGTGTTATTTTTGATTGTGGAGATGGTATCGTCGTTATGGTTGATGATTGAGTCCTTGTGTTGAGTTCTTTCGTGCTCCTCCTCTTCAGTCGGTTTTGATGGCGGTGATTCGAGGAGTGTTGCAAACGATGCCGACGATGGTGACGTTGTGCTATGACGATTGAAGTTAAAACTATTATTAATTTGGCTGCCGTATAAATTGTAAATGGACGATTGCGATGGTAAATTTTGTAACGACGACGATACTATTGATGATAGTGGTTGTGGTGGTAGTGGTGGTGGTAATTGTGGTTGATTATAATTATTAATGCAATTATTGTAGCTATAATTAATTAATGGTGTGACTGAAGTTGGAGTAGGCGAGTTGCTATACGTTTTATTAGTCTTACTTAATTCGTCTAAATCAAAACTTTTACAGTTATTGACATTATCAAAGTTTTCAACAAATTTTGCGACAGCAACAGCAGCAGCAGCGTTTTTGTTGTTGTTTGTGGTTGTGATTGTGGTATTGATTGTGGGATTGGGAGTGGAAATTGCAGTGGTTGTGATATTGAATGATTGTTGATAGTTTGTGTGTTCTGTTGTAATGGGTGATGATGTACAACTCACGGAATGCAATGAACGATTTGAATTTGAATTTGAATTATTATTATTTATATTTGAATTATTAGGAGATAGCAATGCAGGCGAAAAGGATTCGTTTGATAGTTGCTTTATATTGCTTGCATCGCTACTATTCCGGCGGCGGCAATGATTATTGTTTATCGATTGAAACGTATATCCTGTTTTATGACAATGGTTCGATTGCGATGATGGCAAATAGTTGCAATTCTTCAAATTTATCAATTCGAAATTAAGATCCAAATTGTCAACATCATCATCCTCAAGGATATCAAACGATGTGCTATTTTTATTGTTATTATTATATTCTTTAATAACTGCTGCACTAAATGATGATTGTGGTGGTTGTGGTTGTGGCTGTGGTTGTGGTGATGATAGATTTCTATGCAGTTCCGTAGTTGCAATGGTTTCGATGTTATTGTTGTAATGAAACTGTTTTTGTTGTTGTTTTTTTAGTAATAAATTACAATTATTATTGTTGTTGTTGTAGTTATTGTTATTTGTTTGTGTTTCGTGGCAATAGTACATTTGTTTGAATTTTTTTTTCTTTCTTATTTATTTCGAGTCCTTTGGGTTTATATATTTTTCTTTTTTTCGTTTCGTTTGTTTTCTTTCAGTTCATTTATAAATGAGAGACGAAATCACAGCGTTTTCCCGGATATTTTTAAAAACTTTTGTTCTTTGTCCAAACTAACACACGATTGATTGATTTTTTTTTTATTTATATGTAAAACGATCGAACGAAAAACAAACTATGTGGGAATGTTTCTGCACAAAATTAATATAAACAAAAAAAAACAAAAACAAAATAATATTATATACATTCGCTCTCCAAATATTGTTGCGTGATTTTGAGAACAAAAAATTATGTTAAACAAAATTTTAGAACGAAAATTTGAGAAAAAAGCTCTTGCGTTATGAGAATAAGCATTTGTTGTTTTTTTTTTAAGATACTTGTTAAATCCATACAAACAAATGAAGTTTAGAAAAGAATAAAAAAAAATAAACAAAAACAAAACAAATAGTTTAGAAAGGATTAGTTTTTTTTTTAGCGAATATTTTGAGGATCTTTTTTTTTTATTTTATCCCAAAAGATGAGATCGTGTATAATATATAAATGACACCACTGTGCTACGATAAAGATGTCAACAACTACTACCTGGGCTAACAAAAAAATGATGATGGCTTGGTGGCCTATGATCTCTGCTGAGGCGTCTCTGATATGGACACAGAAAAAGAAGAAACAACGCTATGAATACGAAATTTTCGGATTTTGCAACACGCAACTGATTTTTTTTTTAACAAATTTTTTATATTATTTCGCTTTATTTTTGAATATTTCTTTTTTTTTATTTGTTTTTGTGGGATGTGAAGCAAAGACGCTTGAGACTAAGATGCTGGGTGGTTATAAAGAAATGTGTATGTGGTAAAATATTGCACAAGAGAAGATTGTGTTGAGTTAAAAAGATACAGTGAGATAGATTGAGACACATAAATATTTAAATTTTATTTAATTTTGTTTGCTGATTGTATTAAAAAAAAGTCTATGAGAGATAATCAAAAATATAGAGATGCGATATTGAGGACGATTATGAATGAAGTTTTTTTGAATGTCAAATTAGAAAGTATATTTTGATGTATGTATGTTTTTAAAAATGTTGCAACCATGAGCAGCACAGGGAAGACAACAAAAACTAAGCTAACAAAAGGCAAAGAAACCCCTCTTGAAGCTCTATACATTTGTATAGAAGTGTTTATTTTCTTTTAGCACAGCACACAAAAAGCCAAACACTTTGGTTTCAGGGTTAAGATTTGTTTTCTATGCATCTGAAAACCCTCTCTACCTACTCCCACCACTCTCCTTTTCCGACTGATTTTTTTCTATCGAGCTGTGGTTTGATGCATGTGCTTATGTTTTCAAAGAGAATAGGAAATTTCAAATGCAGAAAAAAAAATCAACATCATCAACAAATATCAAACATACTAACTATTGGTATAAATATGCCGATAGGTACTTTTTCCCAACTACTGTTTGGCTTGGAGACCATCATTGAAAAGATTGCCTCATAATATCTGTACCTGCTTCTGTATGTTGTGGATTTCATTCTACGGTCGACCAAAGTTGGGAAGTAGTCAGTCGTCCGTGTAGGCTAAAACAAACCAACGAATTGAATATACAGTGCGGTTCTTCCGATTGGATGCGTTTTATTTTATTTATTTTTATAACAGTTTTTGATGGGCGGCTCAAGGGTGAGCAAAACTAAATGAGCAACTAGCTGTGAGCATTTTTATTTTTGTTCATGCTCACGATTGTTTGAGTATGCTGACCCTCACCCAATGTGCTCGCTTCATGAGCAATTAAGTGCTTGTGCGTAATAATTTTTTTAGAATTTACAATAAAAACACAATGAAATATTTTTCGTAAATTTTGAACTTATTTGTATATTCTGTGAAAAAAGGAAACTTATTCAAAAATGCATGAAGCTTTAAAAAAAACTGACTTTATGCCCAACATTTCTCATGAGTAACTCAGAATTGCTCATACGCTCATGAAGTGAGCCATTAATCATTCTACGTTTGCTCTGACTCTATGAATCAGCATTTTGCTTTTGTACACACTCATGAGCAAAATATGAACAGAGAGCAAAAATTAAGTTCTGATGAGGGAGAATTTGCTGTTTTTAGTGTTAGCACAAAACTGAAGAATTGGAAAATTCTAAGCATGGAGTGGAGTACTGAATTGTCATACAATTTCAATGTGTCCAGTAAAATTAAGTGACTGAGTTTTAATTTTCATCGGACATATCCAATCAATCAAAAACTCGAAAAATTCAAATATGTGACCTGAAATTGCTCTTTTGAACGAGTTTATTTGAATTGAGTGAAAAGAGAGTAAGTTGGCCGCAATCAGCTATTTGCTCAATTAGGTTAGTTAGTTTAGTTAGTTTTTCTTTTGAAGACTAGAGCTCTGAACATAGTCCGAGTATGTTAAGCATGTTCTGAACATTCTTCCAACCAAGCGTGAAATTTTTTGAAACACACCTGATCATTTGCTGTCATCATTTGACATTTAACCTTTCAATGGCTTGTGTTCACCATTTAACTCTGTTTGTTTAGTTATTGTATTCTAAGCACATAGCTCAGAGCAAAAGAAATAAAAATTTTTGTTTGACAACTCGAAATAAAATCAAAAAAAAAAAATTCTATTCGCTCGGTCTTTTTATTCTGAGCTCATGGAGCGTAATCCAAGATAGCTCTGATTTAAAAAAAAAACACACAAATTGAACTTTCTGAGTGCTCTGAGCTAAAAAAGCAACACACTTCCGTTTTTGACAACTCAGTACAATGCCCGGACCAAAGGCCATCCTGTGTACATTCTCCAGCTAAAAGACCACAATATACCAAGTCTAAGTATAAGTACCTAAGTATTGAATTTAACGGGTAAGACGTGTTAACATCGGCGTTAGTCTGTGGATGTCTTAATTTTGTACTAAAACAGAAATCGTTAATTGAATGTAAAATTAAACGAAAACTTCCTTATTTATAAACTCGTCTTAGCGACGGAGTAAAGTTTCACTTTACAACACCTCTTATCCTGGAAAGTTTATTTATAAACAAAAATACACGAGGAATAGAGGTGAAGTAAGCTAAAACTGGTTCATAGAGGATACAGCCGGAGTAAAACCGTTTTAGTACCTAAATGTCATTTTGACATAACATCGTGTGAAATTTACAACAAGGAGTGTAAACGAAATTTTTGTTTATCTTCTTTGTATTATATATTTTATTTTTTTATTTTCTTATTCTTTTACAAAAATTCCACCAAAATAATAAATCAGCCTTATTATGAGTTTCACATGAAAAATATTTCACGCGAAAATTATTTGTTCCTACGTAATTTTAAAAGCAATTATAAGTTTCGCCTCAACTTCTCTTGGCATACAGTCTGTTTTATGCTAAAAAAACTTCCACAAAGGTCACTTGTACCCTCTGTTTTTCTTTCTTTTGCCGTAAAAAAGAAGAGACAATTTACCGTAAAAAAGAAGAGACAATTTACCGTAAAAAAGAAGAGACAATTTAAGCCCTTAATTAATAAACATTTTATGAAAAGTAAGTACTCACAAAAGAAAAATTTTCATTTTTCGGGTAAAACTCACAATAGTCGAAAAGTAAACTGTCAGTTTTTTCGCGTGTATTTTGTTCACGTGAAACTCAAAATAAGACTAATTTGAAATGATTAATTGGGGAAATCAGCTGGGGCTTGTTTAGTAACCAAAGTTTTAGATTGGTCATTTTTTTTACATACGAAGGACATAGCTTTAAGGGCTCAGAAAACATTTTCTAAATAACGATTTCTTTGATGTGACATAAAGACGGAGTAAGTGCTTCGACTTTGTTTAACTGTTCCGAGTTGGAACCAAGTATAAGTGAAATCTAATAAATAAGGCTGAAAAAAAGTGTTACACATAAGCTTCTGAACATGAAATATTTCAAATAATGTTACGAAATCCTCAATCTTCTTAGACAAGAGAATTTTTAAGTATGTACCTATCTAAAAATCGATTTATCCACTTGGTTTGACACTTGTTACTAGTGATTTTTTTTTTCTTTATAATTACCTAAAGTTTAAAATTTTAACCTTACTTTTGTTTACAAAAAAAATTTTAAAATACCGAACAAACAAATAAGCTTACATTTTTTTCATTTTTAAAATGAATCTAATCAAGTGAACCAAAGTGTGATGTATACATTTAACTAAGCAAAGTTTGACATTGAACTAAATTCAGCAGCAGTATAGTATTATTATAAGCCATAGCCATAGTGTGACAAGCTATATAGTGACACCGCAGCAGTTTGATGTAAGATTTGTGATGTTTTTTTTTTTATTTTTGATTTTTGATTTTTTGTTTCTATTATTTAATTCGAATACGAATTGAAGATATAACAAAGTTAAAGCCAAAAAATTCAATACTAGACGAACCGGTTTGGTTCGAAGATTGATGTTACACTTGTTATATTTGCTTATTTTTACCACAGTGAGTTGTTATACCGATGATGATGTGTGGTAATAAAAAAAAAAACTCGGTAATACGTTTTGTATCTTATTATTATTCTCATTCCAATAAAATGGAGAAAAAACAGTAGGTATAAGAAAATACAAAAGAAAAAAAAACTACACAAAACAACGTGGTTTTAGTATATGAGAAATGTCAAGGTTAATTCGATCATAATTCATATACATAATAATATCAAAAGATACAACGATTTAGCAGATAACAAGTTCCCGTATTTTATGCACTTTTATCCGAAAAACAAACAGAATCAAAAGTATTTATTCAAGTTATTCGTAAGTTAAGGATACACGAATGCAAAACAAGGGGAAACAACTATAGGTATTTTTTTTTTTATTTCATATTTTGTTTCTTATTTACTCTTGATGGATTGAGATGAAAACGTAGCACCATGAACAAACACCGCGACGAAAAAAAAAGTTACATACGACAGCAATAGATACGCAGATACTACTTGACTTGTTGTTAGAGTAAACTTTATGAGCTATGTGTGGCGTACATTTCCAACTATCATAGCAGTTCTTCAATAACTAACTATAGGTACGCATACGTACAGATACGATTCTGAACTTCTATTAAAGCATGCGTTTTTTTTTTCCGCCCGAATGTATACAGTCATGGAAATATTATGAAATTTTTTTAGTGATAAGCAACGAACATACACATATTTGATCTCGTTTGCGATGGATGGTCTTTTGAAATGGAATTTTTTTTGTTTTACAAATGTATATAATATACTTTTTTATATTTTAATTTAAATAATTTCAACAGTAAAAAAAATGCAAAAAATTTATTTTGGTGAGCAAGATAAAGGATATTATATCGAAAAGCTAGAACCCCGTCGTCGTCGACAGTACCATGGAAGAGATGCGACACGTTTATAACGGATATAGATGTTAGTTTGATGGAATGGAATATACATTTTGTTGGATTTCCATTGAAATTCATTTGGGAGGTGAAAAAGCTATCTATCTAAGTCTCTGTGAGTGCGCGGCACAGTCTAAAAGGTCTGAGAGTGAGAATCCACTGATCGCACAGACAGTCAGAGCTATTCACGCACACATTGGTGCAAAATATAAGTATAAAGATTATAAAACAACAACAACATCAACAAAAATAATGTCGAAGAGAAGCAAATAAAATAAAATGAATGAAAGAACGAAATGAAATGAAATGAAATGAAAAAAAATTTAAAAAAAAAAAAAAAAAACCTGCGCAAAAAACACGCGCACGAAGCTTAAAATTGATATTAGCCAAATGTTGTTTAACCACAATCATATAATTTTTTTTTTTTCGAAACGAGAATAAAGCACACACTTGAATTTTTTTTTTCTACATTTTCTGTTTCTAATTTTTATTTTTATTCTTTTTTTTTTTCCTGCAAAACTGATTCTTCTTTTTCAAGCTCCAGTGTGACACGTTTGCGCTGGGCTGAATGTTTTTAGTTGAATTTTTTTTTAGCATTTTTGTGAATCATTCTGATTTGAACAACAAAAATTGATTACTTTTTGACTGTGTTTCAATGTAATAGAATTATTTCTGTATGAAAGAGGGGAAATAACATCTGAAAGATATTTTTTTCCTTTTCACCTGTACAAGCAATTTCAAGTTTGTGCGAGGGGTGTTTTTTTTTTTTGTATTTTTAAATACCTACACTTGAATCAGTCGCTAGACAATTAAATAATAACATATGAGAGTGTGTTTTTACTTTTTTTTTTGTTAGGCTTCTATTTATTATCGTCTCATTTTTTTATTATTTTTCGGTTTTTTTTTTGTATGTATATTATTTTCGCGAGAAATATATTGAAATCAAATAGTTCAGGGGATGGTGTTTTAAATGAGTGCATGTCATTTTACACCTAAGACTTTGCAGCGAATAAAAATACTAACTTATGACATGAGAGATATCATATCTGTCATGTCATAGGTTAGTAGTAAAGTGGTAAAAATAGGCAAAAATTTAAGCGATTCTACTTCAATTTTTATAGGATAAGGTTCTATATAAAGCAATTTTGTTGGAGTGTTTTTAACGTTCGAGAAAGCTTCTGACAAGCCGTCAAAAAGAGGACGCAAGGAACAAAAAAAGGAATCGTGTAATCACGCTCTTATTGAAGCGGACGTTTTGTAATTCAAGCAGAAAAGTGCTACGTACCATTAATGACTGTTAGAAGGGTTTTACAACAAGAGACATCATTTAAGATTCAACACCATTTTGGAACTGTCAACATTCAACTGTCAGATGACTTTTGATAGATAAAAAGTTATGGCACCTATTATGACTTGCGATTCGTCGATTCGAACGTTCGAATGTGAGTTTGTGTTTGTTACCAGTTGCGACTCGCCTAAATTAAGTTTGCATTAAATGGCTCCTCCCCCTACCCGCCCGAACTTATTACTTTCGCAGTGAACCTGTTCCCGTAGTTTCTTCTATCCGAGATCTTGGCATAATTTGTGATAAAGAACTCAATTTCCGTATGCACATTGACCATATTATTGGAAAAGCGAATTCTAGCTTCGGTTTTGTAAAGCGTTGGTCGAAAGAATTCTCCAACCCTTACGTCACCAAGTCACTCTTCACCACGTATGTAAGACCCATTCTTGAATACGCCAGCCAGGTTTGGTCACCTTACCAATCTACACACTCACATAGAATAGAATGTGTACAGCGAAGGTTCCTCCGTTTCGCTTTACGTAATCTCCCCTGGTCTGATCCCCATATGTTACCACCCTATGAAGATCGGTTACAAACACTCTTGCCAAACGCCGTGCTGTTGCCGACATTCTATTTGTCCACCAACTAATTACTGGTGCCATCGATTCTCCGGCACTTCTTCAACTCATCCTGATTAATACCAACCCACGTAACTTTCGATCCATCCCATTCTTCCGCCTGCCTACCCACCGCACAAATTATGGCCATAACAATCCAGTCATCAGAATGCTACGCCTAGCCAACAGTGTACAGGATATTTTTGATTTTAACCTTAGTTCATCCTTCCTTAGAAGAATTCTTTATTCCAATTACCCTTAAACCCTCTTTTATAAACAATAATTTAAGCTAGATTTATCAGATTGTTTAATTTATTTAATTTAATTATCTAAATATTGTTATTTATTAGCATTTTATATTAAGGTTTTTTCCTTTTTTTTGTTATATTTTTTTTATGTTAATCGGCTTGAATTAAGCCAATAATAATAATAATAATAATTTAAAAGACGGCAGTAAATTAAAAACCTGATGAAAGTGAATAAAATATCTAAAATTTGGAAAATTTTAGTGTCACTCAATACCTTTAGCAAACGTTTGCCTCAATAGTCGATATCGAACTGTATTTCTTGGTGACAAGTAACAAAATCGCAGTTTTTATTTTTGAAATGTCGAAAGCTCGAATTGATTCGAACATCCGAACGAATCGCATAAAATTCACGACTTTGGAAAACGTGATGAACAATTTTAAAGAATTAATATTTGTTCGCAGAACTGAGGAAGACATTTGCCATAAATTGTACTACATGAGGTTAAGAGTTTACACTTATTAAAAAAGAAATATCACAAGTTTTTACTATGCGTCAATTTGGCATTTTCTTAGCGACTTAAAGTCAAGCTCGATAATAAGTATTTGGTGCATTTTAATAATCTACAATCCATTCAAGCTTTAGAAAGCAATATTATTTAGCGAGTTTGTTTGATAAGCAAAAAAGTTTAACTAGCCATGGCTTGAGAATGCTTAAAAACGCAATTCAGTAATTTTGTTGCTTGTACGAGGAACATGACCAATCTTCATTAAAAAATATATCAACTAAATTTTGTGATATTTTTATTTATTCCGAAGGCTGGAAAATGTACCCATTTGCCAACGGCTCAACACGCTTATAACAAAGGAAATTCGGTGGAAACGGTGGGGCGATACAAACACTTTTAGGAACCATTGAATATTTGGGGCTATCAGGAATCATAGATCATAGATTGATCCCATATTCACGAAATCGGAATTGTGAACTTTTTTGGGGAAAAATTCTGAGTGAAAAAATACCTATCGCAAACTCTTCGCTTATCTAAAACAGTTTTAAGAAAATGTTGTCCGCCTAATTTTTGACTTGTGTGCTTCAAAAATACAGTTCAAATAGTTATTTATTTTAGTTTCATGATGGAAATCTTGTTACCAGAGAAAAAAGTTAAGTGGGGGATTCCCGAAAGTGTTAAATTATTTCCCATGAAAATCTCGATGGGGATGATTGTCCCCGTTTTAAAAAAATATAAGAAACTGCTTGATAAAAAGGGGTCTTTCATATTTGTCATTTCATATGTACTGTCATCTCTAAAGGTTTATTAGTTGAGGGTTCAATAATTAATTGCTAACTATAGAAACCAGCAGAATAAAATGCAAGGAAGAAAATGAGCTCATGCCTGGAAACGGAGAGCACCTCAAAGTAATTACCAATGCGAATAACATCTCGAAAATACTCTTAGGAGCAGTTTTTCAATACCAAATTAATCTGAAAAGGTAAAAGGCTTGAAAGGTGTTATTCAGCCAATTTGTATCCTAATTTAACTTCAAGTTAACTCATTTAATATGATAAGTTAACTCAGAAGCTAAACTGACGCCATCTCGATTTTGATGGTGAAAGCAATTGAAATGTATGGAAAGTTCCATTTCCCTAGTAACGCCATCTGCATTTTGATAGGGAAAGGTAAAAATATGTGATATCCACATCGAATTCAAAAGATTGATTGCTTTTTATTTATTTCTCCTTAGGATAAGCTAGCTCTGATTTTACTCAGAGTTAACTCATTATTGAAAAACTGACCCTTAGAAAACTTTATGCGGAAGCAAGTTGATATAGAAAGATTACACCCCTTAAGCGAAAAAAGATTATCACTTGTTTGGCGAAATAAAAACATATCTGGCCAACATAAACAGTGCCTACGATCTGTAAAGGTGCGTGTGAGCTAATTTCATGACTTGTCCACCTGGGCGTTTTACATTGAAAAATGGAACAAACCAAATTTTGTTTCAAATTTCATAGTTTCTCGACCAATTTTATCCATTCGAGGGTAACCGAATGTATATGCACAGGCATTATATAAAGGCAAGAAGCCAAAGTAGCTTGAACGCTTTGTAACGAGCTGCAATTGATTTAACTTGAAGCAAGGATAATCTCCTAGATTCATGTGGTATCATAATAGACTTAAGGTCTAAGTGAAAAGTAAGTCAGTTTGGTTTGGGAATTTGAAGTTGATAGAATTGAAGTTAATGAAATATTGTGAAAAATTCTGACCAGCAACAATTTGAACTAGAATTTTATTATTTATTTGTTTTAGAGCTTGTTCTGACCAGCTTGTTAACACATATATAGATATTGGCATAAGGTTATAAGTCCACAGGACAAAAAGTCACCACCTAAGTGCGATATAAATCCATATATTTTTTTTTTTTTTTGGCTTGAGGGCTTATGTCTCTGCATTTAAAAATTTAGTGTCGCTCAACTTATCAAACCGTTCCTTAAGGTCGTTATTTTGTTGATTTAATAAATCAAGTCTCTTATTTTTAAATTTCTGAATGACCCACAACATATAGCTTTACTTCCTGGACTATAATTTCATTTTACTTCTGGTTTAGACCTTAGCTATGTATAAAACAAGTTGCGATGCAATCCAAACAACAAAAAAAACTATTGTGCCAGAATAAAGCAATTAATTATAGGTTTTTCGATTTAATGATGAGTTTTAACTATACGACATCATATTTTGAAATTAAAATTAGCTAAATAGTGACATTGACATTAATTTGAAGAGTTTGAAAATATTACAATAATAGTAAGTGATGATGTGCTCATGAGATACGAGTGAATTTATAATTTTGAAATTGAAGTATACTTTTAAATGATTTTCATTACAACACCTTGAATAGTGTCAGTTTCGATTGAAATGAAATATACTTGTCTTCAAAGGGATCAATGAGATATTTTTGTTTAAATATTTGACTATTATCTGCGGATTTCAAAAGATTAAGTATCAATTTTTAAATAGTCAATATAATATAAAATATATAATATAAGATTTTAAATGAATGAAAAATTCATATTTATGATTCAAATTTTAATGGAGGTTTACCAAGCTTTATTTTAAAATCAAATGCTCCAAGAAACAAAGCTTCTCTATTCAAAAATAAAATTGATTTCAAAAGTTTATGAAATTGTTCAACTTTTTGTGTTGAATTTTTGAAAGTAATTCAAAACCTTAAATTTTTAAATGTATTCGTGTATTTCATATTTCACATAAAATTTTATATTTTATTTATTTCTCTATCCCTCATTTAACTTAATTTAATTTAATTTATATTCCCTTTTACATAAAGTATAATTGCTTAGTACTACATACTCGTACATACAGGTGTGCATTATCAATGAAAATATTTTTGTATGTCACGTATACGCCCGAGTGAACATTTACAATGGAAACCTCTTTACTAATCCTTGTTTTGGGAAAAACCTGTTTGTTTTTATGAGAAAGATTAAATACTTTGCACTCAACCAGATGCTATCGATCATAATCTAAACGGGTTAGAAATGACATCAGTATCCAATCGATGATATTAAATCATCATTTAAAATTGAATTTTTGTATTAATTATTGCATTGATTGCGTGGGATAAACGGTTTGCATCATTGCCTACACTGCAAGATTATATATTTCATATTTTGAATCAAAGTTATTCTCAAATAAAGCTTAAACGTTGGCTTGATTATGCACTCCTACAATCCAATAAAAAAAAATAAACATTATACTTTAAAGTTAAATATACATAAAATAAATTATGGCTCAAATTTACAAAAGTTATTTAACCAAAAAAATCAAACAAACTATTTTTTAGTTTGTATTTTAATATGGCATTCTATGTTAGGTATTGATTTCAATAAATTTATTTTAATCGATTTTTCATTCAAATTAATCAAAAAAAAAAATAAAACCAATAGTTAAAGGGAGTTCCTTTGGATGGAGATATACCAAACTTTTCTCGAATTTCCTGAAGATATTTAGATTCCTAAATCTTAAATAAACATTGAACTCTTTGAGTCTTTTTTCATACTTTCAAATTTGTACTATCTAGCTAAATGGTCGATTTTTTGTTAAGTATACGCCCAAGTGCCCTTTCCATAAATGGTTGATTTTATTTAATATTTGTAAAGTTTACGGCTAGGTGAACCCTGTTTAGAAACCCAAATGGTTTTTATTTTATTTTTGTTAAGTATACGCCCGGGTGATCCCTTCCATAGATTTCTATATGGACAGATTTAAAGATTATTAATTTAAATCTTTTTAGATTAATTTAAATCACATTAGATTTCTATCAAAAAATTATGCACAAAATGTCAATCAAAATCTAAGTTAAAGTTAGATCATTGAGAAAGAATGAATATTTTTGTGAAATAAAGCTAAAGATTCATCGATACAATGCACACATTTTCATTGAAAGGAGTTTGATGATTTTTAAATATTTACAATAAGTGCAATAATCCTACTTTCTCAAAAACAATGCTAAGATCAGTAGTTTTAATCGAAAAAACTCTGAGGTAATTATTTCTTTTTCCCTTAAATTTTTGCTAATTTGCGACGAGTTATTAAACTCAAGAAAAACTGTTTTTTTTTTTAATAAAAAAATAGATTGAACATAAACTAGTTTTGAGCTGTTCAAAAGAGACAAGCCCTTGGGGTCAAAGACTAAAATCACACTCATTAATGCAAAACCTGTGGCTTTAAATTTAAACTTAAACATTCCTTGCATTACTTTAAACTGTTAGAGTGCTGCGCTTAATCGTGGCACATGCACGTTGGAAGCGTGATAAATTGCAAAAATACTCCATTTTGAGCTGAGTATAAATTTCCAAATTTTGAACTGCGTTTCTGATTATTTTAGATCAAGTTTTTGAAACGGGTGTTAGAAAATAAAAGGTTGACGCGTAAGATTTTATAAAGGAAAAGCGATTGTCATACTTTTTTTTCCAAAAAGAATCATTTTACAGGAGGTTATGGGAGTCAAAAATGTTAAAAAGTGTTTTGTTCAGAATTTCTAACTCTTTTCATTATAATTTTCTTATAATAATAAATAAATAAATAAGGTGCGTGTCAATATTATGTCAAGTCGAAGCTTTTTAACTGAATCCTTTGAACGGGCTGTGCCACAGTGGTCCGTTAATTGAATTTTGGCGACAAAAATCATTTCTCACGTTAGTTTTTAACAGAAGTTAATAAAATTTGGTACACTTGATGATTTGGGGATTCTGAATTCAGTGGTACTTCCTTTTTTCTACTTCAAACAGGGATTTCACAATTTAGGTCCCAAATAGTTTTAAATAAACGATACTGTCGAGGTCAGGAACTGAGTCAGATTTATTATTTAAATGTCGTAGAACATACGATTGAGTGTATAGTTTCATATAAAAATGACTCTTTTACTGATTTGTACCAAATTTAGAGAATATAGTCCAAAATTTTCAGAAATGTTCCCAAGTGATTAGAACTATAATTTAGTGCTTATTTTTAAAAATGATTGTATTGGAAATTATTTTAAGACCTATTCTAATTGAATCTGAACAAAATTTGACAAATTTGACGGCTGAAAGTAGCTAATCAAATTTTAGAACAACTGCTCAAAAACTGGAAAAAATCAAATTTAGTATACACAGATTTAGATCATCAGTATTAGAGTATACATTTAAGCGCATATTTTAGGACATTTCAAACATTAACTTCAATCAGTTCCTGGCTTCGATGATACTCTATTTAAAATTTTGAAATTTGGGATCATGTTCTGACCTTAATTGTAAAGCTCATGTTTGAAGAAGACAAAAAAGGCAGTATACTACTGAACTCAGTATACCTAAAGTGTACAAAATTATATAAATTTATATTAAGAATTGGCGTGGAAAATGATTCTTCTTACCAAAATTCAACAAAAGGGCAAATGTGCGGCCCTGGTAAAAGTGCAGAATTTAAAAAAAAAGCCAACCGAACTCGAATTTAAGGCATCAAAATCCTTCGTAAGGCTAGAAATCTATTTCTATTGCAGAAATATTGCGTTTGCCTTCCTCTCAAACTACAAGATTTAAGGAATTAATTTAAAAGTATTTTTACTTAATTCTTTAAATAATAATAATAATAACTCGAGAGCTAATAACACTATTTGTCAATAAAAGCTGTGTTTAGCGTAAAGAAAAACTGAGCTACTTATTATTATTTTTTACAGCAGTAAACACTGCCATTCCAATAATCTTTCCAGTCAGTTCTGGAAAATTGGTGGGTTCGTGCATGGAAAAAAATCGAAACGTCACATTTAGGTGACGACAAATAAAAACAAATATTTACTCGGTTTCACTCTCGCACTAGCTCGACCTTATTGAGCAATTTTATTTTATTGTTTTTTAGTTTTTGTCGTGCAATTATTCAATAATTGTTTGCATTCAGCACTTATATGCATAAAAACCGTCCCAATGATATATAATCTATATTCCTTCAGCTTTTGTAGACCGCGTAAATTGTACCACAAAATTCATGTTTGCCGTTTTATAATATGAAAATAACCAATAGAAATACTTTAAATTTTTGAGAAAGTTATAAATTTTGACAAAAGCTTCTTTTTAGCCATGTTACCACCATATATTATACCAGCTATTATACTTTTTATTTTTACTGCAGCATAAAATATATTTGTCATTTATACGACTTCAATTCTCATTTAATTCATTATTCATGCCCTCAAATGTCAAATTATTTATGATTAAGGTAGAGTCAATATAACACTTTTTTCAAATCTACCTTCTCTTTCCCAAACAAAATATAAAAAAAAAACACATAAAAAACTTTATCTTACATAAATAATTCAGTTTTTTTTTTATTCAAAAAGACATGTCATAAGCGAAATAAAATGCACAACTCAATATAGAAAAAATATATAAAAAAAAAAATAAAAAGAACTATAGTAGCTAGGTAAGGTATAATACATATCTAGGTCACATGGAATGAGGGATTGCTACATAATTCAAAAATTTAAGTAGATGACAGTGAAGTACTTTCTTGTTTTTTAAGTTGCATCCCTAAAAGGAGAAAGCTTTATTTCTAAGTTGTGTATGGGTATCTTGAAATTAATTTCTAGTTTCTTCTTTTTTTTTTGTGTCTCGGGGATGGAATACTAAATGCACTTTTCTAGGATAGACTTAAATCCTTCTCTTTTTTCATCATCACAAGTTGTTTTTGCAGGCAGACATATCTGTGGGAGTAGAAGCCATAGTCATAGGGGTACACCATTTAGAATTGCTGATTAAAGTGGCGGGTAACTTTGAAAAATCCTTGGAATCTGGGCGGCCACATTTTCTCATTTACACAACACAAAATATTTAGGTATGTATGTACTCGTACTTTGGATATAGTTTTCTTTTTTTTTCTATTGTATATAAATGTAGGTAGGTACATAATTGCATTAAAAACATTTTGAATCCAATTCTGTTTATTTCGTTACATAGACGTGTGGCAGAGAGTTGCACATGTTTCTTTTCGTTGTTGTTATTGTTGTTGTTGCTGGTGGTGCTGTGTTTCCATGCACTTTTGGTCAAGTGCTCCTTGGGAACACAAAAATACTTTCGGCGTCATTGCTAGGCAACCTGTGCGCAGGACACAACAATAAAAATCACAATAAAGCAAAATTTAACTAGGTCAGTAAGACGGCAGCAGCAGTAGCACCACTATCACCATCAACACCACCACCACCACCACTATCACCATCACTGTTCCCAACATCAGCAGCAGAGAAGGAGTAGGTACCAATAGCTGCAAGAAATACAAACATCCCCTTTATGCCAGCTGCATGACAATTTGGCTTTACACCAGGGTTGGATCTCGGTCTGGGTTGGTTTTGGGGGTGAAAATCAATTTTGAAACATCATTTCAATCCAAAAAAAAACCGTTATGTAACCATCAACCTTTTTAAAAAAGCAGATCTAATACGCGCCATCGGCGCAAATAAAAAGCAAAAACCTGTCTAACAAATTTGTGTGCACATGATGCAACATCACATTCGTACATACTTGAATTCAACTCTGGCATACATACATACAAACGGTACATACATACGTACATAGGTATACTTGCACATACTATTTGAGTATTCAAAAATAAAACAAAAGCTAAATTCTCTCGCTCGTCGTTTTGGTGTTGGTCGTTATGAACTCAGCTGCGCTAATCAAATGACATCATCGAATGCCAAGGGGAAAGTGCCACACAGATGCGGGACGAGTCAGGTCGACACGACACCAAAACAATACTCGATGATGCTAGTAACGACCAGAATGATGCATTTCCCTAACTAAGCAACGGGTAGGAGTACATCGGACGAACGTTTAGAGACTCTTTTATGATAATTTTGTTGTCTTCTTACTAACAAACCGTCAAAAGTGATGATGGCAGCTTTGATAAACGTTTCATAACTATCTTTCTATCATAATGTGAAACAAGTATCATCCTTCAATTAAACATCACATGTACGAGTATCTATCAATAGCTGCTATGGGATAACGGGCGGACAGGGTCGTTGAAAGAAAATACTAGTTTAAAAACCATATTTCTGATCAAACTTGAATTACAAAAATATGCCCAACAATACAAAGTCATTAAAAATAATAATAATACAACAAAACAAAAATAAAGAAAAAACAATCCACAAGCACCAAAGATAACCTATAACGATGAATTGTCGTGGTGTACACGTAACATTCAATACGAATAGCCAGGGATGTAGCTGTTAAATGGGTCTAGGCAACAAGGCCCCAAATTAGAATTTCGTATCGACCTTTTAGACGTTTGATTTTTCCAAAAGACATTCATGCCGATTACTCAATTCGCAATATTCTACTCCCCGGTAGTTGATCATATTCCACCTGGATTTAAATAATTTTGCGTTTTTTCAATTTATGAACTTGTCGAATGAACAATCTTATAACCAGTCCATGAACTTCCCTACCATGAACTTCCCTACCGTGGTGTAAGATTGCCGACTTTAAGACATTTGATTTTTCCAAAAGACATTCATGCCGATTACTCAATTCGCAATATTCTACTCCCCGGTAGCTTATCAGATTCGACCTGGATTCACTTTCGCGTTTTTTCAAAATGAACTCGTCAAATGAACAATCTTATAACGAGTCCATGAACTTCCCTTCCATTATCTGAACCATATTATGGCCACTGTCATTTATTGACAATTCAAACGTAACATGTAATCTTAGGCGGTGTTAAGACAGGCCTCACGTCAAAATGAGTAGCCTCACGTGAAGCCTGTCTGAACACCATCTTAAAATTGCAAACAGTTTATTTTTGCAAAAAGAATGTTCAATACTTAGCTTTAACTTACATTTATGAGTTATTTATGATGATTTTCAGGTGAATAAAGAATATAAAAATGAGAAAGTTTGTATGGAAGTCGAATGTTTTGGGGTTTCACTAATATCAAATTAGTGGAACAAAATATCGGTGGTGCAGGTAATATTGAGGCAACGATTATAGAAGTCATTAGGTTTGTTCGTTGAACCCTGAAGTCACCCTGGAGTCGCCCCAAAGTGTTTTTTGAAAACCCTGAACTCACCCTGGCCAACAAATACTGTGTTTTTTGAGCCCTTAACTCGCCCTGAAGTAGATCTAGGTTTTTTGCTGAGGCGAGTTGAGGTAAAGAATAAATTGTCAAAGTGCCAAGAGGTCTGAATCATTTTTTTTGTTGTGCATAAAAGTGTTGCCTTAAATTCGTTTGTTCTTGAAATAGAAGTTCAAGGAATGTGCAAATTTACCTTAGTAAAAACTTATATTAGAAAATGTAAATTGTGGTTTGTTTTTATTCATTTTTGAAACAAATTTTATTTCTTATTCATCTCAAGAACATAATTAAGGGCTCTGTGAAAACCGAAAACCAATGTTTTTTTGACAATTCTTGGGGTCGTCAAGAAAACCTGGGTCAGCACTGGGTAAAGTTCAACGAACGAACCATTTATGACTTCTCATAATGACCTGTCAAAAAAATTATATAAAATCGTCTGAAAGGACTCATAGATCTCATATGACTACTCAAAAGCAAAGAGCATATGTTTTTTTTTGACATTCGTACTGCAACTAATTCCATTTGAAAAGTCAAACGGAATTTGTTATTTTCCGGGAAGTGAACTCAAAGTATGGAAAATATAAATATTCTTAAAAAAGAATAGAATTTCGAATACAAAAAACAACGGAGCTCATTTGAAAAATCATACAGAAAATATAATGACAGGTCATACGACATTATTATTGTGGCCTTTACTGACAATCGTTCATTTTTTCTATCAGCGAATTCACTGATAACTAAATTTTCAAAAATGAGTTGAATTGTGGGTTAAGCTCATACGACAAATTTGCTAATAGATGTGGTTAACATTATTTGATATGGGTTATAGAATAGTTCAATTCTCTTCAGAAGAAACACGAAACATTTCTAGCCGATAAAAACCTTTTAAGCATGTGATAGGGCGAAAATCTTTGCAACTGCAATTTATCTTTTGCAATGTCGTTATCAAGATTTTAGCACTTTTTATGAATCGAAAGCATATTTCGCTAGAATACTAATTAACTAATGCTAATTAAATTTTTTTACTTTATTCTCTAAAGTGCACAAATGTTGTTTTGTTTTAGAGACTGTTAAACGTCAAAGTGAGTCAAGACACATTTCTTGACAGCGTTAACATTGGCTTCACTTCACGTGATTCAAATTGACGCCGCTGTTTGTATTTTACGCCCCACGCTTGGTTAAAAGACAGTACTAGGTGAGGAAAGGAGAGGGATAACAAATATGCGTTAAAATAAATCGCATGCCATCTATGTGTCTGTCTAAGAGCCTGTTTAGATTGGGAAAATTGAGTCCGAGCTCGTGAGACTCATCGTGTCCACATTCGAAAATTTGAGGGGCCTCAAAACACAAAGAAACAACAGAAACTTTAATGCTTTGCAAATTGAAGCAACAACAAATTAGTCTGGCCACAAACTACCGTATGACCGGTCTCGATCTTCCCAATCTAAACAGAGTCTAAATGTCACGTCAAAATAAACCGGTTGAGTGAGTCACATGTGAACATCTTCCTAGAAAATGTATCGGTTATCATATTGACAGTTACTGGTTGTCAACTATAAAATTGTCATATTGATGAATAAAAATTACTGTTGACAATTAGCCAGTTTAGTACTTATTTAGTTCGCACTTTGATGTGATAATATGATGTGATAAAACGAAAAATTATTGTGAAAATTATATTTGTTTTATCACTTCATAGCTTCACAGGTGGATAATTGATCTTCAGGTTGTAGATATGTGAGATCTGCACACAACTCCTTAGAGCTCTTGCTGTCAAAAAGATGAAATTGAAATTCTTTTAATTCACTTGCTCAATTATTTTTAATCGCAGTTAAGGAATTCATAAAAAAGAAAGGAGTGCTTTTTATTTTTCGAATGTCAGTATGAAAGAAAAGGAACTTTAAGACTTTTGACGTTTGTGAATGAACGAGAGGACAATATATTACAATTTTTGGTAAATTAAGAACTGTTTGAATTTGTTCTTTATAGAATCAACTTGAAAAAGACCGAGTTTTGTTTGTTGAAAACTACGTAAGTATGCATATTTTTGTCTACTAATTAAACTAAAAATTTTCATCAATTAATTTAAAAAACTTCTCGAAGGCGCTTTAAACCAATAGGTACGGCACTGGGCTTAAATAGCTATAGGTAATATACGAAAAGGTCCACAACGACACACATCTAACGTATATTAGATAGAGTGTTGTATCGTAATGTATAGTATGAATGTAGCTACCAGTTCACCTTGGACTCATGTTTGCTTTTGATGAACAAACACGAAATTGAATCGACTTTAGTGGCGGCGGTGGTGGCGATGGTGTGTTGTACAAATACATTCGTCGTTTGTGTTATAGTACATATCTTGACAGATACTTTACAATAGGCATAAATATGCACCGACTGCGCTAATTTTCCCACAAACACACACAGATAAACTAGTTTCAATTTGTATCTATTGGAGTGAGGTACTTGATAGTTGCACTTTAAGTAACTTTCGTTGATGATCAGATCAATATGTACACATATTTATTCTCTTTTTTTTGTATTATTAAGGAAAATATATACAAAATAAATATGAACAAAGTTTCAACAAAAAATGTTTTCTATCCAATAAAATAAAGTTTATTCTTGAATTTCTGTTTCTCGTATTTTTTTTTTTTTTTGACAAGAGGAAAATCGTATTTTTTTGTAAAACACGTAGATGCCCTTCGATCTAAGTTTGAAGGTAGTCAGGTGTAATTATAATTTGATGGATAATTTTATGGAAAATAAATAATGCGGAGAAATCTATGTTTTTTTGTTATAACCTCACATAAAAAAGATGCTGGTGGTGTTATTAATATATAATAATTTTTAATCGTTAATTTTTTCATATATTTATACGCATAGTTCTGTTTGCGTTTTTTGCCCAAAACTATTAATTTCCTCAAAATTCTTTATATTTATATGAAACTTGACAGGCTTTGGACTAAAACTAGTAGTTTTAGAAAAATAAACGAATAAAAATATCATTTCTTGTATAAAATTTGGAAATGTCATAAAACGTCAGATGACTTGTCATTTTTGACAAGATGAAATTATTAACTGATTTAAGAGCTTTTTTAATAAATATCAAGTTCGCAAAGAAGCAACAAAATCAGAATAAAATTGTACCGAAAAATCAGATAATGTCACAACTAATTAACATCTAATTAACGGAAAATAACAAATCAATCAACAATTAGATACATACATATGTATAAGAACTTTTAACTGTTTTTATTCAAAAAGCTGGTTTGCTAAAGCAAAAAGTACTGCCAACTAAAGCAAAGTAGAAATGATAACATATAGAAAAAATAACCATAACATTGAAAATGTCATAACTAATTATGTTAGGTATATTAATGACAAATTATCTACTCGCTTTTAGAATGGCGAATGTTCCCTTGCATACTTGACATTCATCTTTAACAGTTAAAACCAAATAGAAGTTGCGTTAAGGTTGAACACCAGGAAGTTAAAGTGCATTTGGTAAACATGCATATATCACATTAGCCAAGCTTTCTTTATTTTATTTGTGATTGGAGTCGAACGGAGAATTGTTGGCCTTAATATGTAAAGAAAGTCTAACTGTACGCTATGTGAATTGACAAATTTAGCCCACTTAACTGCCTGGCCAGGGCACATTCATAACTCATATGAGGGAAAACAAGGCGACTGGAAAACCATTTTTGCGCAAATTTTAAGTAAGGCGATAGTATGACAGACCTGACTGAACTAGCTGATATTAACTCCCTCAAAAGAAAAAGGTAGAGAGATTTGTTGAAAAAATGTTAGGACAGGACCCAGGTTAAAATATTTTTTCTATTTAGAAATTTATTTAGGCCGAGCAAGCTTTATCATAAGCACCCCTCAAAATATCACAAAAATAAAGGAACTGAAAAAAAATTGTTTAAGTGAAAATTATTTAAAAAAAATTATTCAAAAACATAACAATATAAAAATAAATGATTAACTCATTAGTTAAGTGGATTTTTTAATGCTTGCTCAAGGCCCCAATTGGGTTCAGTGACCTCTGCATTTGTACCACTTGCACGTATAGCTTGTCCGGGTCGGCCAGTCTGAATATACATATATACACTTGAAATACCGAACAAAAAAAATGCTCTCAATCTTAAATTTACCTTATCATTTGCGTTGGGCGCCATTTTAAATTCTAGTCAAAATAGATTTTTATTTAAAAAAAAATCACGCATTTTCAACTTAACACTGAAAATACATGCAACAAAACCTTATTGCAAATTTTATTTACTATTTAAGAAAAACCTACATACATACTACCACGCCCACTTTTCTTTTATTTTGTTTAATTCTTATTTAACGTCCCTAGAAGTCTGAGAAGTTTTATCAAACTTTTAAAAACCCACCTTCTGACAGGTTTGAAAAGAACTCAATCGCAAAGTATCAACTTTCAAGAGTAAGTAAGATGCACTTTTTTAACTGGCGGCCATTTTGTCAGCTGTCAAGTGATATACTTAGTTTGGTTTGGCATTTTTACGCTTCTAAATTGTGCAAATTTATTTTGAAAATCATGGTTATGTTCGAAATTTGTTTAGCGATGAAGCTCACTTTTAGTTGAATGGATACGTCAATGAACAAAACTGTCATATTTGAATTGGTGATTATCGTCAAGTGTATGTTAAGACACCGTTACATCCGCAAAAACTGACAGTTTGGTGTGCTTTATGGGTTGGTAAAATAATTGGTACGTACTTTCTTAAGAACTATGATGTCCAGAATGTTACAGTCAATGGTGACCGCCATGATTACTGACTTTTTCTTTCATCAATTCAACGGAGCTGTGGTTTCAACAAGACGGCGCAACATGTCACACAACTCTAAATTTGCTTTATTCAAGAAAACGTTTGGTAATCGCATAGTTTCACGTTACGGACCCGTGAATTGGCCCCCAAGATCATGCGGTTTAACGCCGCTTGACTTTTTTTCTGTGGAGATATGTAAGTCACTAGCCTACGCCGATAAGCCTGAAACGAGGACAACATTCGCCGCGTTATATATGGCCATAAATGTTGGAAAAAGTCATCGAAAATTGGACCTCCAGATTTGACTACGTCCGAGCCAGCCATGTCGGTCATATGCCAGAAATCATTTTTAAGTTATAATTCCAGAAGATTATCTTTCGAATAAAGTTAACTTCATTTCAATTGAAAAAAAATCATCTTTCCTTTATTTTTTAAAATGAAGATTCAATTCTGAAAACTTTAAAATAGGCGTTTTCTTCTTCTATTCTTCTATTAAATACCTATATGTATATTTATTTATGTGTTCATGGATTTACTATTTTAAATCTTAAGTTAAAAATGAGAAAATTATTAAATGAAAATCAATTTGCTAAAAATTAAAAATGGCGCCCAATCTCAATAGAATCTCAAATGATTGGGGATAAAAACCATTTTTAATTAATCAGACTTTAATAAAAAATAAGTTTTGGTATTTTTTTTAAGTGAAAAGTTTACATAAACAAATATTATATTTATTTTATTTATTAACACAGAAAAAAGAGTAAAAAAGCTAATTGTTTCTTTATTTTCAATAAACCAAAAAAAATAATTAAACTCAACAATATCAGTACTTTAGGAAATAAATTTCAATCCTATTTAATTTGATTTGACTTAAATTGATAAAACATCTATACATATCTATATACCTAACCTTCTTGTGAATCATTTACATAATTCAATTATAATAAACAAAATAAATAAATTAAAACTTGTTTGCAATTCACCAATAAATAGCCATCGTCAAAACCGACAAACCAGTAGAGAAGAAGCAACTTTATAAGAAAACGGCTGATGAACATGCAATTAGTTGCACATTCCTAATAAAGGTTAAATTTAAATCAAATAAGCTATATAGGTATTTGTATACACCTATATTCTAATATTAATATTCAAATTAACAACACAATGATGCTGCTCTGGTGGTTTATTTCACTTCATCACTTCAAGATAACAATACAAAAAAAAATGCATTAATATTTTATTATGTCAACTGGTTAAGACTCAAGGACAACCAACAACAACAAGTTTTAATGTATGTAAATTAACTGTCTAAAAACAAAAATAATTTAACAAACAAAAATTAAAAGAATAGGTTAAAAGAGATAGATTTTGTTATTTGTACAAAATCTTAACGAAAAACAATTTTGTTAATTATTTTTGTTTTTATTCTTTGTTAATATGGCTGTTTCGTTTTAAAATAAAATCGTAAATTGTACTTTTTTTTGACATCATAAGATACAAATTGGCACAGATTGTTTTACATTAGCGGATGCAGCAATTGTGATGTTGCAGACTTATGCAATCTAATATCGCACTCGAAATTAGTCCACACGAATAAAAAATAATATTTCTATCTATGTATATGTTAAGGTATCTCTGGCAATGATAAATATTTCCTATTATTGTTTTATAACATAATTTAATCACGACTATTAAAACATTTACGTTTCTATTGTTTAGGACCAAAAATTAAAACCGAAACTTATTGAATGAACACGATTAAAATATTAACACTTTTTGAAAGTGAAAGTAAAAATAGATAATTTTAAGTTGTGCCGGTCATAATTCCGTTTTTTTTTTTTGTAGTAGATAGATTTTGTAAAAATACATTTCAAAGATTGTTGCCAATTTGCGGATCTCCATTTCACTGTTTCACTATTTTTGCTAAGTGAAAAGCTAAACTTTTCAAATGGTTTAGGAATTATCGAATCTAACTATTCGATTGAAATTTTGAAACAGCTTCTTAAAACATTCGTTCATTGTACATTTAGAAATATCTTACCTGATTTAAGTAAATTGAGTGTTATTTTAATATTTAAATATAATTTTGTTGAATCATTCAAAAGAACAAACTGATTCAAACATTGCCATGTAAAATCATTAGAATGAAAATCAATCTCAGAAAATTAAATTTAGCTATGTTTTAGCTTAGGAACATTGTAAAAATGCCTATAAATACATCCCAAAGTGCTTTTCAGGTAATATTTTTGTTTAATCTGTGGACTTAGCTGTGCAAAATTAATTTTTTAACTGTTTTAGTAAAGACTTTCATTTACAAAATCTGCTAAATAAGAGATTTATTAAAAGTCCAAATAGCTAGCTCGGTTGCTAACAAAAAAGGTAGTCTTGTAACTTCAAGGTGACCTAGCATTTCTAGCGAATATTTGGACTTAAAACTGCGGTTTAGCGGTTAACCCGCAAGAAACATATCTGAAACTTTTTAACAATAAAGGGAAATTACCGGCTTTTGAAATTCCTTTTATTGAAGAGACCCAAGTCAAAATTTTCAATCACGTGAAATATCTTGGTATAAAACTGGATTAAAAAGTTGAAAAGTAAACAATTGATATGATGTGGTCAAAAAGTGTACAAACAATTCAAACATGTTTGCCTTATGAATTCAGTTGAAAGTTGAAATTCAACTGGGCTCTATTAACATTAAAGAAAGAACGAATAAATCCATGCTTGCATTCTATTCCTGTTACCTGGGGCTAACCCCAGGTTTTACCAAATATACCCAAAAATAATTGAGGGCTTTGGACCAGTACTGACATTCGCTAACGTAGGCCGTTTTCGAAAACGTCATCTGCGTCAAAAATGCAATTGCAGAATGTTCTTAACGCAAACTGCAAAAGTTTTCCGTTTGAAAACGCTAATACAATTTTTGCTGCATGAGCAGTGTGATCGATAATGCAGCTTGCTGAATGAATGTTGGTTAACATCATCTGCAGTGCAGCTGTGCAGTAAAAAAAATCGGGTTGACGAAAAAAATATTGAAAAGACAGAAAGCGTGTTCGTAAACGCCAAATGCGTTTGAAAATAAATTAATTGACGTTGATCAATTGATCAGTTGATTTGTTGCTAGCAGGACAATTGCACATTTGACGATCGTATCTGCCTCAAAAAATGGCTATCAAATTGATATTTATTTGACGTTTTCAAAAACAGCCATAGTCTGGTGGAATGCATTGGACAAAGTTAACAACGACATAGTGAGGGCCTTTGTCATACGCAAGTTCAGTTTAACTTTAGTAAATCTTTTGATAAAACACCACTGTAAACAATTTTTTCTCTGCGTTTTCGTAAGCATTTCGTTGTCTTGTTGAAAACCAACTAAAAATTTCGTTCTGTATCAGCAGCGTACTAGGATTTAAGCAGGAAATTTTTGTCCAGGCCAGGCATAGTTTTTATAAGAAGGTTTTTATAATACAAATTCTATGTACTATCTACTGAAATAAATCAGCCAAGTAGAAGACTTAGCATTAAAGAAATATTCAATTATTGATTCAAAATAACTATTTAACAAGTCCAATTCTTAATGCCAAGTCTTTTTGTTGACTAATTTATTTCAGTAGTATATAGAATTTGTATCATGACAAAGGTGCAAAGAATTGCAGGTATTGAAATAACTGGGGCAATAAGGTCCACCCCCACAGGACGTCTAAAAGATCTACATCTATTCATATAAGAATTGGCAACCACTGCACTGACCGCATAACACCCCGATTAGACTTTTACAAGCAGTTCACGACCACCTTTCCTAGCAGAGAGGACTGGCAAATCAATTAACTATCAACTTGCGAATCGATGATAACAATATAAACCGCCGCGACACGGTTCCAAGATGGATACTTTGGTGTTGGTGCAGGGGTATTTCCATAAAACCTTGAAGTTACCTTGAAGTTCAGACTTCTTTCTTACAGCAATGTCTTCAAGTTGAGGTCCTGGCAGTGACGAAAGCTACTATTCTATTCCATTCTATCCAACACACTGTCAATTTGGGATCTACATACAATAAGCGACTATTCCTTGTGGGATCACCTCCAGGCACGAAAATATGACAGCGGCTGTCACGGCTGAAATTTTTCCCATCTTCGTGTGGTCGCATTTTCTCCCCGGAATTTATGTGCATCGAAACAGAATATTTCATGGGCACTGGGCTGCCTTATAATCAACCCAATTTGAACCTGCAAGAAAAAGTGGAAACTCGTTGGCATTTCCAATTTTAGAAGATGGGAGAAATTCCATGGGAAATTTGATCCACAATAGCCTCCATTTTAAATAGAACGATGTACTTACTTTGAAAAAACTTCCGTCTTTTCTATCCCACTATATAGGAAGCAGTGAAATTGAACTTTTTGGTCTCATTTTTTCTATTTGGTAACTTTTTCTCGTAGCTTAATTTACAATTTTAATTAAAACTTGGACTTGAATTTGAACTTGACATCGCATGAATTAACGTTTTTCAAAAAAAAACTTTTTAGCGACTTTTTGTTCGTATATTGAAGATTGACGATGCGACAAAAGAACCAAATCGAGCAGTTTTGAAAAATGACAGATCACTCTATATTTTGTCAGAAGTGACACTATGACAGATCAATGGAAGTGGAAGTTTATATGCATATTATGTATAATGTACAGTAATAGGGAGTAGTGGTTTTTAGAACCTCACAAAATCACAGTTCTTCTCTTGAAAAGAGAAGAATGCTTCTTCATAAGTAGATCACGATTTTCTTTTAAGCCATCTGGCAACACCAATTAAATGAAATTAAAAAAAAAAACTCCAGAAGGGAACAATATTTCAGTACGTTTTCAAAATTTAAACTTCTCGCGTGTGTTGCATGATTGTATTTTAAGAAGCAATTAAAAAAGCTTTACATTTTTTCTTTTACATGCTTATTTCTCACTGTTTTTGTCATGCTTTTTATTTCTTACAGATTCCTTTTTTAGCTTGTTATCGTATGATTTTTTATTTTTTTTTAATCTAACAACAAACGTTCCAACATCAAACAAAACCCTTTGAGTTATTTTAAATGTCGTGCCACACGTTTCCATCCAATGTATAGTGTTAGTCTTTATTTTTATTTAATTTTGTCGATTTTTACGGTTGTTTTCTATGGTATTTAATATATTGAAAACGTGTTTTATGATCACATTAACCTATTTTTTTGCTTGAAATGGATTTGATAAGCTCACGATATATGTACATATGTAAATAATTTGTATATATTAGGGTAAATAAAATTAAATACCTACTAATAATTGCTTTCAATATTTGTTTTTGACAATAAAATATAGAAACATAAATTAAGAACAAACATTGTAATAACACAGTTAGACTTTTCCACAATGATTTTTAACTTATTGGTCGGTTGATGTATGAAAATATGACAACAAAAGCATTACCACTTTTTTTTGGAAATGTACGTAAATATATAGCAGACTTTTATTCAGATTGATTTTTATGGAAAACTTATATTTTCAGAGAACCTTCATGTATCATGTAACTCATGTATCAAAAAACTCATGCATTTTGTTTTAGTTTTCACTGTAAATTGCAGTAAATTTATTGATGTGAGCGTTAAAGAACGTGGCCACGAGATTAAGCGACAACTGAAATATTATATAAAATATGATCCCAAAAATAGTGGGAATTTAAAATCATAATTAAGTCTAGGAGCCAGTTTTTTTCACAGTAGGTTGAATCTACTGATGGTAACTAAAGATCATTTTCGTCGAACATTCACCAAAGCATCAAACCTGCATTACTTCTTGTAGTTTTTCATATTTCAATCTAACACTTATCTTAGATTTAATAAGATTTACCTCAAATCTTCTTCAAATCTCAAAGATTTATCTTACAAATTTATTTTGTAAGTCTTGAAGATTATAAATTAATCTTAATAAATCTTTATATGGGCAAATACTTTTACAAATCGAACTAACCTATTCTTATATGGCGCTGAAGGATTCATTTGTGGCTGCATTCAGTTCTTCACAAATGAAGTATTCTATCTCACTTCCGCTTCAAAAGAAAAAATCAAACACCATTTGCATTTTTAAAGGTGCTGTCAAAATAAACATTTTTAAAATCTTTTTGTCCGGTGATAATACCTAATAGATTTATTAAATCTGAACTGAGATAAACCGATGGTGGAAACAAAAACAGAAAAGAATCAAAAAACTCTTGATGCGTTGCTGCCAATGCATTTATATTAGCTTTAATAGCATCAGGACAGCATCAATGATGCAGGAATATTTGATGTTTGACTTTTGTTTTAGTTAAATAAAATAAATTAAGGCTTTTTCACAAATTATTCCATTTGCCAGTCTATCTGTCATTTCAATTGTCAAAAGGAATCTGTAATCAGCTTTAGGTATTTTCCATCAAAATCCGAAGAAAGTACACACACACAAAATAAAACGATTTACATATTTACAGCAATATTAATAAAAAAAACTCGTATCCACTTATTAACACACGTGTTAACTAGTAGTAGTAAACGGTCAATCACACGTGTGCGTGTATGCGAGAAGAAGTCATCCGTTGATTATGTGCAGAATTTGGCAAGTTAAAGTTATCCGTACGTTAACACACGTCACAGGCTATTTCACATTTGTTAATAAGAATTACAAGTTAACAAATGTATAAATGCTTGCATGTTGTTATCCTCCGTTTATTAATATGGGGGTTAGTACATAAAGAACTAACGCCGACGAGAATAGCTAAATGCATAACATTTTCGGTTCTTCTAAAAACGGATGTAGCCATCGCGGATTATTACATTTTTATCCATAGTTTGTATGGAAACGTCAAAATATTTTTGAAGCTACGAATTCAACAAATTGTTTGTATTCAAAATGGCTAACCAGTGTTAAATTTAGTGTTTTTATTTCAGATTGCTCTCGTTCCAATTGAAACTCAATCATATTTTTGAAAAATGTCTGAATTCTTAGAGGTTTCTTAATTCATCGACATCGTAGCCATCCTTCAATGTAATTTGACAGTTGATGGCTTGACAGATAGTGGACAAACTATATTTTGACAAAAAAAGTGTATTTTGATCCAAATGTCACCCGATCAACCTAAATCACATTTTACCGGAGCAGTAAAAAAACTGTGAAAATTTCAGATTTTCTTTACAGTTTTTAATCCAATCAAATTGTACTGTTTGTAAATAAAAATTTAGATTCGATCAACGAGATTGGATTTCAGCGAAATCGAAATAAAAATCGACTCAAAACTCAATCAATAATGAATTGAGTGAAATAAAAATCGATTGATTGAAATAATCGAACAATTTTTATGATCGATTTTTAAACGATTCGATCATTTGAAATGAACGATTTACAAAGCCCTAATAGGCTGCTCAAGTGGATGTGCTGGCATTTTATTGACATGCGTTAATCCATAAAAATGGTGCCGATTTCAATTTCAGATAAATACGAAAAAGTGTTATGCCAGTGCCAGACCATAGACGACATCAAAATCCATAACGTATTTAACGAAACGCTGCAAATTTATAAAAAAAAAATTCTATCACTGGGCAATTTATGAGACATTTATCTCACCCATGAAGTTCTAACATTGACTAAACAACTTGAAAAAAATCTATCGCTGACCAATTAATGAAACTGGTGTAGCACTAATGATCATTTTGTCACCTTTCAGATGGCATGAAATTTTAAATGTTTATTTTTTTTAGTTATTAGATCTAAGCTTAGATAAAAAGGTTACAATATTAAACACGTTTGCAAACAAAAACCTAAACGGAGTGAACTGTATACACAATTGCCTTAGAAAATCACAAGAAAAAAGCTACATATTCGCCCATTTGCCTTCTGCAAAAGTAAGAGTTTTTTTTCGTATTATAATTCAACGAAGCAACTCAACTCTGAAATTATTGAAAAGCTTATGCAGACCAGAGCATCTTAATATAATATAATATTTATTCTTCAACCCAAAGCACAATTTATTTTAATGAGAAAAACAACCTAATCAACATCTTAATGTATGCCCTTCACTTTATTAATGATTTTCGAATAAAAGCTGTTTTATAGATTTTATGTTTTTTTTTGTGTTTTGTTGTTGTTTTAAGAAAAGAATTAAAGTGCTCATGGAAACAGAATAATTTAAGATAAAATGTTAGAAGCGTCATAATGTTTTGAGGATAATTCTAATTACCTGCGAAATGTTTTAATGTTCTTACGGGTTAATTGAATTTAATGTTTTAGACATGTGTTGTTTTTTTCAGTTGCTATACAAAAACAAATCATAAGAATGTTGCAGTGATTATCGACACAAAATTTCAGACGAAAATGGTAAAGTTTTTATTTTCTCTTCAAAAAAAAAATATTTAAAAAAAAAAAACAAAAATAAACAATTTTTTGGCATCACATGACATTAATCCACTTTAATCAAATAAATTAAATAATGCTTATGCTTATGATTATTGTTGACTTGACTTTCTAAAAAAAAAACATTCCCATTTTTTTAATGAAATTAATGAATGCTCAATGTTTTTTTATATTTTTTTTTAAATTAAGAATATGTATGTTTTTTTATAAGATTAATATTTGACAAAAAAAAACAACTAATTCCTTTTTTTTAATTTTTCAACCCAAAAATTGTATATTTATATGCGCATGTGTGTGTGATAAATTAAATATAAAATAAATCGAAATCAAACGATCACAATAATAATAATGATGGGACTTACCAGAACTAAAATGTGAGCGTTTGGTTTGTTCATTTTCCGGATCGGAATCAAGTGGTCTTTTTCTAGAATCGCCGATTTCAGGGCTTGGGCATGCCTTCGCCATAACTGCATCGTCAGCCAAATTTTCTTCGAACATTTTTTATACTTTTTGTTGTCAAAAAGTATTTATATAATTTCTAATCTGGCTTTGAAGAGTAGAACAATAGTAGAGAATAGATTTGTTGGTTGTTTGTTTTGTATTTGTTTTTTTTTTTTTTTGTATGTTTAATTTTTTGTTAAATTAACAAATTAAGCTTTTTTTCTTATATTTTTTTTAATACAATTTTATTTAAAATTTGATTATTTTATAATCGGGAAGTACTGTTCTGTATCTTTGTGATTTCGTCGCAAATAAGCAATGCAACACTCGTTATATATGATGTTTGTTTATATATATATATTTTTTTTTAGTTTTTAGTCCTTATTTGTGGTGGTGCGATTAATGTGCGAGAACGATATGAAAAAAAGAAAAATATATGATTACATGAATTTTTGGTAAAATATTTGCGTAAATAGATATTATGTATAATGTATAAATGGTAAATAAAAAAATAATTGTTAATATAGACAGAATATAATGTAAAATGTAACAAATAAAATGGAATATGTAAATGAAAATGTTATTTAATAAAATGTCGTTTCATTGAATTTTGTTAAAATAACCAACAATACAAAGAAATTATATAACAAAAATAATAATAGGATAAATTTTAACATTTATTTAAAAAAAAAGCCTGTTTATATATGCAAATTTTTTTAGATCATTTAAGGGTTTTTCAAGCCATTTTATTTTAGATATAGATTTTTACATCCATAGAATTTAATCTAATTTAAATATAAATTTTTGTATGTCCATAGAATCTTTTTTTTTGTTTCCAAATAATTTAATTATTTCGATAAACGTTTTAATTATTTTTTATGGAAAAATGTCCCTTATGTTGATGGCGAACACTCATTAAATTTTTTTTAAACAATGTTGATAGCTAACACAAAGTGTACATTTTAAAAGTTGAAAAATATTCGATAATTGTTGTCCGTTGGGCGCCATTTAAATAATGTTTTATAAAAATTTCCTTCAAAAACAGCAAACATTCATTCATTTTATACTTAAAACAAATTAGTTACCTACAACCAATTGTAATTTTAAAACTTCATAGCTGTCGAAATAGTTTTCATTTGGGCACCATTTAATTTCTGCACTTGGTAAATATCCACGTGAAGTAATAATTTCCATCAAGAAAAAGCATTTAAATTAAAGACAAAATAATTATTCCAAATTGACTGTAAATTTGTTAGTTCTCAATTGTCGAAATAGATTTCAGTTGGGCGCCATTTAATTACTACACTTGTTTGGAAATTAAGTAAAATAAATGCAAACATTCATTCAAAAACTTAAAGCTGCTCATGCAGGTTGGCTGAAAATCCAAATGGATCGTTAGTCAATCCACGAACACACGACTGATTTTATATCTGCCAACGTGGGGATATTTGGCTCCTTGGCCATGTCAAGTATGACTGGCTTTAAATTTCAAAACAAAATATGTACCTAACGTAAATAATTAAAAATTAATAAATTTAAAAAAAAAAAAATTTCAGTTGGGCGCCATTTAACACATATGTAAATGATAAGTCGTGATGTACTTCAACAAATGAGTTATGAATGTTTTGAAAGTCACAATGCCCGTAAATTTTTTAGTCGAAAACAAATATAAAATTTAATTTAATAAGCAGCGTTGAGAAGACATATCGAGGTAATCAAGTGTCAGTCAAGGGTGAAAGCCACCTTTCACATTACCAAACTAACTAAAAATACCTTGGCTGAATTTGCCTGAGAGGTTCCGCTTTCCTTTCATACTCTTCTAACCCCGCCATGTAAGATTTCCACCTATTTGGAAATTATTCATAAAAAGTACGTATCAAATTATTAAAATGTATCAATTTTTACAAAGAATATGTCTGTTTGATTATAATAATTGAACGATCCTTTTGTATGTATCAATAACTTACAACTACAATTAAGTTAGATACAGGTTACAAACACATTTATGTGAAAGACGGTCTTATTTTAATAAAGGCATATGTATGTATGTATGTATGTATGTTAATAAAGCAAACCTTTATCTTCCGTTTAGTGTCCATACTAGTCTAATAAATAATTTGGCATTCATGAATAATACAAAGAAACTTTAAGGGCTCTTACCAGCACCAAGCTAGTAATAAAGAGCGTATAGTATACATAATATTAAGCCAATACTATCTCAATTTGGTCATCCTACGGCAGTTTTCTGTTGAACCAGATTTATAGATGTTACTTTTGACTTATTCGGTTGGGCTATTACCAAGGGAAGTTTTTGGAAAATAGATTAATTAAGTTCATATCATCAACAAAAACTCTTCAAGCCTTATTTATAAATTCTTTTTAACTTTTAGGAAACGTCTTAGTTAAAAAAGTTATAAGCAATCATTTTAAAATGTTAACTAAGAGTTTTTCCAGAGTTGTCAAACCAGGGGCCATTTTGTTTACATTGGGTTAAAACTGTTATAAGTATTTTACAGGCTCTGGTTTAATAGAGCTAATCAACCATCAATATTGGCTGATTAGCGATGACAACTTAAACTTTGTATTCTTTCTATTCGTTTGTTAGCATGGAGGAAGTGTATGACATAAGCGTTTCAGTTTAACTAAAATATTTAAATATCAATATCAGTAAACGGGTTGCACGGGAAAATTTAATGAATTGGAACATTGGCATTTACTGACTGCTTACTGCAAATTTCTAAAAAAAGACATTTTTTCAAAGACTAAATATTTTTAAGAACACTAAACATTTAAGCTTAACAATATGATTAACACCACTTTAGCTTAAATATGCACAGATGAATGTTAAATGAGAAAAACAAATTTATGTATAAATCGAATTGAATAAAAACGAATTAGAATATTATAAAAACGAGTTTAGCACCAACCAAATTGTTTGTGAGCCTTTAAAACCAAAAAAACAAAAAAACAAAAGCTTAAACACAGAGCTGGCTTCTAAGCAGTCCTAGTATTTTATGCAATTATTGTTAAAATTTATATTTCTCAGGAAAGTTTGAAAATTGTTGAAAGACTTCTTGACAAAAAGTTAAATTTCAATTTAAAAGAAAACATAAGAAAAGATTCTGTAGTTTTAATTTATATCAACACAATTTAATTTTTATATGAACTTTGACACACTTTTGGGCAAAACTTTGTAGAATTTAGTAGTTATTTATAAGAAAACAAATAGATATATTGTAAACAGTACGGTGTTTTGTACTCATTGCCATTAGGTATATATTTATTGGTTTCATTTTTTGAGATGAGACAATACCATTCTTTATCGTCTTCATAACAGAGCTAATAAATGTACAAATGTAGTCAGTACACTAGTACACACAAGTGTATGCAGTGAGTACATGATGATGAGTACATCAATGTACTGATTATATAAATTTTCTTCAATATAAAAGCCATGTTCCTTTGGGGGTTGGCAAAGTACTTATGAGTAGATAAAAACTATAATCTAGTACTTTTACTCTACTACATGCTCATACTCATTCTCATATAAGTTGAGCAACTTTAATCCAGCAGAGAGCATTTCATTAGGTTAAGAGACTTTCCATGAAAATTAAATTTGTTTTCAAATTGTTAAATTTAAGTTACAAGATCTCCTTTAAAAGATATTAAACAGATGATTTAATTCACCACGTGGCTCCTGATCTGTTCAAATAACAATTTAAATGGATGCAAAATTCTATTCAAATATTGCTATTTCATTGATTATTAATTTTGCGTATTTTTTTTAACACCTACTCGCATACTTATGTGATGGGCCATCAATCACCCAAATAGTATAAATTAGGTGAGATTTCCTACAAGATTACTAGACATCAAAGGAATATTCTACGCACACTTTCTCAATTTATTGGAGTATGTATACATATGGGCAATAATCCATTTAAATAAGAGAGTGAGAGAATATGAACTTGATTATCTTTCTTGATCTCTAAAAATTGTAATTGATTGCTACTAGCGAAGCGAATTTTGTGCGTTCAATTGAAGTTCTCATGAGTACTTTGCCACCTTCAAATGAACATGACTAAAGACAAAAAAGTGCTACCAAATGAAGGAAAATTTATAATTCTTTAATGTTGAGGATTCTCATTTAAGCATAAACAATTTTTTTACAAAGTAATGTTGTTTTTAATTTTAAACAAAAATTTAATCATTTCCAATGATCTTACAACAATTTAAGTGAAAAGGAAAAAAGAAAAGAGAAAAGGTTTCTTCAACTGTTCTACTGTGAATACACAAAAAGAACAAATGTTTACCAAAAAACAACAAACTATGTGCCATTTTTTTTAATACCACATTTTAGTTCTAGAAAAATATCGAATATTTACTATAAGTTCTTGAACCAAAAACAAAATCATCAAATAACGACATATGCCTTCTACATATGTATGATTTTTTTTGTTGTCTTTCTTCAAATCCAAATGGAGCAGCCCATTATATGTATGTATATAATAGAAACAGCCTTGAACTGCTATAAAACTAAAATAATTTTATGACAAGTTGCATGGGCATGTCTTATTTGACACCTGTGAAAATCTCATGTGTAGAAGTAACTTGGGATATTCTATTTTGAGAATAGGAAAAGTGTCAAGAATTCATCTCTAGATATAGAAATACACACAAACTTATTTGAGTATCATCAAAAAATGATGACACATTACAAAATTTTCTATTTTGTTTTTAATAAAATTAAAAGAAAATATAGCAGCAAATAGGGGACAAGAAAATTTAGTGTGGATCAATAAAATCTTGCAGATGATACTTCAGATAGGTGTACCACAGTACCTATTATAGCTACCTAATTTATTGGGGTGCTCTCTTTTTCTTAAGTTTACGTAAGACTAAGCCATAAAAGGATTGTAGGTATACCGTATGTACCTATATAGTTTGGCTTGACTTGGCACATAAGAGCCAAAAGCAAAGATATTATTATTATGATGAAAAAAAAAAAAAAACTTATTAAAAAAATATAAAATAAATACCTACAAAAAATTGAAAAGAAATAATAAACTCTAAGGTTTTTTTTTTGTTTTCTTTTAATTTTCACCTAGCACTCGTGCCAAGAATCATCGACGAAGATGACTCTTCATGACTCTTCTTTCCCTGACATACACAGAACAAACGTGTCTTTTATATTAGCTAGCTATATTATACATCCAATCTCTTTCTCCACTGCACCTTTTTTCTATAGTGTGCAATAACTACTTGTCCTTGAATCTATTTAAATGCATCTGTGCGCTCCTCTACTGCCAGGTACGTGCATCTGCAAACAAGCAAATAGATTGGAGAGACATTGAAGTCATATTGCCAAAATGAAGAACTATTTTCTTTCTTTTTTTCTTTTCTAACTGTAAGCACTAGTTTTTTTTTTTTGTAATTTTTGAATGTTGGTATGTTTTACATCTCTTTTTATTTGTTTAAGGATTGATATACATTTTTTGTTTTGTGTACAAATCGGAGATAACCCATATATTTTGTTTTAAGGTTTTTTAACATTTTGACATAACTTAAGTTGTACGGTACCCAAGTTGTTAGGTGAAATCGGGTGGCAGCCTAAGCTTACACATTCAAACCAATATTAGGGCGTTCCGGTTAAATATGAATTTGTTTAGCTCCATTGTATTCATAGATTACTATGAAGCTTGAAGCTTCCATTGAAGGCTTCACAAATATTGGCAGAAAATAACAAAGGTCTATTTTCAGATTTATAACTTATTTACTTTGTTTAAACCAAAAAAGTGGGTTTGGTCATACAGTTTGTCGGTGATTGCAACCAATGACTGAAAGGTCGTTCATTTTGACATTTCCTTCACAAGTCACGAATAACTGTCAAAACAAAATGGAGTAGCTTAAACTGTGGTGTGTAGCACTGTCAAAGTAGCACTGTTAAAGTTGAAAGAAACAAAACTAGTATGCTGTAAAATGGCACAAGAATAAAAAGGTTTTTTGACAGTTCAATGAAATTGAGTGGTGGACGGCATCAGGAGTGAATATTATTCGAGGCTAGATGGAAATAATAATACAATAAAAACATGAGTTTTGGAAGGCGAAACGTACGAAGGTTTGAAATCTGTACTTATTTTTTTTTTTTTTTTTTGTATATATTATGCGCGCACTAAAGGGGGTGTGACTACCCTTAATCTCTGACATCAACAGTGAAATGAAAATCGACTACCTCTCGCAATGACATCACACGAAAGCAAAATGACGTCCCTGCATTTGAAATACAGCACACCTAGCTATTTTTGTACCATTACACTGTACCACAACTTGAAGCTGTTCCAGTAGCTAAAAAAGTGGCTGTAACTAAAGTAGAATCAACTTTAACTTTTGTACAAGCTGCATTTTGAATGACATATGGGATCGTTGCATACTTTTGTCTTTATTTTTTGCAAAGTAATCATTGGTTACATTCAATGCATTTGCCAAGTGAACTAAATCTCTATAAATTTGTTTAAATGAAGTTTTATTTGATTTGATAAATTTAAAATTCGTTCGGTTTTGGTACAGAAATTATTTTTAAGTAAACTCTGGTTTATGTTCTCATGTCAAATTTATTGAAGTGAAAACCAATAGTGTATATTTACATGCAAATGATGCTCAATTTACGTCACGACTGGAAAACTGGCAGTAGTGGCGAAGCTCTTAAAAAAATGGACAAATTCCATTTTTTGGTCAAAACGCTGCCATTTTTCTGTCGTGTAAATTCAGCGTTAAACTATGTCTGTTTGATAAATTGAAACTTTTTCCAACTTTTCAAATCAGTTTGATGCATTCGTGTTTTGAACGCGACATTTTAGTTTTTGCATTGACAGATTCGTAATATTTCCTGTCAAGCTATGTAAAATGTTAGGTTTAATTCTTAAAAAAAAAAAATTATACATTTTTGAAAGCTGGGTAATACTACGTTTCCACCTTATTCTAATCTGCCGCTGAGGGATTGGTCGCACTCGGCCGGTAAAGCGATATAGGGTATCCATAATCCAAACAAATTTCAGATACGTTGAGCTGTTTTTGAATCAGCTTTTTTTAACGAGGGATTATAAAACAAAATCAGATCGCTAAAGATACGCAGCCGAACGCATCCATTTATTTGTGGCTGCATTCAGTTCTTCACTAATGAAGCATTCTAGCTCACTTCCACTTTATAAGAAAAAACGAAACACCATTTGCATTTTTAAAGGTGATGCGAAATAAAAACTTTTTAATTCTTTTTATTCGGTGAAAACACCAGATAGATTTATTAAATCTGAACTGAGAGAAGCTTTTGTTAAAAATATAGTATAACAAAAATTGTGAAAAAAAAAATAAAACCTGAAATACATTGAACATATCTTAAAAAAAATGCGATTCCAGCAATCTGAAATTGCATTGAATACACCCAAAATATGGCAGAAAACTTTTGACAGCTAGGTTTGAACTCGCGCTAAGCTATTATGGACGTTATGTGCTACATGAGTAAGCGATCATAGTAACAACTTGTACAATGTACAAGATTTATTCCTTTTCCCATAGCTTATCTCATTCTGTTCAAAGGGTAAGTTTATATGGTTAGTAGCCTGCGAACAATTTATTTCTTTGTAGTTTTCGTTGTATTTGGAATATAAATAGATTTTGACAGTTAGTTTAATAGTGTTTGACCAAATGTGGCGACCAAATTGATTTCTGAAATTCTACTTATTTAAGCAATTAAAATGCTGATATTAAAATAAATTAGTTTAATTTTAAAACTTTATAACACTTTTTCGTCAAGTGTAGATAGTACCTGTATTAAAAATAAAAAAGAAAAACTATACTTTATATTTGGAATGCCTCCACGTTATAGCCATGAATGAACCACAAAAGCAAGTTCGTGGAATCCAATCGTTCATATTTTTTGTATTTTTTTTAACTTAAATGCTTAAGTTAACATTAAATTCTTATTAAATATCAGATATTTCTATATTTCTATGGAAATAAGAAATATTCTTCTAAAAAATCGAAAAAAAACAAATGTTCTAAATGTTTGACTAATATTAAAATTATTCTATGTACAACTTCGATAGCAAACATATCTATGGCTAAACAATTGAGACGGAGTGTAAAGTTTAGGCATCTACTACTTTGACGCTGTCATTCTAAGATTGTTTTTTAGTATTAAAATTAATCACAAAGTATTAAAATTAACTAAAATTTGATCGACCAAAAAACAAACGACTATAGTTAGGTACCTACATTCTGTCATATCGGAACCAGCGTGCAAATTAAAAATATTGACAGTGCTTCCAAATCAATTAGATTCCTTCTAATCAATTTAGCGGGGAATACACGATACAACTGAGTTGTACCCACCGTTTGACAGGATTTGACGATTTCTTCAATTCTGGTGACAAACAAAAGCAAGGAACATTTGCACTGATTGTGGAGACTCGAAAGCTGCTTGCAATGGTCGCCACTGCACCGGTCGGGTTGACCAATAGTCTGTGTATAATGTAAAATGTTTGGGCCAAACGTTTGTACAACACAATTCGGTACAAAGATTTTATCGTATATTCGTCGTTTTTAACTATACAAGTACACTACTCATACTTAAACACACTCACCACCTAAATTCTAAAAATAGTGTTCTGATATCAAGAAATTAAATGTCCGGAATGTTTGTTAGCATAACGAATATCACCACGCTACAAAAAAAACACAAAATAACGACAACAACACATCGGTATACATGCACTCTACATGATATAGATATACAAAGCACACACTCCCCAAAGATTCGTGTTATGTTCGGTTCGGTTTGGGGGGAGAATCATTTTTATGATGTTGGGGGAGGAATCGGAGAATACTTGGGGAGGAAGAGGCTTTACTATGTTGAGCTTACTTGACACAAATTCAACATAATTTGTCTCTCCCTCTTTCCCTCACTCTCTTTCTCAAACTATCTCTCTCTCTGCTTCTCTGCCTCTCCTCTATTTGCGTTTGGATCTTGGATTTGGTATGTTTTTAGGTTAAGGCGTTTGAAAGAGGCGCTTTTCTGCTACTACTACTACAACTACATACTACTAATAATACTACCACTAGTACTTAAGAGCTTTGGGGAAAAACAGAAATAAGAGAATTTGGAGAATAAAGTAATCTAAATGAAGAAGGAATTCGAATAAGAAGACAATCAATATCTCACTTAACACGTGACGTATATATATCGTGCTAACTATTACACGCTTTAAGTAAAAGTTAAATTTGCCTCAGCTGCTGCTTCACATTGCAGCAGTGTATTTTTTTTGCATGCCTTCCAACTACTTTGACAGTGCTGCATTGTATTAGGATAGTTACTTTCTTATCTTTTTTATTATTTGAGTTTTATTCAACGAATTTTATTTTTGTTGTTGTTGTTTAGCTTACAATATAAGAGCTCCTTGAAAAAATGCTCTTGAAAAGCGGGTTTTAAGAATATTGTTATGGTATAATAAGGTGTTGCAACGATTTGTTATATAAATTGGTATTTCTGTCAAAGTTATTAAAGCTTTTTTTTGTCTACTTAATTTTTGTTCTCTTCTTTATATACTTTCTACATATTTTTTTTTTCTTTCAGAAATTTACCCTTATCAATTTCGTTCTAAATACTTAGGTCTCTTATCAAAAGATTTCATTACAGCGATAAGCTTATAAAAGTAAACCTAAGTAAATATAAAAAAGCAAACGTATGCGAAGGAGTTCGAGTGAGTGAGTAGGTAGGTACATAATTGACGAAAGTTAACGTCAAATGTTTGTATAGGTAAGTTAGGTAGGTACACAGTATTAAATACAGCCTTAGTTTGAAGTGTTAGCATCGTTGAATAAGAATTTTTAATTAGTTTTAAATTTAAAGCTAACAAACACAGAAACAAAAAATTAAAAATATTTAACTGAAGGCAAAAACAACAACAAAAATGTTTAAATGTTACCTAAATGCGAGAGTAAATGTTGATGACGTTAAGTTCTCTGATGTGATGTTTTTGAAGAGAAAAAGGGCCACATATTTATGTACATGTATGTAATTTAAAGTAGTCTTATTCATCTTGATGAATCAAATACATTTTTTATTTTTTGTACATAATCATTTTAGCTTTTGGATTTGCATTGTTGTAAATTGAGATTTGAGAAACTATAATGACTGTGACTGTCTGAAATTTTATTTTTTTTTCTTTGGTAAATGAATAATGACTCAATAGTTGCATGTGGCAGTGAAAATGTTAATTAAGTTTGTCAGATGCATTTTTGCCGAAATCTGATTGACGTTATGAATATCAATCAGATTGGCATGAGTAAAATGTAAATATATGAATAAGTACTTAGGTATGTACTGCTTGACACAATTATTGCAATGGAGGAAAAACATCTATCATTTTTTTAATTTTAGTTTATCGACTTTTATGTCTAGTTTGTGCGGGATTATAAAAAAAATTGATTTCAATTGATTTATGGACAGCGAGGTGTCAATTTGCTTGAATGTGATTATTATCTTTGGTAGGTACATGTAAACGGAACTTAAAGTCTTAAAGAAATCTGTCAAACACGAAGCAAATAAACTGTCAATAGGGAACTTAACGAATCTGTAAACATCAAATGTGACATCTGTCATTTTGTGATAGACGGTGTTCACATTGGACTGAAAAACTGGATTTTTTTGACATTTAAGTATTTACATCTTCCTTTACTGAAGAAGTAGGAGCGAGATGTGAATACTGAAACGTCAGAAGTATGAAGTTAGGAGGAAACCTTTGGCAATTAAGATTGAAAAGTTTCAATATTTGCCAATTTATTGTGAATTATTTAGATATTTATTTATTTTATGAATCTTTTACAATAGATTGCATCAATCCTTATTTATTAAAAGTTATAATAAAAAAATAAAAAAAGGTAAAATACAAAAATAATCAAAAATTAAGAAACAAATAATTTTTTTACACGTACCAATTCCCAAATAATTAGTACTCAATAACAAACCAACCAACAACTTTATTTTATAGATAGATGTCACTTTCGACGTCAACAGATTCGTTAAGTTCTGCATTTATAGTTAGCAAATAATGCTTCGTGTGACACACATACTTATCACAAAGATTAATACCAATCACATTCGGGAAAATTGACACTTTGTGATATTTTTTAATCTTGATTTCCAAAAATATTCTTCATTTTGTTGGCATTATCGAAAAACAAAATTGCAAAGTAAATAGTTTTTTGTCTTTTGTAAAGTTTGTGTTAAATTTTGATACTACAAGGCAACTGTAGTGTTGTTCTGTTCTATTTATGAAACGTTTTCAAATGATAAATTACATGATTTTTGAGATTAAAATTACATTCAAAATCACAACCTAGACTTCATAAAAGATTAAAGGTCACCTCTTTTTTTTTGCCTTGTAATTTTCCATCTGAAAGTTAGCATACAAAATGATAGCTGTCACTCTTGACTATTACAAAATCACTTTATCGTCCCCTGATTGCAAGAACTAGGTAACTCAATTTTTAAAATTTTGGAGAGAACAACGTTAATAGAAACCTAGCTACAAGAGAATGAGGGAAAGTTTAATTTTTATGTTTCTTACACTTCAGAAAAATCCTATATTTGACTCTAATAGAAAAAATAGGACGAAAAATCTTGAAAAATGTACTAAATAACACCGTTTTTGCCGAGATATTATAAAAATTGAAAATTGAGTTACCTAGTTCTTGCAATCAGGGAACGATATATAGCAAAACTTTCTCATTATTTTTCTTTTAACAAAAAAAAATTAATCTATCTGTCAGATTCGTGCAAATAAAATGTTTGCACTTGTTTTAAAAAACAAGGATCTTGATATGTTCTTATAGTATTCAATAATTTTGATAAATTGCATATTGTTTTTTGAGTTTTGTTTGGTTATGAAGCACTTATTTTAAGATTTCAATTGTAAATTTGGGGCAACACTCTAGTGCCTCGAGGGGGAAATATACGCACCTATACTACAATATACAGTCTCTTGACCAACTCGCAATAAAGAAATGTGATATTGTAAATGAATAACTAGCCCAGTCAACGAGGACTCAAAATTTTAAAATAAATGTTGTTTTATATTTACTAAGCTAGAGCCGTACCATCTTAGAAAAGCAACGTTAACTTCTGGTTATAGTTGACGTGTAATCTGACGAGCAAATGTTCGGACATTTTACTTTAGAAGTTGTTGGTTAAAGTAAATACGTCAGGCAAATTGTAATTCCTAACCAACATTTCCAAAAAAAAAAGTATTTTTTTTAGTAACATTTCTACTTATAGTACTTATTCCTACGCCATCGCACATTTTGCTGTCAAAACACATAGCAATATCGTATAGTTTGTGATCAGTAGCAAAAGCAAGTTACCAAACAAACTCAATCAAAAGAGAATCCGAAAAAAGAGAACTAAAAAAAATTAAAAAAAAAGAAGTAACGAAAGATTCTTGTCAAAAAAGTGAAGATCTCTTCGAAAGAGATGTTCTGAAAATCTAATCTTAGTCTGAATTTTATGATAACAAACAAATACCTACAACATAATAACACGCACTTGATTGGAGCAAAGGCAATGCAAAGGACGTAAAAAAAGAGACAAAAATTACATAATAAACGAACAGACAAACATACCGACACGGATGGTATGACGTTAACCAATTTTTTTGACTTCTCGTTCTCCTAATGTATTATGTTTGATTAAAACCTCGAGACTTCTTTTAACGAATATAACAAGTTAAAACAGATTAAACGATTTAAGGAAGAAAAATAGCTTATGCTGCATTTACACGACTGACAGACAATCTATCAAAAGCTCTTCTATTTTCCTTCAAGTTTTTATTTTCTGAAATCTGTCAGTTTTCGCCATTAAAAGTAATTGACAGTTGCAAATAGCTTTGTTAAATCTCCAAATCATTTTAGTCGAAACTACTGAACCCATCAATTTTTTCAACAAATTTCTCAATGTATTGACACTAATGTCAGTTATCGTTTGAAACTAGGTCATCATTTAATCAAAAAAGCAATGTGACAAAGACCACTAATCAAGGGCTCATTAGAACTAATACAATTTATTGTACCTACGTAGGTATATTCAACATACCTACATAAAATAAAGATTGATCATTAAAATAAAAACAAACATTTCATAGGTACATTAGGTACTAATGGCTTTCTGATCTCGATTAGATTAAGATGTCTATGCAATGCCATGGTTACAGAAAATTCTAAAACTAACGATACATTTATAAAAATTTATATATAAGTTATATAAATTCTCTTTAACGCATATGAAACGATGTGCCATTGTCTGACTTTCTATGTTTCTGTTTATAGTTTTTAGATTTGCTTTTGATTTAAAGTTAAGTGAGGTATAGGTACATACATAGGTATGCTTTGGTGGAATGTTTAATGAGAAAATAATTATTATTATCCTTGACACCAGAATATACAGCTATAGGCACAACACTGATTTCTCAGGTGTTGCAGGGTAACAAAAAAAAAAAACAATAATGCGCCGACCGACCACACCAAACTATACCTAACAGCTGGTGTATGCGAATTATGCCATCGCCAGCTTATTTTTGTACCACCAAAACGATTTTCACAACTACAAAAAAAAATATGACAACAAAATGACATTGAGGCGCGACTTGATTTTGCTTTGTCTTTCGGCTTATGTTTAATGGAGGGTTTTCTTCTTTTTCTTTTAATTGTGCAAACCTCACATAATTTAACACATAACTTTAAAAAGCTCAAAGTTTCCTTTTACCAGCTATAATTGTAAAGAATGTGTTTGTTTAAAACTTAATTCGTCTCGCGCGTCATTTTGCATAGAATAGTTAAAGTTAATTTTAAATGCAAAACCATTTTGATAGCTTGAAGCCCCAATATCGCAACTTATGTCTTTTGGCTCATGGAAAAAACGACGGAAAGGGGAGGTAAGCAAAACCATGTGCGCTCTGTCCCGCGAATGTACTATATGTATCTGGGAAAAAAGCTACTATAGAAAAAAAACTTTCCCCTGCATAAGTATTTAGCTAGATTTTCTCGTCCGGCAATTTAGATAGCTTGCCCAGTTGCGGATTATTCAGCAATAAGTAAGGCCCATTGCTTGAAGGGTCAAAAGTTGTGTTCGTTCACCAAGCTCAAAAGACCCTAACGTCACTATTTAGGTTTTCTTTTTAATTCTGAGCAGGGCAGGGAGTAGAGCTCAAGCTATCGGAGTTAGCTCTGGACAGAGTATGATCAGAACTCTTCGATGTAATTTTGAAAGACATTAAGCACTTAATCAGCGTTTTTGTTTTTTGGATTAGAGCAGAGCCTGAACTGTCAAACAAAAAATTGTGTTTCTTTTTAGCTCAGAGCATTCAGAGCTAACAATTTGTGTTTCTTTTTTTGTTATGAGCGTGTTCTGAGTTTGTTCAAAGCGCGCTCTATGAGCTCAGAATAAAATAACTGAGCAGACAGAATTAAATGCTGAACACAAGCATTTTGACAGCTAGTGTTCAGAGGTGTTTCAAATATAACTCAAAGCGCTCAGAGCACGCTCGGTTCAGAGGATGTTCCGAATAACTCGATATGCTCGGACAATGTTCAGAGCTCCATTCTGAATAAAAAAAATAAAAACGCCTAATGTCATACGATTGTGATGTACGCATCAAAATTTCCTACAAGCTTTTAGTTTTCATCTGACAGCTGGCCAATTAAAAACTCGAAAAATTCAAAAATATGAAATGAAATTGATCCTTTGAATTTAGTGAAAATAAGTTGGCTGGAGCTATTTGCTTCATTCGGTAGGTTTTTTTATTCTGAGCTCATGAAGCGTACTCCGAGCTTGCTGTATATACTTCACTGTCGAAAGAAACAAGCCGGCTTATGTCATTAGGTATATTTTTTAGCTGGTAGATTTCTTGGCCAAAAATTATTATTAAAAAGTTGTATTCGAATTCACAGCTATATTCATGTAAAATTCATATACGAACATTCAAATGAGATGGGCATTTCAAAATTGAGCACGTTTATTGACAAAAAACTTAACGAAACTGACAACTATTAAAGGTAGAACTATAAATGTCGGAAGGGCACTGAAGCTAATGTCAAAAACCAACAAAAAGTAGCTTTCCGTTCCGGCAAAAGGTAGACACCCATACTGTACTTATCATCTATATCCTTTTGGCATTCTTTTTTCACCAAATGTCAATTTTACTTAAGTAAGGTGCACTCCGGAGCGCACCCCCTTTCCGTAAAGGAAGTTAAACGAAACTTGACGAAATGACCCACTCTGCAATTATAGCAGCGTCATATGCTTTCCGTGTATTCGCGCCGCGTGTTTTCTTCCCATCACTGAATCGCCTTTCCGAGCATATAATTCTAGCTTAAGTCAAAATTCTATTTAATGTCAACTTCTCGTACTTTTCACCCTTCAAAACCCATTCATTTACGAAGAAAAGATGTGAATTGCAACAACAACATACAATCCTATCGGACCTGTTCTGAATGACGAAACTTACCAATCCAGCTGTTTGTTTCAGGTTGTATGCTAATCAAAATAACAGCCAACGTTTGCCATCTTTATTTGATAATCTCTGGTGCATACTGAAGTTGTTTTACAATAGGCTTTCCATTGGTAAATTCATATTTCAATCAAATAAATCAAATTGATGTTTTTCGTTGCAAATGGAATGCGATTTCCAATTGATTTTTTTGTCTGCCAATGCATTTGTGTAATTTCGTGAATATCTCATTTATTAATGAGAGTTTGCATTCTTTGGTCCACTTTGCGTGGAGTAATATTCAATTAAAACAGCTTCTAAAAATTATTTCTTTCATGTTTAAAGTACAATTTTCACAACCGAAAATGAAATACACAAATCAAAACCCACATTTGTGAGCTGAGAGCTCAAAATTGTTTTGGTATCAGTAGGTAAATTTATCAGAAAATTTTTTTACATAAAATTAATTTAAAATCAAAAAATAAATCAATTTTTTCGGCCAATGGAATGAAAAAATTGTTAAAATCCGCTTTCTTTTTGAGAGATCCCAGTGAATGAATTTATTTTCTTTTGGAGAGCAGTAGGAATTGATTTTACTTATAGAAATTTTAGTTGTACTGATACTTAAAATATTTAATATAATTTAACAGATCTGTTTGAAAGTTGTAAATTAAACCTTTCGGCAAAGAAGAACAAATAAAAATCAAAAAGCGAAACTCGTTGCTTTTTTTCATACTTATTTCTATTTCTAAAGCAAGAAAAAAGTTATCATTAAAACAAAACTGCACTTATATATATTTATGTATAAACGTTTATAAAAAAATCAGCAGATAGAATTTCTTTGCTATAAGGTTCAAGATATTGTCTATTTTTCACAACTCAGCTCGTGTTTTATTTCCGTCTAGTCATGAAGATAAGAACATGCTTTAATATGACATTGAAACTTAACCGACATTCTTAAACAATGTTAGCTACATAAATTTTGTCATAGTAATTGTTTGCTTACACCAATTCAACCCAATGAACACATTTGTAGCTTAACGTAACGCTTTGTTTGCGAACCAAATTGTCACATATCTCTGGTAGCTGATATCCGGAAGATATTCAAGAAAAAGAAACATTAGCTCAGCAAAATTTAGTTCTTGTTTTCCTACTGGGTCAGATATTGGGGTAGTACACAACACAACTTTCAGAAATCTTTTTGGAATTATGTTGTTTTTTTTTTTAAAGAAAATGCCAACAATGACTCATAAAATGGAAAAAATATGTCTGTTCCCAAAACTACGAGTTTCTAGGCATTTTTTTTTTTAATGAGTTTTGACAGAACTTTGGGTTAAATTTGTAGAAATTAGTAGTTAGTTTAGAGGGTTGCGCAAACAGACAAAATAATTTGTGTAATATCAAAAATAAAAATAAAAATAAAAATAAGAAGTGGTTTTCCAAATCGTCAAAATGAGAAAGCAACCAAAAATCAATTTTGAAACTAACTTCAGGAAAGGGTGCAACTAGCGAAACGACCCATCTAGAAGCTCCATCAATTTTAAAACGTCAAATCATTTTGTAAAATGCCTACAAATGTTAAATGTTCAGCCAATAAATTCACTTCAAATTCTTCTGCCACCATCGACAAATGGAGTTTTTTTCTTTGTTTTCTTTTATATAAGTTTTTATTAAATTAGTTAAAAAAATAAATAAGAGGCTATACAGCCATGCATTTGGTCATTCAAGTCGGATTTTACGATTGGTAAGACTAGTTATGTCGATTTTTAGAAGGCCATCTTACTCAGTTTATGCTTCATTTGGACCGAATTTCAATCTGAGATTTAATAAGATTTACCATATGAATTTCGTAAATCTTGAAGATTATAGCCTTTTCACACCGAACCTAAAACGCGATTTTCAACATCGGTTTTGGAAAAAAAACCTAATTGAAAACACAAGTTTTCCAATAAATTTTTTGTCAAAAAACTCCAATTTATAATAAATGCATGCCTTTAACTAAGATATGTGTCACATCATTGGAAAATTGCAGAAGTCATTGTTATACCTAAACAAGGTAAGCCACCAACAGAAGTTTGGATTTAGAAATAAACATTCCACGATAGACCAAGTGCATCGGATTAAGGATGTTGTGGAAAAGAAAAATAAGTATACCCGGCTATATTCTTAGATGTTTCTCAAGCCTTTGACAAGTTTTGGGACTTGAGTACAAACTGCAGGCAATACTACGAAATACTGAAATCCTACTTTACGAGCCAACTCTTTAGAGTACGGTACGACCAAAATTACTCGGAAGTAAAGAAAATTGATGCCGGTGTACCACAAGAAAGTGTCCTAGGACCAACCCTATATCTGTTATATACAAGGGATATTCCAGTGGACATCAACGCTATCATGTCCACCTTTGCAGATGATACTGCAATAATGGTGCCAGATAAATCTGTTACGAAGGCTACATTAAAACTGCAAAATGCAGTCGGTAAAGTAAGTGATTGAACGCAAAAATGGTGAATCAAACTAATTGAAACAAAATCGACGCATTTTAACTTTACAAACAAAATAATAAACAATGTTTCAATTCATATAAACAGTACAGCAGTACTGTGTTGAAAAGTTATTGGAATTCGGAGTCGAACAAAACAAACATACCTTTTGAAAAGTTCAGCGCCTAGTAAAATGTCAAAAAGGAAACTAAACTGGATGCTTAAAAACAAATTGAACACAGCCTAAGTAATTCTGTCACATAAAAATATAAAATTCAAATTTCCAAATTATTTAATTTATTTAAAATTGACAGTGTTATGTTTGTGGTACTTCAAATTGTTCATTTGGATCATATTTATATAAAGAATCACCATTTTTATTTCATGAAATGAAAGAAAATAAAAATAAAGAGAGAAAAGAAAATCGTGAGTGGTTGGTTAAAAAGAAAACTGTAATGTCAAACTAAAACGTGTAATGTTCGATGTAAATGGATTTCGAGTTTTTGAAAAACCCGGCTTTGGGGTTGGGTATGAAAAGCCTTTAGAAATTATCTTCTTAAGACAAATACTTTTACAAATCGAACTAACCTATTTCTTTATGACACTGAAGGATTCATTCGTGGTTGAATTCAGTTCTTCCCAAATGAAACATTCTATCTCACTTCCACTTCAAGAGAAAAGGGAAAACACCATGTGCATTTTGTATGGGACTGTCAAAGTAAATCGCCTTTAAATCTTTTTGTGCGGTGGAAGCTCTAAATAGATTTATTAAATAAGAACTGAGATAAACCTTTGATGGAAACATAGCTTTCGAAATAAAAGGTGAAATTTTCATTAATTTTTTTTCAGAAATTAAGTAAAACAAAATTTAAATTTACATAATTGTAATTGAATTTGATAGAATTCTGGGTTTTGAACGTGATTCAAAAACAAAGTCAAAATGTCACCTGACCTTTTGTTCGCAAACTCCTCAGAGTTAAAGAAACTAGACGAGAATTCAAAATCCGCGATTACAGGAGGGAAATATGATTTCTTTGTATGTTTCAATTCCTATTGTACACCCCTCCAAAAATTATAGGTTCTACCTTGAATGATACTCGTATTTTCTTAACACATAGGTAGGTACCTACTTGTACAATGATCAATTTATACAAAAGATGGAGTACACCTTTTGGCTTCTTTTGTGAGAAATCTTATACAGGTATCTCTTCCTGCTCAGTCGAATTGACGAAAAATATTCTCTTAGATAGCAGAAAAAGCACGTGATCTTGTTATAAATATCTGTCACAAAGAAAAATAAATTTTTGGAATAGAGAATCTATAAATACTTTGGTGAGAAACCATGTTTATGTTGTTTCTTTTTGTCTAATGTCAAGTGGTGAATGAAAATGTACGAGCTGAGATCTCAAATGCAAAAACAGGTCCTTAATTAATTAATCAGTCTTCATCTTCATCAATATGGCGAGGCAATATATTGAAACCACAATTAAGTGGGTCGTTGTGTTGTATAGGTTGGGTTTTTGTGTTTAGTATTAAGTAAGCTTTGACAATCATTCTATTGTGTACTCTTAATTAGGATAGATTGATATTATTTATTATAAAGCATAGAATTCTATGTAGATAAAGAACAAAAGATCAAACTATTTCGAAACTAAATAATGCTTCGTTCATTTTAAACTAGGTATACCTTGATCATGTGAATATGAATTTTGGAAAGAATTAATTTTTTTCAAAAATTACTGCAAGGCGAATCTAAAATCAAAACAAAAAAAAACAGATAGGTATGTTGTGTTTTAAAATAGGCAGAACATGGGTGTCTTAAAACTATTGACATTTTAAACGTCATTATTTAAACAAACTAGACAAATTAGAAGAACAAAATTTAGTTTTTAAAGTTTTTGAAATAAATAGTTCATTCCTGCCCTGAATATAACGATGTGTGGTATCATCTACATTGTGTATCTTAACTCAAACTACATAGACCTGACAACTTCTACAGAGTTGGTGGATTTCGAATCGAAGGTATGTAGGGTGTAGCTATATAGTTGAAGGTACAGTATAATTGTACCTATATGTCGTGAAGTCTTTTTCACAAACATAAATATAGGTCAATACCAGGAAATTGATGCGCATGCCCTCTTTATTACAGTTATTATGCAACGACAAATAAATTCTTCTTCACTTCCTTACACTATTTTATAGATGAAATATAAAAAACAAAGAAATAATTGCACTATTGATATACAATAAACCAAAAAAAATTTAATTTTCAATTATTGACAAACAAAAAATCACAATCAAAAATTAGCAATGACAATGAATAAAACTTAAAGAAAAACGTGGTTTTATGATAATAATGATGATGATTGATTGGGATATTGGTTGTTGGTTATATATATAGATAAAGGAATTGATAATTTATGATATTTATGTATGTACAAAATCGCTCTTGTTTTCTATTTGTGTGTTCCTATTTGTTCCAAAGAATATTTAAATTTTTAAGAATTTAAATGTTCTAATGTTTGAAGCATGTTTTTTTTTTAAATTTTTATTCTGAAGCAATTTGTTATAACACGGAGATAGATAATATAGTAAATTTTGATATAGATATGAGAAGTGATAAATTATGATTGCTACTATAGTAGGTATGTTAGGCAAATTGATATGAAATGTGATATGAAACACGAAAATAAATCAAATACAAAGCATTTTTGTTTTGTTTTGTTTTTTTTTTTTTTTTTTGAAATAATGAAGCTTTTGTGTGTGATATTTTTGAGAGAAGTTTTAAGAATTTGAAACAAAAAAATTATAGTAGTAATCACCTTTTTGCGATATTGTGTGTATATTAAACATAAATTGCACTATTAATCCATTTATTTTGTATGTTTTGAATTTGATTTGATTCGATCTTTGTTTTTATTTTTATTTTATTTTTTATTTGGAATTATACTCTGTATTACGTTTTACATAGTAACTTCTTCTAAAATACACCTGGAAAACAGAAAGAAATTTCGTTGTTTGAAGATTTTGTTGTTTTATAATAATTTCGTTGATTTAAGTAAAATATAAAAATCAATAAACTTTTTTTTCGCTTTTTCGAATCAAGTTCTTTTTTTTTTTTGTTTTTGTTAATTTTATTTGTTTTGTTTTTGTTTAATATTAATTTTTATTTTCTTCTTTTGTAATATAATGACACACACAAACTGCTGTTTCTGGCTGAAGCTAAAATGCGTACTAGCTATGTCTCGGAATTTTCTTCACAAGTGTCTTCTTCTGTTCTCAAAAATAAAAAATATATTTTTTCATCACACGATAGAACGAACGAACGAACTTAGCAGTGTTGAACTATTTTCGAAAAGAGAACCATTTGTAGGGCACTAGGCTTCATCATAGCATTATTACACACTATACAAATGCACACAGTAGCTCACTTCATTATGTATCTAGATACATTCATATACTTTTTTTTTGCTTTTTAGATAGTATACCTATGCGTTCGTGGTTGACACTGAGAATAAATTTAATTAGAGCCAACAGAAGAATAGAAAAAAAGAACTTTTCTTTTCTTTGATTTTGTATTTTTGAATTTAAAGTTTAACAAAATAATTTATCAAAAAAAAAAAAAATATTAAAAAGAGGTAGGTAGGTATGCGAGCGAAGACGACGAATAATACACTCTGCGACACTTAAGATACTCTCAATAAAGTGTGTATGTTTTTGTAAAAGATACTTTTTTTAATATAGACAGATAGATACACACAATAAAAAGATATCGTTCTCATATTTTATTCAATTGAATATTTTTATGTTTTTTAAACTTTAGAAGTAGGCAGGTAGGTATTTTTTTTTTTGTTTAATTCGAAACGTTTATATAACCAACAACATCATTATTCTCGAAAACACACAATTTGTAGAGTTTGTTTTATATAAATAAAAAATTAGTGTTGATACAAAATAATTTTCAACAATAAAACAATGGAACAAAAAAAATCATAATAAAGTAAAATAAATTGTATATTGTATATATTACTAGTATCTGTGCTGATGATTTTTTTTTCTATGCAGAGAAATTCTACTTTAATGTGAAGTCGAATCGAAAACTGACTGAATACTTGGAGTTGGACACTGCACGAAAGTGATGTGATGTTTGCAAAAGCAGCAGAAACTAACGAAACCTATATGTACTGAGTACTCGTGTGGTATATCTTTTTGATATCACACAGATACTTCTCACTCATACATTCAGACGATATTTTTTTTTGTTTTATATTATAGTTTTGGTTTAGTAGACTTTGCTTTTCTGAGTAAGTTGGAAGAGTGTGTTGAGTGTTGATTCTGCTTTACAGCTGCACTTTTCCGACTTAAGAGTAAAGAACGTGAGAGGTTATTTTGTTATTTCCTTCTGGCTCGAATTGGGATTTTTGTAGGGTTTTCTCAGTTAGTCTTATTTGGTATAGAGAATAAAAAATGAAAAGGAATTTTGGTGTGACTGTGTTTGGGTCTTGGGTGAGAAAAATCTGTTTCGTTGGCTAGTGTTGGTGGTTCATATAGGTGTGACTCAATCATACTCACAATTGATTTGAATTTGACACAGATCTGAAAAACATAGCTAAATGTTTTCTCTTTTGTAAGAAACTTTAAAGTTGATATATTCTCTTTAAAAAACGTTAGCAAACGCGAGAAAAACGGGTGGTCTTGTTGGTTGTTAGTTTATTGGTTGATTCGTACTATGGTTACCAGTTTTGATTTTCCGAACTAAATTATTTTATATTCAGATATTTAATTTTCATATATGTACCTACATACAAGTTGAACAAGTTTAATTAAAGGTTGGGGATTCGTCCCGGGCGCCAATTTTTTGAATCCTTTCAAAACATCTAGTATGTAGATCGAGACAAAATTTAAGTCTCATATAAAATTTTTCCTACAGTAAATTTTACCTCGCATTTTTTCCAAGCAGTACGCAGCTCCAGAGCAAAATTTGACAGTTGTAACCGCTGTACGTGAGAAGATAAAAGATCAAATGAAAGAAAGTCTCCACTTAATTTTTCGCGGAAAAAAATGCTCGAAGTATTATCGATATCGCAGCCATCCTTCAACAAAATTTGGCAGTTGATGGCTTGACAGATGGGGGACCAAATAGATTTGTTCGTTGAAGTTTACCCAAGGTTAACCCAGGTTTTCTTGACAACTCCAAGAATTGTCAAAAATACCTTCGTTTTTCGGTTCTCAAAAAACACCAAAAGACTCTAAATTGTGTTGTTGAGATAACCAAGACACAAATTTAATTCAAAAATGAAAAAATAAACCCAGTTTCCATTTTTTATTTCTGGGTATTTGTTACGAGTATTATTTAAAGTAAATTTGTGTATTCCTTGAATTTTAATTAAAAAAAAAAAAAAAAAGAATTACCTGCAGCAAGCGAAAAAAATGCTTCAAAGCTCCTGCCAATTTGACATTCTATTTCTTACCTCAACTCACCCCAGCAAAACACTTTAGTCTACTTCAGGGCGAGTTCAGGGATAATTTATTGTATCTGTTTTTACAATCTTTCATTTTATTTTATTTTGTCAGCATACAAAATGTTACCTAAGACACTGTTTAGATTGGGAAAATTGAGACCGCAGTTTCTGGACAAGTGAAGTAGGGGGCCAGGGATGTCTTGAGGCATGAACAATATATAAACACCGACCTCATGGAGTCATTTCTTGTTTTGTCAATATGCCAAGCATTGAAGTTGTTTCTATGTGTTCCTCAAATGGTACGAGTATAATGTAGACACTATGAGACTCCCGAGTCCAGACTCAATTTTCCCAATCTAAACAGGCTCTAACCTACAGCCAAATCAAAGACACTCAAGTTAAGGCACGTTTGTTGAAAAAAAAAAATTTACATTTTAAAGTCCGAAATACTCGTATAAGCTTATGTCACAGCTTAAGATTAGGAAAGGTTTAAATTGAAGATTTGTTAATATAAAAGTTTGGTTTGACTCTTATACAATCCTGTTACGATTGTCAATTATCAAATAGTTGATAAATGTATGGAAGGAAAATTTTGGTGAGGCACTGAATATTCTCTTCCAAGGGGTCAATCGTTTCGAGGTTATCTGCATAGACAAGCGACTTCACATTACCCCACAAAAAATAACCCCACGACGTGAGATAATGCGCTCAAAAAAAAACGCTAAGTTGGTTGAGGTCCTCTTCCACTTGCGTGCGCCACTTTTTGCGCTGTCTTCCTCTACTGCGCCGTCCCACGGGGTTGGATTCAGACTTTCCGGGTACTGGGTAGGTCGGTGTCACTATACTTTCCGTACAGTTCGTAGTTGTGTCTTCTTTCCCCATCTATGCAAGCGGGAACAAAAATCACCCGAAGAATTTTCCTCTCAAAACAGCCTTAAGCATTCTAATCTACCGTTAATAGTGTCCATATCTCTGGCACCATACATCAGGACCGGGATTATTAGCGTCTTAAAGACGTCACTTTTGCTCGAGAGAGCAACCAACGACACTAATCATTAAGATTAAATGATGAGTTCGAAAAAAAGGGCTTACCGCGAAAAGGCGGGATTATAATAAATCGGGATCTTTAATTAACAGGATTTTAGAAGACAGAATTTTGAAAAAAATATATATTAGTATGTAGACGGAATTCTAAGACTTTTTTCGGCAGTTTTGAAAAACGGGATTTTAAAAATCGGGATTCCGATACGATACCACTTTTTGAAGAAATAAATTCTACGCGGTTTTTCTTCCTCCATTGGACAAAGTTCCACATCCGAAGAAAAGGAAAATGAATCGTGAAACGAATATGAAAAGCTGAGGGTATTGTCTTTTGCAGAAGACGTTTCGACAAAGTATCGTTTTTGAATATAAGGAAGAGAGGCGGAGTAAAAACGGAGCCCTGGGGCTCCCAGCATTTATTTTATGAATATCGTACTTGAAACTGTCCAACATAACTTGAATTTATCGGCACAAAAAGGTAATTTCTAATCCAACGAATCTCTTCAACGATACAAAATGCACCGGCATTTTGGATAAAAGAGAAAACGCTTCTGAAATATCAAGTGATGCAAAAATCCTACTGTCTCCAAAACGATGTCATGTAATGATTTGTTCATCAGTGGACCTATTGCTACGTACTGCCGGTCATTAAGAAGCTTTCGTTTTTCGAGATATTTTTAAGCTGATAAGTTATCAGCGTTTTAATGACCTAAAAAGAGGGACGTAAGTGCAGTTAGACGATAGTTGGAGGGAGAGTAAGATTCGCCATTTTTTAGGGACATGCTGGATAAATTCTAATTTCTATCTACTCGGAAAGAGACAAGTAGAGTAGGACAGATGGAAAAGCTAACGCAATGGCTTCCCAATTTTTGAAGAACACTTCTTCAGAACATTGCGAGGAGTACCATCTGGGCCAGCTTATTTCTTTAAATCAAGATCTTTAAGAACTCTTACCACTGCACGAGTGCAAAAGAAGATTTGCCATTAAATCATTAATGCTCTCAAATACAGCAGGAGTCACGACACTCTCTGGCAGCGTCGAATTAAGAACAAACTTTGCTGCAAGGAAATTGGTTTACTTTATTGAACTAATTTAATACGAGTGTTGGAACCGTAGACGGGGTGGTTTTTTATATAATTTCTTACAAATGACCAAAATTGTTTAATACTACCTTTGGGACACAGTGGTAATTTTTTTCCTTAATTTTTGATCATGCAAACATTTGGGTCGTTTGAATAGGTATGGCCATTATAGTTCTTTTTAGATTGTTTGAACTTGATTTAATCTTACTTTATTAATCAACTGCGGCTATTTGTTTTAAAGTCTAGTTCGCTGATTGAGCTAAAATTTCACTCCAACATTTCTCTCCAAACACCAGCTTAAATTCTAGCTAAATTTTGACGTGAATCTAATCAAATAAAATAGACTTTTGCTTCTAGCCTTGATTAATTGTTTAGCCTTGAATATTTCTCGTTCTCAATTTTCATTTTCACAAAATAAAGTTCAGATAAATCTCACAAATAAAAGAACCTTTCACAGTCTAAGCCTAGTAAGCAGATCGAGACAAAATTTATCTCCTATATATTATCTTTCCCAGGAAAAATTTTTCGTAGAGTTTTTTCCAAGCAGTACGCAGCTACAGCGCAAAATTTGACAGTTGCAAACGATGTACGTGAAAAGATAAAAGAAAGTCTCCACAAATCATGAAATTTGTTGTATTATTCGCTTTTTATAAACTAAAATCATCTTCTTGTTTCATTCTTTCTATTATTAAGACGTTGTGAGGACGCAGGACTTAAATAAAATACTCGTATAAAATGCGATGCGTAAGGAAAATGATGTTATAAGAATGAGTATAGAATAAAGACGGTGTTCACATTGGACTGAAAACTTGGATTTTTTTTGACGTTTCAGTATTTATATCTTCCTTTACTGAAGAAGTGGGAGCGAGATGTGAATACTGAAACGTCAAAAAAAAATCCAGTTTTTCAGTCTAATGTGAGCACCGTCAAATAGAACAGCTGCGAGAAGTAAAAAATCCTCAAAAATATTTTAGTTTTTTAAAGTTGTTTAATCCATCGACATCGTAGTCATACTTCAATATAATTTAACAGGTGGAGGACAAACTATATTTTGACAGAAAACGTTTACTTTGATCCAAACGTTACCAAATTGCCCTGAAATCGCCTTTTTTCCAGAGAAATATAAAACTGAAAATTTCCGACTTTTTAGAGGTATTTTCATCCACCCTCATTACATAGTTCGAAATCAAAGTGTAGATGATCAATTTTTCTTGCTCTTGAAATGCTTTGAAAAAATCTAATTTCTGTATTACGAGTATATATAGTTCTTTTTTTTTAATTTCTTGCTACGCTTCTGTTTTCATTTGACATTTGTTTTATATCTACAACTTCAGAATTAGTCTTGAGAAAACAAAATGTAGAGATAAAATTTGTCTTTGCTCGATCTGCGAATTAGGCTTTAGCTGGAGAATTAATCTGCCAAACAATTATTGCAGGAAAAAAATTTTGACAGATAAGTATTGTACAGTATAAGACACACAGATTTGAATTTACCTCTTGGCTAAAAAGCTTGCCTTTTAAGTGTAGCTGATTTTATTTGGAGAAGTCTCCAATCTTCTTAAGCACAGAATAAACTGACCGGGCCATTAATTTTTTTAGGATTGGATTTTAGTATGGAATTTTTCGCTTCGCATAAGCAATAAAGATATACTTGGCTTCAATTTGAAAGTTTTAGACATGTTAATGATATGAAGACTCCAACTAATGGGCGTCTGGCTAAAAACGTATCAGCTTAAAATATTACCACCACCCCAGTAGGACTAAAAGTCTTTGACATGTACTACATGCTAACGGGTTTCAGTTGACACAAGATTTGCGATCCACAGCTTTCACAACTTTCGCTGATGGGTGCTGTAAATGTATGAACAAAGACATAACTTTCTACAAAAAATTTCTTTTCTCAGTATTTTCAGAGAATTTTCAGGTTCATAGTCCAGGAAAATTAGACAAAAAAATGGTAAAACTACGAAAAAATTCCGACAAAGCTGAATTTTGGTGGAGAGCTTTGTTTTGGCGTCTTAACCATTTCCTGAAGAGTTCCGTAGATTTGGACCGGGGGGGGATAAAAGGGGGTAAAATTCAGTTTTTTCTCCATTTCTCGAAAACTAAGTTTTTTTGGAAAAATGTGAAGGTAAAAACTGTAGCTTATGTCATTCTACACAAAAAAGATTAACACACTTATTTCACACAAGCAATAGATTTTGAGAAAAATATGCAAAAACTTCACAGTGGACTTAATTTTGTCAAAAAATGTATTAAAATTTCCATAATCGAAGGGCTAAAGTTTTTTTACGATTCGGGTTTGGCTACATCTCTTCTTTACAAAACCAAGGTTTTGAGGTGCCCGGGGTAAGAAGATGGCCGCCATCTTAAAAAAGAAAGTGAGTTGGTTTTTGTTCAACAACTCGATGCAATTTCTTTCTACAACAAAATTATGAAAGCATAACATTTAGACAATAAAATTATCTAAAAAATGAGCTATTAATAAACTCTGTAGGTTTATTAATCTTGAAGCTATAGCGTATCAAAATAACATTGTACGAGTAATAATATCATTGAATTGTTGAACAAAAACCAAATCACTTTTTTTTTCAAGATGGCGGTCAACCCCTTACCCCGGGCACCACAAAAACTTGGTTTTGCTTTTACCTTCACATTTATTCAAAAAAACTTATAGTTTTCGATAAATTAAGAAAAAACTGAATTTTACCCCCTTTAACCTCCCCACCCCCCCCCCCCCCTCCTCACCAAAATTAATCCCCGGTCTAAATTTACGGAACTTTTTAGGAAATGGTTAAGACATTAAAACAAAGCTCTCCACCAAAATTCAGCTTTGTCGGAATTTTTTCGAAGTGAAAGTCTAATTTTCCTGGGCTATCAGTACCAAGAAATATAACTGAAATGCACATCAAGTATAGAGGTTGAGCTGCCGCTGTAAACACACTGTCTGGATTTGATTAAAAAAAAAGAACAAAACCTCTCTCAATTTGTCTGATTAAAAAGATAAAAGCACACATGTATTTAATATTTCATGTTTTTATGCAATGCATGATGAATAGGGAATAGTAACAAGTAATTTGTTCTGTTACGAGACCAAGGCATATCCTTGTTAAACTTTTTTAACATTCTTTAATGAGTCTTTATTTTATGGAGACTTTCCAATCTTATCTCAGCTGCTTCCTATCATTTGTGCTTACATTTTCAGAGTTGCCTTATTAAATAGGATAAGGGAGTGCCTTTGTTTGCTATCTTCAATATTTTGATTGTTATGTGCGCTTATCTTTGGCAGTAAACAAGACATCATATCTCGTTCGAATCTTATCGTATCTTGAGTTTTGTTTTATACTCTATTCAGAAATTGCCACGGTATATGTCAGTGTTTTACAAGTACCTATAGATGTGAGTGTTTCTTTTATCTTTAATGAAACTAATTCATAAGTCGAGGGAAAACAAAATTCAAATCATAACTTCGACTCCGACTCCAATTGTCATAGATTTATTATTAGTTTTTATCTGTAATTTGAAAATTAACATAGGGGACATTACAAGAATCGCTTTCAACCAAAATTATCTTCTTTATTTTGTATATATATAGTTTGTAGTGAGGGAAAAGAATTCTTTTGAATTTTTTTGTGAATGCATCTATTTATCTCGGTTTATACGGGTGTTTTTTGTTTGATTATTTCTGTCTATTGTCTGCTATGTATAGTACATACACACTAAACTTTGTTTCTCTTTATAACTATCAAGGTGCTGAAAGTTATGGTGGTTGAATAATTATAGTAAATTAATGTGCTAAGAAAATACACTGAGCTGCAAATTATTATTTAGCAATTTTTTTTCTAACGTAATGAATACCTTCCCGCCTGGAAAAATAGCAAGTTTTTGCCAAGTTTAGTCAAGGCACAGAAAAGGCTTCGGTAGGGGCAATCTAGACAAGGAAAACTTGTAAAATACTAGTGAGACCCTTGCTAGAAAAAACTTGTTGGATGAGTCTTTTTATCCCATCACAAATACTCTATGATATACTCGTATCAAAAACAAACAAAATATTTTCTACCCATCATACAATAGTTAGAAAAATTAAAGTAGGTATATAGTTTTTTTTAGTAGTACCTCGTGGCATGATCGTGCGTAGGACTGTCATGCCAAAGGTCTGGGTTCGATTCCCAGCCGCTGCCACCTAAAAACAGAAATGTTTTTTTCCGTGGTACTGCCTCTTGCGAGGAACTGACAAATCCTCCAAGAGTATTACTTGTCACGAATAAGTGCTTTCTCATTAGCCGTTCGGACTCGGCAAAAAATTGTAGGTCCCCTCCATTCCTGCCAAAAATACGCACACAGGAATGGTTGAGAGTTGTTTGTCACTAGGCCTTGGTTCTCCACGAGCTGTTGTGCCACCAAATTTATTTATTTATTTTTATATAGTTTTTTACTTTCAACATTACATAACTGTATTTTGCGATGCTAGTATGTTGGACAACTTTTTATTTTTTTTCTTGTCTCGCTAGGCAAATGCTTACCTAACGGGCAAGGCCCTAGAAAAAATCGATAGCTACCCTTGCTAGCATCAAAGTTAAACTTTCTAGGGCCTCGTCAAAAACCAGTTTATTTATCCAGGTGGGTTGTTTTTTTTTTTATTTTAAAGACTTTTTCATTAGGTCTGTTCGCGTTATTTCCAAAAGTACAAATTTAGTTCGAAGTTCTGTCAAAGTTCATATAAAACAAATTAAATTGTACTTAAATTCGTAGTTAAGTACACAATAGAAATATTCAACCCAATCACAGAATCCGACGAATGAGTTGCGGAGGGAATTAGGACTCGATTTGAACATTTTTACTATGTCAATTAAAATTAATCAGATTTCCTGCAGCTCATTCGTCGGATTCTGTAATCAGTGTGATTATAAAGATGGTCTTTACTTCTATACGGTTTTCCATTAAGAGGTTTCCTCTTCAATTTCGAACCATTTTAAATTGTCAACACTCAACTGTCATGCGAAGATATTTGATAAGTAAAAACAAAAACTATGAGGTCCATATGAGGAAACTGATGTCGAATCCCTTTGAACTAAGTATTTCCATTATTTTTTTTTATTGGAAGGATAATAAATCAATATATTTGTTTTTAATCTATTTATACGATCGACAATTTAGAATAATATTATCTGTCAAACCACACCCGAAATGTCCAAATCTTGGTAGTATGGGTAATGTGTTTGAAGTCGATGATCTTGTTAAAAAGATAAGATTTGTTTTGAAAGACTAAAATTGATTTTTCAGTTATAAGAAATTCGACCAGGAACTTTAATGTAGTTTTCCATTCAATTATTTCAGATTTGGTGGTCAAATCATAAATGTTTAGCGGTAAAATTAAAACCCACCCATCTAGTGTTAGGGATAACAGCCGTTTTCCTTTGGAGGTGGCAAAGTACTTGTGACTAGATAATCTAGTACTATCAACTGCACATGCTCTCATGGCGAGTAGATACATTTAACACGGGAAAGCAGTTTGATGTGTTCCTGCAAGTACTTAGTACGTGCAAGTACTTCGCCACCTCCAAAGAAAAACGCCTAACAGGAATCTACTAGAATCGGATCCAGCTTAAGTAGGTGTTGAAACTCCAACAGTTTCGGTTGTTGCTGAGAACAACGGAACTAGTCGTCAGGGTCAATCATCAAATCATTCAAGGTCTTCGGTTAGGTGTTATAATTGCAATGGTTCAGGCCATTTTGCAAACATGCGTTTCGCTCCTAGGCGTTGTTTTGGTATCGAGATTTAGGTATCAGTAGACATAATTGCCGTCGCTGCTCGGGAAACGAGCAATGGACACTTGCGCCAGCAGGGGGGATGATGATGGAAACCGTTGAAGAGGTTACCTGCTAAATAACCAGGTGATGGATTAGCATCACTTAGGTTTATCTTTGGAGAACTATATGCAAGCGACAAGTTAGTTTTTGAAAGTCGAGATGCATTTACAAGGAAGGAAAATTGGAGAAAAGTTATTGTATGAAAAGTGAAGAAAATTTGTCGAGGAAGTAGTAGAATTAGTGTTTAGAGATACGAAACAGGAAATCGAGGTGATAGAGGATAGGAGACCCGCATGCATAGAAAAAAAATAAGAAGAGTATTTGCTTATAATAATTTGTTCCCAGTAAATTTTATCCCAGTTTATTTTATCCCAGTTAATTGTGGGATACGGTATATGTTTAGGGAACGGCCAATTTCTTTGTTGTTGTTTTACGTGTCACCGTAAGCCCTTAAAAATTGCTGTTAAAAATCTATATCTTGCATACAAAATTGGGTTTCAATCTCTGGGTTTCGGCTCAAACGTTTCCCAAAAAAATAATTGAAGTCTCCATCTGGGCTTATAAAACTTGTGTTTTACTTTTGTTTCTTTAATCTGTTTTCGTTTGATTAACTTACATTAAATTCAACAAAATTAGTTTTGGAATTTAGTAAAAATTTTTTTCACGTACCCCTGTCCTTATACTTAACATTTTATTCACTTTTTTTATTCATTTTATTAATCCAATTCGATTAATAAAATTCGTTTAATTACTGAACCCACCACATTGCTGAGATACTGGGTGGCAGCACGTCATGTGTTGTCAGTTGTGCAAATTATTATTAAACGTACCCATCTGTTGCACTTCGTGCTCTGTTCATTTAATTGTTTTTGTAAATTAATAATATCGTTTACTTGGATTTATATAAATCCCTTGTATTCGCACATTGTAGTTACGCCATCGCCATTCGCGTTCAATAATTTCGCATGTAGGGCTTCGCCGAAGATGAGCTGCCTGTCAGTTCGAAATGCCTTCGATTTTTAAAATTTGCAATTAAAAATACGTTACGTTTGAAAATTTAAATTTCGTATTTTAACTGTACATTTTTCTAATTTTTGTAGTCAATAAAGGAAGTGTCTTACTTTTTTAGTAAATAGTTATTCTACAATTGATTAATTTGTACCCCTATAGAATATAGAATAGCGAAAAGCCAAATAGAAACAAATACGATGAAATAAGTGTCAGTTTACTTTGGTGTGTATGCAACCGCGTGGCAATCAAGACTTAAATCGAGGTTTGAATAATCGACGTCAGGGTCCTATTTCTGCGCTACTACATCAATTACATGAACTACATTCCGCAACTACATTCTGCAATTACACTAGTTACATTTAATTTTTAATAAACTCTTTTATCTTTTATTTCATAACTTCATAAAACTGATGTAGTTGCAAGATTTAGATGTGCGATATAGTTAATGTAGTAGATGTAGCTCTGTTGAAGTTACATTTATATTTTGTGTTTGATGCACTGTTTAGTAATTAAATCCTCGGTTGTGAACAAGAGTTTGGTTCTTTGAATTTCGACGCCTTAATTTTTGCTATCTCCACCCAAAATCTACTGTTGCCTTTTTTATGCTTTTAAAAACAACTGTAACACTTACAATACCATGCTATTATACCTTTTTGTTGAGCAAAAAACCTCTTCTTCAATTTCAATTAATAATTAAGATATAATGAACAGTTTTTGATAAACTAATTTTGAAACTCAAAATTAAAGATAAGAAAATAATTACAAATATTAAACTAATTTTTTTGTAAAAGGGGGTAAAATTTAGTTTGTTCTTAATTTCTCAAAAACTTTAAGTTTTTTTGAAAAAATGTGAAGATACAAATTGTAGCTTGTCATTCTAAACAAAAAAGATCAACATACTTTTTTTCGTAAAACCAATAGATTCTGAGAAAATCATGCAAGAACTTCATGGTGGAGTAAATTTTGTCAAAAAATTTATAAATATTCATTAATCGATGGGCTAAAATTTTGGCATGATTTAAGCTTGGCCACAACTCCTCTTAATAAAACCCAAGATTTTGGGTTGGCTGTGGTAAGGGCAAGACCGCCATCTTGTAGAAGAAATTGATTTGGTTTTTGTACAGCAACTCGATGAAATTTCCTTTTACAACAAAATCATGAAAGAATAACATTTAGACAATAAAATTGTCTAAAAAATGAGCTATTAACGAACTCTGTAGTCTTATTAATCTTGAAATTATAGCGTATCAAAGTAGCACTTTTTATTTTGTGCTTTAAATGGAAAAATAACGGTTTTTTTATTATCTCAGCAGAAATAATTTGTTTTCAAAAAAATAATGAGTTAATATTGATACCTACAAAATTTTAATCAAAAAGGATTATAACACTTTACAATCAGTGATTGTTTGCTTCAGAAAAACAGGTGGTAGACGCTCAGCTGGAAGCTGCAGAAGCATCTCCCTAGCACTCCCAGATGGTACCAGATAGATTGGTCCTGATTTACCGTTGGTTTTAGTGCGATAAGAGTCTCACACTACTCAGTACCAATTCTTACCGAGTGTCTTTTGAAGATTTCCATCGGATAAAAAAAAAAACATATACAAAATTTGTACTCAAATTTCTGCGATGGTTACTAATTGTGTTCAGAACTTTCAGAATTTACTACTAAGCTCGCGTAGTAAACAATTTTTAATGCATATAGTAAGGAACCTCTACCCTAATGATTTATTAAGTCAGCTTAAAGAGAGATTCGAAAACCATAAGTCCAACTTTCTTTCTTGTGCATTCTGATTTCCTCGTTTTTTTTTTTTGGAAAAAATAAACAAAATTTTAACGAATAAATAAATTTGATACAAAAAATTTGAAATGTGACAATTCATATTTTAAAGTCTAAATTCATGCTAAAGAAAGCAAATTTTGTTTTAGCATGCACACCAGAAAGAACCAAAGAAATTTTAACGTCGAAGAAAGACTTTCAGGATTAGCGTAAATGTCAATTCATCGAAAAATTGAAACTAACACCGAGGAAGTTATCGATATACCTATGTATGTATTTGTTACAGGCCAGAAGATCAAATGGTGAAACTTTTTTTGAAAAATTTATAGTCCCCCCACCCTAAAATAAAATAATGTCTGGCTAAGGTCTTATACACACACATGCCTGCAACGCAAAAGTTTCTTCAATCTTTTCAGATTTGTTAAAACATAGGAAAGCCCAATTCGAAAAATCAGAAAATAAACCAAAATTCAAGATGTTCCACAAAAATTAGTATAAACAAAATTTATTTTTTTAAAGAACATGTACCCACATATGTCCTTTAATTTGTTTTATAAAATTTGCATAAAATGAGAAAATAAATAAAAAGAAATAAAATTTTACTTAAATAAAAAAAAACGGTACAAATGTTAGCGTACACCTTAAACTGACTTCTCCCAGGACTTTGGAGAAGTATGATGTCTATTTTCAAATCTTAAACGGGAGAACCAAATTTCTTCAAATTTGAAAAATAATTTTCGATGATTTTGTTCATTCCTTTGAAGAAAATCGGTGAACTCGTTAAGGCTCTAGCTCAATGTAAAGTGAACGTAAGGACGCACATTTTAAAATGTAGTTATTATGTTTCTCCAAACTTCAAAGATATTGATGTCGTTTTCGATTTGATATTTGGAGTACTCCTTTTCTACTCCACTCGTACTACTCCAATGTTTCCATAAGCCATAAGAAACCCAAGCGAAAATGGCATTACATTCTTGACTGAGTGTTTGTTGTTTGAAATATTTTGTATTTTAAATGATAAAATGATACAAAAAAATGCCAAAGGCTGACTGAAAATTCAATTTGAAATTCCATTGCCGCATTTCATTAAGTGACGGCAATTCTCAATTTTGTTTGGCACATGGATTTGGCACCCCTAGAGGCTGCCACCCAGGGCACAGGCCCATAGATCCAGGGCTGGCTTTAGCATGGGGCTTTGGCTTTAAAGCGAAAAACCAACTTTTTCGACACTTTACCTTGAATAAATTTGTATGCTATTTTTTTATACCAAAAGAAAGGTCTATACTAATATTCAGCCTTTTCGGAATTTTGGTTAGGTTTGCACATTTTTATGTCTATTTTGACTGGACGACGAGTTTAGAATCACAATACCAAAAAAAAACCAACAGTTATTTTTCAAACTCAAAATTAAAAAAAAAAGAAATAAAAATTATACTGATTTTTTCCACAAGTGTGAAATTTAATACTTATTACTAGGTTTACAATAATTCTAAATGAATCGAACAATGGAAATTGTATATTTCTAAACCTTCTACTTGTTGCAATTGAAGATTACGGAAGATCCTTTTTATTGCAAGTTCTTTTTAAATTTGTCCAATACGATTATATTTTTTCTTCTTACAAGATTCTATTATTATTTTGTAACCTAGCCTATCTTTCTAAAATATCTTTGTTGATTTTTTGATGAAGTGTAAAAACGCCCCAACTTAGATACAATTTTTAAAATTCTAAACCACTTGAACATATGAGCACGTTCGTATGACCTAGTCGTGCATTTTGTTTTGTTGTTCAAGAATTTTGACTTGGGAAAAAATCTATGTATATTAACCTCTCAACATTATTTTCATTCAATTTTTTTTTCAATATTTGCATGCAAAATAAATAAATAATTTGTACTTCTAGCTCTTCGGTTTTTTAATAAGTACACACTAAAGATAGCCATACACGAGAGAGCCAAGGAACCAAATGTCTCCGCGCCCATCCAAAATTCATCGTGTGTGTTGCTGGATTGGCAGGCAGATTGATTTTAGGCCAATCTTAAATCCAATTGAGCAAAATAGGTCGCCATGATTCTGTCGTGTAGGGTCAGCTTTAGGATTGACACAAATAAAGAAAAGGCGGAAAAATACTATGAAAAGTTTTTCATTACCTACATATGTTTATGGCTTAAGTTCATACATACTTACCTAAATTAAGTACAACGCAGCAAAATCTTAAAATTTAAGATATGTTTAAATGAAGGAATACCTTTTTTCTTCTGAATAATTCGTGTTATTCTTTAATCTTTCCAATCTTCAACTTTGATCGCAGGCGTATTCATAATATTATTGCAAGTAGGTATCATACCGATGAAAACTGTGTTATACGTATTCCTCTTTTTTAATAATATTCGGCTTGCTGATGCTTGGAAGTATAACGCAGAACTTGTCTTCGTTTATCTTGAAATTTCTCCTATAAATGATACATTTACATAGAATAAAGTTGAAATACAGTTTTCGACTTATACTTACATACATACATGCTTATATTCTTCGGTATCGGAGTAAGTATTTTTAGATCTGATAATAATATAATTGTATTGTATTTTTGTATTTGATAGAAATTTCAATTCAACAATGTGTCTGTTCGTGTCCTTCCCAAAATTACGAATTTCGACGAATTTTATTTTTTTATATGAGCTTTGACAGAACTTCGTGCTAAATTCGTTGTTTTGGGAGGTACCCGACCAGACAGATTATGTATAAATAATTTTTTATCGATTTTTGTAGAATTAATTTTTTCGACTATACCACTTGAATAATGCTTTCTGTGGCATTAAAAGATTCGAGAGAAATAGTTTTATTTTATAGATGATAAAAAATTGTGGTAGAATGTTTGATTCTCATTGTAGGTGTGATTTAATTATTGTATTAATCTTTAAAAATAATAGTAGATGTACCATTAAAGTTCCGTCCAATCAATCAAACTTCCGTCAAATAATTAAAAATTTATTATTTTAATTGTTCAGTTTATATTTCAGGAGCGCTCACTGAGCTAATGGAGCAAAGATTTTTTTCCTAAGCTTTTAACAGGCAAACTTCGGAAGTTCTCTGAGCTCTCAAAAATATAAACTGGACAAAAATTTTGAATGCAATAGTCCACAAAAATAATACATTTTCTATTATTTGCATTCTTCTTCTCATAATACCAGCCAAACCACGGGCTTTACTATCATCTATTTCTAGGCCTTTTAACTAGGTGTGTTCCTGTTCATGGACTCGAAATTTTGTGTAGATTAGGTCAACAGCATCTAACTAAGGAGCCCAACTGTTTTATCTTGGCAAAACGCGTTTAGACTTTGGGTCACCAAAAACTGCAATTAAAGTGCCATTTTCGTTTTGTGTTGTGCTATGCAGAATCCGAATTATGTGAACAGAAAACGATCGAGAAATATCTAGTCTGGAAGATTGTTTCTATCAAATATTTAAAGAAAGATGGAGACCCCTTTTGTTCAAAAATTTCGTCGCTTGTTTTCTTGTAAGATCTAGATTAAAATTGTACAATTCAAATAATAGATTGCAAAAGTTTGATCTGTTAATACTTATATCAGAATATAATATGCATGTATATTTTGCATGTTATGAAGTTGTAATAATATGTGCATATACATAAGGAAAATTACGCTCAAGATTATTTAGTAATTATTACTTTATTTATACGTTACACCAACTAAAAATATAATCATACGTGAGCTAACGATATCCACCATTTTTTTTTGTTTCGTTTATTTTTTTTTTTAAACAATTAAACTTAAAGAATAACATCAATTGCGTTGCGTAATTGATGTGTTTTTTCTATTTTTATCTTTTTTTTAATTTGAATTATAAAGAAAATTAAAAGTAAATTGAATTTTTTATACACTTCGTAATTTTCTAATATCGCTCAAGTACGCATTTTGTTGTAAAATAAAGAAATAACTGCGAACGAGCTAATTTAAATTATAATTTTTTTCTGTATTATACAGTTACTCTCAAAATTGAGCGTACACTAGTTTGTAAAACACATTTAACCCTTGTTCTAATGCAGGGTTTGAAATTTTAGTATCGAGTTTTCTATAGTAACAAAGTATGTTTCTTACACTTAAGATAACAGCTCATACCATGTGTATTCAAATTTGTTTTAAATAATTAAAGCAATCAAAGTACATAATAGCCATTTTAGGTTAGATCCACACTGTATCGATAAACTCTCGCTACAATATATTTTCACATGAGAGGATCGAAAGCGTATCAGGTATCGATGATCTGAATATACTAATTGTTTTTTGTGTAAAAATATTTTATTGTGTCGAGACTTTATGGATATTAAAATGTTATTAAGTGATAATGTGAATCTGGCTTAAAATAAGATAAAATTGAGCGTACACTTAATGTCAAGGTGCGCAGATTAAAATCACGCCAAAATGTATTGCTATTTAACCTTGTTGGCGTGAGTGTCTATCAAATTAAGGCAGATTTTAATTTCTTTGGCGCAGTTTAAGGTAAGAGGTAGAATTTTTTCCATTTGTCTTTAAAAATGGCCGAAAAAGGGGAAAGTAACTGAATACAAATTCTTAATTAATATTTCAAGGAGAAACCATTACGCAAAATCAGTGAAACAGTTGCGCAAACCCATTCCATTTCGCAAAAAGTTATAGGTAAATAAATTCCAAGACGAAGGAAAGATATAAATTATTGCTGAGAAATGAAAAAAAAAACTCTTTTATAGCACAATGGACAGCTTATTGCAAGAAAAATCAAAGTAAACCCTAAAATAAGTGTTCTAAAACAAGCGTTGGAAATCGCGTTAAAAGACCATTGTATACGCAACCATTCAACGGGACTTCGGAAAAATAAAATTCATGGCATAATTGCTCGTAAAAAACTTTTTGTTTCTATGGCAAACCCACGAAAATGATTGACACAGTGTTAAGCCCCAGAAGCTCTATGACAGTGTTTTGACTCAGAAGCTCTGTGACTTATTAATATTATTTTTAGCTAGCTCTAAACGTTTTCGTGGATTTGCCATAGAAACAGAAGGAAATTTATTTAAAACAAATTTGAATATGCATGGTATGAGCCGTAAAGTTAAGCTTAAGAAATATACTTTGTTAATATAGAAAACTAGATACTAAAGTTTCAAATCCTGCCTTATAACAAGTGTTAAATGTGTATTACAAACTAGTGTATGCTCAATTTTGATAGTAATTGTACATATATATTTATAAACAAATTCATATATATATCTATGATGTTTGGTAGAAACATGGTGACTCCATAAAATAATTTGCGTTTTTAAGTCCAGTTTACATTGAGCCTTAATGTGTTAACCGATATTCTTCAAAGAATATTTATTAACTTAAAAATTATGTTTCACATTTGAAGAAAATCGGTTGATTTGCTTAGGCTCTTGCTTAATGTTAAGTGGATGTAAGGACGCAAATTACTTTAGGGAGTATCATGTTTTTACCAAACACCAGACATATGATATATGTATATATGTATGTATATATATTTATAGGCATACATATACTTTTATAGATATTTATATATGCATACATATATAATTCTAAACAAAATTATTGATCTAATCATTTTTTTACACTTAATTCTGAATATTAAAACAAATATATAAATTATTAAAAAAAAATACATGTACAGTGTTGACAAAACACTAGCACAATAGTGCCAGCTTGTTTTTTTATAACTCACTTGGTGCGAAAAATCGCAATTAAACGATCATATTTCATTCTTAATCTATGTTATGATACATTACAAGCGAAGGGGGGGGGGGGCGGTGTCGAGAAAAGGAAGGAAGTAGTAAATCTATTTAAACACAAAATAGAAGAAAACATTTGATTCATGCAAAAATATGTACACAGAGGACTGACAAGCGCAAAGATAGAGCGCGATTTAAAACTCTTCGAAGGTAAATTTGCCACTGGAGTCGAAGTTCCCAAACTGTTCCATGAACAGGGTGCCCGTATGCTAGTTGGAATTCTCACCAACCATATCGGACATATCGCCGATTGTGATCATCATTTTTTCCTCGTCACCGCTGTCGTCTTCTGGACAGCTACCATCTGAAGACGGCTCCGGCGATTGGCTGAGTGTACCGCCCATGTCACTGGTTGAGCCTGCAACCGATGGTAATTCAATCGTTACAATGCCATTGGAGCTGGTTATAGTCTTTGCACCCGTCATATGACCCAGCCCCGCCACGAGGCCTTCAAGGTCTTTTTCCTCTTTTATGGACGATTCCATCAAGTCCAGCTGAGAGCGAGACGATTTGTAGTGGGTTTTGATGTGCTTTGAAAGATGGTCACTGCGCATGAACTTCTTGTTGCATTCTCTGCATTGAAATCGCTTTTCACCGGTGTGAGTACGGCGATGACGTTGCAATTCATCAGATCGCGTAAATCGTTTTCCACAGAAAAGCCACGAACAGACAAAGGGGCGTTCGCCAGTGTGCCATCGCAGATGGGCTCGCAGGTGAGAGGTTTTACCATACACCTTGTTACAGCCAGGTATGTGGCAGATGTGTTGCTTCTTGCGGTCGGAGTGCTTTTCACCTTCTTTGCAGTTAGGGCATGTGCATGCTACGCGCTTAAGCCGCGGCTTTGTTTCACTTGAACCATCATTGACGCTAATATTGACGTTCACAGAAGTCTGGCTTTGCTGTGGTTGGTGATGACTCGACGCTTGATTGTTTGGCGTATGTTGCTGTTGTTGCACTTGCTGATGGTGTCCAGAAGTTGAACTTGTCGCTGGAATTTGCATTATGCTTGTATTGCCCACAGAGACTGTAGTAAAAGTTGGTTGTGGGTTTTGCTGCTGAGTTTGAGCTGGCGACGCAACATGAATTGGACTTGGAGAGGAAACTTCTGTTACCGTTATATTCGGATTTGAATTTTGATGAAGTGCTTGTTGTTGCTGCTGTTGCTGTTGTTGTTGTTGTTGTTGCGCTTGTTGTTGCGCCTGTTGTTGAGCTTGTTGTTGAGCCTGTTGTTGCGCCTGTTGTTGAGCCTGTTGTTGAGCGTGTTGTTGCGCCTGTTGTTGCGCCTGCTGCTGCTGCTGTTGTTGTTGCTGTTGGGCCGCCTGTAACTGCTGCAATTGTTGTTGTAATTGCTGTTGTTGTTGTGGAGTAGCTGCTGTGGCTGTAACCCATTTTATATCTGGTGGCTCTTGCTTAATATTGGTGATAAGCGTCTGAGTAATTTGGGGAGGGGACTGCGACTCGTTTTTTGAAGCCGTTACAATGACTTGCTGATGCTGTTGCTGCTGCTGTTGCCCTTGTTGCTGTTGGTTCTGTTGATTACTGCTCTGCTGGGCAACATTTGCAGATATTACCTGCGCACCAGGAAAGTTCTGAAAACCCTGAAGATTTTGCGGTAGCTGATGTGCCTGGATTATTTGAACGTTTCCTATTCCGGGAATATTTTGTATGGGCAATGCCTGAAGACCAGGAAGATTTGGCAAATGTATTATATTACTGGTATTAGCTTGTGCTGCTGGCCGAAATTGTTGTAAAGCTTGAGCTGGAATCACGGTTAACTGCTGCCCCTGAGCGTTTGTTATCGTGATGGGCTGATTATGTTGCTGGTGTTGTTGTTGTTGCTGTTGTTGCTGCTGCTGTTGTTGCTGTTGTTGTTGATGCTGCTGTTGTTGTTGTTGTTGTTGTTGCTGAGCTGCTGCATTTGCTTCTTGCTGAGCCTATGATTTCAATGATAAATAAATAAAATAAATGTTTTAGGTAAAATATTTGTTAATCTATGTTAGAAACAATAAATCCAAAATGATACAAAATTATTGAATAAAAAATCACAAAATGTATGCTTATGAAGTTATTTTCAAAGAATAACAAACTCAAAACTCAATCCAAACTTATCTATCAACCCGTAAATAATGATTATTCTAAAATGGCATCAAATAAATGAATAGATAAATTATGCAAGCTTATCATCCAATTTTTAACAATTGAAGAATCTCTTATATGACACTGGTTTTATATTGTTTTCAAAATAACATTTCTTGAATCTTCTTTCCTCAGACTTTCGAGTCACTTAAGATACGCTACGATTGCATCTTGTTACTTTTTATTTTCCTCACCTAAATAAGCTACATGGGATATTGAAGGCTTCCCCAAGCCAAATAGGTTTAGCTAAAGCTAAAGTACATACTTTTTATAATATATGACGAAATTTACTGCTAAAAAATTCAATGTAGAAAGTTAAAATATTAAAAAATTACTCAGATGACGTCAAGTCAGCTTTATGGGTTAATTCAAGACATTAGGAGTTCAGGCCTTTAAAAGTCCGTCAAGTTTTACTAAGAGTTTTAATCCTAATTATGAAGAACGAAAAAAAAAATTCCTTTCTTCGTTACCTTTTTAGTGTAAAGAGATGGTTATATTTTTTGACCTGAAGCCCACAAAATAATAATCATTTTTCTAGTAAAAAAAAAACGTTTTAGTTATGGCTATCCTTATCATATCTGTAAAGGACAGTAAAGACTGTCACACTGAAGATCTGGGCTCGATTTTTTGTGTTTGAGATAGGAAAACGGACTAAACATTGTCGGTGTGTTGGTTAGGTTCGTTGCGATTACTTGTGTTACTCCTGTGCCGGCTCATCGGTCAACTTGTGACTAAACTATTTTGTTGCAGTAGCAGTTGCATGTGCGCGACTAGCCTAAGAGTGACTTCTTGGCCTCTTAAAGTTATTTACTTGCAAAGCAACAAGCGGACATAAACAAGATATAAAACTACATAAGTAGCTAATTGACTGGAGCTGGAAATAAGCGTATCCTTTCGTGATATTTCAGCCATTGCGTACCATGTGACCCTTTAAAACCCACATTGTATAGTTTCATGTATAGAATGAACTTACAAACAAAATTGTGAACTTATACATTCAAATATTTAAACAATACCTGTTGTTGACTTTGATTCGTTTGCTGCTGCTGAGCGTTGTTCGCCCCCACTGCTGAGCTATTGCTCTGTTGTCCCCCCTGCGAGCCATTACCCTGGTTGGCAGCTGCAGCTGCGGCCGCTGCAACATTTTGCAAATTCGATTGATTTATGATGACATTCGGATGCTGCTGTGCAGCATGCAGAGCCATTGGGTTTATGGGCGACAACTGCACCTGCTGGATTTGCCCGTTGGGCGTTATGACATTCGCGAATTGAGTAAACTGGGGAATAATCTGCATCTGCGGCGACTGCTGCACCAAGCCAGGCATTCCCAGTTGCTGAACGGGTACATGTACCGTCTGATAGATGGTTTGCCCATTAGCCGTTTGAATGGGAATCTGCACAGCTACCGTTTGTGCAATAGGCGCCGACGGAAATTGCACCACATGCGGAATTGAAGTTCCCGCCGGGCGAAGGTGGATATTCTGCCCATCAACCTTGATGGTGTTCAGATTCTGGCCTAATAGATTACCAATGTTGCCAAGGAGTCCATTTGCCGCAGCCATAGAAGTGGGAATTGTAATATTCGTTCCGGGGATGGTTATCGTTGCAGGAAGCGTCGCAGTATTGGCAGCTTGCTGATTGGCCTGGTTCTGAGCCTGGGCTGCAACCTGCGGCGATTGCGACTGTCCTTGTTGCTGTTGGGATTGCTGCTGTGCAGCTTGAACTGCTGCTGCATTCTGACTATTTCCCGCATTCTGTTGTACCACAGCATTTGCGTTGGTTAGATGGGCGATAGGAATCTGAATGTTGGTGCCGGGAATCGTCAACATAGCTTCCCCATTTCCACCCCCCGATGTTGCCTGAGTGGGCAACTGCATGGTTTGACCAAGATTCTGTATGAACTGAGCGGGAAGCACGGTATTGTTGGTCGCAGTGGGCATTGGGGCGCGGATAATCTGCCCATTAGGGGCAAGGAACGCTTGTTGGCCATTGAAGTTTATAGGTTGCGCCCCGGCCAACTGCGAGTTAATGTTGGGAATGAAGAATGCCTCCTGTCCGTCGATAGTCACCGTTTGCATGGGCTGTACAATCGAGAACATATTGTTGGCCGATGGATTCTGGATCACTGTCTGGTTGCCCGCCTGAATGAACTGGTGCGGGATGTTTTGCAGATTCTGAATGTTAACGATTTGTTGCTGCATTTGGGGGTTGTTGACGAACGCCTTCACAGGAGTCGAATTGTTCGATGTCGCGTTTGCAGGTGAAACCTGACCAATGCCAGTGTTTTTGTATGTTATCATTTTCTCTTGTTATTATTTTACTTTATTTCTACACAAAACACTGCTCAAATGTGTTCTAATGTTTTCACACTCAATTTTAACAATCACAGTTAGATAAACATTTTTTTACAAAAATAACTTTGAAAAACTCAATTTATAGGGTGCGATGCACCATTTTTGATTTTTTTTTTTTATCGTTTTTTTCCTTCGTCTTCGTCTAGTTCGATGCCATACAGTAAAAGATCTTTTACAGAATTTCTGGTATAATTGAGTGTAGTTAAAAACACTTAACTAATGGCAAATGCTTAAAAGTTGCACTTTTTGTAATTTTACAATTCGTTTTGATGGGGAAAGACATTTTTTATTAATAAAATTTATTTCTATTTATAAATTGTTTATTGTCCCGTGGCGCGGCCATTACAAAATTTTATTTTTCATTGAGAGTGATGCCAACAACTCATTTTATGTGGTGTCAAAAATAAAAAACAAAAATTATGATGAGCTACATGGGTCAACTTTATGGTGTGTCTTATAGCCTTTTAACACTGAACCCAAAAACAAAAATATAGGTGTGTTTTTTTTTGTAAGCCCAGGGGAATCGGATCAAAAGAACGACATCGCCATGACAGAAAAAAAATGGAGTTTCCATAGTGCCCTATTACACAGCGACTTTATAGTCATGACTTTTTTCGAAATTCAATGAGTGCGAACGAGAAAAATCATCTGATTTCCTTTTCGCACTCATTTGATTTCGAAAAAAGTCATGACTCTTAAGTCGTCGTGGCACATACAAACTATCCAAAACAAGTATGATTATCGTGCCGGTAACACAGTTTTTATCTGGCCTAGAGCTAAGCCCCAAAAATTCTCTGGGCTTACCCTGAGGCCACACGAGCCAGTACTGGCTAGCGAGTCGCAATACACTCACATTTTTTTACTAACACATAAAAGCCTGAGCAACTGGCTTGCTTTTTTCGCAGCCAGTTGGGAAGCCAGTAACAGGGCTGTGCAGTACTTTTTCGGAGCAGATTTGGAAAAATAGGTCTAAAACTAAAATTGACTCACACTTTATTTCACAAAATTTTAATAAAATAATAATTGGGGAGTCCATTATGTCCAGTCCAAAAAAACTCAAAGATTTATAAATTCGCTAACGCCCATATTATTCACTCGTTTAATCTGATTAATCCAAATGAATTTAAACTGCATTCCGAAAGTCATTTTAAGTTGTTGAATCCAGATTGAGACTGAATTTATATTATTTACTTTTTCTTAACACTTCAATTTTAAGTAGTAGTATCAAACCAAAAGTTTTTCAACCGATTTAACCAAAAATGTGTTATAGTTTTCATGCGTTGTTTTTGGAAATCGAGTTAAAGCGAAAATGACGACGATGACTCATGTCTCTCGCCATGGTCGTCCAAACGTAATTTCCAGTATCGTGGTCACTAAGCTCATCTCGCTGTGGTCTTGCCATGCCCATTTACACGGGAATCTATATCCTGGTTGTTTCGCTATAATCTCGCTTTGGGCTCGCCATTTTCACGTGGTTTTTGGCATTGAGCATATTTTGCCATCATCTCGCTTTGGTCTCGCCGTAGCCTCACCAAAGTTATTTATTCAAAATCGAATTTTTCAAAGTGGTTAAAATAAGCTATAGGTTAAAAAGTTTAGTTTCGAACATGAAAAATAGAGACAAATTTTACCTCCTTGTCACTCTCATTATGTTTGATATTCTGCTTTACATCACCAATAATGGACGCGAAAAGAAATAACAAATACAACGATGTAAACATTATGGAATCTTAATAATGGAGTATCTTTGATTCCAGTGATTTTGTTTGTCGTAATTAAAGTTTAATGTGAGTTTTCATTCTTGAGAAATTAAATGTTAATAGTGACAAAGTGAATAGAATATAATTTTTTTTAATTCATATATGATAATAAAAATTAAAAGTATCAATAAAAGGCAATAAAATGATGGTTGTTTTTATCTACATGTATTTTTTTTTCCTATACATGAATAATCATGAATAGGTGTGATAAAAGTTCTTGAGAAAAAGCACAAATACTTATTCAAAAGGGAAAATTTACCAACATATAAACCATGTCACTGGTGAAATATCCGACGACCAATCTGACATTCTATTTCACTAGCCCATTTACTCATTTTTACTCGCTAGATCCATTTTCGACGAAAAGTGACTCATCTCACTCACTACATGCGGTTTCGAATAGCTAAATGTCGGCACAGAACCAAAGTGAAACATTCGTAATGCTCTATTCTTTTGCTAGTTTTGTCGCATAGCATTAGTGTGTTTTTAGTTAATTTAATTTTGAAAAGGCGCAATATCGTAGTAGTTTTATTTTTTCCTGAAAATCGAAGTAGATTTATTCCATTTGGATCAACATCCGAACCCTGGCCAGTATAGAAGCCAGTACAGCATGCCGCCTACGTCACAGCAAATACACGAATAGGAATTTGACAGTCAATGTATGCAGCCAGTTGGCTAGCCAGTACCACTGATCTCTATAATACACTGGATAGCGTATTGACATAAGAAAGTTGCTTCCATTTGAAGAATTGTTATATTATGAAGCTGACCACCTTTTTGTATAACAATATGACTATATAACAATTTATACAAAATAATCCCCTATGAAGACGTCAAATTTCCGTTCGTTGCTCCCCCCCGAAATCTCTTTGCTAACATTGTTGTGTTTGTAATTTTATTTCATTCACAAATGGTTAAATGAAATGGAATTACAAATGTAAAGAGTGTGACAAGGAGGTAAAATCGTAAAAAAAAACACAGACTATGTAATCGCATTCTCCTCATCACACTTATCAGTTGTTTTGTTCAACTTGTTTGCAAACTGAAATAATGAACGAAGTCGATGGTTCCCATATCCCATCTACATATTTACTATTACCTATTTAAATAATTTAAATACCTTTCTATTGATATAATTAAAATAAAAAATAAAAAAATGTACACAAAGAATAACTTAATGAAAAAAAAAATTATAAAATTAACGCCCACAAAGTATTTTCCTTTCATATCATTGGTCTGTTTCTCTTTCTTCAGATTGAAATTTTGGAAACAGGTTTTTTTGTGTTAATGTAGACGTCAAATTATGAAGCCGACCACCTAATTGTCATCTTCAAATGGAAGCAAGAAAACTGTTATACATTATAAGGAATACACTATCCAGTGCATATAGAGATCAGTGGCCAGTACTGGCTCGTGTGGCCGCAGGGTTATTCGAGAGTGGTTAAAGTTCATTCCAGAGTCGTTATAGTACAAATGTGACAGTCGTTACAATATCATTATGCTTGAAATTGAAGTGTCAAGAAAAAGTGAATAGTTTGAAATTCAATCTTAATCTGGATTTAACAACTCAAACTGACCTCCGGAATGCAGTTTAAATCCATTTGAATTAATCGGATTAAACGAGTGAATTATATGGGTGTTAGCGAGTTTATAAACTTTGAGTTCTTTTGGACTGGATATTATGGACTCCCGACTCTTATTTTATTAATATTTTGTAAAATAAAATGTGAATCAATTATAGTTTTTGACCTATTTTTCCAAATCTGCTCCGAAAAAGTGATGCCGAACTTATTGGCTGCTCCACTGGCTCCCAACCACTGATCTCTATAATACACTGGATAGTGTATTCCTTATAATGTATAACAGTTTTTTTGCTTCCATTTTAAGATGACAATTAGGTGGTCGGCTTCATAATTTGTCGTCTACATTTACAAAAAAAACGTCTTTCCAGGATGTCAGTCTGAAGAAATAGACACAGACCAATGATATGAAAGTGTGAGCATTTTTTTTTTTGTGCTATTATTTTCCAATGGCACTAGAATTATATCATTAGAAAGGTGTTTAAATAGGTAAAAGTAAATATGCAGATGGGAACCATTGACTGCGTTTATCATTTCAGTTTGCAAACAAGTTTAACAAAACAGCTGATAAGTGTGATGAGGAGAATGCCATATTACATAGTCTGTGTTTTTTTTATGATTTTACCTCCTTCTCACGTTTGTAATTCCATTTCATTTAGCCATTTGTGAATGAAATAACATTACAAACACAACAATGTTAGCAACAGTTTTTTTTGAGGGGGGGGGCGCAAAGAACGGAGATTTAACGTCTCCATAGTGGTTTCGGGGTTACAGAAGGCGTTTTCTTTGGAGGTGGCGAAGTACTTGCAAGTACCTTTTGCCAGCTTTGTTCAGTGGAACACATGAAACTGCTTTCATATGTAAAATGTTTTTACTCGCCCATGAGAGCATGTGCAGTTGATAGTTCTAGATTAGGGTTTCCATCTACTCATAAGTAGTCTTTGCCTTCTCCAAAGGAAAACGGCTAGAGATACACTACCGAAACCCCTATTATTTATGATTCTTTGCGTCTGACTCTTTTCGAATTTTCATGAGTGAAAGTCCCCTTTCTCTCTTTTCAAAATTCAATGGGTGTGAAGGTGAAATCAGATGTTTTTTCTCCTTCGCAATTTTCGTGAGATTCGAAAGAGTCAGAAGTGTAATAGGGGACAAACTAGTCAATCTAAACACGGCCCAATGACCCATCTAGGCTCTACCAAATCGCTTCGTGTGGCTGTAGTTTCTTGTTATGACAGTAGAAGTTTTTAGATACAAAAAAAAGTAAATGCAAAAAGAAATAATTTGTATCGACAAACTGTAAATACAAAGTTGATGTGCACCTACTTAAATTCCTTAAAATATCTTCACCAAAAGGAATCCTATAAACATGTCTGAAGAATCGGAAATTCAAAAACACGCTACTCCCACCAACAACAACACAATCAGTCTCCTCAACGATAGTGATTCAACTTGGAATTATATATGGGACGATAAACTATGCAAAACGACACTAAAGCTTCTTAAAACAACAGTGTACACACCTCCCTTATTGCCTTTGCCAGATCCGGAACTTCCCTTAGTGTGTCCAGTAGAGGGATGCAACAAATCCTTTAGCAAATGTTATAGGTCACAATTACGTGTTCACTTAAAACGGCATTTGCCTGACAATGAGAAACCTTTTAAATGTGATCAACCCGAATGCACGAAAGCCTTCATCCGTTATGAAGATTTTAAGGTTCACAAACGAACACACACCGGTGAGAAACCATTCGAGTGTGAACAATGCGGTAAGAAGTTCAATCGGCACCACCACCTTTCTAAACACTTGAAAACCCACATCAAGAAAACGAATATGAACATAGATCATTCGCCTGACGTGTCTTCGGAGGAATTTGGTAATGATAATTCAGAAGACGCAATTGATATTGATACCGGTGATTCCTCAACAGGCTCCCTATTGGATGAACCTGTGAAAGAGGAAATTGATACAGAGCCAGATACAACAGTAACAGATGAAGACCACTGCCATGAGATGGAAAAGATAAAAGTTGAACCTAAAAAGATTAACGAACCTCTTTTATCTGATTTTTGCTCATCGAACCTCTTTGTTGACATCAAAGAAACGAAAATTCAAGAAACTGGTGGTGGTAATGGTTATGCAGCCAATGGTATCAAATTCAATGAAACCTCATCAAGCTCACTTGATCCAAAAAAATTGGAGGTACCCGTGAAGCAAAAAATCAGTACAAAAACAAATGAGTTTGATCCAATAAAGTTGAACATGGCTGTGAAGCAGGAAATCAAAACAGAGACTACATTTCAGTACGATAAGCGATTTGAAGAGTTTGTTTTAAAAGAGCTAAAAGACGAAGACGAAGACGAAATGGTTGCCCAACCATTAACCGAACCAACTTCTATGTCGGCTGCAATCCATCCCTTAACAAATCCAATTCAAATTTCTGAAAATAGCACCAAGTTGAAATCTAATGATTACTCAACAAAGTTGGAGGTTCTTGTAAAGCAAAAAAGTGATACAGAAAGTTCAGATGAGTATGATCCGCGATTCGAGGAGTTTGTGATGAAAGAGTTAAAGGAAGAATCCGACATCATTGCCCAACCTGATTATCCTGATTTATACTCATCGTATGAGCCATCTTCAATGTCGGCTGCCATCCATCGCTTAGCCTTTCCAATGCCAATTGCTGCAAGTATCATCAAATCAGAATCTAAACTCAAAAATAACTCCCAATCGAAATCTAAGCCTACAAATAACATCGAATCGGAGTCTAAAGTTACTGAGAAACGATACAAATGCTCCGTAGAAGGATGTGACAGGGCTTTCAGCGTGCCATACGGACTAAAGCGCCACAGCTGGGTTCACACTAAAGTGAAGACTTTCGAGTGCAAACAATGTGAGAAGAAATTTTTGAGGAGAGACCATCTAAGTAAGCACATGAAAACTCACTCCCTCTACAAATGAACTGTTGGAATGATTTTTTTATACTTAAAAATATTGTTAGTAGTTCCACTTCTTACAAGTAAAAAGACACTGTTTTTTAGTTATAGTTTTCTTTTTTTTATTGGAACCTTAACTAATTTTTCGAGAATTTTTTTTTTTTATAAAATGATGGATAGATGGTAGTACTAGCATTGATGACCAGACAATTCACATATACGGATTGCTAGCCTAAGGAAATTAACTATACTGCAAAAGCAACTCATTGGCAAAATTTAACTTACCCTCTTATTAGTTAGCTTTTATTGCTAATTGTTTTATGTTTAATTACAAAACACAGAACGCATAGAAATATTGGGTTTGTTGCACTGCCACCTTAAGATCTAATATACCCCCACCTAGAGCTGGATGAGATTGCTTATCTCATAGTTCTTCATCAAGCATTTGGAGGGCCTTAAGAGAGGAAAGATTACTCTCTTCTTCCTGAGCCTGTGTAACGAATTACGAAACCAAAAGTAAAAAACCTATACTCAAGGAAACGATAGTCACGACGTTGACCGATTATGATTTATATATAATCTAAATCCAAAAATAATAAATGTCTGAAAACTACATAAAACCATGTCTCAAAACTATAAGAAACGACTGCCAAAAGCAGTCGTAAAATAAAACATGTGTCGTTTTAAAAAAACGAGTATAGTAAAAAGTAATTGCAATAAAACCTTTACGATAGATTTTGAACGTTAATCGTAATTCGTACTACGGGCCCTGGTAGTCCTAGGTGTTTTTTTTTATACATAATTGTATCGTGTTATCTTATGGTTGCTGCACTGCTTACTAGATCAAGAATACTTAGGTGTCTTTTTAGTTTAGTTTCTTTAAAAAAATATTTTCTTTCCCATGTGTGAATTATAGAGTATACGGGATTTATTGATGTTTCACTTGGTATTGATGTATAATCTAGAGGAAATAAAACGTACTTTTGTATATATCTATATATACCCATAAAAATACTCTACGCAGCCAATATTTATAGGTATCGAAAAATAAAATTTGTGGCTCAAGTTTGCTTTTCTAAGTACACTTTTTGAGTGCGGGTTGAACCTTAGCAACTCGTTGAAGTTGATCCCCAGTTGATCCCCGGTGACACGATGACTGTTGAAAGAGTAGCAACTGGTTGTATGTAGCATCTGGGCATAGTACATGCAAAAGAAATGAATCATGACCAGGGCTGCCAGAAATCATGATTTATTATGGAGCCAAAAAATGTTTTAACGATTTCGAGTCCAAAATAATGATTTTTCTAATTTCAAAGAAAACTTGTTGTTTTTTATATCCGCTTGAAAAAAACATGTCTAAGCTACACTACACCCTAAAACGATGAACACATAACAAGCACAAACATAGCTTAAATGACACTGACTCAAATGCATAACTACATTTTTGTTTCTGTAATTTAGTTTCTTGTCTGTGAATATGTGTGACTTCACCATTCAAACATTTGTGAATTCATTTTAACTACTCACCACACACACACTTTCTTGGCAAAAATAATCCAGAGATTATGCTTTTTTTTATTTCTCTATGCTCCAAATTCAAGATTCTAACTTACTGCTTTTCTTTTGCCATTTCACTTTTGCACTATTTATTATTTTTGCGATGGCGATCAGGGCTGCCAGAAATCATGATTATATTAGGTTCCCACCGGAGCGAAATCTTTGATCTCAGAGATTTCAGTCCAAATCTTCACATTTCCCCATACAGTTTTGAGATTTCAAAAAGAGAATTCAAAATCTGCTAAGGATGCGAACTTTTCTTTATGAACAGACCCATTTTCAGCTTTCACCATAGAGAGGTGAAAAGCTTTTTGATAAAAATTAAGATCTTTCGCTCCAACGCTAAGCAGGCAAAAAAAGAGAGTTAGTATTGAATTTGACATTTGAGCGGAGAGAAACACAAACATAAAAACACAATGGTAGTTGTTTGCGTTTATATGAGACAAAATCTTGGTTTTGGCAGCAATTTGAAATCTCGAATATTTTCAGCTGAAATCTAGGATTTCATTTTGGTGGGCACACAGTATTAAGGTTCTCCCAAACCAACGCGAATGTGGAGCGACGACGATTTTTTGTTGCTGTTTAGCGTTGTGTACTTGTCATATTTTGTACTATTGTGAATCTGTCTGTAATTAGGTGCAAGTTATAGCTATCATTGAAACTTATGATAGAAAATTTTGTTTTTCAATTTTACGGCATTTTGAAAAAAAAAGTTTTTTATGTTAATGCACATATAAAACTAAATTACTATTTCCAACAAAAAAAAAATCTAATATGCTCAACATTCCACATAAAATCACTTTTTTTTGCCAGTTTATATTTTTTGAGCGCTCAGTATTTTTCCTCAATTTTTTGACAGAGCAGGAGAATTAAATATAAACAGTATTACTCACATAGAAGTCAATACAACTCTCTTTTTCTTTTCTTCTTATGTAATATACTGCGAAAAAAAAATAATTGAGCAAATGAATTCAAAAAATTTCAGTCTCAGATTTTAAGAGGAAAAGTGAGTAATTTTTGAGAGGAATCTTGTTTATATCTCAGCGCTCTGAGTCCTCTGAGATCTCAGAAATAAATATAAACTGGCTAACTATTTCAATGATCATGAAATTTTAAAAAAGTCATTTTATGTCTAAAGTACAGACTTTTCAATTTTTTTTTTGGCTAGGAACAACTTGTTTCGTCCATCCATAAAATAAATAATTTTGCTTTCTAGACGTCTCAAAATTAATCATTAAAGTTTTCAATGATGAGTTCAAATGATAGCTATAACTGGCACCTTAAACCTATTTCGACATTCGAGACGAATAGTTTTTTTGTTGTTATTACAGAAATATTGATACACCTATGTTTGGGCGTGGGTGGAGTTATCATATTTTTGCTGCATCTAATAAAAGCTTTAAGATTTGTGGTTTCCTTTAATAAACAGTGTAACATAAACCACTTAGCTGATTCATTAACATATTTTTATATTAAAAGGCCAAAAAAGGCCAAGTGTGAATTAAAAAATTAAATAATAGAATTTCTCAAGACAAACATAATAGCATCACAATCAAAATGGAATCATGTTTCATTTCTTTTGCATTTACTATGCCTAGATGCTACATCCAGTTTCTTCTCTTTCTCTCTTGAAATTACATGCGTTCATTAATTGCTTGCAAGCTGTAAAAAAAACAGCTGAAATGTACATGTATTAGTGAGTTTTCTTACGTTACGTTACATTACAATCGTTTAGTTAAGTAGCAATAGAAAATTGATTATACTCGTAGATGTTAAAGGCATCTTAAATATTTAAGCAAACTTAACTAAATGACCTCTAAAAGGCATTTTAAGAAAGTCTAATAAATTCGGCTGAAAGTCTTTTTATATCGAAAGTTGGACCTATTTGAATTTTTTGAATGTTGTTTAGCGTTTTGTATTTGTCATATTTTGTAATATTGTGAATGATTCGCTGCGAATCGCTCCGCATTCGCGTTGGTTTAGGAAAGCCAGTCAACGCGAATGACTGGCAGTGTGGCACCCTCAATAGCAAATGTTTTCGCGTTACCAAACACACCTATAAAGCTTGTAATGGCATCACTAACGTCGCTTTGGTAGATAATGTAGTGTTTTGTAATTTGTTATGACAGCTTTGTATATAAAATCTAGATTTTATATACAATGATGACAGTAGCGTTTCGATAGAAAAAATAATCTTTCTCAAATTTTAAGAGGAGTTTTAAAAATATTTTGTTGTTGATTAAAAAGCCCTTTACACACGTCGTTGTGAAAATATTTTACTATAGGAAAACTGTACTTAAATTTCATCTCCAAAAACATTATCTAACCCTAAACCCGACCAGCAGTACCTTTATAAAACATGGCTGAAGAATCAGAAACTATATCAGCTGCCACTCCCATTAAAGGCAACACACCCACTCGTCCCAACAATAGTGATTCAACATCAAATTATTTGTCGGATGCAGAACAAGTCAAAACAAAACTTTACACACCCGCAGTCCTTCCATCGCCAAATGCTACGGATCCCAAACGTCGTTTTGTGTGTCCCGTTGATGGATGTACAAAATCCTATGGCAAAAGCTCACACATTCGTGCCCATTTGACATGGCATTCGGGAGTGAAACCATTTATATGCGATCAACCTACATGTATGAGGGCTTTCACCCGATCCGATGAGCTAGCGCGCTACAATCGTACACATACCGGAGAGAGGCCCTACGAGTGTGCCCAATGTGGTAAGAGATTCACTCGCAGCGACCACCTTACGAAACACCTGCGTGTTCACTTTAAAGAAACGAAAGTGGACTTAGCCCCTTTACTTGAAGTATCCTTAGAAGAAGATGATCATGACTCAGGTGGCGTCAATAAAACCTCAAGTTCGCTCCTCTCAATAGATATGGAAATACCTATAAAGCAAGAAATCGATGCAGAGACAGATGAGTGTCATCATCGTGTCGAAGACGAGCACCAGTATGAGATAAACGAGATAAAAATCGAGCCAGAAAGGATTTGCGAAACTACTTTGCCTGCTGTTTACTCTTCGGTTGCGCAAACTTCTACGTCGCCTGCAATCCATCACTTACAGTTTCCAATAGCTGCAAACATTATGAAGTCGAAATTCAAGCCTAACGAGAAACGATACAAATGTGCGGTAGACGGATGTGGTAAGGCTTTTCGGCGGCAAGACGAGATGAAACGATATATATTGAGAATTCAAAATCTGCTAAGGATGCGAACTTTTCTTTATGAACAGACCCATTTTCAGCTTTCACCATAGAGAGGTGAAAAGCTTTTTGATAAAAATTAAGATCTTTCGCTCCAACGCTAAGCAGGCAAAAAAAGAGAGTTAGTATTGAATTTGACATTTGAGCGGAGAGAAACACAAACATAAAAACACAATGGTAGTTGTTTGCGTTTATATGAGACAAAATCTTGGTTTTGGCAGCAATTTGAAATCTCGAATATTTTCAGCTGAAATCTAGGATTTCATTTTGGTGGGCACACAGTATTAAGGTTCTCCCAAACCAACGCGAATGTGGAGCGACGACGATTTTTTGTTGCTGTTTAGCGTTGTGTACTTGTCATATTTTGTACTATTGTGAATCTGTCTGTAATTAGGTGCAAGTTATAGCTATCATTGAAACTTATGATAGAAAATTTTGTTTTTCAATTTTACGGCATTTTGAAAAAAAAAGTTTTTTATGTTAATGCACATATAAAACTAAATTACTATTTCCAACAAAAAAAAAATCTAATATGCTCAACATTCCACATAAAATCACTTTTTTTTGCCAGTTTATATTTTTTGAGCGCTCAGTATTTTTCCTCAATTTTTTGACAGAGCAGGAGAATTAAATATAAACAGTATTACTCACATAGAAGTCAATACAACTCTCTTTTTCTTTTCTTCTTATGTAATATACTGCGAAAAAAAAATAATTGAGCAAATGAATTCAAAAAATTTCAGTCTCAGATGTTAAGAGGAAAAGTGAGTAATTTTTGAGAGGAATCTTGTTTATATCTCAGCGCTCTGAGTCCTCTGAGATCTCAGAAATAAATATAAACTGGCTAACTATTTCAATGATCATGAAATTTTAAAAAAGTCATTTTATGTCTAAAGTACAGACTTTTCAATTTTTTTTTTGGCTAGGAACAACTTGTTTCGTCCATCCATAAAATAAATAATTTTGCTTTCTAGACGTCTCAAAATTAATCATTAAAGTTTTCAATGATGAGTTCAAATGATAGCTATAACTGGCACCTTAAACCTATTTCGACATTCGAGACGAATAGTTTTTTTGTTGTTATTACAGAAATATTGATACACCTATGTTTGGGCGTGGGTGGAGTTATCATATTTTTGCTGCATCTAATAAAAGCTTTAAGATTTGTGGTTTCCTTTAATAAACAGTGTAACATAAACCACTTAGCTGATTCATTAACATATTTTTATATTAAAAGGCCAAAAAAGGCCAAGTGTGAATTAAAAAATTAAATAATAGAATTTCTCAAGACAAACATAATAGCATCACAATCAAAATGGAATCATGTTTCATTTCTTTTGCATTTACTATGCCTAGATGCTACATCCAGTTTCTTCTCTTTCTCTCTTGAAATTACATGCGTTCATTAATTGCTTGCAAGCTGTAAAAAAAACAGCTGAAATGTACATGTATTAGTGAGTTTTCTTACGTTACGTTACATTACAATCGTTTAGTTAAGTAGCAATAGAAAATTGATTATACTCGTAGATGTTAAAGGCATCTTAAATATTTAAGCAAACTTAACTAAATGACCTCTAAAAGGCATTTTAAGAAAGTCTAATAAATTCGGCTGAAAGTCTTTTTATATCGAAAGTTGGACCTATTTGAATTTTTTGAATGTTGTTTAGCGTTTTGTATTTGTCATATTTTGTAATATTGTGAATGATTCGCTGCGAATCGCTCCGCATTCGCGTTGGTTTGGGAAAGCCAGTCAACGCGAATGACTGGCAGTGTGGCACCCTCAATAGCTAATGTTTTCACGTTACCAAACACACTATAAGGCTTGTAATGGCATCACTAACGTCGCTTTGGTAGATAATGTAGTGTTTTGTAATTTGTTATGACAGCTTTGTATATAAAATCTAGATTTTATATACAATGATGACAGTAGCGTTTCGATAGAAAAAATAATCTTTCTCAAATTTTAAGAGGAGTTTTAAAAATATTTTGTTTTTGATTAAAAAGCCCTTTACACACGTCGTTGTGAAAATATTTTACTATAGGAAAACTGTACTTAAATTTCATCTCCAAAAACATTATCTAACCCTAAACCCGACCAGCAGTACCTTTATAAAACATGGCTGAAGAATCAGAAACTATATCAGCTGCCACTCCCATTAAAGGCAACACACCCACTCGTCCCAACAATAGTGATTCAACATCAAATTATTTGTCGGATGCAGAACAAGTCAAAACAAAACTTTACACACCCGCAGTCCTTCCATCGCCAAATGCTACGGATCCCAAACGTCGTTTTGTGTGTCCCGTTGATGGATGTACAAAATCCTATGGCAAAAGCTCACACATTCGTGCCCATTTGACATGGCATTCGGGAGTGAAACCATTTATATGCGATCAACCTACATGTATGAGGGCTTTCACCCGATCCGATGAGCTAGCGCGCCACAATCGTACACATACCGGAGAGAGGCCCTACGAGTGTGCCCAATGTGGTAAGAGATTCACTCGCAGCGACCACCTTACGAAACACCTGCGTGTTCACTTTAAAGAAACGAAAGTGGACTTAGCCCCTTTACTTGAAGTATCCTTAGAAGAAGATGATCATGACTCAGGTGGAGTCAATAAAACCTCAAGTTCGCTCCTCTCAATAGATATGGAAATACCTATAAAGCAAGAAATCGATGCAGAGACAGATGAGTGTCATCATCGTGTCGAAGACGACCACCAGTATGAGATAAACGAGATAAAAATCGAGCCAGAAAGGATTTGCGAAACTACTTTGCCTGCTGTTTACTCTTCGGTTGCGCAAACTTCTACGTCGCCTGCAATCCATCACTTACAGTTTCCAATAGCTGCAAACATTATGAAGTCGAAATTCAAGCCTAACGAGAAACGATACAAATGTGCGGTAGACGGATGTGGTAAGGCTTTTCGGCGGCAAGACGAGATGAAACGACACAGCCGCATTCACTCTGGCGTGAAGCCATTCGAGTGCAATCAGTGTGAGAAGAGATTTCTGAGAAAGGACCATCTGAATAAGCACATAAAAACTCACTTCCGCATCCCAATTATCAAGGCAGCAAGCTAACCTCGAATGTTAACCTAGAATTATTTGTATGCTTAAAAGTATTTTTAATTTATAATGTTTGAATTGAAAAAAATCGATTTATCTTTGAATTCTCCAGAATAAACTTTATCCTCTTGTGTTAAAACAAATTGTATACCTAACTCGTTAAAATAGTTTAAGAAGGATATTTTAGGGCGCCAATTAAAGCTATCATTGGAACTCTTTACTGAAGTGTTCCCCTCTAGTTTTGAGGCATTTAGAAATAAAGTTCAAGACTAATATTTCTGGTAAAAAAAACCTTCCACATAAAAATACTTCGAATATTTCGTTTGATGGGAAAACTAGGCCAAAATATTTTCCACTGATTATTCAATCAATCATTAAAATTGTCTATGATGAGTTAATGATAGCAATAACTGGCTCCTTAATAAGGTTCATGTTTTAAGATCCAAATTTGCAAGTCTGCTTAAATTAAATTGACAAATTATAGTTACAGGAAAAAAAAAATAGATATATTGATAAATGCTGGATAAAAAAGAACGGTGTACCGCTTTGTGTAAACCTTTTAGAAATTCGACAAACACAAAATGCTCTAAAAATGCATTGATGGCAAACCGCTTTACCGAATTTTGACCTAACTTCACAGAAGCCTTCGTAGACATTCTGAGAGGATCCTACCAAAAGATTTGTTAGTAATTTGAGTAAATGCACTAAAAATGCATTTTGCGGTTTTCCTTTTGCCGAATTTTGACCAAACTTCACAAAAAGTCCATCCTCAATAGGAAAGATAACTTTATAAAAAAAATGAAAAATTCGACACAGCCATTCTCGAGTTTATCGAGCCCGAACATAAGGCAACTTATTTTATATATCAGAAAGAAGATTTAAATAAATAAATAGATAAAAACATTTTAAACAATTTTTTTTAATCCGTATAGCTATTATTTTTCAATTTCAATGCAATTGGTAATGTATACCTTCAGTTGTATAGATCTTTGGAAAATGCAAGGTGAGTTCTTTTACGGTAAGTCTTAATGAACTCCATTCAAATATGTAAGTTCATTTGGGCTCTGGGAGCTTAGAACCTTATATATTCGTAAAAAAAGTTTGATATCTTACTGGTCAAAAAAAACGTCAACTGATCTTAGAAATTAGTCAGCCCTAGAAAACTTGTAATTAAGGCTTAACATTTCTCAAGATCCCGCAAGGTCAGCGCGATTCTCGGCACCTCATTTGTAGGGTGTTCCCAAAAAGTGTATACCACCCTAAAGCTGGCCATACACCAAAGGGCCAAATGGCCCCCTGCCGATCCAAAATCGGTCGTGTGGGGTGGATTGGCCGAAAATCCATTTTCCATTTTAAGCTAATCTTAAATCCAACCGAGCCAAATGGATCGGATGGCTCGGTCAGCTTAAAGATCACTAGATTAAGATAGAAGGTCAACTATTTTAAATAATAATTAGTCACAAATTGTTTTTTTTTTATAATTTTCTTAAGTTTTTTAAGTTCCTAGTAAAATTAAAAAAAAAAAAAAACAATCTATGCCTGACCAATTACTTTACCTTACCTTTTATGGCATTCGAGTGGACTTTCAGGTGGTTAAAATTGATTGCGATTATTCGACAAATAAGGTGCCAAAAATCACGCGTAGCCTTGAGAACTTTAGGCCTTGATTGCAAGTTTTCTAGGTTGACCAATTTCTTAAATTAATTGACCTTTTTTGAACAACTCCAAGAAACAATTCACGTCCTTACGTCCATTTGATGTAAAGCTAAAGCCTGGACGGGTCAACTGATTTTCTTCAAACATAATTTTCCAAAGAACATGTTCATAAAAACTCCAAATTTTTACAAAATCCATGTAAGGTGGACGTAAAGTCGCAAATTTGAGTAGCATATTTCTACTAAACAGCACAGGTATAAATACGTAATTACTTGAAACAAAAATAAATGTTTTTTTAAATATTTTGGTCAGAGAAAAATTATTTTTAAAAAATAGTGGACACTAGTAATGGTAAATCTTGATCAAAATAACTTAGATCACCATAGTGCGACATGAGTTGAATAAAACGAGCATGAGCACCGACGCATTCAATTCAGTTTGACCAAGTTCATACCTGTCCAACAAAAATTGTCGGTACGATCTAGGTGTTGAAAGTACAACCATATTATGGCCACCATATTGGAAAAGGAGTTCTAAAGAGTTTCCCGCGGTGAATAAGTGTTTGGTACAAATTTGTAGCAAATTCAATTCTCTTTTATTTATATTAACACACTTTTTACCCTAAAGCTGTTAATTAAAAAGTCATAATCATTTTTCATTTTAAAATTGTAGTTTTATTTATTGCATATTTTGTGTTAACAATCATACAATTCACTAGCAATGACTTAAAGCCGTCTGCCTGAGTGGACAACATTTGAACATAAACCAAATAAAAGTTCGAGTAATCATAGTGATAATCTGTTCATTACAATATTTATTCGAGTTTAATTTTTTTTTTTTTTTTTTTTAGTTGATTAACTATTTTATTGCGATATCTAAGAAGTTCCTTACAAAAATTCGTAGAACTTCAACCAGTCTCCACCGATTAATAGTTCCATTACTTCGTTTCGAGTGAGATAGTTGACTATCCAATATACTCTTCTTATTTCTCTGAATATTGCACATTCGCCTAGGAAATGAATTATATTTTCTATTTCTCCTGAATTACATAGATTGGAGATAAGTGGAAGGTCCTCCTTATGCGGGGTGAAATTCAGGCACCGGAGCTCTCCCTTCGGACAAAAAATAGTTGATATAAAATCTGTATTGATATACGAGGGCGGGTCAATAAGTCCGTGACTTTTTGAATTTCTGACCTCTTTACCCTGACCCTGAGGCCACACGAGCCAGTACTGGCTAGCCAATTGGGTACATACATTGACTGTTAAGTTCCTATTCGTGTATTGGCTGTGACGTAGGCGGCATGCTGTACTGGCTTCTCTACTGGCCAGGGTTCGGAGGTTAATCCAAATAGAATAAATCTACTCCGATTTCAGTGAAAAAATAGAAGATAAAATTACACTAATGCTATGCGACAAAACTAGCAAAAGAACAGAACGTTACGAATGTTTTGCGTTGGTTCTGGAGAGCCTTTACTTGTTTCTGTAAAGGCTTTCCCAAACCAACGCGAAGCCATCAGAAAGAAAACTAAAATTTTACTTCTCAGAATTCCCTTACATGGCGTTAAATGAGAGCAACTACACTGACGCGATGGGAATTCACTAGAAAATTTATTCACTTTGGTTTGGGAAAGCCTTCTCACCACTTTATTAATTTATTCACCAATTTTTTGGTTCTCTTCTCGAATGGTAAGAGGACCCAAAAACACACCACACGAGACCTATAGCTTATTTTAACCACTTTGAAAAATTCAATTTAAAAAACTTTGGGGAGACTATGGCGCGACCCAAGTGAGATGATGGCAAAACATGCTCAATGCAAAGGACAGCGTGTAAATGTGATGGCGAGACCATAGCGAGAAAACCATGACATAGATTCCCGTGTAAATGGGCATGGCGAGAACATAGTGAGACCAGCTTAATGACCATGATACTGGGAACTACGTTTCGACGACCACGGCGAGACATGTGAATCTTGAGTAAGCCAATTCGTTTTCCAAAATATGCATGAAAATTATAACAAATTTTTGGTTAAACTCTGTTGAAAAATCTTAGGGTTGATATCACTTCTTGAAATTAAAATGTCAAGAAAAGTGAATAATATAAAATTCGATATTTATCTGGATTTAATAAACTGACCTCCAGAATGCAGTTTAAATCCAATTGCATTAAACGAGTGAATAAAATGGGCATTAGCTAATTTATAAAACTTTGACTCCCCGATTCTTTAATATTTTGTGAAATAAAATGCGAGTCAATTAGCCAGTTTATATTTCTGAGATCTCAGAGGACTCAGAGTGCTCAGAAATATAAACAGGATTCCTCTCAAAACTTCCTCACTTTTCCCCTTAAAAACTGAGACTGAAATTTTTTGGATTCGCTTCCTCAATTATTTTTTGTCGCAGTAAATTTCATAAGAAGAAAAGAAAAGGAGAGTTGTTTTGACTTCTATGTGAGGAATATTGTTTATATTTTATTCTCCTGCTCTGCCAAAAAGTTGAGGAAAAATACTGAGCGCTCAAGAAATATAAACTGGCCAAATTTTAGTTTTAAGACCTTTTTTCCAAATCTGCTCCGAAAAAGTACTGCCGAGCCCTGTAACTGGCTGCTCTACTGGCTTCCCAACTGGCTACAAAAAAAGCAAGCCAGTTGACGAGCCAGTTGCTCATGCTTGTATGTGTCGGTAAGAAAGTGTGAATGTATTGCGACTGGCTAGCCAGTACTGGCTCGTGTGGCCTCACTGTAAGGGTGAATCGGGTCGAAAGAAGGCCAAGGTGGGTTTGTCACCCAATAAAGTTATGGCAACTGTTTTTTGGGATGCACGCGGGATAATCCACATTGACTACCTTCAAAAGGGAAGAACAATCAATGGGGAATATTATGCCAACTTATTGGACCGATTCAATGACGATTTGAAAAAAAACCGACCTCATTTGGCCAAGAAAAAAGTTCTTTTCCACCAAGCCAATGCAAGGGTGCACACATGTGCAGTTGCCATGGCAAAAATCCATGAATTGGGCTATGAATTGCTCGGCTCCGAGCGACTACTTCTTGTTCCCAAACCTGAAGAAATGGCTTGTTGGAAAAAGATTTGACTCCAATGATGAAGTCATCTCGCAAACAAAGGCCTATTTTGAGGACCTCGACAAATCATTTTTTTTGGAAGGGATAAAAAATCGGAGAAGCGTTGGACAAAGTGTATAGAGCTCAAGGGAGACTACGTTGATAAATAAAATTATTTTTTTTATCAAAAAATCTGTGTTTTATTCCAAAAGTCACGGACTTATTGACCCGCCCTCGTAGTTGTTGAAATAAGAACTTTCCCCGAGTAAGTAGAAAATAATTGATTTGATGTGGTCGGCAAGTGAAAAAACAATTCCAACATGTTTGCCTCATGAATTCAGTTGAAAAGTTTTATTTATTATAACTTTTTATTTAAAGTTTAAGGGCGAGAAGTGTTGTTACATAAACTGTAGAGAATTCAATTTGCTACAAATTTGTATCAAACATTTTTTCTAAGAATAATTATACTTTACTTACCGCGGAAAACTGTTTAGAACTCCTATTCCAATATGGTAGCCATATGGAAAATCGAGTTTTATACTTGCACTAAATCCACTTACACATCAAAAGAATAAATATTTGTCCTTCCCACATTGGAAGGTTATTGTAACATTTCCTATATTTTGTACTATTTCCAAAAATGTTTAAAGCTACTTTATTAGATTAATATAAAATTTTCTCGATCATTTTTTTATGTACATTTGTTTTACCATTTTGAAAAGACAACTTTTATAAGTAAATTTAGAGGTGGTAATAGGTTTGAAATAAAATATTATAACACTGGAAAAATATTTTGTTTGGAAAGGTTATAAGGCTTGCTATAACCAAGTGTAAGGTTAGCAAAAACATTCACTTTAAAGCTAACGTTCGATTCACTTGTCATAATGAGGGCCTAAGTTTCTGCACTATAATGACAGCACCGTTTCCTATTATGAATACAAATTTGGGAAACCCCTATTTTCAATTCCACCAAGGACGTAAAAAAACCTGCCACACTTCTGTATTTGGTATCAAAATCTTTGTACCTCATATTCATATTTTACCCTCATAATTAAATTTTGGCTATAAATTCCTCCCCAAATTTGCAATCGGCTCCTAGACTATATCAATACAACCCAGAGAGTGCCCAACCGAGTGAAATTCCATTCAGCTGGAATACGTTTCAGTTATGGCATCACACTAGCCGTCAACGCGACTCACGTGTTTTTAATAAAAACAACAATTTTTAACATAAACTTATCATTTTATTATTCCTTACATTTTATACATAATAAAAACATCTACATAAGTATGCTGTTTTATTTGTTTATTATTTTTGTTTTGCTCGGTTTCTTAAAAGTGCAATTCAACTGATCCGTAGAATTATGGACCAATTTTAGTATATTTTTTTGCTTTAGTTCTTAAATTTTAATTTTTAATATTTTTAACTTGCCAAAGTACTTGGAGTTAAAAATTTCACTCTCTTATTTTCTTATAAAAAAATGGTGTGTTTATATAAAAACGGTAAAGAATAAAATAATTACAAATCGTACACACTATTTTCTCTTTCTTTCTTGCATTCGTATATTTGCTTATAAATCTATAGAACGGGGTGATTAAAGAAAAAAATCATAAAAAAAATATTTATTATTATACTATATGTATTTTTTTTTTAACAAACACGTCATTACTAAACGAATTCTTATCATTTATCAAGAAATTTTCAATGTGAATTTTAATGAATAAATAATTTAACCAATATAATACATTTTCCTCTTAACGTTATGTATTAGATGTATAAATGTTTAAAGAATCAATGTCGTAAAATTAAAAAAATATTAAAACACAAACAAAAAAGTAACACAGCAAGAGTTTCTTTTTGTGTGTGAGATGTGATAAGATTCTGCAAGACGATTCAACAGATATAACATACAAAATTAATGGGAGGGCTAATGGGCCTGCCTATTCTAACTATTCACTGTTTAGCTTCGATTCGGGGGTTGCTACAGAGCTAACGGCAGCGGCGCTACTACACGAAGCAATATTTTGGGTTGCTGATGTTGTTACCGGTGGGGTATTGACTGGCGATGCATCATCCTCGGACATGTCATCGTCTTGAATAAGATCGAGAATGGATTTAATGTAGTTTTCAATGGTGCGCAACAATTGTTGCTCTTTAAGGCGTTCCTCTGCTAGTTTCTCCTCAATCGAGTTCTTTAAAAGTTCTTTTTGTTTTCTAACTTCTTTCACTTCATCATCCTCTTCTTCATCATCAGCGTCATTGCTCTCATCCAGAGGCTTTTCTTCTTCGGTTGTATTCGATGAAGCAAGTGATGAGTCGGATGGTTTTTGTGTTGTACTATTTTCGTTTGTATTACTACTGGCGGTATTCGTGTTGGTGGTATTTGTCGTGGTGGCTGGACACTCTTCATTTTTTGGAGTCTTCGCATCTACCGTTGCCGGAAGAATTACATCTGTATTTTGTAAATCAGTACTTTTTACAACATCTTCAACAGTTTCTGTTACTTCCATTGAATTCTGCTGATTAAGCTTAAGTTTCTTTTTGGGTCGCACATCATCTATGAATTTTTAACAAACAAAAAAATAGATATTGATTTTGCAGTTCGAAAGCTGTTCTTACCATTTTCTGAAATATCACATGAGTTCTTCGATAGCACTGCCTTAAGTGACGCTCTTAGTTGTTTGCGGACGGATGCTGGTACACCTGTGGTCTGTGCTATGACACGAATCGCAAATAAATCTCCACACAGCTCATATAGATCAACTTTTGCATGCAAAGAATAGCTAATCGTGTACAATAGACGGGAAATTGGAAGACTGGTTTTTATCTGAAAATTAAAAAGTTTCAATAGATCTAATTGTTTAGAATGAAGTCACGAAATCTATAAAATGCGTACCTTAGGGTAGTAGATTTCCAAAAAGTTTCTAACATACTGATCGTTCAACGATATCCGTTCATCCCTCAAGATAATATGAATATATTCAATTAAATTTGGATTGGCTAACAACAGCTCAACATACCTGTAAGGACAATAGGATTTTTGATTAGTGAACTAATAAAGTTCATTCCAGATGATTGAATAAACTCACTTGTTTGTGCTCTTATTATTGTAAATTCCGACCCAGAATTTCGGAAACAAATTAAAATGTAATGGTGCTGCCTCAATAGCCGCCAAACAACTTAATTTAACTAGAGACTCATTTAATTGATTCGTGTTCACAGCCATACGCATCAAAACATCAAGAAAATCATGGTATGGTCGGTAAAATGCATCTAATCGTGCATCATATTCTTTATCGACACCACGTTGGATAATTTCAGTTTGTGGTATACTCATCTGGACCATTGGTCGAGGTGGGCGGGGGGCATTCTTTGATAGCGATGGCCATGGTGCTTTTGTGCCTCGTCGTGGAAAATATGGACCCAAGGGGCCAACTGAATTCGGTGCATTTTGTGCTGATAGATGACAGTTGGTGAATATGGGCGCAAGTATGTTGGTAATATCTAAATTTGGATTGCGTACTAGTTCCCTTAGCACGTCTATTGAAAGATTGCAAATCTCTTGTGGATTGTAAGTATTTAAGAAAGTAGCCAGCCGTTTGACAGCCTCTGGCATTCCCTTAACAAGATTATGTTGCCCTAATGGCTGCTGACGTTTTTTTGGTGGACTATCAAGACGCGTGCTTATACGCAGGGTAGTTACTAACAAAACAAGCTCAGTAAGAAGCTCTTGTAAGTCACCTGACACATGACAAGCAGTAGCTTCATGATGCATGGAATGTAACGTATGCAGTGCTTCAAAACACATCTCAATACCACCATTGTATATAACAAGTAGTCGATCTTCATCATTGTCAACTGATAAATACATCCAAATTATTATTTTAAGGCACTAACACTCATTGAGAGTTCAGTCAATTAACCTTACCTAATATTCTTAGGGCGTTGATAAGAGTTCCCCAGGATACTCTTGCATCTAATCCTGTTAAGTAAGCCGAAAGAGTTGTTCTTCTAAATGTAGAAACTTCATGCTGTTCCTGTTCAGTGGCATCGGGATGTCTTGTCGAAAATAAATTCATCAATTTGAATAATTCGTCTACCGCACCAGGGTATTGTGTAGGGTGGGGCGTGATATTCTTGAAAGCCCACTGAAGATTTTGATGTGCTGCCAATTGCCGTGTTAAAGACCTGCTTTGCTGACAACATAAACGCAATAGACCGTAGTATGCAGGCAACATGGCACGGTTGTAGGCCACTATTTCAGAATCATCATGGTCCGCGCTAAAAATACATATATTTATAATAGAAAATACGATTTAAGGTTTTTTTTTTTATATATTAACTTACAGAATATAATTAAATGCAATATTTCGCGTTATTTCGGGACAATTTGCAACTATCTGCGCATTTTCAGGACAATCTAGAATAGAATGATGCCAGAATGCCAACAAAGAATGCTTATTATGATGAGCCGGTACACTTGGTTCTGACAGCCGCGGATGAAAAAGGTCCCACAAAGATCGCATATAAGGACCAAGCTGCAAAAATGTATTTTTATTTAGTTTATAAGGCTTTTTTATGTTAATATATTAACTTATTACCATGAGCTTTTCGGTCTTCGAAACCATGCAATATGTTAAGAGACTAAAATATGATGTCAGCTTAGTTGTTCCATGAATTCCAATATCAGCATAGGATCGTGCAGGTCTCAACAATCGCAACAGTAAACTGATAATATTATGGAGAATAATCTGGGCATCGCTACTTAGATCCCTGTCATATAAAAAGTTGTTATGAACACAAGAAATCACTCATATGTATTTCAATTTTGTAAAGCCTACCTTGGAGAAATTGTTGTATTATTCAATTTATGCAATGAGTATGTTCTATAGTGTGCTCGAAACGGTGGCGATGGAATCAAAGACACCAGTAAATATGATGCAGCTATATTCAAATTTCAAAATGTGTATTATAAAACACTTATATACGAAGTCATTACTCACCGTTTCGAACTCTTGAATTATTATGTGCCAAGAGAAACTGTTCAACCCAGCTTTCAGCTGATTGGAGTATCCATGCATGCGCTATTTTATTCTTTGGGGCTTGAAACGCTAACCAATCCAGAGCTGATTGAGGACAATATTCGGCAGCATCCCAAACACGCTGTAAGACGAGTTGTGAAAAACATGGAAGACCTGATGGTCCTCCCTGTGGCTCGGTTAATAGAGTTAAGAGTTTAAAAAATGGACCACATAATTCAGTATGCTTTGTCACCGATGCAAAGAGCATTGTTATTATTTGATTTGCTAATCTATCATCCCATCGACAGAGCGCATGAATGAGGTGCCTAGTTTGATGCGGGTTAATGTTGTCCTTGATTTGTTGATACAGAAATGGGAATCCCTTCAAAAAACAAAATTAAAGTAATGCATTAATTGAAGGAAACTGGCAAATTTTGTAATTTAATAAATTAACTGAACAATAAACAAATTAATGATGTCATTACAAATTTTCACTTGGTATTTTGTGTTTTTACCTTTCCACCAGCTATCGCATTGTAGTCTTTTTGAGACAGACGAAGTCGGAAGTCTTGTCCACGCGACCTTTCCACTAAATTAGCAACCAATGCTATCATTTTATCTAATGAAGCTGGTCGAGACTTATCCACAGACAGCGCTTCATCTGAAGAGTTATCTTCATTATCGGAACCAACATCAATCTGCGGAGAACATAACGGGTTAGTAAACTTTAAAAAAAGTCTCATGTTTATTTGTGTTGTGATAAAAAAAACTTACGCAATCCTGACTCTTATTTCCTAAATAAAAGTCAGCAACACTACGAATAACATTTATACGTAAAAGAAAAACAGTTTCTTCATCGCCCATTCTTGAAAATTCAAATAACAAGCCAAAGAATTCGGATAGATGTCGAAGATGTGCTCTTGCTCCGTGCTCCATTAATAAAATAAGTGACGAAATGAATCTGGTAATGCACGATGAAGTACCATAACTTTCTTTGCCGTTTTCATCTGTTTCGGTTTTAAGGTATAAGCTCGCATGCGAAGATCTGAAAAATATCCCGATTAAACAAATATTTATCAACACTTTATGATTAAAAGGTGCATCCTTATCTATGTACAAATCCCAGTTTTTCAAAATTTAGCTAATTCTGAGTTCAACCAGAATTGGTTAAGCCTCATAAAATGTATTAATTGTTATTTTAGCATAATATCTTGTCAGTAAATTCAGAGTTTTTTTTTTATAAAAACCAGCTTTGCATTTTGAAAACGATCCACAGGAACAGTTGTTGATATGTTTGTATATTCAATAGGGTGTATCAAAACAAAAGGAATTTTTCACGCGTGTAGAGCTCTTTTTTACAGAAGAGCTACCCTTGGTCGACAGGTCGGAGTGGAGTAGGATGTCACTACTTGTTATCCTGCCACGAAGGAGTGATGCCAACAAAACACTTTCCAAAAGATGGTAGCGGAAGATTTCTCTACATTGAGGGAAAAAAGAATCAGCGGCTTTGCCTCAAGTTCCAGTAGGTCCAAACTATTACGTCAGCTACTCTGACATACTTCTTTTTATAATACATTCTTCACCAGAATTGGAAAAGGTTATCACAGAGCAGATTATGTACTCTTAAAAACCCTATAAATCAGCTGGACCAGACGAGATTATTCCTGCAACGTGGTCTACAGTAAATCACCCCATGACTTAGGGTAATCACCAAAATTTGCATTACACTTATATACGTGCCTACAGGTGGAAAAAGGTCAAAATGGTCTTTATTCCAAAAGCTTGAAGACCGACATACTTGACTTATAAAGATTACAGATCGTTAAGTCTCTCTTCGTTTCTCCTCAATACACTGGAGACAAGCATTGAACTGCATGTTAGGGACCTTCGCAATCCAAACAATTTCTGCAACTACCAGCACGCTTATCTTAAAGTCAGTAGAGACTACGTTGCACGAAGTCGTTTCACAAATAGAGAAAAGTATCGAGCACAAAGAACATACCCTGGCAGCATTTTTAGACATCGAAGGAGCGTTTAGCAACGAAAAAATGGAGTCCATTAAATCTGCTCTGGAAGAAGAGAGGTTAGAGTTGAATCTGCAATTATTGACTAATTTATACCATGTTCAATGGTAGAATCATAAACTAGCAACCTAGAGATACTATCATTGAGAAAACAGTTACGAGAGGCACACCACAGGGAGGGGTCACAGATCTTAAGGATTCTCGTTGTTAACAAAATTCTTACAAGATTGAGGAATCAGGACAACAAAATTTTGGCCTATGCAGGCGACCGCAGGTCATTCAGTGGCTATACACGGCGATTGTTCGTCCCATACTTCCTTTTGATTCTAAGGTTGTTGAAAAAGTTAACTATCTTAAAAATCTGCGAAAGGTATAAAGACTAGCTTGTATAGGAATAACGGGGGCACAGATGTCTACGCCACGCCTAGACGAGCACATAAGATGTACAGCGGCCAGTTTTTTATCCCAATTTGAAAAATTTTGTAGCCCAAAATCGGAGCCGAAAGAGTTGTGCAAATTGTAGCCCAATACGAATATATTTTTCTTTTAAAAATTGGAATTCTGGGGAAAAACATTATATACACACAAATATTAAATATGATATGATACAGGAGCTAAAACACCACGTAACACGTGCTAGAGCATACGTACAGATAAATATGCATAGAGCGCTTGGGCCAAAGGAAGTTGGCATATACATACGAAGCGTTTTCCCTCGGTTCGGTTCGGTAATACGAAAAGCCTAAAGAAATACCCATACAAACAACAAAGCATTGTATATATGTGCTTGTTTTAGCTCTTCCGTAGCCTCCACATTTTTGTCAAGACAAGAGTAGGGCGACTAAGAAAACCCAAACAAAGTGAAGAAGATTATAGGAAACAGGCTAAAGAAATTTTCTAGGTGTCGCTTTTCCGTTTCCTAAAATTTCCAAATCACAACGATACTGAAGAAATAAAGAAGCTCGTGGGAGATCACATTTTACGTGGACAGTCAAGCCGCTTTCAAAGCTGGCTATTGCTTTGATAGTGGCTTGGCCGTCCACGTAAAATGAGACAATAAGATCCAAAATAGTGGTAAAATGCAGAGGCATACTGAATATATTTGTTATTTGTAAAACTAACCTTATCAAACTCTGGGGTCAATTCTCGATCTGTGAAGCAGATGAACTGGCAAGGAAGGGGTCAGTATCAAATAAGAGTAGGAGTAGGCAATTAGATATGGGACTAGACATCCCGATCGGCGTGATTATAACGAAAATAGACCTAATAACGAAAGAGCCAATCAATAACTCCTGGATGACCAGGAACGACTGCGTTATCTCTAGAATTTTATAGAATAGAATAAATGAAAAGGAAACTGCGATTGTACAAACCTCCAAAAAAATCGCATTCGTTACTTTGGAAATAGGTTTGTTGGAGAACTGAACGATCTAGCACAGTTCTCAATGATAAACATGAGGAAATTCATAGAGAGCACAGGTTGGTTTGCAAATGAACCAGTCTATTTGAATCATTAGTTTAGGAGAATTTCTGTTTTCTTTTTGTAAATAGAGCAATAGACCCCCGTGTACGCAACAGCCTCTGAACTGCGCACGCCCCTCCTTAACCTTTTCATACTTAGAACTGAGATCAGCATGGATTTTTCTGGGGTAGAGATGTTTCTTAAAAAGATATGATGGTGTCGGAGATGAACCCTTTGCACATATTTAAATGCAGATTCTTCGTGAAAAATCTGCTAAGAGGTATTGTTTTCAAGTGATCGCCTGACTATGATCCGCATCTCTTTCCAAAACATAAGCCTAATATGCGTACACGCCCATGTATGTTTATAACATCCTGGAAGCAACATTTGCTGAGTACAATCTTAAACTTGTGTTCGGGGACTTCAATTCCAAAGTCAGGAAGAAAGACATTTTCGACGGGTTAGTTGGTAAGCACTGCCTCTTCAAAACTGATGATGGCTTCGGACTAATAGACTTTGCAGCAGCAAGTAAGCGCTCGCTGATAGTAAGCCATTTCTTAGGTTTAGGATCTGCAAAGAAACATGGGACTCCTGCGATGGTCGAACCGGCAACCAAATCAACCATCGACGCCCGGCACGCACCCAACATCTAAGACGTTCAAGAACAAATGAAGACATTGACTTTGGATGAATTTTGTCTTATAGAAAGATGTTTCAAAAAAGTCCAGAAAGGACTTTCAAAAAAATACAATGAGTGGTTTTTTTACTATAGCATTTACAAAAAAAAACGTTTTTAAATTTCTTTAGCCTCGAATATCTCGAGAACGAATAATGCTATTGACTTCGGTTTAATTTTTTTCTACGCATATTATAATAAAAAACTGATAAAAATATATCAACTTCCAGTTTGTTTTAATAAAATTAAAAAAAAAAAACGACTGAAAATTATTGAAACAATTTTTTTAACTTCAATATTTTAAGAACAAACAATATTGGCTTCGGGGTTATTTTTTATATACATTAGTTTATAATAAATAATTGATAAATTTTAAAAAATATTGGATGAACCGTTTTTTTTTAAAGCGAAAAAAACCATGAAATTTTACCAAAAATTGTCGAAATTTTTTTTTTGTCTCAAATATCTTGAAAACAAACAATGATGTTAGCTTTGGGTTAATTTATTTTTACCCTCTAGTTTATAGTTAATAATTGACAGGATTTGTAAATTCGACATTTATTTTTTTTTTTTTGAATCCAAAAAAAAACTACAAAAAAAAATAATTGACATTTTTGTTTTGTCTGAAATATCCTGAGATCACACAAAAGGGTATTGGCTTCCGGTTAATTTAATTCTATACACCACATAATTTGATTATTTTTGTAAATTGATTGGTTTTGTAAAATAATTCAAATAACATTGTTTTTTTTTTTAAGTAAGAGGGAACAACAAGAAACTTTACCAAAAATTGTAAAACAAATTTCTTCTTCTCAAATATCTTGAGAACAACCCATGATATTGGCTTTGGGTTAGTTTTATTCTACTAAAAACGTTTTCAAAGATCTTGAATTGACGAATTTTTAATTATTGAATAACATTGGGCCTCTAGCTTCCGACGGCATAAATGGGAAGTAACCAGTGTGGGTCGCCCACAGCCTCTTTTTTTTTTTTTTTGAGGATCCACATTTGGATCCGAAAACATAGTCGTTCAAATGTTGTTCACTACGTTTGCGGATCCAAAACGGACTCATTTGCTTCATGTTTGATTGTTTTCAACATTTTATTTTTGACGAATCCAAACCTTGTTTTAAGTGCCTATAGCAAAAGTTAAAATATTTTTGATGAAAAAGGCAGAGAAAAAGTCACAATGACGTTTGGATAAGTTGAACAAGTTTGGTTAATTTTACGCAGCAAGATCCTTTGATAAGTTTAACCAAATTGTGTAAATCATTTTTTTAATTTTGTTAGTTATTGATTCGAAGCTAGATTTTTTCTTTAAGTGTGATTCATATTATGTGAACGAATAACATTTCACCAGAAGATTTATTTCTTTCTATATTAGTTAGATGGAAATAAAGACAACAAAAACAATACTCTTTGTAGCTTGGCCAATTCGAAGAAGGCAATTTAGTTTAAATAGTACAAACTATGTATAAGAAACAAATGTGAAAATTCTGTAATACTCAATTAAAATTGCTACTACTACTTAATTAGAAATAGACTCACCTTAAACGCTGAATAACATGTATAACGAGACGTTGAAACATTTGACGAACCATTTGGTTTGGACATTGTATTAGCACCTGAACGGGCCACCAGGGTTCTATTGACATATGCGTAAGAAACCACTCGCATGCCTCTTGACTTGCATTAAATTGCTTTGTAAGTAGTTCAACCCAAAGTACCATTGTTGGCTGGAATAACAATTAATCAAATAAATTTTTCGTCACCATTATTTTCTATTTCTAGTGGTGGTAACCTTTTCTTTAGCATGAATAAAAGTTTCTATAAAGAATGACACTGAGAGTTTTGCAGCCATGCAAGTTACATCATTTTGCATCAAAAGAGTCTGTGGTATATGACCGCAAATTTGCCACATAAAACTGAAATAGAAATTAAAGTTGAAACATTAACAAAATTTTTTTTTTGTTTATAATTTGTTTGACTCACTTAAAATAAGTATGCTCGAATATGTTTCTGTCTTGTAAAAAGTGTCTGTTGTCTTGCCAGATCCAGTCTTCTAGCTCTTTGCTAAGCAAAGACTTTCGACCCACATCTGGAACTCTTGATATCACACTATTTCCAGCTCCTATTTAATAACAACAATTACAAAAAACTGATAAAGCAAGTATAATAAGCGGTTTTTTATATTACCTCCATTACAGTTCTTATTTTCTATATCACATTGTTGTGTTGATGGTGTTCCTTGTGGTAACCCTATATTATGGGTTTTCGATGAATTTTCAATATTACTTCTACTTAAATTAGCGGCATTTGCTTCAGTCTCATTTACTTCGGATTGATTCTGATCGCTGATATTGGATGATGTTGATGGTAATGTACTTACAGATTCTAATGCTTTGACAGTTTCCTCTACGCTTTTCATTTGCAATTGCATTAGAATATTTTGTGAGCTACATGGATTCTCGGACATTTTTGAACGCTGCCACATTTGATTGTTTGATGATCGTCGTTCATAGAATAACATATAAGCTGAATTTGTTTTTTCAAAGCTGAAATCTAAGTATTTTTCTGTCACAGAATCGTAGGTTTTACTCTGGAAGAAAAACAACGATTTTTTTCCTTGAAAAACTATTCAATAAAAATTTAATTATAATTTCTTACAGTCATTTCACCACCAAAACATTCTGCGGCAATCTGTGATGGGTCAAATGGTTTTACTTCGGCATCATTAAAAAGGAACCACCGATCGTGTTGTTGAGTATTTTCATTTCTTTCTTTAATAAAACTATAATAATGACCACCATCGGCTGTCCCAGTATGAACCGTCACTCCAACAAGCTCATACCTGGAATTTAATGTTTGTGTTTTATTAATAAGTTAAATAAAATGTTCTTAAGCTATCTATTATTATAAAAATATATGTAAGACCTAATTTACTAGTTTGAAGTTCATTTAGAATCTTCTCAAAGCGTTCTGGCTTAAGACACAAAAAGTACTTGTACGAAAAGCTGTCAATAGGACGTTAGTAATAAATAATGTCTTTTGCTCGTCTATTCTAATTTGAATAACATGCGGCAGATACCTTGGGCTATTAGGATAGTATCTATTATTCACTACGTCTATAAGACAGAGAAATTTGTCAAATAAAAACAAATTACTAAAATTGGTAAAGAAGTTATTAAAATACATCGGAAATACTTACAGTATTATCCTATAGCGTTTATTACAGCAAACAAAGTATTATTTTGTTCTTATCAAGTTTTTCAATTAGAAGTTTTTTTGGAATCGACAATGGTTTTAAGTATTCAATGCCGTCGTGTTGGTTTTGTACGAAAACAAACATTATCTTTTGCTGGATATTTACTTGGATCTTGCTGTTCCTCAAGCATAAACCCCAATTGCCGTATCCGCCTGCACAGAACTTCCTCTATGTGCTACATTTAAAAAATAATGCATGCATCTTGAAATTGAATTCAAAAGTTTGGCATGATTTTTTTGGCACCCGGTGGCGACGAGATGATAAAATAGCGGTCGCACGACTGTTCAGTCGCCACAACTAAAACACATGAACTTAATTGAGAATGGACGCACATACTATCGCGAAACTGCGACGGTTAAAAGTCAAAAACTTGCCATTTAAAATAGTGGTACTAAAAAATTCTAGTCACAACACTTCGCACGTGTGATTTTCAACCATACGATTATTTTGCCGCAAAAAATGAGATAATAGTTTTAGGCTAGGGCCGCACTTGCGATTTTCTGTTTGATCGCAATCCAGTATGATTTCTTGGTATCATATGCGTTCATTCTCATTTAATCTCATTTGTTCTACTTTTTCTTTTTTGCGACTGAATGATCGCGCGACAGAAAATTTCAAGTGCGTTTTTAGCCTTAAATGTGAATGTGCACATATGCGACTTTTAAATTGCAGCGATTAAAAAATGGAACCAGACTTATTTTTTGTTCGTTTTTTTTTTTTCAGTCGCAAAATTATATAGATCAAATGAAATAAAATAGACCTGCATCCCCTTGCGACACATTGTAATTGTTTGCGATTCTATAATCGCGCGACAAACAACCGCAAGTGAGTGCATGTCTGCGTTTTTTTAAATCGCAATGAAAGAAAAACCACAAGGTCGTTCCTAGGCTTATCATCCACAAGATATGTATATTTATGTATAACTAATGGTTTTAATTGCTAATGTTGTTTGTTTAGCGATTAAAGAATCGCACAATAGATAGTAGCTAGTGAGTGCATGGTCATAATTTCTTGGATAGGATAGGATATTGGTAAGTGCGGTCCTAGCCTAACGGTATGACAATGGACAAACTTCTGGCAATGTTAAATTTGATTACAACCCTATTATATATTTTTGTTTTTTTACGAAACCGATTGAATTTAGGGCCTTATTGCTTATTCAAAATAGACTCGTAAGTCATATAGACTTAAAGTCGACTATCGGTATTGCGAAAGTCTATTTGTTAATATTTTTCTATTTGATTTTTATGTATTTTTCTATTTGATAGAAATTTCAAATCTATCAAGAACTCCTGATCGACTTTTTTATATTCGAATTTTTCGGAATAGACTCTCGCCTTAATTTTTGTCTATATTTCACAATTAGAAATATTTCATTCTTCTTATATGCAAATTTTACTTGGCTTATAAACTTGAATTTAAAAACAAGAATTAACCATGTTTGGGAATTTTGCCGCTTTCCGATGGATAGTTTAACCTATGTATGACAAGAAATGTTCAGAATTCTAAACTTCTCACTTTTGTTTCCATCCAATAGAAAAGTGTCCAGTGTTGACTTCGTTTAAAATGAAAAACCTTTAATACGTTTACTAAATTAAACCTGCCTCACACGTTTTAAAGAGAAAATATTCATTTCTGCTTAGCTTATTATTTTTCATATTAAAAATTCTTTAATAATCTAGTATACAAATTATATGTATAGGAATATAAAAATAATATATACAAAATATAGATTTCAATAAAACCATGATACTTACTCATTTGTTTCTTCCTCTTCATCTGTACAATTATCAAGAGAAATTTGTTTACCAGAATCCCCTTCTGTCTTTTTATTTGGATCTTGATTATTTTCTGTCACTTTATTCTTTCTGTCTTCTGCAAAGGTACGACATTAACAATTATAGGATAGCGTTTGAATTAAAACTCAGCAAAACTTTACCTAAATACTGATGAGGCATTAAAGTCTTTTCTACATAATTGGACATGTCCAACCGCATTGGAAACGAAAAATGCGTATTGACTTTCTCTTTCAGCATTGTGACCATATTAAATGTATAGCGCATGGTGTTAAAACATAAAATCTGAGGAAGTTTCTTAAAACAGGCACGCTTTTCAGCCCGAACCTTTTTGCCACATTGCGAACACGTGTACATGTTGTCACCTTCTAAGGTATCTTTGACTGTGACCTCATCTAATGATTCGCCCAAATTCCTCATATCTGCAACTTGACACCGAACAGTATAGAATTCTTCGGCTGTTCGACTAACATGACCACAATCCAATGAAACAACATTATTACTCAACGTTCCACAGAACAGCCTCTTAACCAAATCCTTCAGTTCTGGTGTCATCTCCTCAAGTTTGGATACTAGATCAATAAAAAACTCAGCCATGTCTTTTTGTTCACCCGTATTTAATGGCTGGTGATCCATTTGATACACACGACAAAACGATCGGGGGTTGTATGATTTCCTTTCTGATTCAAGAAGATATGCAAACATCCTTTGAAGCTCATGCAGTGTTGCACCGTGTTTCTGCGCAGCTTGTGGTGGAACAAGAAGAACCGATTCTCGCGCTTGTGGCATCATGTATAAATGTTGAATACATGATGCCATATAACAAGTTGCACCCAAATTTGTCAGACCAACGTAACCGCACTCCGATCGTCCGTCATCTCGTGGCCAATAATCCCATGGATATGGCGGATGTGGTCCTGGGGTGTGCTGCTCGAGGAGCTTGCCATGTAAGAGGGTGTAGTTATTCGCACAATTTTTGCTTAACTCCACAAGTAAGTCGTAGGCTGCCGCTCGTGATGTTGGCGATTTACATTTTGGTTTCTGACGATTAGTTGGCGAAGGCATGTCAAACAGGAATTCGAAAATCTTTTCAATAAAACAAAGGGCATTGGTGCTAAACTTAAACGGAGGATCGTACTTCACAAGATTTGTCATTAAGTTTATGAGGCCAACTAAACCATCGTCCTGATATCCATGTCTCGTCTCATAAAAGTCCCTGCTAAGAATACTTTTCGAGACAGTATGACACAACCCTTCGATGTCTATTGCGCTAGAATTTGGTTCATCTAAAGATACCTTGACCATTTCTGGGGTTAATGTATCTACAAGTCTGGCCAATAACCAAAAGTAGTCACGACATGCTGGCCCATAAGGTTCTTTGCCATCATCCGATACGAATTGCGTGTGGGATTGTTGGAAACAAGTCATTTTTTCGGCAACAGGAAGAAATGATATTAGTTTTTGCAACAATGGGGCCAACAACTCTTGATAGCTTTGAGAGTTTCCCAAGCAAATTCTATACAAACCAGCGCATATTTCACGTCTCACTGATGGTTCTGGGTCTTCCAGAATGAACTTTCGTACCCAGCCACAGTATTCAGGAGCATTCCACAACGCAATGCGTGCATTTTCCGAGGAATGCACAAAACTAACCATTATATTCATTGTATACTGGACCACTTGAGCGCGACCCCAAAAACCAGTGCGTATATGCATATGGTTAGTGAAGTGTGTGTGAGCTTCATCGTTCAATATTGATGCCAGCCGCTTTAGACATGAATCGACTTCCATCATTTCAAGCATAAATGTATGAGGCTTTGAAATCGCAACGGGAATGTCCTCCGATCGGTGCTCTTCAAAACCCAAAAGCCATAGAATTCTTAACAAGCTGGCAAGGCAATCATGCCTCCATTCGTTGATATTATCGTGGTGACCGTTCTGCAACATTCCGCTAACAAAAATGTCATACAAATGTTGAAGGCCTCCACACTTGATAAATACATCATTCCACTTAAGGTCGTAAGCGACTGGTGATGGAGGATTAGGGGTCGTTGGATAGTCCTCCTCCTCTTCGCGGGGCAACTCATTTTCATCGTTTTCCTCTGTTTTTTTCTTAGGAACGGCTTCAGCTTCCAATTTTTCCTGCTTTGCGGATTGTTCGGCAGGCTTAGCAATATTTTCGGTGTTTGCCGACTTTTCATCACTTATATTAGCGTCTGCCCCTCCACCACTTTCCGAGCTCTCCCCTGGACTAACTTTTCTTCGGCGACTAGTTTTGCGCGGCGACTGACTTGAGTTGCTTTTGGACGAAGATGATGATGACGTACTAAACAGGCGGTTTATACTTATTGGTTTTGAGCTGTGAAATTCTCCATTACAACAACTACCTGAAGCTGAGTTTAAATTGCTCACGGCTAAACTCTCAACTATATGCAAAGAGTACATGAACTTTTGTAAATTTCCGGGGTGCAAAAGATCAGCCAGTTTTCTCTTAATGGCGTCCTTTCTAAATTTACGTTCTTCTAAATTGTCAGCAGTTTCACACTCGAAAAGATCTACGCTAAGATTTTGAAATGATTCCAGGATATTAGGATTGGTCGGTAGTATTGCCAAGATGTCCCACACCCGACGTGACAACAATTGTGCCTTTGTGTGGGTCTGAATGTTGTTGTTTCCTTGGATTTCCATATCGCCTAACGTTTGCATCAACCGAAATAGTTTTTCAAAATACTTTGGCTGTAGTAAAAGAACTGTAGGCAGGCATTCCTTGGGCGGAGGTGGTTGCAATGTTGGATGATCTAATGGCTCTTTGCGACGAGCACCTCGTCCACCAAGTGATACATACACAATCTTGAATAGATTTCAAGAATAATATTGAAGAAAATGCACAAACTGTACATACCTGATTATCTTTAAAGCCAACATCACCCAAACTCCGCTCGTCATACTCTGATGTCAGTTCTTGACCTTGGGTAATAATTCTAAGTGGACCTTCGCTTAACAGTAGCCCTAGCACGGGAGCTGTTACCCCAGATGCACGTGCCCCACCTTGTAGATTTTCCCACCTTTAAATAAAACACCCAACAATTTGGTTATATTTGAATTGAATTCTGAAAAAAAACATACCATTTTGAAATCTCAGCCTTAAGTTCTGCTATTAAGTCACAGGAATGCATATGTAACAGAGATTTTTCTGACAGTCCAGCTGGTTGTAACACTATTCGAATAGACGGTCCTGTTCCTTCGTTTTTAAGATTACTGTGTGATCCTATTCCTTTGCCTTCGATAGCCCAACGCCTCAAATGAAAAGCATATCTTCGTCGAAAGGTCTCCAGATGTGTGTTTAAAAGCATAAGACCACGTTGAACACACATTAAAGCGTACTCTTCTTCACAACTAAACAGACAAAATAGTAAATAAAACGCAGTGCGCATAGAAGTACAGAGAATTACCCTCTTAGGCCATTTGAAGCCTGAACCAAATGATCCATGCATTGAGATACAAACTCCTTCTCTAGCCTTAACTGCTGACCCATGTAGTACATGTTTATATACTGGATTGCTGCCAGAGATACTTCAGTGTTGTGGGCGCGTAAGGCGATTTTCCAAAGATGAAACATCCCCACAATATTTGATGAAGTGGTTGATACCGATTCCATTTGCTTTTCATAGTGAGCGATGGCAAGTCTAGCCAAACTACATAATTGTTGAAACAACATTAAAGCAACCATTGAAAATTCTTCAGGCCGTAATTCGGGCAATTTTTTCAAGTACAAGTGCTGCAAAGCTTCAATTCCTAGTGCATGCTGATCACCACCTTTGGCCTGGCTTTGAAGCCAAGAAAAATAACAATCACAGCATTCAGGATCATGAGCTAACCATTCCCATAGAGCATCAACTTGTTCAAGGCTCAATCTAAAAAAAAAAACAAACAACTTACGTTTTTTTATTGCTCAAATCTTAGCCGCTTACCTAAAGTTTTTTGGAGATCCCAACGAACTGAAAACCGAAGAAAGAAAATGCAACCTCACCGATACTTGAGTTTTGTGCGAGTACATTGGAGATCCGTTTGAATTAAGCACAAGCATATTATCACTTCCCACATTAAATGACCTAGCATATGCCTTGATGTTATTAAAGAAGTGATACATCATTTTATGTTGCCTTTCGGCCCACATAGTAACTTGATGTGTGTCTGCAGCTCGGAATTGTTGAAAAGAAGCAAAAAGCTTTGGCAGTAATTTTAAACTAACTATTACACTTTTGTTGTTTGCTAAATTATGTAAGCAGCCTTCAATAAATTTTGTACGTAATAATCGGTCTGTGCTGAAACATAACAACGTTGCCAGAGCCTTTTCAGCGTCTAATGCTAGAGATTCGCCCAATTGACCCTTAGAAAAAAAAAAAATAATATTAATTGAAACTTCATTTCACATCCTTCAAAGGGATCTGACACTTACAATTTTGTCATCTTGCAATAGATCCCACAGCAGAGTATTTCCTGGCAAGCAAACATCGTTTATAGTAAAAGTTGGTTGCAATTCCTTAGGCTCAACTGCAGTTGTCTCTTCTGATTTACAACGCAAACTCTTCGCACCCGAAGGTTGTACAACCTTAATTGATTCTCCTGACACAGATGACTCTCGCATTGCAATTGAAGGTAAAGCAAAGCCAGGTATACAACTATGTGTCCGACTAACTAGCTGGGCAAGTTCTTCCTCGCATGGAGATTCATCATCGTCAAAGTCTGCCAAATTCTTCTCGGACTTGTTGCTCATCGGTGATGAATAGCTTCCATCGTTTTCTACACCGCTAAGAAGTTCGCTTATGTGTGCTTCACCAATTGCTCTTATATACGGACCTTCACCTTGCAGGTGCTTTAACACAGCCGCTGGAACAGGATTATCACTGCAATCACTGTCATTTATTACTTCACCCTCGCTATGGGATTCTCCTTCCCAAATAGTTTCAACTAGCTCATGAGCCAAACGACTTAATGGCAGATTATTGTTTTTCCTTCTTTTTCGTGTTTTTTTGCGAATTGGAATTACTGAAGGCTGATGAAGTTCCTCCTCGCTACTGGAATTGTCAACAATGTTAACCATTCTATGATTTTGCAATCTAAAAAATGATAACAGTATTATTTTTATTCATATAAAACAATTATAGAAAATGCTTACGCAAGATCGGTTTTGGCTTTTAAAGCAGTTATTTCGGATATATCTTCACCCTTTGTTTTGGCCGTTTCTAAGAGTGAATAGAAATAAGTAAAAACTAGATGAAAGTAAATTGAAATATATACTAAGTTTTTGTTGCGATTAGTATTAAAATTGGGTATAAACGGCAATTTTATACTTGAATATAATATCGGCAAATTGTAATATTTATTTGAATCAACCTTTAATCCAGATTCTACTTGAATATTCTACTTAAAAAGCATAAGATAAATTCATACAAATACATACACTAAATTTAACAACAGCTTTACAAAATCTCTTAATTAAAAATAATTGCAATTGTAATTGCATAATCTCGTAAATTATCCTCAAAGGGGCGGGGCCCCCTGACAACTACCCCCTGTATATCCGCAAATGGTTTCAGTTTACTGACCGGACTAATAATACAAATTGCGTTCAGTTGTAATGTTCGTGGAGGTAAAGGTCGTTAGTTCATATGTTATAGTGACCAAGGGCTGACTATTTTTTGGTGCTAACTTGGCGCTAGAACGCCTGAATGGATTTGAATGCGGTTTTCAGGAAGCCAACTAACGGTCTTTCCCCCGTTACGCAAACAGCTGACGGTTGTTTTTATTATTTAGAAAGCCTGAATGGATTTGAATGCGGTTTTCAGGAAACCAACTAACGGTCTTTCCCCCGTTACGCAAACAGCTGACGGTTGTTTTTATTATTTAGAAAGCATCAGTATTCAGCTCCGCAAATTTCATCTACATATCTGTACATAGTATAAAGTAAAGTCGATAACTTGGCGCGAGAACGACTGAATGGATTTGAATGCGATTTTCACAGTTTGGATGAGATTTTTTTGAGGATTGCTATTTTTATTGTTTATTCAAGTACAAATTACTAAGCATGGTTTATGAAATCCTTTAATATGTATGCTTACAGAAGGCCAGTGGCGCGCAACTTTTCTTCAAAGGCTTCCCTGGATGCTTCGGACAAATCAGTTGCTTGACAATATTTTTGTTCATCGACAAGCGACTTTTTCAATGCTTCAAAAGAACAGGAATATAACATCTTTTTCTTAATTTTGGCAGTATCCAGGCACCACCAACCTTGACATCGATGCTTATATTCAAAATAAAAGAGTCCATATATCGGCATTGTCCTGGTCCACACTTTAGAATATCTTCTAAAAATTGATCGTATTCAGCATTACGGTCTCCGACCGATTCTACGTCAATATGCTTTTGATCACGAATGAAGAAAATAACATAACGATGTTTATTATCTTTTTTTGTTTCTTCATTATGTGGTTTTACAAATATCCGCAATTGAAGGATGAAACGCATTGGGACAATACACTGTCGGAGGCTTTATTATTCACTTCAGAACAGTCCCTCAGATATTTATTTTCTATCCTGGGGCCGAATCGCGTCGTCCGTAAACGGATGAGCGATCGAGCAAATAAAAATTACGTCACATGTTCATCGAGTGGACGGATTGGGATTGCGACCTACTTGAGTGACGTATAATCCCAGGCATCCCATGCAGCTTACGATTGTTGTTTTGATTCAGTATCATCCCAACAACTATCCCACAAATTAAAGCGATATGAAATGACTTGAAAACAAATTTGTTTAAAACTTCAAGACCCCATTACCACTAACGGAGTAGCTGATGGTCAGATGTCTTATGTACATGCGGAAAGCTGTTGTTAGTATTATTTACAGCCAGATTTTATCAAATTCTACGCTGCCTTCCGTACTATAACCTGGTTCTCCACGAGTTGCCGCTGATTTGTCTAATGCATTTGTGAAATTTTTATAAAGGAATGGTTTTTTATTTGCCGAATGTTATGGTATGTCATTGAACTCAAGATAGGCCTTCCATCTGAAAATTTTTAGAAACTTTCAATTTGTATCCATTCAATACGAAATTATGGATTTAGTCAATCGTTTCTAGTACTATATCATTTAGTCCTTCTTCATTAAAATTGGTTGTCACAATTCATTTAAATTCGGTGTTCCATTTTTTATTTCTAACGAGCAGCAACTTACTTTTGACCGAATATATTGTAATACTTTTTAATATTAGTGTCATTTCTGCCAAAGGCAAGAACAATTAGTTTGACAGACACCTAGAAAACCGCGCTCTTTAAACAGAAAACCAGTACAGCTTGAGCAAAAACAGAAAAATGCCTAACAACGCACACCATATTATTGGCATTATTTAAAAACATGCATTTTAATCATAAAATTACCTTCAGTAGGGTCACAAACATGTCTCTTTCTTCGAGCCTGTTTACATGGCGGAGGTGCACCAGAATCTGAGCCGCCATTCTCAATATCAATAGGACTCTTGCGGCTGGTTGAGCTGCTGTCATCTTGCTGATCTTCATCAGTATTACTTCCATCCATGCTTCCACTATCCGAACTTGATGCAGTTACATTTGCAGCCAAAATGTTCTCTGGAACTAAGTCAATTTGAGAGCGACCACCATCGCGTGACCAAATAAGTTTTGTTAGTGCCGAAGCAATGTAAATACTTTGTTCAGTATGCTCTTTTGGATCCAAACGACAAAGAAGCGAATATAAATGCAAGGCAGGACGTGGAGATAGATTTTTTACCAGCGATGGAAGTATGTCGTAGATGGGCTTTGAGCAATGCTTCAATTGTGCAGCTTGCCAAATCAGATTTATGTGTTCTTCTGTGATTTGGTTTTCAACTGCAAGAAAATTTAATACCACATGGGCTTGTTTAATAACTTCTACATGCAAGTTCGGACCGAACAAGTGTTCTATGATTTGATTTTCAGTAAGCCAATCGCCAAGTTTTTGCCCAACAAGTTCAACTTCTCCAACAGTCTCTGTTGTGCAAATTTCATTGAAAAGATTGATGTGTGCATTTATTTGTGCCATACCTAGAAATGGAGAGAACATCAGAAAGATATTCTTGTGTTGTAAATATAAATAAAAGAGCACTCACCAGCTAGACGCATTGTCAAAGTGGTAGAATTAAAATATTTAAAAGCCAAAGCTAATCCTTCGATATCAAAATTAACCGACGAATCAAGAGGATCCCTTACTGCGGACCAAACAAAGTCTGCCATGGAACGAGTAGCTGCCGATCGTAGATTCTGGTCAGACAAATGACACATGTACTGCAAAACTTTACTCCGCAATGGTACAAACAATTGAATTATGCACCTGTAGTTTAGCCATAGTTTAATATTCGAGACAGTTGCTGTTATGGCATGTGCCGTTGTTACTGGTAAATCAGGATGGTCGAATGCAGCCATCATAGCCGAAAATCCACCTGAATTGCAAAACAAGCTGATATTGCGCAACAAATACACTGGGATTTCATTGTCATGCAAATCACAAACAATACTCAAATGCGAAGCTTCTTCGGACGATATTTCATCAAGGCGAGAGTGTGTTCCATGCTTGTAAGCAATGTAGAGAGGGAAGTTAAGAAGAAATGCTTTTGATACCAAAATCAAAAGTTTCTCTACTTCGGGTAAGATCCATTTCTCTTCAGTGTGAACAATGCGCTGCAAATCTTCATCGGCTGTATTTGCTTGCTTTTTATCCGATTCCGATGTGTTATCGTCTTTCGAATCTGCACCGGATGTTTGTGCTTTTTGATCTACACCTTCATTTGGCTTGATCAAAGTACTGAAAATATTGCAAGCAGCCATAACCTTGTATTCCTCGATAAGCTTGTGGACATTTTTCAAGTAGTGCAATGCAAGGCATATCATTGACTGAACAATTAAATTGAATCGCTCAAAGTTTTTAATATCTCTGTAGAGACACATGCATTGTCTAAATCGAAAGTAAATTCAAATATGGTAAGTGCATACTAATATATATAGTAAATAATGGATACATTTATAGACGAAATAAAATTCTTACCTTTGAGGCCATGATTGTATGTAACCAAAAGCGATTTCAATCTCGTTCTTAAGAAGAGCGGTATGTTTTGCATCATTGCTGGTAATCCTCGCCTCATCTATGAATTGAATAATTTTTTTTAAAAAAGGGGTCAATTGGGCGGTGATACGGCTATTGGCTTTTTTAAGCTTCACAAACAAAATCTTAAATCCATTTTATTAAAAAAGGGAATCCAATTTTGAAAATTGTTCTTTTTTTGGGAAAAATTATAATTAAATAATAAATATACTAATCGCAAAATATTTTTTTCATATCTTATTGGGTGAAATACAGTTTCAAATATTAAACACAAATTTTGTGCATGGAAGGTTATAGTATAGATTTCTAAATCACTGGATTAATTGTTTTTAAAAATTAAGTTATTTTAATTCAAACAAATATTTCATTGATTCAAAAATTATTCTTGGAGGTTGGATGAGGGACCAGATATTTTCAAAATTTAGCTTCATAAATAAAAAGAAACAAAAATAAAACATATATGTAGGTGAAATGGAGGGGAAATAATAAATTAAACTACAATTTAAAATCCTTTTAATGTTGCAAAGTCTATGCTCAAAGAACAGTTAGGGCAAAACATTCTTTTTGTGATTGAAAAGTTCAATTTAGAGGATGGACTTTGAGAGCCACTGGCGTTATGGGTTTAAAATAAAAGAATGGTATCAAATTTTGAAATTTCTTTCAATCAAGTTCGAATGGCTGGACGTATTTATTACATTTCAGATTTTTTGTTGTGAGCCAAACGCAATTCGAGATATTATCCTTTTATATGATGCACACTGGTTGCGTTGGTCCATGGAAGTCGCTTAAGAAATTATTTGCATGAATAAATACACAAGGAATTCCGAAAACATGGGCGCTCATGAACTACGTGGATATAAGAACAGAAAGAAAACTATTATTCATTGAGGAGATCGTTGATGGAGTTTCTTTTGTTCACTTATATTTTAAAAGTCAAAATGCGTCTGCCCAACACAAACAGCCTTTCGCCCAAACAACATTTTCCCCGAATTGCCATTTGACTTTTCGCCTATTATGAGTTTCATCCGAAAAAATATTTGATGTCCGAAAATTCTACTTATTGTGAGTACTTACTTATTTTTTGCGAAATGTATTGCAATTAAGAACCAATATTTTAACTTTCTTTTTGACGAAAGAAAGACAACGGGCACTTACTAGTGCTTTTCACTAAAGTTTTTTGTTTATTTTAGGGCAAAAGAACTCTAGACGAAACTGATAAAAAAAAGAAGAAAAACACAAACCATAAAGAATAATCATTTTTGTTTGTTGCTTTTCTAGACTATATTAAAATTAAAATAGATAAAGTATAAAATATAAAATATATACATAGTAGTTATTGAAATAACAGGGGAACACAAGTTGTTTTCGTGTGAAATATTTTCCGGACGAAACTAAAAATAAGGCTGATAATCATATTTCTTTTGATAAATTTAAAAGCATAAGACCAAATTATCTTTACGAATCATGAATTTTCGTTTAAAATGGCACCATTTTTGAATGAGCACATTCGGATTTGTTGAAATCCATCGTGAAAACATTGCTGATGGCAGCTGATTCAAAAGTACGTAAAGCTTCTAAATATTGAACGCGGTCAATTTTTGACTTTTGGGAAAAATTCCTCACCTCCCACTAGCAGTGCATTCATATTCCAGTTCTACACTCTAGATCTGAGCAAGGTATATGGTTTTAAATGCATATTTTAAGTGCATATTTATCATTTTTAAGGGCATATTTTAAGCGCATATTTTCCATTTTTAAGTGCATGAGAATCCTAGCCCTACTGATAATTTATGCTTTTCAATTTATTTATAATTTAATTTTGCCGGGGCGGGCCAGATACTCGTAGTTTTCAATAAAAAAATTAAATACAAAATACTAACCAACGAGATTTTAACCTATGACAACAATTGTTCAAAATTGCAAGCTAAATATTTCTTGTGCGCACACAAGACCAATAGGCATTAAAATAAATCGATGTACAAAATGTAAAAATGCACGTCAAATTTAACACTTGTTCGATACGTGTTAAGGTAGGTCTGGCTACCTAAACACGTGTCGAAAGTTAATTGGTTCAACACCTCAAAAGCTATTATTTTTTGGATTGATTTATTGATATGATTTACAATGTTACACAAATGACTCGTCACTCTTGGTCTAATGAAAATGGTTGAATGAAACTTTGAAGTAAGCATAAGGCGTAAGATATAATAAAGCTATCATTGAAACTCATCATTAAAAAATTGTATGCTTGATTTTGAGATGTTTACGAGTATAAAGTAAAATGCGTGCTTATTTGATACCAACAACGATCATTAACAATGTGGCCAATTTACTTTTTTTTAGATTTTAAAACAGGTGTTTCTTTAACTGCAGTGGTTCGTTATCCTAGTGTACTCGTAGTTCTCTGTGTGGAAGAGTCGGTGAAGAATTTAGCCCAGAATGGATGGTACCAACCGTTAAACAGCTCATGGGACATACATAGTTAGTGGCACAACTGAATACCTCTAGAAGATAAAGCAATGGTAGCATGAACGACAAAAGATAATATGGCACAGCGAATTATAGCGACATGAGTGGGACAAGCTGTGTCCCGTTTAGGAACAATAATCAGAAACAAGTATCAAAATTCTCTTACAAGTTCTATAGCTATAAGCTTTTGTGACCATCCCTTGTGAGTATTGTTGTGATTCGATACAAATTTCGGTATTCTCTCCCTAATCGTCACAAGAAAACTCAAAACGAAACTCACCATAGCATTTTGTTAACAGCTGCTTGACCGATGAGCGCCCACATCAACAACTCAGCAACAAGCAATAGCACCGACCTAAACCAATACACCGACAATATGTATTAAGTTTTTCAATCCCATAAATACAAAGCAAAAGAATATCGTGCCTTTGTTCTATGCTTTTGCTAAAGAAATAAAAGAACATACATTTGAAATAGTGTTCGCTTTGAAAGAGCATAATTCAATTATATTTATAAAACCTCAAGTAAGTAAATTGTGAGTTGTGACCTGCTCTGGAGGAAATCACATTTTCGATGGTTTTGGGAATCGCACAAGTAGTGACTTTAGGGGAGAGTACGAAAAAGTTGAATCTTTTTATCCCTGCTTTGAAGATTAAAAACAAACAAAAAATCAACAAAGTAAAATCTCCAAAAAAAGTCCGATAATGTTTGCTTAAAAACTAAAATCATGGATTCTCTTGATCGTGTCATCAAGTTGTCTTTAAACTTCGGAAAATAACAGAGCATCATTTCCTGTGTTTATAACTGAATTGAAGTGTTTATGGCCCTAACACGTAGATTGGATACTTAACGAGTTTTAACCTTCCACCTGTCCCAAATGCTGAAAAAGAAACCAGCCAGACTTTGGTATTTCATACCACGATACATGCACCTGTAAGCCTTCATACTCAGATTTGGCTTTATGTACATCGCCTCCCAAAATTTGCTGTCGGCTCTTGATCTATTACAAAGGTGTGTTCTAAAAACAAGAAACAAAGTGTTTTTAAAAATATTGTTTCCCAAATTTTTTGATTACTGTTTTTCGCCTCTCCCAAGAGTTTTTTTTTATTATAATTATTATTTTTTTTATGAAAGAAAACTTAAAATTAGAGAAACTTAAAACGTTTTATTTTTAATATTTTGTAACAAACTGAACTTAGAAAAATGTATATTAGAAAATACTTTAAGCTTATCTTATTGTATTCATAGTGCAATCGTTACAATAAAAAAAAAACTCATGCTTAAAAAAAAGTTTTTGTTCCGAATAATTTTGTGAGTGACTGTACATGGAGCATTTCCATTCTTCTCTACACTGGTAACTGAGAACTCTTCCGCAAAAATGTATTAAGATGACCCTACATAATTTAAATCCCTCACTTTCATTTTCGCTTTCGGCAGAAATTCTGCTTCTTCTTCTTCTACTCAATGCATAGAAATTACAATCACAACTATTCAACATGAAGAGCATTGAGATCGATCTCACATTCGTCGTGTCAGAGCTGTTGAGAGCGATCTCAGTTCTTTGCATACGAAACTGAGTCCGAGTTCGGCTCTGCTCGATCGTTCTCACATGTGAGTTTAAGCTCTTTAGCTCGGACTCTGAGATCGTGCTAATCTTTTACCATCCGACCCATTGATTCAATTTTTTTTTTTTTAATAAAATTACGTGAAATCTCATTAAAGACCGCCTTATTCTCCCCTCATAATAGTCCGCGATTTGGATTTGACGATCTCCCAAAGACTTTTTTCGGGTTCAAATCTAGTGACTACGGTGGCGAATTCATAACCGAGAAATTGTGATAATTGAACCACGTTTTGAGAGGCCACGCCGTTTTCTTTCGGCCATGGTTCTGCTGAAAGACCCAACCTAAAGGCATTTCCCATGCTCCATACGACAAACTAACCTCCTCCAAGATCCTTTTGTAAACGAATTGGTCGGTTATTCCATTGATGCGATGCAATGGCTCTAAACCGAAGAAAAACAACCCCACACCATTATCAAAGTTTACAGCAATAACCTGATTGAAGTCGCTTTCGAAGTGCTCTGCAACTGCAAGGCTGAGAGCTGTACAAGCAAAATTTTAATGCGCATTTGTTAATAATTGAAGGGCATAGGTGGTTTACAAGGATAAAACTCTGCTTATCCAAAGTGGGAAAAAGCAATTTAGTAACAAAATACAACTTAAATACAAAATACACTTATTTGAACAGTTAAATCCATAATTATAATAATTACTAGCTTTAAGTTTTTGTTCAAATTTGTATATTCCGCAAGGTAAATATTTTCCTTTACAAGAGCTAGTTTTTTTTTGCATGATATTTAATACGATTATTTGTATAACTGATGTGATTTTCTGTCATTCATCCAGAAAGCCCCATTTAAAATTATATTTGATTGAAATCTTGTGTAAACGAAGGTTGCTGTCACTCGAAACATCCATATTTTCAATAGCTGTGTTTAATGAAAAAAAACTAAATCAAAACAGAGCAGAACAGCACAAGTGTATGAAAACTGTCAGAACAAGAAAGAATAGAAAAGTGCAGCTTTGTGTTGACGGGAATGACCATTGCCTATCAGCTGTGTGGTTTAAAATTTTAAATGTTTCAATTGTTGTTTGCATTAATTTTTGATTAAAATATACTATAAATTCACACTGTTTATAATCTTTTGTCTTTTTCTTCATGTTAAGTCCAAAAATATAAGAAAAGTACTTCTGTGATACATTTTAGCATATTATATACTTTGACACTTCTCACTTACTTGCTCCACCTCAAGAGTAGATTAGATTAGATTAGATAGATAGTGCAGGAAATATTGTTCTAAACTGTTCTGAAAAACGTCATGGAACACAAAGTGACAGAATGTAAAACTGTTTGGGGCAAGGTTTTTACTCATGGAACACACAATCCTGTACTTTTCTGTTCGGAGCAGATTCATTAAACACTCCAAATGACGTTTATGTTAGATGACTGTACCATCGGAAATATCAATGGATGCAGTCTAATATGAGGTCTGCACAATTTCAACGTGCGCTTCTGGGCGTCGTTTTGATAAAATAAAAATATTTCGATAATACCAAGGTTCTTCGACTTCTTTACGGAATATTTTTTGATAACATGAAGGTATGCATTTCAAAATTACAATCCACAAAAAAAAAATCAAAATTTCAACGTGGCCATTGACAAACAGGACCAGAACACACAATTATTTAGAGGATATCTTTCTAAATGCAGTATTTGCTGACCAGTGGAAATAAAAGTATTGTATTTGAACTCTTTTATAAAAATAACTACGGTCAAGAATTCAATTCTCCTTAACAAATGTATACTGTCATATTTTTGTACTGTTCAGTCTATAAATGGCTTCTAGTGATTAAATCCATATTTGCGATACAAAGCTGAATAGTATCCTCAATATATGGTTTCCATAATTCAAACTTAACTTACTTTGGACATGTCAACTTTGGATGAACTCAGGTTTTCTTCCCAATGTATCGCTCGTTGCGTTAAAAAGCTTTTGAGCTCACTTTTTGCTTTAAATCTATCCTGTATATCACAAACAAAGTGTTTAAAAATATCCTGCATAATAGAGGTTCTCACTTTGACAAATTGATAAAATATCAGGATTCATTCAAAACATTCATATTTTAGGACCACTTCACTGTTATAAACTATTGCTTTACAACTCAATTTTTAAAACGTCGGTTTTTCTTTATAGGTGCAATGCGTGAATGAAATATTTAATCAAATTTAAAAAAAAAATCAATTTACTTATTCAGTGATTTGAAAAAAAAAAACAAACTCTCGTAATATATTCGAAAACATGATGTCAATGTGCACCACAGTTGCTGTTATCAAATAAGCTGTGTTTTTACTTACTTAATTGCTTCTGTTCTCTTGCAGGAAGCAGAGGAATATTCTGTTGAACCTAATTTCGCACCGTTTGTCTGTGAAATGTGTATTTACAAACCCGCATTAACATGTTGGTCCTTCAATTCTTACAGGGCTCAATATCCACGTTCAATGAACCACGTTCGTAAGTTTTACCGTTTTTTTTTTGTTTTAAGTCAATTTTTTAGAAAATTGCGCCTTCCGCCTAAACGGGCAAATAGACCCCATTTTTTCTTGTCTTAACACAACCTACTCGCTCGCTTTTTGGTGCATCTTATACAAATCACCGTGATTTCGAATACCAAATTTTTACACTTTTTTCTGTCGGCCTTTGTTCGGGGCGGTTATTATGGTTATGGTATGGTGGTTATTTCTTGAGTTTATTGATCGGATTCTTAAATTTAGGTAATTATGCTTAGCAAAATGACAGCATCGTATCCGATTTTTTCTTACTTTTTTATTTTTTATTTTAAAAGCAAATTAAAGTTCTTTTTGACCCCCACCCCTTCGTCAAAGGTAGGAAGAAAAACTTTTTTTAATTTTTAATATAAAGTAGGGTTTTGTGTGTAAATGGAAATCCACACAAATGCATTACATGCTGCGAAGTATACATTAATTGAAATTGAATAATTTTTTTTTAATTTTCAATATATTTAGGGAAAATAATGGTTGGCTTCTTAGAAGATAAGGTGTTGAGTGGACGCACTTTCGGGTGAAATTTCAGTGCTGCCACTTTTCGGGAACATACTTTTTGTATGTCAAAAATTGCGACCTCGACTTTTTGTGGTAATTTTTAATATTTTGCAAAAAGTTACAGTTGACGTCTTATAAGATAGGTATTGAGAAGACACACCTACGGGTAAAATGTAAGTATTTCCACTTTTCGAAAACTCTTTGTTTATGTCAAAGTTGAAAACGACTTTTTTTGGTAATTTTTAATGTTCTGAGCATGAACAAAACTGCAACCAACAAGTTCTTATAGGAAAGGTTCGGCCTTTTATTTAATTTCCTGTTTTATGTATCCTAGAACAGATCTTATTTGATAAATAATTTCTTTTCATTCATTTCAAACTTAACGCAAGGACAATGTTTTTTAATTACCAAATATGATATTTTTTAGCACGGAACACAAAAACGAGATATGAGTGTGAAACGAAAAAACTACAAATCCGAGAAAATTCAAAACTGATTTGCGAAATAAGGAAACCCTAACGTACATATCAAGGTTTTGAATTGCATTTTATATATAAATGATAGTAACCTAGAGCCATGTGTACATATCTCGGGAAAGTTTTTTAGTGATAATATGGCGGTACAAACCTTCAAGAGCTACTTATACGAATCAATCACTTTGCTCTTTTACTGACGACTTTCCTAATAATTAACTCAACTACACTCATGCCTTTTAAAGATATTACCCAGCTACAGTTTTAGTTATTCTTTAGGTACATTATTACATTAAATTAAAGAGGTTTAATAATTTTTTCAAAGGTTTTATTTTATCGGGGCGACTTTCCATTAGGGTAGCACGATTAGAGTGTTGATTTTTTTACTCCGTCGCTTCGCTTAAGGGTATGTTCAGTCACCAGGCAGGCGCCTATTCCAAGTTTTTTTGGGCAATTAGTATGAAAAATTAAAAATTTAAAAATTAATTAAAAATATAAATAAAAGTTTCCTCAAGCTAAAATTGTGATATTTATTACTTTGAACGATAAATCTATCGGATAAAAGTATTCGCGTGAAAATTCGTGGTACTTTAATAGAAAGTTGAGCCTTTTTTTAATGAAGTCCATTGATTTTCCGATTCAGATAAGTTTTACTCGAAGTCGGTCCAATTGTCCGATATCAACACCAGACAAAAGAATTATTTACTATCAAATTAAGTAATAATAACAACGAGATATAATTTAAGCTACAATCAATAGTTGTATCTTATTTATTATGTAGGTACCTATTGATGTAGGTTAGTAATATTTTTTAGAGAAATCCCGCAACTTGATTCCCACTTTGAGAACGTCGCTGGCTAGACCTATCCATCAGATTTTTGATTTGCTTCATTTTTGTTTTTAATTTTTATTTTTATTTTTAAGCGAAAAAAAATAGTTTTGACGTCATCAAGTATTAGAGACTAGAGTTGAAAAAAAAAAACAAATAAAAAAACTCCGGCAAACTGGCACACATTCCATTTTTCGCATAGAAACTCCTCAAAACTTGAATGAGTATACTACAAAAGACTGGTGCAATTATTGAGGGAGTCTTGCTAGTGTGCACTGTTAGGTATTCTGAGATGCAGATTCAAATAAGTAATTTTTATTTATTTCAATAAATACCTAGTTGAAAAAAAATATTTTTTTTTAATATTTTCACAAGAATTTATTGCAACTTACATGTCTCCAGGAGATGCAAAAAGTCAGCACACACGTCGCACATTATTTTTATTATAACAAAACTCCTTCTTTTCTTTTCCCATTTACAAATAAAAAAAATAAATAACTTTTGCAGCTAACACTACATTTAGTTGGTTGATTATGATATTATAAATATAAACAATTGATAAAAATGATTCTATAAATTATTGTGTACAAGAAAGATGAACTATTAGAATTTTTCTAAAATGTATTTTTCTGCTTTTATTCTTGCAATCCAGACTTTTGGTGATTTTCACAGGAACCTTTCCTTTTCTTTCCTTGTCAAAAAATCAACAATGGCCGTTTTTACACAAATCAACGGGAATAGAAAAATTTTGCCAGTTGGAACAAATCAGAATGGAGAATAGGTGCGTTTGATTTGAAGTTTCAGTTATTACACAATGAGCCTGATTACACGATTCGTTTTATCTGACATTTCGTGTTTCGTCTTTTTGACACATTTAGCCAGTTTATATTTCTGAGATCTCAGAGGACTCAGAGCGCTCAGAAATATAAACAAGATTCCTCCCAAAAATTCCTCGATTTTCCCCTTAAAAACAGAGACTGAAATTTTTTGGATTCGCTTGCTCAATTATTTTTTGTCGCAGTAAAGTACATGAGAAGAAAAGAAAAAGAAAGTTGTTTTGACTTCTATGTGAGGAATAGTGTTTATATTTTATTCTGCTGCTCTGTCTAAAAATTGAGGAAAAATACTGAGCGCTCAAGAAATATAAACTGGCCATTGGGTAAGGGGTTTAGCGTGAAGAAATTAGCCAGTTTATATTTCTGAGATCTCAGAGGACTCAGAGCGCTCAGAAATATAAACGATTCCTCTCAAAAATTCCTCATTTTCCCCCTTAAAAACTGAGACTGAAATTTTTTGGATTCGCTTGCTCAATTATTTTTTGTCACAGTAAATTACATAAGAAGAAAGAAAAAGGGATTTGTTTTGACTTCTATGTGAGGAATGTTGTTTATATTTTACTCTCCTGCTCTGTCAAAAAATTGAGGAAAAATACTGAGCGCTCAAGAAATATAAACTGGCCAAATGTAGGGGGAATGAACAAACGAAAGTACGTATGAAAATTTTTTTGGTTGAACTTTGATGTCTATGATTTTACAAACCAGTAGAGGCGCGGGATACGTATAAGCTTTTAATAATGAGCTTTAAAATTGTTTTTTTTTGTGAAATGATCTAACATCGATGGTTGCCAACAATGTTGAACGATATGTTGAATCATATGTGAACCCCCCAATTAAAAAAAATATGAGGCTCTTTTATTGGAAAATAGACCGAAATAATTAAGTATTTTTAAATCACTTCTTTTTCATTCTTATATCTATTTAAAGCCTAGTACGCTGCTGAAGTGAAACAATAATTTAAGGCTCTCCCAAACCAACGCGAATTCGCAGCAACGACGAATTTTTGTTTTTGTTTAGCGTTGTGTATTTGTCATATTTTTTTCTTTTGTGATTGATTCGCTGCGAATCGCTCCGCATTTGCGTTGATTTGGGAGAACCTTTACTGTTTTTTCCAAATCGACAAGAAAACAAAAACGAAAAAAAAAATACTTAAGGAGATATTTATCAGATGTCAAAATAAATAAATCTAATACAAAATATGAAGACAATTCAATTTTAATATAAAATACTAAATAAAATAAAAATTAAATATTAAATATAGTATGTTGTACAGATAACTGAAATGTGTGTCTTTTGAAGTCAGCTATGCCAGTTTAATTCAACATAAAAAAACATAAAAATGCATAATAATAATATGGAAGCTTAAATAACTTTACCTTATGCGAGATTGAAAGAAGTTTGAAACTCATTTCATCCCGTATGTAAACACTCGGTTGCACTTGCAATTTTGAAACATCAAAAAGTCTAAGCTAATTGCAAAAGTTAAAAATTGGCCAATTTTTCCAGCTACGTCATGTTGGGTCTTGTGTTCGCATCATTGGAATTGTGTGTATTCAGCATTTTGACAGCTATTCCAGCTGCTGGTCCAGTTGCAGCTTTGTCTCCATTCTGCTCAGCCAGTTACATGTATCTTGATTTCATTCTCGAAAAAATACATTAAATATAAAAGCTTCGTTTGTTGGATAGAGAGGTAAGGCCAAAATGCAGAGCATGTTGATAATATCAAGATTATAGTTAAACATAGAAATCAAGATCAAGATTATAGTAAAGACGAACATGTTCACCTTGACTATAGTATCTTCAACTGTATATGTGTGTACATATTCATATTTGTACATGTATGCATGTTTTGCTTTATTTAATAATATTTAATATTTGGTGTTGATAAAAAAGTAAAATAAAAAGAATTGTTCTGTCAAAGACAAGAAAAATACAATTGGAATGAAGAAATTGTTTAAACCTTAAATAATGGCATCTGCATCGTAGCAACACTGGTTAAAAGTGGGAGTGGTGCGGCCACAGCTGCTGAGATCATTGTCGTCATCTTAGGCTTCGTAATCTTCTCCGTGGACATTTTTAATATTGTGGTCAATGGGTAGTATATTGCATCATAACAGTGGAGAAAAGCAAAACATTCAGTCCATAGAGTATCAATTAACTTTTTTTAAATAAAATAAAAAATATTAGAAAAATTGTTGTTTTTGGCAAGCAAGTTGGCTACAAATACAGCCTGTCAAATTTATATTGCATTCTACTTCCCTTCCACTTGATTTCCACTACTTGCCATCTATTTACTTGATCGTCTCACAGCTTGCTTCTTAACTTGCTTCACTACTGGCTTCAAAAATTCCATGCCAGTTAATGAGCAAGATGCTTGTTACTACTTGCTTGCCAGTACTTGCTTGGAATGGGTTTATAAATTCTATTATGAAACTTCGCAAACGAAATCAGGGACCCAGTTCCCCAAGTGTGAATGACTTTCCGTGCACACATTCCACTCACGCCCAAAACAAGTGTGAATAAATTTGACTGATTGTGCACACGTTATCTGTTAAAAACAAAAACTCACTTTTGCAGAATCCCAAAAATTGACGTGTACATGAATTAATGTGCACACAGAAAAAAGCTCTTACGGAATTGGTCCAACAATGATATCATGTTTGTTTGTGATAGAAAAATGTGAAACCAAAAGCTGTGTGCTTTTGACTACAAATATAATTTTATTTTAACTTGATAATTTGTTTACAAATATTTTTTTAATATTTTTGTGTTTGTTTGTGATAGAAAAATGTGAAACTGTGTGCCTTTTTCTACAAAAATTATTTTGTTTTAACTTGATATTTTGTTTGTAAATATTTTTTGCTACGTGTTTCTTCTTTTAAAGTACCTCTACATCAGTGTTTTTCAAACTGTGGGTCGTGACCCCTTGGGGAGTCAGCAAAAATAGCTCACGGAGGTGCGGTCACAAGCTGGTAAATGGTTAAATTAAAAAACAAAGGTTTTATGTCCTGTGCAATGAGGCTATTCAAATCCTTAAAACCATATTTCAGGTATGTGTCATAGTCTAGTTTTGTTCAGTATTGCCTTGCTTCCGCCGTGCCGCTTTCCGTTATACATTATACCGGAATAGCAAGGCTGAGGTGGGCTTTTGAGAAACTTATGCTAACTGGCAAAGATATTTCCCGACAAGTTACCCTCTGAGGCCCACTTCAAGTGTTGGTAAATACCTGAGTATTAGCAATAACACAAAGAGTGATACAAATCCTGTTTTGTATAATGTTGACACTTTTTGTAATGAAATTAAAGTTTCGAATTCGGCACCAAGTAGAAAACAACGCAGGGGCTATGTATACTACCTTAACAGTGTTAAGCCATCGTAAGTGTTGTAAGGTTTTATACTTCGTAGTTCTGTCGCAATTTGTATGAAAATTTGACAGATCTACGTAGTTTATAACTTAACTTCAATTAGTCATCGTTATTACGCTGTTGCATGAACACCCTTATTATTTTATTACTTTGAGAATAAGGCAATTGGTTTTAAGTTTTATTTAAATCATTTGTGTGTTTGTTGTTGTTATAATATGGCGGACAGATTTCATTTTAGACAACCTGCTCAGTATAATACCTTTTATACGTGTACTAGTGGATTGTTATAGGTGTGTTTTTTTGCAAGCCCAGGAGAATCGGATTAAAAGAACGACATCGGAGCTTAAGTGCCGCCATCACAGAAAAAAATGGAGTTTTCATACAAACTATTGATAACTAGTATGAAAAACGTGCCGGTAACACAGTTTTTATCTGGGCTAAAGCTGAAGCCCCGAAAATTGTCTGGGCTTAGCTAAGCCCATAGGGGCTTAGAATTTATTGCATTTAACATGGAAATTGCTTAGCCCCGACGTCGTTTTTTTCATCCAACCCCATTCGGGCAAACAAAACAACACACCTTATACTTTGTTCATGCCTCACGACACCCCTGACCCCACAATTCTCTTGTCCAGAAAATGCAGTGAGACCGGTATGAGTTGAATATTGTTGCAAGAGATAGAAGTAGTGATGAGAAAGAATTGAAACGACATTACAAGTTTTGCCCAGCAAGAAAACATCTGCTGATTGCTGATTGGATTGTGGCTGCGATGATGAACATTAGTATGCCCTGCTTGGCGCCTACTTGGCAACTTTAAGTTACTCGCCCCACCAACTTTTTGTTGCTCCCGATTCAATTACATTGAGTTATTTAGGAGATCGCCCACTAGGCAACTTTAAATTGCTCGAAGTTGCTCGCGGAACTTTTTTGCCATCAACTTTATGTTGCATCTTTAGCTGCCGGCAACTTTATCTATCAATGATGGCCGTGTTCAATAATAAAATATTAAGGGTATTCATGCAACGATGTAAACTTTTCGACGTAGTAATTTTATTAGTTTACGATGCACCCTTTTGCGTAAACATCGTAAACTAATCCGTTGTTTGTTTAACTTCAAATAAAATGATACTTTCGTCCAATCTTGTTTTCAATTTTTGTTATTTTTCTTTTTATTGTATCCTTCCTCAGCCATTAGTTTAAAAGATTACCATTTTTATTTACGATACAAACTCATATCGGAAAGTTAACGATTTGTTGGAAAAGATTTTTTATACAAATGCTGACAGTTCGTTTACGATGTAGGAAACTTTCCGATGATTACGATGTTTACAAAAGTTTTCCGACGTTGTATGAATACCCTTATTATATATTAACTTTCAGTATATCTTAAATTTTCAAGTTATACATTTCGATTAATTTTACTTTGCGTTTATATTTTACTAACGTCAAATTGGGGATCAGACACAAAACAAAATAGTGGCAACAGTCAACAAAAAACACAAAATAATTAACGTCGAATTCCCAAAAGTTGCTCGGAAGTTGTTTAGTGGGCGATGGCTAACAACTTTAGTTGCTCGGAGTTGCTGGCAACTCTGAGCAACTAAAAGTTGTTGTCAACTAAGTTCCCCAGTGGGTGCTAGGCCTTAGAGACTGTAAACTCCTTATTGCATTATTGGACCCCTATTACACGATGATTCTTTGCGTCTGACTCTTTTCAAAATTCAATGGGTGTGAAAGTGAAATCAGATGTTTTTTCTCATTCACACTCGTGAAAATTCGATTCGAAGAGTCAGACGCAAAGAATCATCGTGTAATAGGAGTCTTGGGTACGAAACGGAATCGTTTGCTTCAAGGAATTTGCTCTGAAAAATTACACGTTACCAAACGACCCAATTTTTTTTTTTTCGAGTATCGATATATCTTCAGTTGTCATTTTTGACATATATGTTTTCTCGACTGAAGCTGGTTTTGATGTACCCAAAATATTTATCTGCAGAATAATTTATTTTTTTGTTTTTCGTAATTTAAGAATATAAAATGTATTTAATCACTTTTAATTTCCAATAATTGAATTTGGATACAACGCCAAAGCTTTATTGGCAAAGTTGAATCTCAAAAAAAAAAGAATCTACCTTAAAGTCGTGTTATAAAAAATGTTGCGACTATCTCGGAAATGTAAATTGATTTTATGTGCGATATGTGTGGCAGTTTTTCTTGTCACCTATTTGCTTATCAATTTTTCCGTGCCGGCCGACAAGCAGGTATAAATTTTATCTTTGTTTTGTTTGTTTTTAGTAAGGCATCTTTTTATTTATTTATTTTTTTAGTTTTCTCTTTATTTATTTTTGTTTTATTATTTAAACTTAGACAAACGTTTTTAACATTGAAAGTAAATTAAAACAACTTGAAAATGGATTGCAATTGCACCAACAGGAAATGGGTCATCTCAAGAAGAAGTTAGAAAACTTCCAAAGTAATCAAAATAAAATCGAGACCGATGATATTGATTCCAAGGAAAAACGTCTACTTAAGCATCCCAAATTTGGACCACAACAATTAAACAAAAAAGAAATGTTCAAGGAAATGATAATAAGCGCCGAAGACAACCAACAGTGTGACTTAAATCTTGAACCCGAAACGCATGTTAATATTCAGGTAAATCAGAAACAGATAGTAACATTTGGAAAAAAAATTCAAAATAAAAACTGTAATTCCTACAACTAGTTACGTTCCATTTTGTATTAACTTCTTGAGTATATTTAAATCTTCTTGGCAGACTCCCATACATAACCGTCATTTTACTCTTATTAAAATCATGAGAAAACGAAACATAAAATAATCCACTTAAGTATGATACAAGTAAGAAATAATCCATCTGCTATGAGTAGCGAATAACCCAATATCAAATAGACTTTATATAAACAAACATCCATTGCACTGATTAGCAATGAGGGCATCCCAATACAAATATAATATGTCAATGGATGTATGTTTCTTACACCTCACAAATATCCTATATATTCTTGAAAACTCTAAAAAATAATAATATACGAGATGTTTAAAAAAATATATTAAATGGAGTTACCTACTTCTTATAATCAGGAGACAATATTTTGAAATTTAGGAAAATCAGTCATTATCAGTAAAGACACAACCTAATAGAGTTATAAAGTTTCTACCAAACACTACAGATATAGAAAATAAATACAATTTTTCAAACAAAAAGATATCATTTCTTTTAAAGGTACCTTGTTTAAAACAGCGAAGCAATTATTAAAAATTTAATCTCGACACAGGGAAGTAGGGTGAGACTAGTAATAATAATTGAAGATTAACTTTTCAATTTAAATAGTCCAAAATCTAGCAGGAATCTAAAAGAAATTGAATATTAAAAAAAAAATCTTTCTTATCTACTTAATGTACTCCTACCAAAATCATTCAAGGTCATAGTAAAATTCATGGTTAATTTATGAATAAATTTAAATATAAATTTTAATATACAATTTCATGAGATATCAGCTATTTGACAATCTGTTTTTAAGAAAAAGTAGCTGTTTCGAATTGATTGCTATGAACTGAACTTTTTTTTAAATGGCACATTATTTTTGTCATATTCTGTTAAATTTTACAGTTTTTATTTTTGTATATAAGTGAAGTGCCCTAATTGATTGAACTGCTTACATGATACTTTAATTTTTTAAAGATGCTTGATGTATACAAGAATATCTCATTTGACAATATCGACGGAGGTGTCTGGAAACAAGGTTGGAATATAAAATATGATCCCGTGCAGTTCAATGAACATCATAAGCTGAAGGTTTTCGTTGTGCCGCATTCGCATAATGATCCAGGTACTGAATATGTATAGTTTAACCGAAACTAAAACTCTGGTCCTTTAGGATGGATTAAAACATTTGATGCTTACTACGAGCACGACACTAAGCATATTTTATCTAATATGTTACGTCATTTAAAGGAAAATCCTGACATGAAATTCATTTGGGCAGAAATATCTTACTTTTCTCGGTTTTTCGAAGGACTAGGTCAAAACTCGAAAATTGAAACAAAAAAGTAACAATTTATATACGCAAATATTTTTAAAAGTAAAATTTTTGACAATTTACTGTAGATTGGTTCAAAATCATCAGTTGGATTTTGTAACTGGAGGATGGGTTATGCCTGATGAAGCCAACTCACATTGGCTGAGTATTTTGATGCAACTGACTGAAGGTCACACTTGGCTGAAGACGCACTTAAACGTAACTCCCACTTCGTCGTGGTCTATTGATCCCTTCGGCCATAGTCCAACATTGCCGTATATATTGAAACATTCTGGGTTTGATAATTTGTTAATTCAACGGACACATTATTCGGTGAAGAAACGTCTCGCTCGGATGAAGGAACTTGAATTTAGATGGCGACAAATTTGGGGTAAGTGCAATTAAGGTGTTTATAGATTGACTAATAAAGAATCTGTCATATCGTTAAACTCACCACTGAGAAGAAAGTAAGGAAAACGATAAGGTTCTAGTCTTTGACGCCAGTTATTGACATTATTGAAACTCATCATTGAACATTTTAATGATTGATTTTGAGACGTTTAGGAAGCAAAATAATAAGTGTATTCATGCAACTTCGTAAAACCCTAGATAAGTTTACAAATTGTTTAAGTTTAAGGAAGTGATTTACACAATTTGGTTAAACTTTTCAAAGGATTTTGTTGCGTAAAATTAACCAAACTGGTTAAACTCATCCAAACGTCACATTGTGACCTACCTGATTGATTTACGTAGCATTTTATCAAATGTTTAAAAAAGGTCGTTCATGCAAACTTTTTGTAAACTTATCATTTTACACAATTTGTAAACTTACGACGTTGCATGAATACCCTTAATATATGATAATATAAATAAAAATATGTATACGTTATATAAAAAGCATTAATCGAAAAATCGAATACAAATATCTGGTGCAAAATTGTATTGTATTTTTAGGAATAATATTTTTATTGTAAAAATAGAAACTGGCATAAAAAGTGCTATTTATTTTTATTTGTATGTATTAATTATTTGATTTGACGTTAAAAAAAAACTTTTAAATCATTTACAATATTTCATATTGAACCTCCTTTACGCACAACAAATTTTCGAGTCAAAAACCATTATTTTCCCACTCTCTGTTTTGGAACATACTTATATATTTTTATGGACTCATTTAATTCTTAGTTCTGATGTCAAATAAAACATTTATTCCAAGTTTCAATAACATCTCGTTATTTTTAAAATTTCTTCGATACTATTTTACCGGTTGTTCTTACAAAAACTTATCCTCACACAAAAATGTCTAAACTTTTTTTAGAATAGACGCATCATTTCAATTTTGATTGAATTTGATTTATCATTTAAAAATACACTAAAACCATGTGTCATACGTTTAGATTGAACCAAAATAAATATTTCAGAACTATGGAATTGAACCCCTGACCTCCCTCACTTTGAAAGCGAATATGCACCGAGGATTTAGGAATCATTTTGACAAGTCCTCGAAGATAAATTTTTGCGTCGATATCAATGTTTATATTTCAGAAATAAAGTTTCTTGACCTTAGAATTTATCTTTCTCAAACAACTTCATTTAAACGTTTTTCTTCAAAATTTCATTTACTTGGAAGGCAATGCACAACCAGAAGATGTCGATTGATTTTGATAGTATTTAAACATAATTATCTGTAGTTAATATGAATTTGAGCTTTATATAACAGAAAGAAGCTTGTCAAAAAATGTAAGAAATTATCGTAAAAAAGTCGATGTTCCAATTTTCGTCGAAACTTAAAGGCTCATCGCGATCGGAAGACGTGAATCGATTTGATTTATTGTTTTACCTCTTCTTCACCTCCCCAACACACAACTTTTCCGCATTATTCCAACTTGAAAAAAAATAAAATTTTGGTTTTCATCTACATTCATGTACATCATGTCATTCTTTAAATTTGATTAAAAACTAGCTGGCCCGCCCGGCTTCGCTCGGGTAGAGACAAAAATAATAAAATTAAATTTTAAATAAAGTGAACAGTGTAAATTATCAGCCTTATTTTGAGTTTGGCCCGGAAAATATTTCACACGAAAAAAATTTGTGTTCCCCTGTAATTTCAAAAACTATTATAACTTTCGCCCGAAGTTCTCTTGCCTTAAAATAAACAAAAAAAAACTTGCACGAAAAGCACAATTAGTGAAATTTTCAAACATCAAATATTTGTTCGGGTGAAACTCATAGCTTTTTCGTTTGGTAATCCGGAAGAACATTTCGGAGCTCTCCGATGCAGAATGGCAAACGAACAATTTGCAAACCTTTTCTTGATTCAGAGGTTTGGGTTGGGTTGTATTTGTGCTTTTGGTTGCTGCATTTGGGTGATGAAACATTCACAGCTGTTTCTTTGAATATTGATGTTCCTCACATCCTTGGGATTTTACTTTGAGTTAAATCCTTACCTAAGCAAAAATCCACAACATGGTGTGAAGATAGTGATAATGAAGGATGAAATTTTCAGCCTATCCATTTCTTAAATAAGTATTTCGCTTCAACTCCAAATTTAAGTACAATGCACAGCATTTACAAAGTTAGATAACAAAAAAATTACTTTGGACGACTTTGACACAATTGAAAGTTTGGATGTATGCGTGCTTCTGGTTTTGATTCTTTCTTCAAATCCAGAATCGTTTTTCTTTTCTTTTCAGAAGAAGAACTGTCATCTAGTGCCAAACGAACGTTTTCCGAAGCATTCGGAATGCTTCTGGACGACCAAATGAAGAGGCGAAAAGTGAAATGTCAATTTTTTCGGGTAAAATGTTATTCGGATAAAACTTTTAATAAGGATGTATTTGTTAGGTGGTCAAAATGTGTATTTTCTAGTACGCAATTTTACTTTTAAAATAAAAGTGAACTGCATCGCCGACTTTCTGTTCTTATATCCACTTAGTTCATGAGCGACCATGTTTTCGGAATTATATGCGTATTTATTCATGAAAATATTTTTTAAGCCGCTTCCATGGGCCAGCGCAACCAGTGTGCATTGGTTTACTGCAACAAAGAATCTAAAATGTAATTAATACGTCCAGCCATTCCAATTTGATTGAAGGCCAACTTACAAGGCACGCAAAGAAATTTAAAAATTGTATAGAATTTTTTATTTTAAGGCCATTCCCCCTTTAAATAGAAAATATAAAGCGAGTAGTTCTCAACGTACATCCTCTAAACTTATCCTTTCAAACACAAAAAGAATGATTCAAATTGGAGCCGCGCAGCGCATAATCTTTCTAACATTAAAAGAATTTCAAATCGTAGTTAATTTTTTATTTCCTCCCCATTTCACCCTATGTATTTCTTCTTACTACATACAACTTTCAGACTATAAAGAATTTTTAAGATCAGATAGTTACCTCTTAAACCCATTTCACTCTAGAGTTAAGAAGCTAAATTTTGAAAAATATCTGGTCCTAAATCCAATCTCTAAGAATTACTTTTAAACAAAGAAATATTTGTTTGAGTTGGAATTACTTAATTTTTAAACATATAAAGCCAATGACTTAGAAACCATTACTATAAATACTTATACAACCTTCCATGCACGAAAAGTACGTTTAAAATTTAAAACCGTATTTCACCCAGTAATATTTAAAAAAAACTATTCTTTAACCAACTTTTAATAAATTTTCCAATAGAAAAAGATTTTTCAAAATTAGATTCCCTTTTTATGTTCTTACCCCATTTTACCCTTTAAAGAAAGCTTGATTTGAAAAATGTGTGGCAATAAACCCATCTTGTAAAAATAACCATTATAGCACAAAAAGAAATCCATATTGGATATTTTTTGTTTTAACCACATTTCACCCTACAGATATGAAGCTTAATCTCGGAAAATTATCTAGCCTATCCTATAAGTAGAACCTTTCAAACATAAAAAAAGTAATTAAAAATCCGACGCCATTTTTCCAGTTTTTACCCCTTTTCACCATACAAATGCAATTTTTTACAAAACTGTATGCCTATAACGATCCTCTTAAAATAATCTTTCAAATATCAAAAGAACTTTTGAAATCAGATGATTTGTAAAAAAAATAATAATGTGACGTTGGTAATAAGAAGCGAATAACTTTTCCACACAGTGATGATTTTCATACAACAATCTACCAGAACACAACCTTATTGATCGAATAACTTTTTCCACACAGTGATAAACTGTTGTAGTACACAAAAATACCTTTCTAAGGACATATGTATATCTCGTTGTTATAGGTCTTGCAAACCGTTTTGGCCTATTCTCCTTTGTTGTTTAATTTGAGTTCTTTTTTAGGAATTCTTCAAATTTATTTTTTTTTTTTAAATATTTGTATTTCAATTTTTTTAATTAACAAAAATAGATGCATCTGGTCGAACAGAGCTTTTCACTCATATGATGCCTTTTTACTCATATGATATTCCTCATACATGTGGCCCGGATCCTAAAATTTGTTGTCAGTTTGACTTCAAACGAATACCAGGTTTTGGAATAGCCTGCCCCTGGCATGTACAGCCACAAGCTATTGATGACCAAAATGTAGCACGAAAGTGAGTTTTTGCATTTTAAATTTTTCAGTCAAATTAATTTAACATATTTATTTTTTCAATTAATAGGGCTGAAATGTTGGTTGATCAATGGCGTAAAAAGGCCGAGCTCTATAAAACAAATTCTGTATTGATTCCATTGGGCGATGATTTTCGCTACAGCCAAAGTACAGAATGGGAAGCTCAAATGCGAAATTATGAAATGTTATTCGATTACATTAATAACGAGCGCAAAATGTTCACTGAAGCCAAATTTGCCACACTGCAAGAATATTTCGATTCTGTGCGCAAAGAGCATGATTTAGCTTCTTTCCCCACACTCAGCGGAGATTTCTTTACTTACGCAGATCGAGATGACCATTACTGGAGTGGTTATTACACATCTCGTCCTTATCACAAGAGAATGGACAGAGTGCTTTTGCATCATATAAGATCTGCAGAAATGCTTCATGCCTGGAGTGCATGGGATCCATCAGCTAAATTCGATGAAATGCTGCAAAACGCAAGGAGAGAACTATCATTGTTTCAGCATCATGATGGAATAACCGGAACGGCAAAAACACACGTAGTATTCGATTATGCAAATCGAACGCTCAACTCTATCAAAGACTGTCGGTTTGTTATGCAACAGTCCGTTTATCGTCTATTGACAAAAGAATCTGTATGAACGAAGCATAAAATCGTGCATGCTTGTTTCCTATTTAAATAAAAATATTCTTTCAGATTTACAGTCCAGATTATAAATTTACATATTTCTTTTTTGATGAATCTCATTGGCCAGGACCAGAAGATGGGCGAACAACCATCATTTTGGGAGACGAGTTGCCAACCAAATATGTTGTCTTCCACAATTCCTTGTCGAAATGGCGAGAAGAATTAGTTGAATTATATGTTTCAAAACCTTTTATTAGTATCAGAGATTTGGACAATAAAGCTATTCCTGCACAGATAAGTCCTGTGTGGTCGTGGCATGGCCATCATGATGGTAATGCAGCATTTCCACAAGCCTCTACCACGAAATATAGACTTATATTCAAGGTAAATGTTCCGCCTTTAGGACTGACAACGTATGTAATTCAATCAGAGCCTGGAGAAACTATGCCAAAGTAAGAACATTAAACCAACTCTTAAAAATTGTAAGTTATTGTTTTTATTTTTTTTTTACAGAAGCACTACTCTTGGAAAAAATAGAATTCTGACAGTATCGCCATATTCTGTCAACCTAGGTGACTATCCAGAACAGGTAAAATTTGCAGAGCCACGAGATATATCTTTGCGTGTTGGTGATGGACCAACTGTGGCTTTCCATGGAAATGGTCTCCTTAAATCAATACAAATCGATGATTCTTCACCACACGTACCAACAAGCTTGAACTTTTTACGATACGGCACTCGAATGACAGGTCCAATGAGTGGTGCGTATCTATTCCTGCCCTACGGTGAAGCGAGTCCTCTGCCTATAGTTAATCCTGTTGTGCTAGTTCAAGAAGGACCATTAGAATCTAGTGTGACTACAGGCTTGCCATTTGCTGTACACCAAACAATATTACGCGGAGGTCACCCAGAAATAAGAAACTTGATAGATATAGGTGTAATGGACAACACCGAAATTGTTATGCGTATCGCAACACGCATTCAAAGTGGTGAAACTTTTTATACCGATCTTAATGGCTTGCAAGTCTGTATTTAAAAGCAAAAGTTTTGTTTGTATTCTAACAATATTTCTTGAAACTTTTGCAGATGATTAAACGCAAAAGGTTCCAAAAGATACCCCTTCAGGCTAACTATTATCCTATACCGTCTAGTATTTTCATTGAAGATAGTAGCTTGCGATTAACAATTGTATCGGCTCAGCCACTCGGTGGTTCATCATTAAGAGGAGGTGAGGTAGAAATCATGCAAGACAGGCGTTTAGCTCAAGACGATGAACGAGGACTGGGGCAAGGGGTTCTCGATAATCGTCCAGTCCAACACATATTCCGTTTGATTTTGGAGAAAATCGAAACTTGTTCAAAAATAAAAGAAGAATACCCTGGAGGGTTCCTTTCCAAAAATGCATTCAACGATTACCAGGCTCTATTGCATCCAATTGATAAATTTATATGGGTGGAAAATGATTGGGTTGGTGTACAGAAATCATTCGGAGAAAATCACGAACAGCTAGAGGAAGGAGTTGAATTAGCTGTTATGCGAAATATTCCCAACACTAAGGGCACCAGTAAAAATAAAGATAAATCAACATTAGATATGGGATTGGTGGTGCACAGAACCAATCTAATGGAATGTAATTCTGATAGCCATCGGTCTGGAGTGGTAAGTATCTATACAAGGTATAAATTTAAGTCTATAATTTCGTCTGTCTATTCATTGGTGCTAACTTGGTGCGAGAACACCTGAATTGATTTAAATGTGGTTTTCAGAACTAGGATCAGAATTTTTTGAGGATTGCTTATGTCTATTAATATTAATTTAGCTATTTATATGGTAAAATTGGGTAAACACAAAAAATGGAAGGCAATTAAAAAAAATCGCTATGAAAATAATATTTACAGCACTTACTAAGCGTCACCTAAGGCCCTTATTTTTTTTTAATTAAGTTATTTATAGAATAAAACGGATAAAAATCAAATAGTTATGTCTGACTTAAGAAATTATTTTTGTGCTTGATTATTATTATTATTGAGAGAATCAATATAGAATCAGCTACAAGCGAACCTAGTAAGGGACGAACTTTGGGATGTAGTGAGCCAACCAAAGCCTGCAAATGCAAACGACGAATGGATGAAGAAAAACAACAAGGCCAAGGCGTATATTACATTAAGCGTTGAGGACGGTCAACTTATATATATTGCTCATCTTGAAGATGCATACGATATTTGGGAAGCTTACTCTAAAAAATATGAGAGGTCAACTTTTGGAAGTCGACTCTATATGAGAAGAAAACTGTACAGCATACATTACACTGGTGGCAAAATGTCTGATCACGTAGATGCAATTCTTCGTGTTGTTGGTTTAGTCAGGGGATCAGGAAAAGCATTGGATGAAGAAGAAGTTGTTGCTGTGCTATTAGTAAGTCTTCCAGAATCATATTCAGGACTTGTCACGATGAAGCTGATTTAACCGTAAGGGTTGATTTAACCGTAGAGTACGTAACAGGAAAGATGTTGGATGAATACCCTAAACGTCTTGAAAGCAATGGTTGCTTCAGGGGTTGGATGTGGCTGGCTGAGTTGTGTACTATCCAATGATGTTTCCCAGAAAATACAGCTACAAATCGTTGTATATTCCTGAACTCGACGGAGAGTTGCTTTCGGTGCAACGGATTGCAAGTCTTGGACATAAGGTGTTATTTCAAGAAAATTTTTGCAAAATATTTAATGGTTCACAAGTGGTAGCCTTTATAAGATGAAAGCTAGAGAACTAGCTCAATCTGCTTACATGGCTAAAAGTTCGCTAAGTTTACACCAGTGGCATCGTAGAGATTCAAAAGCTATTGAGAGGCTTGTGAAAGATGAACTTGCAACAGGTATAGCGGTTAAGAAGTGCACTGACAAAATCATTTGTGAACATTGCATCAATAGAAAACTGGCACAATCAAGGTCCCGATGAAAGTGACTAAAGAAAAAGAACCTTTAAGATTAGTCCACTCTGATGTATGCGGCCCGATGCCGACAACAACTCTCATTATACAGTGCTACGGTTGCTGAAGTCCAAGGATGAAGTGATAAATGCTATAAAGGACTATGTTGCGGCTTTGTAAAACAGGTACGGAAGCAGAGTATGTATCTAAGAAGTTCCATATACACCTCAGCAAAATGGTGTAGCAGAACGTAAGAACAGAAGCCTTACTGAATCAGCGAAGTGTATGTTACTGGATGCCAATTTACCAAATCGATTTTGGGGAGAAGCCGTTTTAACTGCAGCTTATTTACAAAACAGATTACCAAGCAGTTGTCTTAAGAAGACTCCTCATGAACTGTTTACCGATGAAAACCCAGATCTTAGTCACATCCGGGTGTTTGGATCAAGAGCATTTACATTAGTACCAAAACAGAAGAGGAAGAAGTGGAATGATAAAGCTGAAGAAGGTATTCTTGTGGGTTACGATTTCAATACAAAGGGTTATCGTATACTAGATCCAAAAACAAATCGAATCTGGTTATCAAGATCTTTGAGAATTATTGAAAGCGTTCTTTACAATCAAAAATCGCATTTAAGCAAATTTATTAGTACAGTACAGACAAGAGAAAAACGCAGGAGATTTCAAGGCGAATACAACCATTTTTCAGAAGAACTGTGAAGAAAGGAAGATGAGTTACTTAACGTCTTAACTAGTAAAATACAAACTCCTGAAGAACATGAATTAAATGAAGATGAAGATAATTCTAATGAGGAACTACCAATAGTTAAGAATATACGCAGATCAGACCGTTCAAATAAAGGTATCCCGCCAGATCGTCTTTCATACAAAGTCCAAACTAAAATTTCAAAAGAATAAGATTCGTGGAAAGAAGTATTGAACTTACAAGTTGCAGAAAAACGTAAATGGACCGGTGCTACCCAAGATGAAATTGATTCGATGTATGAACATAAAGTTTGGACTCTTGTGGATCTGCCTCCAGGAAAAAGAACAGTCTGCAATTGGGGTTTCAAAAGAAAAACGGATGCAGATGGAAAAGCAAGTTCATACAAAGCACGGCTAGGAGCAAGAGGATCCTCTCAAAAATTTGGTGAGGACTATGACACAACGTTTGCGCCAGTTGTGAAACACGAAACCATTCGAACTCTTCTTATTGTGGTATATGCTAGAGGGTTACATGTCCGGCATTTTGATGTGAAGAATGTTTATCTTAATGCAAATTTAAAAGAACAGATTTTTATGGATCAGGTTTTGAAATTTCGGGACAAAAAGAAAAGGTTCTAAAACTTAACGAAAGTATTTATTGTCTCAAGCAATCAGCAAGAGAATGGAACAAAAGAGCAACAGAAATTTCAAATACGATCGGATTTAAATCATCAGAAGCTGATTACTGTTTGTTTAGAAGAAAAGAGAGCAACGGTGAAACAACATTCATATTACTATACGTCGATGATATGCTTGTGGCATATCAGCAGATTTTACAAGTGTCATGTGCAAAGAACTACAAAAGCATTTGAAGATAAAGGACCTTGAAGAAGTAAAACATTACCTTGGTATTGAAAAAAAAAACGTGAAGAAGATGCTTCGTTTCGATTAAGTAAAAAATTGAAGATTCTACAAATGATAAAGACCTATAATCTAGAAAACTCAAAAATTGCTGTAACGCCAATGGAAACATGTTTTTTGGGTTCAGCTGAAGAGGTAAGTCCAAAACTGCCCAACAATACATTATTTTATATTGCAACAGTATCAAGGCCGGATATATCTTTGAGAGTCTCAGCAGAAGTTTAGAATCACCAACTGAAAGTGACTGGAAGGCAGTGAAAAGAATAATGAAATATCTTGCGTCTAGTCTTGATAAAACTTTATGGCTGCATTCAAATCAAGAAAAAGGATTTGTTTGTTTTGTGGATGCAGACTGGGCTGGTGACACAAAAGACAGAAAATCAACAAGTGGATGTGTTTCAACTAGCAGGCAGGCATTGCTTGGGCAAGTCGGAAACAGACTTCAGTAGCTATGTCATCAACAGAAGCAGATTATATTGCGGCCGCATATGCAAGTAGGGAACTAATTTGGTTAAAGGACTTTTAACAGAAATTGAAGAAAATGTTCTCGAACCTACTATTATGGAAGACAATCCAGGATGCATTAATTTAATCGAGTTGGACAAATGTGGAGAACCTACTAAACACATAGATATTTGTCATCATCATATAAAAGATCTACGAGAGAAGAAGCTTATCCAATTGAAATATTGTCCATCAAAAGAAATGATACCTGACATATTGACGAAACCACTTCCGAGAGATGCTTTTCTGAAATTTTCAAACCTTTTGGGAATTCGATCAGATGCTTGATAAAAACTATCTGGAGCGAGAGGGGGTGTTGAAATTAATTATTCTATAAATTATGATATCTGAAGATTTTTTAGTTCCTTATTGAAAAAATAATTTTGTGATAAAATAATTAATATCGTTCGTTCAAGAAGGTCTATTTATTTCAAAGAAAATCCAATATATTAACAATAAATTTAAAACAACAAGTAGTATATTAAAGTGTTAAATAACAAATACAAAGTTCTTGACTATGGTGCATAAAAACACCAGAGCGTGTGGATCGAACCAAAAGAAGAAAACCATAGTACAGGATAGGGGGTGTATTTAAGGTTTTAAAATTTAAGTTATTTAAGGTTTTAAAATTTAATGTCCATATTAATTTTTATTCAAATACTGAAAACCAAATGCTGAAATGTCTTCTAGTTTTTGAGATAACTTACAAGTAATCCACGTTTTCGACCTCGAGCGCCGAACGCAACTTCGTTAAGTGTGCAAAAAACCGAGATATGATCGCTTTTTTCAGTTAATGGGTATTTTAACTATTAAGAACTTGAAATTCATTGCAGAATAACAGATTTGGCAGAATAGGCCTTAATAAATCGAAATTGGTAAGATTTTTTGTAAATAAATTTTTTTTCGGATTTAAGAAGAAATTTCCACAAAACCAGTCGGGTTTCGCTGTTTCTTTTGAGGTGCTGCTGCAAATATAAATTGGACAGAGTAATGTTTTTATAGAGAGTTTTCTATGTAACAGAATTTATGGCACGACTACGTATAATTCAGTTTTTATATTCGCTTAGTTCATAAGCGGAGATGTTTACCTTCGCTTAAAAAGTGGTACTGTTGTTGTATTTTCCATGCAAAAAAAACGCACATAGTGAATAATTCAAATCATCGATACTTGATACTCTTTCACTCCTTTCATTGTTTCTTATGTAAAAAAAATGTATCGTCGCAAAGAGGTATCGGTAACGGCACAATAGTGTGGATCTGGCCTTAATCAATCTGTGTAGCCGTGCAGATACAGATGTTCTATAAATTAAGAACCCCAAACTAAATATATGAACAAATTTTTCGGTCAAATTGGCTGAAATTCGAGTATGGAATTGGACAATTTTTCTCTCCCCTCCTTGGAATAAACACTTTAGATCTTTTATGCGAGTTAGGTATGAATATTCCCATAATATAACAAAAAAAATATATCATTTAAAAAGCTCAAAACAGTTAAATATTTTATAACGGTATCGAAATAAGGAATAAAATAATAATATCCTAAGAAACAAAGATCTAGTTACTATTCTTCGTAAAACAATTTTTTGGCCACCGTCACACTAAATCTATAAAGTACACGTAAATAGCTTTTTATTTCACCCATTTTTTTTTGTAATATTTCAGGCCCCGTTACTCCGAAATAATTTGTTTCGAGTCTCTGGCTCGTATATTTTTTGATCAAAATGGTATGAAGTATATAAAAATTATAAAAATATAAAAATTTCAACCAATTTGATCGGGAAAATTTGTCGTTCTTTTAGTCGGGTTCTTACAATCTAGACCTAGAGCATTTTTTTCTGATAGCTAAAAGCATTAAATTGACATCTACTAACATTACAATCAGTATAAACTAATAATTTTATGACTTACTATTTCAGATAAATATAAAAAGACTATTGAGTCTTGCTGATGAAGAAAACATGAATATATACAAAACAGCCTTGACTTTTATTGGCAAAAAACAACAGATAACAACGGACGAAGTCAATTTCTGCCCAATGGATACCAAAGCATTTATCATTCAAAGATGACAATACTAAATCTTGCAACATGAATAAAAAAACAGACAGCGAATCTCTAAAATCTAATCTCACATAAAAAGTTGTTCTTTACACATTTTTCTAATTGATTTTGTAATTATTATAATTTTCACTTGTGATATAACTAACATTTCTTTTATTTTACATCAAAATAAAAATAATTAATTTAAAAATTTGGATCACCTTAAATAGTGGAGATGCATAATTACGTAAAAAAAATGACGTTTTCAAGGCATTTATAACAAAAAAAGCTTATACAAAAGTTTGAATCTTATACTCATGTGTAAAACAATTGCACAAAAATGTAATAAACTATGTTGCTATCGAAACTATACTTAACAGAATGTCTTTCAATTCTCAGCATTATTCTCTAGATAAGCATACAAATAACATACACAACCACAGAGACACGATGCTTTCTCTTGTTTCTTTATGTTGAGCAGCCAGGAGAAAAGTGCATCTTAAAGTTGGTCACTATAACGGCACATTAAACAAAAATGTTCCAAAATGAAATGTTAACATGCCTTATGGTCAAAATTACACATAAAAACCAAGGAACCGTTAAGGAAAATCTTATTATATTTAAATGGCTCTAAGGATAGGATTTTGATACAAAAAACTTTGACCTACTGTATGCATGGTCTATTAAGTTAAATGTTTGTATACTAAGAACTGTTATTTACGGGTCATGTGTTATTTTAATTTTTTCATTAACGGCAATTCTTTACAATATTAATATAAATATTTTTTTTTTAATTTTAAAAAAGCATTCAATTTAGAGCTTCAAACAGTATCTGAATCTTGATACTATCCAAGTATCGGGATACTTATGAATGAGACAATTGGGATCCGAAACTATCCGTATAGTGTCGGATATCCGGATAGTTAAATGAGACAGTTAAGATCCGATAGTACCCGGATAGTGTCGGATCTTCGGATCCAGTTTGCTGAACTAGCCGTTGGGACTCGGCAAAAAATTGTAGGTCCCTTCCATGGCAAGTTATGCATTCATAAAAAAAATTGTTTGACTCCTATGATCTTTAATAAACCATTTCTGTATGCTAAAATAAGTGCGATATAAATTATATAGTCCAGTCATATTGTGTTTTTACTATTCAAATTGTGGGTAGTTTTTATTTTGCCCCTTGTTTATGTTTTGGGGGGGGGGGGGGCGCTGAATCCGAATATGAGGTTTGCGACTTAAATTTCGTGGCGGAACATGGAAAAAAGTGCAAATATGCATTTTTTGCGAGTTTTTCACTAATGGCTCGAAAACTAACAATTCTTCGAAAATCATATCGAAGTACCATCAAAAGTATACACAATTTCCAATATATCTCTGTCCAAGGTTTTTTTCTGCGACAGCCAATTTGTACTCAAGCGCTAGTTGAAAATTGATTTTTTTTTTTACTGTTATTGAAAATCCACAAAGTAACTACTTTTTGTGAAAAATTTAAAGTTTTTCTGTAACATGAACCAGGATATACTTTTCTGATGGTATTTGATGCGCTGAGTTTGAATCTTGTCTTAAAACGCTCTAGCATGTTACGTTTTTGAAATATTCGATTCATAAAAATGCGTTTTTTATGCAAAGATTTTAACCAAGACTCAAAGATTTTAACCAAGATTCAAGATTCGAACTCTGATTTTCGATCGTATTGAAAATTAATTTCACTTTCGAAATTCATTTGAAGCTTTAATCTAATTGAACTAGAAAAATGTAAGAATTTCCACTAAAAAGCCATGGACCACGATACCAATAGTATTTCTGCTGTTTTTAAACTTAATTAATTTATTTTTTTTAACAAATTTGACGAAATCCGTAGTTTGAAAAAAAAACGTTTTTAATATCAACTTGCCCGGAAGTGCATTCGTACAAAATTCAGAACATGATTTGATTCAATTACGTATACGAATTTAATTCGGATCGGAAATCAAAAAAGGGCTGATAAAGAAGTTACTTAGTGCTTTCAAGTGGATTTTTGAAAACAGTAAAACTAAAAATACGTCAATTTCCAATTAGCGCGTGAGTCGCAAAAAAAACCTTAAACAGAGATTTATTGAAAATTGTGTATACTTTAAATAGATGCAATTTTCGAATAATTAGAATTGAGCCATTAGTGAAAAACTCCCAAAAATGCTTTTGCGTCATTATAGCATTTTTTTCCATGTTGTGAAATTTTAGTCGCAAACCTCAGATTCAGCACCCCCTAAAACATAAAAGAAGGAAACAATCAAAACTACCCCACAATTTGCTCGCTAGGAGCCTTTTTGAGCACAAATTGCCTGGACTAAAATAGCGAATCGCTGGCTGACATTTAAAGGTTGTATGTTATAGAAACTAAAGGTCGCAAAATCTTTATTATGAATACTATTCAATAGACCACAAGAACAAAAACAAAAATTATTCTCTACTATTTTCGTTTTTCTTTGTTATCATTCTGTTATAGAAACTACCAAAAATGAGTTTTATATATCAAAATTTTCGTAATTTAAGCAGCTTTCAGATATGATCAAAAAGAATTTTTTTCAAATGCCTGGCAACGTTACAGACAAAAAAAGAGATCGAAATTCCAAAAATATTAAATGCCTTAAGGTTCTATGTTCAACATAGAACCTTTTATGAAATGTTTGTAATTTTAATTATACAAAAATTCAACACAATTTAAGTTACATGGAACTTAATTGCATAAAATCGCTCTGTTGCAAAAAGCCTTATTTCCGTACAAAACCTGTTTATTTCTTATAATTACTTCAGACTATAAGGTTCTATGTTGAACACAGAATCTTTTTCCGAATAATATTCAATTTCATGATATTAAAATGCTTGTAAACGACTAAAGCTATTAAATTAACCATTTTTTTAAAGGGCTTTTCGCTTATAGATGGCTCTTTATCATATTACGTCAAAACTTAACTGATGATGGGGCTCACGAGATATTCAGCTTCAAAGAACCAAAAAAAACAATAATGCAACTCCACATTTGGACATTTCCTTCCTACTCAACATCAGCCGAATATCTCGTGAACCCCATGGTTTAAGAGCTTACTTGACTACTTGACACTTACAGAAGGAAAATTGAAAATATCAATGTTAAGTATACCATCAGTTGAAGGGGCGCCACTAAAAGTCTCGTACTTTGATGTTATTTTCGAAAAATTGGTAGTTTTTGAGCCATTAGTTGTTAGTGAAAAACTCCCAAAAAAAGCATATTTGAATTTTTTTCCATGTTCCGGCACGAAATTTTAGTCCAAACCTCAGATTCGGATTCAGAACCCCCGAAAACATTAACAAGGGGCAAAATCAAAACTATCCACAATTTGAATAGTAAAAACACAATATGACTGTTCTATTCCTGCAACAGGATTTTCGGAAAATCCTGGGGACCCAATCCAAAAATTTTTAGGTAAATGTAAACGGCAATTGTTTGACCGATACTAACCTACGGTAATTTGGTTTGGTGGAACGCGACTGCGATAGCAACAAACCTGAAAACCTTGACAAAAGTTCAAAGGTTAGCATGCATAGGTATTACGGGGGCGTTGAAAACCACTCCCACAGCGGGACTGGAAGCGATACTCAACTTGAGACCCCTAGATTTATTCGTGCAAGAATCTGCAGCATACAGTGCCTTGCGGCTAAGCCAGACTAAATGCTGGAAACAAAGCGCAACAGGCCATACTCAGATTCTGCAGAAATATGTGGGAATTTATGTTTGCACAGACTGCACAATACCAGACTTCCAGACTTTTACAGCGTCTTTCAAGCCAAGGTTTTGGCAGTAACAAAAGCAGCTACGCAAATATCAATGATGACGATACCACGAGCTGATATCACCCTCTTTATTGACCCACAGCAATAAAAGCAATTTTTCCCACCGAGATACATTCGAAGAGCTTAGGGTTCATGGCATGCAGCATAATATTAGACTCTTCTGGGTTCCTGGTCACAGTAATGTACAAGGAAACGAGAGAGCTGATGAGCTGGCGACAACGGGTTCGTCCCTTGATTCAAGTCAAGTCGAACAACATATCAAAGTACCAACCTGTAGGCTGTAGCATTAAAAAGGATATATATTGGTAACAAAATACTAGAAAAAAACAAATGATAGATGGAATCTGCTTCAAACATGTGGCACAACTAGAAAGTTATGGTCAAATTTCAATTAGCAGAGGACAATGACAGACAAAATTACGCAAATGAACAAGAAACATCTCCCTTCCCTTGTCAGCATAATCACTAAAGACAACCTACTGAAATACCACAAAAAGGAATGAGACTCATTATTGGTGGCTTTTGCAGAGGGTGCAGCGACGAAATTAACCATCCACTTCGATATGAAATTTAATTTTGAAGAAATAGTTCTAAAGATAGCATTGTCAAATTTGGCTAAGTTTCCGAGTTATACCAAACCATTAATCTCTCAGAAACGCATGGTTAAATTAAGTAGCATTTAAGGTTTTAAGCGTGCTTATGGGCCAAACAAATATATTCAATAATTAAAACTCTTCCACGTAATTGTTCCCTTATACCCCTCATTTTCCGGTCTATTCAAAAGACTACGCGTGTTGTTAGAAAAAACAGTTTCAAAAATAATCTTGAAATATTTTATTTGTTGCTTTACTGTATTTACAAAAAGTCGGTTTTATATAAAACCCAACTATAATTTTAAAAAAATACTTATGAGTAACCTATTTTTGAATACCTACATGGGCAAAGAAAAATTAACAGAAAAAAAACTATGATGTTTTAAACTAGTATGCAATATGTACTTTGAAATATTAATTCTAAAAAGTGTTCTCAAATACAATTCAAACATATTTTTACATAATATTATAGATAAATCACCTTAATTGTATAAATTCTCAAAAACTGGATGTAGAGTGAGAGCAACGTCTTTTTATTTGACCCATCGAAGAATCGAAGCCAAACGATTTGCTGCACTTGTCATAAGCCCTTCGGCTATGCTGGTCGTTTGTTGACTTTGTGGCAGCATATTTGCTGGGGCAATTTCTTGAGTTGGTAGACTAGAAACTGCTTCCCAATCCAATCTTAAGGAATTTTCATCTTTGAAGGAGTTTAAGGAAAAATAAGCGATTTAAAAAATATTTAAATAGCTATTTATTTAAGGCTTACCTTCGGATTCAGACTCTGTACCTGTTTCAATGCCAACCAGCAGGGAATCGACTGACTTCATTAATGGAGCATATGTAACTTCATTTGGACCATATCGACCAAGTTCACTTTTATCCGAATCTAATGTGGCTATAATATTCTCAAGAGTATGCTTTTCTTTTAAGAGCCTTAACTTGACACGTTGCGTATATGCCAGGTACATTATATTTGTGTTTAAACGTGAGACTTTGCGTGTAAACTGCTCTTCATTAAGTTTTTTACAAAAATCCCTTAAAAGAATTATTTTTATATAACACACAAATGTACAAACATAATTAATAAATAATAGTTTCTTAAATAATTAATAATAATTTTAAGCATACAATCAAATTGACGGGAGACTCGATCTAACTTTTCGTATACAATTTTCGGTTCTCCTATATATTTGTAAATTCTGTCTTCTCAATTTCACTTCGTTTAACCTTCGTATCCATCACCCCAGACAATTTTCTTTTAACTGTAATTTTAATTTTCCCTGTTTTCTACTCCTAACGGTTTATGTATTTGTCTTTTATTAGGTTATGTGTCAGTTGATGATTATAAGTTCAAGCTGTGGACTGTGGTGTCTGAATACTGTGGAATACAGTATGCTCTGGAGTGACACATAACGACATATTGTCTTTCATGTATGCGAACATTTTAATAAAGTTACTGCCTAAAGTCATATAACTCGGAGCTCTACCCCTTAATTATAGAAGCAGTTAAGATATGTTATTTTCCCACGAAATTAAGGCTTTAAATGCAAATGTTCTGCATGTCCTGTTCATATGAAAGAAATTTCCAGAATTCAAGAGAAGACGATCAACATTTCCATGTTTTAAGAAAAATTATTCCTTAATTCGATAATAAAGTGAAACTTTTTTCTTAACCCTGAGATGATTAGAGATTAGCAAGTTGTTTTGCGATTAATTTGTGAAAAAAAATTGTGTACTTCAGTCATAATGTTTATAAATGACATGAAAAATGGTTGGTATTTTTTTTTACCTACTTGGTCATTTAATTCTGAGAACAGGAATAATTTATGGGACAAAATCGTTGTTCAAAAGAAAGAAAAACAAAACTCAAACGTTTTAAATTCTCTAACAAATTGCAGATACAATATTGATGAAATACCTACTTACCCATAAGCCAGCTTAAATGGCAATCTAACATTCAAGTAGAAGCTTAACAGATTAGTTAACTGGGTTGTGTAAGTGAGTGCTCCAGCTATGCGAAATGCAGCAACTCTGCTGGGTGATATATCATTTGTGTCCGACTTGGGAACATCGTCTTTATTCTCTGTCAGCCAATCTAAGTAAGCTGAATAGTCGCCATTGGCTGGCAGTGAAGGCGCCACAATACGATATTGCATCTCGCTAATTCCACTTCCATGGAAAACCCATTTTCCACGTATGTAAGATGTATTCTTGGCATCGGCCAATGCTGCAACTGTATCTGAATCTTCAGCAACTGTTGCAAGCGTCCCCCCTCCTTGGTGGTGCATTACCACTGTCCGTTCATCTTTTAGTACAACTTCCGATATGGGAAATATGTATTCAACCAGTTTCTGAATGTCAATGCATGAAACTTTTTTGAGTTTTTCAAGCAAATCATTGTTCTTGTCACGTAGTTTGTTGATTTTCTCGGTACGATCGAGTACGTAGTCCTCCAGCTCCTTAACCTTTATTGGATATTTAGGAAGATGTTTATTCTTCTCGGTATTTGCTGACTTGAGTTCGTTTCTTTCTTCTGCCTTCTTATTGATTTGTACTCGCTTGTTCGATATGAGTTGTTTCAACAATGTGATTCGCTCTTTTTTGCGTTTGATCTCGAAATTCATGTTCTCCGAAGTTTTTTGTTCCTTGATAAGACGTTCATACCGATTTCTATAAACTTTCAAGCTGGCTTGTATTTTGAGGTACTTTTTTTGTTTGTGGGCGAAACTAGAAAAGGGAGATAAATTGTAGTAGTACTACTTAGCTGTTTATAAAATAAGCTTATTAACAAGTTTTAAAACCTTTCTTCAAAATGATGCGAGGAATGCAAGAAGTCACCTTTACGAATGCAACACCGACAGTGGAAACTTTTGTGCAGTGTTGTACAGAGCGGGCACCTGAACCGTATATGATTACTATTACTTTGGCAATCTTCGTCGCCAGCATCATTTGATGATGAAACATGGAAATTTTCTGGAGCTTTATTATTGCTCTCATCTGAATCATTGCTGTTTATGCTGGATGCCATCGCTTGTTTTCCTCGCTGGAATACCTTATACACAGGTTTTTAGTGCGTAAAATCTATTTGAGCATTATTTGTATTTTGCTCAATTTCGTATATATAATAAATATTTAATGTGTTTGTATAAATCGTTGAATATTTAAATAAAAAATTAAGAGATAAAAATTTTCGTCGCAATAACTTGGCAGAGTTTTTCACAAAAAATAATGAAAATCTACACAAATGTTTTGACAGTTCTTTTTCAACAGCTGGCGCGGGGAAAATTGTTTCTTGCAGTTTCTGACAAAGGGAAATTTAATATACTGAGGGTCAGATTATATTTCTTTACTTTGAAGGTGAGGCCGCAATGGACGCCTAGGCCTTTTCTGCCTCATCTGTTAGACCTCTATTACATGAACCATGCTCGGACTATCAACCTGTTGAAAACAAAACCAATGGAGGCAGAAAAATCCATGTCTTGTCGGAGACATGTCGAAGAAAACCAAATTTGAACAGCACATGGACAATGTTCAAAGATTGGCCATGAGATTTGAGATTTCACCTTCGTGTGAGTTTTTTGTCTGATTTTCTTTATATAGAGGTAAATATTACATCTGATTTCACCTTCACAGCCATTGAATTTTGAAAAAATCCAGACGCAAACAATCATCGTGTAGTAGGCGACTTATTCTTAATCAATATGAATTTTGTAGTTATACACGCCAAATACAGAATCTTATGAATGAGCTGCGGAAGAAATCCGACTCAGTATTAAGCTTAGGTTAGGTTAGGTTAGAAAGGTTGATAATGCGGCGAGCCACTTCATCTCACTCGGATCTCGTTGGATCCATTGCGCTCCCCATGGTAAAGGTGGGAAGTGAGGAATGAAGTTAAGGGGAAGTTTTAGGTGAGGGAGGCCTCCTTAAACAATCCTGAGTTCTGAATGAATTTAAGAATATTTTTTAGTGGCAAGATAGAGATGTCACCCAGTTCGACGAAGAAGTATTCTCCTAGGTTTTCTTTTCTGGGTTCTAGATAGGCTGGGGCATTCACACAAGATGTGAAAAGAGCCCTCCTCCATCCCTTCATCATGACATCCACTACATAAATCCGATGACCTGATGCCCATTCTGTCCATGTGGATTCCCATTAAATTGTGGCTCGTTAGGACTTCAACTATGAGAGGTAATTGAGGCCTGCTTAACTAGTGACTTACAACTCTCAACCATTCCACTTATTCATGACAAGTATACTCTTGGGGGATTTGTCAGTTGCTCGCAAGAGGTAGTACCTCGGAAAAAATTTCTGTTTTTAGGTGGCAGTGGCTGGAAATCGAACCCAGATTTTTGGCATGACAGTCCAACGCACTAACTATCATGCCACGATTTAGTACAAAAATCAATGCTGCTAAAAATATTGCGAAAATAACTCATAAACTCGATTCGCTATTCATAATGAGGGCTTTAGTAATTTGTTGCCATTATCGTATTTTATGAGAAATGAAATACAAGACTGGATCGCACGTACTTGCTCTTATGTTCAAGTTGCTTGGAATTAATAACTTTTTAAATATGCAAGTAATTAAAAAAAAAACATTTAAATCGTTCTTTTAATTGTATAAGCTAGTTAAAGATCTTAGAGCTAAAACACAAGTATGCCATTTGATTATACTTGATTGATATTACCTTCAATATGTGTATCGTGGGTTTGTGTCACGTCTAATCCGGAATTCGGTGTATCTTTTATTGGAGAGTAGTTATAGTTCATTCGAGAGTACAGGGCCCTTATTATGAATTACGAAACGAACGGAAGAAAAAACGAAACTCGAAGAAACGAAAGTCATGGCGAAGAGCGATTATAAGATAAGAAAATTGAAAACAAAAAAAGTTGCCAGACAAAAACGAAAAATGATAATTTTTTAAAAGCGCAACTTACTTCACTCCTATTAACAAGTCAATTTTTATGTTTTTCACAATTGTATTTATTATTTACTTACTTTTTCGCTCACTTAACAAAACAAAAACCAAAATAAAAAATAAATGACATTTGACAACTACCCCCAAAACGAAAGCTGAAGGCACTCGTAAATAAAAATACGAGTATCGCAAGTTTTACGATTCTCGTTTCTCTTAGTCGCAATTTGACGATTAAGTGCTATTACAATCGTTTTTCCTAATCGCAATTTAACGAATACGCCTTATTTTGAACGAGTATCTTCTTTCATAATAACCCCCCAGTATAGTACAAATGTAAAAGTCGTTACAATACATTTTAAACCTAGTTTAAAAAAAAACCATCAACAAGTTTTTGAAATTTCGAATTTTTAATATTTCTTTAAAAATCCAAAATTTATTTTTTTTTAAATTTTTAGATGGAGTTTAATTAAAATTTTGAAAGAGCTTTAAAAAAATAATGACTGAAATCCTTTGAGCCGTTAAAGAGAAAATCGAAAATTAAAATAACCTTTATATAGCAGGTACCATTAATCACGGTTTTCGGTAAATTTTTGTTTTAACAAAAAGTACACCAACACTACAATAATAACTGATTTCTTATCAAAATCCGTAGAGCCGTTTTTGAGATAAATAAGCTTTCATACGGTTGCAGAAAAAGTACCGTTATTTTTGGTGCTAAAAAAATTTCCATTTCCCCTCTGGAGAGTTTCAAAAAAACTTAAAGTTCAAAATTTGAAGAAAATTGCTTCAGTGGTTTAGGCTGTAGGTCGTTTTTTCATGTTCTCTATTATCGTTGTGTCATGTTTGATTGTTATCTCGATTTTTTTTTTTGCACGAATCCAAAACTTGCCCGTTAGTACCTATATTTCAAATAAAAATGGGGTTTAATGGCAGAAATGCTGGCGTTTGTCAGTTGTGTTAATTCAGCATTAGCTCCGATAATTTTAAAATAAAATTTTAATGTTGCCTTAAATTTTTAAATTTATTCAATTTTTGTTTTCAACCATTTTTTCAGTCAAATGGTGAATTCCTTAAAAATGTTTCCAATAGCTATAAGTTAAACTACAATAATTTACGTACATAAATTTTATTTTTTTTTACATATTTTCTAATCTAAGTAAATACATTATAGTAACGGAATTATTTAAAATTCGATTATGATTTTAATTTTGTTCACAACTTTTTATTTAGGGATTCAATACTACCCTAAAGCTCGGTGTGTTTGAATATTTGTTCCTCAATATTTTCTTGGATTTTTTCGACTTTTCTGGTTTGCTTTTTTATATGATCTTCCATTTCCTCAAAACGATCATTTTTATCTTTATGTTTTTCATTCTAATTTATTGAAGAAAAAAAATATTTCAAAGAAATAATATTTTACTGAAAATTTACATCCATACCTTGTATTTGTGCTTTTGTAACGCATGCTCAGCATGCAAATGCCTCAGCTTAAGTAGCCTGCTTTCAAAGTGATGCAGCTCACTTTTGATTGATCCCAACTCTTGATCGGAGAAATTACTAGAAGTAGCAACCTTCCAAAGCCCTTGTACTTTTGGTTCGATAAAATCTTGGGAGTGTGGTCCACTTGATACCATACGCTCTAAGCGATCATAATGATCCTTAATGCCACGATGACTATCACGCAATTGATTGATGTTATTGTGGTACACATTCGTTTCCATTGCTGGTGTTCTGATTTCATTGTCGTTGTCCGCCGGAATGATATTTAAAATTTCCATTTCCTCATCGATTGCATCTGTAATTGCAAACACAGTTCTATTCTCAGTATATATGTTCAAAAATTGATAATTTTATACAAATTACTTTCGTGGACATCAGCCTTTGGAGACATAGATCCAACATTTTCCAACAAACTATAATACATGTCCACTTTATCTTGGTGGTGTAAAAATTCTTCTTTAAGAGTTTTAAGTTCCTCTGGCGAGAATCCAGAAAGTTCAGCCTTTTCCCATAGTCTGTTAAGTTTTTTATCTTTAAACAAACTCTTGTTCATATAATCATCCGTTTCATGGAACTTCTATAATTTTAAAAGAAATTAAGATTCACTTAATCCAATAAAAAAAAAATAATATCTGTAAATGGTCAAAAGGGTTCGGTTGGTGGATTCAGTCATAGAGGATACAAAACACATTTCAGGTGCTGCTTATCAACCGATAGGATAAATAGTCTATTCGGATGCAGCTACATTCATTGCGTAGGCGAAGCAAGCTCATCGAAAACAGTCGATGTTACCCGAGCCACTTTTCTCCACCAAAAACAGGAATTTACACAAGGTTCAAATACGGACCCAAATGAATCAAAAAGTTATTTTCAATTCTAGGGGTTAAAAAAAATCGTCAAATAATGCCTTTCGAAAACAATTAATTTGGTAGAAAGAAATACAGGGTGTCCGCCGGGAAGGTATACTACTTTGTTTTGCCGCCATTTTGGTAAACATTAGTCTCGACAGTTCATATTTGGCAGTCGTGAAGTAGACTCGTGGTAAATTAATTATGGAAAAATATTTCGATAATTTTATCAAAATCAATCATCGATTACTGTGACGATGAGAAAGTTACGTGAAATTTTTGGGAGAAACAACGTGCCAATAAAACGCACTATTTATCGTGTAGTGAATGATTTCGAAGAAAGAGGGTCTGTAGGTGATAGGCCTGAGCATGGACCACAACGTACTGCAAGATCGGCTGAAAACATTACTGCTGCTCAAGGAAGTGTTCAAAACAATCCATAAACTTCAATCCAACGCCGTGCCCAGATAACTGCGACTTTTTAAAGCCACAACTGCATGCTTTGGGCTTGATTAACATTGGGTATCAACAAGACGGTGCCACATCGCATACAGCCAGCATTATAATTGAATTACTGCGAGACAAACTAAGTAGTATACCTTCCGGGCGGACGTGGTGCAAAAATTGGAAATGTATGAAATACGAGACAAGGAGCTGGACTAATTCAAATCGTACCTAACAAGAAGAACTCAACTCAGAGAACAAAGGTTGGCAATATTGTGTTCTGGTCCACTGAAAGTAGACCTTGGTGTTCCTCAAGTCTCAGCTTTTGGAGTAAATGATATAAAATACACTAAGATTAAGCTGTGTACGGATGATGCGTTAATTTTTGTAAGTGGGAAGGATACAAATGTTTTATTAGAGTGCATGAATGCAGACTTATGCAACTTAAACAAGTGGCTTGAAGCGAATAAAATGAAATGGAATGTGAAAAAAAAACAAAGTGTATGAAATTTAGAGTGGTTAAATATATCTGTATATGGATGGAAGCATTATTGAAAATTTTTTAGAAAAGTTCATGGCTGAACAGCTTGAAAACTACTGAGGATTTAGAAAAGGTCATTCTTGTGAAACTGCAATAAACTGTGTTGTGTGGAAGTGGAAAAGACAAATTGATTCTGTGATAGCTGCTTTATTGGTTTTGAAGCGTGCTTTTGAAACTATTGATAGAAATATCACCCCATAGGGTTCGTGGTCGTAAATTGAAAAGATTTACTTCCATAGACAAATAGGGACTAAAGTGAATGATGAAATTTCAAGTGCCATAATTAATGATCTATGGGTTCCGCAGGGTTCTGTTCTGGGTGTATTTCTCTTTCATTTATATATAAATGACTTCAAAAAATGCCTAAAATATTGTAGTATGTGTAGTGAAACAATGCGTGCCAAAGATTGGATGAGGACTTGAGACGTGTTGATAATTGGTTGAAAGTGAATAAACTAAAAGTGAATCTTAGTAAGACGAAATGTATGAAATTTAGAGTGAATGATGATATCAATTTGTATATGGATGGTGTCAATAAACTGTTAGTTACTGTTGTTATTATAGACGAAAAGCTCAATTTGAAGGAGCAGTTCATGTTTGCGCAAAAATTTGGAAAAAGATTTATTTTTTGAGTAGAATACGAAAGCAATCAATATTTGAAGCTGCTGTTTTTCTGTATAACGCACTAGTGATGCCACACTTTAATTATTGTTCAACGCTGCTCTTCGACTCCAATGCAGATGTCAAACTGAGGCTTCAAAGACTTCAGAACAGGCGAATAAGGGTTTTCTTGAAGATGTGTATTTACACTCCCACTCGAATCATGCTCGAATATTTAAATTGGATGAATGTCAAACAGAGACTGATCTATGATGGAATGATTTTTATTTTTAGGATGTGTAATGGTTATTTATCTGATCAATGATGTTTATAAATAAGATGAAAAACAGTTTAGTTTTGGACTATATTCAAACTTTCATTGTCAACGTTGGTAAAGTGCAACCATATTGATTGCGAAATAATGATAATTTATGGCCAAACAGATGTGTTAGAAGCAGTACCCAAAATTCTGTAATGTATATGGGATTCAATATTTGCTACACAAAAATAGTTAATTTTAAACAGCCTTAATTTTTAGATTCTTTAGGCGGTTGACTAGTTTTTTAAAAGCCCTTAGTAGTTAGAAATATGCCCTATTTAATGAAATAAAATGTCAAGCTAGACAAGTCTTAGACAACTGATGCCGTTGTCCAAGTTAGACGACCTTGGGATAACAGTAAACAAAGTTTATCAATAACTTTTTGCAGTTGGCTGTCTAAAGTGACTGAAAGTATATTCATTTTATTTTTATTTCTAAAGATTTACAGATTTTATATATTGAGTTTTTTAAATAGTCTAGGGCAGATAAAGAGCCCAATCTCATGTGACGCAGAGGCGGGTACTGTTGGCTTACGCCGAGATGATTGCTGAAACTCTATTATTATTATTATAATTTACTCTATCGACGTCTTAAGCATTTTCCTAAAAAGTATCTCGTATTTGGGACGGGCAAACAATTTTAGGAGAGTTTTTGTTCCTAGAAAACTATCAGTTCTTTTCGAAAAAGATATTAAGGTACAAATAGTAAAAAGCAATGCTTAATTAAAAAGATAAACATAATTTGTTCATATAATCAATAAATTTAGAGAAAAACGTGCAAAATCTTCATGGTGTAGGAAGTTAAATAAAAAATTTATAGAAATTGCATTAAGCCATGTGCATCATATTGAGTACGATTTGTGTTTGGCTACATTTCCTCATTATAAAACCAAGTTTTTGGTTTGCTGAAGGGAGTTATCTTAAATCTTATTATTAACACTCCAACTCGAATTATGCCCGACTGTTCCAATTGGATACAAGCTGATCTGCGCAAAGGATATTTATCGGATGAATATTGGAAGTGTCTGAAGTTCAACCATTCAGTTTGAAAACGGTTCAAACTTAAGACCGGAAAGATGTCGGTTAAGCAGTATCTAACGAACAATCTTACATGCTTTTTATTATTAATTTTAATAACCCACTAAGAGATGAAAAAATAACTTAATTTTACTGAAACTAATTAGACCGAGAGTCCACACTAGATTTTGGGTGTGAGTAATAGCAAAAAAAAAAAGAAGTATAAGCCTCAAAAGCTAGAGTAAAGGCTATTAAAAATATCGAAGTCTTACAGTCCATAACAGGAGCTTTAATGATCAAACGTGATCAAATCCGAAGCATCCTCGGCTTTTAATTATGGCAATTTGCAGATTCTTCAAAAATTAACAACTAATGACCACAGATAGGGAAAAGGTAATGCATTCGGGCGTGACATACATATTTGGGACGTCACCAAATAAACGAAAGAAAACTACCCTCGTTTGAGTGCGGAAAGTACAAAAATAAATCTGGAAATTTCGTCTAAATATAAAGTACATAACATTCCAAATTTATTGTTCTATGTGTAACACCAATGGGAGGGAAAATGTTATAAATTTCATAGCAAAGTGTCCTATGTTAGTAGAAATACGGCAACAGATATAGCACAAAAACTATCTAAACCAAATCGACGCTATAGAAATATTGAATGAAAGAGAAAAGAAAGAGAAATAGAAAAGAATTTTTAAAGTATTCTTTGATATATAGAAAGAAGATAATATGAGAAGATTTTTAAATACAATGTTATACTACTCAATTAACTTTAAAATATCTGAAATTGTTATTAAAATCTTATGCTATCATCTGGCTGACGGCTCTTCCGGTCATGCCTTCAAGGATTTACGAAATAATTAATAATCTGTACATATTAACAATTTAAAGAATAATAATAAAACATATTATATATCTAATTATTTTTTCCAAAATTAAAAACCTAGACGAATTAGGAACTATTTTTTCTTGTATTATAGATGCTCTTTTTCAATGGAGTAGTTATTCTGGTTCCATTATTTCATGTACAAAATCTGAATTGTTTCACATATGTAAAAAACACAATTGTACAAAATCTGTTAAAGTCAATTTAAACAATAACTTAATTAAAAATGTTAATTCTTTGAAATTTCTTGGTATTATATTTGACTCTAAATTTAACTTTAAGAATCATTGTATTTATATAAGAAAAAGTATAACTGCCAGGGTTAATATAATTAAATATTTATCTTCAAAAAATAGCAATGCTAACATTAATACCCTTTTAAATATAACCAAATCCATAGTGTTATCCAAAATTGATTATTGTTTACCAATCTACGGAAAATGCTCCAAATCATCCTTGGGAATAATCACAACACCTTACCACACCGCCGCCAGAAGCTGCTTGAGAGCCCTACGCTCAACACCAATTATCAACATTTTAACCGAAGCTGGTCTTCCCCAATTAAGGGACAGAATTGACTTTCTTACTTCATAAATAATTATAAAAATAAATTCGCCACATAAAACATCTATCTATCCAGAAGTCAAGAAAATTTTAAATAGGAAGAGATGTCACAGATGCATCCAAAGGAGACACATACACCTCTTTTGCCATGGCTGACGAAAGTGGTTCCGTTGTCTCCAAAGGACTACTACCAACCTACACATCAACTTTTACCGCTGAAGCTTTTGCTATATACAAAGCAATAACAAGCTCGCAGAGAAGAAAAACAATTATATTTTCCGACAGCCTTTCAACTATAAAAGCCGTACAAAATATCTCAAACTCTATTGAAATAATAGAAAAAATACGGAACCATCTCATCCTTAACTCCAATACCTTGAAAATTGTTTGGATTCCTGGCCACGTAGGTATCGACGGAAACGAGACTGCTGACAAAGAAGCCAAATCAGCCGTTCAAGAACCCTTGACAGCTTTCTCCCAACACAATAAAAAAGATACTACCAATTTACTCCTTGAAAACTGGAAATATAGAAAAAAAACGCTTGGACAAAATACCAACATTCATACAAAAACATGAACCCAAACGGCGAAAGCGCTATCTATCCCAGCCACATATCTCTAAACAAACTGAAAGTATACATCAGGCTCAGACTTGGACATTCATATGTCACACACCAACACCTGTTCAATAAAGAAGCACCACCTATCTGCCATCTCTGTGCAGATAATTCTACTCTCACAATGGCTCATCTTCTTGCCTGCCCAAGATTATCCTCAACATGCGCCAAACTATCAAAACACAGCATACACCATCTCTTAAAAAACATCAACACCGAAAACATCAATTTGGTTTACAACATAATGACAACTTTAAAAATCGCTAACTCTATATAAAAAAAAAAAAATAATAATAATAATAATAAAATCAACCCATTATATATATGTATCTATTTTATAGCAAATTTTATTATATTTATCTAGTAGATAGCCCTGGCAGCTAATTTATAGTTTAAGCTCTTATTAAATTTGTAATTTATTTACTAATTAATAAAATAAATAATAATAATAATAATAATAATATCTATCTGTGGAACAAAACATCGATTGTACCATTTCAAAATAAATATAACACATAAAATATGAACTCACCCTATAGGGTTTAGTCTTAGTGGGATCTTGTGTTTCATCGAAATGATCCAATAAATCATAACTACTCATAATGCCGATGAGCTTTTGCCTAAGTTCGGCTGCTTTCAGACCTTCTTTGTCTTTGTGTTGCGAATTAAGCTGCTTCCATCCGATTTCTTCTTTGTCTTGGATTTTCAATTCCATGTATAAAGACTTAAGTTTGGGCTCTGTAAGCCTCTGAAATTTAGAGAAAAAAAAACATAAAAATTACTACAAACGTTTTTGTTGGGATTTCTTTTAAACTACTTGTTGTGCCTTAGTCCAAACTAAATTTAATTTGGACATTCGAAAAGGTCGCTGTATATTTCTAAAATCTGGATCATAGCTCTCCGTTGTAAAATGGGGAGTATTAGCTTCCTTCGAATACTTCCGGCTTTGTTTTTTACTATCTCCATTTGTTTGTAATATCAACAGTAATGTTACTAATATGAAAACTATTTTTGGAAGCAGCATTATTCCTATCGTTTCAAATAGTTTTGGAAGCAATTATTTCTGTGACTTATGAACTTTGATGTGATAGGGGCACTCGAAGAAATTTAGCCGATTCTTGTGATCAATAGCCCACATAAAAAACACTTGCTTGTATTATTCAAAAAGTCTTAGTTAAATATAAATATCAGAAGTATTTTGAAACAAAAAAGTATGTGAAGTATTTTAGAATAATGCTAATGAATTAAATAATTGTAATAATTAAATATTTGCGATTAAAAACATCTTCTTCTTTTTGTTAAATTTCTGGAACTAAGAACAGAGTAGCCGTGGTGGTTCTTACGATGTCATATTAAATTGTCAAAGTGACAATTAACCAATTATTTCTGGGACCTCGTTTACATTGGTCGTGAGTTACATGAGTCGATTTTTCCAGTACAATTTAACCCTAAGGCCAAACGAGCCAGTACTGGCCATGATACAACTAAATAAGATAGCGCATTGCGCATCATTCACATAAAATGACGTCATCGACGCACACAAATACTTTTTCCAAGATTAATAAAACAAAGAATTTTTGACTAAAATTAATTAATTAAATATGAAATATAATTTCCTAAAAGCAATGCACTTGTTTTTAGGATTCTGCACACATATTTTTATTATAAAAAGAACAAAAGTATCAGGGAAAGTTGTGCGTCGATGACGTAGATGCGCAGAACAAAACGAAAAAAAACAGGACGGCGTTATCTGTTTAGTTGTATCATGAGTACTGGCTAGCAATGCATTGACTGTCAAATTCCTATTCCTGTATTTGCTGTGACGTAGGCGGCATGCTGTACTGGCTTCTATATTGGCCAGGGCTCGGATGTTAATCCAAATGGAATAAATCTACTCCGAATTTAGGGAAAGAAACACTATAATAACTGCTACGATATTCCGCTCTTTCAAAATTAAATGAACTAAAAACACACTAATGCTATGCGACAAAACTAGCAAAAAAAAGAGCGTTAAGGCTCTTCCAAACCAACGCGAATGCGGAGCGATTCGCAGTGAATCATTCACAATAGTAGAAAATATGACAAATACACAACGCTAAACAACAACAAAAATTCGTCGCCACTCCGCATTCGTGTTGGTTTGGGAGAGCGAGACAACCACGACATATAGATTCCCGTGTAAATGGGCATGGTGAGACCGCAGCGATACCGGAAACTACGTTTGGATGACCTTGGCGAGAGACATGAGTCATCGTCGTCGTTTTCGCTTTAACTGGATTTCCAAAAACAACGCATCAAAATTATAACAAATTTTTGGTTAACTCGGTTGAAAAACTTTTGGTTTGATATCACTCCTTGAAATTGAAGTGTCAATATAATAATATAATATAAAATTCAGTCTTAATCTGGATTTAACAACTTAAAGTGATCTCCGGATTGCATTTTAAATTCAATTGGATTAATCTGATTAAACGAGTGAATAATATGGGCGTTAGCGAATTTTTAAATCTTTGAGTTCTTTAGGACTGGGCATATATGGACCCCCCAATTCTTATTTTATTAATATTTTGTGAAATAAAATGTGAGTCAATTTTAGTTTTAGACCTATATTTCCAAATCTGCTTCGAAAAAGTACTGCCGAGCACTGTTACTTGCTGTTCTACTGGCTTTCTCAACTGGCTACGAAAAAAGCAAGCCAGTTGAAGAGCCAGTTACTCAGGCTTGTATAGGTTAGTAAAAAAATGTGAGTGTATTGCGACTGGCTAGCCAGTACTGGCTCATGTGGCCTCAGGGTTACCCAAAATCGAGTTGAAATAATTATATGAAACGATCTTTCCAGTCCGACTTCTTGAAAAAATCACAATTCATTTTTCAAGCCTAATTTTGTCATCTTTGTCCTCTTGAAACCCACCCTTTAAGGGCCAGTTTTAAAAATATTTAACTCATGGTTCAGCCATTTTTACTCACCGACTTCAGCAAACTTTACTAAGGTTCAAAGATGGCATTCATTAAATTGGTTACTAAACATACTTGAACCTTGAACTACCGTTGAACATTATTAATTCCACTGAAATCAGTCAATAAAATTTATTTAACTATGGATCAAAATTTGAGCCAAGTACTGGCAAGCAAGAGCCACAATGCAAACACATTTGTTCACTAACACATACCAGCCCAAGAAACTTTCTCATCAACTGCCATGGAATTTTTAAAGCCAGTAGTCAAGCAAGTTGAGAAGCAAGTTGGAAGACAAGTAAGTGGAATGCAAGAGGAAGGCAAGTAAAAGGCAAAAAAAGTGGAAGGCAAATTTTGAATTTGACAGGCAATATATACATATGCATGTAGCCAACTTGCTTGCCAGGACTTGCAAAGCGACCAAGTAAATAACTCGTGTGAAAGAAATGTTGGAATTCAAGACTATTTACAGTTTGTAGTTTTTTATTCACAGGTGGGTTTTAAGGGAACAGAATTGAAAAAAATAATTGTGGTTTTAATTTTATTGAATAATATTTTTTTTTTTTTTTTCATAAAACCAAAAAGTATTTTATTTAAAGAAAGAAGATTTGTTTTACTAAAAAATGCCATAGATCTGTACTGCAATTGCGATTTTTGCAAACTATTGTAACGGGTGATTTTTTAAGAGGTTTAGAACTTTAAAAAAACACAAAAAATTCGAAAAAATTAATGAAATATTTATTTGAATCGATAGTTTGAACCTTGCAATTTAATGTTTAAAGATAATTTCATGCAAATGTTGACCGCGGCTGCGTCTCAGGTAGCCCATCCGCTGAGTCCAATTTTGGCATACTCTTTCACACATATCGGCCGGTATCTCACGAATGAATGCATGGATGTTGGTTTCCAGTGCGTCAATCGAAGCGGGCTTGTCCCTATAGACATTAGCCTTGACATACCCCCACAAAAAATAATCTAATGGTGTCAAATCGCACGATCTAGGCGGCCAATTGACCGGCCCGAAACGTGAAATTAACTGTTCACCAAACTCGCCTCGCAATTGCGCCATTGTTTCGCGTGCTGTGTGGCATGTGGCACCGTCTTGTTGAAACCACATATCATGCAAGTCAAGAACTTCCATTTCGGGCAAAAAAAAGTTTGTTATTATCGCTCGGTAGCGTTCACCATTGACAGTAACGCTGCGATTCGCATCATCTTTGAAGAAATATGGCCCAATAATGCCGCCGGCCCATAAACCGCACCAAACAGTGGCTTTTTCGGGATGCATTGGTAGCTGTTGCAATGCTTCTGGCTGATCTTCACTCCAAATGCGGCAATTATGCTTATTTACGTACCCATTCAACCAAAAATGAGCCTCATCGCTGAACACAATTTTTCGATAAAAAAGCATTTCGAACCGAGAACGAATTTTGATAGTAAAATTCAATAATTTGCAAGTGTTGTTCATTTGTAAGACGATCCATGGTTAAATTGCAAACCAAACTGAAGCTGTTTGACAGTGACACAAGGTACTAAACACACGTCAGCTGTCAATACCAGTATTGCCAAAACCAAACCAGCTAAAAAATAACCCTTTATTTTATGACTAGAAGATAGTAAGACATTACCTCTCAAAAAAGACCCTCTTGCCATAGATATTTAAATGGTCTTTTTTGATTCTAATCTGATGAATAATCAAAGATTTTCATCAACTTTCAACTTGCCAGTTTTCGAAAAGGTTCATGGTAGTTGTTCAAAATTTTCCCATTTCGTTTAAAAAAAAACACCTTTTTACGACAAATATTTTTGAAGACTTTCTTGATTCTTATTACTTATGACAAATAAATATGTGGACCAAGTTTCATCACTATGCTGTTAAAATCTGTTAAAGTTCATCATCATGAAAAAGACTATAATTTTTTTCATTTTGATTTAATAATTTCAAGATAATTAATTAATTAATTGATTTAATTGTACCAAGATAAATATTTGAGTTTATATAACTTTCATATCCCCCTTTCCAGCACTTTCAAAGTGCTTTTTTTCAAACCAAAGTAGGTTTTTCAATTAAATTTGGATACAATGTGTTGGATGATGAAATTCTGCGTCGACAACAATCTTTAAATTTTGACAATATAAATATTTGTATTACTTTTAATGGCTTTGCACTTTTGCCCTTCCAAAACGACTTCTTCCACCCTCTTCATGTAAGGGGTGGAGAGGGACAAAATCAATAATGTGGTGGTTTTATCGATACAAGGATGCTGAATTCAACGAGAGTTTTCTGGTTATCGTCTGACCTCTGGTTTTCGATATTTTGTCCATACAAATTAGGAGGAAATTTGGAATTTTATAACTTCCTAAGCCTTAAACCTGGAAGAAATTCATTGACATTTTTGAATAGAAAATTAGATAGGAGTTGCCGTTTGGAAGATTTTCAGTGCTAAAATCAAACTTGTTGAGATTTCACTATCTTCTTAAATTAACTGGGCCGAGCATTTGAATTTTATTTAATAACACTGGTCAACAAGTTTATTGTTATAGAAACCAAAACATGCTTTTCTATAGATTTTTGATGGGTAAAACTTGATTTTGAAGTCAGAAATATTCCATCCGAAGCATGTTTTGGTTCCTATAATAACAACATTACTGACCAGTGTTATTAAATAAAATTCAAATGTTTGGCCTAGTTCATTTAAAAGATAGTGACATCTCAACAAGTTTGATTTTAGCACTGAATATTTTCAAAACTACGTAACTCCTTTTCAATTTTTGATTCAAACGTTTTATTAGAATATTTTCTATTCAAAAATGTCAACGAATTTCTTCCAGGTTTAACGGTTATTAAGTTATAAAATTCAAAAGTTTTTTTCAACATTTTCCAATACAGCTTGTATGGAAAAAACAAAATTGCGAAGGAAACTCTAAACTTTAAAATTTTTGAGCCCATTTTTTTAGAGAAATTTTTTTGAACCCTAAGTTACCAACTTTTCATGGTATCAAAAAAAGTAAAAGCAAGTTCGTTAAATTTGACCCACGCTGATGAATATATGTACGTTAGGGTCGTCCTTATAAAAGTCATTGCTTAATTTAAAATGGTTCATCTAAGAGTAGTTATCCTAATCTATAGACATAAGTCACAGTACACAAATCTAGGGAATTATACTGCGCAGGTTGTCAAAATTAAAACTGCCGGAAATAAAAATGGCTGTGAACGTGAGGATTTAAATACACGTAAAAACAACAACAAATTTAAATTAAAACAGTCAAAAATAAAAAATGGCTGTGAAGGTGGTAGAAAATAAACATAAACACAACAAATTTGACACAAATTTTAATATACGCGCAGAACTAAGAAAAGCCAAAACTTTAATATTACCTTTAATATGTGTACTGTAGACATAAGTGCCCTATTAGACGACATAAGTACTTCTTTCAATTTTCTTATATGGCTCAAAATGTATGGAAATATTTGGTTACGATTCTAATGAGTATTGTTCCTAACCTTAAGTGTAGGGTATAAGAGATTAAATTATTTGTATAATGTTTTTTTTTAGTTCGTTTTTATCAAAGTTATACAAATTAAAAGTTTGATTGAATATTTCTTGGGTTTTCCCAAGGGCTAGGGTTTGCGGTCCCTCGTGGGTTAGTAATTGAGAGCCAAACTGGGGAAAATCTCTGAGCCCTTTGAAATATAAACTGGAAATGTTGGTATGCCATTTTTGACTATTTATTAATTTACATTTTAAATTAAATTTTTAACACTAAGTCTACAATAGTTCAAAAATTCTTATTTGCGATGGGTACTATAGGGAAGTTTTAATTCATACAAAAAAAAATCGAGATAACCATGAAATGTGTCTGTCTGTGTTTCTGTACCCCGACCTACAGCCTAAGTCAATGAAGCGAATTTCTTCAAATTTTGAACTTAAGGCTATTTGGTTATTCCATAGATGGTAAATTATTTTTTTAGCTCCAAAAATAATATTTTGATAAAAAAAATCAGTGGATAACTTTTGCTATCAAGTCATGTAATTTATTTTTATCAAAATCAAAATCGTTTTTGAGACAAATAAGCTTTTCCTTAACAGTTGTATAGCAAGTAGCGTTACTTTTGTAGTTAAAAACAGTTTTAATTCCCTTCTAAGGAACTCTTAGAAAAACACCTCAGTGGCTTAGGCTGTGGGCAAAGGTACAGACAGATATGATGATATTAATAAATTTATAGTAAATATGTTAGGTAATAATATTTCATAAACACAAATTTTATTGATAAAAAATAAATATTTTCTATTCAACATTTATAAAAACCAAATCAGTTAAATAAATTCATTTAGCAAATAAAAATGCACCACTGCTACTATTTAATTAAATAAAAGGAGACACATATATGCTGAGCCTTTGGTCTGCCACGTGCCGCCCAGTTGGAAACTATCATAACGTAATTTGTTGGTATTTTTTGTACGTGTTGTAGTATGTGGTGTTATAAATAATTACCTAATTAAAAAGAACTCATACCTCTTCTGGTTTTGCTGTTGTAACGGGAGCTTCTTTTTCTGTCTCATCCACATAGTCCAATAGGCCGTATTTTTCCATGACCATGACAAGCTTATTCATGAGTTGAACTTGTTTGAGTTCTTTACTTCGGCCTTCATGTTTTTCTTCTGCATGCTTCCAATGAAATAGCTTTTGATCTTGAGTTTTCAAATCGGTATAAAATGACTTAAGACCAGAATCATTCAACTTCTGATATATAATGATCAAAAATATCATTCTATGGGTTGTTTTAAGAAAATTAATTAAGTGGCTTACCTGTTGAGCTCTCACCCAAGCAATGTTCAGTTTTGTCATTTGAAATGGCTTCTCTAGACTTCTAAAATCTTGATCTTTTACTTTATTTGGAGCCAATTTTCTTTTTTCGTGGTGTTTTTTTTGGGTTTTGTCTCCATCAGATTGCACAACAATTAAAAGAAATAAAATAAATAAATAAATATTTTTTGAGTTTAACATTTTAATATGAAATCTTTGAACAAAATGCACTTGAATGGTATAGCAGCAAAGCGCAATAGTTGCTATCGCCTATTGCATTCAAATAACTGTTGTTTCATTAGGATTTTACGTATATATTTTTTCGTTAAATTGTGCACATATGTATGATTTATAATTGATCAAGCAATAAGACCACTGAACTTATTTTGAAAGCATGGTTTTTAGTTAGTTTAACAGTGTACACACTTTTTGTTTTATTAATTAGGTAACATATGTGCATTTGCTTATTTTAAATAGAGCCAGAGCGTGAATTTTTGTCAAACTGGAATATATGTAAGAAAGTGTGGGATTATTCCATGAACACCCATGACAAAATTCTGATACTCATGAAATTTTCCAAAATTATTAAAGTTTTTCTTGGCAACCAAAAACAAATAGATATGTGCACTCCATACAAATATAAACGGTGTAAGACTTTTTTTTAGGGGTGAATATTTTACCTGTACTTTTGGAACATACAATTACAAAAGTTAGTTTCATTTAAAAAGGACCATAACTTTTATTAAGGTGGCTTGTTGTATCATATTAGTTTTGCTCCAATTAAATTCAGCATTTGAACTATGCTAGGTATTTGAAAATTCTTTTTTGTAATAGTTTTTACCAGCAAAAAAAAAAATAAGAAGATATGTGCTTTTTTATAAAATAAATTAATTTTATTTCCTGAACAAAGGAGGATACAAAACTAAACACAAACAAACTAGAATTCACAAATGAATGAAAAAGCACATTAAAAAGTATAAAACAATTAAATTATAACATTTATACAAACATTTAACAGAGTTTCTTCACTAACGCAAATTAATTTTGGAATCGCATTTGTCTTTAATGTTTCTGGAGCATGATAAATGATAGCTTAGTTTTAACCATTCAAATGCGCCCCATCCGTTTCGTCAAACATGGCCAATGACAGACAATTTCACGTAAATAAGTATTTGTTAAACGTGGCCAATGACAGACAATTTCACGTAAATAAGTATTTTTTACAAATATACCAAATATCTCACCTTTATACGGTTTCAAATGAGCCTCAACCTTTAAAATGCATTTTCCACAAAGAGAAAAGTCTACCAACATATTTAACATTAGATTGATCTGGATATGGTACACCGGCTTCAATTTTCTTTAGTTCCGAATAATTTTGGTCGTGCAGTACTCTGAAGAATCGGTTCGTAACTTCGTAGTACTGCCTGGAGATCCCTATATAGTTTGTACTCAAGTCCCAAGTGCCAAACTTTGTCAAAGGCGTGAGCAACATCTAAGAATATAGCCTAGCATACTTGTTTTTCTTCAAGTGCTTCTTCCACAACATCCGTAATCCGATGCACTTGGTCTATCGTTGAATGTTTATTTCTAAATTCAAACGATGGCTCGGAAGTATTCTTCATTCTTCTATTATTTTGCTAAGTCTTTTCAAGAGCAGTTTTTCGAAAACTTTTGTCATAATTGGTATAAGCGATATAGGTCTGTAAGATGTGATTCTGTTGATGGCTTACCTTGTTTAGGTATAACAATGATTTCTGCAATTTTTCAATAATGTGGCACATATCTTAGTTTAAAACGTGCATTTATTATAAATTTGAGTTTTTTGAAGGCTATTGAATGCATTTCTTTCAAAATCTGAGCAGTTATGAGATCGTACTCTTACAATTAAAACTAAAAATGTTTCAACTGAAGCATCAAAACCTTCACTATGTGATAGATTTTGTCGGCTTATAAAAGGAGCACTGAAAGCCATTGATGATAATAGAAGATAGAATTGCCAATTATAAAGTTTGGTTAACGCTCTGAAATATTATTTCAAAATAATAAAATGACGCTCAAGAGTGCCCCCATCTCCCATAAACAAAATTTCTTTTTCACGGATTTTCCAACCTCTTAAGAAAAACCCTTGAACTATATAGGTGTGGTCCCTTTTGTTTCTTGGTTGGTTTTACAAAATGATATATGGCAAATTTCATGAGTGAAATGTCATTATGTGCTAACATCGAAGATTTCAATCTATGATGTTCAATTCCTTGTTGTATCGTGCTGTCCAGAATAGCTGAGTACCCATAGGTACTATATTTTAACGATTTTTCCATGACGATCATCTTTTGTTCATTATTGAAGGGAGTAAAATGTTAGGGGGAATGGGAACGATTCAAAGGGTTTAACATATGAATTGAAATTTTTTGCGTAATACACCTAAAAAAAAACAAACGAGCAATGAGAAATAGTAGCTGTTTTTTTTTTAATTCTTAAAAACTAAAAAATACATATCTGCATTTAATTTTCAGTGTTTGACTTACAGCCCGGATTCTCCCCCTGGTATAAGGAGTCACAAATCACAAGCTCTTGTGACTGTTTCATGTGAGGATAGTTGTGGTTTTCTCCCCCTTATCGTTACAAAAAAACTCACAACGAAACTCACCGCAGCATATAAAATAATGATAACATAAGTAACCCGGTCAAAAATGCAAAGCAAACAATTAATTTTGCAACAAGTAATTTTCTAATAGTAATAATAGTAATTGTAGTACCTCGTGGCATAATGGTTAGTGCGTAGGACTGTCATATGCCAAAGGTCTGGGTTCGATTCCCAGCCACTGCCACCTAAAAAAAACAGAAATGTTTTTTCCGAGGGACTGCCTCTTGCGAGGGACTGACAAATCCTCCAAGAGTATACTTGTCATGAATAAGTGCTTCTCATCTAGCCGTTCGGACTCGGCAAAAAATTGTAGGTCCCCTCCATTCCTGCCAACAACACGCACACAGGAATGGTTGAGAGTTGTAAGTCACTAGGCCTTGGTTCTCCACGAGCTGTTGTGCCACCAAATTTATTTATTTTAATTTTCTAATAATTGTCGATAAATTGTTTCAAATTTTTGGAAAATGTAAAAAATAATTATACTATTGAATTCTTTGGGAAAAATACAAGAAATGTGTTTTTATATTTGGCGAGAAACAAAATTTTTGCCAACGCCACAACGATATTGTTAGAAACATTCATTTCAGTGCATACAGTTTTATATGAACAGCAAAATGTTCCCACTTCTGAGCACATGTAGAAGTATTTTTTTTTAGCAGACATATAATGGCCATCAAAATTTGAATTGATATTTAAATTAAGTTCTTTTTTCATTTTAATTTGCAATAAGAAAGTGCATTAAAGCTCAAAAACACAAATATGTTGGTGAAATTCTGAATTACCTTCAGCTTACACTTAAGAAGAAATTTTGGTGTTTTCGTATAGAACTGACATAGGTACCAACGATAAATAATGCATAAACGCAAATAGACAAACATTGTTTAAATTTTGTTACAAATAATAATTCGATACAAAGTGGCAGCCCAAGCCAAAAGGTAAATAAATATTGAAATATCCCGATGTCGTTCTTTTCGCCAAACTCCATACGAACATGCAAAAAAAGCAGCTAGTGCATATATAGTTTTCGTCGTATCGTTTATAGTAGGTAAACATAAATAAATGTAATTCAAGTTTTTTAAAATAAAAAAAAATAGTTTCGGTGAGTTAAAATGAGGTTTAACGGTGTTTCAAATATGTAAATTGTCTACTCTCAAAATTACCTTTGAACCATCGTTAGACCAAGGTTAAACGTGTTAGTTTTAGTTTCGTGATTTACTTACAGAAGCAACTTAAAAAATAATTACAAGTAGTGTATACAGCTCTAAGTAACTTACAGTAAATTTATCAACTACGTTAGCTGTAAGTTTCAGTCATGTATTCGAAAGCCAAATCTTCTAAAAATAGTACACAAATAAAAAAATGCCGACGCCCCCGGCCGGTGGCATCACGCGATTATAGCTCACAACTTTCAGGAAAGGCTTTCAATCTTTAACTTTGACTGCCCATCTTTTTCGTCACTTTCCTTGAGCACTACCAAAGCCAGTTACCCAAAGCATTTCCCAACTGCTTTTTCATCTTTGCGTCCAACTCATAACGCACTGTGAACCATTTCATCAGGCTTCATAATTTTCTTCATCTTGGAGCTGCAAACGAAAACTAATATTTTGTATTCCACTTCAAATAAAAATGTTTACACAAAATGTTATTCAATCAATAAAGAAGATATGTATTAAGGGTCAATTTCAGAACTTACGGATAAAGTCTGGAATACTTTCTTTCTGGAACTTTTTTGCCTAAAAACTTCAACTTTTGGTTTCAAATGTCACGGATAGTGATGTCCGATAGATAGTCTTGGATAGCCTATCCACTGGTTTAGATAGTCTTGGATAGCTTATCCACCGGTTCAAGTAGTGGCTGTTAAAGCCTTTATCCAGAAGATGCCTATTGAATAGACCGGAAAATGAGAGGTATAAGGGAACAATTACGTTCAAGGGTTTTTAATATTGAATAAGTTTGTTTGGCTCATAAGCAATCTTAAAAACAAAAATTCTTCTGAACCCATGCATTTCAGAGAGAATGGTAACACTGGCCACTATTCAATATTTTTGGTATAACTGGGAAACTTAGCCAAATTAGGCAATTTTTCATTTAAAACTATTTGTTCAAAATTAAATTTTCTATCGAAGTGGATCCTTTGAAAAATTGTATAAGAAATTTTGCAGCAAAAACCAACAAAAAAATTGAAAAATCAAAGGTTTTTAGTTTTTCTTCTAAATTGCACATACCTTTTTTTTTAAGCAAAGTTTGTTTTAACACATGCATGAACAAAATAAAGTACAGACTAAATGCTTTAATATGGCATGATCAAAAACTAATTTTACTAAAAATTTGTAGAACCATTCAAACTTAACCATTTCTTATAATTTTTTGAAGTTTTGGTCTGGATGCCCTTTTTCGATACAATCACCTCTATTAGTGAATTCGACGAATGAACTTAAAGGCTCTCCCAAACCAGCGCGAAACATTTGCCGACGACAGTTTTTTTTTTTGTTAAGCGTTATGTATTTGTCTTATTTTGTACTATTGTAGATGATTCGATATGAATTCTTGTTGGTTTGGGAAAGTCTTAAGCCTTAATTGCCGCATTCACTAATAGAGGATAATATAACAAATTTCACATTCGTTAAAATATTCAAACTCAAGTTTTTGATATTTCATCAATCACGATTATAAAGAATATTTAAGAACTATAGGTAGTTTTGCAATTTAGTATTCCTGCTTATACTTATATAAAATTGGTACCAAGTACAAGTAATATTAGATTTTTCATGATGTGTTACCCAAAAATAGGTTATGGGACAAAAATGAAATGGTAAAGTTTGAATGGCTGTTACTCTGACAGTATTGAACTCACAGATCTTTTTTAACATATGTCATATTAAGGTTTAAAACTCTATTTTATCTTGTTTGAGCATGTCTTGAATGTAGCTTTACTCCGAAAAGGGTTATGCGCAATTAAAAAAAAAATAATCTCTGATTTTTTGATCTCTTAAGGTTGGTTTTTTGTTAACTTTTCTTGCTTAAATTTTATTATTAAATTTTTAAACTATCGATTTTTATAGTAACTTTTTAAAGAACTCATAAAGTATTTTTTTTTTTTTAATATGCAATATTTTTTAATCCCATTTGGAATCTGTATAGAAAAAAAAAAATAATTTAAATCTGTTCAGTTAAATCTGTGATAGTGAGAAAAGTAAAAATTAAAAAAAAACGCTCCATTTTTTTTTTTTAATTTTTATAGTTTTTTGTAGTAAATCGCACTAATTTCAGCATACATAAAATTATTTTTAAAAATCGTAGGAGCGTTTTTAATTTTTTTTTTTAATTTTTATAGTTTTTTGTAGTAAATCGCACTAATTTTAGCATACATAAAATTATTTTTAAAAATCGTAGGAGGGTTTTTAAGAAAAAAAAATTTCCTTAACGGTTTCTTACTTAATATTTGAATGGAGGGTACCGTTATTTTTTCATAAAAATCAATTTTTTCTTAGGATACCTCAAAGAGTTTAAAAAAACTCTTAAATGCCGAGCTTAATAAAAATCGACAAAATAGCTTTCAAAATATTTGATATTGAAAAAAATTTACAAAAAAAAACTTAAGTACTTACACAAACATTTTTAAAGTTTTTGAAAGCCTCTGTATACAAAATTATTGAAATCAGTCATATCGTTTTGAAGAAAATCGAAAATTAATGAAATAGTTCTTGGTGTGGTATCTACTGTTAATAACCATTTAGGACACATTGTACATAATTGTGAAAAGAAATAATTGAGAGAGCTATATTTTCAAGTTCATATGAAGTTAGCAGGACACTTTTGGAAATTACGATTAAAAAGTATCCTACCATTAGTTGCTACTTAATTGCGAATAAACAACGCAAAAAAAAATAATTGGTTTTATACTTTGCGAGAAAATAGTCGTCCTGCTAACTTCATATGAACTTAGTAGGTGACCTTTCTCAAAAATACAGATCAACAAAAAAACTTAAAATTAGTTTTTGAGAACTAATTAAGTGCGAATTAGTTACGCAAAAATTAAATTAATTTCGTTTTTGGTTTGTAAAAAAATGGGTGTCCTGCTAACTTCATACACATTATATTTTCTTGTTTAAAAATATTTTTTGCTCACTTTCAACTATTGTGCTGAAAAAATATTTAATAGTACCGTAATATCATCCTTTAGTGCCTCATGTTCGTATTTGTTGTGTAATTTACTTCTTTATTTTCACGAGTTTAATAAAAATTTGAAAATTTCATAAGAGGCGCTCGATATCGATCCCGATTTGTTGGACGATGAAGGTGATCTAAATTAAAAATTTAATAAGAGACTTTTTATTTATAATTTATTTGAATTAATTTTAGGTTTCCAAGTTTTTCTATAAATTAAAATGATTTATTAATATAAACAATTATTTTTTTCGTGCCTTAAGTCCATAGACAAAATTTAATTTTAACAATTAACACAAATACAGATGGCTCCAAAGAGATAAGTCGTATCAGAAAATCTGGTAAGCACTTAAAGTTTTTGGTCACCCCTTAAATGTTGTTAAAGACGACCGTTTTGATGACTGTTTTGCATCATTATTTTGTAGAAAAAGGATATCTGGATCTACAAAAAAATTTCAATCTCCAATTGCATTTTTCCCAAAACTACTATTTCTGACTTAACGTCTATCTTATATATCTTTGTGTTGTTGTAATCCCTTGTTAAAAAACAGCTGATGACAAATCATCTGTGACCAACAAACTAATCTGAAGTTATCCCAAAAATTCTAGGATTCTCAGCAATCAGTGGAGTAATTTCAAAACAGCTGATATGTGACAAGAAGTTTGAGTTGTTCATGTTGAGTTTTGCAGTGTCGGGTTTTTTCAAAGGAAAATCAATAAATTAGATGTAACTAGAAAATGGTTATTTGCATCACTTTGGACTCTACGCAATACGGAAATATAAACAGAATAAAACTTTAAAAAAGTTAAAAAAAAAATTTTCAAATAAAAAAAATTTAATTCAGTTTCTTTGTCAGCTTTTTTCAGCTAACAAAGTAGTTCACAAAAGTATCGGCTACTCAGTTATCTTGGATAACCTATTCGATAGCCGGTGGAACGTGGCCAATTTGTCTTTGAATTGATACTGAATTAAAATAAAAAGCAGTGACACTTTAAATTAAAACCACAAGGATTTTATGTTATGACAACAAACAATACTTACGGACAAATAGATGGGAAACCTCAACGTCGATCATCATTGCAGTTTGCAAAAAAGTTAAACAAAACAAATGATAAGTGCCCTATTACGCGATGACTTTATAATCAAGACTTTTTTCGAAATTCAATGAGTGATCTCACCTTCGCACTAATTATTTCCGAATAAAGTCATAATGTTGAAAATACGATTATATAGTCTGTATTTTGTTATTATTTTACCTCCTTGTCACACTCGATATTTACGTTTGTAATAGCCTTTTCACACACACTGAAATCTCGATTTTGAGTAACAAGATTTCAAAATCCACTTGAATCGTTCACACCACACATAGTCTAGATTCTGTTTGATATTTCAAAAGAATTTAAGTGCTCATAGCAATTCTAATAAAAAAAGATCTATTGCAATCAGTCGTACCTCGTGGCATGATGGTTAGTGCGTACGTCTGTCATGCCAAAGGTCTGGGTTCAATTCCCAGCCGCTGTCACCTAAAAACAGAAATATTTTTTTGGCGAGGTACTGCCTCTTGTGAGGAACTGACAAATCCTCTAAGAATATACTTGTCATGAATAAGTGCTTCTCGTCTAGCGGGTCGGACTTGGCAAAAAATTGTAGGTCCCCTCCATTCCTGCCAAAAATACGCACACAGGAATGGTTGAGAGTTGTAGGTCACTAGGCTTTGGTTCTTCACGAGCTGTTGTGCCACAAAATTTTGTATTTTAATTGCAATCAGTCAAAGTCACTTTTCGCTTCTATATTGCTCCATAGATGCTTTTCCTTTTCATTCAACCTGTGAAAAACACGACCTCTTTTCACTCCTATTGTACTTTTGTGTAGTTAATTATAACAATCTTAAAGAAGTTCACATTAAATTAATTTAAAAAAACTTGTTGCTAGAACCAGGAATCGAACCCGTGTCCCTCTGAACCAATCGTCTTACTCGCTAAACGCTCCACCAATCTCTGTCAATGTATTAAATTGGAACCACTAGAATTGCCTCGTATGAGACTAGAAGCATTAATTTGAAAAAACTTTCTTCAAGAAAATATAAAATAATAGATTAGTATGGCTATAACAAACACATATTTTTAATTAAATAAATAGAGGTACAATAGATTAAGTGATTAATTAATACCATAACCTTAAGCATTGTCAACAATAAGAAATATATGTGCTTAGGTGCTAAATTGAATATAAATTATTAAATGGCCGATTTTAGCTTGGCGTCACCATATTCACTAATACAAGCAATATAGAAATAAAGTCTAACATAAAAATTGTATAATAATTTTACGGGATGACTTTTGGTTACTTCATAAGAGCATTATATAGAGATTAAAGAAACATTGGTACATCGCTTCTATCAAGCTGATATAATATGCACCAGAAAATATTAAAGGATTCAGTAATAAAAATAAGGTATTTACTTTCTGTCAGAGGGCTAAATGGAGCACTATAGAAACAAATAACACTTATATGTCTGAAATGCGAAGCAATTTTGTTAGTTGGGATAGTTGTACATATTTCACTTTTTCTTTGAATAAAACATAAAAAGGACCACAATCTATTTACATTGTACTCATAAATATAAAATCTCTTTTTTCTATCTTCTATGTTCAAACTGTGAAACGCGAGAGAAAAAATTAGTAATTAAGTGTGATTGTGAATAGGCCAATAAGATTTTAAGAAGATTTGGTGGAAATCTACTAGATTACGAAAGCTTAAAACGTATGGGAAATTTCGTTAATTTTGATGAGATTCATTCGGTGCGAAAAGGCTATAATTTTGTTTCATTTTACAATTTGTGAATAGGGGGGTATACATTTATGGATCAACTTTGTTAACAACATTGCTTGATTGAATCGGAACAACTTTCCAAAATATTTTGGAAACCATACAAAACAGCTTGACAACATGGTGTTTTTAGCGTTTAAATGATCTAATATCGGTGGCTGCCAATAATGTTGAAAGATATGTTGATCCATGTAAGCCCCCCTAATGAAATAAAATTACAAAAACAATGTTAACAAACAGATTTCGGGGGGGGGGGGGGGGTTGAAACGATCGGAGATTTGAAGTCGTCTTAATAGACAATCTTTGTATAATATGTTATAACAGATATACAATAATGTATAACATTAGAATCCGCTAAACAGATGAATAGTTATGCATTGCATAAGGAGTTATGTAGCCACTATGCCACGTTGCATGAATCCTTATTCTTTAAATGGAAGAATTTTTTTTGTATCGATATACATACATACTATCCAATGTATTATAAAGATCAGTGGTAGAAATACGTTTATTTTCAATTTACGGAATTCTCACAGCTTACTCAAACGGCAGTGATAAGTTTTCAAACTTTACGAAAACATTTCTTACTGTTAGTCCATTATAGTGAATTTTTATCTTCGCTTAGAAAAAAGTATGTTAAATAATAAGGGTATTCATGCAAAAGCGTAAACTCGTCGTAAACGTAGTAAAGTTGTAAACTGCGTAAATCTGTCAAATTTTTCATACAAATTGTGACATAATTATGAAGTTTAAAACTTTACAACGTTTACGACGGCTTTACGCTGTTGAATGAATACCCTTAGAAATAATAAAAAGTATGTTAGTTAACATGCTACTTTTTTCGAAGCGAAGATAAAAGCACTAATGCCGTTTTCGCTTGGTTTTGTGTTTTGTTCCATTCCTATGACTTATGGAAAAATTGGATTAGAAGGAGTGAACAAGGAGTAGAAAAGGAGCACTCCAAACATCAAATCGAAAACGACATAAGAAACAGGTCTTTTAATGTAAAGCTTCTTGTAAGTGTCTTCTGTTGAAATTAAAAAAGTGGTAGGTAAAACTTACATGTGTAATCATGACCAACTCATCTCACAAAAATCGGAGAGTTAAAATTACGTATCGATATCGGCACAATAGTGTGGATCTGGCTTTAGTCTCTCAAACGTAATTTCTATCACAGTATACACAAATATGTGTACTGTGATTTCATACAACAATCTTCATAGTCACCCTGTGATATACTTCATCTATTCAACCCCAGGTGAAAAATGACGATTTATACTAGAATTTGCCAGCAGTTGCTTCATCTATTAACCGCATAGTGATGCTGCATCGCCCCAATATGCATCCGGGAAAAAATACATGATGGCGAACCTGACTCGAGTAAAAAATGACGGACACGAAGTCGCTGTAATAAATTTTAATAAATATTACGGTTTAACTTAATCGGTAATTAACTGAAAATACTAAAAAAATATTAACTAAAAGTTTCTAAATTCGTTGATCGTATTTTCAATTCGATACGCCATCCGGAAATATCCCAAAATTGAAATTGAAAAAAATGAAATTTTTCCCTTACATTTTTTTCTTCTATCATTCTTCTCTCGTAAGCTGTCTATATAAGTTTGTGTGAATGTGTGTTGAAAAAAAAAAGAAGTGCTCCTCCTCGTCGTCGTTGACGAGCTACACAATCTATTAGAAAAAAAAATAAGTTAAAAAGAATAAAGAGAAGATTTGAGAAGAAAAACGACTTCATCGGAATTGAATAATTTTTTTTTTGTTAAAATATTATTTTTTGCATCATTTTCGCGACGAATTAAGAAATGAAGGGGAAAATATTGGATAACAACGTATTTCCCATTTATTTCTAGTTGTACCTAACACAAAATATGTGATTTTTTATTTACAGGCTTTTCTTAATTGAAAAAAATATTAATTAAATTTCTGTTTTTTCCTTGATTGATTGGACTGAAAGAATTGAAATTTCTTCAAATAAAATAAAAAAAAATAAAGTGAAAAAAGTGAAATAGAATTATAGAAAAAAGCAGAGATAAAGAGAGAAAGAGAAAAAAAATGAATAATGAATCTGATAAAAAAACCGATTTAAATGTGTGTAGTGGAGGTAATTCAACAACAACTAATACATCCATCCTTGTCATTGGCGACAATTCACCAACACCATTAGTAGCAGTACCAGCAGCAACAACAACAACGGCATTAACTGCGCCAACAACGGTGACGGCAAAGTCAAACAAAAAAATATCGCAACCATCGTCATCCTCGTCGTTGTTATCGAAAAAGAAGAACAACACAATCGAAAGAATGACGAAAAAGTCGTGCAAAAATTCAGTCGTAGGTGGCGCCAGTAGTAGCAGCACTTCGACTTCAACTGCAATTAACAGTAATAATAGCAACAACAATAATCAACAAAACAATAAAAATTTCAACAAAAATTATTTGAAAAATCAAAAAAATAGTGATATATTATGTGTTAGTAGTAGTATTAACACCAACACCACTATTATACCCGCAACGGCAACTACAACCTGCACTACGGCTACGCCGCCAGGAACAGTGGGCAGTTGTGGTAGTGGTAATGGCAATAGTAGTGGTGTAAGTTTGATTGGTAGTGGCGGTAGTGGAAATAGTACCGGTATATGTAGTAGTAATATAAATAAAAGTGGTGGTGCAAATGCAAATGGCAAAAATGTGTCCAACTACAAATCGGCGACGACGACGGCGATTACATCGTCATCGTCTTCTTCCCTGACCATAATGGCTGCCGTTGCTGCTGCTGGGAATGATCCCTGCGCCGCTGCTTCTCCCACAATAACATCATCAACTTCATCAACATCACCTGCTTCTTCGATGTCGATTCTTTCTTCTGCGAAAACTAACAATATTTTGGTAGCGAGTAGTAAGAAGTCCACAAATAATCGACAGCAGAAACACCACCAGCCGGACCAACAACAACAACAGCAACACCACCAACCGCCACCACCACCTCTACCTAAGCAGCAACACCAACAAACGTCGACGGACATTTGTGGAGGGTGCGTTAGTATTGGTGTTGGTGGCGACGATGTCGAGAATGCAGCAGCAGCCCGAATAAAATCTGGAGGAGATTGCAATGTATCATCATTAGTAGCACCACTTCCATCTGCTGCAACAGCAGCATCCGCAGCTGCAACTTCTATGATCGTGGTCACACAACAACAAACGACAACCTCAACAGTTCAGCCGCAGAATTCATCATGTTCAGCATCATCTTCAATATCATCGAACTCTTCGTTATCTTCGCCATCTGTTGGAATTGTTAATGCAATATCAACCGCATTACAGAATATTAATATTATCACTCCTGATAATTCGGATACCGATACTGAAGTATTTGCTCAACCAACTGAAGCAAGGGGTACCGATTTGTCTGAATCCGACGAGGAGTCAGTGTCAGAGGTAAAAAACTAATTATTTTATAATTAATTATTATTTTTATTATTTCCAGGCTATGGTTTACCTACTCATCTTCTGACTCATACTTTATTTTGGTTCTTGGAGTTTTTTTTTCTTTTGTTTTCAAATTCATTTTTGTTCAGCAGTGGTAGGGTAAAAGGTTTTGGCACATGTTAAGTAAAATTTAAGAATTATTACCTATTTTTAATTTTACTTAAACTTCCAAAGCATAATCTGACTCAGTAGGCAAGTTCACCTTTAAACGCAAATTGTAGCAAGATTTCTTACTTTTGTTGTTATTTTTTTGGGCTCGCTTTACCGATTCAAAATAGCTTTTATTGGTCTTTAGTCCTACACATTAACGTTTCGTTCTCCTATCAAACGGACAAAACGCCCATTTGTAAAACTAAAAGCCATTAAAGCTTAATGCTAAGTCTTCTACTTGGCTGATTTAGCGCAAAACTTTCCTGCGAAGTGTACCTACACATCAAGTCAGCAATCAGCTCAACTTAATAGCTTAACTGCTCTTAATTCACATCATACACCAGAGATCCCGCAACTTCTATTTTCTATTGGTAAGAATAGTTGATTTATTTTCCATTCAGATCTACCCAAACACCAATTTTGAAAACTAAGGCCTTAGGCAAGAAAATTAAGGCTTATAAATTTTGCAGGAAATCGTATAGGTAGGTACCTACCATTCTTTCGCGACGCAATCGAATTTTAGATTAAAATCTGAGTTTACCAAAAGAAACCCCCATACCCTGCTAAGATTGTCCGTTTTCACTACGTCATGTCGATATTTATTTGTGATCCCTTTTTGTGTTAAATAATTTGACCAATTCAAAGCAACTTTCTTATAAAAAATAAACAACGCGAAATACAAGAACCAAACAAGGGTATGACTTTGGTGGCAGTGACTTTTATTCGCTCAAGCAATAAAAATGCACTGACGAGTTAAAGCAAAATAAAATACATGCATCTGGAAGACATGAAAAGAATTTGTATAAAGCCAATACTTCATAGTTGTAACTCGTCTGGGAAGTCGGAACGAAAATTTGGTCAGGGAATTTGGAAAGTGGTCAGGGTGATATTTTTTTTACATTGACTTTCTAGCATTTTTTTTCTTGAATTCAGAATTTAAGAAAAGCTCATTTTTTTACGACTCGTGAAAAATTTTGAATACATCTGGTTAAGTGAAATTAAACATTTTTTCATCAGAAAAAACAACTTCACGGCACTTATGGATATAGGGAGGTATATAGGCATTTGAAAGAAAAATGTTTTCAGCTGAAAAATGCAGTTGAGGATACCTTGTTAACCTCTGGCAGGAGGTTTTCTGGTACATACCTACTTATTCATAACAAGGAGAGCATTTCCATGTCACTAGCATATGGTTATGTTCAAAAAGAAAAAGTTTGGTATGTTTTTTGTTGCATAATTAAAAAGTGTCACCTGGCAGCGCAAAGGCTGAAACTTAAACGTCTTAAACCTAAAAAACGTCAAAACTTGACTTGTTCATCCACTTTGGGAAACGTCTGGCAAGGGTAGAGCTGAAAGTAAAACGTATAGGGCTTAGACCCGTTTGCTCATACGAAACTTAAGTAAACTGTCCCATAACCGCTTATGTTCTACTTAAGTATTTAAGTTTCGTAAGTTTCAGCAAATGTACCTTAGTATCTCAAATAATTTTGGTAGGGGCGAAAGCCTCTATTGTTTATACTTATAATAAATTTAAGTTGATATAAAAAGTCGACAAATAGCTGTTTTCGAACGCTCACAACCGCCTCCCTGCTGAAAAACAAACATGTTAGACGATTGAATTTGGTATTTCGTTTATCTACGCACGAATTGGTATGAATTTGTGATATACTTACCTCCACTCCAATAATTTTCTGTCGGTTCTTAGAATACCAATACTGTAGACAAAACAATGAAAGTAAATCCTTGACACGGACGCAGAAGAATTGATTTCCATTAGAATTTGCATTCAAGACATGGTGTCCGCTAAACTGTATATAGCCAGGGAACACAATTTTGGAATTTGAGAACCGGCCAGGGATTTTCTCTGTTTCGGTCTTTCGGTCTAATGTATACATTTGGCCCTGGAATCTTGGCACCTCATACATATATGGAATATTAATAACAAAATTATATTATCTATGTAATTGATCAAAAAAGGTCAACGCTATTTAGAAATTAGTCAACCCTATAAAACTTTTCTCATTTGAGGGATATTTGCAAAAAATGTTTGTCATCCGAAAGATCACTTGATCGTCATAACCAGACCTAGGTACTTAAAGCATATGTACAAGTACCAGTACAATTACCTTGTACTTAAAATTTTTTAAGTACCAGTACAATTTGTTGGTACTTGTAGTTAAAAATTCCAAGTACCAGTACATGTACAAGTACATGTGGTATTTAAGTACCTCAAAAGTACTTGGCATTTTTGTATTGATTACTTTTGAACTTATGACTTGTACTTAAATATTTTTCAATTCCTTTTTAATTCCAAAAGTACTTATAATTCCTTTTAACTTCTTTTAATTCCTTAAGTATTTTCTATTCTTTTTAAGTATAGAACTTATTGTAATTCATATCGGTCATGTTAGAAAAAACAAATTATTAAATTGAAAAAATAAATAATAAAAGAAAATAGTGCAACAAACATTCTCTTATGTCGTTTTTGATTGGTTTTGTGTTCTGTTCCATTCCTATGGTATATGGAAAAATTGGAGCAGTTGAAGTAAAAAATGAGTAGAAAAGGAGTACTCCAAACATCCAATCGAAAACGGCATTACATATGAGGCAGTGAGTGCAAGTGGTGTAACCGACTTTTTTATCATATTTTTCATCTTTAATCGATCTTAAATACCTACAATTTTTTTTTAGATTTTAACATCCCTAAATTCACATATCTAGAAAGCTTATATATCTTAAAACATAAAATTTTGAATTTGATGACTTAATGCAAAAGTGTAAAAATACGAGACAAAAATGGGAAAAAATGGGTTACACCACTTTTGCACTCATGGCCTCATATATATACATATGTACAAGTCCATATGTATGTATATTAAGGTGGTCCTCATATTGGGTTTTTTTGAAATTCCAAGTTGGATACGCATCAAACGACGACTCAGATTTTTATTTCACCCCCCTGGTCTCCCTATTATCACTTTATGGTATGTACCTACTAATTATGGGGTTAGGGTTATCCTTATAAAACTACGAGAAAAAAACTGTTTTCGAGGGGTTAAAAACTTTATTTAAAAAGCATATTATAGAATGGCATTGTATGTGGTTTCGTTTTTTTTTATATTTTTTGAGTCAAATTTCTAGAAAATTAAAACAAAGCATGTTTCTATCGCCATCTTTTGTTTCAACAATTAGCTATTCTATATTTCTGAGATCTCAGAGGATTCAGAGCGCTCAGAAATATAAACAGGATTTATCTCAAAAATTCATCACTTTTCCCCTTTAAAACTGAGACTGAATTTTTTTGGATTCGCTTGCTGAATTATTTTTTGTCGCAGTAAATTACATGAGAAGAAAAGAAAAAGAGAGTTGTTTTGACTTCTATGTCAGGAATACTGTTTATATTTTATTTCCTGCCCTGTCAAAAAATTGAGGAAAAATACTGAGCGCTGGAAAAATATAAACTGGCCAAATAACCTAATCAGTGTACCTACCTCCTAATAAAGTCAAATATGTACTTCAAATTCCCAATATTAGCTATGGTAGTCCGTTTTAGAAAAATTCATTTGCGTCAAAAATGCATTTTCAAAACATTCTTAAACTCAAACTACAGAAGTTTTCTGATTGAAAACGAAAATACAAATTTTATTGCATTACCATTGTGATCGATAGTGCAGCTTGCTAAAGTCACATGTTCAAAAAATCTAAAACTTCAAATGCGTTTGCAAAGATATTGACTGACGTTGATCAAGCCGAAAACACGGCCCTAGTCACGTTAAGGCGCTTTACCAAATTTCAACTTCTTAGCATTAGTGGTCTCTGGAGATATATGATGTATAGACCGTTGCGAATCACAAGACAAATAAAAATTATAAAAGAATAGTTTATCAGTTTTTTGATAAATTGAGTTTGAAAATCCAAATTTCAAGATTTATCAAATATCAATTTGATAATAGACAATCGTAATAGGGGTGTTTGACTTAAGCTCTTAAGACCAAACCAAATTAGATTTTTTTCTGTAGGCATAATTCTGCTATCATAATTTAATTTCGAGAAAAATATAGATTTAGATATGTTGTTTTGATCAGACTCCATAGACTTAACGGTCCAGATATAGCCTGGACATTGAAACTAACAGATTTTAGAATTTTGTATGCATTTTGGCCAAACAAATCAATCACTTTAGGCATAATAATTGCAACTGATCGATAAAGATCACTTGTTGCCATTGCCTCCGCTAGACTCAAACGAAAAGGTGGCTTCGTTCGAAAATATTGAATGTTCCTATTGTGTTGGCCACAGCAGTAATTATTAATTTCAATTTGAAATAAAGAAAGACATTAAAGATAGGATAACATCATCTGAGGTCTCAGAAATCTGTACGAAATCGAAGAATTGAAGGGAGGAAGTACCTGTCCTTTTTTTTTCCTGGCTGTTTCTCACGCGGCTCTTTTGCAACGATTAGGTTATGTTCAGTTGTAATGCAGGGGCCAATGGCAACAGTGCTTGCAGATTCTCACGATTTTGATTCCCTTTTTGCATTGCACATCACCGAGTATGCAATTTGGCTATCAAATGAGCAGCTGTTTTGGCTCAGAAAAAACATTGAGAAATTAATCCCAAAAATGTCCATTTCAGTAATCTCTAAAACAAATCTTGGTGCTCAGTTAATACTTTTTGTCCAACCTAAAAAATCTCTGAGCTCAGTATATAAATGAAAAGCTTTAAGGTACTGAACTAAGAATCGCCTGCTTACTTAAATTTTGTACATCGATTTATTTCAATGCCTATATTTGTCGGAGGGAAAAAGTGTCCAAGGAAGAAATATTTAACTTTGCTTTTATGTCATTGGCTTTTGCATTATATACAATGTAGGTAAGGCAAATAAAATCATCATATCTAACAAACAAACGTTCAATGGTGCTAAATGTGTTGTACCTACCTATGTAAATGCAAATCGAAATAATCAATTCAATTCAATTTTATTAAATTTTATAAATTTATAAGTTATTTACAATATAAAATCTTCGAAGCCTTTGAAGGCTTTTCTGCAGAATGTTGGTTACATATAATTATTTTTTTTTTTTGCTTTAATTTTAGTGTTGATTTAACTGGCAATGAAGAATTGCCAGGTTTCTTTCTCACGTAATCCGGAGTGATGTTCAGTAGTTCCCTGGGAAGACTGTCGAAAACATTTGGAACAATAACCGATAGTTGTTGTCTGCCGTAGGAGTTTCGAAATCTTGGTGTTTCAAGGAAACCACGTGCCCTTCTTCTAGTGTTGATCGTTTGTTTTGTTTATCAAAATAGTATTCTTCTAATATGTTTAGCTGAAAGAGTTGTGAAACGTTTAACAAGCCAATCTCTTCATACTTTCCTTCCAGGTCGATATTGGTGTGCCAGTTGGTTCCATGTTTCGCTCTTATCAAAATTTTAACAATTCAGTTTTGTATTTTTTGAAGCCCTTGCAAGTAACTTGGTATTGTATTTCCCCATACCAGTATTCCATATCTTAATATCGACTCTACTAACGTGTAATAATCTTGTTTCAGTACCGTGAAGTTGGTATACATACTGAGATGATAAAGAGCATACACTTCTTTTCGAAGTCGTTTATATAGTAATAGCTGTGTAATATGTGCATCCCATTTAAAGAAACGGTCCAGCTCTACGGCATGATATCCAGCTCTACGGCAAGATATCTAAACTAACTTTTGAATCAAACTCACCTTGCATGATTGTGGTTGCTATTTCTAGTTCTCTATGGCTCCCTATTATTGCTATATCATCCGCAAAGGCATATCCTACACTTTTTTTTCAAAACTGATAATATTTGCTTTGAAAATATTATGAAAAGTACTAGTCCCAAAATAGAGCCTTGGGGAACACCGTAACTTAGATATTTTTGTTCACCATATACCTCGGTTTTTCAAATAGCTTTTGAACCATTGCAAAATATATCCTCTAATTCCAATTTTCTGAAACATTTCGAAAAGTTTTTGTGTCTTAAAGTATCAAAAGCTTTCTTAAAGTCGATAAAGATAACAAGATTATGATAGTTTCTGTTAACATTATCATTCATGACATTGGCGAATTCAGCAAAAAGTTTGCTTATATTTTTATTTTTCGTAAAGCCATATTGATTCCTATTTACTATTTTGTATTTGTTTATGTAGTTTTGAAGCCGATCTGCCATTACTTGTTCAAGTATTTTATCAACAGAGGGGAGTATTGCGAAGGGGGTATAGTTTAGAAAGTCTAGTTTAGGGGCTGCCTTGTAAATTGGCCGAACTATTGCTACTTTAAGGTCATCCGGTACACGTGCTTCCTCCACGCTTAAATTTACAATTCGTTCTAGAATTGAAGTTAATGCTTCCGCGTTTGCCTTGAGGTCTTTTGCCCGAATTCCATCAAGTCCTGGTGATTTATTAGTTCTTAGTTTCATAAGGATCTTCATGGTCTCATCTCTCGTGACAGGTCTTATAAAGATGGGCTGTTCAGAATTCTGTACTTCTGTATGAAAGGTCTTCATGTTACATAAATGTAAAACATAATCTATTTCATTTATGAAACTGAGAGCAAATTTATAAGCGAATCTGCTTATGTCGGTATGCACAAAATTCTTTGTAAAGTTTCATCCAAATTTTTGGTCGTTCGCCCTAATACTTCACATATCAAACTCCATGTTTTCTTGGGACCCCTTCGAAATTCAAAAAACTTTTCACGATAAAATAATTGATCAATATATTTTAACTAAAAAGTTGTTTTAATAAAATAAAATTGTGTATTTTGAATGTACGTATTTTGTTATTTTCCACTTTCAAAAGTATGTAATGTTTGAATTTGAATTGAACTCTAAATTGCAATTAAGGAAGAGATAGCTAATATACTTACATACATATTGGCACATGAATATAATTGGCTGTGATATTCCTAAAGAATGTCATTAGTCATAATAAAATTAAGTCACATTATGTATTCTCATTCATCATAAAGATTAACTTGCTTTGCAGATATTAATAATTAAACTATGTATTAAATAATCAGTTCACACATTCATGCATATACCTAAATAATATTAAATACACATAGGTGCTTAATGACTCTTCGCTTTTCCGTACACAGGCAGTGGGTGTCTACTTTACTTATTTGCATTCATAATCAAACGAAAGAAAAAAAAACATATGCGTGTGTCAGTATACCTACTATACTTGTCGCCTTACCAAGAAATTATTTTTATCTTTTCTGTGACGTGTGTCTACTATTTGTCTAGTAACAAAATTAAAAGCAAAAAGAAACAGTTGTACCTAATTACATATAATTCTGTCCTTAACATAAATAGAAATAAATATGTAGAAGAGATAGGTACCATGTACCTCAACTTTTAAAATACTTTATTTTAGCTAAATAGGTAGGCACCTACTTAGTTGCCATTGCCAGTACAGACCTAGGTATACCTACTTTCCCTTAGTTGATATTTTGTGTCCCTTGTTTTCATAAGGAAAAATAAATAACTTTGTCAGACATTAACTAATACACCACCCAACATTTTAACATGAACACAGAATTATGCTGACTCGTTGTTGATGTTGCAATAGTTGGATGTTTTTTTCTTTTATAGGTAGGTAATCTTATTCGTAAGTTTGTTCAATTATACTAAAATCGAGAAAAAGGCAATTTGTACATACATGCATACATAATATTGTGTAGGTACATTGGCACGTAGTAAAAAATCGAAACATTCTAATCTTAAAACCTCAAAGCTAAATTCCCCAGCAATTCTAACTGCGAACTATTACTTTTATCAACTATGATCGGTCAACCTCACAATTGTCGCTATTTGAACAAATTTTCATTAAATTTTGTTTTATCTATTCAAGTTTAATTCTCTGCCTCATCAAACGAATTCTCCATTGAGATCTTTAGCCCCCTCTCCTTTCCCTGCCAATGTCGAAAGCCTCCTGTTCTGAACTATGATATGCTGCGGAGCGGACCTACTTTCCGAAATTCACACATACACTGATGGACTTAGCTATTAAAATTGATATAACATGAAGGGTGAATTCGCCACAATACTAGTATGACATGCAATGCATCTGTAAAGCCCATGTGTACATACATATGAATGTATGTATGTTCACTTGGAGTTCATTTTCACCTGCAGTATTATATACATATTTACACAGCCGGCATGTTGTACGTATAATTGTATATGTATAGAGAAAGAGAGTGAATGTAGTAATACGTTGGTGAACAAACACATATATAAATGGAAAGAAAGAGACATTTAATTGACAAACCAAAAAAGAAAGAGACATCTAGAATGACGATACAAATTACTCATAGTCAGGAATTTTTCAATTTATTGTTCCTCTTCTTTTTGAACTTTTATTTTACAAAAATTCCACAGAATACCATAAAATACACCGCGACCCTTTGCCGAAAAGATTAATAAAAAGTTGCAAACAAAAAAATTATTTAAATTATTTCCATCAATGCATGAGGTAAGGTGTTGTTAAATGTTTTTCAAACATGTCAGAAATTTCTCTTGGTCAAGTCAACCATCAGCGTAAATCAATTTTTATTAGCATTCATTATTATAGGCACATAGGGAGGTACCTACCTACTTGCATTAAATTTTTGTTAATTCATTAGACTTGAGATGGAAAACCTATAGTTTATTCGATATTTACACTTTCTTTATTTCATTTTTTTGCATTTATTCTAAAATCATGTGTAATAACTAGGTACCTAAGCGTATAGGTACAATTCTTACAGTTGCTACTTTGAACTTTTGCCATACCAAATCATAGATACATATTGTAGGTTAGGTTTAGGTTGGTACCTATAACGTAGGTAGAAAGGTAGTAAGTAGGTAGGTACTTGTTCCAACTTTCATTTTACATTTTCTTGTTTGCGAGAAAAATATATTTAAAAAATAGACGATCGTGGATGCATGGTTCCTGTCTTAATTATTTTTGTTTACATAATGTATTCATCTAAATAGGGTGATGTCTCTAGTAGTCAGCCCTTTAACTTTATTTTTGTGTTAAACTGGGCTCCAGAAACTATATATTCCAATTGTTGAATAGAGTGTTTACGTTATCTGTTTGGTTGGAATGTGTAGGTTACTACCTATATTGTAAGCGTATTTAGTTAATTTGGTATTATAAATAAGTTATTAACAAAAATTGAGCTGTAAGTGCGATTCTTGTGAGGTCGGTGACCTTAGCTCCAGAAGTCGAGTCGGCCACCTAAGTTCTTCAGTAGTCAGCCCCTTGTTAACAAAATGGAAAATAGAGGCCGACTATAGGGACACACTTTTTTATACGTGTCTCATGTAGTCAGCCCCATAATTTATATATACATATAGAGTTTCTACATACCATCTCGGCTAAGGCCAACAGTACCCATCTTAAAGTCAAGATTGGACTCTATAATAGTCCGTAGCTAAAGAATAATTTAAGAAACATTGTAATTTGTTATTAAAACTTTAAAATAGACGGCAATTGTTATCAGATTATCACATATTTTGTATTTTTGCTATTATATCGGGTTTTTTCAATAAGAGCGTTACAAAAGTTTTTTTTTAAATAAAACAAAAACTGTTTTGGATTTCAATAAAATTCTTTATTCCTATGAAAGTACGTTCGATGCCATTATGTATGGAACTTGATTTCTTTTGCATGGCCACCACGGGCACGCTTGCAGAAGCCCAGACGCTGAACCCAATTTCGACGGTTTTCAAGCATAAATCGGCCGATACTGCTGCAATTTCACGTTCGATATTCGTACGAAGTTCATCAATCGTCACTGGCTTGTTGGCATAGACCATAGACTTGACGTAGCCCCACAAGAAATAGTCTAACGGCGTCCAATCGCACGACCGAGGCGGCCAAGCGACTGGACCATTTCGTGAGATAACACGTTCTCCAAACTTGATTTCCAATAAATTGATTGTGACATTCGCTGTGTGGCTTGGGCGCCGTCCTGTTGGAACCACTTGTCTTCCAAGTCCATATCATCCAATTGGGGCCAAAAATATTCGGTTATCATTGAACGGTAGCGATCCCCATTCACAGTAACGTGCGGTCTTGATCATCACGGAAGAAGTACGGCCCAATGACGCCGCCGGCGCATAAACCACACCAAACCGTAATTTTTTCGGGATACAATGATGACTCATGGAGTACGTGTGGATTGCTGCCTGACCAATACCGCATATTTTTGTTTATTGACGAAGCCATTCAGCCAAAAATGAGTCATCGCTGAAGATGATTTTTTGATGAAAATCCGAATCATTTTCAAGTTGTTGCTCAGCCCAATTCACGAACATACGAGGCTTCAGGTGGTCAAGCGGCTTCAGTTCTTGCGTCAATTTAATCTTTTAAGGATGTAGGCCAAGATGTTTTCGCAAAATTCGCCACAACGACGTCACAGAGATGCCCAACGCTTGAGAACGACGTTTGAGAGACACATTTGTGCTTTCTGCAACTGAAGCCTCAGCGGCAGCAATATTCTCGACACTACGGGCACTTCTTTGTCTCACTGGCACGGAAACATTTTGTACTGTGTCTGTGGATTCAAATTTTTCCACAAGACGCTCAATTGTTGATCTGCTAGGACGATTATGACGACCAAAAATTGGACGTAGCGCTCTTAACGTTGAGGCCACTGACTCCGAATTTCGGTAGTAAATTTTAATAATTTCGACTCGTTGTTGGCTCGTATATCTTTCCATCATGAATTGGCAAACCTTACTGAAGAGAAATGTCAAAAGAGCGGCAAGAAATATGGCTTCCTCATTCCTCAGTTCTGAAGTCCTTGAAGCCTCAGATAGACATCTGCATTGGAGCCGAAGAGCAACGTTGAACAATAATTAAAGTGCGGCATCACTAGTGCATTATACAGAAGAAGAGCATCTTCAAATGTTAATTGCTTTCGTATTCTACTCAAAAAATAAATATTTTTCGAAATTTTTGCCCAAACATGAATTGCAAGCTCCTTGAAATGAGCTTTTCGTCTATAATAACACCTAAGTATTTGATACTTTCAATGCAGTTTATTGACACAGCATCCATACACACATTGATATTTCATTTTATAAACAGGCGACTGACTACTGAAAATAGGGATTTTAAACAAATATTTTTTACAGAAATCAAGAGAGAATGAAAGGTTAATTCAATGTTTATACTCAGGTATATAAAAAAAATAAAAAAGTATAGTCTTCAGTAGTCCGCTGGGGGGACCGAACTTAAAAGAATTGGATGAAATTTCTCTCCTAAGGCCAGCCCCTTTTAAAATCATAATTTGTTTAAAAAAACTATATTTTTTTGCAAAAAACAAGTAAAATAGACTTTAAATAACACAAAAACAAAAACATAACTGACATAGGTATTATGGGTGACCAAATACTGAATCTTCTTGACCTTTTACAACCAATTCAGTACCAATAATTAGTTTTGTGATCTTGAAAAAAACTTTAAAATTTCTTATACAAATAATAAGTGTGGAAAATAGTTTCCCTTTTATCACGGACACTGGGCTTTTCGTGTGGTACACAAAGGGAGTGCCGAAAATCGTTTAGAAACTTTGAGCTTTGATTACAAGTTTTCTACGGCTAACCAATTTCTAAAATTAGTTGCCATTTTTGCTCAATCCAAAGTTATAGTTTTTTTATACGAATATCGAATGTATAAGGTGCCTTTATGCAATTACTTATATATAAATACGAACCTACTTAAAAAATGTTAAAAATAACATATTTTTTCAAAATAGCTTGTGGCCTTTAGACAAATCGGCGTTTCGTCCGGCTTACTCACTTTGACTGATCAGTGACATAGTGAGTGTCTTTGTTATACACAATATTTTTAATATTTTGGTCAGTGGACACCATGCATACCACAGTGCATCTTTTATCTTCGCTTAAAAAAATTCAATGTTAAATACAGCAACGATGCCAAATTGTTGTTGTATTTTGAATAAGAAATTTTTAAGTGGAGATAAAATTGCACTAAAAAACATGCTATTATTATATTGTATTATTTGTGTGTTCATATACAATATTCTATATTTTTAATCATTCTGTTTAAAAAAACACCATAAATGACAGGCCATATTAACCCATTCACCGTTTGCTAAGCTTTTAAACTTCATTAAACTAAAATCTTTCAGTGCCACTGTTAAGTGACGTATCTGTATTATGCATGTACTGGTTATGTCTTCGATCTGCTGTAAATAAAGAAACAGAAACACATTTGTTTGATCTTTGTATTAAAGGTGCGAGTTTGTGAATTTGAATGTTGGTATTGGAGATTTCTTTTTTGTTTATTTTGTTTATTTTTTTTATTAATCTAACATTCCACTGCAAAGACAATGAACTCAAATTAAAAAAAAAAAACATACATAAATACCTAAAACATCTACATAAATTGGAAATGTGAATTCGTCGTTTTCTTCGAGATGCAAAAAGAACAAGGGCGATATTGCAATTAATATGCTTGCATTATTCAAGTCTCTACTTACTATCTACACATCTGGTAATTTTGTGTGAATGCAATTAATTACCCATGTTTCTCTGACACCATCGTCACCATAATCAATGTTTCCTAAATTTCTTAGGTGTAAGCGAATCAAAACAATTTTATAAAATAAGAAAAAAGTCTCGATCTTCTTCGTTCAGTAATAATTATTGTTTTATTTTTCTGGAATTTTTTTTTCATTTATAGATTCTTCTGGCATGCTTGTGTTTAAGGCCAGATCTCTTGGTAAGTTCGCGTTTCGATGCATATTAGCTATCATACCTAAGCTTAAACAATAAAAAAAAACAAACAAAGATAACACTTGAAATAATTGAAACAAAAATCAACAGCAAATGTTTTTAATTAACAACAATAAAAAATGATCAGAGGATTATGTAACAAATTATGTTTGTGTGTGAAAATAATTTAATGTATAAAAGTATAAGCTACATAAACTACAAATCCTCTTACTTTTCTCTAATCGAAGTAATTTAACAAAAAAAAACCCAACAACGCAATTGATATGTGTGCTAGCTTTGCCAGCGAATACGTATCAATTGCAGCATGCTCTGGCCTTAGACACTAGACTGATTGTATAGTATAAGCTTAAGTGTGTTCCATTTGTGATGAGGCTATGAGATTAAAAACAAACTAGAAAGTTCACCACTGGTTAACCTACCACTGCAGAACAAGACAAACAATTTCCTTTCTTTTTTTTAAATTAAAGTACTAATAAAATAAAAAATATTAAAAATACAATTTTCATTAATGCTTAATGGTTAACTCCGTGTAGAGTTAATTTTTTTATTTTGTTTGATTTGTGTGACATTGATAAGTTTTAAATTTTATTTCTCATATTTTCTAGGATGATATTCCAGAATCAGATCCAGAAAGTGGCAATGATGGTGATGGAAATGACGATGAGGACGATGGGGACGATGAGGAAGAAGACGAGGATGATGAATTACAAGATCCCAATGAAGTCGGTGGAAATTTCCTTTTAGATACTGCCACAGATCCGAGGGGGAATCTTACTGCACTGTTTGAAGCAGCGGGTACGTCTTATTATAAATTTATTTAATACATATTTGTATATTAAAAGCTCGCGTGCACAATATTGACAATTTAGGTTCCAGTTTTTCACCTATTTTCTGCATCTTATTGTATATTTATCAACAAATATCTTGTCTTGTCGGAGTTAACGAAAAGATGGTTATATGTTGCTTGCCCTGATCAAAGCTCTTTTCAATAATATTGTTCTTAATAGTTTGGAACAGATGGGACAATTTATATGCCGCTATTTTCCCATTGTTTCTCAAATAATATTTCTTGCATCCTTTCCTCTTCTTCAGACTTAGGCCTTAATTGTGGTGTAATGTCCTTTTCCATTGGTTTCGCTCAAGAAGACACTCGTGATTCTTTGTGTCCAGTGCTTTTTTTGTTATTTAATATAAAATATATTGAACATGTGTTACAATCTTCATTTGATATAAAAACTTGCTACTTTTATTTCACATGTCTTGGAAAAGTGTAATCAAAATGTCAGTACCGTCCATTGTTTTTCCAATAAAATCTACTATTTTCTAATGAGATAGGTACTTAATTGAATAGAAATGTTGTTCTTAAAAAAAGTTTGAGTGCAAAACTAGCTTGACAAAATTAATCCAAAATTCTTTTGCTGAATAAAATTATCATGAATGAATGTTGTTCGAGGATTTCCCGCTGAACCGCCATTTTGTTTTTATTTTAAGACATTTCTATGGTGGCATACTAAAAGAGTAGTTTATAACTGCCATTTTATTTTTACTACCTCGTTGTAATTTAAAGCCTAGTACATACTTCCTCGTGAAGTGAACAATCGTCAGTGGAGAAATTGGTTTTGTGACATTTCTCACTGGTACAAACTTGCGAGTGTGCTGTGAACGTTTCATCTTACGTTTATAATTGAACTATCAACTGTTCCCCGAGAGTCTCGTTCACGGGTGAACAAATTGCGAATTTTGTATAGATTCACATGATTCACAAGTTTGTATACTGGGCTTAATAGTTATTGAAGTTATTCGTTAATGGAGTCTGAAAAGTAATATCTACCGAAATAACTAAACGAAACTTATAAGGAAAAGATGCTCATTTAAAGAACCACAAATGTTGAATAATAACATAAACATGAAAATGTTTCTACGATAAAAACAAATCAATAAAGTTTCTAAGCTTGTAACAAAGTAACTCAAAGTACAGTGAACATGTTTTCAACAAAAGTTAAATATAATATTTTCAACAAAAGTTAAATATAATATTTTCAACAATAGTTATACGTTTTCAATGGAAGAAAGTGTGTAACAAACTCATTTTTCAGTACAGTGGTGGTATTTATTTTTTATTGATTATCAGAATTATATATTGCTTTTTACGGCATGACTTAAAATTTTACAATACATAAAAAGTCTAAAAGATAGTACCGTAGATGTCATTACCGTGACATTTATATCCTTATATAATTTCTTTCTTTCTTTTGGTCACATTAGCGCAGATGTGATAAATAATAAACATAAATAAATTAACCAACTAATTTAAATACGCAAATGCACAAAAATGATGCACACGTGCATAACAATCCACGGTAACATTAACACGTGCGTATTTACATTTTCACGTAGAGTGTCTTACGAAGCCTTTTCTTTCGGTTCGGTAATACTAGTGCCCACTCCTTCGTAGCCTCCACACTTTTGTGAAAACAAAAAAGGCTGAACAAAGGAGGAGACGAAGATTATATGAAACACTGTATAATTGTATTCTATCTCATTCCCTCGCAGACTATGAAGTTTCACTTCTTTTCTCTTTTTATCGTTATATCGAATTTTCCAAACACAACGATAATAAAGAAGTTTCACTTCAATAAACAAAAACTAGTAGGTACCGACTCAAGAAATCGAAATGAGACCAGAAACCGTAAAGGAGAGTTGCTAGACAAGCCGGAATGAAAAATAGTGAACAAATCGTAGAAAACTGAGTTTGTTCTTCTTGAGTCAAAAGTCTAAATGAAACCTATTTTCGCGTAAAACTCAATAATCTTGCAGGGCTAACATACATTTATTTAGAGCAAACCTGTTAAAAAAAAGGTTTCAAGAAGTGGTCGGCACAGTTTAAAATTTAATTAATTTCAAATAATTTACCCTGGCAGGATTTCCAGATATAGAAAGACCCTTCAATAATTTCAAAAACAATGCAATTCGACAAGCCTTTAACTCCACCAGCATCGATCATAGAGACCAGTTATAGCGATCAGGAAAACGCATCAGAAACAAAATTTCAAACGGGTCATTTACTATGTTTTCAATCGATTTGAAACAAAAATGCACGAATCATTGACAAAACACTCAAAGAATTTTTTGTGCAGATAAAACTTTCCATCGATAAATTATTTATTTATAAAAAAATTATTTTAACTATTTTCCTTACGCAAATTAATTTTTCGTATCAGAAATAGAATTAAATGCATTTTTTACAAAAAATATAATTGCTCAGTTAAATTTGTTTGAGTATTTGTCATTGATTAGTTTAGCTTTTTGATTCAAATACAAACGGTCTTTCATAAGTTCAGTAACTGGCCATTAGTTGCGGACTCTACGTTAACCCACTGAAGAAAGAACTGATACAAAGATATTCAAACAGACAACGTTACACCACACATGGATTTAAGCCCAATAGCTAAACAGATGTGCTAACAAGAGAATTTTTAAATGAAAATCGGGAAAGTTATGATAATCATGGTACGGTCTGTACGGACGGTTCCAGACAAACAAGTTATTAAAATAACCTTTATAACACAAAAACAAATCGAAATCGTTTTTGTTTTTTCCCCATTTCACCCTATTGATAAGTAGTTTAATGTAGAAAAAGATTTAGCCTTTAACCCATGATACAACTAAATAAGATAGCGCACTGTCATGTTCTTTGAATGACGTCATCGACACACCAGCTCTGTTGTGAGTTTCATGTGAACAACATTCCACGCGGAAAATTGACATTTCACTTTTCAAAAACAATGCACTTGTTTTTATATTCTGAACATGCATTTTTATTATAAAATGAACAAAAATATCACAAATTTGTGCTTCGATGACGTTGATGCGCTGAACGAAACGAAAAATAAACACGAAGGCGTTATCTGTTTAGTTGTATCATGCCCTTAACCCATCCTCTAAGTAAACCCTTTTTTGTTTCTACTACATTTTACCCTAAAAATAGATATTTGTTTACAAATTTTTAACCCTTAAGTCTTCCTCTAGAAACGACCTTTCAAACACCAAAAAGATTTTTTAAATCATACACAGCAAACAAAAAAAGCACGATTGGAGCTTTATAAATACAAAAGATTATAAAAATTGCCATTCTTAAATTAAAAATCTTTATTTACAGCCAATGAAAAGGCGCCTGTTTTAAGACATGCAACTCATGCCATTGATGAGACTAAACAAGCTCTTACTAAAATGCGATGTGCAAGTAGTCCACGGGATAAAACGTAAATCAAATTCCAAATATCGATTAGTTTTTTTTTTTAACTGTGCTCTTGTTTTATTATTTTTGATTAGAATTTTCTCTCGTACTCTAATTGCTGCTTGCAACGATAACGATGTTAACACTGTTCGAAGACTTTTGGGCAAAGGAAACATCAATATCAATGAATCCACGGATGATGGAGAATCGCTCCTTTCAATGGCTTGTTCAGCTGGTTATTATGAACTTGCCCAGGTAAACTTATAAATGTCAAAAATGTAATCGTAGCAGTCTTAAAACACAATTTCTGTATTGATTCTATTAGGTTCTCTTGGCGATGTCAGCTGCGCAGGTTGAGGATAAAGGTCAAAAGGATTGTACACCTCTAATGGAAGCAGCTTCCGCTGGTCATCTTGATATTGTTAAACTTTTGCTTAGCCATAATGCTGATGTAAATGCTCATTGTGCCACAGGTAATACGCCACTGATGTTTGCATGTGCCGGTGGCCACTGTGATGTGGTGAAAGAGTTACTCAAGCACGGGGCTAATGTAGAAGAACAAAATGAAAATGGCCATACACCATTGATGGAAGCAGCATCAGCTGGGCATGTTGAAGTTGCCAAGGTAAGTTCTTATTTTATATTTTGAAAACGGAATCAACGTGCACAGCAACAGTATATGATTATAAACCGAGATACGAGACTTGAAAGTAAATCTTCACGTTGATTGAGTTAATAATCCGTGCATTTAAAGCTTTGGTCAATGACAACCTTTGATCTTATCTGATACATTACTATTTTGTAAAAAAACGTATTATTTCTTAAAATGTGCTGTTCAAATTGCATTTTTTATTGATATATTTTAAAAAGGTTCTTCTCGAGCATGGAGCAGGAATAAACACTCATTCTAATGAATTCAAAGAAAGTGCTCTGACCCTGGCCTGCTATAAGGGACACTTGAATATGGTTCGTTTTCTGTTGCAAGCAGGTGCAGATCAAGAACACAAGACAGACGAGATGCACACAGCTCTGATGGAAGCGTCAATGGATGGTCATGTAGAGGTGGCACGCTTGTTGCTCGATTCGGGAGCACAAGTTAACATGCCAACGGATTCGTTTGAATCCCCGCTAACTCTGGCCGCTTGTGGTGGTCATGTTGAATTGGCAACGTTATTAATTGAACGTGGAGCAAACATTGAAGAGGTTAATGATGAAGGCTATACTCCCCTGATGGAAGCAGCTCGTGAAGGTCATGAAGAAATGGTAGCACTTCTTCTCAACAAAGGAGCAAACATCAACGCAACTACTGAGGAAACTCAAGAGACTGCCCTTACACTAGCTTGCTGCGGTGGTTTTATGGAAGTGGCTGAGTTTCTCATTAAGGAAGGCGCCAATTTAGAACTAGGTGCATCGACACCACTTATGGAAGCTGCCCAAGAAGGTCATACTGATCTAGTTCGATTCTTGTTGCAAAACAAAGCGAATGTTCATGCCGAAACCCAAACAGGAGATACAGCACTAACTCATGCTGCCGAAAATGGCCACACCGATGCCGCAGAAGTACTTCTTAGTTATGGGGCTGAGTTGGAGCATGAATCTGAAGGCGGTCGGACACCTTTGATGAAGGCATGCCGTGCGGGTCACCTTTGTACTGTTAAATTCCTGATTCAAAAAGGGGCCGATGTTAACAAGCAAACAACCAGCAACGATCATACACCTTTATCCCTCGCTTGTGCTGGCGGTCATCAAGCTGTTGTGGAACTTTTGCTAAAAAGTGGGGCTGATCCCTACCATAAGCTTAAGGACAATAGCACAATGCTGATTGAAGCAGCAAAAGGCGGTCATACTCGTGTTGTTGAATTGCTGTTTAAGTACCCACATCTCATACAAAATCATCAAAATGAGCTACAGACTAATGGAATTAACAACACTGGTAATAACGCTGGTCAATTGCAGTTGATCAACATCCAACAGCAAAAACAATTACAACAGCAATTACAGCAACAACTTCAGCAGCTTAGTGCACCACCAGGTTTGCATGAGGTACCCGAAGCAGTAAGAGTTTCCAACCAACAACTATTCCACCAGCAGCAGTTCCCTTCTGTAGATTATTTGGACGAACCATTAATTGCCAATTCTACAGAAGGTTTTGCCATCGATCCGAATTCCTTGAATGCTCAGCAGCAAGAGGCCCTCATTGCAAAGAGCAGGCTATTCCATTGTTTTGAACAAGGATTTGCCCATGGAGTTAGATCTCAATCAGGCATAGTTAACCAATTGATTAGCACTAACAATACCCCTGTTACTCAAACCATCAATCAAACAAATGCTAGTACAAGTTCTGTTAATTGCGGAACTCCAACTGGAACATCAACTACCATCAGTAACACTAACACAATAAAGCAGAAGAGTCTATTACGTAAAAATCGACAGCCTCCAGCTCCCTTTGAACTAAATCTAACAAGCTCTGAAGCTCAGCAAGTTCGATCGCAGCCTTTAGGTGAAGATGATGTCTCTGCCGGTGTTGTTGGTGTTACTCCTGCTTGTTTGTCAACTGGCACCACTTCAATATCTAATGATGAAGAAAAACGCCGAAGGCGAAATATGATCAGGGATTTCACAAAGGTAAAGGTAATGAGGATATTTTCAACATTTTGTTCGTTATGAGATATTAAACCATTGTTCTGTATATTTCAGATGGTACGTGATAACAAAGCAACCCCTTCGTCATTACTTCCATCTTTTGATGTAACTAGTGCTGGAGTTGGAACGATTCCAGCAGCACCAGGTAATATTATTAATGAAAACATCTACATTGACATAGTTATCAACTTACAATATTAACTTTTCCTCAAAGGTGCTAAAGATGACTCCTCCAACATGCCAATGCTACTTGCCTCGGCCTTGCAAACGGGATACAATATGACAACAGCTCCAGATGAAACGAACGCAGTATCGGATCTTTTTAAACCTGGCACATTGAACTCTCTTGCACCATACACAAATACACTGCTTGCTCCAACTTCCGGTATAACGTCTACATCGCTTGGTGGCCCAACCAGTAGCAACAACACGACCACCACAACCACCACTCAGATAACAACACCGTCGGAAGTTTCCCAAAGTACAGCTATAAGTGATAGACCAAAGGTTAAGCCTGTTTCAAAGAAAGATGGCAAAAACCTGCGTAAAACCGTTTTTCCAGCTTTGCCTCTATTGCAGCAAAATCAAATGGTTTCCATCTATAATAACTTGGTAAGTAATAACGTTGGTTACATTAAGCATATTGTTTATTCGTAATTGTAACAATTTTTAGCCATTGCTGCTCACGTCAGAGTCAAATAAGATCGATAGAAATCAGCAGGCGTTTATGAGAGGCGTTGTAATGGCTGCTCAGATTGAGCAATCCAAATTTAATAATACTCCAATGCCTGGAACTCCGTCAACGTCTACTGGCGGCGAAACGGGACCCATTCCGCAAGGTTTGCAGCACAATTTGATTGGTTCACAAACCTTACATGAGGCGCTTCAGGCTGCTTGCTCTCAGGCCGCATCCTCTATGGTTCAATCGATCGACTCAAGGTATGAGCCTTCAGAATGTGTAGGAATTGAGGAGTCGTGTTCTTCACTTCTTGCTCATTTCAGGGACATGCCTCCTAACATTGCCTCTGGTTCGTGTGAATCGATAAATTCGATTGGTTCCTCATTGGCTAACGAACCCGAGGATTATAACTTAGGGGTAAATACTCAATTCAAAATGTTGCAAATGGTCGCTGCACAAATGCCAAACTATCCAATGCAGAAAACCATTCAACGTTTGTTTGTCGATCATCCAAAATCGCCAACTGAGTCACCACCAGCTAGTTCTGGGTTCAATCAAGATTGTAGTGGAATCGATGGCAATGAGCCCAGTGGAATGGAGACGATCAATGTGTGTGAAGTGACCTCGACTCCTAGTGTCGGAAGCAATACTGCAACCAAACGAAGCGCAACGGTCGAGGAATATGAAGAAGATGAAGACGAGGACATAGACGATGACGACGACGAAGAAGATGATGAGGATGACGAAGACGATGATGAAGACGATGAAGACGACGACGAAGAAGAGGAGAACGATGACGAGGAAAACGAGGACGATGAAGATGAGGTTGACGATGAGGAGGAAGATATCGAATTGGATTCGCCTACAAAGAGCCGTAAGCTGTCCCATCGATTGGGCAACTTGATTCTATCCAATGTAGCGCTCAAGCCAGACGATATCACTCAGGCCTTATGTGATTTTCGTCCCGATCTACATACCACAGATTTGGTGCAAGTATTTCCTCAGATTGGCAACTATAAGCCTGGAACTCTGACAAACCTTCAGCAACAATTCAGTACACAGCAGGGTAAGAAACGATAACATTTAAGTTTTAGAACATTTTTGCAACAAGTATTTAGTGTATTCTCTTGGCGCAGCCACATTTTCCCAAAATGAAGATCATTTTCGCATGTACGATAACACCGATGATGATTGCGAAATTTACGCACCCTTGGGAGAGACCTTAGAGCAGTTCAATGCTGAAGATGATGGCAGCCGTGATAGAATCTATGACATCACAGTCGATGAGATATTTCAAGTTATTCACGATCCTTCATTGCAGGTTAATAGGAGTTCCATTAAAGACTTCTTTTTCAAAAATCAAATTCAAAGTGAAATTTTTTCATTATTATTCTTTTTAGGAACTTACAACTAATTTGAATTGCTCCGAATTGGCTGATATTGGTTTAAATTCTATTTGTAAGACACGTTGGAATGGACATGCTCAACATCTCCAATCTGCAGGCTCAACCAACATGTGTCTTTCCTCCGAAGATCAAAACGAGCAACAGCGGCAAACCAGTCAGCTGCTTCTTGACTACCAGTTGCAACAACAGATTCAGCAAGTTGAAGATCTACAGATATGCAACCAATTACAAGTAAAATTATCTACAACCATAAATTATAGAGTTTAAAATTATTATTTATATTTTTAGAATCAACTTCAACAAACAACACTCGCATTAACACCTATTGCTACGGACTCTGATTCTATCGGAATTCTGGCACTTCCCAACAGCCAAGTTGACTTGCAACAACTTCAGCATCAACAATCTGCCAATGGACAAACACTATCTCAAACTATTTTACAATCTTCTGGTTCACAGCAAATTATTCAACAGCAAACACAGCATATTTTGTCTGGTGATGCCCAACAACAGACGAACTATGTTTTTAATGTTGACCCGGAAAAACCTTCTCCGTCGCTTCAATTGCTGTTTCAATTGCCATCAGTGCAGCAACAAAAGCAGCAAATACAATCTGCCGCATCCTTAATATCAGCGCAACAGCAAATGCAACAACAACAGCATCAGCATCAGCAACAACAACAACAACAACAACAGCAACATCAGCAGCAACACCAACAACAACAGCATATTCACCAGCAACAACAACAGCAGCAATGCAATACCGTCCAAGAAATTGGACCGTCTGGAGTAATATGTCAACCGGTTGTGCAAACCAACCAAGTGACGCAAACCAATCTAATTTTGCAACAGCAAGCTGCATTGGCTCAACAGGTATTAAATCAGCAGGTCCTGAAACAAAAGCAACACCAGCAGCAGCAGCAGCTTTTACAATTCCAACAGCAGCAGCAGCAACACCAACAACAACAACACCAACAACAACAACAACAACAACAGCAGCAGCAGCAACCACAGTCTTGTTCGCAGCACACACAGGTAAAAGCAAAAACAATTTATACTTATTGTTCTCGCACACTTTCGAAATTAGAAAAAAATATATCTACTGGAGATTTGTGTCGACAAGTTTAAACGTGCGAATTTGTTATAAGGTCACCTTAATAGGAAGATTTGTAATTAATTGTTTGTATTATTTTGTTAACAACAGCAGGTTCAAGTGGCTACGCAAACTCAACCAGCAGTGAATAGAAATGCTTCAACAAGTCAGTTCTGTCCTTCTATTCCGATATCTGGTGATGTAAGTATTGGTGTCTGTACCATAACATCCCAACAGCAACAACAACAACAACAACAACAACAGCAGCAGCAGCAACAACAACAACAACAACAACAACAGCAACAACAGCAGCAACAACAGCAGCAGCAGCAACAGCAGCAACAACAACAACAACTTCAGCAGCAACAACAAATTCAACCGCAACAACAACCACTTACCACCACAACGAAGTCCTCTGGAGGAATAGCAAAGAAGGCAATTGATAAAGCCTCGCGAAAGGATCGTAATCGATATTCATTGCTTCGTCAAACGCCAGCAGGTAGTCAAGGTAGGAACAATTTAATTTAAATTATGTTTTAATTAATATCGCTACTAACTAAGATATGTAAAAATCGAATTTTTAAAATTAAACCACATAGTAGATCCTGCAAAACCGAACTCATACATACACATACTGAAAAGATAACTATGCAGTCAAGAGTTTTGTTTTTTAATAACATTTTTTTCAAACTTAAGTCATCAAAAACATTGAAAAGTATCGCCTAGTTATCCATTCAAAAACTTTGTGCACCTGTTATTTATTGTAATTTGTTTGTATTTTTTTTTTGTCCAGCTAATACCACTACTCAGCAATATCAGCAGGCGGTAACTACTGTGGCCACTACGCCTGATAAAATCATCGATGTTGATTCCGAAACTGACTCCAATCATGACACTGCCCTTACATTAGCATGCGCTGGTGGACATGAAGAGCTAGTCGAGCTTCTTATCAACCGCGGTGCAAATATCGAACATCGTGATAAGAAGGGTTTCACACCGTTAATACTTGCTGCAACAGCTGGTCACGAAAAAGTAGTTGACATTCTTCTGAAGCATGGGGCCGAGTTGGAAGCTCAATCTGAGCGAACAAAAGACACTCCTCTGTCGCTAGCATGCTCTGGCGGACGGTATGAAGTGGTTGAACTCTTGCTTAGCGTCGGTGCGAATAAAGAACATCGCAACGTGTCAGATTATACGCCCTTGAGTCTAGCAGCTAGTGGTGGGTACGTGAACATCATAAAACTCTTGCTCAGCAATGGAGCTGAGATTAATTCCAGAACCGGCAGCAAGCTTGGCATTTCACCTCTGATGTTGGCTGCTATGAACGGTCACACTGCAGCTGTAAAATTACTACTCGACCAGGGCTCTGATATCAATGCCCAAATCGAGACGAATCGAAACACCGCTTTAACCCTTGCATGTTTTCAAGGACGTCACGAAGTGGTTAGTCTTTTGTTAGATCGCAAAGCCAATGTAGAACATCGGGCTAAAACTGGCCTCACCCCTTTGATGGAAGCCGCTTCAGGTGGTTACATTGAAGTAGGAAGAGTACTGCTCGATAAAGGCGCTGATGTTAATGCAGCTCCAGTTCCCACATCACGTGATACAGCTCTTACAATTGCCGCCGATAAGGGTCATTTGAAATTTGTTGAGCTGCTTTTATCTCGAGGTGCGTCAGTGGAAGTGAAGAATAAGAAAGGAAACTCTCCACTTTGGTTGGCAGCCCACGGAGGTCATCTTAGTGTTGTTGAGATATTGTACAACCACAATGCCGATATCGATTCACAAGATAATCGCAGAGTATCATGCTTAATGGCTGCTTTCCGCAAAGGACACACTAAGGTAGTGAAGTGGATGGTGCAGTATGTAACGCAGTTCCCTTCTGACCAAGAAATGAATCGCTTCATAAGCACCATAAGTGATAAAGAATTATTGGAAAAATGTTACGACTGTGTAAACATAATTCGAGCGGCAAAAGAAGCTCAGGCAGTTAAGGCAAATAAAAACGCGTCAATTTTGCTGGAAGAACTTGATATGGAACGTACCCGAGAAGAAAGCCGTCGTGCTGCAGCGGCTCGTCGACGAGAACGCAAAAAGAAGAAGAAAATGGAAAAAAAAGAAGAAAAGCGAAGACTTCTCGAAGGATCGAATGGAAACGAGAACACAGGCGACGGCTGTGATAAAGACTCTGACAAAGAGGATGATAGTGATAAAGAAGATGAAGCTGTCGACGAAGAAGACGACGTTGTCAATCGTAATCCCTACCGCGAAGAAGGTGATTCTGGAATCGATCAGGGTTCCTGTTCTAGCACCGACGTCAAAGCAGCCAATTCCCAACCCGATAAGAACAACAAGAATAAAAACAAAAAGAAGAAAAACGTCAATCGCAATTCGAACAGCCCCACACCAAATCCTGGTCCGAGTGGTGGTAGCCAAAATGGTGACGAACCACTGCCCGCAAGGAAAGAAAAGAAAAAGGAGGAACCATCTGCAGCATCTACAAGCAATAAAAATAGAAAAGCTGATCCTCCTGCTGCCACCAAAATAGTAGAATCCAAGCCGCCGAAAGTAGTTCAACAGCAACCACCGGCGCAGCAGCATATTACTCTCGAGGTGCCAGAAAAACCAATTTCGAACAAAAGAGAAGAAAGCAAACGTAAAGAAGCAAAGGATTCTCTGAAACAGCGTGAAAAGGAAAATTTGGCTCCCAAAGAAGAGGTGGTAGTTAGTCAGCAAACACTACCCACTCGTAAGAACCCTGATAAAAAACCCATTGCTGCAACCGATGTAAGTGCCTCGTCACATACTACCGTCAACGTTGCTGCAGGTGGTATTGCAGCGCAAAAGCAACATGGGAATGCTGCCGACGGTGGTGGCCGCAAGTCAATGATATTCTCATCCCGTCACGTGAATGCTGGCAGTTCTGAAAAAGACGACACTTCACATACCCAGAAGTCGCACCGCAGTAGTGGCGCTGCCCAACATGAAGAGCAGCATTCTACATCCAAAGTGAGTCCTCTCAAACCACAGACAGGACCAACCAGCAGTGGATCTGTTTCTGCAAAGAGGGGGGAAGACGGCTGGAAAGAAGTTGTCCGCAAAAGTTCCACTCAACAGCAAACTTCTTCAAATTCCTCCTCTACTTCCTCATCCGCCGCACCTGAGATGACATGCAAGAAAGTTCAAGTTCCTGTCAATGCTATTTCACGAGTAATCGGCCGGGCAGGCAGTAACATAAATGCCATTCGTGCCACAACTGGAGCACACATAGAAGTTGAAAAGCAAGGGAAAAACCAATCTGAGCGGAGCATTACAATAAAAGGTCTAACCGATGCTACAAAGCAAGCTCATATGCTTATATCGGCTTTAATCAAAGATCCAGACGTAGATATTCTTCAAATGTTGCCAAGGATTAATCCGAATATTAAACCAGTGCCTCTGGTTGTTAATTCTTGGGACAAAAACACCCCGCTTACGCAATCATCGTCAAGCAGCACATTTAGTGGTAATTCTTCGGTAACAACTACATCTTCAATGTCATATGCCGCAAAGCATGGCACTTCATCAACAAAATCGACATCCTTGTCTTCGCAGACAAGCAGCACCTCAAGCAAATCTGCAACCTCAGTATTCTCGCAGCAGTCAACAGCAAAGACTTTGAGCAGTTCAGCAACACCAGTGAGCTCATCTCGTTCGCAACCAGGCGGAGTTCCCGCAAAAGGATTCTGCTTCCAGCAAAACCCTCGTGTTTCAAGTTCTTCATCATCGAACAGTTCATCCACTCAAAAATCTCGAAATGTAACCTCGAGCGATTCTTTGTCAAGCGCTACTAAGACTACCACCACCTACACCAATGTCATAATGTCGCAGAGGAATGTCGTGTCCAAAAATCAGATTCCAGCTCAGATACTAACTCAACCCTTTGCGAGTGCCGCAGCTGTGGCTAGCAGTGGCCAAACGTTTGCCGCTAAGCTCACTTCCAGCAGCAGTCATAATACTAGTGGAGGAGAAAAACGATCTGGAGTTACTAACCAGCAGCAACCAGCCTCTTCCGTACAGAACCAAATGTCGACCTCGTTCCATAGTTCACCAAAGAAGAGTGCAAGCAAGGGATCAACAAATAATTCTAACAGTATGAACAATCTCAACACCCTGGCTGGTCCAATTGGTACGTTCAATGTAGCTGATGTTGCTGTTAGCATGGCAGTTGCCGCAAGTGCAGCTCAGCAGGCACAGTCACAGCCACAAGTCCGATCCATAACACCTATAGGGCAACAAACAATTGTGGCTAGCTCACAAACTTTAACAACGCAACGAAACACTTCTCCATCGCCAGTTATGATTTCGATTCAATCGCACGTCCCTGCACCCGCAACTGCTTCGATGACGACACCTGCATCGCAAGTTTCAACAAGTGTTTCAGTCAAAGCGCCAGCTATTGTTCCACCATTACAATCGAAGATAGGCAGCGAGTATTCACTCTTCAATGACACTTATCAAAATCAATGGGAGAACAAACCAATGTACAATTCTACCAATAGTGATTCAATTCCTAAAGCTGATGCCTCCAAAGCACCTGGCTATAATCGGGGTAACGTCATAAGTTCTCCAGTGAGCTCGAAAGCATCTAGCAACTCCACATCTCCACCCGGTAGTTCTGTTTCTGCCGTACAACCTACAAATCTTAATATGCTGCCAGTATCAGTGAGTGCCACATCTCCGGGGAGCGGAGCTGTCTCTTCCATTGCCGGGGCTGTTGTTGGAGGACAACAGCAACAACAGTCTTTGTCCATTGTCTCTTCGATGCCGACTATCCCAACATCGACTTCAATTAACGTAGGAAATGACAGTGAGTTGTCCAGCGTTCTAAAGCCCATAGTCGGTAGTGGTCAAAGCTTGGGAGGTTCAGTTGTGCAACCAGCTATAGCTCCTCCTCCAAGCGGATTAGCCATTCAGAGGCCGACTGGTGGTCAGCAGCATCGACCAGCTACATCTCAAATAGAGACCCCTGCATTGAATTTTGGTCCCATCGGCTCAAACTCAAACCGAAATGGTCCAGGAGCTGTCGGCGACCATGTTCAAGGTTCATCTGCCAGCAGATATTACGACCAGATGACTCAGTCAAACCTATCACATCAAATGAACTTCAACGTGGATTCGTTACTGCCAGGGTACCATCTCGGAACTGGTGGGGGTGGTGGCAATGGGGTTTCGGCATCATCCATGGGCGGGCCTTCCAGTGGCCCCATAAACAATTCTACCAACCCATTGCATATGTCGCGCTTGAATCCTCGCGCATCTGTTTTCTCCCAACCTAATAAGTCAAATCAACAACTTGGCGGAGGCGCAAGTGGAGGAAGTATGTTCCATCAAAATATTGCCAACATGGTTATCGGAAGTGGCTATAACAGTGGTGGTCAAAAGCAGTTAGGTGGCTTATCAGCCGCACCAGGCCGCCCCCAGTCACAGCCACAAACTGGAGCAGGTGGACGCTGGTATCCAACTAACGATTATAGTGGTTACATGCCGTCGACGGCAAGAGAATTGCTTAATCTTGAAAATGGCTTACCTAATGCTATGGGTGGTGTTACAAGTGGATCGCCAGCAGCAATGTCACCCAACAATCCTAACATTCAAGCTTCGCAAGGTAGTGGTTTGATGACGCAGCAAATGAACCAACAACAGCAACCCCAAAATATGCAGGGTAATAACGATGACATGAGAAAAATGCCACGACCCATAGGCACAGAGCGAGCTTCATGGAAATACAATAATTATCCAAACATGAATTCTGCTGGCATCAATAGTGGAGTTTCGTTAGACGCAGATCCAAATACTGCATCAGCTAGTGGTGGCAATCCAGTTGCTATGGGTGGCCCAATGCCACCATGGATGATGGATAAGTCACAAAACCAACAGCAGCAGCCTCCATCGGCAATGAATCATCCACAAAATAATTGGATGAAAACTCAGTATAGATATTATGCGGGTGTTGGGGACTACCATCAACAGGATCAGTTCCATGTAAGTTAATTATTAATTATTTAACTATGCATGTACATTCTATGATAGATTAGGTCTGTCACTTTCTTTTTGGGATAAAGTTTAGGGATGAGCTTTTTGATGTTGTTGTTGTAATGTTTAACCAGAGAAATGAAAAGTAAAGAAACGCATTTGCGATGTTTCTGGTTTACCCATTACTACCCTTAAAATGATTGAACACAGTGCGAGCGTTAGTAAAATAGGGAGGGATTTAAAAGGAGATACCGATGTAAATTGGTTTTGAAATTTTTAATATCAAAATGGAAGGGAAAAATAGAGCCGGGTGAAGTAGTCCACATTCGTGTGGTTCGGCTAAAAAAAGAATAACTGTACTTAAGAGTACGTCCGAAATTGAGCTCAAGGTTAAACTGATGTGCAAACCTGGAAGTGCGAGTGGTGGTGCAGTGGAACACAGTTTATAAAAATAGCGATAAAATAAGGAGAGGCATGATACATTTCTCTGATGTTCAAGAGATTCGAATGTTTCGGTTATAGTACTGTCACCAATCATTTTTAAAGGTCTTTTTTGGATGCGGTCCAAGAGATTTAAATGGGTTATGGGATTACCAGCTCAAATGATAGAATTGTATTCAAGCTTTGGGCGAATAAAGGCTTTGCAGATTATTAATTATTTTTTATTCCATTATTCATTTGTTTACTTGAAAATAAACACATCTCTTTGTAATTTTCAACCAAAACAAATTCTAATTACATATTACTCTTTGTAATTTGGCATACAATTTAAAATGGTTATTTTCTGATTTGTAATACATTTTGTTTTAATTACAGATAACAATAATTTGTTACCAGTTAAGGTGATTAAAAGAGAGGCAACTTTACATCTTAAGATGTTTGGTATTTTTGTCACCCATAAAATACCTAGCAAACAGTTCTAAACAGCTCTTGCAGTGAAAGAGTTATGAAATGTCATTTGCAAATGGTACAGAAAAAAAATTAATTTGAAAATGTCACTAAGTGGATCTGAACCAATAGATATATTTCTTTACTCGCCCTTGGGATCCCAAATCTACCCAAAACGTGTTTCTTTACTATTTTCTGGCAGGAAAACGCCAAAGCTTTTGATTTTTTTCATTTCCCCTCTAGCAAGAATCTACCCAAATATTTTAGTTCCTGCACTTTCTTGCTTGTCACACAAGAAATCAGCTGATCGAAAAATTTGAAATAATATGTCAAGTAGCGTTTATAAAATGGTTTAATTTAATTAAATTAAATGAAAATGGTACAATGGAGACAAATTTAAATAAAAATATTTCTTCTTGTATCTTTTAATAGAGCCCAAAATGATGAGTGCAAATGTTAATAGAATTAAAATTGCATAATTTTGTATGCGTTGAGCCTACAAGCAATGAAAATTCGAATGGGTAATTTACACCCTAACAAACCAGAAACATCCCAAATGGGTTTCTTTACTTTTCATTTCTGGTTAAACATTACAATAACAACATGAAATTCTTCCCCTAACTTTTTCTTAAACTTTTTCCCAAACTTTATCCCATAAGTAAAGAAACAGGCCTAATATCGGTACTTTTTTCACGATCAACTAAAGGTGTGAAGTAAAGTTCCAAGTTTGACATTTCAAAATAACCAAGTTGCCTTGCTCAAATTTGCGTTCAATGAGGTGAGTTGACTGAAATTCAAGTCACTTGGGTCGGTCTTCTGAACGTACCCAATGTCTGAGAAATGTTCCGAAGAATACCTCCAAACAAAAGTTCGTATGAAATCGGAGAATTTTTTGCTCCGATGGCTACCTCGCTAGAGCAGAATATGTAGATATGAACTTCTGCCTACGTAAATAGACCATCTTACATAAACGCTTATTTTGAAATAAACAAGGACGTCCAGGCCGCGAGACTCGAGTACTAATAACATTATCGTTTAATTGACACACTTCTAGAAAATACTTACATTGTAATTCACATAAAATTCTAGAAAACTTTATTTTTCGATATAACATTGGAATAACTTTGAGTTTTTCATACTAATTATCGAAAGCATATTATTCCGGTTACACAGTTTTGTATTTCTTATTATTATTATTTATTTACTCATCAAAAAATTCAAGAAATTAATTCTGATTGCAGGTGCAAGCGCACCACCCTCCCCCATGTACTCCAACATTAAGTAAAAAATCGCAAGAATAAATCTATCGTTTAGAAGCAGTCTTGTGAGTGTGGAGAAAAACTGAAAAACTGTCGTGAACAAATACTCGGTCTCGTTCTGACTCTCGGTCGCACTTGTATGCAATTTTCTTTTCTTGTTTTTAGTTTTTGTGGTGCAAAATTATTAGATTAATTTTTGCATTCTGCACTTCTGTGCAAAAAAAAAACCTTTCCAACGATATATAATTTATATGCCTTGGCTTTTGTAGACCGCGTAAATTGTACAACAAAAAATTCGTGTTTACCGTTTTATTATATGATAAAAATGAACTTGCCATGATGAGTTAATTTAATACAAATCCACTTTAAAGGCTTTTTTTAATCTTTTATTTGGTATTTATTTCTGTTCTTTATTTGTTGCTATAGATTATGGATTACCATACATCTGTTCCACCTCCCACTGTAAATCAGGCTCAGCCAATGAATCTTATCCCAACATTTCAATACCCGCACTATGTCGGGCATTCGGATCTAAATCAGATGCCGGATAAAATTGAACTATGGGATCATCACGATAAAAATGTAAGTTGGATTTGTATATTTACTACATATATATTGGTTATGTAATTCAAAAAATTTGACTTTATTTTAGACATGGCCCTCTAATTGGACTAATTAATAAATCAAGCGAAATAATCTGAAGAGAAAATCAACAACCAGAAGCAACTTAATGTCCTCATGATCTTGATCACCGAAAAATACGAAAAATAATATTCGAAATATTATCAAAACTTTGAAAAAAAACAAATTAATTATTCGTAGATCTTATTTGTTTTGTTTTCTATATTGATTAAAATGCTTTCGTATAATAGCAACAAAACAAACCAACAAAAAACACAACACACACATTTCACCCGCTTTTTGCCTTGTAATAGAATTATTAATTGATGTAATTAATTTTAGCAAGGAGCAACATTTATTTATACACACAATATTTTTTTTCTTTCTATTAATAATAATTTTTCATCATCTTTTTATTCGTTTTCATACTTTTGTTTGTTTTCTTTTTTTGCAAAATTCAAAGAAAAACAAAGTTAATTCAATGATAATTCTTTAAAAAAAACTTAGATTTTAGGTTCATATATAATAATCATCATAAAAATAAAATTATTAAATGCTATGATTCAATAATTCAAAAATGAAACAAAACAAAAAAATAAAATAAACAAAACATGAATTATAAACATAAAGCAAAATGAAAACATGTATCTATACTTTAAGCAGGATTTTTCTTTATTATTCTAAATATATATATAAAATATTCAAAGGAAAAGCATAAAACAATGAGCATTATTGAGTTAAATCTCAATTGATTAATGTATTTTATTTCGTCTACAAAAATGAGGAACCTAAAACCAGAGGCAGTCAGAGACGTGATCCCGTCAGTACACAAGTCTAAGGAAACCCCAACAACTTTAATTTGGAATGGAATTCAGATAAATCACAAGAAAATCTTACTAAGCATAAGTGTTAAATAAGAAATTTAAAAATAAAAACAATTGCTTTCAGTTTGAGAATTTTGGAAGGACATTATAAACAATAGAACGCGTTTGGCGCAAATTGTTCCGTTGAAAAAAAAAATTGGAGTGCATGTCCGCAGAAAATATTATATTCAAAAAATATAAATTAAAGCAAAGAAAAAATGCAAAACCATAGAATTAACAAAAATATAATTCTACCGTTAATTCAAAAGCTAAAAATCACATTACAAAGTTAGGAAAACGAAGTTGATGGAGAATGAATTTACACACATAAACTTCTATTATTAACTTACGATAATAATTCATACAATATTATATTGCTTATATTCAACAGAGTGACTAAAAAGTTAGAAGCGACATGATTAAAATTGAGATGAGCAGAGAAGGCACCACATAGATCCCACCAACAAATATGAATCGGTTCGTTTTTTTCCTCGGCCAATGCCATTCACATCGATCTTAAAAAATGGTATTCTCTTCTCAAACTCGCACGATATAAAAAAAGAAATTTAAAAAATATAAATAATTTTAGAATAAAAGTTCTCAACGCAGACAATTTGTTCATCTTCTTTTGTTAAACAAACCCACGCTAGCAACAACTCGGATGGGCAACTAGTTTGTTGTTTTTGTAGTTTTTGTTTGACAATATAGTTGTAGTAATCAAGTTGAATGCCGAATTTTATTTTACTTTTCCAACCAACTCAAAGTTTGGTAATAAAGTAACATTATTCTTAGAACTATCAAAATAAAAATTATTAAAATTGCTATTTGGACTTTAAACAAAAAAAAATATAACATTTTTAAAATGTAATATTTTTAAAATTATTATTATTATAATCATCGCTATAAAAAAAATAGATATTTAGACTCTTAAAGAATATTAAAAAATATATATAAACAAAGAAATACAAAATCAACTTTTAACCTAATTATGAATGTAAGTTAATTTACAAAAAAAAAAAAAATTACAAAAAAAACATTTTTTCCGATGGTGATTTAGTGCATTGCATGCATCTTCTATATATTATCCGCGCATAGGTGTCACTTTAGCGATATAACAATAAAACAAAAATTAGCTGAAAACTAAAATGCAAAGCAGATATTTTAAACAAAACAAATTATTAAAAATAAACAAAAAAACATAACGTGGTATGCAAACACAGGTATACTCTCACTTTGGCTTACAAACACAAGAAAACAATTCAACTTATTCAAAACACAACAAAACATATTTTGTTTGAATAAAGAAAAAACGTTTACTATTATTAATATTATTATTTTTTAATTATTACTCTTATAAATATATATATATATGTATATATAAATATATATATACATATATATATAAAAATATATTCAACAAGCATACTTCAAAACTGAAAAGAATCAATTCAAACCGATGAATTAAAAAAAAATTCAACAAAAGAGCAAAAATTGAATTTAACAGAAAATTATATAAATATACTATTATTAATACTATAATTAATAAAATGCATACATAACAACAACAAAATATACATTAAACGTATATGTTATATTAAATAGAAATATTATAATTATTGCTGTATGAGAACCTTACGGACATATTATTAATTATTATATTATTAAAATATGAATAAAAACATCAGCCAATGCTTTTTATTTCATATCTAGAGGATTTTTCGGAACAGAGTAGTTATATATACCGTAAAACGTTAGAAAAAGGACTTGAAATTCTTCGTTATTCTCGAGAGTTTTGATTGTTATAAGGAGCTACTGGGACCTGAAGTATGAACTATAATATGATTTGCGATTCTCTGAGTCGTACGTTCGACTTAAATAGAACATGCGATTTGTTAAAAGTCGCCAAGAATAACATCGAAGATATTGGCGAACGTTTGCTTAAGGTAAGTGACTTCATCATTTATGTCTTATTTGTATTCTTACTGCAACAAAAATGAAAACTAACGAAAAGTATAAGTTGAAGATAGTGAATCGGTATGTGGAAGAGTATAACAACCCTCATTGCAGCAACATTTAAAAAAATATATTTTTTATAAAATATAAAATGGACGTAAAGCCAGTCAAATGACGATTTCGAAGAGAAGTAATTTGTTCAGTTTTATATTTCAGGAGCGCTCACTGCGCTGATAAAGCAAAGATTTTTTTTCCTTAGCTTTTGACAGCCAAACTGGGGAAATTGTCTGAGCGCTCAGAAATATAAACAGGGCACTCATTCCGTAAAACGATTATCACTCGACGATAGCGTTTTGACGATAGTTTTGCATTCCGTAAAACTGAAAATGACTATCGTTTGGGCGATATCGTTTTGAAAATAAAATATTTGCTTCACGTAAGACGATAATCGTCAAAACGCTATCGTCAAAACGTCAAAACGATAGCGTTGAGACGATAGCTAAATAGGTATCTTTTGCATAGATTTTGAAGCTCACTTTATACATACTTTTTTAGTGATTGGAAGTTTGTAGGCGCCTGTAATTGAATGACTGAGTAGCCACTGTAATTTGACATCATGTTTTTTGTCTTCTTTTTTGTTGCACCAACAAAAACAACGCAGATTGTTATGACAGCCAATATGACATTTTATCCACAGTTTGGGAATACCAAATGCTCTCAAATTGCATTTTAAAAATAACGATAGACGAGACGATAGTGGTTGAGTTACGTAAAGCAAATCATTGACGATCACGTTAACGATTATCGTTTTGACGATTATCATTTTGAAAATTACGGAATGACCCCCAGGATTCCTCACTTTTCCCTTTAAAACTGAGACTGAAATTTTTTGGATTCGCTTACTCAATTATTTTTTGTCGCGGTAAATTACATAAGAGAAGAAATAGAAAGTTGTTTCGACTTCTATCTGAGGAATACTGTTTATATTTTATTCTCCTGCTCTGTCAAAATATTGAGGAAAAATACTGAATGCTCAAGAAATATAAACGATTTCTGACGATTTTAGTGCAAATGTCACCATTCACATTTAACAGCACACCAATAAACACAAAACAATATTGGGTGCGTTATTGCATTTTAGTATTCTACTCGTGTCAACATTAATTATAAAAATTTATATAAGATAGTGATTCCGTATTTTCGCTCGCAAGTGTATTTTTAATTGAAAATGTTTCTTCATTTATAATCGCGTGATATGATTTCCAATGAGAAGTAAAATAAATTTTTAAAATTAATCTGGTTTTGATAATTTTAGGTTTTTATTTTTCTGCAAAAATTAACAGAAATGGTACATTTGTATAATCAAAAACATAAATTACGAAGTGTTTTTTCACACCATATGGTGTTTCTATTTTCGCTTCTAATTAAATTGCCATCGAATTTCGGAAGTTATATACGGTAACGTGTACTGACCCGCCCAGGGGCCCTATTACATAAAACGATTACCGTTAAAATTCTATCGTTATGGTTTAAATGCGATTATGCAAAACGATAATCGTTTTTATATAACAATACTCGTTTTTCCTTTCGACTGACATTTTGCAGTCGTACAGCTTTCGTTTTCGTGTAGGTATCTACTTATAATTGTGTCTGTGGTCTGCCGGTGATTTGTTTGTCTGTTTTTTGGTTTCGATTGGCGATTTCTACCGCCTTTCTTTTTACGTGACGTTTCTGCGTCGTGACTATTGCTTACTTCAGTATCGTTAAATTGCCGTTCGTTTCGTAATACGTAATAGGCCCCCCAGACAAACTAATCACGGGCCGACTGCAGACACAACTATAAATAGATACACGAAAACGAAAGCTGTACGACTGCAAAATTTTAGTCGTAAGGAAAAACGAGTATCGTTAAATAAAAACGGTTCTCGTTTTGCATAATCGCATTTAAACGATAACGATAGAATTTTAACGATAATCGTTTTACGTAATAGGGCCCCAGAATAAAGCACTTTCAAAATGCAACAAAAAATAAAGTTGTTTTATACCAGCTCAAGTTTTGTCCACTTGCACTTTATATTCATAAAAATTACATACCGTCAACCTGGTATTGTTAAGATAGCCCTAAAACAAACAAAAATGCACTTTCAAAATGCAACAAAAAAATAAACTCGTTTTTCACTACTATTCGTACAAATTATATGCCATCAACCTGGCAGCACAAGGACGGCATGAAGTTTTGATCATTGTTGTAGAGGGCTAACGAGATAAAATTTTTCCTTGAAATATTCCTTCTCGAAAATTGGAATTCGAATTTATGGCAATAGCGAAGCAACGGAAAAAGAAATCAAATGAAATTTTCTACCCGTCTACATTCAAAAATCTTACGCTAGACGAGCACATGCAACTGCTACCGCAGAAAAAACTGCTTAAATTACAAGTTGACCGATAGTTGATAAATCTGCCTTTGTTCTCGAAACGGACGCAGTACCTATAGCAATGTTATATTAGCCGTGTTTTGTTGAGAAGTTGCCAGCCAGCCATTTGAAATTTTACACGCAGTGCAACAACAATCACCAACTGCCAATAACAACCTGTTTTCTGCACTCAAATGTGACTAGCGAACAGTGCTTTGGGACAGTTTGGAACTATTTGTTCGGCACCGTTTTGTTGAAAAGTTTTTGCCCGACTGTGTATAGTTTTCAACAAAACACGGCTATTAAACGAAAAGTGAACTGTTCAATAACATCTTCATTACCTCTGCGATTAAATTTCAGTTTTAATCAAGCACACAAAGTTTTATTATGTTGCATGAATATCTTTAGGCATTGCATTTATAATGCTGAAAACCTCTCGTCCTGTATGCCACTGACAGTTACAACTTCGAATATTTACCCTTGTCAAACTTTGGATCAACCCTTTTATCGTGTATATTCCCCACTTTAATTACTTATACAAAGATAAACATCAAAGCTAATTTACTATTTAGTCTTAAGCAAAGATTAATTTTTATTTGTATTCAATATTATTCAATGCTTGTAAAATGCTTAAACAAATGGTTCAATACTAATTTCTACAACAGAACATGGAGTGGTCAACTCAAATGCTTGGAGAACAGTCGGATGTAAAACTCCAATTTTACCAATGGGAGTATTTTTATAAATAACATTTGCACATCGTCCAGGAAAATAAGAAGAATCTGAAAAACAATTTTTTGTTTGAATAAAAAATTCGTTTGGTATTTCGTTGTTGTTGGTTTCTTACCTTCAGATGCTTGCAAATAATATCCTTCTCCAGCCTTCCAAGGAACTTCTAGAAGTTGCATTACTCGGTCTAACAAACCATGAACAACTTCAAATCCAGCTGATTTACTGCAGTTCACCGCACACAGCCTCCGTTCATTCCTTGCACCTACTTCTAAATTAGTATCGTAAAAAATAAAAAACAATTAAAAATCACTTATCTTATTGGCAGATGGACCAACCTGTTTCATCTTCAGCCAATACAACATCGCTTACTTCGAATAATTTAAGTGGAAGCGGCATTTTCCGATTAGCAACAAGAGTTTTCAGAAGACCTGGCAGCAGTGACGTTCTCACCACTTGGAACTCAAGTGTTTTCGGATTCGAAATATGAACAGCCGGCAAGTTTTCAATCAGCTTATTCAACTTAGTTCCAATGTCATCCCGCGAACATAAAGTAAAAGTCAATGCTTCAGTAAAGCCGGCCTGAGCGACTTGTTCGCGTATCTGCTCTGTGAGCTTATTCAACGGATATTGCTTTGCGATATGCATGAAAGATGGAAGTGACTTGGTGATGTTATTGTAACCATAGGCTATAGCAACATCTTCATAAATATCACAAGCGTGAATCACATCGTGTCTTGTTGGAGGGATTCTGACATGTAATTCATCTTCCCCAACCAAAGTTGTTTCCAAATACATTTTAGTCAGCATGTTTGCCATTTTTTGTGCTTCCTCTTTAATGCCAACAGCTGCATTTGCTTTTGCAGCCGATATATTCTCAGTTCGATACGATAACTCGGGGTACATACATACAGATCCGTCTGGGTTAACAACATTACAAGGCTCTATGGTAAATTTCTCGGCACAATGAGCGGAAAACATGCACACGATAGTGTCAAGTACTACTTTGGCTTTCGTTAGGTCCGTTGCAGTACATTCGATAAATACATTTTTCGTTTTTAACGAAATCTTCGAATGATCTCCGTTTATAATTGGAGGTAATGATAAAACGACTTTGTTGGAATCATAAATAACTGGATAAACGGGCGAGTCTCTTATTATGGGAAGAAACTGCTTTAATTGAGCGTGGTTTGCGTAAAACTCCATTAGTTCGTCTCCATTCATGCTTTTAGTTTGGTTGAGAGGAATGAAGTTGATATCTTGTGGAGCACGTGCTTCATAGGTAAAAGGTCCCTTAATCGTATCCAGGTCATGAGTGCCTATGGCAACAAGTGTCCGCTTCCTACAGATGTTATGGTGCAATTTATCCTATAATGCAAAGGTGATACATTTTTTTTTATAATTCAAATGGAAATAACAAATATATTTACTGAATAGGATTGACTTATGAATTTAACATAGTCATAAGAATTGGTACATGGCTAATGGAAACAATTAACGTCCCACTTTTCTATAGTCTCATTTTGTGTTTCAATTGGGTACTTTTAGAATAAGGAAAATTATAGACTTTAACAGAAAATGACAAGTATTTATCAAAAGTCCATATGAAAAATATGTTTGCAACACCTAGCCTAGCTAGGGTAGGCACTTGCCCGGGCACCTATACTTCAGGCCGATCCTTTTTCAAACATCAGCAATAATCTGCCTTCATATGCACGCCCAATATATCCTCCGTGGTGCAAATTTTTTTTTGGAATCCTTCCCTCTAATAATTTTTACCAGAGTTGGCAAATTTACTGCTTTGGACTCTTAAAAGAATACACAAAAGTATTCGTCAAAGGTCCGTAGGAGAAATTAAAAATGTTTTGGAATAGCAGAATTGGGGTGGAACTTGCCTTTTTCCCGGTACTTATACTTGAAGTCGATCTCCTTGCAAACTACAAACACCAGCAGTTATCTGTTATCATTTGCAAATCTCGTCTACCCTTATGAATTATCATTCTTCCATGACACGAATTTCTTGGTGGAATCTTTCTCTCTGTTCATCAAAAAAATTGGACAAAAATTTTAAGAAAATTGTCCAGGCTAAGGTTTAAAAAGTGAGGTTTGCAACCAAGGTCTTTCAGCCATGAAAGCATATGGTGTTCTTTGTTCTCGTAGTTCAGTTCTTTAGTGTTTTCAAAAATGATTTTGTAAACTTTGTAAATAAACAATTTTATTTTCAAAAAATAAATTTATAAAAATAAAGTTATGCTGGTATTTAAATTAATAATGCCAATAACTTGTGTATAAGTTGTCTGGTAGGTTTAAAGAAAAGATTAATTAAATAAACGTGTAGCGAGCTTGAGTTTACAAAAATTCATTGAATAATTGAAAGCGATATTTAAATGCAGGTTTTAAAAATTGGTATAAATTCTGATAGCACTGACCATTTAAGGCTTCTAGGAACTGGGATCTAAAGCTAATTCAGTGCTTCTTCTTAGACCTAGGCAAATGCAATTTTTGAGAGATGTGAATCTCAGATCTAGCCTCCATGTAAAGGAAAATGTAACTCCACCTTCCAAAAAAAGCTCCCTCCACTCATTAGCCCATAAATATTCTTCCGAATTATAACTTCCGATAGCATTCTCTAAATTCTATTACTCGGTAGATCAAAGGATATAAAAGAATTGCAGTTTTGGGTTGTCAGGAAAGATTTTGGAAGCCCCGTTTCTATATTTAACACATACATAGTTGGGCAATTATTTGGCAGAATAAAATCGTTGTGACCTTTCTACCGGCACATGTGCCATGTATTTTCCCCACAATTGAGCACCTTAAAACATTATTCTGGACAAGTTGATACAACTCCTTTGCCAAGATAGGATAAATTATACCCGGCTGTCGAACACTTTTGTTCGAATGGTTATAAGCTGAAAAATGGTTATAACTAAGCTGTGAATTTCTATTCTTTTTATTTCCGAGATGGTATTCGTTTCTTATCACCTTTTTTTGATTTGAACATTTTCTATCGCCAATGGATAGAGTAAAATTATTTTATGTCTGTAGACCTACATAGGTCTTTGTTTAATGCAGCCTGAAATTCACGGCAGTAGTTCGAAGGAATAAGAAAGAATTTTTGTTTTATCTTTTAAAACATTACTCCTCAAATTCATATGATATCTACTTTTAAGACCTTTCTATTATATTAATTCAGCTTTTACAAAGCTCAATGCTCAAGCCATAATTTGTGTTTGCGCTTTTAAAAAGAGAGGTGCCTAGTTCAAGAATCTCATGTGTTTATCCTAAAATTGAATCAATAATCAGAAAATTTAAACTTACTTGCAAATCAATAAACGAATTGTATGATTCTTGGGTAAAACTAATGTTTCTAAGAACTGCAGCCACTGCAAACGGTCGAATTTGAGCTGTTTCAGGTAGAATTTTCAAAATTTGACGACCTTCAACTCCGCCTTTGGGTTCGATCAATTTGAATTGTGGAGGTTTAATTCTAAAAAAAAAATATATATATATTCGCCTTCTAGTTGTAAAATTTCTTAATAATAAATACTTCTCTTGAAAAACTAGCAATCCAGTAACGAGACCTTCCATGCATAGCAAATCATATCTATTTGCTGGAATATCAATTCGGTAGATAATTTCTTCAGATGCATCCTGAGCTGCTGCAACATCGCCTTGCTCTTTAGTAAGCATTTGCTTTTCAGTGGTCTGTATAATGATGTTTAGTTTTATTTGGTTATTTAACAACGAGGACTCATCACATTGAATTTAGTTTTTCTTACCACTTCATCTAACTCAAGCCCGAATGCAAAACAAAGTTGCTGGAACTCATCATCAGCTAAATCAGATTGTATTTTAGTTCAATATCTTAAGTTGGCTCAAAATTTTAAATTTACTTACTGTATTTTTTGCCAAGAGCATCGAAAAGCAAATCACGCTTTACACCAATTGTCGGCATTTTTTTGTTAAATTAAATCAAATTCCGTTGTTAAATAAAACGTGATTAAACTTTATTCAAGTAAAAATGTTTAATGTGCCAATGTGGCTGCTGCTGCGGGCTCATCTGAATCTGACAGATAGATTTTGTCACGATAAACCGAAATGAGGTATGCTTTTAGGAAAGTGACGTCATAGTAAGCTTTTGAACGCCGAACAACAAAAGTTAATTAATTCGATGATTTCTATTAGTTTTTGTATTTTTGAAGTTATCTGCCAACAAAAATTGTTTTTGGAATTGATTGTCCATTATATTTTCAAAATAAAAAAGGAAAAAATTATTTAAAAAAAAATAAAATATGGCTGTGACGTCACAAAAACATAAAGATGGTGGATTGGCTGGCTGTATGCTTAGACTTGTTCATTATCAGCTACGTTCCAGGTTGTTCAAAATGATTGCGTTCGGCACCTTTTGAAGTTAATATAAGGGTTCGTTTGTTTCATTCATCTCTAAAATCCAAAATGTTTTCGACTAGTTTTATATAATGGTAGACTTACATGTATCTTGATCTTGATCTTCAAGAAAACTAGAGCGGGTCGGATATATTGACAAAATATGAACGTGTGAAAGAGTACAAGGGCGGAAACTCTCTTTTATGGTGGACTTACATGTATCTTGATTTATTTCTTGAGAAAGAAAAGGATGTAAAATGTAAAAGTTTCAAAAGCAAGAGCATCTTGATAATATCAAGAGCATCTTGAAAAAATCAAGATTATAGTAAAACATAGAAATCAAGATTATAGTAAAGACGAACATGTTCATCTTGATTAAGGCATCTTCGTCTGTATTTGTGTGCACATGCTTATGTCGTGTATATGTGCATGTTTTTCTATAGCTTTTTGGCCTGATTGAAAAAAAAATTAAAAAGAAGTGAAGTGTCAAAAACAAAAAAAAAAACCATAGATATATGAAATTGTAAATTAATTTGTTTAAAGACTTGAAGATGTCCATGCAAAGCAATTATTGAACAAACGTAAAAAAACCGAAAAAGGTTGTCAAATTAAATTAGGTATTGAATGAAAATACAAATTATTATCAACTGAATTTTTAGCCCTAACTACATAAGCCAAAAAAGTGAAAAAGACCAAAAGTGAAAATTTTCAAACTCATTTTGGGATAGTGTTTCTCACTGGAGAACTTATAAAAATGATGCAGAAAGCTTAAATTTTGGCGAAGGAACAAAATTGTATAATCTTTTTCAAAAAACAACTGCTCTAGCGGGAAAAAATATTTTTTCTTTTGTTATTTTGCAAAAAGTGAATGTAGTTAAGGCTATAATCTACAAATAAAATAAGAAAATAACAAAAACATGTTTTTGACAGCCAAACAGATTATAGCATATTGCAGTGATTAAAAAAGAGTTACCACCCTTGTACTCTTACACACGTTCATATTTTGTCATTATATCTACCACGCTAAACAACAACAAAAATTCGTCGTCACTGCGGATTCGCGTTGGTTTGGGAGAGCCTTAAAATGTTTTTTCCAGAATATTTTACCACTTCTTCAAAAAAAAAACAGAAAACAGAACGGCAAATTCAAAATCATAAGAAACATATTAACGACTCATGAATTATTTAGCCACTAATCATTCGGTGTAAACAGTTTTTACCACTTTTTGAGGTAGTGATATGCTAACTTGATGTGAAGTTCGCAAAGAGTGCAAATAACGTAAAAAACATTAATTGTCACAACTAATGAAAAACTTGTTATCGACAAACTATTGAGCGATAAACCATTTGGTATTAGCAGTTTTTACCCCTTTTTTAGGTCATACTTTGCTTACTTGATATCAAGCTAGCAAAGCACCCAAAAAACATAGAAAACATTGAACGTCAAATTCGAAATTATCACAACTAATTAAAGGCTAATCAACGGCAAATTATTCACCTACCCATTTTTCGATTTGTCAAAGTTGCTTTGCTAACTTGACACTCATAGAAAACAAATCCAACACATAGAAAACATCGCATGATAAATTGTTTTTTTCACAACCAAATAATGACTAATTAATGGCAAATAATTAAATACTAAAATATTAAATTTAAATTGATTTTACCACTTTTCAAAAAATAAACATAGAAAACATAGAACGACAAATTCAAAACTGTCACAATTAATTAACGACAAATTATGCATCTATAAATTTTTCGATCCGTAGATCTTACTTGATAACTTTGCTAACTTGATATCAATAAGTTAGCAAGGCACCAAAAAAAAAACATAAAAAACATTGCACGATAAAATTAAATTTGTCACAACTAATAAACGACTAATCAACGGCAAATTATTAAGCCCTCAACATTAGGTATAAGAAGTTTTTACTGATTTTCGACAGGGACATAGAAAACATTGAACGACAAGTACTAAATTGTCACAACTAATTAACGGCAAACTATCCACCTACTCATTTTTCGATTCGTCAAAGTTGCTTTGCATACCCCTCACCTTAATGGGGAGAAATATACCCCCTCCAACACAATTTTTTTTTTTTTGTTTCGACCGAACTTGTGCCCTTTAACACTTTTATATAATTAATTCAAAACACCCTGTGTAAATTATCTTTAAATTTCTTAACCACTTTAAAATAAGAGTAAGTTCATGCGATCGAGTCCTGCTTTTTATTTTACATGTATTTAAGTAGAAAAACAGCGTTTTGTGATCATTTTTGGCATTGACCTATTATATATGGAGTGCTTGGAGCCAACTTCACAATGCCACCAGCGCTGGTTGGAGCAAAACAGAAAAATGGTGTAACTTTTGACAATTTGGTTTGATGGTTACATGTTACATGCCGGCTCCACTAGACATGAGCCATGCTCGGACTATGAACCTGTCGAGAAAAAACCAATGGAGGCAGAAAAATCCATATCTTGTCGACGACATGTCGAAGAAGATTTGATTTTTGTTGTATCTGGAGGTTAATATTGCTGCAAAAGTTTTTATTTATTTACGTGACCTTTGTTCCTATAATTTGAGTTGAATATTGTTGCAAAAAATAAAAGTAGTGGTGCGAGAGAAATGAAACGACATGACATTATTTGCCCAGCGAGAAAAAATCTGCTGTTTGTTGATTGGATTGTTGTTGTGATGTTGGGCATATGCATGCTCTGTGGAGTCAGGTTGTTAATGAAGGTGAAGACGGTAACACTCCGACTCCACAGGAGATAATTTCTATCAGAATGCTTATCTTGACATGAAATTTCCAATGGAGTCACTCCGTTTCATCTCTTGTTGGGATGTCAGAGATATCTCTCCGCGATTATATCTCTGACATGAATTCTGACCGATGAAGATATTTTTGCTTTTTGCCTAGAAATTTCTTTTTTTGTCTCATTATCTTGTATCCATATATCAGTGTTAATGTTAATCTCAGCATTTGCATGTGGCAATTAAGTTTTTGTATGTTATTTAGTAATTTTAATTTAATTTAATTTAATTTTTGGTTTCGTGATTTGAAATAGCATAACATGATTTGCCCAGCGCAGGCAGAAGACAATGTTAGATATATATATCTTATATTTAGTTGGAGAGAAATTATCTCCTGTGGAGTCGGGGTGTAAGGAAGTTATATTAGGCGCGTCTTACCAACTAAAATCTCACTGAGCGCTCAATGTCAAGTCGATGGAGGCGGAATGCTTTGGTGGGACAAGATTCTCCGTTGAATTGTATAAAAACATGTGTTAAAATTTTCGTACTGAAATTCTGGAAACAAATTTCAACTTTGCTTAAAATATTTAAATTTAAAAGCACAAAACTTTATCAAATGAATGAAAAATAAAAGCAAATTCAATTTATTTTCATTTTTATTAACATTCCACCTTTATTTTGAATTTTAAATCGACTTTAGTATTTGCACATCAGCGAGAAATTACAATTTGCCTGTCAAATGAACAGCTGTTTAAGCAGAGAAAGAACATTGAGAAATGAATCCAAAAAATTTTCGTCTCAGTAATCTCCGCAAAAAATCTCAGTGCTCAGGTGAGATTTTTTGTCCCACTTAAAAAATCTCTGAGCGCTCAGAGATTTTATTTGGTGAGACGCGCCTATTTTCTCATTGAAAACCATCTTTGTGGCTCTAAAATATAAATAAATGGTTCCTTCGACAGTCGAAATAATTCCACAAACCCGATTGAGCAAAATTAATTAAATACATTCAATTGTGGTGAATAAATGCAATACTCACTCTTTGTCCGGAATATCAAAGCGGGAAAAACCCACTTCATAGCAATTTCCTTTCTTTTCTCAATTTTTGTATATCCTCTTCGCTTGATTCTTCACGTTCGGCATTTAAAAATATACTTATGAATCCATTAAATTTGTATTCAAATATTTGTTATTAATGAAACGAAACTAAAACACAAATTAAAAACTTTATTTTCAAACAAATATTCAACAACATCCATAAACAGCTGATTTTAAATTGGAAAATGGGAAGAAAGAATGGAAGTATCTTGGATATATTTGGAATTTAAATTGGAAAACTGGAAGGATCATTTTCGCTTTTGAGAATATTCAACAATCGCTTTCAATGCGATCCGCCGCCCTTTTCAGAATAGACCCCCCATTGCAAGAGAATCCGCCGCCCTTTTAAGAATAGGCTCTCAACTCTCGAATGGATTTCAAAGTAGAATAAAGTAACATAGTAGGTTTTATATACCGCATTCATGAAAACAACCCTACGTGTCTGTACGTTTCTCTAGGTAAGATAGTTACCCCAAACATTTCAAGATAACTTAAGCTGTTTTAGTATCAGCGGTTATTAGCTGTCTTTTAACAAGGGATTACAACAACACAAGGCTATCCGGCTCAAAGATTCGTTAAGTTTCCTATTGTGTTTGGTCAGTTTCAGTAAGTGTCCTCGATATGCTCGTAAGATGCTAAAAACCCATTGTTACTTTTAGTATGTATGTATGTATTTTGAATAATATATTGTTGTTTATAATATTTCCTTTAGTATGTTTTTGTAATAAAATTTTTGTTTATATATAATTTGAATATTGAAGTTTTGTAAGAACTCATTTATTTAAGCGAAGCCAAATCCTTCAGAACATTCGTGAATAGCTTTCGTTAAACATGTCCGCAATTTCTCAAACGACTTGTAAAGTGGAAGATCCAGTTGATTAAAGCTAGATAAAAATATGAAAAATAATAATTATGCTTTATTATTTATGTAAAATCATTTAAATACCATGTATGAGCACAGGGCAAACGATCCGTTGATCTATCATCCCGATGTATTTGGAATTTTTGTATCCCATTCATGCCTTCAAGTGCTGAAAACCCTTGCAAAGGAACTTTAGATGTTCCAGTAACAAATTGTAAGAATTTTGCGCGATCAGCTTGATCAAAACTACGTAAAGCTCTCCAAAACCATTGAATCTAAAAAAAATACATATTTTAATTAAGAAGCTTCGTTTAAATAATTGGCAATTCAAATTTACCTGTGGTGACTTGGAATTATACTTGTGGTATTCTGTGTTTTGCTTCAAATCTTCTATGTCAACATTTGGAAGACCCGATATCAGTAGCTCTAGTTCTTGCTCATTGAATATTGATATCAAGCGTTTAGGTATTATATCGTAAAATCCTTCCAAAAATGCATTTAACCTAGACGATAGATAATATAAAAATTTAAGTTGTAAACATTCTAATGCACCAGCACAATAACTTTAAATTAAGGAATTTAAAAAAGGAATTAAACAATGGGCCGGGAACCTAAAGCATTTCTAAAAAAAATATAAAAACCAAATGCAAGGATTTAAATATGGCAGATACTAAAGCTGAATACCAAATTCCAAGAAGGAATCTTTGAGTTCGATATGAAAGCTATTTATCCGAAAACTTTCAAGATAACTTTAGTAATTGTAATTGGGCTTTTGTCATCAACGCTGATAAATCAAAATTAATAGTTTTTTTGCAGATCTGTCCGGAATCAAACAACATATAAATAGTCCTTCAATGTAAATCCCTTCGAGCTGGTTAATGAGTACAGGTACCTGGGAGTGATTCTAAATAAAATTGCAGATTTCAACAACCACGTTAATATTAAGGCTAAAACTTCACAAAATGTATTAAATTTATCTTGGAAAAATATTTTCTCAAACAAACGCATAATGCTATCAGCGAAATATAATATTTGATGCTGTTGTAAAGAGTTCGCTTTGCTACGCTGCTCAGGTAGGGGGAACTGCCCTACCCCTGTATGAGACGAATAGAGGCTCGGAATTCAGATATCACACTCCTTTACTCACAACTAAATCTAAACTTTATGTAATCAAATTACTTAGTAACAAAGAATTATTTAAAACAAGATGTGAAGTCCTTGGCTTTAATAGATCCCCATACAACGGTAGTTTTAAACAGTTTTGCTCTCTATGTAACTTAAAAGCCAAAGAAGACTGTTTTCACTTCATAAGCAAATGCCCTATTTTCGCTCCAAATTATATTCTGCGGAAAGAAACCTATGACGCTGCGGGATTAATAATTCAAAATGGAAAAATATTTTTTTTTTGAAAAATATTTATGCATACAGGATGTCTTATAACCGAATTTGTTCAGTTCTCTTTTTGCTATTCATTCAGAAAACCGAATCAATAAATGAATTACTCACTTACTTCAGTTATTTTTTGTGTTTGCGGTCATTACCTGTCATTTAACAATAATTACAACAACACATAGCAGAGCATGTAATCAACAAATAAGAATGTGTAAAACCTGTGTAACTAAATAGTTGGAAAGGCTAAATAATAAAAATAATAATAATAATAAACTTCAATAATTTGAACAAAATAAAAGAAGAAACGCAAAAATATACAAAAAAAAAAGCAACAACTTACTGCTGTCGAATGGATCCACTCATTTTAAGTTGACCAACCAAACGAATATAATCGAATTTGTTCTTTTCGGTGACTGTCACATTCCTTCCATTTGGTACAAGATCACGTATTTGAGTCACACCAAATTCTTGTACTTCTGTTGAAAACGTTAGATCGTAACCAAGCGAAGAAATGTCATTGTCCATAAGATATTCAAGACCCTTATACAATTCATAATCTTGTGATTCCATGTCAGTGTATTTGACTTGAATTCCAAGAATATGTTTGTAAAACGAACGTGTGAAGTAGCACTCTAGAAGTTTATTGTCGTGAATTGCTTTGGCTTTAGGGAAGACAAAAATAAGGGAATATCATAAAACATAAAGTTTAAGTATATCAATTGAGTGTTATATTTACCAATGACACGCCCAACAAACTTGAAGTAGCATAAGTGATTGGGATTTGCATGGCTAGATGGATTTATCATATAGGTCACTCGATCACCAGGCGAAACGCAAAACAAAGCGTACATTGGATTGAATATTTCTCTCGAGATAATCACGTACCATTCTCGAAGAAGACCACCCGCATCCTGACCCTCTTCGTCTATACAAATATAAATTATTTAATACAAACAAAAAACAATTATTTGAATACACAAACCTTCGAAAACTATATAAAAACGATTTTTCCATTCTTCTGGGCCACGTCGATATAACTCTCTGAATGAATCTTCAAAAACAGTTACACGCCTTACATTCACAGTCAACTCTTCGCGTCGAACTCCCTCATCCATTCGCTCTAATTCTGTTCGGAAATATTTCCTTTTTACGTCGAAATCTAAAATGCGTGTGTGATCAACAAGCACCGAGAATGGCCCGTCCGAAAGATGGGTGGCTGATTGACGCAGTATTTGATTGAGAACAGTGCGATGTTTTTCAGCAAATTCTAGAAATTTCTTTTGATCCCGCCGTTGTATTTCAGCTTCTCTAGCGGCAGCAGTAGCTGCGCCAGATGTTGATGGAGCAGTGTCTGTTTTATTTGAACTTACAGAAGCATCTAAAGATGCAGCATCGGTACCTTCGACAGTCGCCGAATCATTATTTTCTTGTTCGGTTGAATCACCTACACTGGCCCTACTTTGAGCATTGCGTTGTGGCATTCTTTCATTAATGGTAAAATCTAATGTATTAGGAATTGCAGCTGAGACCGCCGAAGTCCCACTGCCAATTGGACGTCTAGTAATTGTGAATGTGTCCGAACGATGACTACCTGACCGAACTGTTTTTGCGGCTTGCTTTTTCTTCGAAGCGTGGATTAAGAAAAACGCTTCGACTGCCGGTTGCAGAATGAGAACTGCGTGTTGGTCATTTGTCTTTTCTAAATGCACTAAACACTCACTTAATGTATCCCAAAGTTCATTCAAGCAAATAATCTCACTCAGTGGTTCTATAGTTTTATAATCAAATAACTCCCGAACTAGCATGAACACCTTAAGTGTTCGTAAAAAGAATGTCTGCGAAGACGATTTCGTCAATAATGGACTCATGCTGGATAACTGAAGCTCACAAGTTGGCTTTGATTTAGTCGGAGCTGAAATCACTACTTGAGCAGCCGTAAACCGATCGTTTATTATACCACCGCGACCCATTTTCGGTTGGTTTTTGTTTGCAGCTGTAGAATCACTTTCGTTAGTTGTCTTAAGATTATTTTCCTTCACTTCTTTCATAAGATTTAATATTTGCATGCGTACCAATTCGGCTAAGCCCATAACTCCTTGTATCAATAATTGTACGACAATCCCATTCGCTTTAGCCGAACATTGACTTAAGCTAACAATCAACTCTTTCACATATTCCAGGCCTTGTTCGGAGCAACTTTTTGTTGTTAGAACTTCAATTGCAATTTTAAGTTGCTGAATTTTACTTGGGTAAAGTAAATTCGGTCGATGTTTTTTCACGTGCTGTTTGTTGTGTTTATAGCTGTCGCTTCCGGAATCTTCGTCACTGCCAGGTATGGCATCGGGTTCGCTGTCACTATCATGAACATCTATTACTTGAGTTTTTGGCACCGGTATTAATGGTGTTTCACTTGCAAGGGGTGTCTTGGGTGGCTCATTATTGTCAGCAATATCATCGTCCATAGCAACAGGGGCTATTTGGTCTTCTTTTGGTAGTTCACCTCCCAATGAACCGAGTAAACGAACAAGTTTATCAGTGAGTTGTTGAGACCTTTTGACTACACTCGTTGGCAGAAGTGACATCAATTGAGCAAAAGGAGAATCCTCAAATGATAGAAAATCGAGTTTTGCTCGATAAGGTTGTGGGTTAACTAAAAACATAGCTGTAACTTCCTTGGAGCTATTACTCGACTGAAAAGGTCGAGTTGTACAATCAAGCTTAAGGAGTACGTCAAATACAGATGGAGTTCTCTTCTTTGCCGCTGGTGTCGTTGATGTACGTGCTTTAGTATCTTCCTCCTTGGGTGCAGTAAGAGATGGGGTATGAGAAATTTTTGGTTTCTTTGCTATATTTGTACACCAAACTCCTGCAGAACTTAAGCCGGGATTATTTGATTGATCTTGTGAACTTATTTGACTGTCCTTTTCTGCTCTTAATTTTGAATCTATAGTATTGATTTTTTCTGTGATACTTTCTACTTCTCTAAATGGCACAAAATCTCTTGGGAAATATGTGGCTAATGTTATTAAAAGGTCAAGCGAATTTCGGCAGACCATTTGGGCGGCTTGGGGATGGATCCGAATGGCATTACCTTCCCCCCCACAATATGATTCTTCTTTGAAAAGTTGTTCAACACCACGTTTTATTAAAAAAACGCTGGATCGATAACCAAGAGCAGCGTCAACCCTTAACGTTAGATACTGTGGTCTACTGATAAGCTTACCATCTGTCCTAGTGATGTCAGTTTTGTCAGCCATTTTAATAATTGAAATCAACGAATCGATTATCCATTCTCTGGTGCCAGTGTGATAACAAAGATGACGAATTACACGATGAAGTCGAAGTATGTTGAATTTTGCATCGTCAATGAACAACATTAAAAGCAGTGACGACAAAGCATCTACATCGAGAAGACTTCCTTCAGTTTCCATTAAAGCCAATGCAACTGGTTTACCCTGGAGCTTCTGGAAACTACCTTCACCCGGACCATTAGATGAGGATGAATGAGAATTGTACCAAACTGAATTTGTATGCCAACTGGGACGACCTCTAAGGTTTTGAATCGATGGAATTCGAGGTGGGATATATGCTGTTAGTGAGAAAAAAAGGAGTTTTAAAGGTTGTTGTATTTGATGAATTTTTGAATTAATAAGAAGGTTTTGGCTTTGTCAATAGCCCCGATTGCGGCTGTCGATTAGCAATCGAATCGAAATTTTTTAATTGTATCGATTGGTTTCCATGCTTGGAATTGTGTAAGGCAATCGAATTAAAAATGCTTTGTTATGAATAATCCACTATCCAATATCTTTAATTTGAAAGTTCATTCGTATTAGCGTTTCAATTTCAAAATATAAATTGTGTTCCTAGGGTATCGATCAGATATTTACCATCGACAAATTTCGATTGTAATCGACAGTCACAATTGAACGACGATCGATAAAAAAAGTCGTGCATCGATCAGCAAATCGACAACCGCAATCGGGGCTAATGTGGTGATATGCAGTTTAAAGGGTTTATAATTTTGATAAACTTCAGAAAGTTAAAGAGTAGCAAGTGTATGCACCGTAGGGGATTTTGACAAATGTGTCCTTTGGAATATATTAGTTTTTCTGCCAATTTCGTTTTATAAGAAATGGCTACTGACCAATGATTTCATCAGACCAAAATTCGAACCAAATTTTTGTCCCAGATCCGACAATTTTAACAGTGAAAAGTTTGTATTTACTGATTTTTTTAGAAAATACAATGTTATAAACATAAACTGATAATACATATTAATAAAAACATACCTGTTCCACCTATAGCGGGAGTTGAGTTCGCTTGTGAGTGAGTAACTAAACGCTCATGCAGTGTTTGCCGGTTGCGGTGTTCCCAATCTCGCCTTAGATTTTGCGCTTCTGCTACCAAATCAGGAGGCAGGCTTGCGATCTGCGAGTCTTCCATATCAGTCAGTATCTATAATATAAATATATAAATGAAAAATAATTTGACACATTTTTATTCTGTATAGGAATTTGCACGTAGTAATACGTTAACTGAATAATACACTCACCGCTTGCCTAAGAGAAGGTTGTAAGTTTTGGAAAAACGCTGCCGCATCAACGGGATCATTTGGATTGGCTGTCTGTGCGGCTTGTCGTTGTTGTTCAATTCGTTGTTGTGATAGTACTTCGGCTTGAATACTTGGAGGAAGAGCTGCCAAAAAATCAGGATTCACTTCAATTAATGACTCATGTTCGGTTTCAATTGCGCTTTGTTGGGCCCTTTGGCGGTTTCTTTGAGCCCGTAAATGCTCTTGAATAACTTCTTCACGCATTTCACTTGGCAGAGCAGCTAAAAATGATGGATCAACGCCTTCAGGTATTTGAAGATCACCAAGTACCTGGCGAACTTCAGGGCTCATTTCGTTAGTTCTTGATGTTGTCCCAGTTGCAACTATGTTAGGCGATCCTCCGGCGATTGACAATGATCTTGAAGACAAATTATCAGTTGCAGAAGGTGAAGTATTGATAACATTTGAAGATGTTGATGCCAATGCTCCTGAAGTCACATTCGATATAGTCGATGAAGCTGTTGTCTCTGATGGTTCTGAATTGCTGTCGATAATGCGATCTGGCTGATTTGAGCTGGTTTCTGCACCTTGGGAAGCTGTGGTATAACTATGTACCATAGCTTCACTTGCTATTTCCTGTGGATGAGCTGGTGCTGAAAACTGCACGAAACCGATATACTATAATTAAATTTGTTATTCACAATATTTAGAATAATTATTATAAATAAAAATTAAAAATACGTAATTAAAATGTGATCTTCTTTATGCCTTTGTATGAATGTTTATCATAAATACATTTTATCAAATATATTCCATTATTGCTTTACTTTCCTATAATAATATCATTTAAATAAAACGAAAACAAAATACTCATAGCCAAAACGTGGAAAGCCGTAATGGGCAGATTTGTGGAGTTTACTTTCTTTCGCTTACCTGAGATAAGACGTTTTGGATTTCATCATCGAAGTCCATTATAACGTCTTCTACATTAAGTTCTTCGTCTTCTCCTTCTTCCTCATTTTCATCGTCATTGTCGTCATTTTCATCATTTTCCTGACGTTCCTCTGGTTCGCCTTCCTCTTCTTCATCGTCATCCTCATCTTCGTCTTCATCATCGTCTGGCAGCGGGACCAAAGCAGCTTCAGCCAATGCGGCTACAGCCATTTCCTCAGTAATTCGTTGGTGTAGGTCCGCAGCTAATGATTAATTACATAAATAAAATGAATACAAAATCACAATTATTATTATCGGGCGCACCTAAACTTTGGTTTGATTGACGACCAGTTTGATTGGTAACTTCTTGTGGTGTAAGAGGCTCATCTTCTGAGTTAGAATCATCACCACTTTCAGCAACTTCTGGCTCTTTAAGTTAAAAAAAATCATTATATTGCAGGCTTGTATGTAGCATGACTATATTTTAAATCCTAAATTAAAGCCAAACATTTAAGCTTTTACACTATTTCATACGTATTTTCATGTAATGCGGTAAATGCATTATGAAAAGAAAAGCCGAGTAAAGAAAGTTTAAGTAAAGTCAAATCAAAGTCAAGTCAAAGTCACACTGAATTTGAGAAAAGTTAATTATACATATTTTCTTCATTATATTTAAAAACTTTATACCTTTTCTTAAATTCTTCAAAAACAATAAAATTGAGAAAAAATAGATATAAACTATAATTTCAGAAAGAAATTCACTGATGCAGGTCAAACAAAGCTCCAAAAGAATTTTTCAACCAAATTTATCGAACAAATTACAGTGTCATATAATAGTATATCTTAAGCAACTATGCAGCCTCAACAAGCTTCAAGAAAAATATAAAAATACCACTTTGTTTACTTTTTTTTTTAAAATAAGATGCCAGTGATTCAAGTTACTATAGAGGAATTTCACGTGCAAACATATTGCTTAGCTTTGTGTAAGCAGCATTCAGAAAAGATTAGTATTGACTTAACATATCTAGATAAAAGTGAAAATTTTTGTGTACACTTTGCGGACTTCTAGGAAGCGTTTGACTCTATTGACAGAATATTTCTATTTAAAAACTTAGTAACTTTTGTCTTAAAGTGCAGCATATCTAAATGTCTACAGTAAGAAGCAGCTATGTAATCTATTTAACCCGTTATGAAATATGAAACATTTTTCTAATTTGATATTTTTTTATAGATTTTTCTACATTTACCTGTTGATAAATTTTGACTTGTGACCGGAGATATTCTAACATTAGAGTTGGATTGTGTTCTTGTACCACCTGTTCAACAAACAGCATTATATTTAATACAAATAAAAATAGTATCCTATTACATACTTGTATCGAGATCTTGGCTATCAATTTCTTCGTCATTAAGAGAATTAAATTCAATTATAGGATCAACAATGTCTGACGATGGAATCACATCACGTGAATCTGAATTTCTTGGGAGCAAAATGGGAATTGCACTTCGTCTATTACTAGGGGATGTGCTATTCTGTGCGGCTGGTGTGGTAATATTAACACTTGGTGTACTTATTCCACTCGGTTCTTGTCCTTGGGGTTTACCGGATTCATCAGTGGAACCAGCTTGGGTTATAACAGAAGCCGTTTTCCTCTTTCTCCTCTTTGTTTTTGCACGTAGTTCTTGTAATACCGGAATCAATTGGTGAGCCACTGTTAAACATATATCAGGTTGGGATTCCATATCCAAATGTTTGGCTTCTTCTAGCCACCAATGCAGTGCTGAACAATAAAATACAATTTAGTTATTTACAAAGAAAGAATAATATGCAAGTTAGAATAAAATCACCATCTTGGTTAAACAGTTCATTTTGATTTTCATCGGAATTATTAAACGAATGTGATGTACAATACTGCTGATCAACTAATAGTAATCGGCGAGAATCACGTTGTAATCTGTTATTGGAGCTGGGAACACGTCCCTCACTTGAATCTTCAGCACCAACTGTAATGCTCGCATTAGTTCCAAACTGAACGCCACTAGATGATCCCAAAGTACCACCTCCACCAAGTTGGTTGCTCAGACTGCTTGGAACAGTTGGATTAGAACCGGCTCCAGATCCGCTTGACAATGGTTGCCCATGATGAATGTAATAATTGAAGCGTGCAATCAAATCTTTAAAAAATATGTCAGTATGAAGTAATTATTTGCATGATGCTACATTATATTACCATCATCAATGCTGTTATTATTTCTAGCACTAGTACTTGGACCAGTGGCTGGCGAAGAACGAACTATGCCTATGTTTATGCTAGGAAGTTGTTGTTGGTGTATGGGGTTGAACGAACGACTCAATACGCTGGCATTTGTATTACGTTGACGTGTTTGGTGCACTAAAACTAAATTATCAAGATTGCTACCACTTCCAGCGCCACTGGTTGATGCACCACTGCTCGTTCCTGAACCCGATGGATTCAAATTGGCTGTAATAATTACAAAAGAAATAATTTTTAATATTAAATATTTTTAAATGTTAATTTACGAGTATGTCGTTCAAACGATTGTAGTGAAACCACGTTGCCAGACGATCCTCGTCTTACGTAATTAATGGGAACAGGAGGGGAAAGAAAACATGCAAAAATTAAGACTGTGCATGTCCTTCATTTGAACAATTGTCACAAAGTTTGAAAAAAACTAAAACTTTTTCATATGGAATGACTCGTAGGTCGTAAGTAAGAAATGAATTCCAATCATAAAAAAGGTTCCCACATAAAGAGCACGGGATTCAGTTGCTTTCCCAGACTATACGCTGATGATGTTTGATTAAAGTGCAATAGAAAAACCTTAGTTAACCCTTCATGACAGAAAGTTTACCGGATCTAAGAAAGTAAATGTTTACTGAGTTATTTTTTTGAGTAGTTTTATCGGGTCATAAGATTATAAGCATTAACAAAAAATGAGGAAAAAAGATGATTTTGTTTGTTTTTAAGATTTTATTGGTTTCATTTCCTTTTTTTAATAATGTGTACAGCCAAGTAGTTCAGTAAAACCATAACCCCTGCTTCGCTGCTGTGATGACGGTTCAGAAATCGCTTCTCCTAATTTTAACCATATGGTCCATCCAAGTTAAGGCCAGAAAAAAAATACTTTTCGCCTATCTTCTGAGCTAACTCCATGCTGAACATTCCAGGTCATGTGGTTTTTCGCAAAACACAAGCGTTGTGTCTTTCTGGCATCATTTAGTGGTGGCTTAGTCGCTTTAGGTGTTTAGCATTTCGAATTACCCGGATAACAGTGGATAAACTTGCCGTACCATTACCCTAATGCCTGATTTTAGCCGCTGAGAAAGCTGAGTTAGATTCAATTTTTTGGGTTTCGCGGGGAGTTGAAACGGAAGAAATGTTTCTTTTGTATAGTTTCCCGTAATATGTTGAGTTCTTTAAATAATGGGCAATAGCATGATCACTTCGGTTGATTTTTCGAACTTCCTTCAGAGTGATAAACATCTACTTTTGTCTTTTCCTCCAAATTCAAACATTTTTTCTTTCCCATTTTCACTAACACATACAGCAAATGGTCCAAAATAAATATATTTTACCTTTTATATAGAAAAAAGAGATTACCACTTCACAAAAAATGTTGATATTTTGACTGCTTCTAATTTTATGACTCGATTTATTAGCATATATGTTCAATATAATTTGCAAATAGTATTGAAAGTCATGGTTAACTTGCACTCTTAAGATTTAAAAATTCTTAATTAAGTTGTAAATAAACTAGCTTTTCTTCCAACAAGTTTTTTTTCAAAAACTTCTGTTTCTACCCTTTTGACTTGGAGTGTATTTAGGAGAATAGAGGCCAACAGTACACCATAGTAAAAATTAATGTTTATTCGACTACCAATCTTTGAAAATTAAGACTTTGAGATTATTTCAAGAAACGAAAAAGATTTTCCTAAAATGTATGTTTCACTTATTCGACTCTCAGCATGAGAGCTGATCTTCTTACTTACATGATACAGTATACCGAATGATAGGAACTCCATCCAAGCGACGATCACTTGCTGTTGCTCGGGGCTGATCTGGAGCATAAGCATGGTCAAAAATTTCAATAAATTGCCGTGTTTCTTCATCGGCATCAGCTTCACTACGTTCCTCTCCGTGCTCTTCATTACCATCTGTAAAAAAAATCCTAATTATAATGATGCTTAACATAAAAATAATTAAAAAAGCATTTAAATTGAACTAAAAAAAACGAAGAAAATTGAGTATGAAAAATCACATTGTAAATATTTTTAGAATTATATTAAACTCGTACCATCATCATCATTATCCCGTTCATCGTTGTCTTCTGATGCATTTGATTCGGAATCACTTGACTCACTGCTCGTCTCGAAGGCGACATCTGCATTTGGACTTTCAGTATCATTTAAACCTTCATTAAGATGGCGGAATACTCCATCATTAAAGTATTCTTGATCATTTCCCAGAATACCACCGAAAATATTATTAAACTTAGAACGAAAAAGAAAATGTATGATTAACATCAAAACCAAAACAATACTCCCGAAATTCAAACCTGTTCGCTTGTTCTTGAATCGCCGGTAAAAAAGAAGCCAGAAGCTCTCGGACGATCAGCCATTACATCGAGGATAATATGATCTCCATCTAAATCATTAGTTGATCGTCTTGATAATGTATGTATGGTGGTTGTTCCACTACCCGAACCTTGGGCAGCATTTAAAAGCTGGTCACGGCTACGCCGATCACATTGTAACTGCGATGTTTTTTTCTTTGTTGATAGTCCAGGTGAGATTGTAAGCCTCAGAAGTGTTTCCATTGGTTTGAGAACAGCATTTAAAGTTGTAACCGAGTTTGGATTGGACAGATCAAGATGTAGAATCATTTTTGCCAAATCTGTCATTATTCCTTTGCGTAAAAGTATCAAGAGTATTTCATTGCGATGTGGAGTTATTTTATTCAGCGGCATTGGATTGTCAATCATTGTGGGCAATAGCCCGACAAAGACCTGTAGGCGCATGTGCTTGTCTGAACATTCTGGCAAATTAATAGCTCGTTGTATTGCAGCCTTAACCTCGCTTATAACGGTGTTCTGGACTGGAAGTTGGTCGACACAGTCTGAAAGTGATGTTATAAGAACACGGGCCATTGTGCTAACTTCACGATCTTGACAGTTTTCTTTAAGAGGCAAAAAATTGTCGAGAATAAATGATAAAGCTGATTGATCCTGTTTTATTAGAACACTATCTTTAGCGTAGTACACATGCTCGGTGATCAATTTAGGTGCAAATGTTTGATAGGATCGAACTGCATCGGCAAGAATTTTCAAAATAGTTGACCTTGTAAGCAACGGTTTATCATGCAAGTGACTACTGCTGGGAACATGCCACCCACAGCATTGGTCACTTTGACTGTCATCTGATTGAGTTTTTTCGAAAGAACTAGAATCCGTTGCTGAACCAGACGATTTCGTGGCAGATGCCAGTCCACCAAAAGTCAATGGTGTTTTTTCTTTGTATGCTGTTCGTGCAGCTGGTGGTGGTGGGAAATGTATGCATGGTAAAAGAAGAGCTTTTAATAAGTCTTTGATGACGCCCGTAGATATATCATTTTCGTTGGAGTGCACGTTACTGCAACTTGCCACGTTGTCATCGACTGTTACGGATGATGACGATGTTGGCCCCGTTTTTCTTATAATTGTTGATGCTTTAACTATAAGTCGAGTATCATCGTAGCAATTTGATTTGCCCTTCATAATGTTATTATCTAATCGAAGAACATTAGAGGCAGCACGCATGAACATTTTTGGATCACGTGAAACAGCTGAGCTCATTTGCCTCAGCACAAATATTAAATCGCGATGATTGCTGGGAATCACTGACATAGTACGAGATGCAATAACTCGTTCCATAGTGGCAAGAAGAGTTTGAGGTTCTTCGAGAACGTGTCGGATTAACAAAATGGCATACGTGGGGAATCCCATATAGCCGCACATTTGACGCATACTTAATAAAAGATTAATGCCACCGTTGTTTGCGAAAACTTTGGCACTTTCTGCATCTTTTGTAAGTTTAACACATAATTTCAAAATGGAATTTATTGTATCCAAATCAATGGCTAACTTAGGACGCATCAGACGAGCTAGACAACTGACGATAGCACCTGTATCATACTGTTGCAATCCAGTTGGTTCTTCATGAAGAACTATTCTATTTAATCCAGATTCCAATCCTTCCCCGATTTCCTCTTCGAGTTTGCTGTCATCATCGATCTCAAACAGTCCTGATACACAAGATTCCGTATTACCAACAGCAATAGAATCTATACTTCCTCCGTCCGATGAAGAGCGGGATTGAGGAAGAATGTCAGCTGCTGCTTGGGATCCAGCCGACCGAGTGTTCACTGCGCTTTGGTCAGCTGTCTCTGACTGGTCTCCCGAATCGGAATCAGAAGAAGTTTCCGATGTTATAATGGAAGATTCGATTTTAGAACTTCCGTCAGTGAGTTCGGTTACTTTAAGCCCTAAAATAATCGGTCTATGATTACCAGTTGCTTCATTTACTTGCGACATGCAATTGAAATTAATGGTGTATTTTTGCCTGCCACATGTGATGCGTACTGATCGTTCTCCCGAAACAAAAGCTTTATGTATTATTTCATTGTTGGAGTTTGAATATGCATTCCATTTTCCAGCTGGAGAATCAAACCATTTCCACGTTTTTGTTGTGACTGCTAGCATGTTTGTTTTGCGTTGCATTATATGACATGCATTATCAATTGAATCAATAAATTCAATCAAATGTTGTAGCCAGCGCGGAGTAATTGGTGGCGCCCCAAGCGCAATGTGTTCTTGTAAGATGGATTCAATTTTGTGCAACAACATGATAAGAGTGCTCAGTGATTTCTCATGTCGAATCGCCATGCAAAAGGTTTTGCGCATGTCTCTGTAGATATCGTCAAGTAGCAAACAACCAACTTTAAGCCTGATATATAGTTTTATTCCATATCGACCTATGAGTATTTCTTCGCGTTTGCTAGAATTTAAAGCATCACGGGCCTTTAGATTATGCAACATTTTTTCTGCCCAATCTGTGATATTCTGAACCAAGGTTAACAAAAATTTGTGCTTCATATCTGGAGTGTGGCGTCGGTATAGAACAGCCAATAAGTCAGCACCAGAAGTAACAGTTTCTGGCAGCTGGTCCATAGTATTAAACGTTTTCTTCAAAGCTTCTCGACAGAAACTATCAATAGCAATTGCATCAGGTAACTGCACTGACTTCCAGGTTTTTTTATTCTTTGATTCAGTTTCAATTGCTTGTGCAGCAGGTTCCGATGCTTCGATATCTGAAATTGTACTTTTTTCAATATTCGCAGGCTTATTCCGATTTTGAACTTCTATTTCACTAACATCACCGCCTTCATCATCATTGTCATCATCATCATCGTCATCTAATTCTTGTTCAAAACTCAATAATCGAGACATAGCACTTGCAGAAGCATTTCCGCTTGATTCAGGACGATTTAACAAGAAATCAGTTGCTTGCTCTACGGAATTGGTAACAGCCAGGGCTTCGCTTACATGCACTTCAGAGAATCCCATGTCCATGAATAATTTTAAATGATTCAAATTAACGGATTTTTTCATGGAATCCCTATAAACTTTACGTGCCTCGCCTTCTTCTTCAACTTTTTTGATTTCTTCTTTGCGCTTTTGGAACTTTTCACGCAGCATTGTTTCATTTTTGAGTATGTGTTTCATGATGGCCATTATAGACTCAGCCATTCGGATGCCATAATTTGGAAGTGGTTTTTTATCCCAAATGTCAGAAAGTGCATTCAAAGCCAACGAATGGACCTTAACCATGTAAAAGACAGGTTCAAATTCCATTAATTGCCCAGACGGACCAGATGTTGGACGCGATGTAATATAATGTGGCGATTCGAAAATTGCTCGAGGATTAACCATTTTTTCAAGTAGCAAAAGCCATGCATCTAAAAATTCACCAGTTCCTTCAGCATACTCATTACCGCTGATAAAATTTCCCTTATCTTCGTCAGCACAGCCATACGAAAGTGCCCATTTGAACATGTCAAAGAATGCCTCCAAGCCTCCCTCTTCACAAAACTGTGACAGCATTAAATGGAATGCATAACGTTTTTCATCAAAAAGCATAGGTCCAGTGAATCCTACTGAACAAATCAAAAAAGTAAGCTTGAGCTTTGGTACACTAGGAGACACAATCTTCTCATAACAAAATCCATTAACTAGTATATAGCTCAGGACTCTAGCAATGTCCCCTGCTTCAGTGCATGGAAAATTGGCAGTTGATAGAAGTTCGTTTGTGCGTCGTTGACGGCCAGGAGTGCCAACACACAGTTTGACTAAATTTCCAAACAATTCAGCTAATGCACGTCCGAGCCTTGAAGAAGCTGCCAGTAAGGCTTTGATATAGCGCAGTTGCCCAGGCGCTCCCTTTTCGCGTCTTTTTGTATCCCCTTCTGTCTTTTCACAAGTGGCTTGATCGGAACATTTTGTTTCAGATTCGTCTTTTCCTGGGTCACCACGATTTGGAACATAAACTACTGAATCTGAAGATGAAGTGGTCGAATCAATAGAAATAGCCTCATCGTTACCTGGAACTGCTGACTGCATTGTAATATTGCTCACTCCCATTGCATTAGATGAAGATGGGAATGGGGTCAAACATATAACATCATCATCGATTTCCATATCGACTCTTGCCCCTGAAGCTTGTTGAAGAATTGTTTCGCTCGCTGCAGAGGTTGATGTAAATGTCGCAACACAATCACTGACAGAAGCATTTGGTGCTGAGGACGATGAGTCTGAAGCTTGCGCAGGAATTTGCTCTGAAGATTCTTCGCTTATATCTACCGTATCTCTTCTGAGTTCAGTTTGCATTCGACTAACCTCATCGTAATTGAAATCTGGACCTTTAGCTGTATTTGCATTATCTTCTGAACACATTCCCAGCAAAATAGTGCTTTCCCAAACCAAAGATGTATACAATTGCACCAAGCTTTGAAGTAGCTTTTTGCCCCTAGCACAATCAATTCCCCATTTGCGTAATAACAGCATACGAACATCATTTTGACTACTGCGGCAAATGTGGACTAACATAACCACATTACCATGGACAGCACTCATTGCATGCAATAATGGGGTATAATCAGCGTTGGAAAATCCAGCTTCCATTCTTGGACAGTTTGTCAATTCTTTGAGGAGTATACTTTTTTCTGGAGAGTTCATATGAACAACTAATGGATTGAGTTTTTCAACAACTTGTGATAGTTGTTCGATTGCTACCTCAATTACTTTTGTTTCATGGGCTAGATTCAAAACAGATTTACAAACTGTTGCAACGGCTTGAGCTGTTGTTGTCACTGGGGAGTCAACTGGCAAATTGGGCAGCGACAAAATCGAAAGAAGAGGCTGTAATCCTCCAAGACTTACGAATTCGCGGCAATGTTCTCCATTAGTACCGTTGCTGATAATAGCATCCAGAAACTTCATTACGTTTAAGATATAATCGATCAATGGAACAGGTTCACGTTCTTCGGGTGTATTACCGGAATTTGGGTATGTTGTGCTTTGGTTAAACGATGATCTAGAGCTGGATGCAGCATTTTCATTTCTATTAGAACTCCTCTGTTGAGAAGCTGATGAAATTTCTTCGTCATCGTCGTCTTCACCACTACTTCCATTTCCATTGTCCTTGTTCGAATTGCGAGCTGTATTCGATTGTGATGTTGAGCCAGTGTCAGATTTGGTGTTGTTATTATTTGCACGCCAACAAATGAAGTGAGGATCACTTCCAATACGAACAAGTTCTGTCAAAAGTTTTATAATAGACTTAGTTGCGTCCGTGCGCAGACTTGGGTGGTGCTTAATAAGATCATCCATAGCATTTCCCAAATTTGTTGCAGTGTCTCCTAAAGGATCAGAGCTTCGCCGTCTTCGCATTGCAATCAAGTAGTCTGGAGAAAGTAAAACTTGAAAGAGTCGATCAAATGGATGATAAGAAGAAAATTCTTCTAGACCCCGTGCATTTAAACATAGCGCAGAGAATACATTGGGAAGGGAGCCAAGAACTTCTCTTGTTGCTGGAACTTCCTTACGCAAAAGTGATCGCAATACTATATCTGTTAACCCACTGTCTTGTAGAGTACACAACAGAGACGGTTCTTGGAAAACATATACTGTAACTACATCTGTGGCTAGTAAAAATAACGATGGACCATAATAGTCTGCATTGCTAATTATGTTGCGTAAAGAACGTGGCAAGCTGCTTTCCATTACATTTCTCATACCACTGTTATATGCACTATCCTGAATACTTTTTTTTAAGAAATTAAGCATTGATTTAAGAAGAGCAGCTCGTTGAGTCACACAAGCAATCTTTTTATCTTTTTCATTTGCATCAGTTTCTTTTTTCGATCCAGAATTACTTGCATTAGACGATGAGGATCCCGGCTCATTATAGTGCAGTGACTTTGTTTCACTTTCAGATGAAATGTTACTATCTTCGTTTTCGTCTTTGTCCCTTTCATTTTCAAATTCTAGATTTATACCTTCAGCATCGGTCATATCAGAATCTTCTTCACCCTCACGAATGGGACTTTTGATGATGTCATGTTTATTTATATAATCAATTTCAGCTGTTCTCCTCCTTCTCTTCTTTTTGCCATCTTGTTGGTCTTGACGACAATGATGTACTTCGGTTTCAAGTCGCTGAATAAAAGCTCCCAAACCATTGTTACTGTGAAATGTGTGCATATCAATGTTGGTAATCAAATCGATGACTCGAACTGCTCTTGTCACAAATGTTATATGCTCTAAGTCTGCTCCTGGCCAGTTTATTACACGAAGTAAAGATTCCATCATACCACAAGCAACCAAAGCTTCACCTCCTGCTTCATACGAAGCCAAATGGTAAAGGAAACTAAATAATGCCGTAGCTAATGACAGTGGAAACAGATTTGTTTGCTTGAATATGTCAAATTCGGTTATATTAGTATTTTCATAGGCAAAAGTATATTGATGCATTATTGAGTAAGATGCAACAAGATCGGGTTCTTTTGCTTGTATCGATATGAGATGATTGATGCAGGCGCGTACTAACGTAGGCAAGAATCCATGGTATAGTGCTGCTCCTGTAACTTCGATTATTTTAGACAGACGAGATCCAGGTTTTCTATATAAAAAAAAACACACATATTTGATACATTTATGTCAATATATAAATATTGAAGGTTGGATGATGATGCACTCAATTCTCGTCAACTATTTTAATAACTGGGGTTTATCACCCTCTACGAAAAATGCGAACTAATTGTATTATTAAAAAGCACACCATATCTACAATAAAACTATGACTTTTTTAAATTAAAATCGTTGGAGCCGTTTCGATATAAATTAGATTTTCCTTAACGGTTGTATGGCAAGTACCGTTATTTTTGGAGCTTCAATTTCCCCTCTGGAGACTTACAAAAAAAACCTTAGTTCAAAATTTGAAGAAAACCGCTTCAGTGGTTAAGGCTATAGGTCGAGGTTCAGACAGATACGACAGAATTTTGCCGCCCACTTTTTTGGTGTTCTCTATCATCGTAATGTCTGGTTAAACGTTATCTTGAACGCTTTTTTTATTGCACGAATCCAAAACTTGCCTATATTGCAAGTAAAAAGTAAACTATCTAAATTGAGTGATAATAAAGGGTGATTTTTTAGCTGGTTTGGTTTTGGCAACACTGGTTTTGACAGCTGACGTGTGTTTAGTACCTTGTGTCACTATTAAACAGCTTCAGTTTGGTTTGCAATTTAACCATGGATCGTCTTACAAATGAACAACGCTTGCAAATTATTAAATTTTACTATCAAAATTCGTGCTCGGTTCGAAATGTTCATCGCGCGCTGCTTCCATTTTATGGTCGGCATTCTCGACCTTCTGAGCAGTCTATTCGGAAGATTGTGACCAAATTTCGCACCAAATTTACTTTGTTGGACATTAAACCACCAACACGTTTACGTACTGTGCGTAGTGAAGAAAATATTGCGGCCGTATCAGCTAGTGTGACAGAAGACCGCGAAATGTCGATTCGGCGCCGTTCCCAGCAGTTAGGCCTTTGTTACAGCACTACGTGGAAAATTTTGCGGAAGGATTTGGGCGTAAAGCCTTTTAAGATACAGCTGGTGCAAGAACTAAAGCCAGCCGACCTACCACAACGCCGAATTTTTGGTGAATGGGCTCTTGGAAAGCTGGGCGAGGATCCGCTTTTTTATCGAAAAATTGTGTTTAGCGATGAGGCTCATTTTTGGTTGAATGGGTACGTAAATAAGCATAATTGCCGAGTTTGGAGTGAAGATCAGCCAGAAGCATTGCAACAGCTACCAATGCATCCCGAAAAAGCCACTGTTTGGTGCGGTTTATGGGCCGGCGGCATTATTGGGCCATATTTCTTCAAAGATGATGCGAATCGCAGCGTTACTGTCAATCATGAACGCTACCGAGCGATGAAAACAAACTTTTTTTTGCCCGAAATGGAAGTTCTTGACTTGCATGATATGTGGTTTCAACAAGACGGTGCCACATGCCACACAGCACGCGAAACAATGGCGCAATTGCGAGGCGAGTTTGGTGAACAGTTAATTTCACGTTTCGGGCCGGTCAATTGGCCGCCTAGATCGTGCGATTTGACACAATTAGATTATTTTTTGTGGGGGTATGTCAAGGCTAATGTCTATAGGGACAAGCCCGCTTCGATTGACGCACTGGAAGCCAACATCCATGCATTCATTCGTGAGATACCGGCCGATATGTGTGAAAGAGTATGCCAAAATTGGACTCAGCGGATGGGCTACCTGAGACGCAGCCGTGGTCAACATTTGCATGAAATTATCTTTAAACATTAAATTGCAAGGTTCAAACTATCGATTCAAATAAATATTTTATTCATTTTTTCGAATTTTTTGTGTTTTTTTTTTTTTTAAGTTCTAAACCTCTTAAAAAATCACCCGTTTTTTCTACATTACAGGGAGTAATTTAATTTTTTTAGAAGAAAGCAAAAAATCAATTTTGCAGATTTGTATATGATAAAAAATGAGCGTTCTTAAAACTTAAAAAAACACATTAGACAAAATCTGTGGTGAAAAAATTTTCCCTGACCATTTTTTCAAATTCCCTGACCAAATTTTCGTTCCCTGACTTTCCAGTTGAGTGGCAACTATGAATTTGCATCATTATCAATTCTCAAAACTTATTTCAATTGAGTTGTAAACTATCGAATTTCAATTTGTATCAACTATCAACTGACAGTTGTAAACCACAATAATAGCTTTCGCTAAGGAGTACTTACTTTGGAAAATGTGGATTCCGGTCCAAATGAATGATGGATGTTAATGTTCGCAAAGCAGCTGCTCTTATTTCGACCAAATGAATATCTTTAACTTCCAACAGCTCAACCAATTCTTCTAGAAATCCAGGATACAGTAAATTATGAATATTGTCCAGTATAGCATTTGAGTAAACCAAGACCGATATTGCTTGTAAACGTGCTTGGACAAATTGTAATCTCATGCGATAGTTGTGAAAAGTTGCTGCCAAACGGATTCTAGTAAGAATGTGCATCTAAAGAAAAACAAAATAATCAAAATTTATAGTTAATATTCATATTCATATATTAAAACGAAAGTAAATATACGAGTTCTTAGACTAAACAGTTATTTGAAATTGAGTAGAGATGATGTATTACAAAAAGAAATAAAAAACCAAATGTATTTGTATCAGGGTCTTCGAACATACCCTTTGATCATCTCCTAGATGTGGAATTTTATCACACACTATTTTTGCCATTGAGGCTGGTGACTCTTTGATTCTATCAAGGCCGGGCACTTCTATAAAATCCAATTGTCCTCCAGCATTATAGTATTCAAAATAAAGTGTTGATGATGAACGTGGGAGCCGGGCATCTTTTTTACAGCATTGAGCAAGTGAAAATCCATTTTCCTTTCCACCCCAACTCTTTAAAATAAAACAAAAGATTCGAAATGTTACAGAGTAATTATAGAATAAGTATAAAAAAAATCATTTTGAAAAAGCCTAGTTGGAAGATAGATTAATTCTGACTTAACATAACATAGTGAACTAAGTATTTATTGGTTACTTATTATTCTTATTTTACATAGTTAAGAGAAAGTTTAAATTATATTCCAATTCAATTCAATTTATTTTCTTTTTCTTAAATCTAAATACAAATTTTGTACAAGATTCTATTAAAATTAACAGCAATTCTATAAAAATTCGGCATATAAAATCAATAAAAAAGTTCAAATGAGCTCAACTCCATTGCGTTTCGCCCAGGTATGATAGTTGGGCTCATCATCGGTCACTCCACTCAAACAGAAGAATTTTCTTTTTAAATATTCTTCATATTCAATTATTATAAAATCAATATATAAGGTGTGTTTTTTTTTAACATGAAATTTTTTGCAAATTTTCACTAATTCCTGTTTGTTAACTCACGCGCACATGCAGAAACTATTCCGTCGTCGATTCGAGCAACTTTTCAGTATGTGTTTGGCACAAACTGGACGATTGCCCGAAATCAGTTTTTCAGTTTGTGTTATATGGAATAATATGTAACTGCGCGGACATGCAACCAAATAGTTGGGGATATTTACCCACATCGTTGAATTTTGTTCTCTGTGCGAAAGAGAAAAAAAGTAACTTTTCTTTAATTTGCTGAGCAAAAGAATAGGACGAATGCGATATTTTTCTTTGAATTTATGAGATAGAAAAACTTAATAAACAATGTCGGTGTGTTGGTTAGGTTCGTTGCGATTGCTTGTGGAGTTGCTCATGTGCGAGCTCAGTAGTCAACTTGTGACTAAACTATTTTGTTGCGGTAGCAGTTGCATATGCGCGACTAGCCTTACAACTACTTTTCTTTATTAGTTCAATGAACTTTTTCAAAATCATTCATAATTTTTGAATATATTTTATTTCTTGACAATTTTTAGATCGTTTTTTTTTTTTTTAAATTTCGGATAATAAGTGAAACGTAAAATCAATCAAATTTTAACAGATTTAAATATTAATTTTAAATAACGAAAATACCTACAATACTGTGCTATACCTATAGCCAAATAAGCATTATAATTTTTGAATAACTTTTTTGAAAGCTCAAAATAAATAACTCTATAAAAATTTCAAGGTTACATGGACTATGCTATGAACCTGTCGGGAAAAAAACCAATAGAGGCAGAAAAATCCAAGTCTTGTCTACGACTTATCGGACAAAACCAATTTTTGAACACAACACAACAGCTGGCCATGAGATTTGAGATTTCATGTGCGTGTGAGTTTTTTCTGATTTTCTTTGTATCTGGAGGTAAATATACTGCTGCAAAAGTTGTTAATTATTAACATGACCTTTGTTTTTATAATTCGAGTTGAATATTGTTGCAAAAGATAGAAGTAGTGGTGAGAGAGAAATGAACCGACATGACATAATTTGCCCACCGAGAAAAAATTTGCGTTTCTAATTTCAAGTCACTAAGCAAACTTTTGAAAAAATTAACTCATGTGAACATCCAGGAATTCAACGTGCTACTTCTATCGCTTCGCATCGGGCTGAATTCTCTATTATTTCTCAGGCTAAAACACTAAATTCGATTTAAAGGCGGCAGTTTTGTTTTACGAAGAAAGTGCTTTAAATCCATTGAAATCACAAAAATGACGTTTCTAACTAAAAGCGGTGCAGTTTATGAATCGATGCGTTTGTTAACTTTTTCAAAATTTACCAGCTCTGAGAGAATTTTCCAACCTTTCAAAATTTACAGGTTTTGCAAATTTTTTTTGGAAAATATACCCAAGATAACAAACCTAATGTCAAAAACCCTCCTGTCAGTTTCTGTCGTATTTTGAAGTCGACTGAGAACAATATCTGCAGACAAAGGCATTTACATACGAATAAATCATAAAAATCCCAAAATCAATTAAAAGGTTTTTTTGATTTGTCTGACGAAAAAAGTGCAGTAGATCTACTGAAATTGTGGCAAAACGGCAAAGGTCTTTATACACAAAAGTCGTTTGCGTAACATTGTAAGTGTAACAATAACCGTTTGTCGGTCTAAATAAAGCCGTGTCGTGGTGTAAATATGGACGTTTGAAAACTTCACTTCCCTCTATCTTCTTACGCACAACTGCAGAGAGTTTGACCTATGACAGCAATCGTTCAAAATACCAAGCTAAATAATTTGTATATGCATACTTCTCCCTCCGACCAATAAGCATTGAAATAATCGATGTAAACAAATGTATGTCAAGTTTTACGCCTATCCGATACGTGTTTAGGTAAGCAGACAAACGGTTATTGGTTCAACACCTCAAAGTATGACACACAATGTAACGTAAATGACTTTACTTTTAATTTCGTTGTGAGGGTAGGCAAATTTCACCCATCTGTGATTTTCTGTCCAAGAAATTTCTTTGGATTGAAATTCACAGCTGAAAGGTAAACATAGAGGAATACTGTTTGAAAATTGTTGAAACAATTTCATCTTCAGATTTTCAAAATTTGACGGCTATTGGGTTTCTGTGAGTAAAATTATTTCTAATAAAACTAGGATTTGTATGATATAACATAGCCGCAATGAATGTTTTAAAACTTTTGCACTAATTGTGAGTTTCACTCGAAAATTCCCCTTTTTTTGTGAGTACTCATTTCGTAATTATTCGTAGTTAAGATCTAAAATTGTCACTTAAATTGACAGAAGCCCTTTCACAAGTTTCTTGCTTATTTAAGGCCAAGAGAAGTTCAGGTGAAACTAATAGCTTTTAAAATTAAAATATATCACGCAAAATTATCAGCTCTTATGAAATTGATTTGAAAATAGAAAATTCGAAAAATTACAATCTTATGTGTATTATATTAATATTTACCTCAGCAAAGTTGAAAAGTTTATTGAGCAGGGATACTTTTTTTGTGCTATTCAATCTTGGTATAAAGTTGCTTCGTTTCGAAAACATATATAAAAGGTTTAAAACACACATTACTATATCCATGTTCGTCGATGAAAGTAATTGCGTTAAGTGTTCAATAGAATTATACAAATGTCTGGAAAATGAATGCTCTATCAAGAGTGTCGTGAAATTTATTACATAAAGCAATAGCCGGACATCCTATAGTTAAAGAAAGAATCATTATTATTATTTAAGTTTATTTACTAAAAATGCTAAGCAAAAAAAAAACTTACAGATGGTGTATAATTTGTGTCGCAATACAAAGCAAATTCATTTTCAGGATTTTCTTTTGCAGCTTCTGCTAAGATGTCGTCAAAGCGATCTAACAGCTCAATCCAGTGATAAAGTTCACATTTTCCGTAAACCCAACCACGGAGCTTCTCCAAATATTCCAATAATTCTTTTCGTGTCTTTCTTGAATTCATGTCCTCAATAAGTTGGCGACACTCCGGAGTTAACTCCGAAGTGCCTTTTTTAAGCCGATTTGTATCGACTTTCATTTTAGTTTTGTTATTGATCAAGCTGTAGTAGCTTTTATTATAAGTACCTTATCGAAAATTTATTTTGTTTTGTCATTCCTATAATGTGAAATAAATATTTTAGAAAAAATTTAAATAAAAGAGGTGGAGCTATTATATAAATACAGTGACTAAAATTTTTTAGTAAAATGATTCGCAGAAGGTTAAAATTTTTAACTATAACTTTTTTTTACTTATTAATATCATTGTTCGAAATTATTTTAAATTTAAATTCTACGAAGGACAAAGAAGAGCATAATATGATCAATTATGTAACTTTGTGAATAAGTTTCTGTCTAGTACAGTGCTTCCCAACCTTTTTTATGCTATGTCCCACCAAGACATTTCCAAAATGTTTATGACCTCCCAACATTATGTTTATTTTTTTATATTCAAAATTTTGAAATGTTCACTAAAAAACCTTGAATTATTAAACATTAGGAAGAAGTTTTTAAATCCAGCGAATAATTTTTCAGACACATCTATAGCGGTATCAGTCACTTCACATTTTCGAAAACAATGAAACATGTCAAAATTTGAGTTGTAAATGATTGTCTGAAATATCAATAAGGATAGCGAAGCCAAAGATCTTCGTATTTGCTTCCGGAAGAGTTATGTATATTATTCCTTAAAGTTGCTTGTCTCACATACATTATTTTCCATTCGTTGCGGTCTGTGTTCGGTTCATTTTCGGTCGGACCTGATAAGTGTGAACCGATGAAAATGGCGAAAGTAAAAACTTAATAGAAACTGAATAGCATCGAACGTCGTCCCCTCGAAACGAAAAGGTTTCATTCTGTTTTTTTTTAATGAAACCGAATGTGTGTGAAACAAGCTTAAATGAGTCTAGTTTTTCGAAAATATCGACTAAGACTTATAAATGAATTACAATCGACCGTTTTCAAATTTTCGTTTCCAGTTTATTGCTTGAAAGAATCAAAAAGTTCCACATTTGTTCCTTACAGAACACCTGGAAAAAGCGTTCATTAATTGGTACAAGTAACAGTTTGAACAAGCCAAGATTGAATCAAGACTCTTTTCGAAAATAAATTATTGTGAAAGTGAGACCTTTTTTCCTTCGCACTCTTTTAATTTCTATATAGAAACATACATATAAATGGAATGTATATATCTATGACTGTTGAACAATGGCATAACTAAAATTTATAAATGGGATGTGTTGTTGGGATGTGAATCTTTATGATTCATTTATTAAAGCATATCAAGCATAATGGTTTGCTGCAATGATTGCACTCTGTACCGACTTTTTTCCTTTAAAGGCTCAGAGACGGTCTCTCTTCAAATTGCTGAAACACGAAGCGCAACGTTTCCTAAAAAGTTTACCATTCATTTGCAAATAGAAGAATCCTTGTAAAATTTTTCGCTGACGAACACAACCCCAACCTCTCTCTTCAGAATATTTCTCTGACCTGCAATATTAAAAGCGGTGTTTCAATAGTCAATTTATGCATTTACAACCGCAACCCAAAATATAAGATCAACTGCAATTTTCTTGTACCAAGTCATACCCTTATGCAAGGAGAAGTGAACTGAAGACATCTGCGATATCAATGTCTTTCGTTTTGTTTTTATTTCTCAAAAGCTTAACAAGATTTTTGCATTTGGTTTTCTTGAAAATAAAAATTCAAAATTTTTTTCAAAAGTTTTGACTTTAAAACTGTTCAATTGTTCTGTTGTGTAATGGTGTTAGTAAAAGATGGGTAAATCTGCCGAAAAATCCAGATCTGCAAAATTGATTTTCGATAAAAAAAAATTATTTTTTCGCTATTGGAAGGCTTTTATTAACCTTGTTCCCTAAATTTTTTGAAACAGTTTCAGACCGCCAGATTTAGGGCGGGCCAATACAAAATTTCACTTGTGGAACGGGTTTGCACTAAATCTGGCGGTTTCAAACTTTTTTGACAAACCAGGAGGGGAAAAAATCAATTTTTGTTTATATGGGGACAGTGAAGCCAATTTTTTTTTTGTATCAAATTTGATACATGGACGTAGGAGACTCGGAACGAAAAAAATTTATGTATCAAAAGTGATACATGGGACGTATAGTTAAATAATGGACGTGTGGGGGGTTTTCATACAATTTGTATGGGGACAGTGAAGTTGTTAATATTTTTTCAAGTAATTTTTCAGTACATTTTCGTCGAAAATTAGATGTTACATTACATCTGTTGGGAAATATCTCTACGACTGAAAATAAAATGGATGTTTCTCAAACGAAAAAAAATAGATTCATGGTATTTTCTTATGGTAACAAAAATTGATTTTTTTCCCCTTCCGTTTTGTGTCTGTGAAACTGTGGCGATCCAAGCTTGTCAAACTGATGGCTGTCAATTGTTCTGTTGTGTAATGGTGTTAGTAAAAGATGGGTAAATCTGCCGAAAAATCCAGATCTGCAAAATTGATTTTCGATCAAAAAAAATTGATTTTTTCGCTATTGGAAGGCTTTTATTAACCTTGTTCCCTAAATTTTTTCAAACAGTTTCAGACCGCCAGATTTAGGGCGGGCCAATAAAAAATTTCACTTGTGGAACGGGTTTGCACTAAATCTGGCGGTTTCAAACTGTTTTGACAAACCAGAAGGGGAAAAAATCAATTTTTGTTACCAAAAGAAACCCCCATTAGAGAATTAAATCTTCAAGCAAACGTGGTGCAACCAAGTTGTGGGCTTTGTTTAAAATATCCAAGTCTCTTCTAGATCATCGGGAAGTTAAATTTAAAATCAACTAATTTCACAACCGTTTCAATCCAAACGACATACAACACAATCGAGAAGGTATCAGAAAATTAGGAAAATATTGAAGACTAGCAGCCGTAGTTCCGTTATGTTAAATTTATAGAGGTGAAGAGATGTTACATACCCTGAACCTGGAGACATACGAATCTCCAGCTCACGTTTGTAAAAGTTAACCTCGTTCAATATATAAAATGAGCAACCATAAATTAATATTGAAATTTCATTGATATTTTTTCTTCATTTTTGTTTGTACACCAATCGAGTTTATTCTTATTACCTACTAAAAAAAAAAAGAGGAAAAAACAATTTTGGTTTAGTTTCAAGATGGCGGATAATGTCTACCTTCTTTCATGAAAAAAACGAAATTGAAAATTTTAGTTAAATGCAATATAGCTAGTTCTTTTATGAATTATGTATTGTAATTATATCAAGCATTACATGTATATTACGTTTGTTATTCTATTTGTTTATTTATGAAAATTGCTTTTAGGTTTAATACAAAACAATCTTATAGTTCAAAATGTAAGATTTGGTTTACTTAAATTAAAACTTAGAATATACTCACGATAATTTGGTATTTATTAGATTGAAATAAATATATGATTCAATAAATTAAAGGTTTTTAATTTTACAATAATCACTTTTCTTTGTCAGAGATTTCTCAAATCTGAATTAAATCAGCTTTAGCAGTGAAAAAACTGAAAATGAAATGTTAAAAAAATTACCTATCAAATGTCAATTTATTCGAATAACCTTTTCGAAATTGAAACACCAAATTGACGAGCAAGCGCTCAAATCGGCTAGGAGAAAGAAGTCTGATTCACGATTTGACGAGGAAACGAGAAAAGTGCGTGACATGAAACGCTGTCATCTTTTTCATACAATTTGTTTCAGTTTCTATCGTTTCACGACGAATTTTATCGATGCGATAGTTACAGAACATGGGTAAATAAAAAAAACAAAATCGTCCACCAATTCACAATGCGGTAGGATTTTTAAGGATCTCCCAAACCAACGCGAATGCGGAGCGCGTGGAGCGATTCACAGCAAATTATTCACATTAGTTCAAAATATGACAAATACACAACTCTAAAAACAACCAAAATTCGTCTTCACTCCACATTCGCGTTGGTTTGGGAGAGCCTTTATTTTGAATTTCTGTGCTTTCTAGTCCACTTGTGTACAAAAATAAATTAAATGAATTTTGACAGAACTTTGGACTAAAATGCGCAGATTATCACAGAAATTCAAAGTAAAGGAACAGACCTACAATTTTTTGTTTGGCAGTTCAGCATTGACTTATTAGCTGCGTTTTTTTACATGTCCATATGAACTTTGGCGAAAAAAACGACATCGGGACATTTCAACATTTGCCTTGGCCTGCCATTTTATATTTAATAATCTCACCAACAAACACATTTGACATTTCTATACAACGACAATAGTAGTCTGGCGGTACCGTTTTTATCGGGACAAAAGTTTAATCCACTTAATTATCTGGGCATAGCTAACTCTATATGGACATAGTTGTTTTTGTGTTTGACATGTAAATTGCTTTGTTTCGTTGTCGTTTGTTTCGGACAGAATTATTTTGAGTTGCAAAAAAACACAACTATTAAGGCTCTCCCAAACCAACGCGAATCCGCAGCGACGACGAATTTTTGTTGTTGTTTAGCGTTGTGTATTTGTCATATTTTTTTCTATTGTGAATGATTCACTGCGAATCGCTCCGCATTCGCGTTGGTTTGGGTCAGCTTTTAAGTCTCTCCCAAACCAAAGCGGAGCGATTCGCAGCGAATCATTCACAATAGTACAAAATATGACAAATACAGAACGCTAAACAACAACAAAAATTCGTCGTCGCTCCGCATTCGCGTTGGTTTGGGAGAGCCTTAACGACTCTCGAATGAATGAGCTCGAATAACCACTCTCGAATAAAAGACACACCGAATTTCGGATTAGAATGACAAAAACCAAAGCTCTCCAATGACGGAGAGCTTTGGTGATCTTTAAAACTTCTAATACGTCAAAATGAAAGCTTTGGAAAGGGAAATGTATGGGAAATTTACCCTATGGAAAGCTCTAGAAGCAAATACTAGAACCTTCCAGCTTTTTCGGGAGCCTTGTGAAAAGTATAAAAGCACATGTCTGACCGGCAGAGGACGCAGTTTATTTTTAATCGCGAATGAGTGAAGTTGGTTGCAATAAAAGTAAAGTTGGTGAATTATTTTCAGTGGTGAATAATAAATTGTTTTGTTGTAAGAAAAGTAAAGTGTTTTATTTTGTGAAGTAAATAAGTGGAGAATATAAATAAAGTGAATAAGTTGTATTAACGAACCTGAGAAAATATTACAATATCTTTCGCCAAAGGGTATTTTTTGAGAGGTAATGTCTTACCTATTCTAGTCAAAAAATACAATTAACAAACATCAACTGTTTAAAAGTAATGTAACTTTTTAATGGGTGCTTCTATCTCCTTAATTTTGATATAATTGGAGTCAGCATTAAAAAATACTTTAAAATAATGTACCATATCGCATATTTGTTAGGTCAACAACTTCGATTTTCGTTCTCCCTCGAAAAACAAGCTCAGAAGGTGGATATTTCTATGCACTCTTTTCATTCTTGATCTTGATGTATAGTCAAACATTTAAACCAACTTTTATAAATGTACCAGTTTTGGGAGGGGTTTCATGGTAGTGATTCTCTCTTTTTCTCTTTCATTGAAAAAACACCCTTTCACTAAAAATATATTTCTTATAACTTATGACAAATTAAATATGTGGATCAAGTTTCATCACAAAATTGGTGAAATTTTGTAAAATTTTACTTTTTTCACATAAAATTCAGTCATCAGTATCGAGTTCATTTTGATTCAATAACGAGGTTTTCTTTTGGAAACAAAAATTGATTTTGTCCCCCTTTTGATTTGTCAAAATACAGATTCTGACAATAAAAGCCTTCCAATGGTGAAAAAAATCTATTTTTTTTGCCGAAAATCGATTTTGCAGATCTAGATTTTTCGGTATATTTACCCCTCTTTTATTAACACCATTACACACCAAAACAATTGACAGCCATCAGTTTGACAAGCCTGGATCGCCACAGTTTCACAGACACAAATTGTACACCAATACAATAAAAACAAAAAAAATCAATCTGCAATCAATTTTTAGATCAAAATCTGAATTTACCAAAAGAAAACCTCATAAGATTGGACACTAAAAAATACCCTTAAATCATGTGTCATATGCTTAGATTATACTATGTTAAACTTTCATATTCCCCCTCCCCAGGACTTTCTTACTTTTTTTGGCTTTGTATTTTCGATTCCCAAACGGCTTTTTTTCCACCCTCTTCATGAATGGAGAGGGGAGGAAGAAGAGTGAAAATAGTGAAAAACGCACACATGGAATCAACTCGTCCAATCTGCACAGGTTTTGTTGTTGTTGCAATTCACATCATTCATCGACACGAAGTGAAATTAGAAGATGGAATGACAACATTCCGAAATGCATTCAAGGTACTCATACTCATTTTAATTCTTTTTTTATATTTTCAGCCTTATTTATAAGATTTTTTAGACGATTGACTAGTTAGACAGTTTTTTTAAAAGTCTTTCATAATTGGAAATATACTTTATTTATTTAAACAACATGTCAAGATAGAAAAATCTTGGACAACCGATGCCATTGACAAACTAAGACAACTTTAGGACAACAATTAAGAAAGTTCATAAATAACTTTTTGGAGTTGAACGGCTGTCTAAAGTTAGACAAAGTTTATAAATACGACTGTTTGTGTTTACAATTTGTGATTAATTTTAAAAGTAACTGACTGTAAAATCACTTGAGGTGTTCGGCTTTATTTTTTTGTATATCAACTCTGAGGGCTGTTGTAAAGGAAGATATGCCTACCACCTTCTTCAGACGTGTTCGTTTGTACAAAAATAAATGGTGATTTGGAAAGCCATCGATACCTAATGGTGGAGCTAGTCTCTGAACAGTCTTCCCAAAACATCATCCCAGGGAAGACTTGTGGCACCAACGAAAAACATGGGGCCCGTACGGATACTTAACATCAAACCGTACGAAGTCAAGCTTAGAAAAGGAGTTGTTGGAAAGTGTGAATCAGTGTCCGCAATAGCTAAGATCGCAGAAATAGACACACAACAATCTGTTGACGCCAGTAAATTCAACTCTATGAAGGCAAAAATTCTCAAGCCTTCCAAATTAAGTGAACGGCAGTTTAAGGCCAGTTTTACAAATATTTAACTCATGCCTCAGTAATTTTAACCGACCGACTTCAGTAAACATCGTTGAACCTGAGTAATTCCGCGGAAATCAGCCAATCAACATTCTTGAACCACGGATCAAAATTTTAGCCACGTTTGTCCAACCGGTTGTTAGTGTTGCTGACTGCCAAAAGCAGTCGTAAAATAAAACGAGTTTCGTTTAAACATTACGATGGATTTTAAACGATAATCGTAATTCGTAATACGGACTGTGGTGCAGCATCGAATCGACACCGGAGGTGCGATACCAATACATCAACCAGGAAGACGACGTACTCGATTCTGTGTGGACTATCGGAGGCTGCACGGTGTGACAAAGAAAGACGGCTACCCTCTGCCAAGAATCAGCTATACTTTGTGTGCGATGGAAGGAGCAGAATGGTTCTCAACATTGGACTTGAAGCGTGGCTACTGGCAGGTAGAAATCAATCCAGAAGATCGAGAAAAGATAGCTTTCTCCATAGGAAATGGCCTGTGGCGATTTAAAGTAATACCTTTATGACTATGCAACCCTCCGGCAACGATTGGGCGTTTGATAGAATGTGTTTTACAAGGACCTACTTGGAAATCTTGCTTAGTGTTATAATAAGACATTTTTTTTGACATTGCGAGAATTTTAAGACCGTGTTTCAGAGGCTTCGAGAAGCAAACTCTAAATTGAATCCAAACAAGAACGAGGTTAAATACTAGGGACATATCATCTCTTAATAAGGGGTGAAGACTGATCTTGAAAAAGTGGACACCGTATAGAATTGACCAACACCACAGGATAAAATTCAACTCCAAAGCTTGTTGGGTTTGCAACGTACTTTCGTCGATTTGTCAAGGTTTTTGGGAATCACGAAAAGTTATATAAGTTCAATACACCAGTTTTGCCTTATCCGACACCAGGGAAGTATTTCGTCATCAACGCTGACGCAAGTAACGTCGGAATTGGAGCCATAGGGAGAGTTGGGGCACCTTGATACGATTTTCATTTGAACTCAAAAAACGGGCTGTATATTGACAGTAATAACAAAGTAAATAATAGGTCTGTTTCTTTACTTTTGGGATTAAGCTTGGGAAAAAGTTCGGGAAAAAGTTTGGGGATGAGCTTTTTGATGTTGTTGTTGTAATGTTTAACCAGAAATGAAAAGTAAAGAAACGCATTTGGGATTTTTCTGGTTTGTTGCGGTGTAAATTAACCATTCGACTTTATTGCTTCTAGGCTCAACGCATACAAAATTATGCAATTTCAGTTCTTAAAATTTGCACTTATCATTTTGGCCTCTATTAAAAGATACCAGAAGAAATATTTTAATTTATATTTGACTCCATTGTATCATTTTCATTTAATTTATTTAACTTGACAAATTTAATTTAAAATTTTTCGATCAGCTGATTTCTTGTTTGACAAGCAAGAAAGTGCCGGAACTAAAATGTTCGGGTAGATTCTTGCTGAAGGGGAAATGAAAAAAGGTCAAAAGCTCTGGCATTTTAGTGTCAGAAAATAGTAAAGAAACACGTTTTGGGTAGATTTGGGTTACTTTGGGAACCCGCGGGCGAGTAAAGAAACAGACCTAATTTTATGTCTTCATTGTCTTTTTAACGAACTTATATGACAAGAATTAAATCTAAGACTCATCCAGAAAAAATATTAGGGCCAATATATTAAGTAACGGAATTTGTATCAAACTACCCCATTCACGGGAAACATTGATTCATGTCAAGGACGCCTTGATTTATTGCAAGTGAATCAGTTTTTTGTGAAACAAGTTTTAATTATTTTTTTATAACGAACATATTCATGCAACTTCGTAAAACCCTAGATAAGTTTACAAATTGGTTAAGTTTATCTTTTGGGAAATGAACTGTCAAATTTTGTATGGGAAGTGATTTACACAATTTGGTTAAACTTATCAAATGATTTGGTTGCGTAAAATTAACCAAATTGGTTAAACTTAACAAACGTCATTGGGACTATTACTTTGATTAAATTACCTACTATTTAATCAAATGTATAAAAAAGGTCGTTCATGCAAACTTTGCGTAAACTTATCATTTTACACAATTTGTAAACTTACAACCAACCAGTAGGCACTTTTTTAACATTTTTGACATAATTATGTATTAAAGAAGTTAAAGCAACTTTATCGATGGAGTAAATAAAAAACCATTTCTCGTTTGTACATTCCCACTATTTTTTCGTTTAAGAAAGTCGAAACGTTATATCTAAAATATATGTCAGACATAGACGGCAAATTAATTACTGTTTAATTACCCGGAGGTGGTTTGCATCAATGTGCCCCAACCTCTTTCAGGGGACTTAAATACGAATTAAAATTAAAGCAAACTTTAAGTGAGTTTCACAATAAAAAGGACATTTACTCAACAAATGCTTTCATACAAATTTGTTAACACAAAATATATCAACCCGAAAAGGATATTTAAGGAAACGACAAAAATTTACTTGCGGGATTGCAAAACAATTTTTTGGTTGTAGGGCGCAAAACGATGACTGAAACTGGATGACGGCACATAAGATCAAGCGTTGATAGATTTGTTTTTTGGTGTGTTTATTTGATTGACTTACTGCGTCTAGTTTTCGAATAATGTTGATTGTAGGTCTGTTTCTTTACTCGGCCGCGGGTTCCCAAAGTAACCCAAATCTACCCAAAACGTGTTTCTTTACTATCTTCTGACACGAAAATGCCAGAGCTTTTGACTTTTTTTCATTTCCCCTTCAGCAGGAATCTACCCGAACATTTTAGTTCCGGCACTTTCTTGCTTGTCAAACAAGAAATCAGCTGATCGAAAAATTTGTCAAGTATCGTATATAAAATGGTTTAATTTAAATAAATTAAATGAAAATCATACAATGGAGTCAAATATAAATTAAAATATTTCTTCTGGTTTCTTTTAATAGAGCCCAAAATGTAAGTGCAAATGTTAAGAATTGAAATTGCATAATTTTGTATGCGTTGAGCCTACAAGCAATAAAGTCGAATGGGTAATTTACACCGCAACAAACCAGAAACATCCCAAATGCGTTTCTTTTCTTTTCATTTCTGGTTAAACATTACAACAACAACATCAAAAAGCTCATCCCCAAACTTTTTTTCGAACTTTTTCCCAACCTTTATCTCAAAACTAAAGAAACAGACCTTGTATCTATGTGCCCCATGTGTTAATGACCCCCATCTCCCCCTACTGTCGCAAGTTCTTGATGGAGAAGAGAAGGTCGTCGCTTATTACAGCAAGGTACTCTCAAAGCCAGAAAAAGACTACTGTGTGACCAGAAGAGAACCTCTAGCACTAATCCCGTTTAGTTCGATTATACGAATCGTTGCGTTAGGATCGAACCGAAGGGATCAGTTTTCGAATCCTAGGATTTTTTTGTGAGCAAATGATATTATTTATATTAAATACACTACAAATATTGAATTTCTCATAAAAAATAAATAAATTAATAATACAAAAGACGCTGTTTTGATTGGGAAGATTGAGACCGGTTCCACGGCAGTTTTTGGACAAGAGAAGTGAGGGGTAAGGGATGACAGGCATGAATAAAATATAAATACCGACCTCAAGAGTCTCATTTGTTGTTGTTTCAATGTGCAAAGCATAAAAGTAGTTGTTGTTTCTTAGTGTTTTGAGGCCCCTCAAATGTTCGCATGTAGACACGATGAGACTCACGAGTCCGGACTCAATTTTCCCAATCTAAACAGGCTCCAAAACCAATAAATTATGTTCATTAAATTAAAACCCTCCGAAGGTTTTGAAGGTAGGTTTGTATCTTACCTATTTATAAAAAAAACTCTCAACACTGCTGCAGAAAGTCACCAATGAAAGTGCAAACAAGTAAACAAAATAGTTGTTATTAATATTGATTATTCAGGTAAATTCCATTCATTTCCAATTAATATGAACATCTGAATCTGAATTTATTTGTCTCTTAATTAATGTTTAGCGATTCAATTATGATTTGTTTGTCTGTTTAATATATATAGTTAACATCCTACATTTACTAAATAGTATGTATAAATTAATTCTGGTTGGTTATCAATATTTCGTGGTTTCTTAATTCTAGGTATTATGCCAGTTATTTTGTTTTGTTTATTTTTTCTTCATTAACTGTAATTTACATACATATATTTTGAATTATTTTATGCTTTTTTATTCTAAATAATTTATCAGTGCTAATATTATATACATTTTAAACATTAAGTAGTTATTCTATATTATTGTATGGTACATAACTTAAAAAAGAAAATTATATTAAATACCATGTTCTCATTTTGTTGTCACTTAAAAAGCTGCATTTCAAATTAAATACTAATTCATGTGATGAGTTTATAACGGACTTTGTTGTTTTTATTTTGTTTCTATAATCACTGGGTTGTTGCGTGAAGAAATGTTTTGTATGTGTGTTTGAATTCGTGTACATGCTTAAAACACTAATAGTTATAGTTTTGTATCTTATCGTGTGTGTGGTTTAAATTCTTATTTTGTTTTTCTTCCTTCTTTATTAATTTTATTAATACGAGTGACATTTATGATCATTTAATTTCTGTTTTCTAATTACTTCGAATAAGCACGCTAACGGCAAGCTGTAAATTTACAACAATTGCTTTGTTTTTGTTATAACACAAATACTTAGTTTGTAGATATGAATATTGAATGAAAAACAAATGGTGAAATCTTAGTAAAAATAATGTTCAACATTAAAGTTTCACAAAAAAAAAAAAAAATAGTAATCTTTTATTTTCCATGTGTAATATTTGATGATTGTTTGTATTATATAAATACGACGAGTTTTATAAAGCACAAAGTATAATATCAAATTCTCTTTTTATATATAAGGTACATAAATATCTAAAATTATTATTTATATAAAAAAAAATTAAAACTTTTATATATTTTAATACTAAACATGACACACGAGGACTTACATCTAAAACACTTTTATTAAATCGTTTTTAGTTTCTCGGTAATCTTTCTATTTTCGTTTTTTTACAATACATAATTATATATTTTTATAAACAAAATAAAAACAAAAACAAATCTATCAAAAAATTATTGCAACTGGGATGATGTACTTCTAGCTTAGAATAAATTTTAATTTATTTTATTATTTTTTAGTTTAAATTTATTTTAATTTATTCCCGTTTCGAACTTCTTTAGATGAAGATTTTTCTTTTCAATAACATGATTTGGGTAATTTTTTTTTTGTGAAATTGTATACCATACTTTCAATTTTACCTATTTTTTGCAGAAGAATTTTGTAATCATCTACGCATAAACAAATACAATTGCTTCCTGTTTGGTTATGTTGAATTTATTCTCGTTTAACAGGCAATTTAATATTTCTTTTTTATTTCAACAATTTCATTCTGGGTTGTTTGACTTCACTGAATGTTTTAAACATATTTTATTTCTTTGTGTTATACATATATATAGCTATATGAGTAAGCCGTAATCTAAATGGATATACTAGTTGTTAAATGTAGTGTAGTATTTGAAATAATATTTTGTTTTGTGGGCTTAAGTTTTTTTTTGTTGTAAACTATTAATTTAATAATTTGATTTTTGCATTTAACTCATACTCGTAGTTTTTTTTTTGTTCTTATACGTGATCTAATTTTGTTTTTTTTTTTTTTTATTCTAATTAATATTCTAGTTTACCATTAAAGTATGAGATTCCATGGGAGCTGCCGAATCATAAAGGGTATCAGTGTCTTGGGTGGGTTCACCTTGTAACTGACATTGATTTGTTAAGGTGCCAGCACCGCAGTCACAAAAGAATCTGTAAATAAAAATTGAAATTTGTTAGTTCGTTCTATTCAATTAATTAAAAAAATAAAATAGCTTAAGGGGAACGGAAAATGTTGACTCTTTTTCCCTCAACAGTTGATCAAGGCAGGTTTGCAAGGATTATTTTCAATTTTCTCAAAAATTAAAAACTCTAGAACCGTTTTGTTTTCAGCATTCGGCTCAAGACTAAAAGCAGTATTAAAAATGACAAATAGTTGACTACTTTCTAACGTAAAATAAAAAATCTGTTAACCAATTAAAATACAAAAATACCAACTTTGAGTTTTCAAACTAATTTTTAACAAATTGTTAACTTGATTTAACTTTATAATAGAAGAATCTGTTTTAAGATTTTCAAAAAAGTATAGCACATTATTTTCAAAACTTTCGTTGTTTTTAAATAGCTGTTCATTTTTATTCAATATTTTTAAAATTTATAGTTAAATCCATTATGATTTTTGATTCAAAAAAGTTTTTAATGGTCATTATAGCATTTTTGACCGTTTTTAGAAATGCAGATAGTAAAAACAGATACACATTTTAAGACACTCTGACAATCAGCCAAGGAGTAAAAATGGGTTTAAAATCAATGAAACCGAAAAACTAGACCCACGTAGTGGGAAATATAACTTTTATTAAAGTTATAAAGTAACCAGAGAAGTTTTGTTTGTACTTCATATTTTTTAAAAACAGAACTAGTAATTTTATGTTGTAGGTAGGTAGGTAGGTAGATTTATATCTTTGTAGAGAAGAAGATGAAAATTTTCCATAGCTTTGGCTTTCCAGTTATAATTCATTGAAACTCATTAATGAAAATAACTAAAGTCATTTCTACTTCCACTGACTGTATTTCACTTCAAAGCGATTTTTATTTATTCCAAACCTTGTGTGACAAGAATTTCTTAGAACTTAATGTTGATAAATGTCAGTCAATAACTTTCTCCCCAAAAAGATTTCCCCTATCCACTCTGACATATTACTATATGATTATTTGTGTTATTACTTTCACGATATTGCTATTCCATCTGTTTGTTCTATTCGAGACGTGGGAATTATTTGCGATAGTCATTAAAACTTTCGAGTCAATTTTGATCATATAATAAAGAAGGCCAATTTTTTACTTGGCTTCATAAAACGTTTGTATAGGGAATTTTCTAAACCTTATGTCACTAAATCCCTTCACATGACATTTGTAAGACCTCGCCTTGAATATGCTAGCCAAGTTTGGTCGCTATATCAGAACTGTCATTCCAGTTCAACCTGGGTGTAAATTAAATTTTCAATACATTCACTCATTTTAGCCAAGCAAAGTGAGATTTGAAGCTTTTACAAATAATTTCAAAGATTTTGGGCCTTATTGCGAGAGTCTACTTAAAAGAAGTCTATTCGAGTTTTTTCTATTCTATTAAGTTCTAAACTGCTATTGCCTAACACAGTTGGATATTGAAATAGAATTGACTTTCAAAAATAGAAAAATAAAAAACTCTTGACTAGAGCTTGGTTCAACGAAGGGCGTGATGGGAGCCCGGGAGCTCCATTACAAGCTATATAAAGTAACAATTCAAGTTAAAAGTTCAAATGAACTCAACTCCATTGCGTTTCGCCCAGGTATGATAGTTGGGCGCAAATTTGTATCGATGGTTACCGACTAATATAGTCATATAACTGATGAGCCCAACTATCATACCTGGGCGAAACGCAATGGAGTTGAGCTCATTTGAACTTTTAACTTGAATTATAAATTCGGTCACTCCACCAGAAAATTTTTTTTTTTTTAATTTTCTTCATATTCAATTATCATATAAAGTAACAAAAACTGTCAATGTTTCCGCTGCTCTCCAAAATTTTGCTATGTATGTATGTATAATGAAGTTGATGTCAATGAAGAACCAAGCACCGAAAAAGAAATTTTATTTAGTGACGAAAATTTATTTGCTCAAAAGACCGAAGAAAGTGCTACTTGAAACCAATAATTATTGTCCAATTTACTTTAAAATAAAGATAAAATATCTTAGATAAGTTTTGATCTATTAAGATTTTTGACAAAAGATGTATTTTAAGATGATGTCCATATTTTGTTTATATCTTTTTTCTATTTTGTTAAATTGCAGAAACCCTCGTTTTAGTTTAAAATCTTGGTAACATTTTTGCAATCCACGAGATGCTCTTTAAAAAGCCAATAATTGACAACACTTCACTATTTCTTACCTATCAGAAATTCGGGATAGAAAAAATATTCTTAATTTAATTTTTTTTTTAATTTTGAACGATAAAATTTGAAATACAACAACAAGAAGCGAAGAAAGGAAAAGGAAATACATGCTAGCAAATGTCAAATTATTGACATTCCATACATAGTCAAGTTGTATAGTCAAGCTTAAATAATTTTAAATCCGGTTGGAATGTTATTTTAATCCACCGAGTTTAAGCGCGTTTTGAAGTGAATATTATGGACAAAAGTTTACAAAATGCGGATTAATAGGATAGGTTTTAAATTCACTTATACCTTATTTAGACCTAAAGTTTATATAATATGATTGCAACAGTCATAATATTAACTTTTGTTCTTAATATTCACTCAAAACGCGAATTAAACTCTGAGGTTAAAAAATACATTACAACCGGATTTAAAATTGATTGAACTTATACAATGATTTTAACATAGAGGTCAAAAATTTGACATTTTCAAGCATGTATTTCCTATTTCTTCATTTCTTGTTGTTGTATTTCAAATTTTATTGCTCAAAACTTAAAAAAAATCAAGTTACTCTAGTTATTGCCGTTTGAACACAATTTCTTTTGTCTTTGAAATCAAAACTGTAAAATTATTTGTAAAAACTTAAAATTTTACTTGCTATGTTAAAATGACTGAACGTACTTAAAATTTAGTTTACACCCGGGTTGAACTTCTTTAACACCTCTCTGGAGGTCACTTTAATTTTATCAGATTAAACGCGACAATATTTAATAAATAGGGTTCATTACCTATTACCGGGTTTAACGAGTGAATATTATAATACTATTTGGGTTAAACTTTTGAGACTTAACTCACTTTTAACTAGCACCTTAAATTAAAACCGGATTAATTGAGTGAACAATATGGCTGTAAGAAAGGAAAACCGATGATGATTTTGATGTACAAATAAGTAAGACCTTAACTATTATTTTGTAGCCAAAAAAAAAAAAAAAAAACGAACAGGCCCAACCATTCACATACAAATTATTTTCTTATTTCAGGGGTTGAACTAAATACCTTTCATATAAAATTTGAAGTTGCAGATGTAGAATTCTGTGATCATAAGGTTATCTTTACGGAAATGAAATATGCAAAAACTTACCTGTCATGTCGGATGAATTCTACATCATGGCCAGCGTGACAGTTTTTAATGCAATTGACGCAAATCGCATTGCGATCGGTTGTATTGCACGTTTGACATCTATAGAAATCATGCATTGGAAAGGAAGTGTAACTGCTGATCTTGTACAAACATTGTCCTCCAGATACTGCCTTCTCAACTTCGTCCTCATTGTTAAAGATGTTATTACCTCTAACAATAGGCTGCACTCCACTTGCCAAACACAAACCACCAAATTTATTTTTAAATATTTGATTATGCTCCAGTGTGGCTGTGGCATTATTTGTGATTTCAACTCCAGCTGCTTGGCCATCATATATTCGATTTCTTCGCAGGATGGGATGACTTTGCGTTGAGATCAGTACGCCAGCTTGGGTATTTCGGAATATATCATTTTCTTCTAAAATGCCCTTACCACCGTTAAATATACAAATGCCACCGTCACGACCATCGTAAATTTTGTTTCTTTTCAGTGTTGGATTTGAATCGGTTTTAATCCAAACACCTGCCATGGCATTATCGAAAATCTCATTTTGTTCCAACAGGCCAAGGCCACCATTGTAAACCAATACCCCTCCGTTTTGACCACCCCATATTTTATTTCCTCTAATAACTGGATTGCTCCCTGTTCTAATTTGCACGCCCGAGTACAAATGATTAAAAATGTCGTTGTCCTCTAGCTTGCCATGGCCATTATCGTAAAAATACACACCAACCTATAAATAAGGACACAAAAATTAATTTCTTTCACTTAAACTATTAATAAAGTTCTATACGAATATAATACCTGTTTGCCAGAGTGTATACGATTTCGCCGAAGGACTGGAGTACTCCCAGTTGTGATCCATACTCCAGCTAATGTATTAGAATATACTTCGTTTTCTTCAATCAGACCTTGGCCTTTCTCATGTACATAGATCCCTCCATGCTGGCCATGATGGATCTTGTTGTGGCGGACAATTGGATCGCTGTTGGTGCGTATTTGAATGCCAGCCAACGCATTGCCATAAATATTATTATGTTCAATGAGTCCACGTCCCTCACCAAAAATGTACACACCTCCTTGATGGCCATTGTAAATTTCATTCTTTCGAATAGTTGGATTGCTATTGGAGGTTATCCAAACACCTGTAAAAATGTGTTTAAAATATTAAAGAAACTGTTATTTCTTATTTATTTATTAGATAACAAGATCTATCTATCTATATTAATAACACTCTAATCTTGCTTTGTTTGTTTGTTTGTGAAGGCTAGTCTCAAAAACAACATAATTGATTTCAAAAAATTTTGTGGTGTTTTAGAGGAACGCATTACTGTCTGAACAGGGGGGTTATTATGAAAAACGATACTCGTTCAAAATAAGGCGTATTCGTTAAATTGCGATTAGGAAAAACGATTGTAGTAGCACTTAATTGTCAAATTGCGATTAAGAGAAACGAGAATCGTAAAAATGACGAAACTTGTATTTTTATTTACGAGTGCCTTCAGCTCTCGTTCAGCTTTCGTTTTGGGGGTAGTTGACAAATGTCATTTATTTTTTATTTTGGTTTGGTTGGTTTTATTTTGTTAAGTGAGGGGAAAAAAGTAAGTAAATAATAAATACAATTGTGAAAAACATAAAAATTGACATTTGTTAGGAGTGAAACAAGTTGCGCTTTTAAAAAAATTATCATTTTTCGTTTTTGTCTGGCAACTTTTTTTGCTTTCTATTTTCGTATCTTATAATCGCTCTTCGCGATTTTGTTGTCGTAAAGTAAATCCTATCGGGAAATATTTAAAAACTAAAATCAAATGAAAAGAATATGAAATATAGGCCAGGGGTAGGGGCATAATAATAAATGAAAATATAAACGCAGGAAATTAAAACATAGACAAATATTCAATATTTGTATTTGTATAGGGACGCGTGGCTCTTTTTAAAGCCTCAATTTTCAAGCTTAAATGCTTGCGGGCACTTCGACTGATCTCCTCAACAAATCTCAAATTTCTTAGCGCCGTTTGTTTAGATTACCTGTGATAAATATTTGATAATAGAAAAGAATCAATAAAATTTATTGAAATTACTTTTTTTAGGTTTTGTGTTCGGCGTGCTGTCATTACTGAAAAAAATTAAACACAAAAACTAATGGGGAATATATTTTTTTAAAAAATCCCATTTTATTTAGTTGGCACAGCAAAAACCTTAAATGTGATTCACCCCTATAAAAAAGGATACATTTAACTGGGATCAAATTTAACCAAAATTTTAACGCAATTGGCACACGGCCTTACTGCAGCATTTTTGACATCTATTCCAGCCCGTCGCCCAGTCTGTTCAAGTAGTTAGGGTAAAATTGTAGGGAAAAATGAGGTAAAAACAGAAAAGAAAGGTGTCATATTTTTATTTTTACGGAAGCATTCGGAATGCTTCTGAAAACGTTCGTCTGGCACTAGATGACAGTTCTTCTTCTGAAAAGAAGAGAACAATGATTCTGGATTTGAAGAAAGAATACAAACCAGAAGCAAGCACACATGCACACAATTGAAACGTTAAAATCGTCAAATGTATTTTTTTTTATTATTTGATTTTGTAATTGTGACTGTACATTATACTAATTTGTAGTTGAAAGGAAACAATTATGAAAAAAATGGAAAGGCCAAAGGTTGCAACCCATATGGTTCACCTCGTGAAACAAAACGATGTGGGTTAGTGCGAAAACAATGCTATATTCCTATCTCTTTTTTCATTATATTTACTTATTTTCCATGCAAATCCTGTCTCTTTTCTTAACACTCTAGTGCACTGCTGGTATGATTCACAATCGTAAATAGCCGTCTGCCGATCAGAGTGAAAACTTGTATCTGATTTATTGAAATAAACCTCGATAGAAACCTGGATCCCATATAGTTTTTGTAATACGTGTTAAAAGATAACCTGGACCCAGAACTGGAGTAATAAAACGCAGCTATTATCTTGATACCATGTTGTGGCATTTTTGTTTAAGTAGAGCTCACTCAAAGTAAAATTCCAAGGTGGTGAGGAATATCAATATTCAGAGAAACAGCTGTGAATGTTTCCTCACCCAAATGTAATAAACAAGTGCACCAATCCAACCAAACTTCGGAATCAGTAAAGGTTTGCAACTTGTTTGTTTGGCATTGGATCGGAGAGCTTCGGAAGCTTTTTCCTAATTACGAAACGAAAACGCTAATAGAGGATTAGTTAAGGGCGAAACGTTTTTCGAGATTAAGCTTCATATAGAAATGGGGTAAAAACAAAAACGTATCCGCGAAATTGTATGGCATGTAATTTAATGGAAGTCAAAAACTAGCAAAACAATTGAATGACAATGCTAAGAAATACTAATAAACAACAACAAAATGCTAATAAACAAAAAGCAAACAAAAATAGGTTATATATCTCCAAAGCTGAAATTTGGATATTAAATAGGTGATATGGTAGCCTATACACAAACAGTAACCAGCTTACTACTGACGTAGTTAATTGTGCCCGTGGTGTTAAACCGTGTTTTTACACGTGCATTGTGCCTTTCCACCGCAACACAGCCAGCTATCGATGTTTTTTGTATAATATAAGGTGTTAACTATCATATCACCAGCTATGGTAACCGACCCCCCCGCTCGTGGGCCATGGGACTTCCACTAGGCTATATTTCAAAGCCAAATTCACCATATATCAAAAAATTAGCTTTGGTAGAATGACCAAACAAAATCTGTTACGGGCTCCCGGGCTATAACATTAAATACAGCATGTCCGACTATGTCAAACGAACTTTCTCTTGTGATTCAATGCTTTAACGACTAATCATTTTATTGTAATGAATGTATTACCTTATGATATTTTAAATGAGAGTGTGAAAAAACTCAAAACTACTAAAAATTCTGTAAATATGTTTAAATGCATAATTGAGTCTTCTAGAAGTACCAAAACGCAAATAATCATTAGCCGTGTTTTGATGAAAACTAGCTGTTCGCTAGTCACATTGGACTGCAGAAAAAAGGTAAAGTTATCGGCAGCTGGTGATTGTTGTTGTACGCGTGTAAAATTTCAGCTGGCTGGCAGGAAAATTCTTAACAAAGTATGGCTATTATAATGAAAGCTTGAAAGTCAGGGGAATGACACAAAAAATGATGTTAAGGGAAAGTTAGGGAAAGAAAAGCCGAATAGTGTATTATCAGATTTAAATCGAAGTTACTAGAAAATTGGATTAAATTGCAAAATACATAGACGAATAAACTTGTTTAATTTTTATACCACACAATTTAATAAAAACACGAGTTAGAGAATCGAGACAAACTCGATTGACAAAAAACAAAATCGTTGTTTTAACTTGAAATATAAAACACACACACAAGTTGTTTTCAAACTTTTACTTCAATTTTCATAGATAGCAATCCTGAGCCGCCCAAAAACAATAAAATCAGTTTTCTATTTTAAGCCTATACCTATATTTTTTTACCTTTCGAAGGCAAGACTGGGGTTGTTCATCACTCCACCACAGTTAATTGCAAATAAAATAAGAGTATTCATGCAACGTCGTAAGTTTACAAATTGTGTAAAATGATAAGTTTACGCAAAATTTGCATGAACGACCTTTTTTATACATTTGATTAAATGCTAGGTAATTCAATCAGAATAAGAGTCACAATGACGTTTGGATAAGTTTGACCAGTTTGGATAATTTAACGCAACAAAATCCTTTGATAAGTTTAACCAAATTGTGTAAATCATTTCCCATACAAATTTGACAGTTCATTAACCAATAGATAAACTTATCGAATTTGTAAACTTATCTACGGTTTTACGAAGTTGCATGAATACCCTAAATATATTTTAAGTGAAAAATAATTATTATTTATTATGAGATGCTTGATTTTAACAACACAAAACTGAGAAAAGATGATTTTTTTTTCAATTTTTTTTAAATGTACATAAGTACATAATTTTTTACATTATATGCACTTTAGGCAAATTTTTATGCGGCAAGAAGTTTAAACTTGCATTAGAAAAAGGGTTAAATCTTAAATGTGTATAACAAACTAGTGTACGCTCAATTTTGAGAGTAACTGTATATGATTATTGGATAAGTTATTTTGGTTATTGTAATCAAAATTTTAAAACTCAAATAAATTACTTCTTTTCCTCTCAAAACTTATAGCAATTTTAACAGGTTGATAAAATAAAAACATCTTAAATGATTAGTAAATATTATATTTTTTTTCTAAGGTCGAGAAACACTGATTTCGATATAAGGAATTGCCTGAATCTTAACAGTCAATTTTCTTAGAACACGCTTATAGCCTTTTTACACCGAATGAAAATCTAGATTTCGAGCTGAAATATCAAAAAAGCTCATCAAAATCAACAAGATTTTCCATACATTTCAAGATTTTGTAATCAAGTGGATTCCCACCAAATCTTCTTAAATTCGAATTGGCCTATTCACAATCACACCTAATTACTCATGTGTTCTCTCCCGTATAACAGTTTGCCCATAGAAGAGAGAAGATAGAAAAAAGAGATTTTATATTTATGAGTACAGTGAAAACAAATTGTGGTCTTTTTTTATGTTTTATTCGAAGAAACAGTAAGGATATTCATGCAACTTCGTAAAACCGTAGATAAGTTTACAAATTGGTTAAGTTTATTAAGTTTTGGTAAATGAACTGTCAAAATTTGTATGGGAAATGATTTACACAATTTGGTTAAACTTATCAAAGGATTTTGTTGCGTAAAATTTAGCAAACTGGTTAAACTTATCCAAATGTCATTGCATTGTGACTCTTACTCTGATTGAATTACCTAGCATTTAATCAAATTCCTAAAAAAGATCGTTCATGCAATTTTTCCGTAAACTTATCATTTTACACAATTTGTAAACTTACGACGTTGCATGAATACCCTTAGTGAAATATGTGCAATTTTGTTTTGGGAATTTGACTGATTGCAATTAATCTTTTTTTCAGAGATCCTAGAGTTCAAAAGAATTTAAGTCTTGTGAAATGTCAGACAGAATCTATATAATATGTGGTGTGAAAGATTCAAGTAGATTTTGAAATCTTGTTGCTCAAAATTGAGATTTCGGTTTGGTGTGAAAAGGCTATTAGACAATGGACCAGCTAGGCCATAGAGTACCTATATTTCACCCTACAAACTGCACTGAGAGGATTTCCTCCACATGGCTGAGCATGTGGTAGCTGCCTAATGCATTTTAAATGGAACCACACCAATACAATGATAACTTAATGGATTTTGGCTCATTAGACTGAAAACAGTAAAAAATTGAATCGAAAAAATTGAAAACGTCACATTTCCACAATTCACCCGTATTCACGGACTGGGAATTTAAGAGTTTTCTCTTAATGTGCTCAAATAAAATTTTCGGGTGTTTTAGGCAAGAGGGGGGGAACGACTCGGTTCTCTAGATATTATAGGTACTCTATGAGCTAGGCATTGCCTAAATAGTTTAGCCATCTCGGTATTCCAACAGTTGTCCAAATACGACCTCATTTATTCAGCGATATACCTGTTTTCGTTCATTTGTTGAACAAGTGTACTTCAAAAAAAAAATGTAAACAAAAAATTTCAGTGGCTAAGTTCCACGAGGTGAAAAATGTTTATAAATAAGATTTTGGAGTTGGACAAGTTTCTAAGGCTAGATATTGCTTGGAATGGGTTTATAAATACCACTGTATATCTTTCTTTATACTGGACGTCCAGTGTACTATGCATAGATGTCTAATTATTGTATAATGTAATTTATAAGAATACGAGTATTTTTCTTACCTGCAAAATTATTGGAATGTATACGATTCTCAATGAACTGTCCGAGTCCATTTTCATGAACATAAATGCCACCTGTCTGGCCATGATGAATTTCACATTTGACCACAGTCGGATTAGCACCAGCTTTCACCTCGAATCCAGCAATTCTGTTATTATGAATGTCATTCTTCTCAAAATATCCCTTCAAAGAGACAAAAGTTTAAAATTTTCAATTTTTCAAACAAATATTAGAGATTATACCATTCCGTTTTCGAATGTAAATATACCAACGTCGCGCCCATGGTGGATATGGTTTTCTCTCATAATGGGACTAGCAAAGTTCTTTACCCAAATTCCGGCTAGTGCATTACGACTAATCTCATTGTGCTCGTATGTGCCCTGGGCATAGTCAGTCACATAGAGTCCCACATTTTCACAGTCACTGATGTCACAGTTTCTTATCGCTGGGTTGGCATTCAAACCTCCAACACATACTGCAGCTCCAACTACCGATGAACTCCGAACAATGCAATTGTCTACAGTAGGACTGCAATTTTCTCCAATGTCCAGGCAATAATGCTTATGATGCGAAACAGTCGATGTTACATCGGGCGAAAACTTCAGAGTGATGTATCCGACGTAGGCATACTTTGCACCTTCGACAAACATCACTGTGGAACCTGCCTCTCGTTCCAAAATTACAGACTCAGCTACATTTCCAGGTGCCGCACCAATCAAAGCTATATCCGAATCGATGAATAGATATTCACCCTTATAATGGCCAGCATGCATGAATATCAAGGTGCCCACATTTTCTGGGCTGGCGTTATCATCTGCTCCGTACAAGTTGGCAGCGTTCTGTTGTGAACTGAGGCCAGAAATACTATTCGGCATGCCAATGTTGGCCGCGGCATTTAAAGCTGGATTATTTGAAGAGCCATGTGGTATTTTATCATCTGGATAATCAAGAGCTGCTTGAATTGTATTAAAGTGAATTATGTTGCGGCCTTTAAACTTTTTATCCTGATAACCAGGACGAACATGGATGCCGCGATAAAGTTGTCGGAAGCTCTCTTTCCAAGGATTAGCATAATCTGAGTCTTCTGCCTTTACAAAGACATACTTGCATATTTCTGGATTAAAGAGCGGTAGATCATACTCATAAACGGATTGATAGAGGCGCTTCCACAGTTCTGTGTCATTGGCGATTGTATTGAAACGCTTGCAAACTAGAGACAAACGACAGAGGTCTTGTTCTAGTAAATAGGAAAATATTGTGAGAAGGACCTCGTCAGGCATCTCGTATTGCAAATAGTGGGCAGCAGATGGACCACTGGTTTCTGTACTTGTAGCCGTGTACATTCTCTTGGATCGTTTTCGCGCCGGTAGCATATAACAGCTGTCCTCACAGTTTAACGAGGCAGACGTAGACGTCGATGGAGTGATTGCGTGATAATGAGAAGTGAAGTTACTGCCACATGCCACAACACTTGACGAAGGACCTGCCGTTGGAACAGTGGCTGCCGAGCATGATGCCGTTGCGCTGCCAGCAGCACTGCTCGTACTGGCAACACACCACTGCTCATGGCTAGAAGATGGTAACTTACGACGCAGATCATATGGTGACTGATGGCAACATCCTAAAGATGAACAACTGCTTACTGTTGCAGCTGCAGCGGCAACTGCAGTTGCATTGGCTGACGTTGAAGGCAAGACAAAGCTTGATGAAGCTGCTTAATGGTGATAAACAGATTTGTTATTTTTGTAGAATTTATCAGTTATTTGTGAATACTTACTTGAGTTAACAGCTGTGCTACTACTTGTGGTTGTCATGGAATTTGTGCTATCTGGAAAAACGGAAAAATTTGATTGTGTTAAACTTGAGTATTTTGAATATTTTTTTCAATTATTTTATTAATATTACTTATGCAATTGAGTACTGAAGAACTAGTGCTGGTTGCGGCTGGGCCACTTCCACCATTTGTAGACGTCGCAGACGATGAGGAAGATGTGGATGCTACAGTGGCGGTGGATGATGTTGATGATGATGACGAAGAATTTGAGGAAGATGTTGATGATGATGATGTCGATGGTCCATTTGTATTACCACTTGTATTGAATCCATTTGTGGAATTTACAGAACTAGACGATGAAGTTGAACCACCAGTGGCGGCTGCAACGCTTGGGCCACCAGTTCCAGAAGGAGCAGCTCCAACAGTTGGCAAATTTTGAAGTAAGGGCTCCAGAACATTATCTAGAGGTTAATGAAAAATATTTTTTTAGGAATGGCGAATTAACTAAGCTTTTTTCATATTTTATTCAAAAAAGATGAGGTCTGAAGATGAAAGATGAGATCTTTCTAGTTTGAGAGATTTGATCAGCATTCACCTTTACATGCAAACATTCTCTTGTCAAACGATAAATCCAAATAGGGCAATTCGTTTGTTTTATATTATTTGTGCCGACGGACAACATATGACTTTTTGTGTATGCATGTATGTATGCTATGTGTGTAAACTGAATCTACTCAAAAATATGCCTGGATGTTTCATTCAGGACAGCAATTCTAGATTTTAAATATAAATCTTTCAGATTTCAATGAAAAACGACATAAGTTACTGAAAACTATGGTCGAGTTGATAAATGCAAAACTGTCGCAACACTGCAAAATTGGCCCCAATCAAGTTGCACTAGAATAACCTATCTAGGATAGCACCTACAGTTTTTCTACCTTATATGCCTGGGTGTTTGCTCTCAACATTGAAACAAAATATCAAAAATATACACAAATAGTACCATTTCTAAACAATATTGTTTTTGGCAGTTTTGCAGCATGATTATATTTATGAACTCGGGTTATTTTTTCAATACCTATGTGTATTTAATAATATCATAATAGTTTTAACTACGTGCCAAACACCACATTGTGTGCACACAAGCGTGCACACTTGTGCGTGAAAAATAATAATTCTTTGATTTTTGGTGTAGTGCGTAAACTGTGTGCGGACAAGTGTGGCGTGTATGGGCCGCTTAATGTCTTTTAAATTCAAGCTAGATTGCATGTCACTAGAGGGTTGGGGATAGATACCTTTTTTACCTAAATGAGCCATATTATGAGCAATAGTCATCAGTGTTAGGAAAAGAGACAGACCAAATATGTTTTATGAGGTGAACCATAAGAAAAAAAGAAATGGCTATATAGCACTGTTCATTAACACGCATCGTTTTATTTTCATGAGGTGTTTCACGAATTTTAACTCAAGAAGACTCTATCGAATTTGATAGAGAACCACTTTGCACAAAATGAAAAAAATGAACGTGCAAAAAAATAAAAATCACAAAACAATAAAGTTCAGCTTTCAGTTCAATCGTTCAATGACAAAATGTAACCAGCTGATATTCTGACATAAGTGCACTTGACTTGATAATTAAGGGAGATTTTCCTTGACTTACTTTCCAGTCAACTTTCCAATAAAGTTGCCTTAGTTGGAAATAAATATTTTGACATCTGACTAATCAGAGACTAGAAACTTGCCTTAATTTCTAGTCCCTTGGGTCGTCTGAACGTGACCAGTGCTCGTTACTTCTATTTACTTAATTATGAAGTTTTGTCCCTGCATTGGTGAAACATTAAATATAAACTTCTTGCTGGCACACACAAAATTATATCAAAAACAATAGTGTATCCACCCCTAACTTACAAACAATGAGTTTTCTTTTTGTTTTCCTTATTTGTTTATTAAATTATATTAAGGGTATTCATGCAACGTCGTAAGTTTACAAATTGTGTAAAATGATAATGGACTTTTAAAAATAATATGAATTCGCACCACAGTTTGTTTTGAAGTTGCAGTTTCAATGTATTAGTGACAGGACTTTTTCGACAATGGAAAGGTTTTAGAAGATTTCCGGACGCTTCAGCAGCCTTCTTGTTGACGTTCCTGAACGTATTAGACGTCAAGTCAACCACAGCTCGTCAAACCTATTCAATAAAAACCTTTTACCATTGGCCAGCCAATCAGATAAGCCGTACTATTGGAACTTTTAACGACATTACCTCAATGACTACATTTAAATTTGACGAGTGGAAGGCAGCGGCAGCAATACGAGGCCGGTGAAAAAACAGCAAATTTTAAAACCACGCTTAAAAATTTTGAGAATTAATAAACTATTTTAAAATTCATATAAAGTACATGAGTGTTTTATTGCCTGGAAATATTTTGCCTTTTCTTTTTGGAAACATTTATGTACATGCATTGAGTCGCCGCTATTTACAACATCTTTAACACTTCTGGATGTCTAATGGAAACCGACATAACACTTTGCAAATCTAATCAATCCAGCTGTTCGTTTCATCTTGTAGGCAAACAAATTGACAGGATTACCATCTTCATTTGATATCTCTGATTATCTTATGTAGAATGCCTTTCAACCATTTCAGACCGAATATTTTTCTGGTTAAAAGGAATTTGTAAAAAAGTCGATTTTTTTGTATGTATGCCAATCGACAGTAGTATTGAGATAAAAAGTTAACAAATCAAGTTGCATACAAATTCATAAGTTACTCGTTACTGGCTTAGTAATAAAGGTAGAACTACTAAGAAGAAGAAATATAAGAAAGTGCTATTGTTGGAAAAAACTTCATTTTTTTATAATAAAGTAAGCTCCCACAAACACAGACGCATTTCAACAGGGGCGGAGTGATTTTTGATGCCAACTTACTAGGGCACCATAGCAATCATTTGCTGTTTTCCGAATTTATTTTTCTTTTCAGCGGTAAGTTTAAAAAAATTCTTACTACTTTTTTATAATAGATAATTTTCTACAGAATTAAGCCTTAAAACAGCATTAAAGAAAAATGTAAAACAGGAAATGAAGACTACAAAACAAATCGAGCTTTGAAGATACAGCAACATTTTAACACAATTATACGATGTCCAAACGTACAAAATCGATTTAATAACAAAAATAATTTCTTGACAAAAAGGGAACTTAGCAAATATTGCGCCTTACAATCACCAACAAAAGAAATGTACCTAGTAAAACTTGCTTGTGAAAGGATATGTTCTTGTCCGCCGTTCTTTGGATTTTTGTACCCAATTTCACGCTGCACTTCATATTTTTTTATCGTTATTAATAAATATACACAGTTTTTGAGTAAATCGCTTCAGATTGTTCATTTTTTCTAGTAATTAATGCTTTATCAATGTTTTTAATCTTGTATCACTTTTTGTTTCCTTTTTTCTTCCATTAAGTCACCGATTTGACATCTGAAATGTACAACTATCCACCGCACTCACATACACTGTATTCCTATGTGACAAATTTCATTTCCTCATGTACTCGTATAGTCCAGGCTAGCCAGATTGGGCTATTTATCGGAAATTGGACTATTTTTTCCGTAAATTGCGGACAACAATTTCAGTATGACAGCCCAATCACTATTGGGCTACTAATAGCCAAAATCTAATCTTGGGCGATATTTTTTTATATATAAATAAATCATAAATTCCACAATTTGGCGCCACTTTTTATTCACTGAATAGTCCACTATTACACGATGATTCTTTGCGTCTAACTCTTTTCAATGGATGTGAAGGTGAAATCAGATACATATGGAAATTCCAAAAGAGTCAGACGCAAAAAATAGTCATATAGTCATGTTATAGAGGGGACATTATACCTACCCATTTCTTTTGACATTTCAAATCAACCGTAACAAATTTCACTTTAAAATCATTGAGTTTCTCTGTTGTTTCTGTCACATAGACATTTGGGCTAAGTCCACCACTAGGTTTTTGCACACATTGACAGTTGGGATCAACCCAACACTGATATATTCGCACACATAGACAGTTGGGATCAACCCACCATGACTTTGTCGGTTAATTTTGAAAATCTTCAGTTATTTTCAAATTTACTTGGGCTGCAATGGGCTTGTTCAAAAAGTATAAAAAAGGGAAAAATTATATATCAAGTGCTCACCGGACCTTATGAGAATAAGTTGTGTTTTTTTTAAATGTAAATTGTAGTCGCTTTTTACTAATTCGCGCCTGTTGGAAAAATAAATATCTTTAATTTCTTTCTTTTCGATAAACAATGTCTTTTCTTTTTTTTTTTCTTTTCAACTCCCGAAATGTATAAGGAAATGTAGAAAATGTACTCTTTTCTTGACGGAAAATAACTTACAGTGAGTAAGAAGAAAGTTTTAAACGATTTTGCGTAATGAAAAAAGATATTCACAAACTAGAATTTTGGTATATATACTACGCTTATATGTGTTTTTAAACCAGCTCGCGTCATTTTAGTGTAAACCTGGGTCGAGTTGAAATGAGCTTGCTTTGACTAGATCTCGTTCGGGGAGCGGAGTCGAATCGAAATTTGTGACGAAAAACCTGAGTCAAAGAGTTGTTCTTACAGATATTGCATTATGGTCTGTTTATTTGCTTGTTTGTGGACAAATATAGTTTTGCTTTAATAATCGTCGAGCATCAGCTAACCAGCTGTAATTAATAAGTTAAAATTACTGAATATTGGATTAAATAACTCTACAATGAGCCCTATAGTTTAAATCAATTGGTTATTAATAATTATAATATTAATAAATGCATATTTAAACGTTTTCATAAGAGCCCAATGAGGAAATTTTGGAAATAACAGAAAAAGTGTTTTCATCTCTAATCTGCCTGTAAATTCCTTTTTGTTGTTGATTTTTTAATTCAGCTTTAACATTTTCGTTCAAAATTTTTTCAGAGCTCTTCAAAATGTGCCCAATTGGGTGTGTTCGTTAAGTTTTGATTTAATTTCCTACAAAATTGCGTGCAAGTTTGGTTGAAATTATTTCATTTCGAAATTTGGATTTGTGTGGAAAATGAGATGATTTCGTATCAAATTTGAAAATTTTCAATGAAATTTGCTCATTTGGTTTAACAAAAACTAAGTATTAAGGCTCTCCAAAACCAACACGAATGCTGATTGATTCGCAGTGAATCATTCACAATAGTACAAAATATGACAAAACATACACAACACTAAACAACAACAAAAATTCACCGTCGCTCCTCATTCGCCTTGGCTTGGGAGAGCTTTTAGTTTGTTTTACTTCATATCTATATTGATTGTATTAGTAAACATGGTCACGCTAGGAACTATAACTAGCCATTTTATAATTTTAATTCAGTTTGGCACCCGAGCATATTTTTATTATTTCTCATTATTGTAAGCCAAAATTATTAGGTTCGTATTTATTAATTAATCTATTATATTTATCTTTTTATTTATTTAACGATATGTGTTCGTATTAAATTAATTAATGTTTTGATCCATAGCTCCGCACTTTTAGCTCACTGTTTTTGTGGTTTAACTGAGAGTGGTTCAAGCATGTAATTAGCTTTTATAACTTACATGAAACCTAAATCATCATTAAAACCCAGTAGATCCACAAAAATTGATGGATTAAAAATTTTGAACCACGGAGCTAAACAATAGCCCCGACGTTGTTTTTTCGTCCAAGTCCATTCAGACGAGGAAAAAAACACACCTAATGTGAACCTGGCCCTAGTTGGGTTTCTATTTGTTGAACACGTCCCTGGTCAAAATTATTCACCTCGGTCTGTCAATTAGATGTCAAAACAAAACCAAATACATGGTGTTCCCTATTTCATGCAGTATAATATCTGAAATGATATTTAAAAAAGAAATCGTATGGGAAGGGGGGATTATTTATCCGCTTTTAGATAAGAGTAGTAACTTTCTTGAAAAAAAAAATTGAAAATCAACGGTGCCACTAACTTGCAACTTGCAATGTTATGCTCTTTATTTTTGTTTAATTAACTTTTTTGAATTTCACGACCAAATTTATTTAAAATAAAAATAACTAAAAAATACGACAACAGCTATAATGCTATAATTTCTTAAAAACCATTCTCGAATCAATTTCTCTAATTAAATTGTTTCATAATCATTTAAAAAAAATAATTATCCAACTTAAAACTTTAAAAAAAGTTAGTGTATTTGTTAAAACTATTTAATTTCTTTTATATTATGAAGTATAATTTCTGTAATAAGTATTCAATACTCCTATTAAACACTCAAAACCAAATGCTTAGATGTCATGAAGTTTAAAAAAAAAAATTAAAAATAGCCATTGCTGTTTTATTATCTGCTAAAGAGGGCTGGATTAACTTTTAACACGTGCTTCAAAAACGATTTTGAAAACTCCTCATTATTTCTTGTTTGTACTAAAGTTAAATCCAGATCAATACCCGAATCCCGACAGAAGATAATAAAACCCACCTAATATCTACTTTAATACTTATAAAGTGGAAATTGAGAGTTTAGTGAAGTATAAACAACATTGAAGTTCCGGTGTCAAATTGCAGAAAAACTATTCTTTTATTTCTTATTTTTCTTAACTATTTTTTTTCCTTAGAATATATCCAGCAATAATTTTAAAATTATTCTGGATAAAGAAAGGGCCACCCTGTATAAAATGCAAAAGATGCATTGAAGAAGTTTGGAGTGATTAAAGACATTTTATGGATTAATTTTTTGTATTTTATTATAATTGTGGATGAGTATTAACTAACTATTACAATTGCTTGTGTGAAGTAAATTTCTCAAAACTATTTTCCAATTTTCAAAGAAAAAAACTGAGCTGTCAAAACAAATAAATCTCACCGCGTTACATTGTTGTTGCAATTCACATCTATTCATCGACACGAAGTGATATTACAAATACAACAATGTAAACAAATGGGTTTTGGAGGGTGAAACGTACGAAAGATTGGGTTCTTGGTAATTGATATTCTCTGATACAAGCCACGGAAGTCTAGAACCCGAGTCAAAAACACCCAAAGCAATTTAAGCAATTTAAGTTACATTTGGTTCATGTTTCATTGATTTCCTTACAGAAAGCCACTGTGAAGTATATACAACAAGATGAGAATTTATAGGCACAAACAAATCACAAAATATAAACTAATGAACTTGTACATTCCTTTTCAACAGTTTTTTCATCGCATAATTTTTCCTATTACAAGAGCAATTTGTAATTCGGCGAAAGAAAGGGTTGTTTCTAAAGCACAAAGCAGAAAGTGGAGTAAAATCAATGAACTGAGGAATCTTTGCACTACTCTTCACTTAATTAATCATTTTATGTCGCTCCTTGTATGATTTGGCAAGTGAATCAATTGATGATTTCAGCTATAAGAATCATTGAGAACGATATTTCCCGCTGGGTAGCCAGTACTGGCTCGTGTGGCAAGGATAATAACCATCGATGTTCTTAAAAAAGATGAGCAACAAAAAACTCGTCAGGAAACTTCCTTCTAAAGCCGATTTTCAGGGATTTCATGCAGAGCTCAATGGCTTAAAAGCTAAATACAAGAAAATTTCATCAAAGGTTATTTATCTGGATCATCGAAACAACGCATTGCCTGCAGAGGGAAATACGGATATGAAGGAAAAGGCTAAATCTGTTTGCGCTGGTTTATTGGACCCTGACGATTCAAGCTCTGCTATTGGGTATGCTCATTCAGTTCCTAATCAAAATAATTGCACTGCGATGAATGTTGAGAAACTAAATTCACGTAGTAGTGCTGCTTTGACAACTCTTCGAAACACAAAAAAACTAAAAGGAATACAAATTTACGTACATTAGGATCTCCCGTATAACATGCGACGCAGAATAAATAACTTGCTCCCCATAGCCAAATTCCTACGCGAAAGGTTTACTGCAGTAAAAACACACCTGAAAGACGACAAACTTTTCATTGCCAGCAAGTTATTTACGTGGCATTCATCAAGTGGCCTTAAATGTAGTACAAAAGACCCATTGGAGGTGCTTCGGACAATTTTTGGTGGCAACCTCATTTTTTTTGCAAGTTTTTAGAATTTTATGAATGAAGTAGCACAAGGTATTCAAAATAAAGGGGTTAAATAATGGCTGCGTTAATCGGCAGAAATCTGAAAATTCAGTACTGAAGCGTAACGTTGAACACAAAAAATCTGAAATTTCAGCCAAATGTCATATATTTTTTTCTCCCAAAATCTTGTGATTACTTGCTGATTTTACTGAAAGTGAATACCTATAAGGAAGAACTTTTTTTTTCGGAGGTTAAAACACACTTTTCACTTGCAACCAAAAAATCTTTACAGTTATTACTTCCAAATGCAAGTCTTCATCGCGTTTTTCCACCAAATTTAATTGTTATAAAAACAAATGGGGAAAACTCACTTTTTGTTAAAGAAAAACTAATTACTCTAGTTAACTATGGTTAATGTGTCAAAAAGAAGAGTTGCATCGTCATTATTAAAAAAGTTACTTCAAGTTACTTTTAATTTAGGAACGACTAAGAAAATGGATGTAAAAAAATCAAAATGCATTAGGAATTAAAAATCAAGAACAAAAAGTGATTTCATTTGATTTATTACAAAAACTTTTATCAGCACTTTGAAAATGCAAACATTTTAAAAATATAATTTCATTTCTTCACTTCGTTCTAGCACAACATTGAATGTTATAGCAAAATATTTCCATTTTTTTTTTCATACACAAATGCACAAATTTCTTTATTACAAATCGATCAAATTGGATAGAAAAATTAAATGATAAATATATTATTACAAAAATGAAATCAAATCCAAACCGAACGATCGAGAAGCAAACAAAAGATAGTCAAAAATGGAAACATTGTGAAGACGGTGTTTACATTGTTCTGAAAAACTGGATTTTTTTTGACGTTTCAGTATTTACATCTTCCTTTACTGAAGAAGTGGGAGCGAGATGTGAATACTGAAACGTCAAAAAAAATCCGGTTTTTCAGTCCAATGTGAACACCGTCAATTAAAGGAACGATGAAAGTTAACTATAGTTAACTTTGGTTAGAAAAAGAACGCACTTCAGATGAAAATTTCTATCTGAAAAAACGTAAGCAAACGTAACGAAAAGTCATCTGAATTTTCAGAATTTTAATGACAGCTGACCAATCAGAATCCCCAAAAATTCAGATTTCTGGATCCTTGGACGATGTTCACATTGGATTGAAAAACTGGATTTTTGTTTGACGTTTCAGTATTCACATCTCGCTCCCACTTCTTCAGTAAAGGAAGATGTAAATACTGAAACGTCAAAAAAAATCCAGTTTTTCAGTCCAATGTGAACACCGTCTTGAACGCACGGATTAAGTGCGTTCCAGAGCGAGTTTCAAACAGTTTGAAACCAATAGATTTAGTCATTTTTAGTGCGAAGTCGTTCCACAAGTGAAAGTTTGTACTTTTTCGGACCAAAGAGAGCGCCCATGAGAGGGGAAAAAATTTCCCCTACTTACCAGATTTGGTCCGAGAAATTTCTGGTGGCTGTTTTGTACTTTATGTCAAATGCTAAGTATTCATATGTCAGATTTGAAAAAATGTCAGTTTGAAGTAAAATAACCAAACACAATACAAATATCTAGGGTTACCCAAGTGTTGCTTTTTTTTGTTTCGTTTTTGGTAGATGTTCATAATTTATTAATTTATTTATCTTTTTATTAACCAAATGATTTTCTTAAAATGCATGTGGCGTTAGGAAAATCTTTTTGAGAAGAAGAAAATTTAGTAATGAAAATTTGTGGAGCTATTGTTTATAGTAGTTTTTTTTCGCAAATTGATTTTTCATGATTTAATATGTATGTTGCTCCAAGCACAAATGAAACTCCAAACTATAAAATTAAGCATCCAACACAGAACTCGGATAAAAAACAATTCTTTCTAAAGCTACGAGCAGACGATTTGCGATAGTCGCAAATCTTTGCGAGCACTGACGTCACGAAAAAACACGCAAATACACTTCATGCCTCACGTTTGACAGTGCTCGCAAACCTGCAAATACACATGTTCAGACGATTTGCGAAGGTTGTCCCAAAGTTTTCAAATACATTTGCGATCAAGGTGCTCGCAAATGATGTGCTCGCAAATAAGATCGCAAATTTTGCAGCATATTTGCGAGGTGTTCACACGATTTTCGGCAACATTTGTAGATATCATATTCTTACTCATTTGCAGATTTGCGAGCCTGACATTTCTCTATTGACAAATTTGTTTATTTGTTGAGTTCTGTCATAGCTATAGTCTCAAAATACTATATAGGTAAACATATGTACATACAAACACACATGGGTATGTAACTTATATGTATATATTTTGGTGATGTTTAATGGGCTGTAGGTCAGTCTAATTTTTTTTTAACTACGTAAAGCTTATTTTCATAAAAAAAAAACGAAAAAAAATAAATAAATTTAAATCATTAAAAATAATAATAAAAATAATGAAGGTACCTACATACACACATACTTAAAACCACAGCCAATTACATAAAGTACAAAAACAAAATTCATCGCAAATGTCCGCATTTGCAGTGTTCCATTTTCGTGTTTTCGCAAATGGTTGTGACGGTCGCAATTACTCGCAAATTGTCACAAATTATTTTTGTGAGTGTTCACATGATTTGCCAAAATGTCACAAATGCATTTGCGACTTGGGCCTCGCAAATCATACGCAAATGATTTGCGAGCATTTGCAGGCTGTCCCGAAGTTGTGTTCAGACGATTTGCGATCAAAGACCGCAAATTGTGACGTAAAAATGACGTCATCCTCGCAAATATTTGCGACTTTTGCAATTCGTCTGCTCGTAGCTTAAGTTCAAAAACTTAATTTTATTTCCTTAAAGGACAACAATATATCAATAACTATAAGAAATGATAAATTAATTTTTAGAATTGGTATATCCATATAATAAAAATTGACATTTTACGTTGAATAACGAAATATATAACTTTAACAAAGATATTAAGCAAATGGCGGCGCTGAATCAACATAAACTTTTACCAAAAATTGAAGGATGAGAGCCATGCGCAGCAAATGTTGTAAGAATTTGTCTCTTTAGAAAGACAGAAATCTATTCTTCTAATATGACAGAAGTGTTAAGGGCTCGATTTCAGTTGAAACATGTTAAGTACTCGATGACAATGTACTTAAAGAATATTTCTTTGTTTAAGTTTACTCATTTTTATTCATTATAAAGATTTTGCGACCTTTATTACAGTACAACAGTTGGGCTCATCAGTTGGATGCTGTTGTACCCTTCGCATAATTTTCAATCGATGGATACCAACAACTAATTAAACTTACGGCGCCAAAGCACTGTAAATTATATTATTTTTGTTTTAACTTCTAATCATTTTTATACATGTACGTTTCTTTTTTCTTAACATTCAATTTCTTGTACAGTTATTTTATAAGAAAATTGATTGACTTATGATTGCACTACGGCAGCTCTAGTAGATTATTTCTTTTGACGTGGTGCGAATTAGTGCAAATTAGTGCCCAACCCCCTTCCCAAATTTTGACATTTTTTCTTCTCTCTGACGGTTTTCACATTGGATTGAAAAACTGGATTTTTTTTGACGTTTCAGTATTCACATCTCGCCCCCACTTCTTCAGTAAAGGAAGATGTAAATACTGAAACGTCAACAAAAATCCAGTTTTTCAATCCACCTGTCACAATTTGACATTTAGTCCGAAATAGTGCGAAGAATTTAAGGAACACACCTATGAAAAAAACATGTTATGATATAAGCAGCGAAAAGACCCTTGGATTACTACCGAAGCTGAGATGGAGAGATAAGATTAAACCAATTTATCAAAACAATTTAAATATGGGGCTGGCTAAACGAAGGGTAGAGAACATCCCTTTGCGAATGGAAGACCTGACTCAAATTATAATTGAAGCTGTTTCAGCCAGCAACATAACGACACGCAGGGATAGGTATAAGCAAACGTGGTTTGATGCTGCAGGGCCAGACAAAAATCCTTTTCTTTGCTTAGATTTCTTAGAAACTATAACACAACTTTCTTTAAGAGTATGTATCCAGCAGCAAATAAAAGTTATAAAGAATTCTGTTCGTTGAAGAAGAAGCAACTGGAGCACCAAAATATAGCTGCCTTGGATTCCGCATGATCTTCAGCAGAGTTTTGGAAAGCCGCCAAAATTATCAACTGAAAGACCAATGCAATTTCGTCAACTTTGCAAGCTTTTGAACTCCGTTCCTACTTTAAGAATCTGCTTAAAACCCCGCAATTTTCACTACACAGCTTCAACACTACACAGCCCCATTTTTTGTCAATGACTTTTTAGATGCGCCATTTACAACTTATGAAGTTCAAAATGTTATCCATAAGTCTAAATTGGGGAAAGCTCCAGGAGATCACCGTGTACCATCGGAATTCTCTAAAAATTGTTGCATGGAATTTCTCTCTGCGCTTACATCCGAATTCAACAGAATATTTGAGACGGCGAGTGTTCCTGCATGTTTTAAAAGAGCAATAATTTATCTGCTGCACAAAAAAGGATCATATGAAAATCCGGAAAATTACAGAGGTATCTCTTTCTTGAATACTCCAGCCAAGCTACGAGTATTTAGTACTCTGAGCTTTAATAGGTTTACGCAGTGGGTAAATGATAGGAATATTCTGAATGAATTTCAAGCTGGAACTTGTCCGTAAATTTAGAGAAGTCTAAAATGATGATTTGAGAGAAGGGGGAGGAAGGTATTCGCGCAACGAAAGCTGGACAAATCAAGGCGAAACTGTTGCAATAGTTCGGGAGCATAAATATCTTGGGGTACTTATCACGGTGAACCTTAATATGAGAAAGCACTTACAACGCAAACTGGCTGAAGCAAAAAGAGCAATTTCTTCAGTGTGGAACCGTTGCCTTGATAGTAAATATGTTGAACATAGTTTAAAAATGAAAATTTTCCGTGCTACCGCTGCCTTAATATTGCTCTACTCTGCCAAGTTTCGGGATATTGTCCATTCGAAGAAGTTGAAAGATTTCTGAGGTATTTCTTGAAGCGAATTTTTCGATTACCATCCTACACGCCCAACTACATGCTGCACTTGGAGACAACAGTACCACCATTGTTCTTAGATACCCTCAAGATGCCATAAAAATTCTGGAGATGGACGGCTGCCAAAACATATACTGAAACACATTTTGCCACATAGTGGGAAGAGCTAGGGAAAAAGTACGCATTCCATCCGATATAAGTACTTCGAACCTAAACAATATATTTAATGATATTCTTGAGAGGATAAGCAGAACATCTTTTGAAAATTATAAAATTGAGGCACAGTCTTCAGAGTACAGAATTGTTTGCAGCCAACTGAACTTCGACCTTAGAGAATATACCTACTTCCAAAACCATTTTCCGCTTGGTATGATGAAAGTTATATTTAAACCAAGAGGTGAAATTTTGAATTTAAACTACATTTCACATTGAACCGACCTACCAATGCAATATGATATTTGCAATCTCAAGGAAAGAGAGGATATACCATTTCATTGGCAGATGTGCTATCCTAAAGGAGTTTCGAGTGAGTTATTTTGGAGTAACTACAATGGAAATGAATTCAGTCCTGGAGCTTTTGAATGGTAAATTAGGCTAGGAAATTTTATATAAGTACACCATATCTGCGCTGAGTTACAAAAAACGTAGACTTTTAGCAAACAAATTATTAAATTACTGAACCTATAGAAAGTGTCAATCTGGTAGACGGTCTTTGGCCAAACCATATTAAACTTAAGTTTGAACAATTGTAAATTTATAATTATGTTTTACTAAATAAAGTTTTCAACAACTAACAACTAACTACTGCGCATGTTGCTAAAAACCAGTTGTCAAATAATGAACAAAAAACAAAACAAATTAGGTGTTTCCACAGCGAGTTCCAAACAGTTTCATACCTCCAGCTTTAATGCAAACCCGTTCCACAAGTGAAATATTGCCAGCGCACACGAGATGATTTCTTCCGCCAAGACATTGATTTTTAAGAAGAGGGTAGCAAAGTGTGCGGAACGAAACGGAAGAAAAACTCTTCCATGCTTTCAGTGGAAGAACGAAGTAGAAAACAAGTACGCACACAAGTCTTACATTTTAAGGTCTGTAAAAAATACTACCACATTAAAAAAATAGGTACATGTCTGCATTTTTTCTATGAGAATAATTCAACTCGTGTGCGCTTGCAGCATGGTATAAGACCCTGTTTAGATTGGGAAGATTGAGACCCGTCTCACTTATTTTCTGGGTAAGATAAGTGATGGGTTCCTGACTTAATCTCTTGTCCAGAAACTGCGGTGAGACCGGTCTCAATCTTTCCAATCTAAACAGCGTCTGAGAATAACAAGCTATTGACAGCTCAATTAGAAGATTCGTTACGACGAGACATAGCGAGTGAATGATCTCAATTGTTTGCAAGATGGAACAAAAACCAAAAATAAATTATTTATTGTAAGAATTCATTGTCTTAAAGTTATGTGTTGTTGAAATTAAAAGTAAAACGATAAATACCTAATATTTTTTAAGTTATGTGGTATGCGACACTCGCTATGACGTCATATGAGAACAAATATGAAATATAATTAATTAAAAACATTAATATTCGTCATAAAATAAATGACAGAGCTAAATGGCATTAAATATTGTCGTTAAAATGAAGCCATTTAAATGCACAGTCACACCATTTTGCACTTGCTCATTCTTTGTCAGTGTAATGACAGAGCATCAGAATCCCATTATTTTGCCTTCGTTCAAATGCATGTCATTGATGATTTGATGATGATTATTTTGCCACTTTAATGACGTGAATTAATGGCAATTTGTCACTCGTATAAATCCGGCATAGATCTAGTCGTCTGAAACTGTTTGAATAAAAGTAGGGAACAGAGGTATTTCCTTAATATGTGTACTGTTCTTATTATCTATATCTTTTTGGCATTACTAGCCATGTTTCTTTGGTGGTGGCAAAGTACTCATGAGTGCTTCACTGGCCATTTTCAATGGTAGCAATCTATTACAATTTGAAATGATATTCAAGTGTTCATTATCTGTTGAATCTCTAATAACAGCAAAATTGGTACATTGTACACACATTTTATTTAGTTAATTTTTTTCATCGTTCTGAACATTTTTCTAAAAAATGGATAGTAAAATATTTATTTGATACTTATTAATAGAAAACCAACGCGTTTTGTCTTCTTAGGACATCTTCAGGGCACTAAAATTTACATTAAAAAACAAAGAAATCTAAGTATTCGTGGTGAATTTACAAAAATGCATTATTATACATATACTCGTAATTATATAGATATATAATAATTTTGTCTGTGTTTAAAATTTTTTTTAAAAAACGTTAAAATTTAAGCAGTTAAAAAAGAATTGTACTAATTTTTCAACAGGGGACTGTTATTCGTTAAGTCAGTTTGACAATTTAATATAAATATTATAACACTTATGTTGATTTATCTCAAAGATCTCGTATTTGTCGAATATATAGCATGCTGTAAGGCTATGAGGAAGGGCAACATCATCCATGGAACATCAATGGCCCGTGTCTTTGAGGTGTTGGGCCAGACCAGAAGAGGAATCTTGATGGGTAGGAGATTTTATATGTTCCATTAACCTTTTGGGAGTGGTCTTGATCTTTTTCCGATGTAAATTCCATTACATTCACTACAAATTCACTATAAGCTCTTCATTTCCCACAACACGAAGAAATTTTAGTATTTAACATTCATTAGAGTTTTGAATTTTTTCTGTTCTGTGCATATATCAAAATAAGTGTCAAATGCCAATATTTGTTATTGCGTTTGCGTGTATTTAGTTAATTTTTTATTTCTGACAATTTCAATTCAATTTTGTTGTTGTGCTTACGTGTATTTAAATCGTCACGTTCACAGCCATTTTTTATTTCCGATAGTTTCGATTTTAACAACCTGCGCAATATCTGATAAGGTAGCATAAAGCATTCCTAAGGTAAAATTATTAAAGAACGCTAGTTTTATTTTCACTTCTAAGAGCGGCTTGGAGAGCTTTTCAGAAACATCTGGAACATACGCCATTGCCCATCATTCTCTTCCGTATCCATATGAAAATAGATTTAAGTGCCAAATGCTTGATTTTTCGTATTGCTTTTTTAGTTCGTGTTGTTGTGAAAACATAACAAATTTTCGGTAAATACTGTTTTAGCACGAATAAACTTGTTTTTTCCCGCATCCAGTGAGGACTAATAGGCAAAAAGAAAGTAGTTCATAGTGACCGTATACACCGTTATAATGGTGAAAGAAGTGATTTATTTGCCCGGGACGATCAATCCTGAGAAGGGTACAGTGTAACGACTCTCACATTTGTACTATCACGACTCTCGAATGAAGAAGCGCCATCTTCCGGACTATAAATGATACAAACCAACCTACGGAGAGCTTTGATGAGCTTTAGAACTTTAAGCTCTAGCTATCAAAATGAAAGCTTTGAAATGGGGACTGTTGATGGCGAGTTGTTAGGTACAACGTCCATATGGAGTTTACCACGGGTGTTTAGTCCAGATGTGGATGGCATATTAAGGGCCTTATTGCGAGAGTCTATTGAAAATAGACTCAAAGTCTAATAGACTAAGGGTGATTTTTTCCAGTCAAAGTTCAACATAGCTTCAGGATTTTTATTTTCAACTTGTGAATTTGTTTTTATTCACTCAAAGTTGACGTTTTCAAATTTCGATTTTCCAGGGATATTGTTCAAATCAGAAGTTGGCCAACTTAAGATTTTCAACTCGGGAGTTGAGAACAAAATTATTAAATAAAAAATAAATCCTCAAGTTGAGCAATAATGAAAAAAAAAAATGGCTCTTAAAGTCGACTATCGGTATTGCGAGAGTCTATTTGTAAATATGTTTCTATTTGATTTTTATGTATTTTTCTATTTGATAGAAATTTCAAATCTATCAAAAATTCCTGATCGACTTTTTTCTATTCGAATTATTTCGAATAGACTCTCGCAATAAGGCCCTAGGAGTTTTTTGTTTTAGTAAAAGTTCACAGAAAATGAAGAGAAAAAGTGACTTTAAAGTTTTGGTTAGTTGTTAGTGTTTGGTGTTATCATATACACCTTGATTGTTCCGCGCACGAGCAAAAACTTACACGGATGATAGCACTGAAGGTCTAAATGCCGCTTAAGGAATGTTTACCCACGTTTTTATAATATCAATTATGTATTTAAATTATATTAAAAAACACCACGATTTGCCAAAGTAATAAGGTGCAACATGTAAAGAGATAAGCTTTATTTTAAAACACGACTTCTTAAACAAAAGAAAAACGCAGTTCAGAAGATTCAGTAGTGTAATTATGCCCACTGATCAAATACACGTCTATTCTCGAAGAAACCACATAACTTAAAGTTTGTATGTTTTTATTTTTGTTTATTTTTCTCATTTAATGCAATTCAGTTTGTTTTTATTCTTAATTAATTTGTATTTAAATTAAATTGATAAAGTAAGGAGTAATAAAGGATCTGAGTTTATTAGTGCTTCAGTTTTGTTGTAACATACATAGGTACTGATGACAAGTTTCGATTCACTTGCTCAATTTTCGAAGAATCGAAATTTGTGCAATCTTAGTAAGTGAACTATAGATAATATTTATCAGAAAAAAAAACCAAATAAAAAAGTCATATAGGTAGGTATTAAGATACAAAAATATGACTCATTATATGTAAATGAGTCCAGAAGTTCATTATTTATGTATCTATATTATCTTAGTTTTTTGTTTGCCAACAAATAAATGATCGATATTTAAAGAATATATTATTAATATAGGTAGGTATCTTCAGAACAAGACCATGGTTTTGTTTCTGAACTAACTTATTCACAGCATAAAATATTATTTTGCAATAGATTTAATAGAAATCTTAATGATGCGCACGCAAACGAGTATATTTCAGCAAAGTCCCATAGAATCGGCATGCTCCGCCGAACAGGAGTATAACTTAATTTCTTATTTAAACCCAACTACAACTTTGCTGCCCTGCCTTAACGCTACATGCAATTTACTTCACTTGATTGGGGAATTATGTGGTTCTTTTGAACAACATGTTTGTATTTATTCAAAACAACAAATTTTAAGCCTTAATCTCACATTAATTTTATGTGTATATCTTTTGAATAAATGCTAAATTCATAAGATACCTAAAAAATGTGTTTTTCTTCGCAGAAATGTTTTGAATGTGATTTATTAACGAAAAAATTAAATTTTTGAGTGGGTTTTGTTTTATGCTCATAAAATTCTTCTACATGAAATTTATTTTCTTTTTTGGTAATCGAAAAAAATAATATACCAATCAGTCCACCTAATGGATCGATTTCCACATAATCAGAGTGCGGAACTTTCAAGAGATCCAGTTCCATAGTATATCACATACCTACTCTTCTCTATATCTACATACTGACACCACTCTGGGAAGATGGACCAACCAAAAAACCAACTTACCAGATGCTCTCGAGGGCAAGGCAATTCGATTTGCACCTTTCCGACGAGACCGTCTCACGTATACCGCAGCCATCGGCATCTTCAAATCTCTTCAGCGATTGTGGTTGGTATGTATGTAATTTTTATATTTCAATTCAGCTTCAACTCGACTACACAAAGCAACCACGACGTCGACGAAGACGGCGGACGACGAACGACTTTTTGCCCAGAAGCCAGAAAAAATAAAAGAAATATTTTTTCACTTGCCACTTTTCTTTTTTCTTTCGATATCTGCTAAGTACAATTAAAGCTTTTTTGTATCACGGAAACAAATCGGTGAGCCTTTGTCTCTAAGACATCTTATTAAAGGCAAGATCGAAGGACCCAATAGATCCTTGTTATTTCTGGTTTATTCGGGGAAGATTTTTTGGTGACTTTTTCAATCAATCCCCTAAACAAAGAGCAGAAAACTGGTTCTGGTTCCAACCCGCGACGCCATATTTAATTTTCCCGATATACACACTGTGTGGTGGACGGCATTTTTTACAAAAAAAATTGAATCAATTTTCCACGTCTGTATATGATATCAAACAAACACACACAACATAATTCCGCACACACCCGTACTCGGCGGCGAAGGCGAAAGGAAAAACTCGACCGACGTATTTCTCTACTCTACTAACTTGTATACGAGACAAGTTGTATGGGAAAAAAATTATTGGTTTAGCGAGTTTTACTTTCCAAAAATGTATTATTAATGCAATATTTAAATCAATGTTTTCCAGTTTCAACTTGAAGTTTGTGTTATTGCAGATAAATTAGGTTTCAAGTTGATGCAATAGTTTATTTTTAAATTGCATAATTTTCCATTTTAACGAAAATAAATACTTGTAAGAAAAACTTGCGAAGAAAGTTTATAGCTTAGCAGACCCAGACCAAAATTGCCAAAGTATACGCAGGGAAATTTTGATTTTTTGACATATTTTCCTGAGGGTGCACCCACAAGCAAGGTGTGTTTACTTTTCTTCATTTTGACTGCGCAGGTTTTAATGGGCTGGTCTACACGGATCTTCGCTTAGGCCTGGTGCCCACTGGGCAACTTTTAGTTGCTTGAAGTTGCCGACAACTCCAAGCAACTTAAGTTGCTCGCCACTAGGCAACTTCTAAGCAACTTTTTGGAATTTGACGTCATGTTTTTGTGTATTTGTTGTGTTAACTTTTGACACGGATACCATTACAACGTTAATAAAAATGTAAATACCAAATAAAAACATTGAAGTTTATATCTCATTTTTAATAAACCAGAATTAGAGGACAAGAAAATTCAGAAATCTGAAAATCTATATGTAAGATTTCATCGTTGAACACGGTCATCTTTGAAAGCTCGGCACGGCCGAGCAACTTAAAGTAGCCGGGAAAAAGTTCCACGAGTAACTTCGACCAATTTAAAGTTGCCGGCAACCTAGTTGCCTAGTGGGCGCTCTCCCATGTAATCAAATAAAGAATAAATGGATCATTCGAATGATTTTCCTACCTACCTGCTTACTATTGTAGTAAGTGTAGAGAACTCGAGAGTTCGAAATTCAAGAACAGAAATGAGAACTAAAAGTAAGCAAGAAAATGAGAAACACATGCTATCGTATCGACCCGAGAAGTTGATTGTGTAGTTTCTGTATATGTATTTAATATATAAATATATAATAAAGGCTCTCCCTAACCAACGCGGATGTGGAGTGATTCGCAGCGAATCATTCACAATAGCAAAAAATATTACAAATCTACAACGCTAAACAACAACAAAAATTCGTCGTCGCTGCGAATTCACGTTGATTTGGGAGAGCCTTAAATATAATAACACATAGACATAATAAACACAACTTGAGTTCTCGATTATGTAGGTTCTCGTTTTTGTTTTCTTGGTTCTCGACTCTCAAACCTGTATATAAATTTCATATCTCGAATCATTGACCTACTATATATGGACTACTAGGAGCCAACTTCACTTCTGTTCAGTCTATTACTATACGCCACTAGCGCTGCCGTCGAAAAGGCGGCAGACATGGAGTAACTTTTGACAAATGAATGGAGTGTTTCTTTTGTGTTTTTATTTTATTTTGAAAAACAATAACAACAAACAAATAAATCAAGTTTTTTAAAAAGTGTTGAAAAACATTTATTAGAACATTAATAGACTTTAGTACATATGTATTTGATTTCTCTTTTTTCTTCTATATACCATGATTTTGATTTATTGCAACTTCGGTGACTTGACACTAGTAATGTTTTTTTTTTTTAATTCGCCTTTTCTTTGGCGAAGAAAAAAAACAAAGAAGGTCTTCCTTTATCCGTGGAAATTTGTTTCTTTTTTACTGGATTTGCTAGTCAGTCGCCATCCCTCTGATTTACCATTTTGCAATTCCTTGTATCATGTTGATGTTTGGTGCTTGATATTAGTAGGAAGGTTAAATACCTGTCCTCTAAGTTAAAATGCTTCATGATTGTTGTTAAGTTATTTTTTTTTTTAATTAAATAAAACAACACCAACTTTTTCAATCAAAATAATAAAAAATTTTAACTTTGATTGACAAGTATGATAGGTTAGTTGTTTTATTCGCCGCATGTTCGACGGAAGCTCTAATGTTGCTAAGGAGAAGCTGAACCCTTTTCTATTGAGCTTTTGTATGGAAAAAACATACGACTAGCAGTCCATATATAATAAGTCAATGTCTCGAATGATAAATCGATTATAATGATCACTCGAGTGCTAACATCTCGATTATTGAAATCATTCGATTATGCCCATGACTAGTTGTGTTTTGGTTGTGCGCTTTGTTCTTTTCTCTGCCATGTTCGAATTAGAGCCTACATTGGCCATGTTTTATTATCTTCTATCGGGATCCGGATCTGGATCTGGATTAACTTTTATACGTAACACAAAAACAAAATAGTGGGAAATTTTCAAATTTGTTTTTGTAGTACGTGTTAAAAGTTAATCCAGATCCGGATCCCGATGATAATAAAACACACCTTTTATTGAAATATTTCATGCTGAAAATAAAAAAGCAGAAATAATATCGATCAGGTGATCAAATAATCATTTTGTTACTTGATCGAACATATAAGTTATACCATCACAATAATGGCACTACTAATGGGTTCACTTATAGGCACTACTCATTTATTTATGAGTTAAGCCATATGTACTGTAGTGTAGTGCAGCAAATCAAAAAGTTTCGTAGATTGCCGCGCTGTGTAGCGCAGTTTCGCTGAAGTACAGTTCCGTCGAGTGCGGTCTTACCTTAACTTTAAACACGTACTAGGAAAAAAATTGAAAATTTCCCATTATTTTGTTTTTGTAATACGTGTGAAAGTTATTCCAGATCCAGATCCCGATGATAATAGATGTGGATCTTGATTCACTTTTCACACGTAATACAAAAACAAAATAATAGGAAATTTTCAAAATTTGTTGTAACACGTGTTAAAAGTTAATCCAGATACAGATCCGGATCCCGATAGAAGATAATAAAACTCAGCCAATAAAACACACCTAATCTCTCTTTCATTTAAATGTCGAAATCAGCACTGTGGCGAATTATCACATCGAAATTTGGTGTGGAAATTTGCTTGCACCTTGGAACTTGACGCTTCCGCCACAATGAAAGCTGTCACTTCTTGAAATTGACCGATTCGTAATAGCCTTTTCACACCGAACCCAAAACTTGGTTTTCGAGAAAATATCGGTTTTTGGGTAAAACCTAATCGAAAACACAAGTTTTCCCATATAAATAAAATTCCAATCTCAAAATTATTAAATTTATTTAAAACTGATAATATTATTTGCTTGTGGCTTATTGTTCATATGTATCAAATTTATGTTAATAATCACCATAAAATGGAAGAAAATTGTGAGTGGTTGTTTAATGAAAAACTTTAATGTCAAACGAATACGTGTAGTTTGGTGTGAATGGTTTTCGAGTTTTAAAAAACCGGTTTCAGGGTTTGGTGTGAAAACCCTATAAAGTTCTCTATTGGAAGAGGTAAGGCCGAATTTAGACCTTCAGTGTTATCGTCCGCATACGTTGACCGTTTTTGCCCGTACGCGGAACAGTGAAGGTGTAAATGAACACGAACAACGAAGAAAATCAAAACCGTTTCGAATTTTTGGATGAACTTTGCTCAATGTTCGTTATTTTGCATCACTTGCAACCCTATATTTAGATGAAATATAAACAATTACTGACATATACGGAATATAATCGACCTTGAAAAAAAGTTTTTTTATTTTTGCTCTTTTTGACAATGTTTTTCATAATAATAGGCATGTTTTACTATCATCGGCATTGACCTATTAATTTTTACACGTAATACAAAAACAAAATATTGGAAAATTTTCAAAATTGTTTTTTTAGGACGTTTTAAAAGTTAATCCAGATCCAGGTCCCGATGATAATAAAACACGTCTTTTAACACGTAAAACAAAACAAAAATAATGGGAAATTTGTATAATTGTTTTTGTATTAAGGTAGAACTAGAATAGGCGGTAGCTGTCGGAAGCTTATGTCAAAACTGACCGAAAAGTAGCTTCCCGAAACGTCAATTTCACAAGTGACTCATAATGCACAAGTGAAGGAAAGTGAAAAAAAGTAAAAAACTGTTTGTTCAATATTAATTTTCTTTTACTATTCACAGCTTTTAATAATTTATTTTGCAAAACCATGAAAATTAATTTTAAAAAAATTATAGATTTTACTTCACGCATACATTAAACAGAAAATAAAACAGTTGAAACTATACAGTTTGCCTCTACCATTCTTATTTTGTATACGTCCACTTACGAAAGAGCGGTCGATGAGCGCTCTCTCGCCCGACGGCAAAACGAAAACTGAACGAAGAGAACCACTTCGCAATAATGTGTGCGTCATATGAAGTTTTTGTTTGTGCTCGGTTTCGTATGATCACGTTCACTGGTTTCCGCCTATTATAGTTCTACCTTTACGTTTAAAAGTAAAAGCTCTCTCAAACCAACGCGAATCGTCATATTTTTTTCAATAGCAAAAAATATGACAAATACACAACGCTAAACAACAACAAAAATTCGCCGTCGCCGCGAATTCGCGTTGGCTTGGGAGAGCCTTAAAGGGTTCTCCCAAACCAACGCGAATGCGGAGCTATTGGCAGCGAATCACTCACAATAGTAGAAAATTTGACAAATACACAACGCTAAACAACAAGAAAAATCGTCGTCGCTACGAATTCGCGTTGGTTTGGGAAAGCCTTAATCCAGACCGGGTCCCGATAGAAGATAATAAAGCACGGCCAAAGTTAATCCCGATGATAAAAAAACACGCCTATTATGTTCGAAAAGTGCCCTATTACACGACGACTCTAGAATCATGAACATCTGATCTCACCTTCACACTCATTTAATTTCGAAAAAAAGTCATGACTCATAAGTCGTCGTGTAATAGGGCACAAAGAGTCAGACGCAAAGAATCATCGTGTATGACCCCTATTACACGAGTATTCTTTGCGTCTGTCTTAAAAAAAATTCTATGGGTGCTAAGGTGAAACCCGATATTTTTTCTCCTTCGCACTCATGAAAATTCGAAAAGAGTCAGACTACGCAAAGTGCCCTATTACACGACGACTCTAGAATCATGACTTTTTTCGAAATTCAATGAGTGCGAACGAGAAAAAAATATGATCTCACCTTCACACTCATTAAATTTCGAAAAAAATCATGACTCTAAAGTCGTCGTGTAATAGGGCACAAAATATCATCATGACGTAAAGAATCATCGTATAATAGGGGACTACTAGAGGACAAACACACCGAAATGTTAAATTTCTTCACGTGTGATCAGGGACAGATTCAAACAGACCTATTTGTCGAGTTTATATTTATGAGTGCTCAGAGAATTTCCCCAGTATAGCTGTCAAAAATCTTTGTATATAAACTTTATGAAATGAAAACCCACGAAGAAAAAAATCGAAATCAAATCTAGATAAGTGCAGGAACTTCTTCCTACTCGATTCAAGGCATCCAAAGAATTTGTAATGTTCTAACAATGGATAAAATCGTGGACATAGCTTTGGAAGATTTACCGAAAATATCTCGCGCAACATCAGTGAGCTGTTGTTTCATTTTATCATTCATATATGTAGCTAGTCTTTATGTTTGGAGAAACGAACATGAAAGGTAAATAATACAAAAAGAAACAAAGTTATTTTTTAAGTGGAATATTGAATTTCTCATTTTTTCCAGAAATCATCCATCCACTGTTAAAAAACGTTTTTTCAGTGTTTCTTTTGTGATGCTTATAGCTCCAATATTTGTTTATACTTTTTCCTCCAAAGAATTGTTGGCACATTATTCTCTATTCGAAATACTTGGTCTTCGGTGGAAAGGACTCTTTGCTGCAATTGTTATTCCTTCATTACTCACAGCGCTGCTATTCTTGGGACCACTCAGCGTTCAGTTGTATAATGGACATTTGCAATTATACTCACGTAAGACATCCTCCGATTGAATTTATCATTATTTCCAGTTTGATCACAATTTTTCTCAAAAGGTTTGCAGTATTGGGTTATTTGTTTCAATAACATACTTTGGCTTCGAAATCATGTGGTTGCTCCATTGTCAGAAGAATTCACATTTCGGGCTTGCATGATGCCTTTGATATTACAGTCATTTACACCCATCAAATCTGTGTTCATAACGCCGTTGTTCTTCGGAGTCGCACATTTTCATCATATATCTGAAAGACTGAGTACAGGCCTCGACATAAAGACAGCTGTGATAGTATCTTGTAGGGTACCAAGTCGTCGTCGTTTGTTGAAAAATCGCTAAGACGCTATTTATAAATTCCGGTTTTTAACGTACGACAGTTCTTTACTGTTTTGTCTCCAGATTCTTTCTATTGCTCCTGCGCGCTTGCTTTCTGAGCCGCAAGTTAATACCAAAACAAATCCCGTCTATGTCCAACTTAAATCGCAAAAAACTAAATTAAAAAAAAAAACAATTTGTTTTAAATAAATGTATAACAAAATGTTCATATCTCAAAAAATATGGCGTTTCCATGGAATGACGAAAAAATAGTTTGTCGCTCAATCGAAACGTCTTATAAAAAGTCCAACTTCTAAGACTTTTTAGTTTATAGATAAAAAACAGCAAATTCAAACTCTTAAAAGGAAAATATCCATAAAAATACAACGTCGTCGTTCTACTAAAACTGCCTAAGTCCATTTTTTCCGAAACCAAGAAACGTCTTGTAAATACGTTATATTTAATAAAGTATAAATATTTTAGTTATATAAAATGTCTCTAAATTTTATGTTAGTATAGTTCTATAAGAAAAATTTCCCTAAATCAAACATTTCTGGTCAGTTAAAAGTCCATAAAAAGTATAGATGTCTCAAAAAAAAAAAAAACGAAATAGACTTAGGGAGTTTTCATTGAACGACGACGACATGTATCAAAATATAAAAAAAGGACTTACCGATTTTTCGTTGAACGAAGACGAACTTATCTTTCAAATGAAAATCTTTAACTCGATTGTACATTTATAACTAAATAATCATTTACTTTTCTTAGGTTTTCAGCTAACATACACAACACTTTTCGGGTTTTATTCATCATATTTATTTGCTAAAACTGGACACTTCATTGCTCCTGTGATTGCACATGCAATTTGCAACCACATGGGATTTCCAGACTTTCAGGAACTCTTTCAACAGAATACCCCCAGAAAGATTCTCTTTTGTAGCATTTATGTTTTAGGTCTAATTGGTTGGATAGTGTTATTACCTGTTGTCACCAATTCAAGCTGGTATGGAAATACTATATTTTGGAGAGCGATCTAAGTTTCACACCAATACCGACTGTCTTCCATAGAAAGTAAGCGTAAAAGAAAATTATTCTATATGACTCATCTCAACATCTAGCTATAGAACTTATTTTTTATACTTAAAAAAAATAAATCGTGTTGCTCTGTTCTTGTTCAAATTTGCGGTTTTATTTTTTTACGGTGTTATTTATAATTTTTTTTTTTCAATTGTACCTAAGCTGCTTTCAGTGTGCTTTCAAGTTCTCCAGATGCCAAAAGTTCCTTTATAATATCCAATCCACCTATGAGTTCTCCTTTTACATAGACTTGTGGGTATGTGGGCCAATCGGAGTAAGTTTTCAGGCCTTGTCTCACCTCTTCGTCCGTTAATATATCAAACGTATTGTATTGAATGCTGAAAAATCATACGATACTAATTTATTAATTATTTAAAATTTGAAGAAAAAAACTTATAACGACTTTTTAACGGAATCTCCCTTCCTTAACTTATTTAGTAGGTATGTTATCATTAAGAGATTTGGTTTCATATCCTTATATAGTCACAATTATTAAAATGTTATCGAATAAAACAACTGATAGCTGAATATTAGGCTAAACTAATAAAAGTTTTGGCCAATTATACTATACTGTCATGCCAAAGGTCTGGGTTCGATTCCCAGCCGCTGCCACCTAAAAACAGAAATGTTTTTTTCCGAGGTACTGCCTCTTGCGAGGAACTGACAATCCTCCAAGAGTATACTTGTCATGAATAAGAGCTTTCTCATCTAGCCGTTCGGACTCGGCAAAAAATTGTAGGTCCCCTACATTACTGCCAAAAATACGCACACAGGAATGGTTGAGAGTTGTAAGTCACTAGGCCTTGGTTCCCCACGAGCTGTTGTGCCACCAAATTTATTTTATACTATACTGAAATGGCTTTCTTATAAATTCTGCGTACTGTCCCAATTAAATACCTTCTTTTTCTCGAATTTCAAAGATAAACGTTATCTTTTGTTACTGTGCCATTCATGATGTATAAAATCCCGTACTTACTGGCTGAACAGAATAGAAACGGAGCTGCAACTGGAATAGCTGTCAAAATGTTGAATTCACACAAATCCAATGATACGAACATAACACGACGTAGTTGGCCAACTTTTAACTTTTGCATGCAGCTTTTTTGACGTTTCAAAAAAAATTGCTATCGCAACCGAATGTTTACATGGGGGTTGAAGAGAGTTTCAAACTCTTTTTTAAATCTCTGATAAAGACGTACAGTATTTATAGCCGTATTCTTCCCATCATCACTGATACCAAGCATGGTATAAAAATACAAGGTGTATTGCATATGAGATGAAGGGTCGCCATATTTGTTTTCATGTGACGTCATAGCGAGTTTCGCATAACACATAAATAGCATGCCTCACAAGTCACAAGAAGTGGTGAAACTCATTTTGTGACTTTTTCGTATTCTCCCCCTAAAATCACAGTTTGTGAGTCGAAACCATCGAAATTGTGATCTCTAGAGCGGTCAAAACTCACAATTTACTTGGGTTTTCACGAACCATTGAATTACATTCTTTCAAATTGGTCATTATGTTCTCTGTGCGAAACAGTACAAAATATATAGGTTTTTTTATTTCGTTAGCAAAAGAATAGGAAAAATTTTTGTTTTAATTTTTATTTTTGTGTTGAATTAAATTTGCACAGCCGATTTCAAATGACAAATTCTCCATTAATTGCAGCACTCTATTCTGGTCTCCAATAATTGCAGCACTCTATTCTGGTCAGTCAGTTAAAAAGACGCCTTTTACCTTAAATACAGGACAAAACCCGAACAGAAACTAGGTCGATGAAATCAAACTAGAATACATATTTTGCTGGAGCATGTTCAGGGATGCCCCCCGAATGTACATAAATCCAAGTTGGCGGGACGAGGGACCGATCGTTAGCCACCATCTTGGAAAACACTTATGTTCTAATCTTTTTGAATTTTTTAAATCAAGTTGCTTACGTGAAAAGTTTTTGAGAAAATAAATTTTAGTCAAAAAAACTGAAATTAATTTCTAAAAAAAAGTTTTCAAAAAACAACTTGATTTAAAGCAGAAAATAAAAGAATGGAAGGTTTATTAGCTATAAAAAAATTTATTTATTATCGTACGATACACGGTTCACGAAATATTAAAACGCGTTTCCCAAGATGGAGGCTGACGCTCGCGCCCACCATCCTGTCAACTTGGATTTATATTCGAGGGGCACCCCTCAACATATTCCATCAATAAAATCAGCTCAATAATAATTTGCAAAAGAAAAGTATCCGGCTCTTGGCTTATAAATACAAAATAAATTTCTTATTATTAAAAGAACCACGTTATTCTTAAGTCTGCTTATATTTTATCAAAGGATTGAATTTCACTGATTACTAATATAACATGACTCACAACTTAAATAGTTTAAATTAAATTTTGTTGAGAATATTAACCCATTTAAGGGCCATTCCCATGAGAGCGACCAAAGAACGACGAATGAGCGAACAAAACGGGAAATAACCCATTTATAAACTAAAATGTTTCGAACAAAATGGCACTTTTGTATTGTTTCATTAATTTAGTGTTATTAATATTTATTTAATGATTTTTCCTATACACAAACTACGGATGGCTCTTCAGACACTTAGTAATATTGGTATCGTTGAGTTGAATTAAAGAAAATAAACTTAAACTTTTCAAAGTTCAAATGAAACCAACTCTTATAATGCAAAAGTAACACTAAAAAGTTTTTTCTTTCTACATCGAAACCATTTTCTTTTTCTCGAAACCCAGCCTCCACGAGTTTCTTTAAAATTTGTCTTATTTTCAGAGGAGTACTCGTTAAGTTATTTGATATTCTTTCCTTTAAAGGAAAACCTATGGCTGGTTTTCGATTCAATGGATGGTTGTTTTTGATTTGTGTTAATTTTGTATTGTTAGCAATAATAACACGAAAATATTTTAATTGTAGAGGCTCTCCCAAATCAACGCAAATCATTCGCAAAGATATAAAATATGACAGCTACACAATACTAAACAACTAAATCAGTCGCCAGTGAATGTTTCACGTCGGTTTGAGAGGGCCTAAGAATAAACTGTTGTCAGAGAATATTGCGCGTCGGAAGTTTTGTACTCCGGATTAACTTACCCAATATCATTTACAATAGCAATGAGCTGCTTTGAGAAACCACATTTCGGAGCGTCACGAGATCCTTTCATAAATATCATAACATCCGATTTATTGATCAATGCTTTCAGTCTATCCTCAAGGGAAGCACCACTTCCAGCACCTGATTTAGATCCTAGGTCTTTACATAGTTGATTTATTGTAGCAATATTTACACCATCCACTCTATTAATTGCTTGACCCCTTGAGAAGAATAGAACAGTTGGAACAGCTTCAATCTAGACGAATGTTCATAAATAAAGCAAAACTAACCTTGAAGATATTCGCCTGGAAATTAAAAAAAAAAAACAATGCACAAACCTGATGCTTCATTGATATTTCCGGAAAAGATTCGGCAGCCAAGTCAAAAAATTGCAAATTCGTGTAGCCAAGCTTGGAAATATCGGTGAGAACATCTAGAACGTGCTTACATTGCTCTGCCCAAGGTGCTGAGAATAGCACAACACTTGTCTTGTCCGAGCTAGTTATAATATTGGTTAAATTGGAAACTGCGGGTAGCTTGGGAATACTTACCTTATGTGCTTAGAATAATCTTCTTCTGTTTTTATTTCAATAATTGACATTTTTAAAGCAATTTATTATAAAATTATGCGACAGTAAAATTATTTAATTATTAGAAGCCTACGTGAGTTTTGGAAAAGTTTCCCTCACTTCTATTATCGTTATGTCAGCTTTGTATATAAAGCTTTATATACACAGATGACAGTTGTTTCTTCTCTTTTTTTATTTCATTAACAGGTTACAGCGGTTATGCATTAAGCATGATACAACTAAACAAGATAGCGCATTGCGCATCATTCACATAAAATGACGTCATCGGCGCACACAAATATTTTTTCGAAGAATAATAAAACAAAGATTTTTTGACTAAAATCCATTAATTTAATATGAAATATCATTTCCTCGAAACAATGCACTTGTTTTTAGGATCCTGAACACACATCTTTATTATAAAAAGAACAAAAATATCAGGGAAAATTGTGCGTCGATGACGTAGATGCGCAGAACGGAACGAAAAAAAAACAGGACGGCGTTATCTGTTTAGTTGTATCATGTGCATTAAGCGTGGTATATAGGGTGATTCGTATAACGCTGTTTAGATTGGGAAGATTGAGACCGGTCTCACGGTAGTTTCTGGACAAGAGAAGTGGGGATTCAGGAATGTACAAAATAGTTATAAACACCGGACTCATGAGACTCATTTGTTGTTGTTTCAATGTGCAAAGATGCACCAAAAATCTAGTAGGTTTGGTTAAGACAAGGATGGGATGGGGGGTCCATTCCCCCCGTTTAGGAGGGAGGGGCAGTTTTGTAAAAAAATACTTAAAACAATTTTTTGTTTACGTTAACGTTAAAACAAACTATGCCATGCTATATTTTTTTGGAAAGCCAGAAATCACTTCTTTATTTGCATTTTAAATTTGTTATTGGCACAAATGCCATTTAAATTACTATTTTTTCTCGAAACTTTATCAAAACCAACCAAAGTTTGGTTCGTTTTGTAAATAAATCGGTTCACATATGCACTTTAACAGAACAACACTTTTAACTCATGTACTGGACATGAGTTGGATATTCTCTATCAACTAAATATAAAATTATTGAATAGATGTGAATTGCAATAACAACAAGACCTGCTGCGTTTTTCACAGTTTTCAGTTTTCACCAATACTTTGCTAATCTAATACATCAGCTGTTCGGTTCAGCTTGTAGACAAATCGAACTGACAAATTGAATTGAACTGAGGATTGCCATTATTGTTTATCTATGTTAGAAATAGTTAGTCGGTATTTACATGACCCGATTTTTCCAATACGATGTTTCCCAAAATCGGGTGAAATGTTTACATGAAATGATCTTTTCCGTCCGATTTTTGTCTCTGTCCTTTTCATACTTAATTGCTGTCTTTTTCATTTTGCATTCAGATGTAGGTGGCCCATTAACACCAGCGTTATGCCACAATTGCAGTAGATCTATTGCATTAAAAAAAATACTTTTTGGTTTTAAGAAAAAAAAAAATTAACATTCAACAAAACTAAAACCACAATTAATTTTTCAATTCTGTCCCTGAAATGTAGTCAATCTTATTGCTGCTTAAGCCCATCCTACAAATGCCTTGCATATGAGCTTGAATATCAAACTACAAAGCAAATAGTCGTGAATTATGACATTTCTTTCATATGTGTGTATAAAAATTAACCAGGAAGTGGATGTTAAAAAATATTAAATACGATTCTCTGCTTTGCGGAATGGAGTTTGGTAATCTCAGAAAATAACGTTTTGGTCTAGTGGAAAATAAAAAAATCGAAATTTTACAGTTTAAACAAAGTTAAAGCCATGTTTCTTTTTTTAAATTGTAGAAAACATCGTTTATTCACTTCGTTGAAAAGTTAAAACAAAGCGTGAGTTGATATTTGCGTTTGGAATTGCTAAAATAAATTTATTCGAGTTATTAGATCGTAGGCAATGTTTTACTATGTATTTTCAACTAATTATCAGTTATTATTTTTTTTTAATACAAATACAAACTTGAAAGTGCTTACCTACTGCAGCATTTTTTTTAATCTAGTAAGAAAAATTTTCCGATTAGTGGAAACGCATAAACAACAAACTTGAAAATGCTAATCTACTGCAAAAATTTAATCTACCTGCATCATTTTTTTTTTTAATCTACTAAGAAAAATTTTCCGATTAGTGGCAACGTTCTTTAACACCAAACACCAGTCGAAACTGTAGAAATTGTGAAAGAGAACGCAAGTACCTGAAAAAATCGTGTGAGTTTGCCAGGAATGGACGGTTTTGTCCTTACCTCTCACTTTATAACCCCTTAAGTTGGCATTTACATTACCTGATTTTTCCACAAACGATCTTTTGTTCATAGGTGAAGGGAGAATAAAGGCCTTGCTTTTTTGTCCCCATTGCACCGTTTCATCTCTTGTTGGGATGTCAGAGATATCTCTCCGCAATTATATCTCTGACATGAATTCTGACAGATGAAGATATTTTTGCTTTTTGCCTAGAAATTTCTTTTTTTGTCTCATTATTTTGTATTCATATACCAGTGTTAATGTTAATCTCTGCATTTGCATGTGGCAATTAATTTTTTGTATGTTATTTAGTGTAATTTTTGGTTTCGTGATTTGAAATAGCATAACATGATTTGCCCAGCGCAGACAGAAGACAATGTTAAATATAAATATCTGATATTTAGTTGGAAAGAAATTATCTCCTGTGGAGTCGGGGTGTAAAGGACCAAATCATCCGTTCCTTGCAAACTCATTTTCAGATGTTGCATTCTTTTTCACAAATTTTTCCAGTTTCGTCTGTGTGTTTGGTGTTAACCAGCAGTAGATAAGCATTTTCAAATATTAATAACTGATGATTGATTGAAAATGCATGGTAAAACATTGTCTACAATCTACGCATGCGAATAAATTCGTTTAAGGAATTCCAAACGCAAATACCAACTCACTCTTTGTTTGAACTCTTCGGCGAAGTGAATAAACGATGCTTTCTTCAATTTTAAAAAGAAACTTGGCTTTGAATTTGTTTAAATTGTAAAATTTCGCATTTTATGCATTTTATATGTTCCACACTACCAAAAAGTTATTTTTGAGAACTACCAAACGCAATCCACAAAGCTGAGAATGACAAATTCACTCGTATTTAACATTTTTAAAATCCACTTGCTGGTTTATTTTTTGTATGACAGTTCAATTTTGTTGAATGATAATTTTCTTTTCGTAAAACCAAAAAGTATTTTTAAATGTAATAGATGCACTGCAATTGCGGCAAGACTGGTGTTAATGTGCAGTCTACCTCTGAAAGCAAAATGAAAAGGACAGCAATAAAGTTGTTGTGGACGCCCAAACTGCAGTCCAAGCCTTAAGTCTTTCTTGCGATTCTAGCGCCACCTAGTGGTCAAATTAGGAAGTCCTATTTGAAGTGACACAGGAGTACTTCCGAAATGTCAGATGAGAGATGGAGGAGAAATCTTTTGAACTACTACATTGGCATTAAAAAAAAAAAAATATATATCGACTAGCGGGTGGGTTGGATCGTATGACCCGAACAATGTGGGAGGAAGAATAGCTAAACCCAAGTGGGCTGATCTTCTTACCGCAAATTAATCTGACGATTTACTGTCATATTAAAAATTTGCATCAACGGTCGGACAAGAGCTAACCACCATCCATCGAGCTCTAACTGGTGTAGTACTTAAAAGCACAAAATAGATAAGAACGAACGAATATTTGTATATACTGTACGTGGTGATTTTTGTAATTAACTTGCTTGTACTTACTTTTTTTTTGATTGGATTGAACTCCATTTATTTATCTTTTCATTGAAATTAAATTAAGAAAACACTTACTTGTTCTAACCACAGTTGAGTTGCAATCCTTAATACCCAAATTCAAACATATTAAAAGAAAAAAAAAAACAAAGTGACACTAAGGTGAGTTTTGAAAGTAAACGTTTTTTTTTATTGGAAATTCCTAAAAGGTGATAAATTTTAATAGGTAACCAAACTACCATTATTTGAATACTGGCGGCTCCAGATTGCCAGAAGAATACGGGGCCGCCAATACCATTTTTGATCGTTGGAATCCACCATTTTTTTATATTGGAACACTTCCTCCTTTGTTTTGTTGGAACCTTTTTTTCCTGGGACCAAACTTCTTATTGGAATCTCATCTTGCCTACAGCCTAAACTGGCTTTAGAGATATCATTTTCATGCCAGACCGCATGTCTTTTCCAGTTCTGGTCTAGTGTAAGTGTTTTCTACACCTGCGGACACAATCTTGCGGCCGGTTCCCCAGACGATACTCAGGAGTGTATAATAACGTCTCATAGGTATTCGCCCATTACTGCCACAGTACACTTCCGAAGCAGATCTAGACCACCTCAATTGGATCCCATGCAGTTCGAGAGAGTCCACCACAGTGAGTCTGAATAAAAAACAAACAGAACAAATAAGGTACACTTCCAAATTATATTATATTTTGTGCAACCAAAAAAAGAGGTACATCAAACTTAAAAACAACAACATCAAATTACGAGTTAACACCACCAGAAAAGGTTTTCTGGTATTAACATTACTGGTTTTCCTTATTTCATTATCTAAGGTGTAATAACACTGTTATATAAAATCAAAATTAATATTTTTATGTTATAATTTATGTGGCGTTGAAGTTTTTTTTTTGAATAAGCTGATAGTGTTGGCTTTATTTTTAATTTAATTTATAATTTAAATATTCAATTTTCAATTAAATACCTTTTTGTAAGTGATATAGATAGTGTTTCCTAGGTTTTTCTATTGACCGTGTTCACGTAAGTTTTTAGATAAGTTGTCCTCCTCCACAGAGCTCTATCGAGGTAGGGATTTTTTTTACTTTCGCAGAACCCAACATAGCCCAAATAGGTACCAAAAAGGGTACAGAGATTTTTTTTCTGGGAAGCGCTGTGTAATCACGTTTTGTTTCTAGTTGATTTTTTTGTGTTTTCTAGCTTTCATTTGTGCTTTTTGATTAATTATATATCCTATAAAGCTATATAGACAAATTGATAAAAGAAATTTAAAGATCAAAAATTTAACTTTTGGTAAAATATTTACGAATCTTTGGTTAATGTTTTCTTATACGTTTACTTACTTGCTGCTTTTCGATTTTTTGTCAATAAACTTCACTTAAACGCCTTTTGGACGAAATTTTTGGTGTTTTCTTGTTTCGGTTGAACGAAACATGAGCTTTTGAAGACGAAATTTTCAGGGGTGTGGATGGTAGCCAATTCCTTTCAGTGAAGATGGTGTGACCGGAACATGGTCATCGCCTATCTTGGGGATATCCATATTTGCCAACGGATATCATGGCTGGGTGGGTTGGCTTCACTGCGACAACACCTGCAGTGCCCTAGAAGTAGAGATTGTCCGTCCGTGGTCAGTTTAGTAGTTTTTCTCCGGCCTGATATGTGTTTTGTTGCTGGTGAGGTTAGGTTTCGGGGACAAGATCCCCCCCTTTCCGGCGAGCTAACTGCCGTGCTACGCAAGCAGGCCACGTCCCCCGGAACTTAACATTCCATTTCCCTTTTCCAAACACTCCCTAGACCATATTCCTACCTTTTCCTTTTTCCTGTCCTACCATCGTCCAACGCATCCCATCCTCTTGCCTCGCAACAGATGGCGCCCAACGTCTTAGCTTTTAGCCAAGATTTTTTGTAAGTTTTGTTTTTGTGAAAGTCAAACCAAACTTGCAGTGAATTTTCAAAACTCGTAAGTCTGCGTCAGGAAAGTTTTAGACATACCTAGACGTATCGCGACGAGGTTTTTGAGAATTCACAGTGACCGCGGTTAACGTGTGTTTTTCGCTTTCTTTAGCCAAAGTTGTGGTGAATTTTCAGGGTTCGTAAGTCTTCACTAGGAAGGTCTACGACGCACTTAGAGAATTGCGACGAATCACTGGGAATTTGCTGCAACGGCGGTTAAAAAGCATTTCTTTCCTATTTTTCTTTTTTTTCAGTTGGACCTGCAACAAGGTTTTCAGAGTCGTAAGTCTTCACTAAGAAAGTCTTGGACACACTTAGGCGAATTGCGACGATCTCTGAGAATTTGCAACAACAAAACAGCTACCATTCTTTTGTCTCGTTATACCTTCAATCCCAATTTTTACTTTGCTTTCAAATTTTTCAGTTTCTTTCCTATAGTTTGTCAAATGTTTTAGCTTTCAATTTGGACGCAGTGACCATGATTGACGAGTCGTCGATCATCGATGCACCGTCCAACTGATTACCTTTTTTTGAGACTTTTTCTCATTTTTTGCGTTTCGTTTCCCTCGCCGAGTCAGGTCTTTTAGCAAAGTCCTTAGAAACTGTCTGAAATCGCGGGATCGGTAAGGTAAACAACTTTTTGTCTTTTCGTTTCTTTTCTATTTCCTTTCCTACCTCACTACTTCGAGGGAATATATTTTGGGTCCGTCTGCTGTCTAGTTCAAAAAGATGCCATAAGTAAGGTCGCACCATGTCGAAAAAAAAAAAATCCACTGAAGACGCTACTTGAAGCACCCCGTATGTATATGATAAAACCGATTTAAAACCAAGCTCATTTATAAACCATTTTTTTTTGAAAATACAAATTTTTCAAAACTTTTTCAGTTTTTTTTCTAAGTATAAGAAAAAAAAAACAAACACTTAGAACATTTTTTTTTTGTCTTTTTTTTTCTCATCCATTTGTTAAGTTTCCTATTTTTTTTGTTAATTACCAATTTTTTTTTACGTGTTTCATCTTAATCGAATATAATCGTCTTTGTACAAAACAAAAACCTTTTGATATTCGGCCACGATACTATCAATATTGATCGATATTTTTAAGCTACGCTTTTTCTAGTGAAGAAGCGTTATCTTATGAAAGTTCAACCCTTCGTTAGTGTTACTTTTTTTCGTTATTTTTTTTGCTTATTTATTTTTTTTGTTATAAAAGTTTTTTTTCTAAACTTCTTTTGTTTTTTTTGTTTGAATGAATTATTTTTTTTTAAAAATTTGAAAAATGGATAATAACAGTAAAGATGAAGATGATCGCATCAACAGGATCATAAGAGAATCTGATGTTGATAACAATTTTAGGTTGACTAGGTCAGTAAGTCAGCTTATGGACGGTATTGAGAGAAGGCGAGTTATGCATTCCCCTCTCACATTTGAAAGGCAATGTCGGTCCACATCCAATAAAGGAAGTTCCCACAAGCCAAATTTATTTTATATTAAGCCTCTACATGTTAGAATTGAGGAATATTACCGTGCTAGAGATAGGATTTTTAATAATAAAGCCGAGTTTCCTTCAAAAAAAGTTCTTAAAGCGAGAAGGAGGTTCAAAATTAGAAAAGAATTTAAAAAACGTATTGCTGCTACTATTAAGAATTTGTCACCAGACCCTAGACCTTACGCAAATATAAAATTGGAAAACAAAGAAGTTCAAGGATTGCTAGACAGCGGCGCAAGTGTCAGCATACTAGGCAAAAGTTGTATGAAGCTGGTCGAAGAACTTCAACTTCCCATCATAAAAATTCACTCGGGAGTTAAAACGGCGGACGGTAAGAGTCAGTCGATTGTAGGTAAGGTGGTGGTGAAAGTTCAATACAATACAAAAGTTCAAACGATTACGTTTTTCCTTGTTCCTAATTTGGACCAAGAAATCTACCTTGGAGTAGATTTTTGGAAGGCTTTCCAGCTTGCTCCAAATATAATAAGCGACATTTCGTTAACTGATGAGGCAGATCTCTCGAACGCGCATCAGTTGAATCCTGATCAGCAGGCCAGACTGGATGCAGTCAGGCACAAGTTTTTGTGTTTTGACCGGGATGGTCTTGGAAAGACGACGCTCATGGAGCACGTGATAGATACCGGGGATGCACTCCCTGTGAAACAGCGTCACTACCCTGTTTCCCCTGCGGTACAAGCAATTTTGTACGAAGAGCTAGACCGGATGTTGAGCCTCGGCGTTATCGAGGAGAGCGAGAGTCCGTGGTGTTCGCCAGTGGTTCTCTTGCGAAAACCAGGCAAGAATCGTCTTTGTCTGGATTCTCGCAAGGTGAACTCACTGACGAAGAAAAACGCGAATCCTCTCCCCCATATCGAGGGGCTCCTCAGCCGGCTACCAGATACATTCTACATAAGTAGTATTGATCTGAAGGAGGCATTCTGGCAAATACCGCTGGAGAAACAGAGTAGGGAAAAGACTGCCTTTGCGGTACCGGGAAGACCCTTGTACCAGTTCACTGTCATGCCTTTTGGGTTGTGCAATGCAGCCCAAAGGTTATGCCAGTTAATGGACAAGGTGATTCCTGCACGACTTAGGGATCGTGTCTTCGTCTATCTGGACGACTTGCTTATCATGGCGCTGGATTTCGAGACGCATATCGCCCTGGTAAGCGAAGTAGCCGACTGCTTACGCAGAGCGAATCTCACCATCAACATGAACAAATCCAAATTTTGCTTCAAAGAGCTGAAGTATTTGGGGTTCATAGTTGGTGGTGGGAAATTGAAAACTGACCCTGCCAAGGTGGAGGCGATTGTGGACTTCCCAGTTCCCAAAACCGCAAGGCAGGTTCGGCGACTACTTGGCTTAGCAGGGTGGTATCGGAAATTCATTAAAGATTTTTCAACCCTGACTGCACCCCTGACGGACCTGCTGAAGAAAAGCAACAAGAAATTCGAAATGACGGAAGAGGCACTGAAAGCGTTCGAGAGTCTGAAGAAGACGTTAACCACGGCACCGGTCTTATCGCATCCGGATTTTTCTAAAAGATTCTACATCCAATGCGATGCTTCGGAGGCTGGAATCGGGGCCGTGCTTTTTCAAAGAAATGATGAGGACGAAGAAGTACCCATAGCCTTCTTCTCCCAAAAATTCAATAAAAGCCAGAGAAACTACAGTGTCACCGAGAGGGAGTGCATGGCAGCTGTGATGGGTGTTCAAAAATTCAGGCCGTATGTCGAGGGCATGGATTTTACAGTTATCACAGATCACTCCAGTCTCAAATGGCTCATGAGCATGAAAGACTTAAGTGGGAAGCTCGCCAGGTGGAGTCTGTTACTGCAATCGTATGCCTTCGACATAGAGCACCGGAAGGGCAGCCTGAATGTGGTTCCAGACACTCTTTCTCGGGTACACGTAGATTCTCTGGACATGGAGGATGTAGCTCCCCTTATTGACTTGAACTCAATAGAATTTCAGTCCGAAGAATATATTACCTTGATTGAAACAATTAAAAATAATTCCGATGAACTTCCGGATTTAAAAGTCGAAGACGACTTTGTATATAAACGCGCATTTAGGAGAATGGAAGAAGAAGTGATGCTAGAGCATACTTGGCTTCTCTGGGTTCCCTCTGAGTTGACCGAAGAAATTATAAGAAAAGCTCACAATCCACCGAAAGCAGCTCACGGTGGAATATCTAAAACCCTATCCCGAATTAGGCAATATTTCCATTGGCCAAACATGACCGTGCAAGTCCGCGAATATGTGTCTAATTGTTCCGTTTGTAAAGAATGTAAGGCCTCAAGCCAAGTATCTCGTCCCCCCATTGTTAACTCATATTGTTCTGACCGTCCATTCGAAAAATTGTATATAGACTTTTTGGGTCCGTATCCCAGATCAAAAAACGGGAATGCGTATGTATTGGTCGTCTTGGACCATATGTCTAAATTCGTATTCCTAAAAGGTTCGAAACACGCAAACACTTCAAATGTTATTAAGTTTTTACACCAAGAGGTGTTCAACATGTTCGGTGTTCCTCGCATTATCCATTCAGATAATGGGAAACAATTCCTCGCGAAAGAGTTTCAAAACTTTTTGAAAAAGTACGGAATCACCCACATGCGAACAGCGAATTATGCACCTCAGTCGAACGCGTCGGAGAGGGTCAACCGCACGTTGTTGGCAGCTATCCGCGCATACCTCAAAACCGATCAACGTGACTGGGATTATTATCTCAGCGACATAGCATGTGCCTTGAGAAGTGCAGTTCATAGTTCTACCGGTGTGTCACCATACTTTGCATTGTTCGGCACGAACATCATGATGCACGGTAGCAGCTATGAACTGGCTCAAAAGTTGAACGCGGTTGACGATAGCGAGTTGATGGTACTTCCTCGACGTGATCGATTGGAGTGCATACGTAAAAAAGTTCGCGAAAATATCTTAAAATCGAATGAACGTTCAGCTAAAAACTATAATACACGCACACGGAAAGTAAGATACCTACCAGGTCAAGAAGTATTTCGCAGAAATTTTATTTTGAGCGACGCCTCAAAAAACTTGTCAGCGAAGTTATGTCCGAAGTACATAAAATGTCGAATAGTTAAAGCGATAGGTAGTAACATGTACGAACTTGAAAATCTGAATGGCAAGAATATCGGTATATATCATGCCAAAGATTTAAAACAATAACCGAAAATGTCTCAAAAGATTAGAACCATCATTGAAACACCGATATAATTTACACAAAACGCACGAATTTTCATTTCACTTGCAAAACAAAACCAAAAAAAAAAAAAATGTTATAACCCTAAACAACAACGTAAATGTAGAAAAGAAAAAAATAAACAGTCAAAAGGCATCTGATAATCGTAAAACCCTAGCAAGATTCACTTAAAAAAAAATCCCAGTTATTTATTTTGATATGCTCACACAGTACCTGATTAATTAAATTAGTAGTCTTTGCAACTAATATAAAAGAAACAAAAAATAAAAGCATACCGAAAAACTTTCAAAATAGAACGAATAATTACTTTCGCACAGCACTGTGGAATCTCGAAATGTTTTTTGTACAATTCTTAATACTTGGTACCTATTGTTATGATTTTATGATGTCAATAGTACCTTCCATAATAAAGCAAAATAAATTTTGATCCTTATTTAAAATTTTATAATTGTTATTTATTAAAAATTAAAGTCCATGCAAAACTTGGGGTTATTTATTTAAATGTTAAATTGTTATTTTTGTTTTCCACTTATAGGTAGTTCAAGCTGTCCCTATTTTGTTTTTGCGTACTTGATTGTTCAATGTTCAAATCATGCAAAACAAAAGAAAAAATCAACAGTTTATTTTGGACATTTTTTTTTTGTTCCACTTTGCACAATTGTACCTTAAACCTACACTGTGATTTCTGGACTGCTAAGATGCAATAATTCCAAACTGTGATACTTGATCTGTGATATAGTTATTATAACAAAAAACCATTTCCATCTGTGATGTAGAATGTTAATCCTTAGCTTTCGTTTATTTATAGATTGTTATTGATTGTTACTTATTTATTTACTTATTAATGTCCACTTTTATTTATCTCTTATTTGTTACTACATATATCGTTCAAACTCAGCGTATCATTAATTTAAATAGGTTAGTAAAATATGAAAGTAACGATGTCACTCACCCATGAAACATCTATGTATATCGAAAAAAAAAACAGCTGTTGAGGTCAATGACCTTGATGTATATTCCTGCCAAGCAACTCGAAATAAAAACTATCCTTCTTAGTGGTAGTGGTAGAGTGCCCTAGGTTCGTTGTGAGGTGATATACTTTGAAAAAAAAACTGAAAGAAAATAGGAGCAATAAATAAATGAATGAAGGCTGAGGATTCAAAATTATAAATACCCACCAATTTGTTTGAGATTAACTGGTCATCTTGTTTTCCCTACGCCACATGTTGGTAAACAAAAATTAGTTTTAACTACTGCCCATGAGTGGCGTAGAAATTCCAAAAAAAAGGTAAATATCAACCTTTGGTTAATTTGATTAATTAGTGAATTAAACAGCCACACGTATAAGAGTTAAGACTATGAACAAAAAAAAGTTAATGAAAAAAAAAATAACAGTACCACGAAAGCTTTTACCTACCGTCTATTATTGCGACATAACTGTGAATAATGCCCGGCTTGGGTAGCGTGGGTAAGCTCCCCACGTTTATGAAATAATTCCAAGGCCATTTTCCATTCCATTTTCTTGGTTTCAGGCCTCAATCCAGAGGAATTCCTGTGGGACGGAAAACTAGGTGTTTGCCGGAATAATCCAGCGGGGCCGCAGCTATGGGATAGGTAATTAGCGCAAATATAAGACCAATGTGGTATGCATATGAGGACTGTACCAATATTGTTACTTACCACCTTATATAAGAAAAATAAAAGAATCTGAAGGTATATTATATTTTATATTTTGAGAACTCTTTCGGGGCTAGAGAAAATCTGAAACAAAATACAAAAGAACTATAATTAATAATTAGCTAAAAGAAGATAAATACAATTAAATTAAATACATAAATTCATAAAACAAGTTTAACACATACCAAATTTATTACACGGCCATACACTGCGCGGTTGAATTGAAAAATGAATAAAGAATGATAAATGAAAAAAAGATTACCCAAACCATTTGACAGATGATGGTCGCGTTCCGGGTTGTAGAAAAAAATGTAGGCTGGGAAATTTTAGAGATATTCTTAGGCCACGAACACAATGGAAGCGATGCTAGTGTGCGCGTTATTTGCTGAACTTTTTAGTTGAAACCTCACCAAAGGAAGCAAGAAATTTTGTAGGTTGAAAGAATAGGGAATTTCAGCCATCTGTCACCTAATTCAAACTGAATTAAATGTGGATCTAGGAGTTTGAGCATCAATACATGTAGCTACATCGCGGGCGACCTCTGGTTTTCGTGCTTTATTGGGAATATATCCTACAAAAGCACGAACTTTGTTGTGGACGCCCAAACTGCAGTCCAAGCCTTAAGTCTTTCTTGCGATTCTAGCGCCACCTAGTGGTCAAATTAGGAAGTCCTATTTGAAGTGACACAGGAGTACTTCCGAAATGTCAGATGAGAGATGGAGGAGAAATCTTTTGAACTACTACATTGGCATTAAAAAAAAAAAAAATATATATCGACTAGCGGGTGGGTTGGATCGTATGACCCGAATAATGTGGGAGGAAGAATAGCTAAACCCAAGTGGGCTGATCTTCTTACCGCAAATTAATCTGACGATTTACTGTCATATTAAAAATTTGCATCAACGGTCGGACAAGAGCTAACCACCATCCATCGAGCTCTAACTGGTGTAGTACTTAAAAGCACAAAATAGATAAGAACGAACGAATATTTGTATATACTGTACGTGGTGATTTTTGTAATTAACTTGCTTGTACTTACTTTTTTTTTGATTGGATTGAACTCCATTTATTTATCTTTTCATTGAAATTAAATTAAGAAAACACTTACTTGTTCTAACCACAGTTGAGTTGCAATCCTTAATACCCAAATTCAAACATATTAAAAGAAAAAAAAAAACAAAGTGACACTAAGGTGAGTTTTGAAAGTAAACGTTTTTTTTTATTGGAAATTCCTAAAAGGTGATAAATTTTAATAGGTAACCAAACTACCATTATTTGAATACTGGCGGCTCCAGATTGCCAGAAGAATACGGGGCCGCCAATACCATTTTTGATCGTTGGAATCCACCATTTTTTTATATTGGAACACTTCCTCCTTTGTTTTGTTGGAACCTTTTTTTCCTGGGACCAAACTTCTTATTGGAATCTCATCTTGCCTACAGCCTAAACTGGCTTTAGAGATATCATTTTCATGCCAGACCGCATGTCTTTTCCAGTTCTGGTCTAGTGTAAGTGTTTTCTACACCTGCGGACACAATCTTGCGGCCGGTTCCCCAGACGATACTCAGGAGTGTATAATAACGTCTCATAGGTATTCGCCCATTACTGCCACAGTACACTTCCGAAGCAGATCTAGACCACCTCAATTGGATCCCATGCAGTTCGAGAGAGTCCACCACAGTGAGTCTGAATAAAAAACAAACAGAACAAATAAGGTACACTTCCAAATTATATTATATTTTGTGCAACCAAAAAAAGAGGTACATCAAACTTAAAAACAACAACATCAAATTACGAGTTAACACCACCAGAAAAGGTTTTCTGGTATTAACATTACTGGTTTTCCTTATTTCATTATCTAAGGTGTAATAACACTGTTATATAAAATCAAAATTAATATTTTTATGTTATAATTTATGTGGCGTTGAAGTTTTTTTTTTGAATAAGCTGATAGTGTTGGCTTTATTTTTAATTTAATTTATAATTTAAATATTCAATTTTCAATTAAATACCTTTTTGTAAGTGATATAGATAGTGTTTCCTAGGTTTTTCTATTGACCGTGTTCACGTAAGTTTTTAGATAAGTTGTCCTCCTCCACAGAGCTCTATCGAGGTAGGGATTTTTTTTACTTTCGCAGAACCCAACATAGCCCAAATAGGTACCAAAAAGGGTACAGAGATTTTTTTTCTGGGAAGCGCTGTGTAATCACGTTTTGTTTCTAGTTGATTTTTTTGTGTTTTCTAGCTTTCATTTGTGCTTTTTGATTAATTATATATCCTATAAAGCTATATAGACAAATTGATAAAAGAAATTTAAAGATCAAAAATTTAACTTTTGGTAAAATATTTACGAATCTTTGGTTAATGTTTTCTTATACGTTTACTTACTTGCTGCTTTTCGATTTTTTGTCAATAAACTTCACTTAAACGCCTTTTGGACGAAATTTTTGGTGTTTTCTTGTTTCGGTTGAACGAAACATGAGCTTTTGAAGACGAAATTTTCAGGGGTGTGGATGGTAGCCAATTCCTTTCAGTGAAGATGGTGTGACCGGAACATGGTCATCGCCTATCTTGGGGATATCCATATTTACCAACGGATATCATGGCTGGGTGGGTTGGCTTCACTGCGACAACACCTGCAGTGCCCTAGAAGTAGAGATTGTCCGTCCGTGGTCAGTTTAGTAGTTTTTCTCCGGCCTGATATGTGTTTTGTTGCTGGTGAGGTTAGGTTTCGGGGACAAGATCCCCCCCTTTCCGGCGAGCTAACTGCCGTGCTACGCAAGCAGGCCACGTCCCCCGGAACTTAACATTCCATTTCCCTTTTCCAAACACTCCCTAGACCATATTCCTACCTTTTCCTTTTTCCTGTCCTACCATCGTCCAACGCATCCCATCCTCTTGCCTCGCAACAAAGTATGAAGAGGACAGAAATCGAAATCGGACTGGAAAGATCGTTTCATGTAAACATTTCACCCGATTTTGGGAAAAATCGTACAGGAAAAATCGGGTCATGTAAATACCGACTAATCTATGAACAAAACATCGTTTGTGGAAAAATCGAGTCATGTAAATGCCGACTTTACACCCCCACTCCACAGAACATATAGATGCCCAACATCACAACCACAATCAAATCAACAAACAGCAGATTTTTTCTCACTGGGCAAATTATGTCATGTCGTTTCATTTCTCTCTCACCACTACTTCTATCTTTTGCAGCAATATTCAACTCAAATTATAAAAACAAAGGTCACGTTAATAAAAAACCACTATTGCATCAATATTTACCTCCAGATATAACGAAAATCAGACAAAAAACTCACACGCACGAGAAATCTTAAATCTCATGGCCAAGCTTGAACAGCGTTCATGTCCTGTTCAAAAGTTGGTTTTCTTCCACATGTCGTCGACAAGACATGGATTTTTCTGCCTCCATTGGTTTTTTTCTCGACAGGTTCATAGTCCGAGCATGGCTCATGTCTAGTGGAGCCGGCATGTTACGAATCGTAACTATTTTGAAATAAAGGAACGATAAAAGTCAACTACTGTTAACAATTGTAAAAAAAAAGAACGCACCACCGGGGAGCATTCCGAATTTGCTTGAAGGGTTTGTGCTGAACTAGTTTTCCTTCATTAAACACAGCTAATAACAGCTGTCAAAATCTTGATAAAAGGTGCATGCAAACTGCAAATTTAGTAGAATACTCAAAACTGGACTAGGGCTAGCTATTTTGCTGGTTTTTAAAATGTTCTATTCACTGCATATTTAATCTTTGTTTTTGTATATGAAAGTGAAAGCATTTAAACTCAACTGAAATGTCGAAACCAAAAATATTAATTTTAGAGCCTTTTTTTGGCGGAAGCCACAAGCAACTGATAGAGACCATAATAGAATGTATGAAATTTCTATATGCTCGAATTAAAAATCATTCTTATTTTGATCTCACATTTAGGTATACCACCAGGAGAATACGAAGTCTATAGTCTTCCGGCTAAAAAATGGCACTGGAGAGCTCGGACAAGTGCCCTTTATTTTTCCCAAATAATCCCATTAGATCACGAATACAAGGTGATTTTCACCAGCTCCATACTTAATTTGGCAGAATTAATTGGTACACGTTCGGATTTAATGGCTTGTCGCAAAATTGTGTATTTCCATGAAAACCAATTGGTCTATCCAGTGCGTGAAGCAAAGGAAAGAGACTGCCAATATGGATTAAATCAAATATTAACATGGTAAGCCGAATATATTTTTTCAAATCATGTGTTAACTAAGGGGTTACGATTTGACTTCCCGAACAAAGTATAATTGAACATAGTGCGAGCGTCAGAGAAATAGAAAAGGATTTAAAAGAAAATACCGGTGCACATTATTACTTTTGAAGTTCTGAACATCGAAATGCGTTCGTGGGGTTCGGCTAAACAAAATGAGCAAAGTGATAATGTGAGAAATAATGCTTTTGCCGTCAGATAGCAGGGCTGATTTTGACGAGTTTCGTCCCGCGAAAGATTTATAGATTTACTTAAAAATACCGCTGTATAAAAAGATTTCTTTTGTACATAAATTGAAATAAAAACTATAGCTTTATGAGTATATTTTGGTTTGCCAGTTCAAATGAAAATAGTTAAGAAGAGTTAAATAAAATAACGGAAAATGTAGTAACTATTTGTATGTAACTTCAGTAGCTATAAGAATAGCGTTGTATTATTGATTTCTGGTCTGATAGAAACAGGCAGTTAAAAAGCAACAGAGGAACTCACAATATGCCTTTAAAAGTTATTTGTTGAACTAGTTTGAACAATCAAAAAACAAAATTTTTGAGATTGATTGAAAAACATGTCTTTCATAATAATTTCAAGTTACTAAATCTTAAAAATACTAACATACTAAAAAACCCAAAATGTAACATACATATATAGGTTGATCAGTACTCGATACCCCCTTTTGGAATAACTTATAATGCCTTATATTGAAGGAGTTACTTTTATTGTGATTTTGTTTTCATTCATTTTAGCTTAGCAGCCGACCAAGTTATTTTCAACTCGAATTTTAACCGCACATCGTTCCTAGAAAGTATCACTCCTTTTCTGAATATCCAACCTGATCTTAAACTAAGACATATTCAACAAAAAATCGAACCAAAATGTGAAGTCCTTTACTTTCCCATTAAATTTCATTCAATGCCCAAAAGACTGATTGCCAACGAAGAACAAAGCACTAACGAAAAGGACTGTCTGCATCTGATATGGCCCCATAGGTGGGAGCACGATAAAAATCCCAAACTATTAGTTGAAGTACTTTTAGAATTGAACAAACGACAAGTAGATTTTAAAGTGACTATTTGTGGAGAAAACTATCAATTGGTTCCAGAGGCCTTTGAAGGTATCCAAGAGAAGTTGGGCCATAAATTAGTGAATTTTGGTTTCTTGCCACGTGATAAGTACATGAAGGCACTTATGTCTGGCGATATTGTTATATCGACAGCCGGTCATGAATTCTATGGTGTTGCAATGTATGTATAAAGTTTGATTAAATTGTTTTTTTTTTTTTTAAATTAATTTATGTCTTGTATTGCCTTAGGCTTGAAGCTACATATTGCGGATGTATGCCAATCGCACCAAATAAATTGGTATATCCTGAAATCTACCCAAAAGAAAATCTCTACAACACATCCAATCAACTTATAAAAATGCTCTACAATTGGTTTAGAAATCCAGAAATATTCCGTAAGCAACGGGACAAGTTTTTTGAATACTTTACATATGACAAGTACTCAGCGGAATATTTGGTTCCAAAATATTTGGAAAAACTTCGAATTTAATAGATTAATTATGCTTTTGATGGTGATGGAGAGCGCACAATTTTGTATTAATGTCCTTCAATTAGATTCCAATTGTCTTCCGTTGATGCAGTCGTTTTAAAATTGCCTATTTTCTAAATTTTATAAAATGTGTATTGCATTATATATTTTTAGGTCAACGTTTTTTGAATATCATTATTTTTTCAGAGTTCATTTTAGTGCTTTTTCACTAAAAATATTGTTTTAACATATTATTTTTTGTATTGAACTGCGCAGTAAAAGAGAAAACAATTTTTTATCAAAAAAAAAAAAAACGAAATGTTTTTTTCCTTTAAGAAATTTTAGTTTTTAAACAGTACCAAAAAAGAACAGATATATAAAATAGTTAATTCAATCCTATTTTTTAAGTATTGTGATCTTTTTTTAAATTGAATCAAATTGAAAAGTTCACAAAAACAAAAGTAATAATATGTTTGCTATTTACGTTTTTACTCTTCCGCTGAAAATATATTAATGTACCACTAAAAACTGCTAAAAGTCCTCCACACAGAATAATCAAAAGTGTGTGATTTGAATTTTCAAAATTTGTTATCAAAACCCACAGGAGAAAAACCCATTTTTGCGAAACTTGTGAAAAAGTTCTAATTGTTCATGAACTACTAGACCAATTTTATGGATGCGAGAGTTACAGAACTTGGACGCAGGTGTCACAAAACTTGTGTTTTTGCTTATGGGTTTTGACAACAAATTGAGAAACTTTACCAAAAAAAGCAATGCCCCTCATTGCCAAATGACTTGAAAAATCATTAATTTCGAAAGAATTAAAAATATACTATGCATTGTTTTCTGGCTTTAGCTCAGCCCGAGATTAAATTTACAAATATCAGCTTAAATAAAATTGTGAATGACACGTTACAGAAAACTCCAAATAACGATAAAAGCAGCAAAAATGCTTCAATAAACTGAAATTCTTAACGTATCTTTAACTAACTTCATAGGGTGGTTAAGGCCATCATTATGAATAGCGAATGGAACATTCGCTTAAAAGCGAATGATTTTGCGAATTCCCAATTAGCCATTCTTTGACGTTTAACATGTGTTTATAAGTTATTTTCGCATTAATTTTTGAAGCGACTATGGAAGCTCGCTATCGATATTATCGTGATTAGGGGAATTCGCTGAATCATTCGCTTTTAAGCGAACGATCGATTCGCTATTAATAATGAGGGCCTAACATTCTCAAATCGATGATGGCAGTATTCCCGGAATAAATTACTTAATTCCAACTTAAGTATTAAAAAATACGCTGCCATAAGTCAGTTAAAAAGGGAGGTATAGAAAATTTTGTTGTATTTTTGTTTTTATGTTGAATTTGTTTTTAGGACCCGATCACCACCCAAAAGCAGCCGTTTGGATTGTGTGTTTTATTTTACGATTTAGTATATAAGCTGAACAATAATGAGGCAAATAATAAAATAAAAATGAGCCCATGCTACGTTATTAATATCTACATTGATTTTCATCAATCAATATCAATCTACCGTACATAGAGAAATTTCGCTAAAAAAAAAATAATAATAAGATTTAAACGGTAAAATTAATTAAAATGTTTATTACATAGCATTCCTTTCACAGATTCAATTTTCCTAAAGTAAATATATATAAATAATTTATTTGATATAGTGTAAAAAAAATATTTCTAAAAGTTTAATAACAAATATTTTTGTGGTCACTACCACAGCCGCTTTCTGTCGATCATCTTAACACTTACTTTTTCTTTGTATGTAATAATTTGAATGTCAGTCAAAAAAGGAGTCTCTTTTATTTGCACATTCGAACGCAGTGTTTCAGAAGTGACAATCAGTCACTGTTGCTTTGGTGTTGAGATTGATTCAGCAGAGCAACATTGCTGGCTTTAAGTCTGGCAATAGTGGCATTCGAAACTGTGGGCAAACATGGTGACATGCAAGGCGTTGAGCTATGGCTAGTACTTATATCACACTGATCGAGCAAACGAAGCAGTTCCACCATATCCGGACCACCTGCATTTTTATTTTTATATCCATCTTCCTTGGAGTCTAATGATAGACCTGTAGTAAGATCCCACATTTGGATTGCACCGTTACAATGGCCTGTGAGAATAAAACGTGATCCCATTCTCGATGGGCCTTCGAACTCATGAACGCAAAATGATGTTATAGTAGAGCCATCGACCGATTTAATAACACACACACGTTCACCATCCGAAGCATAGCGCACATACAGTTGATCGGTTTCTGGGACAACTTTTTGGACGAAAATTGGTTTATCGTACTTTCCACCAAATGGCCCAAAATCATTTCCTGCTGAATAAGCGTAATTAGTATCGGTGGCCTCCAAAGAAACTATTTTAAATGATGCTTTGGGTGTTGAGCCAGGCTGAGTAGAAAGCATTCCACGGAAACGAGGAACGCCCCATGTCCGAACGTGATTGTATTCACTGCACACAGATATAAGATATTTTTCCGAAAGAGTAACCTTGAAAATTGTAACAGAATATGTAAAATATTTCCTATTGGCTAAACTGCATTTGTGGTCTTACTTTTGTCACTGGACTTTGATGTACACTAAAAGTTTGAAATAGCTGGGGACCATGTCCAACAGTTTCGGGATGTTGTACAATTACCCGCACGGAGCCTGATTTTGTCCCGTAAGCAATTTCTATCCAATTTCCACTAAGACCTGTAAGTTATAATTTGTTAAATGTCAATCGACCATATTTGAAACTCGAGAAATCAACTTAACTGAAAAGAAGAAAACCTTTTGCACAAAACGTAAAAAAAAATTAAATCTAAACCAAATGATGTGAAATATGCCAGCACCGGATAAGTTTAAGAGGGCACAATAGAAAGCGGTGAATGTTTTTTATTTTAATGATGATTCATTAAAATATAGCTGAAATAAGGTAGATTTCACTTTAAACATGCCTTAAATCCAAAGGATATAAAATGCCCTTAATCAAGATGTAAAATGTTTTTTAATCCAGATGTTAAATCCAAATGTCAAATTTTCGAAAGTCAAATTTCTCTCGTGATAGTTGAAAGTATGTATTTTCCACGAGTGTATAAAATATTACAAATATATACTTATTAAAAAGATTTTAGACTGATCAAAAAATGGTGAATAATTCATTATTAATAAGAAGTGACCAAAGTATCAATACACTTCGACTTCAAGTTTAAATTGAATACAAATTTAAATCGAGTCACAAGTTAATGGTGTTTTAGAGACTACAGCGATACTAAAACGAGAGGATTATAAAACCTGCACAATGACAAAAACAACGTGTAGATGTCATGGCGAGACCAAAGCGAGACTAAAGCGAGAAAATTACGACTCAGATAGCGGTGTAATTGGGCAGCACGGTGAGATCACATAAGACGAGCTCAAGGACCACGACATTGAAAACCACGTTTGGACTTTTTAACCTATTGAAAATTTTAATTTTGTAAAAAAAAATGTTTGCCAAAACTCTAGCGAGACCAAAGCGAGACAACGGCATAACATGTAAATGGGCATGGCATGGTACTGAAAAGTACGTTTGAACGACCACGATGCAGCCAGATATCAGCAAGATTACACCGAGACAATGAGTTAGTTTTAATTTTAAACTAACTCGATTTTTGCATCAACTAGGTTTGAAAAATTTTTAATCTGGATTTAACAACTTAAACTGACCTCTGGAGGGCTTAATCGGTATTGAATTTAAGTCCGGATTAAACAAGTGAATAACATGGAATTGGATTTAAATTACTTTTAATCTGGATTAAACAAGTGGATAATATGGGCTTAAGTTTTGGCTATCGCTTCTATTATACATTATACTTGCTCTACCTATAGTTTTAATTGAGACGAAAAGGAGGACAACAAACATCACCTAGTTATTTATTTTGTTTAATTTTGGGAACAAGGAATTCAAGTTTATTTTAGTTTGTTACTTTTAAGGGACAAATCATTTAAATTAAAAGAAAGCGGAATGCTTTTTTTTAAGGTATATTAACTTACATTTTGAGCACTATATTGTTTGAATTCACTATTAATGATTTGAAGTTTTCAGACAAACAAAATGATTCGGATGAAGATTATAATAAGCCAGATTATTTTCACGATTCAAGAAGGTGAAATGCATTTCTAATGTTATGGAGCTGGATTTTCCAACTTCAAAAATAAAAGCTAATACTTTCTAATAAAAAACGCACTGTTATGGTAAACAGCCCCATCATTGAGTTGATTAGAACCAATCGTTTGACATGAATTTAAATCTTACAATTTTTCTTATTGGCCTAGTTGTTCCCAGACGAAAAACTCATTTTAAATACACATTGGGCATATTCATAGATGTTGCTTAAGGTGTTGCTAGCAAATCTGGAGTTTATCATATGGAAACTTCATCAGTTAAACTCCAGATTTGTGTAGCAACAGCTTAATTAATACAATTTTTTTTTTATTTTTCAATAAAGCCCTTAAACATATAAAAACGACATACCAACCGGTGAATGATGTCAATAAATGGAAAATTTTTCCAAAGAGTGTGACGTTAATTTATTTAGAACTTCATTAGTGGTTTAAATCTGTTTTTATTATTTTTTATTGAAAATACATATGTACATTATATGTTTACATACAAGCAAATATTAAAGTTCTAGATATTTTTTATTTACGGCATACTCGTACCTATGTATAAGCCAAAATGTCGAAAAGTATCCTAAGATTAGGAATGGAACGGCTTTATCCTACTATTTATAACAATCGTTTGAGATGAAATTGTATGATGTACATAAACAGTATCCAAACTTATTTAATAACAAATTGTGTAGATAAAAAATTAATATAAATCATCTGAGGTCGGGTTCTACATCATACCATGCGAGTTTTTAATTTAAAGATCTTTTTGTGTATCACGCGTTTAAGTTTTTATTAAGATCCCTTCTTTAAAATTTGAAAAGATTGGTAATATTATACAATAATGTAATTATTATAGTAAATGTTGCCTTGCACAATGGTTTGATAGGATGCATTTTGTAGTTAAAGCCAACAACCAGCAAATCACTTTTGCATATTGTGATACTCATTTACAGAATAATAAATAAAATGTTTCAAACGAAAACAAAAAACAAATCCAAGAACAAGAATAAAAAATTAATTATTTTATAATTTATATTACCTTCGAGTTCTCTTTCCGTTGCTGGCATTTTCCAATAACAAATTCGAACAAATTTTAAATAAATAAAGCAATTCAGTTTAGGAAGGTTGAAAAAAATTGTTTTAAGTAAAAGTTTCATAAAAATCTTGTGTTTTTTTAAACAATCTTATGTGATTTAAACTAATATGTATATCAATGGTAATTATATTTGATTGTATTAAATAATATATTAAAGGCTAAGTTTTAGTGCAAGTGTATAAGTAATTCTGAAAATTTGAATACGCAAACAAAAACAATATGTTTATATTCACTTTTTGTTATGTGTACAAACATTAACAAAGTATTTATAATTACTTGTGTTTGTTATTGTTTTTTTTTTTGATAAGCTGCGTATATACTTTCATCAAACCACGGCCAATATGAAATTTAACAATTATAACAGAATTGTATCATATATATACACTTGTTGCCACGTAATTAAGCCACTCAGCGAATAAAAACTATAAATTCTAAAAATATTTTTCGATATTGCTTTATCTTATCTTGTTATCTCCGTATGAAATTAACATGTCAATCGAAGAAGAAAACTTGTTTGTTTTCAAACTGCACGCTGTTATTCACGATAATGCCATAGTGCAAGTGGTCATATAATTAAGCCACTTCCTTAAATACATGTTATTTACATCCCTCGACGATTTTTTTCTAAAATGTGTTTAAATATTTAGTTCATTTTTATTGAAAAAGTTTATATCTAAACTGAAATCTGTAAAAATAGGAGCTACACTCCACCGATAGAAAAATTGTCTAGAAATGCTTCCAAGACCACAAAATTATTATGAAGGTTACACAAATTTTATGTTTTTTTTGGGGAACTAAGCAAGAAACGCAGTTCAGTATTATACAAAACAAAACAAAGATATAATATTCCCAAAAAAAGCAGCGCAAAACGATTACTGCTGGAAATAGGAAACTCAAGTCGGACCCATTTCTAATATCCAACTTTTTCATTATTTTTATTTTAATATCTAGCGTTTCGGAGTGTAGGTATATCTCTATAATCGGGCTAAGAACTTTATTTGACATTGGTGTTCCTTGTCAAAGCCGGTGTCTCTTCTTGTGATGTTGTAGAGTTTTGCTATTAGGTGGTGTTATGTTGTCTTCTTTCTTCTATTTTGGTTCTTATTGCTGTATCGTATAGTGGATTTGTTTTAAATGTCGACTTGTCATTCAGAAGGCTATCCTGTTATAGTTTATTGGCCTTATAAATTTCGTATTCTTCTGTTGCGTCAAGTATTTTCTCTTTTTTGTATATGTGCAATGGTATTAAGTTGGTGTCGGAGTCAGACATTTAAAACAAATCCACTATACGATAAAGCAATAAGAACCAAAATAGCAAAACTCAACAACATCACAAGAAGAGATATACCTACACTCCGAAACGCGTCGCTAGATATTAAAATAAAAATAATAAAAAAGTTGTGATAGTAATTTGAAATTTAAATTTAAACAATTTTTTTTTTAATTTAGAAATCTTAGGGTTTGTTTCACAATGTCTGAGTAAAGTTCTGATTTGTTATTCAATAAATAAATTATCCGCAAATTAAATCTTCCAATTAAGTACCTTTGCGTTTCACAATTTCAGAAATCATAAAATTATGTGTCAATTAGTTACTTGTTAGTTATTCCAGTTTTCCAGACAAAATACAGTTTTGACGGTTGAAAATATTCAACAAAATAATAATAATTCGTAAATCGTGAGTGTGTATCTTCCGAAATATACGTAAATCGGTTAAATATGTCACAAAAACGAGGGAGAAGTACCAATTTCTTAAGGGAGGAAACCGACATTTTGATCAGACTTGTCAGCGGTAACAAAAGCATTATCAAAAATAAGAAAAGTGATGCCGTTACAAGAAAAAGAAATGTGCTGGAAAAAGATTGAGGGAACCTTTAACTTTTCAAGTGGGGTTCAATACCACAATGCCAAGACGTTAAAAATTAAGTATGATGCTCTTAAGCGAGAAACAAGAAAAAACAGCTTTAATTCGTGCTGAAAGGTATAAAACTGGAGATGGCTCCAACGTTAGTCCAGTTCTCTCAACAAATGGAGAAAAAATATAAAAGTATAATTTTGTTGTCCATTGAATATATTAATTTTTTCTATATAACAGACTGAAAGCTATGATTGTTTTAATTGCCACATAAATTTGTTAATCAGCACTTCATCTGGTCACTAAAATATTCATAACTTTATTCAGATATTGTGAAATGTAAATAAGGTTGTTAATTGACGAATAAGTTTAAAGTAGCTTAGTTGAAACTTTAATCAGAGAATGTGAAACAAGCCCTTAGTGTTTTCTTTTTATTTATTTTAATTTATTTATATATTAACAATACAACTTGGAGACTCTATCAAAATGCATGGATTACTATGTTAAAATATTGGCAAAAACTACATGGAAGAAGACTTCATGAAAAAAAATAGTTAATTCTTTATTTTGAATTACGAAGCGTAGGGCAATGAATGGTTCGCTAGAGAACATCTCCATACGAGCGAGAATTTTGGAATTTGGTTATATGAAGCGATGCCGATTAATTGAAGTTTATTATATTTGCTCCAGTAAATTAAAAAGACCCCAAATACACAAAAATTATGTTTAGGCGCCGGTGGTTCATGGATAAAGGTTTGGAGATATTTAACCTCATATGCAGTTGGTCCCATTATTTAGATCAATGGGAAAATAAGAGCTGAAATGCACAAGGATATTTCTTAAAGTAATTTGAATAGGGATTATTCCAATAATTTGCAGCTACACGGGTCCTTTTAACCGGATAAGGACCTAAAGAATTATTCTCTGATCATCAAATCCTGGTTTGATCGAACTTCATCCAAGTTCTGGAGTGGCTTGATCAAGACCATAATAACAAAAGGAGTTTCCAACAAAATACTAACTGCAAACAAGTTAAAACGTATTCCAAAATACAGTAAATTCAACGTTAATGTTCTTGATGGCAGATGGCTTAATTATATGTCCACTTGGCCAAATGCCATGTTAACAAATATTTCCTAAAACTAAGATTAAAGTAATAAAAATATTTTAAAATAGAATATATTTTGAATTCCTAATATTAAATGCATATTTTGTGAAATAAGTATTTAGTTAAAGGACTAAATTTCTTTATTTTGAACTAAATGCTAAGCTTTGTTTTAGTGGCTTAATTGCATTTATGACCACAAGTGTAGATGGTGGGACAGACGGTCCAAAATTCCGTCGCTTTTGATGTAGTGCAGCTGCTTGCTTCTGAAAAAATCCTAAACCATCATAAAAACAGCATTTTTCGACTGTCAAATAAAGTAGAAAAAGCTAAAACCATAAATGGTATTTCGAAAAAATTTCGAAATTCTGAACTTAAATATTTCGACAAGGTTGAATTTACAAAAAAAAAATCATCTCAACAAGTCTATAAACAAATGGAAAATTGTGCTTTGTAGTGATTGTAACTCAACTCGTTTTACACCGATGGAAGTAACATAGTAAAGTGCTCAAGAGGGAAACGTTTGAGCCCAAAAAGTAGCCAGTTTCAAAAATCACGGAAGAGCATTGGTTATGGTTTGAAACTTTTTTCACTTTTTTATACACCAAGCCAACAGAATATTGATCGTCTTTAATACAGAAACATATTTTAGTCAATAATGCTTCCGTGCGCCGAAGAAAAAAAACCTTTGCGTTGGATGTAATGGACTTGTTTCACACTGTTAAAAGAGGTTTAATAACCCAATCAAAACCCGATCGACACCTTTTGGGCTATTTTAGAAAGGTAAGTTTTTACAGCTTTTAAGAATGAGCGGGAGAATATTCCTGTTGTTATTTTCGACATTTTGAGTACAAAAATGCCTCGTCAATGTCAAGTTATACAAAATAAAGGTTACTGGACGAGATATTTAACTTAAATACTAAATAACCCGGTTAATTTTTGTTTATCATATATCAAGAACTAATGAAGATATCGGACTTCGGATGAATTTTATTTTATAGATAGTGGTTTCAATACGTGCAGAAAGAACTTTCAAAACAATTCAATGAGCGTTTTTTTTTTATTATAGCAACTTAAGAAAAACGCTGTTGAATTCTTTTTATCTCGAATATCTCAAAACGAATGATGCTATCGACTTAGTACTGGGTTAGTTTTATTCTACGCATAAATAAAAAGTTGGTTAAAAATATTAAAACATATCAGCTTACAGTTTTTTTAAATAAAAAAGAAAACAGTTAGTTTTTTTTTAAATAAAAAAAAAAACTGCTGACAATTGTTGAAAAAAAGTTTTTCTGCTCCAAAATCTTAAGAATCTTGGCTTCGGGGTAATTTTATTCTATACACTAGTTTATACTTAATAATTAATCAAATTTGTTAAAATAATCAACAAATAGTTTTTTTTTTAAGTAAAAAAAACTAAAAGAAATGTTACCGAAAATTGTTACAATTTTTTTTTGTCTCAAATATCTTCGGAACAAACAATGAATTGGCGTCGGGTTCATTTAATCCTACACACTAGCTAGGTTATGATTGATAATTGATAGATTAAATTTACATTTTTTTTTAAACCGAAAAAAACTACAAGAAACTTTACCAAAAATTGATGAATTGTCTTGAGAACAAAAAATGGTATTGTGTTGATGCGGTTTTCTTAAAAACTAATTTTTTATACATACAAATTTAGTAACATTTAAAAAAAAATGGTATGCCAATTTTGTGTATCTATTAACTTAGTTGAAAAAAAAATTATCAAACCGTTTTTGAAATATTTAAATTAAAAAATGATAATACGAAAATTACGGAACTGACAGCACAAAACGGAACTAACAGCATCAGAGTATTTTCAGAATGGCAATCAAAAAGGAAATCATACAACTTATCTAACCGGTTATAATTGATGAAAAAAGTAAAAACCCAACTGGACGTTGACAACAGAATAAACTAAGGCCCGTTGTGCATTTTAAAACATTCTTCTTTTTGAAACTCCAGCAGAATATTGCTTCGCATCAAGTTAACACTAATCTAATCGTGATAGATTCCTTCTTTAAAATAATAAAGTGGAATTTTACATAGGAACTGATAAATATTCAGAGTTCATTTTATAAATAATACGTAATTTATTAATTATTAGAAAAGAATTTGGAAAACTGTTGGATCTTTATAAACAATAGGGAACAAAAACCAGAGTTGTATCAGGTTAAGGAATCTTGAATAAATTTTTCAGATTAGAATTTTTATTGTAGGTGAGACGAGAAAGTGTGTAATTCCCTACTCAATATGGAATTGAATTTAATAACAAAAGTTTTTAAAACCTTCTAAAATTTATAGGCAAAATCTCAATGAAGAAATATTAACTTACTTGCTGTTTTTAATGTCAAATACACAGAAATTGCTGTTATTGGGTCAGATGCAGGATCCTTGTATAACTCGGTCACAAGCAAATCGTTATCTTTCATACGCAGTGGAAACTTTTGCATATCTGAAAATTAAACATCTAACAAAATTTTAAACAAAAAATTTTACAAATCTTTACCTATGTAATAAATTGATCCATTATTACATCCCAGCAAGAGAAATGATCCAGCACTATCGAATGAGAGTATCGGAACTAGATCTTGTATTTGCCAGTGTTGAGTCATCGCATGCCACACACCAATCTTTCCCGATGACGAAAGGGCAACTAATTGGCTTCCAATAAAAAAGAAATATTCGACGCGAACATTCAAATTAAATGTTCCTATGTCAGTCTTGTTGCCATCCTCTTGGACATTCCAGAGCCTTATTTGGCTGCCATATGATATGGCAATCATTTTACTCGGAACCTGATCGGCACACGAGAAATTCACTTTTGAATCCATAGCTATGCGCTCGATAGTGGAATTTATGTGTGGTGACGTAAAAACTAATTGCCAACCGGTCGAGTCTTTTAGTCGGTAACAAGTAACAAAGTGAGCGTACGCAACTGAGATCCAGTTGTGATGGGCCTTAATAATTTGCACTCGCAAAGGGTCTACCCAATTTGAGGTTAGAGTTGGGCTAAATACCAGGCTAACATCGTTCTTAATCAGTTTATTTAAGTCGGCTGATGAATTTCGAGAGTGTCGCATAAGATCTAAGGAGGCAGTTCTTGAGTGACCTGGATTAGAGGACCACGTCCGACTATCTTGTCTTCCTGCGAGTCGAAGGTCCCACGACGAGTTTCTTGAATGTGTCGAGTGTCTGCTGCTTCCACTTGCACTTGCTGAACTAGATAGCTCGGGAACCCGAACCATTGACCCCGGTCGTGCATTGCCGGCGGGACCAACGGCTTGGGGTGTCTGTGTATTTGTCGAACAAGCCGGTGGATCTATTGTTCCACTTTGTCCACACGACGATGAAGTAGAGTTGTTCGATGCTGTCGACGAAGCAGAATTCATTGGAATATCATTTGGCGGAAGAGTGGGGGGTGGAAGCAATCCATAAAACAATATATCACCACATGATGAATGGGTGAGGTCCTCGCATAGCATAAGACGTTTGATTAATGGCGTTATGCCATAGTATTCGGATTCATGTCGCAGGGCTCGCACATCACATTTGCTGATGTCGATGTCCTTGGTGCGAAGATAATTGAGAATTATGGAAAACAGAAATGGATCGCGGTCAATGAAAATTGCTCCGTTTTCATCACGCAGGCTCGAGATGCGGCCACTCAAGAGTGCCGTGAAGAATGTGTCTGGAATCCATGTCAAGGTTTGTCGTGACGTAGAAAATCTGTTTTCAATTTAATAAAAATATTGAACAAAAATTTGTCATCTCAAAGGAAACATCCTTGTTTTTAGCAAAAAAAAAAGGATTATGTAAATATTTACGAGGGCATATTGGACTTACTTACCTTTGTCCACCAACATTTAAGTTTATTATTTCACTAACGTGAGAAAAGTAAGACATTCTAAACTATCCGGGCGAATAAAATTGTTGAGAAAACTACGAAAACTTATTTTTATTTTTATTTTAATAGGAAATCTTTTTTTGTTGACGTCGTTGAAAAGAGTGTTTGTGTTTTATAAAATAACGATAACAAGTATCGAGTAGTTATGTGTTCTATAAAGCGAATGGCAGTGCTCAGTGCCGAGATTTGTGCTGAATTCCTTCAAACCAAAAAATCTATTCTATTTATGTTGTTTTCGATTGGGCTTTTACAGATCTATCTTTGTCTTTTCTCTTTCTAATTTTGACAGTTCACAAAGAAAAAAAGAAAAGAACACAGAATTTACAGCTGCACCGCAAACAAAAAAGATTTTTAATTATTTTCTGTGTTTTTGATAGAAATAAGGTTTTATGAGAGTGATACACGGTTGAATAAGCATAAAGGAGCTCCCAAACCAACGCGATTGCGGAGCGATTCGCAGCGAATGCGGAGCGATGATGAATTTTTGTTGTTGTTTAGCGTTGTGTATGTGTCATATTTTGTACTATTGTGAATGATTTGCTGCGAATCGCTCCACATTCGCATTGGTTTGGGAAAGCCCTTAAAGCAAAAAGTAAACAAAATGTTGCGCGCACAGCGATGACCTAAGCATGGGTGTAGTGGATGTTTGGTCGAGGCGCACAGAATATATGGTAGGGTTTTGTTTTTTTTTCTATGTCACAGCGAGAGCATAGGTGAAATAGAGTAAACACACACACTTATCGTGCAGTTTATGTTTCTGAACCTCAGAGAATTTCCCCAGTTTGGCTGTCAAAAGCTATGGAAAAAAATCTTTGCTCCGTCAGCTCGGTCAACGCCTTTGAAATATAAACTGAACAACTGGCAGAGCTGTAAAAATCCAGTATTTTGGTAATACAGTCAGGAAAGTTACAGTTAAATTAACTTAACAATTGACTGTTATGTTAATACTTTGACTGACAAATTTTACTTTCCAAATTGTGGTATTCCTGAGCTTTCTTGACGTTTTCAATTTCGACATATAAACAAAAATTAAAGATGGCAGACGTAGTTAAGTAAATTCTCATTTATTTAAGATTACAATATTTGAATAACTTTTTCATTGCTTTTATTAATTATGAGATTTATGAAAGATGTCTGTACAAGTTTAAATTGAACCAACAATTCCAAACTCAGATTTTGTTGATCTGTATAGTGAAACTCAGAAGCTCTTGGACAATGGAGCCGAGAGTACTTCTATCTGGCCGTGATAGATGCCAAATTTAACTTTCGGGTAGTCGGTGCTTTTGAAATAAAATCAAAGTTAGTTCAAAACGTCCTATAAAGTAGCGAAAAAAATTCAAATTCAACTGCTTTTTATTATGCAGACTGCACTCTTCGAGGCACGTGATGATATCAAATCTTGGTCAATGAGTCAAGCCCATAGCAAATGCCAATGTAAATCTATATATTTACATATTCAGCCAATTATGAAAAGTGTTGAGGAAGTGTTAATTGCCGTTCTACAATCCCGATTGAAAAAAGAACCCCTACTGACTCTATGGACAGAGTCCTCACATTAGTAACCCAGAAGCTGGTGATGCTAGTCTAGCAAGCAATCAGTAAAAGGCAGTGGAAGATTTCTTAATTAAACAACGCTTGAAAGCATCACTGGGTCCTGCGCGATTTACACGAATTGAATGTGAAAAATCCAAGTTTTCAGTATCAGTTGAAAATCGAATACAATAAGTAGGCAGAATTTGTATTATTTGTAAGCTTAAACTGTAAAACACTTGATTATTTGTATTAAATATAATGTATTGAAATTTATTGATAACTTCTACAGAGGGTTTCTTTTACTTTTCGTATGATAACTTGTCTTACAAAAGCCTGGCATCTGCTTCGGCAATTTGTTTGATCAAATGTACTGTACTGTATAAAGATTTTTGAAACGAACAATAACGGTGGTTGTCTCAACTAGTTTCATTGTCCAAGGTGTTCAGAGCTAGATATTTATGAAACAGCTGTAAAAGAAATTGTTATTATCGAAAAAATCACATTTATTTTTTTATATAAATTCTAACTTAACTCTTCACAGACTTCTGAAGCCTTCTTTTTTGAGTGTTGGGGTCTCACGCGGACAAACTGCACTATTTCTTCACTAGAAATAAAATTCCAGATGTCATCACAAGCGAAAATCATAAATTCGTGAGGTCTTTTTCTACTATCACCTTTTTGACATCTGGGTAATGCTCTGAGATTTTCGAATTCTAAAAGTAAATTATTTTTGGAAATTTCTATAAGTATAAAGCCCTAACTACATAAGCTAAAAAAGTACAAAAGTGAAAATTTTCAAACTCATTTTGGGATAGTGTTTCTCACTGAAAATGCTATAAAAATGATACAGAAAGCTTAAATTTTGATTTGGGAAAACATTTGTATATTCGTTTTCACAAAACAACTACTCTAGCGGGAAAAAATATTTTTACTTTTGTAATTTTGCAAAAAGTGGTGAATGTAGTTAAGGCTTAACAATGAAAAATAAATCCAAACCATCTTTCACGCATGGTCAGTTTGATCTCAAGTTCGATTTTCTTTACTGCTCTCTCTTAAAATCAAAAATTTTGATGAAACTTTTTAAACGACTAAATGTAGATTCCAAAATTCTGGCCTTCTCCGTAGCATAAACCATTCAAAAGTTACATTGCAAAATCTTTTTGAATTTTGGTTAGTTTTCCATCAAAGCACCTACATTGATCTCAAGTTCGATTTTCTTTAATACTCCATTTGAATAAAGAACTTTTGATGGAAATTTTTAAAGGACCATAAGCAGATTCTAAAATAGTATCAACCATCTCCGTAGCATAAACCGTTCGAAAGTAACATGCCAAAGCCCCTTTTAAATTATTTTCTGTTTCCCATGGCTGACGAAAATTAAAAAAGATTTTGACTTAAGACTGTTTCCATTTTGGAATCTGTATTTGGTTTTGAAACGAATAAGGAGAGATACACGCATAATCGCAAGAAGAAAGAATAGCAGGTAAATTTTTAATTTTTTTTATTCATCTATTTTGAAAATAGAAGTAAAAATCGGAATGTTTAGATCTTCTGTAAGAAAAATGAAGATACAAAATTTTTTGTGAAAACCTACTTCAGAAAATTTTCCGATTAGGGGCAACCATAGATCAACAATATAATTGATATTCTCTGGTGGCAACGCTGCGACAGAATCTGACCACCATGTTTTTTGACGGTAGTCACAGTCATGTTCACAGAAATTTGTGTAGAAGGAAATCCAACGGAGGGGAAATTATTTGCTCTCTCATTGCGCTCTCTGGATGCAACTTTTTTGAGTTAACAAGCAAAATTTCTGACAATTTGCAAGAAATTTCACGATAAGTCCCCTATTATACGATGATTCAATTCAATTCAATTCATTTTTATTGAGACTTTTCTTTTTCTTTTACAATAAGTACATTTGTCTTTTTCTTACACTAGGATACATTGAGAACTGTGAAGTATGGCCCTCTTGTTTTAACGATATATGCATCTATTGCTTTTCTATTTACACTTTAGAGAGCTCTTGCTCATGGAGCTGTTTCATAATTATTTTGACGTTTTAGTCATGAAAAACTTAACCTAACTTAAAACTAGCCTATGATAAAGGAGATACACTACATGTGTAACTCTAGGTACTGTAGCTGAAATTTATCTCAATGTTTACATGTCAGATATATCTTTAGTATACTATACATTATCAGATATTATATGTTCTTGGTTAGTATATAAGAGAATTTTTGCATCAGTTTTATTCGTTTTCATTTGTACCTTTTACTTTTTGTTTGATTTTTTTCATTTTAATTTTATATTCTTTGTCAGCTTATTCAAAGATATGGAGAATTTAACAATAAAAGGATGTTGAACATAGTTAGTTTTTAGTTTCATTTATAGTCAAAAAAGACTTACAATTTTCGTTTATAGTTCAATTGACAATTAATACTTAGTTTTTTCTTTATAGTAATAATTTCTTTCTTTTTTTTTTTACATTTTGTGATAATAATTTCTTAATGGATCTGCATTCAACACGCCACATCCTGACCACTACCCTGAATCTCCACCATCCATTGACACTAGTGAACAATGAGATGATAAAGACACAAGCAGCTCGCCAGGATGCAGCGCATCCAAGACAATATCAATTTTTATTCTAACCACGATTCTGTCCCTGGACAGTTTGTTGGTAGAAGGACGGTAGGGCGCACTCCAAGTCCAAGGATTGGCTCTCCAACTCCACTCCTATTGGGGATAAGTAAAAGGAATTCCTCCAAGAGATACCCATTTGTTGATTGTAAATTTCGTTCATTAAACTGTTTTCTGACCAGCTCAATCTATTTGTAAATTTTTTCATTAGGTTGAAGGCGTATGTCATCAGAGGAATTACTTTTGCCTCTTTATAAATATAAGCGTTAGAGAATTTTTTCGTTCTTGTTTTGAAATTCTTGTTTATGCAGTGTCTTAAGATTTTCCTTTCCAGAATCTCAAGTTCTTTTGCTACCGTTGGCGAAATTGAAAACCAACATGGAAAAGCATAAAGCATAATGGGTCTTATAAGCGTTTTATAAAAAAGTAGTTTAGTGTTCTTTTTTAGGCTGTGATGTCTTAGATAAGGTGTTATCATATTTGAAATTTTAGTGGCTTTTTCCTTTACTTTCCTAGCATGCGGATTGAATTTGAGCAGATTAGAAAATTGTACTCCTAGGTAATTTAATTTGTTTTTGCACGGGATTTCGATACCATCTATTTAAGGGTTAAGTTCCTACTTTGCGCAACGACTCCCGGGTTGCCCTTACTATATGAGTTTCTAAAGCAAATCGCTTCAGATTTTGCAATATTAAGTTTTATTCCCCATTTTCTATAAAAACTTATTATATTCTGAATGTGATTTTTAAGGATACGGAGAGCATCATACGGGTAATCAGCATGAGCCAGAACAATAGTATCATCCGCAAATAAAATACCTTTTGTGTCTAATACATTAGGATATGTTATCGTATGTGGGAAGTCGTACATGAATATATTATATAATCTCGGGCCCAAAACCGATCCTTGTGGGACTCCTCTGGAGGTTTTTATAATGTTAGATTTTAAAGTCTGAAGCATTATAAAGAAGGTTCTATCTGAGAGAAAGCTGAGTAGTATTTTAAAAATTTCAGGTGGCAAACCGATCTCGATTATCTTGAATAGTAATCCGTCTAGCCAGACACTATCAAAAGCTTTTTCTACATCTAGACAACAAGCAACTGTACATTTCTTTTCTCTTAAATTTGTTACTATATCATTATGGATTTTAATTAAGGCGTGTGAGGTAGAATGACCTTTTTTGAATCCAAATTGATAATCTGATATATATTCGAAAGAATTGTCTGTGTGAATGTCCATTTTATTACAAATTATTCTTTCCAATATTTTCCCTATATTAGAAAGCATGGATATAGGTCGAAAATTATTGAGTTCAAAGCAGTTATTTTTTTTTTGCACTGGAAACAATCTGGCAACTTTCCAATCTAATGGAAAGTACCCATTGTTTAAGCAGTTATTGAATATTATTGTCAATGATTCTATTGCTGTTTTAGAAATTTTCTTTAAAATAAAATTTGAAATGTTATCTGGACCAGCGGATTTTTTGTTGCTAAGATTTTTAATAATTGAAGTTATTTCAACTATTGAGGTGAACATTTGTGGTGCTATTGGGGATAGAGCTGAGTTGTCACTATCAAATAAAAAGATTCTATCTGGTAGAGACAATTTCACAGCTTCTATTTTTTCTCTAATTTGTTCTGTGAGTTTCTTATCTTGGGCTACTGGATGAATGCTATAAATTTCCGCATAGTAATCAGCAAAAGCTTTAATTTTATCTTCATCCTCAGTTATAGGAATATTATTTATTGTAAGTTTTTGGTTGTTGAATGTTTTTGTTTTCCCTATTAATCTATTAATGCTTTTATAGGCTTGTGGCCCAGGTTTGATGTTCGATAATCTTTTTCTTAGTTGTTCATTTATCCAAGTTGCAACTTTTTCTTTAATTATTTGTCTAAGTAGCGCTATTCTGTTTGATAATTCTTTATACTCTACTGAGATTCGATTATAATTATTATGATAGATTTTTTTAGTCGTTTTTGCCATTTATGTTTGTTATTAAAAAGAATTTTAATGTTGTCAGGCAGTAAAACGTATTTTTTGACTGTTGTTGGTATTGTTTTTGAATTCGATTCAATAGCCGCAAAGAGAGCTAAGTTAAAATTTTTAATAGTTGTATCAATTTCTGAATTAGACATGTTTGAAAAAGGGGAGGGTTTAACATTTTTTAACTCGTCATCTAAAACATTTTTAAATCGGTTCCAGTCAGTTTTTTTAAATGATCTGATAGTGGGAGGCTGACTCAACGGAATCTCCGCCTCTGATATATTAATATCTAGCAGAATAGGTAAATGGTCTGAAAAAGAAGATAAAGCTTTGATGCTGCAATTTGAATTGACTGAATCAATTACCGTATTGGATATCAAGAATTGATCTAGATAAGAAGAAGTCCGTGGATACGTGGGACAGTCCGTTGATAAATTCGAAAAATTACAATCTGGACCAGCAAGCCATTTTGCCAGACCATTACCATTAGCGTTAGTAACACTATCTCCCCACAAAAGGTTTCTTCCATTCAGATCTCCTCCCAAAACACAGCCACTGTAAGATTCAGCCAGATTGTTTATTTTATTGAGCTCTTCCATTAAAAATGAAGACGACATCCCTGATGGGATGTATATGGAACCTAATAGGATACATTTTTTTAAACCATTGCACACATATTCTACCGATATTAGGTAACATAGTATGTTTATGTTTTTTGGCTCAATTCTTTTAAATGGAATATTGTTTTTTATGGCTATGGCCACACCTTGATTATTATCGTTTCTAAGAAAAGTGTAAGAGTCTAGAAAGACCTTATGCTTCTCATTTAGGTGAGTTTCCTGAATAAAAGCTACTGTTACGTTGTTTTGTAGAAGAATTGAGAGAAGCTCAATTCTTCGACAATGTTCAATCAGGGACCCAACGTTATGACTTAATATTTTTAAGGCCATTATTTGGAATTAGATATGAGAACTTCGTTGAGAAGTTCCAAATAGGCTAATCGCTTTTCTTCAATTGAGCCAGACTGTTTAATGTTCCTAATAAAATGTCTTATTTTTATCATTAGGTCGGACACACTCGATCCGAACAATTCCTTAGACAGTTCAAAAAATTCGTTAATTGTGTTTTGATTCCCTAAAGCTGAAGAGGTTCTTGTTTGTGGGTGAACAACCGGAGAATTAGTTTTGAAATGATCAGCGAACGAGGTTTTTGCAGTGACGAAATTTGAGTTTCTGATTGTTTTTGCCACGAAACTATTCTTTCTTTCATTTCTTTCAATTGCGTTTCTCATAAGAGCTCTTCGATTAGTAATATATCCTTCGTAAAAAGGGCACCCTTTATAATTTGCAGGGTGGTCATATTTTTTGCAATTAATGCAGTAAGGTATGGATTCCTCGGTTTTTTCAAGTTTGCAATCACCAGGCTGATGATCACCTTCGCATTTAACGCAATTGTATTTACGAGCACAATTTTTAGCAAGGTGACCAAAAGCCTGGCACCTCCTGCATTGCATTATTCCTTTATTTCCCCTGGGTCGCTCCCATGTAATTTTAGAATAGCAAATGTATTTTATACTTAAAATTTCTTTCGCCTCTTTACAAGGCAATAATTTTACTAAGAAAAGATTGTAGTCTATCTGCTCTTGTTTTGAACGTAAAGTTCCAAATTTCGAAACTGTTTCGACAACATTTGGTACCATTCTATCAATTTCATTTTTAATTTCTTCCTCGCTGTATTGGAAGTTCAAACCTCTTAGGATGAGATTTACTCTTTTCAATTCTTTAGGCGTAAAAGAATGAGCCTCAATGTCCTTAGATTCTCTAAGGATATCCATTAGTTTGGAGTGCGCCCCCACGTCATTAACAAAAAGCTTGCTCTTAGAGCGATTTACATTAATTACTTTTACCTGTAGTTCAGGCAACGAAGACTTTAAGTCATCAATTAATTTTTTTATATTTGCTCTATAAATTATTATGGGTGGACAAAATTTGTTTTTAATTTGACTGTTGCTATCTAATTTTACATTTTCAGCTGAATTACAGTTATTTTTATTGTTAATCTTATTTGGAGACTTACCACTACTACTACTTAGTACTACCATATTGTTCAGCAAGTGGAATCTATTTTCATTGATGCGTTGCGTTGAGACATCTCTGCTCCCTGATGATGTTGAGTTTCTGGAGTTGGGTCTTCTCTTCTTTGCAGGAGCTTTTATCCAGCCCTCGTTCGGATTTTGATCACCGGCTCCGTTTTCTCCAAGCTCCATGAGATTTAGAGCCGCCTCCATCCTTTGTGGAGTGATGTTAATGCTTTTGTTTTGTCCTGTTTGGTGTTTTTGTTGTACGTCCGGTGGTTTGTCACTTCGACTGGGAAGAGCAGGGAAATTATTGTCGAAATCATCGATTGGTGTAAAATCAGACGCCTCGGCTTGGGACGCTGACATATTTACAGTACTTTGTTGTGAAGGCAACAGTTTTTGCTGATCATAACTGATCGGCATATTTCCCGTTATCGTATGGCTTGGTAACGGAACTTTCGAATTTTCATTTCCATCCATGAGTGGAAATTGTTCTTTCAACACTTTATTGTTTTTTCGTTTTGTTTTCTTTAATAAGAAAAAGTTCTTTTTTTTAGTTAAATTACTTGGTCTTTTGACCTTTTTCACACAATTATTGTCTTCAATTTTGCGAATTCTTCACTTTTTTTTTCTTTTTTGATTTATTATTTGTTCTACTAAGAGCACACACGTCTACACGGTTCGCCAGGCAAAACAAGAATCCTATACGATGATTCTTTGCATCTGACTCGATGCATCGTACTGCATGAGTACGAAAGAGAAATAAGATGAGATAGAAGACCAGTTGCCCTGTGCGTCGTGGGCCAAGATTTCCGAGACTCTTTTAGACGTTTATTTTTAGCATGGTCCCTATTTTCGTATATTTCCTATACAGACTCTACAAACCACTTAAACAGTAAGGAGAGCTGTCAATTTTGCATCAAGCGTCGAGAAGCTCCGTCTAATAACGCGTGACTCACTGAATGATTTTCAAAGAGAAGTTCGAAAAAAGAGTCAGACGCAAAGAATCATCGTTTAATAAAGGACTAACAAACACAGCTTAAAGTTCTAGCTCTAGGCTAAAGAACTCACCCCGCTTCTTGACACAAACAAACCCCTTAAAAACATTCTACAAAAAAGAGAACAGAACTCTTCTCAGCTGAGTGTCTGTCTACTGTCCTGACTATTTCCCTGCTCCAAAATCTTATCAGCATATTATTTTTCCATTTAACAATTAACAATTAATTAATATATAAGATTTCAGAAAAGAATAAATTGCTCATTAAAAAATGTCGTGCTATGCATGTATGCGAAAATATGGAATGTTCTGCAAAGAGGTTAATATTAAGAAATTTAAATAAGGTATAAAACAAATATTTCTTCTATTTAATTATTTTATTAGTCTGGCTGTGCAAACTGCGGATATTCCTTTTGTCTAAAGTGTCTCAAAAAAGAAATTGAAGTTCCTCGTCGGAATAATCAAAAACAAAAAGTTTGCTTGAGGTGCTACGAGACGCTTAAAATTGCTGGTACAACTAGTAGCAACAAAGATCCTGGCCTAAGCCCTAGAAATCTCAATACAAAAATCGAACCAAATGAAATATTTAAAATGTAACATCTAAATATTTTTTATATCACACTTCAAACTATTTAAACATTTACATTATAGAACTGATCCCATAATTTCGTTAGATCCTGTTCTGGAGCCTATTTCTTCAACTAATTTGGCATCTCCGAACAGAAATATGGACTCTGATGAAATTACTGACAATTTAGACCTAGAAATACAAAGACGTCTCAAGGGACTCAAAGGAAACGGGGATGATCCTTTAGACGAGGAAAGTCTGCGTTTACGTTTGTGTAATCTACAAGGATTCAAGCCGAAAGAATATTCGAAAAAAGATATTCTACTCTCAACAGATCAACGCACTGAACAGGAGAAGATAAATGACCTACTGAAGCAATTTGTAGAAGAAAAGGATATTGATTCTAATATCAGGGGAGTCAGTCATGATCCTTTATCAGACATTGAAAAACGTTTAGCGGCACTGAGAGATACGGATCCCTCAAGTAAGAAGCCAATATCAGACGCAAATACTCCAAGCGACAACGAAGAAGATGATGAAACCATGCTTAAAAATATAATCCAACGGGTACCTAGTTTTTGAATATAGTTTGAAAGAAAATTTAATTTTTTTTGTTCTGATACAGTACGTGGATGAAGTTCGATTGCCCGCAGCAAGCGGCAGTGATGTAAATCTAACAGCAGATCAATTGCAGGCCGTTAAAACCGAACATTCTACAGAAGGTACAGAAGAACTTCCTTGGTGTACGATATGCAATGAAGATGCTGCATTGCGATGTCAAAGCTGTGATGGTGATTTATTTTGCAGAGCTTGTTTTAAAGAGTGTCACCTGGATGACGAGGAATGGCGTGGCCATACAACTCAGCCATATAGTAAGCCACCAACATTCAAGGAGGATCACTTTTAACATTGTCCATTTATTTTAATTGTCAATTAAGTTTAAAATTTTAACTTATTTGGGAAAAGAGCAATATATTAATATGCACCCTAGGAATGGCGGGGCCATATAACTCAGCCTCATAGCAAGCCACCAACATTCAAAGAGGATCACTTTAACATTGTCCATTTATGTTAATTTACAATTCAGTTTAAAATTTTGTTTAAACTTATTTGGGAAATGGAATATCGGAGGTATCTGAAGTGCAACCATTTAATTTAAGGTATAACTATGACTTAAAATCGGAGAGATGTCGTTCAAGCCGTACTCAAAACTCTATTTTACATGATAATAAATTATGATAAATTTAATAACCTGCCCAAGCTTTTGTTTCAATAATGTGATATAAATATGTTATAGTCAGTTTTAAGGTTCCTTAACTTATAATTTTGTTTCTTTAACTTTAACTAACTTGCGCGTCAAGCCGAGCATCAAAATGCACGATAGTATTTGGCGATAGGTCTCCGCCCGCAAGTAATGAGTCAAAAGTTTATTCTTTAAAGACTGATTTTATTTCCAATCAACGGAACTATTTATACTTATTCTTTTCTAGCTTACAACTATTTGGGTTCAATGTTTTTTAAACAATTCATCATTCCTTTTTATTACGATATATTATTTCATATTTTATTTTACAAATTTTACTATGACACACATATGATAGCCCAAATGACAACAAAGATTCGAATTCCCGCTTGAACGTCCTGTTCAATTCACTCAAGTGCAATTCAATGCCTTAGAAACTTTTTGCTGGCACACAAAAAATTATATTGAAAACAATAGTGTATCCACCCCTAACTTACAAATAATTAGTTTTCTTTTTGTTTTCCTTATTTGTTTATTAAATTATACTAAATTCTTTGTTTTCGAGTGCACAATATTAATGGAATGGACTTTTAAAAAACAATATGAATTTGCACCACAGTTTGTTTTGACGTTTGAGTTTGAATGTATTTGTGCTTCTCGAGTGGATTCTGATTTGAAATCAAGAAGAGAATTTCTCTTCTCAAAAAGAAGCAGAAGAGGATTTTTTTGCCAATGGAAAACGATATTAATGACCCTGACAAATAAGAAACCAAGCTGTTTTTAACTCCCAATCCTCCCATAGGCTGCATGTATTACGATACATGTAGCTATGAACCCTTATACCCAGTTTTTAGTTATACATCCACTCCCAAAATTTGCTGTCGGCTCTATTTACAACTTAACTCTATTTACTTGTCTTTTTTTTTTACGCCCATATTATTCACTCCAAAAACAAAATCCGATTCCATATTAATCATTCGTCAAATTCGCAAATAAATTCAATATTTTTAATCCATGCGACTAAATGTTTTTATGTAATGAATAATATTGGCTTAGATTTGAATGTTTACATTTGATAAATCCGATTGAAATAGTTGGATTTATAAATCACTTAAATCCAGAGTGAATAATATGGCGGTAAGATACTGTTGCGAATATTGTGTTAGTTCCCATCTCTACATATGGGGAACAATATTTAAATTGAGGCCCTCATTATGAAAAGCGAATCGAACGGTTCGCTTAAAAATGAATGATTTAGATTGTCGTCGATTTGCCGATCGATGCACTACTTTTTGCGATTATCGATCGTCGTTCATGTTTTCGATTCGATTTCTAATCGACAACCGCAATCAGGGCCATTGAAAATAAATTAATCTATTAATTCATTTTTAATGGGTCATTTCAGTGGCATTCCATCTTCAGTAGTACTACATTCAGCATTGTCTTAACCATGATGTCTTCAATCTGCTGTATCGGCCCAACATCAAAAAAGGAAAAATATGCTCAAATCATTATGCTGGATCCTCCATGTTCAATTGTTTTTGCTATGAAAAGAGAATTATATTCCGTGCTTGGAGGCCTTCTTTCATACTTATATATAAAACAAACTTGGACTCGTCTGACATATTTTTACTTTGATGCAGGCCGGTCAAAATGCTCCTTTGAGCATTTCAATCTTTTTGTCACATATTTTGTGGTCAGCAATGGTATCTTTCGCAACTGTGTGCTGGTTGAGTATCTTAAACGCCTTCGAACCGTTTCAACGTTGGAATCAACATAAAATATGGCCCCGATTGCAGTTGTCCATTAACAATCGAATCGAAATTTGTCGATTGTATCGATTGGTTTCCATGTTTGAGATTGTGTAACGTAATCGAATGAAAAATGCTTTATGAATAACCCACTATCCAATATCTTCAATTTGAAAGTTCATTTATTAGCGTTTCAATTCTCAAATATAAATTGTGTTCCTGGAGCATTGATCAGAAATTTACCATCGACAAATTTCGATTGCAATCGACAATCACAATATCAACGACGACCGATAATCGAAAAAAGTCATACATCGATCAGAAAATCGATAACCGCAATCGGGCCCTTCGTCTAAAATTTCAGACGCCGGAGTAATCGGATTGATTTTGAAATTCCTGAAGACTCGGTTTTATCTGACTTTAACAAGTAAATAATGACATACTATTATTGGTGAGCATCAAACTAGGCTTTGAACCTCCGCATAAGCTTAGACTTCCGAAATCAGTCTTCTTATCAGAGCACGCTATTCTGATGTGCAGTGTTTACTTCATCCCATCGCATTCACAAATGCATGGGTAAAACTGAAGATATTCAATGTTTTTATTCGTACTATGTATTATTATTTTGAACCGAATTGTACTATATCTGCCTTATTAGGTATAGTGGTATCACTTTTAGCGAGTTCGTCTTTCTTACAATTACCTGGAATGTTCATATGCCCTGGCAACCAACAACTGCTGCGCCATCATCTCCAACAGAGATTAACAGCAATATTTGGGAGTATTATAGAAATAGTAAAAACCGACTCCAGAGCTTTAATAGCTATTCGATACACAGAAGAATTTTGTTGTCAAATCTTCACATTCAATATTATGTGTATGTCTATTATTTTTATATTCGTTTAATTTGTGGAGGGGAATCCAATCTTTATTTATCCTAAGTAGAAGTACAGAGTTTTCTGGAGCTAATAAGATGAAAGGTTCAAGAGCTTATGGTCTTATGCTAAATGAATCCCAGTATGTATGTATGTACTTACAAATGGAGAACAATTTTTTTTTTTCAATAAAGGAATGTATTTCATGTTTTTCTTGTTTAGAATACAGGATTTTACAATTCAAGTCGTAGTATTCACTAATTTCTAAGGACCCTGATACTCAAACTGTCTTAGCATTTGCTAAAACTTACATTAAATTAATAGCTTAACAAATGACCAGGCTCTTAGAATTATGTTTTTTTTTTTGTTAAATCATTATACTTAATTTTAGGTATAGGATATGCAGAAAATAATAAAAAAAGTAATATAGGTAATAATAATTCAAAACATCACATTTAAATCCAAAACCAAAATAAAATAAAAATGTAAAAGCTTTTTTGAAGAGATTAATTGTTCGTGTGTTGAAACCAACATAAAAGCAATGTGCTATAGATTCTTTAAATTTAATTACATTTATGAACTTTAGGAAATTTCCAAGTATATTAATTACATGTTCGAGTGGCAAGCTAATTTTATATTCATAATGTTCAAATTGATTTATGTTGTGTAACTTTTGGGCTTTGCCTGGTCATATGCAGACGAAAGTTCATATGGCTTGTCTACTAATTTACAGCTCACCATGCCCGCCACCTTTTTTGATAACCTTCAACTTTTCTTGTGCTGGGGGCTTAGTGTCTTGAGGTATATTTTCAACTATTGGAGCCGGGTCTTTAGGTGGGGTACGAGGTGCAGTTTTAGGTGTAGCTTGAAGCGTCGGTTTTGAAGCTGGAGTAGGCTTAGGAGTTGGCTTAGCAGCAGGTTTAGTCGCTGGAGTTGGAGATGGTGTTGGTTTAATTGCTGGCTTTGGTGTAGGTTTTGGTGTTGTTGTTACTGGTCTCGCGGTTGTAGGTTTTGGGGTCGTTGTAGTTGGTTTTGCAGTTGTTGTTATCGGCCTTGGGGTTGTTGTGGTTGGTCTGGGAGTAGTAGTTGCTTTAGGTGTTGTTGGTCGTGGAGTGGTAGTGGTGGTTGTAGTTGTTGGCTTAGCAGTAGTAGTGGTAGTTTTCGCAGCAACAGGAACAACAGGTTCGATATTAGCATTTTCATACCTTACATTACGGACTTTAATCTGAGGCGATTTTGGCAACTTTACCTTAGCAATAAAACGATTGTATGGTGATCCCAAAAGTAAATTGTCCTCAAGTTCAAGCACATGCGAAACATGTCCTACTGACTTATCGAACCCATGTAAAGATCCTACGATATTGCCATTCCAGTCAACACGAACAATTGTCGAACGTTTTGGCAAAAAGGGGACAGCCACTTCACCATGACCAATCGAATGTATAAATCTCTGAGTTAAAACGTTCGGAAATACATTGTTTACCATACGGAAAGGCAATTCAAAGAGAACCAGTAAACGCGAAACAAATTTACGAATTGTTGGGAATTCTGAGAAAACAGCAAAAATTGATGGATGGTCAGCATCTTTAAAAACTAAGAGTGGAATCCATATGCCTTCACTATCTGGTGTAAGATTATCAGGGGTTCCCGGTAAACCGTCAACGAATACCTCATGTTGTCCTTTTTTAGGACCTTTAAGGTGATATTTCAATAGACGTGATGCACCAGTCTCAGCAACAACAACAAATTCCTCATTTGGACTAATTGCAATTCCATTTGCAAAGAATAATTCATCGATGAGGCATTTGCTTTCATTCTTCACTCGATCGTAGTGAAATAATCTAAAATAAAAATAAATTAATAAAATATATGTTAAGTTTTCATTATTATTATTGAATATCGGTGTGTAAGTACTAATTTCACTACGATTGCCTTTTTTAAATAAAGGAAAGGTTTCCGCATCTTTTCAGGATGAAGGAAAAACTATAGAACTCAATACTATTAAGTTTATATTAAATACTATTGAGTTTATAGTATATCACTTACGTAAAAGGCTATACGCTTGACCAGACAGTTGGTAACAAGTACTTAAGGATTTGTTATATATATATGTATATTTCTAGAGAACGGAATAAAGTTGTGATCTAGCCGCTGAAGAGGAACGACGCGAGAGAATAAGTAAGAATGTCTTGTAATAGGTGTAGTAATAAAATTAGCATAGCAAAAACAACATCTAGTGACGATCCCCTTACAATACATTCAAAGAAATCTATTATCAATTAAAGGAGCTAGAGGGGAGAACAATAAGCTTAAACCACAGCTTAAACTTAAAATAAAGGCCTGCAATTCGAACCCGAAAAGCCTTGAAATAAGAGATTTACTGGAACAATCGAGATAAAAGTTTCTGGCAAAGATTATATAAATTAGAAAAATAGCAAAAAATTAATAAGAATGAGCTTGTTTATACGTACAAAATGAAAGTGTTCAGATGTAAATAAAACTATTCTGCAGATTTAGTTTCCTCTTTGCGTTTTTTCGTAATTTCATAATGAAAGACACGATTTGATTAGTTGGATTGAATAAGAGAAGGAACACAAAAGAGAATGTCAGTTTTCTTCACCCCCTTCCCTCTTCTGCAAGTAACTCCGCTTACAAACACAAATCGCAGGAAATGATTGAGTTTCTCACGTGTGATCAGGGACAATGGCCGCGTTCAATGTTGTACCTAAAGCGATCTGGATAGGTTTGTGTAGTTGTAATCCCTTGTTAAAAAACAGCTGATGAGAAAACAAGTGTTGGCAAAAATGAGATCCCAAGCTATCCTATAAATGTTCGTATACAAAGATATCCAATGCGAAATGTCAACAATCAGCTGATTGGCGTTCAGACACATACATGGATACAAAGCTATCCTAGATATGCTATCCATTGAAACCTGAACGCGGCCAATTACTGTGGCGAAACATGCTCAAATCGTGCTTTTAAGATCCGTGAAATATTTGAATTTGAAGAGTAGTTGGTGCCTCTGAGACCGATGGTAGGTGATTAAGGGTTAACTAATGCCAAGATAAATATTTTAGTTTTATAAACTTTTATATGCCTCTCTCCACAACCTCAAAAGCGTTTTTTTTAATCAAAGTAGGGGTTTCAATTAACTTTGGAAATAATGTTGATGGTGAAATTCTGCGTCGAATCCAATTTTTTAATTTTATTGTTATAAATATTTTTCTTATTTTTCTCAGCTTTGAAAATGCCCTTTCCCATCACGAATTTTTCCGCCCCTCCGTTCCTTGGGTTGGGAGGAGTGAAAATCAGTAATGTGGTGCTATTGCATTGAGTCCAACATCCAACACCTGGTTCTCGATTAATAGTCCATTGTTTACAGAAGTTCGTAATTTTAATCTTGAAAATAGCAACCCTCAGCTTAAATATTAATGTACTAAAGATAAACCCTTTAGGTTGAAATGACATATGCCCTTATACATATCTTCCACTACTATAACAAATAAGGAAATTTGAAAGTCATATTTTTTATTGAGGCATAATTAAACCTTTACCTCCGAAACGATTGGTTCTACAAAAAAAAAGTGTGATGACCATTTTTGAGAAATTACAAAAAAAAAAAAAAAAAACGGGAGTAAAACCCTATTTACCCCCTTTACATGAAAGTTCTTGGTTGAAAGGTTTCTACAAAAAATCACCTTTGTCCGATTCGTTTTCTAGTTTTAATGAGTAAATAAATATAGGGTTGGCCATTTTCACTGTAACCCACTGTATATGTTATTCGTAATAAAGTATCGTAAAGTCGTTTTACCTGATGAAAATTTTTTCGACTCGAGAAAAATTTGCTTTTCTTAAAACAATGGACAGAGTTAAATGAAATAAAATGTTTTTCCCTTACAAAATTTTCGCTCCCTAAATCTCAAGTCGAGTGGCAACCATGAACTATATATAGCAATAAAGGCTTTCTTCGATTTCGCTCTTTTTTTTTTGATATGCTGCATCATTTATTAAAAACAACTGCAACACCAACTTTCAGCATTATATTCCAAATTGGTATTGAGTAATCGATTTTTTTTGACAGAACTTTGGGCTAAATTCGTAGCAAAATTAAATTTATCCATGATTTCACTTTCTTGGGTACTGTAATTTGTCAATAATATTTTAGGACATGATTCTTGGATATATGTATGTATTCTAAGAAAAAAAACCGTGATGGTGAAAACTCAATCTCACCCCCTTAGGCAGGGGGCTCAATTTCTAAAAAAAATTACTTTAAATGCTTTTTTTATTTTTCAAAATATAATATAAATATAACATTTGGGGTGCAGTGAAACAATTGCTCCAATTGGGAGTATATTCCATCATCATCTGTTTCTATTATAGTAGATGGCAGAGTTTCTTATGAAAAATACCAAAAGGGGACCCAGTTTCTATGAATGAAAATTCATTTATGCACAAACATGGAACAGATGGCTGCAAAAATATTTTATATTTTTACCGGTAGGCCTGAATTTGTCGCTAACCTCGACCGTTATTTTCTTAGCACACTTTGTATGGAAATGTTATACAACTAGCAGTCCATATATATTATGTCAATGGCAAAATCGCTGTTTTCCTTTGCTTTGTTTATTCAATAGATCCCTTTTCAGAAGGAAATTTTCTTGACGCGTGGAAAATCTGTTATCTTGTGCCTATTCATAAATCTGGGTTAAAAATTTAATAGAAAATTATAGAGGTATTTCTAAACTATCAGCAATTCCCAAGCTGTTTGAGAGAATTGTGAAAACTAAATTAGAATTCTTAAAAAGAGAAACTATATCTGAGCTGCAACATGGCTTTATATCTGGGCGTTCTACCACTACAAATATGGCTCTTTTCTCTGTTTATATAATTCAATCTATTGAAAAAAAATCTGGTCGATGCAATTTGCACAGATTTAAGTAAGGCCTTTTATTCGGTGAATCACTTTATTCTACTGCGAAAACTTGAATTATTTGGTTTCCACTCCACAATTCTAAGTTGGATCTCATCATATCTCATTGACAGGTCTCAAAAAATTTGTATCAATAATTTATTTTTGAGGCCCATTGAATGTAGTTCGGGTGTTCCCCAGGGAAACCATTTGGGCCCCTTTCTCTTTAATATTTTTATAAATGACATAACACCTGTAATAAAATATTCGCAGTGCCTTCTATATGCAGACGATCGTAAGCTATTATTTGAAATTAACGGTGTCCATGTTGCTTCCTAATTCAAAATGATTTTGATCAGATCTCAGAATGGTGCAATTTAAACTGCTTGAAATGGAACCCAAAAAGTGGAATTTAATGTGGTTTTATCTCGTTGTTTTTTTTTTTTTTAGTTGAAAACAACTATTAAATTCGATTACCTACTGGATTCCATCTTACTCTCACGTGTAAAAAAATAAAGGACTTAGGCATAATGCTTGAGTGAGATTTCTCGTGTAAGTCATGTTGATGAAGTGGTTAGAAGAGCGAATTCACTTGTTGGATTTATTAATTATAATTAAATTGGGTTGATTTAAGAGACCCTCAACAGCTCTCGTTAGATCTATACTTGAATAAGCAGACGTTATATGGAACCCTATTTTTAAGACTTTCTCCCTTCTCATTGAAAGAATCCAAAGACGTTTTAGAAGATTTATATTTTATAAAATGAAATGGAGTTTCATTCCAGATTATAAAGCAAGACATAATAACATAATAAATAATAAAGCAAGATGTTTATTCCTTGGCATTAAATCTCTTGAGTCAAGACGCATTATTCATGATATAATGTTTGTAAGGGATATTTTATGTTACCACATAAGATTCTCTCCCTTACTCTGTTTAATACCTATTTATTTTGTTTGTTTGTTTATTAAAAGCAAAAGCATATACAATAATATTATTCCTTTATTTTGCTAATACTCTTTTCTATTCTTTTATTTTGATTTAAATCAAGTTTCTTTATTATATATCTTCAAGCTTATACAGCTTACAGATTTTGAACAAAAGTTAAATATTGTAACGACTGTCACACTTGCACTATAACGACTCTCGAATGAACTATAACCACTCTAGAATAAATAAAACATCGAATTCGGGATAAGACATGACACAAACCAACCTACGGAGAGCTTTGGTAAGCTTTCGAACTTCCAATACTAAAATCCAGAATGAAAGCTTTGGACAGGAAAATTTATGAGAAATTTCCCCTATGGTTTAAAAGTTGCGTAATAGGGAGTACATTTTTTTAAATTAAAATCGAAGGGGTCACACTTTTTGAAAAGGACGATTTAAATTTTCAAAAGTTAATAACTGGGTTATAGTTACTTCGAACTATTTATTTTATTTTTTTTTTTGAAACTACATTTGGGGCCAGCTTCAAGACTTACGGATAAGGTCTCAAGAGCCTTTTAGCTTCAAATGTCTCCGATAGCATATCCGCAGGTTCAACTGGCTGTTTAAGCCTTTATCCAGAAGAAACCTCACCGCTATGAGTTTTTGTCGTAATATTTTGAATCTCACTTTAAATTGATACGTTGTGGTTCATACTGAATTTAAATATATAAAAGAAGTGATATTTTTATTTAAAACGACAGGGATTTGTTGTTTTCACAACAAAAATTTAATTTCGAGTATGTTTTGTGTTGTTTTCAAACAGCAAGTTTATCCACCGGTTAGTTTATTTGAGACTTTCATGATGAAACCGAAATAAATTAACAGCAACTTTTATCTGCTGGATATCGTTATGTCTGGGATATCTATCCGAAACTTTAATCGGAACATTTAAAACTGGCCCTTAGAGACGAAAAAAATGATACGAGATTTGATATGAGATTTTTAAGATATCGATATTAATAAGGTAATAATTCGAATTCAAAGGAACATACATATTAATTGAAATATATTGACACACTTACCTTCCTGATGGGTTGGCAAACACTGAGAATACAATATCTTCAAGCAAGAAATCAGAAGATGAGTCAGTCCAGTATATATCGCCCTTCTTATCAACTGCAACGCTATTGAATATCTTCGGCTTGCGTTTAATTTTACCGTCTAGCTCTTGTTGGGCCGAGATAAGGAGTTTCTTCTTTCCATTCGATAGGTTAACCTCCCACAGACCATAATAGGCGTCGGCAACAATCAAGTTATTGCCAAGTGTATCAAAGGCCAAGCCCAAAGGTCGTCCACATCGCGATTCTTCAAAGATCTCTTCTACAAAAATATTATTATTTCCTGGATTAAACTTTTATATTGACTACTGTAACTACCACAAGGTTGTCCAAACTTGGCAACATGCGTTACATGATCTGCAGTTAGTTTAATCACCTCGCCACCATAAATCCCCGTATAGATCTCGTTCTTTCTTGCCAACAAATGTTCTGGGCCATATACACGGCCCTCAAGTAACCTCTCTGCCCCTTCGAGATGAAAATTGGGTTCTAGGGCACCTTTTAGTTCTTTTGCAGGAGTCACACTATTTTTATTAGGGGTTTGTTAAAAATTCATACATTTTTTTACCATAGAAAAATGTCATTGAACTTACGTGAATGGTGTAAAGTCAAAAGTGTTCCGTGGCGGAACGCCGGGTAGCAAAATTACGATGAGAAAAAATACCAAAAAGTTTATCAAACGAGCTCTCATATTTTTTACGAATCCCATTGTGGGGAATGATTGATAAAAGAAAAATTTACTTTTATTTGGTAAAAATGAAAATTAAAAAGAATTTTTATATGAAAATGCTACACGACGCAAGAGTTGAGCTGCTGCTGCAAAAAGAACAAATCCAACGAGAAAGTTTTTAAGAAGTGAGCTGTTGTCATAAAAGAAAGTTTCAGAATTTTATTTCTGTTTTGTGTTCGGGAAATAGAAATAATGACGTAATCAGTTTTAATATAGAATTTTTACAAAAACATAGAATGACTGCATTCAGTACGATGATGAATTAAAATTGTTCTGATGTTAGTTTAAAGGCCACCTTACACGATAATGGGGGACTTAGTGCCCTATTACACGACGACTTTAGAGTCATGACTTTTTTCGAAATTTAATGAGTGTGAAGGTGAGATCAATGTTTTTTTCTCATTCACACTCATTGAATTTCGAAAAAAGTCATGACTCTAGAGTCGGCGTATAATAGGGCACTTACATGTATCTTGATGTTCTTGGTCTTCAAGAAAAGTAGAGCGGGTCACATGTTATGACAAAATATGAACGTGTGAAAGAGAACAAGGGTGGTAACTCTATATTAATTACTATAATATGCTATAATTTGTTTGGCTGTCAAAAACATATATTTTTGTTATTTTCTTATTTTATTTGTAGATTAAGTTTCGGTTGATAATAGTTTGTATTTTCATTCAATACCTAAATTAATTTAACAAAATTTTTCAGTTTTTTTCAGGTTTGTTCAATAATTGCTTTGCACAGACATCTTCAAGGCTTTAAACAAATTTATTCACACCTTCATATATCTATTGTTTTTTTGTTGTCTTTGATACTTCACTTCTTTTTATTTTTTTTTATGTTAGATTTACATGTATCTTGATTGCATTTCTTGAAAAGGATGTAAAATATAAAAGTTTCGTTTGTTGGATAGAGAGGTAAGACCAGAATCAAGAGCATCTTGATAATATCAAGAGTATCTTGATAAGGCCTATTCCGCCAAATCTCTTATTCTGCTATGAATTTTCTGTTATAAATCATAAAAGATTTCCAACATAAAGATCTTTTATGATTTGTATTCAGGTGTTCGAACTTTTATAAAAATCTGTTATGAAACTTCGAAAACGAAATCAGTCAACGAACAGATCTAAAATCTGTTGTCATACCCAACTCACAACATTGCTTCACATTTCAGACATTAAAGTGTTATTTGTTTCTATAGCACTCCATTTAGCCCTATGACAGAAAGAAAATACCTTATTGGAGCATTACTCAATCCTTAAATATTTTCTGGTACAAATTATATCAGATTGATAGAAGCCACGTACCAATGTTTCTTTAATCTCTCTTTAATGCTCATAAGAGCATTATAACCAAGATATTTTCACTAGTCATCCCGTAAAATTATTATACAATCTTTATGTTAGTCTTTGTTTCCGCATTGCTTGTATTAGTGAATATGGCGAAACCAAGCTATAATCGGCCATTTTATAATTTATATTCAATTTAGCACCTGAGCACATATATATTTCTAATTATTATTGTTTTGGTTGGTATTAAATAATTAATTTATCTACTATATCTCTATTTATTTAATTCAAAATATGTGTTTGTTTCACCCATACCAATCAATTATTTTATATTTTTCTTGAAGAAAGTATTTTATTATTAAGACGATTCAAGATAAAAGTGATTCCGATTTAGTGCATTGAACTGTATATCTGAGATTGGCGGAGCGGTTAGCGAGTAAGACAAATGGCTTAGAGGGACAAGTAAAATATATAATATTTCTAGTATTTAATAAATTTGTTTTTGGTTGCGGTTGAGGGATGTCGTGATAAAGAAACACACTAGGACTACTCAGGACATTCAACAGGCTCAGCTTAGCCGATTTTACTGGTCTTGTGCATCCGTCTACGAAAATAATTTAATTTTATTTGATAATTTGTTTAAAAATACTATTCACAATATATTTGTTCACGTTTTTAAGAACATTTCGTTGACGAAATAAAAGATAAATATACATTTTTTACTTGATATACTTGTGTACTTATTAAAATCTTTTATGATAAAAGTCACAGAAGTTTGTCTTCTATTCTTTTATGATTTATAACAGATTTTGGCATGCTGAATACCGAAAATGCGATTTGTAAAAGATTTTGCTATGAGTTCAAAAGTTGGCAGTTCATAACAGATTTCTTAGCAGAATAAATAACAGATTTACGCAAGCAAAATACCAAAATTAAAATGGATAAAAGATTTTTTGACATCTTAAACTTTTGTATGGAAATAAGAATAACAGAATCTCAGAATAAAAGATAATGCAGAATAGGCCTAAAATATCAAGATTATAGTAAAACACAAGGCAAAAAGTTATAGCAAAACATGCACACATACACAACATGAACATGTGACACAAACCCAGACGAAGATGCCATAATCAAGATGAACATATCGTCTTAGCTATAATCTTATCTTGATTGCTATGTTTTACTATAATCTTGATACTATCAAGATGCTCTGGATTTTGGTCTTACCTCTCTATCCAACAAACGACACATTTATATCTTACATCCTTTTTTTTCTTCAAGAAATGAAATCAAGATACATGTTAATCCACCATATATCTGAGCCGCTCTACTTTTCTTGAAAATCAAGATCAAGATACATGTAAGCCCACCATAAAAGACGTAATGGGTGACACTACGTTTTCATTAGGCCAAATGAGGAAATTTCGTTGAAAATTTCGGAATTTGATACGAAATCATCTCATTTCCCATACAAATTCAGATTTCGAAATGAGATACTTTCAACCAAATTCGCACGAAATTAGGTTGGAAATTAAGTCAAAACCTATTGAACACACCCAATTGGCTACGTTTGAAGAGCTCTGAAAAGGGTTTATATGAAAATGTCAAAGCTCAATGGAAATAGAAAAAAAAACAACAATAAAAACGGTTAATAGCCAGTTGAAATAAAAAAAAAACGAAATCACCAAATTACAACTGAAAACACTTTTTCTGTGACTTGCAAAGTTACCTCATTTCGACTCTTATGAAAACGTAGTATAATACTACGCTTTCATTGTAGCCCAAATGAGGTAATTTCTTTTCTTAAGGTTTTTTCATCTGGAATTTGGTCATTTCTTTTGACACCTCATTTCATTTTGGAATTTCAACTGCCTATTAATCGCTTTTTGTTTTTGATTTTCTGTTTCAGCTTTGACATTTCCATACAAAATATTTCCACATCTCTTCAAACTGTGCTCAATTGGGTGTGTTTGTTAGGTTTTGACTTAATTTAACTAATTAATTTAATTTCCTACCAATTTCGAGCAAATTTGGTTGAAATTATTCATTTCGAATTCTGAATTTGCATGGGAAATGAGATGATTTCGTATCGAATTTGGAAATTTTAAACGAAAAAGTGTTTTTATTTGTAATTTGGAAGTTTCGTAGACAGCTCATTTCGTTTTTCAATTTCAACTTTTTTCAACTTTTTTTATTTCAACGCTTTTTGTTGTTTTTTTCTTTTACTTCCATTGAGCTTTGACATTTTCATACTGTGGCAAATTGGGTGCGTTCAATAGGTTGATTTCCAACTTAATTTCGTGCAAATTTGGTTGAAACTAGGTCTGTTTGTGTACTTCCCATAATTACTTATTTCTACAAAATCTTTTCAAAGCCCTTCAACTGTGCGTAATGTGGTGTGTTAGGTTTTGACTTAATTGCCTACTAATTTCGTGAAAATTTGGTTCAAAATTATCTCATTTCGAAATTTGAACTTGTATGGGAAATGAGATAATTTCGTATCGAATTTGCAAATTTTCAACGAAACTGACTCATTTGGCCTAGTGGAAAATGGCTAAAATTTAAAAAAATGGTTTGAGTATACAGTTCGAAAAAAATTGAAATTGCCAATTTTTCTTTTGCACAAAAAGCATTCCCATTTGAAATAATAAGGGTATTCATAGATATTCAGCGTAAAGCTATCGTAAACGTTGTAAAGTTTTAAACTTCGTTACTCTGTCATAATTTGTATAGAAAATTTGACGACTCTACGCTGTTGCATTCATCACCAAAAAAAAAATTGATAAAACAACTGTTAAATTAACATTTTTAGGTGATAAAAGTCGTCCAACATTAAAAATATCAAGATTGACATGCCAATCATATCGTTTTGACATTTATGTAATGCTTATTTAAAAGTTTAAATTATCATAATAATAGTTGTGTTTTTTGCAACTCAAAATAATTCTGTCTGAAAAAAAACGATAACATAACAAAGCAATTTACATGTTAAATATAACAACAACTGTGTTCAAATAGAGTTAGATACGTCCAGATAATTAAGTGGATTTAGGTTTTGACCCGATAAAAACGGTATTACCAGATAAGCATTGTCGTTGTGTTATCGATTATTTGTACATTTGTAATTAGTATATATTTATCAAATGTTTGTTGGTTAGATTGTTCAATACAAAATGGCAGACCAAGACAAATGTTGAAATGTCCCGATGTAGTTTTTTTCGCAAAGTCCATATGGATATGGCAAAAAAACGCAGCTAATATTAAAATACAAATACCAATTTGATAATTTTAATGTTGTATTTACAAAGAAAATTTCAAATTGACATGATTTTTTAACTTAACAAAATGTTATCAAATTTATATGAGAAAATTGATATTTTTTAATGTTGTTTTAACATTATTAATATCAAATTGATATTTTGTAATTAGTATATATTATTATCAATACTTTTTGCCTTCTAAGCTGTACCAGTGTTCTATTTTTCTAGCATCGATATGTCCTCCTCAGGACAGGAGAATGATCAAAAAAACTGAGGATAATTATCGTTTGAACAAATAAATTATGTAGGGCCAATGGAGGTAATTGTGAACTGGGGTAATTGCAAACACCTTTTTTTTTGTTTTTATTATGAAGTCTTTTATTTTATCGTCTTGCTGACAGGTGGCAAACATTATCTGTCAACGAGTTATTGGATTTTTTAGCGTTGACATAAGTCGTTTAGGTTTTTTAAGATTTTCAAATTATTTGAATTCTAAAAGAAATAGTTAAAAATAATAAAACATATAAAAGTAAGTACAAATTTCTTTATACACAAAAATTAATTAATTTTGTTCGTTCCCATCTACAGTAAAATGCTAAAGTTATAGGCTGTTTACAATTTGGGGTGATTGTAAACGTCAGTTTTTAATGACTAAATGATTAGCCCTTATAGTATGATTTAAATTTTAAAAAGTGCCGTGTGCTTTTTTCTTAAAGAGAAGTTTTTTTAAATCTAGTCTTTCATTTATAAATAGTTTTAAAAATATTTTTTGTTTTGGATTAAATCAAAGATTATATTCAATTTCAAGCCTTTTATTTGGGGAAAATGTAAATATTGTTGCCACCAAATACTTTCGTACAACGTGAACGTTAGTCAGAGAGTGGTCAATTTGGTATAGTTTAAGATATATATGGTGTTATATATTTTCCATATAAGTGATTCTAAGCATAAACATACAAAATCTTCAAAACTAAGAAAAAGTTGCTTTATGAATAGTGCCATTTGAGCAGGCAGCATAAACAGCACTACTTCCAAGACATATTGAATTCACACAGTTTCCAGCATCAGTTTCCCCAATTAGTGTTGGCTTTGCCTTGCCGAGGTCACTCCAGCATTTTATCTTACCATCATAACCGGCAGAAAATAAAAAAGTTTCGTTCCCGCAAATTGAGTTGATGATCATTTCATGGCAGTCCTTAAAACAACAAACAAAAAAATAATGGACTTGAATTTGATTACAAAAGATACACAAATCCTTACATTTAACTCCCAGATATTTGAAAACTTTTCTCCTGGTAAATTTTTCGCCAGGACTAACCCCTTGCCTGTTCGATCAGTAAAAGCTATGAAGGACCTTTTATTCTCAATCATCTCTCCCAAAAGGGTTAATGGAGCTCGACCAGGAAAAACAGCTTTTGTCGAGTATTTCCCAGATTTTCCAGGCATTGCATCCGAAACAACTACATCCTGATCTCTAGCTGTATATATTAAAGTACCTTCTACGGCTAGAGATTTTACTTGTTCGACAATATTGTATTTGAAGAGCATTTTATCGTTTTCCCATTTGGTAACGACACCTTTTTCATCCCCAGTATAAAGAAGATCACCATCACAGTACATGGAATTAATTGAGTCATCACAGCGAACTAGTTCCTCTATTTGTTCATTATTGACAGGATCATTGAGATAATTAACCGATCCGTCACAGCTGCTAGAGTACAGCTTTCCACTCTTATTGAAAGCAATCGAGTATATGTATGATTCATGCATATCAAGAGTTTTTTTCACGTTCAGACTACTATCCCATATCTTGAACATTTGAAATTATTTGTATTAGTTTCAATTCGTGATTATAAATAATAACTGCTACATACTTTAATTTTTCCATCAGCACCCCCACTATAAACGTGATTATTATTATATGCAATGCAAACAGCATCACCTTCGTGCTTTTCTTCTGACGAAATTTCAATTTTTATCGGCATTTTCACCTTCGAATATCACAACAAACTGAAGTCTTTCTAAAAATGTTTTAGAACATTTTCTTTGTTTATTGTGTGTTCCTATTTTAAGACTTCTAAAAATATATCTTGAAAACGAAAATATTTGTGGTACAAATTGAATGAATTCAGTGAGATATATTGTTCAAAGCGGAAGCTTTTCGTAACGTCAATTTGATAAGTAACCCATTGATATTGAATGTGTGAATAATTATCACAGTATACAGATATAGGTGTGTTCCTATACTTTGAATTTTCTGTGGATTTCTGCGCATTTTAGTCCTAAATTTTGCCAAAATGCATATACAAAATAATATTTGATATAATTTTGGACAAAAATCACAGAAATTCAAAGTAAAGGAACACACAAAGGTAAAATCATTTATATTTCGATTTTCTTCATTTCTGCGCATCTATCAAAATTAATTTCAAATATTAATAGTTATTGTTGTATTTACATGCTTACGACTTCACAGGCACAGCTATTTTTTATCTCCAACCATTTTAATTTTAATTTGTTGTTTTGTTTATGTTTACAGGCACAGCGGTTTATTATTTCTGACATTTTCAAATTTTGAAAAAGTGGGCAGTAATCACCTTAAATTTGTTAAATGTGAATAATTTCTACCTTTAAAAATTATTATAAATATAAATATCTGTGATACGCAACAGTTAATATACAAATAGTGATGATACAATAAGTCCAGTGTAAATTCTTGTTGTTCGACTCTTATTTCGAATATCTCTTTGAAAATCATCCTGTGAGGCACGCCACACGCGCTATTAGGTACACGGCCAATGTTGCAACACGGCATTTAATGTAAAATTGACAGTTCTTTTTGTGACTACTGTTCGAGTGGTTTTCTACCAGTTAAAACCCTGCCTGCAATCTGCTGACCCTGATTGCTAAAAATATGGTTTCGAGCGGCGTAATAGTTTAGCTGGCGTTTTGGGATGTTCTACTGATGGATATTTAGAAAAGAAACCTTTATTCGAAGTTGCTTTTCTGACAGGCTGGATAATTTGCAATTGATTTGGGACATTAATGGCCAATTTCTTCACAAAAAAACTAAGCCAGCCTAGTACCCAGTCTAGCTAGACCTACCAGGTCTGGTACTCGGTGCTAACAAAAAGTTAGCAACTGAAAATCTCTTCACTCACTTGTACCACTGATCTCTATAATAAACTGGATAGTGTATTCCCTACAAAGTATAACATTTTTTTTTATTCCAATTGAAGATGACATTTGTTAGGCAAGACCACTTGAGATCTTAGATTTTCGTTCGTCTCACCCTCCAAATTTGATTGCATTGTTTTTTAATTTTATTTCGAGTCGAAGAATTATGTGAATTGCAACAACAACTGTGAACTGTGATTCTTTTTTGGTTCGTCTCCGTCATTGCAAAATATTATTTTATATATACCTACCTATAGTTTTAACTTTTTAATATTAATTGAGTTTACTACCCACACGTTCTTATTTGTGAAAACAATAGAAACTACACTGAATGCAATAAAGAACTTCTAGTCCTAGTAACCAGTTCCTGAACCTCATCTTATCGTATCGCCTTATCGCATCTAATATCCTTTTCACATCTGAACATGATTACTTCCGGTACCTCTGGCTGCTCATCAATTGGGTTTATTTTTATTCTATAAACAAATAAATTAATGAGAAATATTAGTTGCTTATAAAATGGTAGAGGGCACTCACATATAAATCTTTTCTTACCATGATAGAGAATGATTTTTTCATTATTTTTATGAGATTTTGTATTTGTGATGTATTTTGATTTTTCACTTCTTTGGGATATGAAATTGTCAGTCCGTGCGTTCTAGGATCCAGAAATCTGAATTTTAAGAGCTTCTGGTTGCCAACTGTCATTAAAATTCTGAAAATTTTAGATGACGACAGTTAATAAACAAGTCAAAAAAGAAGAATCTGCACATAGACCAACTTAATAGTGGATGCAGCTATTTTTGTGTTCTGTTATCGGCTTGGTGTGTCGTATTGGTGTTTTTTTATTTTTGTTTTTTTTTGTAAGTGAATAAAATAAAAAATATTGTTAAAACGTAGTTTTCCCATTAATTTTTCTTTAACAAAATAAAAAAGGTGAAAGTTTTCCCCGTTTTTATTTATAATAATTATATTTGGTGGAAAAACGCTATGAAAATGTGCATTTGGGAGTAAACTGTTCATAATTTTTGGTTGCAGGTGAAAAGTGTGGCTTCAACTATTTTAGAAAGTATTATAATTCAAATAAAAAAAGAACATTCATTTTTAAGCCATCTTACAAATAACTTCATCCTATTCACTAATTTTTGATTAAAATTTAATTTAAATTTTAAATTTCCGAAAAACAATCTTCTTTACTTTTAATTTCAGTAAAAAGAGCAAGTAACCTCAAGATTTGGGTAGAAAACGAATATATGACATTCGGCTGAAAATTCAGATTTTTTGTGCGTTCAACGTTACGATTCAGTACTGAGTTTTCATATTTCTGCTGATGAACGCAGAACATATTTATGTTATACTGGCATACAGTATAAGAAAAATAATAGGCAGCGCCACTTTATAACAGTTCTTCAAATGGAGTCAAGTTTTTCTACGGATCCGCTATCCAGCTTTTGACGGATAAAATTAGCTGAGTCCTCCGAGATCTTCCTGAACATACGCCAATTATTTTGGTATTTATTTTATACATGATTTAAAATATCATTGAGCTTTGCTGTTGTGTTTTTAGTTATTCAAAGAATTTTTGCCAAAAATTACCGTCCAATATTAAATTTCAAAGGGGAATGGAAAATGGATGGGAACTGGTTCATTTCTCAACACGAATGTGTCATTAATCTTTGAAAAGATTATTGTGAGTACCTCATCATTGTGAATGGCCGTTAAGCTTTTAACCATGGGTTCGAGAGTTATTCAGCCTGAAAATACCAAAAGAGCTACTGTGCAATTTTTTATTGGCTAGCTACACCAGTGCAGTGACTAAATAGCAGTTTCAAAAGGTAGCAACTTAACCGGAGTAAAACGATGTTTTTATGAGAAAGAATGTAGATTTTTGCAATGAAAATACTTATCAACCGGTGGATTGCAATCTAATAAAGATGCAATTGATTGCACCAATGAAGTACTTAAGTTTGTAAAAACTGAGAAAACCGTTAAAACATGTTCTCAGTAGCCGTCTCTATAGTTCTGCCAATGATTTGGATAAAGATCCAAATATCGCATTAATGTACTGAAAACTTTTTGAGACGCAAAAAGTTCATGAATTGGCTTAGAAGATAGAACCATCATAATAAGCTATACGCTTTAAATGGCAAAGTTATAAATAATCTACATTTTCATCGTTTCACAAATTAAAAAAAAAAACAAACAAGACAAGAAATTCACTCTGGTTCAGATACTAACGCCAATAGACTGTCGATTTTAAAGTTATGATACGGGGTCCTAACTAATACTCGGTATTAATATGACAGGACTAGGCCTTAGAACCTCTGTGAAGAAATCACATGGTACCGCTTTGAGTACTAACAATTGGTATAATAACCAGGTACTAGCCGATTTTGAGGAGTTTGCTAGTACCAAGTCCTAAATAATACTCGGCTCCAAACTGACAGGACTAGGGCCTAGGTAGGTAGGTAGAAATGGTGGCACGGGCGTAACACTCACCCAGTACCCAATTAGCGCTGAATTGCGCCGTTTTGATACCATAACTCGTTTAACTTGATTCCTTCGGGGGTCTTATACATGATTGAATGCGAGATTTCCATCTGGGCCTCCGTATGCCCTCTTGGCATGACTTGAGGTTTCCAGTGGAGACCAGCATCCACCATGAGCCCAGAGTTCTTTGATTTGAATTAGAACGGATTTGGAATATGGTTTTAGTATATTTTGGGCTAGCACCAACGTCAAGAGGCGGAACTTAAGACACTCAGTTGATTGGATCGCATCTCAGCCCAAAGCCAGCTGCGATATTCCGAGCTCAGCAGATAGCAGAACGACTGGAGTGCGAAGGATCCAACCGATGATCGCTGTCATTGAATATCATGAAAGCCAGCAGAGGCCTGTATTCCAATTGCTCACGGTCTTGGGGAGAACATAATACAGACGCAACCGATTTTGTCTTAGATCCATTTCATCGCTAGGGCCTAGAACTTAAATGAAAAAATAAGTTTTTATCGATATGAGTACTAAATGCGGCACTAGTACCTAAAACGGTTAGTACTTTGTGAAGAAATTGGCTTTAAGTAATTAGTATGTTTCTGGATATTCAAGTACTTCAACAAAAGAAACCTATCCAGATCGCTTTAGATACAAGTTTGACCTGGCCAATAATTTTTTTTACTAATTTGTTTGCAAATGTAGATTGCGGTTTTCATTAGAATTTGAAAAAAATATTTGTTGAATGTAAAAATGTCATGTTTTTTATGAAACAACTTTTTCATTACAATCACTGTTCGCGTACCTCCCAAAACTAGGAATTTAGCCCAAAGTTCTTATAAGATCAACATATCGTTTAACATTGTTGAACCACCGATGTTAGATCATTTGAACGCAAAAAAAAACCATGTTGTCAACCTGTGTTGCATGGACCCCTATTACACGATGATTCTTTGCATCTGACTCTTTTCGCGTTTTCATGAGTGCGAAGGAGAAAAACATCTGATTTCACCCTCACTCCCATTGAATTTTGAAATCAGACGCAAAAAATCATCGTGAAATAGGAGTCATGGTTTTCAAAATATTTTGAAAACTTGTTCCGATTCCATCAAACAATGTTTTCAACAAGGTTGATCCATATAAAATACTGATCTCTATATACACTGGATAGCGTATCCATAGACAAAATTTGACTCCATTTTAAGACCTGCTATAACTGTCCTGAATCGTAACGTTGAATGCACAAGAAATCTGAATTTTTAGCAAAATGTCTTATATTTGTTTTCTACCAAAATCTTGCGAAAAAGAATATAAAGAAGATTTTTTTTCAGAAATCAAAAATTTAAATTAAATTGGTTGTATAGATATAAAATGACTGGAAAACGAGTGTCCTATTTTTTATTTGAATTATAATACTTTCGAAAATAGTTGAAGCCACACTTTTCACTTGCAACCAAAAAACAGTTATTACTCCCAAATGCACAATTTTGTCCACCAAATATAATTATTATAAATAAAAACGAGGAAAACTTTCACCTTTTGTTATTTTGTTAAAGAAAAACCAAGCCCGAAATGTAATGGAAAAACTACTTTTTAACCATATTTTATATTTCAGTTACAAAAAAACAAAAATTAAAAAAAAAACAATACGCCACACCAAGTTGACAACAGAACAGAAATTCTGCAGATTCATCTTTTTTGACTTGTTTTTTAGCTGTCAACTGAATTTTCTGATGAAAATGTTTATCTGAAAAACGTAAGCAAACGAAACGAAAAGTCATCTGAATTTTCAGAATTTTTATGACGGCCAGCTGTCAGAAGCTCAAATATTCAGATCCTGGATCCTTGAACGCACGGACTGACAATTTCAAACGTCAAAGAAGTGAAAAAGCAAAATACAAGACAAATACAAAATCTCATAAAAATAATGAAAAAATCATTTAGCCAGTTTATTTTTACTTGAGTGCTCAGTATTTTTCCTCAATTTTTTGACAGAGCAAGAGGGTAAAATATAAACAGTATTCCTCACATAGAAGTAAAAAAAACTCACATGCGACAAAAAATAATTGAACAAGCAAATCAAAAAATTTCAGTCTTAGTTTTTTAGGGCAAAAGTGAGGAATTTTTTAGAGGAATCCTGTTTATATTTCTAAGCGCTCTGAGTCATCTAAGATCTCAGAAATATAAACTGGGTAATTCTATAAACTTGGTAAGTAAAGATTTTAATGTGAGTGTCCACTACAACTAATATTTATCATTAATTTATTTGTTAATAAAATAAAAATAAACCCATTCGACGAGTAGCCAGAGCCACCATAACCATGTTCAGATATGAAAAGGATGTTGGATGCGATAAGGTGATGCGAAAAGATCAGGTTCAGGAACTGGTTACTAGGACTAGATGTTTTTTTTGCATTCACTGTAGTTTCTTTTGTTTTCACAAATAAAACGCGTAGGTAGTAAACTCAATTAATATTATTAAGTTAAAACTATAGGTATAGGTATATAAAATAATGTTTTGCAACGACGGAGACGAACCAAAAAAGAATCAGAGTTCTTTTATTTTGGAAGTAAAGAAACAGTCAAAACAAATTTAAAGTTGTTGTTGCAATTCACATAATTGTTGGACTCAAAAAAAATTAAAAAACAACATTGCAATCAAATGGGCTTTGGAGGGTGAGACGAACGAAAGTTAACAGCTCTATTCTGGCGCTGGGAGGTCTCACAAGTCACTAGCTCTAGGTATTCCTTGTGAGGTTTGTTGTGATTCGATAACATTTTCGGTATTCTGGGAAAATCAAACATCAAAACAAATCAAAACCTCACAAAAAACACACCACAGTAAATGGGCACATTCAAGCATGTCAGATTTTCATGATTTTTTGATTTCTTGGGCTCGGATTGGCTGACTGTCATAAAAAGAAATATAAGTGAAATTAATACTTTTCTCGATTTATGTTGAAAGCACCTATTTACTACGAAATAAGAAACATATGATTTGTTAGATTGTTTTTTTTTTTTCATAATAGGTAAGCTAAAATCAAATAATACATGCATGCCACTGATCTCTATAATACACTGGATACACTGATCTCTATATACACTGGGTAGTGTATTCCTTATAATGTATAACAGTTTTTTTGCTTCCATTTTAAGATGACAATTAGGTGGTCGGCTTCATAATTTGACGTCTACATTAACACAAAAAAAACCTGTTTCCAAAATTTCAATCTGAAGAAAGAGAAACAGACCAATGATATGAAAGGAAAATACTTTGTGGGCGTTAATTTTATAATTTTTTTTTCATTAAGTTATTCTTTGTGTACATTTTTTTTATTTTTTATTTGAATTATATCAATAGAAAGGTGTTTAAATAGGTAATAGTAAATATGTCGATGGGATATGGGAACCATCGACTTCGTTCATTATTTCAGTTTGCAAACAAGTTGAACAAAACAGCTGATAAGTGTGATGAGGAGAATGCGATTACATAGTCTGTGCTTTTTTTTTATGATTTTACCTCCTTGTCACACTCTTTACATTTGTAATTCCGTTTCATTTAACCATTTGTGAATGAAATAAAATTACAAATACAACAATGTTAGCAAAGAGGTTTCGGGGGAGAGCAACGAACGTTGACGTCTTCATAGGGGATTATTTGTATACAGTCATATTCTTATACAAAAAAGTGGTCAGCTTCATAATATAACAATTCTTCAAATGGAAGGAACTTTCTTATGTCGATACGCTATCCAGTGTATTATAGAGATCAGTGACTGGATAGCGTTTCGACATAAGAAAGTTGCTTCCATTTGAAGAATTGTTATATTATGAAGCTGACCAGTTATCCAAAATAATCCACTATGAAGACGTAAAATCTCCGTTCGTTGCTTCCCCCCAAATCTGTTTGCTAACATTGTTATGTTTGTAATTTTATTTCTTTCGCAAATGGTTAAATGAAACGGAATTACAAACGTATCGCATTCTCCTCATCACATTTATCAGCTGTTTTGTTCAACTTGTTTGCAAACTGAAATAACGAATGGTATAATGGAATAATGGTTCCCATCTACATATTTACTATAACCTATTTAAACACCTTTCTAATGATATAATTCTAGTGCCATTAGAAAAAATAACACAAACAAAATACACACAGTGAATAACTTAATAAAAAAAAATAATAAAACAAACTCCACAACTCTTGGAAACACGTTTTTTGTGTAAATGTAGACGTCAAATTATGAAGCCGACTACTTAATTGTCATCTTCAAATGGAAGCAAAAAAACTGTTATATATTATAAAGAATACACTATCCAGTGTATATAGAGATCAGTGATGCATGCATATTTATTTTTCTATGAGTTATATTATCTAAAGTGAAAGTAACTAGAAATAAATACAAATGAACTTGTTAAATGTGTTAATGTGGTCAGAGGTGTTTATTTTTAGTTGTGACCTTCTCCGAGGGAGATCACAGTTTCGATAGTTTTTGTGATGTTGCTGCTAGAATACAAAAACCTCACAAAACCAAATTAACCTCACCTTATGAGGTTGTTGTGACTTGGGAGGTATCAGTGAGGTTTGCCAGAATAAGGCTGTAAAGCTCCCTATTTGATAATCTTTGGTCACGGCAGACGTCAAAAAGTGGTCTTACCTAACAAATGTCATCTTCAATTGGAGTCAAAAAAACTGTTATACCTTGTAGGGAATACACTATCCAGCGTATTATAGAGATAAGTGGTATAAACCCCCCTAATGATCTAACCTCGGTGGTTGCCAACAATGTTGAACGATATGTTGATCGATTCAGTTGATAATACTTTGTATTTTCATTCAATACCTAATAAAATGTAACAACATTTTTCGGTTTTTTAACGTTTGTTCGATAATTGCTTTGCACGGACATCTACAAGTCTTTAAACAAATTTATTTACACTTTTATATATCTATTGTTTTTTTGTCTTTGACCTTTCACTGCTTTTTAATTTTTTTTTTTCAATCAGGACCCATGTTCTGTAACTATCGAATCGATAAAAATAGTCGAGAAACGTTGAAAAATGAAACAAAATTCAATTTATCGCACCATCGGGTCTCTGTAACTTTGACAGTCATTAATTTTATCGACTGAAAAGACTGAAACAATCGAATAGAAATCCTGGAAAAATTCGATAAAATGGGTTTCTGTATCTTTCAAAGTCGACAAGTTTATCATTTTAAACGTCAGATCCTATCACTTTCAAAATAGGTGGCGATAAAACAAATTTATATATTATTTTCTGTGAATTTCTTGCACAAATTTCGTGCCTTCACAAATCCCAAAAATTCAGCAACAGAAAATGAAAAACAATAGACAATCAGCTAAAAAATAAAAGGCAAATAACTGAAACATCCAATCGTGTACTTAGGAAGCAACCACAAAAAGAATCATCACCATATCGTATATGAATGTGAGTTTCAATTTAAAAAAATATTTGTATAATTAGTGTTAATTCATTGTTCTTGTCTAATTGTGTTTAGAGCGTTGGATTTGAAGAGATTCCTCAATCACCTACATCAGTCTGTTACCACAGAAGAAATATATAAAATAAAAGGTTCGGCAACTAGAAGATTTAATGGTGATCTTTGAATCTTGTCCTAGTACTAGTTTCCGATTGAATTCCGAGATTCGGACACGATGGAGAACAACATCATTTCAGATCATGAGCTGAATAAAATATATGTAGATGCTTTAAATGTAAAATATTGCAAATTATATACTTGCTTTCTTTGTGCAATTGCAATCAGAATATTCTTCTGTTTAAGTGGTAGAATCTTGAGTTTTGGATTTCACGATTAAAAAAAATAAAAGTTTTTCAGCCTTATTTATTAGATTTTTTAGGCGGTTGACTAGTTACACAGTTTTTTAAAAGTCTTTAATAGTTGGATATATGCCTTATTTAATTAAATAAAATGTCAAGTAAGACAAATCTTAGGCAACCGGAATGCCGTTGTCCAAGTTAGACAATTTTAGGATAACAGTAGACAAAGTTTATTAATAACTTTTTGGAGTTGGACGGCGGTTTAAAGTTAGACAAAGTTTATAAATACGACTGTTTGTTATTAAATGACAATATGACACTTCAGCTTCCGATGGAAATTCCAGTCAAAATAGTTCAGGAATCGATGTTATCGCGTTCGGTTACAGAAACCCGATTTTTTGCAGAGGCGATAACTGAGGAATGAGTTGTTTCAATTTTTAACAATTCGAAAAGTTATCGCTTGAGTTACAGAACATGGGTCCAGGCCAAAAAGTTGTAGCAAAACAAGCATACATACACAACATGAACGTGTGAACACAAATACAGGCGAAGCTCAAGAAATTCAATTTAAAATTCAAAAATATCGTACAAAATTACACTAGTCTACGAACGTATCCAATCTTCATGACACAATTTACGATATTGAGGCGACAAATCAAAAGTTATGACATCCGTCAGATTTGTGTGAAAGGTGTGCCTTGAATTGAAATTTTGTCAATTCGAGTGCAGCAAAGTGATATTTATTTATATTTTTGTGTTTAGATGTATCAATAAACAGTAATTAACCTACCCACATCAATTGTAATTAACTAAAACATTCACTAAACTTACGAAAAGATAAACACTGCATTCAAATTGAAAAGAACATGAAATAGAGAAAAAGAATGTACGTGATATGGCAGACAATGTAATTATCAAATAATTTATACATGGAAATGGATTACTCAACGTTTTACATTGCTTTTATGACCATAAATGTAACATTAACATTTATTATGATGCTGGCAGCTTGTCTTTGTTGCAAAAAAAAGATTCCCAAGTAAGTTAATAATCCCTTTTCTGTGTTTTAAAATTATTTTTTTGGAGTTTAACTCGACTGAAGAAGGAAAGCTGGAACTGCCTTTCATTATGAAAAATAAAGACCTACCGTGTCAATTATGGAGAAAGTAGGTAGCATAGTCATAGAATACACACTAACGCAAACGCCACTGACCCATAAATCATGCAGACGAATTGCATTGAGAAAATAGTTTAATTAAGTATATGTAATCATTCGTTCTTCGAGAAAAAGCATTAAATCATTACTTTTGGTATCTTGTCTTTTACTTCTGAAATTTCATGTATCAAATTTTAATACAAAAAATAGATCTTTTGTCATACTTACTTTATTTAATTTTTGTTTTTTTTTTTTGTTTACGATCATACACTTCTATCTTAATCGAAGTGCAAATTAGCTATCGTTTTTAGTTGTATTTGAGAACTCAACAAAATCTTGAAAAAATGGCTCTGTTAGTATAGCTTGTCCTTTTCTATCCTATCCTAGACCTGCAAATCCTGTTTATGTTCTTAAAAAATATTTAAGAGTGGTCGCGTTCGGCTGGTAAGTCGTAATACAAAAAATGGCAGATACGTTAAGTTGTTTTTGCATCAGCTGTTTTTTAACAAGGGATTATAACAACAAACATAATCTGGATCGCTAAAGATACGTAATGGTATGTGGTCAGTGTAAGCATTCTTGTTGAACTTAAGTTTTAATATCGCTGTTTTCATTTTTGTTGGTCGGATGGAAATAGATTTTGGTGATCATCGTTCAAGTAGGTTTGAATGAATGAAGGATTTGGGGTATAAGTGCACTGCGACCATTAAGAATTTCCATTTAAAGAATTGCCCAAGTTCTTTTAAATTTTTTGTTAGATTTTTTCGTTTAAGCAAAGTTTACAATTCCCATGCGAAAAAACCAAATTTTCAAAATAATTTTCTATCTATTCAGTTCACCATATATTGTATATTATTCAAGGCAAAAAATATTTGCCTTGGCCTAAGCCTCCCATTGAGTCATAGATTTACCTTTTATTTATAAACTATAGGCCTTAAAATAGAAAACAATTATTTTTGGATGCAAAAAAAGGTGGCAAGATGCAAACCAATTAAAGTATAGTTTAAATTCCCATGCAAAAAACAAATGCAAATATATTTCCATGTCAAATATTATTAAGGAGCGGCAATTGTTTTGCGTAAAATTTTTGAATACAATATTTTTGTCAGCTAACACTGATACCCGAAGGCATTACTTGCATAAAAATGGTTTTTGCATCCAAAAATAATTGGTTTCCTTTTTTAGGCCTATATTTTATTAATTGAGGGTAAATTATTGACTGAATGCGTGGCTTATGCTAAGGCAAATATTTATCACCTTGAATATTATTCAATATTGTGTTTGAAAATCGCATGGGAGCTGTGAACTCAAGGCTCAAAGAATAGTGCTGAATAATTATGACCAGCCAATCGCTTTTGCTTCATAAATCCATGATGTATTGCCTCATCTATTTCAAAGCCTCATGGTAAAAGCCTAGATCAACCCTTTTACGAGGCTTGCTGTAAAGGATGATTTTCAGGATTTCGTCCATCTTGTAAGCAGATTAACCTGAGATTCAACAACAAGGAGACGCTAAAAAATGCTTAACAGTTACTTGAAAGATCCATGAACTAAAAAGAAAATTGGTGTAGACCAGCACCTAGCTAAAGACGGACAAACCTCATTTACATAAGTTGCTAGCTCTCTAATTTTCTTTCTTTTTCTGAATTCTATTGATATAGCTGTAACGATTTTGATTTTTTTTTAACCTGGAATATATAAAACTATTGCAATAAAAATGAGTTTAATTTTTTTTTGTCGGAAAACTCTCATAGTGGAATTAGAGGTTTGACGTTTTTAAAAAAAAAAAGTTAACTATCCAGTTTTTTTCGTATATGTATGTATAAGTTCATAATATCGATTATGGCTTCGTCGATTTTTATCAATTTATTAATCAGGCTAATGAATTGTTTTGTTCTTAGGCCTCCTTAACCATATTTTCAAATGATATACAAATTGCTCTCAAGATTTTGAACGAAATTCATGTATAGTCTGAATAGTAAACAAACTAGGTTTTATGGTTTTTGAACACTTAATTCACGTAACGATAATGGTGTTGAAACTATAATGTGTTCATTCACATGTTCGTATTATTCTTTCCCTTATTACTCTTTGTAATGATAAACCAATACCTTACATATTTAATACTTAATCGTTTGAAGCCTTGAACAACAAGAGCAAAGTGGTGCTATTTGGTTCTATGTGTAATCTCGCCTTTCTTTATAAATATGGAAAATAATCTATAATTTCAAAGAAGACTAAAAAAAATCAAATATAGAATTAGTATTAATATAGTTTTTTTTTTTATTTTAGAAATGAATTCATGGGAATGGAAGGAATGGTTAAGCTCAAGAATCCTGACGATCATATTATTATCAATAATATCGATCATGCAACATCACAAAATGATTTAAATCTATCCACAATATCGAACGGAGATTCCGAGAAAAGGTTCGTAAATAGTGCCTTTCAGTATATTTGATTTAAACTAACACTTTTACTTCATAGAGCCAGTAGTGCACCACATCGAAGTCTACCCGACATTCCAATAAACGATACTGTTGATAATGGATCAGAGCTTTATGAGACAGTGGCTGATAAACTTGCCGGCAAAACTCAGGACAAAAGCCGTTTGTTAAATTTATTTAAATTTTGTAATCATTTCTTTAATTATTTGTGTTTTATTGTTCTAGCTAATCCAAGTTTAAAGAAACAGACAAGCGTATCCCAGCATAGTTCCATTAGCCAAGCCGATGATTTCAGTTCACCATACTCCAGAGTTAAGAATTCCCCCCACGATTATGCTAAGGTAGGATGTTGGTTTCTTTGTTATGTGTATATAGACGTGTTATGGTTTAAAGAGTACCTCGTGGCATAATGGTTAGTGCGTTGGACTGTCATGCAGAAGGTTTGGGTTCGATTCCCAGCCGCTGTCACCTAAAAAAACAGGAATGTTTTTTCGAGGTACTGCCTCTTGCGAGGAAGTGTCAAATCCTTCAAGAGTATACTTGTCATGGATAAGTGCTTCTAGCCGTTCGGACTCGGCAAAAAATTGTAGGTCCCCTCCATTCCTGCAAACACCACGCACACATGAATGGTTGAGAGTTGTAAGTCACACTAGTCCCTGGTTTGATAAAAAAAAACTAAATAACTATACGTATAACGACACAAATTTTTATTAAAAACTGTTATTAACGGTACAATTCTATATTTCAAAAACGAGTAGATGAATTTTTTTGAAACAAGGTTTAAAAATTTGTTTTAATATATACTCAAAATTGGCATACCAAAACTTAAAAATAAATTACCGAAATTGTATATATAAAAAATTAGTTTTTAAAGAAAACTGCTTCAACAATTTTAATTTTGTTTTGCATGTATTCATATTTTTTCACGTAATCAAATTACATACATACTAGTTTTTGAGCTCTAAGCTAGTTTACTAGTTGTTTTTAAAATTTATTAAAAAAAAAAACGATTTAAATGTTTTTTTTTTCTATTTGTTTCTATAATTACTTTCATATTTTAAAAGTTCTGAATTCTAAGCAACTTGAACATAAGAGCAAGTAAATGCGATCCAGTCGTGCATTTTATTTATTCAATAATAATGATCAATGTTAATAGATTAGTTGATGAAAAGACTCGCAATTTGTACCACAAGTACGTTGCCCACTCAATTTTCTATTTTGGCTGAAATTATAAAAAAAAGTAAAAGTTTCCCAAGAATTTTGTATTATTCGTAGCCGTAAGAAACAAAAAAAAGTAGTTAAGTTTTAAAATGCCTCGTTAAACTTTTAGATAATATCCTCTTAAAAAAAACATTTTTTGTTACAAAAATCTTTTTTTCTCCAATAGGTTCGTAATATGGAGCACCCTTACGCTCAACTTAATGCTCCCAGTACAAGCTCTGCAGTCGCCGGAAGTAGCAGTCAGCTTACATTTGAAACTGTTGGCGTTTTATCCAACGAAAACTCAGAGTCCAATCGTGGATCGAATCAAAGCCTTTTGGTCGGTTCAGCAGATGCTCAACAAGAAATGATTGCGGCTGCATCCGCGATTGCAGGAATGGTGTCTGCAAGCCAAGATCTTCCGTACATGACACCCCCAATCGTTCAACAACCGTATTTTAGTGGAGACTCACAAGACTCGTCAAGTAATTTGATTACAAAATATTATATATTTGAAGAAAGATAACGCAAAGTGTTTTCCAGAAGGTTATACCAGTATAAGTGTCCGGGAGCCCTTGGCAAATATATTAGCACAATCGAAAATTCGTCACAACCGCTTAATTAAAGAGGGAAATGATTCTCACTATGCAACGGTCTCTGACGACTCAGGTTTGATACATTCGTTTGGTTTATCTAGAGCTTGGAAAGCAATAACATATCTTTCTCTTGCAGATGAAACCTATGCTGCTATTGAAGATCCCAATAATCGTGCTGTAGCTGCTGAAATATATACAAGTGGATCAGAGACATATGCTCAAATTCAGCCATCTAATCCGATTGTTGTGGCAGTTGAAATCAACACTAACAGCTCGTCTACACTACGAATGCAAGACAGCGCCGATAGTGCAAGTAATAGTACTAGGGCCAGCATGAAACCGGACTGCACTCCAATTCCTCCGCCAGTAGATAGTTTACGCGCTCAAATGCATTCGAGGCAGGCGTCCTCGTCTTCTAATAATAGCTCAATGGGAAATTTAGGGTCGCCAAAACCAGAGAAACGCCAAGCGAACTCTCCACTTCCACCTACTCCTAAAAATCAACAATTCCTTAGTAGCAACTCAAATCTCACGTCTACATGTTCCTTAGCTTCGGGTCGGAACTCAGTCGCATCTGTGATCGAATGTATTCTTCCGCAGGATGGAAGTAGTACCGACGATTCTCCTATAAAAAAGAAAAACTTTAGTCCGTCCAAAGATAAGGACATTGAAGGAATGTATGCAAAAGTAAGTTAGACAAATCATTAGTCGTTTTGAGAGGAAAACAACCTTAACTAACTGTTTTTTAATTTAAGGTTATGAAGAAAAACAAGTTCTCGCAAAATTCTTCCTCTCAAAATAACTCTCCTATTCTTGGTCGAAAACTCTTGGAGAACAATGCTTCCACACAAGAAATGACTAAAATTACCAACGATAATGTAAATTTTAAGGATTATGTGATAAATTCTATGCACGAACCACCAACATCAAGTAAGTAATTCAGTTAGCCTTGGCTTTGGTGTATATTTGCCAACAATTGGGTTTATCTTACAAAGGTATAAGACGCCAACGAAGTAACAGCTACTGTACCAAGGACGATGGCTATGAAACCATTCCAGCCGACAAGATTAAAGAAAAATCAAGTACAATTGAAAATCGCAAATCAGACTGCTACACCCAGATGTTGCAAAGTGAACGTCTCGTGGAACGGGGTAACTATTAGCCAATAAAATTCTAAATCACAAAACGTGCACTGAACTGACAGAATGCGCGAATCTAAAATATTATCAATCCAAATGCTAGCCTCTATACGTTTTTCCAAATGATTTATAAGCAAGTAAGCCAAAAGTTTGATATTTTACGTGTTTTTTTTTTTTGTAATTCTGTTAACTGTAAAAAATCATCATCGTTCACATATCATCTTCTTTCTGTTTTTATTTGAAATGTTGAAGTCGTAAACATAACTTTAAATGAGTAGCATTTGATTAATGTATGTGTTTTAAATTACATATTTGTTTTATCATAACGTCGCGAGTTTTCTTGCAAAACAAATCATTCATAAAATAGTTGATGCCAATAATTTTGTTTACATACAACTGATCGTTTATCAGCTTTACATTGTCTGAAATTATTTTAGATGAGATTTAAAATTAGGAAAATTTCATGATGTTTTAAATTCAAGAACCGCGTGTGTGATGACTCCACAGAAGGAAATCTTTGGTGCACATACCAAGGACTGAAAGCAATTCGCTATTTTGATGCAAGTGCCGCTCATAAAGAGCGCATGAGAGTTAGGTTAAATTAGAAGGATCGATTGATAATACGGCAAGCCGCGCACTCACAAAGAAAGTATGGTGACATGGTGAGCCCTCCTCTGCCTCTTTATCTTGACATTTTTAAAATTCAAAATGGGTATGGTGGATCTTGTAAAGGATTTAGAAAGAAGTAATTTTTGTTCTGGGACATTTTTCAAAATTGAATTTTGAGAAAAAAACACTATTTGAAAAAAGTTTTGAGAAGAACCGTTTAAATTTTGTGCCGATATCTGGTCACAGTTTAAATGTTTTTTTTTTGCTTTTGTAACCTGCTGCTTATAAAATAAAATAAAAAACTCCTCCTTAAAATATCATAAAATAACTTAAAAAAAAAAAAACTCCCAAAAAATCTACAGACTTCCTAGCTCTTTTCGGTTATTTTTTTACATGGAATTCTCGTATTGATTGAAACAACGAATACAGCATATTTAAATCGATATTCAGTCAATAAAAATGAGTATAGAAAGTCAAAATAAAACGTAATAAGTAATTGCGACCACATATTGACGCAAATTTAAATGACTTCACTGACCACTTTTTCGAATTGTGTTTTTTTACCTAAAAACGGCCGCGTGGTCTCAAAATTTAATTTTGGAAAATGTCCCAGAAAAAAAATTACTTCTAGAGGAAGGTTTTTTTTTTATAATACAATTTCTATATACTACTGAAATAAATCAGCCAAGTAGAAGACTTAGCATTAAGGATTGGACTTCTTGAATTATTGATTGAATTTGTAGGACTAAACGCCATAAAATGCTATTTTAAATCAATAATTCAACAAGTCCAATCCTTAGTGCTGCTCGTAGAGGCCGCCGGCTTGTTCCGCTGTTAGGTAATTTCCATTTTGCATAAATGATGGATGAAACGTGGATTCATCACCACACACTAGAAACTAAAGAAAGTCTTAACAGAAGAGTTTTCCGGGTTTATCGGCTAACAACGTGATGGTGACATTTTTTTGGATGTGGGAGGTGTCATCCATATCGGTTTCCTTCAGAAAGGTAAAACGAAAACCGGTGCTTACTATGCTCACGTGTTGAAGCAATTCAACGTTAATTTAAAGGGAAAAAAATCCCATTTGGTGTGGAAACTGTTCTTTTTCAACAAGACAAAGCTTCTGCGCACAAGTCCGCAGTCGCAATGGCGAAATTGCATGAATTAAGATACGAGTTACTAACCCATCCAGCTTATTCTCCGGGTTTGGCCCTCTGTGAGTATATCTTATTTCTCAATAATGAAGAAATGACTCCGTGGAAAAACACTAAGCTTAAATGCTGAGGTTATTCCAGAAATAGGTGCATATTTTCGAAAAAAAAAATAATTTTCGGAGGGAAAAAAACATTTGAAAAACGTTGGATTAAGTGTATTGAGCTAAAAGAAGATTATAACGAGAAGAAAAAAGTTTTTTTTTTCAAAAAGAGCGTCCCTTCTCTCAATTTTCAGGGATTTATTGACCCGCCTTCGAATTATTAAAATAAATCAGCCAAGTAGAAGACTTAGATTGGACTTGAATGAATTATTGAATTATTGTTAACTTGAATGCCTTTGGCCTTGAACGCACTATAATTGAAGATAATTCTTAAAAACAAAAACTAGTCAAAGTTTTAAATCAGGGGTCCAGAAGTCTTGATAATGTTGTAGATTTTTCAAACTATTTTTAATCACACAAATTAGAGCTAAAGCTGGATAAACAAACTAAAGCTACATGAATTAAGCTTTGACTAGAAAATTTCAGCTAAAGCCTAATATTTTTAGTTTTTGTTTGTTTAATCACATGCTTTGGCTTATAAGCTTAAGCTAAAGCTATTATTTTTGGAACCAAAAAGCATTACGATGCTGATGTATGAGTCCCAAAAAATATTTTGTACCATACCTACCGTCCGTCAGCCTGTTCGTCTGTACCTGACTGTAAATCGATCTGGAGCCTAAACGAATAGACCGATTTTTTGTCAAATTCGGTACATTTTTATGTCATTTCCCAGAGGAAAAGTTTTTTTTTGTCGATTTTGTTGGTTGTAAGGAATTCGACAACATACAAAAACTTAATTGCCACCCGCAAATGCAAAGATTAACATCAACACTTGTATAAGGATATAAAATAATGAGACAAAAAAAGAAATTTCTAGACAAACTAGACTAGACATTAGAATATGTTGTTAGTTGAAATTATTGATGGATATTTCCTAATATTATTACCAAAAATTTAAAAAGTTTTTTTTAAATGATATTTAACTAAAAACTATGTCTAGTTCTATGTACATGTTAGCTAAATTATTAATATAAAAATATCTGATATTATAAACACTTCCGGTTGCTGTCTGTTCAAAATGTCACGTTTGTGGAATAAGGTTTCTGAATAAAAAGCAAAAAACCGTTTTTAATAATTATCATGTCCGGTTCTTGGGAACAAATTTTTCCAAAAAACATTCGAAATTTGGACAGCGTATGAGACAAAAAAATTCCAAGAAGTTAAAACAAAATATCGAGCCCTTCCCGCTAATTTATCGTAAGCGACAAAAAGTTAATTTTACAGGAAACACATTTTTTCCGTTTTTTCCTGAGCTCCAAACGAAATGAGTTTATTTTCTGTATTCAGTTATATTTTTGTAAGAACAAATAATTCATAAAGATCAAGGCACTGCCATTGTCATATCAACAGTGTTTTTGGCGTTTTTGGCGCTTACGGTATTTTTGGTGTTCACTTCTTGCCAAGTCATGATCTAATTTTGACGATAAAAATAAAAGATTTATGTCGTTTTCCATTGGTTTCATTCTGAATGGAACAGTCCTTCTTACTTCTACTCAATTCTAATGTTTTGTCTTTATATTGGTGAATCATTAAATAGAAACTTTTTGGTGGCACACAAAAATTGAAATTGTAAACAATAGTGTATCTACCCTTAACTTACAAATAATAATTTTCCTTTTTGTTTTTTTAATTTGTTAAATAAATTATATTGAATTTCTTGGTTTCGAGTGCACAATTATTTCGAATGGAATGTCGATAAAATATGAAGTTGTTTGTTTGACGTATGTGTTTGAATGTATTAGTGCTTCTCGAGTGAATTCTGATTTCAAATCGAGAAGAGAAATTATCTTCTCAGAATCGTCAGAAGAGGTTTTTTGTGCCAATGGAACGGTTTAAGAAGGCTTCTGGATGTCCAATGCAAACCGACATTAGAAAAAGTTGTATTAGAATGAAAAAATTTACTTTATTTCTTTATTTATAATGAAAGTAACAATTAAAATTTTTAAAAAATAACAAAACTAAAAAAATTATAGGTAGGCACATTACACAAAATAAAGAAAAGCCTATCGTTAAACCTAACTTAGTTTACTTCCACACTTGAAACATCTTTCAGTATTGTTGTTAATCGCAAAGAAAAATTCTCGTTCCGGAATAGTTTTTTTCCACAAATTCTTTTCAAAGCAAAATACTTTGTGAGCTGTTTTGTTCAAAAGACACAGATCTCAACGATCTGTAAAGTTAGCAGGGCAACCAGTGCCGTTCCTAGCCTTTAGAGCACCTTGGGCAAGCTCAGTGGAGCCGCCTTTTTCGCAACAAACATTAGACTACAGAGTTAATAAAAAAACAAATAACAAAACATGTCGTTTTTACCGTATTTAAAGTGACTCCAACCCGGTACCAGCATAATTTCAGTAGTTTGCTTATGAAGACTGGAAAAAGAACCTCTTCAAATATCGGTTTATATCGACTTTCTCAGAAGTTGTAAAACCAAATCTTTATACTTTTCATTGAATTTTGACCTTTCGAAATCCCGACTCGACAAAAAGTCAGCTGCCTTAAAAAAGTCGAGAATTCGATAAACTTTTATTTTTCTTACGAAACTCAAATAAAAACGCTTTGCTTGGAATTTTCGCACGGAGTCACAAGGTCGAATCCTACATTCTTGTTTAACAATGCTATCGAAAAATTTATGATTCTGTTTAAGACACACTTTCTTCCGATCAAAATTTGATTGATGACAATCCGAAGCAAGTTAAGCGCACTTTTATAAATCTTTCCAAAACTATGAAATGATCAAAACATCGGCCGTTTTTGAAAACTGGTTTGATCAACGTTAGTCAATTTACTTGCAAACAAATTTGACGCAAGTTCGCCTCATGTCGGCCTTCACGACATGATGGCGCCTTTCATGAAACGTGGCGTGCCATTTGCGGTACGGCGCCTTTCATAGCTAGACACCTTTGCCCCACCCCTAAGCATGACCTGAGGGCAAATCTCAGCTAGGAAAATGAATCTTGACAGGAATTTTCAGCTTAAAAAAATGTCCATTTGTTTTTGCATTTCTATTCCCGATTTTGCAGTTCACCAAATAAGGGTACAGGCAGCAAGTAAGCATCGTTTATCTCAGGAACCAACCCCGCAAGGAACTTGTATCAGTAAGGCTCCGAATTTGCATTTTTTTGTTTTGCATTTCAACGATGGCTAGGTTCAAAATTTGAGATCCTTTATTTAAAAAACTTCACAGGATTGACTTCAATATGAAGTTAGCAGGTAACATTATGTATTTCAATTTTTTGTCCAGTATTTTGAACTTTTCGCTGATACACCAAAGTCAAATATTCGATTTTCGTTGCATCCTCGTTGTCCCTGCCCGCCCCCACAAAAAACAATGACCATTTCTGGTAACATTTTTGGAGGCACCTTTATAACGATTACTTTCTTAAATAGTAGAGTTTGCATTACTAACTCAATTTCGTTAAAAATATCGCTTGTGATGAAATTGCGGGAAGGGCTCGATATTATGTTTGCATGATTGGGTACTTTGTGCTAAACAAAATAATTTGTTACTTTCGTTAATTTTTAACCTTATGAGGGCCACCCCAATGTACAAACTTCTACATACAAAAGATTCTTTTAGACAAACGGGCGTTTAAGAATTTACGAAACTGAAAAAGACAATATTGTGTTCTCTTTTAGTCATGGGCGTTTCATCCTTTTAGTTTGTTGATCCTTTGGTTATTTGTTTCTTTAATCAAGGCTGCCATATATTCGAATTCTGTTTTAATTGAATTATTTTTTTTTAAAGGCTTATCACCACCACGCCTACCCGTGGCTCATCTTAAAAACTTAAACTTTGCAAACGATTCCTCATTAAATGCGATATTAAAATTGAACAATGAACCTGGATATGAAAGTTTACCCGATCAATCTTCAGCAAATAATAGCGATCCTGGATATGAGACTCTAGTAAAGACAATTGAAAATCAATCCCAAAGAAAAACCACCTCTGACTATGATCCAAATTACGAAGTGCTACATCCTACTAAGTATTGCACTACCGGCTCAGATGATGGATATGCAAAGGTAATGGAGAAGCCTAGAATCGACTTCGATGATATGATTGATGGCTACAGCAAGGTTAAGGAGCGAAATAATATCGATGAAGACATTCCCGGCTACAGCCGCATTGGAGAGCCCAAAACCGAAGACAGTACTAAGCTACACGATTATGCAAGTATAGCCGAAGCACAAAAATTCAAAGAAAGCATCACAATTAGTTGTAGTTTCAACAATAATAACAACAACAATAACTATGAAAAGAACCCAGAATTATACTCAAAACTATCACAACCTCCACCGCCGCCTCTTCCGCCAAATTCATTCGAAAAACCTTTGAATTCCCCTTCAACAAGCCAAAGTAGTGCAGATCAAGTGCTTATAATTAAAACCAGTAGTGACACGCCGTCAACTACTCTCAGTAGCAGCAGTCATCAATTATTGCCATCGAGTAATTATGAATCGTTAACAGGCAGCGACTCGGATCCAAATTATGAATCAGTGCGTTACCTTGACTTGGAGAATCCTTATGAGAGATTACACACTGAATCTACCAATACTGCTACAGTTAGCTCTGACATGCCACTCAGCACACCATCTAGCATGGATGGGAAGAATTCAAATAGTGATTCAAAGCTTCTTAGTACCGGTGAGAGCGCTACTGCTAGTGAAAATGGAGATGTAGATGACTATTTCCAGGTCTAATTTAAAGCTCATCATCCTATCATACCTAAAACGTCATTAGAGGCAAATAATTAAGTAAACAATACCAATTTTAATTTATCTCCAATTATTTCTTCTTATAAAAATAAAGAATAAAACTACATACATCATATGTGTGTATGTCTAGAGTGAAAAATAGATATAAATCGAAGCTAAGGACTCTTGTTTGTCCAGCGCACTGCAGTTGTTTTCCTGTCTAGCGGCTAGCTATAAAAAATGAATGTGATTTTAAATTTTGTAGTTTATTTCAGATCTGTGTAACTCATGAATAATATTCATTAATTTTTTTTTTTGGTTTTTCCTTCATTATTTGATTCTTTGCTGTATAAAATTTGTTCCGTACAAAGTATTATTCATACAAAATTAAGTTCTTTTATTAAAACTATAATATTTAAAATTCTTTCGAGGATATTTTAGGTAATTATTTTAAGCATTTATTTGTAGCACAATGACAACCTATAACCACTATTTTTTCCAATATTACTATCGGTTTTTTAATTAATTTTTGTTTTGTTGTTTAAATGAACACTTCTGTAATATTTATGCATTTGCTTTTGAGCGAAACCCTTATTTAAGAAAACTGTAGATTTTAAGAAAATTTTTATATATCATATAAATGTGTGTATATTATATATAAAATATTTATTTCTTTACAAGACTTGCATAGAAATAAAAACTTAATAATATTTATTAAAATTAACTCATGTTTATTAATACTCTTAGCGCTGATCTGAGTTTCGGTTGCTGTTGAGATTGTTTGTTTATATTGTCGAGCGCTTGATTTGATAGTTATTTGGAATTTGAAAAGAAGGGTAGTAAGATACTCAACTCCGCTGAGCATTACAATAGAGTCGAGCGAGGGTAAACAGTAGGCCTTTTTAATTTTCGGTGAACTTTGTTCGTTGTTTGTGGAATAAAGTTCACCGAATGAAGAATGAAAGTCTAAATGCAGCTTGAAGCTGGGTCAATTAAGTTGTTGTCGTCCGAGCACTGAGCTGTTAAGAAATATCAGCGTTCCCTTTTTAGCTCTGAGTACTAGGAGCGCTCGGGAAGGGTGCACAATCCCAAATTGCAAAACAGAGATTCCCGAATTCCCAAAGTCTCGAATGGAGAAAATTCCGAATGAACTAAATCCCGGGATTTTTTCCCATTTCGGGATTTAGGCATTCGGGATTTCGTTTCCAGCCCAGAACCCTCAACTTATGTTTCTATTTTGTATCAGAGCAAGCTTAGATTTCCAGAATCCCGAAAATCCAAAACCCAGAATCCCGACAACCCAAAACTCCGAAATCGAAATCTCGAAAAATTCCGTTAAATGAAAAATTTGCTCGTCTGTCTTTTTCATCGTCATCTCAGAGCTGGCGAGGTGAGGCAGAAATTTTCAAAAAAATTAAAAACTTCTTACCTTCACTTTCATTTCAAGAGAGTCACCTCACGTGAAGCTTGTATGAACACCGTCTTTATGCCGTTTCGTTTCCGTTAAATAAAAACGATTCTCGTTTTGCATAATCATTCAAGCGATAAAGAATTTTAACGATAATCGTATTACGTAATAGGGCCCCTGTATATGCTTGCGTGTGTTCCAAATCTACTCCCTTCTTGAAACTTTGATCTAATTTTTAATTGTAACTTAAACAACAGCTTGAATGTTTTTTCCTATCTGTGCCCTATGGACCCCAAAAACACATCATCGTCCCCACCGTGGTATTCAAAGGAGCTGCGTACACTCCGAAAATCCCAAACGGCCTGTGGCAAAAATATTTAAGATCTAGAACACCAATTGATTACTCTCTTTATCTAGATGCGCACAATGAATTTTCAACTCTTTCTAAACTGCTTTATGACGCATATATCAACCAAATGCAATTCGATATTAACATACAGATCCCAAAAGATTTTAGTAATTTATTAACTCAAAGAAAAAGTCTGATGGTTATCCTTCTAGTCTAAATTATTTAAATCATTCTTCTAATGATTCTAAAATTATAACAAATTAATTGCTAATTTTTGTAGTCTTTATTTTTAATTATTTAAACTATTTAAAGTACTTTACCTATTTGAATGACTGAAATCAAACGTCATTGCTTTCAATACCTATTAATGCTAATGATGTGGTCGAAAAGATTAAAACCTTAAAGATGATTTTTTATCCGGCCCAAATGGCTTACCACCGATTGCTTTAAAGAAACGTGCACCTAATTTGGCCCAGCCTCTGGCTATTCTGTCCAGCGCTTGGGGTATCTGGGGGGGGGGGGGAAGAGGCGTGGGGTAATTTAATTCAATCCTTTATTTATTAAACGTCAAATAAAAAGATAATTTCGTTTAATTTTGTTTTCCATTTTTATTATTTATCTTTTAATTGTATCCTTTCTCAGACATTCCTCGCTCAGAGTTATTTTAAAATTTTACCACATTTACGATTTTAATTTACGATACAAATTCATGTAGGAAAGTTAACGATTTGCTGGAAAAAAGTTCACCGGTATATACTTAGCAAACGATAATCATAAATTCCAATTTTTTTTTTGGTTCCCACAGTTTGAAAATCATTTGGAAACCTATTTTTAGAACTTGGAAACCATTGGTTACTTAGTTTTATTAACAATTAAAAATTTGGCGTATACTTAGCAGACATAGATATAACAATTTATTGCTTTATTTGGTACCAATCGATTGGAAATCGTTTTGTCAAATTTGGAAATCTATTTTTGGAATTTGGAAACTCGTGAATTTGTTAATAATTAATAAAATGAAAACAAATTAAAAGTTGTACAAACATTACATTTTACAAACAAATGTAAGATTCGCAACGGAACGTAATATTTATTGCCATGCAAGAATTTCAAACTACCCATGTAAACAAAATTCTGTCCCAATTACTGTCAACATTTTTTTGCTGTGTCAAGCTGGGTATATACCGGTAAAGATTTCTTATACAAATGTTCACAGTTCGCCTACTACGTAGTAAACTTTCCGACGATTACGATTTTTACAATAGTTTTCCGATGTTGCAAGAATACCCTCAATATGTTTATAACTATAGAGGGTATTCATGCAAAAGCCTAAAGTCGCCTTCGACGTAGTAAAATAAAAAGACGTGTAATATTCGGTGTGAATGGTTTTCGAGCTTTTGAAAAGTTTTCTCCGAAAACAAGCAGGTTTGAGAGCTCGAGTTGAAATAGGGTTGAATATACGACCCAGGTTTTTCATCACTTGGGTTAAGTTCTCCATTTTGAGTTGAGTTGAAATTGTATTGAGATTCTAGAAAAACTAATGTCATTAATGTATTTATTTTAATTCAATTGAATTAATACAATCAATTACAACACATATATTACAACAAAGCTATATTTGTACACAAACATGCAAATAAACAGACCATATTGCACGATCTGTAAAACCAACTCCTCGACCCAGGTTTTTCATCACAAATTTCGACTCGACTCCGCTCCTCGAGTGCAGTATAGTCGAATCAAACTCATTTCAACGCGACCCAGCTATACAACACCACATGTAAACGTAGTACCTATTAGTGCACTTTCAATCAGCCTGAACTCTGCCAATTAAAATATACCTTAAACGCGTTTTTCTATGTTCTATCAAATGGTTTGAATCTTTGCTTTTTGACAGCTGAACCAAAATTCACCACACCCGAAACGAACAAAAAACACTCACACACACACACATTGACCCATCCATGCAGCCAATGCCATAAAATAAAATACGCGACGCGAAATGTATCCACAGCGACGACTTCGTAATTCGTGCCATCAAAATTGTTTTTTATACTATATTTAAATTGAAAATCAAAGTCTGTAAAAAATATTTGTGAAATATTAACAATTAAAGTAATAAATCAATCGAATCTCCTTGGAAAAACAAAAAAAAACCTTCATTAAAATTGTTTTTCTTTTCCCGAAAGTAGTGTATATCTTTCGTGGTGAATTGAATTTCTTGCTGTGGTTCGCTCGCTTTTCTGGCTATGTTGTGTCATATTTTCTAAATGGAAAATTAACGCCAAAACAAAACGATCGCAAAAAAACTTTTATTTTTAATAATAACATATTTTTATTTTCTTATTTGAATTAATTTAAAAAAAGATTTTCTTCAGAAAAAATCAAAAAATCTTCTCCGTCATCGTCTTCGCCACCTCACCTTACATCTTCTTGGTGGTGTCGGTGGTGAGAATTCCCAAAATTTATTCAGTGACAAAAGAAGTAGCAACAAAATTGTGGCTAAAAAAAACCGAAAAGAAAGAAAAAAACTTTTCCCAACGAAGTGCAAGTAAAATAAAAATAACGACTTTCTTTTGCGGAAACAAAAAATAAATTTTACCAAAATAAATTAACTTGTTCCAACGGAGTGGTAAAACATAAAATTATAGTTAATGTCTAGGTACTGTATGCTGGCTATTAATTTATAAATATTTCCCTTTTGCTCTATGAAACAAAATGTTTAACGCCAAATAAAAATATCGAAGACAAGATTCGTTCGTTCGTTCGCCGATGAAAAATAAAAAAAAAAAAAATTGTTTGCAATTTTGATTATTTCCATGTTTTTGAGAAATTTAAATAACTACTAGTCCAGTGTGTGTGGTCAATTTTCGTCTAAAAATCGTCAAAGAAATCTTGACTTTCTTGGCCATAAATCTTCATTACTTGTAATTTTATAAAAGACAAAAGAATACCACCAAGTTATATTTTGCTTTCGGTAAACGTAGATGAAGGTTTGCGAATTAAAAAAAAAACACATTTCTTTGTTTTCCTTTTGCCACTTTAAAAAAATCTTTGTACCTAGGTATCTAGCTATGTACTTGCATTCACCCAATATACATTAACAATTTTTTGTTGTTGTTTCTCCCGCGTGTTTTGGTTCATTTGCTTTTTTTTGTTTGAATTATTAATAAAAGTAAATATGTTAACCTTTCGATTCGAGTATCGGGATGTGAAATTCTTGCAACTTAAAACACATTTTTTATCTCTTGGTACTCTGAGCCAGTTCCCTTAAAATATAAAATAGATAACAACGGTCTTTGAAGTTAAGTATGGTGTACCTACCTACTAAATTTATGATTCTTAGGTAGGATTGATGGTGGCTTGATTGAATACATTCTATGTAGACGTATAAGGTTTTATTCTAAAGTCCCTATTATTATAATGGGCCTACCCATCCCATCACGTTAATTTATGCTATAAAGAAAAATGTATATAATATACTTTTCACATATTCCACATTAGGTCTGTAATAGGTCTCAAAACCGGAGGTTGTCTTATAATTTTGGGCTCAACTTTCCATTACGGTAGAACGAATTTTCATTTAAATACAAAATGCATGTTTATACAAAAAAACTGTTGACAAAGGCGTCTGCCTGGCCACTGAACATACCCCTAAGCGGAGTGACGAAGCGGGACACAGGACCAGAAACGGGAGTTAAAATACTGAGAACCCGCTTAGCTGGCCGGGCAAGCTATTTTCAATCCTAAAACTAATCAAAAAAAACTAGATTATTCGCAAAAATGTAACAAAAAATCAAAAAAAAAAATGTAATCACATTTAAAAGTGTTTCCTCACCGTAATATTTTATATTTATTTCATTGAGACTCTTAGCTCCCTGCAAAAAAATCAACACTCTAGTCGTGCTACCGTGATGGAAAGTCGCCCCTAATTTACAAATTGTTTTTGCAAAAATTATATAAAAGAGAACAAAATATTCCTCAGCCTCTCTGTACCTACGATTCTTACGAACTGAGAGATTATAAAATCTAGAAATATGTTAGTGTAATGCTTCCCTAAAGCGTTATTTTTCAAATATGAAATTTAAACTTACGATATTTGGTACCAAACCCTCAACTAATGGCCTAAGGGCCAGCTCATAGACTTTAATTTATAATTATTAGTATTACAACTGTTGAATTTAGTCCTAAAAATAAGAACCTGTGAAAGTCAAAACAAATTACTCCACTGTAAACAAACTGGCCCTAAGTTTGTTAGTAATCCCGCCTGCTCTTCAACATGACTTTACGTAAACAAAATACGTAGTTCTTTTGCATGAAGAAAAGCTGTTAACTATTAGGGTTCCTTGTAAACTTATAAAGGTGGGTTAAATGATTGTAGGATGACTGTTAGATAGAAATATGTTTAGATGGACAGCTTGTACAGTGCGGTTTTTATGGCGTTTGAAATCTACCAATTAGAAGCATTCTGGGCCACTCATGGAAGCAGTTGAAGTTTTTTCTCTTTTCTAAAAAAGATTAAATGCATTTAGACTTGAATTCAGAATCGAAGTCTTCTGGATGACCGATTTTTTAAATTTTGGAGATAGCTACGTTCATAGATACTTAGCTAAAAGGGATCGAGGGAAAGTTTAATTTGTATGTCTCTTACACTTAAGAAATATTCAATATTTGACAATATTATAACAAAAATTAGACGAAAAATCTTGAAAACTGTACTGAATAATAACTTTTTTTCCGAGATATTAAAAAAAAATTGAAAATTGAGTTACCTAGTTCTTGCAATCAGGGAACGATACAAACTTGTTTTTGTTGTTTTATTGATTACGTTGTTTTGTGGCCTATAAGGTTTTCTTTCGTTAAATTTATTAAATATAATTCGACCCCAAATTCGGCTATTTTTTAGTGTTTAATAACTGATAATTACCTTATACTCATGATAGACTAAGAGCCAACGACATAAGAAGTCAAGTCCAGCTTTTTTCAGTGTAATGTATAAAACTGCTTTCCCATGTAAAGTATACATTTTTTTTTGCGAATTTTATTTGCTAGAAGCACTTGATGATTTGCTTTAAATGATCAATTGATTTGCAGAAGAGTCTAGGGCCAAAGAAACCTAAAATTTACTCGTCTTGTAAAAAAGACTGCTTTTTCATTTGCAAAATTCATGTATACACCAAAATTATTTCTTTGATCTTCATAAAGTTCTCATCAAATTCATAAAAAGTTATTTGCTTCGGTTTAGATAAAAGATATTTTTATGACTTTATCATTTGGTTAAATTCACTGCTCCAATTGTGCAACTTAGAATTTTTCACTAAAGTTTGGTTATCTTTCAAAGAATGCGTTGATTGAAGTATATTTTACTCCAGCGAATTCTTCGATCATATCGTACTTATACTGCTGTCATAAACTTCAGTTTGGAAGCTGATATAACCTCTTTTTTTTTTGCTATAAGGTCCAAGCATTTACACACAATCAGTATTAAAAACAAAAATGCTAAGATATCTCCAAAATTACTAATAAAGTAAAATGTGAACTAGTTTGCACATTAAATTGTCTAAATAATAAAAATAAAGCATGCTTATCTACGTCAAGTACCATTTTAGCTTGTAAATAGCATGTTTGTCGCTAGCATCTGTTCCATTTTATCCAGTGGTTTTCGTCAAAAATGACAAAAGTATTTTTAACTTAATTATCATCTTTTTAGTAAGTAAGTTAGTTAACTTGAATTTATTTTTGTATGATAGATTTCGCACTTAGCTCACTGACTAAAGAGAATGCATGTTTTATTTGTATTTATTAAGACCCCTTACTTGTTGAACCCATATTTTCGGCCTTAGTTAAAGCAGTTGTTTAGTTACCACTACCAGCCTTTTTCTAACTGTTAACACTAAACAGCACTTCTAACTAATGTAGGCTTTTAAAGTTATGTAATGAGTACTATGTTTTCACCGACTGCTAAACCGAAATTTAATTTGTTAAAGGCTCTACAAAACCAACGCGAAACATTCGGAACGACAATGAAACTTTCGCATTTGTTGTTGTTTTGCTACTGACGTCGCATCTCGTCATTGTGGTTGCTCTCATTTGTCGCCATGTACATTTTGACAGGTGAAAGCTTCGTTGTTGTGTCCTATCCTAGTCCAAGAGCCAGAGCAAAATAAGTAGGTTCATAATGCAATTTCATTGTGTTCAAATTTACAATAATTTACTTATTTAGTAAAATTTAAGCACTCAATTATAAATTTTGTCAAAATCAATTATTAATATGTGTATAAAAGTTTTTGTTAAATATAAGTTAGTGCGCCCCTGAATTTCTAACAAATAAATTTAAAAAATTCCTATAAAATTTTAAATCATTATTTTACCGTTATTCCAGCCCTCAAGACCGAAAGCAGTTTCATATGGGAAAACACATGTAAAATGTTTGGCAATAATTGATAGAAAAATGGTAGAAATGTTGTCATTAAACTATATCTAAGATTCGGTACAAAATTCATAAAGATCGAACCCAAATATTTCCACAATTTAAGAACCATAGCTTAAAATTAAAAAAAAAAAACTTTTCCTTAAGTCTGTAACTTATTAGAGTAACTGCGCTAGAATTTTTTCCAATACGCGAAAATTTTAACTATCAGTTGGTATCACTAAAATTATAAAAAAAAAAAATCAACGTTTTATTGAACATTTTAAATGTATGTATTTTCCGATATAAAACTGATTTCGTCTTGGGGACCGGGTCAACGGTGAATAATGAGCAAATATTTTACAGACTTTTTTTTTTTATTTATTTGGAAGAAATTAACACACGAAGCAACGCGTATATTGTGGAAAAAAATCTTAAAAATAGCAAATTCATGCTAAATACAATTTTAACTAGCTGACTAAAAATGTATTACTGAGTTCATTTTTTCAGGAAATAATTCAAGGGTGTCCCCTGAATGTAAATTAATTTTTCAAGAGAATTTTGGACGAAAAAATGTGTGTATGCTTTTCAGATTTATTTGATTTTATGAGTTCATAACAGATTCAGATTTATTTGAAGTTAGCTTTGGTCTTAACATTTACCGGGTGGGTGAATAGGATTTTTTCTAACCAGAAAACGGCCATTACCGGCACAATTTTTTACTGTAGAAGCGCAACAGGACGCTCATCCTTACTTTTCAAAGTTTAAATATTACACTGCCAAAAATTGAAATGTTAATCAAAATTTCGGAAAAGGAAGAAGCCTCCCAAATATGAACTTAACTCAAATAAAATCAATGTATAGCGCAGTTTTTTTGAAAAACCTTAAATATTTCTGGCGAACAGATGTCGCTTTTATTGACCTGAACCCTTTAGGCCTGTGTAGGTTAAAGCTGATGAAAGTTGAGTTCATACAACCCAAAAGACTTGATATTCCGTCAACTGCATTCATTGAACGCAAACTCGAATAATATATTTTTCAAATGTCAAACTTGGAATTTTAGTTCAAACCCTAACCTTCAGTTGATTGTGAAAAAAGTATTCGTATTTGATACAGAACCCCTTCGCACAAAATGAAAAATAGAAACATGCATACAAATAAACAAATCACAAAACAATAAAGTTCAGCTTTCAATTCAGAGACAAAATGTTATCAGCTGATATCATTGACAATGGACTGCTAGCAGATGATGAGAGTTTTAATTGTTATTCAATATTGTGTATCTGTCATTTATTAATCGTTGCGAGTGTTTCGTTCCGATTTCACGCGCACGTTTGGGCCCTTGGCCGTTTTCTGGAAAGTCTTCCATTTGGTTTTTGAAAATACTATTTTTCGTTTGTCTTTCAAAAACATAACCCAGGTTCTCCCAAAACCAACGTAAAACATTCGCTGACGAAAATTGTTTGTTATTATTTGGCATTTGGTACGATGAAATCAAATCTAAGCAGTTTTTGAGGTGTGAAAGGAAATATCAAATAAATCTTAAAGCTATTTTACTATTTATTAAATAAAAAAAGGGATTTTTTTGCCTGATCCCCCAGCACTACGTCAATAATTGACTTTCTGTATCAGTAAATGACAGGGTTTCTTATGAGAAATACTAAGAGATGACCCTAGTTTCAATGAATGAAAATTCATTTATGCACAAAATCTGCAACAGATGGCTGCAAACATTTTTTTTTTACATTTTCACCAGTAGGCCTGAATTTGTCGCTAACCTCGACTGTTTCAAGTGGGGTCATTTTCTTAGCACACTTTATATGGAAATGAGTCTGATTACACGATTCGTTTTTTTATCGTTTCGTGTTTCGTCTTTTTGACACATATGGTGAGGGGTGTAGAAATGTAGGAGGAACAAAGTAACAAAAGCATGTCTGAAATTGTAAGTTTTTTTTTCCGGTTCAACTTTGATGTTTATGATTTGATAAATGAATAGAGGCGGGGTATGCTTATAAACTTTAAATAATCAACTTAAAAATAGTAGGTATAAATTTGAACACGAAGTGATTTAAAAATATTTTAAATTATTACTACTGTCAGCAGTCCATATAAATATGTCAATGGTTTATATTCTGACATATTTTTAAGTGCACTTGACTTGCAAGTTCCCGTTACCACAGTCTTTTTCATTGTTTTTGAAGCAAATTGGTGAGATTTGGGTGCAACTCTGATGCTTGACCATCTACACGCCTTCGTAGTCACTGTGTAATAATTCCCTTTTCTTATTTTTCTATAACCATTCTCATTTTGCAAATTATTGCTTTATATTTTTTGGCTTCTACCTTATTTTTCCTGCGATATCCTAATGTTTAAGAAATAATTCAGCGCATGCTTTTTCAATCAAGGGCTTTTTGCAACCCATTTTAAAAACCAATTGTTAAAAACAATTCCAACTATCGATTGGCAAACAAAAAAGGACGATTAGCCAACTCAGTTAGACGTAAACTTAAACTAGTGACAGTGAACCTATTCTGATAAGTAAGCCATTATGGCCTATTACACCACGACTTTTGGGTCATGACTTTTTTTTTAAATAAAATGAGTTCGAAGGTGAGATCAGATATTTTTTCTCGCTCGCACTCATTGCATTTCGAAAAAAAGTCATGACTCAAAAGTCGTCAAGTAATAGGGCACTATGTAGTTATTGGTAAAATACAAAAAGTTTAAGGGAATTTAAGTTTTGATAGAATGTGGCACCCTTTTTTTAATATTTTGTATCTAGCTGCAATCAGCACCTTGATTCTTCGGGGACGTACTGTCAATACATAATTGAATGTTTTTAAGCTTGTTATTATCATGTTTGTTATATTCAGTTTCATATGTGGCTAGGCCAGTCCAATATTTTAATTTGTACTTGCGATATAAGTAGGTTCTTCAAGGCAAAAAGTGGATGAAACAATTATGTCTGTCTGTTTATACCTCGACCTGAAGCTCAAATCACTCAAGGGATTTACTTCAAATTTTGGATATTGATTTTTGCTGCTCCAAAAATAACGGCACTTGTATGTACTTGCTGTGCAAAGTTTTTTTTTTCGATTTTCTCATTAACGGTTTAAACGATTTCAATTAATACGCATAAAATCTTTTAAAATGTTAGTAATACTACATACCAAAATTAAAAGTTTTGGATTTTGGAAAATATATAATTTATTTTTGAAGGTCCAATATTTCATTATTTAATTATTTTTTTTGAAACTTTATGCTCAAAATTAGCATTCCAATTTTAGGTACCAAAACTTTATATATAAAAAATAGATTTTTTATAAAAAGTGCTACAATGATTCAAATATTGTTTTGCATTTCATATTTCTTCAAGTTTTTTTTTATTTATTTTTTCGTGGGTAGGTGCAAAACCTGCATAAGGCTCTAAGAGGACCGAAGAACGCGTGCTCATAAGCGTGTGAGATTCTTACTACACTAAAACCACCTCCAGTTCCCGATTGCAACTATGTTGAAACTTATCTAGCAATTTTTTTTACTATTAATTTATTATTATATATCGCTCATTTGTTACAAGACCGTCATAATTCAAAATTTGTTGTTTCGAGATAAATGCGATTGAAAATTTCGTTTTCTTGAAAAATATATGAAAATACGAATGTAGTGCAACAGCTATTGTGCTGGTATTTGAAAGTGAGATAAAAATCAGACAGACAAAAATCATCATAATCACAATCTTTTATGCACTAAAACTTGAAAGTCATCAATTTTTGAGCTATGTCGGTCTTGCACCGAATGAGCGGTATGTACTTGCATATTTTTAAGATTAAGTACCTATGTAAGAACGATCCATCCGTGCATTTTATTTTTTAATTGAGAAAGGCCATGACATTTCTCGCTTGACGAACGAGCACTGTCGTGAATATTGGAGCTTCGTGGCTCAAAAACGACTTTCGAATTAGTGGAATCAATATACGGTCTCAATCACTTATCTGTGGTTACCACAATATTAAGATGACCTAATCCTTTCCTTGACATAAAAGACCTAGTCTTGATGGATGGAGGCTGCTTGGTCTTCTACGTTTCAGTCAAAACCTGGAAAACAGATTCATCCGAAAAGCAAACGTTTGCAAAGTATTTTTTGAATGATTTTTTGGATCTAATAATAATAAAACCATGTAATCAGACCAAAGAAAACTCTCATTATTCGAAAATATACATACATACATAGTACATGCTAGATTACATTTGCTCTAAATTTCATTCATATTATTTAGCTTTATTGCTTGATATATTTATTTTCTTATATGGAATTTAATTATATATACAAAACCCAAAAACAAAATCCAGCTTTACATAGTAAAATGAAGACACATTATAAAACATACATTTTAACGATTTATGTCTTTGAATTTAAGTTTGGCTTTTACATAGATTTTTCTATTTTATGTTTGTAGTTATAGTGAAATTGACTACAATGTCGATTTTTTTAATGTTGTTTTTTTTTACTGTCCTGGTTTCTATTATTTTTAAATAATACGAAATGCTTGTTTGATTTTTATTTTTATTTTTTGTTTTTATTTTTTTTTTCTTTAACTAATCTATATATTAATATTTTGCAGACACGCTTACCAACAACCGGTTATTATGAAAGGTTATATTTTTTAAATAATTTTTTGTTGTTTTAATAAAAAACCTCTAATTAAATTTATTTTGAAAACATTAAGAAAATAATCTTGCCTATAAAGCTTTTGATATGTAAGCAACATTATTTTTTCTTTATGTTTTCACTTACTTAACATAAAAAAAACCGTATATGTATTTGTAGTACAGTTTGTGAGATAAAGAACATTTTAAGAACGTGTATAATTTTAAATTCAGGAAACTGTTACAAAATGTCTCGTAGCAAAGACAAATATGAAAGCAGCAATAGACGGCAGCAAATTATTATGTCGCCAGAAGAAGCTGCTTCTGGAAAGAAAACTTGCTGGACCGGCATCGAGATAACAGGTACTGTTACTCTACTTCGCTACTAGGTGCATTTTAAAATTTGTCTTTATAATTTTTTTTTATATTTTGCAGGTTATGTACGCAATATAAGCCCAACATTGTGGCATTTTGAACATTTAACTGCTCTCTACTTAAATGATAATCATTTAATGCGGTTACCTTCAGACATAGGATTATTAGTAAATCTACGCACCTTGGATGTGTCTAGTAATAAATTAAGAAGTTTACCTGCTGAACTTGGGGAACTTATTCAACTGAGGTATTTTCTACACAATTAAAATCTTTTAAAAAAATATTAATAAGACCTTTTATTTATTTTTTTTCTAGGGAACTTCTTCTCAATCACAATTGTCTACGTGTCCTCCCCTATGAAATAGGAAAATGTTTTCATCTACATGTCTTAGGCCTTCTAGGTAATCCATTACAGAAGGAATTTTTATCAATATATAACGAGCCTAATGGTACACAAAAACTACTCACGTATATGCTGGATAATCTTTCATGTAAGTTTTTTTTTTTTTTTTAATTAGGGTTGCATTGCTTTAAAAATTATTAAATTATACTCAAACACATATCGCATAAATAGGGTTATAGGGAATTCCCTTTTGAAATGGTTTTTAAATCTGAAAGTATATACGTCACAATGGGACAAAACATTTGCAACTAGAAGTGAAACCAAGCGATTTCTTCAAAATTATAAATGTTTAGTTCGAAAAAAATTTAATGTTCATATATTTAAAAAGCTGTTTTTAACTTTTACAAAAATATTAAATTTTAAGAATCCTAATTAACTTTCAGATATCTATGTTGAAATGTATCAAGTTCCAAACTAACACGCGACAAAACAATTGCAATTGTCAATTAAAATACAAAACACACACAAAATTTATGAATTTTTAGTGGCAGACCTTTTGTTTTTTATGACTGCCTTGCATTTTCGTGACACTGATCACTTCGTCCGCAATTTTGACATGTTCTGCATTAATTTTGCATTTGACGATCTCCCAAAGATTTTTTACTGGGTTCAAATCTAGTGAAAAAATGCAAGGCAGTCATCGAAAACAAAGGTCTGCCACTAATTTTATCACATCTCTGAAAATTTAAAATGTTCAGGCAATGAAAAGAACCAATTATTTTCAAAAGGCTAGTTTAAAATTTCAAAAAAAATTACTTTTGAGTTACATGACAACAACAGTAAATATTCTAAAGATGTCTTTTTTTGACCATAATAGGGACAGGGAAGCATTTTGATTACATTAATATGATTTTGATTTGAGGTTACTTGATACATTTCAACGTATGTATATAACTGAAAGTTAATTACAATTCTTTAAATTTTATATTTTTACTCACGCTTAATACATATACAGCTTTTAAAATATATGAACATTAAATTTTTTCGAATAAAACATTTTATGAATTTAAAGGAATTGCCTGGTTTCACTTCTAGCTTACAAATGTTTTGTCCGATGTTGTACATGATTTAAAACAGCCAGTATTTCTGCCATTAAACATCAATTTTATTTTAAGTCATTACATTACAAACGATTATTTATATATTATATGTTAATGATTTTCTATATCTGCCTTTTTAACTGACTTACTGGCAAAGTATTTTGATAATTTTTTTTTATTTGAAGGGTATAGCCAATCACTTTGGCAGAATCTAATTTGTATATGTATATGTTGCCGTTAAGACATTAATAGGGAAAGGTCGAATTTCGGCCACTGGCCGAATTAATGACACTCTATCATTCTTGCATCATAAGAATGATACGGCTTTCTGTCAAAAGCTCGTAAGTCCTTGAAATTTTAATTTACATATGTATTTCAGATAAAAACAAGTCACTGAAATCAAATATCAATGTCTGTAACATGGTTTCATTTAGCTCTATCAACGAGTTTTGAAACCTCTCGATCTAAGAATTTAATTGTATTGCCTTTTAGATTGTCTTCTAAGCAATTTCTCAAATTGTACTTACGAGGTTTTGACAGTTCTGTAAATTACAACCGATCAATCAAAACGATTTTCATTAATTGGGCAAGAAAACGTGGGAGAAATATGCTTTGTTCCGCCTGTGTATTGGGTAATTAAAATAAATATTTTTAATTTCATAAGTAAGAATAACATGTTTTGATTACTCCAAATGATTTCAGTCTAAATGTTTTCACTAAAATAATCTAAAGCTGACCATACACAACAGACAGTGTACCTTACGTACAACTTACAAATGAGCTTGAACTCGCGTTTTCTTTGATCTTACTAAAAGTGCGTACAAACCTGATCTGACCTCCAAACTTCTTTTTGATTGTTTTGGTGAAGACCCAAAGACGAATGCCAAAGCTTTTAAATAAAGTGACCGGTGGTTTCGGCACTTGTACTAACAGGGTTCACTCGGGCGTATACGTACTTTTGAGAATGCTTTTTTAATAACTTTTAGTTTTGTAAACCAAGCGTTTGTTAATATCAATTTTAATACTATTACATACTTTCAATACGGTTTAGGTTAAAATGCGGTTTTTTACGAAAGTTGACAAATTCTTGCTAATTTAATCTCACATTTTTTAAAACCCATTCAGTTAGCAATTCTAATCTTTTGGCAATCACACAAATAATTAATGTTACAGAAATGTCAAAATTCAACATTTCTTAACCAATAATAGGATCTTAAAGAACTGTTCTTCAACTTCCTTAATTATTTTAATTGTTTTCGAAGTTCTTCATCATCCTCTCAAAACGGCAAAGTGGCCAAATTTTTTAAAACATTGATGCTGGCAAGGGTCTAGCTAGGGTTCCTACCGATTTTCTCTAGGGCCTTGTCCGTTAGGTGACCTTTTGCCTAGAAAGAAAAAAAAAGTTGTTTCAACTGGGATTCGAGCTTCTGCGATCTCCTGATTACCAGTACTATTGTATGATAGGCATTAAATATTTTTGCTTGCTTTTGCTATATATAGGGTATTTGTGATGAGATAAAAAGACTCATCAAAAAAGTTTTTTCTTGCGGGGTCCTCACTTGTCTAGATTTCCCCTACTGAAGCCTTATCAGATCCTTGAATAAACTTGATAAAAACTTGACATTTTTTCCGGTGGAAAGCTACATAATATTATGTGAAATATGTAAGTCCTCAAAATTTGAGCTGAATAGACACAAGTTTTATTATTTTTACCAGGTAAACCGAATCTAAGAAGGCTCTATCCAAATCGGTTATATTTGTCAAAAATTGATAAAAAAGGAACTGTAGTGATCGAATTGAAAATTAAGAAAACTCAAATCTGTCATAATTTCAATTTTCAAAAATTTATTAGAAGGCAAACAAAAAATTAATTTTTACATACCAGTGTGTTATGAAAGCCCAGTTAATCATACTATTTACAATTTTGAACACGTTTCTAAAGTCTGCAGGGCTTATATCGAATTAAATCCGCACGCTCCTTTCCCAGTTGCTTCTACCTACTTCGTTTATGATATTCGGTGCTTTAATAATTGATTGGTCAGCTTTTCATCCTCAATCTCCAACACTTTTATTATACACATACATTAGGCTGGGTCAAATTTAACTTGGGGAAAAGCAGCTTATTTTGTTAGGAATTCTTGTAGCCTTTTTATATTCCCTTACTCGTATAGTGGTACTACGCCCTGCTTTATAAGTTTTGAATAGCAAAAAAGTACAAGTCTAACAAAACAAGGAGACAGACGTACTGCTGTCACGTTTTTCCAGGTGCTCCCAGAGGTACCATTACCTTGGATTGGGAATACCCAGTCCTTGCTCAGCAAGTTTAATAGAATGCCTCCACTTAATATTATCGCACCGTAAGTCTGCCGACCGGTGGATTTTAGAGTATAATGCGACCTACCCTGAAAAACTGAAAAAGCGGGTTTTTTGTTTTTCTAACGAAAAATTCTCAAAAACGTGACCCGAGGAAATATTTCTGAAGTGAAGTCTCAACAAGTTTGATTTTAGCACTGAATGTCTTCTAAACGGTAACTCCTATCTAATTTTTGATATAGACTTTTTTTAAGAGCATTGAATTTTCTATTCAAAAACATCAATGAATTTCTTCCAGTTTTAACGGTTAGGAATTTTAAGAGTTTCTCACAACTTTTTCTATACAATTTGAAAGGAAAAATCAAAATGGTGAGGACATTTTTTTATTTTTTTTTTGTAACCCCAAGCTACCAACTTTTAAATGGTATCAAGAAAATCAAAGCAAGTTCGTTAAATTTGACTCACCCTAATATTCATAGGTTAAGATTGTCTAAAAAAAAACTTTCTTTTCAGCATCTCCAAATTTGAGCCCTATAAAACAATATAGCAGAAACAATAAGACTGTGAAATGAGAGACTATGGCACATATGTAGCTTATTCTCCATCCATTTCTGAGTATGATAATGTGTGTCAAAAAAAAAAAATAATAAAAACAGTCAGAACAAAAAAAAAATTGACCAAATTCGCTAATACAAAAGGTACAACAATGCCATAATATTTGGGATTAAAACCACAAATTCTATAAAAAAATACAAAAATATTATTATGTCTGTTCGTGTACTTGCCAAAGAGAAAAAAATTTAGTACAATTTTATTTTTTAATTGACTTTGGACTTAATTTGTAGAAGTTTGTAGTTTTGGGAAGTATGCGAACAGACACAGTAATTCTTCGCACTACTATACACACATTTTATTGAAGATAACTGACAGCTATAAAAATATGCTAATTTATATTGAGTGTCAGTTCATTAATGTCGTTTTCGATTAGTCAGAGTACTCCTTTTATACTCCATTTTCACTCCAACTACTCCAAAAGCCTTCGATTTGCTATTCGGAGTTCTGTTTTTCGGAGTCTTTTTCTGTTCCCGATTTCAAGAAGGAGAAGATTTGGAACACACGCATACATATACAACTTTCCATCGTATTTCTTTTCAAAAGTAATATTTGCTTGAAGAAGCCATTTTGTAAAATGGCGTCAATCGGTAGTGTGTATGTAAATTAATGTTTTCTTATTCGATTGGAATCAAAAAGGAGTCGAACAAACAGAAAATCCAATCGAAAACGAAGACGTAAATGGAAATTAAACTAATCAAAACTAAATAGGGCCCACCCAAGAATTATTTGGAATTTTGCATACAAATTACTAAATTGGTAAAAATTGTAGTAACAAAGAGCTTGTATGTGTATGAGGCCTAATCAATGCTTTTGACATTTTTACCGTTACCTCCAAGTAAGGGTTCAAGAAAAGTCTATCGCTCAAAAAACAGCCAAGCAAAAATTCGTGCACTTTTTTCTCAGTCCGATTATAAGCGTTGTTGGTTAGTGTTACTTTTTTTAATTGTTTGCTTTCTTTTTTCTTAACTAAACGTTATTACCATGCCCGGTTCCCGGTATCATATGGATACAGAAAACGCAATAAGAGCGGTAAATCTGCTTCAGCAAGGAGAGTCTCAAAGGGCTGTTGCAAATCGTATTTGTCTGTCAAGGCGAGCTATCCGGGACGTGTGGGACCGCTTCCATTAAACTAGGAGTGTAGCAAAGAGACCTGGATCAGGAAGAATCAGAGCCACAAGTCCACAAGAGGACCAATACATAAAAATAACTGCGACATGCAGTTATGAAATTAGTGAAATTAGTGGGCCCTATTTTGTTTTGAGTAGATTATGTAGCTGTCAATGAACTGAAAAAACTTCAGACAAATATTCTTTGTCTTTGAAAAGACCAACGATTTGTATCAATTAAAGACACAAGTGGAAATAAAGTGGCAGTTTTGTTGTTCAAAGACCGAATCGTTATCTGTCAAAGTGTGTCAATTCAAAGGCAAGTGGTAGCCTTGCATTAGATTCCAATATTTCCAGTAACTCTCAAGTCTGTTCATCATAAGCTTTATTTCTGTTAGAGATACAGGCACAAACACTTAATCATCTGCAAAAATTAAACCAAATGTACATATCTACAAACTTCCAAGCTAAATGTCACCTCCGATCGCCTCTTAAATTTTATGTATAAATAATGTAAATAGCAGCTGGCTCAAGACACATCCCAGCTTTAAATCCCATTTGTGTTGCGATCACTTTCGAAATAAGCTCTCTATACCAAATATACGCTATGTTTTTTTCGTACGTTACTTTAAACAAAATTACAATTTTACTCTTAAAGTGTTTCACGAGTAATTTGAATCGCGAAACAGGGCTAGTTAAAAAAAGCGAACTTTAAATTGCCACTCGTTTGACACTTAGCCATTTTGTTTGTTTGATTCTTTATTTTAAACTGATGATCATTAAAGAAGGTAAGCAAAGCTGCTAATCAAGAAGCAGAATGAAATTTAACCCGAAAGTCATTTTTGTAATCCTGTCGCTGGGATGCAATTTTGAAAAATGACGTCCAATCTGTAGTCTGGTAAGGAAACCGAAATTCCTCCACTTTTTGTGGAGGAGGACATTATTTGTATGTTTGTAAATTATTTTTGACATGCTTAGGATGTTATTTAGCTAAAGAGTCATTGTTGTAAAAATGGCGCACAACCTGTGGTAAACGTTTAATTTAGTAAAAAGTCATTAATTACTTTAGAAAATTTCTATGATCAAAATAACAATTGATATCTTAAAAGAAAGGTTTTGAGTAGACACTCCTTCGGGTAAAATTTCAGTGTTGTCACTTTTCGGGAACATATTTTTTTTAAGTCAAAGCGTTAAAACTCCACATTTTTGATAATTTTTAATATTTTTGATTTTGCAAAAACGCCTATAAATATCAAACGCATGTTGGGAAATAAAAAAAAATATTTTAAAAAATAGGTGTTGAGTAGACACACCTTCGGTTTAAATTTCATTGTTGCCAATGTCAAACATAGAAATAATGTCCTCCTCTACAAAAAGTGGAGAGACTTCGGTTTCCTTACAGATTGGGCGCCATTTTTCTAAATTTCACCCTTAATGTAAAAGGAATAAATTCCAGTCATAAGAAAGGCCCATGCCAAAAAAACGCACGGGATTCGGTTTCCTGACCGGACTATTACTTTAATTTTATTTATCAAAAGTCTTTTGAATAATAATTCAACCTCAGTCAGCCATCGCTATAACAACATCGTCCAAATTTAATATTATTAGATAACTTAAAGCCTTAAATTGCTTCACCAATATTGTATTGTCTAGTTTTATTATTTCCGGATGTATTTTGTAAATATACCTATTCATTAGTTTACTTTATTTTTACTTATTATTATTCATGTAATGTTTTATGATGTCACTTAACAAAAAAAAAAACTTTTCATTAATTTGGCTCACTCTCTACTAAAAATAAAAAAAAACCTATGTTAATTTTTGGCTCTGAAATTTGTTGTCTATACGAGACGACTACCTATAAATCGGTTTCGTAATCTAATTACCATAGTAAAAGTTATAAAGACTTAATGAGACAATGTCGGCGTCGGCTATAGTGTCATAACAGCTAGTAAGCTCATTCAATCATTCATTACGGTAGTATGACTTTGTTCCTGATTGTAGAAGAATATTATTTCGTCACATTTACAATTCGAGTAAAAGTCAACCTTTTTCCTTATTATATCTTATTGCAAAACGCATCAGAAGACAAAAGAAACCACACTTAAATATAGGCATACAATGGAAATCGAAAGTAAATCGAAACAACGCAACGCCTCTCCTTTCTCCAACAATGAGCAACTGAGCAGCCCCACAGTCAACCAGTTTAAAGTGTCTGTGGCCAAACGAATCAAACAATCTTAGCATCACACTTTAAAATTGTTGTTTGTTTGGTGGTAATACGAAACACTTTCATTAGATTTGGATTTGGATTTAATGTTGGTTTGTACTCGGTGGACGCATTTGACCGTGAATATCTTATGCGGTGCTGCTGTGCTGATCCGTTGAGTTCCCGCTATCAACAAAAGCAGCGATCAAAAGAGATATCTTTCGCATCCAAAAGATTTGCAAATGAAAATGAAAACGAAAACGACGTCTCCGGTCGGTCGGTTGGTTGGCTTGGCTTGGCTTGGATTTAGATTGTGGTCGTAGTATATACCTCTTTGGGGGTGATTTGGGGAAAGAAAAGAGAAAGTTTCTTCTTCTTGCAACCATCACCATCAGCAATTGAATTGGAGTTCGTATGATAGTCGTTGAACGTTAACTGCTGCTGCTGCTGCTATACCATGGTACATGGTTCCCGTTGACCGATTTTCCCTGCTCCATGAAAATGTAAAAAGAAAGGTGCACTGACATATGGCAATAGCATGCTTATGACAGAGTGTGGTGGTTATTTGGTGCGGCGCGGCGGTGGCGGCGTTTATATAGTTGTGGTGGCGTCAGCAGCATTTGTGTTTGCTGAATAATCTTTGCAGTGATTTTTTTTTGCTTTCTGTATATAACGCTTGCAGTGAATACAGATGATGCATTTTGGTTATAACTGCAAGAACGAACCAGTAGAGGTAGAAAACAATTGTTTTAGAAGAATGCTGACTGGCACTGGCAGTGTATTATAGTCAAGCCCTGATTAAGAACCAAACCTAGATCATTATACCTTGTAACCGATATTCATCAAGTGGAAAATTAACAATGAGTAGGTTGAGTATAAGAAGAGATGACAAAACGAATGAAGAGACAACAATGATGAAAGAAGTGTGATATTGGTATTAAATTCTGGTTCTATGAAACAAAAAAGGTGACTTGAAATATTATTTGAAGATAGCAATTTCAGTGAGAATGGTAATACATTTAACTATGTATATTATTATTTGAACTTACATAGGTACTAAATATTGTGCGTTTAGATTGACATACAGTTGCGACAACATTTTAATGAAATTATTTTTAAAAAGTCAGAGATTGTTCTTTCGGTTCATAATGAAGATTCCATCATCCAATTCCATTTTTGTTTTCATTTAAAAGTGAAACAAAGAAGATTTTTAAATGACTCACCGGTTGTAAACTTCGCTGCGACAAAAAACACATTCCAAAAATTAAAGTCGCTTTAATCGATGTTAAGGCTAGTTTAGTATGATATGATGATGACTTCACAAATTAATAACATCCTACTACACTTTAACAATTTATTGAACTTAGAATCATCGAACACCTATTTTATCTTTTTAGTCGTATACTAACTCCATAGAAAACTGACATTTACATTTACCTACTATTTGTACAACTCGAGTTTTGATAACTCGATTTGTTTTTTTTTTGTAAACATTATGCTATCTTCGATATATGTATCAATCAAACTTGACTTTACGATGACAGAGAGTATGGAAAATGTGGGCCCCAATCTACAGCCTAAATCACTGAATCGATGGCCTTAAAATTTTAAACTTAAGGTTTTGTGTGGATTTCTTAGAGGGGAAACTTTTTTGTTAAGCTCCAAAAATAATAATGTACCTACATAAAACCGTCACAGAAAAGCTTATTTATTTGAAAACGACGATCAATTTTTAACAAGACATTGCAAAAACAACATATTATACTGCTTTATCTGGCTTGGAGGCTATTTACTGTTGCAAATTATCTCAGTGGTGCCCAGAAAAGAGGCAGCAGACATATGAAAAATAAACAAACGTAAGACAAAAGGATACTGGAAAAATTAAAAAAAAAAAAAAATTTAAGGTCTTTTGATATGTAGGATTTATCATTAACGAATAACTCTTATCTGTTGACTTGTTTTATAAAAAATAAAAGGGAAATACTGAACCAAAAACCGTTTCAATAGAAAATTAAACAAAAATGGTATTTTCACTCCAAGAAAAAAACGACTCAAAAGAGGCGCTGTCTGATATATTTCAGTTTTGTTCAAAATTAGAACTCAGAAGACTCAAGACGTCAATGACTAGTCTCGTCATGAATATATAAGATTTAGCTTTCACTTCTTGATATGTAGAGGTACGACGACGAAGACTCGTTGTCTCGCTGATCACTCGCCGTGGTCGTTCAAACGTGGTTTTCAGCTCGTCTCACTGTGATCTCGCCATTCCCTTTTCCACGAGAATCTGTATCGTAGTTTTCTCGCTATATGTTCTGGCCCTGATATTGAGATCGCTATAGCCTCGTCAAATTTTTTTTCAAAATTAAATTTTTCAATGTTGTGGTCATTGTCTAAGTCTCACTATGATCTCGCCGTGCCCATTTACACAGCTATCTGTGTAGTGGTTTTCTCGCTATAGTCTCGCTTTGTTTTTTTTTATCATTGGACACGTCTTATCATCGTCTCGCTTTGCTCTCGGTTTAGTCTCGCTGTAGTCTTGTCAAGGTTCGACTATTTAAGTAATGAAAGTTTCATTCCAGCCTAGAAGCTACATTTTTCAAGCTGTTGACAAGGCTCGGACATGCATTTTTGTGGCTCCATGTTCATAGTGAGCATTTTGGTGATTCTTCAGAGGGTAAATAAAATTTTTTAGGTTCAAAAATACGGGATTTGCCTTACAACCGTTAATGAAAATCTTATTTGTCTCAAAAACGGCTCCAAAGATTTTGATACAAAAAAATAAGTATTATTGTAGGTTAGGTGTACTTTTTGGTTAAAAAAATATTATATCAATATTTCCAAAACGGGTTGATGAATATTTTTGAAATTATGTTCATAAATGTATCAAATAATAAAACGGCAAACACGAATTTTGTGGTACAATTTACGCGGTCTACAAAAGCCAAAGGCATATAAGATATATATCGTTGTAAAGGTTTTGTTGCATAAAAGTGCAGAATGTGAAAATTTACTAAATAATTGCACCACAAAAACCGAAAAAACATACAATAATAGAAAATTGTATAATTATTGCGAACGAGAGCCAGAGCGATATACCGAGTATTTATTTGTTTTTATTTGTCGTAACCTAAATGTGACGTTCAATTTTTTCAACTCACCAACCAACCAATTTTCCAGCACTGACTGGAAAGATTATTGGAATATCCGATGGCAGCGTTCAGTGGTGCAGAAAATTATAATAAGTAGCTCAGTTTGTCTCCACACTAAAAACTGCTTTTAAACAATGGGTTTATTCTAGCGATTTTTTACTTGCAATCGGTATTTATTTCTTAAATTTTTTTATGAGTAAATACGCAATCTAGGGCGTATGCACAAAACTGTGTAACCATCGCTAATAACTTGCTATCGATAATTTGTATGGAAACTTCAAAGTTTAAAAAATCGAAAAGTAAAGTTTTCTAGAGTTTGATGTTAAAGTTTGTTATTTAGACGATAATTTTATTAGCACCCGAGTTTTGAGGGCTGGAAGTACTAGTATAAATACACAGTACACATATTGAAGGTAATATCATTAGAGTTTTGACTTTTTTCAGTTCTGCGCATATATCAAAATTTGTGTCAAATGCTAGTATTTGTTATTGTGTTTGCGTGTATTTTCTTCCTCACGTTCACAGCCATTTTTTATTTCTGACAATTTAATTTTAATTTGTTGTTGTTTTTACATGTAAATATTTAAATCCTCACGTTCACAGCCATTTTTTATTTTCGACAGTTTCAATTTTGACAACCTGCGCAGTATAACACCTTAGATTTTTGTGCTGTGGTAGATATAAACAAATGCTCAAAATTTCAATTTTTATTTGTTATTTAAATTTTATTTATAGTTTTTTTTTCATATATTTAGTTTTTCCAAGTAATAAAATACATGCTTGTTTTTGAGCTCTAAATTATTTTACGGGTTATTCATATACTTACAAGAACGTTATTTATTTTTTCTATAATTTCTTTCAAATTTCAAAAGTTTTTAAGTTCCCAGCAACTTGAACAGTCTTGAATTTTTTATTATGAATAAATTAAAATGCATGTGGCTCTAATACAATAGTCTAAAAAACCGATATTTTCAACCCCTTGTCCCCTTGCCTTAAAAGAATCTTGCCACACTCTTTCGTAAACGATGGCATGCACCTACAGACGACCTTCATACTCATATTTTGGTTATGTGTTCAACCCAAAAAAATGCTGCTTAAATATCTTAAACTATTAGTTTTGGTCAAAAAATATGTGTGTTTTTTTCTTTTTGAAAACTCAATAATAGGTACATATTTCAAAAACAGCTAGATTTTTTGGTTTTAATTGTACAATAGACGCTGGGTTTAGTTAATCTTGAAAAAGTGAACTATTCACAATAGTGAAACACACAAAATTGCATAAAAAAATTGTATTAAAAAAAACGTATTGCAACCATCTAAAATTGCTTGAGGACGTTGAGGAATTGTTTCCGTTTTTTTTTTTAACCTGATTGAAAGCTCTTTTAACGCCAACGTAAATGTTAAAACATTCACATCGAACAAGATGTGCATTTTGGATCAAATGCATGTTTAGAAAGCCTTTGAAAACTCCCGCTCCCGTGAACACTGAACAGGCCTCTTTTTTAATACTTCACTAAATCGAGCGTTTATAAATTCTCAAATTGGCATACCAATTTTTATTTTATTTCAAATGTTGCACACAAATGTTGTGTTAAAAGATAATCTAGACCTGTATCCAGAGATGATAAAAAGCAGCTACTAATATCTGAACGTAAGGCTGAGCCTTATACGTTAAATTTTGTGCCATTATCGTAAATCTTCAAATAGAAAATGTATTACATATGTATTTTTCTACCTAGTCGAACGTTATTTTCAATCAGCAGAAATTGTTTGTATGCAACTTGGAAAAGGTACAAAGCAGTATAAAGTAGAATAAATAACGGTTTTGTTGCATCTCTTTTATTTTGGTAATCATTTTTGTAAAACATCAATTTGTCATACATGACAATCACAAAATTATTCATCACTGGACGTAATTTATTCATTAGGAAACAAAACAAATATGTATGTACATTATGTACATATGTAAGTCATCAAATACCTCATGACAATTTGTTTGACAATCAGTCATTCATCAAAGCTAAAATAAAAGTTAATCTGGTGAAATAATTTCGTAATTAAAAAATTCGTATTCTGTTCATACAAAAAATCTTAAAATTTCAATTAGTTTGGATTAACGACCAGGTAAACAAATACACCAAACAATAAATTGTAACTTCTCAACGTATCTATATTTCCATCCACCGCATGCTTTGATGAGTATCTCTCCTGTTAAGTCCCATCGCGACCACGAATGTTTGTGGAACGTATTTTTCCCCCCTTCTCATTTTGTTCCCTTTTGAATTTGATTTAGTTGCTCACGATCGAGATTTCTCTCAGCTCCGCACTCACACTCAGTTTTCAGCCAGACATTGTAGTCTTGTCTTGTGTGTCTTCCCAAAATCGCAGCTTGGCTTGAAGTTGCCATTGAGTCTTTTTTCAGTTAGCCACTTACGTTGACAGCGATCGGTCGGTCGGCTTGTATTAATGAATATTCTTTATATTCTCGAAATCAAAGTCTCAAGTCTTTCGTCGTGAGACTGTTATTTTTTCTTCTTTCGCTTTTTAGTGTGTCACACAGCATTTCGTAACACAATTGTTTTGAATTTGTTGTTGTTGAATTTTTTTTTCTTCGATGTCTTGTTGTGTGTTGCTTTGGAAAAGTGGCAAATAAGAGATATTAAGTGCTACATTGCGCGCAAGAGGTCTTGTTCAATAAGAGGACGGGTTAAAGTAAAATATTTTTGTATGCTTGCAGGAGAATTGTGTGTGGCCGTCCATCGGTGTCTTATTCGGGAAATGTTGCGAAACTTTAATGCATGTTTATCGTCTCTTCATAGATGTCGGTTGAACGGTGAATAAAAGCAATTGATGGGCAACAAAAAGAAGACTTACTTTTAAATTGTTTTTTTGTTTTTTGTCGTCAGTACGCTTCTTTTATTTTTTGAAGAGATTAAGCGAGTGATTGGAAAAGGTCATACGTGTGACAAGCTAAAGGAATGCTCTTAACTGTTCTGACGACGGTATTATGAAATCAAATGTATCGGGGCGAGTTGTACCGCAACCGGGATCGTCATCAGGATGTAGACCACATAACTTTTTCTACAATTTCCACCATCAAAGCCAGTCGCAGCAGCAACAACAGCAGCACCAACAACACCATCACCAACGGCAACATAGTTTATCCTACCACCCTCATCATCAGCAGCAACAGCAGCAACAGCAACAGCCACCCCCACACCATCAAAACTATGCAATGCTTCCATGTTTTAACCAGCATAATACAAGTGGTTGGGCAGGAATACCATTAATCTCAACGGCTGCTTCTTCAAACCGTCGCCAGAGGAAGCCAATTGTTGGGGGACATAAGCATCCAACACAACAACCAGTGTCCTGTAATTCCCTTCAAATTTATAATTCCACAAGAGACCTGCACTCAAACGAGTATGACTTAAATCCAATGACTCGTCTGGCAATGCACACTCAAGGAGCTCCTCTCCTCTTAACTGGATCATATAATCGTAATCGTCTGAATTGCAATCGTCAGCTGCGACCCTTGAACCCTAATACGTCTGAAGGGTATTCTCCTTGTGGTTACAAGCCAAATGGTCAGATTCATCAAAAAACAAAAGAAAACAATTTATCTGGGCCAGTTAGTGTAGGAGGAGGATCAACTACTCAATGTGACTCGACAGCAGTTGCTTGTTTGCCCAGGATAATCAAGCCAAGGAAAAGAAGGAAAAAAGATCGCAAACCTCTGCCAAATACAAATAATTTTGTTAAAAAAACTGATCATGAAACGGTTGCAGGTGTTTCAAAGCGGGACTATCCGCTGTTCATTGATCAACACCAACATCACACACTCCCATCCTCACAGATGCTTGGTTTAAATGAATTCGAGACCCAATGCAATTTGAAAAATGATGAACCAAGTCACGTCACAGATGCACAGGACCCGGCAACAGGATCCATTTGTTTTTGCCGTCAATGCGATCCATTAAGTCGTATATGGGCATTCCCATTACGCCGCTCACATTCGGATAACTCCTCCGACACCACGGAGTTCGAAAAATCTACCATCAAGAATGTTGGAGTAATCGGCTCTAATCGCTCAAGTCAAATGAACATTAAAAACACCAATCAAGCAGGCAGTTTAAGTGATTCTAGCGATTCTGGTTATGGTGATATCTTGAGTGGAATTCAAATCGGTGATAATTTCTTTAGATACGACAACCATAACAACAACAACAACAACGACAACAATTATCTACAATTGCAGAAGCTTCCAAATGATCTCCTTTTAAGTCCTACAGCTGAATCGCTTCTAACTGAAAGTATAAATGAAATATCTCGTAAGTTAATGGAAACTTGCGATATCAAAGGGTCAAGTGCTGGCAAAAGCAGTCCATCATCATCTGTATCATCAGATAGTTGCAGTGTTTTCTCAGACAGTGGGCTGAGTAGTGCCACCAGCAACAATCCACCAAGTGGCGATGAATTGATTTTCAATTTTGAAAATCTCTCAATAAATTCCTTGAATCATCCTAACTTATTGTTTCCCACCACCAACATCACCAATGCCACCAGCGAATCCATGTTTGATTGTTTCTCTACATCAGACATCAACAATAACACTGTACATGTGCCAGGCAATGGAGGAGGATCACCCAGGATAGATCCGCAACTCTTTAATTGCCTAGACATGCTCTGGGGTACTCAGCCGTCGTCATTGTCGTCGTCGTCGTTGCACTCAGACGCTCCAAAACAAACAACGTCTCCGTCGTCGTCGTCTTCATTTTATCGGCCTGCAGTAGCATCCATGTAGGTGTAGGGTCTTATTAAGCAAATAACCTTAGCTTAAGTATTTATTTTACTTTTGTTATAAGAAAAAAAAAAAACAACAAAATAACGAAGAAAACTGAGCTGCAGCAGTAATACCGGTTCATTGCCTGAACGATGAAAAGTGAAACTTTCACTTTCATTGGTTTTTTGCATATACACCGCCAAGATTGTATGCGAATGTGGATGCCGTTTAGTTTATAGATACATTTTTATATATATACATCTATATTACTGACGAGTATAGTATCTTTTTCAAATCGATTTTATTTATTCATCGCATTTATTCATTCTCTTAGTTTTTGTATTATTTTTTTTTGTTTATGTTTTTATACCAATTTCTGTCTCACGGTTGGTAATTTTTCTCCGGCATTAGTGTAGAGGTTCCTTTTTTTGTTAAACTTTAATTCGTATGTTTTGTTAGTAATTTGTGGGGAATATGTTTTTAAGTTAGATGTTGTTTGATCACCATAAAGTTCACCACACCAAGTGAAAGGGAAGACCAAACACAATTCCGAGGAAGCTTGGCTTGTGTGTTGTGTGCTTTGTTTTGCTCAATATCTGGACTGAATCATTGTTTGATTTGTTGAATCCAATCCGGTTTTTCATCATTTTTCCCAATGGTATGCTGGCTGTTCCCTCTTATGACATTTAAAGTAGGTAATTATAATATGCAAATATGCTAAACGGAGCACGACTTCTCGGCAGATAACATACCACTAAAGAAAACTGTGTTTTTCTCACCTTGAAATGCTTTAAGAAATAAATAATATGATGTATTGAATGTGTTTTAGATTCTTTTTATTTATTCAAGGTTAATTTTAAATTCAAATGTTAATTTTTTGTTTTCTACTGTTGTCCACAACAAAGCATACCTATATATTTTAATTTTTATTTATTTATTTACATAGGTATAGGTTTCAAATATTCAACAAAAAAAATTAAAACCTTAGAAAATAAATACTTTTGCCGGATTAGAGTTACCTCAAAAAAAGGGTTATATTTACACATAAATTATGTAAACATGTATTTGAATTTTTTATATATTGAATTTAAATTATTTTGCGATAGATATATGTATGTATGTGGTGGAAGATCACTTTAAAAGTTAATTAAGTTTATTTGCATATGTTTAAGATTAAATATTATAAATATACTATACTATTTGTTGACAACAAACATTTTTACATACAAAAAATACATTATACATCTTCAAACTTTTCTTATTGCAAATTTTAACGTGCGTATTTTGCTGTTATTCAGTGATTTGTTTTCCTATTTATTTATTTACTATATTAAAAAAAAAAAGATCTGCAATTTATATGTTATAAACAATTTGCAATATGAAACGTTTGAAAATTATACAAATTATGCTATCGAGTGTACTGATATTATTACAGATAATATTTTTCCAATAAAATTATGTTTAATAAAATAAATTACAAAATGACGTTTTCTTGTTTTATTATATTTTTTTTTAATACTTTTGTTGGCATGTTTTGGGTTGGTAATTTTCATAAAATAGCTCAACGTTTCTATTGTTTTTGTTAACTTTTATTTGTTAACAATGAATATTATTGAGAACCAACCAACTAATATTTATGATACATGTCTTTGCGTTATATAATACAGGGTACCTGAAGTAAATTAAAATAAAACAATATAATTTAGATTTCGACTAAATTTGAATTTCAACATATTGTTTGGAACTTGTCGACATAAATGAATTGTAATACCATTCAAATACCCTTAACAGGAGTTCTAGCACGTATCGGTTCTGGAAAGGTACGAATTATATCGGGCAATAACTCGGCCATAACTTAGCGAAAATTTGTTTTCATAGCTGCAAGGCTCTAACAGATTGTGCACATAACCACGATTGTTTGTATAAATATAACACCACGCGAAAAAAAAAACGTCTAAAAATGCAATAAAGCTAAAGATGGCACAGACGACTGTCAGGTCGGCAAATATTGTCAGATCTGTCACTGAAAAATTGTCCCAAAGGCCTTACAACCGTGTGATCTTACAATTAATTGCCAGAAAAAGCATTGCCGGACAATTGTCAGACTACTATCTGGCAATGAAATTATCAGGCAATCGTCTGAACACACAATTTAACAATTGTCAGACAGTTAGGTAATCGTCAGGCTCATAAAAAATTGTCAGATGTGCTATTCAACGACACTTGACAATTTTTTCATTTGCTGACATTTTATGTATCTTGTGCTCGATGTGTAAAACAAATTTTTAGCGCTACTGTGAAAACTGGTCACTTTGGCTTCTGAATGAGTTTCGAAATTTTTTTCAACTTTATTTCTAAATTTTAATAAGCAAATGACACATAAAATTATTGTAAGATCGATACATATACAGTACATAGATAAATAAAAAAGAAAACATATTTTTGAAGACATCGATAAAAAGTAAAAATAAACAATAGTCTGTTGAAGACCAGTACCTATAGATACAAAATTGGCGATTTTAGATTATTTTTCTTGAAGGCTATGAAAACCCTGGACATGGTCATGCTTTTTCATATTTATTCTCAGCTATTCGGATAGCTTTGTGTTGTTATACTCCCTTGTTAAAATAGCTTATAACAAATAATGTCAAAGTTGTCAAAGTGTTGTCAAATATTGCAAAAAGTAAATTTTTAGCTTAAAATAAGTAAATTTTACACATTTTACTGCTTCAAAGAACAATTATTATCCGTTTAGAATATTATTTGCTATTTTGAAAATCGATCGATAAAAGGCCATAGACTCTGTTTAGGTTGGGGAGAATGAAACCGGTCTCACGGCAGTTTCTGGACAAGAGAATTGGGGTGTCAGGGACTTCGTGAGGCATGAACAAAATATAAACACCGACCTCATGAGACTCATTTCTTGCTGCTTCAATGTGCACAGCATTGAAGTTGTTGTTGTTTCTATGTGCCGCCAGGGTCCGGACTCAAATTTCCCAATCTAAACAGGCTCATAAGGATACTTAGCAATTCGAGGAGAAATGTCATATCAGCTCACATGTTCAACATTTAATTGAAAATCTTTGTCATTTGTTATGAGATAACCTATCCGGTTCTGGTCGTTCACAAACCTATCGGATATCTAGTTAGCTTATGGGGTTTTCTTTTGGTTAATTCAGATTTTGATTTAAAAATTGATTGTTTTCGTCGCGAATGGTATTCGACTGCAGATTGATTTTTCGTTTTTATTGTATTGGTGTATAATTTGTGTCTGTGAAACTGTAGCGATCCAGTCTTGTCAAACTGATGGCTGTGAATTGTTCTGGTGTGTAATGGTGTTAGTTAAAGAGGGGTAAATCTGCCGAAAAATCCAGATCTGCAAATTTGATTTTCGATCAAAAAATAAATTGATTTTTTTCACCATTGGAAGGCTTTTATTGTCAAAATCTGTGTTTTGACAAATCGGAAGGGGAAAAAAAAATCAATTTTTGTTACAAAAAGAAAACCCCATTAGATAACTAACATTGACGTATCGTTTATGGACAAACCTGTCACTTATATACATTTCTTGGGCAAAAAAATGTTCCAAGAAACCGCAGCGCTGTTGGGATTGATCGGCCACTTTTGATACTAAATTTTAAGAAAAAATTTACCCAATTTTTGGAAAACTCTTAGTGCGGGTAATGTTAATGCCGAAAACTGCAAAAGGAAGAATGAAAAAAAAATGGAAATTTCTTAGACAGCGATTTTGGTCCCTTACATAAATTATTCAATGACAAATTCCCTCTGTATCATTAATTTTTTATTTAGACCCTCATTATGAATAGCGAATCGAACGTTCGCTCGAAAGCAAATGATTTAGCGAATTTCCCTAATCACGATATAATATCGATAGCGAGCTTCCAAATTCGCTTCAAAAATTAATGCTGCAAAAAATATTGCGAAAATAACTCATAACACCACATTTTAAATGTCAAACAATGGCAAATCGGGAATTCGCAAAATCATTCGCTTTTAAGCGAACGTTCGATTCGCTATACATAATGAGGGCCTTAGTTGCATTGTAAATGATTAGCTTCCTTTTTTTGTATGTCCATATGGACTTTCGCGAAAAAAACGACATCGGGACATTTCAACATTTGCCTATGTCTGCTATTTTGGCCAATATTCAATACAAATTATCGATAGCACAACGACAATGGCAATGCCGTTTTTATCGGGACAAAAGTTAAATCCACTTAATTATCTGGACACAGCTAACTCTATATGGACATAGTTCTTGTTGTATTTGACAAGTAAATTGCTTTACTTTGCTGTCGTTTTTTTTCAGAGAGAATTATTTTGAATTGCAAAAAAAACACAACTAATATGCGTTTAAATATAATTTGGATATTATTCTTCAAAAAAAAATCCGATGTAAAACCACAATTCAAAATAAATAGTCAGCTGTTAGCAGAGTTGCGGGTAGTAATTATTAGAATTATTAGGCGTTTTTTATTGGTTACATATGGCCAGTGCAGCAACGCAGGTCCGAATATATATATGCACTTTTATATCCACTCCTAGTTAAAATCTCAAAGTTGGTATCCGTGGCATTAAAATTGTCAAAGATCAGCTGTTGTTGAAAAAATTTATATTTGGAAACAAAAATGTAATTAAAATGGTTTCAAATGCCATTTATTCGAATTTGCATTATTGTACTAATTCTCTTCCTTAGATAAATATTGTTTCACTTTTTTGCTTTCTGGCCCTACATTTTGTCCTTAGTAATTAGTTGATTATAATCAAAAACAAACGAATAAAATACTTTCCAAAATTCAATTCGCTTTGGAATAAGTTAAGGGATGTGTTGGAAAAGTATTGCCTATGTATGTCAAGTTGAATAAGAGTTGAAATGAAATGTTTACATGCATACATATATTGGTTAAAAGATCAACAGGAGTAAAAAAAACACTACGATGTTTTTTTTTTTATATTTTACTTTGCTGTAATAAGATTAAAGTTTTCTCAGAGTATTCAAAAATAACACTTAAAAACAATACAAACTGCTTAACGTTAGGTTTTAAAAATTATTTAAGAAAAATAAAATTTGAAAATCCCTTATATCTCTCAAAATTCAAATACATAGATGGTTATTCGTTTATGGTGGGTTTAAAAAACTGTCCAAATTTATGTCACAAAACTGCCTTTTACCCGCTCCCAATCATAAATATTAAGAAAATAGACGAAATTATAACAAGTTGTCAGTCGTTCAAATCTGGCATAAGTGCTTTCATTGGCATTGACATTTCTGAGTTTTAATTAAATAGTTTTTCTTTTTTTTTTCAAATGCTTTTTAAATACATGGATAAGATATTGAGCTATCCTCGATATCCTCACCTGAAGCTTTAACGCTGCCAATCACTTCACAGTGTTACACATAGAGTACCTATATTATCTAGAGTCGCGACTCGTACCCCTCTTGCCTAAAACACCCGCAAATTTTATTTGAGCACATTAAGAGAAAACTCTTATATTCCCTGTCCGTGAATACGTGTGATAGCTCTAAATGTGACGTTTTCAATTTTTTGATTAAATTTTTTGTTGTTTTCAGTCTAATAAACCAAAATCCATTAAGTTATCATTGTATTGGTGAGGTTCCATTTAAAATGCATTGGGCAGCTAACACATGCTCAGCCATGTGGAGGAAAAACTCACAATGGAGTTTGTAGGGTGAAAGAGAAAAAGCGGTTCTCTAGATAATATAGGTACTCTATGGTGTTACAGATAAAGAATCGATGAATGACGATGTGGATTGACGATAGATATCGAACACAGACAATGAGTTAAAAGGTTGGTAGCCCGCGAAAGTTTTTAATGGCCAAAAGCAGAAAGTCCATATTTTTTTAGATTTGGTTCGTAATAACAGATTAGTCTGTCTGTGGCAGCTGCAAAATCCTGTAAACAAATATTTAAAAAAACAAAAAGACGCATACAACTTTGTATTCTTGTGAGTGCAGGTACCAGGAAAGCTGAAATTTGGTATACTGACAAACATACGAACAATTTTATCATAATGTTCCTAATCTAAACAACGTCTAATTCAATGAAATATGATCACAATTCCACACAGGTGCAGACGGTGCTGGACAAGTTGGCTAACTTTTAACTTTTGCTTACAGCTTTTTTGACGTTTCAAAATTCCAAGCGCAACCATCTGCTTAGATGGGGGTTAAAGTGAGCTTCTAAGTGCCAGTTTCTAAGTGCGAGATCATCCTACTTTCGAGGTTAAACCTGAGCTTACTCCAGAAATGTGTTTTTCAGAGATTCAAATCGAAAAATGAAAGTTATTGTCAGTGCAATTCCATTGTAGCATCTCGATTCCGATGATTGGAAGGCGTAGAAGGGTGATATCCATAGTGTCGTCGCACATCGATTGGCCATTAATCTTTGACTGCTGAAAAATAAAGTTAATCCTCAACTGAAAAACTTTTTTTGAGTTAACGTTGTGTTAACGCTGAACTGAAAAACTAGCCTTATTTTTTTTCAATATCTCACGGATTCTCTCCGTTTTGTTCCATATTCAAATCAAACCATCCTTTATTTAGATTTTGAGTTTGAAACTCTTCTTGAACTCTACATAATTCCAGAGCCGCCAATTTAATATAAACCCAGATTCAATAAAACAACTTGATTTATTGTCAAAGTATTAAACAGTAACACTGCATCGTGCATCATCATAACAATTTTTCCTAATCCAAGGGATAACAAGCTTTACTGTTTTGAAGCCCTCCACTTCCGTTATACAATCTGCTTTATGAATCACAACATTCTATGCATGATGTATAACCTTTAAAAATAATAACAACAAAATACATATATCTCTTCTCCGCCATTTAAATGGGTCAAACTCGCTTACGAGAGACCCGAAAAAGAAGTGTCAAAGTGTTAAATTTATAGTGATTTATGAGTTATTGTACAGTTAGTTATACATATATGTACCTAAGTGTAAATTCTTACCGCCAACTGATATTGTCTCGTTTGAATGGAATTTTTATTCTTTCTCTCCTCTTGACCGCGACCCCATACATGTGATGATTTGGTCTTTGATGTGTTGCATTGCATGTGAAAAAAAAATGTAACAACGAAAATATTAACATTTGACAGAGAAATTGCACCTGCTCACAGGTGTGTACTGGCACTAATACCATTAGCATTGCCTTTTAATTTAGTCTATCAAGAGCAAGTTATTGAAGTATATCTACGACAGCGAGACATGTAAGGCGCATAACCGGTAATTCCAGTCAGCTAGGCACAGCCATCTAATGCGGTCTACCAGCGAAAATGAAAATATTGAAAAAAAAAAAAAAAATAACAAAAAGGCAAATATAAAATTGCTGCAACTCTAACGCAATGTTGATGCAGCAGCACAACGGCAACGTAGACTAGTGTAAACGAAAGATTTAAATCCACTATTAAGTCGTAAATACTAGCTCTTATGAATTATTACTACACGTTCAGGGAAATAAACAATATTAATATGATTGGATCAATCTTCCTCAAATGAGAGATAAATTGGTATCAGGGTTGCCAGGTAGTTTGTCAAAATTAAATTTATGCAGCCACATTTATCAGTTTTTCACAGATAAGGTTTTATAGACAGATCAGTTGCAAATATACTTTATTCAATTAAATAAAACATTCATTTAGTCATGGCTTTGACAACCGATTTCGCTGTGTAAGCTAGCCAGGGAAACCAGTTGAAAATGTTTATTTATAACATTTTAAAGTTAAATAGCTGTCTATAATAGTGCGTATTAAAACCCGGCAATGTTTTTACCAAGTTTAGTCAAGGCGCTGGAAAGTTTTCCGCAAATAACATCTAATCAAATAAAACTTGTCAAAAGCTCATGAGGCCCTTTCTAGTAAAAACTTGTTGGGTAAGATAACTGAGTAGCCGATACTTTTGTGAACGACCAGAACCAGATAGGTTAGCTGAAAAAAAGCTGACAAAGAAATTGAATTAAAATTGTTTTTAATTTGCAAAAAATTTTTTAACTTTTTTAACGGAGTTTTATTCCATTAATATTTACATATTGCATAGAGTCCAAGGTGTCGCAAATAACCATTATCTAGCTGCATCTAACTAATTAATTTTCCTTTCGAAAAACGCGACGCTGCAAAACTCAACATGTAAAACTCAAACTTCTTGTCAAATATCAGCTGTTTTGAAATTTCTCTTTGGATTGCTGAATGATCCTAGAATTTTATTAAATTCGGATTTGTTTGTTGGTTCTCAGATGATTTGTCATCAGCTGTTTTTTAACAAGGCATTACAACAACACAAAGCTATCCGGATAACTGAGAATTAACATCAGAACGCGGCCAATTTGATTTTCCTACAAGCTGAAAAGCGAACAGCTGATGTACTAGATTTGCAAAGTATTAGCGCAAAACAGTGGAAAACGCACACATAGAATCAACTCGTCCATTCAGCACATCATTCAGCACAGGTCTTGTTGTTTTTTCAATTCACATCTGTTCATCAACACGAAGTGAAATTACAAATACAACAATGTAAACAAATAGGTTTTGGAGGGTGAAACGTACGAAAGATTGGCTTCTTGGTAATTGATATTCTCTAACGAAAACGTGTATGAAAATTCCACTTTCAGAACTATCAATCCAGGAGTAGAACTCATTCTTCTTTAGAAGAAGACAGTTATAGCCTTTTCACATCGAATCAAAATCTAGATTTCGAACGAAAAGCCCCAAATCTCACCAATATAAAGAGATTTCCCTTATGTACATTTTTGGATTTCATTATCTCGTAGATTACCACCACACCAAATCTTCTCAAAATCTAAATCTAAAAATTTATTCTAAATATGGGAATCTTCCTTTACCGACTTAAAAAGTAAATCGAATACACAAACCAATTTATTGAAACAACGCAACGTATCCTTTGAGAGTACTCATTTTGTTTTTTTTTAATTAGAGCTAGCATGGAGTACGTTACAAGAGCTCAAAATAAAAAGAATGAGCGAATGGAGCAAATACCTAAGCGCTGGCAGCTTCACTCTTTTTTTCACCTATTTCAAATGGACGCGTTCAACACTTTGTATCTTTGAATATTGCGAGTTTTTGATTGGCAGCTTGTCATATGAAAATTAAAAGTCAGTACTTAATTTTGGTGCGTTGATCGTTGAGCGTGCGCAATCGTATGATAGTTTGGTGCAGAGAATATCAAATATCAAGAACCCAATCTTTCGTTTTACCCTCCAAAACCCATTTGTTTACATTGTTGTATTTGTAATTTCACATCGTGTTGATGAATAGATGTGAATTGAAAAAACAACAAGACCTGTGCTGAATGATGTGCTGAATGGACGAGTTGATTCTATGTGTGCGTTTTTCACTGTTTTGCACTAATACTTTGCAAACCTAATACATCAGCTGTTCGCTTTTCAGCTTGTAGGGTAATCAATTTGACAGCTCAAGATTATATCGGAGAGCTGTGATGATACTCGCTTAGGCCTTACGCCGATACTTTGTGGTTTGACGTCTCCAATTGTGTTGTTTCATATAAATATAACTAAAATAATAAAAGCTTTTAATTTTTTAAACAATTTTTCAACTCAATAGGTCTGTTTCTTTACTCGCCCACGGGTTCCCAAAGTAACCCAAATCTACCCAAAACGTGTTTCTTTACTATTTTCTGACACGAAAATGCCAGAGCTTTTGACTTTATTTCGTTTCCCCTTCAGCAAAAATCAACCCGAACATTTTAGTTCTGGCACTTCTTGCTTGTCAAACAAGAAATCAGCTGATAGAAAAATTTTAAATTTAATTTGTCAAGTAGCGTATATATGAAATGGTTTAATTTAAATAAATTAAATGAAAATGATACAATGGAGTCAAATATAATTTAAAATATTTCTTCTGGTATCTTTAAATAGAGCCAAAAATTAAAAGTGCAAACGTTAAGAATTGAAATTGCATAATTTTGTATGCGTTGAGCCTACAAGCAATAAAGTCGAATGGGTAATTTTACACGGCAACAAACCAGAAACATCCCAAATGCGTTTCTTTACTTTTCATTTCTGGTTAAACATTTCAACAACAACATCAAAAAGCTCATGCCCAAACTTTTTCCCGAACTTTTTCCCAAGCTTTATCCCAAAAGTAAAGAAACAGACCTAATAATAGTTTAAAAGCCCGAAGATGGAATTTACTTCCGAAACGCGTTGCTGAATATTTGATTAAAACAAATTGTTTACCAAGTTTAAAATTAGTTAAAAAAAAGCGCTTAGTAAAATTGTTTAAAATGTTTGTAAAGTTTTTATTATTTAAAAATTCTTTATTTTAAAGCTCCTTAGATAGCATTTATACAATTCACAGTGAGTTTTTTCACTAAATTGTCATGTGCAGAGGTCGGTAACCATCGACTAAACAATGCGTTGGGTATGGTGGCATCTAACTGATGAGCCCACCACCATGCCTGGGCGAAACGCATTTTGGTGTAAGGCCGCAAATAGCTTATAATTGTATTTTATTTATATTTATATTAATCCGATAGGTCGAGCTCTACTCTATGCTCTGCTCAGAGCCAAAAAATACGCCTATGTACTCGTATAAAAGTTTGACAAATTTTAAATGCTTGACTATAAATCATCTTAAAAAATTGCCATCAATGAAAGCGTTTCACAAAATGCGTTGATTTGTTTGATTTGAAATAATACTGCTTCTAATTAGTTTGAAATTAGATAAATTTGTAAGGAAGGATTTCCTATCTCGGATTGATGAAAACGAATCCTAAACGAATATAGTTGTATGACGTTGAATTAAATTGTGTTAAATATGTTCTTTAATTCTGCTTTTAAGTCGCCCTAAAACACCATTGGGTATTTTTAAACATGATCTCGGCCTGGCAAGCTGACCAGTAAATTTTGTGTTTGTTGGGATCTCAGGTTGTCCTGAAATCGCCATGAAAAATGAATCTATAGGTTTTTGTCTGTCGTTAGTTCTTATGGTAAAGGAATTAACTGTCAAAGTGATATGAGTTGTGAAACATTTGTTTTTGTAGATTCCCGCGCTGCAGATAATTGTTTATTCCGTTGTGGATAAAATAAGCCTCAGTTTCTTACATTGAATTCCAATGTCGAAGTTCAGTAAATACAGCTTTTTAAACACTGCCCTTTTTCGATAATTCTATCACCTAAACACCTTGCTTATCACAGTTCGATTTATTTTATGAATCAATAAATTGCTCTTAATACTCGTAGTACCTATTATATATAGTACCAAGTAGAAAAAAAGGAATACCGTGATATATATATCACAAAGAGAACTCCCAGATTTCAATTCACCATGTTCATAGCCACGTTACTGCGAGTTGTGAGAAGAATTATTATTGCCTCCATCGCCATTGCTGCCGTCATTGCAATGTTGTGTTGTGTTTGCTATTTTCAAGCAGCTCGCACTTAGGTTTTCTTTTTCAGCCCAAACATAGAATATAGATAAGTATAGGTACACAAGACACAACACCATTGACTGGATGCATCGGTTCGGTTTCTAGATACTCGATTGCTTGCCTATTTGTAAGGTAAATCTTTCCAAAGCGGAAAATGAAAACATTGCAACTTAGAAGAGTGGGTCACTAGACAATCGGGTCAATACATCTGTATGTTATGTCTTGAGATGTAGTTAGCGCTTCGCTTCGATGGCTGCCGAAGATGCTGCAGCCTGCTGCTGCTTCTTTTGCTTCTGGTCGGTCGGCTTATGATGGTTGCATCGCAGGAGGTGTTTTTTTTTGTGTTCGTTGTTGTTGATGTTGTTGTTCTTCAGAGATTCTTTATTCCATTTGCAAATAGCACATGTCTGCCTTCACAAAGCCATGGTAAAGAAGTGTGAGGCAGCAGCTTGAGTACAATGAGAATGAAATAAAAAAGGAAACATAAACATGAGAATATTATTTTCTAATTTGTTGAGGAAATTGAAAGTTTTTGCTGCCGCGCAAGATGATAATTTGCTTGAAGAAGAAAAAAAAAAAAACCAACCATGAGAGGAGTTGAAAACGTTTAAGACCTGTGCTGTTATGGTCATTAAGGAAAACAGTGTTCTTTATATAGGGTGCGATATACTTCTTGCTATTGTGACAGGTTGTCGAAGTGTTTTTACGAGTATTTATTTTATTTATCTTCTGACGTAACTTTATAATAAAGGTGTCAATAATTGTTAAGAGTTTAAATGGTTGACATTTAAATAGAAAAACACATCCTTCACTTGCAAACCGTTGCATGTAATAGATTCGTTCGTTGAACTTTACGCAGGGTTCATCCAAGTTTTGATTTCTTGGCAACTGAAAAAAATTGTTTTTTTTTTTTGTTGCATTCTCAAAAAGCATGCAAGCGTGTTTTTAAAATCTAAAAAGAACATGAGCAACATAAGGCTTTCTCAGTTACAAAGTCCACAATCTGTTTACTTCCGTTTCTTTGCTTATAAATAAATGCATTGAGGCATGTTCATAGATGTTGTTTAAGCTCTTGCTAGACAAAACTGGAGTTGAACTCATCAAGATTCAATATGTCAAACTCCAAATTTGTCTAAAAACAGCTTTAGCTCCATTTTCTTTATAAGTATCTCCCTTAAATATAAAACGAAGAGCCTACAACTTGTGGAACTACAAAAATTTCGGCACTTAAAAACTTAGATCATTTCTCATTTTTTCATTTGATTTCTAAATCCAGAATTGTTCTTCTGAGTGAAACATCTGGCCATATTTTGGAGTAGTATCAGTGTACTACAGTACATGCGTAGCCAATACACACATGTCGTCAGTACATATATTACAAAACAAACAAATTATCCAATAGGGATCTCTACCAAATTTTCAGAGTCAAAGTGACAGCTAATAATTTGGCTCGTTGACAGTTGCAATTGGAAGGCAAACAAAAATTCCAAATATTTACACTCCGCTTTAACTGAATAAGGACTACATTTTTTGTTTAGATTTAGATTAAGGTAAATCGAGCATTTTTTCTAAACATTGTGCATTAATAGCCGTTTTCCTTTGGAGGTGGCAAAGTACTTGTGAGTAGATGAAAACCCTAATCTAGTACTATCAACTGCACATGCTTTCATGGCGAGTAGATACATTTCACATGGGAAAGCAGTTTGATGTGTTCCATTGAAAAAAGCTGGCAAAGTACTTGCAAGTACTTCGCCACCTCCAAAGGAAAACGCCTAGTGTATCATTTGATTATCCTATTGTTTGCTTACGATGTTGGTAAAAGAAAAGAGTATAGAGTCGATTAATTAAATAAAAAGAAGCGAACTTTCATTTAATTATTAATTAGTGTAGTACATTAGGAACAATCGATTAAATAATTTTGCTATGAAGTTTGAGATGTCGCCACACCACTCCCCCTCAGGAGGTATTCTTGAGCCGCACTCTTCTACCAGACCTTGTTGTAAACGTAGATGAGGTTGGTCCATAGCGTACGCTTTCCTAAGGTTTAACATCTTGTTTTGGTGCGATATCATTTTCTATAGCTGTTGGTACGAAAGCTGTTTTAAGTCGATTAATAGATATATTTACCGTTTGATTCCTTATCCGCAGCTTGAAATATTTTTCTTTACGATTTAGAACTTTGTACGGACCTTCGTACAGCGGCATTGCAAACAAAAACTTGAGCAGCCGTTTGGATGCTCGGCTGAATAAATACCTTGGATTTGTCATGGCTAGCTGCTGGAGACAATTGATGTTTTGACATCGGACGACGCAAATCCTCTGTCTGTGCTTGTGTTTTTCGTTCACTGCCTAAGAAATCATACCTGGCAAGCGAAGTGTCGTTCGGAACATCATCTCTGCAGAAGTGGCCTTGATGTCATCTTTGAAGGTAGAGCGCAACCCCAGCAATATCGAAGGTTTTATACTGCCCCATTCATCCGTTTCGTAACAACGAATAGCTGTTTTTAACGTCCGATGCCACCTCTCAATAATTCCGTTGTTTTAAGATGCTTAATGCCAAGAGACTGGCTAACTATTTGAAGATGTTGCTTTCGAATTGTCGGCCAAAATTCGTCGTTATTCGGAGGGGAATACCATATCGAAAAATCCAGCCAGAAATCAATGATCTAGCTACAGTTTCGGCGGTGATGTCAGGTAAAGGAAATGCCTCAGTCCACCTTGAAAACCGGTTAATGCACGTGAGAATGTAGCGGGGCACCCTTGGGATGTAGTCAGTTGTCCAACCAGATCAATGTTTACGTGGTCGAAACGGGCCTCTGGTTGTGAATGTGAATCAAATTTCAGTTGGTTTTGGCGCTGAATCTTACTTTTTTAACATGGTATGCAGGTTTTAACAGCTGCTGCAACCTTCTATCCCATTCCTGCCCAAACATAACGCTCTTGGATGAGTTTTAATGTTGCTCTTCTGGATGAGACAGCCCGTGTGACTGTGCTATATTTCGACTTCAGAGAGCTTTTTAAATGATCGGTCGCATTCTTGCAGTACTTATATCACAATAGATTGGTTTAGTACTACCTGAAATGACAAAAGGTTTGGCATTAAGAAATATTGAGGAATATTTATCGTCATTTATAAGTTTTGTGAAATGGTGGTCTTTCGATTGTTCTTCAGCTAAAGTTTGAGCATCAATCACTGTTGACTTAAAATTAACTTAAAAACAAATGGATGTCACATAAATGTCATCTGAGCCAAATTCTTGAGTTTGACATTTAGAAATGAACAAGATAGAGATGTATTGCTGTTTGTTAAAAAGCCCTATTTTCATTTGAAGTTTGATAGGAGAATGTTGGTATGTATGGATGAATGAAGGTCAAATCTTCCAAACTAAAAAGATCGCATCTTTCTCTTCCAGATCTGTTTTTTTTTTCTGTTTAATAAATCATCTTTTCACAAAGAGATCAAATCTTTTCAACAATGTAAAATGACATTTAGATATACGATATTATCAGGAGCTCAGGGTGACACCTGTAGGATGTTGGCTGTATGGCTATTCCAATATGTCGATGACGGATTTGTATTCTTCCTTTTCTTAAGTAAGTCCAAATAAATACAGCTTCAGTGAAACATTTCAAGTATAAACTTAAAAAAAACTGTCCAAACCCAGTCCCCAAATCAACACCGACAAAACCAAATGTCAAACAATCTTACGAGTTATGACTTTGTAAAGACCAATACATTTTTTAATTTAAAATCAATTCACAATAATAAAAAAAAATCATCCAATTAGGCACACGGCCTTAGTCTTATCTACACCTGTCCGTCTGTCCCTTTTAAATGTTATGTAATTCTCTTTACAAATACTTTCCCAATGCCCATACAACTTAAATCTTTAGGCGTTTCCTTATGAATATTGATTAACGTGCGTGTAAGTGTTTCACCTACCAAACCCTCAATTCCGCAAAAAAATACACAAGGGTCTTATAACCCTGTCAACTCAAAACATAAAAAAAACACGTTAGGAAATAACAATTTTACTACTATACACTCGAAGTGGTCTTAATCTTAATTTTTGATTTAAGGTCATCGCTTATAATTATAGTTCAAGGTAATACTTTAGAAATATGTATGTATGTTATTTCTTAAGTCTGTAATTTGATTTAAGCTAAAAACAATTTATACTTTTTAAACGAGCAACAAAATTAGACCAAAATGTAATCATGGGTGAGTGCAGCATTTTAGGGGGCCTATACGATCTTTAATAAAAATATAAAAACAGGCTTTACAAATCTACACAGTCAATTCAGGAAAAGAAAACTTATAATAACTAAAACAAATAAAAAAGAAACGAGCACAAAAGTGAAACTCATTCAAACGCGCAGCTCCCTCACACACGATTTATAGCGCAAGTGAGTTGAGTTCGAGCTCGGGCTCGCGCCATCATTAGCGATATACTCGTATAAATAAAAATAATAATAATCACTCATTGCGCGCTACCACGCAGACATAGCAGCCTCCTCTCGTCATCGAAATAATATCAAAACAGACAGACGCGTTCGCATCTCATTTCCACCCAATATAGGCCCCATAATCTAAACATGAGAAAAATTACCAAACTCGGACAGCTTAACCATTAGGCCTTCGTATAGCTTGCTTCATATAGCTTGATTTACTTAACTTTGTATATATCTTAAAGCGTTGAATAGACAAAGTCTAAAGTATTTGAAATTCATTTTTGTACAAGTTTTTTAATCGAAACTGATGTGCATCAGGTAAGATCTTAGATATGTCTAACATTCATCACCACATCCATGTAGCAACCCTCAGCGAAAACGACCCATCGTGATGCCTCTAGGTTAGTTCTTCTTTTTTTTTTGCCAATCTTGGTTAGCAAGATTTTGCACTTGCTAAATACTACTTTCTTTTTGACATCTCCCCATGTTATGCTTATGATGGTCGTAAAAAATCTTGCAATATATGTGTATCTACACCTGTCAAGTCGATTCGAACATTTTTATGTATGTACATCGCGACTTGGTTCTCTAGACATGAGCGTGGGCTTTTAGTGTCCACTTGAAGTCTCGACAACATTTTGTATAGAATTTTCAAAATATAAAAAGAGAACCCACTGTCTGAGACTGACATGGTTTGATATTTGACCATCAAATTAGATCTACTGTTCAGCTTCTGTTTTTGTTTTGCGAATGTTTGCTAATTCATCGTATTCACGTTCGACCAATCATGCAAAATACATGATTTTTTTTAGGATTGCAGATTTGTGACTAAGTTGACATATTTTTGTAGCTTGATACGTAAGTAATGCGAAATTTGCTTAGTGAGACTTATGTAAATATACAATATTAGTCATTTGTTTTATTAAATTTTTATAGATTTATTTACTTACATATGTACACAAATTTTTGATTGGTGGTTGTAATATGACTTAACTCGATGCCTTTTGTTTGTTATATTATATAATTTGTGAGAAAGTTTTGTCATGGACTGTATTTTTTTTTTATTTTACGGGTATGTTTTAGTATTGGCAAAATGTAAACAAATAGCAAATAAAAATATTTAAAAAAAAAAAACAAAGAAAGCTCCACAGGCAGAAAATTATTAGAACAAACAAAAATGCTCTGACGTGTTTAGTTGTTCGTCTTATCTCTAATGCATCGACATGAAAACCATCCTTCCTTTGACGCTGGGTAAGACCCTGTTTAGGCTGGGAAGATTGAGACTGGTCTCTAATAATTTTCTGGACAAGAGAAGTGAGAGCTCCTGAATTCCTCACTTCTCTTGTCCAGAAACTGCGGTGAGACCGGCATCAATCTTCCCAATTTAAACAGCGTTTAACGCATCTTTTTTACGGTCGTTTTTTATACCAATTAGTCCTTTTGACGAATTGGGTAAGAGCCGTAGAAATGTACGAAACTGGTGAAATAACAACAAGAAGAATAATAATTTGTCCGAAAACTATCCTGGAACTGAAACTAGAGTTGCAGCTGGGAATAGCTGTCAAAAAATGTCCTTTACCTGCCCACGTGAAGCTATAATCTAGCGATTTTATAAAAAAAATCAAGGTTGGCCTATTCGTTAACTTCCTGCTGCAGGCGTCTTTAGTGTTCGTAGCATTTATTTTGTTTACATTTATTCAACATTTTGACAGCTAGCTATTACAGCTCCAGCTGGTTAGCTGTATCACTATCATTTAAATATTGAAATATGTCAGTTCTTTTTTTGAACATCAATTTTCAAGCATTCAAAATATAACTACTCTGTTCGTTAACTTACCCAAAACTAGCGATTTCTATCAAGTGTAGTCCAAAGTTGGTTGCATACCTAAATTTTTCCTATTATAAAAAATATGGCAGGTTTTCATTTAATTTATTTGGAACAGACGAAATTGCCTCGTTGTCTTGCTTAGTATAAGCTCAACTCGAAACACTTTATTCTTTTAATGGGTTCACAAAGAAAATAAGCCAAGAAAAATAGGCGAAACTGCCACGATATCTGAATTTTACACATTAACGGAGTCGTATACGTTGATTCGCACATTAACTAGTTAAAGTGCTGAAAGTTGCTCATTGAAATTAAATTTCGCGCTTTAACGAATCGTACCCAGTTGATTCGAACATTAACTAGTTTCAGCACTATCAATAAAAATTGCTTCTATATCTTTTAATTCACAAATTAGCTAAAACGTCCATCACGAATTAAAATTTCATCTCAATAAAAATATAAACTGCTAGTCATCCACGTTAAGTTCAAAATCTTAACGAAAATCTACTACAATCGACAAGAACTCTGCTGTTACCAAAGTTTTTTTTTTGAACTGTACATATACTTTCTCACAAAATGTGAACTTTTGCACATACACTCTCTTATTTGAAGTTGTAAGAAGCATGTGTGTCACTAGCGTCTGTTTCCTTTTTTTTCTAGTTTTTGGCAACAATGACAAAAGTATTTTTAACTTAATTACTCGTTTAATGTACCTATTTTGGTGAGTTAGTTTATTACCTTGAATTTTAATTTATTGATAAGATTTGAAACTTAATTCACTGACTAAAGATAATTCTTGTTTTATTTGCGTTTATAAATATCGGTGTAAATGTGCACTTTAATGGATCCCTATCTCACAATTCAGAATGTCTGTCTGTATGGATACATGCTAAACGTCTGTATCTATTTTCTTAAAATTTGGTACCTAGTGGTTTTTAGTGATTCTGCCCACACATTTTGTATTTTATTTACCAAAAATAACGGTACCTGCCATACATTTTTTTAGCAGTCTTACAAAATCTAATTTTTTTAAAAACGGCTCCACGACTTTTCTTAAAAAAAATCAATACATTTCTTTAAGTACCTTTCTACCTTTCGGTAGGAAAGTATTAAAACAATAAATAATAAAAACTAATAAATAATGATTACTAATAAAAATTAATTAATTTTTTTTCTTAAAATGTTTTTTTCATAGAATTATATATGTTCAAAAATACAGGTGGCATTCTCTTCTCTCAAACTACTATTTTTAGTTGATTTAAATGTTGAATTTCATGTCTTTGAACATTTTCTCTTTATTTTGCAATCGAACTGTCAACTGTTCACCAAGACTTTACGATATTACCGTAAAAAATGCAAAGCCCTTTTGATTTCGATGAGCATTGCTCGTTGTTCGTTGTTTGTGCAACAACGTTCACCCAATGAAAAACGATGGTCTAAATTGCAGCTTAAGATTATCGTTATTTCTAATACTTCATTTCCACCTTACACTAATCTGAGATTTAGTACGTAAGACTTACTTCGAATCTTCTTTAAATCTCGAAGATTTACCAAACAAATTTATTTCGAAAATCTTGTAATCTTATCTTACAAATCGAACTAACCTATTCATTCGTGGCTGCATTCAGTTTTTCATAAATGAAACATTCTATCTCACTTCCCCTTCATAACCAAAAATGAAACACCATTTGCATTTTTAAAGGTGCTGTTAAAATAATTCTGTTTTCAATCTTTTTGGACGGTGAAAACACCAAATACATTTATTAAATCTGAACTGGGATAAATCTTTGGAAGAAATATGGCATAAATGTCAATGACATATTGATAATAAACAATTAGTTATAAGTTGAAATATTCCGATTTTACAGATGCTTTTTGATACACAGAAATTAAAACCATCCTTTGATAAAGTTTGACCATTTATGGCGAGACAGATAGCGAATTTTGATCAATCCGTAATTTTAAAAAATCGAATCTGAGTGGTGGGACACACGGTTAAGAATTAAAATGTGAAAATATCACCATCGACTATTGTCCGTGAATTAAACATAAAGTGTTCATTTAAAGCGTGACAAGTAAAACATTTTCATATACAAAATTACGTTTTTATTTCATTCTAGCCCCGAATTGAGTTTTATTTACATCAACAAAAATCAAATCAACGATAAATACTGACTACGAATAGCAGACAGGTGACTGGTTTTGTTTTGATAGTTAAGTGGATCCGGATCAGATTATGTGGAAAATAAAACATAGCTAATAATAAAAAAAGTCATAAAAAAAGAAAAAAAACCCAAACTATATGAATCGGTTAGAATCTTAAACTTGAAATATTCTGAGCCATTAAAATGTAAATAACATAGGTACCTACACATACGAGTAAATAAATCAAACACCTGCAAATTTCATTTGTACAAGATCATAATGTACGGGTGTGTCAGATTAAATCAACTTTGTTTCTTCTTGAAACCATTAATTGTTGGTTACTTGGAACCGTAATTACAAGTTTGGCAATATTTTAAAATGTATTGATCAATCAAACTATGAATACATTTTGTCTAGAACATTAAATTTTACATACAAATATACTTGCACACTTAAGTTTAAATTTAAAGTGCATTATAAAATTTGATATTGAAACAAAAAAATTTCCTATAGAGTTTGTAATGGCCGTAGAGAATCAAAATAATAACATTTTTAGAGGCTTTTCTCGAGACTTAAAGCACATGGATCATTTACAATGACACAATTTTTTTAAATTTATTTCAAGCAGATGCAGAAAATATAACATGGCTGGCAGAAATATATTCGGCCCTATTACAATTGTTCATTATCAAATTGATAATCGATAAATTTTGAATTCGATCTTTTAAACCCTACTCATTAAATTTGTTATCATTGAAAGATTAGTTGATTAGTTTTTTGATAAATTTAGTTTAAAAATCCAAATTTCAAGCCAAATCAACGATCAATCGTAATAGGGGTGATTGTTAACCAAGAAAATCGAATAATGAATGGAATGCTTCGATTCTGAAATCGAATCGTTTTTTTTTCCTTTCGAAGGAGAACTGTCACTCTGGATGTCATTAGAACTTTTTCAGAAAGGTTTATACCTAGTTCGTTTGTTGGTTTGACCCAGGATTTCTCCATAGTGCCAAAAGATGACAGAAAAACTGAGTTTTTCTATTCTCAACAAACACCAAACGGCTGTTAATTGTGTTGTTGGCATTAGTAAAAAAGATAAATTTGATTTAAAAATTCATAAAAACTGTTTCTATTTTTTTGTTGTTTTAATTATTAATCTAAATGTTTGTATTCTTTTAATTTCTATATTTCAAAAATAAACAATTACCTGCATCACGCAAATTCACAGCACTAACAAAAAACCTTCTTCAGGGTGAGTTCAGTTCGATTCCAGGACTCAAAAAATGCTTTGGAAGACTCCATGGGGAACAAACATACAATACTTCATGGAAGACAAAACGAAAAAATGTAGAATAGTTCAGAGCGAGTTTTTTTTTGTCATAGAACATACAATGATGTACTGATCTTCTCTGTGCAGAACACATTAGCTGTGTTCCCTACAGAGTTTCAAAACCTTTCCAGAAGTGAAATATTCCAATGGCCCGGTAATTTGATAAAAAAAAATATTAAAAAATACTTTACATTTCGCAGGTTATTTAGAAGTTATTCAGATATGTGGTTAATTTTCACATAATAAACAACTATTTCTAATTAAAACCTAAAGAAACTGCCTTTTGGCGTTTTTGAACGGGTGTACACTTCCTGCACACATAATTTTTTTTAATAAAGGGCAAATTCTTGTCGTGTTCATTGTGCTCTCTCGTTACAACTTTTTAAAGATAACAAACAGGAATTTGTGACAATTTCTTTTAAATTTGCAAAAATTTTCAAAAGAACATTCTTTTAAAAACATTATATTTGCCCCAGCTTCTACAGTACCCAAAATATACCTAAAACGGGTTTCTTTACTTTCTTCTGTCACGAAAATCACAGTGATGCGTTTCTTTTCTGCATAATGTTGACAATTAAAACCATAGATAAACAATATAAAGATGGCAATCCTCAGCTGTCAATTTAATTTGCCTATGAGCAACAGCTTATGCATTAGATTTGCAAAGTATTAGTGAAAAACAGTGAAAAACGCACACATAGAATCCACTTGTCCATTCAGCTTATCATTCAGCACAGGTCTTGTTGTTGTTGCAATTCACATCTATTCATCGACACAAAGTGAAATCATAAATACAACAATGTAAACAAATGGGTTTTGTAGGGTGAAACGTAAAAAAGATTGGCTTGCTGATAATTGATATTCTCTTAATTCTAAAATTGTCGGCACTGACCCGATTATTCCTTTCACGATCCTTTTTGTTATTGTTGTAATACATTGACTTTCCCTTCATTTTTAATTCTCTCCTATTCCCAACACCAACAAAAAACTAAAAATCGCACGTCATAAAATCGTTCCTAAACTCCGTGTTGAAGTGTCAGAATGTTATACAGGTTTGTTCGTGTACTTTCTGGGCTAAATTTGGCAGTCTGTCAAAATTTGAGGAGTGGAGATGCAGTACTTCTCTTTGAGAATAATGGCCTTTTCCATTGGTAATTCGGAAGAGCTATCCGATCCAGAACACGAATAAAACAAACAGGCACATGCAGTTTGATTCTGGAGTTTTCTTATCCCTGTATTTGTGCAACTTCACATCCGGATGCCGAAATAGTTCTTCACATTTGGAAACTTGGCAGACACAAATAATTTGCAATAAAAAAAATTATTTCTAAACGGAAAATAATTGTTCTTAGAAACAGCAAAATGTGTGAAATTTACATATTCTTAGCTTAAAATTTCCTTTTTGCAATATTTGACAACGAAGTATTTGAACGTGTTGTTGTTCTGTTTTGATGTTCTGATTCTGAAATGAAATCCAGAATCGTTATCTGTTCTTTTCAGGAGGAGAACTGTCATTCTGAATGCCAATAGAACACTTTCAGAAGGGTTTACACGCACTCCGAACGCTTCTGGATTACCAATGGAAAAAGCCATAAAATTATGGGAAAGTACACGTACCAATATTTCTACCATTTTTTGAACGTCAGCAAAAAGTAGAAAAATCTCCCACGAAATCAAAAAACAAAGCCGCAGACAAAAACAGGAAATTCACAATTAAAGTCACATTTTCTATTTTAAAAATAGATCAATAAATTCATTAAATACCAAAATAACGAACAGACAAGAAAAGAAAAACACTTTTACCAAAAAAAAAAAAAACTAAAAATAAATAACAGCCATTTTGTTTTTGTGTTGTTGTTCTGAACTCAGAACTCGCAATTTCTGCCCATAGAAATTTCTTTGCCAGAATTTGGCAAAAATTGCCACGAAGGGGAAGGGGACCATTGGTTCTTAAACTTAGAATTTGAAGTTCTTACAGTTCTCTATCGCCGTTATAGGCAGGGTGAAAATATTTTTTTTAAATAGTCAAGCAATAAGTTTAAGGAAAACTACTTCTTTTAACGAACCAGTGCTTACGTTCTGTAACTCTCCATCGACAAAACCAGTCGAGAAACGATGAAAGTTGAAACAAATTTGTATAAGTTTTGTTCCATTTTTCAACGTTTCTCGACCAATTTTATCGATGCGAGAGTTACAGAACGTAGGCACAGATTCATCACGCAAATTTGCTAACAACCAAATTGGCTTCTAAAATTCAAATAATTTTGCTTGGATATGTAAAACCGTTTGTTTGTACTAAGTAACCAAAAGCTATTCAACATTTTGGCAATCGCGCCATTATGTATCCCCTAAATCTAAAAAAAAAGTTTCCAAGACTTTTAAATTTAGAAACCGTATCATCTTTTTACTATAATTTGATCTGTTTATTTTGCACTATACTTATTAAACAAAATTTCCTATACATCTCTATTTTCTAACCTATTACACGTGCTTCCCTCAAACTTCCCTATGTAAAATAATAATAAGTTATTGTGCTCAAGCACCAAAACAACAACCACTTAAGATCTATTAACTTTCCAGCAGCAGGGCGTATAATCATGAATAAAAAAGGTTCCAAGCAAAAAAAAAAAAAATCACGTAATACCTTCAAACAAATTTGCTCAAGAAAAGTGAAAGCCCGAGCAAAAAAAAGTAGAATATCAACTTAAATTGTTTTATAATTAGCTTCTCATATATATATTTTATGTTTATATAATTTTGAATACAAATTATGTTATTTCTTTCTTTATATAGAATGCTAGCCAATTCGTAATTGCTTTCAACAAAAAAACTTAAGCGTCTCTTCCCAAATACGTTATTGGTAGACACATAGGGGTTATAAATTTCAAAAGAATACAAAGAAACAAACAAAAAAAAATAATCTGATTTTATGCTAATTTACTGTTGAAAGATACAAATCTGAATATGGGAAGAGAAAGAAATTTATTTTTGATTCTTGATACGGTAGGTCAGGGAGAGGCGTTTCCATTTCAGTTGAACTTGCCAATTAATTTATTGAGAAAAAGAAAAAAGCCAGCCAAATCCTCGAGTTGGATAAAGTTATTATGCCCAAATCTATATTAAAAACGCTCGATGAAAAGCATCTTCTTTTATTATCACCACCACCCATGGTTTGTGTGGTGTTTTGGAGCACTTTATGTAGCCATGTTACATTCACTATCAGAGCCAGGGTTTCTTCAAAACACAGTCACACGGAAGTAATTTGTAGGTCACTTTCACCTCTCTAAAGTCGTGCGTCGCTACTGCCGACGTTATCGTCGTCTTCGTCTTCGTCGTAGTCGTCGATGACGAAGCTGTGTCGAATCATACGGTCGGATCAGTACGTCGTCTTGCAGCCCATAGTCTCAGTTGGCTAAGAAGACGTGTTTAAATTACCCCTACGGAAGTTTGTTTGACTTGGGAAAAAGCGCACCGATTGAATGGAAATTCATCGGGCTTCATGGTGGGACCGGCTTACGAAAAAGCAATTTCTGAAAAGAAAACAAAAGGCACTTCCAGCCGTTGGGCCCACAGTATAAGACAGTGTGCTGTGTTTGGTATATTAAAGAAAACACGTTTCTTACCCAAATGGAGAGCTCTTTGTATTGAGCTGATGATGATGATGATGATGGTGGTGATTGTTGGCCAACACTCCAACAGTAGGATATATGGTGCTCAAAGAGCTCTAAACAACAAGCAGACGTGAAACCATTAAATTACACCAATACTTTGTAAGATGTAGTTGGTGGCGGCGGGTATTAGGTGAAGCTACCTACGTTATTTAATTTTTGTTTCTCCTCTTACTTAGTTATGCCTCTTTGGATTTATTTTATGAATTCATTTTCACTTTCTTTCTAAATTAAAGCTTGGGAGAGATGTGCACATTGTACACACACACTCTGGTCAAAAAAGCCAGGTACAACTGTGCAATAGAGTGGGAAGGAAGTGAAGAAATTAAATTAATACTAATTTTTTTTTTAGAGGTCGACAGTGTTGCAAACGGCGCGCGTCGCGCTCGTGCCCGTCGCCCTACAAATTCATTTTATATGTGCAGAAGAGAAATGCCCAGCTCACACTCTTAATGCAATGAACAATTTTTTTTATTTTGGTGAAATCGGTATCCAGATATACACCCGGAAATAGATTGATGCGTTTTTTGTTGGTTCTTGTCTTTCGCTTCTTTAAATAAGTAGCTACCAAGATGATTAAGATCAGCGTAAAGAATGAAACTTCCATATCTGTCTTTGAGAGTTTCTAACTTTGAATGTTAGTTTTCACACTTAGTAGTATTTGAATAAATAAATTATTTAAATGCGCTACGATTTATTGAACATGAAGTGCTTCGTTTGTTTTATTGCCTTACCTATGTTTTTGATTTTCTTGTGTTTATCAGAGTATGACTGTTTTGAAAATGCTTTCCACACTTAAGATGAAACAATAACTAAAGAAATACTTACATTTAGATACATTCAATAGGAGTCTAATGTCTTCTTTCATTCGTTGCTTTGGATTTTGATCTTAGATATCAGACTTTTTGCATGCATAATAGATTTTTGATGTGTTAACTTCTTTAGTGGGTCTTTGAGAATTTTTCTGGGCTAAAGTAAAATGATTTTGCAATAACTTAGCGTCTTAAGGCGTCCGTTAACACTTTAATCGGTATGTGGTTTTTTGCCCGATAAATTGATCATGGACCAAATCTTCACACTGAAGCAAATTCTGAAAAAAACTTCGCTATTAGTAAATTACAGCTTAGTAGAAATTGTCAGGCAAACCGATGCTATATAAATAGCTTAAATTGCCGATGCTAATAAGGTTAAAAAATTCTCACGAGTAAGACCAAGTACACTCTCTTAAAACTAACTCAGCTAGCATTTCCAAACGGGTGCCCGGTATCGACTATAAGCAGAGAAGGATATCCGATACTGGGATCTTTCTTCTTGCCTCGGCCATATCGATTGAATTGACAAAAAAGCTCCAGACAAGAGAGTTCCTGGCGACAAGAACAAGAAAATAGAACATCTTGCTTAAAAGTCAACTCATCGTGGATGCCAAATCGTTTGGTCTGGATGGCCGAACGTAACGTGCTCGAAATCTTAGAGGTTGAGTGAGCAGCCGCCATCTTTCAGATAGAGACCCTTCACGGTTCTAGAGCTCGTTAAGTAATTAAATTATTAGACCCACACTCGATATCTTAAAAATTCAACAGACAATAGGTACTCTCTTCTTGTTTAGAGTAATTAAGGACTTTCCTTGATTATGATTAAAATATCTTAAAAGCCATTGTTTAAAAACCTAATTAAAATTGCAGTACTGTGTAGAGTGAGGTCAATATATAAATGTTTCTTCAATAGTATGCCCATATTCGGTAAGTAGTTCTTTTCCCTTTTCGTAGTTATATTTATAACATAATTAAATTTCTCGTTTATGTTTACCTTTCTTTTAAATTAATTAGCTAATATTTTTGTTGACTAGGTTTTGTCTAATTGATAACGTTTTTCGACTGCTCAAAAGATATTTGTTAACACTAATTTTGTTCCTGTTAATCTGTATTGAAAGTCTGCTATCAAAATATGAATAGCTCGCTATACCTATTTCCTTGCCTGAGATGGATTACAGTTTACAAGGAGTATTGTGTTAGCAAGTAGTTAAGCTGTTCCTTATGGCCTTCCTCCCTCCATTTTGGAATCGCGGTATTCTACACAGCTATTACTTCTTATGCTCTTAAAACAGAAGCTTCTATATTAAAGATTGAAATCTTTCATTTCCCTGAACTATCCACAAATGTTTTTATTATGTTCAATTGTAATTTCGTTTCTTAGAAGCACCATTGGTAATAACCCTACTTTGTGTACAAGAATAGACAAAAAACGCCCATCATACGGTTACACTTTTGAAAAATTGAATAAGTGATTTCATACGTGATGCCTGACCCTCTGGAATACCTTCAATCCAATGACTCCACAACAATTATTTTCCTCTCAAAATATGCTATCCATTATTCATAACGGAAATCTTAAAGCATCTCTTTCATGACTCGCATCTTACATAGCCCGAGACCATATATACCGTGTATCAACTTAAATTTCCTAATCAAACGTACATTTTTTTTTTAATAATAAAATCTACATTTGAAAAATATAAACCAAACAAAGTCACGAAAAGACACAAAAAATCCGGTTCGACAAAAAATATAATAATGTGTGTATGTGTGGTAATCTAACCACATTTTAAAGTACAGGTACAAACAAATAAAACCATTAAAGCAATGCAATCGTCTCAATTAACCTTGTCCGAGAGCATTCTATGCTTCCTAAGGTCATTAGAACAGTTGTTGAGTAACGCACTCTACTTTATTTGTAATATTTTTTGTTTTAATTTCTTTTTTCAGTTACCGGAACAGCTCCACCGCAACGACCATGGATACCATTAGCGAAGCCCAACAAAACTAGACCGTCCTGTAAGTGAATTCCTTCTCAACTAACATTTCATAATGAGATGACGATGCCAACTTATTTAATGTGCCTTTTCTTTGTTGTTTCTGTTTTCTACAGGTATCTTTACCGTGATGTGTTACAATGTTTTATGTGACAAATACGCTACCAGACAAATGTACGGCTATTGCCCAGGTTGGGCTCTCAGCTGGGATTATAGAAAAAAGGTTGACTATTTTGTGAGGAGAATATCTGAAATAAATGAATCTTTTGTTTTGTTCTTATAAAATTTACAGGCAATTCTTGACGAAATTCGGCATTACTCTGCTGACATAATCAGTCTACAGGAAATCGAAACAGAACAATTTTATAGCTTCTTTTTGCAAGAGCTAAAGAACGACGGCTTTGAGGGGATCTTTTCGCCAAAATCTCGGGCAAAGACAATGGGTGAAAATGAACGTAAATTTGTAGATGGTTGTGCTATCTTCTTCCGCTCATCAAAGTAAAATAATTTTTGGAGTTTCATATGATTATATGAAGGTACTAAACAAAGTTTCTCATTGTAGGTTTTCCCTGATCAAAGAGCACTTAATTGAATTTAACCAATTGGCTATGGCCAACGCCGAAGGTTCCGACAATATGCTTAATCGCGTCATGCCAAAAGACAACATCGGCCTGGCGGCATTACTTAAAGTCAAAGAAAACGCTTGGGATTCAATGACCGATGTCAACCAAATATCACAACCCTTGCTAGTTTGCACGGCGCATATCCACTGGGACCCTGAATTTTGTGATGTCAAACTTATTCAGACGCTAATGCTGAGCAACGAACTTAAAACTATCATCGATGAAGCGAGCCACAGCTTCCGACCGGGCCATAAATACGATTCGAATAGTGTTCAGTTGTTACTATGTGGTGATTTTAATTCCCTTCCCGATTCAGGTGTAATTGAATTTCTTGGAAAAGGACGTGTCTCAATTGATCATCAGGACTTTAAGGAACTTGGCTACAAGCCATGCTTGCAACGCCTATTATCAAGTGACACAAGCGAATATACTCATTCCTTTAAGTTGGCATCAGCATACAGCGAGGATATTATGCCTCACACGAATTATACATTTGACTTTAAGGGAATTATCGATTATATCTTCTACACAAAAACCGGTATGGTGCCTCTTGGCCTATTGGGCCCGGTCTCCAACGACTGGTTGCGGGAGAACAAAGTCGTTGGTTGTCCACATCCGCACATCCCATCCGACCACTTCCCCCTGCTGGTGGAACTGGAACTAATGCATACGGCCAGCCAACAACAACCACCAAACGGACTCATCAATCGGCGGTAGCAATAGAACCTCATACCTTTGCCTTCTAGAAAAACCTATGAAGTTGTTGTGAACTGAAATCAAACACATACCGCCAATTTTTTTTATCACACGAACACAAACAAATAATTCAGGAAAGAGCGAATCAATTTGTTCTCCCTACATTATAATTTTTTTTTTATAAAGAGCAGTTCTTCTCTTCATTTCGTTGTTGATCATTTTAAATTTTCTCCACCACCTCCAACCTAAATAAGGATTTTCTCTTTTATTCGAATTTTCCTTATTAAATTTGTTTTTTCATACAAGCCGAAAAATATACGTGTAAGTTTTTTAACAACCATAAAATCAAACAACCAACAACAGCAAAAGAAAAGAAGCAAAAAACATTAAAAATAAATCGTCTATCCGGGTATAAGAATAACATTTTTACAAATTTACACAAATTTTAGAGAAAAACAAAAGAAAAGTAATATTAAATGCAATTGTAAAATATAATGAACAAAGTAAATAATGTATTTTTATATAGACCAATCAATAAATCAACTCATTAATTAAATACAAAAAAAAAAAAATCGACAAATAATTTCATCTAAAAACCAAGACCTACAAAATTAATTAGCTGTTCTCTGTTCATATTTTTTTTAATTGCACTTTATTCGTAGGGTTTATGTAGTAATTTTTTATTTTTAACTTTCTTTTCAATAAGTTCAAAGAAATAATAAAAACTCTAATAATTTAAAATTAGTTAAACAGTATAGTTTTAGTTCAGTTTTCGTTTTTAATTCTTCGATTCATTAGCACACACATAATTGACAAAAATGTAAAATGAATTTGTGTTGTCTTTTTATTTCATTTTTCAGTTCATAAAGTCATAAATAAAAACTTAAAAAAAAAACAAAGAATTTGTAATATGTACTGTTAATAGTGGCAATTGGAAAAAAGTAAAATAAAGAGAAATCGTTAGAACTTAAATATATATATAAAGAAAAAAAAAACAAAGCAAATAAAATACAAATAAAAGTAAAAAAGAAAAATATTTAATTAATGCAATTTTATTTCTTCATATTTTCAGATTTTTCTTTAATGTTTAGGAAATTAAGTTACTTAATTGTTATTGTAAATGCATTGCCAGCAATTAAAATACAAAAAAATCCATGTAAATTATTAATTGTTTTCAAAACCAACTTAAAAATATAATTCAACATCATACTTTCTCGAATTTGTATTATATAAAAAAAATAAAATTGCGTTTGCGTGAGTAAATTAAATTTATTCAAACTAATTTGAGTTTTTATAGTTAAAACCAGTAAAAATAACAAGAAAAGCTTTACACAACATGTTGCATGCAAGTAATACGAAAACGTAAAAAAAATTAAAACAAAACATTAGTTTATTTTCCTCAATACATTACCTACTTGCAAATTTATAATTAGTTTTAATGAAATACATAAGCATATATTTTTGTTTCATCCTTTTTCTTTTCCTGCAAGAAAATAATAATAAAAAAATATGAAAATGAAGAAACGTTTTTCCTTTCACCAAAAAGAGATGTTAGCCGTTTTCGTTTGGAGGTGGCAAAGTACTTGTGAGTAGATGAAAACCCTAATCTAGTACTATCAACTGCACATGCTTTCATGGCGAGTAGATACATTTTTCATGGGAAAGCAGTTTGATGCGTTCCATTGAAAAAAGCTGGCAAAGTACTTGCAAGTACTTCGCCACCTCCAAAAGAAAACGCCTGTTGAAGGAGAATAATCTTTCAATATGAACTGTCTCGAAGCCGATAAATGTAGTGAACTGTCACCTTCCCGATATCAATAAATTTATTCCGTTTGAAAATTTCGTCCATCGTTCACGTTCTTAACTTTCGAAGGAGGTAAACATTCCCAGGGAAATTTTAAGGTAGAACTAGAATAAAAGTAAATAATTGTTTGTTCAATGTAAATTTTCTTTTACATATTCACAGCACAGAGTGATAGGCTTTTATTTACTTATTTTACAAGACCACGAAAACTAATTTAAAAAAAAAATCAAAGATTTTACTTTATTCATATACACGAAACAGAAAATAACAGTTGAAAACTATACACCAAGCGACAAATTCTTTTAAGTTTGCTTCCACCATTCTCATTTTGTATACGTCCACTTACGAAAGAGCGGTCGGTGAGCTCTCTCTCGCCCGACGGCAAAAGTTAACGAAAACTAAACGAAGAGTACTACTTCGCAATTATGTGTGCATCATATGAATTTCTTGTTTGCGCTCGGTTTCGTACGACCACGTTCGCTGGCTTCCGCCTATATTCTAGTTCTACCTTTATAGTTCTAGCTTAATTATTGAAGACAATTTCTGTCAAAAAATATCAATGAAAATTGACAATAATTCCATGTAACATTGAATTGGCTTCAAGAGAGGTGCATTGGATGTATCAGCACATAAAATAGAAGAACTAAACCGAAAATCCACCCTTTCTTTTTCTATTTTGGCTTATTTTTACCAACGACTACAAAACTCAAACGCCAACATGACCAACAGATGAAAGCAGTTACATTGCAAAAAACCAAATTGATTTTGGTTCTCATCAATGTCGTCAATGTTGATTGACAATCACATTGAAGAGCATTCGAACAATCAATACTCAGCGAAAAATAACATTTTCACTGAATATTGACAGTTGACATTCACAATGCGACGAGGAAACGAGACGTGAACATGACAAGATATCGTCGTTTCGTGGATGTCAAACGACTTTCAAACAAAAGGTGCGTTTTATTGGTATTTATAGCTAGCGCAGCAATGCAAGCACCAATAAAACGTTATACTCACGTTATGCTCAAGTTTAAACTTAACGAAACTTTATCTCAACTTTCATATCCACTTTTTTACTGGCTGATTTATCGACACTTTTGGGTTTGTTGTTGTTTGCCAAGGGAAATTTTACTGTGCTGGCTATAACTTTTCCAATAAAACACGCCTGCAAAATAAAGCAATTTACATGTAGAATACAACCCTCGTTGTGCCATCGATAATTTTTATAAAAATGTCAAATATTTGTTGGTTCGCTGTCACGTCACGCCAAGGATTCGAAAAATTGAAAAAAAAGCACGAGACGACGATTTTTAAGGGAAACAAAATTAACAAGAAAATATAAGATACATTGAGACTGATAGATTAAGCAATGGATGGCATATTTTTTGTTTAAATTTAGCCAGATTATATTTCTGAGATCTCAGAGTACTCAAAGTGCTCAGAAATATAAACAGGATTCCTCTCAAAAATTCTTCACTTTTCCCCTTAAAAACTGAGACTGAAATTTTTTGGATTCGCTTGCTCAATTATTTTTGGTCGCAGTAAATTACATAAGAAGAAAAGAAAAGGACAGTTGTTTTGACTTCTATGTGAGGAATATTGTTTATATTTTACTGTCCTGTTCTGCCAAAAAGTTGAGGAAAAAAACTGAGCTCTCAAGAAATATAAACTGACCAATTGTTTTGACTTTTTTTTTTACAAAAAATCAGTTCTCGGTGTTGAAATCCCACCGCATTGTGAATTGGGGGACGATTTTATGACTAGAAAAAGATGACATGAATTTCGTCACGCTCTCGTCTCGCTATTTACAATGCGATGGGAACGGACGATTTGCTCTTTTCCCGTCACTTTATACTCCCTTCACTAATGAACAAAAGATCGTCTGAATAGCATTCTTTTTCCTTTTTCTCTAATTCCGAGAAGTAACTTGATGACGTCTAAGGAACAGTTGTACAAACGTGGTTCATATTTTGATCCGTGGATCAAAAATTTTTACTGGCTGATTTCAGCGGAATTACTCAGACTCAACGATGGTTCAAGGTTCAAGTATGTCATAGGAGCCAATTTAATGAATGAACTATCTTTGAACCTCAGTAAGTTTGCTGAAGTCATTCAATGTTGTGCTAGAAAGAAGTTAAATGAAATTATATATTTAAAATGTATGCATTTTCAAAGTGCCAATAAAAGTTATTTTCAATAAATCAAATGAAAACACAATTTGTTTTTGATTTTTAATTCCAAATGCATTTCGATTTTTGTATTCAGGTGTTCGAACTTTTATAAAAATCTGTTATGAAACTTCAAAACGAAATCAGTCAACGAACAGACCTAAAATCTGTTGTCATAATCAGCTGTTCTGTTATAAAATTTATTTATATTAGTTTGTGTTGAAATTCTGAGTAAAATAAAATATTTCTAATGTTTGATAAATTTGTTTTTGGTTGCGGTTGAGGGATGTCGTGATAAAGAAACATACTAGAAATACTCGGGACATTCAACAGGGCCCACTTAGCCGATTTTACTGGTCCTGTGCATCCGTCTACAAAAATAATTTTATTTTATTTCATAATTTGTTTATAAATATATAGTGCCCTATTACACGACGACTTTAGAGTCATGACTTTTTTCGAAATTAAATGAGTGTGATGGTGATGGTTTTCCCGTTCACACTCTTTGAATTTCGAAAAAAGTCATGATTCTAGAGTCGTCGTGTAATAGGTCACATATCTACAATAAATTTGTTTACGTTTTTAAGAACATTTCGTTGACGAAATAAAAGATAAATATACATTTTTATTTGATATACTTGAGTACTTATTAAAATCTTGTATGGTAAAAGTCACAGAAGCTTGTCTTCTCTTCTTTTATGATTTATAATAGATTGAATAACAGATTTTGGCTTGTTGAATACCAAAAATGCGATTTGTACAAGATTTTTGCTATGAGTTCGAAAGTTTGGCAGTTCAAAACAGATTTCTTAGCAGATTAAATAACAGATTTACCGCAAGCAGAATACCAAAATTAAAATTGATAAAAGATTTTTTGACATCCTAAATTTTTTAATGGAAATTCATAGAAATTCAACAGAATAACAAAATAAAAGATCACGCCGAATAGGCCTAATTAACCTTAGTTAACTAGAGTAACGCAAAAGAACGTACCACTGTGGAGAAGCCTGATCATGTAACTGCCTACCAACCAAACCACTTTCTGGCCCCAATGTTATTTTGAATAAACCGAGTACAATAAAAAACGAGAACTCGCTGTTTTTACAATTCGTTGATTTTTCTTATGTCAGAGAACTGTCAGCCAGTTGTCAAAAAAACTATTAGTAGTTTGGGGGGTGTGGGTTATTTTGGTTAGTGGTTCGATAGAATATAGTTCGTTTTTTATCTTCACTATTTATTCCAAGTTCGTATTCCTCTCCTTTGCTATAGCTCCCCGTCATTCATCAAACAAACTTATAAATTCATCAACTTCGATCCGTGTGTGTATACTCAGTGAAAGATTGCACAAGATGACGAACAACCTTTCGCAATTACTGTCGGTCAGTTCCGTTGTCATCAGCACAGGCAATATCCTTAACATCGACAAGAAACCTGGTCGCAAATCCACCGAAGAGCTCACTGATGGACTGAAATTAACATTCAAAGATCCTGATGCATCCGTCAACCTCGCTGCCGGGGAATTGCATCGCAATATCAAAGAACTGCAGAGTAAACTCTCGGAACACGAACGAGCAAATATCAGTATTGGCGCTAAAATATTCCTTAACAAAAAATCCACCGAAAATCTGAATAAAGCAATGACATCACTCTTAAGTATCTTGAAAGTCAATTGTGTGGATAATGTGGTCTTGGCCTATCATCCAAAGCCATCGACAGTCGTCGAAGGCGATACTTCGTATGGCATTCTCAAGTGGGGAAGCAAGAACGAGAAATCCACGGAAGAATTGAAGGACTTGTGGGCGCATCTCGAACAATTTGCTTTGGACAAAAGGATTTGCCAGCTGGGAGTGTCTGATTTGGATACCGATACTCTCACCGAACTGTACAAAAGCTCCAAGGTTCATCCATTGATTGCCCAGATCAATCTGGCTTCGTGCTGTGTTGTTCCACCTCCGCTGCAGGAATTCTGTACAAAGAATGACATTCAATTGCTGACGCATAGCGATCCAGAAATCATCCTGAACGATAATGCTTGGAGCGAGCTCAGTCTGGGCGACCTGTCTCTGGATTGGGTAGTGCGGTACCAAGTGCATCTTCGCTGTCGAGGTGTACTCTCGGCCAAGGGCTACATCGTTGGTGCCTCAAAGTAGGCGAAGCGAGGTCGACAGCGACAGATGCGAGGCATTGCATAATGAGGCGAGATCGTCTTATCTATTTTTACACACATTGCATTTTTTTTTGCAAAGAACAACTTTGTTGGTAATTTATGGTTCCAGGAAAATTTTATTTCTATATGCTAACGTTATTCCATAGTTTGTTTTACATAATATAGATTTTATTTTTTATTAATAAATATTGTTGTACCTACTTTGTACATAAGAAAAGGGAAGAAGATAAAATAAATGAGTTCTTAATATATGTTTACACTGCTATCAAATCAATCAGTTGTGTGTATTTTATTCTTTTTATGTTTTTTTTATTTTCGAGTTGGAATCGGAAGTATGTATGTAGTTGTTTCTAGAAATGGGCGAGCGATGATTATGACAAATGGGTCGTGAGATACTGTGACTTGCATATTATGTACTAGTCGCAGTTATCAATTACACAACAACTATTGGAAATCACTCGAGCAACAATCACTTCAACAACACAACTTGGGAAATGAGGCTAATTAATTTATCATGTGAAATTTCACTTCCTGAATTTTCTATATTGTTATTAATGTTTTTTTTTACAAATTTAACCATTTGGTATAAGATCAATTTAAAAAAAAGTTGCGACGAGGATGGGATTCGAACCCACGCGTGCAGAGCACATTGGATTAGCAGTCCAACGCCTTAACCACTCGGCCACCTCGTCATATTTTTATTGGTGGCAGTTTGTTCTTAAGGACTTTGCAATAAACCTGCAGAATAGGATAAAATTTAGATTAAAAAATGTTTTTTTATTAAATAAATTTATTCTACAAGGGAGAAAAATACCAGTTGACATTATTTTAATAATTGAGATAGTAGAATATTATAAAAAAGGGGTAGGTTGTTCATTGATAACTGCTAGTCATACATATACATTACATTCACTTTATAAAGAAGGAAGTAAATACATAACTAGGTAGATACTTAAGGGATTGAAGAGCATTATATTGAAAGAATGCTGTTTGAACTTGAACGGTTTCAGTCAGGGTTGAGTAGGTATATCTTCTATTTAATTGGGTTGGTTATTCATTTAAGCTTGACGAAGCTATAGTGGCTGGTGCGTTTGGTAGCTTGCTATTTATGAGTCTAAAAGCAAGTTTTGGATCACATTTAAATATCATCTCATAACTTTCTGATGTTGGGTATTATATTGCATAATATGACGTAGGTAAAAATTTACTGCTGTGAGATTCATGAAGCCATCTACCACATTTAGCATTATAAAAGAAGGTGCTTAAATTAGCTACGCAAGATGGAACCAGGGTACAGATCAACACGGACATATGAAAACCCAGAAATGGGAGAACAATTGGTAGAAAACAAAATATAGCTTGCGAAATGAGTTTGGCTATGGACAAAAAATAAAAGTAGACTATAAGTAAGCCCTGAAAATTAATTAACTCTGAGTTGTTTCAGAATCTTTTTTTCACAAATTTTTCACACCCTTCACAGTCGAAAACAAGATGGCAACACAACGGAAAATCGAGGTAGCGCCACAACGGAGAGTTAGGTCTCTTGGTTACCTTATCAAATTATGTGAGTTAACTCGAAGTTAACTTACAGTTGTTTGAGTATGAAATCTCAAGGTAATACATATCTTTTTTGTTGGTACTTAATTAACCATTTTATACATTTTATGAATAAAGATCCATACAATGTTTATTAAAGCCTAACTAGGGGCTTAGACATTGACTAACTATTTACCCGGAAAAGCTGTTTTAGCAAATTTTAATGCATATGGCTGTTGTTAGTTAAATTGATTAAAAAACACGAATTTCGAGTAAGCTCATGTTTTACGCTGAGACTAGGATAAGCTCGCACTTTAAAACTGGCCCTTTATTTAAAATAATATAAATAATTGAATGGCCATTATGTAAAGCTACAAAAAACATAACATTTGTTTATGCACATAACGCAAATTTTTTAAAAGTGAATTTCGGTTTATAAAAGAAGGCGTTTCATAAGCCTGAACTTAATATGGAATACTTGTACCTCCCGGGTTTCTTCAAAAATAAACCGGGACAGGCTTTCGAAACAGGGTCAGTCCTGGGAAAACCAGGATGGATGGTCACCGTAGATATGCCCCACTAAGACATTCCAAAAATTTGTATATGTCTTGCCAACAAAATATTTTACAATTTTTAACATTTAAATTTTGAAATTTTCACTAAAAAACATTATCACCTTATCTTTTAAACCTACCTTTTAATGTGACTAGAAATATTAACTAAGTCTTGAGCATTATCTGTCCATCAAAAAATAAATGATTTTGCTTTTTAAATGCCTCAAAATCAATCATTAAAATTTTCAATGATGAGTTTCAGTTATTGGGCTATAACACTTTCCCTGCACCCTGCACGAGATACTGAATTATACCATTCAAATAAAATACACGACTGGATCGCACGTACTTGCTCTTATGATCAAGTTGATTGGAATTAAGAACTTTTAAAATATGAAAAAAAATCATAGAAAACAAAAATATAAAAATATAAAAAAAAAGAAAATTACCTAAATAGTAGTTCTTTCAACTGTATTAACAACAGTCCTGTGAAGTTAGCAATACAATTGTTTAAAATTGAATAAAAAATGAGAGTTACCGATATCAAACCAAGAGTTCCTCATTCTTTTTTTCAAAGGTTCTGGCGAATGAAGTGTTAAAATAAAAAATGTTTTTTCTAACTTAACGTAGCAAGGACTTTTTTTGAGAAAAAGAGTTCTGAGCATGTTTTTCAACTTGAAATCAAGATTTGAGTCCTTGATGGGTTTTAGAAAGAGTTCTGCAAAATTGGAAAAGTTAGGGCAAATTAAGATTTGATGTGTAATATTATTTGATCTTTTGTATACAGATTTTAATTAAAACCGTGTGAGCCGTCAATGTCGTCAATGAGAAAGTCAAAAATAAAGAAAACCGTTATATGGCAGGTATCTACCGTTAATAACGGTTTTTAGTATTTTTTTTTTAAAACGACACTACTTATTTCAAAATCACTAGAGCTGCTTTTAGATAAATAAGCTTTCCTTAACGGTTGTATGGCATAAGTTCCGATATTTTTGGAGCTAAAAAATGTTTTATTTCCCCCTCTGGAAAGTTACAAAAAAACCTTAGGTTCAAAATTTGAATAAAATCGCTTCAGTGGCTGTAGGTCGAGCTACAGTCAGACAGGCAGAATTTTGCAACGCACTATTTTGGTGTTCTCAAGGGTTGGGGTTGAAAAAATTGTAGGGTCAAAATTCTTCTTGCAAAAGTGTGCTTGTAAAAAATTCTGCTTTTCAAAATTCAGTTTGACAAAACTCTGCCTTAAAAATTCTGATTTTCATTTCGTAAATCAATTTGCTTATACTTTTCTAAGCATGAAAAAAGGAAAAATTTCTTTTTATTTAGTGAAAAGTGGTGTAGCTGATTCTTTTTTTAGATTCTCCTGTCTTCTACTTTAACATACATTAATTTGTCAAAATCTATCTTAGATACTTTGTAAATTCTTAAATATCTCAGTTTTAAAAAAAATTATCTACTTGAATTTCAAATAAAGTTATATTATGCTATGTTCCCACCAAATCGAAAATCGATTTTTGGTGATATCAATTAATGGAACAAGATTTCATGAAAATTTCATCAATATCTCAATGAAATATCTCAGATTTCAACGAAATCCTAAAAAATTGAGAAAAATCTGAATTTGAAAAAAAAAACAGAATTTGGAAGAGCAGAGTTTTGACAGACAGAACTGAAAAAAAACAGAATTTTGAAAAACAGTAGTTTTTTAAGAAAACAGAATTCTGAAACCAGAATTTCGACCCGCTCCCGTTCTCAATCATCGTAATGTCATGTTTGATTGTTATATAGAATTTTTTTTTGCACGAATCCAAATTCAGGCCTATATAGTACCTTTGTATATCACATCACGATACACATATTGAAGGTAATATCATTAGCGTTTTCATTTTTGTTCAGTTCTGCGCATATCTCAAAATCAGTGGATAATGGTAAATCCCGTGTTATTTGACTGAAAATTATTGTATGTTATGTGTGTATTATCCTTTGTTACTTGATAAGAAAATACAATTGTATCGAGATATTTAATGTTTATAATTATTATGTTATTACTTTGACAATAAGAAAATTGGTTTTTAGTGTTATTTAAATAATTTCTTTCGTGTTTGTTGTTGTTGTAATACGGCAAAAATATCACGAGAACGGCCATCTATAATTCCTTCTGACAGTTCTCATTTTAGACAACCTTCTATTGGTGTACTGTGGGTACTCATAAAAGCACTCATTGAGACCTTTTCAATGACAGAAGTGGTCAGAAAGTGTTACAGCGTAACTGAATGACCAGAGTAGAGTGCTGCAACAGGAGTTGCAGCTGCATCTGGAATAGATGTCGAAAAAAGTTGTACGTGATTTTTTTTACACGCCCACAAGTGTTTAACAGCTTGCTGACATTTTTGTTATTTAAAGTCAGCTGTGCGAATTCAATTTAAAACAAAAATAAAAATAAAAACAAAAATAAAAACGGATAAAGATGAAATGGAAGCTAAAATGCTGCGTCTTTATCAAGGATTAAAAAGAGTTTGAAACTCTCTTCAATACCCATGGAAGCACTTGGTTGCGCTCACAATTTTGAAACGTTAAAAAAGCTGCATGCAAAAGTTAAAAGTTGACCAACTTGTCCAGCGGCGTCTGCAGATACATCGTGTTGTGTTTCGTATCATTGGATTTGTGTGTTTTCAACATTTTGACAACTATTCCAGTTGCAGCTCCGACTCCATTCTGTTCTGTTGTTTGTACCTATTTTTTGGTGCGGGGAACTAACTTCCCGGGAACGACTTTCACATGGGAAATAATTTCATCTCTAGTAGGATATAATTTCCCTCTTTATTGGTGTAGTTTTCTTCCACTAAACGTTGGAAATAATTTTATCTGAAAATTATCTGATGTTATTTCTCACCTTTCTTATGAAAAAATTCGAGAAATTATTTTGTGGAAATGAGCGTGAAATAATCTTGTTCATTATTTTGTATGGCGTTCCAAATTCTGTACCGTGACATAAAAGGCTAGGTTAGGTTAGGTTAGGTTAAAAGGTGTGTTGATATGATTGCCCACATCACCTGACTCGGATCTTCAAGGAACCATTGTTCTCCCCAGGGTGTAGGTAAAGAAAGAGGAAAGGGAGATAGTGGAAGTCTTAGGAGTGGGGTACCTCCTTGAAGCATCCTGAGTTCTGAATGAAATTCAGAATGCTACTTGGTAGCAAAAATGAGATGTCACCCAAATTTTTGAAAAAATATTCTCCGAGGGCTTTTTTCCTGGTTCTGGCTAAGCTGGGGCATTCACACATAAAGTGATACGAGCCCTTCTCCACCTCTTCGTCCTGACACCCTCTACAGAGATCAGCTGAGCTTATGCCCATTCCGGTCATGTGGGTTCCCACTGAGTTGTGGCCCTTTAGGATTCCAATCAAGAGATACAGTTGAGGTCTGCTTAGCTTAAGAAAGTGGCTTTGTTTTTTCCTTGCAGATATCTGGCCATAGATTCCTTGAAACACGACACGTGTCAATTGTTGACCATCTGTCGTTAGCGGCCTCAAGGAAGCTCTGGTGAATGTAGTTTTTCCTTTGTTCAAGTTGCATTAGTACCCAGGGTACAATTTGGCTCGGTTCAAGTGATGAATCTATTATGGCCAATTTCACTGCCGTTAATGTCATTGTGTCCTGGGACCAACTGAAGGGTGACTGAATTTGTCTCGCCGAGTGATCTTAATTCACTACGGCAACGATCAACGAGACGATTCACGAAGTGGCCTTGATTGCCGCCTGATTGTCTATGAAGATGTCAATGTTTTTATTTAACAGTTCATATGTTGAAAGGTATTTTGCAGCCTCATAAACTCCGCGCACTTCCACTAGGATGACACTGCAAACGTTTGGGTTGATCTGTTTATGGGTGGGTTAACTGAGAAAATACCTGACCCTGATGCACCCCAGGTCCCAATTTGAAAACGTCTGCAAAGACCGATACATGATTTACGTTTAAGACCCGGTATTTCCTTCCAGAGATCCCTCGTTGGGAAGTCTGTTAGTGTGACTGATGGGTTAAATTCTAAGTACGGTGAAATATAGTCCGTTTTAACGTCTCTGTCAATGAAGTTCGTTATGGTTCTGTGACCCCAGTGGCCCAGTTTCCAATTCTTACACTCTGTAAGTTGTAGAGCACTTTTGGCCGCCATCTCCTTTGTAAATAAATCGAGTGGGGCTACTGAAACAAATGTTTCTAGGGCTGCAGTCGGATTACTCATTAGGGGTATCGGAATTTTATTAAATTTTTATATTCAAAATGGGTATCGTGGATCTTGTTAAGGATTTAGAAAGAAGCAATTTTGGTCTGGGACATTTTTCAAAATTGAATTTTGAGACCGCGGCCGCTTTAAGGATTTCAAACTGATCTCAAACCTATTCCAAACAGATCATAAACTGATCTCAAACCAATTTCAAACCGATCTCAAACTAGTTTCAAACCAATCACAAGCCGTTCTCAAATTCATTTAAAACCGATCTCAAACCGATCTCAAACCGACTTAAAGCCGATCTCAAACTGATCAGTTTGAGATCGGTTTGAAATCGTTTTGAGATTGGTTTGAGATCGGTTTGTATTCAGATTGAGTGTAATTTGGGATCGGTTTGAAATCGGTTTGCGATTCTGATAGCACGTGGACAAACAGTCACAGTTTTCAATGTTCCTTGCTGAAGTTTAGGTGTATCCTCACAATTTTTTCAGACAGACAGTGCTGGCTGTTTTCCGTTTAACACTTCCACAACTAACAATAAGCCAATACGGATCTCTACCAAATTGTCAGAGTCAAAGTGACAGCTAACAATTTGGCCCTTTGACAGTTACAATTGCAAGACGATGTTCACATTGAATTGAAAAACTGGATTTTTTTACTTTTCAATATTCGCATCTTCCTCTCACTCCTTCATTCAAGTGAGATGTGAATACTGCGAAACGTAAACAAAAATTCAGTTTTTCAGTCCAATGTGAACACCATCCAAGGCAAACACAAATTCTAAATATTTACACTCCGCTTTAACTGAATAAGGACTAAAATTTTAAAAGGTACTTTGACTATTTTATCTAAACATTGCATTAATGTATCATATAATTATTCTCATTGTTTATTTACGATGTTGGGAAAAGAAAACAGAAATATTAATTCACAAAGCACTGCTATTTTTCTCTCGGGTTCTCTTGCAATCTTTTCATTCGGAAAAATGCAGTTTTTTGCGTCATCTGAATGAGCACAATATTACTGAATTTGGCAATAAAAGTTAATGCAAGGATGTAAACAAAAATTTTTAATATAGTTTTTCTTGTTTAAAATAATTTTAGGACAGAAAAAATTGACAATAAAACTTTTAAAAATCAGTGCGCTCATTCATTTGAAGTGGAGTGTATTTTCCTACAAAATAAAAAAAACAATTGAATGTTACATAAATGTCATTAGAGCCAATTTCTTGAGTTTGAAGTTCAGAAATGAATAAGACAGAGATGTAGGTGTTGCTGTCTGTTAAAAAGCCAGAGCTAATAACACTTTGTCAATAAAAGCTATCTTTAGCGTAGAGAAAAACTGAGCTACTAATTTTTATATGAGCTACTTATTATTATTTTCTCCAGCAGTGAACGCTGCTATCAGACTTCCAATAAACATTCAGTCAGTGCTGGAAAATTGGTTAGTTGGTGGTTGGAAAAATATCAAAACGTCACATTTAGGTGACGACAAATAAATACAAATAATTAGTCGGTTTTGCTCTCGCTCTTGCTGGAACTTACGCAATTCGATTTTATTGTTTTTTAGTTTTTGTGGTGGAATTGTTTAAGAAATTTTTGCATTCTGCACTTCTCGGCAAGAGAACCGTCCCAATGATATAAAATCTATATTCCTTCGGCTTTTGTAGACCGCGTAGATTGTATACCATAAAATTCGTGTTTGCCGTTTTATATATATGATACCCTATTAATACAAAAATGCAACCTGAAAATGACATATTAACCATTGCCTCCAGATGAAGCTTGTTCGACCAATAGTTTTGTAAATATTTGAACCTAAGCTATGGTTGGCATCTTCTCTTTGCGGTCGCCTCCCTGACTACTACGTTCTACAGTTGTAAGAGAAAAAAAAAATCGTTTCTTTATTTTTTAATGTATTGCATTTTATTTATTAGTCGTTTTATTTCCCTCACAGAATTTATTTTATAGTTTATATTTATATGTATATATCTACAAACATACATAATACATTTATATAAATTTACGTAAAACTATTTTGGTTCGGTGTCTTATTGAAATAAACATCTAGTTTATACATGAAGAATTATAATGAAATCTTACAACATACCATTTATATATATAGTATTTACTTAATTTTAATAATTGATTAAATCTCCTAAGGTCAATAATTTTATTTATTTTTTATTTTTGTTTGTATTTAAATAAACTTTTTCAATTAAAATTTTACTTCTTCACACATGAGTAACTAAATATCACTAACGCAATAAAATTCGTTTTATTTTAATAATATGTTTTAGTTTTTTTAGTTTTTTAGTTTTAATAATCATTTTCATTAAATATTAAAAATTTAACATTTAAATTAATCATAAGACTCAACGTTCGATTCGTTTTTTTTTTAGTTATTTTATTTTATTTTGTGCACTCGAATCCAAGTGTTGGCAAGAATACACCTTGATCGATAGATTGATATTATCGAAGACACATTAAGTTTAAGTTAATATTATTTTTGTTTTGTTATAGAATAGTTAATCTATTTCTAATCCAGTGTTAGTAACAAGTTTGTTAAAATTATTGTTATTTTTTCATAATTTTGTTTTTATTCTTTTTTGTGGTTGATATTTCTATTTTAATTATTAAGCTATTTTATTTTGTCGGGCTCTTATTTTAAAATAAATAACAACAACTATTTATAATGAATTAACAAGACATAAGATAATAATATATAGCAGCAGAACAAATCTAACTGTATGGAGTTTAACAGCAATATTTCAACAATACCAATAGTTAACAACAGCAACAAGGGATGAGAGGATAATATTAATCACAGAACCCACTGGAATTAGAAGAACAGTTCCAGCGGGATTTCGTTGCTCGTAGCAGAATTTTTCACTACGACGGATTATAAATGTTAGGGTACCTAGGGGTAAATATGTGATGTGGTGCTTGCGAAGTTTGCAGGTCTTTCGATATCGAAAAGTTCACTTCCTTCCACTGATGAATCTGAGTGCAGGGGAATATGTCTATAATATGGTGTATCTAAATAACATTGTATTTTAGTTTTTCATTTTGTTTTTTGGACACAGAAACTGACTCAATTACTATAGTGCAATTACATGTGTGTATATGTATTAATTCTACTTATACAAAACTTAGCATGTCTAGAAATATATATACATTATACAAAAATAATTTCTTTAAATAATACAATTTGTTTATTTTTATTAATCCGTGATTATATAATAGTCTTTTCTATAATTATTGACATCAACAATTTGCATTTGTCAAGGTTGAAAAAGTCCAACTAGGCCTAGTTTATGATTTGCTATCTTAAAAAGATTATATGTAGTTTTAAGTTTTTGAAATTCCAGTAATATGAAAGACCTTATTTCTCTTGAATAGAAACTATGAAAGTCAGTCTATAGTTTTTTTTTATTTTTGAGTTGGTCATAAAGCTAATATACTGATTATATTGACATTTTTTGTATACTTTTTTTTTTTTGAATTATTAACATAATGTTTTATATGAAGACCATAAAGATTAATAAATAATTTATTTATTTCTATGTGATGGGGTATGTGTATGGAAGTCCAGAAACTTGCAGTACATGCTGTGAAGTACATACGTTGCAATTGAATAGATTTGCATTTAAATTAATACAAACCCGACTTTAATTTGGAAACCAATCCTTGAACAGGGTCAAAACTTTCAGACAGACTTTTTGGTCATCACAAGTCTAATTAAAAATTCTCAGAGCTGAAAATCTGACTTGGCTAAGCTCTCAGAAATGTTAACATAAAGTTTTGAAACCGGACAAATACTTTGCTGATATTACAAAAAGGCTTTTGTCCAGTGGTAAACAGGCTGCTAACGTTTTACTATTCAGTTCAGTGTTTACTCTGAGTTATATTAGACTTCAATAGAACAGTTTCTCAGTTAATTATTCACTCTATCTTCCAGTTGTCAAAAATATTTTTAGCCCAGTTTATGTTTCTGAGATCTCAGAGAACTCAGAGGACTCAGAAATTCCTCACTTTTCCCCTTAAATCTTTTGAATTCGCCAGTAAAATGTAAATGGAAAAATATGGCGGCAGGCTGAAATTTTGCATGTCATTTCGAGGGTATGTATACAACTTAAATTTAAGTTAAATATAAGTTGGTGACCTCCTACCCCTGGCAGGAGTGGTGCCACGCCTACTTTTCTTAAACCTTGGATTATTAAGAGACGGCTGCATCGATATGGATAAAATTAATTAAAAATTGGAAAAGCAAAATCCACCCACGACTACGCCCACTTTTCTTATTCCTTTGTTTTTTGGAAACGGTTACAACGATTCCCATGAAATTTCAGAATTCGTTTTATGGTGGTGACAACACTGGCACGCCCACTTTTCTTATCCCTTAATTTTTAGGAAACAGCTCCAACCAGTTCCATGAAATTTTCAGCATTTGTTTTTATGGACGTGAAGAAAATTGACAAATTGGTTAAAGTAAAAACCACCCACTACCACGCCCACTTTTCTTAATACATTATTTTTCGGTAACTCCTCCTGCTGTTTGCAAAAAAAACATTTAATTCCTCCCACAAACACACTCTCAGTATCAAAATAAATTTTTTTTTAAATCTCAGTAAAATTTACCCCTGCCATGTCCACCTTTTATATCTTTATTTCTCCAGAAACGGCTCTTACGACAAAATTTTCATTGCTTGCTTTTATGTATTAGCGAAAAACAAATTTGAATTCTCTTGTTCCACGACCGCATTTATGGATACATAATAGACATTTTCCTTTGGAGGTGGCGAAGTACTTGCAGTACTTTGCCAGCTTTTTTCAATGGAACGCATCAAACTGCTTTCCCATGTAAAATGTATCTACTCGCATATGAGAGCATGTGCAGTTGATAGTAATAGATTAGAGCTTTCATCTACTCATAAGTACTTTGCCACCACCAAAGGAAAACGGCTAATGTTTTCAACGTACATATAAAATAAACAATTTGAGTTCCTTAATAGCATAAGAACTTTTTTCAATTTAGTTTCTCTCAAAAAATCAAATAAGTCTACGGAAACTAAAATTTGGCTTCAGTATTTATTTTGTATCTGAGATCGTATATCAGGATGAACTTCCAGGTCCTTATCAAAAACGAAAAAAAGCCTGCAGGGGACACCACTTAAAAAAAAAAACGTGCCGCGAACTCTACCTCCAAGGTGGTTTGGAAAGGAGTGGTTGCATTTCCCATCGCCTCACCCCTTTGTACATTGACAAATTATACTAAGTCTAAAATTCAAAAATTTTACACAAATCAAAAAGCCGGGATAGTGAGCGGATCTTTGGAAAAGTACTTTTTCAATGTAAAGCAAATACAGTAACTGTCCATTTAGCTGAGAAATAAAAGTAGTTCCTTACGCTGTGGAAGAAAGAACTTAATATTTTGAAGCCTGGATTGGGCTTTCATTTTTCATTTGAAATCGTTTTTCTCTAGGATAGTTCCAAGAAAGGAATTTACCAAAACCTTTTTGCCAATTTTTTTCTCCTCCATAACAACAAATTCTGATAATCTCATGGAAATCGTTGGAGCTGTTCCCGAGAGACAAAGGAATATAAAAGTGGGCGTGGCAGTGGGTTGATTTTACTTAAACTAATTTGCCAATATTTTTCTCGCCCATACGAATTAACTGTGAAAATTTCATGGAAATCGTTTGAGTCGTTTCCGAAAAACAAAGTATTAAGAAAAGTGGGGGTGGTAGTGGGCGGATCTAATTTTTACAATTTTTAAAAAAATTTTCCCTAATCATTGTAACAAATTAAGAAAATTTCATCCATATCGGTACAACCATTTCATAATAAACCAAGGTTTAAGAAAAGTGGGCGTGGCATCGCCCCAGCAAGAGGTAGGAGGCCGCCAACTAAGATTTAAGTTGTATATCTACTCTCTAAGCAACCTGCAAAATTTCAGCCTGCCGCAATTTTTTCCATTTGATTAGTAGTTAATTTCCTCTATTTACTGGACAACTTGCTCATCTGAAAAACACGTTTCTAGAGTTAACTCATGTTTGATCTCAAGACTGTTATGAAATTGCACTGTTCTATTCTTCCACTCCTATTGTTCTATTCCTTCTAACTAGTGCCGTGCAGTTATGGTTGCATTTTTAATAGACCTAGATCATACACCCATATTATTTTTATTGTTAGATCAGTCATACAAAATGTCTGTTTTATTGTATTCACGTATTAACGGTCATAAGTGGAAATTGTTTCGCTTTTCAAAATTATTAAATGGCTGCTATGAAATAAAGCTAAGTCAACTTTTGTATTACCTTTTGAGTTCCTATTTAGTAAAAATGAGATTAAAACAAAAAATAAATAACTACAAGAGTTTTTCTTTAAATAAGATGTGATTTTCGGTTGGAATGTTCAATTGCAGCAAGCAATTCGTGCTTCTGTCGAACATATAATCGACCTTTCTTCCAAGGATTTTGTAACTGTAATGGCTTAAAATCATCACGTAAGCAGCGTTCCCTTGCGCCTATAACTGCTACCAAACAGAAATTATTTAACTTGTCAGATGTGTAAATTGGTCCATTATTGCCTTTTAATACCGCCGCCATATTGATTTTCTGCACCACCAAATTAATGACTTCTCTGGCTGTTGTCTTTGGTGTGACATTTAGTTTAAGACTTGTACCACTAGCCAAACCTGTATCGTAAGCTGTATAAACTTGAATAATTCCAGTCTGCTGAGAGGTACTTGTAGCCGCATTTGAAATATTGCCGGCTATAGACGATGTAGAATTTCCTAATGTGCAGTCTTCTGCGCTAGCTTGACGAGGTATTGGACGTTTGTTTGATTTATTTGATACTGGTGAGGACGGTTCTGAGCAGTGTACCTTGGCATCGCTGCCTTTGATTTCAGTTTGTAAAGCATTAAGTGTTGACTTGAGGAATAAACCACCGTCTTTTAGAGCAGCAGTAGTCTTAAGTTTGACCCTTTGAGCAATTGGATAGGAAGCGGTTTCGGAGTCGCTGGACAGACTTTGTACTGAATCGGTAATATTCGTTTGGCAATTACTGCTATGAGCGCTCACTGAGAGATACGGAGCGGAATTGGATGTAAGACCACCCTGGACATTCGGCACAGTTGTCCGTTTCCTGAAGTGAGAGTTTTTTAATTGTTTATTAGCTGATAGTGTGTCCTCAGAGCGGGAAGGTGGCATGCGGTAGAGTACTTGTTCACTGTTCTCACCTCCAGTTGAGTAATAGCTTTGTGTGTATTGCGAACAAGTTGAGTCCCCACTGTTTTTTCTCACAGACTCTTCATTCTTTGAGGTCATTTTCGGATGCAGGAATTGTTGAGGTTGTACTGAACCAAGATTCTGTTCGGATTTCGAGTGTTCAGCAGCTAAATAGCACTCCGAGTTTAGGTGAGAGTTTGCAGCTGGACCTGGCCATGAGCCACGTCCAGGACCACTCTTGCTGAATTTTGTATCTCGAACTGGCAGCTGCAGAAGATGACAGTTGCTGTTATCACACATGGAATTTTCAATGTTGTCTTCGAGAATTTTTTTGAAATCCAGAATTTCCCTTATGGTCACCGTTGGATTACAACTGCGATCACGTGCAAATGCAATAACATCCATAAGCCAGCGAACACTCTTCCAAACGGAATTCAGATTTAAGGTGAGTTCTTGTAGCTTGGCTAGACGCTCCTTGGCAATTTGAAGCTCACTAGTTGAGAAAGCCTCACGGTGCGAGTGGTTTGCTAAAGCGGTATCCAGCTCGAGAATGCACGAGAGTCTTGAGTATTTTTGAATGATTCCATTTTGGTATGTCCTTAGGTGAATCATCTCGAATGCTTGAATTGTCAAACTGAGTAAGTCATCTCGCTGAAGCAGCAATTCAGTTTGCCCTGGTACAGCGCAGGATGATTCTACTGGGGGACAGATTATAAGGAAGCTCACATCCTTAGACAATTCAATTATCTCAATATCATATAGCCTATAGTTAAGAGCCTCTTCAAGTCGGATGTTCATGTGTTTGAAGAGTGTATTTGCTGCCGTTGTAATATCATGCAAGAAGATCCTCTGCACTTCCGTCATAACCTCTGGATTGGGACTAAATTCCAAAGGCATTGTCTCAGATTTAGTTTGTTTCGTCAGAATTTCCCATTCATCGGCTGTTATGTGGGAGTTTTCTCGAACTTTTGCATGTGGAAGAACATTTGGTGTTTTCACTGGAACCACCACCTGAATTTGATCGACCGAGCATTGCATTTTCAAATAGCCCAAATAGAGACCTGGATTTATTTTCGTTGTTGAGGTCTGATGATAAAGAATTTGATCGCTAATCGAAGATATAAGCATCTCATTTATGTTGTAGTCTTCATGTAAAGCTGTGATTTTCTTTTGAATTTTATTTACAGGCAACCAGCGGGAGTTTAAGACAGAAATGGATTTTTGAGTTTTTACTGAGTTCACACAACACAACACCACTGTGCCATGTGAATCACGCAGGGGCTTGTGATATAACTGGCCCAGATCAGTAAGACAGAGAGCTGATTGCATTTGACAGGCGGCAGATAGTAGTTTCGTTCGGAAATGAACTGCAGAAGTTAAATGCCGCTCCATGTCAGTGCGAAGAGATTTAACATCTTCCCAGGTACATGCAACCTAAAAATAAAAATAAATTTTATTATAAAATTTGTATATTTTTTAAGATAAAATATAATAATCCTACATCAGTGTCTAATATAAGTTATAGAAAGTTTAAACTCTTTAGATTAAAACCTTGCTAATATAAAGTAAAGTCCAGTTTAACGCACGAAGTGCTCCCTCATTTAAATTAAATTGTAAATTGTTCCGATATCATCAAGTCGACGTCGACGTTCTTCTCTTTTAAAAACGAATGAGGAAATAATGCATAAGAAAGCCGTTCTTGTCGTCATGCTGTTTTTTTTTCAATTTTTCAAAATAGACGACGAGAAATGCTTTGTTTTGTATTATTTTCTTGTTTTAAATTTGTTTTTAAGGTTTATGAGAGAGAACAACTGCAAAGAGATATAGTTATTTCGACGTCTCGTTTTCTCGTCGCATTGCGAATCAGGCTTCAAAGAGGCCACCGGTAGGTTACCCCCTGAGTCCGAGTTCTAGCAGAAGATGAAAATATAAATATAAATATAAATATAATAAATGCTGCAGTGCAAACAAGAGTAGAAAGAGAAAGAGGAGTTTCAGGCATGGGGATAAGAAAAAAGAGTGCGAATGCAATATCCCCATCTTAAAGAGATGCGAACATTTTCACGAGTCACGACTGTCACGACAAGTACTGGCAGATTGGGCTATTTATCATAAACTGGGCTTTCTTTTTCTTAAGTTTTGCGACAAGAAAAGGAGCCCAATATTGTTTTTATTACTTTTAAAAAAATTCGTTACATAAGACCATAAGACCAACAATATATTTAAATTCATCCAGATTTCACGTATTTGCACTTAGAAATTATTCCAAAAAACCAGAAGACCCTGATATATATAAGAAATTTAAGATTTTTTTAATTGAGATTGGGCTAGTTCTAAGGCTACATTAAAGCTGCGATTTTGGGCTACAAGAGTTTTGAAATTGAGCTACACAATGCTTCTTCACCTGGCAACCCAAGAAACTATATGCATTTACGCGTCGAAAAGACACTACGTCCAGTCAATGAACGTTCAATTCCACCACCCAGTATCGAAGAGATAGATAAAGTTATATGAAATGCTTAAGAGCAGCACGGCTGCCAAATATGATGAATTACCATTAGGTTAAGATCGCGCGCTAGACGGAACTGCACCGCGACTGGACTTCAAAATATTTCTTGTATGAGGTATAGCGCACTTAGCGAAAGCTTTTTCGCGGCCTGACCTGAAGTTCCGTTGCCGAAAATGCGGTATAGAAAGCGTCAAGCAACGTTGTGTTTGGTTTAGGTTAGGTAGGGTGGCTGGCAGTCATAAGGACTGACACACTAGAACATAAGCCGGTCCATTGTGATACCACATGAATCTAGGAAAATCTTTTCTTTACTCGGTGGACCATTTGGAACTTCTTATAAAGCGTAGCAGAAAACGTATTTTGAAATTCTTTTTCGTGATCTGATCCGACAATTCTTTCTGTGTAGTATCGGTTAGGAGATCATATAAATAAAATATTTCTTGGTCGTTAATTCAAAAATCCCCTCAATGGCATTACTCATTGGCCAGAGATTAGAAATAACTGTCAGCCTCTATTTTTAATCGGTTTCACTCTGAGAGTTAATACATTCGTTTGAAAAGATTTCGGTTTCGTTTTGAGATTTATTTTATGAAAATAAAAATTTAGGATATCGGTTGAGATTTATTTTTTATTATTATAAATATTTCTCAATGGTTGAGTTTTCACAAAAAAATAAAAGGAAAAGATCAACCTCTAACCTTTTTCACTAAAAACAAATCAAAAATGGCTTTCACTGTATTGCACAAAATCATTAAAAATCGACCTTCTTGTACCGATGACTAAAACGCATAATTAAATGCATTTATTAATGCAGAACCTACAAAATATAAACATTCATATTAATAAGGCTTGTAAACTTTCAAGTACAAGTACCAGACAAGTATCCAGTACCTTGTACTGAGGTCTCGGCATGGTCGTCCAAACGTGGTCATTGTGTTTGTCTCGCTGCGTTTCCGCCGTGCCCGTTTACATGGGAATCTGTGTCGTTGTTTGGTCGCTATGTTTTTGTTTTGGCCTCGCAGTGACATTTACACGTGGTTTTTACCATTCCAATGCTTTTATGTCATCTCGCTTATTTGAAAAATATTATTTTGAAAGGAAAACGAGATAAAAGCTTAGCTTAGAAAACTATTTTAAATATAAAACACCACATGTAAATATCATGGCGAGACCAAAGCTAGACTATAACGAGAAAACCACGACACAGATCCCCGTGTAAACGGGCTTGGTGAGTTCACAGTAAGGCTAAAACAATGACCAGCACACCGAACACCATGTTTGGACTTTTAACCTCGTTTTAAGCTTACTTGAACCTTTTTTTAAAAATATTATTTAGAAAAAAACTTTGGCGAGACTATATCGAGACCAAAGTCAGATATTTTAAATGCAAAAAACACGTGTAAATGCCATGGCAAGACCTAAGCGAGACTATAGCGAGAAAACAATGACACAGATCTCCGTGTAAACTGACTTCGTACCTGAAAAAATATATTCTCAAGTAGCCTCAGATGGAGATATGTACTTCAAGCATGGCGTGAAGGCAAGGTTGCATTTATCCCAAAGGCTGGTTAACCTAGCCACACGCAAGCTAAGGACTAAAGACCAACCAGTCTCACGTCGTTTACTCTTAAGATTTTCGAGAGATTGTTGGATATCTATATTCGTAGCGCACTGAACCCAGAGGTAATTTCTTCAATTCAACAGAACTTGGAGAATCACGTTTAATAGTATCCACATCCAGAGCAACACCCCAGGGAGGGGTGCTTTCTCAGTTTCTATGGATACTAGTTAATGAACGAAAAAGAGCCTATTCTTGCAACAGGATTTTCTGAAAGTCCTGGGGACCCAACCCAAAAAAAAAAAACAGACAATAGTTAGACCGATACTAGCCTATGGTAATTTAGTTTGGTAGAACGCAACTGAGAAAGCAACAAAAAAGTTCAAAAATTAGCATGCGTAGGTATTACGGGGGCGTTGAAAACCACCCCAACAGTGGGAGTGGAAGTAAGGGTGTATTCATAAACGCAGAAAATCTGCGCTAGTACAATCGCATTTCTTTTCTGATGCATTTGTGAACGCACTCCCAATGCAGAATGTCTGCAGTAAACAAAAAGTTCTGACTTAGTCCGATTTATATGTAAACAGAGTTCATAAAAGTCAGAGAAAAATGGCTGCCAAATAAATTTTGTTGAATTTGATTTTTGATTTGCTTACCCAAAAAGAAAAGAAAATTATAAAATAAAATATAAAAAAAATATAAAATATTTGCAATTACTTACATTCTTTACGAGTCAGTGCCGCTTTGTCCTTCTTGTTGTCTTAAAAATTATTTTAATAACTCCCTCTTTCTTTCTGCAGCCAAACAAATTTAGCTGCACAATCTGCCCGACGCTGACGACAGTCTGACGTTTATGAACGGTACGTACTGCAGTTCGACTAGGTTAGTTCGATCGAAAATCTGACTTTATGAATGCAGATAACGCAGTTCTTAGTTAGGCTGACGTTTATGAATACGCCCTAATACTAAATTTGAGACCCCTAGATATATTCATGCAAGAATCTGCAGCATACAGTGCTAAGCTAGACTTAATGCTGGAAACAAAGCACAACGGGCCATACTCAGATTCTGCAGAGATATGTGGGAAATAATATTTACACAGACTACATAACACTCCATTTTAGCTTCAACAGACCCTTCACTTCCACTTTTCCTAATAAACAGGAGTGGAAAAACAACCAACTTTTCAGTAAGGAATCTACAATAATTGTCTTCACTGATGGTTCGAGGTAGACACTGGAGTTGGTGCAGGAATTTTCTCGGAAACTCTGGGATTAGCTAGCTTCTTCAGACTTGCAGACTTTTGCAACAACTTCCAAGCTGAGGTCTTAGCAGTGACAAAAGCCGCTACGCAAATATCAATGATGGCGATACAACGAGCTGATATCACCCTCTTTATTAAGTAAGTAATAAATCAATTTCTGCCCACCGAGATACATTCGAAGCTTGTAACTTGCTGTGGCGAAGAGCTTATAGGGTTCTTGGCATGCAGCATAACACTAGACTCTGCTGGGTTCCTGGTCACAGTGATGTACAGAAACGAGAGAGCTGATGAGCTGATGAGAACGGGTTCGTCACTTGATTAAAGTCAAGCCGAAGAATTTATTGAAGTACCAACCTTTATCAAACAGGATATAGGTAACAAAGTATTAGAAAAAAAAACCAATGAAAGATGGAATCTGTTGAAACAGGCGGCACAACTAGAAAGTTATGGCCAAATTGCAATGAGCAGAGAACAGACAAAATTATGCAAATTACCAAGAAACATCTCCGTTCCCTTGTCAACAGAATCACCGGACATAACCTACAATCATAAAATGAGGCTCAGTACTGACGACCTTTGCAGAGGGTCCAACGATGATGAAGCACATTTCTTTTGCCACTGCCTAGCACTCTGTTATCTTAGAAAGAAAGACCTAAGAAATCATTTCTATGCCGATTTAGAGAAACTTTCTAGAACTTCCGCTAATAGTCTTCTGAACTTAATCAACGCCTCTAAGTGGCTTGACTGTTAACAGAACACATATGTAGGTTTTAACATTAAGTGGAATATAATTTCCAAGGGTATCACAACTGATCGCTAGATCTAAGTGTGACTGTAACACCCAACCACAAACTCTATAAGCTGCACACAATTTTAGATGTTTGGCCACATCGCCGAACGAATGCACAACAATGCTCCAATGAATAGATTCTTCAAATCAAAGACCATTGGTTCGGATAACTTAAGGCAGATATTCCTGAATGACTCTTTCTGGACCGGAACTGCTTGATAAATAAGTATTAGAAAGTAAAGCCCTTCCTCATATATCCGGATTCAAGTTCCCTAAATTGGAAATCTTTTATTCTGCAATGTCAATCCTTTTTTGTAACATGATCTTTATGAGCAGTTTGAAATTATTTTTTTTTTCAAAAGAAGCAATTTATTAATCCAACCTTTCTTTTTTGTACCTTATGTTATAACTCATTTATATGCAATTTTATCAGACATCATAATTCTTTAATATCCTTTCGACAAATATTAAAAAAAAACTCTTTTCATATTTAAGTGATTTTTCTTCATGAAAATTCAAAAACCACATCTTGACAATGACAAAACACACATAAAAAAAACTTTATTCTGACTTACCTTCATAAACCAATGATAGTCACTGTGCAGGGAACTGGGATAAGTTTCATCAATCTCAATTACGGGAATGCAATCTTCACTCGTCACAAGTACCTTATCCTCATAGTACAATATGCACGCCAGGTAGATACCACTGAAAATTTAAATTTTAATGATTATGTACTCTCTTACTGATATATAGGTATAACGGTATCGCGGAATAAAAGAGCTAATAAAGTAGAAATGCTAGATAAAAATATACCAACCGTCGGAGATGCTTTTGAAACTTTGACGTCACAGAAAATAATTGCTTAATTGTTGTCTTCTTTTTGGGATTTCTTCTGTGTGCTGCAGATGATTCCAAAGTCAGCTCTGAAGCATCTTCAGGTCTTGCCAGACGCACTGCCGTAAAAAGACTATCAAGTATTCGAAGTCGTCCCATGAAGCGATCATCTCTGTCAGTCAAGTCCCGCCAACCTGCACAAATTAATAGGATACATTAAATCTTAAGTACCTATGTAAGTATATGTAAACCTAAATATGGTCTATCGACACCCAGTACTTACTTGATGGCACAACACTTGCTGGCACGGACAATCTTGATGGACCCCATCCCTTGACATTACCACAACACGCTCTAATGAAATATCTTCGTCCCTGAGTGAGGTCACTTATTCTACAATTGGCGCCCATTGTTCCCTGAAAGCTATTCCATTCGAGAATCTCTCTTTCCCCAACCACATTGCTGAAATCTGCTCTTGTTGACCATTGAACTACAATTGAATGAAATTAGCAAAATTACAGAGAACAACACGACGACAACGATAACAATAATTTACCTTTGAATTTAGTCCCAATGGCACCCTCTGTGGGTTCAAGAATTCGCACCATGATAGAATTAACTCCGATGACATCAACACCCACAGCCATAGGGCAGTCTGGGGGACGGGCCTGATCCCAGCCGAGCAGCATGCGACGCAATCCTTTCACACGACGTTCCCAAATTCCAATTTGTTTATCAGTTTCAGTTCCTGTGCAACCTGTCACTGACGGTCCACTATTACCTGAAATTGCATGAAATTGGTAGATAGTATATTTGGGAGCTTGAGGAGAAAAACAAGCTGGAGACTAGGTATACAAGGTAAACCACACACACAAACTGAATAATCCCAGAGGGAACTATAGCGATGATCTGAGATGCCATTTTCAGTTTTTATATGCAATTTTCATCTGACATCATGCCAGCAATTTTGTAAAATTATTTTCAAAACAAAACAAAACAAAACTTCCATGACAAATTGGAAGACTGGTAGGACATGCAAGTATTGAGGCACTTTCATGCATGTCATAGTGATGTGATTTGGGGGAGGCTAACTTACACAACTCACCGATAATAATACTGGATATGGAGGAACGGGTGCTGCCAAATGTTGCCGACTGTGGGAAGCCCTCACATCCACTTAGATCCTGTATCCGGCTCTCGGCATCTTGCAGGAGTCCATTTAATTTATTTCCTAGAGATTCTGTGGCAACTGAAAGGCGCAAAATGACCAAAATAGTAAATCAATATATAGGTATATGTTTGTATATATGGAATTGAAAGTTGTCATTATTATAAACAATTTAACATTCTTATCTTAAGAGGGAACTACATCAAGATAAAAGCTTCATAGTTTTCTTTCAGTACTAATGTTTGTGTTTCTTTTAATTGAAAGAAAGAGCTGTAGGATTGGTCACTTAACTTTACAGTGGGATATTTGAGTCGTTGAAAATAAAAAAAAAACTTCTGTGGTAAAATTGTATTATTGGAAAATTGGTAATGGGACAGTTGTAAATGTTGTACTTCAATCGAGTGAAAAACGTTGGAACCAATATCTCGAGATCTATTAGTTTTATTAATACGTTAAATTATCAATTCAATTCAACTTCGTAAATCTAATGCTTAAAGGAATGCGTTTCGGGCTTATGCAGAAACAATTGCATCAAGGAGATATGGATTTTTGTGAAAAATTACGTCCATCATTTTGGTATTTTAACAGGTATTCTAGTAAAATCTACTAGCTAGATCAAATCAAGCTTTCAAAAACCATGAAGGAAAAGGAGAAAATTCATACATTTTTTTGATTCCCACGGAGTTTAAAGTTTCTCCAAACGAGATCTCGTAAACAACCATTTTTAAGCACTACTAGATTTCTCTATTTTAAAATTTTTACTTAGATAGGACGTCACTCCTATAATTAACGTATTAAAAAAATGTGTCTGTTCCGCAAGAATCAATTCTTTCATGGAGCGTTTCTTATTTGTAATTCAATTTTTGAAAATGTTCATTTCCAGTTCGTTAAAATAAGACCTAAATCATTAGACAAAATAAAAAAAAATGATTTTCAAATATTTCTAAGCACTAGCATTGAAAATAGGTATATTTTTTTTTAAACGCGCTGATCATCTAAAATTAAATGTCACTGGTATTTATAGCATTAATTTCGGACGAAAAATAAAATGCAAAGTTGTCCTTGACTGCCGCAATTCCTGAAATCGTCTCGAAATCGAAATAGCCACATTTGGGTTTTCATTCACACTTTCAGGTTTCGGTCACAGGGGCGATATTTTCACCTAATCTAGCAAGAAGACCAAAAGTACTACGAATTTTTACAAAACATTTCCACATTTTTTATTTCCTTGTCTTGAAATTTGGAATCAATTTATATTTTCATATTATCTTGTATTTGTTCCAATCAACTTTAAACGGATTAATCTTGTATTGGGTTTCTGGGAAATGGTTTCTACGATTTGGACAAAATTATCCGAGCTTATTATGAACTACAAAAAATTACAAAAATAGGTTTTGCATAATTCGCCCACTACCACGCCCAATTTTGTTATAACTTTATTTCTCAAAAACATTTCTTTCACTCTATCTCGAGCTATGGAGGTCGCTCGAAACCTGTTCTAAACCCAGATAATTATGGCCTAGTTTCAACAAACAAAAGACTGACAACATCATCCAACTGAATAAAAAGTCTTTATCTCTTCTCGTGAGCATCACTACCGGTCACAACCACCTGTGTTACCACAAGAAAAAGATGAAACTCAGTTTGAACGACTGACAGGGGGTGTGGTGATGTAGAGATACACTAGGATACTTCTTCCTACCTGTGTCACTACCATGCGCTATACCATCTGAGAAATAGGCTCCTAGGGAAGCTTGAAACTTCTTAGCCACCCGACCACGAAATTGGAAACTTCTCCAACCACAAACGAACGGACACATACACCAACCACTGACCTATCAAACTCATCTTATAGAAGTTGCATGGAACCACTGCTCCTACGGGCCTGGTGGAGGGATGATTTCTCAAATGAGGATAAAAGACGGATCACACCCTCAAAGGGCGTCGTTCTTTCCCCAACCAAGTGATTGTGTAGCGATCCTGACCAAACGCACGGACACATACACAAACCACCTATTAACCTCATCCATCAGACGTTGCATGGATGAAGCTCCTACGAGCCTGGTGGGGGAATGATTTTTCAAGTGGGGGTAAAGGGAATACTACACCCTTAAAAGGTGTTGTCCTCTCCTCAACCAGGTGATTGTGTAACGTCAGACATCTCTTCAAAATGACAAAGAAATATCCACCGACCTTTCAGAATATAGCCTGCTGAAACTCATCAATACCTGCTACGGGCTTGATTGCCTTGGGATTTATCATAGGTTTCTTTTCATGGGGGTCACAATCCCTAGGGTATCACAATGGATCTACAATGATCTAAATGTGAGAATAACATCAAGATCAACTGTCAGCCCATTAACCTAACCCACCTAACCTTCGCTCTATGGATCAGAAAAGATTCAATTGATTTTAGATGATATTTTCAATGTTTATTCTAATGAGAAAGAAAAAAATATCTACAAATAAAACCACCCGTGCCCACTGACACTCCCACTTTAATTATTTATTGGTTTCTTCAAAATGGCTCCAAGGATAAAGATGAAATTTACAAAATATGTTTGTATGAGCAAGTAAGAAATTTTTGATAATTTTTGATCTGCCTCTTGACACGCCCACTTTTCGAATTCTTTGATTTCTAAAAGAGAGTTATATCGATTAAGATGACATTGTCAGAGTTTGTTCTTATGAGAAAAAAAAAATCAGGAAATACTTTTATTATTTCCTAACTTCTCCGAAATAGCACTTATGCTTTGGATAAAACTCTCAGGGTTGATGAATGTGAAAAAGAAAATAATTTAAAAATTATTTTTTGTAAAATATGTCCAATGCCACGCCCACTTTTCTTATTTATTTGTTTCTTGGCAATAGCTCTAGGCTAGATTAAGTAGAACGGCTGAAAGTTGATCTTGTTACCGTTAGCACACTTAGATATATGTAGATCCGTTGTGATACCCTAGGAAATTGAATTCCACTTATTGCACAAACCTATGTGTTCTGTTAGCAGTCAAGCCACTTAGAGGCTATAATGAAGTTCAAAAGGATATTATCCGAAGTTCTAGAAAGTTCCTTTAAGTCGTAATAGAAATGATTTCCTAGGTCTTTCTGGCAATGGCTCTATAAATTTTATAAAATATTTTTAGCTAAATAAACTTCCAGTCGCGCCCATTTTTCTAGTTTCTTGATTTCTAAGATAAGGATCTATCGACTAAGATGACACTTTCAGAGTACGTTAGACATATAATAAAAATTATATAAAAATAATAAAAATTGATATTAGTTAGAACCGCCCTCTACAACTTAATATTTCTCGGGGACGGCTCCAACGATTGAATGCCATTTAAATGATATTTCAGTTTTTCAACTAGAACTTGAGTTCAAATGGGTTGTCGCAAAAAAAATTTTAAATAAAGATTTATTGGAAATTGTATAAACTTTCAATGGTGCTTTGATGTAATTTTCAAAAAATTGTTAGTTTTCGAGCCATAAATGAAAAACTCCCAAAAAATGCATTTTTGGCATCATTTTTTTTATTTTTCCATAATGTTTCACGAAATTTAAGTCTCAAACCTCAGATTGGGATTCAGCACCCTCGAAAACATAAGAGAGTGGCAAAATCAAAACTACCCCACTGACTGGAGTACTATGAAAATTTAAGAAAATACGGTCTCAGAGACGTTTTTTTAAATGAGCTCAACTGTAAAACAATCGGGATAATACAACCATATTTTTTTTAAATAGGTGCGTCCAAAAATACCAACCATATGTATGTACCTAAACAAAGAAAATGAAAGAAATAACTACTTTTGTTTAAATTCGTTTTAAGTTCTTTTCAGTTGGATCCAGATTTTTCCTAAAAAAGCGGTTTTGCTTTAAATTTAAAATGGCGCCCAACGCAAACGGGCAAGAATCCCATAACGTATAATAATATACAGATTCCTTATTATGACCCCCTTAACGATTAGGCAAACAAAGCTCCCATTTAATTTTTTATTATTACAAATGTAAATTCCGACTGCGGGCTTGTAGAGTTTGCATTGATTACCAGATTTCTATGGAAAAGTCACAAAAAAAAAAATACTAAAAATAACCCAAAAGCTTCATAATATTTAAGAATTAAAATAAACATTATTGATTGCATAAACCTTTGATTACTAATTGCGATGAAGAATGTTTAATTTGTAAGAGGCAAGGAAGGAAGAGCTTTCTTCAATATTCAGCATTTCTTCCTACGCAACTGTTTCATTAGGAATTATAATGAGACATCTTATGAAGACAAACCTTTTAAGATTTTAACCTTATGCCGTCTGAGGGAAGGCAAGTAATTTCAATGTCTACTGAAGTTTGATTTGATCCTTCCGTTTGATTTAAATACTGAAATCAGCAGCCAAAGCAAGGACATTGTCATTGCCGTTTTATTTTTTTCCTTCTCTGGATTGAAATAATTCCGAACCTTTCTCTTAAATTTATTTTTGAGTTATAAGAGGAGTTTGTATTTAATAAACATATATACTAGATAGGTAGGTATTGTTCACTGTACAGCTTGTATAGATTTGGATAGAAGAAATATCTAATATAACAGGGGAAACATAAATAATATCAATATTACATAAGAACAATGTCAACGATGTGGTCCTTCGTCTGTCCATTGGTCGTAGTATAGAAAGGACACAGCAAAACACTATATTTCTGATTGTTTATTATCCCTTGGGCAGTGAAAACGTGTCTTGTTTTCTTTTTCAATTAATTTTACACACAATCAAACATAAAATAATGAAACTCAATTCAATTCAGGATGGACTCTATATACTTGCGAATAATATGATCCAAAAGTAAAATGCCACCAATTTTCCATGAAGAAATTGACACTTTTCAATAAAATGAAGATAACACTTAGATAGATTTTTTGTTTGAATTATTTTACTCCTTGTGAAAGGGGATACCTCTTTGCAGAAGTAATTTTCCATCTATCTTTCGTTTTTTCTTCATTTCAGCCAAAATCACTCGTCCATCAACCTTCAAACTGTGTCATTATTTAGTCTCCAAGATTATTAACAACTACTACTGATTTAATAGCCTTGGGGTCAGTTGAATGCGTTGATTTTATAGCATTTTGATAATAAAATACCCACAGCAACTTACAATGTCAGCCATGCTCATCATCATGTAATTTGCTGCCACGCTAATACTTAAAGCCTGTCATTAACACACCCTTTCCAATAAACGAATTAATGGCTTTTAATTACTATGTCCGAGATAATAATCGATTATAACCGGGAAATAGTTTATAGAAATTAATTTCTTTTCTTCATGAACAAAAAAAAATGTGAAAAGTCGAAAAGAGCAAATAGAAAAAAATTATCAGTTTTTCCACCAACAAAATATTGAATGGAAAAGTTATATACATTGTGGTCAACATGCCTTAAGCTTACAAAAGCAACTATCAAAAGAGCACATTTGGGTAAGAAGATTTTAAGTTTAATTCCAAAAAACTTGAAGCCGAAAACAGACCCAAATTAAATATATTGGACAAAAGTATAGAGGATTTTTTTTTTTAAATTCTCTCAATCCTAAATTTTTATGATGACTGGAAATGGAGAAGCTGTAATTGGTATTCTATATGAATAACGCACTTTAACCTATTCGCATTTAAGCATAACAAAAGTTGTAAGAACTTTTTTTAAAGACTAAAATGTATTTCTTTAAATTCTGAATGTTTTTTGTAAGATTAATACCTCCAAGCAGTACGCAGAACGTGCTGAATTTTAGCTCCCACAATGTTCTCCAAGCACTGTCTAAAATGCTTGCTATAACATAATATATTTGGAGAAAATTTTAAAAAAATAACAGCTGCTGTTCTCTCAATAAAATGTTTACCAAACCGTTGCAAAAAATTGTTTTCGATATATGTATCAAGTGAATTTTTTTTAAAACAAAATGGTATTTTCCCTTTGACTTTGAAAAATTGTTTATTGTCAAATATATTTGACTTCGATTTTTATTTTACCAAAGTAAATTTCACCTAAGTCTCATATAAAAATATGTTGTCACAAATTTACTAGCTCGAGAACAATACGGAAAATAATTATTTCGTGCGCTTAATTTTGACAGATATGTAAGTTGGTGCAGGGAAACAATTCCACGGGTATCTGCTCCACACGGAAGTTTATTCCATGCAATTTATTCTCACCTAGACAGGGAATTTATTGCACTTTTTAGTGAGAAAGATCTCCACTTGAAGAGTTGATATTTTGCCCACTTGGTATCAGACTCAACTTCACTTCTTTTTCTTTGATTCGTTCTTATAGGAGGTATTTTTTTAATCATAGTTTCTTTAAATCTAGATTCCTTAAATGCAAAAGAAACTTCGCATACACCCAACCTCGCACCCACCCCAAATCCTATAATGAGCCCAAGCGGGGCTATTTATTTAGTTGAATAAATTCCTCACTATTTATTCGTTATTAAGCTGGTGTATTTCTGTAAATAAACAATGTCGTTTTCTATATTAATGAATCAATAATATCCCAAATTCTAAATTTTAGATGGTGGTGAGAGTAGATTGCACTTTGGAAAGTGGACTAGATTCCTACTTATGATGAAATAAACTCTCATGTGGAGTAGATGCCCGTGGAATTATTTCCCTGCACCATGTAAGTTATTTACGACACTAAAACACAATTTTGTTTTTGGAGTTGCGTACCACTCGGCTAAAATACTTGACAAAATTTTGAAGAGAATTTTGTTTTTGAGCGAAATTTTAGTTTAAAATGCGATTTTCAAGGAACAAAAACAAGCTGAAATAAAAGATGTACATTCAATTTCGAGTAACTGGTTTATTTTTATAATAAACAAAATGATTTGATGCGGTTGCTTGAAAAAAATTCATGCAAACTATCGATACCAAAGTTATTTTGACGGTGGAAACACATTTTTTATAGTTCCTATAAGCTCTAAGCAATTTCTGGGGTTAGCTTAGCTCAAAAGATATCAACAGATGAGCTAAGGAGAAAATGTGACATTACTTTCCAAAACTGCCCATTTTAGTCAAAAATTCTGTCGGGTTCATTTTTTTGATATGAACTTGACAGAACTTTGTAAAAAAAAATAATTGTAGTATTCAATAGGTTCTTTTATGATGAATTATATCGATATCCTTTGCTATCGATAGAATTCTTTCACTATTTTAGGATTAAGCTAAAAACTATAATAGCAAGCTTTATTGAAAATTTTACCTGAAAAGGAATATTCAAGACAAAAGGTAAAAATTTATTGCTGCATACTAATATCTGAATTCCGGTTTTCCAATTACTGAAAAAGTATAAAATGAATCGCAAGGTTCATGGTTCGCTCCCAGATGACGAGAAAAGTTTTTTTTTTCAATTAATACGAGCATAGCCACACTAAACACAAGCACCACTAAAGGAGTCTAATGATCGAGGTGGCACTCGTGAGCTATAACTCCAGCCTATATTGAAAATTTTGAGATGTTATCCTTTACCTCTTCATTTGCATTCACTATGTAAGCAACATCGTTTGTTTCGCCCAATTCTTGAACAAAAACATTTAATTTTTTTGTCTACATTATTTTACACGAAAATGCCAGAAGAGGATGGACGACGAAGCTGGAATAGATATCAAAAATGCTGGAGTAAAAGTTAAAAATTGTTCAACTCTGTAGCATTTTAAAGATCTATTTCATTCCAGCTCCGTTTTGCATTCTATTCAGGCAGTAAGTTGTTAATCTCCAACACCATTTTCTTATTAAATTTTCTTGAAGCTTGGGGAAAAAGGAAGATCACATGTAAAATTTATAAGCCCCAACCTGGTTGTTTGTTTTTAGACCTTAGGAAAAAACCAGCCAATACAGGCTTGAACAAAAATTTTTAGGCATAAATTGCTAAGTCCTAACTTAAATTTTCCGTCTTTCTTTTTAGGTTTTTTTTTTTCCTCTGATTTCCTTGGGGCTTAGAAAAAAATACTTTCATTAAAATTTGTCACATCCAACCTTGTATTAAAAGTACAAGTTCGTAAAACAAAACCAACATACATACATTTTTTAGCCCCGATCTTGAATAAATAACTGAAACTTCATAATGTATTACATTTTGCTATTGAATTAATTCAATGAATTTGCTGTGGGGGGGAGTCTTCATCACCTATAGCCCCGGGGTCCGCCCTGGTTATGTTTTAAGACAGAATGTAAGGTGTCAAATTATGGACGGTTCTGGCTACCTACTTAAAGCTTTTTGGATAGGTTTAAGTTCTTGTAATCCCTTGTGGAAAAACACCTGTGCCAAGAACTAGCTAATTCGAAATCTCAGGGAGTGGGTGAGATCGAGATGAGTCATTTTTCGCCGAAAAATCAATTTAGCCTTTGTATATAAACTTAAAGTTTACATACAAAGGCAACGTCACTTTTGCGAGCGAAGTGAGATGAGTCGGCGAGTAAGGCGAGTCATCTTACTTCATTCCTTGAAATAGCTTAATCTCGGAACTGAACCAATTCAAGTTATGTGAAAATTGTTTAGAATGATTTCTTACAAATGAACTTTGTCATAGAGGGCTTCATTTTAATGCATGTAAATTTAACTTAATGGGATCGCATACAAAAATTCAAGTTTCACAACAATAGTTGGGATTGAGTTAAAAGAAAAATCAAACTGTTTTCGTGTGTGTTTTAGGTGAGGTTAGGCTAGGTTAGAAGGCGTTATGGTAAGCCGCACATTTGCACTCGAGTTTCAGACGATCCATTGCGTGGCAAGACATAGATGTAACCCAGTTCATCGAAAAAGTATTCAGCTTGGGCTGCTTTTCTGGTTTAAGTTAAGACACCAACTATGAGTGATAATTGAGGCCTGCTTAACTTGAGTATGTATTAATTTTTTTTGCTCAAAAGATTTTTCCATAGATTCCGTGAAATCTGACCAGTGTCCATAGATGACCATCTGACATTTGCAGCTTTTATGAAACTCTGGTGTATTCAATTTTTTTGTATAGCTCCAGCGGCATGGCCCAAGCCACCGTTCCTACTATCTACGATTTGCTTACTTATGTCAAAGATTTCACTTATGTTGGGCCCACTGTCCACATGAGATGTATCGATACCACATCCCTGGGAAGTGAGTGCTAATAAGTGACTCTAAAGCCTCTAAGAAGAAGTCTGTTCAAGTATTATCAGGTCTTTATAGAAATCCCGCGGGAAATCCCTTAGACATGACTTTCCTGATGGTAATGGGTAGGAAATTTCGTAAGCATTATTAATGGCTAACATTAGTTCATTTACATGTTCATCAAAATCTGAGCAGTTTGCCAATGGCAGATTTTCATAATGACCCAAAGATGTGTGTTGCATACTTTTTTTTATAAATTGTATCTAAATCAAATATAAGTCACAGTAAAACACACAAAAACCGTATCTAAATGAATGAAACTCATGTATTTTATATTTATTTGTTATAAAAAAGGTCCTTAAATTAAGTAGAAAAATACATATAAAATCTCATCCCAATACATACATACTCCCATAACTAAAAGCACAATATTCGTTTTTCTACAAATACTCTCCAAAATGCTATATTTACTTTATTACCGAAGATGAACATTATCATCCCTTATCTGCTGTGTCTGTTTCCTTATTTTTATACCCTACCATGACGAACTCATGCAATATACAAAGTGACCAGTCAACCAAATTATGCTTTCAATGGAGACTTAAGAAATGTATAAGGACGTATTGAATGGAATCATCATAAAAAGAAGCAAGTGTTGATACGTTGTCAGACTTGAAATGTTATCGGGCAATATTGTTATTGGAAATCCCGAAGACAACCAGAAATTAAATGCACACCTAGATCGCAAGAATTCGCTTTTGTGGTTAAAAAGTGTGAAGAAAACATTTAGACACTGAATTTATTGTTTTTTTTTTTGCATTTGTTGTTTATAAATAAAGTTAGTTTTTTAGGGTTTTATGTGAAATACAATATAATTTGTCATTTTTACTTATAAAAAGTACCCGTTTGCAAAATTAAAAAAAAAAAAAATGATGAGACATCAATTTCCGTTGGGTCAATTTTTCAAAAACAAAGCATTCATTTAAGACATCAGAAATAGAAAGTTCAAGCAAAATCCAAATTTCAAGAAAATTATAAAAGAAAACCTGTAAAAGATAGTTCCTTCCAGGAACTGCACTATCTACTGCAGGAATAGGTTGAAGAAGTCACATAAAAGCGCATCTCCTTGTCTGAACCCTGTACACGTCTGGAATAACTCGGATGAGTTGTTACTCATTTGCACGTTACACCGCGTATTATGTAACGAAATGCGGCATGGCTGGATCATTTTTTCGGGATCCCAAGTTCCGACATCGCCAACAGAAGCTCTTGACGGTTTATTCTATCATATGCGGCTTTGAAGTCGATGAAAAGATGGTGCATTTTGATTTGAAATTCGTTGGTGGAAGATTTGGTCAATCTTTGATCTGCCTGGGGATATGCATCTGTAGTTTTTGCTGAACATCGGATCGCCTTTGTCTTTGTAAATCTTAAAATGCCATTCTAACGTATTTTAGATCAAAACAAATGATTGAATGAAAATTTCAATGTGTCATAACTGTATTATGATTCAATCAACCAGTTTCAAAACCTTTTACGGTCTAAGAATCCCATTTTATTAACTTTCAAACCGAATTTTTGTGTCTTCTAATCACTTTTTTGAAAACCAACTTACGAGGTTTTTACAATATGTAGCTATTTGACCAGTCGTCTGGCATACTTTCCTCCTCCTACACTTGGCTGATGAGCTGGTACATGCACCCTACCACGACATCTTCCCCATACTTGAAGAGTTCTGTAGGTAGGCCATTCGTTTTTTATCTTAAGCTGAGGATGGTTTTCTTAATTTCTTCAGTATTTGGCGCTGGGAATGGATTTTCATTGACTGATCACATGCTTCTTTGTTTGCCTGTTGCTTTCTCTAGATAGTGTCCACTAAGCAGTTGCTAGAAATGCTGTTTAAACACGTCTACAATTCCCTGTGCTTCGGTGACTATGTTCTCTTCGTTGTTTCGAAGAGCTTGCGTGCCGGTCCTATAACCAAAAGCCAGTTGCTTGGCTGTTTTTTAGAACCAGCGGCCGTTGGTGGCGGTGCTAGACTTCTTGAGATACTTAAGCTAAGAGACAGCGGATGTTATTTTCTTTCTGTACAGGATTTTTTCTTTTTCCTTCTCTTTTCACGGTACTCCTCTCTTGCTGCTCTTCATTTCCGTTGGAGCATTTCTTTTTTCTTTCTTTTCTCCTGCTTCAATACCGGTCCTTTTTTCTGGGTGGTTGATAGCCTATGGTGGTCTGTCGCGGTATTGGTTCCACCAGTTGTTGACGCTTGTGGCTGGAGAAACGGCGATAGCTTCGCGGTCAATTGCTCGCTGAAGTCTCTGACTTTCTCAGATATGCTAAGGCATGCAATGTTGAATTTCTTCTTTGGTGGGTCTTCGTTTCCTTTTCGTTGGACAGTCTGGCTCCGAACTTTGTCACAATAGAAAGTGGTCAGAGTCCACGTTTGCATCTTGGAAAGTTCGCAGATCCAAATTGTTCGATGCATGCCTCACACTATATTAGCACGTGACCGATATGGTTAGCGGTTCGACCATCTAGAGATGGAATGTAGATTGCTGTGTATCCATCGCCTGGGAAATCTAGTACTACTTATTACTGTATTACGAGCTGCTGCAAAGTCAATTAGTCGGAAGCCGTTATCTGTTGTCGCTTCGAGGAGGCTGTGTGAGGAAAATATCTTTGGTGGTTTAGTTGGAAACTAAACCACTAAAGATATTTTCCTTCCCGACTTTAGCATTGAAGCCTCCGAGCACCACTTTGATATCGTACTCAAGAGACGCTCCATTGGCTCCATCCAGCAGGAAAAACTACTCCTTTTATAGACTCCTCAGCTTCATAGGTAGGGCGTGTACAAATATTAAGCTGATGTTTTGGAAGGTACATTGTAGCTTTGATGTTTATCACAGCCAGGCGATAGCAAATTGGCTTAAAAACGATGACTTTTGATCTGAGAATCGATGAATCCGGATCCAAGCATGTGCAGTCTTTGATGACAGCTGTAATAAATGTTGCTATCTTTTCTTTTCGTTAATCCTGATCCTATCTATTGTATCTCCTGGATCGCGGTAATGTCTGCCTTGTACCAGAAAGAGAGAGTTTCAAGTTTTTGAGTAGCGTATAAAGTGTCCTTACATTCCAGTCCAGGTGCATACTCGTAGATTGTAGCTCATTTTCGTTCCGGGTCTGGTTGCCATCAGAGGCGGAGCTTGTTATCTGGCTTCACAGTTTATTTCATAACAATAGCTTTTTTTGTACTGTGGGTGGGTCGCTAGCCCAATGCAGTAACCTCCAATCTGTAGGGCTATGTGTTTAATGTTGCAATTCTTTCCTTGATCAATATTCGCACTTGTCGCTTTTTGTTAAATTTTTGGAGCAAAAACAAAATTGCTAAAAAACATTTTTTTTAAGTAGGCGATTTACCAAGTTTTCGAAGTCTTTTTGTGGAGAGAGCTGTAGTACATCAGATTGTACTCATTAAAATCGATATAATTTCATCATTAGTTCAGTTTTTATTAAGCCGTTTTTTTCCCTGGACCCTTCATATGCTTATGGTTGAATATCAATGACAGTTTGACATTTCAGTATTGACAATTCAAGAGTTTTTCATTCTAATGTAAACGTCACGAGCCGGAAGTAAATACTTAATACTTTAAATACTAATTTGTTAAACCAGAGGTTTGTTAACGGGAACTCAGAAAACAAAAAATGAAATTGGATGGAGGAATATTTATAATGACCCAAAAGAACAATTTCTGACATTTACTGTTTAAAAAATAATTTCACTCAATTGCTCAATCTAATGTGTGGTCACTTTTTCCAGCATTGCGACCAGCATTTGCCAAATTATGTTTGCAATTTTGGCTTCCAAGTTCTAAATCATAGCTGGATTGTCGGCAAAGATCTCAATGAAGCCATTATTTAGCCCGTTTTGTGCTTCCTTATTTTCGAAAAAATCCTTGGCTAGATATTAAATATCACCCATCACCTTCGGGTCACCTATAAGCTTTTTAGGAAAACCCTGAACTCCCCCTGGCCTGCCATTTTTTGTTTTTTTAATTTTTTTCATTTTTTGGGCACCTAGAGCTCGTCCTAAAAAAGATCTAAGGTTTTTTCTAAGGGAGAGTTTAGGTTAACTATAAGAACAAACTGCCTAAGTGACATTAGCTCTGACACATTTATAATGTGGATTCGCGTACTGCTGGTAATTCCCTTGTTTTTTCGAAATAGAAATTCAAGTAATACCTATGTACACAAATTTGCTTTAATAATAATACATAGGAGTAAAAATGATTTTTTTTTGTTTTTCGCTTTTCCCAACAACACACCAGAGTACCTTTTTATGTTTTTGAGAACCAAAAACAATTTTTTTTTTGACAATTCTTGGGGTTATCCTTATCCTAAGTAAACTTCAACGGCTATACACACATTTGTTTTTATTTATTTAATTAAACTTCAAACTTACACTGTGATCCTTCAATAGCACCATGCTGTAGAAGCATTTTCGTCATAGATCTATTATTACTTAAAACAGCGACATCCAAGGGGGATAGACCATCTGCGTTTATACTATAGGGAGAATAAAAAAGATTTAATTTTAATATTTTTTTAAATTGTATACTCCAAATTTTTTGAGAAATCAATTATTCAATACACAGGTTAATACGATTTCATCTCAAATAAATAAATAAATAAATTACTCTCAACAATTCCTGATTGCATGTTGTTTGTTGGCAGCAATGAAGGAAGAAGACTTACAATTTTTTTGCCGAGTCTGAACGACTAGATGAGAAGCACTTTTTCATAACAAGTAATAACCAAAATATACAATTTTGATAGCCTGCACAATATAATGTGTCGAATCAAAGATAATGTAATTAAGGTTAATGACCATAGGATGTCAGATTGTTGCATTGTTTTTTTATTGCTTGTAGATTGATTTTGACAGTTCAAAAGCATTATGCAATCCTTGTTTGTCAATGAATCCATTATACAATATACGAAACGACTAGCTCCACAGAACATCAATCGATTGTTTTCTGGATTCGATCTTATAATTAACCTTGACAGATTGTTTCTATTAATACCAAAGGTGTACGTATGTAGAAGTGTCTTTTTATGTATCGCCGTTACCAACTTTTTGTTTTCACGAAAAAACCCTTCAGTAATAAAAAAATACGAAAAATGTCATGGCCACTTTCAGGAATAACTGTAAAAGAACATATTTTCATATTTAAAATTCCCTCGGCATTTTACAACGTCTACTTTACAACATTACGAAATTCAATTAAAATCTTTGTAATATCTGTTTGAGTCAAAAATAGTGAAAAAATGGTGACAAACAACATTTAACTAATAGTGAGGAAGTTAGTGTACGATATGAGGGCATACCTTTCATTTTGACCTGACGATGACGGGGTGAGCTTTTAGTATTCTTGGTCCTGATAAATAATCAAACATTTTTACCAACTTTCATCAACGTACCAATTTTTTCAAAAGTAGTTACAAGTTTTCCCATTTCGTTGTTAAAAACAACAACTTTCACTACAAATATTTTTGTAGGCTTTCTTGATTCTTATAACTTATGACAAATTAAATATGTGGACAAAGTTTTATCACTTTACTGTTACAATTTGTTAAAATTTAACTTATTTCACTCAAAATTAAGTCAACATGAATGAAATAGACTATAATTTTTTTAAAGGTGGTTGTAACGACTTCATTTTGATTTAATAAGTTTGGGCATTAAAAAATACCCTTAAATCATGTGTCGAAAGCTTTGATTATACCTAAGATAATTATTTAACTTTGTTGTCTCTGACAACAATCTTTGAATTTTAATAATAAAAATATTTTTGTTACTTTTGGTTTTGCATTTTTCCTTCTCAAACGGATTTTTTCCACCCCCTTCATGCAAGAATAGGGCAGGGAGATAATCAATAATGAGGTCCAATGGTTACAAGGGTGCTGAGTTATAGATGAGAGTTCTTTGGTCATCGTCCAACCTCTGGTTCTCAATTTATAGGCCAATGTATCAAGTGGCAACCTTTTTCTCGTTCTTCTGACAGTGCTGCCACCTTGGTAACACTTTTTAAAAGTAAAGTTAGGACATGAACTATTAGTATATTAAAGTTCAACCCGTCAGGTCAAAATGACAGGTTGGTCTCACTAACAGTCCCACTATAAGGATATTTTGAAGAGTAACAAAGATACATAGAAAAGATTTTTACCAAATTTTAAAGTACCTAAAAGATTTTGGCTTTTATTAAACGTTGATAATTTTATAAAAAAAATAGTACTTGCTCTAACCTTACCGGGTACTAAAAAGTACTAAAATGAAAAATTCTGTCACTCACTCACTCATAATAAAAGATGATACAGAATAAATTCATTATGATGAATGAATCATAGTTTCATCATATAAAAAAATTATTAACTTTTATTTTTTTACACTTTAAATTGAAAATTCAGCTCAGGTCCCTAAAGTATGCCTAGAAACAGTGCCATAGCTAGGATTTTGTTTTGGGAGGGGCCTGCTTTTAAATTTTATGAAGAATTCTTTCAACAAAAAACTATACCTATATTCCAATTAATTGATTTTTATTAGTTTTTAAATCGAATATACTTAAATAATTTGATTGATTTTTTTTAATGACATCAATCATCTTATCTGGATCCAAATTAATATCCAAATGAACAGATATCATAGCAAGAGAGCTTAATCTTTTATTCCCATAACACTTCGGGATACTGTTTTAATCCTTTTCATAATTCTAGCTGTGGTCACTGGAAGCGTGGACAAAACTGTAAGCAAGAAGTTTATGCCTCTAAGGTAAGTCTTGTCACATAAATCAAGCAATTTTAAAACTTGGGCAGAAAGATCACTCGGCGATATTTTTTCGCACTAAAGAATATACTCAGCTTTCACAGCTGACAAAGAAATTGTATTATGAAAATAACGTGTTAGCTTATCAATTTCATTCACTCGCTCAACTGCAGCAAAACCTAGTAGAAGAGCCTTAAACTTCTTTGACTGATAGAGTCATGTATCAGTAAGATTTTGTATCATTAAAGACACTCTAAAATAGGCATAGGTAGAAGAGGTTTCTGGATTGGAACGCGTTGTTTATTTCAATGAAGGTCTTGGAGCTCTTAATTCAACTGCAAATAAGTCTTTAGCAAATTGGGATGCGGATCCAAAAGCCTCTCTGAAAAAATCTTCGGCATTTTTTCTGTGATGTTATTAATAGAATTCAGTACTTCTTTTGTGTGGTTGTTTGCAGAAACGAAATCTAAGGATTTGTTCTACAGAAAAACTGATAAGGGCAGCGTCAAACTAAATTGTTTTTCGCATACAATGAGGCTTACTAGGAAATCACTCTTTTGGATCGTTGCCAAAAGTGTTGATGTCTTCGAAGACATTGCCCACGTTCTGCTCGTTATTTCTTCAGGACTTATTGAGATGCATTTGAAAAGCTCTACAAAGGAAACAATACTGTCAACTGTCATGCCTTTCAATGAATCTTGTTTCACAAAGCGTAGAAGTCGAGTTTTTCGGCTCTTTGGTGCGTGTTTTTTTATGACAGTTTTGAAAGTTTGCATTTGAATGGTTGCGGAAGAAATTGCCTATTTCACTTGCAACACCAAGGCAATTGCGAATTGCAGGAGTTAACATGGCACTAGACAGAGCCATGCACTGTACTCCACTTAATTGGCCTGTCATATTTGCAGCTTCATCATAGTCTTAGCCAGTACAATTCTTCATATCAAGATGTAATTCTTCACATCACTGCGGTACGGTTTTTGTTAAGTTTTCAGAAGTTTCGTAATCAACAGGAACAAAACCTATAAAATCTTCCCGAAGAATACCTAAATAGTCATTGGCTTCTTTGGAAAGTTGTTACAAGTCCTGAAAAAAATTATCACAGAATCCATTGTAGTGAAAAATCTCATACAAATTGCCCTTACGAAGGCATTTGGTGAGAGTTTTTTTCGGAATTCGTAATAAATAGTATCCGATTACGATGGAGCTCAACAAGATAGGTCAGAACGAATATTTTTTAATGTATAACGTTAGGCCTCTTATGTGAAAACAAAATCAGACATCAAAGTAATCCTTATAAAAGCTTTGTTTTGTTCTTACTTGCAATGAATTGAGTTTTCGTTGAATCCCCTTCTTTAACAGAATACTAAACTAAAATATGTAGAATAAAAGATTACATAACAACTTTTTAATTTATCTTTGTGATAGAATGCTTTAACAAATGGAAAACCATAAACGAGAAATTGTTGTGTAAATTGGATTACAAAAACTAACAAGCTCTTTTATTTTTTACCTGGAAATAAAATTGTTTTATCTAAAAAAATGTTCCCGTATCAGATTCTGACTGCCAGTTTTGTAAGTGAAAACTTTTATAATTGCATCACATACTCCTGTGATAAATAAAATCACAGGAGTATATGATGCAATTATAAAACTCGGATATAAATGTTCATGACATGAAAAAATTGCATTTTAATTTTATAATTTAATTTTTGATGTTGTTCATGTTGCTTTTGTTTTGAACAAAACATTGTAAATAATTAAGCAATCACACCAATTGAGCACACTGTTATGATAAAACCATCAATAATCTCCTATTCAGAAAGGTTTATGTTCATCAGAGCAGAATTGCGTTGCAGTTTTTTGTTTGATTATTTCCATGTAGCCAGAGAATGAGTATCCTTTTTATGTTTTTAATGCTTGATGTGGATTATTAATAATGCCATATTAAAAAGCAAAAATAAAAAAAATAATTTAAATGTGTGATGATGCATCATAAAAGCAATTTGAGGGTTTATCGCTACTCGATGCAGTAAATGTGCATGTCTCCAATTTATTATATAATGAACATTATGTTCATGTTAGTGCTTCTTAATTTTAATAGCATTGACATTTTGTTCATGCACAGGTAAGTGTAATCATTTATGTAATTGAGAAAATATTTAACGATTTTTTTTTCACCTATCCTAGGGACAAATAAAAGTGTTAGCAAGTTGACCATACCTATGACCTGAATTTCTCAAAACCAGATAAAAATCTTTATAAAAAAGGGTTATATCAATGAATAATTAATTCATAAGGACATATAAAGGATAAACCTAAGATACTTTGCCAAAACAGGCACTTAAATATACCAAACCTAAATTAAACCCAACGAACAAGATTATCCAATTTAAACAAAAAAAAAAAATCCCTTTCGACGACACTGCCAATTTGTAAATCCTTACGAAGAAAGAGGTTTATTAGATCCTTCCCAGTTGTAAAATGGTTAAGATTGACTTCCTAACCAGATGTTGATATGATAAACAAAGCCGAAAAAAAGGTTACCTATCTCAATATTTTTATGATTTTTCTTAAAGGACTTAAGTATTATATATTTTTTTTTTCTTTTTCCTACATGTGTCTTCAGCCATAAATCTTATTTTATATAACCAAGTCAAGTTTAACAATGTAAAATGATTGATATCTTGTTTTTTCTTTTGTTTAGAAAAACAAAAAACGGTGACAGCATTAGAATTTCAAATTAAGATTTGCGATAAGCCCATAGGCTTAAGCCTATTAAAATTTCGATTATAAAAAAGCTTTATTGTGTATTTTTGTTTTTACATAAAAACGTAGATGCTCATCAGGACGAAGGCAACCGAGCGATGATGACAAATTACACTTTGCGTTATTTCCATTTGTCATTTTTTTTGCTTTTAAAAGGAGCTGAGGACGGGGGCTCTTTTAATAAAGGTTCAATATGCCAAAATCAGCTTAAGACATCTTATGATAAGGTTTCATCTTGGATTAGTATACTATTTTAGAAGGATTAAATACAATTATTAAATTGGCAAGAGAACCATAACTAATGTCGTTTTCAATTTAACGTTCTCCTTTTCCACTCCTTTTTGACTCCTACTACTCCTAAAGCCTTCGATTGGCTGTTCCGAGTAATGTTTTCGGAGTCTTTTTTTCCCGATTTCAAGGAGTAGATTTGGAATACACGCATACTTACATATTAAGTTTTTTTATCGGACTACTTGTCAAAATTGATAGGTGCTTGAAGAAGCCATCATTTTGTGAAATGGCGTCATTTTGTAGTGGTGTGTGTAAATCTGCAAAAGGAGTAGAACATTCCGAAAATCCAATCGAAAACGACATAAGGCACCAACAAATTATACCAGTTTTTGGCAGAACAGTTCAATAGAAGCACTTTTTACTACTGCCGCTTCTAGGTTCGAATATGTTTCGAGCCAATGGAAAGTTGCGGAAGTCATAATGGTTTTGAAACCTGGCAAACCATCACACGAAAAGAAGTCTCGCAGGGTGATCTCGCTCCTTCCTATAGTAGCAAAAGTTTTTGAAAGAATACTACGCTTCTGCACCTGCAGCCGAAGAAGAGAAACAATTAATACCTGCACATCAGTTAGGATTTAGAAGCAAGCATTTGACAATTAATCAAGTGCATAGAATTATTGACGTAATAGAGAGAGCTCTTGAAGAAAAGAAATTCTGTTCGAGAGTCTTTTTGGACATATCGCAGGCGTTTGACAAGGTGTGGCACGAAGGCTTCAAATTAAAACTAAAAAGACAAGTTCTGCCTGAAGGACTTTATAACATTCTAAACGGATATCTAGATAACAGACTTTTTCGTGCAAGACACGGAAATGATTATTCTAATTTTAAAGAAATAGTGGCTGGGGTACCACAAGGAAGTGTTTTAGGTCCAGTTCTATACATTTTATTTACACGCTATATACCTCAAACAGAATACACTATCTTAGCCACGTTTGCTGATGATACTACAATACCAGCAGTAGGCAAAATTACAAAATGCTCTTAATAATGTTAATAAGTAGACAAAAACATGGCGAGCGGTCAGTGAACAAAAGTCAGTCCACGTGAACCTTACGTATAGGAAAATAAATAGATTACCCGTCTTTCTTAATACCACTCGTGTTCCATTTGCAAATGAGGCAAAGTATTTGGGAATGACTCTAGACGCAAAATTAAAATGGAAGCCGCACGTAAAAAAGAAATGCGAAGAACTTTAAAGTAAATTAAAAGATATGAACGGGTTACTCGGTAAAAATTCAAATTCAATTGAAAATAAATTGATTTTATGCAGACAGGTATTTAAACTTGTTTGGACTTATGGTATACAACTCTGGGGTTGTATCTGCGATCTTAAATAACTTACAAACGTTTGAAAATAAATTGCTTAGGCAGTTTGTAAATGCTCCGCGGTTTATAAGAAACGAAGATCTTCACAGGGATCTCGGGATTCGCACGGCTCGGGACGAAGTAAAAAGCTTCGCGCGAAACCATAGAAATTAACTATTAGAACACGGTAATTCAAGGATTCTTGACGAGTTGAATTTAGTAGCCTTCTGCGAAGAACAAAACCTTCCTACTTGGTGTGGTGAACAGAAAACCGCTTTAAAATCGCGGAAAAAGCAGGAACTTTCACCGGAAAGTAACCTGCAACACGTTACTTATCTTCGTTAAGCATAAATTGTTAAATAAGTTTCAACTTAGTTGCAATCGGGAAGTTGAGGTGATTTTAGGTCTCGCAGTGCCAGTTTACACGGGCATCTGTGTCATGACTTTCTTGATATGGTCTCACTTTTTTCTCGCCGTGAAATTTACAATGGTATTATGGCATTGAACAAATATTGCGATCATTTAGTTTTGGTTTCGCTTTGGTGACATTGTTATATTTTACAATTTTTGTTGTCACAGAGCAGTGACACTCTCTCCGTGTCTAACTGTCATATTTTCAAACTGTCATGTCACACTGTCAATCTTTAACACAACTTCACAGTTGTTACAAGATTTCACTTTAACACTTTCACACGTTTTGATTTCCTTAAAAACTAGAAGACATTTCAGTAGGTAATGGCTTTAAGGCTAAGACAGCACACGACGGAACTGCACTTCAAAATATTTTCGGTATGAAATCGTGTGGGCTATATCGGACTTAGCAACAACTGAACTTCACGGTGCGACACTATAGTGAAAAGTTGACAGCCTAACAAACTTTGTCGCGGTCTGAAGTTGCGTTCAGTTCCGTTGCTGCAAGTGCTGTAGAGCAGGAGTCGTGAAATGTTTTGTTTGGTCCTGTACTTTATTTTGTATGTGCCATGTGGGAATTAAAACCTACAATTTATAAAATTTCGCGTTGAAAATTAAAAATGGAGAAATTATATCGGTCAAGAGATCATAAGCATTATTCTTCTATTGAGAAGCCAATATATACTGTCGCGTAGCTGCATATCAAGTGCGGTAGAGTACTGCGCAGTGTCTCGCATTTCCGCTGAAGTCTGTTCCTTCAAGTGTGGTCTTACCTTAAATGTGATTTATAATACAGGTTTATAAAAAAAATCGTATAACTCTTAAGCCCATATTATTCACTCGTTTTATCTAGATTAAAACTTAAATCCAGACGTAAAGTAATTTAAATTCAAAAGTGCAATTCAATTCCATGTTTCCAGTTTTTTAAATGCAGTCCCAATTAATCCAATTGGATTAAAACTGCCCACTGGAGGTCAGTTTAAGTTGTTAAATCCAGATTAAAACTGAATTTTCTATTATTCACTTTTTCTTGACATTTTAAATCGAAAATGTTTTAAACCTAGTTGAAGTTGAAAAAGTTTGTCATACGTTTCATGTGTTGTTTTTCCAAACCGAGATGACTAACTCAGTTTAAAATTAAAGCGACGGCTCATTGTATCGGTGTAATCTTGCTGATCTCTCACCGTGCCGTGGTCATTCGAACGTAATTTTCAGTACCATATGGTCACTAAGCTCGTCTCGCCATGACATTTACACGTGGTTCCTGGCATTGCGCATGTTTTATCATCTTCTCACTTTAGTATCGCTGTAGACTCGATTTAAATTTGTATTCAATTTGCTCTTGAAGTCGAGGTTTATTGATATCTTAGTCACTTCTTATTAATAATAAATTATTGACCATTATTTGATCAATTAAGACTCTTTTTAATAAGTAATATTTTATACACTCGTGGAAAATACATACTTTCAACTATCACAGGAGAAATTTGACATTTCGAAAATTTGACATTTGGATTAAAAGTCTGGATTTAAAAACTTTTTACATCTTGATTAAGGGCATTTTAAATCCTTTGGATTAAAGGCATGTTAAGAGTAATAATATGGATATGGATTTAAGTTCTTGGATTAAATAAAACTGGATCTAATAGTTGGATTAAAAAATTCAATTAAATCCAATCCAGAGAATCTGGCGTGAATAATAACAAGCGTATTTTTGGGCGCTGAATCCAAATCCGACATCCGTTTTCTGCTATCACCATGTTTTTTCTCGAAATATAACCCGTTAGACTGACCAAAAACCGTGTATGGATATTTTTGAGATCTTTGCTATGTAATTTTTTGATAAATTCAAATATTTCATGAAACAAAACCATCTTTAACATATTAGAGACTTTACTGTTGAAAACAACACCTTTGGAAGGAACTTCTTCTGACTTTTAAATACAAAGGTAAGACTTCGGAGCAATAAAAACAGGTATTTTTAATTTTTCATAATTTGTTTTTTAATGGCCTCACCCTGCAGATGATTTATTGTAGCTATAAAATGAACAAACCCCTCTGGGTTGCAAGAAAGTATTCAAGTGAGATCCTTGCCGCTGAGTCCTTACTTTTTATATTATACTCAAACATAATTCTAAGGGTACGACGTGATTAAAATAAAATTTTGCTGAAGCAAAAAATAAATAAATATAATATTGATACCCACCTATTTACATCGACGTCTGTGGATTCCAATATGGTTCGCGCCTTGTCCAAATGACCATGTTCGACGGCCGAGAAAAGAGCTGTCAAGGATATAAAATATAAATTTGTAAAAATTAAACATAAATCAGAGGATTCAAATGTCTTCACATAGCATTATCCTTATTTGACACAAAAGGATTGCTTGTATTTTATAAAATATCATAGGACGGAATTCGAGCAACTATCACTACAGTGGAATCATTAGTTTACAGGGGGGTTATTAGAAGTGTGTGGGTGTGTTTGGGTTGAGTAGATATATTATATCGCAAAGCAACGGTTTGTGTGTGTGCTCTACTTAAAAATATATTTCAAATTACCAATCATAAAAAAAACATACCATGTAAGTGGGTATTGATTTGTGTGAGCTTTTCCAACTGAGCCTGGGCGATTTTCAGTTGTTTTTTTGACATTTTATTTGGATGGGGTGTATGGGGCTGGGGGTTTGCACCACCCTTTGATGTACTCCCTCGTTGTAATACTCGTTGTTGTGGCTGCATCTTATCTACTTCTTGTTCTTGATTCGATGCCAAGTGATTTTCTAGATGGGGATATCGCAGTAAGAAATTTGTATTTGTACCGTTGTTCATCCAGTTATTTTTGCTTGGATCGAAAGTTTCCTTAATATGAAGATGATGTTGTTGTTGATCCAATGAATGGGGAACTAGAAATTCCATTTCGGAGGGACATGTGGAAGAGTGATGATGATGTTGTAATTGGACAGGAATCTTATTGAATAAGGGTGAAGTTTCTGTGTAGAAATCATAGGCCGCCGTTGTCGCCGCCGTTGCTGATTGACTTGTATCTATTGTGAGCTTTTTTTTTCTTGAAAAGTCTAGATGACGTTTGCTTCGTTGTGGACGTAAACTTGGCAGTTGGAAGTCATATTCATCGTGTCCAGGGTATTGATGCAATGGCGGTTGCGAATGGCGTTTATCTGACGCCAACGACTTTTCACAACAACTTTTTGACAATAAATCTGGCAACACATGGTCTAGATAGATTCAAATGAAAACATACAAAATAAAAATAAAAATTAAAGGAAAGCAAACATAAAAAAATAAGAAATCAACAGCAGAAATAAAGAAAATAATGTATGTTACGTATGTTTATACTTTGGCACATTTAGACATTTTGTTTTTTACTTGCGATACAAACATAAAAATAAAAAATATACAATGTATAAATATGTTTCCAGGGAAGCAAATAAGTGACATCGTAGCTTTTTCTTCAGGAAAAAAATATTAAAATTCAAGTTATTAACTTAAATATTATATTTTTTTTTTTTTGTTTTCAGTAAAGGAGATAATAACAAAAAACACTTAAAGCTTTAAGGTCTTCACTAATTATGCCGTTTACTAAACAAGAGAACTTCAAATGGATTATAAATAATGAGTATGTATATTGTTAAGCCACAATTTAATATCATTAAAAATCTTAAAAGTGCTATTTCTTCTTTGAGAGGCAGTGGAATATTTTTGTATTTAATTGCAGATCTTGAAAGCATTTACCAAAAACAAATTGTTTCAATAATAAGAGGTACTGGTCAACAAAACTTAATCGTTTTGTTTTCTTTAACTATAATTTATACTTTTCTGAAGGTTTCTTATGTCTTGAATACATATATAATGAAACATACATAAGTCTACAACAATAAATTTAGAAAAATAGTACAGTTAAATAATTGCAGATAAAAAATCGTTAACAACCTGACAATTAAGGTCTGAAAACCCAAAGTTTCACCTTTTTAAGTAAAATTGATATAATTCTTATTTCTCTAATGTAATAAGGTAGACTATTTTAAGCTTCCGACAACGGACACAACATGGTGGACTTTGCGACGACGAAGCACGGGGCAAAATGTCATCATAGCTAGTACTAGTTTCCTACACCTTGATGTACCTAAACGGTCTTGATGGTCTTGTTATAAAAAGCCACCAACCAAATTGATCACTTCGCGATAGAGGATGCTTTCAGTATATTGGATGTCCAAACGTTCCCTGAGACAAACTTAGACTACTCGGGCAACTATTTGCTAGAACCTCAATCTTAGGTACGTATGCGGATATCCACGATGCCACAATGAAAAGAAATGAAAAGATTTTATGTCGAAAAGCTAAAATTGTTAGAGATTGCGATAATAATGTTAATAATTCCACAAAAGGGTGAAACGATCTTACCAAGGCTACAAGGCCAGAATGGAAGCCTGTCGAGATGAGAACTGGAACGTGGTACATAGTAGATACACAATCAGTGCTAAGGATCTGGAAGGAATACTTTTCTAGATGGCTAAGATAGCTAACATTCTACTGCTTGGCAAAGCATTTTCATTCAACTAAGACGATGATGGCCAGCAATTTCGTCTACCAGAAGTGCGGTTAGTGATTTCCAAACTTAAATCGTACAAGGCTGCTGAATGTGGATGGAAGTCCCAGCCAAACTATTCAAAGCAGCCAGAGATAACTTTTGGTAAGGAGTATGCATCAACTCATCTGCAAAATTTGGTCAGATTAATGTATGCCCAACGAATGGAACATTGGCATAGTGTGTCCCATCCACAAAAAAGAAGATGCACTGACCTGTTCCAACTACGGAAGAACAAGTCTCCTAAGCCCCTAAACGTCGCGTACAAAATGTTGTCGACTACACTATTAAAACCTTTTGTCAACGATTTGATAAGCCCCTATTTGTGTGGTTTTTGGTCAGGTAAGTCAGCTGTCGATCAAATATTCACATCGACAGATTTTAGAAGTATGTAGCCCACAAATTTCAGGATTGATACACACCTTCTTTTTATCGACTTTTAAGTCGCATATGATAGCGTGGATAGAGACGAATTATACGGAGTCATGTCTTATCTAGGTTTCCCTGCCAAACTCGCTGCTTGTGCAGGATGATGATGGAAAAATCTCTCTGCTTCGTCAAAGTTGTTATGAACACCACAGAACTGTTTGATGTTAAGAAAAGGGCAGGGCGCCTTATTTTATGGTAACCTATTCAACATAGTTTTTAGAGCAATTGTATGCAAAGCCAGTCAATACTACTGGTATAATTTATTAAAAGAAGCCCCTTCAGCTATTTTCATTAATTTGAGATGATAAAGACACTATCAGCGGATAAGCGAGAGCTAGATTGGTGCTTTTTCCAATATTATTGAATCGAAGGCAACGAAAATAGGACTGGCTATCAATGAAGGCAAAATGAATTACATATACATACGAGTATGTATGCCATCAATAAGGTAGGAATCTCAACATTATCGATTGGGGCATAATTTCACGATGTATAGATATAATTCCTAAGTTGTCAAGGACCTTGTCCCTTGGGATGGACTATTACTTCGCAAAATTACATCAGTGCAGAGATCAAACGAAGAATTACTCTTGCCAACCGCTGTTTCTTCAGGCTAAGATGGCATTCATAGCCCCCACAGGTGGGGCTCACAAGTGGCATATGGCATCAACCAACTTGCTGTACGTAACTGTAGGCAGCTAGTTAGGGACCGAGCTGTCTGAAGAGGCTTAAGGCCTGATGGTTGTCAAAGATGATACCTACTCCAATGCTCTTCTTACAATAAAGGAGAATATCATGGCACAATACAGCCATAATTATGCAAAAACTGAATGCAAAATATCACCAGAAAAATCACCTTTTGTAGAGCGGGAGCTGAGGTAGATATTCGGCAGATATTTTATTTTATTATATTTACTAGTACGTCCAGCCCTCGAAAATCGAGAGCTAACAATATTATTTGTCAATAAAAGCTGTCTTTAGGGTTGAGAAAAATTGATACCTTGTTTAAGGACATGGAGGATTGAACTCGAATTGAATCAGGATCTAGGTCCATGTAGACCTAGATCGAATTGAATCCGGATTACTTGATCCAATCTAGCGCGTTTTCTTAAACCTGGGTCGAAATTTCGATCCGAACCTTCATGTAAAGGTATGAGCTACTTATTATTATTTTCTGCAGCACTGAACGCAGCCATCAGATATTCCAGTTTTCCTTTCGTTCAGTGCTGGAAAATTGATTGATTAGTGGGTGGACAAAATCGAAATGTCACATTTGGGTTACGACAAATAAAAACAAATAATTGCTCGGTCTCGCTCTCACTCTTGCTCGCACTTATTATGCAATTTTATTTAATTGTTTTTTTAGTTTCTATGGTGTAATTATTTATTAAATGTTTCCATTCTGCACTTCTGTGCAAAAAAACCGTTCCAAAGATACATAATTTATATGCCTTCGGCTTTCGTAGGCCACAAAATTCGTGTTTTCCGTTTTATTATATGATTTAGAGCAGAGTTTATTCTATAGATAAAATAAATAAATTTGGTGGCACAACAGCTCGTGGAGAACCAAGGCCTAGTGACTAACAACTCTCAGCCATTCCTCTGTGCGTATTTTTGGCAGGAATGGAGGGGACCTACAATTTTTTGCCGAGCCCGAACGGCTAATGAGAAAGTTCTTATTCGTGACAAGTAATACTCTTGGAGGATTTGTCACTTCCTCGCAAGAGGCAGTACCTCGGAAAAAAACATTTCTGTTTTTAGTTGGCAGCGGCTGGGAATCGAACCCAGACCTTTGGCATGACAGTCCTACGCACTAACCATCATGCCACGAGGTACTACTTATTCTATAGATATAAGTAGAAATTAAGCAACTTGCGTTTTTTTTAATGATTTTAACTCAAATATCTTGTTGGAATAAACTATACTTGTAGGTAGTAAGCTTAGTCCATTTCACATGAGCAAGCTGAGTTCCTAGAAACTTTTTGACGTCCTCTTTTAATAGCTTCTAAGATTTTTTTCCCTTCACACGATGAAACAAAATACACAGATATGTTTGTAGTTCCCTTTCAAGGCCTATTGTTTGGACGTTCTTTACATGAAATATGACAAGGAGTGTCAACGAATCTCTTTAAATTGTGTTGATTTTGTTCATTCTAATTAAGCTCTTTTCGGCTAAAAGCTCAAAGATACTCAGTTTCCTCGTAAACCTTGATAAGTATTAAGAAAATACAAATATAAGCCTTAGCATTTGTTCTCTCAAACTGGAATTAAAATTTGTATTTCGGATTAAAATCCATATACATATATTCAAAACAATGGTTCTATATCTTAACAAAACGAATATCACATTGGATGAGTCGTCGAAAGGATGTGCCGAAAAACTTTATTAAAACTTTATTTAACATTTGTTTGTGTTTGTAAAATATATTAAAGTCTGTAAAATAAAACTTTATAGTTTTTGTTGTATTATCTATGTATATTAGGGTGGTCATAAAAAGGTGTTTTTTATTAGTTTTTATATTTGAATGGACCTTAATGGCCTCTAAATAAAGTTAAAAAAAATTCCCTTATTATTATATCATTCCCTATAGTCGCTTTAGGAATTAATTTATTTCCCATATATACTTACAGTATGGTTTTGCAGCTTTTTGGAAAGGTTTTTTTTTAAATTTATTTTTTTTTGAAGAACAGTTTTACCAAAAAATTGTTTGAACTCAACATTTCGAAGAAAAATTCAATTATTTTTTTTTATTTATTTTTTCATTGGAAAGCTATTTTTGCTGAATTATTCTGAGAAGAAATCATAAAAATAGATTTCAGGATTTCCACAAAGTTACAAAACAATACTGTAAGTATTGCTATTGTTTTTTAATTGATTTTTTTTAATGTTATTTTTATAATTTCCCCTCCTATCCAAGCGGGGGGAAATATTACCCCCCTCTCTAGGGATTTTTTTTGTATACTTCCAACCTTAATTCCCTAAATTTTATTAAAAAAAAAAAAAAAAAGTGGAATTAAATTAAACCTGCGGAATGAAAGTAAAAATCTGAAAAATAGGGTTTTTTTTTTTAACTTTACTTATACTCAGAGAAAAAAGTCAGGTAAATAATTAAGCTGGGCCCTGAAAAATTTACAAGGTGCCTAATCCCATTTAAAGTTACAGACATTTCAGAAATTTACCTAATTTTAATAACCTTATATTAAGTGTTTAATCAGCCTGGTGGCCTATTTTACCATATTCAAGTTGATTTAAGAAGATGACCTGTTATCTTAACACTAAATTTTGCTAAACGAGAAATGTTGACCAGAAAATAGCACTGTGTTTTTTTTAACTCTGTATGTTATGAATTTCTATTTAACTACAAATCACGTTGAAATCACGCTTGTAACGTCTTACAAGCCATCGTTACAGAAACACTCTGCCAGTTAATTTCAACGTGACACCTGCGTCAAAGCACATATACACACATGCCATCAAATTAAATTACTTGAACATAATCTGGCGGCCTGTTAAAGTAGCACTCTACCAGTGTTGCAACACACTTTAGAGATGAGACCTAGACGCATGGATCCAAGACATAATGATTACCGGATACAGGGTTGATTTAACATTGAATCATGTTAAATTAACTAGATCTTCATGTTAAATTTAAAGGACGTTGAACATTTAATTCATATTTTTGAACTAGATTTTCTTGTAAGGTTAGCTAGATTTACAGGTAAGATTTGGAGTTTTACTATTTTAAGGCAGTATTAAATTTTCATGATGTCTTGCAGATATTACCTGAAACCTACGTTGATTTAACACAGCATTAAAATCAGATATCTGGTCAAGCAACCAACCTGATTTACCAAGTTAAAAAGTAGCAACCTCAAAATCAGATATAATTGACCAGAAATAGGAATTGGAATTTGGAATCTATTTAAATCCATCCAAAATGCGTTTTTTTTTTTAACGACCACGCTAATATTCATACATGGATACTACACTCGTAAAACATAATCTTGCTGAGATGTCGAAACTTTGAGAGGGTGTGGTGTTACTTACGTAGAGCTTATAAATGAATAAATGATGGTAGGAAAGGATTTATTAATATTCCTTGCACTCAAAAGTATGAAGCTGACATTGATAAATAGATCTAAAAACCCTCGGGTTCACTTACAAAATATGTAGGTATAAACTTGTTTTTTTTTTGTTTAATGCAAAGAATGTTAAATTGTACATTAAGATACAGTAGGTAAATATGCAACTTTAAATATATGCGAATGCCATAACTAAGGATACCGCATAGACGCTCGATACAGTGAAGTAATAAAAACAAGGCCTTTTTCACTATTTCGAGATTGTACATTTTTTCGGGCGGGAGTTTTGAAAGGCTTTCTAAAGATAAATTTGAACTATAATGCACATTTCATTCGATATGAAAGTTCTTACATTTATTTGAACGTAAAGCTTTCAATCAGAAAAAAACTTTGTATCCTCAAGTACTGTTAGTTAAATGCTTGCGAGACATATTTACAAACATCTATTTTTATATAAAATTTTGTGTGTTCACTATTGTGGATACTTAGTTCTCTATTTCAAGATTTACTCAATCGAGTGTCAACTTTCTACTGCAACGGTTGCCATTCTGTGGAACCCTAAACAAAGTCAATATCTATTTTTGAACCCTAATACTTAAGTGCCTTTCGCATGAGCTGCAAATGCGAATAAATTTGCTTAGGCAATTCCAAACATTAATAAATTCTTGTTTTAGTTTTTCGATAAAATGAATACCGACGACCATTCATGTAAAATAAATGTCATAATTCGGGACCAGCTCATGATGAGAGACAAAACATTTCAAAATCAAAGCGAAATTTTTAGTATAAATGGATTTTGTGACCATTCGAGGTCAAAATTAGTACCTGGAAAGTAATATTGCCAAGATCGTGGTGACTATCAGTTCGGAGCTCTACCATGTTTCCTTGCAAACATTTATAGCTGGAAAATATTGAATATCAAGAACAAGTGAATATAAATGCAAAATGAAATGTGTCCTGTTACTTCCTCAATGGTTTTCAATTAAACAAAAAAAGAAACTAGGAATTTAGGAATTTTCACCAAAAGTAACTTGAAAGTTTTTTTTTTTTTGAAACTATGTATCTACTCAAGAAAATAATGTTTTGGTTTTACTTCAAGAAGTCCGCGGAACCCTGGAGATTGTTTCACGGAACCCTAGGGTTCCGCGGAACACAGTTTGGGAACCGAGGCTCTACTGTATTCTGCTTTGTATACAAAAATTAATTTCGACAGAGATTCTATTGTAATTTTGCTTTATTCATGCATTTTTATTTAATATTTGAAATGAAAAAAAGCTTTTTTTAAAACATTTATGAGTTTTACGGATTTTTAAATCAAACAAAATTAAATTTGTCTAGAAATCTCGAGATTAAAGGTACCGGGAAATTTGCAGAAAGACACTTCATAGTATATTAACGTGCCTTAATGTACGTTACATATATTGTATACTCGTAAATGTATGTTTATCCAATACAAAAATGTAAAGTATAAGAACATAACAAAGAAATTATAAGGCCTTACTGATTTTGATTTTATATTCAAACACTCAACCCTTAAACATTAACTCTTACATTTCTCCATCAGCCAGACTTGAATTTATTTTATCATTTATCTTTTTAAGTCTCCTTAAATTACACACGGGTAGGTAATAAAAACCCATCCCGATATTAAATTTTGCCATAAAAAGACTCCATTAGCTAGGGAAATTTTTAATAAAAAAGGGTTACCTCCCTGCCACACGATAACAAAAGTATCTTTTTTGAAATATTTCGCCTTTAAATAAGCAAATAAATTAGTTTAAATTAAAATATACACTTACAGAAAATCATATGTAAATAAATAATATTTGAGTCTTAGGTAGGTAGGAACATTCATATACATAAATTGGTTTTTAAAATATCAAGATGGTAAAATTTAAATAATGCCGGTGTACATTAACACGTTGTTTGCCTCTGGTGTATTCAAAGAAAGCACGCATAAGTGTCTAAGGAACTCTGTGTTCCTTACATATAAACGCTCACGAGATATCTTTCCATTGAGTTTAGCTGCTAACGTACAAGAAAAACGACAAAACAAAAATTAAATGAATTAATATTTGTCTTAATTATAAAATGTTAGCAGACAATGAATATTAATATCATTTAAATTTATTCAAGCCAAAATGTTGTTATATTGAGCAAAAAAAAATCTCATCCCCCAGTGCGAAAACTTCCCCTAATATTTAATCACGAATCAGATATAAAGCAATAAAATTTAACCAAAACACACAAATGTAAGTAATTTTAAGCAAGCAATTCCCTTCTCTATATATGCGCCATTAGAAATTAACAAAACTCACAAACTCACATTGAGCTTATCATCCATTCATTAAGATTTTAGTTGAGCGATTGAATAGGCAGATAGAGCAACCTGTCTAGAATAGTCCAGGGGGTATGGCATTCGGTGATTACCTTTTAAAAAGGAACAATATCGTTCACGGGTTTTACTATTGAATATTTTTTATTGGAACATAAGTGTGCATAAAACAGAAAACGCTAATAAGTTCACCTTTTCGTTTCTGAAAGAATGGTCACATAGAATTTCGTTCAGGAATAGAGGTTGCTATTTCGGTGAAGCCTTGCTAGCTGGTGCTGGAGTTTTCACAATCTTGATGAGGTTTACAGAAAATTGGAGTAGCAACACCTTCATACTCCTTCTCGCACCTGGGTAATACAAAGTGGTGTGTGTTTGAAATTTGAAAAATGCAGTTACCTCTTCCATAGCTGCAACAGTGTCTCCAACAGCACCGCGGAACTTAGTGAAATATAGGTGCATCATGATTTCTTTACAGCGTTTTTTAATTCCCTTTTGATCTTCGTAACACCACATAGGCTCCGGAGAGCATAATGGAACAATAGGTAGTGCGACGTACTGTTATACCGAAGGTCTGGGTTCGATTCCCAGCAACTTTCATCTAAAAACAAAAATGTTTTTTCCGAGGTACTGCCCCTTGCGAGGAACTGACAAATACTCCATGAAAAAGTGCTTTTCATCAAGCCGTTCGGAATCAGCAAAAAATTGTAGATCCTCACCATTCCTGCCAACAACACGAACACAGAAATGAGTGAGAGTTGTAAGCCACTAGTCCCTTTTTCTCCACGAGCTGTGGCACCTTAAAACTTATTTATATATGTAACGGGTGATTTTTTAGCTGGTTTGGTTTTGGCAACACTGGTTTTGACAGCTGACGTGTGTTTAGTACCTTGAGTCACTGTCAAACAGCTTCAGTTTGGTTTGCAATTTAACCATGGATCGTCTTACAAATGAACAACGCTTGCAAATTATTGAATTTTACTATCAAAATTCGTGCTCGGTTCGAAATGTTCATCGCGCGCTTTTTATCGAAAAATTGTGTTCAGCGATGAGGCTCATTTTTGGTTGAATGGGTACGTAAATAAGCATAATTGCCGCATTTGGAGTGAAGATCAGCCAGAAGCATTGCAACAGCTACCAATGCATCCCGAAAAAGCCACTGTTTGGTGCGGTTTATGGGCCGGCGGCATAATTGGGCCATATTTCTTCAAAGATGATGCGAATCGCAGCGTTCCTGTCAATGGTGAACGCTACCGAGCGATGATAACAAACTTTTTTTTGCCCGAAATGGAAGTTCTTGACTTGCATGATATGTGGTTTCAACAAGACGGTGCCACATGCCACACAGCACGCGAAACAATGGCGCAATTGCGAGGCGAGTTTGGTGAACAGTTAATTTCACGTTTCGGGCCGGTCAATTGGCCGCCTAGATCGTGCGATTGGACACCATTAGATTATTTTTTGTGGGGGTATGTCAAGGTTAATGTCTATAGGGACAAGCCCGCTTCGATTGACGCACTGGAAGCCAACATCCATGCATTCATTCGTGAGATACCGGCCGATATGTGTGAAAGAGTATGCCAAAATTGGACTCAGCGGATGGGCTACCTGAGACGCAGCCGCGGTCAACATTTGCATGAAATTATCTTTAAACATTAAATTGCAAAGTTCAAACTATCGATTCAAATAAATATTTCATTCATTTTTTCGAATTTTTTGTGTTTTTTTTTTTAAAGTTCTAAACCTCTTAAAAAATCACCCTATATAATGGCACATCGGTATGTTCCTATTCCCACACATGACGATCGACTTCGAGTGAAAGTCTAAGCTTCTTCTTTAGCTGGAGACAAGATAATTTGGGCCTTACCAGTTAAAGGTCGTTTTTGACAACGTCAAAAACACATTTGCAGAATGTTCTCAAACACAAACTGCAAAAGTCTTCTGTTCGAAAACGCAAATACAAGTTTTAATGCAATAAAATTGTCTTCGATAATGCAAAAATATCATTTGCTTTGCGTCTTCAGTAAAAAATCGACGAAAAAACATCGAGAAGCCACAGAGAACGTCAAATGTGATTGCAAGAAAATTGACTAAAGTTGATCTACAATAGCATTATTTGCCTCAAAATACGACGTTAATTTGACAATCAAATTGTCGTTGATTTGACGTTTTCGGAAACGGCCAATGACAACTTCCTAAGGTGTTGTAGAATATCTATTCAATTTTTCTTCGCTTTCTTTCCAATTAGGTATACAACTTGACATCGATTCTAAACTTAACTGGTACATGTAAGATAAAAGTTTGTGGCAAAGATTTTTAAAAAAAAATATAGGTAGAAGTAATATAAGAGAACTATACCCAAAAATTACTAAGAATTACTGTGATGGAATATGCTCATATCGTGCTTTAAAGGTCCATGCACACTGTTTTCCTATATTTCATTACTTACTCCCTAAAGCTAGAAAAATAGTCCCACAAAGCTGATTTTTGCTGGGAACCTTATTTTTGATGTCTTGTGCATGTCTTGCAAGAAATTCTTAATTTCAATCAAGAACTTTCTGGTGAGGGGTGTTAGAAGGGGTAAATGGGGTTGTTTACTTCTTTTTTTTTCAATTCTTCGAAAACTTTCAACTAAACAAAGAAAAAAATCGATTTAAAAATCAAATCTTTTGAAGCAGTGCCTTAAAACGGTTATGGCCCTTTTTTTCCTAAAACCAATCGTTTCGAATATATAAGTTGAATTATACTATGTCAAGTATGTTCATTCCAACGAGACTTCTTGCATCATCATCTGACATCTGGTTCTCGATTTAAAATCCAATCTTTACACAATTTTGAAGTCTTAACCTTGAATGTGGCAACCCTCTTCTCGTCCTTCTAACAGTGTTTGCCACCAGGTCAACACATCTTAAAAGTTAAGTAAGGACATTAAATATTATATTACTAAAGATCAACCCCTTACGTTGAGAGAGAGAGGTATGCCCTCATATCATGGACTAACGCTTCTATTATAAGAAATAAGGAAATGTAAAAGTCAAATTTTTGATTGAGACATAATTCAACTTATATCTCCAAAAGGATTGGTCTAAGGAAAAAAAGTGCCATGACCATTTTTGGCCGCAATTTTATAAGCTTTAATTTTTTTACTGATTTTTTTTCTTGTTGATTGAAAGTAAAAGTATTTCCTTATTTGAATGCTTTTCGGGATAAGTTTCAGGCCTAAATCTCCTTCATCGGATTCGTACTGTTAACCAGTTTAATAAAACGGAAATTCCTTTAAGGCATCCACAAAAGTGACAAAATCCCCTCAAAAATAACTATCAGAAACGTATCTTAAGGCGAGGCTCAGCTAGGAGATGTGAGATACATTGGTTGTTTTATCAAAAATTATTAGGTATTAAATAATTTCGTGAAATGGAAGATCAGGAAAATGCTACCAAGAACACATTTTAAAAACGCACGAAAACGCATTTTTTGATTATATTTTATCTAATTCATATTTAATACTTCGTTCGTTCTTGCCCAGAGGGAAGGAATTGCACCCATTGTCCCCCCTGTATCCACACCTGCAATAGCCACTTTTCAATATCTTTGCTATAATTCGGAGACTAATTTGATGGTTTTACACTTAAAACTTTTTCTTCAAAAGTCCGCAATTTTTTTTTTCGGTAGTTTTAAAATTCTTCCAGGTTGAGTGGCTGAGCAAATTTATGTATAAATATAAGACTTCCTTGGAGCTTTCTTTGGGTACAGCCATTATATCTACTTTTCAAGAAATATTTATTAAAGATCGAAAAGATAACATTTATTTCATACATGAAAAATAATAACCAAAAACGACTTCATGATTTCCAACTTCTTTTCCTAGACTATTATGAAGTGAAAGCAACTTAACCCACTTTTAGTAATTAAATCGTAGTAAGAGATTGTCGTAGTAATAGAAATTCATGTCTTACCTACTGGATAATTCTATACAAATATCTGCAACTTTTCAAGTGTAAATATGTTCATGCCAAGCATCTTGGCCGAATAAATTGCCATTAGTTCATTTAAAATGCACAAAGTTCTCTTTTAGTCAATAGTGTGGACCTTTTAAGAAAAATAGAAAAAATCTCAAATGCAAGCACAGCTCAGCTTGGTATCTTTTCAAGTGTCTTCATTCATTTCGTTTTTTTTTTTTTTTACAATTATTTAGGATGGAAATTACCACCTTGCATGGATGGATCTCTGATGAGTAGGTATATATCCTCTTTCAAGCTTGTTCCTGTTACTTCTTTCACAAAAGGTTGAACATTTAATCACCGAATTAATTAAAGTAAAATGTGACGTAGTTAACGTTGAAATCCTTTGGGTAAGTATAATAGAAGAGGAGGAAAATGATTCCCTCTTGTAATGAGTAATAATAGAGAATGTTTATATCCTTAAAACAGGTTGTTAAGAAGCTAGTAATGAACCTTACCAGCATTTGTTATAGCTTTTAAACCATGCTTATAAAAATGTATGTAGAATGTAGACAGACACCTCCCGGTATAAAGTATGATTAAGATGAGGTTTTGGTTAATATGTATACGAGTAAAAATATATATTTTGTTTAATTAAGACTTTATCGCCCAATAATGATGATGAACATGCTGATGATGATTGAAGGTATTTTGGTAAAGATTTATGCGCCTTACCGGGATAACACACTTTGGAGGAAGTTGTTGTATGACAGATTTGACGTATTTCAGCTAGGGTTCCAAATGATTTTTGACGAAGCAAAACAACTGGCGAACGAAGACATTTGCCAATTTGAATGTTTCTACTACTTTCAGCATTGCTGCACCTGAAATAATTTGTATGAAAATATTAAAAAAAACAAAATATAAACAGAAAAAATAACAAAATGGAAGTCACAAATTCGAAAAAGTGTGCATTCGCAGAAGTACAAAAACTCTGGCTATAAGATAGAAGATGCGAAGAAAATATTGGAAAATCAAATAGTTAAGTAGTAGCAACCCCAGAAAGATCATACCTAATTAAAAAAGCATTCGAATCAGCTCTTCATTATAATTGCTTCGACTCGGTTTAAGTATTCCGAGGTTGAAACCAGTTTTAGTGAAATCTAATAAATAAGGCTGTTATTGTTTTATGGGTGTTATTCGACAGCAGAGGAAGACAGCACAAAAGGTGGCACACGCAAGTGGAAAAGAGGACCTCAACCAACTTGGAGGGCGAATTTGGAGACAGCTAGCTAGAAACCGAGCCGGCTCGGCTGGAAGAAGCTAGTTGGTTGAGGCCCTGGTCCACCCGGACTGTAGCGTCACCTTAAGTAAGTAAGTATTCAGCAGCAGTGGAGGGTTTCAATTAAGCAGATTGGTAGGTACTTAGCCCCTGCTAGCTTTCGGGATTCAAGCTTTCACACAGGTAGATCAATAAATTTAATGATCTTTTGGCGGTTTCAGATCAGCAGATACAATGTCACTGGTGCCGTTGGATAGGCAGTTATTAGGCCCCTGTTGCTTCATGCCAGCAGGATCACACTGTTAGATCAGCAAATTGAATGCCTCTGGTGGCGAAAGATTAGCGGGTTCTACGTAACTACGTTTCTGATTGCTTTTGGAAGGGCAAGATTTCACTGAAAGATCAGCACGCTCAAGCCCCTGGTGGCATCAGATCAGCAGGTAATACGCCCCTGGTGGCAATAAAGACGTCTTATTCTTTGAACTAAAGACCTCGGCCGTTTTCGAAAACGTCATCTGCCTCAAAAATGCATTTGCAGCATGTTCTAAAGCGCAGACTGCAAAAGTCTTCTGTTCGCCAACGCAAATATAAATTTTACAGCATAAGCATTGTATTCGATAACGCTGCTTGCTCAAGTCAAATGTGTTCTTAAATTGCGTTTGCAAGTGAATTAGCTGATGCTGATCAAATTGGTTTTGTTCAAGCATGACGATTGCATATTTGATGATTGCAGTATACCTGAGTCAAGAAATCACGATCTATCTTCTTGGGAACTAATTGAGTACTAATTCAACCCATTTAGAAAATACAAAAACCATTGTGCATCAAACTCTACCTTATACCCACATCAAACAAAGAACAAAAGAGTGGAACATGTAAGACCATATCCACCCAATTCGTAATACGACTATCAATTTTCTCCATACTGAGAGTTAAGATGTTTTTATGACCAGCCGCGGATCCAGGATTTCGGTAAGGGGGATGCAAAATTTTTATGAAGTCTTGCCAGCTATGTAGGTTTCAAGCCACAGCGAATTTTTTTTGGTCACGCAAAGCGATGTGAGTGGATGAATTTGAAATTTGAAGAAAACAATTTGATACCTCTTTCATAGCAATTATGTATAGTTTGTGATGTCTTTACAGAGTTTTTGAATTCTTTCTGAATCTTCGTATCAAGATTTCAAACTGTGAAAAGCATAATTGCACATTGTTATGTTCCTATTCCCATACACGACAAATTCGACTTCGAGTGAAAGTTTCAACCTCTTCTTTAACTGCTGTTAAAAGTTGTTTTTTGAAAACGTCAACTTCAAAAGTCTTCTGTTCGAAAACGCAAATACAAGTTTAACTGCATTAGCCTTGTGCTCCTTAATGCAGTTTTGCTAAAGTCACATGTTCGAAAATATTATGACGGGTGCGATTTTTCAGTAAGAAAATCAAGTTGATGACAAAAATATTGAGAAGCCAGAGAACGTGTTCGCAAACTTCAAATGCCTTTGCAAGAAAATTGACTGACTTTGATCAAAAAGATTTTAGTAACAGACTGGTTGCATAATTGAAGATGCGACATTCGTGTCATAAAAGGACGATCATTTGAGAATCAGGATATGACTTAATCACGACAGAAATTCTAAAATTGCTCCCTCGTAAAGGATTTATTATCCTCCTTTACATAAAAATGCCACTCTTAAGTTAGCATATGTTCCGAGCCAATGGAAAGTTGCGGAAGTCATAATGGTTTTGATATCTGGTAAACCATCTCACGAAAAGAAGTCTTACAATCCGATTTCGATTCTTCCTATAATATAAAGAGTTTTTGAAAGAATACTATTCTTGCGCCTGCAGCCGATAAGAAACAATTAATACCTGAACATCAGTTCGGATTTAGAAGCAAGCATTTGACAATTGATCAAGTGCATAGAAACGTCAGTATAATTGAGAGAGCTCTTGAAGAAAAGAAAATCTGTTCGCCGGTCTTTTTGGACGTGTCGCAGGCGTTTGACAAGGTGTGGCACGAATGCCTCAAATTCAAATTACGACGAGTTCTGCCTGAAGGACTTTACAACATTCTAAACGGATATCTAAATAACAGACTTATTAATGTAAGACACGGAAATCATTATTCTATTTTTAAGGAAATAGTGGCTGGGGTACCACAAGGAAGTGTATTAGGCCCAGTTCTGTACCATCTATTAACACGCGATATACCTTAAACAGAAGACTTTATCGTTGCCACGTTTGCTGATGAAAATGCAATACTAGCAGTGCGCTTAATGATGTCAATAAGTAGACAAAAACATGGCGAATAGCACTCAATGAACAAAAGTCAGTCCACGTGAACTTTACGTATAAGAAGATAAATAGATTACCCGTCTTTCTTAATACCGCTCGTGTTCATTTGCAAATGAGGCAAAGTATCTGGGAATGACTCTAGACGCGAAATTAAAATGGAAGCCGCACGTAAAAAAGAAATGCGAAGAACTTAAAAGTTAATTAGGAGATGTGAAGTAGCTACTTGGTAAATATTCAAAGCTTAGTATTGAAAATAAAAAAGATTTTATAAAGACAGGTACTTCAACCTGTTTGGACTTATGGTATACATCTTTGGGGTTGTATCTGGGATACAAACTTGAATAACTTACAAACGTATGAAAATAAATTGCTTTGGTCATTTGTAAATGCTTCGTGGTATATAAAATAAAAGATCTTCACAGGGATCTCGGGTTTTCTACGGTTCGGGACGAAATACAAAGTTTCGCGTGAAAATACGGTAGTTCAACGATTATTCACATTCTTGGTTTTAGTGTAGTTAGAACCTCACACACTTATGAGCAGGCGTTTTTCGGTCCTTATAGAGCCTTATCCAGTTCTGGCATCTACCCATGGGAAAATAAATTGAAAAAAAAATTGACAATTAAATTTACGTTGACTTGAGGTTTTTTAAAACGTCTAAAGAAAACTATCCTAAGATGTGGAAATTCCATCTTCTCTTCGGTAGCGACGTTTTCTGGTTTCTCTCCAATCTTATTCGTCAGATTCGTACTCTTCGTCATTCCAATAATGCGGAAGTTCCTTAATTCCTTTAAAGAAGGTGAAAAAATCCTCCCAAATATTACCATCAGACACGAATCTTAAGGTAAGGCTCAGCCGGTTGTTCCACCAAAAAGTATTACATAGGCCGTTTGCAAAATAGTCATCTGCTTCAAAAATGCATTCGAAGATTGTTTTGCAAAAGTCTTCTGTTCAAAAACGCATAGGTATTTAAATTTGATTGCATTAGCATTTTATTCGATAATGCAGCCTGCTAAAGCCACACGTTCCAAAACATCATCTGCAATCCAGCTTTGCAGTACAAAATCGAGTAAACGAACAAAATATTGAAAGGCCAGAGAGCGTGTTCGTAAACGTCAAATGTGTTTGCAAGTAAATTGACTCACGTTGATCAAACTGATTTTGTTTTTGCTTAACGATTGTAGTATCTGCGTCAAAAAGTGATGATCATTTGACGATCAAATTGGCTTTGATTTGACATTTTCGAAAGTAGCCATAATTTCATTAAATAAAAAATCAATTAAAATGGAAACGTGTTGTTCTCTTTTGGTTGGCAAGAAAAAAAAATTTAAACGTAGAACGAAAAACAACTTTTTGATTACATTTTATCAAATTTATATTTTATGCTTCGATTGTTCCTATTTCGGGAGGTGGGGCAATTGCACCCATTGCCCACCTGTATCCGTACCTGTTTTTGAATACCAATCGCTAGGTTGATTAAAATACATCAAGAAATTCATTAAAGTTTTGCTTCAACAAATTATGATTTTTTAAATTTAATGTAATGTTTAAATTTTTAGTAATTACGAACAAATTTTAGAAATAAAATACGCGAAGTCAAATTCGGTGTATTTTCAGATCTTATTCCTATGTATTAACAAACCCTCTGGCGAATGTCACCGTTTTTGTCAAGGATTTAATACTTTTTCTTTTGTTTTTATGCGTATTTTGTACCAAGACAGAAACTCATATATTTAGAAAAAAGAGCCTTAAAACCTTACCCTAGAATGATTCGTCTCAACGAGATGTTATTCTCATATAACAGAAAAGGATTTTTTAAATAATTTGTATGTATGATATATGCAGACATTTACAACCAAAACAACCAAAGGTAAAGTGTTCGACATTTGTATTGTGATTATAATTCTTTCTTTAATGAAACAAAGAGTAGCATACAAAAACCTAGCTGCATTTTTATGTATATCTACATAATACCTAGCTATACATAATATTTTCATTGTTAACACATAAAGGATATCTACTTGCTTTTTTCAAACTCTTGTTTTTAATGCTAAAAATAAACATTCTTACATAAGTAACTTTAGGGTATACGTACTTAAAATGCATGTTAAAAGATAATAAAAAGGAAAATCCCATTATAAACTTTTAATTACGTCTAATAAAAGTTTTTTTTTTCTTGTTCTTTATTATAAATTTTATACCCGCATGGAAAAAAGCTATTTTAAGTCATGTAAATTAATTGTGAGAACACTTGCACAACAGCTTATTGTTGTTGGTGGTAAAATTTCTTTCAAACTTTTCATGTTTAACAACTGATTTTTTTTGTTGTTGTTGTATAACACTTTTAATTGGAAATGCTGTGAGTGGTGTTAGGAACTTTTATATCGACTCATAAATGAAGGTTCAAAATTCAAATGTAGATATAGCATATGCTGTAAGGAGTTACTATAACAAAAATGTTGAAAAGTGGCCGGCAAGTTTGACCATAATTTTAGAAACACACGGGTACATTTAGTAGCAATTTTGGTTTAAAGCATGCTTGTGTGTAAAGCAAACATATTCAATAATAAAAACCATTGCGCCAATTAGAGGCCTATTAATATTCTGAATCACAATGTTAAAGTAATGCTTTTGCGAAATATTGATACTCGTATCAATGGATGAAAATCAGCTTAGACAATTTTTTATGTTTGAACTGCCAAAAATGAATTTAAAATGTTGCGTCACTTGATTGAGCCTATTGCAAATAATGCTTTTTTTTCAAAAAAATGACGCACAATCAGATCAAAAAAATCCGAGAAAAGTAATTAATCCCGCAACCTAAAATTCCGCACTATTGTTACCTCAAGAAGTGATATATCAAGCCTGTGTTTTGGTGGCTTTCAGGATAATTTAAATTGGTGATAACACCCAGCGTAAGAAAATGAAAAAGAACATCATCATCATAGATAAACAATATAAAGATGGGAATCCTCGGCTGTCAAACTAATTTGCCTACAAGCTCCGACCGTGGTGAATGCCATAAAGTTGCACTAGTGTCAGTTATTTTAAAAATCTTATGAGCCCCAATGGACATGTTCATAAAGTATAAAAACAGGTGAAGCGAATTTTTAAGTGCTCACTTCCCTTTACATAATTTTATTTTAAAATTGCATTGGCTACCTTAATTCAAAACGTTCTAAGATAATAAAAAACATATTGATAGTAATAAATAATTGAATAAATAAATGTATGTTCATTGAACCATAGTGGGAGAAAATTTGTTTGTGAAATATGAAATTTCATAGAAGATACATATGTTAGCATTTTTACATCGAACTCAAAGCGCAGTTTTTGCGAAAATACCGGCTTTGGAGAAAAATTTTAATGTCAAACAAAAACGTATAGTGTAATGTTTGGTGTGAATGGTTTTTGTAGTTTTTGAAAAGTTTTCGCCGAAAACTGGTTTTGGATTTTGTTGTGAAAATCCTATTATTAATTATTATTATTATAAAATATTATAATTTGTATTTCTTGCTGGAATGTTTCCACAGATTTATGATCTCCGCAGAAACGAACTATCAAAATTAGTCTGGATAATAATAGCTAAGTTTTTTGCAAGTCCATATGGACTTTGGGGGAAAAAACGACATCGGGACATTTCAACATTTGCCTTGGTCTGCCACTTTATATAACCATCAAACATGTGACATTAAATTGTTGTTTGTTCAATGTTAATTTTTTTTCCTTAAATTATTAACTTTGCGAAACTACGAAATTTCGATTTGGTTTGAATTTAATAAAATTAAATTTAAGATTTTTTTTTTCACTCATACATTGAACAAAAAAAAAAGACTGGAAAACTATGCTTCCACCATTTTGTTTTTGCATACACGTCCACTTACGAAAAAGCGGTCGGTGAGCACTCTCCCGTCTGACGGGAGAAGTTAACGAAAACTAAACGAAGAGTACCACTTCGCCCGGTTTCCAACGACCACTACGTTGGCTTCCGCCTATTCTAGTTCTACCTAAATTCTGAATTAATATTGTAGTTGTTGTATTTGACTAGTAAATTGCTTTGTTTTGTTGTCGTTTTTTTTGCGCAAACAGTATTATTCTGAGTTACAAAAAACACAGGTAATACAATCATAATGAATTTTGTTTTTACTTAATTATGTAACTCGTTTAAAAAAATTGCACACTTTATCAAAATATGTTCAAATTTTACCAAATCAAATTTACCAATTCACCAAATCGGCGAATTAAAATTGGATTAACTTAGGTTAAATGATGGTTAAGTTCAAGTAAGTGATAGTGGAGAATCAGGGCCAGTTTGTTCACATTAGGTTAAATTTGAAGTAAGTAAGTCACAGAATCTAGTTAAATGCATCTAACTTACCAATATTGGCCAGTTAGCGATTTATATAATTAACAACTCAATTTAATTGGAACGGCAAACCATTCGGCTACAATGCGTTTTAAAAAATTATATTTAGGTAAATATATTGATGGTGCAGTCGTACCTTTCAATAATATTTCATTAAAAAAAGTGTGTTTGCACCCTCAAAACAAGAATTTTTAGAACATATCCCCTGAGGTGAATTCAGAAATGTCACGAGGTTTTTTTTTTTTTAATTCAATGAAAATTCGCTGCCGGACATTTTTGATACAATTAAAAATATGACTCAAATTTTCTATCATTTGTTTATTATTTTTTGTTACTATTATTTGTTGTTACTATTTAATAAAAACAAAAACATTTAGAACAAATATAAAACAATTAATAAAAGAACGATGCAGAGTGGCAGACGCATAAAAAAAAAATAGGTATATCAAAAGAGTTTGGAAAAAAATTAGTCTGTCAAAATAAATCAAATTCACCGCGTCAAGTTGTTGTTGGAATTCACATCTTTTAGTCGACACGGAGTCAGATTACAAAATCAACAATGTAAACAAATGGGTTTTGGAGGGTGAAACGTACGAAGGTTTCCCATCTTTACATTGCTTATCTATGATCATCATTATCAACACAGCACAGTATCAATACAAAGAAATTCATATGAATCTCGAAAAGTTTATTCTGCAAATGGAATAGCTGTAAAAAAAATACCGTACGTTATTTTTTCCCGCCCATAATGTGCTGTACAGCTTTCTGACATTTTTGGCATTTCAAATCAGCAATTCAAAAAAGCTGCCTGCAAAAGTTAAAAGTTGGCCAACTTGTCCAGCTCCGTCTGCGGTTCGTCTGGTTCTGTTCGTATCATTGAATTTGTGTGTATTGAACATTTTCACAACTATTCCAGTTGCAGCTCCGTTTCCATTCTGTTCAGCCAGTAAGTTGAAGTTTATAACTCATCAACTTACAGAAATAGTTACAAAAGGGACAGACATGGTTGATTTACAACAATATAACACCCCTATCCACACATCGAGGGTAGCTAGAAAATGGATTGAGTCGAAATAGATGTAACTTTGGCCATGGCCATCCTAACCAGAGAACTAAAACATTATCGAAGACGTATAGAAATGGCTTAAATGCCCAAACCCATAGAATCCGTTGAGTCCGTTGTGGTGACGAACTTAATGGACAGATAGATTAAATATATGTTTTCTCATGGGAACTAACCCATAAGCGACTTAAGCGTCATCGGCAACGGACAAAGTAGCCGAACTTTTAACTTTTTTACCACGGCCGATGAGTTGACAGACAGCAACTTTTTTGTATGTGTTTGAATTTCAAGTGGTGGTTATGGAAACGTAAGCGCATTCATTGGGTCACATCCGGCGAACGTCAACGAATCCGTATCCGCAACGGACACCCAGATTTTATGAGTCTGGGCCTTTAATCTTAACAATTTTTTAACATTTGTATGCTGAGTACTGTTATTTTTTTATAAAAGTTAAATTTTTTTTTAAATAATTTAAAAATCTCTTAAATACCGAGTTTCAAAAAAAATCAGCTATTTAATTTTCAAAATATTCGATTTAAAAAGAACAATGTTGTATTAAAAATCCAAGAAATATTTTTTTGAAAATTTTGAATATTTTTTTGTAAAAAAATTAGTGAAAACAGAAAAACAGCTTTAGCCCATTGAATAGGCCTATAAAAAAGAAACAATAACGTACAAGCGTTTTTTTCATTGAATATGATTGTTTGGCTTAAAACCGAAAGAGATACTAAATTCACCCATGCGTTTCTGAGAGAATGGTCACACTATCCACTTTTCAATATTTTTAGTATAACTCTGAAACTAAACCAATTTTGACAATTTTACACTTATAATATTCTGTTCAATTTTAAATTTCCTATCGAAATTGATGGCTAAAGTTATCAAAAACTTACCTACAAAAATTGAAAAATTAAAGATTAATTTTTTTTTCTAAGACTGCTAAACTGCCAAAAATAATAAGAAATGGTAAAGTTAAAATTGGTAAATCCCTGCAAATTTTGAATAAAAATTAATTGTTGACTATGCTATATTAAAGCCTTAAGTCTCTAAAAAAGTTATTTGCTATTTAGAAAAAAAATTAAAAACCTTCAATTTATCATTTTTTAAGTTAATATGTAAAATAAGTAATATGTAATACGTAAATATGGCAAATTTGGCTTAGTTACCAAATTAAGCCTAGTACTCAGTTTGAATGAAAATGAAATTTCCATACAAATATGCCGGTTAATTCACACCGATGGAATAAGTTGATGGGGAAAAGTCTGACATTAGTCAATTAATTTCTTTTTGTTGCTACCGACAATACAAAAATAACACAAAACGAGAAAATACAACAAAATACGAAATAAAAATAAATATTCTTCAAAAATATATCAAGATTCAGTCAAATAAATTTCATAAAAATCCATTTAATTTTTGCACTTGAAGTGAGTATTAAAAATTCCAAACTGAGTATCAAAAATTCACATGAAAAAACTATGATATTATTATAATGATATTTCACGTGTGTTTTGAACCGGTTTAAAATTTTCATTTCACAAGAGGTGAGTACTAGGCTTTATACAAAATAAATATTGAAAAATATTGAGTTTTGAGCATGCTTATGGGCCGGCCAAACAAGCATATTCAATTATAAAAACCCTTGCATCTAATTTTTCCTTTATATCTATGGTTACCATATTTCTAGGAGCAAAACCCGGGATAAAAAGTGAAAAATTATTATTATTATCAATTAAATTAAGTAATATATTAAATTTAAAAAAAAACAGTAACAGAAAAATATACGAAAAGAGAGGAACAGTAAAATAAATTATAATGTCTTCACAACACAAACTAACAATTAAAATATAAAAAAATTAAATTAGGATTTCATTATTCAAATACTTCAGAATTCTTTTGAGAAAGCAACTAAGGGCCTGTTTATTAATGCAGAGTTAACTCTGAGTTGAATGAATTTAAGCTTGTCCTTAAATATTAACCCTGAATTATTTTAGATGCAGTTTTCACTTAATCATTCAGCTGTAATATATCTATTGAAATCGATGTCAGACACTGGAATATGACCTTTTTAAGCCTTTCATGTTTGCGCCTCATCGGAGGGTTTAGTCCCTGAGTTAACTCACCACCTGAATTAGATGAGTTAACTAGGAATTAACTCAGGATTTAAATTGATTCAAAAACACGTTTTTTCAGCTAACTCAGGTTAATCCCCGAGACTAGTATGATCTCGCACTGAAAAACTGACCCTAAGTCCGTATACAATAAGTTGAATCTACAATATGTAAAGCTCCAAAAAATATAATATTTCGGTGAGTAAATTAAGTCGAGTTTCAATATATTAATGAATGTCATATGATGTGAATAGGTAGTTTTTGCTCTTGTAGTAGATTCTCTCTGCATTAGTTGTTAAGGGGATATTTGCACTTTAATACGTTAGTATAGCCAAGGTTCACTCGCACATATTAAACATTTTTATTTTATTTATTAGAAATAAAAAAACTTCCGAAAATGTACGGGACAAATACGGGACAAAAACTTAAACCCGGGACACTTTTTCTTAAAAAATAAGCCGGGACATGCTATAGAAATATGAGACCCGGGAAACCCGGGGGTGGATGGTCACCGTATTTTTGCCCCTAATTTTCCGGTCCATTCAATAGACCAGGGATGGTGATCCTCTTTAGAGCCTCGTGTCTTTTTTTTTTAAATAAATAATTTGAAATGTCTTTAGCGTGCCAACATAAAGTCTTGATCTAGTTTTCTGGTGACTATACTAAAAAAAAAAATAAAAACTCCATAGTGAGCAACATATTACTTTGTAAACATATTCGCCCGGAAAATATTTCATCCGAAAAATTTTTGTTCCTGGGAATTTTGAAAGCTACTATGAGTTTCGCCTGAACTCCTCTTTATTGTCAAAAGATAAATGACAGTTTAAGCTCTAAATTACGGAACATTTGGAACGAAATGAGTACAAAAAACAAAATAACAATGAAAAAACTTTCTTGTACGACTAATGTTGTAGCTCAATCCATGGAAAGTAGTTTATCAGATCTGTATTTTGTCACGTTCAGCAAAATGCAAGCTGAACTGGAATCGTCTGATAAACGATTTCCAGACGAATCGTCAGTGTTAATAATTTCTTTAAAAAAGAGGTTGAAGCTCTCATAGTCACCACGTCTTCCACGTCTATCCATAGATAGACCAAAATATTTTCAAAATATCAAACTTTGGCTTTTTCAAACAGCTACTAGAAGAAATCTAAGCTCGAAGATTGCATTTTTCATTAAAAAATAAGTGTTTACATTTCATTTTTGGCCCTGTTTAATCCTACTCTTTTTTCCTAATTTTTTATAATAAAAATCTAGACGAATTCATTTGGTTGATAGATTTCTGATGCTGCCACTCAAATAACGTGCATATAGTTTTGCGTCACGTGCCACCAATGGCACGCGTGCCATTGGTTCGCCATCGCTGCAATTGACTATTTGAAGAAATTTAAAAGGAAAAAAGAAAATTACCTTTTGGAGTTTCTTATTTTTTAGTTTTTATAAAAAAAGAAACTTATTGAAGTTTTAAAAGAAAAATTGTGAAGTCATTTTTGAGAAAAAAACAAGATTTTGTAAAATGGTTAAAAAAAATTGTGTGGCAGTGGCAGGAACCGTTATTTTTGGTTCCAAAATAATTAAGAAAAAAACACAACTACCTACATTCTACACTCTCTGGCCTGCTAAAATCCCACATCCTCCCACTGTTTGTCGCTGCGCTGGAATGAATAAGCCAAATCTAACAGACTAGTTGTGCTTTTCAAGATGCTTTTTGTCTTTTTTTCAAATTTATAAGTACATATTATGTGCCTACATTTTACAGTATATAATTGAATTCTATTAAATGAGAAGGAAAGGTGGGAGGCAATTATTATTGTTAAACAATTAAAAAAGTACTGCATCATCCGTACGTTTTTTCGCTTGTAAAGAAGTTAGTAACTACCTATTTGTTACCTGAGATCCATTCATGTAAAACAAACATATAAATATCCGCTTTAATGTCTCTATTTGTGTATAAGGTTAACTCATGGCACCTTGGAAAATAATGACACGGTTGGAAAATGATTTCATGCATATCGAACATTAAAATATAAACATAACTCCAAATCATTACACTTAACTGCTTTAACAAAAGAAAGCTGTCGCTGCGGTGCGGTGGGTGGTGGTGGTGGATGGTGGTGAATGGTGGTAACATTGGTCGGGTAATTAACCACAAAAAACATTCCTAATTATTATTTGCCCGAACAATAGCATGAGTTGGTAAAGATACATATTTGGAAAGCAGAACATTATCGTGTTATGGGTGTTGGATTTTTCATGAACATAAAAAGTAAAAGACATAATATTTCAAAACGCAAAACAAATTATATCGTAATCGACCGCAAGACTTGTTTTTTTTTTTTTTTTTTGATAATGAAATGAGAAAAGGTCAAGAACTACTGTTTGTTGCGGTTATACAAATTATTCTATTTCCGAAAAGGCTAAACAATTCGTTATTGTTACATCTTTCATCATTTAAATATATACATAATTTCCTAAAATGGGTCTTAATTTTTCAAAAAAAAAAAAAAAAATATAAATGTTTTGAAGTTTTAATTGATTCATTTATCGCTGGGTTTTATCATCATTCTTCAGATTGCTGGGAATGGATATTCGATTTGAAGCTTTTATGAAGATAATTCTTTGAGTAAAAGTATAGATTGTAGGCTCTGTCTGACTTGCTTCATTAATTCAAACAATTAAAACATTTTTGTGGGGGCAACTGTCGTGTCAATCAAATATTTATGAGCTTTTTTCAAAGTAATGGACAGAAATTTTACTAATTTTGTATTTAATCATTTGTAACAACAAATTACTTACTTATACTCGTTTAGTACTTTTTCTATTCACATTCATTTTCCTAAAAAATGCAGTTGAATTCGTGGTTGGTATTTTGCCCACTCGCTAATTTTCAAGCAGATAACATTAGGAAAATGGTATAATATGGTTAAATCGGCCAATGAAACGAATGCCCCATCCATGTAATTAGGTAAGTCTCTGAGTTTTTTGTATACCATACATAAGTTTAATTAGGGTTGAGGTCAAAATCACGTAAATCAAAATCCCGCATGTCCAAATCCCGCGTGTCAAAATCCCGTTTATCACAATCCCGCAAATCAAAAAAAGAACTTCTTTTAAAAAATATTTTTTGACAATTAAGTTGAAAAAAAAAACTTTTTTCACAAACTTACCTTTAAGAATCTGTATTTATAAGTCGCTAGGACGCTCAGACGCAAATCCCGTCGAAAGATAAAATTCAATTATTCGTATAATTCGAAACATTAATAGAGTGCCAATGTCAAGTTTTCTTGAGCAAACATCCAAATAAGTTGTCAGAAAAAAGTATAGAAGCAAAAGTAATTCCAGAATAAAATTCAGTCCTCACTTAGACTTGGTAGGAAAAACATTCTCTAAGAGATACAACAGAATTTTCGGTTGGCGGGAGTTGAGTGCAGAACAAATTGTAATCCAATTGATATCTCTTTTCCTCGAGGTGCTACCTCTACCGAGTTCTAAGATAAGAAGAACTGAAAATAAATGTGTAAATACTATTTTTTCGAAAGGGGGATTGGCTTTAATAAATAATAGATTCACAAAATAAACAAAATATTTGTTCAAAAGTATGACAATATTGCATATTGTTCTGAATTATCTGATAATTTGGGATTATTTTAAAAAGTATTGAAAATCCCGCCAAATAGAAGCAGGCTACTGGCGAGATTCTTGCGGGGGTGATTTTGATCGGCGGGATTTTGACCTTCTCCCGTTTAATTAAGTATATATTTTTGTTCATAACGAAGTTTAAAATCTAAAATCAAAAGCATTTCGATTTTGTTCCTTGAAGTCTTAAAAAAATTACTATGGTTTCTATACGGATCTAACACCAAACAATTTTGCTTATCCTCGAGCGATGCACCGATCCAATATACTCGTACATGCAATATGCTCCAACTTAAATTCAGAATACATACAAAGGTAAATCTATGTGTATTTCGGAGAAAACCTCATCCAATAAAATAAATCGAATCTTTTTATGCGTTCTTAAGTTGGATGAAATGAAAAATCCTTTTCTGCAATATCTGATGTCATAAAAAAAAGTAATGTAAAAAATGGTTAAAAGTAGGTAGCAATGCTACGTAGGTTTGTTCGACTCCAGGCGGATTATTTATTTTGTTTCATATTATTAAATTGCAATTTTCAATATTCTTTTGGCTTTTTGTTTTACTGGAACTTCAAGGATTAAACTCTCTTTTATTGCGAAAAAGGATAACTTTGAAGCCAAGCAATGCGACGCAATATCTACTCGCATTCATGATTTTAATATTGGTGTTGGTAGGTATATTCATTTTGATTGATATTGGTAGGAAGACATTAAATAGACGGAAAATTCAAAAAAGATCTAATAAGATTGTCTTAATAAATAAATTCAATGTCAAGGCAAATAAACATCTACCTACATATTTAACTTGAATTTGATTTGTGGTAAGTGCTCCACGGGTTAGAACCAGTGAGTTGAATTGTGACACCACACGCCAACCACCGTGCATAACAATGGGCCATTTGTTGGATTTTGGTGACAAAAATCATTTCCTACGCCAATTATTAATACAAATTAATAAAATTTGGTTGACCTAATGATTTGAAAATTCAGAATTGCTTATTTTTCTACTTCAAACAGAGGCTTCAGAATTAGGATCAGAACATGGTCCCAAAATAAATAACGCATTGTTGAAGTCAGGAACTGACTCTAGTTTATATTTGATTTCTAAAATAGGTGCCTGATTGTATTTATTCATTTAAAAATAACTCCAGTACTGTTTTTTTTTTTTTCAAAATTTAAAGAAGATGGTCCAACATGTTGTAAATTGTTCCCAAGGGATAAGAACTTATTTATGTGCTAGTTTTTTTAATTATTTTTTTCATTAGAAATTAGATTTAAACCTTATTTGACTGATTGTGAAAGAAATTTGATGGCTAGAAGTTGAGTCAGTTACTTATAACTTCGTATAAGAATATTTAAATTCAAGAATATCACGCTGATCTGCATTCATGCCCCCACGGAAAAGAGAGAAGACTCAAAAATAGAAGCAATTTACGATCTCTTCCAGAACACGTATAACATATGCCCGAAGTATGACGTCAAGATTTTTCTGGGAGATTCAAAATGGAGGGCATCTTTGGATTGAAAGTCGGAGGATACAGTCTGCACACGTAAACTTCCGATGACGGAAACATTATGATGGACTGATGGACGACACGTGGCGAAATGTCATCATAGCTAGCACTCATTTTTTACACCTTGATATACACAAAGGGAGTACCTCGTGGCATGATGGTTAGTGCGTTGGACTGTCATGCCGAAGGTCAGGGTTCGATTCCGCTGTCACCCAAAAACCAAAATGTTTCTTCCGAGGTTCTACCTCTTAGGAGGAACTGCCAAATCCTCCAAGAGTATGCTTGTCATGAATAAATGCTTCTCATCTAGCAGTTCGGACTCGACAAAAACTTGTTTCGAGCAACAAACATATAGACTCGGACCACTACTTTGTATTGGTAGTATCTCTAGTAAGTATGCGGATATCAACGATGCCACAACGCCGGGCTTATGTTGTGAAAAGATTTGATGTTTAAAAGCTTAAATCACAATATGCCGCCAGAACTTTTGCTGACTACGTCTTTCTTAATCTATCAGCAGGTTTCACTAGGCGATCACAACGAAACTACTAGTTCGATGAACGCAAGAACGAGGTCAATCAAAAAATGCTGAAGTCGAGAACTAGAGCTACTGAAAGAGAATAACTCGAGCTATACGGGCAAAAAAGGAGGGAGGATCACCCACTTCTTAGGAAGAAAAAGAAAGAGTGCGAGAAGCGAACTAAATGAAGTGTGCTTAGTGACTTCTTAACTTAAGGCGTACAGTGTGGTTTTGGCCAGGCATGTCAACTATTGATCACATATTCATATTCCGACTTGATACACTAGACCGCGTAAATTGTACCACAACATTCGTGTTTATCGTTGTTTTAAATGATGATAAACACTTTTTGTTGCATATTTTTAGTCATTATCTTAAGAAAAAGGGCACATAGGCAAGAGTTAGAACAAAAAGACCCTAAAAACATGGGTGTGACCAACATTATTATTAATCTGTTTGTGATATTTATTTTTGTTTTTTAAAAATTGATAACATATAATGTCTGTTCGTGTACACCCATAAAGTACGAATTTCTACGAGTTTTAATTTTGTACATTTATGAGATTTGATAGAAGTTTGGGCTAAATTCGTAGAATTTTTTTTTGGGAAGTACGCGAACAGACATATATTTTAATAAAAACGCCCCAAAAAGTAGTTGAAAACAAATTTGTAAAAAAATTATTACGAAACGAAATTTATCGGTTAAGGCCGCCTAGCTTACAGTTCTCGTGCGAAAAAAAATCAAAATTTTGAAAACAAAATTGTATTCAAGGTAAAATATGTTTGTCTTGGCCTAAACCACTCATTGAGTCATTAATTTTAATAAACTTAAGGCCTGAAAATTGAAAATAATTATTTTTGGATAATAAATAATGCATTTATGTGAATACGCCTGTTTTGTAAACCGACCATTTAAAAAAAAAAATATTTTATTCACCACACACACAATTGCCTGCCAATTGTTTTGCATGATATTTCATGACAGCAATGGTTTTTTTTGCATGAAACTGTAAACCAATTATGCAAACAATTGATAGGTGTGTTTAATGAATCTGTTTCCAACAGTAAATTACAGAAAAGAACAAAAAAGTACTGGATCATGTGTTCCATGAGTTAAGACCTTGCCCCAAACTGTTCTACATTCTGTCATTTTGTGTTCCATGACGTATTTCAGAACAGTTTAGAATAATATTTCCTACTACTTTTGAGGTGGAGCAAGTGAGTGAGAAATGTCAAAGTGGCAGCGTATTTGTTTGCTCGGGATAATAATAAGCTAAAATTTATCACAGAAGTGCTTTAAAGTGCTTGAAGAAAAAGTCATAAAAGAATAAAAAAATGTGTGAATTGATAATAAATTTTCTTTGCAAATTAATATAAGCAAATAACAATTGAAATATTTTAAATTTGAAACTGCACAGCTGATAAGCAGCGGTCAATCCCGTCAAAACAAAGCTGCACTTTTCTGTTTTTTCTTGTTCTGATAGTTTGTACAATTGTACTGTTCTGCTCTGTTCTGATCTATTTTTTCTTCATTAAACACAGCTAATTCTGCTAATATTAAAAACCAACTTTTTCGACACTTTACCTTGAATAACTTTTTATGCTCGAGTGGGATTGACGGGAACTTTTGGCAGTTCATTTGTTATGCCCAAAGGAACGTCTATACCAATTTTCATTCTTATCGGAATTTTGGCTAGGTCAAATGTCAATTTTAACTGGACTAGTTTAATATCACAACTATGCTATCTCTTTTTCATTTCTGGATAAAACTCGGTTGAGATTTCATAAATTTAAAACTGTCAAAAATAAGTCAGTAGTGAAAATGACTCTTTGTTTTGTGTAATTGAATGTGTTATTTAGTTTTATCTATTTCATTCTGAATCGAATAATGCAGATGAGGGATACAATTGTAAACCCATGAAGATAAATAACGACCCCTTTATCTTAAAAAAAAAAAAAACATGGAATACTGTTTTTCAATTTCATATGACACATTTTCATAAAATGATTCTAAGGGAAAGGGTTTATCTTAAAAAAAAAAGTACGGATGGTTTCCGCTGAGTCAGATAAAGTCAATTTTTCAAACATCTGGAGTGGAATGAACACAATCAACAAGAAGAAAATAAAATATAAAAAAAGACATTCCTTTTATATAACCATGATTGTCAAGTTGTCTTCAACATGGAGCCAAGTTTGTACATAAATTTATAATAAAAGAATACATATGTATATACATTAGGAGTTTGTCTGTACCTAGTATGATGAATTGAAAAGTATAGTTCAATTTCAATTAATTTTCATTCAACATAATCAAAATCTACCACAACAATAATTAACTTGATTTCAATGCAATGCAACAAATTCTATGTAATCGTGTACCATTACATAATAAATTAAATAATTGAAAACCTTACTTCGATTAACCGAAGATCTTCGACGTATTGTTGCTGTTTTCATCGTCTTCGACCTATCATAGTCCATGTCCTGTTTACTAACAACAGGATAACTAATCCCCGTAAATCTCTCGTTAATATCCTCCAAGACAATTTCCTCACCACATCTTAGATTGTCCGTAGGAATTTGTAGCAATTGGCAAGCTTTTCTCGGCACCGAATCCGGTATAATTGACATTAATTTCTCAATATCCTGTTTGTAGTGAACGATATTATTACCACAATGCGTATGATTGCGCTCGAAAAAACGTTCACTTGTTTTGCGTGTTTCGGCGCGAATGACATTTTCATTAAAATCACTGCACTCCTGTAGTTTTAGTTGATCTGGATTATCTGAATTTTTACCGAATTTAAAAGGCGATTGCTGGACGAGATTTTCATTGATTTTGTCTTTTAATAAACGGAACGATGCACGTACCGAACGCGAACGCCTCAGTCCCGGAGATAATTTGGAATATGAATTAGTGGATGAATCTTTGAAGGTTCGCTCCATAGTTATGCGAATTTTGGATAAAAACACTTTGTGACTCTTGAAAGATCTATTCGATTTTACACGCATTATGAATTTAAGTAGGGTTGCATTTAAAAATGCAGCTGCATTTTATTGGCACAATGCACACCACGAATACAATAAAAATAAAAACGTAGCACGGTTGATAACAAAAATGTTAAATCAGTTGCATTTCATGCACAACGCAAACGCACCCTTCCGTTACTTAGGTTGAAATTGAACTGATGGTTCAACTGTTGGTGTTGTTGGTCAGCTCGTTGAATCTGCTTTGCGTGATTCGCATTTGAATTTCAAAAGCAAAAACCACCACCAAAACCGAGTCTCCAATTTAACAAAAATCATGGTTTCTGTGGTCCTGGTTTTTCCCGCATTCTTTTAGTTTGCTATGAAAAACGAGGACTTACTCTAATACCCAGGTACAGTTAACATTGTGTGGTGTGAGTCAACCGTGATGCTGAAGATTATTATTGAAAGAATACAATCGACAAGGCAGGGCAACAAGGGTTGATGTCCAATGGCACTGTTATCCTATCGTATTCTTAATCTGTCAAACAATTTAAATAGAGTTGCCATAGCTACGTTTTAATCAATGAATTTAAACTATTGTTTTTATATCGGTGATCGTTTTAAAAGTAATTGAACAAAATACGAGAATACTATTGAAAGAAATTGGATTAAACCTACATAATTTTTAAAGCTAAAAAGTTAAGTACTTTTAAATCAGGCATCCCTTTTAATGTCTTTATAAATACTTTGGCAAATGAGACATTTTGGATAAGCAAATGGATTTTATTTAAAATTTTTTTCTTTACTTACTGAGTTTTTCAATTATTGCATTGACATTAAGCATATATGCATGTGCAAAAATATGAGAGCAAAATTGGATTTACTACCTGAACAGATTGGGAGATGTAGCTGCAATAGATGTCAAAAATGCTGCAATGAAAGTTAAAATTTGTTCAATTCTTGCATTTTTGACATCTATTCCAGCTTCTTCTTCAATTCTATTCTGGCAGTTACTGTCAAACAGTTGTAATGACAGAAATATGTCATTTTGGCTGCTGAATTAATTTAGTTCAAATTGGTAGTATTGTGTTCAGAATAGAACAAAATTTTCTAAAATTTGTCAAACACTAGAACTATTTACATGAAAGAAGTAGAAGCTAATGCCACAGGTGACTTAATGTAGACTTTCAACCAGAGTTCGTAAAATTTCGCTCACAAATCAAAAAATATGGAATTTTTTCAATATTTATCGATATTCTTATGTCATGAGCTACAAACAAAATTAGTTCGTAAAAGAACAAATTTTCGATTTCTAAAAATCTTGGAAAATAAAATCTAGGCCGAATATGGCATTCTCACGATTAGGATCTGAGAAGATCCTTAAAACAAATCATTCTCCAGTAAGTATAGTAAGAAATAATTTTTGCTGAAATAGGGAATGAGTAGGTGAGTTAAATATTTTTCTTATGATGGTGAAGCTAGTGAATCGTCAAAATATTGTTCATCCTTCATCTGTCAAGGACAATAGTAATTTTCAAATTATATGAAGATGTCAAAGAATTAAAAAAAAATTATGATCTTAGACAACTCCTTAACATTTGAATCAAAATTCACTTTTTCCGTCAAAAAGTTGCTTAAATTCCATCTGTCAAGCCATCAACTGTCAAATTCTACAAGAGGATGGCAACGATGGAAAGGGTAAGAGGAGGGATTTAGTCGAAGTTTTGGAAATGGGGTGCCTCCCACAACCATCTTGTGCCTTTAATAAGTTTGGTATGTTTCTTAGTTGCAAAAGAGAGATGTCGCCCAGTCCGTTGAAGAAATATTTTCGAGGGCTGTTTTTCTTGTTCTGGCTAGGCTAGGGCTTACAAAAGTTAGTTTTTTCTATGTGCACAGAAAATCGTGTACACATCGATTTTTACGATTCCGCAAGAGTGAGTTTAAGTTTTTTGACGTGTACTTACATTTATTCCCTTTTGGGCGTGAATAGAGTGCTTGCATGAAAAATCATTCACGCTTGGAGAATTGGGCCCCAGAAAAAGGTGATTTTGGGCTTAGGTGATTTTAGGACGATCCGTTGAAATTTCGATCGAAATACCTACACTCTTTGACGGTGTTCATATTGAACTGAATAATTGGATTTTTTGACGTTTCAATGTTCATATCTTACTTCAATGAAGGAGTGAGAGCGAGATGTGAATATTGAAAAGTCAGAAACTTCAGTTTTTTCAGTGCAATGTGAACATCGTCTTTTGTGAAAATGTAGCTTAACCCCCGTCTGTCAGCCACCAACTGTCAAATTCTGGATGGCGATGGATTTAAAAATTCAGAAATTTTCACACTTCTTTTTACTGCTCAGTAAAAAGGTGATTTTAGGGGAATCTGTTGACATTAATTGAATTTAAATACACTTTTTCTGCCAAAATATAACTCACACCGCACCTGTCAACTGAGAATACAATAAATAATATGCTATACCGCAAACTCGGCAGCACACCTGCTGGCCTATCGACGGACACCTTTTCGTTCAAATAGCACCAAAGAAGGAAGTGCAACGGTGTCAAATAACATGATCTTGGCGGCCATTTGACATCGCCACCACGTGAGATAACACCGCCATTGAATTTGTCGCGCAAAGGAGCCATCGTCTCGGTAGCTGTGTGGCAAGTGACACCATCCTGTTGAAACCACATATCGTCCACATCCATACCTTCCAATTAGGGCCATAAAAAGTTCGTTATCATCTCACGATAGCTAACACCATTCACAGTAACTGCCTGACCGGCCTCATTTTGGCAAAAATACGGCCCGATGATGCCGCCAGCCCATAAACCGCACCAAACAGTCACTCTTTGTGTGTGCATTGGTTTTTCGACAATCACTCTTGGATTATCATTCATCCAAATGCGGCGAATCCACTGAGGTGAAAATGTGCCTCATCACAGAAGATGATTTTCTTCGAAAATTGATCATCCCTTATTGCCATTTCTTGCCACCATTCTGACCATTGGTCACGCTTGAAATGGTCAATGGTCGATTGTGTATCTATCCATGGGTTATTCTGAAATTTAGAAATGTCAAATGAAATGCAGAAAAAAACTTGACGTTTAGGTGTGCTTCACATTCAACATTGGCCCATAAAATTTAACCACCTTTTATTATGTATGTGCGGCAACTCTGTTTTCAGAAATACCCTAACAATGCTTCAATCATACTTGAATCTGAATGGGCTCAAGTTTTACTAACATGTGTGTGTATTTTTCAAAAAAAAAATCATTCTTGTTCTTATCAATTTTCACTTTGTAGACAAAATTTGGTTAGGTTCATTTATAACTGTGTATAAGGTGAATTAAAAATAAAATGTGTGAACAATAGGTCGTTTGTACCTGCTCCATCAGTATGAAATGCATTTAGTAAAAAAAAAAAACTTACTCCCTTCGCTTGTAAACATGAACTTCAAATTTATTATTGTATGGTATTTTTTTGTAATTAATCTAAATCGTGAGAAAAAAAGAGGCGAGCTTTATAAGCGATAATTTTCTTTCTGAATGGTTTGATAAGAAAAATGTACCCATATAGTATTAAATTTAAATAAGATATAAATGACCTTTCAGCGGAGAATAATATTATGAATGACATGTATTTTATCCACGCTTTCATTCCTTTCATCCTTAAAATCATGAATTATATGTAGTTCTAAAATATTGATTGATTTCAATGCATTAGTTCCATATTTTGATTGTTTGATTAGGAAATGAAACTATACAACAGAATCACAAGAAAATATAAGGACGCATAGGAATTCTTAAATAATTATTTTTACGAGATGAAGAAATTATAGGTTAAGAGGCTTGATGCTGACTTTGCTAGAATATTGATGAATTAATCATTTTTTGTTGACTCATGAATAATAATTTTTTATTATTTTCTTCTATTCATCCAATTGAGAACACAGTTTGCCTTTATGGAAACTAAATGCCCGCCGCGCCGCACCAAATGTAAGCCCTGAAGTTCATTTCGACTTTAGAGAATTAATTAAATTGAAGTCAGTATGCGGGTGGGTGTTTTATATAGGTAGGTATTCCTAAATATTTTAATAAAATTCCTTTCGAAATCGTTTCCTACTGATGTTTTTGTTTTGTATTGCTTTTTTTTTTACTAATTTTTTCAATTGCATCACGTTCTCCCTGGTAGGAATGAATGAATGGGGATTGCTTAACATTGCGAACGTTCTAATTGGCAGGTTATTATGTGACTATAAAGAATAAGTAAGCCTGATGAGTGCTCAGGCTATTTATTTATTTACTTATTGGCTTAATTCAAACTGATTAACACAAAATATACCCAAAAAAAAAACTTAATATAAAATGCTAACAAATAACAATAGGTGTGTTTTTTCCTTGTCCGAATGGGCTTGAACGAAAAGAAGGACGTCAAGTCTAAACAATCTACATGTTATATGCAACAACAACTAAGCCCCTTCGGGCTAAGCTATTCCTAAAGAATTTTCGGGGCTTAACTTTAGCACAGATAAAAACTGTGTTACCGGCACGAATTTCATACTTGTTATCGATAGTTTGTATGGAAACTCCATTTTTTTTCTGTGATGGCGTCGCTAAGTCCCGATGTCGTTTTTTCGTCCAGTTCATATGGGCAAGTGAAAAAACACACCTATTATTTAGATAGTTAAATTAAATAAATTAAACAATCTGATAAACCTAGCTTAAATTATTATTAATAAAAAAGGTTTTAAGGGTAATTGGAATAAAGAATTCTTCTCCTGTTCACTGTGGGCTAGGCGTAGCATTCTGATGACTGGATTGCTATGGCCATAATTTGTGCGGTGGGTAGACAGGCGGAAGAATGGGATTGATCGAAAGTTACGTGGATTGGTATTAATCAGGATGAAGAAGTGCCAGAAGTGCAATCGATCTTCAAAGATATGGGGATTAGACCAGGGGAGATTACCTAAAACGAAACGGGGGCTGTACACATTCTATTCTATGTGAGTGTGTAGATTTGTAAGGTGGCCAAACCTGGCTGGCGTATTCAAGAATGGCTCTTACATACGTGGTGAATAGTGACTTGGTTGCGTAAGGGTTGGAGAACTCTTTCGACCAATGTTTTATAAAACCGCGGCTAGAATTCGCTTTAGCAATAATATGGTCAATGTGCATACGGAAATTGAGTTCTCTATCAGAAATTATGCCAATATCTCGGATAGAAAAAACTACGGGAACAGGTTCACTACAGACGTAATAAGTTCGGGCAGGTAAGGGGAGGTGTTTTCTAGAAAAGTTCATTTTCCTCACATTGAGTTTTAAAAAAAAATTTTCACACCAAGTAAGAAAGGAATTCAAGTCTTTTTGAAGCAGGGAAGAATCGTTAGAGTTATAAATTACTTTTATAATTTTTATATCATCGTCATAAATAGAAAAGTTAGAGTAAGAAGCAATGTTTTCAACATCATTAATAGCAAGGACAAAAAGTAATGGACCAAGATGGCTTCCCTGAGGAACGCCTGAGGTGCCATAGATAGGTTCAGTCTCGGAGTATATGAATATAATCCTATTAAGCCGGTTCTTTAAGAAGGATTTAACCAATAAATGGTGGAAAACCAAAGGAGTTCAACTTAATGTAGATAATTTGGTGAGTTATTATATCGAATGCCTAACTAAAGTCGGTGGTGACATTAGCAACATCAAAGCCTTTTTCCAATGCACAAAGAGTCATGGAAACAAATTGAGCATGATTAGTGGTCGTGGACCTACCCTTTGAAAAACCATGCTGAAGAGAAAAAATTGTTGATTTACAATGAAAATAGAGATATTCGTAAAAAATGCTTTCAAACAGCTTGGGTATTGATGAAAGTTTAGATATCGGACAATAATTTGACATGTCATTCCTAATACCTTTCTTATGAATTGGGAATATGAACCAGTTTTTGCATAAAGTAAGAAACACTGCTTGTGAAAGCGATAGGCAGAAACGAGATGAAAGGGGTTCAGAAAGTACATTGACACATTTTTTGAGAAAAATGGCAGGGATACCGTCAGGACTAGGAGTAAAGTCATCTTTCAGTAAATTGGTCTTTTCACAGCCCCAACAAAGACTTATATCGACAGAAACATATGAGGATTGTTCGATAGGAATAGGAAGCTAAAATATTCAAGGTCAGGGTCATTTGTACCATCACTATAAGATTGCCCGACATAAATTGGCAAAGAGGTTAACTATTACTTGAGGATCAGCAGATGAAGAGTCACGAAAATTGAAAGAGGAAGGTAAACCAACCGATTTTCTCTTGACATTTATAAATTGGTAGAACCCCTTAGGTTCAGAAATGAGGCTTGTCTGCATTTTGGCAAGATAATCATGTTAAAGTGATTCGCAAAGGAAAGAAAAATTGACGGAAGCTTGTTGGTAGACTGAAAAATCTAAGGGAGTCCAAGATTTCAAGTAATCACCTTACTTTATTTCTAAGATTACAAAGAGTTCGCAACTCTTTGGTGTACCAAGATGGAGATGATAAACAATTTTTGAGGCAAGTAAGGGACACATTGAATAAGGCAATTGAAGCCAGCAGTATAGAAAAAAATAAGAGCGACAGGGGGGGTATAAGGATTTATAAAAAGGTTGTAATCAATATTGTTTAAAAGGATATTAAGTTGATTGTAGTCAGGCTTACGAGAATTAAAATAGTAAGATAATTCCGAATCAACCGTAGGAATTCCTTGATCATATGTGAAAAGAAGAGAAAGAGAAGGGTGGTAGAGGTCTATGTTGGAAAGAAGATGGGAGTTTTCGGTGACAACTGAATTACAAGCATCTCATGAAAAAATGAGGTGAAATAGGCCAAATACAAAAAGACGACAGCTACATGCGTATACACAGAAGCATATATTATAACTCTCCTTATATTCGAAAATCATACACATGCATGCATACATACATATACATATAAACAAAGACTACATACATTTAAAGATGTCGAAAGTAGGCTGCAAGTAGGTAACTCTAGGACAAGTACTATAGTATGTTTACCTTATGTATCACTAGGTTTGTTCGTTGAGCCCTGAAGTCATCCCGGGGTCACCCCAAAGCGTTTTTCGAAAAACCTGAACTAAACCTGACGAGCCAATTCTGTGTTTTTTTAAACCACCCTGAACTCGCTTTGAAGTAAAACTAGGTTTTTTCCTGGGACGAGCTGAGGTTAGGAATAAAATGTCAAAGGCAGGAGCTCTAAAGCGATTTTTTTTGTTGTGGATTCACGAGCTGCAGGTAATTCTGTTGTTTTTGAAGTGAAAATTCAAGGAATACACAAATTTACTTAAATAATAACAAATAGAGTAGAGAATGGCAACTGTAGTTTCTTTTTCTTTTATTTTTAAATCTAATTTTGTTTCTTGCTCATCTCAACAACACAATTGAAACCTGTTTGGTGTTTTTTGAGAACCGAAAAACCCAGGTTTTAGTTGACTTGGGGTTGTCAAGAAAACCTGGTCAAGTCTGGGTGAAATTCAACGAGCAAACCTACTATTTTATGCCTTACTTGTTGCCAGGCATTCAGGAGATAAAACTTTTATGATTTGTTCGTATAAATTTGCCCAATCGTGCTTGGAAGTAATAAATAACATATGTAAGGTTTAAGAAATAGCTCAGTAAGTTCATTTCATGGTCAGATCTTAATAGCCAATATGTTTTACAAATTCCAACATACATCAAGTAAACCTAAGTATACCTAACTTCTCATGACCTTTAGTTTACCTTTCTTCATACTCTTATTTCAAAAACTCATATCTACTCGTACATAGGTACTGACTTAAATCCTTAATAGGTAAGTCTTAAACTAAAATTTGAACAAACACAAAAGTAGAATGACATCACTGAAGTAAAATTATCCTTACGAGAACCTGTTTCGCTTAATCCTCTACATTGAGGATAACAAATAATGGGATATGAGTTTTGTGAGTCGCGATGTGGTGCTATTTCGTGCTCTTAAGAGAGCTGTCATCAGAACACTTGTCTTTTGTGTTATCCTTACCTCTGTTTATGATACCATAAAATGGCATCATTTGTTCAAAAGCAAAGGTATAAGGTGAAATTTCTACAGGTCGCTGTTAGAATAAATTCCTATTCTGAGTTGTGTCCTTCCTATTATCCAGATGAACAATTGCATAGAAGTTTAAGACGGCAAACTACATACATATGTACCAGCACTGTTTATAGGGTTTTAAATTGCGCAGATAATTTCTGTAGAGGCATGTTTTGTCTTCATGTCACTTGAGGTATTTTAAAGCATATGTGAGTGTATGAGTTTTCAAATGGGAACTTAAAGTTTTGGTAGATTTTCATGGTAAAAATTTGCTCTACTTACGTAATATTAAATTTCATTTTGTTCACGCTTAGACAAGCAATTTAATATACCAAATACACAAAACAATATGAAAATTTTAGAGCATGTTTAAGAGAAGGTATATTCTCTGTTTACATGGATGGGAATATATATTGAAAAATTTGCATATGATAATTCTTGACTTTGTGCAATTTTGAAATAAATTTTTGTAGAAATAATATTATAATAAATTCCATGCCAAAATGCATATTTAAAATAGAAAATACATACTAATATCATATTAGGCGTGTTTTATTGGGAAAATTATAGCTAGCCTAGTAAACTTTCTCTCAGTGAATAACAACAAACCCAAAAGTGTCGATAAATAATGCAGTAAAAAAGTGGATAAAAGAATTGAGATAAAGTTTCGTAGAGTTGAAACAAAGGCGGCGCTGAACTTAACTGCACAAAAATATTTATTACTTGGAGTTTGGTAACTTTTTTTTTTCTGTGAAGAATTTTGAATTTTTAATGGCGAATACTTATAGCATGCCTTCTTAACTTGAGATTAAAAATAAAGCGAGTATAAAAGTGAGTATAGCGTCTTATTGGTCCTTGCATTGCTGTGCAAGCTAAAGCTACCAATTAAACGCAGCTTTTATTTGCAATATAATGGAAGAAACAACAGAAATAAGGGCGAAGTTGCTATCAAAGCAACAGCCAGTGGAACTATAAGACCCAAGGCAGTAGCAAAATGCCGAAACATACTCAATAATATTTGTAACACTTACCAATTCAAACTCTGCTGGGTTACATGGCATAGGCATATAGGAGCAATATAAGGTCAACTAGAAACAGTTGTAGCCAATTATATGAGAAAAATAGACCTAATAGCGAAAGAGCAAATCAATAACTCCTGGATCACCAGGAATGAGAAGAAAACTAAATACATTTTATCGCTGGGTTAAAATTGCCCAATTGCCACCAGACTGATCGATGATTGAAATCACAAATTTTCATTTAAATCGATCTCAATCTCATTTATTTCGACGATTCTTGATTTTTAATCATTTCGATAATTCAAGATTTTCCATCCTGATCTCAATCATTTCAATAAATAAGAATTTCGATTAAGACCATCTTTTCAAAAATGTGTGAATTTTTAGAGGTTTTTTAATCCATCGACATCGTAGGCATCCTTCAATTGAATTTGACAGTTGATAGCTTGATAGGTAGGAGACAAACTATATTTTGACAGGATTATATATTTCGGTCCAAATGTCACCCAATTGCCCTAAAATCACATTTTTAAGAAGTTTCTTAGTCCATCGGCATCGAGACCATCCTTCAATGGAATTTGACAGCATCAAATAATGAACTGAGTGAAATAAAAATTATCGAATTCGGTTCATTCAATCGAATCATTTTTATGATCGAGTCGTGAACGATTCGATCATTTGAAATGAGCGATTTACATAGCTCTAGCTGTCACAATGTCGAAAAAATAGAAGCAACAATAAAAAGATGGCAATCCCCAGCTACAATTTGATTTGCTTACAAGCTGAAGCGAACAGCTGATGTATTAGGTTTGCAAAGTGTTAGTGAAAAACAGTGAAAAACGCACATATTGAATCAATTCATCATTCAGCACAGGTCTTGTTGTTGTTGCAATTCACATCTATTCATCAACACGAAGTAAAATTACAAATACAATAATGGGTTTTGGAGGGTGAAACGTAGGAAAGGTTGGCTTCTTGATAATTGATATTCTCTGGTCCCAGCCTCCAAACAAATCGCCACCGTTATTTTGGAAACCGTTATGTTGGAGAACTGGATGATCGCAAACATGAGAAAGTTCATCGAAAATACAGCCTCGTACAAAAACAAACCAGCCAATATGAGCTATTAGTTTAGGAGCATCTCTCCTTTAGTTCATAATGAGATCACAATAGACCAATAGGCCCCCGTGTATGCAACGGCCTCTGTGCTGTACAGGGTCTTCCTAGCCTAACGTAACGTAACCTAACGTAACCTTACCTAACGTAGTTTTTTTTATAACAAAATACCGAATGTTTATCTCTAGTGTCATTACCTGCATGCCCCATGGAGTTTAAATTCTGAGTATATCCCCCAAAGATTTTTATAGTTGATTCAGGCATTCTTTCAAGCAATTCCTTGGCAATCGAAATGCCAAATTCAATACCAAATTATGATTAACATATAGTATCAAATAGATCTAACATCTTTGTATCAAATTTTTAAAGTAAATGAGGACTTAATTACTATAATATTATGAGAGGAGGAAGAAATAGGTGCCTTCACAAAATTATCTTGTAAAAGATTTCCCCAAAGGAATGCCTTCTCTTTCCAGCAATGAAATCAGCTCACCTAATATCATGCATCTGTTCTGCCACTATGAGTAGCAGCCGGATAGCTTAGTTTTAATAAACAATTCCCAAAATTCTCTAACTTATCGAAACATTTTTTATAGAAATTAAGGCATATTAATTCAGTTGTTATTGCGGTTTAGCTAATAAATTTGACTTTGTGTGGCAAATTATTCTAAATTGTTTTTTTTTAATGACTAAAATTTAGTTTAATATAATGTATTCATCTCTTTATACATATTTAAAATCATTTAAGATTGTTATTTTATTCTGTTTTAAACCATTAAAATTGTAAAAACTGTATTTCATGACCAATAGCTGATAAAGAGAATATTTTTTATAAATTTATAATGAGAAAAATTTAAATTTATTCATACTATTCTTTTTTTATATCATTTGCTATAGGTATTACTCGTTGTAACGGGTGATTTTTTAGCTGGTTTGGTTTTGGCAACACTGGTTTTGACAGCTGACGTGTGTTTAGTACCTTGTGTCACTGTCAAACAGCTTCAGTTTGGTTTGCAATTTAACCATGGATCGTCTTACAAATGAACAACGCTTGCAAATTATTGAATTTTACTATCAAAATTCGTGCTCGGTTCGAAATGTTCATCGCGCGCTGCTTCCATTTTATGGTCGGCATTCTCGACCTTCTGAGCAGTCTATTCGGAAAATTGTGACCAAATTTCGCACCAAATTTACTTTGTTGGACATTAAACCACCAACACGTTTACGTACTGTGCGTAGTGAAGAAAATATTGCGGCCGTATCAGCTAGTGTGACAGAAGACCGCGAAATGTCGATTCGGCGCCGTTCCCAGCAGTTAGGCCTTTGTTACAGCACTACGTAGAAAATTTTGCGGAAGGATTTGGGCGTAAAGCCTTTTAAGATACAGCTGGTGCAAGAACTAAAGCCAGCCGACCTACCACAACGCCGAATTTTTGGTGAATGGGCTCTTGTGAAGCTGGCCGAGGATCCGCTTTTTTATCGAAAAATTGTGTTCAGCGATGAGGCTCATTTTTGGTTGAATGGGTACGTAAATAAGCATAATTGCCGCATTTGGAGTGAAGATCAGCCAGAAGCATTGCAACAGCTACCAATGCATCCCGAAAAAGCCACTGTTTGGTGCGGTTTATGGGCCGGCGGCATTATTGGGCCATATTTCTTCAAAGATGATGCGAATCGCAGCGTTACTGTCAATGGTGAACGCTACCGAGCAATGATAACAAACTTTTTTTTGCCCAAAATGGAAGTTCTTGACTTGCATGATATGTGGTTTCAACAAGACGGTGCCACATGCCACACAGCACGCGAAACAATGGCGCAATTGCGAGGCGAGTTTGGTGAACAGTTAATTTCACGTTTCGGGCCGGTCAATTGGCCGCCTAGATCGTGCGATTGGACACCATTAGATTATTTTTTGTGGGGGTATGTCAAGGTTAATGTCTATAGGGACAAGCCCGCTTCGATTGACGCACTGGAAGCCAACATCCATGCATTCATTCGTGAGATACCGGCCGATATGTGTGAAAGAGTATGCCAAAATTGGACTCAGCGGATGGGCTACCTGAGACGCAGCCGCGGTCAACATTTGCATGAAATTATCTTTAAACATTAAATTGCAAGGTTCAAACTATCGTTTCAAATAAATATTTCATTCATTTTTTCGAATTTTTTGTGTTTTTTTTTTTTTAAGTTCTAAACCTCTTAAAAAATCACCCGTTATTTTAATTCACTTCTTTTATTCATATTAAATGTCATATTTAAGGTAGATGGAAGGATTGTCATAAATGTCGTTATTTTTTGAAAAAAAATAAATTACAAAATTGTTAATGAAATTAAGAATAAATATGGATTTTACTTATCATTCTGTTTTCGAACCAGAAAAGACGAAATCGCTGTCATTTTTTTTAACATATTGTTTTCATTTTAAGTATCTTTTTAAAGAAATTGCTTCTTTTACATAAAAGTTCAAAGATGGACCCGCCCTTTTGAAAAAACAAACACTTTTGTTTTTCTCTAGAAAAGAAGAATCAGTTAATATTTTGCGGTACCACAATTAAATGGGAACTAAATCCACTTTAGCGAAGTGTACAAAGTTTCCATAGAAGGTGGGAAATAAATTTCTTAAAAACTATTTTACTTTACTTTAAATGTGGATTTAATTCCCACTTCCATGTAAAAAAATAATCTAATTAATAAAATAAAAATACTTTTTACAATTATTGTTGGATAGAAATTTCATTTCAAAATGTGTACTTAGTTCTCATAAAGAAGTGGATTACTTTCTCACCTAGCCTGGGAACTAAGTCTTTTTTGCTAAAGTAGATGTAATTCCCATTGAATGAGAGCTAAGTCTCTCGGTGGACTAAGTTCCCGGAGACTTAGTTTCCTGCACCGCCCTACGAGTCCATATTGGAATTAATGGTTACAAAAAAGTGGGAAGTTAAGTGCTCTACAAAAAACTAGTGAAGTATTTTTTTGTTCCAATGAAAACGACAAGAGATGAACGTTTAAACCCGTTTTGTACTTAACAATCGCTTCAGTTTTTCGACAAAAACATTCCATTGGAAAGAGAAATCATAAATGTTTAAAAGTAAAAGTTTTTTTTTTAATATTTTAAACACAAAATCAAAAAAAAAATTGTATGTGGTTTAAGTTTTCCAGTGCCCTTTTCTAACAAAGTGTTACAACGTAACACTGATATTGTGAGAATTAATTCGACCCTGGGTTGATTATGCACATAAGCAAACATTTAAAAAAAAATATCTTTTGTGTTTGCTTTTTCTGTTTTAAACAGAATTTTTCAAATTTGCTTTAGCTAATTCAGAGTCATTTTATTCGCTCTTTTTTAAAGTAAAATTCAAGTATTCGGAAACCAGCTTAAGTGGTCGTTCGAAACCAAGCGAAAACAAGGAGTTAATATGACACGTACATAATTGCGATTTGGAACTTTTTGTTTAGTTTTCGTAAACGTTTGCCCTCGGACGTGGGAGCGCTCAACGAATGCTTTCCTTTATTCCACTTCTACCTTAAATTTTGTGAAAGTTAACTAAACTTAGCGAAACTGAGCAGACTAGTATCCGTCTGGTTGATACTGGCTTATACTAGCTGGCAAATATTTTCAGATGAGATAGTAGATTCCTCCAAGTAAATCCTTAAATTTATCGGAAATCAATGGTAAATACTTATTTTTCATTAAAATTATCGTGTAAAATAGCAGATTGTTACATTTCGGCTAATTTTGTTCTTTTTACTACAGTACAAACTTGCTTTCGTTGAAAAGTAATACAACAGATGGGAGATTCTTTTCACTTGAGTAGTATTGCTTATTTGTGTTCCTTTTCTTTGACGATGCGGAAAGGTCATTTTCGTTGCGGATTTGACATTAAACATTAGTGAGCCTCCGATTTTTTATTCAACCTTAACCTAGAAGCTTTGAGACTTATGATCAAGGTCAACATAAGAAGAGGCAAAAGAGACGATAGAGGTCACTTAACCAATCTTCGTTTTCGTTTTTGAACCATGTGTCAATATGGTTGATATTTTGTTTAAATTGATTTCTAATCTAAATAAAAACATTTCTTATTAAACTTGGTATCAAATTGAACGCAATTTTGATGCAAGTGGCACATAGCCCTAGAACGAGATAGTTGTTTAAAATAAGACTCTGAACACGATCTTCTACTTTTATAGACTCTTTGAGAGTTAATTCGCACAAATTTCAACGTTTCAGTTACTATTAAACCCAATTTAAAAAAAACACAGAGACCTGATTTTGTTTTTGAATCGGACTCAAGACTGTAAATTTGCGAAATAAATCCAAAAAAGTATGTACTATGAAATTTTCATGACGCTTTTCTGCAACTTCGAAAAAATCAAGTACTTAGGTACTACAGAAAAAAAAGTACTTTCTAGTTCTTATGCATAGGGAATAAAGTATTTACTAATAGAATTCATCCAAAAAAGCTTATACTATAGCCTGAAAATAAATACTTAAATTTTGGCATTTACTGCTTTTTTATGCAGATCAAAAATGGCTTACACTTGAAAATTATCTAGTTAAAGCATTTACTATGCTGTATGCATATCACCCATTGTGTTCCTACTGGCTCGGTGGCTTATGCTAACTTAAGCTCGGTTAAAGGTAGAACTAGAATAGGCGGATGCTGTTGAAGAGTTATGTCAAAACCGACCGAAAAGTTGCTTTCCAAAACGTCAATTTTTCAAGTCACCCATAATGCACTAAAATGGTTGAAAGTGGAATAAAATATACATAAATAACTGTTTGTCCAATGTCCAGTGTTTATTTTCTTAATAATTTGCTTCCACCATTTTGATTTTTTCATCCGTCCACTTACGAAAGAAAAGTTAATAAAACTGAGCGAAAAGTAAAAAAATATGAATTTCTTGTTTTCGCTCGATTTCGTACGACCACTTACGCTGACTTCCGACTATTCTACTTCTAACTTAAGTTTTCTTGATTTCCACCCTTGCTATAGACTGGAACGTACCCTTACCGAATCTTTCTGTACCTAATCTTCTTTAACAGCATGCAACACAAACGACTAACGATCCTGTTCTTTTTTGAAGGTCTTTTCGAACATTTTTGAAAACCATTTTTCAAAAGAAAAATTAAACTATAATTTATTAAGCAGTGTTTTAATTTATTGTTATTATTTATTTAATGCATTAAATATCAATAATTAGTTATAAAAAACAAACAAATACATATCTTATGGAGAAAATGGAGAAAAATGAAAAATTAATTATTGTTTTAGTTTTTATCAATGGAAGTCTTCAAAAAAAAACAAATCTAATAACATTTAATTCAATTAGATATTAAAGAAATGATAGATTTAAGGAAACCAATTGGGTGCGTCGACTAACGACCTCGTGTTGCTTTCCTTACACACCTTTTTTAATTGTATTGTTCACACGCATAGTTGGTCCTAGGTTAGGTTTTAGAGTTGCTAGAGTAGGTACATCCTTGTATTTTTTTTAAATGATTAAAGCTATTAATGACATGTAACCACTAATGTGTCCGCCCTAATCATGTTATACATATGTAGGTAGCTACTCTATATAGTGTACTTAATGTTTTTTAAATGTTACAAAAATAGTATATATTTAAAGCGTGTTTAGACAATTCAAAACAGTTTTGTTTACCATATACAACATTGTGCTCATCAACAGTCCAACACATATATCAAAACAGTAATGCATATGCTAAGAAATTGAATTGGAAACTTTAACTTCAAATTATGTAGATGTTCTGTACCTATTTGAAACCCATAAAACACCCTTTAAGAACATGAAATATTCTCATTTTCTTCTTGAAGTTTATATTTCTATATCTTCCTTCTGAATTGCAATAATGGTGGAGGTCATGATTCGAAGACTTGGTGTTGCCTAAAAAGTAAAAATGATTACTTTTATTCTCCTTATCGCATGAAGTTCACCCATAAATAGCTGATTTATTTAATAAGCATTGATAAAACGCATTAAGCTTTCTCAATTTTCAAAAAAATATATTAAATAAAACGCCTAGGGGGAGAACATTCGCACCCACCAATTAGTTAATCTCTTAATAAATCAAATTATCCCTTGTTATACTCCAATATTAAACAAGGCCGGTTTTTCTCAATTGGCATCCTCAATCATCAATGTATTGTCCAGGGATGTGGTAGAGATTAAGTTCCAGCAGGGATATCAGATTTGAAATTTTCTATGAAGGGCATTATTTTGCAAAGAAAAAAGTCACCTAACAAGCTTTTATCTTGAGGTCAATTGATCGAAAAGTTTGAATACTTAGGGAACTTGACAGAGCACTATTTCCTTTTTAAGAAATAATTAATTTTTTAACAGTTTTTACTTCTTTATGAAGTGGTGCTTTGCTAACTTGTTACCATGCTAACGAAGAACTAATCAAAATATAGAAAACATTGTACAATTGATTTTAATTCACAACTGATTAACCACTAGTTAACGGAAAATGAATAGGCCGTAAAACATTAAGTATATTTTTGACTGCTTTTAAAGTTATGTCAAATAAGCAGATAACCCAAAAAACATAGAAAATATTGAACGACAAATTCAAAATCGTCACAACTAATTAACGGCAAATTATCCACCTACCCATTTTTCGTTTCGTGAAAGTTGCTTTGCTAGCTTGGTACTAGTAGAAAGCAAATAAAACCGAAAATACATATAAAACATAGCATGACAAAATTTAAATTTATCACCAAAAATTAACGACTAATTATTAAGCTATAAAATATTGAGTCTCAAAAGATTTTACCACTTTTCGAAAAAAACATAGAAAACATAGAAAGACAAAATCGAAATTATCAGAACTATAAAATCGAAACTGTCAAAACTAACTATTAAGACATACTATTTACTTTCCCATTTTTCGATTTGTGAGAGAAACATAGAAAACATTGCACGATCAAATTGCATTTGATACAGCAAATAAAAAAACTTATTCACGTCAAATTATTTAATTTGGTATAAAGTTAGCGACAAATTCAAAAAAAGCATCACAGATTTTTAACGATTTGCCAAAGTTGCTTTGCTTACCACATCATTATATTATCGCAACTATTCCTATATTATACTTATTCTTTTGAGTCTAGCAAAAATAAATTTTGAAAGCCCTTTAAACTTTTCTTATCTACGTGCCTGATGCGCCCCACAGAGATTTCACAGAGCTTACCTCATTTTCCAATTAATTTATCGAATTCGAACAAAAAATCCCTGTGTCCATCAGGTCAATGTCGGTTGTTCCTTGTTCTGTCTGAGATTTTGATTTGACATTGTGCGGCTAGATTGCGAAATTACAACGATGATGGGTGGTCGGAAACGCAAACGTCAAACGACAACGATTACGACAACGACTACTAACTCAGTCTGGAAATGTCTTAAACGAAATCATCGCACCCGCATTGTAGTAGAAACCTTTAGTTATTGTGTGTGTCTCTTAATCTTGAGTAAATTAAGGCAAATAAAATTGCTCATCCGCCTGCTTCAGCTCTACACTTTGCAATAAATTATATCATTATTCATCATCACATCATCATCATCCATCAGCAAGACTTGTGGATATGTACTTTATTAGGGATTTCCTGATTCTGTGAATAATTTGGTGGCGGCTATAACTTTTATTTGAATAATCTTTGTTGCAATTTATCATCAACGCACTTTGACGCTCACGCATGACACTATTATAATAATTCTTTGAGTATCTACTTACCTAGCCCTGAACTCAAGTGCATATATTTCGAGAGCAAATTACAATAATTTCTTGTCTTGAAGTACATAGAACATTCAAAAGTGTTGTATTTCAAAAATAATCTTTTATTCTTTGTTTTACTGTTGCTACAGTTGCTGTTGGAAGTTAGTTTAAGCATAAACATACTCGGTTTACCTATCCATGCAACTTCTATGTTATACGTCTCCGTAATTGACAGTCATTTTCAAATCAAATAAGACACAAGCTTCTCGTCATTGCAGTCATCGTCACTTCGTGAGTGTGGTATTCATCTTCTATGGCAACGGATACGGATACCGACATCAGAAGCATAGACACGTGCCTCTTTGCATTTTTATTAGGTATGCTGATGTATAGGAAGCCTTTATTTGTTGGGTTGCGAATAGCAAATTCATAAATGAATTTCTTAACAAAAAAAAAAAACATACGAATTGTGTTGTCAACAGGACGAACCGATAAGATTGTGTTCTCAGCAAATAAAATCGAAAAATACGAAAAATGTACATCATGCTCTAGGACAGTTATGTTTGAATTCTAAAAGCTAGTGCAGGAAATATGGGTCTTATAAAAATCACAATACTCACACAATAACTTTTTTAATTAGTCGCAATTAAAGAATCTCGCAAACTAAAAATTCTTAAATTTGAATCTCGCAAATTTAATTGCATTGCAACAAATAATTTTTTTGTTTTAAATAAAAATCTCAAAAATTCAAATCTAGCTTGAGAGTTCAAACCCTATGTCTCCAGGGTAAAGTATGAGGCTCGCTTAAGACATAAGCAGGGTAAGGAAAAAATGTATGAGAGGTCGGATTAGGTGGAAACTGGAAGGTACCTACGCTCTTTTCTAAACAAAAAATACACAATTTTCCTTAAAAATTTTAGTTAATGATAAATTACTAATTTTTCGTTTTTGACAATAAGACAGTGTTTTGACCTTCCTTGAACTGGAGTTCACTCTCATTGAAAAATTTAGAAAATGGAGGAGGTTGCGAACGAAAATACATCAAATAAGGAGTTCAACGCAATTTGTATTGAAGTGAATATTTCTTAATACAGTGCAGCTTGTTCAAAACAAGAAACCGACAGATTTTCAGGATGACTCGATTTTGCTTTTTCCTTATAGTAAAAGCCCGATGGAACTCACGATTACAGATAATTAGAACGAAGCTCATTTTCACCTTAATTTGTATTAGTCTAAGAGTTCGCAACATATTAGTCATAAAGAATACGTTCGTCTGCCAGCACGTAGTGGTCCCGTTTAACAGAAGAAGTGCATCAAAAGTACAACTTTTTCGAAAATTGAATTAGTGAGGGAAACCACTTTAAACATAATATATCCTGAAGCCTTCGACTCACTGATTACAAATAAAAATACCACAGAATAAGTGGCGCCCAAAGACTTGACAGTCGTCCTTGAAAGTATATTTTTCAAGTTTTTAAAATTTTAGGGAACCACTTAATATATGTCTAAAATGGAAGTTCTTGACTCCCTGAGTACGAATATATATGTGAAAGACTTCAAAGTGACTTTTGACAACCGTTCTTGAAAGAACAACTGCTTAGAGTTTTTTTTTTTAATTTTAGGAAACTACTTGAAATATTTCTCAAATGAATGGTCTTGACTCCCAGAACACGAACATGTACGTGACGCCCCAAAACCCCCGACAGACGCGACCCAAAAAAAGTTGCACTTTCAGTGAGGTCTGTCAAGTTTTTTGGGGCCACTTAGACGTCTGCCGTAACCTTATTTGTAATCAGTGAGCCGAGGGCTTCAGCATATATTACGTTTAAAGAGCTTTCTTTCACTGATTGAATTTTCAAAAAAGTTGTACTTTTGATGCACTTTTTCTGTTCTGTCTGGCAGACGAACCTTGACCTTCACCGCCACTGTTTATAAAGTTGTTATTTTGTCGTTAATCTGCAAGAGGAAGGACATTTCTTCGTATAGCTTTAAGGAAAATGTTATTTGTTTATTTAAAAAAAAGAAGTCATTTCATTTGCTTCTATAGATTTGTAGTTGTTGCAGCCATTTTCAATAGTTTGAAAATTTGAAATATTTGATGAAGGGTCTGTTTCCCCCCGTTTTGTGGAAGGGGTAATTTATAAGAAAATTACTTAAAATAAAAAAAATATTTTAAATATCATACAAGCTGTTTTTAAAGTTAAAAATCCAATTTTCGGTTAACTTTTTAATTAAGTTGTTTTTATCTGTATATAACCTAGTCAACAAAATTAAAGGAATAAGATTTTTCAATTTAGTAATGCTAAAAGCTGAATTTTTGTGATGAAAGGTCGTATTGAGTTAAACCATAAAGTATTATACAGAGCTACTGTGAATTTCTATTTTAGCACAAATCAGGTTGAAGTAACGTTTTATATGGTTACTTTTACAATGTTTACTTGTTGAATTTAACCTGGCCTCATATTAAAGGAATACTCTGTAAGCTAATTTCAACTTGACACCAGTGTTAAAACAAACACATATATGCCATCCAAATAAAATTATTTGAATTCAACCTAGCCACCTATTAAACTAGCCTTCTACCAGTGTTAAAACAGCTCCAAAACCCATCGTTAATGAAACACTCTACCAGTTCATTTCAACGTGACACCAGTGTTAAAGCACTTACACAGACATCCAAATAAAATCAATTTTAACTTATTGATATTTGGCACAAGTTTTTTATAAAGCGAAGTGGCCCAGGAGATGCACGCCATCTCAATGTGTGAGAAATTTCCAGTTCAAAACTAAGTTAGTATCACAAAGTATTTATTTTTAAAATAAAATAGTATATGTACATGGTACGAAATTTCTATACTTTCAGAATAATGCAAAATGAATTGGATGGTAAGCAGCGTTGGAGATGGGACCTAGACGCATGGATGGAAGGCATAATAAATACTGGATACAGGGTTGATTCAACATTTAATCATGTTAAATTAAGTAGATCTTCATGTAAAATTTACAGGACATTGAATATTTTATTCATGTTTTTTACTAGATTTACATGTAAAGTTAACTAGATTCACAAGTAAAATTGGTAAAATTTTCAGGTAAAATTTACAGTTTTACTATTTTAAGGCAATGCTAAATTTACATGATGTCATGCAGATATCACCTGCTACCTACGTTAATTTAACACGACATTAAAATCAGGTATCTGGTTAAGGAGTTAACCTGATCTACCGAGTTGAAATATAACAACCTCAAACAAAATCAAGTATAATTAACCAGAAATTGGTCAATTATACTAGCTTTTTTCTCTGAGTGCACAAATTGTTTAAATCAAATTTATTAAATAACAAAGAGCCAGTGAATTAATTTTATTCGAATTGATTGTTTTTAATAAAGACACTTTTGGTAAACGTGACAAAAAATTCTAGCAGATATTCATTCTTTAATAGAAGCAATATCGACATTTAAAAAAATGAAGATTCATAACCTTCTAAGAAAAAAGGAATTACAAAAATCTGCATTCAGTTTTATAAAAACAGGCACTCGAATTTTTAGCCCCAGGTATTGACAATATTCCTTAAAAAAAATGGTTTAACTCCTGGTGACATATGCTGAATTTGTTTTAGTAAATTTTCTTTTAACTTCATAAGAACAAAGCTGTCGAATCTGACCCTGGCTTAGACGACGAATGTGCCCTGTTGTGTAATTTTTTTCCTAACCAACTATTTTAATTAATTTATTTTAATTTTATTTTAATAATAAAGAATTTGTTCTAGTCAACTTAAAGACGAATGTTCTTAAATAATCCTCATAAAAATTTTCATGGGTCTTACAAAAAGTTAATATTGAAAAATGCTTACTAACCTACTAGAAGTGGAAAATTAAACAGAAGACATAAAAAACACCAAAATACTTCCAACTTTTTTTTGCCCACAAACTGGAACTTTTAAACTATAACACAAGGCTTGAGAAAAATAAAGGGTCCGTTAGTCACTTAAATTACGGGTATGCACATAACAGTTTTCGGGAAAATTGCTAAGACAAATATGCCCCAATAAAAAAATGTGCACCAATTTATCGATAAGCTGCAGGACCTGAAAATTCTGGAGAAATTAATCCGAGACAATCCCGCTAATGAACATACAATGATTGCTGAGTGATGCAACATATTTATAAATTTCCTCAGGCCAGCTGTTGTCAACCGCCCACAAATACGGTTTCAATAAGACGAAGCAACAGCCCGCATGCAGCAACAAACAAGACAAACAACATTACAGTTCCATGTTTAAATTAAACAAATTCCTCGTTGTACCTATAGTGTATGGTACATATATCTTACGCAGGCTGTCAAAAATGAGAACTGTCAGAAGAATTTTTTTTTTTTTTTTTTTTTTTTTTTTTTAGTTGAACTAATTTTATTAACCGGAGACCAGTTTACAATACAAATTCATAAAAAAAAATCCCATAAAATATGAAGAGACCCAAATTAATCCTTCCTCAGAGGAATTTCCTTAGCCTCAACCCCATCTTTGGTGATGATATTGATGTAAACAGCATCACCAGTGTAAATATCACGCTCGGCGGCTGAAATGAAAGTATCTATGGCAACAGCGGTGGCGCGTTCCTTAGTAAGTACGGGCTTCTCATCTAGTTCCATGTTCTTGTAACCAATTTGGTTGTCCAATACTGGTTGTAATAATGGTCCTGAAGACCCTCCAGCGCGATACTTAGCACGCTCGCAATGTCCGATAGGATCGTAGCTGTAAACAACACCCTTGCCTTCATTATCTAAACCAGCCAAAACGTTTGACACATTGTATGGGAAGAAGCGTTTGTTATACATAAGGATAGACAACATCTGGGCAACAGCATCAGTGGACATGGTCCTCTGATGAGTATGCACATACATTTGCATGCGAGCTTTGACCAAAGCAGTCAGAGCCAGAGTATCACACCAACAACCAGTAGAACCCAAAACTGTTTGTGGCGACAGCTTAAAAAGTTTGTTCTGATCACGAGTGTGGATGGAATATCCACTGCTTAATCTGCTATCGGCTGCAATGACCACAAAGTCATCTCCGGCAATAGCCACGATGCTCCCGCCATTAGATTCGTAAGGAGAGAAATCATTATGTTGTACACCGGGTACGCGGTATTCGGGAAAATTTCCAGCACTCAACATATTTATATTTTATAATTGAAAACAAATTTTTTAACTTGAAGAAGTCTGTAAAATGCCGCTGATGAAATTCAAAGTAGCCGTCCCTGTGACCCCATCCGTCATGTTTAATGGAAGAATGTTGTTTGCAAAGTACTTACACGAATACTTGACTTCAAACTGCATAACGAAAAAAAAAATATTTTTAAATTTTTTTAATTTTTTGTTCACTCCGCGCAAGATAAAATATTAAGGGTATTCATACAACAGCGTAAAGCCGTCACGTCGTAAACGTAGTAAAGTTTTAGACTTCTTAGTTCTGTCACAATTTGTTTTGGAAAATATGATAAACATTAAAGAGTAGAAAGAATCTTAGTTGTTGCTAAACAAGTAACAAATAAACACACAACACAGAAAAATTTTAGATATTTTAGTGGGAGTCACAGGATCTTCCACTAAACAAAAATGAAAACGCTAATGATATTGGGCCAAAAATGCCCTTTGTTTACCGGTTAGCATGATGCTAGTGAACAATCTTCAAATTTGTTTTTTGTTTTACTAATGTGTCATTTCCAATTGGATTTTGGAAATATTCCATTCCTATCGGAATGAAAGAATTCTAAAATCTAATCGAAAACGACATAACTAGTATCATTCCATTTTATCAAAAAAAGTGACAGTTCGTATTCGTTTACAAAATCTAACCAAACAAACCTTTCTTAATTTTGACAAATGTCAAAGTGACAATCTACACATTTTTTTAATTAAGGGTATTTACATAGGCCAACATGCTCCACAACATGGCTTGAGGGAAATGGAACAAGTTTACAAAATCTTTTAAAAACCATACAACATTGGTTGTCAAGCAGTTGTTCCTAGAGTTCAAGTGATCAAGTCAAGAGCATATTGTCGAGCATTGTGGCTCATGTAAACATCCCTATTAACAAAACGATGTTCACTTGAAATTAATTATTCTTTGTTCGTTTAAAGTTTCGGTTTAAAAAGAGTATGTAAGAAACTCGGCTTTGATAGTGCTTCTGTTGGTTATTGGATTTGATTTTGATCAAGGTTCTAGTAATCTGCTCTGTAATGGTTGTTTTGCTTGTGAAGAATTATTGTGAAAATTGTCTGCCTACCTAGATACGTGTCGAACAGGTGAAGAATTTGACGTACAATTTTTGCATCAATTTATTTCAATGCCTATTGGTAAGAAGGAAAAAGTGTCCATACAAGAAATATTCAGCTTGCAATTTTAAATAATTGTTGTCTTAGGTCCAACACTCTGTACATATATGTGCTTTTTTTTTAAATAAAAGAATTCCTGTTCTTACGACACGTTCTCAAACGGCAAGAAAATGGCAAGATTTTTTCAAAAATTCTGTCAGGGATTTTTTTCCGTTGGCAACACTACTTTAGTTAATTCCAGCCATCAAGGATAAACTTTATCTTATCATAGCCACTGTAATTAACAGATTCATATGTACTGGAGTATTTACATAACTACCTCACTGTAATATTAGGTGAGTATTCATGTTTAACCATCAGTTTCACAGTGGGAGTTTAAACTACACTATTGGTTTTAACTTAAGTTCAGCAGAACAATTGAACTCTGTTCAACGTTTGAACGAGACTGTGAAACTGGAGATAGATGTTTTTCATTGACGAAAGCCAAATCAAAGTTGAAAGTTTTCCATGAAGTCACAGAGCACAAATATAACATTTTGGAAATACAATTTATGTCCTTATAAAATGCTTGTTGTGCATGATGAATTACTTCAAAATTAATATTTGCAGAGCACAAAGTTGAATGTTAAAATCAGATATGGAAGATAGTAAACTGTGTAAATCACTCAAGCGTTCCCCCATTTATAAATGAGAAATCATGACTTAATTTTGAATTTGAATACTCTGTTAAATTTAATATAAACTAAAAATAGTGAACTAACTTATTGACTGTGATGATGATGAAATGCATTTAAGTTTCATGAATAGTAGTTCTAGTTTTCAGATAGTATAAAGTTGAAATATCCATATTCAGGATATCCACAAATACTTTTTCATAGAATTATATTACATTGTTACTGCTCTGTTTGTTTCGGGGCATTTAGACTTTTACTGGGAAAAAAAAATTTGGGGTCAAATTTGACTTCGGAACTCGAAAGAGTATCATAGGTCGAGCCTTAAACCACATTTGGCACAACTGCACTTGGTGTCATAAGGCCGCCATCTTTGTTCTAGAACGAGAGATACGAAAGTTATAAGCAAAAAACCAATCACCGTTCAAAACAAGATGGCGGCTATATGACAACAGGAGCACTTGTGCAAAATGTGGTTTTAACCTCGGGTTATGATACTCTTTCGAGTTCTGAAGTCAAACTTGACTCCGGATTTTTTTTTCCAGCATTTTATGTACATTTTTGAATGAAGTTTTTTATTATTTCAGTTGTAAATTTTATATTGATGAATTTTGTTTAGTGTCGTTTTTTGTTTGTTTTTTAGTTTACTGTTTCAAATATTTACTTGAATCGGTGAGTTAAAGACAAGTAAAAATGCCAAATTATACTTTAATGAAATAATATAGTAACCACTTATAGCCCAGTAAGAATAGACACTAAAATGACAAAGAAAGGAAAGAAAAATAGCAACAGGCTGATTTTTAGATTGATGGGTCGCTTGGTGAATTTATTAATCAGATGCTTACGAGCAGGGTTATTAAATCAAAACTGGGCGGCATTTCGGCAATAAGATCTGTCAGTAGGGGTATACCGCAAGGCGGTGTTCTTCCGCAAATAGACTAACATTCTCAGACAAAGCTAAATACTTGGGTCTCATTTTAGATAAGAAGTTAGGCTGGAAACCAAACATATAAGAAAGAGTCAAAAAAACCACCGTGATGTTTTTCTCTTGCAAAAGAGCCGTCGGTAGTAAGTGGGGCCTCCAACCACGCATTATTCACTGGCTATACATTTAGGTAATTAGACCGATTCTAACTTACGGTGTGGCAGTATGGTGGACTGCCTTGGAAGTCCAAAGAACTACATGTCTATGCATAAGTGGAGCACTTCAGTTGACTCCATCCGCTGGATTAGACACTCTACTCCATCTGACACCGCTGGATATCTTCAGAAAACAAATGGCAGCGAACACAGCCATTCGCCTCAAAGCCTCTTCACAGTAGATCAATAACAGGATTGGCCACTCCGCTATTCTGAATACATTCGGATCACTTCCAAGTAACACGGACTACACAATTTCACTATTGAACTTCGACAAAAACTTTGAAGTTGCCATACCATCCAGATCCACCTGGGAGGATGTGGTATTATTTAAAGATCAATCGATTCGATTCTACACCGACGGATCGAAGACCAAAGATGAGGTTGGTGGAGGTGTGTAGCCTGATAGACTAAATTTAAGTCTCTCATTCCGTCTTCTTAATCACTGTAGCGTATTCCAGGTGGAACTTCTAGCGATAAAAGAAGTATTATCTCAAAGAAAACGTGATATTCGTGACAGTCAAGCCGCTATTAAGTCTCTGGACTCTGTCTCTATAAACTCTAGAACTGTCCTTAACTGTCGAGCATCTCTGCTGGAGATGGCGCAACAGTTTAATATTCACCTTTGTTGGGTGCCGGGCCATAGTGACATTCCAGGAAATTGTAAAGCTGAATGAACTCGCTAGAAGTGGAACATTGCTACCCATTTTATCTGAAAGGACAAATATTGGTATACCCATCACTACTTGTAAACTTTTGCTGAAGCAGGATGCTTTGGAGAGAACAAACATTAGGTGGAATAACATCATTACTTGTCTGGCAACAAAACTAATATGGCCTAATCTTGACTTAAGGCGCTCCATGTGTTTAATAACATCTCTAAACATACTGCACATAAGCTCTGTTGTAGGTGTCATAACAGGACACTGTTTAATACGCAGGTACACAAAGCGGCTTGGCATACTTTCAAACAATTTTTGCAGAAGCTGTATGGACGAGGAGGAGGAAGAAATGATTCCTCACCTTCTCTGTACATGCCCACTTCTTTCCAACAGATGTAGGCTTCACTTAGGAGACTACTTCTATAATGATCCTAGTGATCTGGCAAACATCAAAATAAGTAGTCTCGTTCGCTTCGTCGGAAACTCCAAATAGTTTACCGAACAAGGAAGGAGTTTTTCAGATTTATGTGACATCACAATGGATCAACTTTGATCTAAGTGTTTCAGTTTTAATTTACTGACTTCTACCTAACCTAACCTTGGGATTGATATAACTAATAATCTGAGAAAAGTTTTTGACAAATATCTCGAAAACAGTAAGTCTTAGAAAAAAAATTGTTTCAAAAACAGGTAGCTGAGGTTATCTGCCATAAGAAACTCATAAGAAGTTTCTCCGTAACATTAACGGCTAAGTAAGTTAACTATAGTACAAACACCCACCAGCAACCTTAACTCTTATACCAGGCCAAAACTAAAAAAAAATTCAAATAGGCCCAACTTTCTACATAAAATGACTTTTAAGATTCTAATGATCATTGGTAAGGTAGTTCATTCATTGAAATAACGAAAGTCTTTTTATGTGGAAAGTTGGGCCAACTTGAAATTTTTTTTGAACTAAGAATATTTATTTTGTCTTGAGCTTTATTTTTCTATCAAGATAATAAAGGATTTTGCTTTCTCAATGTCTCAAAATCAATCATTAAAATGTTCAATGATAGCTATAAATGGCGCCAAAGGGCCCTTTTGACCACAAATTGATTGGACTTTCAAGGGTATATTCAATAATAAAAACTCTTCAACGTAATTGTTTCTTTATATGAGTACACCTCATTTTCCAGCAGGTATATTCAGTTTATTTTTCCTGTATTGTAATGTATGCAAGGAATTGTTTATGTAGTTAAGAAAATACACTATGCATGGAAGGTAAACGAGTCAGAAAGCTTGAAATAATAATGCAATCGCCGAAATATTTATGAGACCGTTTGCATCCTTCACTACAGGCAGGAGTAAATCTTTTCATCAATAAACAAAATAATAAGGACCTACATATGTTAATGGCTACTTTCAGTTATCTCAGAAGTAAGTTTAAATGATTAAATGATGAAACTTTGAAAAGTAGAGAGAAAAAGATCTATCTGTAGATCCCACTATGCTCCTATAAGGTCTTGAGCATAATGGTAAGTGCATCAGGCCGTTCCTTACAAGGAAGTTACAAATTAACAAATCCTAAGGGAATATCTCTTGTCAAAATAAAATGTCTTCCATCTTTAGAATTTGTTGGTCCTTACTCCCTGCTTCAATTGCTACCAACCTAAAACACGCATCCGAAAATGGTTGAGGGAGGATGTAAGTCACTAGGGCCTGGTTCGCACAAGTCACAAGCTGTCACCCCACCAAGTTTGTATTTATTTATAAATCTCCAGGTTCCTTAATTTAAATTGTAAAACTCAATGTGAGTGTGTCAAGTGCCTTACTACTCTCCCTTACTGAAGGCTGATGTAAAAAGGCAATCTATTTGCCTTTTTTTTATTTCGAGTCACTTCAATTTTCAACCAATTCCATCTTATGCCATCATTTTCAATTTAACGTTTATATCTCTTTTTTTTTTAATATTTTTATTTTAAAACAAAAATATCGATAAAGCTGTTTACCTACTATATTTTCACACACGGTTTTAATTAACCAAGGGGAAATAAAATGTATATTTTGTATTTAATTTTCAATTGATTGATTGATGAATAAAAGCATTCCGGTGCCGGTGCTGGTGCCGGTACTGTTGCGACTCAATTATAGTGTTGTTTTGTTTTAATTAAATTTAAATTGACTTTTGACTTAATTATTCAAAACTATCATAGCCAAAAGTTTTACACTTTTAAACTTCAATTTGTAGCTTAATTGATAGTTAATGATTGATTAAGATACAAAAACAGAATACATTTATTTTTGACAGTTTTAAATTATATAAAAAAATAAATAATATGCGTGTGTTAAATTTTTAGCATCTGCCATTTGGGTGAATTTAAGCTATTAAGGAATTCTGTTTTGTTTTTTAAATTGATTTCAATAGGTACTCAATGTATTGTATTATGGTTAGTACAAAAAGAGATTCTACAGCCCGGGCGGAACAAATTATAGAAATGTTTTTCTCGCGCACGTTTGTTTTTTATTTCTTATGTCGTTTAGAGTACTATTGGATGTTTAGAGTACTCCTTTTGCACTCCATTTCACTCCTTCTACCCCAAAAGTCTTCGACTTGCCTTTTGAAAATTTAAAAACTCGATTTGATTTGACTCGAAATGAAGTGGAACAGTCAGAAAGTTCCAACACAACATTGCAATAAACGTAAAAGAACAAATGTTTGGTACTTTGATTTTTTTAACTGAAAAAAAGATTTAAAAACATAATCTGTTCGTTTACTTCCGAAAACTACGAATTTCTACGAATTTTTGTAAGATTTAATTTTTAATATGAACTTTGACTGAAATTTGGGCTAAATTTGTGGAAATCCATAATTTTGGAAAGTACGCGTCTCTTACAAATCCACAGTTTTTAAGAATTTGAAACATTCAGAAATACGTAAACAGAAATTCTTAGTTCGGGAAAATAAGCCATGGAAGATCAGATATTAATCAGTTGACCCAGACTGTATAAATACATAAAAACATACGACCAACAAATGTTTGTGTTTTATTCGTTTCAACAAATTTCTGTTACATATGATGTGAAAAAAATTGATGTCTAAACCGAAAAACTATGCCATATGTGCAGCAAATGCACAAAGAAAATGTGAAACGTGCCAAAAAAAAAAACAATTATTTTGTGACAATTTTAAGAAAAGGTGCATTCGTAATTTGAGAACACATGGGCTCGTAGGTACTAGGTTGGTATATTTATGTACTAATAATTAGTTGACAAATTGGTTTCTTTAAAGCACAACAATATTTCCAAAAGATCCGAACGTGCCTGACTCAAGCAAATGGCACACGCACTAAAATATTCTTTGTCAGACTTGAACTGAAAATAAAGAATGGCCTCATCTGAATATTAAAGAATTCAGTTCAAGTCTGACAAAGAATAATTGAGTGCGTGCGTCAGTCTTTATATAGATTATAGAATGGACAGATGACCATCATCATTTCAATACAAAGAGCATGTATGGTTCATAATTTAAAAGCATTTTTTTTGCGTATTAGCTGCAGAAGCCAAAAGATTTGGGATCGAATTGTTTGACACAAGTTTTATCAGCGAAAAGGTCTTTTGCAAAGAAGTGATAGGTACAAACCTTCCCAGAGAATCTCTTGTCAAGAAAAGTAGGAACTTCCGATTTTATATCAGCTTCTATTTGCCTAAAATCGCTTGCAACATGGAATGTTTAAAGCTGCCCTCCCTCAAAAAGCAACTTCCGAGGAATAGATTTTATGTTTCTGGTAGTTTTTTGTTAACTTTTGAACCTTTTCCCATGAAAGTGAATTTCAAGCCATGTATGTAAGGTTAGGATCACTTTTCCAATTTTTTGTTATTGTGAATAGGAATATTGATTGCAACCCAGTATGATTTTCTTGTATCAAGTGCGCTTATTCACAACAGAAAATCACAAGCCCGTTCTTAACCTAAGGCTATTTAATCTCCAAAATAACAAAAATCCTCGGGCCGACGAGTCCACGCACGAGACCGCATTGGGTTTGACTATGATAAAAGTACGTTCCTTGTTTGCTGCTATTGCTGTTGAGAATCTTCATTTGAACGCGTGCTTCTACCTCCTACAGAAGAGAGGAAGATAATTCCAAAAAAGGGAATGTTTACAAGCTTCTGAATAAGACATACGACACCAGCAGTGCTTAGATATGACATTACAAATTACTGTAGCTTATTTTAACATCTACCCCACGAAGAGAATATATCCATGGTAGTACAGTCAGAAAATACAATCTGTATGGCTGATTGATTATGCTGAATGATGTACCTATTACCCAATTTTGACATGAGAGGCTTTGAAGATGTTGAACTTTGAATCAACCCACTACATAATTGTTACTAAATTACAGCTCTTAAAATTCCAACGACAAAGTAAACGCTGTGAGAAATTTCAAAATCAGACAACTACAAACACAAAAGATTACTATTTCCTTCCCAATATAATTTCTTATAACTTCTTGAGTAGTCATATTCCATCAGTATCAAGTATTGGGAATCAGTAGTTAGATTTCCAAGAAGCTATCAGAGCCTCTGACATGCTGGTTTAAACTACCACGAGGATGAATGTCGGAGAGCAAATGCATCTAAATAGGATAAGTTAGGTTAGAAGGGGTGATAATACAGCAAGCCGTGTCATTTCACTTGGATCTCAATGGATTCATTGCATTCCCCAGGACCCCAGGATTTATGTTAGGTAGGTGTGAAGAAAAGGAGGCAGTGAATTGAGGAGAGTTTGTCTTGAATTCTGAATGAAAAAGGATGTTCTATAATGGCGAGAAGTAGACATCAAAAAATTCATCGAAAAAGTATTCACTGGGGGCTACTATTCTAGTTCCAGCTTTAGGCTGGCTAATTCCTAAAGTAAGTTAGATAAATGCTCCTTCATCTCTTGATCCTCTAAATATATTTAACAAAATATTGCCCATTCTGCTCATGTAGGTTCCCATTGAGTTATTACCCGTTATGATTTCAATAAGAATGGACAGTTGAGACGTGCTTATCTTAAGTAAATATTAGGCAGTATATTCCGTGAAGGCTTGAACCCACACAAATATTTGACAACATCTGCATTCTCAAGGAAACTCTTATGAATTCTCCTGTTTTCTTACTCCAGTAGCTTACATACGTATGGAGGTATTGGTTCGGCCTGGATCTCGAAAAACCCTCTTTTTTGGCCAGTTCATCTACAATTTTGTCCCCGTAAACATACAATCAAACATATTTCATGATGACCTAGGATCCAGGATTCATCTGAGGATAACTGTACTCGTTGCGCTGAGAAACCTTAGCCAATTTCTGCTAAGTTTTACCAGTTACCAGTTTTGACTTTGTAGTGAATGAGGAAACAGCTTTAATCGCCGCCTGGGTGTCTATGAGGTCTAGAGGAAGACAGAACAACAGGTGGTGCACGCAAGTGGAAGAGGACCTCAACCAACTTGGCATGAGAAACTGGAGACAGCTAGCTAAAAACCGAGCCTTATCTGTTAATTGGTTGGTTATCTGAGGTGAGATGACTTCACCTCCTCCTGTTGTATGTCTAGGAACTATCATCAAGGACCAAAACATGATATGCATTAATGACCCTGTTTTCATTCTAAAATTCACTTGGATAAGATATCGGTTATGCCCACTGGGCTTAAATCTACCGGAGGAGTAAGGTAGTGTGTTTGAATGTCTAAATCTCTGAAGCTCCTTATCATTATAGTTCTAGGAAAATAGTGCCCAAATATTTTCCTGTTAAAGTCTCACTTCTCAAGGTTACAGTGATAGAACTATTTGGCAAAATCTGGCAAAAGAAAAGCACTTAAAATGGATGGAGCTTCAGCGTTTTCTGCTTATTAAACGAAGGGTATTCAAATACTCTGTACGTTACTTACACAGAACACAAAAACAGCGTTGAAATTAATAGAAGAATTACCCTTGCAACTTGCTTCTTCTTTAGGCTATAGAGACGATTGAGGAGCAAGCAAAACAACTATTTATGAAGACCCCTAAGAAATTGATTACTTTGGTTCTGATATATGGTGTGCTTTAAGTTTTTAAGAGGAGAAAATTCGTCAGGTGATTTTTCGTCACGTCTGCATAAACAAAAAGTAGAGGGACTGTACACAGTACTGTAGTACCTTGTGGCATGATGGTAAGTGCGTAGGACTGTCATGCCAAAGGTCTGGGTTCGGTTCCCAGCCGCTGCCACCAAAAAACAGAAATGTTTTTTTCGCGAGGTACTGCCTCTTGCGAGGAACTGACAAATCCTCCAAGAATATACTTGTAATGAATAAGTGCATCTCATCTAGCCGTTCGGACTCGGCAAAAAATTGTAGGTCACCTCCATTCCTGCCAAAAATACGCACACAGGAATGGTTGAGAGTTGTAAGTCATTAGGCCTTGGTTCTTCACGAGCTGTTGTGCCACCAAATTTATTTATTTATTTTTTTTTAGAGGGACTGTACAACGACAACAACACCGTCTTCGGCCAGCCAGCTAGATCATTTGGAGCCAATAGAGCAGACCGAAAAATCTTAGAACCTCGCGTATGTAACTGGAGAGAGGTGACAGGAAGAAGGTCAATGATTATAAGAAATAGCGTTTTGTTTGGTCTTCCGTCTTTTAGAAGTGCATTCGACTCACCCTAGGTTATAGTTCTTCTTAAAAAAACAGACCATATAATTTGGATTTGAAGAAAAATAAAAAGCAAAAGCACGTACACATATGCACACTTTAAGCCTCAAAATTTTGAAGTATAATTTTTTTTCCAATTTTGGCATTGTTAATAGGCATTTCTGATTTGGAAAGTGAAACAAAAAGAATTACTCAGACATTTTATCCGTTTTTACATGGTTTTTAAGGTCCGTATCTATTTGAAAGTATTTTCAATACGAAACTCTCGATAGTGACTCTTGGATAGCTCTCTATCCCTCTGTTATCTAATTTAATGACTGTGTATATGCCCACCTGGGAGTTTTAAGGTAAAAGGCAGAACTATAACTGTCGGAAGGGTGCTGAAGCTAATGTCAAAAACTAATGATTAGTAGCTTTCTGTATCGTGAAAAGGGGTACACACCCATTCTGTACTTATCATCTATCTCTTTTTTTTCATTCCTATTTCACCAAATATCAGTTTTTTTTTTTAAGTGAGTTGCACTCCGGAGCGTGTTGAAAGAAACTTGACGAAACGCTCCAGTCCGCAATTATAGCCACACCTTTGCTTTCCGTGTCTTCGCTTGTTTTCTTCCGACCACTGAAGTGCCCCTCCGAGCATTATTGTTCTAGCTTTACTCTCGAGAGCTGCTCAAACGTAAAACTCCAAAGTGGACATAGTCATGTCTGAAGAAGGTGTAGACTCTCTAAAGGAAACACACATTAAGGGCCGGTTTGTTCACAGCCATAATCAATGATTTCTTAAAATATTGATCGATCATTGCCTCAATTTAGTTTTTAAACCAAAACTTAAAAAGTTCATCCTTAGTTTAATCTTAGCAATTTTGCTGATAGGCTAATTTTAGGAAACCTGAAAAAATCTTTAATTTCAGATTCAAACAAATTGCCCCTTAAACTCTTACAAAAACATTAACTTCTGAACGCAACTCGATGTTTGTTGTTTTTGTTTGTCATACTGAAAGTAGGTAAGTGAAAGTTCTTAATTCATTTCTTTTGAACATCCTTATATGTATAGGGAGGGATTATCAATTTCTTCGCATGACATGATTTTCAATATTCAAGTTATTTTATGTTTAGCCTCAAAAATATACAACACTTTAATTCAAAAAGCCACAACGCATAAAGACTTACTTGATTTGACTAACATCCAAATCAAGCACCCCATTTTGGGATGTTGACAGGTATGCTAATGTGCTCGATGTCAAGGCTTGTTTAGCATTTCTAAGAATATTACCATACATCCGCTGTGCTTTTTTTACATATCTTATTCACCCAAGCGACACATTCATTTGATGTAAAAAAAAACAAACTTCAAAAAATAATAATATGTAGGTACTTCCAAAGATAGGTATAACTTCCAATTTCAAAGGCCATAAACATTCGGAAACTGATTTTCAAATAATTTTTTTTCTAAGAAGTTGCAGGGGGGTGGGCGTGAGTAAATAAAGGTAGGTTCACCAAATGTGTTAGTAATTCAATACTCTTTATTTTTGATGAAAAACCGCCACAGAGAAGGTGTCTTCTAACATTTTTTGTTGCCATTTGACTCAAAAAAAGTCTTTTATTTACAAACTTATGGAATTACCTGTTCATTATGCTCCTCAAGTGTTGATACTTGTGTTGTCGATATAATGAGGCATCGGTATTAAATATCCAGAGCAGTACACTCTTCGTTCCGGTAGATAGACAAATGAGCTATCTTCTTGGTAATTTTACACGCTCGTTGATCAAATTTTATTTGCCGCAAAACAAATTCAAATGAAAACAAAACTCTTCTCTCTGTGTTGGTGGGAGATTGAATTTTTATAACTTTCGTTCAGCATTCAGCACTATTTTAAACTAGATACATTTTTATGAAGTTGCAGCATGAAAAAGTGTATGGTTAAATAAAACAACAAGTGAAAACAAAGTAAGCAAAATAAAAATGTACTCAATTGTTGCACTGTGGAAATAGAGGTCAACACACACGTGAAATTTTGTGCAAAATATCAAACAAAACTGGTTAAGTATTTATTACAGGCATACAAAGATACCAAAGATACACAGAACACAGATACTTTTTTTTTTGTTTAAATTTATCCGACAGGTAACAACACTTCAGTACACGCGGCAGGTAAAAATCAAACACAAACGCAAATGTATAGGAATGAGACGCAAAGTGTAATGGTATTAAGAAATTCCGCATACAAAAGAAAAAAAAAACGATCTTTTATAAGAGAAGGTAGAAAGATTGTAAGTAATTGGAAGTACAAAATTTCGTGGATTTCTTTAAGACACACCTATTGGATTCCGTGAAAACTATATAAATAAATTATTTTATTTCTGGGAATTTCTCTTCAGAGTATTTCGAAAAAAATCCACATTTCTACAAAAGTAACTACGATCAGCAATTTCAAAAAACGATCCGCGATCAGTGAGAGCTCTATCAAACTGTCGTAATATTTCTAGTTTTTCTTACTGGCAGAGTGGCAGAGATACTTTTTTGAGAGCATGCAAGAAGCCATGAAGATGGACGCAATACAAAGACCAAAAAAACTTACTTCGCTCGCACCTATACTATCTTAAAAAAAATCTACAATCATAAATAAACAGGAAACTCTGTAACAGCGAAGATACAAAACCTAGCTTGAGAGTTGAGTTGAGCGCAGTTGAATAATTGAACGAATCAAGATAGTTTTTCGTTTTTTTTTTGTCTGTAGGTAGATATCTTAAATATTGTATCTGAACATCTGAGGGGGAATATATGTACATACATGGATTTTGCGTTCAATAAACTGTGCAGTGTGCATTACTTAATTAATATGATTGCATTATGACAAACTTTGAAAAGTTTTCTTTTCGTCATTTTGTGTTTATTGTTGGGAATAATAAAGATTGAATGAGAAATTTTTTATTGAATTAAAAAGTTGAATTTGTGTATTTATATTCACCCGCATAATACCTATTGAGTCTCTGGTCTATTCTCTCTCCCTTTCTGTCTTTGTTGATTGTGCAACTGCAACAAAATACAATTGAATTATCTTTAATTAAAAGAAGTGAACTGAGACGCTTTGCCAGCGAAGCGCGTAGTTATGAAGTGGAAAAGGTTTCACTTTATCTGGGTAGGTAAGGTAGGAAGGTATAATAAGCATTTCAAATCTGAGAAAATCCAAGAAATATTTTCTGACCATTTGTGTTACATGAAACTTTGTAATTCTTATAGGAAAATGATTATATTTGCGATTAGATTTGAATTTTCAGGTTACTCTTTTAAATATTTATGTAAATTTTAATCCAAGTAAATAATATTTCACAATAAATAATAATTAAGTTAGTCATATTCTGTTTTTACTATGCAAATTGTGGGGTAGTTTAGGTTTTGTTTTCGGGGGTTCTGAATCCGCATCTGAGAATTACGATTAAAATTTCATGTTGCAATATGGAAAAAATACGCAAAATATGATGCAAAAATGCATAATTTGGGAGTTTTTTTTACTAATAGCTTAAAGCTCAAAACTTACATCAAAGTGCAATTTAAAGTATACACAATTTCCAATAAATCTGTTTTTCAGTTTTTTTCTGCAACAATCCATTTGGACTCAAGCTCTAGTTGAGAATTGACGTATTTTTTCTATTTTCGAGAATACACTCGAAGGCACCTAGTAACTACTTAATGGAGAAATTTGAATTTATGATTGTAACATGAACCAAGATATACTTTTCCAATGGTGAATGAATGGTGGCTTGAATCTGGTCTTGAAATTGTTCTAGCTTGACACGTTTTTGAGAAATTCGAATCTAAATATATACAAAAATGCGTTTTTTTTAATGCTTAATGTTTATATTTTTCGTTGAGGTAATTTTTTTCGAACAAATGTTTATAGTCCTTCTTAAATATGAACATTTTACCTCAAAATTCTTTTTGAATCTTTCAAATTCCTTTATTCATTTCGAGAAATCGTTAGCCTTTGACTCAGACTACGTTATTCGAAAAATGCAGTCAATTTGCATTTTTGTAGCAGTTTTAGTAAATTTTTGAATGTTGCTTCACGAAATATTAACTGCAAAAGCTCAGATTCGGATTCAGCACCCTAGTAAACATTTAATAGGGGGGAAATCCAAGCTACTCCACAATTTGCTAGTTATGTACCATTCTGAGCACAAATCAACTCGATTTTTTAATTAAGTATAGCTTAAGACGAAAGCAAACGATTTCTCGAAGATGAATAAAGGAATTTGAAAAATTCAAAAAGAATTTTGAAGTAAAATATTCATACTTCAGAATGACCATTAACTTTTTTTAAATAAAAAAATATCTTGACAAAAGATGCATAAAAAAACGCATTGATTTTATATCCAATTTAAAAGTAAAGTGACCTTCAGTCCAAATGCGTTTCGCCCAGGTACAACAATTGGGCTCATCAGTTAGATGTTGTTGTACCCTTCTAAGGCGCATAATTTTAGTCGATGGTTACCGACACGTATTAAATAAACAGTACAAATGCACTGTAAATAGAAATTGATGATGGTAAAGATGGTATAAACGTAAATAATAGAAAATTTATTCTTTTGTTATTATTATATTTTTTCAATAAATTTCTAGTTGTCTGAATTTAAACAAATTCCACTAATATAATTTACAGTGCATTTGTGTTGTTTATTTAATACGTGTCGGTAACCATCGACTAAAATTATGCCTCAAGCGAATCCAAAAAATTTCAGTCTCAGTTTTTAAGGGGAAAAATGAGGAATTTTTGAGAGGAATCCTGTTTATATTTTTGAGCTCTCTGAGTCCTCTGAGATCTCAGAAATATAAACTGGCTAATTTAAAAAGCAGTAATTAAAACTTTTATTTTATTATCATTACTCATGTGTACAATTAATTTATTGCTTTTAAAAATTAAAATTCAAGAAATCAACTATCTAAAATATAATTAGCATTGTGTTTCCCTTCAAGTACTGGCAGAAACCCACTTTTTTTTTAACTAAAAGTGTTGTGATTTTCTCAATAACATTTTGTGATTAGATAAATTTTTTCAATTACAATTACATTTATTAAAAATGTGTTTTTTTTCAATTAAAATTATATATCATTGTAATGAAAAATTTCAATTCTATTTAGTTCATGATATTGAATAAAAGATTGAAATAAATTACAAAAAGTACTCGTTAATTTCCAACTCTGGTTCCTGGGACCGAAGGTGACTTTTGGCGACCGTGGGCTGTTAGCCAAAGCTCTTAAATACGAAAATTTGATTTAAAGTTGATAAATTGTAAGTAATTGTAATAGATACAATACATATCATTGATAAATGGAAAAGCGTTTGGTATAAGGTTAGGGTTGAAATTCTGTATAGGCCTGCTGCTTTTGAAATTCTTTGTTTTCAAAATTCTGCATGACCAAAATTCAGTTTTTCAAAAAAAATTGTCTGTTTAAAATTCCGTATTTGAAAATGCTGTTTTTTAAAAATTCTGGTTCTCATACTTTTGTATTTTAAAAGTCTGTAAATCAAAATGAAAGGCGGGGTAATTGTTATACAAACTCAGTAACAATTTGAAAAACGAACTTCTTTTCACAAAAGCACAGATGAATATATGTAGTAAGAATAGGGGAGCACATTCAAAAAGAAAAAAAAAAATGTCCTCAACAATAAACGAATGACGCAAGTCATATTTGAAGAGAATGATGACTTTACACCCGTGCGTGAATACTTTTATTATTTTTCACTAAGATATAGGTTTGCTCAGTTTAAATTGAACAGGACTTTGAAAAACTGAATTTTGAGTAAACAGAATTTTTAAATAAGGAATTTTGCACATACAGAAGTTTGATATACCGAATTTTGCATTTACAAAATTATTAAATACAGAATTTCGGCAATTCTGATCTGAATCTGCAAAAACTAAACAAAATTTTGACAAAACAGAATTTTTCCGATCCGTTTCCTTAGAATAAAGATTGGAGGCTTTTCGAATTAACTATCGACTGGTCAATCGAGAAGTAAATAGTAAGATATTTTAATATTAATAGCAAACTAGGCATTGGAATATAATTACAATAATCGCAAAGCTTACTGCTAAGCTCAACGAAAAGTAGCTTTCCCGACATTCTAAAAAGTATTCGCTTCCTGATTTTATGCAAGATAGATTTTCTAGTTGGTACTGAACTGAAAAAAATTTCCTAGCAGATGTGACAGATTAAAACACAAAATATATATTTATGAAGTATTCCATCGAAGTTTTCATCAAACGCTCATGATATTTACTTACTTTGAAATTTGGAAAAAAATCGAACCCGCCTATTTTTTAAGTAAATCAAAAGATTTGTATGATTTAAGTTGCATCCAAATCCATCCTATCTTTTTCAAGCCCATACAATATCCATTATTCTTAAAAATTGCCAACTGAAATTTGAACAGCCATCCTCTTTTGCAATAAAAAGAAGCGATTCGCTCAAAAAAAAAAAAAATGGTACACGTGGCGTATACGCAATATTACTGAACAAAATAAAAGATATAATTCACTGCAAGTAGTAAAGCAACTTAAATGTTTTAAAAATAAGATTAGGCTTCAAATCAATAAAAAACATAGCATATTTGTTTGATGTTGTGTATATTGTAAAAAAAGTGATGATTTAGGTCCAATTTGAAAAATTCAAACCGTCCACAAAAGTCGACTAAATATTCTTGATAAATATAAATCAAATAAAAAAAATATTTACTAAAAAATGTTCGCAATATTCATTTCGACTTAAAGTCTATTATTCGTCTTTTGAATAGACTCTCGCTCTATAGACTATTGAATAAACTGGAAAATGAGGGGTATCATATAACGTATACTATGAAAAACCAATATTTGTTTGGGGCATAAACGTGCTTGAAACAAAAAACATAATATTAAATTCACCATTGTGCTTCTGAGAAAATGTTCACAACGGCTTCTTTTCAAACAATTTGTTATAACTCGGTAATTAAGCTGAATTTTTCAACACTAAACTTAAAAAATTTATTGTCAAGAATTAAATTTCTAGTCGAAATAAGTATTTGAAAAATTTTATAAAACTTTAAGAAGGAAAAGTTAACAAAAACTAGCAAAACAAAATCGTAAATAAAATTTTTTACAAAATGTGCATACATTTTTTTGGAGCAAAGAAACGCCCACAAAATTCTTAAAAAAAGTAATAAAGAGGCTAAAGGCCTTTAAATAATATGTTCAAAAAAGGAACGAATAACTTATTATATGGATGAATGGTTTTCCTTGTAGAGCGAGCTTAAGCTAATTAATTTTGATTGTGATGAAGAAAGTATTTTTATTTTTTTCAGCATTGTGTGTAAAAACTTGGAAAAGAGCGCACTGTTTTTCATTTTCAGAACAATTTCTGTTTTCCAAAATTCTGTAAATAATAAAAGAAAAATTGTTTCGATAATGAAGAAAAGTGCGCAATACAGAATTTTGGAAACTGAATTTTGGCACTTACAGAATTTTGGGCTTACAGAATTTTGGAAAACGGAATTTTGCTATACGAATTTTGACACATACAGAATTAGGACCCCAACCCGTTCAAAATCCATTTAAACTTAAAACTGACAGATTTGAATCTATTAAAATTTAACAATTTTCTTCCACTTTGCGGAGTCTTAGCCTGAAATGTTAGTTTTTGGTACTACATGACAAAAATTTTTTATTTATTGAAAAATAAAACGTTTTTATTTAGTTTTAAATTAAATTTTTTGATTTTATTCCTGCATCCTGTTTTATGCTTTCGTGAATGCTGAGCCCTCATCTGAGGGTTGTTGCTTAAATTTCGTGACGCAACATGGAGAAAAAAACTGAAAAATTATGCAAAAATGCATTTTTTAGGATTTTTCATTTATGCCTCGAGAATTATCAATGATTCTTAAATTTTTTAAGAAATTATTGAAAGTATACACAATTTCCAACAAATTTTTGTTTAAGAATTTTTTTTGACAACCCATTGGGAATCAGTAAGAGCTTGTTTGAAATTGACACAATTTAATTTTATCCGAAAATTCACACAAAACTCTAATTAATTACTTTGCGTGACAAAGTTTAAATTCTAGTCTCTATCATGAATCAGAAATTTTATTTAAATATAGCTGTATATTGGTTTGCATATTGCATATTATGTTAGTAGTTTACATACTATGTTTTCTATGTAATTGGTAACAAGTGAATACATTTTTTTAGTAAATGAAATCAATTACTTTTTTCTTGCTTTGGTTCGCACGAAAACGTCGATTTTTTCATCGTAATCAATTTCTTGCACTTATTGAGTCTCGATGGACAATGATGCGAGGGCATTGAGTCTATCGTGACTTGCACGTAAATAGCTTTTCACCGCTTTTAAGGTGGAAAAGGACCTTTCCACTGAAGAATTTGTAGCTGGAATGGCTAACAATAACAAAGTTCTTAATGTTTTATGTTGCATGTAGAACGAACATAATTAATAAATCTTTCAGCGGATATGTAGATAAATACATTCTTTTCTCAATATTACTTTTAAATCATCCGGATGTTTATTCAGCCTTATTGTGAGTTTCACATGGATGATATTTGACCCAGATAATTCCGTGGAATTTTAAAAACGATTGGCTTGAACTTTTCTTGGCTTAAAATAAACAAAACGATTGCGCAAAGGGCACCAATACCCACTTGTGAGTATGCTCAAAAAAAGGAATTTTTTTTTTTTTGAGTAAAACTCACTAAAAGTAAAACATCAATTTTTTCACGTAGAATGTTGTTCACGTGAAAATTGTTTATCTCTCATTTATCTTGAAGAAATAAACTCAGAAAACCAAACATTCGGACAACGGTTGATAAATCAACATTGTTTTCTACACAATGACCAAAATAGCTGTTTCGAATTGCAGAATTTTCATAGTAGTCCATTAGCTTCGGATCATTTATTCGGTTTCTCGTATTTCATTTCTGCAATGAAGTTCAATCCATCGAATATTGCAGACCATTCGTTTTGTAAAGCATAACACACATCATGTCAGGCAGACCAACGAGTCTTAGACAGACTTCTAAGACTTAATTTTGTACGTTGAAACAGGATCAAGATCTCTCAACGATGTGTAGATTTATGGTAAAAACAAATCAACTAAAACAGCATTTCCAATAACTTTAGCCTAATGACCAGTGTTAAGCACAAATTCTTAAAATCTCTCGATGATTTCAGAATTTTTTCGTAAGTGTATACTTAATAATTATATAAATTTTGTTAGTAAGCTGATCGACATGGGCAATATCTGGACCGAAATGACACCAACATACTGTTTTTCTTAGACATGTGGCTTTCAATCTGGTAATATTTTTATCGGAATTGGTCCTTTTGACAGCTGTCACTTGATTTATACTCAGTTTGATTTCCCATTTCATAATGAACAGACTTACATATTCCCGAAAAACGTTCGAAATTTATTACCAAAACAATGGTTCGGTTCGCGCGACGCATCGCGAAACAATAAATTTATTGAAGGAAACTTTTGGTGAGGTGCTGAATATTCTCTTCCAAAACGTCAATTGTCAAACTACTATACTCACTAAATGCCTTTTAGAGCACAAATTGACCGGATTATAAATAGACTTACAAAATTAGGTGAAAATATATGCACGAGTTTTATTAATATTTCTTAAAATTCGATTTCAACTTAATATTCCACTCAAGTATGATGGAATTCTTCTGAACACAATTTATTGCTCATTATCATTTATGTATATTCGTCCCAATTGAGTCCTTCTTTCATGGCAAATATAGCTGAACCTAATTGAAATGGACTTTTCAACGAAAAATGTCTTTGTTGTACTTAACCAACTTTGTCAATATTAATAAATGTGTTTTTTATATTTTTAGAAGGAAAAATATAAAGCCTTATAGCACTCCAATGAATTATTTAACTATGAGACTTTTTCCTCCATCCATTTTAAAAATCTTTTTCACTTTTAACTGCACGGCAATACAATTTCAAGAATATCCTCTTTATGATGCGAAAAAATACAAGATTACTTTTAAAGTCAGCAATAAAAGAGCTATAAAACAAATTGTCCAAGACGTAGGTAGTCTTTTTATATTAAAGCAAGCAAAAGAATCCATTGCAAGTTAGGTAAATCTAAGCTTATTAAAAATAGTTGATGTTGAAAAGGAAAGTTTAAAATGTAAAAGGACTCGACGAGGTGGACAATAATTTATTTAGCGCTGGTGTGTAATTTCACAATTGAGTAATTTTCCCGGTAGTAATTTACTGGGAGTAGTGGGAGATATAATTTGTCCTCTACTTTTGTGTTTTTTACTTTCTGTTTTCGCTAACAAAATAAAAAAAAACAAAATTAATAAATTTCTTCATGAAAAATTGTCGAAAAGCTAAATTTTAGAATAATGTGTTTTTTTTCGTTCAAGTAAGTTAAATGCTGGGTAGGCACAAATATTCAATTTCAATTGAATTTTGCTCAAGCATAACATCCATCAGTACTCAGTGTGTATACGAATTTGTAAAAACAGAAAATAAAACAAAATAAACCGACCTTCAAAGGACTTTTACTTAATGAGCTGTATATTCGAGTTTACAAGCTGCTGTTATTTTTGCCTACTAAAAACTTAAAAAATTGAAGCATAGTTTTTATTAAATAAAATAATGTTCTTTTAAGCAGAAGAAACGTCCCTTGGCGTAATGGTAAGTGCGTTGGACTGTCACATAGTAGATATTTCTGACAATCTAATCCCAACATATGATGCCTAAAAAGAAAAATGTTTTTGTTCAAGGTTATTGCCTCTTGTGAGGAAGTGACAAATTCTACTCATGAGTATCACTTGTCATGGAAAGTGTCTAAAAACTGTAGGTCTCCTATATACGTGCCATCTGACAACACGCACAAATGAATAGTTGACAGTGTTTAGACGAGTGTTTCCACGAGCTTTCCTGCCACTAAATGTATTAATTTATTTTTATCAGTAGCGTACTTGCATAGATAATAGAGTAAGTCATAGCAGGGGCATCATACACAATTAACTTAGTTTAAAAGGGAATTAATGGCACCACTGAAGCTATTTTTCTGTACATATGAGCAGAGCCTTGAGCTGACCATGAATATGTTATCTATGCTATGAGCAAAGCGTATAAACAGAGTTATCCTTTTTAGCTATGATATAAGTTGACGACTATGTAAGTTAATATTTGAATAGAAATTTATTAAATCACATTACTCTGACCTCAAAGAGCTCACTTCAAGCTTTTGGAAAAATTATACATACATACATACATACTTTTTATTGACAAAATAAGAGCAAATAATTTTGAAATAAAAAGCGTGCGAGTCCAGGGGAAAATTGTTAGGTAAAAATGCTATTTAAAGGATATTTAAAGCATAAATTAAGATTCTGTTAAGATTCTAGGCAAACATGCTCGAAAGAAGTCATATTTTTTCCTCTTCCTCCAAGTTGTATCTCGTACAGTTACAATAATTTCATGTTCACTTAAATAGTTATATATTTTATAAAATAAAATGCTTATTATTATTATCTTTCACTTAAAATACCCTATTTGTGAAGATCAAGTACGAATTGTTGAATTTATAAACCATTTTCGAGTCAAATTTGACAAGAGAACTATGAATGCCCGGTAGAGGATGTTGTTAAAAAAATGTTGGTGATTTCTAAGAAGGAAAATCTTAGTGGGATTCAAATTTAAAGCCAAGTATATACACATATGAAAAATAATTTATTATACTTATATGGAAAAAAACAGTGCAAAATGCATGACATCATTTTGGATTATTTGTTTTCACTCTTAAGTTGCGCAATTTGATAAAATACTCGATATGTATATTTTGTTAGTTCTCTTTAATGATACAATTCTTAAGAGCGGAACTTCCTATCCATTTTTTGTATCATTAGTTGTCGGGTTGAAAAAGATTGCAATCATATCAAATGCAGTCTTTATAAAATTCATCTTTCATTGAATTCAACAAAAAGATTGCATTCTTCATTCTTTTTTTACCACTGTTTTTTCGTTAAAAAGATTGCAATCGTTTTTTGTTTCCCATCTTTTGAAATCATCAACTGATTGCAATCTTTGTAAGTCTTTTGAATTCTTTTGAACCCTTTGAAATCTGTGCATTCTTTTATAAGCATTTTAAGTCTTTTGCAATCCTTGAATTCTTTGGAAGTTTTTTGCATTCTTTTGAAGTCTTTTAAAATTCTTTTGAATTCATTGCATTCTTTTACGTTTTGCCCTATAAATACTAACTTGTTCGTCCTTAGAAAAAAAGATATTTTAAATTGCCTGAATTGCCTGATGTATGGATGTTATTTTTGACAAGCATTCGGTGGTAACGATGACGAAATATCCAAAAAAAAAACATGTTGCTATGATTGAAAAAAAAAACGTTGTTGATTTTGTTTCATCGTCATCACCGAAGTTGATTTTGGAAATCCTTAAATGTTTACTAACAACATCGTCACAAAATATTTTATCTGAGGTATTTCAGGCAATTTAATATATGTATCTTTTTTCTAAGAGTGCACGTTAGTATTATGGAAGGCAAAACGCAAAAGAATGCAATGAATACAAAAGAAGTCAAAGGACTTCAAGAGAATGCAAAAATTCAAAGTATGCAAAAATTCAAAGCTAGAAAAAATTCAAAGAATGCAAACAAAATTAAAAAATTTAAAGAATGCAAAGGACTTCAAAAAAGAATAAAAAAATTCATTGGGTGCAAAAAGAATTCAAAAGTCTTGAAAAGAATGTAAACAGAATGCATGAAGTCTCAAAAGACTGTTATCTCATTAATGATGAAAAATAGAAAACAAAAAAAAGATTGCAATCTTTTTAACGAAAAAAGAATGGTGAGCGTATTTTTTGAAGTCCCATTGAATGTAAAGAATGCAATCTTTTATTCATGTCATTAAAGATTACATTCGCAGGAAATTGCAAACGTTTACAACTCTGGTCTTTGATCGATACGGTTTAAAAAGATTCAACGGTCTTTAAAACAAAAAATTAGCTTTATTCAAATTCCAATTCTAATTTCTAGTTTCATTTCTTAATTAGATACACTGCCTTAAAATTGATGAGTGTCAAGCTAGCAAAACAACTTTGACGAATCGAAAAAGGAATAGGTGGATAATTTGCCATTAATTAGTCGATAGTTATTTGTGACAATTTTGAATTTGTCATTCGATGTTTTCTATAATTTTTTTAGGTGCTTTGCCAACTTGATATCAAGTTGACAAAGCAGCTCCCATGGAATGAATAGTGGATAAATGTATAATTTGTCGTTAATTAGTTGTGACAGTTTAGTATTGGTGGTTCTATGTTTTCTATGTCTTTTTTATGTGATAAAGACTTCTAAATTTTAATATTTTTGTACTTAATAATTTGCTATTAATTCTTCGTTAGTTAGTTGTGAAAAAAGCAATTTGTCATGCGATGTTTTCTATGTGTTTTTGGGTTATTTTTTTCTCTGAGTGTGAAGTTAACAAAGCAACTTTGATGAATGGAAAAATGGGTAAATAGATAATTTTCCCTTAATTTGTCGTTAATTAGTTGCGATAAATTTGAATTTGTCACTCCTAATTAACGACTAATAAAAGGCATATTAATAAATAGAAAAATTTTATGTCTAGAATTTTTTAGTACTTTTACAAAAAAAAAAACATAGAAAACATGGAACGACAAATTTGAAATTGTCAAAACTTATTAACGACTAAGCAACCATAAATTATTTAGCCATGAGTCGTTCGGTTTAAACAGTTTTTCTCACTTTTTGAATTAATGCAATGCTAACTTGATGTGAAGTTAACAAAGAATGAAAATAGGTGAAAACATTGCACAACCAATTGGAAACTGTCACATCTAACTCAAGACTAGTTATCGAAAAAGTTTTAAGCCATATATCATTCGGTATTAACAGATTTTACCTCTTTTTTATGTGACACTTTGATCATTTGATATCAAGCTAGCAAATTGCGTACAAAACATAAAAAGCATTGCGCGATTAGACTAAATTTTTCACAAATAATAAAAGAGTAACTTACTGCAAACTATTAACCCATAAAACATTAAGTGTAAGAAGTTTTAACGACTTTCAAGATTTTTCAAATCATCAAATTGCCCAAAAAAACATAGAAAACATTGAATGACAAATTCGAAATCGTCACATCTAATTTAAGAGAAATTATCTACTTACTAATTTTTCGATTCGCGAAAGTTGATTTGCTAACTTGACACTCATAGAAAACAAATTTCCAAAAAAAAAACATATTATAGAAAACATCGCATAAAAAAAATGATTTTTTCCCAACTAAAAAACAAATAATTAATGGCAAATTATAAGGTACTAGAATATTAAAACCTATAAGTTTTTACTACTTAAAGAGAAGATAGAAAACATAGATCGAAAAATTAGAAATCATCACAACTAATTAACGACAAATCATGCTTCTATTCATTTTCGATCCTTTGGAGTTGCTTTGCTAACTTGATATCAATGTAGCAAAGCAACCAAAAAAACATAGAAAACATTGTACGATCAAGTTGAATTTATCACAACTAATTAACGGCAAGTAATGGCAAATTATTAAGCCATAAACCATCAGGTATAAGAAGTATTAGCTGCTTTTCGACAGGGATCTTTCCTAACTTGATATGAAGTTAGCAAAGCACCCAAAAAAGACATAGAAAACATTAAACGCCAAATTCTTAATTGTCACAACTAATTTAAAGCAAATTGTCCACCTACTAGTTTTTGATTCGTCAAAGCTGCTTTGCTAACTTGACACACATTTAAATTTTGTATTCTAATTTCATTTTGTTACAAAAGAAGAGGTGACTCCTTTATTGTTTTACATTCAGAAATCATGTCCTTGTGAAGGTTATAATATAATGATCCTATGCATGAATTAAATTAAAGTAATTCAATTCATAATTAATTGGAATCAATCAATAATTACGAATGAATTTATTAAGCAATCCCATTAATAAGGCAAGGGAAGCTGTGGTGGGCAGCACTTGAATTGTCATTGAGGGTTGTAATTTTACTTTGCTCAACCCGCCCGGTTGCAGTTTGATAGTCCATTCTTGATTCAATTTACTCCACTCCTTGTTTATTAAATTTTTGTTTTACTTATTTTTAGGGTGATTTGTCGCTTTGTATGTGTACTTAAATTCTGTGTAGTATACACACACATGTAGTAGCTATATATAATTTCTGTTGCATACTTGTAGGATATTGGAAAAAGTTAACGCTCTTTGCAAGTTGCTAGGAAAACCTCGGACATTTTTTTAAGACGAAACCAACATACATCGATACACCTCAATCCAACTGTGGCAAGAAAATATTAGGAATAAGAATGAGCCAAGTTTATGATTGGCCAAGTAAGCCAAAAGCCACAAGGTCTATATCCCCCACCCCGACCTCACGTTAATGCTTAACCAATTTGTGGTAAAACATTAGTTAATTCTTAGTGTAAGCACCGCAAAATGTTTTCATTCAAGATTCATGTGATGTAGCATGTACGAATCTATTCATACATACAAACTACATTCATACACACATATAACATATTTTAATTAGTAATTCAAAAACAAAAACGTGTCAAAACCTCATCACTCACAGATAATTTTACACTGAAGTTCAACAAAATTTGGCAACAATTTAAACATTACAAATTATGGTATAGCCATGTATTTACGAAATACCGGCCACGCCCTCCGCCAGTATAATTTCTTAAAAGAGCTTAACGTCTACCTAAATCAAGACAAAGGTGTCAAAAGTAAGTGTATAGTGTTCCTTGTTGCAAAATTAATATTCAAGTTGCTTTGCTCTAATTAAAGGATTGCTTGTTATTTCTTATTAAGAGATTTTATTCACACCTCATCATCTCCTATTATAGTCGCTCGAATTGTCGTCCTTGTTTGTGCTGGGGGGGGGGGGGTGGTGGGTGAGGTTGCAAGAAGCATCAAGAAATGATATATCCTCCCAGCCCACACACAAACACACCTTTACACATATAAGGAGTATTAAGGACAAATATATAGAAAAAAAAACTTACCGTTAATTATGCGAGTTAGCTTATTCCTTCGCGTTGATGAGGGACTGAGGACACTTTCCCTTCGATTACTCCCCAGGTCAACGTTGAGCTGCGAAGGATGCTGTATTCCACTGCCGGTGCTTATATTCGAGATGAGACTACTTGATGAGGGCCGGTGTTGGAATGGAAAATGTCGGGGTACAGTTAATGAAGGACGTGGTGAGTCACACCATACCGCATCAGCAACCGAGTCAATGCTGGCTGACCGGGGCATTTTTCCAGTAAGGGTGTCCCGCCTAAGACAAAGATTGAGAAAGTTTATCTATTTTGTTTTCTAAGTTCCATTGAAATTCCTTCTCTCGCGCATTCAAGAAATTTAAACAAAACAAAAAAAAAAATAACAAACAAAGAGGAACCTTGAGAATAGGAATGAACTATAAGGAATGTAGACAGACGGTGTATTGAAAAAAAAAAAAAAAATAGAAATGCTTTTTGTTGGTTAAATAGAAAAAAAAAATTGAAGAAAAAAAAATAAACAGGATTACAGCGCTCTCACATTGGAAATTTATGATCGATTCGTCCTTCATACATTTTATTCAGAGCTTTAAGGATCGAATTTGTAGGTATGACTGATGATGCTAACCACGATAAGTCAATAGAGGCTAAACATCTTGTCTCCTTCTTGTGAACTGCTTATAAATTCATTAAAACAGAAGTGTTTACTCTCGAACTCATGAGCGAGGACGATAGGAAAAAACTCATGTCATTGGATGTGGTATGGAAGCAGGGATGCAAAGATGCGGAGCGGGAGAATGCCTTCATCTTGAATACGATTATCTGAAGAGCTCATAAGTAGATTCGCTTTTATTGGGTTATAAGTTCAACTGGGGTAGAATATAAGGGTTGAGGGTGGGTGGTTGGAGCTTGAGGGTTTATCTGAAGAACCACGAGGGTAAAATATTACATAAAGAAGCCAATGTCAATGAGTACTGGAATGTCGACAACAACCATATTCATGTTTGTTTGCCTATAAATACAAAAAAATACGACACGAAGGCACGTAGGCACATAAATACAAACACACGTCACGTTATGTGTCGCGTCAGTCGTTTTTTTTTTTCATCAAACTTATATAAAGACTATAGTCTGGGAGGTAGCATTGCAAATGAATATGTAAGAAAAAATTAATTTAGTGGCGTTACAACTCGTGGAGAACAGAGCCTAGAGACTTGCACATATGTGTATGTGGACTTGGAATGTTATTAGATTGGTCTCAGATGACAGACAGTTTTCATTACTTAGGGGTACTTTTGGAGGTTTTGTTACTTCCTTGTTGAAAACAGCTTTCCTTAAAAAAACTTCTTTAAGTGGAATAGTTTAACAAACTCGTGTCGAAAACCGTGTAACTAGACCTAGACTAGTTGTACATACTTATGTCGAATTTAATAGGTACAAAGGATTATCTTCAACATTTCAGCAAATCTGTCCATTGCACACGCTTGAAAATTAAATTACTAAATGACAACCAGAGGGCGTGAAAAGCCATGCATTTTGGTGATACTTATATCGATTTTCTTTTATGCAGTTGTGATATCGAATAAAATGTGATATGAGGGATATTTAGTGGAGATGGGATGTGTTAAAATTGTTCAGCAGGTAGGATTTTTAGTGTGGACAGGGTGCTAAGCTTATAAAAGTCAAGTGCTAGAATATAAGAATAATAGATTACGGTATTGTTCAGTGCCGCAAATGCGTTTTAGCAAAGAAATTTTCAGTGGAGATGCTTTTTCATGCATAAGTAAAATTACAAAAATACTAGCGATCAATAGTTTTAGTTTGATAATAAATTGTTTAAAATTATTTTGATTGCAAAAAATATGGAAGAACTAAAAGGATGATTGGCATAATTTTCCCATCCATCATCATGGAAAGATCTCAATGAGTATAAGTAGGTACTTTTTGTTTTGATTGGGCAAAAGTATGTATGCTGTGCAGGAAAAGTGTAATAGCCGATAATAACTGCAGCACTACACTATAACTCTTTCCTTGTACAAATTGCGTCCTAAGTGTTGTAACACCTTCTAAGTTTTAGCATTGGAAAGAAAGCAATGAGTGCAATTTTTTGTTGTATGCGAACTAGGGTGGTCGTTAAATAAAAGTTCACCTTAGAAGGGCCTTAATCGGCTCTGAATGAAGAAAAAAAATCCCTAGATTATTTAGATTTTTATTTTCATCCCCTATAGCCACTGTATAGGCCTGCCACTCAACCCTTTAAATAAGGGAGTAACTGCCACAAACGAGATAAAAGTTTCTAGCTAGTTCCTAAATTATTCGAAAATATATAATATAAGAGTAACATAGCCACAAATTATTAAGAATTTTAGTGGAATATGCTAAGATCGTACTTAAAAGGTCCCTGCACACTATTTTCCTATATTTCATTATTTACCCCTTAAAAAAATGTGCCATGACCATTTTTATTAACATTAATTTTTGTATTCACTTTTTTCCATATTTAGTTGAAGGTTTTCGAGAAATTTATAAAGAACGTGAATAAAATTCCCATTTAGCGCTTTTTATTCCCCTCACATGAAATTCCTTGAGTAAAGCTAAGAATATTTCTTAGGACTTGCTTAAGGCATCAAAATAAATGTTTCCACAAAAAATCAGCTCAGACGGATTATTTTTCTAGTTTAAATGAGTTAATAATAATGAAATATAGGAAAACAGTGAGCATGGACCTTTAAAGCCTGATCAGAGCATGTTGCGCCACAGTAATTCTTAGTAATTTTTGGCGGTGTTACTTTTATATTCTATATTTTCGAATAATATCTTTGCTAGAAAATTTTATCTCGCTTGTGCCAGTTTAGTCTAGAAAGTGAAAACGAGTTGCGGGCCTAGTATGGGTTGATTAAATCAAAAATTCAGAGCATATGGGCTCTAAGAAGACAAGAAGGAGGGACAAAAATTTCATAAAATATAAAGAAATAATTCTTACACAACGGAAAGACTTACTGTATCGTTTTGTAGCATTTTCGGAAGCCATAGGTGCATTTTAAAAAATGTTTAAAATTGCCTTCACACATTTGAATGAACGACGAATGAATATTTCTACGTAGTGTTGAGATAATTTGAAAATATTTTTCCAAAAAAACTTAGTTTGAGGAAAAACTATGGACTTCTGGCTCTCCAAAAATACTGCAAGCGTTGCCGTTGTTGTTTTTTATTATTTTTTTTTGCTATTTAATAGAATATTTTTTTTATAAAATTTGCCCTCCTGTCAAAGTGGGTGAAAAAACTTCCACCCTTCCAACCTACATGCTATGAATTTTCTAGCAACTTTTACGCGAATCACCTAGTAATTCAAGCAAATAGACAGCTTCATCAGCATCTATAGGGGATGGAAATAAAAATCTGAAAAAAATAGAGAATTATTTTTCTTCATTTAGAACTGATTAAAGACAGGGAAAATGTTCTAGCCTAATAAATGTTATAAGAGCTTTAATGTAGCTCATCAATAATTGGGTTTTAACACTTCAACAATCTACCATCGTTCCAAGCTATTCTACCCCCTGGTAGAGAGACCCTAACTGTGAAAACGTAAAGTGAAAAAAAGTTATCGTTTCAGTTTTCACATAGTTTTATCATTTTATGGCTTCACAAACACGCACAGGCGATTCCCGAACTCGTGCCAAAGAGAGTACTTTAAAAAAATGAAAAACAACTGCCAAAGAGAGTACTAAAAAGTACTAAAATGAGAAATGCATCTCATGAATCTCTCATAGTAAAAGATGGTTGTTGTGTCATAAAGAGACCAAGCGATTTGGGTGTATCTAATGAGCATAAATTGTGAGTGAATTGATAATTCTTTTATCACAATCAATTCAGTGGCCCAGTGACTTACAACTCTCAACCATTCCCGTGCGCGTATTTTTGGCAGGAATGGAGGAGACCTACAATTTTTTGCAGAGTCCGAACGGCTAGATGAGAAAACACTTATTCATGACAAGTATACTCTTGGAAGATTTGTCAGTTCCTCGCAAGAGGCAGTACCTCAGAAGAAAACATTTCTGTTTTTAAGTGGCAGCGGCTGGAAATCGAACCCAGACCTTTGGCATGACAGTCCTACGCACTTACCATCATGCCACGAGGTACTACAATGATTCTAGCAAAGATATTATTCGAAAATATATAGTATAAAAGTAGCATAGGCAAAAATTACTAAGAATTACTGTGGCGCAACATGCTCTGATCTGGGTTTAAAGGTCCATGCTCACTGTTTTTCTAAACTTCATTCAAACTAAAAAAATAGTCCAACAGAATTGATTTTTTGTGGAAACCTTTATTTTGATGCCTTTAGCATTTCCTAAAATATATTCCTAGTTTTACCCAAGGACGTTCTTCTGAGGGGGTAAAAGGGGTTTCATGGGGATTTTACTCACGTCCTTTATTAATTTTTGGAAAACTTTTAACTAAACGCGGAAAAAAGTGAATACGAAAATTAAAAAAACATTTTGGCATTTGTTTTCATTTTTTCACACTTCGGAAATCGCATTTGACGTGAAAGCATAATCAGATTTATCACTTCACAGTTTCACAGATAGAGAATCGACCCCCAGGTTTTGTTTTAGTTATGTAAGTGAGTGAATAAAATGGAACAAGGAAAGGTATTCTCTTGGACTGCACCAACTACAGAGGCATCTGTCTCCTGACCTGAAACTATTCATCAACAACCGAGTGTTTTTGTAAATAAATTCTTCTCGATGAAAAATTAAAACTGTATTGAAATTTGGTATTAAGATAGTTCTTGGGCCGTAAAGCATGTAAAGTTATTAAAGTTTAACTTAGAGCGCCTGATTGGGGCCATATCAGTGTGGCTCTCGGCCAAATATTGTCAATATCGCACCACCAGATCTCCATCGTTTTTAAGGCGGCTATTTATGACAGCATCTATAGAGACGACCAAAAGGTTAAGTTATGAGCGATGTCTAAGTTTGGAATCCCTCCCAAACTCAATCGGACTCATCAGCCTTTGTCATACGCAATTTGTATTAAATTCAGTTTGACTTACGTGGATTTTTTGACACTTTTCACGGTGGATGAGAACGCTTTAGAGGCTGTTTTGAGTGGAAAATTCTACGGGTGATTTTTGGTTTAATTTGATAGAAGGAGAATAGAAAAGAAAGTTCAACAATGAACGGCTGTACACCAACTTCGTCATAAAAATGAAAAGCCAACGACTGAGGAGGCTGGATCAATTAGAGTGGATGGACATCAATGCTCCGGCCCGGAAAGTCTTGGAATCCAACCCCATGGGATGGTGCAGTAAAGAAGAAAAGCGTATCACGTAGCATGCAAGTGGAAGACCCAACCAACGTGACCTGTGAGACAGAAACTGAGCCAGCTGGGAACAGTTTAATATTTACAGTTGACTAAAGCTGATCTGGAACCCCATAGTTGCGGACCATTTTTTATTAAGTTAAATTAAGATTTCCGTTAAACGAAAATTGGATAACTGCAACTTAGTACAAATAAGAGTAGCTCTAGTAAAAAATATGTCAAATTTTGAACAAACGTCTGAGGAAATGACATAAAATGTGGATTTGACATTTTAAATTTGACATGTTAAATACAAAGGGTGTGTTAGATTCAAAATTTGATGACACCATTCAATTTCTTATCGTCCACTTATCTTGAGTAATGTTCATTTGAGGTGAATATTTTTGTTTCAATTTATCCGGAGTTTTCATTAAGCGAAATTTACTATGAATAATTACGTCAAATGATTTCAAAACTATGACCAATCGAAAAAAAGGTATACTTAAAGTTTTGTGTATTTTATTTACAGAATTACTCATAAGATTTTCTTAGAACGCACCTCACGTGCGGCCCTGTCTGGAAGCACCTGAAATCCAAAAATAGACTTCTGAAACCAATCCCAGTGACACAAAATACTATTGATATGATTCTGAGGAAAAAACTTCGCTTCTTGATGTAAAGTCATAATTCATAGTACAAAGTATTATTGTTACCGTTAAAGTTAATATGCGAATAAACTAGTATGGCCCGTTAAAGTACAAAATTTTTCTTCAATGCGAACTGGGTAAGTCTCCGGACTTCAACTCATTATTCTGCAAATTAACGTTTAAGGCTACTTTAATGTGCGGAATTTTGATATGAAACATGATGGCGTTCCAATCGAGTGATTGTTCAGGAACCCCCTCCCCCTTTAATGGAACTAACAATATACAATAATATTCTTCATCCATTGAATTCAATCCAAATAATGTCTGGTTTCATAAAGAAAGTCAATTAATGTCATACGAAGGGAGCAGATAGAGGCCTGTGGCTGATAAGTGCCACATCCAAACATCTAACTGCTTTGTATATTGTTGTCAAACTCATATCATATATGATTATCTGTATATCTCAATTTTACTTTTAACGGGTGATTTTTTAAGAGGCTTAGAACTTTAAAAAAAAAAACACACAAAATTCGAAAAAATGAATGAAATATTTATTTGAATCGATAGTTTGAACCTTGCAATTTAATGTTTAAAGATAATTTCATGCAAATGTTGACCGCGGCTGCGTCTCAGGTAGCCCATCCGCTGAGTCTAATTTTGGCATACTCTTTCACACATATCGGCCGGTATCTCACGAATGAATGCATGGATGTTGGCTTCCAGTGCGTCAATCGAAGCGGGCTTGTCCCTATAGACATTAGCCTTGACATACCCCCACAAAAAATAATCTAATGGTGTCAAATCGCACGATCTAGGCGGCCAATTGACCGGCCCGAAACGTGAAATTAACTGTTCACCAAACTCGCCTCGCATATTGCGCCATTGTTTCGCGTGCTGTGTGGCATGTGGCACCGTCTTGTTCAAACCACATATCATGCAAGTCAAGAACTTCCATTTCGGGCAAAAAAAAGTTTGTTATCATCGCTCGGTAGCGTTCACCATTGACAGTAACGCTGCGATTCGCATCATCTTTGAAGAAATATGGCCCAATAATGCCGCCGGCCCATAAACCGCACCAAACAGTGGCTTTTTCGGGATGCATTGGTAGCTGTTGCAATGCTTCTGGCTGATCTTCACTCCAAATGCGGCAATTATGCTTATTTACGTACCCATTCAACCAAAAATGAGCCTCATCGCTGAACACAATTTTTCGATAAAAAAGCGGATCCTCGGCCAGCTTTCCAAGAGCCCATTCACCAAAAATTCGGTGTTGTGGTAGGTCGGCTGGCTTTAGTTCTTGCACCAGCTGTATCTTAAAAGGCTTTACGCCCAAATCCTTCCGCAAAATTTTCCACGTAGTGCTGTAACAAAGGCCTAACTGCTGGGAACGGCGCCGAATCGACATTTCGCGGTCTTCTGTCACACTAGCTGATACGGCCGCAATATTTTCTTCACTACGCACAGTACGTAAACGTGTTGGTGGTTTAATGTCCAACAAAGTAAATTTGGTGCGAAATTTGGTCACAATCTTCCGAATAGACTGCTCAGAAGGTCGAGAATGCCGACCATAAAATGGAAGCAGCGCGCGATGAACATTTCGAACCGAGCACGAATTTTGATAGTAAAATTCAATAATTTGCAAGCGTTGTTCATTTGTAAGACGATCCATGGTTAAATTGCAAACCAAACTGAAGCTGTTTGACAGTGACACAAGGTACTAAACACACGTCAGCTGTCAAAACCAGTGTTGCCAAAACCAAACCAGCTAAAAAATCACCCGTTATTTAAAATTCTGTACGTGAGTGCAAACTGCATCTCAAATCGTACCTACTGAAGAAGTTCCTGCCTCCGGCGAGGAAGTTATAAATCTCCGAATAGTATCCTTCCTTCCTTCTATTTTTGCCGATTATCAAAACATTATTTAGAGTCTAAGTTGCTAGTCACTGATTCTTTACGCGTTTTGTGTTGCCATTTTTGTTCTTAGAAAATTCTTTCCCTACAACACAGGTTCTACCCAAAAAGCATGCTATAGCTTTTTGCATCGCATATTATGGGAATAACATCACAAAAAAGGATTCGGCATAGATAAAATAATTTTGCAAACGTAAGTTTTGGTCGTCTTGAAAAACAGCTTCATATAAAAATGATATATTTTGGATTTTATTTAACTATTAGAAGCAAGATGTGTTCACATTTGTACCTAAATTCTGAATTATCAAAAGTCTACCTCTAAATCTATAAATTATGAATCGGTGTAAAATCACTACCAAACGTGCAACACTACTTCTCAGACTATAACTACTGCCATGCATTTGAATAGCGACGAAGGAATGCTATATAGTTACATAAGACGGAGTATTGCCGAGAATTAATAAGCGTACCTCTCCCAGGACAAGCGACGCGGTGGATCGGCTGCTTCCATCACAGAAAAATGACCATCACTATTTGACATGGTGGCTTTTGTAGTTTGGTTCAACAATTTGACGAGGCGACACAAAGCTGTGTTAGTTGAACTAGAACCAATGCTGCCGATTCCACCTTCACGATCCCTGCTATAGCCTCCAGCTCCACCTCCACTGGTATCATCTTGTTGCTTGCTTCTGGTTGAAGTCAATAGGTGTTGCTGCTGTTGCTGGTGATGGGATGGCAACTGCTGCTGATGTGAATGCTGATGATGTTGATGTAAGTTCAGGGGGCAAAGATTTTTCTTTGCCTGACTGTTGGCCGATGAGTTCGAGCCCGTGGAAACCCGGTAAGCTCTGGCCGCGACAATGTGGGGCGCTGGTATCCTGTTACGATTAAATAACTTTACATTAAAAACACGTTTTACATTTTACTGTGTATAGAAGCTTGTTTGATGGAAAAAGGATATAGAAGTGTGGGGAGACTGCAAGGATGAGGGATGAATCAAAGTGTATCCTGTGGAGTTGAAAGCTTCAAATATATGTTTATTCAAGGGTTAGGTTCTTTGTAGATGTAAAAAAAAAATCAAATAGGTCAGCAAAAAAATAACATTCTTCTTTGCCTCACAACTCAATCTTACTCGTAGAAGCCGGTTGATTTTAAAATACACTTTATGATTCAATGGATCCTATAAGGAAGGGTTTTGGATTAAAAAAATATTGCAAGAAATACTCTCAAAATCGTTTTAAATTTCAAACACTCAACCGCATTCGCACTTACCTAATTCACCTCACAGAAAATTCAATAAGATAAGAAGGAAATGGAGTTAAATAAGATTTGCATGTACAGGGTGTCCCATAGTCACCACGGCAGATGAAAACCATGGGTGGTTTTAAGTCGAAAAATTTAAGAGGAAATAGTTTTGTTCTCGCTTTTTTTTGAGTTATGAATTTGGGTTCCTTTTAATTTTACTACCATTTTTGCCAAGCTATCATGGATTTCTAAATTTTGTTTGCATTAAAACAATAATTTCTTACCAACCATGATGTACATTTTCCTTTGTGTGGAAAGCGATATTACCAGAGTAGTTTTGTTTTACTTAAGTTGTTCGACTAAAAATCATTTCAGGAACTCATGGTTTTCATCTATGGCTTTGACTGTGGGACACCCTATATGCATATAACCAACCTATCTAAGTGAAAAAGATTTATTCGAAAACTATAAAGTTAACAAAAAGACCAGTGATTTAAGTGCCCGAGAAAAAAGGAATTGGTTTGGCAGCAATTTCTTTAAGGTTTGCATAAAAAAAGGAGAAAATTGAAAGACTTATGCAAATGTTTGCCTTGTACCTGAGTTGAGGGTGTTATATGATTCCACTGAGACATTTAGGAAAATACTATCTGTGAAAAATCATTCTTTGGAGAAAGATACGAGTATACCTCTTAAGCACTTATATGGTGATAATTCAAGAAAAGATTGATGATTCGATGTAATGTCCATATGGACCACATATCGATTTAAGCTGATAATATCGCAGCTCAAATATTATGGAATACTTAGAGAAATAAATGTTTCACTATACTGGACTATTATATTTATTGAAGATTTGTATATATCTTACTTTGGCTATAAGAGCCAGTATCAAATTTTGTGGATGAACGCATAATCAAAATATGAGTATGAGGATCTGTAAGTATATGTGCATCTTGATATCACATACAATTTCGAAAGTGATTTTTCATTATGTATCTTGTGTACCAGAGTTGTAAAGTACTTAAGTACATTTGAACTTAAGTACTTTGTAAGTTCCGAAAGCCTTGTACTTGTACTTGTACCTACATACTTGAAAAAAATAGTTCCATGTACTTGGTACTTGAAAAACACCAAGTTCAAGTACTTTGTTCCAAGTACTTGAACTTGGTACCTTAATACTGCTCAATACATTTTGAAGTGCTAAGTCCATTTAAGGCACTTTTCAAGCACAAGTCCATTTCAAGTAATTTTTAAGTACTTTTAAAGTAAAATTAGTTGAGTAGTCTGTTTGAGCTATCGAATAATGACGATCATTGAGAGACTTTAACGAGATGACGACAAGAAAACAAAACACCATCAGCGGCCGTGATCTATGTTATAAAATACTGAAGTTCATTTGAACTTATGTAATTTGTAAGTACCCAGTACCTTGTACTTTTACTTGAAAAAAAAAGAAGTACAAGTATAGTAGTATACAAGTTCCCAGTATATTTTCGAGTAATTTTCAAGTACAAGCCCATTTCAAGAACAAGTCAATTTCAAGTACTTTTCAAGTATAATTCGTTGAGTAGTCTGTACAAGTACAAGCTCAAGGTACTGGGTACTTGACTAGTACTTGTACATGAAAGTTTACAGGTCTGAACCAGACAATTCAACGAACTATGCTTGAAGAGAACTTAAAATGGTCTTTTATTTGAAAAGTACTTGAAATGAACTTGTACTCAAAAAGTACTTGAAATGGACTTGTTCTTGAAAAGTACTCGAAAATCTACTGGACAATATTAAAGAACCAAATACTTATACTTGGAAGAAAGTACTTGACAAAATTGTTTTTTCCAAGTACAAGTACAAGTAGAAGTTACTGGGTACAGTTTACATGTTTGATGTGTACCTTAACACATTTTGTATCAAAGTGGTAGTTGCGGGTAATAAGAATAATGTTGGGATCTACCATCAAATAAAATCTTTCAACTTAAAAATTGCTTTACAACTATAACAAATTTTCACTTGAAATCTTAGGTAAGGTTGGAAGGGGTGATGATACAGCTAGCCGTATTACCTCACTCAGCTATCAATAAATCTATTGTGCTCCTTAGGGTGTGACTAATGGAAATTTGAGGGTAAGAAGAAGAAGGATTTAGTAGAAGTCTTTGGTTTGGGGTGCCTCCGTGAACCATTCCAATTTCTGAATGTAGTTAAGGATTTTTTTAAGTGGCAAAAAAGAAACGTGGACCAGTTAGTCCAAGAAGTATTCTCCAAGGACTTGTTTTCTAGTCTGACTAGTCTGGGACATTCACAAAGGACGTGAAGTTCATCCTGACATCCTCTGCATAAGTCAGATGTGCTGATATCCATTCTTCTCATGTGGGTTCCCATTAAGTTGTAACCCGTAAGGATTCTAACTAAAAGAGAGAGTAAAGGTTTCTTTGAAGTATCTGATCAAGGACTTCTAGAAACCCAACAGCACGTTTGGTATCGACCGAATTGTTTTTTAGAATGTATTTTTATTAATTTATTTCAAACAAACAATTTTTATTATTGGTTTCTCGGAAACGGCTTTAAGGATTTAGGTGACATTCTCACAGTTCTCTTTAGCAGGCAGAAGGGAGAAGGGTTACCTATTCGGAACTTTACTTAGACATTGTGGAAAAAGCTCTTAAAAATTGTGGGGTCAGCATATATGATATGTATTACTAAATCTTCAAAATAGAAAGCGATTTCAACTAAAAGATTAAGAATATGTAATCAAGTCGTATGCATTCTATTTTTGTTTTCGACTAAAAGCATTTTCACACCGAACCAAAATCTCGATTTTGAGGAACAAATTCCAAAATCTACTTGAATCATTCACACCACACATAATCTAGATTCTGTCTGAACATTTCAAACAAACTTAAGTGCCTATAGGAACTCTTAAGAAAAGATTCATTGAAATCAGTCAAAGTCCCAGGACACTATTGCACATATTTCACTTTTCACATGTATGAGAAATTTCGTGGATTTTGATAAGATTTTGGGCTTTTAGCTAGAAATCTAGATTTTTATTCGGTGTGAAAAGGCTTTAAGACCAGACCGAAGCCAGACAAGATTATGTTACTTGAGACCAAGATGAAAATGAGTAAGTACCCAGGGTACATATGGTTCGGTTCATCATAATCCACTTCATTTACATAACGGTATCCCGAGCCCCATCGAAAGGTGACTGAATTTCGCCAAACAATTTTAGTACTACGTTTTCATAAGAGCCGAAATGAGGTAATTTGGCAATTCCCAGGAAAAGTGTATTCATCTGAAATTTGGTAGTTTCGGTTGACATCTCATTTCATTTTTGAATTTCAACTGGCTGATAATCACTTTTTGCTGATTTTTTTTGTTTCTGCTTTGACGTTTTCATACAAAACCTTTTCAGAACTCTTCAAACTGTGCCAAATTGGGTGTGTTCGTTAGGTTTTGGCTTAATTTCCTACCTCATTTCGTGCAAATTTCGGATTGAATTCAGTAATTTTCAACGAAATTTCCTCATTTGGTCTAATGGAAACGTAGCATAATTCACTATGGCAACAATTGACCAGTTTTGACTTATCCCTGATTACCGCCTTGCTATCTATGAGGATGTCGTTTTTGTTCTGACATTCATATTTTGCTGCCTCGCAAACTACAAGCACTTTCTCTTGGAAAACACTGTAGGAGTTTGAGAGCTTCAATGATCTATTTAGACCCGCTTAGGACCCGGGTTTCCTTCCGTAATTCCTTTGCTAAAATGTATTTACTGTGAAATATAGTATAGTTTGAATATATAGGTTAGTGATATCAACTCCTTCGTGAATAGATCGCGGGTGGGACAAGTGAAATGAAAGTTTCTATTGCAGCAATTAGCGTGGTTCTCTAGGCCCTAGTTGTGCCACTACATGCCAGTCTCCAAATTTTGGTTATGGCCCTTAGCTTTCTGGTCTTATCCAGGACATGCCCCATGCCTTACAATGCCAATAAATAGTTGTGGGGCTGGGTCCCCATCTGTTGCCGAAAATTCTACTAAGAAATTTTAGCTTTTTCCCTTTCTTCGATGTTCTCTGGGAGGGAGTTATATTTGGAATATTTCGCTTTCTCGTAAACTGAAAAGTAGTTTGAAATTAAATTTGCAGCTACTGGCTGTTTGTAGAAGCTCTGGCAGAGTGGAAACAAATTTTCCTGATGCCATTATCATTATTTTACAAGCGTGCCCCACAAACTTTAAATAAAATCGGGTCTATGACCAGAGACCGTCGCTGGGGATATAAGACAACATCCTGTAGCGTACCCCTAGCCCTATACACGTCCTTAATTTAAATTTGCTATCACCTATTTTAGTACTGACTGAGCACTCTGGAGACTTGTCGTATTGTGCCATTTTAAAAGGTGTTTTATGCCAGGGAATGCTCCCAAGGAAAATACTTTAAAGTGGATTGATTTGCAAATCGTGCTGATTTCTTCATGAAGTGCATTCTCAACAGGAATTATCTAACATCTATACACGGAAAGAATTGAAAAATCAGCAATTGAAAAATTTGCAGTCGCAATTTACGAATCAAGTTTTATCCGTAAATCAAGGCATTTTGATCCCAAATTAATACAAAAACTGGTAATTTAACATTCAAAGTGTAGCAATTTACAAATTTTGTGTTTTCGTGATTTGCAATTTAAATTCATGATTCAAGCTTGTACTTTTCATAGCAAAATACAACTTTTTTGGCGTAATTTACTCTTCAAAGGAATAATTTCACAAACAGCATTTAAAAATATTGATTTGCGATAAATATCTAGTAATTTACATTGCTCAATCACAGATTTACGTTTATTCTGTCGCAATTTGCTACTCCATGAGAATAACTGCAAACCACCAACAAAAAATTCTTAAATCAGGACTTTCTTTATCTTTTCGAAGAGATAAAGCATCACAACATGGTATTTACCTAATGATTAATGTTTGACACCAACAATCTGTAATGCAAATTGGCCTAGTCATTGCATGCTCGCTCCGCAACTCGAAGGATGTGAGTTCAAATCCAAGTAAAGTCAAGCGTAAAGTATTTATTTCAAATGAATTAAAATTAAATGTGTATACCTGCAATGGAAGGGTAGAGAAGTAAGATTGATCTTTCAAAGTCGCAATATCATGAAATAAAAGTGGTGATCACAAATCTTTTTGCAAATTTGCAAATTGGCGATTGAGGAATATTTGGATCAAATTGCGATTTTTTGTTCGCAATTTTTGATACTTAAGAGTGTTGATTTACGATTTTTGAGAATCAATATCTTCATTTTGCTCAGTTTTGCAAATTGCAAACAAATAATCGTAAATTACGAAATCACGAGCCAAGGTATAAATCGGGATTAATTTTTCGTAATTTGCAGCTCATTTTTCATGATCTGATCCAAGAATTCTTTCCGTGTAGAGTAATGGACCAGAGTATCCACCTTGAGGTACAACGGAGACCACTATTAAATCAAAAGTGATTTCTCCGAAACAAATTTGGTTTATGCTCTTCTATTCCAATACGATTTGATAAATTGAACAAAAGCTGAAGCAAAAGCTTGTATAAAACTTGAATGGACCCACTTTTTTACAGAACCACACTGACCACCAAGAGAAATGTAAAACATCATTTGTGTTTTCATTCAAAAACTTCAATCAAGAAACTATATAATAGGTATGAAGGGCTTAGAGCATCAAACAGGCTTGCCAGATTGGGCTATTTATCACAAATTGAGATAAAATTCAAATTCAAATATACCAACAACGATTTTGGCACGACAAACCTAATCATACCCCTTTTTATCCACTGAATATACTCATTGGTTTTGACTTCTATGATATCATTGAACTTATCAGTTGTTCTCAGAATTTCCATTTTATTGGTATTGGTATTGGACTACTTTCTTGACTCCGATTTTGGACGTCACAATTTTTTTAAAATTGGGCTATCGAACTAGTTCAAGACATGACAACCCTGCCATCAAATACTTCAGGTCTCACGCAAAAATTTCTTTAAAATAAATGAAATATATTATTTAAATTCCAATTTGATTTAACCCCCTTTTAAAATTCATAAAATATTCCCTCAATAAATTTGTATTTTATTTTTAAATAATTAAGTAATGTTATTTTACAATAGCGAAAAAATGTGTGGTTTTAAAGCCTTTTAAAGCTTTGGATAAGTTCCTATTCCTACTTAATTATGTTTGTTATAAACAAAGACTTAAATAGGATATAAAATGGTAATTAACAAACTATTTTTTTATTTTTTAAAAACTTCACCAACTCATTCTAAATTAAGAAGAAAAAAAGAACTAAATCCTTGTGTTTAGCAAATTGCTTTTAAAATTTCATTTAAATGCAGCATTACCCACACAGATTGAAAAGTCACATAATATCCTTCTAGAATGTAACTCAAAGCAATTACTTAACTGTGCACATTTTTTCCTTTGAGTTTCCTTAAACATGTAGAAAGTTTCATATAAAATATTCTTTTTCAAGTTTTCAATCTCAATGCACCGGAAGCATCTAAATGGGAATACTTTAAGAAAAAATGTTGCTTGGGGGCAAAAAAAACTATCTACACTGACAATTATGCGAAATATTCTTAGGAATTCAAACAGAAAATACCAATACAGACACTTGAGTTGCTGTGTTGGAAAGGTGATAAGAAGCCTTAAGGTTTTAAACACTGATTTCAATAGGAAAACCGTAAAGGGTGACAAAGACAATTTTTTGTGTGAGGACTTTTCAAACAAATTTTTTTCTCCCTTTTATAGAAATAAATTGGGTTGTCTCGAAACTAACCTTAAAACAACGCTTCCATCAGGTTGGCATTCGAAGTCTTCACAGTTATACGAATAAGGATCTACATTGCTCAAAGCTCCTAAAGATATACCACCCTGTGAGCTGCTTGACGATTTTCGTCGATATTCCAAGTTACTATCGTCACAAACAACAGATCCTCTAGGTTTGGGTAAAAGTGACCATCTGTGTGAGCTTGTACTTCCATGGGGCTTATCTTGAAAAATGATTTGATTTTAAATTATAAGTCATATCAGGTTTAAATGGCACTATTTAAATACCCACCATTTTGTGTTCGATTTGTTTCGGTTTGTGCAGCAATAATTGATATTCCTGGTACAACGATTGCTGGCAATGTCCTTGATCGAAGTAGGGGTGGTGGTTGTTTGCGGCATGGTCGAGTTTGGTTAGCTAAGGCAGCTTGTTGAAGTCTACAATTAAAAAATTAAAATATTTTTGAATGTATGATTTTTATATTTTTTTAATTTATAAGTTAAAAAGTCAGAAATCAATATGTTTACTGTGAGTCACTGGTACCCACAGTGTGTGTGTTAATGTATGTATGCATGTATGTAAGTATGTGTATGTAGGTTAAGCCTTAAATCTTTATTTTCCACCTAGTAGAACAGCAAATCTCAACAAACAAAGTGAAGACTTATAAGAGACTCAAAAAAGATTAGTTTATCTGTGCTTTGTTTAAAAATAAAATAAATCAAGAATTCATATATAAGCCAATTATTTATATATCCTTCGCATGTTTCCTTCAAAATAACAATTAGTATGATAAACCAGGAAAAAGTTAAAATCCCTTCGTTAAGGATTGCATGCTACAACTATTGTGACTCTGATTAAATTTAATTTCAAAGTTGACAAGTATTTTTATTGCAATTCCAGGTGAGTTGAGGGAGCGAGTATATCCTTATAGTTAGTTAGTTGCCAGGCACGTAGCGGTTTGTCGGGTTTGTTTGAGAAGGGTGGAGAAGTGAAGGCTTTCACAAAATAATATTCATTGCTATACCAACAGCATATAAAAGTTGCTACTTATTTTCTCAGATCGTTAAATGTGTAATTGAAAATGTCAAGTTTTAATAAAGTTATGTATAAAATTTATGATTTATGGCTTTAAAATCTTAACATACACATCTGTGACATAAATATTATGTGAGTTTTTAAACGTAAATAAAATAATTATGTAGTATTTTTATATGATGGAATATTTTATGGAATTAAGTATTGAATATATCGTCCTTATAGATTAAGGGCTCAGGACCTTTGGCACCTCATATATGGGAAATTTAATATTTGAGAATGCCATCTAATTGGTCAGATGATTTCAAGCACCTCATTAAGGGAAATTTATGAAAAAAATATACCATCTGAAAGATCTCTAGAACGTGATAAAGGTCAACTATTTACAGTAATTGGTTAGAAATAGTTTTTTTTTTCTATGAATCTTCAAAATTCGTTTCAAGGTCACAAAAAAAAAAACGTTTGGCACCTCATTTGGATCATTCCAAAAAATTAAGTAAGTATGCCATTTGAAACGTAATTTCATGGTCATAAAAGGTCAGCTATTTTCGGTAATTGGTCAACCATACATATTTTTAATGAATTTTTAATGAATTTAAAAAAAAATTCAAGGTCACGGCGATTTTTAGCACCTCATTTATGGGAAATTTGCAAAAATTGTTAACCATCTGGAAGATCCCTAGATCTATACAGCTTGTTTCAGTAATTGGTCAGCTATAGATTCTTTCTTACAATTTTTCAATTTTTGTTTCATGGTCGCGAACGTTTTTTAAAAATAATGATAATAATTCATAACAACAAATCTATGACTGAAACAAGCTGACCTTTTGTAAAGATCTAGAGATCTTTCAGATCGTAAGCAATTGTTGTAAATTTCCCTTAAATGACGTGCCTAAAATCACGCGTGACCTTGAGTGATCTTGAGAAACTTTAAGCCTTTATTACAAGTTATCTAGGGCTGACTAATTTCTATGACTAGTTGACCTTTTCTGACCAATTACTGACCAATTAGATGGCATTCTCAAATATCAAATTTTCCATATGTGAGGTGCCAAAGGTCCAGAGCCTAGTCATTTGCATACTTTTGTAGTTCACATCAATAACAGCTTCTCAGGGGTTGAACCCATAACCGTTTGTCTGCCTACCTTAACACGCGTCGAACAAAGTGCATTTTTTTTTTTGTAAAAAGCTTATAGAAACAAGAAATATACTTCTCAAAACTATGAATTTCTATCAATTAAGTCGAAAGTTCATATTAAAAAATAAAAGTGTACCTACCAAAATTTGTAGAAATTCTTAGTTATTGGAAGTACACGAATTGATATTGTTTTTTCTTGAAATTTAGGTAGATTTTCAACAAAGTTCTAAATATTATCTTATTTAAACCAAATTTTGACTCGAGTATCGAGAAGATTTTCAGCTTTTGAGAAAAAAAAAAACATAAACTCAGCAATCCCACTCACCGTTAAGTTTTACTTTTATGTACATATTTTAAATTTTTTAACTACACTAGACACTAGACCCAGTACACATATTAAAGGTAATATAATATTGCGCATGTTGTCAAGAATCAGTTGTCAGACAATGAACAAAAAAAAAAAAAAAATATTCTCAGACACCTTGTCAAATTGGAGGTTGGGGTCATTCAAGCTTCAAATTCAGTAATCGATATTCAGATAATGATTATAGGAATAAATACTTGAGTGGAGCAGTTGTAATTGGTGTGCTATATGAAAAACGTACTAGAACCTATTCACATAATGTCAAAAACATGTACAAAAAAGTTGTAAGAATATTTTTAAAGACTCAAATATATTTCTTTTTATTCTGAATATTTTTGTAGTATTTATATGTACAGCTTATTTTAACATAATAACATAATTTGTGGAGAAAATACGAGTATCAAATAAAACAGTTCTCTGAAAACCAATTTTAATCAACCAATTCAAAGAATTAGTTTTCGATGTATCAAGTAAATCTTTTGAAACAAAATGGGGCTTCCTTTTAGCCTCGATAAATTGCCTTATGTCAAATATTTTTACTTCGATTTTCATTTTTCCAAAGTAAAGTTCACCTAAATCTCATGAAAAAATTATTTGTTACAAATTAGTTAAAAAATAAAGTCAAAATATCTTCGAGCTGCAAAAACAAACTGAACAAACTTGTATAATAAAAAAAATCTTATGATGCGGTTGCTAGAAAACCTTTCGTGCGAACTATGTATACCAAAGCTTTGTTTGACACTTGAAAAACCATTTTTTTAGCTATAGACTTTGACAGAACTTTCGACTTAAATGGGTAGAAATTGGCAGTTTTGGGAAATACAAAAACATACCCATTTACTCTTGTGTTCAAATTCAATAGGTTCTTTTTTGATTAATTCAATCGATATCCTTAGCTTTATCGATAGAATTCATTCATTCAGTAAGGATTGAGCTTAAAACAACATCAAGCTTTATTGAAAATTTTACCTGAAAAGAATTTTAATGAGGTAACATTTTTCACTCAATACAAATAATTATATCTGAATTCCGGTTTTTCAATTGTTGAAAAAGTATAAAATAAAAATATCAGATGTTATCTTTTACCTCCTCATTTGCATTCAACATGTAAATTTGCTAAAATAACATCGTTTGTTTAGCCCAATTCTTGTTTTTTCGTTCCCTATAGAGCCTATGGTCTTGAAAAAACACATTTTAAATGTAAATGAATAGGCAACGGATCTGGAATTGATGTCAAAAATGCAGCAGTAAAAGTCCTTAGACCTTAGGAAAAAGTAGCCAACATATTAATTTGCCAGACCCATTCTTTTTTCAATATCCAATTCCCTCTAGGCTTGAAAAATTTTTTAAGCATTAATTGCTAAGTCCCAATTTTAATTGTTCGTCTTTTTTAAGACTTGGAATAAATAGAGCATACGCGCATTGAATTTGCTTTGTTTTTTTTCTATCTTCTTCCATCGAAATTCCTTGAGGCTTAGAAAAAACATATTTCCATTAAATTCTTTAGCCCCAACCCTGTATTAATAGTTCCTATAAGGGCTTGGGAATACACAACTAACATACATTTCTTAGCCCCGATCTTAAATAAAAAAAACTATAGCATTATAATGTATTGCAATTTGCTATAAAATAATTTAACGGTGCTTCAGCTTTAATAACCCCCCCCCCCACTGCCTCCGGCGACCCAGTACTGGCTAGCCAGTTGGCTTTACACTTGACTGCCAAATTCCTACTCGTGTATATGCTGTGACGTAGGTGGCAAGCTATACGGGCTTCTATACAGGCCAGCGTTCGGATTCGGATGATACTCCAAATGTAGTAAATCTACTCCGAATTTAGGGAAAGAAATATAACTACTATGATATTCTGCTTTTTCAAGATTTAATGCACTAAAAACACCCTGACGCCATGTGAAAAACTAGTAATAAAAACAGAACGTTGCGAATGTTTTTCGTTGGTTCTGGAGAGCCCTTACTTATTTCTGTAAGAACTCTCCGAAATCAAAGCGAAACATTCAGAAAGAAAACGAAACGAATTTTACCTGTCAGAGTTAGTTTACATGGCGTTAAATGAGAGCAACTACACTGACGTGATGTGAATTTACTAGACTATTTATTCACTTTGGTTTGGGAAAGCCTTACTACTTATTAATTCATTCACGACATTGAAAACCGCGTTTAGACTTTTTAACTATGGTTTGAGCTTATTTAAACTACTTTGAAAATTTCGATTTTGACAAAAAAAACTTTGGCGAGACTATGGCGAGACCAAAGCAAGATGATGGAAAATGTGCTCAATGCTAAAATCAACGTGTAAATGTCATGGCGAGGCCAAAGTGAGAATTTTTGGTTAAACTCGGTTGAAAAAGTTTTCATTTGATATCACAATCACCACTTGAAATTGAAGTGTCAAGAAAAATATGAAATTCGGTCTTTATCTGAATTTAATAACTTTAACTGATCTCCAGAATGCAGTTTAAAACCAATTGGATTAAACGAAGGAATAAAATGGGCGTTAGAAAATTTATAAAACTTTGAGCTCTTTAGGGCTGGACATATGGACTCCCCGATTCTTATTTTATTAATATTTTGTGTAATAAAATGCGAGTATTTTCTAGTTTTAGACCGAGAAAGTACTGCCGAACCCTTTTACTGGCTGCTCTACGTGGCTTCCCAACTGGCTTCGTAAAAAGCAAGCCAGTTGACGAGCCAGTTGCGCAGGCTTGTATGTGGTAGTAAAAAAAATGCGAATGCATTGCGACTGGCTAGCCACTACTGGCTCGTGTGGCCTCAGGGTAAACTCGAAATGAGTCCAGATGTTCCCTTACTTTGGGTATAAAAGGCTCTCTTCGAAAAATCTATTAACTCTAGTGCCAAATGTGAATGCTTTTCTGTGAAGAACAAAAAGATAATGGCCTAGTTCGGCCAACATAAGTCTAGAAACGCACTTGCGATTTTTTGTCACACGATTATTCAGTCCCAAAACATATTTTTTGTTTTGGGGAATAAACAGAAAATAAATGTTTTTTTTCCGTGGGAAGGTGCAAAACCTGCATCAGGCTCTATGAGGACCGAAAAACGCGTGCTCATATAATTGTGAGATGCTTACTACACTAAAACCACCTCCACTTCCCGATTGCAACGGAAGGTCTTGTTCTTCGCAGACGTCGTACTAAATTTAAAGGGCGTTGGTGCACGTTTCCTAGTTTTGATGAATAATCAAACATTTTCAACATAGCTTACTTGCAAGCGACTTTTTAAGTACACCCACCAATAAAAAGTCTTCGCATTGTTTCAAGGGTGCTGAATCTAACGAGAGCTCTCGGGCCATCGTTCGACACTTGGTTTACGATTTATAGGCCAATGTATGAAACATTTTGGGATTTAAAATATGTGTCGTCCTTCAGATAGTGTTACTTCCTTGACATTTTAAAAGTAAAGTCAGGATATGAACTATTAGTTTACTAAAGCTCAATCCGTTTGGCCAAAATTGCAGGTTGGTCTCACTTCCAGCTCCACATATTCACTATTTGATTTACTTAATGAAGTTTTACCTTCCAAATTTTCATTCTATTTTTAGAGATGTAAGAACACCTTTGACAAACATTTTCAGCAAATATTATGATGCTCTTAAGAAGAAGAAAAAGTTTACTCGAAGCTTTCAAAAGAGAGTAATTTTATACAAACAATATTCCATTCGAAAAACCATGCAATCAAGCAAGTATTTTTGTTTTATAGCAGTGTACACTGCACACAGTTCTTTTATCGTCTAACCAAATTAACTATGAGAATCAAGGGTTTTCATTTGTATGTATGTATGTACATGTCACACACATGTCACATGTTATATGTATGTTTGTATTATTGATTAAATGAATCCCTCATGAATATTATACGATACCTCACTGTTCGGTTGAGGATTGAGATTTATCTTTCTTTTCATTAAATTTCTGAAATAAAAAACACCCACCAGAAGAAAAGTATGATTTTTTTTTAAATATTTGTTCTGTAGAATTGATTGAAAATACTGGAGCATATTTGTTCATAAAACTTATGTGGTTCAATAGAATCCACCTATTTATATCATTTTCCATTGGTTTCACTTAGGGCCTCTCTTGTTCTGATATCCAACGGAACCAGTGTGAGTTGGTTTTACTCAAATCTGAAGTTTTGTTTCTATCTGGATGATTCAGCATAAAAAGTGAACTTTAAAATAATAATAATAAGAACTTTTAACTTCCGTCAGATCCGATGTAAAAATTAAGTTGTGGGCAGATCATAACTTACAAATAATAGTTTTTTCTTAAATTTTTTATCGGCTTCTTTGAGCTTTCTCCAGGTGTTCTAAGCATAAGGAAAAGCCCTGTCTAACCGCCCCACTTTCAGTCATCTGCTGCGGGGCACTTCTACGCCGAAGCAAACACAACCTCTCTGAACATGTCCCTGATGCTTTCTGTAAAGAAGCTAGTAGAGAATATCAACAGTTAACCAAATCAACCTATGAGAAGGATGTTCACTGAGCAAAGACACTGGACGACAACATTATTCCTATCAGTGTTCTAAAGGCTGGAGAAACTAGTAAAGTAGACCTATTGCGGGATATACACCATTTTTACTTTAAATTTTAATATTTAATTTTTTTAAAGCATCGATAGTTGAAAATTGAAGCAAAAAAAATATATCTATAAAAACTTGACATGGTTTTTAGTTTAAAAATTCTAAATTTTTTATGAAAAAAAGAATTTATTCTTACAACCCAGACCTCATATTGCGAAAACACGAAAATTGCCTTATTTTTTTATTTCAATAAGGACTTCAGTATCCAGTGTCCAGAAAGTATGGCAATTTGTTATCTGAGATGGTTTCAATTAAATTTTGTTGGGTAATATTATTCAAAATAGAAGAGGGATATTATGTATGTACAAATATGAGAGGACACAACAAAGATAGCCACTAGCAAAAGACCCATATGGAATGTAAGTACCTTGGTTTTGTGAATAGACCAGTACCTATCATCTTTCATAGATACTATATACTATACATACATTAAAAAACAATGTATGCATTTTCATTCAATTACCTCATTTCTGGGCAACGATGTATATAAAATAAGAAAATATTTTGATATTTTGAGTGCATATTTGAGAAAGTTCCAGTATTACCACAAATTCAAATAACTTGAATGTAATTATTTATTTTTTCGAGTATTCATTGTTTTGTAATTAAAGTACTTAAAACAAATTGAAGAATCTATTGGGATGTGATCTTTCCATGATAAAAATAATTTAATTTTCATTTTTCAAAAGAAAATATGAGATATTTAAGGAATATCATGCCTTGTGTCTGGTTAACCATTACGAGAACTTGAAATCTGTTTTGTAGTTTCAACACCCAATTTATTTTAGAGCATAAGGAAATTTAAAGAAGACTGTGGACTTTTCACTTCATAAATAATTATTTCTTAGTTGAAAAAAGTATATTATAACGTTATAAGCCACCAAAAATGGTGGCCAACGAAAATGGCATTTCAAACAGCAATAACTTGAATGGGAAAATGATATGCCAATGGTTATATCTCAAGTGAATATTTTTTTTTTTTTTTTTATTTTCCCGTGGGTAGGTGCAAAACCTGCTATTCAGGCTCTATGAGGACCGAAAAACGCGTGCTCATAGAAGTGTGAGATTCTTACTACACTAAAACCACCTCCACTTTCCGATTGCAACTAAGTTGAAACTTATCTAGCAATCTATTTTTAACGAAGTTAAGTAACGTGTTGCAGGTTAATTTCCGGTGAATGTTCCTGCTTAATCCGCGATTTTAAAGCGGTCTTCTGTTCACCGCACCAAGTCGGAAGGTTTTGTTCTTCGCAGACGGCGTACTAAATTCGACTCGTCAAGAATGTCAATAATCGTTGAATTAGCGTGTTCTAATAGTCGATTTCTATGTTTTCGCGCGAAACTTTTCATTTCCTCCCGCACCGTAGGAATCCCGAGATCCCTATGAAGATCTTCGTTTCTTATATACCACGGAGCATTTACAAATGACCTAAGCAATTTATTTCAAATGTTTGTAAGTTATTTAAGTTTGTATCGCAGGTACAACCCCAAAGTTGTATACCATAAGTCCAAATAGGTTTAAGAACCTGTCGGTATAAAATCAATTTATTTTCAATACTAAGCTTTGAATATTTACCGAGTAACCAGTTCATATCTCTTAATTTACTTTTTAGATCTTCGCATTTCTTTTTCACGTGCGGATTCCATTTTAATTTCGCGTCTAGAGTCATTCCCAGATACTTTGCCTCATTTGCAAATGGAACACGAGCGGTATTAAGAAAGACGGGTAATCTATTTATTTTTTTATACGTAAGGTCCACGTGGACTGACTTTTGTTCATTGAGCGCTTTTCGCCATGTTTTCGTCCAGTCATTAACATTATTAAGAGCATTTTGTAACTTAATTGTAGCTTCGCTAATCATTTTGCCTACTGCTAGTATTGCAGTATCATCAGCAAACGTGGCTACAATAGTGTCATCTGTTTGAGGTATATCGCGTGTAAATAAAAGGTACAGAACTGGACCTAATACACTTCCTTGTGGTACCCCAACCACTATTTCCTTGAAATCAGAATAGTCATTTCCGTGTCTTACATGAAAAAGTCTTTCATTTAGATATCCGTTTAGAATATTGTAAAGTCCTTCAGGCAGAACTTGTCTTAATTTGAATTTGAGGCCTTCGTGCCACACCTTGTCAAACGCCTGCGACACGTCCAAAAAGACAGTCGAACAGATTTTCTTTTCCTCAAGAGCTCTCTCAATTACGTCTGTAATTCTATGCACTTGATCAATTGTCGAATGCTTGCTTCTAAATCCGGTTGCAGGCGCAAAAACTTTTGATATAATAGGAAGAAGCGAAATCGGTCTGTAAGACTTCTTTTCGTGAGAAGGTTTGCCAGGTTTCAAAACCATTATGACTTCAGCAACTTTCCATTGGCTCGGAACATATTTTAACCTTAGAGCGGCATTTATTATGTAAAGGAGGTAATTAAACCCTTTACGAGGGAGAATTTTTAAAATCTCTGCCGTTATTAAGTCATATCCTGGAGCTTTGTTGGACTTAAGCTTCTTTATTTCTCTTTTTAATTCAGCAAGTGTAGCATTTCTCGTTATGTAGCTTTCATTAGAGGTAAAATTCATATTAATATTTTCGTTGAGTTCTTGTCCATCAAACGGCTTAAATGTTTCCTCTAAGTAATCGGCGAATACCGTCGCTTTTTCTTTGTCACTTTTAGCCCATTCATTTTGGCTTTTCTTAATCGGAGGCACTGGAAGCTTTGGCTTTTTCGTTGTTTTTATAGCCTTCCAAAGTGAGTAGTTGGATTCTTTCCCCGCTGTGAAGCCTTCAAGGTAATTTTCAACTTCAAGGTTTTTGAAATCTGATATCGCCGTTTTTAGCATATTACTCAAGCGATTTAAATGAGCCTTGTGTTGAGGAGCACAGGTTTGCTGCCATTTTTTTACGAGCTTTTCGTTTCTCTTTCACTAAATCTTTTATTTCTTGCGGATATTTTTTATCTTTAAAGCGAGGCATTAGCCTTTGATGAGGTGTGTTATCCCAAGCTGCTTTTTGTATTATATCAACAAAGGTATCTTCTGCGTCTTCAAGCTCAAGAGGCGTTTGTAATGATACCCTTAACTCAACGTTGTCCTCGATATCTTTTTTAAATTTATCCGAGTTGGTTTTACTGTTTGTTAACCTGGGTGGTTTTTCAATTTTAACAAGGCTTTCGCTTATAATGAGTACGACGGCAGAATGATCTGAGAAGAGGTCATAGCCCTCTGAAATTTCTAAACGGTTAGAGGGCATTCCTTTCACCATGAATAAATCGATTAGGTCAGGTATTTTCGACGGATCAGTTGACCAGTAAGTTGGCTTGCCAGTCGAATGAAAGTCACAATTATTTTCCATTCCTGCTTCATATAGCATGCGACCCTTTTGAGATATGCATCGTGAGGTCCAGAAGGTGTGCTTTGCATTAAAGTCACCACCAACAATTAAATTTGGACTTAGTGACTTTATCAATGTCGTAAATTCACTCTTATCAATTTTGCAACGCGGAAGGCAATATATGGAAGAGACATTGACAGGAATGTTTTTAGTTTTAACCTGTACACTACTCAATTGCATTGATTCCACCTCTATTTTAAGGCCTATCGAGTGTTCAATGCATTCTTTTATATACAATGATGATCCACCTCTAGCTTTGTTTGACGGATGAATGGCGTAGTAGTCATGAAACCCGTGGATTTTAAGAATTGATTCATTTTTGGCATGCGTTTCTGATATCAAACATATGTCAATATCATTTTCTCGCATATACATCTCCAATTCTCCAAGTTTTTGCCATAATCCGTTGGCATTCCACGTTAGAATTTTAAGCTTTTCCATCATATATTTTTTGAAAGAGGTTTGGGTCGAATACAATTTTCGAGCTTACTTAACCTATCAAAGATAAGTTTATTTGTTTCACATTGTTCTTCAAGTTTTGACAAAATTATTGAAAAGACTTTCGAAACCGGGTCTGTTTCAGTGTCTTTATTTACGGGTATATTTTTGCCGCTATTTGGGCATATGTTTCTGCATTTCCTTGCTTCGATATTTTCTCCGAAGGTAATGACACTGTTTTCTTTTCCTTACGGATACTAGGTTTTGGGCCTTTCGTAGATTTGGCACTCTTGGGAATTGCGTTTTCTAATAGCCTAGGTGGGTTTCTTTGTGTTTGGGCAGATTTTGATCGTCGCTTTTGTAATTCTTTAGCTACTTCACAGCCCCTATAACTTGCTGGGTGATTTCCATTACAATTAATGCACGTCGGTGGACTTTCACTTTTTCCGTTGCAGTCAACAGTTAGATGTTTTCCAGCGCATTTCACATACCTTGGCTCTTTTTTGCAATAGGTTTGGGTGTGATTGAATTCTTGGCAGCGTTTACACTGAGGGATTAACCTTGTGCTCTTTCTAAGAAGTTCGATCCTAACTATGATGTTTAGAATTGTTTTAATTTTATTAATTTCATCTAATTTTTCAGTCTTATCTAACAAAGTATAAACTTTTAGATCACTAATAATATCGTCTTTTAAACATGATGCGTGTAGACCTCTTGCCACAACACGTAGGGGTCTTTCCGACTTATTTTCATAGGTACTACTACTTTTCTTCGTTTAGTTTTCGTGACAGAAGACGATAACTTTCGGGGTCTTTCACACAAACTTTCCATTTGTTGTTGTTAAGTGAAATAATTTTAAAAGCCGATGGTAATAATGCCTTTAATATGGTTTGCAACTTGTTATACTCCGCAATACCGATAACATTTATCGGTGGTGGGGGCCGTTCCTTAACAGGTTTTTCTTTAACTGTCGCATGTTTTGGTGAAACTCTTATTTCAAAAGAAGAGGCTGCTTCAGGTGAAGAGCCAGCTTTACGCTTTTTACTCAATCTTTTCTTTGAGGATTTCTCCGTTTCACGTGCTAGCTCTTCTTCGTCCGTTTCATATCTGCAATTATTGGCTTTTGGCAAGCTAGACTTTGAGTTTATTGGAGGATTTTCGCTTTTCAATACCTCATTTTCTTTTCGAAGAAGATCGACTTCTTTCTTTAGCTCTTGATAAAGTTCCATTACTTGATCAAGTTTTTGTCGAAGTTCGTTATTATCTTTTTCAAGATTTTTTGTTTTATCTGAGTCTATTTTGGCGCGCGCAGGCGTGACGGGTGAACTCTTTTGCCCGAATTTCGATGGTTTTGCACTCGATTTAGATGGTGGTGATCGAGATACCCTTGCACTTTTTAGGAAGGGATTTATTAAATGCAATAATTGGCTCTCCCCAGAATCCATAGAGCCGACCTCCGAAGAGGGTGGATTTTCCAGTGAGCCTGGACTGCCACCTGGGGTACTATATCTTATTGTTTTGCTCATTGCATAGTTATGTATACATCAATCTCAGTATACGGAGTTTGGATTTTAGTCGCCTCTTACGACAGGCATGCCTACCTCAGGTATATTCTTTCCCCTTACCCGCAGGGGGAAAGCGAATATGACATGGCCTTATAACGGGTGATTTTTTAAGAGGTTTAGAACTTTAAAAAAAAAAAAACACAAAAAATTCGAAAAAATGAATGAAATATTTATTTGAATCGATAGTTTGAACCTTTCAATTTAATGTTTAAAGATAATTTCATGCAAATGTTGACCGCGGCTGCGTCTCAGGTAGCCCATCCGCTGAGTCCAATTTTGGCATACTCTTTCACACATATCGGCCGGTATCTCACGAATGAATGCATGGATGTTGGCTTCCAGTGCGTCAATCGAAGCGGGCTTGTCCCTATAGACATTAGCCTTGACATACCCCCACAAAAAATAATCTAATGGTGTCAAATCGCACGATCTAGGCGGCCAATTGACCGGCCCGAAACGTGAAATTAACTGTTCACCAAACTCGCCTCGCAATTGCGCCATTGTTTCGCGTGCTGTGTGGCATGTGGCACCGTCTTGTTGAAACCACATATCATGCAAGTCAAGAACTTCTATTTCGGGCAAAAAAAAGTTTGTTATCATCGCTCGGTAGCGTTCACCATTGACAGTAACGCTGCGATTCGCATCATCTTTGAAGAAATATGGCCCAATAATGCCGCCGGCCCATAAACCGCACCAAACAGTGGCTTTTTCGGGATGCATTGGTAGCTGTTGCAATGCTTCTGGCTGATCTTCACTCCAAATGCGGCAATTATGCTTATTTACGTACCCATTCAACCAAAAATGAGCCTCATCGCTGAACACAATTTTTCGATAAAAAAGCGGATCCTCGGCCAGCTTTCCAAGAGCCCATTCACCAAAAATTCGGCGTTGTGGTAGGTCGGCTGGCTTTAGTTCTTGCACCAGCTGTATCTTAAAAGGCTTTACGCCCAAATCCTTCCGCAAAATTTTCCACGTAGTGCTGTAACAAAGGCCTAACTGCTGGGAACGGCGCCGAATCGACATTTCGCGGTCTTCTGTCACACTAGCTGATACGGCCGCAATATTTTCTTCACTACGCACAGTACGTAAACGTGTTGGTGGTTTAATGTCCAACAAAGTAAATTTGGTGCGAAATTTGGTCACAATCTTCCGAATAGACTGCTCAGAAGGTCGAGAATGCCGACCATAAAATGGAAGCAGCGCGCGATGAACATTTCGAACCGAGCACGAATTTTGATAGTAAAATTCAATAATTTGCAAGCGTTGTTCATTTGTAAGACGATCCATGGTTAAATTGCAAACCAAACTGAAGCTGTTTGACAGTGACACAAGGTACTAAACACACAGCTGTCAAAACCAGTGTTGCCAAAACCAAACCAGCTAAAAAATCACCCTTTAGTACAAGCGCTAAAAAAAAAACTTGGTGGCGCAACAGCTCGTGGAGAACCAGGGTCTAGTGACTGTCAACTATTCCTGTGTGCGTGTTGTTAACAGGAATGGAGGGGACCTACATTTTTTGGAGCACCGTGTGATTCGCAAGATCCCCTAAGGAATTATTTGCTGTATGTTGGCAACGAATTTAAGATTGTTGTTGTACATAAAATATAAAGATGCAGTAATGATGAAAATCAGTCACTCTATTCAATCATTTTTAAGTTCAGATGAACAATAAGCGAGATCAACGCTAAAAACTATTTTTTATAATCAAAATTTGACAGTTTTTTGACAAAAACTTTTCATTTGAAAGAGATGCCAAAAGTTATGGTTAGCAAGAATTTTAAAAGATATTTCAACCTATGGACGAAATAAAAAATCAACTTTTACTTTTAGTCCAATAGGAGCCCATAAAATTGCATTTATGCTTTTCAACACACTTTTTTTCAAAATGGCGGACAGTGCAACATCTCCTACCAGCTAGACTGCCCTTTCGCTAATCTAGCTAGCTCTTAGACTATTAGGTAACCACCGAATTTATGCGGTTTGACTTCGTTAGTTTTTTTTTCTTCGGTTTCCTTAAGTCACAGGCTTATGATAATACGCCACCAATAAGCAGTGTCCTCAAAATCAGCATAATAACTTATATTTTCTTTGTGCCATTAAAAAAAAGCCTCTGGAAGGGGCGCCACTCAAGAAGGCCGTAACGGCCCATTTAGATAATGCAGAACAGTTAGCCCATTCGGAATGTACATTTGAAATGCAAAAAAATAGATAAAGGCTTTTTTTTATTTAATTCGTTAGTGGGGCCTAAAAAAGTTGATGGCGTTGACTGCCGTATTGGGTTTAGAGAAATGAGTTTTTGTTAAGTAACTCGCCTATTTTCAACTTTTGACTAAAAATGCACTTGCTAAAAGTATTTCAAAATGAATTTAAGATCCAAGAAGATCACGGCCAATGCAATGGGCATATTTCACACATGATGTCATCTCCTGCTCCTAATAAGAAAACCTTTTAGTTCCAGTTTATACGAGCACACAGAAGTCCTTTAATTGAAATTTGGCTTCAGAAATAATTTCCCAAGTCAATTCTTGGTGAGTTTTATTGAAATTTGCTACACTTAATGATTTTACAAATGTTTCACGTTGGTTCCGGAGAGCCTTTAGTTACATGTTTCTGTAGAACAACGCCTAGCATTCAGAAAGAAAACTAAAATTTTACCTTTTGTAATTAGTTTACAAGGCGTTAAAGAGAGCAACTATACGACGCGATCTGAATTCACTAGAATATTTATTCACTTTGGTTGGGAAGACTCTTCTTAAATGGTAAAAGGACCCAACAACACACCAAACGAGACGAACACAATGACCACGACACTGAAAACCAGGTATGGTTTTTTTGGCCACGGTTTTAGTTTATTTTAACGACTTTAAAAATTTTAATTTTGAAAAAATAAACTTTGGCGAGACAGTGGCGAGACCAAAGTGAGATGATGGCAAACATGCTCAATGCCAAAAACCATGTGTAAATGTCATGGCGACCAAAGCGAGACCATAGCAAACCACGATATAAACTCGTGTGTAAATGGGAATGGTGAGACCACGGCGAGATATATGAGTCGTCGTTTTCACTTCAAACCGAGTTAGCCACCTCGATTACTGAAAACAACGCATGAAAATTATAAAATAAATATTCTTCAACTCGGTGGAAAAAATTTCTTAAAATTGAAATGTCAAGTAAATAATATGAAATTCAATTTTAAACTGGATTTAACAACTAAAACTGACCACTGGGGTGTAGTTTAAATCCAATTGGGATTGGGTACAAATATTTGGAACTAAGCGAGTTTATTCAATGGAACTGGATTTTATTTTTAGATTTAAATTTATTTTAATCTGGATTTATATTTTAGTCTGAATTAAACATAAAAGTTCTTTAGGACTGGACATGTACTCCCCCATTCTCTTTGAATTATTTAATATTTTATGAAAGAAAATGTGAGTAAACTTCAGATTTAGACCTATTATTCTAAATCTGCTCCGAAAAAGTACTGCCGAACTCTGTTATTGGCTGCTTTGCAGGTTGATGAGCCAGTCGCTGAGGTTTGTTTTTGCAGGTTGAAAAAATGTGAGTGTATTGCGACTGGCTAGCCAGTACTGAGTACTGGCTCGTGTGGCCTCGGGGTAGAAACTAGTTTTTTTGCTATTCCTTTGATATTTTTTAATTGAAAATAAATCTGACAATTTGCCAATAAAATTTAAGGTCAAATACTCAAAAAGCAAGAATAGTCAAAAATAATCAAAGGCAGTAGTGTCAGTAAAAAAGTATCAAAAATATCACTAAAATTAGTTTTGGTCCATTTTGAACATTGCGAATAATTTTGGACCAAATTTTCAAAATTTTAAACAATTATGAACAAATATTTTTAGACATAATCTTAAATAAGACTAGAGAAGTGCTTTTTTTGGATTTTGAAATTTGGGGTCATGTTCTGGCCTGATCTCTTAGACCCCCTTTTAGAAATAGAGACAATAGGAAGTACCACAGTTCTTTTAATTTAATTTGGAAATTTTGGTCCATATTTAACCAATCTCGCAAGCCCCTCACATCACATGGAATGCACAAAATAGCTACTAAAATTTCATCAACATTCATTAAGAATAATTTGCGTTGGAAATGATTTTTGTCTCAAAAAAGAAAAGAACAAACCGAGAGCCGTGCATCAGTGGAGTGAAATTTCACTGGTATAATAAAACAATCAACTAATGTTCGTAGGAACTTAGTTTTCCTTCAAAGATTAAATTATAAAGGTCATGACCTGAATTGACCACATTAATCTTCAACCTTACAACGCTATTTGTGAAACCAAAACAAAAATAATAATAATTTGAAATGTTTCATAAATTCCCAAAGCATCTATCGTATGCTAATCAACTCTAGTCAAAGTTTATAGATGATCAAGTGCTAATGTATATACCACCTACCATCAAGTTGCCCTCCAGAGATTTTCTAGCAAAAATGGAAAAGTCAAAACCAAGAAAAATCATCGTAGGCCACAAAATTAATTCAATAGCACTGTCTTTTGAATTCATAAAACTAAGGAGGATTGTGTCTTCTATGTATCTGTATTATGTATCTAGTAGAGAAGCTTTTTGAAGAAAGATATTGAAAAGGATTCTCTTAAATTATTTCTGCCTTCAGGACTCAAGTGTATTAAATTGCACAGTCATATCACACAAATATTGTTACCAGATACGTTTTAGATTCAAAACAGGTTGCGTTGTTTTTACGGTTTTATTCTTATACTCTCACCATCAAACCAAGTAAAATGATAGAATTTGATATTGATTCTGAAACAAGATTCAAATTGGAATATGCTTAACTTTCAGCACCACATCATACCACCTCAATCAGATGGGAAATTAGATCAAAACCGCACAGGTGGAAGAATATTGAGAACCAACAATGACTTATTGTGTTTGTATTGACTTCGGACGAAAGGAACATTTATTCGTATTCCGAATTGATATTGCAGGGAGAAAGATAACAAATAATGTCAGGTTGAATAGGCCAATCAAAATATAATTTGCTTAGAAAATTCCAAAACAAAGAGGAAAACTTTGCATGAAAGCGTAAGGAATAAAGAGTTTAAATTTGAAGTTCCTTCCAGGAATAGCGACGAGTTCCTCTTCCTGTATGGATTCATTTGTTAAAATTAAGTTTTCTGCTCAAAAACACAAGGGTTTCTACGTATGCTTGGGAGCTTAGAGATGTCTTTTCGCTTACTTCTGTTTTTCAGGATAAAAAGACAAAGCGTGACTTAATAGCTGGGACTGTTGCACAACTGATTAAACGCCAGTAATCTCATTTTAAATGAATTTTTGTCATATAATGCTGTGTTAGGACGAAAAATGTAAGTATGTTTCGTTTTAATGGCAGAAATATTGGAAGATCCATCTTAAATTGAAACAACTGTAATAGATTGAACACTTTCAATAACTAAACAGTGTAGATACGATTGGACGGACGTTTTCAAAATCGCTGTGTATTCATTTAATTTAATTTAAATTAAAAAAACAAAAGTTGTTATAAAATTAATGGAGGAAAACAGTTATCTCAATTCTCCAAGTCGTATATTGTTTTGTATTCTCAGCTGAACTTGAACTGATCCAGTAGAGCTATGTCAATCAGGAACGACTTAATTTTTTTGATCCGATAATCGAAAAGTATTGATGATTGAGTTACAAATTTTCATTTAAATCCATCTCAATCTCAATAATTTCGACGATTCTCTATTTTCCACCCCAATCTCAATCATTTCAATAAGGAATCTCGATTTTTGGTATTAATCTTTTCAAAAATGTTTAGAGATTTTTTAATCCATTGACAACTAAGCCATCATTCAATGGAATTCGGCAGTTGATAGCTTGACAGAGAAGGGACAAATTAATTTTTGATAGAAAATGTGTATTTCGATCCAAATGAGTAACCAATTGACCTAAAATCACCTGTCTTCCTGAGCAGTAAAAATTCTTCAAAAATTTCTGATTTCTTAGAGGTGTTTTAATACATTGACATCGTAGCCATCCTTCAATGGTATTTGACAATTGATGGCTTGACAAATTTGGGACAAACTATATTTTGATAAGATAAGTGTATTTTGATCCAAACATCACGCAATTGCCCTGAAATCATCTTTTTTCTAGAGCAGTAAAAATTCTTCAAAAATGTCTGATTTCTTAGAAGTTTTTTAATCCATCGATATCGTAGCCATCCTTCAATGAAAAAAAAAAGTTGATTGCTTGACAGATAGGTGAAAAAGTATATTTGGACAGGATAAGTGTATATTGATCCTAAAATCACATCATTTCTGAAGCAGTAAAAATTCTTCAAAAAATTCAGATTTTTTAAAAGATTGTTAATCCATCGACATCGGAGCCACCCCTAAATGGGATTTGACAATTGATGGCTTGACAGCTAGCAGACAAACTATGTTTTGACAGGACAGTAGTAATTTGATTTGGATCGAAACCAATCGACGTAAAATCACATTATATCGGAGCAGAAAGAAAACTGAAAATTTAAGGTTTTCTTAAAAGTTTTTAATTCAATCAAATTGTATTGCTTGTTACTTTGGAAAACTTTAGATTTGATCAACGGTGCAGTATTGAATTAAGGATTGGATTGAATAGAAATCAAAATAAAAAACGAGTCAGAGCAATATAAAATAATGAACTGAGTGAAATAAAAATGAGAATAAACGATTGATTGAAATAATCGAATCATTTTTTGATTTATTCTTGAACGATTCGATCATTTGAAATGAACGATTTATACAGCTCTTTGATCTGGTGTCAAATAACGAAATCTTGTTTTGGTGGTCCCCTCTAATAAACGAATTTAAAATAAGGAAACAATTCATAGTAAACTGTGCCAGAAGTTAGCACCGCTATTTTGGATTTTCAAAGAAAAATGTTGTGCTGTATTCTACTCAACTTGTGCCGTAAATATTTAAAAAAAATTAGCAGATTTGTAAATTTTATGGATGAAAGTTTTTCAATTTTGCTGCCATATTCCGAAAAGATAAAAAAAATTGGCATATTTGAATCTTTTACGGCCAAAAAGGAAGTATATAAAGAGTGTTATATACTTCCTTTTTGGCCGTAAAAGATTCAAATATGCCAATTTTTTTTTTCACATGTAAGCATATCTTTGGACATTATTATTATTGTAAACAGCTGTAAGTGTAAATATTAGGTGTGTTTTTTTTTTCATTGCGAAATTTGACAAATGTTCATCCGTAAAATTTGCAAATTTGCGAATTTTTAAAAATATTTACGGCAGAATACAGCACAAGAAAAATTTAAAAACAACTCATTAATTAATTTTTGGCCTAAAAGTTACAGTATATGCGATTTTTTTCGAAAATCCAAAATGGTGGTGCTTACTTTACACATGAAATAAAGCATTTCTCGTCATCTCGTCACGTCATATTTTCGAAAAATTGAATAAAAGACGCAACGAGACTACGAAAAATGTATTATAATGCATTATTTCCTTATTTAAAATTCGTTTTTAAGAAAGAACAACTACAAAGATATCTCGTCACGTCAACGTCTTGAGGTATGACGGGTGAGGCGACTTATTTTGACGTCTCTCTATTTCATCTCATTCCTATTTGTTGAAAAGAAAGAAATGGCGAGATGAGGCAGAAATTTTTAAAAGAAAAAACAAAATTAAAAACTTCTGCCTCAGTTGGTCATCTCTTTCTTTTCCAGAGATGAGAGTGAGATAAAAATAAGAGAAAATAGTCAACTCACGTGAAGTTGGTATGATGACCGTCTTTAATTCATGCCCGTACGTTGGATACGAGAAACTTAAAAGAACAGAGTGCTTGTAGATTATTGTCAAAACAAATCATTTGTACTGGAAGAGTGAATAAGCGATTTATAAAGAGCTCCTACTAAAAAGCATTTAAAAACGTAGAAAAAGTGCAATAAAGTTGATAAAAACCGGCTTAAATAACTTCCCACTAGGTAATTTTACCACAGCAATACAAATTCCTTGTAAGTCTTAGCAGTTAAGATAAAAATAAAAATTTTTTAAGTTGCAAAGCTAAAGCTTACCTCAAATAAATGAATAAGAGAGGTCTGCTAGGAATCTCACACGTCCATGCTAGAGAAAATAAACGCAGAACCTTATTAGCAAAGGCATCTACACAATCATCTGATCCTGCTGAGCTTACGAAGGAACCATCTGCAATACCAGCTGTGTTCTTCAAAAATAGTTCGTCTAAATTTGTATCTGCATTAACATCTGAATATAACAGAATCTTCGAGACAGAAATTATTCCAGAGAATTTCAAAAGAGCAATTATATTCCCTTTACACAAAAAAGGATATTATGAGAACCCTGAAAACTATCGAGGCATATCGTTCTTATGAATACTTCGGTAAAACTGTTTAATGCGCTTGTTTTCAATAGACTGAGCCTTTGTATGGAAAACAAGAAAATATTAAACGAATTTCAAGCTGGATTTAGGAAGAATTATTCGACTCTTGATCAAATATTTACTCTGATGAACATTGCGGAAGTCTACAAGAATAGGAACAGGAAGCTTTATGCCTTCTTCGTTGACTTCCGTGCTGCTTTTGATTCCATCTCTTGTAAAGACCTCTTCTATAAGCTCTATAGAAATGGAATTTCGAGAAAAACTGTTACGTTATTAAAGGCCATGTTCGAAACCAACGTGGCTTATGTTTGGGATGGTGAGCTTGTTTCGGAAGACTTTGCAACACAAATGGGAGTGAGAAAGGATGCGCCTTGAGCATGTTGCTGTTTATCTTATTTATAAATGATATCACAGAAACGGTTGGAATGGTGGAATTCAGCTTGGTAGTTTGCAGATACCTGGTTTGATTTTTGCGGATGATATAGTTTTTCTGTCGGAGTCTGCAACTGGAATGCAGCTAATGATGAATAGGCTTGAAAGCTACTGCGAGCTTTGGAACCTAACTATGAACTTAGACAAATCCAAAATGATGATTTTCAGAGATGGGGGTGGTAGATATTCGTGCATAGAAAAATGGACTTACAAAGGAGGAAAATGTAGAAATAGTTCGAGAGGTGTTTTAATCACAGCGAATCTTTATATGAAGAAGCACTTCCAGAGCAAAGGAGCTGAGGCAAAAAGAGCTGTTTCTTCAGTTTGGGGCCGATACGTTAACAACAAATATATTGAACATAGTTCAAAACTACAACTATTTCGTACTACAACTTCTGCAATATTACTCTATGGGGCACAAGTTCAGGGATATCGACAATTTGAAGATGTTGAAAGGTTTTTGAGATATTTTCCAAAACGAATTTTTCGCCTACCTTCTAGTACACCAAGTTATATGCTGCACTTAGAAACAAAAGTATTACCGTTATTTTTATATACTCTTAAGCTGCATTTAGAAGTTTTGAGGACATTATAATAGTATTGGAGATGGAATATGTTAGGTTGCCTAAACAACTGCTCACATATATTTTGGCTAGAAGAAGAAATCTTATAAAATGTGGGAGGACCTAGGAGCCGATCTTAGTGAAAACGTGCGCATTGCAGTCGATGTAGGCCCGGAGGGGTTGAGGGACGTGTGCAATACATTGTTGAAGGGAGTAAGCTGCTCTTGCTATGAAAAATGTTAAATGGATGCACAAGCTTTGATTTTCATGATAGTTCTTACTTCCAAAATCGATTTACTCTGAACATGATAACATAATTTTTAAAATAAGAGGTGAATTACTTAAGTTAAATTACATTCCCCATCTGGAAGAATTGCCAATTCTGTGTGACCTGTTTAATTTAAAGGAGAGAAAAGATGTGTATCATTTCATTGCTAGATGTTCAATTTCAAAGGAGTTCCGTATTAGATACTTTGGAGTAAACACATTGGATATGAATGCAGTGCTGAACATTCTGAATGGTATCATTGGCTGGGAAACTTTGTACAAATATACAATAACCGCACTAAGTTATAGACAGCGTTTTACTGAAGGAGATTTTTAATATAACAATAGTTATATGATACAAAACATGAATTTGTCAATCTGGTAGACGGCCTTCGGCCAAACCATATTGAACTTAGTATAAAACGAACTGTTAATTGCACTCAAATATTATTATTAAATAAAGTGTTTCTGTCAACTAAACTACAGGAAGAGTTAATTCGGTGATCCTCTTTTTCCGATCTTACGATCGCTGAAACGATAATACTGCCATGAACTAAAATTCCATCCTTATTATGTATAAAGTTATCTGCTATGATCATGGAGACTTTGTCAAGCAAATCAAATGGGAATTGCATCAAATACGATTCTCCCTTAAACGGAATTCAAAAATTGTGGCCAACAATAAGTTTAACCTGATTTCAGGCCGACAACCATGCTCAATCAAGTCACTTGAAAATTGCGATAAGAATTAAAATAAAACATAAAATTTACTATGAAGAATAAAAACGTAAATAATTGAAAATTAATTATTTTAATTTTTGTTTTTGTAGACTCTTGAATTAAAATTCAAATTTAAAAGCAGAAGGAAGTTTGTTAGCTTAATTTAATAAAATAAATATATTTTATGATTCAAATTTAAAAGTTTTTGCAACCTTTAGTCCAAATGCGTTTCGCCCAAATACAACAATTGTTTGTTTAGTTAACGGTACTTTTGTGCTGTTTATTTAATACGTGTCGTTAACCATCGACTAAAAATTATGCGTCTTAGAAGGGTACAACAACATCTAACTAATGAGCCTAATTGTTTTACCTGAGCGAAACGCATTTAGACAAGAGGTCGCAAAAGCTTTTAAATTAATTGTTTTTTTTTTTTAAATTCAGCTCACAAACTTCCTTCTACTCGTATGTGCCAAAACCACACACCAAATGCCACCCCAATAGCTCTTTTTAAAACAACCAAATTCAAATTCAAAAAATTTTGTATTGTGCGTGATAAAATGAATATTTGATAGAAAAGTTAGTTTGCTTTGTGGTTGTGGATTCGAAAATATATACTATTTAGTTTTGTTTTGTGGTCAAACCTAGCATTTTCATATTTTGTTGTATATTGTTATAATTTGAAAGTATTGTTCCTTTTTTTTTGTTAATTTTTCCTGGTGGCTGATGGGACATTTTTAATATGTACTTCATACACCACTAACAAGATTTATTCATTGTTGGTAATTCACTTGTGCATTTAATTTATTTTGAATATATGCATCAGTTAGAGAAATTTTTATTTTAAGTGAGTGTTTCCTCTTCTTTGGGTTAATGTTTATAATTTAAACAAAAACTAAGTTAAATAAATTTAAATTGAATTAATTTAATATTTTATATGATTTGGATAGTGTTTGTATGTAGGAAACGTGGGCACTCTAGAAGTTTAATGCCAAGGCTACACAGTTTGCGGCTACTCTTGAATAGTCAGTTATAAAAATTGTTTTTTTTTTTTAAATTCTGTTAAGCACAGTTTTTGAAAAATATTCAGCATCATATTTGGAGAATATCGCATCGAAGATTAATATCACCCAACTGAAATGAACCTGACATTTACTGAAATCGGATTATACAAGAAAATAGATGGTTGAGATTTGATTAGTTTCACTTTGATGACAATGGGTGACTTCTCCTTTTGAAAATTCGGAATTTGACTTTTCTAACGCTAACGCAAACAATGTGTCGGTCTATAAGCCTTCTACTTGACTAAATTAAATTCAGTAGTATCTGTACAGAATTATTATCTATTATTAGAACCTTTTTTGTATCTGGCAAGTCTGCACTATAAGTTGAAAGTAGTTTGTCTTATAAATGCCATGTCATTAATATTTTTAGTTGCACATATTTGTTGGCTTCGGTGAAGTGGGAAACTTTCTTTATGGTCATAGGGACATGCTGGGATTATGTGTATTGTTCTCTTTCAACAGAACTACCATAGCTATTTGCCCGTCATCATGGAGATGGAATACAAAGTTAATCATATCTTTTGTCTCAATAAACTTGAAATTGAAGCTACAAAGCAATATAAATGAAATTGCATTAACCATAACCCCTCGAATACCCAAAAACACAAACACGAAAGCACTGAGTTATTTATGTCTGTACAAGTTATGTATGTCTATATTGTTTACTTGTTGGTTTGGGAGGGATAGTTATATTTAGTAGAATTAAACTGTACAATTTTCATATCCCTGATGTGGAGATATAAACTTTAGCGTCAAGAGAGCAATATAATGAAGATGTTTAGCAGAGTTAATGGTAGATTGGGTACAATCATATTAGGTTAAATATTGACGAACGTCAATTTATGCACATTTATTGAATTTATTCTCTCAAAGGCCTAGTTATGTGAAGAGATCAATATTTGAGTTAGTGCCATATCCTTTGGGGTTTCTTATGAGTTTATTTATATTGTGAGTAAGTACAAGCACAATATATACCATACATATATCAGAAAGTTCGGTTATGTTTCCCTGCTTGGGCAAAATGGGTAATTTTATAAAATAAAATACTTGATATCAAAAAAAAAAAAATATATTTACAAACAACGGCAATATACTTTGTATTGTTGTGTAGGTTTTTGGAAAGTCAGAAATCCATTCTTCTGTTTTATTTTCAAATAAAGTTCTTCTAATATACACTGTTTCCCCACAAATGTGTATTAAATTAAAAATTTTTGGAAAAAAAAAACAAATTTTACTTTTCAATTTTCTTAAAAACTTACAAGACATAAAACCTTGGTATTAACTTTCCCAATGAAAATATATAAGAGCATTAACAACTTAAAGACAAAAAATTACTTACTAGAATACAATTTAAAACAACATTTTTTGAAATCTTTTTAGATAGAGCTTGTAAACAATTTAAGAATAAGCTGCCGTTGTTATTAAATATATAAATAAATTAAATAAATTTGGTGGCGCAACATCTCGTGGAGAACCAGGGCCTAGTAACTTACAACTCTCAACCATTCCTGTGTGCGTCTTGTTGGCAGCAAGAGAGGGGACCTATAATCTTTTTTGCCGAGTCCGAACGGCTAGATGAGAAGCACTTGTTCATGACAAGTATACTCTTGGAGGATTTATCAGTTCCTCGCAAGTAGGGCTGTAAAAGTAACGACAAAGTCAGTACCGGCATGTTTATGTTACTTTCTGTTCAAGTACTCTTTACTAAAATATCGTTACTCGTTACTGTTGTTATAAACGTATGCGGTATAAAAAAATCGAAATTTTTCACAATTAATTCTATGAACCGGAATAATGCGATTTTAGGGCCTAAGAGTGACATTTGAAAATATTATTGTTGCCCACAAATATAGTTTGTGGCCCTTCTTTCAAGCTATCAACTGTCAAATTCCATTGAAGGATGGCTGCGATCTAAATGGATTAAAAAACCTTGAAAAATCTAAATGTTTGCTCTGAAAAATCGAAATTTTTCAGAATTAATTGTGTACCTAGACAATGTGGTTTTAGAGCTTTTAGACATTTGGAATGAATTATTATTTTTTCCTTCAAATGTAGTTTGTTGACCTTCTATCAAGCTAAGAACTGTCAAATTCCATTGAAGGATGACTGCGATCTAAATGGATTAAAAAATCTCTAAAAAATCTGAATTTTTGCTCTAAGAAATCAAAATTTTTCAGAATTAGCTTTATGTACCTAAACAAAGCCATAGAGAGTGACATTTGGAACGAAATATTATTTTTTGCCTAAAATATAGTTTGTTGCCCATCTGTCAAGCTATTAATTGTCAAATTCCATTCAAGGATGGCTTCAATATAGATAGATTAAAATTGATCTAAAAAGTCAGAAAATTTTTAGGGTTATTTACTCCTCTTGAAAAAAAGGTCTCTATACCGATTCATTTTCAATTCATACACAAAAACACAAGAGAAATACAGAAGCGCTACTGTGGTTGGTAACTTTGGTATCGATGCAAGCATGTCCAAGCGGGGGGAAACACAGGATTGTTTTTGCAGATTACGTGAATATCCTAGCAGGTAATTAAATAAAGTGCAAGACTGGGTCGCAGGCACTCTTATGTTGAAAAGACTGAGGGTTTCAAAATATTATATGTATCTAAAGACATGGAAATTATAAGAGCTAATTGGTGATGTAAAATAATAGTCCAGTCAATTTGTGCTCAAAAGGGTCTTAGCGAGCAAATTGTTGGGTAGTTTTGATTTTCCCCCTCTTTTATATTTTCGGGGGTGCTGAATCAAAATCTGAGGTTTGCGAATAAAATTTCGTGATCCAACATGGAAACAATGCAAAAATACATATTTTGGGGTTTTTCAAAACAACAGGGTTTTTGGGGTTTTTCAAAAAACGGTTCGCTATCCAAAGGAAGACTTTACTTAAAGAAATGTTTTTAATTTTTTAAGAAAAAATATAGAGCTGTTTTTGAGAAAAATATAGATTTTTTTAAAATTAAAAAAATGTAGGTATGGCAGGTACCGTTATTTTTTATTCATAGAAAAATTTGGATAGTCAACCAAGAACCAAGTTTTAAGAAAATCCATCCAGCCATTTAGGCTGTAGCCGAACAGACAGACAGAATTTTAGGAGTCACTTTTTTGTCTTCCTTATCCTTGTCTGATTTATTTTGTGAATTCATAACTTGTCATAAAGCAAGTAGGTACCTACATTCCTACATATTTATCACAAGTAAAAATAAGCAGTAAATTTACCCTACAGTTGCTATAGGGGATGACAATCACTGAATACATGCCCTTTCTTTAAGGACTATCCTAATATTTATACAAAAGAACATTAAGATAAATGTTTTGAAATTTAGAAAATTGTCCCAGAAGATCTAAAGTCACCATTTTGTTTGTTTTTTAATTGTTTATTATAAAATAAATGTTTATTAAATTCTTTATATTTCGAACTTATTTATTAAATAAATTAAATGAATTTGCTTTACGCGCATACTTAAAAAATATGCAAAAATTAAATGGAAAAGAAAAATCCACACCATGTGAAAGTACATACACAAATGTCTGACAACTGAAGAAATAGAAATGGCACATTGACAGTTCATTCGTTTTGTCAATTCACCCAACAAAAAGCTAAATCATCTTCAGAACGAATTTGTTCACCAGTGTAAATAAAAATTCTAAAAAATGATTTGACAAAAGGGTTAGTTAATGACACCTTCATCCTTCAAGGCTCATTAGACAAATTATGGCAACATTAATCTACAGTTCAGCAAATTTAACACATCATGTTTCTGTGCCGAGGAGATGACAGACTTTGGGCTGGTTTTTATTACAAAGTTCTTTTTTTAAGTCTTCAAACCTAAATTATAAGGGGTAACAAAATTACATATTGACAAATTCTTCCCTAAAAACTTCTCCGATTTCGTTCAAACGTATATCTCTCTGCAACTGCCCCTATATGTGATATTTAAGATTGTTAATATTTATCTTATATTACGCAAGCGACATTTAACCGTAATCTAATAACACATTCGAATAAAGTACAACAATCTATTTCAAAAATTGATAGATTCATTATTAATATAAAAGTATATTTGAGTGACAAATTAATATGACATTAGAAATGGTTGGGATAGTGTAGAACATTTGTAATGTCCATATGAGATATTGAAAATCTGTCACAGAAACATTATTGTATTTTGTCACAATTGTTAGATCATGCGTCTATAAGTTATACTCAATCAAAATGTCCTGAAAAATTGTGTTCGTTTTATTTACATTACTGTGGAAATTTTTTGGATTTATTTGTGTTTTCTTTTTATTTGAACCAATGAGAAACGCACTAAAAAAGTTTAATTTCAGACTCGACTATATCGATTGTTAATCCACTTGTCGTGAACCCTAATAATAACAGTGCAAATCGTCGTCAATGCGTTTGAAGACTCAGCCATAATGTGCATATGCACTTCGATTCACCCAAAACAACATCCGTAAGATGACACCAATTGAGCAATCGATGAGCATAAACACATTGAAGTGCATTGAGTTCAACGCAGGAGCAGGAGAGAAAATCTCAGAGGCATGGAAGGAAGTACAAAAATGGCATGGAAGTCTAAAGGCTAGTTTTTCAGTTCAGGGTTAAATCTGAGTTAAATCAGAGTTAGCTAATCCTGATAATAAATTAACCCTGAGTTAACTCAGAAACAGTTTCTTAGTTGAGGATTAACTATATCTTTCAGTTGTCAAAAATATAAGGCCAATGATATGCGACACTATGGATACCACCTTCTACGTCTTTCACACATCGGAACAGAGATGGTGCCACAACGGAATTGTATAGATAATAACTTTCATCCTCGAAATTGAGATGGCACCACAACTGAAAAGGCACTAAATTTGATCTCTGAGTTTGGTAAGTTACCAAAGTAGGTGAGATAACCTCAGAGTTAACTTAAACTGAAAAACACGTTTCCGGAGTTAAATCAGGTTTAACTGCGAGACTAAGAAAATCTCGCACATTGGGCCTTAATGACATAAAAGGGCATCCAATTTTCTTCTACAGTCAAAACTAATCGGTTCCTATATCAGACAAAGCCCATTAGACAATAACCGAAATTTCTCTTGTAAGAAGTTGACATTTTTAGTACCAAATTTAAAACAAATACAGGGTGGCGCACGAATCGTGCTACAAAAATAAAACGTAATAACTTTTTTTCTGTGTGAGTAATCGGCTTATTTTTTTTATTTTGTAGGTTACTATTTAGATTTATAAAAATGGATGCTTGGGATACGGAGAAAAGAATTTGGATAGTGCAACGGTACCATGCTTTGCAGTCCGTCATTTCCGTCCAAAGGGAATTTAGGCGGGAGTTTGGCGGTAATCCCCCGAGTAGATAGACCATTATGAGGTTTGTAAACATGTTTGCCGAATCTGGAAGCATCGCACGAAGGCCGTACCATCGAGATGCCAATGTTCGGGTTCAGGATACAATCGCAGCAGTAGCATCTGCAATACAGGCCAATCCGAGCGTTTCGACCCGAAACTTATCGGGGCAAATTGGAGTGAGTAGACGGTCATTACAACGGATACTTCATGACGATTTAAACTTGTTTCCGTACAAAGTCCAAATTACTAGCAAGTTAAACCCTCAGGATTTGCCTGTTCGCCTGGAATTTTGCCAAAAAATGATATCAATGGCCGAAGAAGACAACACATTGATCAATTGTTTGTTCATGTCTGATGAGGCCCATTTTGATCTTAACGGCAATGTAAACAAGCAAAATTGCCGTATATGGAATGAGTATAATCCAGAAATGCTCCATGAGACGGAACTGCACCCAGAACGAGTCACTGTGTGGTGCGCAGTTTCATCAAGGTGTATTGTCGGGCCGTACTTCTTTGAAGAAAACGGTGTAACCGTTACTGTCAATGGGGACCGTTATTTAAAGATGTTGAAGGAGTTTTTTTACCTAGAACTGCGCCGAAGACGTATACCATTCAACAGCGTTTGGTTTCAGCAAGATGGAGCAACTGCACATATAGCCAGACCAGTTATTGCGGAGCTAAACAAAAAATTCGCAAACAAATTAATTTCTAGGAACTCCACTCTTCGCTGGCCCCCAAGGTCACCTGACTTGACTGCACCAGACTTCTTTTTATTGGGTTATGTCAAGCAAGAGGTGTATAAAACGAAGCCCAGGAATTTAACTGAATTAAAGCAGTCCATAACGACAATAATTGAGGCGATCCCAACTTCAGCTCTTCAGGCCGCAATGAATAATTTTTTGATCAGGTGCCGCATATGCGTGGGAGAGCGTGGAGGTCATTTGCGGTCTATAATCTTTAAAAACAACTAACTATTTAAAATAAAATTTAATTTTCTAACCAATACAAAAAAAATAAATGAAATACATCGATTAAAAAAAAAGTTATTTGAATTTCTTATTGTAGCACAATTGGTGCGCCACCCTGTATGTCTATCTTTGCAGGTTATAGCTCGATGCACTTACACGCTACACTTGAATACACAGACAAACCGAAACCATAGGGGATATGACAAAACCCGTTTTCTTAACCTTTATTATTTGGGGGTTACCCTATATAAGGTGCGTTTTATTGGTACTTATAGCTAGAGTAGCAATGCAAGTACCAATAAAACGCTATACTCACGTTTATACTCAACCCTATTCCAGCGCCACATAAGTTTAAACTTAACGAAACTTTATCTCAACTTTTATATCCACTTTTTTACTGACTTATTTATAGACACTTTTGGGTTTGTTGATGTTTGCTAAGGAAAATTTTACTGTACTAGCTATAACTTTTTCGATAAAACACGGCTAAAGTACCTAGTCTACTCATAGACCCAGAGACGGCAGCAAATTTTTGGTTTCGAGGTATAACCAAAATTCGTGAGTATGTTGGCTGAGGTACAAAGATCTCGATTTCAAAATCAATCGCCTGGAATGTTTTTTTGTCGCCGAGGCTAGAGGTTGAAAACGGTGATTTTCCAGATTTTGGTTTGGAGGGTATAACCACCTTTAAATATATGCAAACTAAACAGAATTACGCTTTGATTAAGAATATTGGGGTCCCAGACGATTTCAGTGTCGCCACACCCAACCAGATGTCTTCAAAACGGGTGGAATAACAACTTTTAGTTCGGAAGGTATAACCACTTTAATTTATATGTAAACTAAAAATAACTACTCCTCGATGAAAAAATTTGGGGTCCCAGATGATTTCAGTGTCGCCACACTCAACCAGACCCCCTCCAAAAGGGACGAAAAATCAACTTATCGTTTGAAAGGTATAACCACTTTAATTTAAATGTAAACACTGCGCCCATTTGGAGGGCGTCTGGTTGACTGTGGCGACACTGAAATCGTCTGGGACCCCAAAAATCCTTATCATGGCGTAGTTATCTTTAGTTTACATATAAATTAAAATGGTTATAAATACCTTTCAAACCAAAGTTGATTTTTCGCCCTTTTATAGGGTCGGGCGTCTGGTTGGATGTGGCGACACTGAAATCGTCTGGGACTGGGACAAAATTGGAGATCGTTGTACCCGTTTCCGAAAAAAAGTTATTAAGAATTGTGGCAGTGGGCGGATTTTACTTTTACAATTTTCAAAATTTTGTCTCTGGTCATTTTAACAAAATGTGAAAATTGCATCTATATCGGTGCAGCCGTTTATTAACAAACCAAGATTTAAGAAAAGTGGGCGTGGCACCACCCGTACAAGGGTCAAATGGTCGACAACTTACACTTAAGTTGTTTTCCTACCCCCAAAACGACCTGCGAAATTTCAGCCTCCCGCAACCAAAGGTCTGGGTTCGATTCCCAGCCGCTGCCACCTAAAAACAGAAATATTTTCCCCGAGCCTCTTGCGACTTGCGAGGAACTGACAAATCCTCCAAGAGTATACTTGTCATGAATAAGTGTTTCTCATCTAGCCGTTCGGACTCGACAAAAAGATTGTAGGTCCCCTCCATTCCTGCCAACAACAAGCACACAGGAATGGTTGAGAGTTGTAAGTCACTAGGCCTTGGTTCTCCACGAGCTGTTGTGCCACCAAATTTATTTGTTTATTTCTAATTTTACTGTACTATTCTATAAATTGTAGCTAATAACTCGACCAATAAAATGTATATAAAAGTTTTTTCAAATATCAGGGTACTATTTTTTAATTATTGGTTTTTTCGTGTATCAATATTCATGATTAGACTATAAGTACGTATGAAACGTTATTTTTCTATTTTTTTGTTTGAATAGAAAGTCCAATTTCAAGTATAACTTTAAAAGTCAAAAAGATTTAGTGTAAACAACAAAACAAACAATTTTTTTCCCGTGCAAATAAAGTCTATAATTTTTATTTAAACTACTTTGTCAAAATTCTTTTCACATCACTTTTTAAATCTATCGAAATAAATTGCGTATGTTACCCAAACAAATTGGACTGAATGATATAAGTAGAATGAATTTTGTATTGTGCTATTGTGTTATCTGCCTGCAGCACTAACTCTGCTCCATTAGACACCTCTCTGGAACGAACAAAAGTAACCAAAAAAGTTTCAGCTGATTTGAAGGTGGCAACAAAAAAAAAGTTTGTGCCTTGGAGAAATGGATAACAAGCCGTTTGGTGGTTGGAAAGTTTATTATTCTTATTCAAAATTCTAAAGATTACTTGTGTTACATCCCAAAGGAATAATGTTTGGTCTTTCTTTTGTTAAAATTTCATCGCAAGGAGTAAGAGAAAATTGAGGCTTCTTCAATTTGAAGGAACAAGCCTTTGGGTATAATACACACAACACCCTTTGTGTAAGCAAAATGTTGCCAGTTACTTGAGGGTATTTTTTTTTTTTAACTTGAATGTTGTGTTTCTGATTTCTGTTCGACGCATTAAATTGTTTAAATACAAAATTTGAGCTTGTCTGCGATAAAAATCTCAGCACGTCAATATTTTTTTTGGCTATATTTCAGCTATGTACGTTTAAGGAGATTTGATAAGTCAAATGTTATAAATTGTCGATGGTAATTTTTTTTTTCGAAAAATAAAAATCGAGTCCATTAAGTGCATAGTGTGTACGAGTAGGTATTTGTTTTGTATAGCTATTAATCTTTTCTTTATTCGTTTTTTTTTTGTGTGTCCATTTTCTAAGTGCTATTCCACTGATGCTATGAAGTAAATTGCTACTTAAATACTTAATATTAGTTTTTTATCCACAATTTTTGATGTATGGAATAAAAGCTTTGATATTTAGTGTGAAGAAAATGAATACCTAACCTACATTTACCTATATACATTTTCCCTGGAATAATAACATATTTTTCTTTGTTTCATGTTAGAAAAATATTCAAAAAAATATCAATAAATTACATACATATGTATGTATTATGTACATATGTATGCATGCTCGTAGTATTTATAAATAAATAACTTAATTTTATTTCAAGAACGCAATTTCTATACTTTAGCTATTTAAGGAAGTCTTCAAATATTGATTTTCAAGAAATATTACTTGAGAATTTCAGGCAACGTGAATTGATGGATGAATTCAACTCCAAATATTTATTTTTATAGTCTCGAATAAAGAAAAGAGTGTTAGCATGATAAATGGCTTCTTGCTATATAAGTACTAGTGAGTTCATGAAAAATAAATTCTTTTTTATGGTTTAAGTGCTTCAAAGAACACAAGCTGTGATAAAGTTTTATTATGCTGCTAATCGATTAGCACACAATTGAAGTGATTCGAAAATTTTACTTTTCTTTGACAAACTAATAATTGATTTCAACTTGTGGAACGAATCTCGTTCAAAGCATTCAACAAATATTTTAGTTTTAAAAATAAATAGATTTAGTGATGCAACAGTGGAGAACCAGGGCCTAGTGACTTACAACTCTCAATCATTCCTGTGTGCGTGTTGTGGGCAGGAATGGAATGGAGGGGACTTGCAATTTTATCCAGAGTCCGAACGGCTAGGTGAGAAGCACTTATTCATGATAAGTATACTCTTTGAGGATTTTGCAGTTCCTCGCAAACGGTAGGACCTCGGGAGAAACATTTCAGTTTTCAGGTGACTGGCTGTGAATCGAACCCATAACTTTGGTATGACAGTCCAACGTACTAACCGTTATGCTGCGAGGTACTGCATAAATCTTTAAATTGCTATCATGAAAATTCTTGGGCCTGGTTCTCTAGTTTGTATGAAGAAAGTCATCACAAAAAGTCATCACAAAAGAAGGAATGAATATAACAAGAAATTGGTGTCAATCAATGGGATTAAACATAAGCCCATAAAAAACAACTACAGTTCTATTTACCAAAAAGCTACTTCTACCACATATGAAATCTATCCGGTTGGCTGGCGAATCAAATGTCAGAGAGAGGTTAAATGCCTAGAAACTACACTAGCAGTTTGTAGGGCTCTTCACGGTCCACGATACCAAATCGATACTTTTGTAAGCATCGTCTTGGTATCGTCAAATCAAAATTGAAAAATGTCAGTATCGTCTTGGTATCGGTATCGGTCTCATTTGTTTTCGGTCTAGTCTCAGTCACAAACTAAAATAAAAACCACGACTTTGGTTACATGTTCTTGATCTTGTAGATATTTTAAGATTTAATAAAAAAAAATAATTTTATAAAGTATGAATAATAAATGACAGTCCTTTTCAATTGAGTTTTTCATTCTCCTTACAATTCTTAAAGGCTTGTTTAAAAATGTCTAAGTGAAGATCCAATTAGTTATCCGCAACTTAAACTCTGCCCGAAAATATAACAGCAGGAAAACAATGCTTTCTTAAAGTCGTTAGAGCCGTTTTCAAAAAACCGGTTGATGCATTTCACTAAAGTCACTCCCTCCAGCTAAAAAGAACCAAGCCTGAGAATTTCATCCAAATGATTGGATTCAGAGAAACAAAACAAAGGAAAAATATAAATAATTACTTATTTAACCTTCCTCCTACTAAATGGAAAAAAAAACTGGAAAAATGTCTTTCAAACTGTTAGAGCCGTTTCCGAGAAACCAATTGCAAGAATTTTTTATTTGTAATAAATCAATTAAAATATTCAAAAATCTTTCTCTTCTGCCAATACCAAAAACCAAACAATACAACTGAAAGTATCGTTAAATTTCTGTCCTAAAAGTACGGATCGACTCGGTATCATCTCGGTATTGTTACGAATGCTTTGGAGCTGGTATATTGTCTCAGTATCGCTTTGGTTTCCGATACCGATAATAAACGATAGCGAGACTATTCTGGTATCGTGGTTGTAGTAGTAGCTATAGTAGTTAGATCTTCTGGAACAAACATGTCGGGTTGACTGTCAGGAAAGCCACAAATGTCCTTATGATTTGCAAAAAACTCACAAGCAAATCAAGGGGCTGCAAGCCAAACATCCTCAAGTGGATGTATATGTACACCACGATGGTAAGACCCATCATAACCTTGTTGCATTAGGCACAAATGAACCGAACTTATCAAAACTAGGAAATCACTAGGAAAAGTTCAAAGGCTTGCATGCATGCATTATCGAAGCAATTAAAACTTGCCCCCCGCAGCAATAGAAGTAATTCTCCATCTAACTCCACTACATATGGTCGTAGAGAGTGCTGCTAAGGGAGCAGTTAACTGGATCTGGAAAAAATCATTAGTCTCAGATGTCCAACAGAAATATACCTCCTGGACATTCCAAGAAATGGTACTTATTATTAAAAAAGTATAATTTTGTAAAACATTTTAAAACGGAACTAAGTGGTAGAAAAGAGTGGGTAGCGAAAATGGTAAACTACACTCTTAAAGCAAATGCCATCAAATGGTATACTAATAAATCGAGAATATGTGAAGGGACTGGTACTGAAATTTTTGGTCCTAGAACCAAACTTTCCATATTCATTTTTTTTTTATATAAATTCATTTTTATTTTCCATTTTCTTAAAACTATCTTAAAGCTAGACAAAAATTCATAAAAACTAGCCTACTTATCAATATCTTAAAACTAATTAACAGGCCCCAATTGGGCGCCCTAAGTTAAACTAGAATAACTTAATGCTAATGCCTTTCGGCATAAGAACTATCTTAATACTAAAACTCTATATCAGTTTTAATTTTTCCCCGAGAAGAATTTACAAAAAAAACTCGGTATCTATGTCTTTATTTTTTTGGTTATATATATAACTTACAAACTACATAATAGCTAATTAAAACTAATTACAACCTACTTATAAGCTACTTACAAACTAGAACAGCCCCAGCAAGCATTTTCCGGTTTTATATTTTTTTTGTATTTTTGTTGATTTTATAATTTTTTGTTTGTGTTTTTATGTTTTATTTTTATTTTTTTTGTGCCACCCTGACTGTCCCTACTTAAAACTAACTACCTAAACCTATGTAAGTCAGCCATACAAAAAGAAAATAGCAAGGTCAACTATTAAATGTCTCAAGGAACTTCATCTTCGTTTTTCAACCACCATAACTGGTTCTCCTGTTTTACCCTATCTCTTCGGTCCCGTTCGGACACAGTCCTACTGAACCGAAGGTGCTCAGCTCCGTCTTGTGACTCGACTGTCAAGATGGAGGAATGCATCGGGCCGAATAAAGCCGTTTAGACGCGCACTCTCGTAGTATTCGTTGTTGGGGTAGTAAGCCCCAAAAATTAAGCTGTTGCTTGAGGACATCGCTCTTGCAATGTGACCTCGAATAAGCTTCAGCAAGAAATTATCTATCCTGTTTATGTTGGCGTCGTTGTACAGAGGCAGGTTGGAAAAATAGTGTTTGTACTCCGACTCTGGTGTTCTGTGCAATCCAAGGCAGCATCGAAGACACTGCCTCTCAAACACCCGAATCTTTCCCATTTGAGATGGGGCAACGTTGAACCAAACCGGGCATCCATAGGCAATCATCGGCCGGATAAGGGCCATGTAGCAAATCACCTTCACCCTGCTATCAAGCCGTTTCGCCATGGCACAGGCTCCCCTAGCCCTGGCCAGAGCAGGATTTATATGTCTGTCGAAATACAAATACTGATCCATCCAGATGCCAAGGTATGTACTTTACTACACTTTTACTCGCCAGTGAATGTCCATTTGGCCCTACGATCACCAGCTTGCGCCAGTTCTTTCTCGTATCGCTTGTGGCTCTAAGCAACGGAGTCCTAAGCAAGATAGTTTTTGATTACTGAAAGTTGATTTTCAACTTTCAGTCATCGCAATATCGCTGAATCTTCTCGAAGTCACGCTGCAAGAGAAATCTGATGACCTAGACTTTTGAAACTTTTCTGTACGCAATTAGATCGTCGGCATACGCAATTGCCTGAGTTAAATTACTTATCAGATCGCTGGTGGAATTGCTGAATAGAATCGGCGAGTTGACCTCTCCCTGCTGAAGACCATTTTTAATATTAAAGGTTGTGGCAGAAGTTACATTGCCACTTTTGACAACAAACTTTCTGCCATTGAGCATATCATAAAGCATATATAATAGTGGTTTACTAATGCCAAGTCTGGTCAGCTTTAGATAAACACCTTCAAACCATACGCTGTCAAAGGCCTTCTCCAAATCAACCAGACAGGCGCCCGTATATTGGTTCTTAGATTTGTTCCATTGGACAACAGAAACCAGTTTAGACACGGCATGAATGGTGTCATGTCCCGCCTTAAAACCGAACTGATTGTCCGGTATGATATTATTGTCCTCTGCCCACTTAGACAGAGCTCTATTGATCGAATACCTTGCTGATACTCGGAAGAAGACTTATCGACCGGAGATTCGCCGGATTGCAGTTGTCGTTTCCCTTTTTCGGAAAAGGATGCACCACAGCTGTCTTCCACTGCACTGGATGATATGCATTATTCAGAGCGTTGTTTCTATACAGATGGGATAGATTACAAACACCAACACTTTTTTGACAAGTTTTAATATTTTGACCAGTAAAAAAGTTGCGGAAACTTTTGTTCTATGTCAAAGGGCAGGCTTGCTTTTGAGTTTGTTGGAGGATTTTTGCTTTTCAATGCCTCAGGTGGACTCTTTTGCCTGAATTTAGATTTTTTTGCAATCAATTAAGGCGGTGGTCATCGAGATACCCTTGCAATTTTTATGAAGATATTTATGAAATATAAAAATTGGATCTCCCCAGAATCTATAGAACCGACCTCCGAAGAGGGTCTTTGCTCATTGCATAGTTATGTAAACATCAATCTCAGTTAGCGGAGTTTGGATTTTAGTCACCTCTTACGACCGGCATACCTACCTCGGATATATTCTTTCCCCTTACCTACAGGGGGTTTCCTGACCGGAGAAATATTGGAAGCCTGATAAAGTTGGTTTTGTCATGACGTCCGTCAGTCTGTGGTGTGTTTGAACGTTTGCAGTACCTATGTTTATTAATTTAAACAGAAAGGTTGTTAAATAAAACCAAACATTGATCAAATACAACTGAGGAGAGAAGGTTGTTCTTAGATTTACATATTTCACATTACCACATATATGGAAAGATTTATTTTGTTTGTATCCTAAACCACCAATAAATTATTCACGCTACTTAAACTACTTCTTTTTTAATATATTACCCAAGTAACTAAATTTCTTTCAAAAAATCCTCACATAAAACCAAGGAGAGTGAAATTTCTTGAATATATTACTTGGTTTCTTATAAAGTTGATAGTTTTGAGACAATTTTTTTCTACTTTAAATCTTGTTTTCTGGTGAAATTTGTTGTTTGATTCACACATACATACTCTTAAAACATTAATGGTTTCTTAGAGAAAACTTTTTCGTCTCATAACTCAAACACAACACAAAATTTTGTTGCCTTTTCACTCGGGAAACAACTTTTCCTATACAAAAACAGACAGTTAAACTGAGAATATTATTATTTTGTTTCAAGGTCGGCTGCAGACAAACACGGTTCCAGCACTCTGAAAATCTTTATACTCTTATATACAAAAACACGAAGAAAGGAAACAAAAAAAACCCAAAATTTTATTCAAGTCAAGAGTTTTTATGGCTCCACTCAGACAGGCATCCGTTTCCGTATATATCCATTCGTTTTCGTGTCCAATTTTGCGAAATTTTCAGGAAGCAAGGATAAACCTACTCAAACGAACGAATGTACTTTTACATGAATACAATGCTACGTTAAATGCATATACGCAGGGACATATCTATGTCGATTTGTGGCTCTATATTGTGATGGAATGATATGCAAAGCAAAAGAATAACATTCCTTATTTACCGATGTGAACACAGGCATAAGACACATATGGTACGACGACGTCGACTCATAGTATGAGTATTCTGACAATGTTTTTCAACGTTTCCAAGTTTCAGGAAATACAAAGTAAACACCTCACTGGGTGAGTTTTATTTCCAAAAGTTTCCTACTTTTAAATGTAGGTTGCAGCACGTATTTTTATTTTTTAATTTAAAAACTTTCCCCTTCGAACTTCCCATAGATAGCTGATGAGTTAGAAAATCTGAAAGACCTGATACGTAAGTTCATCGTTCGTTCAAATTCAATAAATCATTGCTATTTTTCTTCTATCAAACATACATACATATACGAGTACAAAAACATTATGTATCATCACTTCAGCAATGACTTATTTGTTGACTGAAATGAGTTTCGAGAGAGAAAAACTTTGAAAAAAGTTTGGAAATAAATTATGGGTTTTTAATGCAAAGAATTATTTGTTTAAGATCAAAGTACAAAAATAAAGTTTTCAATAACAATGTCCACAGAGGATATGTTCATTGCCTCGCAAAGATTTTTTAAATAAATTGAAAGACTTGGTTAACTTAAAAATACTTCAAGCATAAATAATTAAAAAAAAACAATTTAACAAAAGTTATCTTAGTGTATTAATGGAAAGGACAATTTATTTAAAAAAAAATTGTCTGGAAATTCAAAGAGAGTCAGATTTCGACACAGTACGACACAATATTCTACTTAAGAAACTTTCGAGACTAATAATATACAATTTGCGTCATCAAAATGATTTCATCCTTTAAAGTTTGCTAGTCATTTTTTTATGATTTGTATTAGGAACACAGCCAAACAGCCACTTTTAATAACTTCTGTCTCTAGTCAAGGGTCGGTGCTCTCTGAATATATTGGAATAATTTATTATCAGCTCTAAAGAAACCACAAATGGGTTTTAATTATCAACGATGAAACCAGTATTCATCAATCGGGTTTAGCTGATTTTGTGTCTGAAAACAATCTGCAATCTAAGCTTATTGTTTCTTCCGGTCGGAAGGGCCAAGGTCCAGGATGAACTAAGGCCTTAACCAACAAGCCCCTCCTGCCAGTTCGGTCGCTAGCTAACTGCCTCCAGCTACGCACTCCAAGTTGGTTGAGGTTGCTCTCCATTTGTGTGCGCCACCTTAGGTGGGGTCTTTCTCTGCTGACCTGCAGACCATCAGAGGTGGATTATAAAACTCGTCGGGCTGGTGCGTAGGTGTCCATATGCTCCACGTGTCCTAGCCATCTCCGACGTTGTATTTTCAGCTTTTTGACCAGGTCAGCGTAGCTGTAAAGCAGGTAGAGCTCGTTGTCAAATCTTCTCCTCCATACTCCATCGATACAGACTGGACCGAAGATTACCCGAAGGATTTTCCTTTCAAAGCACCCAAGCTGATTCTCATCCGTTTTTGACAGAGTCCATGCTTCTGCCTAATACAGCAGGTCTTATATAAGGTCTCCTTGGTTCTTTGAGAGAGGGCTTTACTACTCAAATGCCTTCTTCATCCGATGAAACAGCGGTTGGCAAGAGTAATTCTTCGTTTGATCTCTGCACTAATGTCATTTTGCGATGTAATAGTGGAGTCCAGGTAGACAAAGTCCTTGACGACTTCGACTTCGACTACCTATCCATCGTGTCGTTTTGTCCGAGTAGACGATGTTGAGATTCCTTTTTCGATGATAGCATATACTTCGTCTTTTCCTCACTAACAGCCAAACCCATTTTCGCTGCCTCCGATTACTTGCAAACGCGCTGGAAACAGCTCGCTTCGTTCACAGCTCGTCTCTGATTACGCTATCATACGCGACTTTGAAATCGTCAAAGAGATGGTGTGTATCGATTTGAAACTCCTGGGTTTTTTCCTAAATCTGTCGGAGTGTGAACATTTGATCGACGGTTGATTTGCCGGGCCTAAGACCACACTGATAGGAGCAAATCAGATCGTTGACAAACGGTTTTAAGCGATCACACAGTACAGACGACAGGATTTTGTATGTGACGTTAAGGTGACGTAAGCCTCTCCCAAACCAACGCGAATGCGTGAATGATTCAATGCAAATCGCTCCGCGTTCGCGTTGGTTTGGGAGAGCCTTTATACCTCTGTAGTTGGAACAGTTCAGAGATCTCCTTTCTTGTCGATGGGGCACAATATACCAAGGTTCCATTCATCGGGCATACTTTCTTTCTTCCGACCAAATTTTGAAGATAACTTGGTCTATACTCCCTACCAAGTCGTCTCCCCCTGCTTTGAATAGCTCGGCTAGCAGGCCATCTGCACCAGCAGCCTTGTACGCCTTAAGCTTAACTATCGCTAACCGCACTTCAATTAGGTCGGGTGGACGGAAATTTTGAACATCGTTGTCTAGGTTGAATGGATTATTCTTCCTCGCAGCGGAATTTTGGCTATCATCACCGTTTAACAGTCTAAAAAAGTGTTGTTTCTAGATCCTTAGCACCGATTGTGTGTCTCCCAACATATTCCCACTCTCTTCCCGGCATGCTTCCGTTCTGGCCTTGTAACCCTGAGCAGATTGCCTCACCCTTCGGTAGAACTTTCGAATGTCCCGCCTACAGCTATAGTCCTCAATAGACCCGACCGCCCGATCTAGTTGAAAAAAGAATGAATAAAATGCAATGACATACAATTTAACTTCGAAACTGTAATTTTTTCATCAAACAAGTTTCAATGACCAATACCTTTCTCAATTTCTCGATCTATTCTTCAATTTTGAATCCACAATTATTAGTGTTTTGTGGCTTCTAAGTTCCAGCCAGGCAGATCGACCATAGACCAAATATCCACGCTCAGACCAACGAATTTCAAATCGAAACTCATTTACTCATCCACTTCAAAGTCCTATATGGCTATGGCTGACCTTGGGACCCCGGGAAAATTGATCCAGTTGTGTAACGTGAAATTGAAAAATACGCGATGCAATGTGCGGCTAGGGAAGAGCTTTACCGAACTATTCCAAACATGAACAGGGGTTTTGACAAAAAGATGCGCTATAATGGGATTTCTTCAATCTCGTTCTAGAGCAAATATTGCACAGGACAGGCGTTAACTCTGAAGGAACTATTTACAACTGATCTGCCCAACTTCAAGAGTATGCCGATGATATTTATGTGACCGGCCACTCCAAATAGGCCATTAGTGTGGCTTTCACGGCAACTGAAGAACAATCAAAACTTGTTGGTCTTTAAATAGGTAAATGAGGACAAGACCAAATATATACACATGCTATCAACAAACAATGAAAGATCTGTCAACCGGCTAGGACTGAATAGCACTGTGGATAGCAATATTTTCGAAGTAGTGTAGGAGTTCATCTACCACGTAGTAAAAATTAATCAGACGAACGACAGCTTAGTAGAGTTGAGTAGAGCTTTTTGAACTGACAGGTCCTCCTCACACAAAAGATGAAGTTCACGCTCTTTAAAACTCTTATACTGCTACTCGTATTTTGCTTTATGGTGCCAAGTGTTGGGCGATAAGCCAAATGGGATAGCTGATACTGGCATCCTTCAAAAGGAAAATTCTTTGACGGATATTTGGTAAAAGGAAAAATTCTTTTAACGAATGTTTTTTGTCTAAGACAATGTTTGTATGTGCAATAGTGATTAGTGATAGTATTCTGCATAAAGTTGTTAAGCGGTTAAGCTGACACGACAATAATCAACCTTGTTCTGTGGAAAAATATGTGAAGCAATCTAATCAAACAACATAATAAAATTACTAGCAAAAACAAAACTTCTTCAAGCTTGCAACGTTGTAGAGCAAGAAGTTGTAATTTCTTTTCGAAAAAATGTATATGGTCATTCTGTAGCATGAACATTACTTCAATTTTTTTTTTTCCAGTTTTTCATTTCATTTTTCATTAATTTTCACGTAATTCGAAAAATCCACTCAATATATGCCTTTGAACATAGCGAACAAATTGTGGGATAGTTTTGAATGCTGAATCCGAATCTGAGGTTTGCGACTAAAATGTCATGGCGCAGCATGCAAAAATTTGCCAAAAAGTGCTACAAAAATGCAAATCTACTGGATTTTTCGAATAACGTAGTCTAAAGACGATTTCTCGAATATAATTGATGGTATTTGAAAAATTCAAAAGTAAAATGTTCGTTCTTTAGTATGACCAGAAACAGTTCTTCGAAAAAAATTACCTCGACAAAAATAAACCTAACTCTAAATTTGCATAAAAACGCGTTTCTTTTTATATCTTTTTTTTTTAATATCACAAAAACGTGATATGCTAGAGCGATTTCAAGGCCATCAGAAAAATATGTTGGTTCATGTTTCAGACAAAAAATGAAGTTGTTCACATAAAGTATAGAGGTACTAAGTTCTTTGGAGTGGATTTTCGAAAACAGTAAAAATACGCCAATTTTTAACTAGCACTTGAGTCCAAATGGGTTTTCCCACAAAAAAATTTTCATAGAATTTTTTTTTGGAAATTATGTTTACTTTCAATGGTACTTTGATGTAATTTTCGATTGGTAGTTTTCGAGCCATCAGTGAAAAACTCCCAAACAATCCATTTTAGCATTTTTTTTTCATTTTGCATCACGAAAATTTAGTCGCAAACCTTAGATTCGGACTCAGCACCCCTGAAAACATAAAAAAGGGTCAAAATCAAACAACCCAACAATTTGCATAATAAAAATACAATATGACTGGACTAATTTAAATGACAAAATTTTGAAAAATTGAATTCTGAAAAGCAGAATTTCAACAGAAAAAATTATCATGAAAAAATCAAGTTTTGAAAGTCTGAACTTTGAAACCAGAATTTCGATCCGCTCCCCTTAAAAACTATTCAGAAATTTATATTTTTTTGATTTTTGGACTTATTACCTTCTTCAAACTGTCGATTCAATTGTTAACAGTTTTCTGAATAAATATAAAATCTTCTTAAATAACAGTGTTATGTACGTAATATTAAAATGAAATAAATGATTCATATGCACACTGCAGGGTATGCGATACATTTTTTTTCTGAATTATATGATTTGAAGCATCTGTTGCAAAAAACGGACTACTTCCTTTTTGAAAACCTTCAAAATACTATAATAAAATAAAACTAAAGAACGAACAAAAAAACTTATAGTCAAAAAGTGGAGCTATCCGGTGGACGATTCAATTTGATTTATAGTGTTAAATTCTATTTTGTTTTAATTAAAACAAAAAAGAAATAGTTTGCCACACACGAGTATTTTTTTTTTTGTATAAGCCTTTAAAAATTACTTCGTGTGTGTAATTACTTGCCATTAAAATTTTGTGATCTGGGGCTATACGCTTTAAAGAAAACACACCTAAATATTAATGAAATACCATTAATTAAGGGATGAATGTGTGATTGCTCTTTAAAAATGTATGTTTTTCAAAAAGGTACATCATGTACCTACATTTAAAACACTTCTGCCTCAGGTGTCAAAGTTGAAAATTACTGGGTATCCACTTTATTTTTAAGAGGTAGTTTACTTATACCAAAATAAAAATCAATTCTTCACAACCTACTCGTATATTAAATATTAAAAAAGAACATACAAAAATAGTTGAAATGTTTTTTGTCATTGAATATTATGTCATGGAATATGCTTTGAATCCATATCTTCAATGAAATTGAAGGCAACATGATTATAATGGGAGCATCAAATTCAGGACACGTTTTCACAAACAAAATTTTTCCTGGTGTTAATGAATTTAAATGAGCTCTTTAAAAAGAGACAGCACATTATTTTAAAAGATACAACCAAACTAATATCAAATTACATTAAAGCTCATTATGATTTCAGAAACAGGCAAAAATATAGGACTTTTGAGAAATTTCTTTCAATTTCTGCCAAAGCATAATGATCTTTGAATTTTGTTTTAAAAATTAAAGTGATGAACTATTAACTAAGATGAAAAAGGTTTTTTGAAAATTAAACAATTATATATCCTTGAATTGAAGATATTAAAAACATTATACAAAACAGGCAATCAAAAATTCAACAAATATGAAAATTTATATTTCATTTGTGGATATTTTATATTTTGAAATTATTTTATGCTACCGCATGAACAAAAAATATATTTTTATCTCTGTCTCATATTGGATAATTTAGGGGTACTCATTTTTCAATTGAGTCTAAGTTTGTCCCCTTTTCTTATTTAAAGAAACAAACACACACCTGTATCTATTCATATGCAGGACTTGTACATTAACAAATATTTATATATTTGCATAATTTACTTCATCAACGAGTCAGGTTAGGTAGTTTTGTTTATTTGAGTAAATAAATAAACCACATGCTATACAACATTCACTATTATTTGAAAAACTAAACACATTCAAACTACATACAAATCAAGCTAAAAAAGATTGTGGAAAGGAAAAATCAACTCCACTCTGTCAAAACTTCACTGAAGGACATGATTCAATCCAAACACAATCAATCAACAAAATGCATTTACAAACAAAGTGCCAACCTGTCACTTTTTCTCGTTTGATTTTGACAGTTTGAGAAATTTGAATTGGGGTTTTACTCTGAAACCATCAAAGTCAGAGGACATTCATTTGGTAGCACATTTGCCATTTAAGTTTTATATTTTATTTTGAATTAATTTTGATTCCTTCCCAACTTTTCTCTAAGGTTTATACTCATTTTTAAGCTCTCACGTATAGTTAAAGTAAGTTTAATTGAATTTTCTGTATGGTTTGCCATGTCAGTATTTGAAATTATTTGTATAGTGAGATTTAAAGGTGACATAACATGGAAAAAATATACAGGGTGACGTGTAAATAATGAATAACCTAGCAATTGTTTATAGCAGGCCAAAAGACCTTGCCCGAAAAAAATTTAAAACAAATAGTTTGCATGTGGTTACTATGTTATGATTTTTCTTTTCAAAAATTGTTAATAAGTACGACTTTCTTTGAATACGTGAACTTTACGCCCATTTTCTGTCTGGAATAACTGTTCTTATATAGATTATTACTGTTATTTTAAAGGCATTTTCATACAAATATTTATATTTTCTTTCCCGATTCTTGCAAAAGGTCAATAATGTTTCCTCTTTTCAAGAAAGTGATCCCTTATGATGTAGCTATCTACCATGGTCTGTCTTTTATGAACACTATATACAAGCTGTTCACAACTGTTTTTTTTAAATCGACTTAAAAGATGGGTAGAAGAAAATGAGATTTTGAATGAATTCCAAGCTGCATACAGGCAAAACTACTCATCTGTGGACCAAATTTTTAATCTATCCTGCCTTAGAAAACTACAACTCAATCAAAACTATAAACTCTATGCGTTTTTCATTGATTTAAAAGCTGCTTTCGACAGTATAAACAGAGACACATTATTCCATAAAATTACACTTTTGGAAATGTCCACAAAAATGCTCTCAATCATTTAGGCTCTCTATCACAACAAAATTGCAACAAAATGGAATGGAACAAACATCAGTGACTTTTTTTCATCAATCAAGGTGTAAAAGAGGGATGCGCTCTCAGTGCTCTGCTATTTATCCTGTTCTTGAATGACCTCGACTCTGATCTACTAGGCGGAGTAACTATTGAAGGCATATCAGTAAAAGTCTTACTTTATGCCGACGATATTCTTCTCCTCTCTGACTATCCCGCTCCTTTGCAAATTATTGGAGTCTGTTGATGAACTTAAGAAAATCAGAAGTAGTGGTTTTCCGAAATGGTGGACGTCGGGCAGCTGAAGAAAAATGGACTTTTAACAACGATGAAATAAAAATATCTAACAAATACAAGTTCCTAGGAGTAACTTTGACTTACAATATGTCGTGGACAGAGCATCTTACGCAGAGACTTGCAATGTCCAAGAACTGAATAAATGCTACCTGGTCAAACTTCATGAAAAACAAAAACATACAGAACTCAGCTAAGTACAACATATATGAAGCTGCTTCCAAATGAGTGATGAACTACTGTGCGCCAGTTTGGGGTTATTCTGAAAACAATGAAGTCGAAAAATTGCAAAGGTTTTTTTTTTAAAAGATGTTTTTCGTTACCTAACAATACATGAAATTACGTGCTAAGTCTAGAAACAGGACTTCTAAAAGCCTTCTTTTCAAAACTTGACCTCCATTTCAAATACATTCAAAGAGTTAGCAGCCTCCTCGAAAACAGATTACCGAGAAAACTTTTAGATGTCATCGTAAGAAAGCAGGTTTACTGGGCAAATGAGTGGTCAGAACTCTTTAAAGAAGTCAACGTTGAGTTTAACTGGTCAACAAAGTCTCCTCCACACTTCAAAAAAGACTCATAAATGTAAAAATGGGTGTAACCAAGTACAAAGTTAAAACATGCAGGGGGATTCCACAGGGTGGAGTCTTATCTCCTTTGCTTAAGCTCCTTGTAGTCAACCAGATATTTGTTAATCTAAATCTGAGTGGCCTCAAGGTTTTGCATACGCCGATGACATTGTGTTAAAAGAATCGGAAAAATTTGTTTCAACTCAATGCGATCTCCTACAAATAGCCCTTGACAAGCTCAGTAATTGGGCTAGTAGTTGTGGACTTAACGTTAACCCATAAAAGAAAAAAAAAGTGTTGTTTACAAGGAAAAACAATATTTCCAACATAAACCCGCCAACCATCAACGGAACTCTGCTTCAAGTTTCAGATACCGAAAAATACCTAGGTGTTGTTGTTGTGGGAACTTTGGAATGAAAACAGGGTCATTGATGCCAATCATGTTTTAGTCTTCACCGACCTATGTTTCCAAATCTTAGAGGGTGTTGATACAGGCATCTACTCAAACAACCCACCCACCCGTAAATAGATCGATGAATCTTCAAAACTGCAACTGCAAATGCTGGGAGTTTGTAAAGCCGCGAAACATCTTGCCTCACACGAATTTGTTAACAATAATATTTATATTTTCATAAATAGCCAGGTGGCATTAAAGCCATTTCCTCAATCACCATAAAGTCCAAAATAGTCAATCTTTGTCGAAATGAGTTAAATGTACTCAACACAACGGACACAGTTACCTTAAAATGGGTCCTAGGACATAGGGATATTCACGGGAACGAAATTTCAGATGAACCGGCCAAAAGCGGCTCATCTCTTGATCCGAGCAAAATCGAAGCCTTGGTGCTAGTGCCACTAGAGCATGAAAAAAGTAGAATACAGCAAAGCTTCTTGAAAGCTACAAATGTCAGATAGTCATCCATCGACACTTGTCGGGTTCCAAGCAACCTTTGGCCAAATATTTCAAAGAAAAAAACTGAATACTTACTCAAACTAAGCAGGCCTCAATTATCACTCATAGTAGGCGTCCTAACGGGCCACAACTCAATGGGAATGAGAACCCACATGAACAGAATGGGCATCAGCTCATCGGACTTATTTAGAGGGTGTCATGATGAAACGAATCCCTTCACTTCTTGTGTGAATGCCCCAGTCTAGCTAGAACCAAAAAGCAGTCGCAGGAGAATACTTATTCGACAAACTAGGTGACATATCTGTCTTGCTACTCAAAAACATTCGTAAATTCATTCAGAACTCAGGATACTTCAGGGAGGCCTCCACACATAAAACTTTCCTTTAACCGCTTCCCTATCCCTCCTTACTACCCACCTTCACCCTGGGGAGCGCATGATGGATCCACCGAGATCCGAGTGAGATGATGCGGCTTGTGGTATTATCACCCCTTCTAACCTTACCAAACCCAAGCTAACCTTGTGTAAACGAATCCAATTTTTCCTCCACTACCAGCTTCCTTTCAATTTGCCCGAGGCCTTAAATTTTTAAAATTCGCCCTTCTTGCTTTTTGGCAGTTTGGGAGCTCAGCGTAATAAATACGTTGCCTGTAACCCAATAAAAACAACTTGAATTAAACAACGAGTAGGTCCAAGAACTTCTAATAAAAGAAAATATATAGTTCTCAATATCTTCATAAATATTCTGCATTAATTTTTGATTATTTTTCGTAATTCCAATTGAAAACTTTCGATATATTTTTGTTGACACTAAATTAAACATGGCTGTCACGAATTCCTCAAAAATTGTGTGCTTTTCTTTATAGAAATATAAATATTTGCCACTGAAAGTTAAATGAGTCTTAAATAAGTTTTATTGATCTTTAAAATCCCCAAAAAACCTCTTTCAAAAATGCTAATTTTATGCGCAGAACAAGCAGACATTTTCTTAACAAAACTAATTGAGATTTGTTTTGCATTTCTTTTTTTTGTTTCAATGTCACCATTTTTTGTCCTGTCAACATAAGGCCATCATATTAAATTTATCTTACTTAAGACTTTGCAAGCCGTCAGAGTTTATTTATAGTTTGGATAATCCTTCTTAGACTGCGTCTTGAGTAGATTGATGGGTATATTTTATATGTTTCAAAACGTTCTCCCACAATAACGCCCATGGAAATGGAATAAAGGATATTTGGCAAAGGTCCTTTTTCGAAAAGTTTCTTCTGTCAAATAATAAAAACTTTATTCTTTTTACATTCCAACCCACGTCATGGTGGATTATGGATGTATTAAGAAAACAACTTAAAAAGCATTTATTGCATTCAATTCCGTTGCAAAAATCATCTGTTCGTTTTATTTAGTATCATTTTAATCTGTCAGATACCAAAGAATATACATCCAACCGAAAAAAGAAAACACTTTCGTTAATTTTTTATATCTGTATACCTACTTGCACATTAAACAAAAAAAAACTACCTGCTTACATCAATGGAGGTTATACAATTAAGACTTTCCGTGTGGGATGTTCCTCATAAAGAGCGACTCTGTCATTTCGCTGGTCTACTTTCTGTCATTTTCAAAAGAATAAACATAAGTAATGATGGAAGCTTACAAATCACTGTCATTCAGCTCAGCGATGCACTCAGAGTTGGCAAAATGTGTGTAAAAAAAGGGTAGACGAAAGTCAAAACTAGTAAATGTCAATGTGGGGGAAAATAAATTGTATCCTTATAATGTTAGTATTATGTTTATTTATGTTTATTTGTTTATTTGAGAATGAAGAATGGAACTGCAAATTGGTTGCAACTTATAATGAAAGTTTTAGGAAGAAAAATTAGTAATCTTACGCGTTTCTGGGTCATAAGGACTTTTGATTGAATTCCGGGCGTGTGCTAAATTTAAAGCAATATTTTATCGCAGAAATAAATTTAACGACTATAGCTAAACAAGAAATGTGGGAAGAGGTGTTAATTGGTTGAGAATTCATCAATTAAATGTTTGAATGAATGTATTTTAATAATAACTAGTACGTGCAGCCCTTGAAACGAGAGCTAATAACATGTTTTGTCAATAAAAGCAGTCTTTAACGTCTCCATGTCTCCATGTAAACGTGGCCTGATGCCTCGTTTACATGGAGAATTGAATCAGGATTTAGGTCCATGTAGACCTGTAGCTCGGTGAGTCGGATCGAATTAAAAATAGAATGTATATACGTAGATCGAATGATTGAAGAATCGAGATTACAGATGATTGTTGGTGTGCGTGCAGAATTGTGTATTTTGTGTTTCCTGACTGTTTTATGTTGTATTTTTGGCTTATTGTGATTGCTTGTTATTTTTGGTCAAAATTAATTTTTACTAAGAACGTAGTACCCACATAATAAAAGCAAAACTGTCACTTCAATTCCATTTGAATTCAATCTTTCGATCTGGAATTGTCATTAACCTGGGCCGATATTTCGATCCAGATTGAATCCGATCCTTTGATCCGCTCATATAAACGTGGTATGAGCTACTTTTTATTACTTATTGCAACACTGAATGCTACCATCAGACTTTCCAGTATTTTTTTCAGTCAGTGCTGGAAAATTGGTTGATTGGTGGGTGGAAAAAATCGAAACGTCACATTAAGGTTACAACAGATAATTGCTTGGTCTCGTTCTCGTTCTTGCTCGCACTTATTCAAATAAATAAATAAATTTAGTGGCGCAACAGCTCATGGAGAACCAGGGCGTAGTGATTAACAACTCTTAACCATTCTTGTGTGTGTGTTGTTGGCAGGAATGGAGGGGACCTACAATTTTTTGCCGAGTCCGAACGGCTAGAAGAGAAAACACTTATTCATGGCAAGTATACTCTTGGAGGATTTGTCAATCCCTCACAAGAGGCAGTACTTCGGAAAAAAACATTTCTGTTTTTAGGTGGCAGTGGCCGGGAATCGAACCCAGACCTTTGGCATGACAGTCCTACGCACTAACCATTATGCCACGAGGTACTACGCTCGCACTTATTACGCAATTTTATTTTACTGTTTTTAATTTTTGTGGTGCAGTTATATCGGGCTTTTCAATAAGAGCGCTACAAAAGTTTTTTTAAATTAAACAAAAATGGTTTTGGATATCAATGAAATTCTTTATTCCTGTGAAAGTACATCCGATGCCATTATGTATGGAACTCGATTACTTTTGCATGGCCACCACGGGCACGCTTGCAGAAGTCCAGACGCTGAACCCAATTTTCGACAGTTTTCAAGCATAAATCGGCCGATACTGCTGCAATTTCACGTTCGATACGAAGTTCATCAATCGTCGCTGGCTTATTGGCATAGACCATAGACTTAACGTAGCCCCACAGGCAAGTCTAACGGCGTCAAATCGCACGACGAGGCAGCCAAGCGACTGGACCATTTCAGCGAGATAACACGTTCTCCAAACTTGGTTTCCAATAAATAGATTGTGACATTCGCTGTATGGCTTGTGGCGCCATCCTGTTTGAACCACATGTCTTCCAAGTCCATATCATCGAACTGGGGCCAGAAATATTCGGTTATCATTGAACGGTAGCGATCCCCATTCACAGTAACGTGCCGGTCGTGATCATCACGGAAGAAGTACGGCCCAACAGAAGCCTCAGTGGCAGCAATATTCTCGACAATACGGGCACTTCTTTGTCCCACTGGAAGGGACACATTTTGTGCTGTGCCTGTGGATTCAAATTTTTCCACGAGACGCTCAATTGTTGATCTGCTAGGACGAATATGACGACCATAAATTGGATGTAGCGCTCTTTACGTTGAGGCCACTGACTCCGAATTTCGGTAGTAAATTTTATTAATTTTGACTCGTTGTTGGCTCGTATATATTTCCATCATGAAATGGCAAACATTACTGAAGAGAAACGTCAAAAGAGCGGCAAGAAATATGGCGTTGCTGTCCCTGTCGCTCTACTTTTGTAGCGTCCCTGTTGAAAAACCCTTTATAATAATTTTTTTGCATTCTGCACTTCTATGCAAACAGAAACCGTCCCAGCGATATATAATTTAAAGGCATTCGGCTTTTGTAGACCGCGTAAATTGTAATACAAAATTCGTACTTGGCGTTTTATTATATGATTATTATAAATTATAGTAATAATTGTTATGTCTACAGACGACAAGTGGTTAAGAACATTTTTTTATAAAAATCAACTAAGCAACTTTTTCCGAGGTAAACACGATCTAAACTGGAGAACTTAGAGAACCCTGAATGAATATCCAAAGACACCTGGCATAAAATAACAAGAATTTTTGCTGAAATGTAGCATTCATACCCAGTCAAAACACACAAGCGCATATCATTCTGATGCTGAGGCAGGAAGCTCTTCAAAGGTTCACACCAGTGCTGCCACTCAGAAATAAAAAAAACATAGTTTTAAATAATGATTCGAGTTCAAAAAACAAGATCCACAGTTCTAAGTTGAAAAACAGTGAAAAGGAAAAAAAATCTTCAAAAAAATTGAAACCACATTCAGCTTTTTTTTCTAAAGAAATTAAAAGAAAACTTCAGAAGAAATCACAAGTAACTTGTTTCTCAGTTTGAAATGGAACTAGGAAAAAGGGAAATGGCAAAGAGAAAATAACAAACTTTAATTTTGAGCGTAGAGAAATGAAGCATACTTATTCCTAGATTCTTCTCGTTGAGAAAGTGTGTGAGCAGCTTAACTGGTTGAGCAGAATGGAGATGGAGCGGCAACCAATGATATGAACAGAACACGACACAGCAGAAGACGGAGCTGCAGACGCAGCTGGACAAGTTGACCAACTTTTAACTTTTCCATGCTTTGACGTTTCCAAATTGTGAGCACAACCAAATGTTTACATGGGGGTTGAAGAGAGTTTCAAACTCTTTTTAATCTCCGATAAAGATGTAAAGTAATTTAAGCTTTCATTTTATCACTATCCAATGTTTTATTTTGTTGTAATTTTTATTTTTGTGTTGAATTAAGTTCGGACATCTGATTTGAAATGCCAAAAATGTCAAAAAGCTGTACAGCACATTGTGGGCGAATAAAAAAATCACACACAGCATTTTTTGTAAAATAATTAATTTTATTTAATATTTGAAATAAATAAGCTTTTCCCTAGCATCAACTACCATTATTTTTGGAGCTTAAAAAAAATCAATTTTTCTGAAGAAGGTTACAAAAAAACCTTGAGTTCAAAATTCGAGGAAAATTGCTTTGGCATTAGAGTCATGCTGGTTGAAAGTAAAGGTATTTAAAGTCGAGGGCAAGAAAGAGGCCTAAGGTCTGGGCTTGATTCCAGAAATGAAAAATGCTCCTCATCTAGCCGTGCGGAATCGATAAAAAAAAACTGCAGGTCCTCCTCCATTCCTGTCAACAACACACACATATAGGAATTGTTGAGCGTTGTAAGTCACTAGGTACTGGTTCTTCACGAGCTGTTGCACCACTGAAGAACAATCGCTAAAAATGTATGGAAGGTGGTCTAGAAAGGAATTTACATGTGCTACAATAGTCAATATGACAGCTTATTTCAAATCACTGTGTGAAAAAAGTTCCTCGCAAGCCAAGTTTGGGACTAATCTTTGATAACTGGTCTAACAAATACCAATAAGATGTATATCGTTGAAAAGGTATTTTTATGCACAATTATATTTAGGTACTTCAAGAACAATCCACCAGAATACAACATTTTTTGCGAATAAATTTTTTCACACAGTGATTTGAAATAAGTCCCCATAGTAACTATTGTAGTACACAAAAATACCTTCTCAACGACATATGTCTTGTTGTTTTGGTACTCCGTTTTCTCCTATTCTCCTTTATTATTTTCATTTTTTGGATAAGAGAGATCGGATCCAATTTTTGATAAACATTACTCAGCAAAACCATGTTCTACAGCTAAAGTGGATCACAAAGGTAACATAAAATATATATAAAATTATTGAAAATTTTTTTAAAAGTTAAGCCAATATTTTCTTAGAATCGTAATGCTTACACCAAAAGGAGATAATTACCAAAAATTAAACAAAATTTTTTTCAAATCTAAAAGTAATAAAATCACCAGAAATGTGTAGGTGATGATTGTTTTAATGTGGGCCGACTTATTTTGACATCTCTATACACATCACACTAACAATTATTATAAGCATTGACCTACTATATATGGACTGCCAGGAGCCAACTTCACTTCTGTTCAGTCTATTACTATACGCCACTAGCGCTGCCGTCGAATAGGCGGCAGACATGGTGTAACTTTTGACAAATGAATTATGAGTTTCTTTTGTTTTTTATTTCATTTTTAAAAACAATAACAACAAACAAATGAATTGAGTTTTTAAAAAGTGTTGAAACCATTTATTTAAAGATTAATCGACTTACGAGTATTTAAGCACATATTTGAAGTCTCTTTTTTCTTCTCTTTGAATAATCATTTATTGCAGCTTGAAACTTGCATAGTTTTTTTTTTAATTTGCCTTTTCTTTTGCGAAAAAAAAACTTAAGAAGAGCTTCCTTTATCCGCTGAAATTTGTTTCTTTTTAATTGGATTTGCCAGTCAGTCACCACCCCTCTGAATTCTGAAGAAGAATAAGATTGTTTCAAGAGCTTTTTATTTATCTATCACTTGATTTTTTAGTTCGTTTTTGACTTACCATTTGTCAATTCCTTGTATCATGTTGATGATTGGTGATTAATATTAGTAGAAAGGTTAAATACCTATCCTGTATGTTCGAACTGCTCCATCAATGTTTTTAAGTTATTTTTTTTTTAATTAAAGAAATAACGACTTTTCAATAAAAATAGTAATAAATTTTGACTTTGATTGACAAGTATGATAGAATGATCGACATACAGACGTTAGGATAGTTGTTTTGTTCGCCGCATGTTCAACGGGAGCTCTTATGTTGCTAAGGGGAAGATGAACCCTTTTCAATTGAGCTTTTGTATGAAAAAAACAAACAACTGGCAGTCCATATATAATAAGTCAATGATTATAAGCCAGAAAAATACTACTCACTTGTTCTTCCCTTTATCTGCATTAAATAAGAACGGGACTTGGACACTGAGATTTGAAAATAAGTCGTTGAAATGGGTCCAACCCCAACATAAATACAGTCCAAAACTCAACAATAAAAATAAAAATGTCATTTCTAATTTGAAATGAAATTTAGTTTTGAAGAAACTCACAATAATTTCATAGTTCTAGACGAACAAAAATGTTTCGGATGAAATACTTTCCGAATAAATTTCCTTGAAGGGCTGATTGAAAAAAAAAACTACGTACTTACGTACTTTTGGCAAAGGAGAATAGGCATTTTTGGACGTAAAAGGCCATTATGAAACTAGTTTCAAATGAAAGAGCTACTTTCACTGTAAATTTCATGGATTTTCATTGAAAAAACAAGATATATCAATGGTAAAAAAATGCAATTGTATTGAACAAAATGGCATAATTATTGCATTATTAGTGTGTGTAATGTTTAATTCTAACTTTAAAAGGTCTCGTGAGTGTGTTTAGGGGGCTCTGGGCCCTTGGCACCTCACGTATGGGAATTTTGATGTTTGAAAATGCCGTTTAATTGGTCTGTAATTGGTCAGAAAAAGTCAACTAGTCCTAGAAATTGGTCAGCCCTAGATAACAAGTAATAAAATCTTAAAGTTTCTCAATGTCACTCAAGGTCATACGAGATTTTCAGCACCTCATTTATGGAAATCGTGATAAAAGGCCAACTGTTTCCAGTAATTGGTCAGCCATAGTTCTTTTTATAAATTTTTAAAATTCGTTTCTAGGACAAAAAAAACTTTTGGCACCTCATTTGGGTATTTGTATTTGGTCAACCTTTTTTATTTTTTAATAAATTTTTAATGAATTGCATAAATAAATAAAGGTCATAGCGATTTTTGGCATCACATTAATGGGAAATTTACAAAAATTGCTGACCACCTGAAAGATCTCTAGATCATTATAAAAGCTCAGTTAGTTTCAGTTATTGGTCAGCCATAGATTTTTTAGTTATGTTTTATCCTTATGTCGAAAAACGGTCGTGACCCTGAAAAAAAACTTTGAAAAATTGAAAAAAAGATCTATAGAAGACCAATTATTAAAGCTAGCTGACCTTTTATATTAATTTAAGGGCCTTTCAGGTGGTATTATTTTTTTCCAAACAAAAAATTAAAAAATCATAAAAAGAAACTATGGCTGACCAATTACTAAAACTGGCTGACCTGTTATCTAGAGATCTTTCAGTTGATATACTTTTTTTTGTAAATTTTTCATAAATAAGGTGACAAAAATCACCCGTGACCACGAGAAACTTTAAGCTTTTATTACTCGTTATCAAGTGCTGATCAATTACTAGGACTAGTTGACCTTTTCTGATAAATTACTGTCCAATTGGATGGCGTTCTCAAATTTCCCATATACAGGGTTGTGCATGAATCGTGCTACAAAGATGACATTTAAAGAAGTTAAACGAGTTTTTTGTACTCAGAACTGCGCCAAAAAAATATTTTCATTGAACAGCATTTGATTCCAGCAAGATGGATCAACTGCACATATGTATATCCAGGCAAGTTATGATGGAGCTCCAACAAAAATTCCCAAAGAAATTAATTTCCAGGAACTCCACTTTTCACTGGCCCCTACCCCCCAAGGTCACCAGACCTGATTTTCATCAGACTTTTTTGTATGGAGTTATGCCAAACAAGAGGTGTAGGAATTTAGGAATTTGACTGAGAGCATTCCATTAGGACAATAATTAAGGTGATCCCAACTTCAACCCTTCAGGCAGCAATGAACACTTTTCTGTCCCATATATGCATGTTTGAGCGTGGAGGTCATTTGCGGTCTATCGTCTTTAAAAACAATTAGTTATTTAAAATAAAACTTAATCCACTATTGAACTTAAAAAAATTACTTCGATGAAAAAAAGAGTTAAACAATTGGTGCGCCACCCTATATGGGATGCCAGATGTCCAGAGCCCCATTCTTGCCCGCTCACGCTCATATTTCATATTCAAATTTGTCCATTCTCCTTAACAAAAAAAAAAAAAACTAATTTTTACCCTTCGAAAAACTAAGGTATTGGTTAAAATGGACACTTTTATGAAATACTCACCACAAAAAAAATTTCAATCTTAATCTATAGTAATTTTCCTAAAAAGTATCCCTTTAAACCCTTAAGTCTAGAGTGGCTGTGTCTGCTATCATTGCCTCTTTAATTTCATTGTAATTTTCTTTTCTCAACCCAACTCGTCTTTTTCTCACCTTATGTGAATCACCTTGTATTTGTTAACAAATACAACCATTTGGCATTGGAATAATAATTTATAAGAAATACTTCAACAATAAATAAATCACCCACGTTTGATTAACGTATAAGGCCTATAAAACAGTAAAATAATCACCATAAGATCGTTTCATTAGAGAAAAACACAAACTAGTATTCAAGAAACATCTCAAGCAACACGCACACAGGTACTACCTATCTAAATGCATAAATAATATGAAATAGAAGTTCATGGGTCATGGGAAACCCCCATTTTTCCAGACATGCAATCGCTTATCCTCTGTATACTCGTACATGTAGATCTAATCCAATCCAATTTATAACTTTTTCGTGAGAAATACTCAACATATACTCGTATACAGTTAACAACAACCACAACCATTTCTTACCCCAACGGCTATCCCATTAACCCCATACCCAGCCCAGTCCATATGCATACAACTGATTCTCTATATAGATGTATGTTCATATCTTCAATTCGAAAACCTAGGGTTATAAGCTTATACAAGGTTATATGTGCGTTTGAAACTCTCAAATCCAATTAATGCCTGGGGATTTGACAATATCTCATATAGATTGTACCTACCACAGAAACTCCCAGCCACACTGTGCTTGGATGAGTTTTGGATATAGGGATAAAGTATAGATCTATCCCCAATGTGTCATCTAGATTCTAGAGAATGCTTAAACCAAACCAACCAACCAACCCACCAAGCATAGTATATAAATAATATAAAAAAAAGAAACGAAGAAAGTCCAATCTAATAAAAATTCTCTTGTACCCACTTTCAGGATTATAAGATAAATAATACATATAGACGCAAAGTCATTATACAAAATCGTACACCGTTATACTCTCTCGTACAAATACATCCATCATCTTTCTAATTTGGTATTCTTTTCGAAGAGTTTATTCTAAAACTTTTTCTTCTTCTCAAAAACCAAGAAAAACAAAAAAAAAAAAACAAAAGATTTGACTTTGTTTATTTTTCCATTCAAGCTCATTTTCAAAAAGAAAATATAATAACAAAAAAACCACACGAAATGTGGCTGCTGATTGTTACATCAACTGCAATAACAACAACAACAACAAGTCAACATACTTAACCGAAAGTAATATGAAATGCCAAAAATGTAGGAGGAAAACAGGAACTTAACTAACTATAAGTAGATATATGTATGTACACATGAGTGTATGTATATAGATGAAAAAAAAAAACAAAAATAACGGGTATATACTCACTGTCGGTCCTTGCGTTGCTGCCGCTTCTTCTTGAAGGCTTTCTTAACTCTTAGCAACAAAAATGCCGCCCGATCAATAGACAATGTTGGTGGATTATTTTTCTTTGTAGCAGCATCATCCATATTGAATTTTTATTTTTATTTCCGTTTCCGTTTTTTTTTCTGTTGGTTACTTTCTTTTTTTTTATTTTCAATTTTGAATCGAAATCAGGTGATGAATTTTCTTTTATGACTTTTTTTCAAGGAATTTTCACATTTTTTTTTTACAAAACTTTTCACATTGAATTTTATGTGGAATATTATTATTTACGATATAGTGCTAAAGTTACACAGAGACACACAAAAGGATCACGTATTTTTTTTACGGACTTGTATATTTGAATATAAGTTCCCATATTGCTACCACCAACCGACCTTATAAAAGACCATCGTTGATATCACATGGGGATTTCCCAAACCCCATTTAGATTGGGAATTCCTATCTTTTATTCATGTAAAAATACCGGAAATTTAAATTGATTCCATAACACACATCCACACAAATAAGAAATACAAATATGAAAAGATCCTGTAATAGGTTGGGGTCTGTATGACCAGACGACAAATGCTATGAGAAAACTAATTTTTGTGTCTGCATGCGAAGGACTGGACGGACATGGACAAAGACACTCAAACACATCCCTGAACGGAACATCATTATCAGAGTCGTTTTCAACTTTCCCATTTGAAATTTTCAATTTTGTTCTTGCTTTGAGAAGTTAGTGGGGATTGCATTAGGATATTTCTCTCTCTCTCTCACTCTTTCTTACAATGGAATGTTCACTTATAATGCGTATTAGCTAGAAATTCACCACCCACCCCCAACCACACCCACAATTTTATATATCTTTTAAAATCATGTCTCATGAAAGAACATGGAACAAAAATGTAAAATGTCTGGTCAAAGGTCAAAGTGATACCAGTTTCAGTCTGTGTAGGTACATATATGAAGAGGATCCATGGAATTGACGTAAGAGCTTGCAGCAGTAAAAAAAAAACGAGTAAATAGGTACGCAACCCTAGAAGAACATCATCATCATCATCATCTCGAAAGACAATCTTTCAGTGTTTAATAGTAATATCCCACGCCATTTACTCAAAGTACCAAGCCATTAGATTGAAGTGCATATTAATAAGATTCACAAAATGTAATTTTTTTTGTTGCTTTTTGTTGTCCTTCTTTTTGGTCTTCGTCTACAGTGTTAGCTGTGAAGAGATCCTTTTTACAAAAACACTTCTACAAAGTAGCAACGTAGTCGGCATAGGTATATAAAATCATTATTCATTGCATCAACATTCCAACAACAGGGAAGAATTGGGCGGAGATAAAGGTTTATTCCAATGGCAGAAGAAGGACCAATTCATAAATATACAAAAACGCGGCATTACATATGGCATAGGCAGACACACAGAGTGATTTATGGCAAAGGATTCCAGCAGAGGTAAATTTTTCCCTAAAGCCAGTCTTATCCTGTATCAGTAAACAGAAGAGCTTAAGGAAGTACCTTTCCCAGAATATGTATGAAGAGGCCTTTAGAAAAAAAAAAGGATCGGTCGGTGGTAACACTAACTCACACACACACAAAACTTTTTAATAAAGTATCAATTCACTCTTATTTTTTTTTCTCCTATCCACTTACTGTTATTGCCACAAAAGGATTTGACAGAGAAACTAAAAAGGGTTATAAAAATATACTTGATTTTCTGTTCAAACAGCTCCGTCACTTAAGCAGATAGCACAACACTGCCAAAAAAAAAAAACGATACAAAAAATCACTAACTGAAATATACCGAACGGAAGGAAGCGGAAAAAACAACGGTGTTTTTTTTTTTCTTGTTTAATATAAATTCCAATAAAAATGTTTCTCCGACGTGTAACACTGATTCGATCTGCGAACTGATACTAAAAGCTTTCAATCGAAAAAAAGGAAACCGAACGAAACAAAAATGGGAAGTCCTCTATATGAAGTAGTTAAATTATTACACAAGAGATTGCAAGGATTTATTGTATTCCGGTGAATTATGATGTGTGAAACGGTTTTTTTGTATATATTTTTTTTTTTAATTCACTTTTGACTTCCGGTGAAGTGTTAACGGTTACCAAATCGGGAGAGGACTAAAGGCCATTGCCAGGACATAGGTATCCTGAAGCAGTAAGCTTTAAAGTGTTTACATCTGCAGGGCGAAATAAAAACTAAAAAAAAAATAAGAGAGAAAAAAGCTTTTTCCTAGGCTGTGTAACCTGCGCGTAATTTTACAGGATTGAGAATAGTTAGTTAGAGTGAACATATGCAATGAAGTAAACAGATAAAAAACTGAAACACCTCAAACATATGTTTAATCGGTTTTAAATTATTCTATATACGAGTTATTTAGGGTGTTTTTAATAAAACCGTTTAACAAGCTCTTTAACCAAAAAAAAAAAAAAACAGCTTGTTTATAAAGTCATTACTACACCACATACCTACTACTTAACTTTCCATGTGGATAGGTTAGTAACTATTTACTCTTTTTTTGTGAACATTCAAATTAAGCTTTGCTTTAAGTTTGACATAAAATCGAATTATGTTTCACAGAGTGGTGAAGTGAACTGAGTGAACAGTAATTGATTTAGAAGCAAGTACGAGGACATGTGTGCTAAGGACTCAGAAGGATCATATAGGATAGGTTCAGCGTAGAAGCATTACAGCTGGTGGTAAAAATATTGGTCGATGACTGTCAATTTGTGAGTGCGGCCAAAAGTGACGGCGATGACCAGAACCACCCATTTGTAGTGATGGAATGTGATTTGTTTTAGTCAATTTGAAAGAGTTCTGTGGCTTCACATTTTGTCACAGGAAAATTTATGTGTGTGGAAATTTAAGTAGGGTTTAACTTTAGTTGTTAGTTTTTTTTTTTTAAGTTCACGCTTAGTTGACTTTAGTGTAGGTAATTTGTGTACTTGGTTTGGTGGGTTTTGTGGTCAGGGTAATATGGAGATTGACCAAAAGCGGATAGAGAAACAAAAATGTTTTTAAAATAGCAACGAATGGCAACAATTTAAATTTGATTTAGTACATGTTCATTTTATAAATGGTTATTCCATGGTTAAAAAAGAAATTTTTATAAAAAAGTTCGTAGAACTCTCCCAAATGCAACATGAGCATTTGGGAGAGTTCTAATAAGTTTTTTTTATTAAAATTTTCATACTTACATATATGTAAAGGGTGTTTTTTTAGAGGTAGGTTTAGAACTTTGAAATGGAATAAAATAAAGATGATATTTTTTAATTGACATGAAATTTACTGTATTCGAAAGATTTTAATATAATTTCTGGCATATATGTATATGACTGCCATGAGTGGTTCTCACGTAGTATAATCTGGAGATCCAATTTTCGATGACTTTTTCCAACATTTGTTGCCATATATTGGCAATTACGCGGCGAATGTTGTCCTCCAAGTGGTCAATCGTTTTGGGCTTATCGGCGTAGACTAGCAACTTCATATATCCAAACAGAAATAGTCAAGCGGCGTTAAATCACACGATCTTGAAGGTACGTACACGGTTAAAAATTTTGGGGAACTTTTTAATATTTTCTGGGTTACATATTATATGACAACAATATGACAACACCAGGAATGTATTGAAATTTAATACCTGACAAATAAAACAATTATGAAGTTAATACAAAATATATTAAAACTTTATTATATCTAATATTATAATCGAACACGAATTTGAAAATTAATACAAAATATATTTTAAAAAATAATAACGAAATAATAATTTTAGAGCAGTATTTATCTTCTAGGTCAATTAATGGTGGCATTATTTTATTTATTGTTTTACACAAAGGTATACGAAACTAAAACCTTATGCGATTAAAATTTTATCTACTAATGCTCGAAATATTTCAACGCACCTTCAAAATAAAACATATTTAATTTGTTCAAGTATTTTATAATTATTAAGCAAAAAAAGGGTTAAAACGTTTGTTTTGTCAGCTGTTTTAATATGATTTGAATGCTTCATTTTCATAATTAACTTTGGCTGACGCTTGCTTATAAAGGCTTCCTGTTTCAATACAAATTGTATTGAATTGAATTCTAATACTCTTATATTAAAATTAAATGCATGTTGCTATTTAAATACTATTTGTATTAAGCTATAGTAAAAATTGAAAATATACGCATCCCTCAATTCTTTTATTATAATTTGTATTAAATTTTGATTCTTTTTGTATTAAAAGCACACGCTTCCCGATTTTTGTAATACAATTTTTATTAAATTTTAATACTAATAGGTTTTTAATACAATTTGTGTTAAATTTTAATACTTTTTGTATTAATAACACACGCATCCCCATTTTTATAATACAATTTGTATTAAATTATAATATTTCTTTGTATTAATATCCCGTACTTTTTAATACAATCTGTATTAAATTTTAATATTTTTCGTTTTTTTAAATATACGTGTCAATTTATTATTTAATTCTAATATTAAAGAATTATGGGCCTTATTGCGAGAGTCTATTCAAAATAGAAGTCGACTATCGGTATTGTGAAAGTCTATTTGTAAATATTTTTCTATTTGATTTGTATGTATTTTTCTATTTGATAGAAATTTCAAATCTATCAAAAATTCCTGATCGACTTTTTTATATTTGAATTCTTAGGAATAGACTCTCGCAATAAGGCCCCATATTTTATTTTATTGGATTACTTTTCAATCTTTTTCGTTTTACAAATAAAATTTTAATAGGACAAAGTTATAAGACATTTTTTTTTAAATATTTCCGGAGTATTAAAGAGTAATATTTTCTGTATTGTATACGGCTGTAATACAAAAGCTGTATTAAGAAACACCAAGGATTTTTAACAGTGTAGTGTGAATCAATTGTGTCACGAGCTTTTTGACATGTTGCGCCGATTTTTAACCACAGCTCATGCACATCATGGTTGTTCAATTAATGAACGAAAAAGTCAGTAATCATGGCTCTTTAGCGGTCACCATTGGCTGTAACGTTCTGGCCAGCATCGTTTTGAAGGAAGTACAGACCAATTATTCCACCAACCCATTTGACTTAAGTCACTTTCTCCAGCTAGCTTAAAAAAAAACAAGTTCGAAAATTACATACAAATCGTAAAATGGGCATAACAGTTGCCGTATTTACTAAAATCATTTTTTTAACCTTCTCCCCTCTAAAGTGAACAAACTTTGAAAATTGCTCCAAAATCATTGGAGCTATTTCCGGGAATTCAATTACAAGAATTGTTTTCCTCATAAATTTATAACAATTTTGAAAAATATAGTAATTCTGCCAAATCATCGATCCAAAAAGTACGGTTCGGCTGGTTATTGTCTCGGTATCGCTACAGAGGTTTTGAAGTTGGTATCGTCTCAGTATCTTTTTGGTTTCTGATACAGGGACTTTTCTAGTACCATGGCCATCACTAAGCTTTATAGTCCGGAAGGAGACCGTGAGATTAGCAATCTCATCACGGCCACTTCAAAAGGGAATGCCTACCGATAGCGATCTTCATTGTGACGTTTCAATTGAAATGCTTACAGAAGTGGTTAAAAACACGCTGTTTCACACAATCAGAAACTGCCAATTTATATCTACAAACTCGGAAAGGAAGACAGTCTCTAATTTACGAGACAGAAATGGAGGGATATTAAGAAGAACCAAGTGCTGATGTTCTAAAAGCTATGGGAAAGTGTTATAACTTTAAACTTACCTAGTGTGATTTATAAATTAAGAAAGAAAAATCATGTGGCGGTGGTTTAAACGCAGTAAGATGTAAGAGTCCCACACTACTTGGTACCACGATTCTTACCGAGAGTCTTTTGAAAATTTTCATCTGATTTAAAAAAAATTGTTAGAACTGATTATGAGATGATAGCTTTAACGGATGTATGGCAAGTACCGTAACTTTTAAAATGGAAGAATAATTTCAAAAATTTCTCTAGGAAATCACCAAAAAGTTCGAAATTTAATCCAATCCAAAACCTGCCCTACAAAACCTGTATCGCAAGTTGATGTTATATGCAGCAATTTAAGCACGACCTTTGGCAAAATTTTCCATAGTCTAATATTTTTCCAAATTGTACTCTCTTGGCTTCGAACCATCTTTGTTACATTGAATTTCATTCTACGTACTTGGAAAACCGTTTTACATTCATTTCAGATCTGGCACTTCTTGCCACCTTTTGCTATCTCCAGTGTCCCACAAGGCAGCCACGAAGGCCCACTACTGTTTATTCTTACTATTAGTGATATTGAAGTGATCAACAAGCATTCTTCTATCTCACTGTACGTAAAGTGTAAATTTGAACATGAATTTCTTCGACTTTAACTTAAGAAATCTTTGCTTAAAACCCTGTTTTCTACATTGGTTTCCCACACATTAGACTTAGCTTAAGTTCTTAGATGTAAGAAAGATTAATACTTTGCTTCGACTAAGCAACAAAAATGGGAATTTCGCTTCTAAATCTTCTTTAAAATGAAATTTTAAATAAAATTAAATATTACATTTCCCCCCACTACCTAAGATTCAAATAGTTCCTTAATATATTGGAAATATTTAATAACATTAAAAGTGAAACCCTTTTCCTATCTTTCCTCCTCTTCAACACATGCTTTTTATACAAAATGCTGTCAAGACTCCAAACTTTAATTAATAAGTCCTGCAATTGGTCCTAGTAATTATTTTCCCATAAATTCCTGGAATTTTTATCATTTAACCTCTTTTTGTCCTCTTAACCATTCAATTAAACAAAGCTAATTTAAAAACAGAATGACAAGACAACGCACGATTGCACTCGTTTAACCTTTGAATTAATTTTCAATTTGACACCACATGTAGGTTCAGGAATTTGTTTGTTAGACATCAAAACCTGCAGCGACTGAATGCATGAAAAATTATTGAATTAAGTGCATCTTTGTCAAACGGGATCTCGAATGGTGAAGTGTTTCAGTCCAGAAACACAGTAGCTTTTCTTTTAAATGCTTCCAGATTCATAATTTTCCAGATCATTCACTTTGGCATACGCAGCCTCTTAACCGAAAATTTGGTCTTCCTTATAGCATCGAACATGTTAGCTTGGATTCAAAGGTTCTCTTCACTTTTACATCGAGTGAATGGGTACTCGACCTCGACTTTGCCAATGTAGTCAACGTATTTTGAATTTTTGGACAATACTTACATCAATTTTCTTACAAACCAAATATATTCTTTAGAATAATTTGTAACAAAAGCATCATTTTTGTTTTATATTGGAGAAAATCGACACTTTAATTATCATTTACATTTTATTTGATGGTGTCTTCATTAGTCCCCCGGCCAAATTAATCAGCACTCATGCCCAAATAAATTCTGCACTTAACATAAATTTTAAAGAAAATTTAATTGAAAAAAAAAGGATGAAACTTATAACAATCAAGGACAAAAATACATAAGAAGCAATCATCGCTGCACAGGCTGCTTTGGTGTTTAAACAAATATTTTTTTATAAAGGAAAAAAAAAACAAATGAAATCCCCACTTCGTTCATATTCTTTTACCTTTTCTCTGATAAAAATGTTTCAATTAAAAAACCAAGAAAGCTGAAAGAATATCATTATAAAAGGTCTCATTTTAATTCTTAATATAATAAAACATGACGCAGCAAGAAAACTGATGAATCTTAGAAGACCCATCTTGACCCAACTCTTAGAAAGTGTAGGTACACAGTTAGACATCAAAGGCTTATGAAATCAATAAAATTTATAAGAATACATATTTCTTGTCACTGGTGCTAGAGCTGGTCTTTGTATTTGGATACGTTTAGGGTATTTTTTTTTCGTGTAAGATTTTGTGATAAAAACCTTTACTTCCTTCTTTCTTAAAACACACAAAGTTCTTTGTCCTTTAGTTAAGTTATAGGAAGGTCAAAAAAGTCCCAAAACGAAGTTGTTTTTTCCTCTGAGTAATTTTTAAATTTACACAAGAAAATAAATATTTAAACTCTGATCCCTTTCCTGTCATCATTTTGTAAAATTAAGCTTAAGTTTATTTCCAACCAATTCAATTGTTGAAATATTGAGTATCTCTTTTGACAATATACGAGTATGTTAATTTGTATGAAAATTGTTGATGTTATTACGTTTATATTTTTTCGTTAATTATTTCTCGTTGGACCTTATAGCTATTTACATACAATTTTAGTATTAAATAATTTACACCTAACTAATAAATAAATAAAACTGTTATAATATGTAAAAGAAGCTTTCTTTAAATTTTTACTTTTGATATTATCGATTGTAGGAGAAATTAAATACTGATAGTTATTAAAAACTAAAATCAGTTGATTTTAGGGGCTATTCACACCATAGTTTGTTCTGCTGAAAATCAGGCATAAAGAAAACTATCTTCTTGTCTGACTATAAATAAAATTTAAACCACACAGAGCTGTTGGAGATATTATTAAGCCATTGATTAATTTTATACTGTCTGTGTTATGAAAATGAAGGGAGAATTATTAGTAAGAGTCTTTGACTATGCGATGAATCTTGGCACCACGGAAAAAACGGAGACAAGAACGCTTAAACCTTCTCTGGAGACCTTCTAGTCTCTTTATATGAACTGTAAAGTAAGGTAAGGGCAGCCGTATTCAAGTATTGGTCTTACAAAAGATATAGATATAAAAAAGCTTGAGGACATATGGATCACAGAAATCGTGAGAGAATCGTTTTATCAAACGAAGAATTTTGTTGGATTTTTTAACTATGTAAAGGGTTTTTCAAACGGGACGCTACAAAAGTAGAGCGACAGGGACAGCAAACGACGCCATATTTCTAGCCGCTCTTTTGACATTTCTCTTCAGTAAGGTTTGCCATTTCATGATGAAAAGATATACGAGCCAACAACGAGTCGAAATTATTAAAATTTACTACCGAAATTCGGAGTCAGTGGCCTCAACGTTAAGAGCGCTACGTTCAATTTATGGTCGTCATAATCGTCCCAGCAGATCAACAATTGAGCGTCTAGTGGACAAATTTGAATCCACATGCACAGTACAAAATGTTCTCGTGCCAGTGAGACAAAGAAGTGCCCGTAGTGTCGAGAATATTGCTGCCGTTGAGGCTTCAGTTGCAGAAAGCCCAAATGTGTACCCACACGTCATTCTCAAGCGTTAGGCATCTCTGTGACGTCGTTGGGGCGATCTTAGCCTACATCCTTACAAGATTAAATTGACGCAAGAACTGAAGCCGCTTGACCACCAGAAGCGTCGTATGTTCGTGAATTGAGCTGAGCAACAACTTGAAAATGATTCGGATTTACATCGAAAAATCATCTTCAGTGATGAGGCTCATTTCTGGCTGAATGGCTTCGTCAATAAACAAAGTATCCGGTATTGGTCAGGCAGTAATCCACACGTACTCCATGAGTTATCATTGCATCCCGAAAAAATTACGGTTTGGTGTGGCTTATGGGCCGGCGGCGTCATTGAGCCGTACTTCTTCCGTGATGATCAAGACCGGCACGTTACTGTGAATGGGGATCGCTACCGTTCAATGATAACTGAATATTTTTGGCCCGAATTGGATGATATGGACTTGGAGGACATGTGGTTCCAACAGGATGGCGCCACAAGCCACACAGCGAATGTCACAATCAATTAATTGGAAACCAAGTTTGGAGATCGTTTTTTCTCACGAAATGGTCCAGTCGCCTCGGTCGTGCGATTTGACGCCGTTAGACTATTTCCTATGGGACTACGTCAAGTCTTTGGTCTATGCCAACAAGCCAGTGACGATTGATGAACTTCGCGCTATTATTGAAAAACCCGATACATATTTTTCAAATTTCAACTTGGAGTGGATAAAAAAAAATAATAGTAGAGACAAAATTATCCGAATAAAATAGCAAAACAAAATTCAAGTTTAAATCGTATTCCATCTTACATAAACAAAATAATAAATTTTTATTATTAAAATTTGAATTTACCAAAGGATTTTGGACTTACCTTGGAATAAATTTTTACTGGTTTTCAGATTTATAAAATTATTAATCAATGCACCAATTTCATTCAAAATTATGTAAATAGGTACATTGGTACAGGTTTTTCAGAATTATTTTGTTCATTAAAATTATCTCGAGAAACACTTGTTTTTTCATAATTATTCAGACAAAAAAATTGATACCGTTTTTTTTTAAATAACTCTCATCTGTAAACGAAGATAAACAAATAAAAAAGCTTTCCAACTCTGATTTATTATCAGAATTATCTAACCAGAAATTTGGAGATTCAGAATTTCGTAAGTAAAATTTAGCAAAAAGATATTTGACCTTTCCAAAATTTTGACCTTAACTAGAATCTAGAAAAATATATTTGATGGTATGACCCCCCCAAGAAGTAAAGCTCAATTACATACTTTGCATATCAAATATAAATTGCAAATACATATACAAATAAGGCTCCCACAAAAACCGAAGGGATTTCGGATTCCTGACTGAATCACAGAGGCTATGGTTACAGTGGTTGCGTATTCTTACGAACAATTGCTCAGACGTAAGAGCAATCACTGCAAAAAAAAAAAAAAACTGACTTTTGAGCGATCGATCATTCCCACGAATTCGTGAGCTTCTGACGAGCAAAATTCTTGAACTGTAAGCGGATTCATAAGACCATCTAGTTCTGTTTGTTCCGACGAATACTCGTACGTCAAAACAGTTATTGTTCATCGGAATACGCATCAATTGTTACAACAAACTTCTGACGAATAAGTCAAAACGATTATTACCCATCTACTGACACCAATACTTCTGACGAATACGTAAGAAATATTGTTCGTCTAGGTTACGCATCCACTGTAACAGTAAAATTTAGCTTATGAGAAAATAAATTTCCAAAAAAGCGTGTTGGATATAAGATTTCTAAAGTAAATGCACCTCCCTCATTATAGTGTTAAAACTAATGGTTTTGTAGCTGCTCCCAATGATTTTCCAAATTCGGGTGGGTGAAGAATACTAAAATCTAACACAAATGAATACTTCATGCATCACATTGTGGACACAAAACGAAACAGTAAATACTTGAATATGAGTGAGAACATTTCCAAACAGTGTAATAAGTACAACGGTAAATTGAATTCAAAACAAATGCTGAGTTTAGCTTAGGATGAACTTACTCAGGGCGCTTATTTTGCTCGGGCCGGCCCTGTAGGTACAGCCAAATAATTTCGTATTTAGAAACATTGTTATTTCATAGATATAAAATCAAAACAAAATAAATCTTAACTAGAGTGAGTTCTCATCGTCAAATTTTGTAAAGTGTTAAATCATTTTGATTGAAAGTTTAAATACAAATATCCTTAAAAAAAATAGTTTGTCGCTTATTTTCTTTGTTTAATTTTAATCTAAATTATTATAGTTTTCTTTCATTCTCTTTTGTGTTATTTTTATTGAACTAAGGAATACCATACTCCATACATACCTAACCTAGACATATAACTCAAAATTATTTCTTGATGGTAATTGGTTGTCCTGAACGTGAAGTAATTAAATGCTGTTAATTGGTTTATTATTACCAAGGGTGTGATAACAAACAGAGTTTATGTATTAAAACGGGAGAAAATTAAGAAGATAATAACTTTTTGTGTTGAGTGTTTGAGTAGCATTAAGGGATAAAAGGATTTGTTGTTTAGTTGTTGTTATTATTAAGCTCATCAAAATGTTGTTAAAGTGTAATGCAGCTATAATAAGCCATTAGTTGTCAAACCATCATATCGGTTATTGACATCTTAAAGACTTATTTAGAAAACTTTTATTTTTCTTGGATAAGAGACATTTTAAAGCTCAAAAGTTTGACTTTTTTCTAAAGCTTTAAATGGAGCATGATTTTACCCTCATTTCAATTTTTCTTTCAGTTTAAATTTTTAATTATTTAATTACTTTTCTTTCACAAACACAGGCAGAGGTGCAAAAAATTTTAAATGAAATCGGCCAAATTGTCAATCCATTTTGACATATTGGAAAAAAAGGAACTCGAAGACTTTGAATCAACAATGCCAACTGCAATAGAAATGCCAACTGAATAGGCTGATTATGGGCTCTGGATCTTTGGCACCTCATTTTTTTTTTTGGAAAATTTCCCAAATGAGGTGCCAAAAATCCTTCGTGACCTTGAGTTTTTTTTTATCGTAAAACAGAATCTATCGCTGACCAGTTACTTGAACTAGCTGACCTTTTATATAGATCTAGAGATCTTTCAGATGACATCTTTTTTTTGAAAACTTCCCATAAATGAGATGCCAAAAATCGCGCGTGACCTTGCGTGACCTTGAGAAACTTTAAGCCTTTATAACTAGTTATCAAGGGCTGACCAATTTCTAGGACTAGCTGACCTTTCCTGACCAATTACTGACCAATTAGATGACATTCCTTAATATCAAATTCCCCATATATGAGGTGGCAAAGGTTCAGAGCCATCAAAATCATCTAAATATACCAAATTTAAATGGAATCGGTTCATCAGTTAAGGCTTAAGCTTTAGGTAGATCCATTTACAGATCTATATATGTATATCTATACATACGCCCAGTAACATCAGATACATATTGTTCATATATTGAAATACAGAAGATCAATAAATGTTATAATGCAAGAGCTATAACGTTGGAAAAAAACAACTTTTTTCATATACGAGTAGTTTCCCTCCCACTCTACCGACTCAGACGCAGGTTGTCTGTATGATACTAAACGTGACATTTATAAAGATACAATAAGCCATTTTTACAGGGTTTGGGTCTTTCAGCAATATATATAAATCCCAAATGCGATTTCAGCTTTTTCAATTAATTAACAAAATTTTTTTTCAGAATTTAAGTTAAATTGGCTAAAACAAGAAAAGAATGGTTTGCGTTTAATTGAAGTCCAAAAATTTATTTTTATTGTTGATAGAAAATATGGGAGACAATCGATTTTTATTCTTCTCGATATAATAAAGGGAGGGTGCATATTGGATGTCATCCTGAATTTTATGAATTTTAAGGGTGAAGTTAACTGTCTCTTTAATGTTTTGATTAAACGTGCAAAAATTTTATTATCTTAAAGTGTTTATAGGAGGTGGAAGAAGAAGGTAGCTCCATATTGATATTAATATCATTATTATACCATTTTTAAAATCTATTATGTCATATTTGTATACTTTAACGCCAAATGTATGACCACTGTCAACCACCAAATATTTCTACCCATTACAAGGACCAGGCCAGACTCTCCGGAAAGCACACTCGTCATGAAAGCAGTTCTAATCATCAGGTTTAACAGTTGAGTCAAAGTAATTATGCATATATGCAGATGACCGGCAACTTCGTAAATCCCAATATAAGTAAACAAATTGGGTAAGTTTATCTTTTTGGCTTATGAAATGTCAAATTTTATATGGGAAATGATTTAAACAATTTGGTTTAACTTATCCAAGGATTTTGCTGCGGAAAATTAAGTAAACGGGCTAAACTTATCCAAACGTCTTTGTGACTATTACTTACGTCTGTGAAGTTAGTAGAACATTCCATTTCTCAGTAACGGAACTAGATAGAAATATGCAATAAGGCTCTAAATTTGCAGTTTTTTATGCACCTCAGGTCCAAATTTGACAAAAGTATCGAAAAATTCATTTTGCGCTGTTAATTTCACTGTGAAGTTAGCAGTACATTTCCTTTTTTCAGCAATAAGTTAGCTAGGAAATTGCAGTTGTCCCAAATTTGTAGTTGTTACACTGGTACACAACTTGGTAATTTGGTACACAACAGCAATTTTCTAGCTAATTTATTTGCTGTAAAAAGGACATGTACTGCTAATTTCACTGTGAAGTTCCGGCCCAAAATTTTCCACACCTGAATTCACTTAATTATACATTATGTGAAGATTCAATTGTTCGTAGTCTTACAGAATTTGACCTGTTATTATGGAAAAGCGCTTTTAAAACCCCAATCCATAAAAAAAAGTTCTGAGAACGAAATCACGAACTACCGTCCCATTTCGAAACTTTCTGTTATTCCAAAACTGTTAAGGTGTATAAAAAGAAAAAAAAAAGATTTGGTGGCGCATCAGCTCGCGGAGAACCAGGCCCTAGTGACTTACAACTCTCAACCATTCCTGCGTGCATGTTGTTATCAGGAATGGAGGGGACCAACAATTTGCCGAGTCCAAACGGCTTGATGAGAGCACATATTCATGACAAGTAAACTCTTAGAGGATTTGTCAGTTTCCCGCAAGAGGCAGTACCTCGGAAATAAAATTTCAGATTTTTTAGGTGGCTACGGCTGGGAATCGAACTCAGACCTTCGGCATGATAGTCCAACGCATTAACCATCATGCCACGAGGTACTACGCTGACGTAAGTGTTTTATCTGTGTTTTATTATCCTTTAGTAGTAAATCAATTATTTGAAACAGTCAAGGTGTTTTCGTTCAAAAAAATAATCAACTGTTAGTTTCAAACCTGGTACATTTTACTTCCTTCTGCCTGGAATCCTTTGAAAATTGGAAACAAGAAGACTATGTGATAGATATATATAGATAGATAAAATAATCTTATTTTCTTGAAACAATAGTTATAAAAACAACCTTATGCTGGCTTATAAAATTAACTAGGACAGTAACTAAAAACTTAAATAAGATTGTGTGTTCTTTGATTTTAGGAAAGTGTTCGATAAATTGTGTGAAAAGGCTTTAATTCATAAGCTTATGGTCTTAGGATTTAAGAAAAAGTCTTGAAAATTCTGGGGATCCACAAGTCAATTAAGTCCCCTATTATTTATTTTATATAAATGACATAACTTCGATTATTAAAAACTCTTCTATTCTAATATACGCCGAGACATTAAAATTTTTAAAAGTATAACTTCATATAACAACTGTTTACAGCTTTAGGTGCCAGTTATAGCTTACATTGAGACTCATCATTGAAAGTATGAATGATTAATTTGAGACTATAGAAAGCAAAATCATTTATTATTTCGATGGAATAATTAAGCTCAAGACTTTATTAATAATTCTAGTCAAAAAAAATTCAAATAGGCCCATTTTTCCACATACAAAGACTTTATTTATTTCAGTGATTAAACTACCCTACCAATGATCATTGAAATCTTTAAAAATCTTAAATTTAGAAAGTTGGGCCCATTTGAAATTTTTGACTTGAAATATTAATTAAGTATTGAACTTCACTTTTTCATCAAGATAATAAATCATTTTGCTTTCTAAATGTCTGAAAATCAATCATTAAAATTTTCAGTGATGAGTTTCAATGATTGCTATAACTGGCACCTTATATCAGGTTGTTCAATAAGAGCGCTACAAAAGTTTTTTTAAATAAAACAAAAACGGCTTTGGATATCAATGAAATTCTTTATTATTGTGAAAGTACGTTCGACGCCATTATGTATGAAACTCGATTTCTTTTGCATAGCCACCACGGGCACGCTTGCAGAAGTCAAGACGCTGAACCCAATTTTCCAAGGTTTTCAAGCATAAATCGGCCGATACTGCTGCAATTTCACGTTCGATATTCATACGATGTCTATCAATCGTCGCTGGCTTGTTGGCATAGACCATAGACTTGACGTAGCTCCACAGGAAATAGTCTAACGGCGTCAAATCGCACGACCGAGGCGGCCAAGTGACTGGACCTTTTCGTGAGATAACACGTTCTCCAAACTTGGTTTCCAATAAATTGATTGTGACATTCGCTGTGTGGCTTGTGGCGCCGTCCTGTTGGAACCACATGTCCTCCAAGTCCATATCATCTAATTGGGGCCAAAAATATTCGGTTATCATTGAACGGTAGCGGTAGAAATGAGCCTCATCGCTGAAGATGATTTTTCGATGGAAATCTGAATCATTTTCAAGTTGTTGCTCAGCCCAATTCACGAACATACGATGCTTCTGGTGGTCAAGCGGCTTCAGTTCTTGAGTAAATTTAATCTTGTAAGGATGTAGGCCAAGTTTATTTCGCAAAATTCGCCACAACGACGTCACAGAGATGCCCAACGCTTGAGAACGACGTGTGAGAGACACATTTGAGCTTTCTGGCCAATATTCTCGACTCTACGGGCACTTCTTTGTCTCACTGGCACGAGAACATTTTGTACTCTGCCTGTGGATTCAAATTTTTCCACTAGACGCTCAATTGTTGATCTGCTAAGACGATTATGACGACCATAAATTGGACGTAGCGCTCTTAACGTTAAGGGCACTGACTCCGAATTTTGGTGATAAATTTTAATAATTTCGACTCGTTGTTGGCTCGCATATCTTTCCATCATGTAATGGCAAGCCTTACTGAAGAGAAATGTCAAAAGAGCGGCAAGAAATATGGCGTTGTTTGCTGTCCCTGCTGCTCTACTTTTGTAGCGTCTCTGTTGAAAAACCCTAGTTAAGCTTTAACTTTATTATTGCAGGCCTAAAATTTAATCAAAATCATTACAGCTGTTATTTTTTTTAATAAGGAAAAGTGTGTTGTTGCTGGGTAGCTAGATGAGGATGAGAAATATATTTATTTATTTACGTCTATAAGTAAAAAAAACTATTCTCGATTTTTGTAATATTAGTTTTGATCAAAAGTCCGAAATTTGTTGATAATAAGAAGCTAATACTTGTCCTATTAGTCCTATAGAGCAAGTAAAATTTCAGGGCTGTACAATAAAAGAATAAATGAACAATCCAATAAATTCAAATGGATGTGCTATTCATGTTTCATTATGTTTTTTGTTTTTTTTTTGTGATGATATTACTCAATTTTTTTTACTTCAAATCTTATTATTTATTAATGGTAATACGAGTCTACGAACAATGAACCTTAAGAAATTCTTTAGAAAATCGTGCAAAGCACAACGATTTGTATGAATGCTAGATTATGTACATGTATAATAGCTCGACAAATTAACTATTTATCTCAGACTGGATTCCTTTTATTTGACATTGATTTTATATTAAACAAGAAAAGACGCATTAGAGGGATGTTAATTATTTCGTGTAAATCAAATTATTTGTTCGAGATAAGAAAAATAAACTATTGTAACTATAACTTGCTTTAAGTAAATACTTTAATTAATTAAATGTGCTCAAATCAAAGTCACTTAAAATAAATCAATAAACGAGGAAAAAACATTTACCCCAACTACATACATATCTAAATAGGAGTTCTTTTGTATATAATTTATTTTTAATAAGCTTCTTCAAAGAAATTTTATACGTCTTTTATAATGTACCTAAGTATATGTACCTATTCCCTTTCTAATCTAAGGATGCTTTCTATTTTGCCAAAATGCCCTATTTTATCATAGAAAATGAACATTACCATCCATCATCTGGTGCCTTCTTTTTTTCTTCGTCATGACCATCCAAGCAAATTACGCTTTAATAGGGACTTAAGGAATATATTAGGACATATTGAACAAAAACACCATACAATAAAAAAAAAAAGTGTTCAGAAGTTTATTTCTTTTTGGATTCGTAATATTATATCCGGAAAATATAGCCATTAATATATTAAGGAAGTTGATGGGGATGAAATGGAAAATGAAAAAAAAATTAAGTAATGTGAGGATGATTAGGCAAACTAAATTGAGAAAATAGTTCTATTTTGGTAGGTAAGGCTTCAGAGGGAATTTTTTTTTTTTCGGTGCTTAATTTTCTCTGAATCAAATCAGAGCAACTGAATCCTGCAAACAAATTAAACCCTTTTCCTTATACCTTTAACCTAAATATTTCTTTAAGAAAAATTATTATTGGTACAGCACAACCTCTGTCAGGTTTAACTTCCATCAATAAGACATTGCCGCAGCTCTTAATACGGTTATACATACAAAAACTTGAGAATCCACAATGCAAACTCGCAAACCAATCGACTATAATCAAACTTATGAAGGAACGTCTACTGTGACTATTTACTTGGTGTACTGTAAAATTCAGAGCTCAACTGTTGAACAAAAAAAAAATTGTAAACTGCTCAGGTTTTTGAATGGGCTATTGGATTTTCTAGGGTTTACAAAGAGAACCTAAACGAGAAGCTCTCAGCGGTTAGGTATCAAGGAAACCATTCCAGAGAATGAACTCAGGGTGGTGTATGACGATGAATAAGTACACCTGAAAAATTTTGTGCAATAAGAACAGTGTCTGTGCTGAGTGCATGCATCAATTCGCATCTTCATCCTAGAAGGAAGCCTAATCTAACTTTTTTTTGTGAAATTATCTTTCGCTAGTTCAGAATAACTATTTAGGTAAGGTTAATAGTATTGGCACATTATAGAGTAGAGAGCCCGTTTCGTTTCTTTCCCTGGTTTGTGTGCCAGGGACAATCGTTTTTTTCCTCTCCTGGTACCTCATTAAACAAGGTTCTCCTTCGAGAGTTCTGACCGCTTTGTTCCTTATTTGCCGAAGACAGGGCTTTAAGGACCCCTGAGCCCGTTTTATTCCCTTGAGCTCCTATTCAAGGTGCTTATTGGACAAAATTCTCCTTCGACAGTTCCAACCGTTGTTTTTCCCTAGTTTGTGTGCCAGAGACAGCCGTTTTTTTCATTTGTATTCCTCTTCTAGCAGTTCTCTGGACAAGGTTCTCCTTTGCGGGTTCCGACCGTTTCTTTTCCTGGGTTGTGTGCCAGGGACAATAGTTTTGTTCCTTTGGGCTAGTCTTCTGAAACTCCATGGAACAAGGTTCGACCACTTTATTCCTCATTTGCCGAGGCGTAGGGATTCCGATAGGGATTCCTACCCGTTTTATTGTTCCTTTCGAGTTCCTCTTCAAGGATCTGGCTGGACAAGGTTCTCCTTTGAGGGTTCTGACCATGTTATTTCCTAGGTTTCTTGCTAGGGAGATGTTTTATGAAATACAATGCTACTTATTTTTAAGACCGGAAAATATTGTAAAATACAGGGTGCCCACCGGGAACGTAGTTAACTACTTTGTTTGTTTATAATTTTTGATTAAATGAAAGAGAATAGATCCTATATATTGATTACTGTTTTATTTAATGTCGGCAATTATGTATGGAATACAATGTCAGCTAAATGTCCACCTCTGTTAGTCTTACAAATGCAAGCCCTTTTGAGCACATTTTTCATTACATTCACACACACTTCACGCGGTATTTCATTAATTTCATCACGAATATTTTGTTTGAGTTGCTCAAGCATTTCTGGTTTGTTTGCATAAACCCTGCTGTTCACATATCCCCGCAAAAAGAAGTCCAGAGCAATCAAATCAGGCGACCGTGGAGGCCAATCAACATCACTATTTTTTGAAATAACTTGTTGTGGAAAGAAGTCTCACAGTAATTCCATTGTAACCCTGGCTGTATGCGATGTGGCATCGTCTTGTTGATACCACATGTTAATCAAGCCTAAAAAAGCATGCCATTGTGGAGTTAAAAGTTTTCAAAGTTGTTCTTTGAAGACCAAGCTCCTGAGCACGGCGTCGAATTGAGGTTGATGGATTGTTTTGAACACTTCCTTGAGCAGCAGTAATGTTTTCAGCCGATCTTGCAGTACGTTGTGGTCCATGCTTGGGCCTATCATTTACAGACTCTCTTTCTTCGAAATCATTCACTACACGATAAATAGTGCGTTTTATTGTTTTTCCTAAAAATTTCACGTAACTTTCCCATCGTCGCAGTAATCGATGATTGATTTTGATAAAATGTTTAAACGATTAAAATACGTTGGTTTATCGAATATTTTCCATTATAAATTTACCACGAGCCTACTTTACGACTGCCAAATATGAAAATGGTGACAAATCAAAGTAGTATACCTTCCCGGCGGACACCCTGTATATGAAATACCCTGTTATTCATCTTAAGAAATGGAAATTTTAATTAATATGAAATAACTTGTTAGTTCCTAATTTGAAAACTATAAATAAAAGATAAGTTTTTATTTAAAAATAAATAAAAGATTTAAAACCGTTTTTTCGGAGATTTGATCCTCCTAGTCCCAAGCTTCGTTACTTCTTGGAGAAGAGTTCTGGACACCAAAGAGCCTACCCGAGCTGTAAAGTAAAAGCATCACACCTCTAACGAAATTACTGGCAAGTAGCAGTGAAGCTTTAACCATAAACCAAATCTTCACAAGGAGTCACATCCTAGAAAAGACTAATAAAATTTCAAGTTGCTACACAATGTTTTCATCGACTTCAAAGTGGCATATAAGAGCACTCATGCTCATGAGATCAGACTCATGAGAAAAATCCACTGTGCATTGCGTAATTAGGAAAATTCCTCCAAACTGTTCCAAACATGCAGAAAGGTTTGGTACGGGTGGCGCATGAACCGTGCTACAAAGATGATATTTAAATATATCAAAGGAGTTTTTTTTTATCCAGAACTTCACCTACGACGTATTCCCGTTAAACAGTATTTGGTTCCACCAAGATGGAGTAACTGCACATATACCCAAATTAGTTATGGTGGAGCTCCAACAAAAATTTACAAACAAATTAACTCCACTTTTCGCTTGCCCCCAGGTTCACCGGACCTGACTTTCATAAGCCTTTTTTATGAAGTTATGTCAAGCAAGAGGTGTACAAAACGAAACCCAGGAATTTACTGAATTGAAGCATTCTATTTGGACAATAGTTGAGGTGATCCCAACTCTTCAGACACCAATGAACAATTTTCTGGCCGCATATACGTGGGTGAGCGTGGAGGTCATTTGGGTCTATCATGTGGCATTTTCAATAATATTCTGGAGCAGTTAGTGTGCAAGGCATTTTTTTACAAACATCTAAGTCCGTTCCACCATCAGTTGACACAATACTGCCTAATACTAACTTGTTTCCTGAACAATCTCAGCAATTTAGCAGTTTTTTCTTTCCATCAAGTTATTTCTTCATATTGAGAAATAGAAAATAGTCGCAGGGTGCCAAACCCGGAGAATAAGCTAGAAAGGATTGTAGCTCGTATCTTAAATCCTGCAATTTTTCCTTGCAGACTTGTGTGCAGAAGCTTTGTTTTGTTGAAAAAAAAAAGAATATTTTTCCTCGCCAAATGGGGTCTATTTCACTACCAACGTTGAATTGCTTCAATAGGTAAGCATAACAATTATGGGTAAAAATGGCCAAATACTCCATTGAAATATTAAAACGCTTTCGTTTGTTATCAATCGAAAGCAAACGCGGCACCCATTTCCGAAAAGCTTTTTCATGTCCAAATATTTGTGCAAACAGAAAATTACTGGGCTGTGTGACAAGCCTATAGCCTTCTCGAGTTACATCACCATAGACCGTGGTCTTTGTCAACCATTTCTTCGACTTCAATCGGGTAACCAGATCGTTCTACGTCATTTGTGCTGGAACATCCTCATAAACCAATTTTTGGATGGTTCCGTTGGATGGAAAATAGTCCCCTTAATATTTTTGGAGCTTTTGTTTTATTTCCGTAATGTTTTTTTGGCGCAAAAACTAATGTCTTAGCAGTGCTCGAAATTCGACTATCTCCTCAGAAATACGTCTAATGATAAGGAATTGGCAGATGCTTTCGCGATCAACCCTGGTCAATGCATTTTTAAAATTGACAAATATGAGGTATAGAGGTGACTGAAATTCAATTGATTGTTCAAGAATAATTTGCAGGATACTAATATGGAAAACATATTTTCGGCCACAGTGAAATCCAGCTAATACCTCACTTGTCCGCTGGAAAAAAGCCATTGACATTCATTTCGAAATCACAGACACAACCCTTAAACTACACAAATTATTGCAATTTTAAAGTTGATTTTGTTTTAAAATCTTTAGAAAAATCATTATTACAATCTTTGAGCTAGATAAATCCTCCCAAATATCGTGAACAAGTGGAACCAAAATAGCAGCCAGTTGTTTCTGGATTCTCCATATAAGTTCAGCTGCTTTGTTTGTTTAAGGACAAAAACCACATGCTTAAGTACTGCACGAATTTGTCGACCATTTTTAATGCCCCTAAAAGTTCTGCGTATTTGAATAATTTGCGGATTTTGATTTAAATTCTAGTCACCGCTGAGCAGTGCACAGAAGTTCTCCCTCCATCTTTTAAGTTGATCTTCTGTTGTCACTAAAAGCTATGTTGTGGTGTTTCAATGATTTCCTTGGTAATTCAGAAAACTTCTCTTGTGCTGCAGCACGTTCCACATTTTTCGTAAGCTTGTTCAACATTGCTCTTCTATCACATCGCACAGAGCACTGCATTACATCTATAACTTGCTCTATACTTATTCTGCATCAGAGTTACTTTCCGATGCACATCATTTACGGCAACAGTTGTCGTTTTTATGATCATCGTTGCCTGATTTTTTTGTCCCTGGTGTCTTCAGATATCCAGGGATCTCTAGATAGTGTCTACCTCGGAACAGTTGCGGAGCCGATTTAACACCAAGTTGACCAATTCATAGTAACGGGTGATTTTTTAAGAGGTTTAGAACTTTAAAAAAAAAACACAATAAATTCAAAAAAATGAATGAAATATTTATTTGAATCGATAGTTTGAACCTTGCGATTTAATGTTTAAAGATAATTTCATGCAAATGTTGACCGCGGCTGCGTCTCAGGTAGCCCATCCGCTGAGTCCAATTTTGGCATACTCTTTCACACATATCGGCCGGTATCTCACGAATGAATGCATGGATGTTGGCTTCCCGTGCGTCAATCGAAGCGGGCTTGTCCCTATAGACAATAGCCTTGACATACCTCCACAAAAAATAATCTAATGGTGTCAAATCGCACGATCTAGGCGGCCAATTGACCGGCCCGAAACGTGAAATTAACCGTTCACCAAACTCGCCTCGCAATTGCGCCATTGTTTCGCGTGCTGTGTGGCATGTGGCACCGTCTTGTTGAAACCACATATCATGCAAGTCAAGAACTTCCATTTCGGGCAAAAAAAAGTTTGTTATCATCGCTCGGTAGCGTTCACCATTGACAGTAACGCTGCGATTCGCATCATCTTTGAAGAAATATGGCCCAATAATGCCGCCGGCCCATAAACCGCACCAAACAGTGGCTTTTTCGAGATGCATTGGTAGCTGTTGCAATGCTTCTGGCTGATCTTCACTCCAAATGCGGCAATTATGCTTATTTACGTACCCATTCACCCAAAAATGAGCCACATCGCTGAACACAATTTTTCGATAAAAAAGCGGATCCTCGGCCAGCTTTCCAAGAGCCCATTCACCAAAAATTCGGCGTTGTGGTAGGTCGGCTGGCTTTAGTTTTTGCACCAGCTGTATCTTAAAAGGCTTTACGCCCAAATCCTTCCGCAAAATTTTCCACGTAGTGCTGTAACAAAGGCCTAACTGCTGGGAACGGCGCCGAATCGAAATTTCGCGGTCTTCTGTCACACTAGCTGATACGGCCACAATATTTTCTTCACTACGCACAGTACGTAAACGTGTTGGTGGTTTAATGTCCAACAAAGTAAATTTGGTGCGAAATTTGGTCACAATCTTCCGAATAGACTGCTCAGAAGGTCGAGAATGCCGACCATAAAATGGAAGCAGCGCGCGATGAACATTTCGAACCGAGCACGAATTTTGATAGTAAAATTCAATAATTTGCAAGCGTTGTTCATTTGTAAGACGATCCATGGTTAAATTGCAAACCAAACTGAAGTTGTTTGACAGTGACATAAGGTACTAAACACACAGCTGTCAAAACCAGTGTTGCCAAAACCAAACCAGCTAAAAAATCACCCGTTACAACACGGATGAAGGAAATCACTCTTTGATGTTCTCCAAACTCCAAACAGAGGCTATCCAATAGCGTAAGTAATGAAGGGGCAGGTAAGGGCGCTTGCTTGTCATAATATATTTCATACATTAGGCAATTTATCTTCTGTTAAAATCATTTTAAAACAAGATTTCTGTAATAAAACAATTTTTTGAATAAGGTTACCGCCTCTCTGATAAAAAGCAGTCAATACCATAGTCTATACATGCCTTGTTGACAATTAAATTGATAGGCTTCGTAAAATCAAGATTAAAAGTAAAATGAACTGCTTTGAAACTATCAACACGACGCAATGTGTGGTGCGATATTTCATAATCAAATGAGCTGGGAACTCTTCTCTTAGAAAAAATATCATCGCCTGACACTTAATATGGTTGAGATTTAAACCGTTCTTATTACACCACAACAAATCTGTTTAAATCATCTTGCAAAAGTAATCACAGTTAATAACAGATTTAAGGTTTTTAAAATTTTCATATCATCCGCAAAATTAAGAATTTTACTATAACGTATACAGAGGGATACGTCATTGATAGCTAAGATAAACAGAAGTATATATATGACTATCCTGGGGAACTCCAGGTTTGGCAAAGAAAGGGTTGGAGACAGACCTTCTAAATCTAACCTGATAGGATCTATTTTGGAGAAAAGACGAAACCCAAGTAATGAGCTTTGGAGGAAACCCCAAACACCTTTAATTTAATGCATATGCATTCTACATACAACCAGGCCTTATATGTCTGACTAAAATGTTTACCTTTTTATAAATGCACCGTTTGACGCCTCGAATATGTTAATTCTGTGACATCTTTATTTTTGAATATGGCTAAGGGCTCAAGTCCACCTTAAAACAGCATTAATTCATACTTCCTTCTTGAATTTATGTCAATTAGTGACATCAAAAAATCTAACACATCCTGCTAATCCAGACATTGTCTTGAAATGAGTTGTACGTTTGTCAAGACATTTTTTGTCCTTCAATCTCTCCCGAATTCCAAAACAGATTAAAATAAAATTTAGTGTAGAGGACAATTATGTTCTACTAAGAACAGATAATACTTAACTTATAGCCATTGCTCGCCCCGCTGAAGCACAGAACGCCTTTGGTGATCTTTCCCGTAAGATTTCAACTTGTGTAAGTCTCCGATTACACCTAAAACTTAACTTATCCAAAAAATGATTTGCTTGTCAAAAAAAGCAAGCACGTACAACTCAGTTATGAACTTCCTTTTTTATCAACTCGAATATTGTGTTCAAATAGCTAAATATCAAAAGGCATTAACCTCGGATGTTGCTACACTATACATACAGATTGCTCCATATTAGATGAGTGACCCTTTTCCTCTAAATGGTATACTTGACCCGAAATTTTATTGCGAGAGTAACTCGTCCTTGAACATAATATAAAAATGTTTTTTTATTTTCGCATAGAATTACATGTTTTATATGAAGAAAAAAATTCCCTTCTATGAAGTTAGAGGTACTTTGGAAAAAGAATTGAAAATGTTTTTTTTTTATTGGACATGTGTGTGGAAGTCAACTTAATATAGAATTGAAATGAATGCTAAAATGCTAAAGGCACATGACCGTTTTATATTTGCAGATTTAGCAATCATTTATGTTTGTTTCAATCATACGTGTCAACTTCATTTACGAACGCACACATATATTTATACTTATTTGTATTTACACATATTTATATGTATCTTTATAAAAATGTATGTTATTTGTTTTATCAGCCAATGAATATTTTTTACAACCAAAAAATGCCCCAGTGCCTAGTGGATAACTGGGAAAGATATTAATTTTGTTACCAAGAACAATACAAACATTGAATTTCGCAACAGCACTTTTGCATGTTTTTTTAAACAAATACAGATACAAAGATATAATGTTTTAAATGTGCTATAGGTTGTAATAAATTTACAAACATAAATTGAAAAGGGTGTTCTTAAATTTATTTATGTTCAATAAATTTGTGAATGGCCATAATTTAATCTTCATGGTTTTGACTAAGTTATATTTTGTTATCATTTCTTTGTATGTATAAAAAGCACAGGTACTAGATATTTCATTTCTCACCATTAATCAAGCCTTTAAATTTATTCATACAAATTTATTTGACAACATAAACTCGGAAGAATAAAATTTTAATCAACAACGCAATGGCATGACATGTATAATTTTATCTGAAGTTGTTACAGCTGCACCTCCTTTTACAGCCGCTGTTAATTAACTTCATTTAGAGGTCTTAAATACCGTAAATAGCATACCATCATCAACTAATGTAAAAATGGTCTAAGCAATGTGCATATCGTCCTCGTTCAATGAAACTCCCTAACTCAATTTTTCTAGGAACCGATACAAAAAATAAAAGGATTTGTATATAAACATTTTAATAATTGAATATGAAGAAAATTTAAAAAAGAAAATTCTTCTGTTTGAGTGGAGTGACCGAATTTATAATTCAAGTTAAAAGTTCAAATGAGCTCTGCAAAAGGTCTTTAAAATTTAAGTTGATCTATTTATAAGAGAAACATTTCCTTAAATCAAATATTTTCAAATGATGGTAACTAAATATCCATAAAAAAACATATTTCAAAATAAAACGAAATGGAGTTAGAGATTTTTCATTGCACGACGACAGTATGTCCAGTTCAATCTCCTCGATCTAAAAAAGGCTGATCACGTACCGTATACCTTCAACTAAAGGCGTTCAAATTTTAAACATTGCTTTGTGAAAACCTCGTGTCAATTTTCAATCTAGCTTATAAAACTGCATATGGTGTCAAATCCTATTCACCGCTTTTTTGATGAGCTTGATGCCGAAGTTATTTATTACAACATTATTCTCCTTAAATATGAAGGAAACAAATAACGGAAGGACTCGTGCATCCAGAAAAACTCTCTGATTTTTCTGGGAAACACAATAATTGCAACTGCAACTGCAACTGTAACTGCAACTGCAACTGCAACTGCAACTGCAACTACAACTGCAATTGCAACTGCAACTGCAACTGCAACTGCAACTGCAACTGCAACTGCAACTGCAACTGCAACTGCAACTGCAACTGCTACTGCAACTGCTACTGCAACTGCAATTGCAACTGCAACTGCAACTGTAACTGCAACTGTAATTGCAACTGCAACTGCAGCTACAATTGCAACTGGAATTGCAACTGCAACTGCCAGAAATGTAAATTTCGGTGTGTCAAATTTAACAAACTTGCTTGATTTTCTTCATACCATCAAAAGTTCGTTGCTTGGGGCTCAACAAAGTTTCTCTTATAATAAAATAATAATTTTTACGTTTAGTGATTCCTCATAACTATTTTGTTTTTTCTATACAAATTTATTGTGTGAAAAATTTGGGAGAAAATTTGGAATTTTATAACTTCCTAACCGTTAAACTTGAAAGAAATTGGTTGACATTTTTAATAGGGAAATTGAATGATCTAAAAAAAAGAGGAAAAATACAAATACACTACTAAATTAATTTTATTGCCGTTACATGGTTGATTGACCAAAATAAAACTTGTTGGAAGAAAGACTTGTTTATTTACAGTTTAATTCAGAATTTTTAAATTTTAAGAGTGCAAGTTAACCATAACTTTCAATACTATTTGCAAATTATATTTAAAATAAATGCTAATAAATCGACTCATAATATTAGAAGCAGTCAAAATATAAACGGTTTTTGTGTATTGGTAAGTCTTTTTCTATATAAAAGGTAAAATATATTTATTTTGAACTCTTTGTTGTATGTGTTCGTGAAAATGAGAGAGAGAAAATTTTTGAATTTAGAGGAAAGGACAAAAGAAGATGTTATCACTCTGAAGGACTTTCAAACTGCGCTATAGCTCGAAAAATCAACCGAAGTGATCATGATGTCGGCCATTATTTAAAGAACCCAACATCTTACGGGAAACTATTCACAGAGGAAGCATTTCTCCCGCTTTAACTCCCCTCAAAACCCGAAAAATCCAAAAAATTGCGTCTAACTGAGCCTTCTCAGCGGCATCAGGCTAATGTTACGGGAAGTTTATCCACTGTTATCCGGGTAATTCAAAGATTGGCGAAAAGTAATAAAACACACCTTATTAACCTATTAACTACTCGTGTATACTTTTGGAAAAAAGTTCCATTTAGCAAATTAGAAAAAATTTGCATAATTTTTTTTTTAAACCAGCTGTGCTTAACCAATTAAATTGAATTTTTATTTACTAAGCTTTAAGGTTTTACTTTTAAATTGAGCTGTATCATGGCAGACTAAATTTCTTTTATCCAGACGTTTAAGTGTGATAGAATGGCAAACATTGAAACAAACATAATGTATTTTTATAAATACTTATAATTCAATAGACGTTAAAGGTTTAATTGCTTAAATAAAATCCATTCAGAAGAAGAAAAACACAAACAATTAGAAGCGTAACGACAGCATTTGAATGATAAGTCTAACTGTTTTGTCTGGGTAAAACGCACTTGGACTCAATGTCATTTAAATCTTTTAAACTGAATTTAAAAACAAAAACCAAAACAATTATCTTATTGTTTGTGTTTTTCTTCTTCACATTCATCCACTAGCCAGAACAAGGGCTTTTATTTTTAAAGTTTTTTTGCTGCAAATTCCATTAGTGTTGTGTCTAAGAAGGGTAATGGCAGCATCTAACTCATAAACCCAATGTCTTGCCTGGGAAGCTCACTTCTACCAATTGTCAGACAAATCCTTAAAACCTTTTTCCATAGGTAAAAATAAGTGCATTGCTTTAAGGACACCCTGTATATATTATTTTGTTTAAATTGATGTACATACATTATATAAATATTTTTTCTGTCCAGTTCCTGTTCGATTCATTTCAGAAATTATCAGATCAATCGAAAACAACATTCCTGGATGCTTGATATTTGTGGTAGGATATCTGTTTTTGGCCAAGGTATGTACATAGATATGGAAATGAAATGTAATATGAAAATCCAATTACAATGTTTCTCTGTAAACAGATGCAGTTTAAATAGAATTCCCAACCACTAATTAATAATGTAAATGTTTGATTGGTCTTGTAGGTAAGAAGAAATTTATTTATTTTTTTAAATTATTCCCATTTAAAGACCAATTTCAATTGTTGAGTTTTTTTTATTTGAAAAACAGCTGAAAATCATTTTATTAAATTAATGTATAATTTCATCTGTTAAATATCATCTTTATTTTAGGCAGAACAACCAAATATACCGGGGATTTTAAGGACATTTGACATTTTTACTTGCACTTTTTTGATTTGTGTGTTTGCGATTTTAAACACAATTCAAGCCAAGAATAAAACTTTCCATATCAATGAGACAGTTAGTGTGAATGCCATAGGAAAATAAATTTGGAAAGAAGCTCCAGAAACTTAGATATTCCCTCAGGGGCCTTTAACACAGCACAGCTTGCTGAACAAGTGAAATTCAACAACTTTTTAGATTTTGTGTTACACGAAACAAGCCTAGGAGACCTTAAACAATTGTTTTGGCTGCTTTCAACAAGTGGAAAATTTCATAAATCTCTCGTTTTTGTTACGGAAAACAACTAGAGTGCAAAAAATAGAGAATGAACTTGTTGAATAGTTTATAAATTTCAACTGACGGTTGCGGACTTGTTCAAAGTCAATAAGTAAGAAATAAACGCTTGCCGTAGTGTTTATCAAGTGATGGAATTGGGAAGATTATTAAGAATTTATTATTCTGAATCAAACAGTGATTTAAAAAAAAATAAATTGATTTTAAGAAAAAAAATTATTTGAAATAGAGCCGCAAGTGTTTTCCGTGTGTGGTGTACATTATCTTACTGAAAGTCCTTCCTACATTTAACGTTCGTCTACTAATAAAAGAAAAGTGCTGATTGTAGTTACAATATTTTTTTTCGGAGAATTAACGACGAATCGTGTAAGAAATACTTGTTGAACTGGTTCAACAAGTCGAGGGAATTTTTTTTTAGTTGACAATTGTTACGTTTTTTATTGAGTTACAGAAATGATTTTCACTTGTTGAACAAATATAGTTAAACAAGTACTTGTTGTTCTGTGTCTTGGGCAACAGCTCTAAAGTGGTAGGGATATCGGGTCACGTTGGTGTCCATCCTCCATATGGCAATAGAGAGGCAGACTACAGCAGCACCCCCGAAAAAGGCTCTGAGCTCTCTTGTGAAATAGGAGCAAGAATAAAGTCAAAACAAATGAGGAGAACAAATTATTTAAATTCTGGAATTAAGTCCGTTTTTTTCATCAGCTTAAGTATATCCTGTAAAGTTCATGAGGAGACACCAGACCACATATTGGATTAGCCTTGTGCTCTTGTGCACAAAAGACCTTGGGAATTGAGAGATAACTAAAAAGAAGAGAGTCAGATTAACCTCTCCCATTCTACACCAAAACAACTAAGTTTCCTTAAGAAGAAAAATTAAAGTATGAACTGGAGAAAGAGCATGAGCAATCTCATTCAGCTTAAATGAGTGCACAAAAGAGTTTAAGGTCGCATCATTACCTTTATATCCAAATATTATTTATTCATTCTATCACATTGACAAACTTAAATTAAATTAGCAGATGGAAGGAGGGAATTAATCCATCAGGCATTACTTTTGGGAAAACACAAAAAACAAGTCTAAAATACATATTTACTAACCAAGTCAAAGAAAAATTTACCATTGATTGACTTATTGTTCAATGAATTTTTGTATGAATGTAGGTCTAATATAAAATCTTGCTAGCTTTTTTACTGCCAAACTCAAATGTATACAATGTCCTTTGTGAAAACAGCTTTACTATATCAGATATAGCTCTCTTATACAAATTTGTAAGATATCATATTTTTTAAAGTGGACTTAAGACGTTTTTTTCCTTGGACCTTTCAAGTCAAAAGAATTTTTACATACCTTTGAATAGTATTAAAATAAAAATATAAAAACTTACATAACAATAATATATTTAAATAGGTAAATTAAAGCCCTAAAAGTAAGATGAATAATATGTGAAGGTCCCATTAGTTTGAGGTATAAGCAGTTAAGAAATATTCGTTATCCAATTACATCTGGGATAAGCCTATTTAATAAACTAATTCTTATTATGAACATATGTATGTGGCTTATGTGAATAAGAATGGATGTCATAGTGGGATCCATGGGAGAGAAACATAAATATCCTCGTAGGATAGGTAAAACTTAAGAGAATTTCTATCGAGATTGACGTGAGCTCGTCAGTTATTTAAGGTCGATCCCAAAGAAATTTAGGTTTAGGGATTTGATTGTTTTCGATGATTGAATATTGTTCAATGTCATAATATCCTGTTTTAAATTATAATAATCCAGTACGTCATATTTAATTTATTATGTTTCTTAATGCATAAGAAGCATTTCACTTGATTAGATACTGAACATACATAAACGAAGATTTCAAATTTTTAGGCCTGGTGCTGGAGTTATGGGCTTGTAAAGTTTATTAATTAAACAAAAAACAACAAATATTATATTTTTATTGAGATATATGATAAATTAGATAATGTTCTTTTTAGTCATGAAATCTTAACCGGAAATTGATTGTTTTGAGCATAGAAAACCGGAAGATAATAAGGGTATTCATTTAACAGCGTAAGCTCATCGTAAATGTTGTAAGGTTTTAAACTTCGTAATTTCTGCTACAATTTGTATGGAAAATTTGACAGATTTACAAAGTTTACAACTTTACTACGTTTACGACGACCTTACGCTGTTGCATGAATACCCCTAATATTTCAAATAAAACTTTTAGTTAGTTATTTTATTTTGTATGGCTTAAAGTTTAACTTATACAATATTTAATCTATATATTAAGTTGTGTGTGTGTGTGGCTCCCTTGCAAAAAAAAAAAAACAGACTTGTTGTATAGTTCAGGAGTAAGTCTATTCATTATGAAATGGCAAACCAAACTGAGCACAAATCAAGTGACAGCTGTCAAAAAGAATACCCTTTATATGCTTCATTATATCGTCGGTCCAAAGTTAAATCTCACTCCCTACAAAATTAGACCATTAAAGGAAATCAGATTGAAAAGTACTTTTTGACGCTGAAAAGCCACTTCCCGCAAATTTTAAAATAAAGTTCTTGGGTTAATTTCTTCTTGGGTTAATTTCTTCAAAGTAATAGGGCAAATGATACTATTTGGATTACAAAAATGCATTTTCTCATTTTCTTGAAAATGTTTGTCCGTACTTTGTGAATTTTACCTTTGGACCAACGATATTACGGTGGCATTAATTTTTGAAGTTTTTGAATATCTTTTCGAACCGATGCGATGGGCGCTGTGGATGCCAAATGCCTTTAAGGCAGCTATGTTTTTTTCTTCTTTTGAGTTCGATTCAAATTTAACATATCTGTTCAATCTCTTTCTCTTCTTAATAATTTAAGTGCATTTATTTTTAAAGAGAGCTCGTTGATTTTGGGTTAAAAAATATTTTAAGCGAGTAAATAATTTAACAATTATAACAAATAATCAAACTCAAGTGGGCTCAAATTCATGTAAAAATTGCATGTAGCTTCCAATGTAATAATTCAACATGATTTTTTTTTTATTTAAGCAGATTTCACCCAAAAAAATAGTACAGTATTCCCCGCTTAATTGCACTTACCATTTGGTCTCATTTTTCGGTCAATTATCCGGATGGTTCAATTAAAAAAGACCCGTTCAATTGCCAAAATTGCCAATTCAAAAATTTTAGAATCAAATTTCAATAAAAAAATTAGAAAATTATTATTAAAAGCTTTTCTATGTTCCTTTTTATAAAGAAGATTTTCGAACAAAAATTTTTGGTCAATGAGGCAAAAAAGTCAATTAAACGAGGTGCACTTAAGCGAGGAATACTGAAGTTTTCAATGTGAATAGATAAGAAGTCAATTTAAATCGAATTCTATTGTTACAAATTTAAACATTATAGTTCCACATGCTTCTGTTTAAATATCTCATAATTCAGTTTTCTCAGTGCACTAACACTGGTCTTCAATGAAAATAGCCTTTAACCCTGTCCATACTTTTCTTAAGGATTTTGACATTAAAACCCGAAGTAAAAATTGCTCCTACACGTCACGTTTTTGAGATATTTCAAAATAAATATTTAAGATGGCAGAACTATTTCAATTGGCGGCCATTTTTTCAGCTTTCAAGTGGTTTATTTTAAGACTGGTTTGGAATTTCAACATGAATAGACTGACGCCTGCGCAACGCTTTCAGATTGTGCATATTTATTTTGAAAATCATGGTTCTATTCGAAATACGTATCGCGTGAATTTTGTTTAGCGATGAATGGATACGTCAATACAAAAACTGACGTATTTGAAGTGATGATACACCTCAAGTGTACGTTGAGACACCATTTTATCCACAAAAACTGACTGTTTGATGTGTTTTATGGGCTGGTGAAATAATTGGTCCGTACTTCTTTCAAAACGATGCTGGCCAGACCGTTACAGTCAATTGTGAGTGCTAGGGAGCCATGATAAGATAATTGACTTTTTCGTTCATCAATTGAACAAACATGATGTGGAGGAGTTGTGGTCTCACCAAGCCACGCAACATGCAAGACAGCTCATGCCAAAATTGATTAATTGAAGGAAACGTATTAGCCCAGTCGGATTAGTCAAAAAAATGAGCTGAAATGCAATAAATTAGACAGGGGTTTTTTTGACCTTAATCGTTAGAGGGGTTCATTAGGAGTCTAAAAAAAAGTTTTCGACTTCCTAGCTCCATTGCGTTAGCCGCCATCTTGAATTCAACAAAAATCGGTTTTTGTGAAATAACTCGCCTATTTTCAACTTTTGAGCAAAAATGTACTTAACAAAAGTTGTTCGCAATTTAATTATGTACAACTTTGGTCATAATCTTTTTTTGTCTACCTAAACCTAAATGGGGCGGGTGGTCGAAAACTTGTTTTCAAACTACTTATGTCATCCTCTCCTAATGAGTCGAAAAAAATATATAGCTTTTTGAATTTTGAACAACATTTGTTAAGTAGATTTTTGCTCAAAAGTTGAAAATAGGCGAGTTATTTCACAAAAACCGATTTTTGTTAAATTCAAGATGGTGGCTAACGCAATGGAGCTTGGAAGTCTAAATCTTTTTTTTAGACTCCCAATGATTAAGATAAAAAAAACCCTGTCTAATTTCTTGCATCTAAAATGCTATTCCGACTGGGCTATATGGTAACTGCATAATTTCATGTAATGGACCCGTGAATCGGCTTCCAAGGTCGTTTGATTTAACGCCCGCTTAACTATTTTCTGTGGAGATTTGTCGCTAGTCTGCACCGATAAGCCCGAAATGATTGACCATTTAGAGGACAATATTCGCCGCAGTATTGCCGATATACGGCCACAAATTTTGGAAAAAGTCATCGGAAGTTTTTCCTCCAGATTAAACTACGTCCAAGCCAACCGTGTCTGTCATATGCCAGAAATAATATTTAAATTATAGTGCCAGAAGTTTATATTTCAAATGCAGTAAATTTCGTGTCAATTGAAAAAATCATCTTTGTTTTATTCCATTTCATATTTCTATACCTCTACAAAACACCCTTTATTTGACGTCGAATTTCTAAACAGCTAAATGTATTTTTGCAAGACTATAACAAAAAATCTAAAAAAAACTATATTTTGTTGTTCTAAATGATTTCAAAATTCATTTTTCTTTCAAAACAGCAAATTTTCCGAAATCATCTTGGGTAAAAACTGATTTTTGGAAACTGCCGCTTTTTCTTTTAATTAATTGCGTTCTAAAGGAGTTGTGATTACCCTAAAAATGATTGAACTAAGTTAGTGCGAGCAGAAAATAGCAAATATGCAATAGACACTACTTTTTCTCTCAGAACAATTGGTATTAAAGTAAATACATTTAAAATATAGAGATGGTCAAATGGTGTGGAAACCGCTGGGAGGGTGAATACTCATATTACTTATGTTAAGATTCATAGTTTGTCGAGCCATATTATGGTCCAACCTTTAAAGAAATTTTATGATGTTAACATCTGGTTTGGAGTACTGGAAAGAAAAGCTTCAATGTTTTTTTTTTTTTTTTAATTCTCTGATTAAAATCATCTTCACATACCTACTTGGCAATATGAATATTGAAGAGAAACTCTACTATCTCCCAAATAAGATGCTTTCGAGTTCTCATGTTTCATAGAAAAATATTTTATTCACATTTAATAATTAATTGAATATTTTTAAATAAAAACCCTTCATACATGCAGTTAATATTCTTGAATCTATATCAAACATTTTATTCTACTGAATTCATTGAATTAAACTCCTTTTTTTAAAAAAACACAATTTGTATTCTAGCTGGAATGAGCAGTTATACAACCGCAAACTATAACTATGTACAAATTAATCGTACATCAGTTTGAATGTAAGTGTTTTCAATAAATAAAATTAATTCCTTCAACATGAATTGATGGCCTTCATAGAATAAATGTTTTCAACACGTTCTCATAGTTTCATATTTTATTTATTAATTTTTATTTTTTATTGCGAGAACTTTTCCATTTATCATTTTAAATATTGTTTTTTTTTTTTTAAAGAATATTTGTGGAAAGATAAGTAAAAATATTGTAAATAATTTTGGAATCACACACCATTCTGAACCCAATATACTGATAAAAGCATTCAATATTACTCGTATATATTAATTTGGAAGTGGTCATAAAAGCACTTTTTATCATTCAATTGCAGTCCACTGAATATGTGTGCATCCCTTTTTTTGCTAAATCATCTGCTATAATTGATGAAAAAAAAAAATAATAAAAATACCTATGCATGAATTCAATAGAAATACGATGTTTCCATTATGGAATTTTATTTCTGAATTTGTATTATATTTCAACAACATATTGAACATGTTTTTTTATTTAATTAATAATAATATTATTAAATAACAGCCATTCGCTGAACTGTTCGTGCCCATTCAGTTGCGAAATCAGGAGCTTATCTAGCATGGTCTCAGCCGTATCAATGATATGGAACACCGAAGAAATAGGGGCCCTGAGATATTAGGGCCCTGGAGATATAGGTGCCCCCGAGATAAAGGAGCCAGCGAGAAACAATGAAAAAAAGATGATTCATTGAGATGAATACGAAATACAATAGCTGCGTTTTACTATCTTTTATCGGGATCCGGATCTGGATCCGGATTAACTTTTACACGCAATACAAAAACAATTTGGGAACTTGCTTTTTATCTGGATCCATTTCAAGATCCAAGAATTAGTTTTAAATGCTGAACACCACATGACAATTTTGTTTTATAAAAGTTGGTAGCACTGTGCAAAACATAAAAACAAAAAAAGTGAAATGTCATTGAAGAAAAGAAATGTTTTTGTTACATAAAATGTGTGTTCCCTTACTTGGAATTTCTGTGATTTTAATCCTTCAAATTCTTATTGATGTTTATATAAATTTATTGGTAAAAACTTTTGTGATCGATACGTGTTCAAGACGAGATTTGAACTTCGGAGCCGTTGAGCATCCGACTATGGTTAAAGAGTGTGCTGACAAATTATCCGATGAGCTAAGAAATACACCTGGAAGTGACTTCGAAATAATGGAAACAATGAAGGTAAGATAACATACATATATTGAGAAGGTAATATTTAATTTAATATGAACATATATTTATCAAATCAAATGCAGATTCTTTAATTGTATCAGTCATTTCCGTAGCAAAAACTGTTCAAATGTAACTTGCCAAAACCTTTTTGAATTTTCTTTAGTTTTCCGTGTGAAACTAAAGAAAATTCAAGAGGGCTTGCATTCATTGACCTATTATATATGGACTGCCAGGAGCCAACTTCACGACGGTTCATCTTCAACAACCAAGCGCCACCAGCGCTAGTAAGCAAAACAGAAAAATGGTGTAACTTTTGACAGTTAAGTTTGACGCTTGTTTTGTCAGCCAATTTATTTATTTCTGAGAATAAATACAAAAATTATTTTTAAAAAGCCATATATCTTTTATTTTTCTAACTATAACCAGTTTGCACGTATTTAATTTTTCATTTTCACTACAAACAATTTGTTCAACGGTTATTAAAATGCTGTGCGCGAATCAGTGGAGTTCTACTTTCACACGCTATTTTTTTTTTAATTTCTTGGATGTTCTCAAGAATCCTAGGATCAACAAATACGTGACGATCAAAATTTTATATAAAGCCCCAGCATAACCTCTGCCATAATTGCCAGTAATAGAAGCAGAAGCACCGACAACAGGACTTGAAAGCTACATATACACTCCTCGTCAACTGAATACGCACAAACATTTTTGAATATATTTTATCCATTTTTTCCAAACAGTGATGGTTATTATGCCATCTGCTGATGGTAAAAATGTTCGTAACATATAAATAACAGAATTTCAAAGTTTTATCCAAAAACAACCGTGAGTTTTTCCTTCAACCACTTCCAAAGTGTAACTTATACAAAGTAGAAGTTTTTTTTTGAGTCAACTGAATAGGTACAAAAATTAAAATTGGTATTGGAATGGAATGAAACAAGTTTTTGTTTAAGTTTAGTAGTGGGTACTTCCACCTTTATTTTTAATTACTTCGTAAATTCGATCCGGCATGGAATCGTATAGCTTTTTAATGTAATTTAACGAAATTTCGCTCCACGCTAATTTGATTGCAGAAATTAAGGTTTCTTTGTCTTCGAACTGACGACCACCCTCATAAACTTTGCGTACTAACCATCCCCATACATTTTCTATGATGTTTAGATCAGGTGAGTACGGCGGCCATTGAAGCAACTGCACTTGTTGCTCCTCTATCCGTTTTTATTATGCGCGCTGAGTGAATAGGCGCATTATCATGTTGGTAGGTCCAGTTTATGGGTCCAAAGATGTTAGAAAATTTAGGAAAATTTCTTTCCAAAATTACTTTATACCCAGCTGCTGTCATTCTTGATGTTACAACCTCGAGCTCAACTCTTCCATAATAACTGACTGCTCCCCATATCATGACACCTCCTTCACGACTATGATGGCGCTTTAAAAATCTTTTTTCTTTTCTTAAGTCGTGAAAATAGAAGTTGAACCCATCAGGGCCATCGAAATTAAACTTTTTTTCATCTGAAAAAACCACGTGATACCATTCTTTTTTCCAACTCATGTGAAGTCTTGAAAAATTTAATCGCAACATTTTCCGTCTCTCGTCAAGTGGTGGTTTTTTCTTAAGTTTCATTCGTTTAAGATGGCTTGAGTTGTTGATTACTCTTAATACTGTTGAGCAACTTGCGTTTACGCCGACTTTTTGTTTTATTTTTGCCACAGAATCAGAAGAATTTGATGCATATCTTAAAATTCTTCGTCTCTCAGCTGCTGTTGTTGCTGTTTTCTTACCTCCCTTCATGTTTTTGCCGTATGCATCTTAATTTTTCAAGTAAGAATAAACTACATTATAACTTCGGCCAACTTTATCAGCTATCGCACGTCCAGTTAGGCCTTGGTCTCTAAGTAAATCGATTTTAGCTTTTTCAACACTGTTAAGACACGTAGATCTACCCATTTTTCTTAAAATTTGAAATCAAGAATTAAATTTTACTGAAAACACTAAAATCGTTAATTTAAACTGTCAAGCACTCCAAAAAACTTATAAACAACGAAGAAAATGGCGTTGTACCTATTCAGTTGACTAGAAAAAAACTCCTACTTTGCATATAAAACACTTTGCAAGTGGTTGAAGAAAAACTCACGGTTGTTTTTGGATAATTCTTTCGGAATTATCTGCTTAACATCTTAAGGGAATAGTTAGCATCAACAGATGGCATAATAACCATCACTGTTTGGAAAAAATGGATAAAGTATATTAAAAAATGTTTGTGCGTATTCAGTTGACGAGGAGTGTACGCGTATTGGTAACCTGCTGCTAATGCTCGCTATGGTAAAATCATCTGCCATCACCAGCTGTCAGTCAGTCAGTCACAAGCTAATTATCCCACAACGTCAACGTCATCACAACAACATTCCTCAATTTCATTACCGAATAAAGAATAAAAGAATAAAGAATGCTTGGACAAAGCTGCAGAATACCCCTTAGAACAATACTGAAAGACATTTAAATATTTTTACATTAGGTGCTCTAAAACTAAACAATGAATCATGGATTGCAATCGTCCAAAAATTTTGCCATCGGATTCGCGCCGCTTCTTGAAAAATTATTTTGTAAGTATAGATTTTATCAGTTAAATGGAATGGTTGGCAATGTAAAACTTTTCTTGAAACAGATAAAACCACATCTACAGCTCGGTTTTTAATAGAGTATTTATTTGGTGTATTGAAGGTGCAAATTATCAAGGATCAAGAATCGTTTAAGTGAAGGGGGATTGCTGAAGAATCTTCTGCTCCTTGGAATAAAGTGGGAAAGCTTTTGCTAATTTCTGCAGTCTCAAATAATTTATGCTAATAAATACTCAGTGGTGCTTAGATGTGCTAAGAAAAATAAAATATTCTTGAAAATATTCCATTCACTTTCGTTTTAATGTTAAATAATTTATTATGTATGGAAGTTGGCATTATCTGTAATATATATGTACATACATATACTAGTTTTTATATAGATTGATAATGATAGGCTTACTACTATAACAGAGTATTTTATATTAAATGAAAAAAGGACAATGACATCGTTCACGAAAATATGCGTTTTGAAATGAAGCGATGAGACTAAAAACTCGCCATACCCCATATAATAGGTCAATGAGGGCTTGGATGTAACTTTTGAACAGTTTATGCTATGGAGATGGCTGATACCATTTTGGAATCTGCATTTGGTCCTTTAAAAAAAGCATCAAAATTTGATTTTGATTCCAAAAGAGAAACAAAGAAGATCGAACATCGAACTTGGGACCAATGTAAAAGTTTTGATAAAAAACTACAGAAAAGTCAAAATGGTTTTGGCAAGATACTTTTGAAGGGTTTATGCTACGCAGATGGGTAGCACCATTTTGGATCTGTATTTGATTTTTTTTTTTAAAGTTGTATCAGAAGTTTTGATTTCAAAAGAGAAGCAAAGAAAATTGAGCTTGGGATCAATGTAAATGTTTTAATGAAACAATAACGAAACTAGGTATTGGCATGTATTTTGGGAAAAGTTTATGCTAAGGGAATGACTGGTACTATTTTAGAATCTGCATTTGGTGTTTCAGAAAGTTGTATCAAAAGTTTTGATTCCAAAAGTGAAATGAAGAAAACCGAATTTGAGACAGATGCAGGTATTTTGATTGAAAACAGACCGTGCGTTTAAGATGGTTTGAATTTATTTTTCATTTTTGTACTTATAACAATTTTCAAAAATAATTTACATCCAGAATTCGGAAATTTCAGCCGTGCATTGCATAGACTTCAAAAAGCTGATCATAGATAAAGACACGGCGAGCTTTCAGCTTGTGATGGCATCTGTCTAGTGAGGAAATAGTCCGTGTTAGACTCTAACATTTAAAGTGAGTTAGAATGTATTGATTGATTTCGTGAATAACAAACAATTTAATTTTACACATCTTTCATAAATGTTTTGCCCTGAACACCTTGGGCATTGTAACTGGGTGTGACAATATAACCGCCTTTTTTGTTCGTTTTAAAGAAAACATTTATAAAATACCTAAAACATTTCCGAACATTTGACCAAACAAATCGCCGAAGCTGATGCCAGTATTCTGCAAGACAGGTTGACATTGTTAGCTGAAAAATAAAAGAAACTCCAAGATATCAATAAATTTTAATACATTATATTTAAATATAAATAATCAAGTGTTTTACATTAAAAGTTTACAAATAAAAAAAAATCTGGCTACTTATTTATTGTATTTGATTTTCAACTGGTAACTGAAAACTTAAACTTTTCACATTCAATTCGCGTGATTCGTGTGTAGGGCCAGTCATACTTTTCAAACATTGTCTAATAAATCCACTTCTTGTGATGCTGTTTTTTGTCGGTTGCTAGTTGTTAGATCAGCAGCTAGAATAGCATCGCCAGCTTAAGGGCTACTTATGCAAGCACTTAGTCCATACAGTCGGTAAATGTTCTTTTTCCAGTCGGAATTGTAAAACGGCAGACTAGACAAATCAACATTTCAACACTTTTCATAACTGGCTGAGTATGATATGTATAGAGATATTTATAGACCAAAGTATTTGTTAACTTCACGTATCTCGAAGAATGCAGCCTACAAAAGAAAGATAGAATTAATAATTTTTCTATACTTTAAAGGATCTAAGTGATCCTAATTTTGATTTTATTTCAAAGGCACTTAAAACTACATGCCCAAACTAAAATTTGGCATCCATCACGGCTAGATGCAAAGTCATCGGCTCCATTGTCTAAGAGCTTCTGAGCTTTACTATATCTACAGATAAACTAAAAAATCTGCGTTAAAAATTGATGGTCCGATTTAAGAAAGTGTTGTACAAATATTGTAATTTTTAATAAAATGCTTTAACAACTTCATTTTCAATTTTTATTTTTGTTTACATTTCACAATTGAAGACGTCTAAAAAAGTCAGAAATACCACAATTTTGGAATACGGATCGTTTTATTGTCAAACGAAGATCCATATGGATCTTGGTCGATAATAAAACACAGCTAATATGAATTACAGTCGTCGTCCTGTAGAGTTTATCTTAAGCTTGACGAAAGTGCAACAACCAATTTTTCGTTTCTTAAGAAAAATGTAAAAGAAGGGGTGTAATGCTTTAAGAATTTCCTTTTTAATGTTTAAAGAAGACTCGATATTTTGTCGACACTTAAAATAATTCGATAGGCATTGGTAAATTACATTAACCAGTCTCTAAGATTCAACCCTTCGATATAATATAAATCCTCAGGGTTCTATTGTTGGTCCTAAATTCTATTCATTAATTCATTACTTGATGATAACTACACAAATAAGCATTTCACTCTTCTAAACTATCAATAAATTGTTTAAGATATAAATAGAACAAAATTTAGCACCATGAAAGTCCTTAGCTTCCAAGACTTCTTCATTCCCAAATCCATTGCATCGTTTTAGTATTTAAAGCGAATAATATTGTATTCGCGAAAGTAAAACAGATTTATGCACACCATGTGGATATATTTTGTAAATTCAACTGCTTTTGGTGGTTGGAAAAGTCATCATGTGAATCAGCGAGCCATAGTAGGTGTGTATATATGAGCAAAATGCAAATTACCATTGTGATATTCTATTCATCTATTGAGATTGCAAATTTGGAATCCTAATCTACCAAATAAATGCACATCCTGTATAGATATCACAATTTTCGTTATGGATGCGCTGATGAACCAGCAATTTCATTCATGCATCATACTTCGTGCACAGCACAGCCAAACATATTCCAATGTTCATAAAACATATGTATGTATGTATGTATTGTATACACCATACAAATATACTCGTATCATTCAATCTAAATAACAATGAATTATGCTTCGTAAACATTTTTTTCATTTCACAGATGTATCAGCGAATATTTTGCATGTTTGATGGAATTTTCTGATGTGAATTTGCATAGATAAGCGTTGCCAAACATCCTGATTTACAGGAATATTGGTTTAATTTTCCAGGCCATGGCCATGCTCAAGAGTGAAGGTATAATTATCAAACTGACACAACCCACTAGCTTTTTATTGAACACAAACAATCAAATCTTTCGCAAAATGTTTGAAGTGACAAGTTAGCATGCAACATCTTTATCATCTTTTTGAATGCCAACTCACAAGTTTAGATCGAAGTGTTGATTTATAGTTGCATAGTTACCAAAAACAAATACATACATACATTATTTGACTTGCAATAAGACGATGATACGGGCGGGTCAATAAGTCCGTGACTTTTGGAATAAAACACAGAATTTTTGATAAAAAATAATTTTATTTTTCAACGTAGTCTCCCTTGAGCTCTATACACTTTGTCCAACGCTTCTCCAATTTTTGTGTCCTTTGTTTGCGAGATGACTTCATCATTGGAGTCAAATCTTTTTCCACCAAGCCATTTCTTCAGGTTTGGGAACAAGAAGTAGTCGCTCGGAGCCAAACCTGGAGAATAGGATGGATGAGGGAGCAGTTCATAGCCCAATTCATGGATTTTTGTCACGGCAACTGCACATGTGTGCACCCTTGCATTGTCTTGGTGGAAAAGAACTTTTTTCTTGGCCAAATGAGGTCGGTTTTTTTCAAATCGTCATTGAATCGGTCCAATAAGTTGGCATAATATTCCCCATTGATTGTTCTTCCCTTTTGAAGGTAGTCAATGTGGATTATCCCGCGTGCATCCCAAAAAACAGTCGCCATAACTTTATTGGCTGACAAACCCACCTTGGCCTTCTTTGGACCCGATTCACCCTTAGAAACCCACTGTTTTGACTGTTGTTTGGTCTCTGGTGTGTTGTGATGGATCCATGTTTCGTCCACGGTTACAAAATGGCGCAAAAACTCCTCCATATTGCGATTAAGCAACGCCAAACCTTCCTGTGAAGTTGTTACACGATTGCGTTTATGGTCGACTGTGAGCAAACGTGGCACCCATCTTGCGGAAAGCTTTTTCATGCCCAAGTGATCATTCAAAATTGAAACCTTTGAGCCATGCGAGATCCCTACGGCTTCCAAAATCTCTCGCACTTTCAATCTTCGGTCGGCCAACACCATATCGTGAATTTTTTCGATTGTTTCGGGTGTAGAGACCTCAACTGGGCGTCCAGGACGTTCGGCATCTTCAGTGCTTGTACGGCCACAACGAAATTCAGTAAACCACTTTTTTACCATTGAAATCGATGGTGCAGAGTCCCCATAGTATTTATCAAGCCTAGCCTTGGTCTCGGTAATGGTTTTTTTTTTCGCAAGAAATAATGCTTAATAAGCACACGAAATTCACTTTTTTCCATTTTCTCCTCAAATTAGTGAGTAGTCTGATAAAAATAGCTGTCAAACACAAACTAACTGACGCAGCAAGTTTAAATTTTGACAGGAGTCAACTGACAGATGCCTGTTGACAGGAGCAGTGTTGCTGTTTCAGTAAAGAGGTCAGAAATTCACGGACTTATTGACCCGCCCTTAACCAATGTTAAAGAAGCAGATAAAGGCAGACATTATGGCTTAAATACTACTACTACTAAAATGGATTGTACGATAATTGGAACCATTATAGGAAAGATCAAGATGGGTAGATGAATTGTTATTACTTTACTGATTATGCACAAAGTAGTCAATAAGAACTCATAATTATTAATGGACCAACCACTTTCCCAAAGTGACATTTCTTCAAACCTAGTCTTGAAGGTGCGTCCATTCCATTTGATGAGACTAGGAAGAATAAAGAACCCTCTTAAATGAATTCCATTTAAAGTATTTTTTTTCTTTGGTAACATTTAAAAAAAAAAATTGGTTTGCCAATATCTTTCTTAAAAATCCTAAATTTATTTATTTAAAAATTGTGATATGCAATCTTATGGAAATTTTAAAGCACATTTAACATAAAAATTTTGATTCTAATCGGCTGAACTGTTAATGAGAAAATGAAAAACCAAAAAATCCGTAATTAATAACGGTTTTTGGTAAAAAAATTTTGTACCAAAAAGTACATTATAGCTGCAAATATCGGTGACATGGACTTGGCGTATGTGAGGGCACCCTACCGAGTCCTAGGGAGGACTGAATTTTATGCCGGAATTAATTTTGCTTTTATATACGAGTACTTTTATCTGTCAACTTCTTTATGGATGTTCGTTCTTGTTAATTCTCACAGTTTCAAATTTCAGATTTATATGAGTGACGATAACCCGGCGTTCAGATATCCCGCCGGCAATACTATGATCTATTTGGCGGGATGTTCAAAACTATAAATAAAAATACAGTTGGAAGAATATTGTAGGTGATTTCAAATTAAGTAGTTTTTTGAATTAAATATATTTTTCAGAGAGCAGAATTTTACGCGGCTTTGTGTTTGGCGGGAGATTTCGATACTCTCTCGATTTAAATTGGTTTTCAATTCTTGCGAGAGATTTCGTTACTCTCGCGGAATTGGTTCTAAATTGTTTGGGTTTTGGTGAAAGGGTGATGTGGTCTTGACCTGGACAAAGGTGGCTCGGGATTGGGAGACAGAGGTGGGTCTAGATTCTGGACAGAGTTGAGAATTGTTTTTTGGGTTTGGGTGACGGGGTGAGGTGGTCCTAGTATGGACAGAGATGGGTATGGATCTGGACAGAGGTGGGTATGGATTTTGGACAGATTTAGGAATTTTTTTGGAAAAACTTAAGTAAAAATATAAAAAACAACTTTTTTTCTAAATTTTTGTTTGAAGAAAATTTCAATCAAAAAATAAACTTTTCCCAACTTTTGTTTTTTTTCTGAACAGTTGCTCAAGAAAACTTGACATTGGTGCCTGTTGGAAATGGTCTTAAAAGTGTGGTTACACGTATAGCCAATGCAAGGAATATATATTAAAGAAATAAAAGAATTCGTCTTAACAAAAGAATAAAGAAAATTTATTTTTCCAACTTAATTGAACGAACAATTATTATTTTAAAAGTGAAGAAAACTCAATTAAATTTTAAAATCGATTTTTGTTTTTAAACGCGATTTGCGGCTAAGCTAAGCGTCCAAGAGAATAATACATATTCGTGATCTGGGAAGAACCAGTCCTAAGAAATCGAAATAAAAAGTTTTTGAAAAAAAGTTGTTTCCGAATTTGTAAAAAATTCTACAAGTTTACACAAAAAGTAAAAGAAATTAAAAGAGCTTTTGTCCCAGTCCCAGACCCACCTCCTTCAAACCCAACCCAGTCATACAGTCGTCTTTGTTGGAGGTTACATCGATGTCATCGGAGGCGATTGTGACGGTTTCGGAAGCGACGTCAGCGTTGTCGTCCGTCCAGATCTGAACCAAATTCGTACGTCCAGATCCAGACTATAATCGTCGCTTCACATCCAGTCAGACCACCTAAAATTGAAAATTCAGTTCTTATCTCTTTACAATTTTGTTAATTTTTTTACCTCGAGTAGTAGTGTCTACCAATTTCTATTAAAAACTGAGATTTATTTCGGAATCACACCTGTTTATATACTTTTTTGTGACGACTTCATTGGTTGATGTTGTTGATTTTCATTTTTTCAAGAGACCAAAACACAAAGTACCAAATTCAAAATAATGTGAAGTCAGGATATTATGCGGCGGCATATCGTAGCCAACCCAAGATTTTTAGATTTGCGGATTCCATAGTCTAGAAGTACATACAAAAATATAATTTAAGAAAAAAATGGTCCTTAGTCCCAGTTGAAGACTCACTTCCGTCAAACCCAACCCCGTCATACCTACCATCGCCGTTGTCATGTCCGTTGTTTTTTTTTAATTTTGGATTTTTTTCTTTTTACGCTAAAAGCCATTTCGCGAGGGAATGAATAAAAATTAATTTTTAGCAAAAAAAATCGAAAAGCCTTCCACTCAAACGTCTGCACGACACTAAGCCATCGACGCCGTTGCTGTCATGGCCGTCATTGTCTGCAACCCCAGCCATACCCCTCGCATCAACCAACCATCCAAGGCGGAGTGGCTTCAATACAGTGAAGTCTTCTTCATATTGTCAAAAATCAAAAAGCGTATTGAAATTCATATTCAGTGACTCCAATTGGCTGGTGCCACAAAACCTATAAGAATCTAATTAGATTACAGCGATGTTATCAAGAATAGTAGTAATTCGCGGGCAAACATTACATTGGGCAAACAATGAAATTGTTTTTCGGGTAAACGTGACGGGGAAAATCGTTTTTCGGGAAAACTTAGCCAAACCCTTTTGATCAATAAAATAAACAATTTCTACAAATCTTGGAATCTAAAAGTAAATTTAGAAAAATATAAAATTATAACAGTTTGCAGCAGGTAAACAAAACTAGAAATGAACGAAAAATGGTGCTTTGATGGTGAAGAAATTGAAATATGAAACTCAACCTGAACCTTGAAAATAACTGTCATCGGCTTTAAATCTCATACATGAATCCTAGAATTATAAAAATATGGCAACACTGAAATTAATCTTACCCGAAGGTGTGTCTACACAGCACCTGTCTTTTAAGGCATCAATCGTATATCATATCTTGACTATGGGAATTATCCAAGTAATCTACGATTTTTTTTAATTTACCATATTTTCCTCAGTTTTTAAAAAATGATATCCAGGTGACAGAATTACAACAAACACTTCTAAGAATGGTAAAATTAATTTACAAATATAAAATTAAAATTAGGTCTTCTTCCACAAAAAGCGCAAAGATTTCGATTTCCTGACTGAACTAAAGATTGGGTGCCATTTTCAAAATAGGTTCTAAGCAACGGGATTACAAAAATGCATCCGAATCTTGATTTTACCTTCCAACTTTCAAAAGAATCACGACACTCATGACATTTGCAGCTGCTATTTATTTCTGTCCAGAAAAAAATTCTAATATTTGTGTTTTTTTGTTCTCAAAACTACTCCAACTAGAGGCAATTTTTTAGCATGAAAAAGTTGGCTACGGGACTGAAGTTTGTCCATATCTATGATATGATTAAGAATGGATGAAACTGATTATGTATCTGCTTTTTAGCTTGTTCCTGTTGTGACAGAAAAGGTTGAACGAACTTTCGTATGTAATCCCTGCATTAATTAAAATGTGTAACGAATACAAGAATAAAATTCTTTCTGGCCTTATAAAGGTTTAGGAAATTTAATGAGTGTATGATACGTCTAAGATTTTGTATACTTAAAATAATTTGCAATACCTAGAGCTCAATTAACTCCAAAGCACTAAATACATATCTTCCTTTTAATGCAATTTTTATGAAAATGTAAGAGATACTTTGAGGATGTAAAATTATTCCATTGGCTAATGGAAAGGAGTTTATTTTGCTTTGGTAATAAAGTACGCCTGATAATGGCCACATGATACAAAAACAGGTGTTGCGAAATATAGTGGTGACTGTTCAAAGACAAAATGGATCATAAATTATGTTGTTTTTGGCTTCATGGCTTTTATAAGATATTGTGATAGAAATGGGAGGGAAGAATGTCAGTCAACTATTTCGAAGAGTTGAACATTGATAAGAAAAAGCTATCAGGATTGAACAACGAAAAAGAATATTAAAATTTTTAAATATTTTTGCGAATAGTTTAACAAATATTTTGCAACGTGTAAAACTCTGTCTTCCCTCTCAATATAAAAAAAGTTCAGTTAAAAGTTCTACCGAGAATGTATTATAGTAAGGTATGACATAGAAAAATCTTTTTTAGAAAGTCAATAATTTGCAATTGTAATTAACATCATAAAATACATTTCGTGGCACCACATCAAAAGGGAAAATCTTCAGTATAAACTTTTAACTACATGTAAGAAAATTTAGTTTCAATTTTTTTGTAAAATATAACGATGCTAGGTATTCCAATTAGAACTTTCATTTAAGATCATTCAAAACACCCAATTTAAAATAAATCTTTGGATGTTTTTCCGAGACCTGAAGAGTGTTCCGGAGTAAACAAAGCCAGTCATTTGCTACCTTTTTTGTTTGCCAATAAGACCGGTTATGTTTACTTTCATTGGATACTTTGTTCTATAAAACTTTGTATTTTTATTCTTACTAATTGGTCACTTGCTGGCGTATATTATTAAAAAACATTTTGTTAATGTAAAAACCAGTTACTTCCAAATTTACATAAATTTTCTGACAAAAAGTTTTTAGAATTTGAAATTTCAATATCCTGTTGACTGGATCATCCAGAGGGAGGTTAAATATCTAGGCATTACAGTAGATAGCAAACTCATCTAGAACCGATATGTCGATACAACTGTCGGAAAAGCCACTATAGCGCTCATGATATGCATGAGACTTGCATGTAAATCACGGGGCTGTAAGCCAAACATCCTAAGATGGATGTACACCATGATGGTAAGACCCATCATCACCAATGGGACGGTCGCAAGGCACAAAAGAACCGAACTTACTTCACCTAAGAAATCACTAGAAATAGTACAAAGACTCGCATGCATTTCCATACCGGAAAAATTAAAACTTGCCCTACAGCAGCTATGAAAGTCATTCTTGACTTGACCCCACTACAAGTGGCCATAGATGGTGCTGCTAAGAGAGCCATCATTAGATTTGCAAGGGAGGGAACTGGGACGGGGAAATCATTAGTCTCAGGGAAAGGGCCTTGATTTGGAGGTCCAAATAGACAAAAACGTAAACTACACTCGTAAGTGCCAGTTAGGTGGCAGTTATAGCTATCATTGAAACTCAACATTGAAAATTTTAATGATTGATTTTGAGACATTTAGAAAGCAAAATCATTAATTATTTTGATGAACAAATAAGACTAAGGACTTAGTTAATATTTCTAGTCAAAAAATCTTTCAAATAGGCTAAACTTTCCACATAAAAAGACTTTTATTATTTCAATGATTGAACTACCTTACCAATGATCATTGAAATCTTAAAAGTCATTTTATGTGGAAAGTTGGGCCTATTTGAAATTTTTTCTTGACTAAAATATTGATTAAGTCTTAAACTTTATTTGTTCATCAAAATAATAAATGATTTTGGTTTCTTAATGTCTCAAAACCAATCATTAAAGTTTTCAATGTTGAGTTTCAATGATAGCTATAACTGGGACCTAAAGCCAATGCCATCAAATAGTATACTGATGGATCAAGAACGTTTGAAGGGCCTAGAACCAAACTTTTCATACCAATGGGACAGTCAAACAGATTTTTTTTCAGGAAGAAGTTAATGCCATAGGTAAATGTGTAGAAATAAATCTCGATAGGAAATAAATAAATTTGGTGGGACAACTAGGACTTAAAACTCTCAACCATTCATGTGTGCGTATTGTTGGCAGGAATGGAAGGGACCTACAATTTTTTGCAGATTCCGAACGACTAGATGAGAAGCACTTATTCATGACAAGTATACTCTTGGAGGATTTGTCAGCTCCTCGCAAGAGGCAGTACCTCGGGAAAATCATTTCAGTTCTTTTTTTAGGTGGCAGTGGCTGGGAATCGAACCCGGACCTTTGGTATGACAGTCCAAAGCACTAACCATCATGCCACGAGGTAATATGCAAATATAAAAACCAAAACATTGCTATCATGTCAAATAGCCAGGCCGCACTCAGAGCACTAAGCTCATAAAGCATAAGCTCTTGATTGGTATGGGAGTGTGTGGGCAAGTTAAACGAACTGGGCAAAAACAACTATGTCACACTTCAGTCGGTACCTGGACACGTTGGCATACAGGGCAATGAAGAGGCATACAATTTAGCAAAAACAGGAGCCATGACAACCATAAGAGCCAGAGCGGAATAGGAGAAAACGTGATAGAAAACAAAATCAAAACAGCAGAGAAAATATCAAAAATTTGGAAAGAGTTCCCTAAGCTGAGGCAGGCCACACTTCTACTTAGGGATTACAACCAAGCACGATTCCAATCCTACATCAGCTTAAATAGAAATAGACTGAGAATAATAATGGGACTCCTCACAGGCCACTGCAAGTTAAGGAGACACCTCCGCATTCTTGGCCTAGAAAAAAAATGTATAAAAGGAGTTCTGCCAATAAGACTCAAATTTAATTGATATAAAGTCAATTAAACGCCTTTTAGTCTTATTTTTGGATTTTTATGTTATTAAACATTTTTTCTTGCAAAAAATGCTATAGCGTAAGCTACATTCGTTTTGCAAGATAGCTGTTTTCACCATATTCTCGTTATCTTAAAGGCTTTTACCAAATAGTAGAGCACAAAATTAAGTTAATTTTTTCTGATGTCCTATAGAATAAGTTTTTCCGTCCATTGACACCTTAATCATTTTGATCAGACAAGTACATGCTTCGCAATCTTTATGAAATCACGGAACACGTTTCCAGGAAATTTTTCAATCAATAGAGCAATAATTGTTTCACGTGCTAAGTGCGATGTCCTGCTAAAAGTAAACGTCATCAATGGTTCGGGTGAAAAAAATAGATGCAAAGTGGTTTTAAGATTGTCTCGAAATAGTGAGATCTGTGTTTTCAACCATATTTTAAGTTAGAGTAACGATATTATCACATGCCAAACCTGTGATTTTGGGAAAACACTTTTAAGTGGTATAAATTTGTTTGAAGTTTTACCCGCTGAATCTAATAATTCTATTCGTTTTAAAAGAGTAAAAGGAATTTTGTTTTTTTTTCATAATAGTGTCATATTTTGTATTGGAAACTAAAAAGTATTCACCGACTTCTCAAAAATCAAAAACAAGGGATTCAAATTTATTTTGAAGGAAAAAAGCAGAACTTTAAGATGCCTTAACGAGTTTTGTGGACAAAAATTAATTCTTCAATGAAAGTTTTTCTTTTTATCTTCAAAAGTAATTTTGAATCTGGTTTTTTGTTTTTCGCTTTAATTTTTAAGTTTTCATCTGACTAGGTATTCTTTATACAAAATGTCCCAATGGACTAATCATATCTGAAGTACACCTAATGACGAAATACATTCAGTTATGCATAGTTGTCCTTTATTTGTGCTTTATTTTTGAGGGATGATTTGTGGGACCATAGTTAGATAAAAATTATTTGAGGAAAATCCTACCTCCCCCTGGGGCAGGGTGTAATTACTGAAAAAAGGACGACTTTCACAGGAAAAAAAAAAAATTTAAATCAACGAATGTACAATGTACCTACAACTTAAGAAATCCAAGTAAATTTTAGTTTGAAAGCAGTGTTTGCTCCTTTAATTTATTTGTCCTCTAAATCAAGTGGTTTATAGATGAGATATGAGATACTAAAATTTCAAAGTCAATATCTATGGAATAAAAAAATATTTAAGTAAATGACACAGTATTTTTCAATACTCAGTGCCCATATCAGGTCTTTTAGTGAAATATTGGAAGCAAAATTTAAAAATATTCTTCTTTTTTATGAAAAAAAATTTAAAAAAGCGCAAATGACTTTATTTGTTTACAATATATTTTTCGAAAACATAAACATTTTGGCTTAACAATTCTCAAAAATTTTTCAGTAAAATAACTTTATTTGAGAAAAAAAAAATAAAAGAATAGAATTTTTTACTCCAAATATCTTAAAGCGCATCATTTTATATATTTGTGTTTATTTTTAATAATTACATATTCCGTTTTTTAGTAAATTTTTCAAAAATCGCCCTCCCTCATACATTTTTGTCTAAGATTGATCCCAGTAATCTTCCCCAAAAAATATGAGCCAAGAATTAAGGGTATATTGACATATTACATTGGAGGAGTTTTTTTTTTCATAATGTTCTATAACATCTGAGATGAAGAAATTATCTAAGAACTAAAATGTCAAGGACTTCACATTTCAAAGATCTTGCTTAAACCGATATTTCGGCTCAACGCAAGGACCCCGAATCATTATTACATTCGGATTCCTCATGAAAAATTCAGAAAAGTAGCTTAATCACAATACCAAATTAACCACTTTACAAACTTTATAAAACATTTCCGCATTATTTTAAGCATTTTTTGTGGTAAATTTTTCAGTATTTGTATATTTTCAGTTAACACACGTGTTAACATGGGCCACGGATAGACAACTTGTCCATTTGATAACTTTTCTTATTAAAAAATATATGATTTCTTTCTAGTATTTATCACTTCACAAAATTCACGACTTCATCAAATTGTGGTTATTTTTCAATACATGTGTCACATGAATGCACTGCCTTACGAAGTGTTTACAAGTAAACGGTCCTGTCACACGTCTGCGGCTATGTCTGAAGGTGATGGGATTAGCTATAGTCTAGTATAGGTAAGGTAGTGTAGTGAGAACAAAAGTTTTACACGCACGATTAATTTCCATCAAAATTTAAATGAATTAATGGTGTCATTGTGTGAACACAGATTTAAAGGGCATGAAGTGGTTTAGAATAGAAAAATTATTTTAACTACAATACAATTTTAAATATTATTAGGAGATGATAAACAACAAATTTGCGTTTTTCATTATTTTAACATAAATACAATTTTGTGTAAGTTATCCCAGAGTTGTTAAAATCTTCATAAGTTTCAACCTACAAGCTTCATATCGTAGCAGATGAAGTAGGTAAATACATTTAAATTCATTTAATACTCGTACTCTCTCCTTTTATGGCTTTTACATACTTTCTGTTTAATAAACAATAAAAAGAAGAAAGAATTCCCATATGATATGAGCCAGGACACGTTACTTAAATTAACATGAGTGTTTCACTTGTACCCCTTAAACACCTTAATCTGCCTACCCCAGGAGAATAACAAACCTAACATGTATATAAGTGTATCTTTATTTTTTTTATACATTTTCACCACAAAATGTGGAAAAAGATTCCATGTATATCATACATTAAAAAAAACATTGTTATTGGACTCTAGTGTTGTTGCGGTGGCGTTGTCAAGTAATTAGCTACACAACCTTCTTTATTACAATGTGAATGAACGTAAGCTTTAATACGTAATAAGAGCATTAATGAGTTGGATATTGTTATGAAATTAACTAAATTATGTTATAAAAATTTTGGGCTCGAAGTTATTTTATAATTGACCGAAAGAAACATGGAATTATTTTAAGGGAGGCCAAGGATGTTTATGTATTTAAGTTTAAACTCAACCTAGGAAACTAGCAACTGAAGTTGCATTTTTTCGATGAGTAAAATTTAGTTCATAATATGTTTATTTGGATATCTTCATTCTCATTACAAATCAGGTTTTATGGAAAGAAAGGGTAAGGGAAAATCCACCTTATTCCAAAAGGTCTTAGTTTTGTCTGTGTCTATATAGACAAATCTTCTGTGTGTCTGTCTGTGTCTTTAATTTCCAAATCTTAATAACAGCACAGGCTTAAAAGGTTTAAATAGTGAAAAGCTATTTTCTTATCGATATTTTCGATGGAGTGAATTATTGCTGCAGTAAGATAATTTTTGAATTCCAAAGCTGTCACAGTTGTATTGGAAATTTATAAATGAAATGATTTTGCAAATATCACTGCTTTAAAAAAATTTATTTGATAGTTAATGTACCATTAATCAAGGATATGCTAAATAAAGGTGAGCTATGTCACCAGGATCCTATAGGGATTAGAATTCAGGAACTCTCTTTTTCCAGTCTTCATGTGTTTGCACTACAGCTCAAAGAGTTCATGTTTATATGTTCTCCTTTATTCACCATCTCCATACACAGGACCAAAGTATCAACTCTCCGCTTCTGCTTATCGTCTTTCCACTTTAGCACAATCAATGGATTTCATAAATGAAATTTGTGTACCTATCAACTTGAAATTTGTTCAACTCCTCCTACACAGAGGCGACGGAATGCGTTTGGTGTGTATGCCACCGGAAAGGCCCCTTGCTTCGAGGGGCCGTGTAAGGACTCCAAAGGTCTTCGTACTTCAAAAATATTTGTATTTGGATTTTGAATTCCTTTGATTTTTTTTTTTAATTTTTGAGCAATACAAGGAAAAATTATTTCTTTAAAAATCGATTAAGCGACCTTTAAAATTTAATTCACAAAAATTACTTTCTTTTAAAAATTCAAAAGGCATTTTTTTTGCTCATGAAAATAATTTTAAAAAATTTGGTGACGCAAACAGCCCGTGGAGGACCAGGGCCTAGTGACTTACAACTCTCAACCATTCGTGTGTGCGTGTTGTTGGCAGCAATGGAGGAGACCAACAAATTTTAGCTGAGTCCAAATGGCTGGATGAGAAGCACTTATTCTTGGAGGATTTATCAGTTCTTCGCAAGAGTTTGTACCCCGGGAAAAACATTTCTGATTTTTGGTGGCAGAGGCGAAGAATCGAACCCAGGCCTTCGGCATGACAGGCACTACTTTTTGCGTTTAAACTATAAGTTATTTTTAAACCAGTTTTGATATTTTCACATATGCATGTACTTGAAACATGAACCATAGTTGAACTTCGGTAAAACGGTCAACATCAGTGAGTTAAAATTGCTGAACCATAAATCAAATATCTGACCAAGTTTGTACAACTGACCCTTAGCAAACAAAAACAAAATTTATGTTTTTAAACATGCTTCGAAGAAAGCATGAAATTATAATTTAAATAGATTCGAGAAAAGAGGAAAATTCGAATTGGCTCGTGAGCTCTTTAATTAGTAGTGATTATTGGTTAGACTTATTAAAGTAATTAGAGCGTTACTAGACGTAGTGATACAAGTCCTTAAGCCTTAAGGCCTAGTACGCTGCTGAAGCGAAACGAAAAACCACAAATAATGTGAACTGAACAATGGCAAGTGGAGAAAGTGATTTTTTGACATTTATCACGGGTTTAGACTTGCGAATATGTTGTGAACGTTTGACGTTTAAGACCACAATACCTCACATTAATAATAATCGAACTGCCAACTATTCACCAAGAGTTCTCGTACATTTTGCACGGGAATTGCTTGTGAACGAAAACTCTCTACACTGCCTTACGACCACGTTCACGCATGACTAAAAATATAAGTTTTGAATGGATTCACGACATGATTCACATGTGTGTACTAGGCTTAAGACCGACACGTTTCACTTGTTCTTTAATGTCCGTGGAGGACACTATTACGGAATTTTGAAAACGACTTTTGGCATTGGTATCTACCGCAAACCCCTATAGTTGGATATGGGCATATTTGTGCCCTATGCATACTATCTACTCCTGAACCAAAGTTGAGGAAGTCCCATCATAGGACATTTTCTTATCAAAACCCTAGTTCGGAAAAGCCCAATTTTTCACACTGCACCGTTTGACTTCTTACTTCTTAGGTCACGTTATACAACTGAGCAAACAGTTTTTCCAGGATAAATGCTACTATGACGGCCTTGAGTAGCTAATAGGATGATGCTTTTTAACCAAGATTTTTTGTTAATCCTTTCCAAAATTTACCTTAGTGTGAAGATTTTATCTATGGTCGGGGGCCAGAAGATATACTGGTGTAAGTCAAACAAAGGATTGCAGAACGACTTAAGATCTCACACAGTACGTTCGGTACGATCTGATATGTGATGTTTAGCACAGATTACTCGCATACCTTGAAAGATGGGACATATAGAGCTGGTACTCCAGTTATCCAATATAGTTCTTTCCATCGAAACTGGGCTAATGCAAGCGTATTTGAAGAGTTAGGCTAGTGCTGTTAATCCATGAGGGCTGAAATAAACAACTTCCAACCAAGTAGTGATTTCATCGAGAAAGTTGTATGTGCTTCCCGCCAATGAAACGCCCATTTTAGATTCATCAAAATCGGGTGCTGCTTCCATTCATCACTGGGAAGTCGTTAAAATATTTGTTAAATTTTTAAACCCAAAGTAGATTTAATTAATAAATTCATCATCGGGACTTCTTGCAAGACAACAGCTTGTGAAAAACCAGAATTATAACTCTCAATTATTCCTGTAGACGTGTTTTTGGCAGGAATGGAGGAGACCTATAATACAACAACACATACTCTTGGAGCATTCGTCTGTTCCTCACAAGAGGCAGAACCTCTGAAAATTATATTGTTTGTATTAAGGTGTTAGCGACTGGAAATCGACATGACAGTCAAACGCACTTACCTACCATTATGCCACGATGTACTGCTTGCAAGACAAATACTACTAGTCAAACTATCTGTTATAGAAATAATGTCAACTACCAAGAAAATCTAGGTTCAAGGACATCGGATTCCCCAGTGTCAGTGGACTTAATTAATGAGATTACTTATTCCTCGAAACAACCTCTTGACTGACTTTAAAATTACTAAGTCTTACCATCCTACATTTCTATTACAAACTTTTGATAAGACTTTAATTTGTTATTTATCAATCTTCTTGGTATAAATTAAATACATAGATTTAAAGTAAATAATCGCAATTTTCATGATTTGACTGCTTTAATAGTTTTGAAGCCAATCATTTGTTATTGAATTGCAATTTGCATGTCCTTTTCTCCTAAACAAATTATTGTAGCACAAGGACTAGAAGAGTAGGTAAATCATTAATTTGTCCTTGGATATTGGAAGAGAGGAACAATAGAACTTGTGTTATTTCGGATAAGAATTCAATATGGTTATTGCATAGAATATAATCGAACGAGAATCCAATAAGAATTCTATAAGAATAAATTCAATGGCAAGGGAATTAAATGTAAATTTTGTATCTTTCGTTTGAATAATTTAAAGGGGTTTCATTTACATGAAAATATTTCTTCCATATAAAAAAACAAACAAATTCAAAGGTCACCTCTTACTTACTACAAAAATTGTAAAATGTTATGCAATAGTGAAGAAATACACTTTAACTTGATAAAATGAAAAGCAAAAATCTTAACTTTGATTTAATGTACACAACACTATAGTTTATAGTACCTATAGGGACTCTTTCTGTTTATGTTTTCACTTTCGGCCTATGGTACAAGCTTTTCCTATTTACAAACAACAGGATAACACTAAAACCTTGTCAATTTCACGGTAAGATGCTGCAAGCTACATCGTAATTTCCTTTTTACATCCTCTTAAACTTCCGATGCCGATGGGTATTTGTACACCTATACCGGCTTTATGCTCCTCACGCAGAAAATCCTGAATATTGGTCATTCATTCACGTGATACTGTAGGCTGTAGGGTGATTTGTCATCTAATATCATATTGTCGAAAGCAAAGCCTCAATTAATTTTTATAGAGGTATAGGTAACTTTTTTACCTCCATAATTAAGCATATACACTGCGTGTCACTTGTTTGAGCCCACAGTTTTTGCAATCGTTTTTTCTCAATTAATACCTGTGAGAAATATTATTTCTGTTAATGTTTCTGTTAATAGTTAATAATTTTCCAATAAAAAAGGATAACGTTGAAAGGGTAACTTGGAAAATCCATAGGAATTTCTCAAGTTATATAGATGAACTGCAAAAAATGGGTATAAAAATTGCGTCACTTGACTGAGGCCACTTAAAGAATATAAGAATTTTCAAATATCAATTTATTTCGTTTTCTGCCAATAAATAATGATTATATCCACTACTTTTTGTAATTGGGGCTTTATGACGTATATGACGGTTTGGAATCGAGTCATATACGGTTTTTTTTAAATCAAGCGAAATCTTGCTCCAGGTATATCTTTGATAGCTTGGATTAAGGCGTCCTTATCTTCAAACTATTTACCAGCCTCATAAAATGTTCAATAAGATTTTTGATGATGTTTAAGTCCGGTGAATAGGGTGGCCATGGCAAAAGTTCCACGCTTTTCGAGTGAATCCAGCTTCATGCTATCCTAGGTATATCTATATATGGGGGCGCTATCTTATTGTTAAATTCAAGGTACTAGTTGAACAATACCTATTGTTTTTGGATATGCCCATTCCAATAGATATTTGTAACTACATATTATTTCCGTTAGGTATTGAAGATTTAAACACCATTTTGATTGTTCCATGGTAAGTGATAGCGCCCCAACCCAAAGCACTTGAAGTTCGACTGTGAATAATTCTCAAAAGAAGTTCTTCTTCTCTTAAATCATAAAAATAAAAATTCTTGTCAACTGTAGGTCAAGATTGAGCTTTTTTTCGTCCGAAGATTTCCATTCGTTGCTCCAAGCATCAAGATGTGAACTTCCTTATGTCCTTGCCGTTAAGTTGTTTTCTGTTCGTACTTTCTTACGCTGGGTGTTAATACTGGCTTAAATCAACCTTAAAACTGAACCCTGGCTAGTTTTACCAGATTTTGACCATATTCTTGAAAAAGAGAAGACAATTTCATCATTAGCTTTAAGGTATGATGATGGAAGCTTCACAGAGAATGAAGAGCTGATGTCTATTCTCCTGTATAACTCACACTTTCCTAGTAGTCTACCCTAGAAGGGAACTGGGAAGACAGAACACCTCTCAAACCAAAAGAAGAAGACGGGAAATTAGCTGTAACTATCTGTTCAAGTAAATGGATTGAATGGGCAACTAGGTCCTTTCAATCTTTTAAATCACCAGGTGTGGATGGTATCTTTTCAGCCCTAGTTCAACAGAGTGGAGATCATCTTATGCCTTATCTAACTAGCATACTCCGAAGTAGTATAGCTGTTGGATATATACCAAGCTTATGGAGAAGAGCTTAAGTAATTTTGTATTCCTTAAGTAGGGAAAAAAGATACAACCCACCCAAAGTCTTTCAGGCCGATAAGCCTATCGTTCTTTGTACTAAAAACTCTGGAAAAACTAGTCAACTACTTCATAAGATCAGAAGTATTAGTTGACAGGCCTCTTGAGGTACGCCACCAACATGCCTGCAGCGTGGGCAGATCTACAGAGACCACTCTGTTTGAAATCACTAACGCCTTACAAAAAGCTTTAGATGCAAGGAAACAGCACTATCACCCTTTCTATATATAGAAGGTGCTTTTGACAATACCTCCCATGATGCGGTTAAAAAAGCTCTTGTAAAGAAAACTGTTCCCAGCACCATATCCACATGCATTGATGAGATGTTAGCCACTAGAACAGCTTAGGCATTAGGAGGAAGAAATACGCGAAAAATCTTAAAAACAACAGGTTGTCCGCAGGGAGAGGTACTATCACCCTTGCTGTGGAGTTTTAGTGTGGAGAATGGAGTCTACTAAGAAAAGACTTTTGCACGCATGAAACCCGTCCGGTTGGGGCGCAAAGTGCCGGATCAATTTGTTGGGAGAGTAAAAAAAAATGTGAGCGAATACAATTACCCTTGAAGTTGCATTCACATTTCGTTTCCGGTGCAAAAGCCAAGCTTTCGACGACCTCTTTTTTTGTCATCAATCACATCCAAAATATAATGTGAGCTCTCAGACTGTATGAATTTCGTTTAATAATTTTCTAAACCTTTTTGAGGAAAAGAAGGAGGAAGGTAAATTCACAAATAAAACAAAATAAATATGCATATTTAACTAGGCCCTATGTTTCAGCACCATGGACAGAATAAAATTTAAGAGGGCCTGAAAAAATATTAAAAATTTAAGTAGCTATCATCAAACTTTTATTTTCGACCAAAAATGTTTTAATTCTATTAGTTTATTCGCAGGTATGTAGGTAAATAGGAAGTTCAAGGACGAACTTGAGTAATTTTATTGTGCAAGAGTGAACACAACAAAAGTAATTGCTTAATGCAATGTGCAACTTACCTATGCAGTTGTTCGTGTCATTAAAACACTAAGTTCTACAAAAAAAAAATAAAAAATAAAAAAAAGAAATTAGTTTTCTGTGAAAATTAAAAACAAACAAAATAATGCAACTTACCTGTACTACAAAAGTGAAACTACTCTTGAATTAAAATAAAATGCTGAGCTTCACTGCTGCAGAAATAATTTCTTTAAAATAAACATTAAATTGAATAAACCAAATGCTTCTACTATACTATGCCGAAGGGCAAGTACTGGTTTCATGTAAGTTTACCGATTATGAGGTTTTGTGAACCATACGATGTTGGAGGAGCTCAAAAATTGGTTTTTGTTATAACGTCTGGTAGTCTGGTGGTTTGTTTTTTCCTGCAATTACACTTGAAAAGCTACGAGAAAGAACGATCAAAGTTGATTACTATCAAAAATGAGACTATGATGGCATCTTGTTTGTCTAGAGAGAAGTGCTTTGAAACTATCAATAGCCCGTGAGAGGACTCTGGATTTTTGGCACTTCATTTATGAGAAATTTACAAAATGTGTATACCACCTGAAAAGCCCTTTAAATTATAGAAACGGTCAGAAATAGATTTTTTTTAATTTGCAGAAACTTTATACCACCTGAAAGCCCCTAAGTTCTACATAGTAAGAGGTGAGCTAGTTTCAATTGGTCAGCTATGGATTTTTTTTTCTAAGATTTCTTAAAGTTTTTTTAAGGAAACGAATAACTTTTGGTACTTCGTTTGGGTAATTTTACAAAAAATTATTATCTGAAGTTACTAAATCATCAAAAGATCAGTTAGTCCCAGCAACTGGGCAACCATAGATTTTTTTATAATACAATGTAATATGTCTTGATACAACAATACATCAAGAATATGTACCCAAGTCATGCATTTTATTTTGGTTTGCGACTCAGATCAGACGAAAACCAGACTAGACCGCCGAGACCGATACCGAGACTATACAGAAATTTTTCGATTTTGACGATACCGAGACGATACTTAAAAAAGTATCGTTTGGTTTGGTATCGTGGCCAGCCCTAAGAAAACTGCTTGATTAATTTCAATCAAACCTCTTATTTATAATTTCTGAAGCATTTAACTTTATTTCAGTTTTTTGACCAAATATTAAAAGAAGAAGAAGGTTTTAATTATAATAAGTCATAATACATAAGTTGTTTTGAATGTTTTACCAATTTAAAAGAAAAAAATTTTCTTTCCAGTGTTTGTAAGAAAATAAAACAATATTGCATAAAACAAAAAAAAACCCAACAAACGTATATATTTTTTTAGTACTTACTTTAATACACTTTTTAAAACGTTAACGATATCCATTTATTGAACTATTGGATCATTAGTAAAGGGTTTTTCAACAGGGACGCTACAAAAATAGAGAGACAGGGACAGCAAACGACGCCATATTTCTTGCCGGTTTTTTGACATTTCTCTTCAATAAGGTTTGCCATTTTATGATGGAAAGATATACGAGCCAACAACAAGTCGAAATTATTAAAATTTATTACCAAAATTCGGAGTCAGTGGCCTCAACGTTAAGAGCGCTACGTCCAATTTATGGTCGTCATAATCGTCCTAGCAGATCAACAATTGAGCGTCTAGTGGAAAAATTTGAATCCACAGACACAGTACAAAAATGCGGTATTGGTCAGGCAACAATCCACACGTATTCCATGAGTCATCATTGCATCCCGAAAAAATTACGGTTTGGTGTGGTTTATGGGCCAGGGCGTCATTGGGCCGTACTTCTTCCGTGATGATCAAGACCGGCACGTTACTGTGAACGTGAATGGGGATCGCTACCTTTCAATGATAACCGAATATTGCTGGCCCCAATTGGATGATATGGACTTGGAGGATATGTGGTTCCAACAAAACGGCGCCACAAGCCACACAGCGAATGTCACAATCAATTTATTCGAAACCAAGTTTGGAGAACGTGTTATCTCACGAAATGGTCCAGTCGCTTGGCCGCCTCGGTCGTGTGATTTGACGCCGTTAGACTATTTCCTGTGGGGCTACGTCAAGTCTATGGTCTATGCCAACAAGCCAGTGACGATTGATGAACTTCGTACGAATATCGAAAGTGAAATTGCAGCAGTATCGGCCGATTTATGCTTGAAAACCGTCGAAAATTGTGTTCAGCGTCTGGACTTCTGCAAGCGTGCCCGTGGTGGCCATGCAAGAGAAATCGAGTACCATACATAATGGCATCAAACGTTCTTACACAGGAATAAAGAATTTCATTGATATCCAAAACCGTTTTTGTTTTATTTAAAAAAACTTTTGTAGCGCTCTTATTGAAAAACCCGATACTTATACATACTTTCATGTCTAGCTTAACTTTAGTTTTAAGCAAGAAAGGCATTTAAATTGTTGTTTGTATTTTTTTTTTTGTTTCAAGCTCTCCTTTGTTTAATGCAACAATAACCTTCTGTTCTCATAAAAAAAAATATTCGAATGGTTTTTGCCTACCTACCTCCCCTTTTGCCTTCTTGTTGTTGTTGTTTTTTTTTACTCAGAAAATATGTTTCTAGAAATAGGATCGCATTTAATTTAGAGTTGTCTTAAAAACAAGGAAACGGTTTTATACAATTTCACACTAATAACTTTCCCTAAAATATATTGTTGTTAGTCAAGAAAGTTAGATATTTCCTAGTTTAACTGACATCCTCTGAACTAAATTATATTTATACTATAAATTGTCCTTTCCAGTATATTTTCTTATAGATTTCATATCTTCTTATAAAAGCAAAGAAACATTATGGAATAAGTATTTCCTCTCTTAAACGATGACGACGCAACGGGAAGATGTGCCTTACGAATATAAAAACGTCTTTCTTTAGGTGAGTTTTAACGAATGTCATTCCGCACAACCATAAATAATGGTATGAGGATATGGGTATAATAGAAAAGACAAATGTCTCGTGTCTTCATGACAGCCCCTAGGTTTGCAGAGACAGTTCTATCTTTCAACTTACAAAACTCATATCCTATTATTTGTTATCCTCATTGGAGGATTTAATGAAAATGTGTCAAGCACGGATCCATAGGGAAGGGGAAAATAGGATAGGATCATAAAACAAAATAGGGCCCAGGTTGGTCTTGGTACCTCTGATGGTGAGTGTGAATAAATGAGACAAAAAATTGATTGTAAGACAATTTTGTAGTCAGTTATTATGTCAACCTGAAGTCCATACAAAATGTTGAAGAACGAATAACTACATTAAAAATTGTCAAAAACCAATCTTCTTCGAAATTAATAAACAATTTCTAGAGCTATGAAAAACTGGGGAATTTAGAGGATTCCGGAACAGGTTTCACACTCTTGACCCCAAGTAACAAGGCTTCAAATTATAAAGACTAATCAAACTTATAAAATCTCCTGTTTCCCCTTCCCTAGAAAATCTGGACCCGTACCTGAAAACATTATTTCACAAGGACACAATGGCAATCCACCGTTATAGAAAATTTCAATGTACATAGGTATGTCGAAAGCAATATACTCATACCTGTACTCTCTCTAGTTCATTCACAGGGATTATTCCTTACTCGCAATATAATCTTTAATTGGAACGTTCAGTCAGAATGTTAAGCAACTATTCATTCCCTCAGGACGAACGTGATACTATTTGAAATAAAATTAAATGCACCACTGTGTCGCAAATACCTACTTGTTTTCATGGATCAATATTGCTTTTCTTTACAAAAACTCGTAGTAAGTAGAAAATGGTAAATTTTTACAGGAGAAAAATCTGCAACATTGTACTCCCGGGAAATATGGGACATTTCAAATTAGTTTTAAGACACTTGCCTACAACAGTTAGGTATTTTGTTCGATCCTTATTTGGTGCAGATAAGGTTTTAAATGAAGATATTTGTATGCAATGCTGAGAGTTCGTGAATTCGTAGAATTTGGAATCGTAAATATGGCCAAAGTACCCGGTACCAGATTCAGTAAATTGGCATCGCATCAATAAAATTACAAAGACATTAAAAGAAGCCTTAGCTTGAAAGGTTTCAATACAGGATTGATACGAGGAAAAGAATCTGAATATATGTATTAGTCCAAGAGCCAGAGCTTATGGTCAGGGATGTCCCGAAAATATAAATCCAAGTTGGCGAGACAGGGGCAGGCACGAGAGTGCTAACTTAAAAAACGCTATTTATAAAATATCTCGTGAGCCATGTATTGAATGACAAAAATAGTAGGTACGTTTTTTTGAAATCTTATATTTCATTCTTTTTTGGTTTTTTAAATCAAGTTCTTTTCGTGAAATGTCGTTTTAAAGTAAATATTAAAAAAAAAAATATTTTTTTTTTTTGAAAAACCAATACTTTCACCGGAGAGCAGGTTGAAAATTCAAGCAGTTAGCTGCAGACACAAAAAAAAATCAGGGCAATTTAACTAAATACACCTGCAGTCTCGCACTGGATCTTTAATTAAGGCTTTTCGGTTTTCACTAAACGAATCTCAGGGTTTATCATTTGGCATTTGATTTTCGAATACACAGTTTTTTTTCTTCAATTTTTGTTAATGTTATTCGATAGACCGGTATCTTCGTAATGAGTTGAAACAAAAAGAATTTGTTTTTTTGTTCTGAGATTTGTTTGTAAAACATTTGTTCTTAGAGTAAAGTTACTTGGTCATTGCATACAATTACTCATAATTTTTTTTGAGTCAATCAAATACTATTGTCAGATACCTTGTTTGTTTAGCCTTAATTCAATTTTTCGATGCTATTGTTTATTTTATTGCAATTTTGTTTTGCATAGGATTATCTGACTTTTAGAGCAAAAAGATATTTTGGGCCTCGATTTTTCGCGGTAAGATTTACCGCAACAAAAACCCCTCTTCATTCGGTTTTTAAAACCTTCTTCTGGGTATGATGTTTGCACAGAGTCTTACTTTCGTGATCTGTCTTTCCGTCCACCCCAACCGATCCAATTTTTCGACCCACAATTTTGTCCGTTGACCTCATGGAGCCAGCTCCAACGGAGAGCAGCTCGGGAGGGATCACCAAATAAGTATAATCTTTCGTGCTGAGTCAAAGAATGGACTGGAAACTCACACGCCATCCAAACGCAGGAAGTTCTACCAATTTTTAGAGAAATGTGGATTTTGAAAAGCACAACATCAACATTAACTTAACTTTTCTTTTTTTTAATATGGCAACAAGCTTATCCTAAATGTTTAATTTTAACTTTTAACGAATATCGACCACATTCATTCCCCGAATCTGCACAAATCTCCACCAAACAGTAAATAGCACGATAATTAGTTTAATTTGAGTATTTTGCATTCCTCCTTCGTTTCCCTAAAAGGATCTACAAAATTGGTATTTAAAATATTCTCCTTCTTCGAATAAATTTCAAAACGTTTAAAAATGTAGAGTAGGTAAGAGAATGCTCAGGATAATGTTTTCAACTTCATAGTTTTTTTATTTTTCTTAGAACTGTTTATTGTGAATATGTCTTGCTCCGGCTTTGGATTCGTCAAGATTTGGAACAACGCCAACAATTTGGGGAATCCATTGAACCATTCGTGTGAGAATGTGTGAAGTTGAAAGAGAGGCTGGCAGAGACAAAAGGCTAGGCAGGAACAACCACGTCTTGGTGGACTGTTAAAGTCGCAGAGGATTTTAAATTTGGAGAAAGTGAAAAGAAAGTATAGAATGTTAAAAAATTAGAAAAGTCAGAAAATAAAATTTGATATTCGATATTTAAGAAGTGTTTTGAAAGTTATTTGAAGGAGAAGATATTTTGCTCTAGAGAAAACTAGCTTTCATGAAAAGGATGAAGAAGAAAAATGAGTTGAAAATCAAAAAGTAAGTAGAGTAAATTATTTGAAAGTCAAAATATTCTGTTGGCCCTTGTTTCGTTTTGCTAATCTCAAAACTGTGAGTCTCGTGAGTTGTGACCCAGTAACGTAGGTTGTTTTATCCATTTGATTTCGGGACCTAGTGATAGTTGTCCATTCTCCATATTTTGTTCTCGATTTGTTTTATCTTTGCTTCATTCTTTTTTTTATTATTGTGCTTTGAACATTTAACCATTTTGTATTTATTTTATTCTTGAGAAGATTCTAATCCACGTGAAAGCCAGGTTTTCCCAGACATTTTTTAATAAACTCTTAAGCTCCCCATCAGGACATTAAATTTTTGTGTTTTCCTTCATATTTTTGAAGACCGTATTTTTAGCGCCGGTCAAGGCAAACGACCATAAATAGTCTCCTCGCGCCCACTCTATAGCTTCGGTACGCCCCTGTACTTGCCTTTTTATCCATTTCATTATTTTCTCACTCTCACATGATTCTTTTTTTCGACCCATAAGTTATATACTTTTTTTATTCGCATAAGAAATTTGGACGAAGCCACCCCAGCCTACTAGCCAGTTGCAATATTTTTCTACCATTCTCTCTTTATTCACCCATCCTTCGTTCATCATTTGACAGTTTGTTCAATCGATCATAGCTATCTCTCGGGTGTAACGGTTGAAAAAATCATAGTTTTTATATTTATGATTATTTTATCCGATTAAAAAAACAGAAGAAAAACAATTCACCCTCTCTAAAAAAGTCAGTTTGAATTTGCATTGTTGTTAAAATATATCATTTATTTACATTCATAATATTCAAGTTCTGGAAATAAAAAAAAAAACTTAAAATTGAATAATTGTTGTTAAGTTTTAACGTTTATCTCGTCAAATTCTCTCAGTCCTCCAATAATTAAAGTCTATTATGTGCTCCAAAAAGTTGAACATAGGTCAGACCAAAACATCAAGGAAACTTCTGTAAGGTTACCTAAAATATTAATAAAAAAAGATATTATTTAACAAATATAAATATTTTTTTCTATCTAAATCAAATGTTATTTTAAATAAATCTAGAAAAATATTTAATTGTTATATTTGAAGGAACTAAAAAAAAATGAATATCAACTTAAAAAATGAAAATTAAGTAACTTGGTTAATAAGAGCCAAGAGATTCACCTTAATTCCTATTAATGAACGGTGACCATTAGATCTTACCATTCAGTTACCTTCGTTTCAAGGTTGAGATAAACCAAGCTCATAAGTTAATTTTAATCAATCTACTTGGTAAATTATAAACTTTTTGTGAGCGTTTTTAATAATTTTCCTTTAATCGTTATTAATTTGAGTTTGGTTCGAGCATCAAATAAAGGGTTTTTCAACAGGGACGCTACAAAAAGTAGAGCGACAGGGACAGAAACGACGCCATATTTCTTGTCATACTTTTGACATTTCTTTTCAGTAAGGTTTGCCATTTCATGATGGAAAGATACACGAGCCAACCACGAGTCGAAATTATTAAAATTTTTTACCGAAATTCGGAGTCAGTGGCCTTAACGTTAAGAGCGCTACGTCCAATTTATGGTCGTCTAATCTTCCTAGCAGATCAACAATTGAGTGTCTAGTAAAAAAAATTGAATCCACAGGCACAGTACAAAATGATCCCGTGCCAGTGAGACAAAGAAGTGCCCATAATGTCGAGAATATTGCTCACGCTGAGGCTTCAATTGCAGAAAGCCCAAATGTGTCTCTCACACGTATTACAAGATTAAATTGACGCAAGAACTGAAGCCGCTTGATCACCAGAAGCGTCGTATGTTCGTGAATTGGGCTGAGCAACAACTTGAAAATGATTCGGATTTTCATCGAAAAATCATCTTCAGCGATGAGGCTCATTTCTGGCTGAATGGCTTCGTCAATAAACAAAATATGCAGTATTGGTCAGGCAGCAATCCACACGTACTCCATGAGTCATCATTGCATCCTGAAAAAATTACGGTTTGGTGTGGTTTATGGGCCAGGGCGTCATTGGCCGTACTTCTTCCTTGATGATCAAGACCGGCACGTTACTGTGAATGGGGATCGCTACCGTTCAATGATAACCGAATATTTTTGTCCGCAATTGGATGATATGGACTTGGAGGACATGTGGTTATAACAGGACGGCCGGCGCCACAAGCCACACAGCGAATGTCACAATCAATTTATTGGAAACCAAGTTTGGAGAACGTGTTATCTCACGAAATGGTCCAGTCGCTTGGCCACCTCGGTCGTGCGATGTGACGCCGTTAGACTATTTCCTGTGGGGCTACGTCAAGTCTATGGTCTATGCCAATCAGCCAGCGACGATTGATGAACTTCGCACGAATATCTAAAGTGAAATTGCAGCAGTATCGACCGATTTATGCTTGAAAACCTTGGAAAATTGGGTTTAGCGTGCCCGTGGTGGCCATGTACAAGAAATCGAGTTCCATACATAATGGCATCGAACGTACTTTCACAAAAATAAAAAATTTCATTGATATTCAAAACCGTTTTTGTTTTATTTAAAAAATCTTTTGTAGCGCTCTTATTGAAAAACCCGATACCTGTCAGCTAACAGTTTATTATTATATTTCTTAAATAATCATGAATTATTTTGCAAGGTTTAATGCTTTTTCCTTATTTTTATATAAATAAAAGTGAAATATATTTAATTTTACTATGTACTGAATGAAAAAAAGTCAAACTCGAAGGATTCTATGACATTGTAGCAACACTGGTTTAAAGTGGGAGTGCGGCAATAGCTGCTGAGATCGTTGTCGTCATCGTCTGTTTTCGCTTCGTCATCGTCTTCGTTGACACTTTCCGTTAACACTTTTAATATTGTGGTCAATGGATACTATTGCATTATGATAGTGGGGGAAAGCAAAATATTCAGTATTAATTAACTTTTTTTTAAATAACATTAAACAGGATTAGAAAATGTTGTTTTTTTTTTATTATTGTTTGATGCTGTTACGTTTACGGGAGTGATTTGACACTCATATTTTTTTATTTTTTGTCTATTTCGTCTGTAGCTTTCAAAAAATTACAATTAAAGTGAGAAAGCATGTATACAAAAAAATTCTCATCAAAAGAGTTAAATAATAGCCAATCAAATGATTGAACCCCGGTTCAAGAATATTTAACTCAACAAAAAAGGAGATTTAAAATTTGCTTGGTTCAGCGGTGATTTAAGTCCTAAACTCCGATTGTACAACACTTCATTCGAGTTGAACCGAGTTTAAATTTTGAACCAAGGCTGAACCACGATTGTACAACAGGTCCTTAAACTGTAAAATGCCAACAAGATTCTATAATACAATATTGGAAACGTCCTTGCGGCAGTTTAAGTATATTTTTGGACACCTGCTGATTATTTTTTTAGTAGAAAAATGGTTCGATTCATACAGCAGGTGTAAGTTAAACTTTTTTGGAAAGCAAAAATGGACATTAACTCTTTTTTCTACCATACTCTTTAGATTTAAGGAAATTTTTAAATTATTGGGTTGGCTTTTACATAAAGCTTATGAAGATGGGAAGCAGTACTAGAGTAAATAAAAGCCAATTGTTGGCATCAAAGTGTTCTTGAAGCAACATTTCTTCGGACCTATTGAAATTTAAATAAAATAAAATAATAAAAAAATTTTAATTGCAATAAACACTGTAAGGCTATTCTAATGTTACAAAAAAAACGTTAGTTTCAGTGACAGCAGGCTAATTTAGCTTAGAAAACTCCACCATCTTGTATAAATCGGTTAAAACTTAACTTAATCTCGGGAAGGATATCTCATCTTGTGATTCAATACACAACTTCATATGTTTACATTAAAAAGACACCAAAAACAGTTAATTTTAACAATAAATATAAGAGAGGCTATCTAAATGTTATGGACTGTAGGTATGTATCAATTTGTAAGCCTGTGTAATTTTCAATACAGCAAAAATCAAACTCTGTTATGTAAAGTATTTTTATATTCATGCACCTAATTAACAATTTTGTAATAATTTGCTTTCTTTCCTTTGAAATTCGATTCATTCATTCAAAATCCTCTTTCAATGAAATACTAACCACATATGCATTTTTATTTTAGATTTTGATGAAACTAACAACCCAATAAATCATATTCGAGCATGTACATAGTTTTTAATTGAACCCTACTTAATTGATCTATATCTACTTTTGTGTAAGTACAGTTCAAAGGAATAATGGATAAAGCCTCAAAAAATATATGTTCCATCTCCATCATATAACATTGTATTTTAAGGATAATAATCAATAATTGAATTCAATTTAAACACGAACGTAATAATAATTTGAAATGATGTTTGAGTTCCGTTTATGGTTATATGGATTCTAATTTCATTTCATTTATAACCATCAGTTTACTATTGAATCTGATTAAACCGTCAACTGTGCGCATTCCATAAGTTCATAGAGAGGATGAAATTATTTTGCAGGATATATGTAGCTATGAAGATAATTTCATGCCTAAGAGATAAATTTGTGCACGTTTGGTTGTATTCAATTTTGGAATGTTATATTGGTATGATATAGGGCTTTCATCGATTTTCAAAATTTAAGCACCAATTCACAAACTGTATAGTTTATACCTATGCACAGGGAAGGTGCACTAATACACTTTGAATTACATTAATAACAGAGTATTAACCCCCAGACACAAAACTAAATGCATATAATTACTCATTGTTTCAATCAATTGAAGGGAAAAATACTTAATAATAATCCTTAAATGTCGACACGCTTTGAAATCAGGATAATATAATGAACATATACTAATTAAAGTCAAAAATGTATACAGACATGTACCTACAAAAAGGTGGGCGATATGATGGGTTTTTAGAGTTTTTTTAATTTGAATTGGTCAAAATCAGAGAAAAGTCAGAGAAATGACGAGCTTCTCTTTTAATCCCACCTAATACTGAATTAGCCTTGTTTTATATCACATTAATATGTTGAGTAAATTCAAGTTTTTATCGATAAAAATACCAAGGACAGATAACTACTTTACATTTAATAGATTAACGCCATTAAAATTATAATCAAAAGACAAGACAAATATTTTACGTGTGAAATTTATAACTTTACACTTTTCGATATTCAACAATAAGTAGTTTCGCATACACCACGTATAAAAAGCATTTAAATCACTTTGAAGCTTCTCACAGTCCAGAATATTAGAAATGATTTTAAATATGTTAACATCATTAGCATGAATAAGGCAGTTTGAGTACTTTAAGACTGGCGGAAGATCATTTATGAATAAAATAAAAAGAATTGGACCCAAGTGGCTCCCTTGGGGAACTCCAGAATTAACTATACATTTTTTCGAATGACAGCCATTAAAATTCACTGAATACGATCGGTCTAGCAAATAAGATTTGAGCCAAGCAATGAATTTACCGCTGAAACCAAGCTTACTCATTTTTTGTAGCAAAACTAGATGTGAGAGTTTATCAAATGCTTTGCTAAAATCTGTAAGAACACAATCTATTTGTTTTTTATTTTTAAACAAATCTATACAAGATTCCGCTAGTTCTAACGGGTGATTTTTTAGCTGGTTTGGTTTTGGCAACACTGGTTTTGACAGCTGACGTGTGTTTAGTACCTTGTGTCACTGTCAAACAGCTTCAGTTTGGTTTGCAATTTAACCATGGATCGTCTTACAAATGAACAACGCTTGCAAATTATTGAATTTTACTATCAAAATTCGTGCTCGGTTCGAAATGTTCATCGCGCGCTGCTTCCATTTTATGGTCGGCATTCTCGACCTTCTGAGCAGTTTATTCGGAAGATTGTGACCAAATTTCGCACCAAATTTACTTTGTTGGACATTAAACCACCAACACGTTTACGTACAGTCCGTAGTGAAGAAAATATTGCGGCCGTATCAGTGTGTGACAGAAGACCGCGAAATGTCAATTCGGCGCCGTTCCCAGCAGTTAGGCCTTTGTTACAGCACTACGTGGAAAATTTTGCGGAAGGATTTGGGCGTAAAGCCTTTTAAGATACAGCTGGTGCAAGGACTAAAGCCAGCCGACCTACCACAACGCCGAATTTTTGGTGAATGGGCTCTTGGAAAGCTGGCCGAGGATCCGCTTTTTTATCGAAAAATTGTGTTCAGCGATGAGGCTCATTTTTGGTTGAATGGGTACGTAAATAAGCATAATTGCCGCATTTGGAGTGAAGATCAGCCAGAAGCATTGCAACAGCTACCAATGCATCCCGAAAAAGCCACTGTTTGCTGTTTGGTGCGGTTTATGGGCCGGCGGCATTATTGGGCCATATTTCTTCAAAGATGATGCGAATCGCAGCGTTACTGTCAATGGTGAACGCTACCGAGCGATGATAACAAACTTTTTTTTGCCCGAAATGGAAGTTCTTGACTTGCATGATATGTGGTTTCAACAAGACGGTCCCACATGCCACACAGCACGCGAAACAATGGCGCAATTGCGAGGCGAGTTTGGTGAACAGTTAATTTCACGTTTCGGGCCGGTCAATTGGCCACCTAGATCGTGCGATTTGACACCATTAGATTATTTTTTGTGGGGGTATGTCAAGGCTAATGTCTATAGGGACAAGCCCGCTTCGATTGACGCACTGGAAGTCAACATCCATGCATTCATTCGTGAGATACCGGCCGATATGTGTGAAAGAGTATGCCAAAATTGGACTCAGCGGATGGGCTACCTGAGACGCAGCCGCGGTCAACATTTGCATGAAATTATCTTTAAACATTAAATTGCAAGGTTTAAACTATCGATTCAAATAAATATTTCATTCTTTTTTTCGAATTTTTTGTGTTTTTTTTTTAAAGTTCTAAACCTCTTAAGAAATCACCCGTTATAAGAAAAGTAACAGTCGAACGGCCTTTTGAGAAACCATGCTGATTGGGAACGATAAATGATTTTGTATTAAAACTTAATGTTTTGCAAACGAATATGATTTCAAATGACCAAATAATTGATCATTTTCGTCAATATTATCACAATTGGAAAAGTTATCACAGTTAGAAAAGTTATCACAGTTGGAAGAATCACTGATACATGCACTTTAAAAAAAGTCTGAAAATAGATGTGTTATATAGGATAATATAGAAATAGTTGTGTATTTAGGAAGCATATTATAGTGTAACGACTCTCACATTTGCACTGACTCTCCAATGAACTATAACCCCTCTCGAATAAAAGAAACACCGAATCTCGGATCAGACATGACACAAACCAACCTATGGAGAGCTTTGGTTAGCTTTCGAACTTCCAATACTAAACGTCAAAATGAAAGCTTTGGAAAGGGAAATTTATGGGAAATTTCCCCTATGGAAAGCTCTGGAAGCAAATACTAGAACCTTCCAGCTTTTTCGAGAACCTTCTGAAAAGTATAAAAGCACATGTCTGACCAGCAGAGGACGCAGTTTATTTTTAATCGTGAATGAGTAAAGTTGGTTGTAATAAAAGTAAAGTGTTGAATTAATTTCAGTGGTGAACAATAAATTGTTTTGTGGTTGTAAAAGTAGTGCTTTATTTTGTAAAGTAAATAAGTGGAGAATATAAAGTAGTGCTGTGAGCCAAACAACAAAAGTTAAAAAGGTGTTTTTTTTGCTAACCAATGGTTGGAGCGATCATTAAGAGTCTTCATTATACTTTCCGGGATTCCATCTCATTTGCATTGGGTGCCTTTTATTGGTCAAACACTTTCATCTCTGCAAGATTTTTTACTGTCTGTTTGTAATTTCTGTCCCTATATCCACTGTGGGAGAAAAACATTGCTGCAAGTTGCAGGTATCACAAAAAAAAGCTTTAAGAATTATGTTAAAACTGCCCTGGCATAATTCAACCCTATATCTCTAGAGAAGAAGAAATCTTATCAATAATTATAATAACATCAGCTGTGATAGTTAATTTTCTCATAAACTAGATGAATTCTTAATCTGTGATATTTCTTTGTAAATTTGTATTTGGTAGCAATGTGCATTTTTGGCGAGGTGTTTACCTTAGCACGAAGGCCTCTTTTTCAGTACAATAAGGCAAATTTGATGAATCTATGTATATTCAAACTCAAGATTTCTCTATGACATTATGATTATTAAAAATATCTTATGCAAGGAATTTAAAATTTTTCATGTATTAGCTACCAATAAAAATGTTTTCATACAAAAACTGCGCAAAAATATGTGAAATGGTAGGCTCTGGATCCTTGGCACCTCATGTATGGGAAATTTGATATTTGGGAATACCATCTTATTGGTCCGTAATTGGTCAGAAAAGGTCAACTGGTTCTAGAAAGTGGTCAGCCCTAGATAACTTGTAATAAAGGTTTAAAGTTTCTCAAGGCCACTCAAGGTCATTTGCGATTTCGGGCACCTCATTTAAGGGAAATTTACAAAAAAAAATTTACCATCCAAAGAACTTCTTTATCAATTAATAATCATATAATAAAACGGCAAACATGAATTTTGTGAAGGCATATAAATTATATATCATTGGTACGGTTTTTTCGCACAGAAGTGCAGAATGCAAAAATTTATTAAATAACTGCACCGCAATAACTAAAAACCAAAAAAATAAAATTGTGTAATAAATGCTTGCAAGAGCAAGAGCGAGACCAAGCAATTATTTGTTTTTATTTGTCGTAACCTAAATCTTACGTTTCGATTTTGTCCACCCATCCACCAACCAATATTCCAGCACTGACTGGAAAGATTACTGTAATGTCTAACGACAGCGTTCAGTGCTGCAGAAAATAATAATAAGTAGGTCATATCACGTTTATGTATATGAGCGGATTGAAGGATCGGATTCAATCCGGATCAAAATTTCGACCCAGGTTCATGACAATTCCAGATCAAAAGATTGAATTCAAATGGAATTGATGTGAAAGGTTGGCTTTTATTTTGTGGGTGCCACGTTGTTAGTACAAAAAAAATGTCGACCACAAATAACAAACAACCAAAATAAGCCAAAGACAACATACAACAGTCTGGAAACAAATTACACAACTACGCACACACACCAACAAGCAACTGAAATCTTGATTCTTCGATCTAGGTATAAACATCCTATTTTCGAATCGATCGAGCTCGCCGAGCTACAGGTCTACATGAAATCCTGATTCAAATTGTATTCAATTCGCAATGTAAACGAGGTATCAGTTTTTCTACACACTATAGACTCTCTCTCTCTCTCGAGTTTCGAGGGCTGAACGTGCTAGTAGTGATAAAAGGTCAACTATTTACGGTAATTAGTCAGCCATAGTTTTTATGAATTTTTAAAATTCTTTTCAAGGTCACAAAAAAACTTTGGGCACATTTAGGTCAAACCAAAAAATTAATTATGCCATTTTAAAGGCCACTTCATGTTAATAAAAGGTCAGCTATTTTTAGTAATTGGTCAACCATACATATTTTTTCATGAATTTTTAATAAATTAAAAAAAATTAAGGTCATTGCCATTTTTGGCACTTCATTTATGAGAAATTTGCGAAAATTGTTTACCATTAGAAAGATCTCTAGATCACTATAAAAGATCAGCTTGTTTCAGTAACTGGGCAGCCATAGATATTTTTTTTTTTGTGAATTTTTAAAAGCTTTCAAGGTCATAGCGATTTTTGGCACTTTACTAATGGGAAATTTGCAAGAAATTAATACTACTTGAAAGGCCTTAGAATCTATATAAAAGGTCAACTAGTTTCACTTGAAAGGCCTTAGAATCTATTTAAAAGGTCAGCTAGTTTCACTAATTGGTTAGCTATAGATTGTTTTTACAATTAAAAAAAAAAATTCAAGATCACGAACGTTTTTGCCAAAATGATAATAATTCATAGCAACAAATATATGGCTAACCAATTACTGAAACTAATTGACCTTTCATTGTGATCCAGTAACCTCTAAGAGAGTATTTTTTTTTTTTTTGTAACTACCCAAATGAGGTGCCAAAAATCGTTCGTGACCTGGAAAAAAAAAACTGGAAAAAATTAGAAAAAAGAATCTATAGCTAACCAATGACTGAAACTAGCTGACCTTTTACATAGATTCTTAAGCCTTTCAAGTAGTATTAATTTTTTGCAAATTTCCCATAAATGAGGTGCCAAGAATCCCTTGACCTTAAACAGAAACTTATAAATTCATTTAATAAAAATCTATGTCTGAACAAATCCTAAAAATAGCTAAACTAAACTAACTTAAATATGCATGGTTGACCTATTACTGAAAGTAGCTGACTTCTTGTGACCATGAAGTGGTCTTTAAAATGATATACTTAATTTTTTGGAATGACCCAAATGAGGTGCCAAAAGTTTTTTTTGTGACCTTGAAACGAATTTTGAAGATTAATAGAAAAATATTGTGGCTGACCAATCATTGTAAATACTTAACCTTTTATCACGATAAAGAGATCTTTCGGATGGTAAACTTTTTTGTAAATTTCCCTTAAATGAGGTGCCAGAAATCGCGCGTGACCTTGAGAAACTATAAGCCTTTATTACAAGTTATCTAGGGCTGAAATTTCTAGGACTAGTTGACCTTTTCTGACCAATTAGATGGCATTCTCAAATATCAAATCTCTCATACATCCAAAGGTCCATAGCCAAAATGGTATGGTTTTTTTTAGTTTTTCATTTTGTTTTGTACTACTATATTTGAGCCTAAAATTTGTTATTGGTTTTTGTTAATTTTTCTAGCAAGAGTTTGGAGTGTAAGATTCTCAAATTAAGTTTAATTTTCGAGCTTTACTAAACGTATAAGAAAGAGGCTGGTGTGACCAAAAATCTTACAAGCGCAGGCTGAATTGAATTATGAATCAAGTATAGCATTTTTGGTCTTGAGTATGCTTGAGTCCCAAACAAACACAATCAATAATAAAATCTCTTGAACGTAATTGTTCCTTTATTCCCCTCATTTTCCGGTAAATCCTAGATCCTACAAGGGAAGCTCTTACAATTCCACATGCAACCAAATTATGTATGTATTTCATTGATTTTTTCTTCTCTTAGATGTCATTTGAACTACAGTTAATGAACTATAAAAATGTATCTTCCCGAAAAATAAAAATGAAAACATTTCTTTTACGATACAAAATACGTAGAGTAGTATTCAGAATAATTAGACCATGAAGCATGTTATACCTACCACGCTAGTTACCCAGCATCTGAAATAAGCTCTCCATGGAAAAAAGTTACATACACATAATATTAGGCTTTCTTACCAATGAACACGTACAATCTCAGTTTGATTTCTATTGTTGGTAATATTATAGGCTAAGAGATTTTCGTTTTATGTACAAAAAATTGGTTAATAAACTTTAGTACTCGTATGTTCTTAGGTTTACCTTACAAGGCAGAAATTTATTAAAGCCAACAATGTTATTGATGTTTTCATAAAACATAGTTTTCTAAAGAGACAGTTTCACGACTATTAAGTGTTCTTTTTTTCAGTCCTTGCCAAAATATAATATTAGAAACTTCTATCCGTTCTTGCAGGCGCGCATCCAGAAATTCTGTTTGTAGGGGGGGTCATGAAATTGAAACATCAATTAGATTTGAAAACCCTTTAAAAATATAGTAAAGCTTGAATTTTTTGCACATCTTGTGCTAAGCTAAAGGTCAACTTTACCATGGCTTCATTCCAGTCGAAGGCTGGTTGGTTGACGTCTGTGAAGTAAGCAGGGCCACTTTCACCCACGCAAATGGGACCTTGACTTGAATTTGCAGTTGTTTTGAATTTTTTTTGCATTTCTGTTCCCGATTTTGCAGTTCACCAAATAAGGGTGTAATGACCTGCCATCTTCACAGTATGTTAAGAACTAAGAAATTTTTTCTTAGTATCAAACCAAGATGGAGGTGAAATAAAAAGTATTTTATGGAGGCTGGATCCAAAACCGTTCCCAAGTGGACGAGAGATAGAGACTCCTTGGATATACCAAGACACCTTGTGCCTTGCTAAATGATGATTCTGTTGTGAAGAGTGAGAATCCGAAGTTCTTATAGGGGTATTGACATCAAACCCCCTTCAGTGGTGGAAATCCAACCTTCGAAAACAAAATAGTAGATGGACTAGAATTGTTCGTCCGTTAATACAAGCTGTTTGGAAAATTTAACAGGTTTCCAGGAATTGGGTTGATGGCGGGATTGCTTGATTGCCAAGGAAAGGAGACCTTAAGAATTGTAACAATGGTATAAGAGTTTTTTTTCTGTTTTTCAAGTACTATAATGGCAACCATCATTCTCGTGCAGATAACGTTTTGAATTGGGTCTACACTCAAAAGTCAAGTGGCATCAGGCTGGCTTCTACAGTGGCTGGCAGTGTTTCGACCATATCAAAAGTCTGCTTATCGTTCTTGGACAGCCTTCTGAATTTCAATCACTGCCAAACCTTATGTTCGTGGATTTTGAGAAGGCCTTTCACCGAGTCAAGCATGATTTTCAATGAAGATCTCTTCTTGTTCCTCTCCTTGGAAGTAGAATTCTTTAATTATTGTTCCCATTATAAGAAGAACATATACAAAAAGCAAGATATTTTGTCTTATGCTACGTTTTTATTAGGCCAAAAATTAAAAAAATTCCATACGAAATCATCTCATTTCCCATACAAATTCACATTTCGAAATGAGATAATTTCCACCAAATTTGCACGAAATAAGTTGGAAATTAAGTCAAACCTATTGAACAAACCCAATTGGCTACAGTTTGAAGGCCTCTGAATGAAAATGTCAAAGCTAAATAGAAGAAGAAAAAAAAACAAAAGCGTTTAAAAGCCAGTTAAAATTCAAAAATGAAATGAAAAATGAAATTACCAAATTACATATGAAAACACTTTTTGTGTGATTTGCGAAATCGCCTCATTTCAGCTCTAATGAAAATGTAATATTACACATTGGGCAGGGTGTGAGACAGAGAGATCTTTTATCAGCAGTTCTCTTTCTGTTGGCGATAAACGATGTTTAGACGGCCAGCTTTGCAAAAGCAGATAGGCAAGGCATTCAATGGAGACTGTTTGAAAGGCTTACTGTCTAGACAGAATGAAAGACGGAGCTGGAATAGTTGTCAAAAACGCTGTTGTAGGAGTCAAAAATTCTGTAGTAAAAGTTAAAAATTGTTCAATTGTTTTAGCTCCGGCTGCAGCATATTTGACATCCATTGCAGCTCCGTCTTGTATTCGGTTCAGGCAGTTATTCAGTGCAGATGATTTATGTTTTCTGGCAAATAACATCAGCGGGCTAAACGGGATTTCTAAGCCACTGAAAAAGTGGTCCAAAAATAAATAGCAAAAAGACATATATAATGCGCCCAGGCCCCTTCACACATCAGCGTATTTTACTACAGGAGACGCAATTTGGAGAGGTTGAAGAATTTAATTACTTTGGAAGTATTCTTCTAGCAAATCGTGTTACCAAACTGTACGTTAAAAGCAAAATAACGAATAAATAAAATAATAATAATAACGCTGACGCAGCTTTTGATATTTTTTCACAAAATTTAAAATCCAGTAAAATTTCTTCGAATACAATGTCAAATCCATGCTGTTATATGCTTGCGAAACCTGGAAAAGCACGACTACCATTTCGAAGAAATGTTTGGCTTTTGTGAATTCTAAAGCTAAACTGTTCACAAATTACATCAAACGAGAAATTGTGGTGCAGGACAAATCAAGAGAGGCTGGACGTAAGAAAGCTCAAATGGAAATAAATTGGTCACACATTGAGGAAGGTAAGGTTTGGTTTGGTTGAAGCGGGTGCCAGTCACAAGGACTGACAAACTTAGACCATGAGTTGGACCATGTGATGTCAATTGAATCTAGGAAACCCTTTTCCTTACTCAGTGAACCACATGGAGCTTCTTATGAAGTGTAGCAGACTACCAATGTCTATGTTTATTAGATCACTAGGATCATTGAAGTAGAAATCACCAAGGTGAAGTCTTCGTCTATGAAATAGAGCAGAATGTGCAAAACAGATGTGGGATCCATTCTCTCTCTTCCTCATCCATACTGCTTCTGCATAAATCGTAAGAGAATACGCCAAGACGCGTTGCGAGCTTGTCTATGAGACAATGTCCGCTTATAACACCAAAATCATGGAGCTAATGTGCAATCTGTTTAGAGATATCAAACACTTAGATCACTTTAAATCCATTACTGGCCAGATTTGTTTTGTTGCCAAACAAGTGGTGATATTATTCCATCTAAAGTTTGTTCTCTCTGATGTATCTTTCTTCAACAAAAGTTTACAGGGAGCGATGGGTATACCTATATCTGCCCTGCTAGGTAGAAGAAAACGTGAGTTGTTCCACTTTTTGCGAGTTCATCGGCCTTACAATTACCTGGGATGTCCCTATGCCAACACAACAAATGTGAATGTTAAACTGTTGCGCCATCTCCAACAGAAATGAACGGCAGTTAAGGGCTATTTTAGAGTGAATAGAGTACCTAGTGGCATAATGGTTAGTGCGTAGGGCTGTCATGCCAAAGGTCTGTGTTCAATTCCCGGCCACTGCCACCTAAAATCAGAAATGTTTTTTTCCGAGGTACTGCCTCTTGCGAGGGACTGGCAAATCCTCCAAGAGTATACTTGTCATGAATAAGTGCTTCTCATCTAGCCGTTTGGACTCGGCAAAAAATTGTAGGTCCCCTCCATTCCTGCTAACAACAACGCACAGAGTTGTAAGTCACTAGGCCCTGGTTCTCCATGAGCTGTTGCGCCACTAAATTTATTTATTTTTAGAGACCGATTCCAGAGATTTGATAGCTGCTTGACTATCCGAGAAGATGCGGATATCTGTGGTTGATATCACGTTTTCTTTCAGCCAAGATAAGGCTTCTTTAATTGATAGGGAAGACGGAATGAGAGACTTTATTCTAATTTTTCTGAGTACACACCACCCCACCATTAGTTTCCGATCCGTCTGTATAGATATAAATCGATTCATCTTCCAAAAATGCCATATCCTCCCAGAGAGTTCTGAAGGAATGGTGTCTTGAAAGTTTTTACTGAATTGTGGTTTTGGGATATGGTGTAATCCATGTTCGCACAAATAGTAAAAATTATAAAAGATAAAACTAAGCTATAAATTTTTAATTTTTTCAAATTTTTATTTGTTAAGTAAAACACAATGAACAGGTAGGTGTGATGACTAAAATGCAACTAAAAACTATGATATTAATCTGCCAAAAGGTTTGCTTAAGGCAAAGCCAAAAAACGGTATTAAATGTGATGAATTCTCAGCGCGTGAGGCAAGACCTTGAATTTTAGTTATATTTAGATCATATTTCGTCTGGTCTCACGCTGCTGAGGGAGTTGGATGGAAATTGAATTGTAGGAAAGGTATGAAAATGGAAATTGGAGTAATTAAATTGACAAAAAATAATAAAAGTATATTTGGTGCCTTTGTGGGAAGTGATAGGAAATCATTTCCCACCGCGTCAGCTTTTAATTCAAAGCCGTGTGATAAAACATTGGTCAGGTTAAATTTTTCTTACATTTAATTTTATTCTATTTTTAACATACTCCCCCCCTTTGAGGGATCTTATCTCTCGAAATTCTAAAATTGCGTTTCTATTTCAAAACGAGGAGCGTTTCCTCTAGGAAGAACGTTCCTCCTAGGAAGAGGTTTGGGCCTTCTTTTTTTTAATAAGGTAAATATGATGAATGCTATCATTGATATAAATAAGATGAAGCTGAATCCATAGTGATGGTAGTCGTGCATATTTATATCATTAACCCCTATATCCTTGCCTAAATCCTTAGCTAATTCATTTATTTGGTTCTTTATATTCTGTATTTCTGTATTCGTCTCATTGCTGGAAGATGTAGGGAGACTGACTAATTCATTTGATAGTTTTGTTTTGATTGCCTCTGAAATTTTAACTAAGGGAATAAATGAATTTTTTAAGGTGGTATTGCTCAGAACTCGCCCATTTATAACTAGATGTGGAAGTTTTAATGTGCATGGTCTTAGAAACTCCAACAAACCACTGCCAAAGATGGTTATGCTCTTCGTTATTCTTTCACAAACTAGTAAACCAGTAACTGTGTCCTCAAGAGCAAATATCCAGCTATTTGCATCTCTAAGACTGATCCATTGATCGTGAAGAATACATTTTTTTAGAGAGCAGTAACTTAGAGCATTCTCCAAGTGATTCAGTAATGAAACTTCACAATTATTACTGCCTTGATGGATCATTGTTGGCAATTGTTGGTTACAAATAAAATGTCTAGTTGAAAGCAACTGACAAGATAATAATTGGTTTTCTGTTAATGCAAAATACCTTTCTCTCGTTGGAGTGACTGCCAGATACTGGGATGATAGTTCTATTATGAAACTTGAATTATTTTGAAATATGGGAAAGGGAACTAAATTGAAAAGCTGGAATTCTTGGTTATCCACCAAAGGAATCATCATTTCAAATATTATTGAGTCATTAAGACTTCGTCCCTTGATAGATGAAAGCTTAAAAATATCTAATATAGATGCAGTGGGAATGTTAAGATGAGACGGGAGATTATTCCTAATGATTTGGAGTTGTTGGGTAAATTGGGAAGGCGAAATAAAATGAGGATTCATTTTGGCATTGTTAAGGCTAAGGAGAATGTCAAGTAATGTATCTTGCACCATCTCCAGATTTGTAACTGATAGAATCAAATACGATGTTAACGCAGAAAACCGCTGATTAACATCAATTATTTCTTGATGCTTTTCAATGACGTTTAATGATTTTTCGAAGATAGTTTTTAAACCTTGATATTGCTGACTTATTTGGAGATTGCTTCGATTAAGTAGATTTACTGTTGCGTCTGCTATTGAGCTTTGTTTTTTAAAGAGATGTACAAGGTGTTGTTCATCTTGGTTGACCAATGAAATTTGATGATGTATGTCCTTAGCATCATCTTGATCCAATACTCCAAATAAACTATGTGCTACATTTCCGATAAAATCGAAAGGAGATCTAGCAATTCTTATCCGTTTGCTATAAGATGTATGATAGTTATGAATGAGATCATTATTCGAATCGATAACATTTACTCTATGTTTGAGTGCGGTGAGTGTAGGCAAACAAAACGGATTAGTTTTCAAATCATCCAAACAGATTGTATCCATTCTCTTCAGGTATGTTTTCACTTCTCCTAACTCTAACCAATACGATGGCAAATTATAAAAGATATAAATGTTCCAAAAACTGTTAACAGTGCTAGCACTACCTATATCCTCAAAATAAATGCCTGTGGAATTGTTAAATTTTGTAATCCCTATTGGTTCACTTTCTAAAGAGGCTGCTAAAGGAAGCAATAGAAGCATTAAACATAATAACGATGTCATAGAATTACCAAAGAATCTTCCGCTTCTTAATTTCATTGAAAGTTCATTTTTTACTGGGGGTTCTGGACTTTGTTCTCGTTCTTCTTCATGATCAAGTGGTAAAGGGCATAGATTTTGAATTGCTCGTTGATATGTTCCTGTTTCCGTTCTTACATGTACCACTCGCACTAACCCATCAGACCCCTTGACAACTTCGACTACACGCCCAAGCTTCCATTTCATTGGAGGTTGGTGTGCATCCTTTAAAACAACCATTGCTCCGGGTTCTAGATTTTGGGATTGCACCTTCCACTTTAACTTCTGTTGAAGAAGGTGGAGGTACTCATTTGACCATCTTTGCCAAAAATGCTGTTGAATGTGCTGAATCTGACGAAATTTGTCTAATCTTGAGATTTTATGATCAGTAACGTTAGGTTCAGGTAGTGCAGTTAATGGAGCCCCAATAAGAAAGTGACCTGGAGTCAATGCCTGCAAGTCATTAGGATCTGAGGAGATTGGTGTAAGTGGTCGCGAATTTAAGATTGATTCGATTTGAACAACGACTGTTGAAAGCTCTTCATAAGTTAAAGAAGCTTCTCCTAAGTATTTTATTAACATGGTTTTTGCAGCTTTAACAGCGGCCTCCCAAAGGCCTCCGAAATGGGGAGAGCGAGGTGGAATGTGTTTCCAGTTGATTCCCAATTTTAAGCAATTCGAATTGATTGATGATTTCGTTTCAGATGAGTCAAGGAAATCTTGAAATTCTCTTAATTGATTTCTTGCACCAACAAAATTTGTGGCATTGTCACAAAATATGGTGTGGCATACACCTCGTCTTCCAACAAATCGTTTTAAGCAGTTAATAAACGATTCAGTGGTAAGGTCGCTTACTACCTCAAGGTGAACAGCCTTTGTGGAGAAGCATACAAATACTGCAAGATAAGACTTTGTTGGTGTTTTTCCTCGAACTTTGTAATGTGTCCGTATTGGACCACAGAAATCCACTCCAGAAAAATGGAATGGCCGAGTAGGAATGATTCTTTCTTTGGGTAGGTTACCCATCAATTGATCGATAGATCGGGGTCTAGCACGAAAACATTGGATACATTTAGAGAGCACCTTGCGTGTTTCCCTTCCTACGCTTAGAATCCAAAATTGTTGCCTAGAGATAGATACAAGTGTTCTATGGGAGGCGTGTAGAAGTTTTTTATGCAAATAATCTAAAAGTAATGTTGTGACTATATTATTTTTTGGAAGTAATATTTGGTGTTTTGCTTGAGAAGGGATTTCAGCGTTTTTAAGACTTCCTCCCACATGTATTAACATTGTTGTTTTGTCAAAATATGGACTTAATGATAATATTTTGGAATTATTGTGGAGAGGTTTTCCTGCTTGAAGTGCTTTATATTCTTCAGGGAAAACACTTATTTGAACGCTTCTCCACAACAGTATTGTGCCCTTTTGGATATCTTCCATATTTAAGGAACCAATGCTTTTGTTTTCTTCACAACGGGACTTAAAACTCATTAAGAATCGAGAACAATATGCAAAAATTTTTTGCAGCGTATAAAACGAATTTTTATGATTTACCGAAGTAAATAAATCACCTTGGATGGACATGTTTAATACCGTTTTAAGCTTTCTACGCCCAGGGATTTGTTCTGGTATTGAATAATCTACTTTAATGTTAGACAAACAATTTTGTCTAAAGAACTCTGGACCATCGAACCAAACAGTTGATCTTATAAGATCGCGCATTCCTAATCCACGCGATATGAGATCTGCAGGATTTAACTCTCCTCTAACATAATTCCAATGATTCAAGTTTGAATTCGATTGAATTTTACCTACACGATTTGCAATATATGTCTCCCAGGTATAAGAAGGTGCTTTTATCCATGTTAAGACTGTTGTGGAATCAGAGTAATAATTAATAGATGAAATTGCCCTACTAACTATTGGGAGAATTTTTTGAACCAAATCTACCAATAACACTGCCGCCTGAAGTTCTAATCGGGCTATGCTTGTTGCTTTCAAGGGAACTACACGCGATTTTGAGCACAATAATTGAACAAAAACTTTCCCTTCATTGTCAATAGATTTTAAATAAATGCATGCGCCAAAAGCACTTTCACTGCTATCAGAAAATGCATGTAGCTCTAATTTTTCTGTTGAATCTATTAAAACAAAGCGGGGTATATTAATTTTCTGTAAAGAGGAAAATTCTGACAAATAGTTTAGCCATTTAGATGCCTGCTCTAGAGGCAATTTTTCATCCCAAGAAATCTTGGTTTTCCAAAGTTCTTGAAGAAATATTTTTCCCAGTAATATCACTGGCCCAATAAGACCCAAAGGATCAAAGAATTTAGCCAAATCAGCAAGAACGCTTCGTTTTGTAACTTGAACATTAGAAGGTGCTTTATAATCGTAGCAAAATCTGAAGGTGTCTTGAGTTGGCTCCCAAACTAAACCAAGTGTCTTTATTACTTCGGATTGATATATAGTCAACATTTTTTCTCGCTTTTCGAACGGAATATTTTCAAGAATACGTGGATCATTTGAACAAAATTTAGTTAACTCGAAATTTCTTTGTCTTAATAATGTTATAGTTTCTTCGAGAAGCTGCTTGGCTTCTCTAAGAGTGTTTGCCCCAGTGAGGCAGTCGTCCACATATATATTTTTTGTAATTATTTTAGATGCATTAGGATATATATGCTGAAAATCATTTGCTAATTTAACTAGACATCTTGTGGATAAATAGGAAGCTGGAGCCATTCCATATGTGACTGTATTCAACTGATATGTTTTTAAAGGGCTTATAGTATCTGCCCTCCACAAAATGAGCTGATATGCTCTATCTATTGGGTGAACTAGAATTTGTCTATACATTTTACTTATATCACCAGTAAATACATATTTGTGTAGCCTGAAATTTGCAATAATTGAGAATAAGTCTGATTGGACTGTCGGACCGACCATGAGGGTGTCATTTAGAGAAAAACCTGACGATGTTTTTGCCGAAGCATCGAAAACGACTCGTAGTTTTGTTGATGAACTCTCTGGCTTAAGTACACAATGGTGAGGAAGGACATAATGATGCTTTGGTATTGTTTCCTCAGCAATCGGTGTCATATGACCAAGACGTTCGTATTCAGCCATGAAGTTAACATAACTTGTTTTTAATTCTGTATTATTTTCTAGTTTTCTTTCTAATGAATAGAAACGCCTTTTAGCAATTGCCATAGAATTACCCAACATTTTATTTGGTTCCTGTTTAAAAGGAAGACGCACTATATATTGACCATGGTTTGTGGTTTTTACATGCTTGTTGAAATATTCTTCACACTTGAATTCTTCTTCAGAATAAATTTTTGATTCACCTTCAAAAGATTCACTTTCCCAAAAGGATCGGACTAGTTTATCTAAAGAACTCAGACTAGGTTTTGAGACTGAATGACAGTATGAACTGCAAGAAGGATCTACAACGCTACCAGCTAAAAGCCAACCTAACTTAGTATTTCGTAATAAAGGAAGATTATCTGAAATTTTGAACTCTCCTGGCAAGAAAAGTTCGAAAAATATTTCTGCACCGATTAATAAGTCTATGCGGCGAGAATCAATTGAGTAAGGATCAGCAAGAATAATGTTGGAAGGCAATTTCCATGTTTGCATGTCCACCGGTGCAGTTGCTAGATAATCACTTATTTTTGGCATTATACTGGCCTCGAAGGTTGTTTTATAAGCAGATGCTCTAGATTCTATGGAGACATTAATAATAAAACTTGACTGGGTTTCTTTTCCTCCAATTCCACTGATGGGAATGTCTCTTCTCTGTTTTTTAGTTCCCAGTTGCTGAGCTAATGAGGAAGTTATAAAATTCAATTGCGACCCTGAATCTAACATGGCTCGACAAGGAATTCGCATACCGTTTGAACATAAAATATTAACTATTGCAGTGGCAAGATACACCTCACGACCTTTGAACACAACTCCTAATGAATTACTAATTGATGACCCTGACTGAGTCTCTCCCACCCGACCAATATTATTATCACACGACTTACCGGATGGTTTTATGTGTGAATCCTTTTTAGACGGATAGTGCAGCAAAGTATTATGCCTACCGTTGCACGTTTTACATTTTCCGAGCTGCTGACACGATGAAAAATGATGTCCTCCTTGCAAACAGTTGGTGCATAGTTGAAGCTTTCGCACCTTCTGATTGCGTTCTTCCACTGAAAGATAAATAAATTTTTTGCAATTAAAAATCTTATGATTATTTGATTTACAGAAACTACAAATAGAAACTCCCCTTGAATTTTCGGAAGCGGTTGTTACCACTTTCTTCCTATCATCACGATGAACGGCTTCTAGGGCTTGGAATCTAGCTTCAACGAATTCCAGTAGTTGCGCTAAAGTTGGACTGCTTCTTGGTGACTGTAGTGATTCTTCGAACATCATTCGGGTGTCCTTATCCATTCTGTCTAGCAACAGATGCACAACAACAGGATCCCATCCGCTGGTATCGTAGCCAAGGTTCTGGATAGCTTGCATAACTTCCTTTGTTGTGTCATGAAGTCTTTTGAGACTTTTAGCATTGTCAACGACTATGGAATTTTGAAAAAGTCTATTCAACTGTGCCGTTAACAACAGCCTCTTGTTGTTGAATCTGTCCACTAATGTGTTCCATGCCAGCTCATAATTGCTATCGGTGGCATGAAAATGTTGAATTAAAGTATGTGCATCGCCAGTTACATTGGTTTTCAGGAAATATAATTTTTGTGCTGCTGCAATTGGTTGGTTGTGTACCATTTGTTTATACAGGTCAAAGAACTGAGGCCAATTAAGATAGCTTCCATCAAATTTTGGTATCTCAATTTTTGGGAGCTTAATTGTAGTTGCTCCGATTTGATTCATTTGACTTGATTGATTTGGTGTCACTCGGTTTGGTAGCCATGCAATTCTCTCGTCTAATTCTTCTTGGAGCTTAAAATACAGCTCTATGTCGGCTGCAGTTGCATCGTCCCCAAGTCGTTCATATGCGGTTCTTAATTCTTCCCAGTTGCGCATGAGTGTATTTGTTTTTTGTTGGAATTGCTGAGGTATAGCTTCCCGTAAATTCACCGGACAGTTGTTAAGAGATCCTTGGAAAATTTTCCCAAGGAGACGGAACTTGCTTTCACTTGTCAATTTACTGGTTCCCGGAAAGGTATCAATGCTGAATCTTTTACTTGTTTTATCTTCAGCAGTATCTGGTGCGGGCATTATTAAGAGCCCTGCTGGGGGCTTTTCGAAAGGCTCCTTTGGCTGCTCTGATGGCGGCTTGACTGCTGTGGTCTCTTTCGGCCTCTCTTCTTGAGTTCTATCAGCATTATCAGATTTTTGTACTTCCAAAATACGCTTCACGATGTCGTCCTTCATTGTCTCATACACCCCTTTGATCTCTTTGAAATATCCCTTTATATGATATTCATGATCGGTTTCTAGAGGATACTTGGTCTTAATTTCGACGTCCGTGCTATGGAATATTTCCCATAGCTCGTTAAGACTGGACCAACGATGTTGGAGATTCTCCAGGGTTTTTCTTCCAGGTCCATCCTTTCCGTAGTTGCGGGCAAGCTTGCAGATAGCTGTGCCTACCTCCTCCTGATGGTCGGTTAGTTGTTCCAATGTAGAAACCATTTTCACTTTATTTTATATATTAAACGATTTTTGAGTCCAAATAAACACGCACACTTTTTCAAAACTTATTATTTATCTTTTTAGTATAATTCTTCTTGTTTGGATTTATTTAATTTACAGGCCACTAAACTTTTTTAGTAAAGTCCTGTCACGGTCGCCAATTTGTTCGCACAAATAGTAAAAATTATAAAAGATAAAACTAAGCTATAAATTTTTAATTTTTTCAAATTTTTATTTGTTAAGTAAAACACAATGAACAGGTAGGTGTGATGACTAAAATGCAACTAAAAACTATGATATTAATCTGCCAAAAGGTTTGCTTAAGGCAAAGCCAAAAAACGGTATTAAATGTGATGAATTCTCAGCGCGTGAGGCAAGACCTTGAATTTTAGTTATATTTAGATCATATTTCGTCTGGTCTCACGCTGCTGAGGGAGTTGGATGGAAATTGAATTGTAGGAAAGGTATGAAAATGGAAATTGGAGTAATTAAATTGACAAAAAATAATAAAAGTATATTTGGTGCCTTTGTGGGAAGTGATAGGAAATCATTTCCCACCGCGTCAGCTTTTAATTCAAAGCCGTGTGATAAAACATTGGTCAGGTTAAATTTTTCTTACATTTAATTTTATTCTATTTTCAACAATCCATGTAACTTAGTAGTGATCCGAATGAATTCAGAATAATATAATGGGCAATATTATTGTTAGTCTATTGTGAGGAAGCTATTGGGAGTGTTGCTGTATTTGCAGCCACCTGTTTGCCAAAAATATCGAAAGGCGTCAGATATAGCAGAACATCTAGAGTGGCCGAGGGTGTCGTTCGAAGCGCATCACTCTTTCTTAAACAAATTACAAGTCATTTATCATGATGAAACGAAAAGAGTATATCCACGGACAAAAACCAATTTTTATAAAAGAGCTTCAAACACCTAGTGGGGCTTCCTCCTGAAGGAGCAGCCTTCTGTGAGTTTTGCTCATCCACCCGTTGGCTGACAGAGGATCGTTGAGCAACCAGCGCATACAACGACTCCTTGGGCATGACTAAAGAAAGACTTAAATATTTTGCTTGATCAGTAAATGTTTTTATATTACCTAGAGAATAGAAGAAGTTTTGTTTGATGACACCCAGACCATACCTGTCCGCCAAATTGGTAAGCCTATTTAAAGAGTTTTTTGAGAGTTCTTTTAATCTAGTAGGATGCTTCCCTGATACGGCAATAGCAACATCGTCTGCATATGCAATTACTCTGTACCCATCCGCTTCCAGGCATGTTAGCAGATCATCTACCACTTAGTTCCCGAGAAGGGGATATTAGACACTACCTTGTGGCGTAGCTCTACTGACGGAAATTCTAGCAGAAAAGCCACCCAGTTTTGAGCTGATAACCTGCTAGTCAGCATTTGGTTAATCAATTCACCAAGCATACCATTTACATTTAGGGATATCATATACAATTGCAGATGGTTCGACATTGTTAAAAGTGCCTTCTATATCTAAGAAAGGAACCACGGTGTACTCTTTTTGATGGAGCGAATATTCTATGGTTCGTACTAGAGTATGTAAAGTAGTTTCCACCGATTTCCATTTGCAGTAAGCACGTTGAGTAGTAGACAATAGTTGCGTATCAATGTTGTAAGTGGATATCAATCAAACGTTCAAAGGTCTTAAGAAGGAATGATGATAGACAAATATGTCTGAGATCTTTCGGGCTTACTTCTCTCCAAAACAGGAGAATGAATACCAGGGTTAAGCAACTAGTAAAGATAGACGTCAGAATTGGCAGGATTAGATCTTTATTCATCTGAAGTTTGTCTGGTATTATGCCATCTGGTCCTGCAGACTTTTAGGTTGAAAGCTGTTGAGAGCCTGGCGATCAAACCTTGTGAATAGCTTGAACTCATTCATATCAGAGCTATTAATGAAGAAACAAAACAATTTACAATAAAGTCCTCTGAATGGAATCCTGAGGGTTCATGGTGGGTTGGTAGACCAAGAACGAAGAAGAATAGACCAGAAAAAGATATGGCCACAATAAAAACACCTCGCGGCAGACTGTGAAGGATGAAAACGATTTGTTGGCATTGTATGTTCCAATCGGGATTTAAGAACATGATGATGATGATGAACCGGGAGAAAACTTCTTGAAGGCTGAGGCATATTTTACCTGTGGAGATATACATATATACAAAATATGAATAATTTTTTACATTTCTGATGAATGCATTGTAAACTTATTTTTGAAAACAAATACTCCCCCTTTTTTGAAATTAAATCCTTCCTAACCCTTATTCTACAAAACGAAGACCATGTTATTGTAAATTTAAAATTGTGAAAGAAAATGGTCAAAATAGCCTCATTTTTCTCTAAAAAAAAGTGCTCTTTGTGTCTGAATTATGTTAATCTTAGTTCAATCTTTAAAAATAAATATCCATCTTTCTCAAAACATGAAGACATATTGAAACTAAGATTGCATTTATTTGACAGGCAATTTCTGTTATTCGTATAATCTTGTTGACAATAGAATCCACATATTCTTTTCTTCTTTTTTTCTTCAATGTCATAGCTTTTTTTTCATATGTACAGCACATGCATACAAATAAATAATACCAAACAGATAATCTACTGTAATCAATATACAAATTCAGAGGAGCACTCTCTTGTCTATCATTCTGTCTTGTCTATATCCGTATTGAATCCATATCCACTTCCACCATACCTAAACACTAAAAGCTGGTGTCTGACTTTGATAAGAAAATGCCTGTGATTTGCGAAATCAACAAACAGATTGACTTTTATGATGTGATGAACATGCTAATACTAAGGACATACGAGAATATTTGTATTCAAATCCTAATGTTACAGTAACAGTACCTATAAATAATAAGTCGCATTTTTTACTTGAGCAAAGTAGGTTTAGTGTAATTCAAAATAAATGTTAAATTATGCATATTGGGTGAATTAAGTTGTGCATCGACCAATAATATTTAAATTAATTCAAGGTTACGTATACCTACTATCATGCGAAAAGTTCAATAACTTAGTGTGTCTGGTTTCGAAGGGTTTATTCAATATTTAGCCTTTATTTTTCTTCTTCGCCTTGGACTTGCATGAATGGATCTCAACAACAACAAAGCATTTAATTTTTTTGGTCTATTTTATTTTTTTTTAATCAAGGAAATATCCTATTTTAACCAAAAACTTGTAGTACCTCGTGACATGATGGTTAGGGCGTTGGACTGTCATGCTGAAGGTCTGGGTTCGATTCCCAACCACTGCCACCTAAAACAGAAATGTTTTTCCCGAGGTACTACCTCTTGCGATGAACTGACAAATCCTAAAAGAGTGTACTTGTCATGAATAAGTGCTTCTTATCTAGTCGTTCAGATTCAGCAAAAAATTGTAGCTCCTCTCTATTCCTGTCAACAACACACACACACAGGAATGGTTGAGAGTTGTCAGTCACTAGGCCACAGTTCTCCATGAGCTGTTGCGCCACCGAATTTATAATTTATTTTTTGACTTAAAAACTCATTAGTGGAAGTAATGAAGTAATGAAGATGTGTAGTGAGGGGGAAAGGGAGGAGGTTAAGGGGAAGTTTTAGGTGTGGGGGGCTTCTCTGAGCTATCCTGAGTTCTGAATGAATTTTATGATGTTTTTAGTGGATAGACAGAGATGTCACCCAGTTCGTCGAAGCAGTATTCTCCTAGGACTGCTTTTTTGTTTCTAGCTAAGCTGGGGCATTCATTGAGTTGTGGCCCGTTGAGGCCTGCTTAACTTGAGTTAGTATTCAGTTGTTTTTTTCGAAATATTTGGCCAAAGGTTCCTAAAAATCCGACGAGTGTCCATGAATGACCTTCTGACATTTGCAGCTTCCAAGAAATTCTGGTGCAATCAATTTTAGTGGCATGAGCTCTGAAGCTTCTATTTGGCTCGTATCAAGAGATGACCCGCTTTTGGCTACTTTATCAGCCATATCCCTCTCGTGGATATCCCTATGTCCTAGGACCCATCTTAGGGTCATTGCGTTAAAAACTCTTAACACATTCCGGAAAACTATCAACCAGTTTGGACTTTATGGTGATTGAGGAAATGGCTTCGAATGACACCTGGCTATGAATATGTCAATATTACTATCAACTAATTCACGTGAGGCAAGATGTTTCGCGGCTTCACAAGCTCACAAGCTGCACATCCGCCTGGAATACAGTGCAAAAGCTTGAAAGCTTTATAGATCTATTTATTGGTGGGTTTTCTGAGTAGATACCTAACCCAACAACCTCCAAGGTTTTGGAACCGTCATTAAAGACCACAACATAATTTGCATTAATGGCCCAGTTTTCATTCCAGAATTCCCTGGTTGGGATATCTGTCCTGGTTACTGGTTTGAAATCAATGTGCTGTGAAACGAAGTCTGTTTTAATGTCAATGTCTGTAAAAGGCTCCTTTTCCAATTTTGAAACTATTGAAGATTAAAGCAATTTTTGCCGTCAACTTTTTCGTTTAAACAGAACAGTGGGGCAAGTGAAATAAAAGTTTCTAGGGTTGAAGCTATTCATTTAATTTTAGTCATGATTTTTAGATTGGTTTCATTATCTAAGGCTGGCCACCAGACCATGCATGTGAACGTTATAATTGGCCTTATAATGGTTGTCTACATCCAATGAAAGGTTATAGGGCTGGGACCTCATCTTGTACCAAAAATTCTGCTAGAAGTGTAGTATTGAGGCTTTTTTTTCTTCCATCAATATTTTCTTTCTAATTTAACTTACGATCAAGAATAATGCCAAGATATTTGGCAGTACCCGAATCCTGTAACCGAATTCATTAATGGTCCTTAGGTCGGTCATTAACACATTCTTATTGGCATATTCAACGATTGGCATATGATACCACTCAGATTAAGCTTAGCTAAAATCCGGTTGACGACAAGGAGCTAAAGCAAAGGAAATAAGACTCCACCCTGTGGAGTACCCCAACTCGTGCTAACTTTCAACTTGGTGTCACCCATTTCCGCATGTAACGGGTGATTTTTTAAGAGGTTTAGAACTTTAAAAAAAAAAAAACACAAAAACTTCGAAAAAATGAATGAAATATTTATTTGAATCGATAGTTTGAACCTTGCAATTTAATGTTTAAAGATAATTTCATGCAAATGTTCACCGCGGCTGCGTCTCAGGTAGCCCATCCGCTGAGTCCAATTTTGGCATACTCTTTCACACATATCGGCTGGTATCTCACGAATGAATGCATGGATGTTGGCTTCCAGTGCGTCAATCGAAGCGGGCTTGTCCCTATAGACATTAGCCTTGACATACCCCCACAAAAAATAATCTAATGGTGTCAAATCGCACGATCTAGGCGGCCAATTGACCGGCCCGAAACGTGAAATTAACTGTTCACCAAACTCGCCTCGCAATTGCGCCATTGTTTCGCGTGCTGTGTGGCATGTGGCACCGTCTTGTTGAAACCACATATCATGCAAGTCAAGAACTTCCATTTCGGGCAAAAAAAAGTTTGTTATCATCGCTCGGTAGCGTTCACCATTGACAGTAACGCTGCGATTCGCATCATCTTTGAAGAAATATGGCCCAATAATGCCGCCGGCCCATAAACCGCACCAAACAGCAAACAGTGGCTTTTTCGGGATGCATTGGTAGCTGTTGCAATGCTTCTGGCTGATCTTCACTCCAAATGCGGCAATTATGCTTATTTACAGACCCATTCAACCAAAAATGAGCCTCATCGCTGAACACAATTTTTCGATAAAAAAGCGGATCCTCGGCCAGCTTTCCAAGAGCCCATTCACCAAAAATTCGGCGTTGTGGTAGGTCGGCTGGCTTTAGTTCTTGCACCAGCTGTATCTTAAAAGGCTTTACGCCCAAATCCTTCCGCAAAACGGCGGAACGGCGCCGAATCGACATTTCGCGGTCTTCTGTCACACTAGCTGATACGGCCGCAATATTTTCTTCACTACGCACAGTACGTAAACGTGTTAGTGGTTTAATGTCCAACAAAGTAAATTTGGTGCGAAATTTGGTCACAATCTTCCGAATAGACTGCTCAGAAGGTCGAGAATGCCGACCATAAAATGGAAGCAGCGCGCTATGAACATTTCGAACCGAGCACGAATTTTGATAGTAAAATTCAATAATTTGCAAGCGTTGTTCATTTGTAAGACGATCCATGGTTAAATTGCAAACCAAACTGAAGCTGTTTGACAGTGACACAAGGTACTTAACACACGTCAGCTGTCAAAACCAGTATTGCCAAAACCAAACCAGCTAAAAAATCACCCGTTAGATATGAGTCTCAATACAATTTATCTGTAATTGATCGATTCTGACGGAGTTAAGGACTTGTCGAATTGCATATTTATCAACATTGTTAAAGGTCCTTTGTGTGCCCGGTAATGCTGCAAGAGTGAATTCTTTGAAGTGGATCGATTTTTTCAATTCTTCCGACCCCTTCATGAAGTGCTGTCTCAACAGATTTGCCCTTCATTACATTAGGCCTGTAAGAGTACACATTCATTCAGCTTTAGGTGAATATATAACTATCAATTAACCTTTCTAACATTTTCAAGAGAAAATAGGATAGGCTTTTCCCAACTAACATTTCAGCTTCGTTTCAGCCTAACTGTCAACATCTGTCAAATTTCTTTAAACATGAAAAGGAGAACATTATCGAAGTTCTAAAGTAAGTTCTTGATCATCTTAAAGAAGTTTAAACGAGCGTTATTTGAAATATTAATGAAGCTTAGGTTTTGACAGATAGCTTTTAAAAGGTTTCTACAAAGAAAAGAGCACAAGTCTAATAGAGTTATCAGTTTTTATGGATAGGTTGTATAATATCTACTAGAAGTGGATAATACAACTTTTACAGAGGTTGAAAAATAAAAGAAAGAAAAAAGTAGAACTTATTTTTAATTTTTTTGAAGTGGTTTTTACTACTTAAACCATTTTGTAACCTAAAACCATATTTCAGATACCATTATTTGTTAGTTAATGTATTGGAAGTAATAATAAAACATAAATGTTTTTCTAACAATTTAAGGGATCGAACCCAGAACTCCTATGTGACAGTCCAGCACTCTGCTCACTATGGCCGAGTGGCCATAGTGCATTAAGAGGCAAAAATTTAGTTGGCATTTTACTTTTTTAGAATTTCAAAATAATTTTTCTTTTTTATAATGCATTAAAACTAATCCTAGATACGCGTTTTTAGAGGGAAACAAGCTGTACATTTGCTGTCGACTTCTAAAACTCCCTGTTGGGCTCCTTTCATTTGGGGAAAGAAATAATGTAAAATAATTTTTAATTTTCTTTAAAAGTGGCTTCGTTGAACGCTCACACAAAAATACATACCACACAAAAGTTGAATTTGAACAAAGCCATTTAGTTCAAGTTTCTCAGAACTAAGACATATTTTTCACCCATTTTTGTTTCTCACATTAAAGCAATTGAACCATAATATATGCAATGTCTTATATTGCTTTTAAAAAGCTTCTTTGAAATGACTTTTACAAGTTTGAGCCTCTGTAATATGAATTAACAATTTTTTGTATGGTTCGTGTCTAAAATTTTACATGTAAAAGTGAAGTATTCGATAAAACTTCTTGGAAATTGTAACAGAAACCTCTTGAAAACTGACTGACATCAACTGCAATTAAATAACTTTATAGAATCTTTATAGAGTCATAGCTTTATGTTTCTTCTTTAAAGTAATTTTAAGAGGTCTATCCGAAAATAGATGCTAGCCTCGTTTAATTTTCTATTTCCAGATTTTAATCAATTTTAAAGAAGCAGTTATTGAAATCATGACTTCTATAAGAAATTTATTTTTTATGAAATCTGTATAGAAGCCTTATACATATCCAGACTTCCAGATTATCAATATTTCTAAGCTAATAGAAACTGAAATGTTAGTTTAGGCCTGGAGTCCTTCGGTTCGGTGTGAGTGGGCTTGCCAGCTTGCGGAATAAAGATGACATTGACTTCTCTCCAACTAGTGGGGATATAGGTGATGTTAAGACTAAAATTTTCATCTACGAGTACATTAACATAAAATCAAAAGAAGCCTTTTGAATTATATCTTATAAATAGGAAAAATTACGTTAAGGATTTTTTATTATAAAATATGTTTGTTTGAGCATAAGCATATGCTAAGAACTGAATATGCTACTTAATTTACCATTGCTTTTCTGAAGGACTGGCCACTTTTCAATAAATATGGTATAACTCGGAAAGACGCCAAATTTGACAGTTCTACGTCTAAAACTTTTTGTTTAAAATTAAATTTTCTATCGAAGTGGATCATATGAAGAATTATAGAAAAAAAATTGCAAGAAAAATTAACAAAAAACAAACAAACAAAAATCGTAGAATCAAAATTTTCTAATTTATGTTTACAAAATTGTGCACATTTTTCGGAGTAAAAATATTCGGAAATAAAATAAAGAAGAGGCACAAGGTTTTACTATGACATGTAAAAAATTGTATTTATATTCAAAACTGACAAAGATATAGTTATTAACTTTCTTCCATTTCTTCCACTTCATTCAGTGCCAAATCTTGTATTAATCGGCCCAGTCTTTCAGTCTGTAGTATCTAATGTGCTTCTCATATGCCTATAGCTACACACCATTCCTTCCAGCTAGATTGTCCCTTAACAATAATTATTCGTGTAAATGGCCACTCACAATTTTCCGGAATAATCTTATTACTAATAATGCTGTTGTAAAGATGGTGATAAGCAATGCTGATTAATGTAAACAGTAGGACAGTAGCGGCTGGATTAATTATTAATTTATATTATTTCATTCAACCTACATATGTATATGAGGATTCTTAAATGCCTATCGATACAATAAGTCTGTTCAAATAAGTTCCGGGTATTAATTTGTATCCGTTCCCATTACCCCACATAGCAAGACTATGATGTTCTAATCCAGTAATACAACACCAATACAAAATGGAGGAAACTAAAGCCATCAACATAAACACAAGGACTTTTTGTCTTTTCGATTTCAGTAAATTAATTTGGGAATGAGGTAAGCTCTAAATAGGATCCATGAGATGAGGCGGTCTACCGATTAAGTGGCATTGATGGTGCTCAGTCTAGCAAGTAACAACGGATAATTTGATTTATGAAGGGATTACTTATAAGTGGTGGGTGTGAAGAGTATCTCCGCAAGAGTTTCCAGAAATTTACTTTTATATTTTATTGATAAAGAGGGGACTTGATGTTTTTCTTAAACAAAACTAATTAACTTAATCAATTTTCAAATAGCCCTCTCTTCAGCCATTCCATTCAAGTCACCATTATCATCGCATCAAGGAAGGAAGAAAGCTTTTTCGTATACAATATGTATTTGTATAAATGTATATCAAATTCCTCAAATAGAATGGGCTTATGTCGCTTCAAAGCGGGTGTTTTACTGTTTTTACTATTAAATTCTGAGTGGTGGTAAAATGGTTTGATGGATTTTAAAATATAGGCAACTTTATTTTTTAAAGCTTATTATCGTTACTATTTTCGATAAAATGTAGATTTTATTAAATGGAAAAAGCCAATTAATCATGTTATTTTTGTATCATTAAATTGATGTTGTAAGAAACTCACGGGAGAAAAATTCTTCAAATAAACAAAAATGATATTTGTAAAACTTTTCAAAAGTACATTAATTTTTTTTCACCATGGGTAAGGCAAAACCTGCATAAGACTCTATGAGGACCCAAAAACGGGTGCTCATAGAAATGTGAGGTTCTTACTACACTTAAACCTCCACTTCCCGATTGCAACTAGTTTGGAACTTATCCAGCAATTTATTTTTAACGAAGTTAGGTAATGTGTTGCAGGTTACTTTCCGGTAAAAATTCCTACTTATTCCGCGGTTTGGAAGCGGTTTTCTGTTCATCGCACCAAGTCGGAAGGTTTTGTTCTTCGCAGATGGCTTACTAAATTCGGCTCGTCAAGAATGTCAAAAAGCTTTGAATTTGCGTTTTTTAAAAGCCGATTTCTATGTTTTCACGCGAAATTTTGTTTTTCATCCAGAACCGTAGGAATCCCGAGATCCCTGTGAAGATCTTTGTTTCTTTTATACCTTACCTTTCTTATTTATTTGTTTATACGTAAAGTCCTAGTGGACTGACTTTTTTTCATTGAGCGCTATTGGCCATATCTTTGTCCACTTACTAATTATTAAAAGCATTTTGTAATTTAACTGTAGCTAATCGTTTTGCCCACTGCCAGTATTGCAGTATCATCAGCAAACATGGCTACGATAGTGTCTTCTGATTGAGATATATCGCGTGTAAATAAAAGGTACAGAACTGGAACTAATACACTTCCTTGTGGTACCCCAGCCACTATCTCTTTGAAATTGTGTCTTACACGAAAAAGTCTGTTATCTAGATATCCGTTTAGAATGTTATAAAGCAGAATTTATCTTAATTTTAATTTGAAGACTTCGTGCCACACCTTGTCAGACGCCTGTGACACGTCCAAAAAGACTGTCGAACAGATTTTCTTTTCTTCAAGAGTTCTCTCAATTACGTTAGTAATTCTATGCTCTTGATCAATTGTCGAATGCTTGCTGCTAAATCCGAACTGATTTTCAAGTATTAATTGTTTCTCTTCTATTATCGGTTGCAGGCGCAGGAGTAGTATTCTTTGAAAAACTTTTGATATTATAAGAAGAAGCGAAATTGGCCTGTAAGACTTCTTTTCGTGAGATGGTTTGTCAGGTTTCAAAACCATTATGACTTCAGCAACTTTCCATTGGCTCGGAACATATTCTAACCATATTCTCATCGGCTTTTATTGACTTTATTTTTAACCTCCTATTAAGTAGGCAAGTCATGACTGAAGTCTACAATTAATTTTTGAATTTCGTTTGGCATTGAAGAAGAGTTTAAAAGTCTCGTTTTTAATATATTCATCTTCATTCATTAAAATTTCACTGTGAAGTACATAAAGTCGTCATCTTCCTCTATAATTTTCGGTTTTGCAGATATTGCAGAATTATCCAAAAATAACAAAAGTCAGCCAGAATTCGATTGTAAAAATGTTTTCACACTTCTTATAAGCGTTTCCGAAATTCATTTATCATTTCAAACAATCTTAGAATAACCATGAAGGAAATTAAAATAGATATTTAGCTTTTGTCATGCTGTAAATTGGTATTTTTATCTGTATCCTAACTGTATATTGATAGAAAGAATGATTACAGAAAAACCCATCGTTTGCAGCATCTGGTAAAGTTCAAATTTGTGTTTGTGTTCATCTAAAATGGATAACCTACCATACTTCAAATTCTGTTTCTTTTGTTTTTTTTTTTAAAGCTACTGTTTGAATTTTAATAAAACTTCATACTTCTGATGCTTTTAGAGCCAGGTAAGTTACCCAGTTAATCCTGCGAAACAATCGCACTTGAATCAATTTAGTGGTTGTTTTTCAGCAGAGCAGACAGGGAAAAACAAACAAAGCGAAATGCGGAAAAAATGCTGCAACCTTGAAATAAATTATTTAAACAAATTTGAAAAAAAATAGTAATTTAAATTGAAACAAAAAAAAAGAAAAAGAAAATTTTTTGGAATTTTCGCTTAGTTGCCTTCAACTTTTACGCAAACAAAGATAGCTTTGCTTTATGTAAATTTAATTTAGAACGACCTTTCCCAAAAGGATTTTGCAAAATTATCGAATAAGAAAAAGTTTGAGCGACTTAAAGTTTTTTTTTTAAGTTTAATAAATGGCATTTTTGGCTATTGTATGAAATTGTAAGGTGATACGCTTAAGCCGGGTGATGAATTAAAAGTCAGAAATTATATTACAATTTCAATTTTTGGAGTTTGAGGTTTGCTATCTAATTCTTTCAAAAATTTAAATTAATCACATTTGACCACCAAACTGGTGCTATTTCTACCATATTTAGGAAGACATAAGCTAACATTATTGAAAAAAAAAACAATTACAACAATTATTTGAAATATTGGAAATAAATAAATTTATTATAATATCTACATACCTTCATTCAAAACGTTAAGCTCGCCTGGCAAGCACTTTTTTGACCAAAAAAATAGTCTGGCACTATTGTTTTATGTTCAAGAAAGACTAAGCTAACTTACCGTAATATTTGGACATGTTACAAAAAAATCGTTGATGCTAGTAACAGTAAACCAAATTAGCTTAGAAAACTCCACCAGCTGATTCAAACCATTTGAAACTTACCTAAATCTAAGGCTATCTCCCCTTGTGATTCAATTCATTATTCCGTATGTTTTCATTAAAAAAGTGTCAAAATTGTTAATTTTATTTAAAAAAAATAAAGTGAGGCTATCCAAATGTAACGCACTATTCAAAAACTGGCTTTGTATAGAGTGTGTTGATTTTTGCCATTATTTTTGATTTTGTAAAAAAAACAGATGGCAACCCTTATAAAATGCCAAAAATTTTTATTTGAATATAATTTTTAACTTAGCTAGTCATGAGTAAATTTATCACAGAGAGAAAAAAAGAAATCTCATCTGCATCAATCAGAGTTGTAAAGTACTACCTATACATTTTTGTACTTAAAATAATCGCCAAGTTGGTTTACACTGGGATCTGTATCGTGGTTTCCTCGTTATAGCCTCACTTTGGTTTCGCCATCGTATTTACACTTGGTTTTTGGCATTAAGAATGTTTGTCCATCATCTCACTTTGGTCTCGCTTTAGTCTCGCCAAAGTTTTTTTTTTTTCAAAAAAATAGGTCTGTTCGTGTACTTCCCATATCTACGAATTTATTTTTTTTATATGAGCTTTGACAAAACTTTGGACTAAATTAGAAATTAGTAGAAATTCCTAGTTTTGGGAGGTACGCGAACAGACATAATATTTTTCAAAAAGGTTAAAATAAGTTAAAAACGTGATTGAAAATCCAAACGTGGTTTTCAGTATGTTGGAAATTGTGTTTGCTTTGCTGTGAACTCACCGTAAGCACGTTTACAAGGGTATCTGTGTCTTGGTTTTCTCGCTATGGTATCGCTTTGGTCTCACCTTGACATTTACAGGTGTTTTTTGGCATTTAGAGTAATTTTCCATCATCGCACTATGGTCTCGTAATAATCTCGCCAAAGTTCAATTTTTTCAACATAAGATTTTTCAAAAAGTTCAATTTAAAGTTTTTGCGACATTTAGTCCAAATACGTTTCGCTCAGGTACAACAATTGGGCTCATTAGTTAGATGTTGTTGTACACTTCTAAGACGCATGATTTTAGTCGATGGTTACCGATACGTATTAAATAAACAGCACACATGCACTGTAAATTATATTATCTAGTGTAATTTGGTTAAATTCAGACGCCTAGAAATTGATGATGGTAAAGCCCGTGGTCTGGCTGGTTAAAGAATGAAGAATATAAAAACGTAAATAATAGAAAATTTACTATTTTAGTTTTAGACTTTTGAATATGAATTCAATTTGATGTTTTTGCGACCGTTAGTCCAAATGCGTTTCGCCCAGGTATAACAAAAAGATTTGATTAAACTAAAAATGTGGTTGAAAGTCCAAATGTGGTTTCAGTGTGTTGTTCATTGTGTTCTTCTTGCTGTGAACTTGCCAAGCCAAGTTAACACGGTTATCTCTGCCGTGTTTTCTTGCTTTGGTCAAGCCTTGGCATTTACACGTGGTTGTTGGCATTTAGAATGATTTTCTGTCATCTCGTCTTTGTCTGGCTATAGTGTTACGAAAGCTTTTTTTCAAAATAAAAGTGTTCGATGAGCAAAAAATTGAAAACGCTTTAAATCGTTTCAAGCGTGCTTATTACCAAATAAGAGGGAACTTCTCACTTCAGCTGGGAGGCACTAGGCCTGGTTCATACGGCAATGCACCACCCGAGACCAAAGCGAGGCGACATCAAAACATTTAAATGGAAAAAACTACATATGTCACGGCGAGACCAAAGCGAAAACATAGCGAAAAAACCACGACATAGGTTCTAGTGTAAACGGACACTGTTCAAACTCAGCAAGCGAAAACAATGAAGTCAACAGTGAAAATCACGTTAGAACGACCATGACGAGACTTCTGTGCAAGGTACTGGGTACTTGACTGGTAATTGTACCTGAAATTTTACAGCCTGGTTAGATTGAATGTTAATATTTTGTAGGCCTTTCATTAAAAAATGCAGTTAATTAGTTAATATGCAGTTAATAATGCGTTTTGTCATCGGTTAATACCTAATTACTCGTGGATTTAGCTTTTTGAGTTATTTTGTACAATACGCAGTGAAAACCATTTTTTCCTTTTTCCATTTATTTTTTCATGAAAAGCTGAACCATTGAGAGATATTTATAAAAATAAACAAGTAAATCTTAACCGATAAATAAAATTTTGATTTGTTTTAAATAAATCTCAAACCGAAATCTTTTTAAATGAATGTAGTAACTTTCAGAGAGAAACCGATTGAAAATAAAGGTTGACAGTTATTTCTGATTTGTGCTTGAGAGTAATCATTTAAAAAGTTTCTATAAATAGCCAAAAATGCCATTTATATGAAATTTAATTATAAAGTAGGGTCCCCATCTCTTCTCCTGTCTTGAGTTTGTGGATCTAGAATAGGAACTTAAAGTTAGTTAAAAAAAGGCCACTCTTACCTCCTAAAACTTAAAACAATAACAAATCTCTACACGATATCTTGCATTTATTTTTTTCATTGTTGACTAGACTAAAGACAAATTTTGCAATGACAGTGCAGTTTAAAAAAATAAAAACATTTGTATGCACTTACAAAATTTTTGTAAACGATCGTCGTTGTATGAGGTAAAGTTTGAAGTCTCTACAAAACCCAAAAGACCTTGTACAGGGTGTCCGCCGGGAAGGTATACTACTTTGTTTGTTAATAATTTTTGATAAAATGAAAGAGAATGGATTTTATGTTGATAAATGTTTTATTTAATGTCGGCAATTATGTATGAAAACAATATCAGGTAAATGCCCGCCTCTGTTAGTCTCACAAATGCGAGCCCTTTTGAGCACATTTTTCATTACATTCTCACACATTTCACGCAGTGTTTCATTAATTTCATCACGAATATTTTGTTTGAGTTGCTCAAGCATTTCTTGTTTTTTTTTTTCATAAACCTTGCTTTTCAGATAACCCCACAGAAACAAGTCCAGAGCAGTCAAATCAGGCGACCGTGGTGGCCACTCAAAACCACCATTTCTTGAAATAACTTGTTGTGGAAAGAGGTCTCGCACTAATTCCATTGTAATCAAGGCTATATGTGATGTGGCACCGTCTAGTTGATACCACATGTTAATCAAGCCCAAAGCATGCAGCTGTGGCGTTAAAAAGTTTTCAAAGTTGTTCTTTGAAGACCAAGCTCCTGAGCACGGCGTCCGAATTGAGGTTGATGGATTGTTTTTAACACTTCATTGAGCAGTGGTAATGTTTTCAGCCGATCTTGCAGTACTTTGTGGTTCATGTTTGGGCCTATCACTTACAGACCCTCTTTCTTCGGAATCATTCACTACACGATAAATAGTGCGTTTTGTTGTTTCTCCCAAAAATTTCATGTAACTTTTTCATCGTCACAGTAATCGATGATTGATTTTGCTAAAATGTTTTAACGATTAAAACACGTTGGATTATTGAATATTTTTCCATAATAAATTTGCCACGAGTCTACTTCATGACTGCCAAATATGAACTTTCAAGACTAATGTTTACCAAAATGGCGGCAAAACAAAGTAGTATACCTTCCCGGTGGACACCCTGTATCTGAAAACACATAACAGCCGAACATATCGTGGCAAAATGAACTTTGTTTAATTAAATAAAACTGAAAAGGACAAAATGCAACTGTCTATTTAAATCAAACTACACATTAATTCTGCAGAATATCTACTGCAAAAATCAATATGTGCTGAGTAAACACACAAGACAGAAATTTACTAAAAGATAATTAAATGTTGCCACGACCACGACCTGATAACTGCAAATGGGGGCAACACATATTCCAAGTCTCGATATTAGCCAGTCGATGAATCTCCACCGAAAGCCTTTGAGTTTTAGAATAGTCCGACATTGGTTTTGCGTACATCGAAATTCAGAGAAATTTGTAATGGAAAATGTCTACCCTTGATTTTGACCAAAAAAGTTATGTACTTGAACCGACTGGCAGCAGTCAATAGACCAGACTAATAGATTAAGAACAATCCTTCGGAATAAGGCTGTTCGCATGCTGACCAAGTGAAGAATAGAGAAAAAGGCTTCTATTGGCTCTTGTACTGTAAAAAAAAGAAAAGTAAAGTTTATATGCATTATTCATAAATAATTCTGAAAAAAACTCGAAAGTTATTTATATTTAAATGGTTTCTTAATTTATTTTAAAATTCCCCATTTATTTCAATGAAGACAAAAAGATAGCATCAAAAGTCCTTGCCTCTTAAACTGAAATAAGCTATTTCTAGTTTTTCAATTCCGACATCAAATGTTTTAAAAATTAAGGGATGTTCGTTCAACTGTTCCCTTGCCGTAGGCCAAACACACACCTGATATTGATTTCACAGCTACCCAATCCAGCATTCTCAATCTTTAGGGGAGTTAAAGTTAAATAGTGCTTAATGCAAAAGAAGTTAAATTTGATAGCACTTTAATGAAGCTTCCACATTTTGCCCATATTTCGACAACCAAATTTCTTTCAAAACAAACGATTTGGAAATACCATCCCTTGATATTTAAAACAAATAGTCTTCAGTGTTGATGAAGTCAGAAATGGAAAGGAAAACAAAGAAAAAATTGCCAACGGCTCAGAACGCACTTTATTTTTCATTCCTCAGTTCATTGCAAGCTAAATGGAGATAAGCTTATTAAATCTAATTGGTGTCAGTATAACTTTATGTTTTGGGTATTAAAGGACTTTTTTTGGTGGAATCATAACGTTTTGTGTGGTTTTTATTCGGAGGAGATTTAACCTCCCTTCCAGGCATTGAAGTTGAGTGGAAATTTTTCTTCGTTTGTATTTCCATTTTTTTAGTTTTCTAAGAAAATTATTTTGTCCCAAAAATAAAAGTTTTAATAGAAGAACCTAACATTTATTGAAGGGCAGATGTAGGGCTTTAACCTTAATATCCAAACGAACAAAAAATTTAATTTAAATTTAATTTTTTATACAAATTCTATTTTCATATTTTTTGTATTCATTTTTTTTTCAAATCCATATTTTTGTAGGAAACAAAACTAGAAAAGAAGTGGAAGCTGATGAATGATGATGTTTCTGTGAATGAAACCTGACAAAAATTATTAAACATCACATCGGTCTCCTAACGTTTAAATTGTCACGAAATTATATTTCTAACTAAAAAAGTGTACCCCACACATTTGTAGAAGGTTTTCTTGTAGAAACTTATTGTGATGAATCTTAATTTAAACTTGATATTTATCTTTAAGTAATTAAGGACTTGGCCCTAGGACAGATTAAGCTATCCTTACAGGATAAGAAAAGTAGAGAAATGGTAAAGAAAAAAAAACACCCTCGTCAAGCGTTGTAACGCTTATGTCAATTTTGTAAGGGTTTAATCATGTACAAGTTCATACATTAAAAGTTTTTTTTTTTTGTCGTGTGGTTTTCAATCTGGCAATACTTTTTTCGGAGTTGATCTTTTTGACAGCTGTCACTTGATTTATGCTTAGTTTGGTGTGCCATTTTATAATGAATAGACTTACTCCTAAACAACGTTTGCAAATGGTGCAAATTTATTACCAAAATAATGGTTCGGTTCACACGACGTATCGCGAAACAATCAATTAAGTGAAGGAAACTTTTGGTGAGCGAGAGAATATTCGGTGCCTAAGCAAGTTTTACCGTTTTTTTAAATAATTTTTTCCCCGCCTAAACGGGAGCCACTTGTTGCAGGCGTGGATACAGGGGAGGGCAATGGGTGCAATTGCCTCCCCCTGAGCAGGAACGAACCAAGCATAAAATATTAATTCATTAAAATGTCATCAAAAAGGGTTTTTCGTTCTACGTTTATAAAAAAAATTCTTGGCAATGAAAAGAAGACTATACGTTTTTATTTTCCTAATTTTTCTTTTCACGAAATTATTTAAAGATACTAAAACAAACGATTTATCGCACATTTGCCAGATGTGAAATGGAGAAAAATTCCTATATGCATAAATAGCCTTCAAATTTAGCGATTGTAAAGCTTATAACGTCGCTTTTATAACGTACAATCTTCAAATTTAAGGTCTTTAATTAAAAGATAAATGTCAGGCTACATTCCTACGTAATATTTTTTTGAGAATAGTCAAATTATTTCATACTAGAGAGCAGATTGAATCCCACATCGATCTGATTTCAAAATGAAAATGTGAATGAAAAATGACACAGTAAGGCTGTGGCACTTATCTTCATTTTCAAAATTTTCAAAACTAATTAAATAAAATTAATTATTTTTAAAAATTCTAACTCTGCTTCAAATGCTCAAAAGAACAAGATTAAGATATTTAAATAAATTTAAAATGATAAACAACTTTTTTGTATAAAAATTATTGAGAAATAGGTACCACAAAATTTCATACTAAAAATATGAGTATCCATTTGACAGTTCTTTCACTAAAAAACTCTCTAGAGTTACTTTCGGATGTCTTCCCCTCTGGTGAGCTAATTTCATAAATGTGTCCCACTACGAGTTTAACACTCTAGAGCTTGTCCCTATTTTTTAACTCTCTTATGTATTTCGAGAGCGGTTCAGTATGCAACTATGTTGCTCATCTTTTTAAGCCATAACATACGTTTCTTATGGTAAAACAGTAGACATGCGAAATAGTGAAGTAATAAAATCCAGGCCTGCTCAGTGTTCATTCTTTCGCGACTGTTCACTTTTTCAAGCGAACGTTTTTAAAAGCATTCTAAATATGAATTTGATCCAAAATGCAAATTTGGTTCGATGTGAATGATTTTTATATTTATAAGTTAAGAAAAGCTGAAACAATTCACCAGTGTTCTCAAGTAATATTAAATGCTTCCGAATTATTTTTATAAAAAATCCTATTTTATAGAAAATTTCGTGTGCTTACTATTGTGAATAGTTAACTATTTTGATATTCACTAAATCGAGTGTCTACTGTATTCGTGAAGATTTTTTTTCGCCTTCATGGATGAGTTTTAGGAACTTCCTTACTATCCATCAACAAATCAAACAAAATTTATTTCATCGATTATTTTATAAACTTAAGGTTTTCGCCCATTTACTTGGTTTCATGTTCATTTTTTTGTTGCCTCTGTTTGATTGTTAACGACACGGTGCCAGTCAATTTTGCTTACAAGCATATTTGACGTTAACGCAGACATTCTCTGGCTTCTGAATACTTATTTGTTCCGTCAACTCGATTTTCTTACGGTGCGGTGAAGTTGCAATGTACCTAGTCCAGCCATAAGTTCTGTTACATTTTAAGAGCGCAATAAAAAAATCTAGTACATTTTTTACCATCAAATTTATTTTTTAAATTAGTTCACAATATAAGTTTTAAGAAAAAAAAAGTTTTACTCAAAATGGCCGCCTTTAGCTTTAATGCAGGCTTTCAAACGTTGTGGCCATTGGTGTATAGCGACACGCACTGTGTCGATGGGTATCGATGACGCTGCTGTAATCAAAGCAGCTTTTAGGTTATCCAAATTTCGATGGGGAGTCTTACAGGCCATGTTCTCCAGTTCGGACCACAAACTGTAATCCAATGGATTCAAATCTGGACTTCCCGAAGGCCAATCTGCAGCGGCAATAAAATCCGGAACATTTATTCTGAGCCACTCTTGAGTGGTTTTGGCTTTGTGTGCTGGAGCAGAGTCTTGTTGGAAGACCCATCTTTCCCCATTCAAGAGAATATTTGTTAATCTCTTAACAACACCCTCGAGAACATTCTCCTGATACACTTTTGCACCGGTTTTCACACCTTTTTCACAAAAATGCAGTGATGTGACACCTTTATGGGAAACCCCCCACCAAACCATTACAGAAGCGGGGTGGTGACCGCGCTGAACCCTTGGTACAACTTTTTTAGCTTCCTTGAATGACATCGCATAAATTTTATCATTTTGTTTATTATAAACTTCTTCTATTGTGAAGATTTTTTCATCCGTAAACAAGATATTTTCATGTCCATTTACCGCGTGCCACTGCAAAAGCTTTTTGCTTCTTTCAAGTCTTATTTTCTTAAGACTTGGAGTGAGAAGATGTCCTGTTGCTCGGCGATAGGCTTTCATGTGAAGATCATCTCGGATCAGCCTTGGCATGGATCTGGCGGATATATCCAATTCTCTGGACATGATCTTCTGCTTCCGGAGAGGATTCCTACGAATTCGTTCACGCACAGCTTTAACTTTTGCGCTCGTTCGAACGACGCGTGGACGACCACTTCTTGATCTGTCTTTCTACTCTTGACAGTTCATCAAAATGTTTTATAGCACGATACACAAACATTCGCGATAAACCAATTGGTTTTAAAAGTTCAAAAATTTGGTTCGAATTTTTTCCACACTTATGTAAGCGAATATCGCGACTCGATTTTCTTTAACGCCCCATTCCATGATTACCGATCAATAGCTGAAACCAAACTAGCTTCCATTCTTTATTTACTATTGCAGTAAAACTTTTATTTGCTTTTTTGAATAGAAGACTTTTTTAGGGAATATTCTGCAAATGCATTTCTGACTCAAATAACGGCCTTTAACTTGTCTTTGAGACTTTTGCTCTAACTCGAACATTATGTGTGGGAATAGGAATATACTGATGTGCTATTATTCCTTGCGAAATTCTAGGTGGTGCTACGAAGATCTAGAGGGAATTCAAAAACACTGTTAAACTGTGCAGATATAAGAGAGGTAATTGCGTTCTTGAAATTTTGAGTAGTATGAAAAGTACTCCAATTGTCTGTAGATCTTATCAAGATTATGGGAACTCTGGAAACAATTTCGCACTAGTGTGACGAAAAAAACACCAAAATTCAGCTTACAAAATATTAAGGGTATTCATGCAACTTCGTAAAACCCTAGATAAGTTTTCAAATTGGATAAGTTTATATTTTGGTAAATGAACTGTCAAATTTTGTATGGGAAATGATTTACACAATTTGGTTAAGCTTATCAAAGGATTTTGTTGCGTAAAATTAACGAAACTGGTAAAACCTATCCAAACGCCATTGTGACTCTTACTGTGATTGAATTACCTAGCATTTAATCAAATGTATAAAAAAGGCCGTTTATGCAAACTTTGCGTAAACTTAACATTTTACACAATTTGTAAACTTACGGCGTTGCATGAATACCCTTACTATATTAAATTGAAAACAAAAGTTTGTGCAATGGTTTGTAGGTGTATAATAAAAAAAAAAAACGAAGCATCCACTTATTTTCACCAAAAAAAAAACGGAGCAAAAACCAAACTACTCAAAAACAAATAAATCTACTTTTAATGAAAAATTCACCATTTTAAAAAATTGAAGAAAAAATAAATTTTTGAGAATATTTGTTTTTTTTTCAATTTTTAAAACAGTTGTTTGTATTTTTCTCAACATTAAAAAATATTAATATAAATTGTCATCGAAGATATTTATAAAAACCAATAGTCTTTGAGTTATAAGAAAAAAAAAACTGCAAAATCATGCATTTCCTTTCTTTTGCAAATTTTTGCGTATCACCTCACGAAATTATAGTCTTAAGCCTCAGATTTGGATTCAGTACTTTTAAAAACATTAAGCAGGAAAAAAATAAAAACTACCCACTCAATTAGCTCACACTAAAAAGCACCTTTCGAGCACAAATTGACTAGATTATTAGCATATTTTCGAATAAAGTTTAAGACAAAGGCTTACAACAAAATAATGATATCTCGAAAATGAATGAAGATATTTGAAATATTCAAAAGGAATTGCAAAGAAAGATATTCATTCGAATGGCCACAAAAAAAAACCCAAATTTACATAAGAATGCATTTTTCAAAATTTTCGTTTCAAATATTTAAAAAAAAATTGACGTGCTAAAAGGCCAGATTTTAATACAGCACTTCAAAGAGCATCAGAGAAGTATATATTGATTCATGTAAGAGTCAAAAACCACTTAATTAAGTGGAGTGAACTGTCGGAAACAGTCATAATACGAGAATTTTTAAATAAAAAAATTCTTTGACGAAATTAACGACAAATTCATAGTTATCGAGCCACAAGTGAAAACTCCCAAAAAATTAATGTTTCCATCTTTTTTGGCATTTTTGTCCATGTTGGGTCATTAAAATTTAGTGGGAAACCGCTGATTCTGATTCAGAACTTCCGAAAATATAAAGCAGGAGTAAAATCAAAATTGCACCACAATTTGCTTGCTATGGGCCATTTTGAGCACAAATTGACTAGACTTAAAGAGTAGTAGATAATTTATATTGATATCTTAAAAAAGTAGGGTTTCATTTAATTGTTCTTCGAATGTAGTTCCAGCACCTCTCGCTTTTTTTGTATTCTCAGATTTCAAAAATTCTACTCTTTATTACGCAACTTTGAATGCTCAACTCGAGCAATTTTTTTTTATATTTTTTGGAACATTAAACATTTTACTTTTGTTTTCCTTTGATTTATAATTTCACTTTCTTGAATAAATAACGAATTTTTCTAGACAAGACAAGGATTTGATTTGATTTGAACTTAAAGAACCCTCCATGGTGGTTAAACAACAAATGAGTTAATTTACCAGCATTAAATCTAGGTCATCCGTGATTTAAGAATTTAATATGAGAAAATCGATGAATTTTGGAGGCTTGTGAGTTGATGCTTGGTATTTTCAAATAAAATATTATTATTATCTTTTTAAGAAGATGTACTCACATAGGTTTTCATTTACCAACAAAAAGCTACTTTTAATCTTACACATAATATTGCCTCTCATGACTGCCTTATAACCCGAAGGTTAAGTGTCTGTGGGAATACTTAGCTTGGTATAATTTGACGTTGTTGCTTTGTTTAAATCAATTTACTTGTATACAAGCCCCACACGTGTCACTCCCAGCCTCAAAAGTAAACACTCTCACAACCGTGTAAAACCGTGTGCCTTTTAATGCAAGAATCACGTAGCTACGTAAATAAAATCAGGTAACAGGGCATTATAAAATTTATAACCCTCTTAGTCTCTCGGTATAATCCCTTAAACAAAAATTTTACGCCTATATCAAAAAACATTGACAGTAACGCTAACTCTAGTCTAGTGTCACTTAAATCAACATTAATATTCAAGTAGCTTTGCCATAATTAACGCATTGCGCAATTCTTGGGAAAAGATTTCATTCACACCTCATCACATCCTTTTAGTGACTCGAATTCTCGTCCTTGTGTATATGTAGCTAAGGTATACGGAGCAACAAGAAAATCAAATCCTTCATTTTGCACACCCACAACCACATAGGTAAAAGGTAAGTATACATGCGAGGATGACGAGCATTAGGGAAAAATAAACTTATCGTTAATTATATGGAAGGTAGCTGTTAGCTTATAGCTTCACGTTGATGAGGGCCGTAGAATCTCAGATTGCTCTCCAAGTTGACGTTAAATTTCGAAAGATGCTGTATTCTTCTTAATGTGTCGGTGTTATAATGTTTGAGATGAGATAGCTTGATGAAGGCACAAGTTGGAATGAGTAATACCAGGGCGTTCGTTGGGATATACCAAGGACGTGGCGAGTCATTCCATTACGTATACAAGAGAGTCTATTAGTAATGTAGCTGGCCGAAGCAAGTTTTCAGAGTGTGAGGCTACTCGAACCTTGGATAGAGATTATGATAGTTTATCTCTTGTTTTTTATTCAGTATTCGTTCTTCCGTTGGTAGTCTAAAAGTTTGTTACAAACATCAGAGAGTCCTTTTGAAAAGAAAATGAGGTAGAATAAAAGGAGTAAGGTGGCAAAGTTTGTATACATAGGTATTGGAAAAATGCAAAACTTTTGTTTATAATAAAGTTTCAATTTGAGTAGAAACAAAGAACAGGATTACAGGATTTGAAAACGGAACTTTACGATAGCTTTACCATCCATCAAAGGACCGAGTTAAAGGATCTAGAGCTAGACGATGTAGAACATGGCTAGCTTATATAAAGATTGAAATCCTGTCTAATTTAATTTCATTGAATTGCCTATAATTTAATTTAAACTTGAAACGTTGGTATGTTTGAATTTTGTGTAATGTCAAAGAAAGTAGAACCAAGGATTTTCGATACGCGTGCATAAGAGTTGGTATGATGTTCAAAGCTCATAAGTAAATTTACTTTTATCGTGTTATAAGTTCTAGTCGCTTATTTTTCAACAAGAGGGCGTCATTAAATATGCGCCTTAAAGCTGTTTTTTCCGACCGAACAAACAAAATAGACAAACAGGATAAATGTCAAATGAGTATATTGAATTTGGAATGACGGTACCTATACATGAAAATATAAGAACATAAGGATATGTACACATACATTGGTATGCGAATACACACACCAAAATACAACATAAATAGACCGAGAACCATCGACATAAAAAGTCAAGTCAAGTCAGTTTTTAAGTCATATCAATGAATAGCCTTTGAGGTCTCAAGAACCAATTTTAAACATTTTTCATAGGTCGAACTCTCTATAGTTTGTCTTTAAGAAGATAGAAATCTAAATATTTAAGACCAGTTACAACTCTTAAGATGTGGGTACGCTCTTAATACAATTTTTAAGAGGGAGAGGCGGCTCTTTTGCAATTGAAAACGACATAAAGTAAACTTTGAAGCACTGGGGGTCGATCCCAACTGTGAAAACATGAAGTGAAACAAAGTTATCATTTCAATTTTTACAGGATTTTATCATTTAATCACTTCACAAACACGCGCAAGGCGATTCCCGAACTCGTTCTGAAAAACAACTGCCAAAGAGAGTACTAAAAAGTAATAAAATGAGAAATTCATTTCATTACTGTCTTGATTGTTTCGAAAATCGCTCGCAAGTCGACGTAATTGATCAAAAGCTTTTGGTCGTGTTCAACAATATTCTTATACAAAAACTTGAGCTAGCTACTTAGTTTTCACTCTTCCCTCCTTAATTGAACTAAAAGTTGTTTGGTTCGACGTAGGCAATATGTCAAGATTGGCGCTACACTATCAAATGAAATTAATAATTTTTCCGGTGTTCCTCAAGGCAGCCACATTGGGTCACTCCTTTTAATTCCTTTTATTAATGATTTTCCTTATCATATTTCAGTTTCAAGGTATCTTTTGTATGCCGATATAATAAATAAATAATAAATAAAATAAAATTTTGAAACTTTTTTCAAAAATTCCAATTTTTTTTGGAAAATTTTGATATGCAACATTATTTAGTCTTATTTCAAATGTGTGCATACAAAATTTATCAAAATCCATTGAGCCGATAATGAGATAATTCAAAATAAAAAAACGTTCTTCGACAGGTACTGACAGGTAATGGTTGCTAAGCCCAAAATTTTATAATGAAAAAAGTTTAATTAAAATCGTAGGAGTCGTTTTTGAGAAAAAAAATATTTTACTTTCCGGTTTTTTAACCTTCTTATGGAAGGTACCGTTATCTTTTCATATACTACATATGTAAAATTTTTTTGCAATTACTAAAAAACTCTTAAGTATCGAGTTTCAAAAAAATCGACTATATCGTTTTCGAAACATTTGATTTTGAAACATTTTTTAAATTTAAGTACACAAAAATATTTAAAATTTTTGGAATCCTATGTATAAAAAAAGTTATTGAAATCTGTCTTACCGTTTTAAAGAAAATCGAAAATTAAAAAAATGGTTCTTTGGGAGGTACCATTAATAACCATTTTTTGAAAAATGGTGTTCCATCCAAAGGAAGCCTTTACTAAAGGTAATTTATTGCCGTATTGGCTGTAGACGAATTGTGCCACCCACTTTTTTGGCGTTCTCTATCATCGTAATGTCATGTTTGATTGTTATCTCAACTTTTTTTACTGCACGACTCCAAAACTTGCCTTATAGTACCTACATATATCGCAAGTACAAATTGGATTCCCTTGCTCAGATTTTAATGGATTATTTCAAACTCATTATTGAAAACTCATTTTGCTGGACACATTAAATGAAAACCAGCATTAATTTTTGTCAAATCACATAACGGTCTCTCATGAAAGCTGCAAACACGTGCGACTTAGTCATGGATTCAAATTTTTTTTTGTGAAGAAAATATTCCTGACATGCATTTAAAAAAGTGACAAAGGAATGCTAGTTGCGCAAGATGGAGTATAGGAAGTGTGGATTCGGAAATTAATAAACGTTGCTTACCAAGGACAGTCAACGACGCCGACGACGATGACACGTGGTGGATTGGATCGGCTGTATCTACCCATAATTGAAAACTGGCCATCACTGTTCGACATGGTTGCCTTTGTAGTATATGGCTCAACGATTTGACGAGTCAAGACAAAGCTGTATGAAGGTTGAATTAGGTCCACAGCTTTCGCTACTCCCACTTTTGCTGGTCGCAGTCCTGGGAAGCCTCCCCGACTACTTGTTTCATCGTGTTGCCTTCTGTTGGAAGTCAGAAAATACGCTATCAACTGATGTAGATGGGGTACTATTAGCTTCAATGCCAATGATGAGATAATGTTGATGCAAGCAAGTTCATGGAGCAATGATTTTTTTTCCGTCGTCGTCGGTCGTCAGTGGCGAAGTGTTTGACCACTTTGAAACACAGCAAGCTCTTGCCGCCAATATGGGGCACTGGTAAATATCCTGTTACGATAAAATAACTTTACATTAAAAACACGTTTTACTCTTACTGTGAGTGTGTATAGGTAGACATTTGTCTATAAGCAATGGGAGATATGGGTGGTAGTTGTGGGATGAATCAAAGTGTATCCTGGGGTAAAAAAAATACAAATATTATATACACGCGTATATCTATACCTACTGCCTTTGTGGATGTCAAATAGGTCAATAAAAAAAAAATGTTTCTTTGGTTTAAAAGCCGGGTGGCTTTTAGACACACTTTGTGAATGGACGACATTGAAGTTGGCGGTTTTAAGGTTTTAAATTTCATTAAAGTATAAAGAAGACTTTCAAATTTCGGAATGAATTTAAAGAAAAAAGAAGAACCGTGTAAACTCTCAATGCAGGTAGGAGGCAGTGCTATAAGAAAGGGAAAATTTACATAGCCAAGCACCTAAATAAAAAAAATCTGTGTTTCTTTTTGAAAATCATGTCTTCTACAACTGCCAAGATATAAGAGGGTCTTGCCTTAAGTGCTAAGGGAGAATCATGATTACCAGACAGTATAATCTTTATTTTAAGGTTTTTAAGAACCTTTAAAGGCAAAACGGAGACTTTAAAGTATAGGCACATAATCGAGAATCTTATTAATTTATGATGATCATTATTTATGAGAATTTTCTTGATTCCAAATAGGTTATCTTTTTTTTGGTTGCACATTATTTAAGGCTTCTTTTCAACATTATTACAGCATTATAGGACTGTGTGTGTTAAATTGAGGAAAAACAATATCCGTGAATGCACATTATATGGCTTGGCTTGAGGCCATTTTAATTGAATAATTATTACATGATATGACGAAAGAGAGACAGGGAGGTGGACGGGAGAGAGGCTCAATATAAGAACAAGGGAGTGAAGAAATGAAGGGAAGAGGAAGGTGGGATGAGAGGACAGTGTGAATGGGTACGTGGGAATAGAAAGAGAAAGCAGAAGGAACAATGGAAAGAAGTGAACCAATTATGGAATCCAGATACAACAGGAAGCAATGTCTGAGGGGATCCCGCAATATTTAATGTCGGGATGGAAGACAGAAGGAATATGGAGAGAAGCAAGAGTCAGACTAGGGAATGAGGTGAGAGAATAGACACGTACCTCATCGTGATTGTCCAAGATCCACAAGAGAAAATGGAATTTGTCGGGACTGTAGTGAACAAGGTAAATGCCCAAATTCACCCGAATCATAATCTGGAAAGCAGAGACTTTGTTTAACACTACTTTGTCAAGAATGAAATGGCAATCGGAGAACCTCCCCTTCGGAGGGTTTAATGAAAATTATTTGTCGAACGCCATAATCGCTGAATAAAATAGGCCCAGTTCCCTGTTCCCTGGCTCCAGCTCATCTTCGATTGATTAAGCCAGAAAAAGTCAGTCGGAGTCAATTGCAATTTCAACGTTGCGTACTCCAACATTTACCGCAAAAAGCATTAGAAATTTATATAACACTGTTTAACAAAGCACTTAAAAATGCATATAATCCAGTGTGGTGGGTGACAGCTGTGGTTTATCCTTTTCTGAAAAAGAGAAAGGACAACTTCAATCTGGTGAATCTACGGTCGTTAAATCTTCTTCCGAGTATCAGCAAGTATTCGAAAAAGTTATCAACAGAGTTCTGTATAAGTCGGCAGACGACAATAATATCATACCGGATAATGAGATCGGTTTTAAGACAGGACAAGACACCATTAATGCCACATCTAAGTTCGTTTCTGATATGGCTATCTAATGAATGAAAAGAATCCCGAATGCCAATAATCCCGAATTGATTCGAGATAAATCCCGAGTTTTAAAACTTTTTCGAACGATTTCCGTACTTTCAAAGCAACCAAACTGCTATGTTTGGCTTGAATTCCGTTCATTTTAGGATCTCGGATGACAAGAAACTCGGATGCAAAAAATCTCTTAGTAAAATATATAAAAATTTCGAATGCCAATTATAGAAATCACAAGCGAGATTTTTAATACCAAAAACTGTTCCTTGCCATTTGGGATTATGCCTTTCGGTACTCTATCTTTAGTGATTCTGGCTTTCGGAATCTTCGCCATTCAGGATTTCGTCCCTTAAGGGCTATGTCCATTCGACAATCGGGATCGTCATTTTGGTATTTTGGCATTCGGAATTTTGTATAAAACCCAACTGGAAGCTGAAATACAACTTTAAGAAATCAGAAACTATCGTGTTCAGAGCTCCGTTCAATGGAGCAACAAGGGATATTAAAAATAATTGGTGCAAGCTGGTGATCGTAAGACCAAATGGCCATCCACTAGCGAGTAAAAGTGAAGTAAAGTATTTTTACAGCTGGTAAGATTAGTATTTGCGTTTCAGCAGACATATAAATGTTGCTCTGTCAACGGCATGGGGAGTTTTCGTCTGAAAAATTTGTTATTTTATGGCAGCTGGCTTGACAGCAGAGTGAAGGTGATTTGCTACATGGTCCTCATCAAACCGATGATTGCATATGAATGCTCAAATTTGTGGAACGTTACCACATCTTAAATTGAAAAGATTGGGTTGTTTGAGAGGCAGTGTCCTAGACGCTTCCCTGGATTACACAGTACACCGAAGTCAGAGTACAAACACTAGCATTCCAAATTTGTTCTATACATTGGTGCCAACATAAACAGAATGGATAATTTCTTATTTAAATCTGATTCGGAGTCGCATTGCAAGAGCGGTGTCTTGGATCAACAGCTTAATTTTTGGAGCTTAGTATTACGAGGATTTGAGTCCAAGTAATGCAATTATGATGCAATTTAGACAGTCGAGGGCTGATCCAGGACAGAGCGTTGATTTTGCCAATCTTCCACGTCGCCTTGGCTTTAAGACTCTGTAGATAGGCAGCTAAACTGTATAGTAGGGGTCAAGCGATAGAACCACTTTTGGTGGTTAAAAAATGAAGATCCTTATCAGATATTTAAAAGTTAATTTTCCTTTTTTGTATGCCATAGTCGGCTTACATAGGTTGAATTAGTTTAATTAGTTTTCAGCAGGGACAGTCAAACTTACACCAAGAAGGACTAAAGTTTTTTTTAAATTTTTGTAAAGCTTTAAAATAGTCTTAAGAGAATGGAAAAAAGAACTAAATAAAAAGAGAAAATGGAAAAATAAGAATAAATTTTAAACAAAAAAAGTCCAACTGTTTTTCTGCATCAGGCCTAGAAAGCCTTACAGGCTCTCGTGGCCCGTTCTTCAAAACTAATATCTTTATTTCTTGTAACAAATTGCTCCCTTATCTTTGTTACCAATGAGTAAAGAACTAATTTAAAGACTGATTTTTAATATGTAGGTATCTATCTTCACTACGTAGAACGTAATTTTATATTTATCACTTCATAGACTCTTGGGAAGGAACGCGAATTGGGATTTCTTTTTGCTTTCCTTTGACTTTTTTATGCGCAAAGGTACCTATCCAAAATTGAAATTGTCAATGGGTAAACTTTGTGGTTGAGGTAGGTACGATGGTAAATTTTCTTATAAATCATATAGGGTGTTGGAATATAAATATATAAGAAATATAGCAAGTAAATATAATGCATGCCTTTTCATATAAGAGAAAATTAGATAAGTTCGGTTAAAAAGCTTCAAATTCGATTCAGAATCATCTTTATTTTCATTTTGATTTTTTCATTTTTCATTTACATTTAACTAAAATTTGACGAAATCAAATGAAAATCAAATTTTGGAGCATCGAATTCAGCTCTATATAGATTAATTTGATAGTGGAGATTTTCAACGTGTTGTTTTCTCATTAAATAAATAAAAGATTTATTTTGGCGTCTACAGTTCCAGTCAGTTTGATCTACATACTTTGTGAACACCTTATACGGGCTACTACGACATATTATGAGCTGAAGCCTATACGGAGCGGTTTATCCGGCTCCCCGCCCTTGGAGTCTTGGAGTCATACTAAGCGTCTTGTCTTTCAGGTTTGGGGGTCGATGGGGTGACTTCCCGGCCACGTAAATTTTATTTAGCTGCGAAGCAACAACAAGCCTTGGATATGGATGGATTTATTGTTGACGAACTTAGCAAACGAAATAAAGTCTACGAACTTCGAATCTGCCCATGGAATGTTCTGTCTCTCTTAAGACCACGTGCAGCCGAATATTTAGCGAAGGCCCTAGACTGCTACATAGCAGATATCACCGCCATCCAAGAAGGGCGATGGGATGGGCCAAGTAAAAGAAAAATGAAGACTGCGACGTCTTATAAGGTGACTGCTACTGACAAAAAGAGCAGCGTCTTTTTGGGTGTGGATTCGTCGTTGGAGGCAGACTTAGGCAAGAAGTCCTGAGTTTCAATTACGTGAACGGTCGTCTCACGACAGTTCGCATCAAGGCTAAATTCGCAAAACTTTAGCCTCATATGCGCGCATGCCCCCCCACAGAGGAGAAAGATGACGACATCAAGGACGAGTTCTACGAGCTCCTGGACAAGACATACGAGCAATGCAATAGTTATGACATTAAGATTGTCTTAGGTGATTTTAATGCCACGCTAGGAAGAGAAGACTTCTTTGGTGGCACAGTCGGAAAATATAGCCTGTACGAAAACACCTCCGATAACGGACTCAGGTTAATCGACTTTGCTGCAGGGCAAAACGTTGTTGTAGCTAGCACGCAGTTTCCGCATCTCGATATACATAAGGGGACACGGCGAAATCCTGGACAATGAACCGCCAACCCTTATTGACCACATTGCAATCGACGCAAGGCACTGCTCCAGTATCGAAGACGTCCAAGAGCCAAGGTAATGCTTTGGATATCCAGACCAAGGCCAAAACAGGGGAATACTGTAAAGAAGTTCGACATCGGACGGCTACAGTCACAAAAAATCACCAGATCCTTTTCTAACCTGGACGACGTAGCTATCTTCAACGAATTGAAGATAGCTATATCTAAACTTAAGTCCAATAAAACTGCTGGACTGATGGTCTCGCAGCTGAGCTACTCAAAGCGGCTGGTGATGAGTTGGTTAGGAGTACTTAGGAGTACGCACCAGCTCATCTGCAAAATGTGGTCGGAGGAAAGCATGCCCGATGAATGTAACCTCAGCATTGTTTGCCCGATTCCCAAGAAAGGTGATCGTCTGGACTGTACTGACTACAGAGGAAACAGTCTTCTTAACATTTCGTACAAGATCTTCTCTGCCGTACCTTGTGAACTGATGCCATTGGTCGACAACTGTCATGCGACTTCTTCGACATTTAAAGAATTGTGCAAAACTCTCACATCAACACTTGAGGCATAATTTGTCAAACGTCTGTCCAACTACTTGCTTACGCCAGCAATATTGACATAATTGGACGAACAAAGCGTGATGACAATGCTGCTTTCGTGAGTATTGAGGAGGAAGCCAAGAAGATGGGTTTAACGGTGAATGAAAGCAAGATCAAATAAATATACGAGTATGCTGTCAACAATTAAGGACACCCAACACTGACGTCTCGGTCAGAACGTCGCAGAGGTGGTCGCAGAGACTTTGTCTACCTAGGCTCCGCTATAAGCTCAGCGAACGATACCAATGCTGAGATCAAACGAAGAACTACTCTTGTCAATCGCTGTTTCTTGGGGCTAAGAAGGCAATTGAGAAGCAAAGCCTTCTTTCGAGCATGAGATGCTTATCATCCCGGTCCTGTTGTATGGTGCAGAGACATGGACTCTATTAACATATTAACAGTAGATGAGAATGCTTTAGGTTGTTTTGAGAGGAAAATTCTCCGGTTATTTTTGGTCCCATCTGCATAGATGGGGAATGGAGAAGAAGATACAACCACGTACTGTACGGGCCAGTAAAGTGAAAAGCCACCGACTGAGGTGGCTGGATCACCTAGAGCCAATGGACAACAACACTCCTGCTCGAAAAGTTTAAATCCAACCCCGTGGTTCGATGCAGTAGAGGAAGACAGCGCAACAGGTGGCGCGTGCAAGTGGAAGAGGACTTCATCCAACTTGGCGTGCAAAACTGGAGACAGCTAGCTAGAAACCGAGCTGACTGGAAGAAGCTTGTTGGTTGAGACTGTAGCGCCACCTTTAAGTAAGTAAGCATATTATTTTAAATAACTCATAAGTACTTATATTATTTATTTATTTACTTAAATACATACGTTTCGGAAGCTATGCTTCCATGGTCAGTTAGTTTCATATACCTAAAACTTCCTTCCAAAATGCATTTAAGATAAATAAATAAATAAAATTAGTGTTTTTAAGTTATTTCAAATAATATATTTTATTTATTTTAGTACATAGCACATAAATACCTACAGATTAAGCAAGGCAAAGATACTGCTATTTATTTTTCAATGTTTTTCATGAATGATGTGGTAAGAACTTCAACATCTCTTAAGGTTTTATGTTAAATCCTTAAAAACAATATAAAAACACCCTATTTAAGGTAGCTATAGTAGGTACCTACTCGAAGAACACCTTCAATATACTCTTGACAAAAAAAAAATAAATCAATGTCGTTTGGAGTCGTGTCTGAGTTTTGGTAAGACAAAAATAACTGTTTTATAGTTACAAGGGTGTGTCATTTATCAAACAGATTTAGCTCAAAAAAAGGGTATACTGTTGATACAATCACCGTGGGAGTTTATTGTTTTTATTGCAAAATACATTGTTTTAGTTCCATAAGCATTACGTTAACCTGGAGAATTTCGTTTTACTATTTTGTACGTATGTACATATATGCTACATGTGCGTTATATTGATAAGAAAAAATCCTTTTGCAAACAAATATTTTCTCCTTATTGTTTTTATCCAGGTCTAGGATTAAGTTTTATTCTTTCAACTCGTTTCCCACAAGCACTGTGTATGAATGTCTAAGTGAAATATTTGCTTTTAGAGATTGGCAACCATATTTCTAGGTATGAAAAATCATAGACCAAGGAGAAGGATTTAATTTTCCATTGAAGTGAAAATATTTTGTTGTTTATAGTTTCACATAAATAATGTTTGTTAAGGTTCTAAGTGCTCATACATATATAGTCATGCAATGAGAAGGGATTTTCAGAAATATAGATATTTTGAGCTTAGCTTTTTACATGATGTGCTATGAGATTATTCAATTAAGGGTATAAGACATTTATATTGAATACCTAGATGGGACTAACAGACGGATTTTTCAAAATACGGCTATTTTTTATTTAGTTGATTATTTCTATTTTTATCGCTTTGTTTGTTTTAATAAGAAAATAAGAGATTTTTATGGGAACAGTCGGATTGTTTCAAAGGGACGTTCAACTTGGACCATAATTTCGTTGTAAGTATTCAAAGTACTTCTATGTATATGCCGATTCATGATGACTAAAGCCAAAACAAAAAGTACTAGGAAATTTATCAGTGTCAAGTTAGCAAAGCAACTTTGAATTTGTCAGTCGATGTTTTCTGTCAAAAATCAGTAAAACTTTCTTATACCTGATGGTTAATGGATAAATAATTAGCCGTTAATTAGTTGTGACAAATTTTATTTGATCGTGCAATGTTTTCTATGTTTTTTTGGGTGCTTTGCTAAGTTGATATTAAGTTAGCAAAGCACTTCTCAATTTTAATATTTTAGTACTTAATAATTTGCCATTAAAATCTCGAAAATTGGAAATACCTTCTTATACTTAATATTTTAAGGCTAGATAATTTGCCGTTAGCTAGTCTTTAATTAGTTGTGAAAAATGTAATATAATCGCACTATATTTTCTATGTTTTTTTTGGGTCCTTTGCTAGCTTGATATAAAGTAAACTAAGTATCACATAAAAAAGGGGTAAAAACTCCTAATACCGAATGGTTTTTTGCTGAATAATTTGTCACCAACAAGTCTTGAATTAGTTGTGACAATTTTGAAATTGTCGTCCAATGTTTTTCATGTTTTTGTTTTAGTTTGTTCTTATTTAAGCCTTAATTGGGATCAAGGTTCCTTATGAAGAAACATTCAAAAAGGCTTTAAGAGGCCTCTGCCCAAAATGTCGAACTCAGATTCGAAGATTGGAACTTCGAATAAAAATAAACACAAAAAAAAACCACTCCGCATGAGAGAAGGAAAAAGGCAAACGGTACACAGAGTTATAAAAGGGTAGGAAATATACACACACAAGCTTCTTCTTTTAGCTTGTTTGTTCTTTTAAGTTTGCATTGTCTTCTTTATGTGGTATGTTCTTATGAAACGAGATGTAAATTACAGTGTATTTTTCCTCTAAACGATCTCGAAGGAATTTCACAGCGATTATGTTCTTTCGCTTCATATTAACAGACCATATTGATTGTTCTTATTTAAACCTTAATTGGGATCAAGGTTCCTTAGAGAATGCTTTGAAAACACCTTTGGCAACACCATCAGGTATTGAAAATTAGTGTAAGTACCTACTGCTAACAACTCATTAGCCATTAGAAATGCATGCCACTTCTGACGAACTGGGATTTAAACGACCACCACAACGAAACCTCAAGTTTGTTAATTTTCATTTCTAAATTTCTCATTCATAAGGCAATAACAAATTAATATTACAAAATCAACCTATCTTTATACCCATGACACAATATCAAAACAATAACTACTGCCCATGCAGTGCCAGCCTTGTTCCAATCTTAATTGTCCTATTAGCTTAGACCTTACACATGATATCCTTTCTAAAAATACTCGTAGGTACACACATATGTTAGGATTTCACTTACCAAAATTTAATTGAATCTATCTGGGATTACAAACAACCATTTAACTTGGATAGAAAGCTCTCTATTATTGAAAAGCCAAGGTAAGAGACTCTATTTTCTGGAATTTTGTATTGTATTCTGAGAATGTACATAGATCTATTGTTTTGATTGGATAGGAGTTCTTTACAAATACATTATACGGATTTACTTTCATCAAGCAAAAATTGGTTTTATAAAGAAATGTGATTTCTTTAAAATATTTAAAACTCTTCTTTTGTTACAATATAAGCATACCGATGGTAGCTTTCATGAGTTTTGTAAAGTATGTACAAAAATGTAGTAAAGAGTTGCACAAACACTTACAGAGTTTCAAAAATTATACATACATTTACCGATTGTCGAAGACCTGTGTTTATGGTTCTCTCTCAAGGGTGAAATAATTCAAGATTGGTTAGTTGAGGTTGTGAGCTTATCCGAATCTCTAATATAAGGAAGATTTTGGTCTAATTGAAGCATATTCAACATATACTCATATAATATTAAAACTTTTTGAAAGAACAGTAGTAACTCCTGCACCTGCAACCGATTATAGAAGAGAAACAATTAGTACCTGAATATCGGTTCGGATTAAGAAGCAAGCATTCGACAATTGATCAAGTGGATAGAATTACTGACGTAATTGAGAGAGCTCTTGAAGAAAAGAAAATATCTGTTCGACAGTCTTTTTGGACGTGTCACAATCATTTGAGAAGGTGTGGTACGAAGGCCTCAAATCAAAATTAAGATAAGTTATGCTTAAAGGGCTTTATAACATTCTAAACAGATAGATAGATAACAGACTTTTTCGTGTAAAACACAATTTCAAAGAAATAGTGGCTGGGGTACCACAAGGAAGTGTATTAGGTCCAGTTCTGTACCTTTACATGCGATATACCTCAAACAGAAGACACTATCGAAGCAAGCAAAACGGTTAACAAAGCTACAATTTAATTACATTGACAATTTTAATGAGTGGGCAAAAACATGGCAAATAGCGCTCAATGAACAAAAGTTAGTTCATGTGGACTTTACGTATACAAAAATAAATAGATTACCCGTCTCTTTTAGTACCGCTCGTGTTCCATTTGCAAATGATTAAAAGTATCTGGGAATGACTCTAGACGCGAAATTAAAATGGAAGCTGCACGTAAAACAGAAATGCGAAGAATTAAAAAGTAAATTAACAGATATGAACTAGTTACTCGTTAAAATTTCAAAGCTTAATATTGAAATAAGTTGACTTTATAGTAGCAGATACTTAAACCTGTTTGGACTTATGGTATACAACTTTGGGGTTGTACCTGCGATACAAACTTAAATAACTTACAAACATTTGAAAATAAATTGCTTAGGTCAATTTAAAATGCTTCTTGGTATATAAAGAAACGAAGATCTTCACAGGGATCTTGGGACTCCTACGGCTCGCGACAAAATAAAAAATTTCACGCGAAAACATAGATTCGGCTTTAAGAACACGCTAATTCAGCGATTATTGACATTCTTGACGAGTCGAATTTAGTACGCCATCTGCAAAGAACGAAACCTCCCGACTTGGTGCGGTTAACATAAGCCGCTTTAAAATCGCAGAGTCAGCAGGAACTTTCAGCGGAAAGTAACCTGCAGCACGTTACTTAACTTCGTTAAAAATAAATTGCTAGATGAGCACACGTTTTTCGTTCGTCATAGAGTCTTATGCAGGTTTTGCACCTACCCACGGAAATTAAAAAAAAATATTCAACATAAAATCACCATGATCGGAAAAAAGTATGTTTTTGTAAGAACGAAAGTATATTCAGTAAAATTGTTATTTAAAAGGTTAGGTTAGGTAAGGGCTGACAGTTGATCTATGTAGATCTATTGTGATACCCTGCCCAGGAAGTTGTATTCCACTTAAAGGCTAGTACATAGTTGTGAATCATGTCATGAATCCATACAAAATTTGCATTTTTGTTCACCCGTGAATGTGCTCGTGAAGCTGTGTGTGGAGAGTTTTCGATCACGAGCAAATCTCGTGCAAAATGAACGGGAGCTCTCAGTGAATTGTTAATAGTTCGATTACAAACGTTCACAACACATCCGCAAGTCTGTACCAGTGAGAAATATCAAAAAATCACTTTCTCCACAGGCGATTGTTCACTTCACGAGGAAGTATGTACTAGGCCTAATGTAAAAAAAACCTATGTGGTCTGTTAGCAGTCAAGCCATTTAGAGACGGTGATGAAGTTCAGAAAGCTATTAGCCGAAGTTTTCAAGTTAGTAAGTATTAATAGCAAACAAAACTATTTAAGGATGCAAGGTTTATTCCTTTTATTCATTATGATTGAAGTTCCCATGAATGTGATATTACGAACTTCGAACAGAATCCAAAGATTAACATTTTCTTCAGGAACAACAATATACCTGTGTATCAGATCATCGAACTACCATATATTTTCGCATAACTTTTAAAAATGTTTTTTATACCTATTCTCTATTGAGTAACTTTAACAAAAAAAACATTTACCCTATTCAAAAATAATTATTTAAAAGTCTACTTTTTAATTCTCTGTGCACGTCACCATCGGGAACTTATTACAAGTGAAACAGAACCGTGATTTGAATATAAATAAAATTTACCTACTTTAAACAAAATTAAGTTGCGTTTTATATTTTATAAAAGTTCTTTTTCCAGATGAGAAAAGAATTCTTAAAAATAATTTTCCCTCTAGTGTAGAGAGCATGAAACATCTCATTTGACAAAAAAAAATTCGTCACGAATTCAAAAGACGTGGCTCTTTGGTTGCGCTCTTGTCATGAGTACCTCTATACCTACCTATTCAAAAAAGCAGAAAGTAATTTAAATGGCAAAAAAAGAACATAGGCATTGATTTGGAAACAAGGTTGCAAGGACTTGATGTCTAACCTATATCAAGATATGGAAACCTTATTCAAATGCTTAAATATAGAAAACAAATAAATGCTGGAGAACGAGATGGAGAATTGAAGAGTGACAAAGAAATCATTATTTGTAGGCATGGTTAAGAGGGGAATTTTTAGTTCGGTAAAAGGTATCTAATTTGAGGTTTATTTCAAATATGAGTTTTGGCTACAAGAAAATTGAAGAAATTGAAAATTATCACGTGACTCAAATAAGTTTTGCATGTAAAATATATATCAGACTTTAATAAGTTTTTAAGCTAAAAATCAGAAGAAGAAAAATACCTATTCGAAAAAAATAGAGAAAAATTGAATTTAAAAAATTAATTTTGTTCCTTTGAGCATAATGGGGTCTATGGTCCATCCATGGGAATGTTTCCCTACCTAAAATATTTAGAAGTGAACGACACTCCAAAATGAAAAATAACTTTTGGAATTCATTGATATCGGGAATAAAATGTCAAGCTGAACTTGGCTGTTATTTCATATAATTTTTGTTTGGGAAGAGGCGGGGAACTTATTCCGAGCAAGTGAAAGTTTTGGCAAGCAAAATATTTCTGGGGAAAAGAAGTTTCCCTTCGAGAACGCTGAAGGGGCAAAATAAAGCGTGCTATTTTTTAAGAGGTATAGAACTTTGAAATGGAATAAAGAAAAGCTGATTTTTTTTTAAATTAAAATGAAATTTACTTTATTCGAAAGATAATCTTCTGGCATTATAATTTAATAATGTGGCATACAACCGCCAACCGCCATCTGGGGGTCCAATCGATGACTCTTTCCAACATTTATGGCCGTATATCGGTGTTAGATCGCACGATCTTGGAAGCCAATTCACGCGGTTACCAATCATTTCCTTTACGAGCTGTGTGACATGTTGCACCATCTTGTTAAAACCACAGCTCGCCAACATCACGGTTGTTTAATTGATGAACAAAAAAGTCAGCAATCAGGGCTCTATAGCTGTAACCATTGACTGCAACGTACAGGCGAGCATCGTTTTTAAAGAAGTACGGAGGTACAATTATTCCCCGAAGCCATAAAGCACACCAAACAGTCAGTTTTTGTGGATGTAACGGTGTCTCAACTCAACATACATTTGAGGACTATTATCACTCCAAATTTGGCAGTTCTGTTTTTTGACGTATCCATTCAACCAAAAGTGAGCTTCATCGCTAAACTAAATTCACGCGATACGTATTTCGAACACAACCATGATTTTCAAAATAAATTTGCACAATTTGGAAGCGTTGTTCAGGTATCAGTCTATTCATGTTAAAATGCCAAACCAAACTTAAAACAAATCACTTGACAGCTGACAAAATAACCGCTAGTTAAAATAGTAATGCCAACTTACAGTTCAATACCTCCTATAAAAAACACCCTTCATCGGTGGCGATTCTATACAAAACGGCCCTTAACAAAAAACCAAAAAATACGACTTGCAACGGACAAAAATACCGTTCGACGATTTTAAAAGTGAAATTAACAATAATTTTTTTTTTGCTTTTGGAACCACTTGATGGTCGGTTTTCACTTCCAAAAAAAAATATGTGTATATTCACCTCAAGGCATTTTTTGCATGCAAATGGTTTTTGCTTCCAAAAATAATTATTTTCTATTTTTAGGCCTACCTTTTATTAATTTAGGGTAATTAAATGACTCAGTGGCTGTTTGAGGGCAAACATTTTTTGCCTTGAATTTTATACATTTTGGTGCAAGCAATAGGTGGAAATTTTTTTTTTAAACATTGATTTTTTTCGCATGGGAAATGTAAACTAGACTTAAAAAAATAAAAACGAAAGCAACACCATTAAGTTCTATACCCGTTTTAAAAGCCAGAAATCTGTTCTTTAAGCCTTAATTTAAATAAAATTATCTATGTCAAAAGTTTTTGAATAATTCGCAACAAACTTAAAATTTTGATACATTTTTTTTAACTGGTCTAAACTTTTTTTTTCATTCTTTTTATCCAAATTTTTATCAGCGAAGCCGTTGCAAATTCCATTGATTGTAATACCACCCATTTATTAATAAATAACTTCCATTTCTACAACTTAAAAATGCATTCAGTAATTGAAATTTTAATTTTCAATAATTTTTCTTTAAAACAGAAAAAAAACATCGCTAGACCCTGTTTAGATTAGGAAGATTGTGTACGGACTCGTGAGTCTCATCGTCTTACTAAGGTATACACAATTCCATTTAAAAGAAACGAAAGCAATATATTTCACAAAATGTACCTACCTAAACATTTTGTAAATAACATTTTTCAAATAATCAAATTCGTCCAAAATTTAATGCTGACATTCATAGCTCAAGGATGTAACTTTTATTTGACTTAAATGTTACCTTCCTTGACTTCAAACCCTTATTGACAATTGAGATTGATGCCTAAATAACCCCATTTCATGTTCGTATGTACATTTAACATTTAACCTCAAGGTTGGTATCGTTATTGTGACTCGCATTATCGATTCCGGTTAAGAAATTTAATTCATTGGCAATGTCTATTCATACGACTATGTCAAGACCATATAAATGCAGAAATGAGTTCAGTTTGTAAGATATACAAAATTTTGATGGTGAAGCTCTCCTTTGGCTTTTATGATATCAAAGGACTATAGCTAAGCTATTTCCGTCCTCTTCAATGAGCACACCGCATATCTATATACCAGACGTTAATAGAGATGTCATGTGCAGCTGAAATGGCTTTTGCACGAGAACAATTCGATTATTACTTGCAATATCGGCATGTTTACTCATTGCAATCAACGGGATGCTTTTATGGAATTCTGATAAAAAAAATGTGTTCCTACAAAAGAAGCTTTCATAATTCTTTTCAAATTAACGTGGCAGTTTCTGAGATAGAAAATAGTTGAGAAGCTGTGATGTGCTTTTTACTTTCCAGCCGAAGTTAAGCTGGCCGGTCTTGCCAGGGTCGTCCTGAAGAAAACACCAAACATCAGAGAAATAGGTCTTAGAACCTTATCACAACAGTTCTTCATTGGAAGAACTGTTTATAAATATAACAAATTAAATTAAGCTTATCAATACCGGTTGACGGCTGTATTCATATACTATAAAAGTATCGGGAGAACTGGCTTCTGTTACTTAAGGCTGCATCTAGAATGGTTGTAGGTGATATATGCTATTCAGCAAGTATACCGCCCCTGGTGACACTAATAAGCAGGAACTACGCCCCCTGGGGCACTAATTCAGCAAGTACAACGCCCTTGGTGGCGGTAGTCAGCAAGTATAACACCCTTGGTGGCACTAATCAGCAAGTACAACGCCCTTGGTGGCACTAGTCAGCAACTATAACGCCCTTGGTGGCAGTTGTCAGCAAGTATAACGCCCTTGGTGGCACTAATCAGCAAGTATAACGCCCTTGGTAGCACTAATCAGCAAGTACAACGCCCTTGGTAGCACTATTCAGCAAGTACAACGCCCTTGGTGGCACTAATCGGTAGGTACTCTGGTGGCAAACGAAACAACTTACCACTGGTGGGGGGAAGTTCCGTGAAAACCAAAAATTTAATTGACCGAAACGACTTGACTCGTCTGCGGCCGGAGTATAACTGATCAGGTTAACTAAAATGCCATCTGACGTTGAGTATGGTCGAAAGGGTGCCTTTCACTTATCCGAAGGGGTCCACTTGTCATATTTCTGGTAATGACTGGGTGGCAACTGTACCGATGATGAATGACAAATAATTATTTCGATTATTTTCCTGCGACGTCACATGCTTGTGGTGGATGTAAATTGTATTTTGATGAAATACAACAATTCTTGCTAAATACTAATTGGTGTTGAATATAATCTGGCGCTGAATACTAAAAGGCGATGAAGGATTTATAAAAGAAGGGAATGTAACGTGAAACAATTCGTTACAAAGTTTCATAAAATTATCAAAACATATTGAGCCAGCAAGGAACGAAAAAGTCTATGAACAGAAAAAATTGAGATATTTTTTTTAATATTGTGTTTATCCTTCTCAATATTGATTCAGCAGAAGGTTTACACTAACAACAAGTACCAACGTTTACCAAATTTCTATTTCTTTTTAACTAGGTGTCGTTGGAGATTAAAGAGGCTAAAACTCTTTACGTATTTAACTCTTAAATACCCAAATAACCCGTTTTTAAGAAACATATTTATTTTAACACGTTTTAAGTTTTTTTTATTTCAAGAAGAAATACTTTGTAGCCTAGAGCATGTCTTTATAAATCGTTATACCCATGGATTAACTCATTAACTAATTTCGCTTCATCTGCTGCCAACTTGACATAAGGAGAAGTTTCTTAGTGGAAACAATTATCCCCATTTCTCGTTTTTAAGTTTTATATCTAGAAAATAATAAAAGTTAAGAAATGTATGATGTTTTTTGCCACAACAAACATGGTGGGAATTAATTTGGAATCCGGTGGCATTCTAGAAATCTCATCTTTCATCACTGATTGGAGATGGCCGCTTACCCTAAATCCTTAGCTGTTTTTAAAGGCATCCATTTCTAGAGTTCTGGTTAAATCACATTCAGCCAATTCTGGAATTAGATATTGTTCTGGTGTTTTTGAAGTTTCGGAAGACACATTGCAGTTCACAATAAACTGTTCTGTAGTTGTCATTGATTGTGTTGAGTTCTCTTTGATGGATCCTTTGGAGACGTTTCCTCAGCAATTGTCTATAAGCATACAGATTTTGAATAATCAAAAAGTTGCTGGTACCTGTCCCCTGACGGACTAGCCAGGTTATGTGTACAGCTTTTTCTAAACCATTTTTAGAAGGTGTAGGATGGAATATAATATATACTTAAGCCCACCAGAGTATGTTCAGTCAATAATGTTGATGGCCTACGCAGCAAGAGAAACTTCCCCAATAGTGGTGGCACAAACAAGTGGAGAACAATACCTCAGCTAACTTGATGTGTTTAACTGGATGTGGCTAACTAGGGACAGAGCTGGCTTAAGAATAAGAAGCTTGTGGGTGGAGGTCGAACTTAATCCTGGACTTAAGATTCCATCTAACTACGAGGTCACACAGGCAAGTGTTGGCCCACAAGTTGGCTACATACAATGTCTGTCAAATTAGTAGTTTGAATTCCACTTGCCTTCCACTTGCTTCCCACTTGGATTCCACTTGCTTTTCTCCCAACTTGCTTCACTAATGGCTTCAAAAATTCCATGCCAGCTGATAAGCAAGTTGCTGGGGACTGTATGTGTTAGTGAACAAATGTGTTTGTATTGCAACTTTCTTGCCAGTCCTTACCCGTGTAGCTCCGGGGTTAAGTAAGTAAAGTTCATTGTGGGGCTTTTTGGATGCAGTTGTTCTTGCTGGTGCCATGACTGTTTTGACTTGACATTTTTACTCTCGGGAGCTACTTGAGAGTTACTCGCTAGCTTTTTACTCTTTAATGAAAAGCTACGTTTTAAGAGTTGAGTAACCCTTAAAGCTGGCTGGTGTTGATGCTGACAATAATTTTGCTAAAGGAAGACCATGCGAACTCTATTATTTTATTTTTGAAGTTAATGTCGTCATCGCCAACCCTTCAAATATTTGGAGGGAGCCTAGTATTCATAATATAATTGTAGTTTTGATATGTCACAATTTGTTCTACAAATTTGTAATAATAATTACCACGATTACCAAAACCAACAATGTAAATGATTGTAATGTATATCAATAGCCTACTTGACTCCAATAGGAATAGTATTGGTCTCATTTCACAAATTAGAATGTTTATATGCACAAGCACATATCTAGAATCTATAACCCCTTAATTTATTACTAGCCATAGGTTCACGTCTCTTTAAGCAAATATGTTTATCCAATTTATACTATTTAGCTATGCACGTACGTAAACCTCTTAATGATTGCTCCCTTGCTGCACATGTTCACACATACCTTAATCGGGACATGTTCAATAACTCTGTCAAACATAATTATCACTCTCTAGCGACAATTACTCAGTATGTTCGGCATGAAAACACCAGATGTCACTGGCAAATATACGCAGTAACATTCCTTTTATAATTGCATAAAAGTAGTGCATGAAGATTTGTGCCCGTCCGCCTTATTCGAATAGTCCTCCTATGATTCCATCATGTTTTAATACATATATGTCCGTTTGTCCATTAAGAATTGTTTACTTTGACCAAGCAGGAATGTTTCGGGGTGTATAAATGAATTTTAATTAATTTTATGACATGCAATTCATCGGTTATCCCATAGAATTTGCTTTGACGTTTTTGAAGACGGATGTAGTAAGTAAATCAATAAAAATAATATACTCAAAGTCTAGACATTTCAAATCATTGCAACCTTTAATGATATCTGCACGGATGATATGATAAGTGTCATTCTTCTTTCAATAATAGCTGGCATCAGCTACCATTGATTCAATCTTGATTTAGAATTTAAATTAATTGTTCCTTCGTATCGTAGTTTGAATAATTTGGTCTTCTGATATATCGAAAGCAGCCAAAGGAAGTATATTCGTTTGACAAAAATCTTTAGGGGCTCTTGTAACTGCAAACTACTAAAATCAATAATTGAAACCATTCGAAATAGCTTTTTACTGGGAAAATACCAAACGAATTCTAATTTGATAATTGTTGAGATACTAATTTGAAAGTTCGGTTTCTTTCTTTATGGAAAGTGCTCTTTATAAAGACACTCTGGGCCCAACGTTAGAAGAAGAAATATTTGTCGGTGATGAAATTATTTGGATTTAAGACAAACGCCAAATAATGGTTTCACGAGACATACATTTTTTTGCAGACAATCCTTGATGGAAGTCAGTGGAATATGATGGATTGTCAATAAAGCATCGATGAGGTTAATTAACAACAACTTAACTTTCAAATGATATTAAGATGAAACTGAAGATCACTTAGAGCATGTTAAGCTTGTGAAAATTGAATCTGGACTCGTGAGTCTCATCGTGTCTAAATTCGAAAACTTGAGGTACCTCAAAATACAGAGAAATTACAACAACTTCAAAGCTTTGCACATTCAAAAACAACAACAATTGAGTTTTGTGAGGCTGGTGCTTGTATTTGTTCATGCCTCACGGCATTCCTGACCCACCGATTGTCTTGTATAGAAACTACAGTGAAACCATTCTCAATGCTCCCAATCTAAACAGCGTCTTAGTGTGATAAAATCTGATTAAAATGGCTAAGCGACGAGATTTTGAAGAAAAGCAGTCATCCCAGTCAGTCTACCAAGAGAGGAAGACTTCGAAAATCAAGACATGTTTTGCCTGTGAGACCTTCAAAGGAGAATAACAAATCAGAAGCAGGAACGTACCCGAGAGGCGAAGGTAAGGGCACTTGTCCCTCTCCCTAATCATAATATATTTCATAAATTAAGCAATTTATCTTTATTTGAAAGCATTTTAAAGCAAGATTTCTGTACCAAAACAATTTTTTGAGTGGGGTTGCCCCCCATATAACCAAAATCCCCGTCTTAACCTCCTGGTAGCAGGATGGTGGTTAGGAACGAATATTCACCAGGTGGATTGTTTCAACAAAAAATTATGATAGTCATTACAAGGGGCTTTCTTAACCAACCTGGGGAAGTCTTAAGGAAAATTTTGAATCCATAGTGACGCAATCGAGTTTCAAATATTTGGTTGAAGCAAAGCAATCGCAATCCAGCAATACGGCATTATTGTCAATTAGTTTGACTTCATACATAGGTATAACATATCTGCTGATCTGAATGGAAGGTTCTTAGATATATTTGTATCATTTCCTGTAGATAACGAAATGAAAGCAGCCTTCGTTCCCGAAAACTACTATTAGCAAGAACATTGAAGCAACATCAACACAAGGTTAAGTGGAAGCATTTGCCAATTACTTCGAAGGAAACTTTACCACCAAACTTACCTACTGATCCGGTATTTTTGGACGAAGTTGATGCATTCTTTTAGCAAACTCTACAACCTAGTCCGGAAGAAGTCATATTCGATGACACTAATCTAGCAAGTGTCGTAATCGACAACTCACAACTATAATTGTGCAATTAGGAGGCGGTATCAGAGGTCATTGGCAATTCAAAGTCAAAAAAGTCAAGTGGACCAGATGGAGTCTCCAAATACATCCTAAAAATGCTTTCACTTACACTGATGATTCTCCTCTCAATCACCCGAAATAACTGCATCACTTAATGATACTTTCTTTAGAAATGCAAAACAGCGAAGATAGTGGCTATCTTCAAGATCTTACAACTTGGTGTCCAACATCAACATCAGCAAAATACTGAAGGAGGTAATCCTCTGTAGGCTCTTGATCATCCCTGACATACAGATCGGCTTTTGGGAAAAACACTCAAAGCTGCATCCGTTGCTAAAATTCCATACGATATCACCTCAGCTTAGGTGTATGCAAAGTTTCTTTTGCATTTGAAAAAACTTTGAATTTGAAACAGTAAATTACCAAAAACAATCCACTGTCACACTATACCACTCTAAACCTCATATTCATTTAAACTTAGAAGGTTTTTTTTTCATTTTCGAGATTCTGTCCTTCGAGACTTTAGCCCGTCAGGGCTAATTGGCATCGGCATTGGCATCGCCAATGCCAACAGTTTGCTTGAGCAACAGTACCTTTGGCAGGGGAGGACAAGCTATACGTGCAAGCTGTGCAAATGTGCTAGGCGCTGAACCCAATGGGCGCCTTTCAAGCATTAAAAAATCCATTTAATCAATGATTTAATTATTTATTTTTATATAATTCAGCCTTATTGTGATTTCACATGGAAAAATTTTCACATGAAAAATGTTTGTTCCGTGGAATTTTAGAAGCTATTGAGAGTTTTGCTTGAACTTCTGTTGGCCAAAAATAAACAAAAACTTGTACAAAGGTCAAATAATTGACAATTTTAGCTCATAAAAAAATAATATCCGAAATAAGTTATCACAAAAAAAGGGGAATTTTCATTTTTTGGTTGAAACTCACAAATGTCATTTTTTCCACGTGGAATGTTTCTCACGTAAAACTCACAATAAGCTTGATTATGTTTTTTTTATTATTTCTTAGATACTTATTACTTTAATTTTTTTTTTTTAGTTCATATATTTTTGAGATACTCGTATGTTTTTTGAGCTTAGTTTATAACTTTTTTTGTAATCTTTAGCTGCTATTAATTTTGTGATAAAATTTTCGATTTCCTAGGTTTTAGTAAAATCCAATTTATTTTGTGTTTATCGTTAAAAAAACGCGTTGCCAAGTCGACCCCTTAAGTAATGATGAAATGACTTCTTCCACCGATAACCGTAATTGAGGGCGCTAATTATGAAGCTTTCAGGGCGCTTTTTTATATCGGGCCAGCCCTGACCTAAGGTTCTCAGGATCTAAGCTTCCCTTTTCGGTCCTCTGTACAACTCCCGCAACTCAGTTGTTCCGCTTGGGTTATGTTATGCCGCCTAGTGGGTGGATAGAACAACTGTTCTTTTTAGCAATTTGAGTATTTATTCATTAATCTCAAAGAAAAAATTCCGCAAATAATAATTGAATAAAAAGAAGGTTTGGTAACTTTTAATTTTCTATAGAATTAGTAGACTCAAAACCATCTTGTTTTCAGTATTTGATTAAACTAATAAGAGCAAAAAAATTTCAAAAACAAATTTGTCTCACAATGTGGAATAAGGACAATATATATTTTGTATGAGTTTTTTTTCCAAATTTTGAGTTTGAAATTAGTTTTTTTAAAAAACTGTTTATGGAAATCACTTAATTTAAAAATAAGATGCTAAAACAGACTTTTAGCTTTAAGAAATGTGCAATTTTTGATTGTTAGTAAATATTACCGTTATTTTTAAATATTTTTTTTTTTCATTTTAAGTGTTTTTTCTTAAGAAAATTGCCCCTCTCACCCAAATGGGGTGTGTTAGACCCCCTCTACTGTAAAAAATGCTTGTAAATAACTGTTCTACACAAGTTTGTCATTAAGCTTTGTCGCCAGAGTAATCGTACTTTGCCATTAACTTTTGCCAACTGTAAAGTTCAATGTTTCCTAGGATTGAAGTTCGTCAAAGAAGCCAACAGATACTCTATTATTAATGCGGTCACATCGGTTATGTTAGTTAATTTTCTTATACTCATTCACACAGAAATAGGTTTCAAATTATTTATTTTCCAAATCCTCCAAAATACGGTGTGATATAAATCAATCAAAAAAAATTATATTTACTTGCATAACTCATTCGTCGAACAGAAAAAAAAGTTAAGTTTGATTCCGCCATTTAATTTTTTACAGCAAGCGGTCAGTTCACTGGCCGGCGGAAAAAGTTAGCGAAGTTTAGACGAAAGGAACCAATTAGCAACTACGGGCGTGTCACTTCAACTACTTTCCGACTATTGTTCTATGGTTAACCTTTGTGGTATATTTTGGATAAGCTTTTCAAGTTTTAAAAGCTTTTTTTTCATTTATACTAACCAATGATACTAACCTCTTTATTCCGGTAATTTATCAAATGACACCTGACAAAGGTTTCAGGATACATTTTAACCAACATTCGTGTATTTGTTATCTACCTAAACTGTCTCAATAAAAAAAAACTAAATTACTTAGGTATAGCTATATATTAAAGTCTTATCGGGCACGCATTTATCTTATACATTTAGAATTTACCTTATAATACTACCTACTTTACTCTAACTTCTATGTGCAGGGCTATCTATCATTTAAGGAAGAATTTTGTATTGTTTTGTGTGTCCTTTTGGACTGAACATAACTTACCCATTAGATATTAAGTGAGATGACGAATGAATAGAAAGAAAGTGATGGCATGGGTCACTCCAAGGTTAATAGTACATATCAAAAATCAATCAAAAGAAAATGGCTCTATACTATCACAATTGCCAGTTCATGTAACTTCTACTCAATCAGAATGTCCTGAACATTTTTGTGTGTCCAGTGTCCAATGAGAGTATAATATAGTAGGTATACGTGATTTGTTTAAAGTGCTGTGCAAATCACGTTTGAAATTAACAAAACAAATGTACAGCAAATAATAAAATAATAATAATTTAACAAAATCAACGAAAAAATTTGTTGGCTGAACAAGAAATTCTTTAATTTGTTATCAATGAAATGCATTTATTTATTAAACAAAAATACTGTCTGCAGAGATATGTTCACTTTATCGTGAGCTTACTGTAGTTAGTTAATGAAGGGAATTTTCATTTTCTACCGAATCCGCAGAGATACTCTTGGTAAATGTCACTTCCTCGGAAGAGGCTGTAGCAGTAGGTACTCGCCTGGAAAAAAGAAACATAAAAAGTGGAATTAAATCCTGACCTCTTCTCCTCCGGCCGGCGGCGTGGAAGTCCTACGCGCATACCATTACGCCAAGGGCTACTTTAGCTACATATATTATGTTATTTTATATATGTTTGTGCATGTATCATTTAACAAAAGTAATTTTTTTTTAACTTGTGAAATAAAAAAAGTTCAAAACTTTTCGCACATCAAAGTATAGTCCTCCATCATAAATGAACTCTGTCTACTGCACAAATTGGACTGAATGATATAACAGCTTTGTGTCGTGTTATATATTCCCACTTCTGTTCCATCAGCTCAGATTCCTTTTCCTTTGCTTATTTCCAATAAGAATAAAAGTTTGATTCAAGTTGAAAGTGGTAAGTGATGGCGAAAGAATGATTTTTGTTCTTGGCGAAAATGTCAAAAAGCATTTGATAGAAGACAAGATTGATTTTTCTATTTCACATTTATAAGGATAACTTTTGCAATAAGTAAGTACCCCGAGGAATTATTCTGTTTGAAGCCAATTGAGAACCAACTCGCTAGCAACAACCAATTCTATACTTTTCTGTGATAAAAAAAAAAACTTAATAAAAGCATTTTTTTCTGATAGTTCAGATGATTGGTTTGATTTTAGACACGCTCGAAATATATATTCTACAGAACTTAATCGTGCGAAAAATAATTTTATAAAAAGAGCTCTATCAAACTGCACTAATCAAAAAGATATGTGGAGAACCCTAAAACCGCTAGGGGAAATTTCTATTTTACTATATTTACAACAAATTTTTTTGCAAAGTCAGGAAAACAGTGCTGCGCGAAAAAAGAAGTGAAATAAAAAAGTGGAATTTGATGGTGTAGTTATCACAGATAACAAAGAACTCGCTGATCGATTTAATATATTTTTCATCAATGGTGTAAAAATAATTAATATCGCAATCGACAACGTTCCGTTTGTAAATCTAATTGACTTTGTTGTTGAAAATCCCTTCAGGTTTAATCTAATAACGATACATGAATTATTGAAGACAATTAAAGAACTAAACAATAAAAAGGATAGTGATTTACTTTGTCCAAAATTGCTACTCGATGTCTTTGATGAAGTTGGCCCCGCATTGTTAAAAGAAGTGATTGATCTTGGAATTCCACAAGGATCAATACTTGGACCACTACTTTTTAACTGCTACATAAACGATATGCACAAAACTATCAAAAATAGCAAGCTTGTTTGTCGAGGCTGAAACCACCCAGGAATGTGAACGACTATTAAATGAAGACCTTGAAATTTGGAATGTATGGCTTAAAGCTAATAAACTAAAACTGAATGTTTCAAAAACAAAATGTATAGTTTTAAACGAAAATGTTAATGTTAACGTAACAATAAATCAAAAATTGATAGAGCAAGTATTGCAAATTAAGTATCTAGGTGTCATTATTGATTATAGACTAAATTTTGAATCACATGTGCAATATATTTCAAATAAAATCTCAAAAAAAGTAGGCTTTCTAGGAAGAATTCGTAGTAAAGTAAGCACTATTTCCGCTATAAATATTTATAATGTAATTATTAAACCACACTTCGAGTTGTGCTCCACAGTTCTATATTTAATTAATGTTAGTTCTATGAACAACCTACAAAAACTGCAAAATAAAGCAATGCGTGCAATACTTCGATGTAGTAAATATGGTCCTATAGTTGTTATGTTAAATACGTTAATGCGAATGAATGTTAAACAGCGTATTTATTTCAATGTTTTATTTTTTGTGTTTAAAATCAAAAATAACTTACTACCAACATATTTATCAAAACATATTCATTACATCAGAGATATTCAACCATATTTGTTAAGAAATAGAGAGGATTTAAGACTGCAATCATTTAGAAATGCGAGATCTCAAAATAGCTTAATATATAAAGGTTTTAAACTTTTTAATGATTTGCCAATTGATATTAAACAACTGAGTAATAAATTTGAATTTAAACGAGCAATAATTAATTTTGTTAAACAAAATATATAAATGCCAATGCCATGTAAATAACATAATATTACATATTTACCATTATTATTTTTATTGTAAATTATAAATAGCAAATTTACGCTAAATAAAAATTTTCTAATCTAATCTAATATAATAGTTTTTGTATATTTTTACCCATTCATTAAACGCACCTTATGATAGATATAAGTGGCACAACGAACAAATGCACATATATTTCTGACAGATGCGTGCTAGAAATCTATTATTAAAAATCCATGAACCATCCAGATCTTCAGAAATAGACTTTTCTAAGCTCCATCAAAAAAAAGTTTCTGAGCCTGAATGTCTCTTCGGGTGTAAGAAAACCACAATTTTAAGTCAAAACATTTAATCTTTTCTGCTCGTTGCATGGAAAGTTTTATGAAGTTATCCACAATTGCCCTTGACTTTCCAACGAAAAAAGTCCCAAGGTGATCCAGATGAATTGTGTCGAAGTGGAGTGAAATCCATTTAAAATGATGCAGTTCTCTTTCAATTAGATTACCCTTACATTAAGCATAAATACAGTCAAGACAAGACTTGATGTAGGACTTAGTGAATCTTTTAAATCTAAGAATTCAAATCATCTCCCTCTTTTCCTCGAAAAAGTCTACTCGTCCTTGCAATACTTAAATATTCATATAACTGTCTTTTGGACTGCTTATATATCTATGCTAATCTAATATTAATCTACTATTTCTTCAGCTGATGTTAGCTGGTGTTATCTTCAAATACTGTTTCGTAATGAATTGATAATGGAAAAATCTTGCTAACTTTAAACTGCATTTTATCTAGCTAGTCATCCTTGGAAATGTTGACATGCAACACAAAGGATTTTGCTTTTCCATCATAAACTTATTTGCCTTTATTTGGTAGTTGACTCAAAACATGGGAATGTGCAACTATGAAGTACCTGACTGAAGTACTGTCTCGAATCAAAGTTCATTTAACTTTAACAAACAGCTCCCAACTCAAGGAACGATCTTTCGATTTTTGCTTACTGCCAGAAGTGCCTTGCAAGTGCAAGGTAACAAACAACGATGCTCCATTGCTAGCCCAAGGGATTTACTCTGAAGCATTTTAGATTCCTCTATTTACCGAGCACATCCTTTTAATAAGAACTTTTCGTTTATGTCAATTAGCTTTCATCTAAAGATGATAATAATATAGGATTTAGGTCCATGTACACCTGTAACTCGGCGAGCTGGATCGAATCAAAAATAGAATGTATATGCCTAGATCGAAGGATTAAAGAATCGAGATTTCAGATGCCTGTTGGTGTGCGTGCTAAAGTGTGTATTTTGTTTCCAGACTGGTGTATGTTAGCCAAAGACACGGCTTATTTTGGTTGTTTGTTATTTGAGGTCGAAATTTATTTTTACTACCAACGCCGGCCGTAACCACACACAATGAAATCAAAACTGTCACTTGAACTCCATTTGAATCAATCTTTCGATCTTGAATGGTCATAAACCTGGGTCGAAGTTCTGATCTTTGATCCACTCATGTAAACGTGGTATGAGCTACCTATTATTCAGCACTGAACGCTGCCAAGAGACATTCCAGTAATCTTTCCAGTCAGTGCTGGAAAATTGGTTGGTTGGTGGGTTGGAAAAATCGAAATGTCATATTTTGGTTACAATAAATAAAAATAAATAATTGCTCGGTCTCGGTTTCGCTCTTGCTCGCACTTATTTCGCAATTTTATTTTATTGTTTTTACTTTTTGTGATACAGTTATTTAATAAATGTTTGCATTCTGCATTTCTGTGCAAAAAATAACGTTCCAACGATATATTATTTATATTTGTACCACAAAATTCGTGTTTGCCATTTTATTATATGATTTTATTTCTGAGCCTATGTCTAATTATTGTCAAATATAATTTATCAGAAAAATATATAGCACCAAAACTTCTGCCAACCATTATCGCTATTATGTGGCACTATAAAAATATCTACGAGTGCATATTAAAATACGACGACAAGCTCCTTACTTGAATTTGCCAAGTATATTTATATGTACCTCCACAAAGGGTCCGTTTATTTCATGAGTACGGAACAAATACTATTCTTTATATTGCCAAAATTAAAAAAGAATTTACCATTATTTGGTAGCTTTCTGGCTCGTAGTCTTTGGCCTTTGAAAGTATTCTCATTTTGTTTGTATTTATCCTAAGAAGAAATATCGTATTATAGATAAATATACATATGTACCTATAAAAAAGAACAACAATTCATTGATTAAATTCTTCTTACAAAATCAATCACTCTACGCCTACTGCTAAAGACAAAGGTACACGAACAAAGCAAATACTCGTAGGCTTATTTTATTTAACGTAAAATAGCATTTAATTGAAAAGACTGTGATTGATAGAATTAAATAGAATTTCTTATCAATTTTAAATTAGCAAGAGTCGATAAAATATCCAACATTCTTTAACAGGAAACAGTGAGTGTTCTTCCCAGCAGCAACTTTTAAGAAGAGAATGCAAGAATAATGCTTAGAATATTCAATGTAATATTCATTTAAATTTTTAAAAAAGCTAGACTCACTTTATTTAAAGAAGAGTCAGAAGAAGGGAAAAAGTTCTTGTACGAAATCAATGAAAATGTATTTGGCGTTTGATACTTATAAGTTCTTTTTGAAAAATGTTAAGCAAAATTTGAATGGTAAGATAATGGGTGTTTTATGGGTCTTAGGCATATTCAATTTTATAAATTCAATTATGGCAATAAGAATAGAAATATTATGATAAATAATTACATAATTACACGTTTACAACATTAACATGAATAATTTTTCAATATGTTGTATTGTTAAAAAGTTATAAGTTTTTTTTAAAACTACAGTTAAGGAAATGCTTTTCTAATTCATATACAGAACTTTCGTTAAAATCCTTTCAAATTTATGGGTGTTTTAAGGCTTTTTCTCTAAATTTTTTTTTGTTTGCCTTCCATCTCTTTATTGAATCTTTTGAAAAATGACCTACAATCAACTTCCCTTCGCATTAGCGTTTATAATTTGATATGGGATTCAAAGACTCGCTTGATTGGAGCAATGCTGTTCAATTACTCGTTATGTGACCTATCTAATGAAGTCGAATTTGATTAACATAAAGATGAACTTCTTGACTATTTCAAAGTTGTGAAGATGCTATTAATAGTGATGTTTTTTCATATAGTTTATGAGCAGATGTTTGTTCTTTAATGAAAGCAGGTACTTATACATATATCTATCTTGTCTTGTAGCTAAAAATTCGTTTCTATTTTTGAGTACTTTCAATATAAAAGTCTCCAAAGTGACTCTGTCTACCCTTCTTTGAGCTAATTTATGCTGTTTCAGAGCCACTCGCTATCTTTTTACTCTAAAATGGATACGAACCTTAAATCAAAAAAGTTTCACCTATTGTTCAATCGTGTTGTCTGCAGCTGTCACTGCACTGGGTCTGGATCTTGACTTGAAATTTATTGGTCTTAGGCTGATTGGCCAGGCCGAGAAACAATTGTTTCTATCAGCATAGAGAGTTCTTTGTCTTCCGCTTGTACAGGGTGGCGCACGAATCGTGCTACAAAAATAAAACGTAATAACTTTTTTTCTGTGTGAGTAATCGGCTTATTTTTTTTTATTTTGTAGGTTACTATTTAGATTTATAAAAATGGATGCTTGGGATACGGAGAAAAGAATTTGGATAGTGCAACGGTACCATGCTTTGCAGTCCGTCATTTCCGTCCAAAGGGAATTTAGGCGGGAGTTTGGCGGTAATCCCCCGAGTAGATGGACCATTATGAGGTTTGTAAACATGTTTGCCGAATCTGGAAGCATCGCACGAAGGCCGTACCATCGAGATGCCAATGTTCGGGTTCAGGATACAATCGCAGCAGTAGCATCTGCAATACAGGCCGATCCGAGCGTTTCGACCCGAAACTTATCGGGGCAAATTGGAGTTAGTAGACGGTCATTACAACGGATACTTCATGACGATTTAAACTTGTTTCCGTACAAAGTCCAAATTAACTTGCTAGTAAACCCTCAGGATTTGCCTGTTAGCCTGGAATTTTGCCAAAAAATGATATCAATGGCCGAAGAAGACAACACATTGATCAATTGTTTTTCATGTCTGATGAGGCCCATTTTGATCTTAACGGCAATGTAAACAAGCAAAATTGCCGTATATGGAATGAGTCTAATCCAGAAATGCTCCATGAGACGGAACTGCACCCAGAACGAGTCACTGTGTGGTGCGCAGTTTCATCAAGGTGTATTGTCGGGCCGTACTTCTTTGAAGAAAACGGTGTAACCGTTACTGTCAATGGGGAACGTTATTTAAAGATGTTGAAGGAGTATTTTTACCCAGAACTGCGCCGAAGACGTATACCATTCAACAGCGTTTGGTTTCAGCAAGATGGAGCAACTGCACATATAGCCAGACCAGTTATGGCGGAGCTAAACAAAAAATTCGCAAACAAATTAATTTCTAGGAACTCCACTCTTCGCTGGCCCCCAAGGTCACCTGACCTGACTGCACCAGACTTCTTTTTATGGGGTTATGTCAAGCAAGAGGTGTATAAAACGAAGCCCAGGAATTTAACTGAATTAAAGCAGTCCATAACGACAATAATTGAGGCGATCCCATTTGCGGTCCATTTGCGGATCCCATTTGCGGTCTATAATCTCTAAAAACAACTAACTACAGTGAACATTGGAAAACGTGAACTAATTCAAACCGAGGGTGTTCATGTTTTTGAGGTTGTTCATGTTTTGGAATGTAACATTTTATGATTCAAATTATATTCCTACCGTATTGTCTTACTATTTCTCTTAAAATAAAACACATTTTCTTCCATTTTATCTTTTTTTTTGCTTTAATTCATAAATATTTGTACATATTTACAAATAAAACTTGTACATACGGCGCATTAACATAATTGATAAGATTTCTTCATATTAGAAAGTTCTAAAAACAAAAGGTTTATTTAACAAAAAAAATCAGTAATTTTTTTCTGTTGTATTTTTCCCAACATTTGAACAACTGCATTTTCTCTTAGACGTCTAAGTACGTTTATGTCGCTTTGGTCAACGCCTTCATCTGCACACCATTGCAAAGCCTTGTTAAATATTTTAACTGCTTCAGTTGCGCTAACTCTCTGAACATCTTCTTTTTCAACGTTGGTATCATCGTCTTCCTCCTCCTCATGTTCATGGTTCTGAGACGGTTCCACTTCAAAATTATCTTCATTCCATTCCTCAACAACTGATAACGGATAGTCAATCTGGAGTTAAATTTGAAACTGGTATGTAATTTATTAAAGTTTAATCAAATGTACAAAAACAAATCCGGATCGCTAAAGATACGCAGCCGAACCCGCCCATTGTCAATGTTATGGGGTTCCCCGAATACTACGCACTGTCTACACATAATATGGGATCCCCCGAAGTTTTAAAAATGAATTCAGTGTATTTTTAAGTAGAAATGTTAAAAAAAAATCTGTTCATGTTTTAGAGCTTTTGAATTTGTTCACGTTTTAGAGCAGCCAATGTAAAAAATACAGTGTTCACGTTTTGGGGTAGTTCACATTTTGGGGGGTTCACGTTTTCCAATGTTCACTGTATTTAAAATAAAATTTAATTTTCTAACCAATAAAAAACAAATAAATGAAATACATCGATTTAAAAAAAGTTATTTGAATTTCTTATTGTAGCACAATTGGTGCGCCACCCTGTATCTTTTGAAGAGCACTCTCTCTGGTGGGAGCAATTTGATATAGGGTGATTAGTAACTGGTATCTTCATAATTCTCTATCGATCTGCTCACAAAACATAAAAAATATGTAATTCAAGTTAAAAGTTCAAATGAGCTCAACTGCATTGCGTTTCGACCAGGTATGATAGTTGGGCTCATCAGTAAGTTTTCTTACTCCACTTACTTCAATGGTGTTGCAAGAACAAATGGGTGATATTTCGTTGTTTTTGTCAAAAAATAATAAGTCTATCAATTGTCAAATTCTATTGAATAATGATTATGAATTCGATGAATTACAAAATTTCTATAAAACCTTAAATGTTCAGAGATATTTTACTGCTCAATAAATAAATGCGATTTCAGTGAAATTTAACGTAATTTGGATCAAAATAGTAGTGCTTAGTAGTGAATTGTCTTTCTGTCAAGCCATCAATTATTAAATTCTGAAGATTCAAAGTTACCCAGATGTAAACAAATTTACAAAAAAAAACAGTTTTTTACTGCTCCAGGGGCAATTCTCGATCTGTGAAATAAAAACAAAATTATCATTTCAGTTCTCACAGAGTTTTATCATTTTATCACTTCACTAACACGATCAAGGCAATTCTCGTACTCGTTATGAAAAACAACTGCCAAAGAGAGTACTAAAAAGGACTAAAATGAGAAATGCCACTCCTTTATCTCAATTTCTTATACTAAAAGATGATTGTGGCGTCATAAAAAGACCTAGATTATTATTCACTTCACAGTTTCACAGATCGAGAATAGACCTCCAGAAAAAGGTGATTTTACAGCAGTTCGTTGACAATTTCAGGTTTTAGAACTATTCGAAAAATACATGATTGATGCAGTGAGAAATTAATCAAGCAAGGAGCTTGTAACAAAACTGTCTCTATACTTTCAAAAGGAATGATTTTTGCACCTTCACCGTTAAATATACCCACTGAGTCGATAGAAGGAAGTGCAGAAGAGTGTTTACGCAGAAATAAAATTTACAGATTAACATCTGAAACCATCAGACAGGATGCTTTAGTTTCATTTCGTAGATCATAACAAATAAAATCACGGCAAAAGAGAGTGAGTGAGAGTGAGAAAAAAAAGTAAATTGCACTGTAGTCCTCGAAACCATAGAAATATATTAAAGTTCCAAAATTGCTTATCTTTTCAGTGGTAACTTAACACACAAAGCGGTTAGTAATGATCCAACAGCGGGAGTACTAAGGAAGGTAAGACAAATGATGACACAGTGCAGATCACTTATTGGACCACCAAACCACCAAAATTATATAGTCTTCTGAATGCACGAAGAAAATGTGCATTTAAGGTCAATTGTCAGCCAAATTGATTCTCCAACTCTCCTTGTCGCTTAAGCTGTGAGACTTAAACCTCTGGCCATTGACTGTACCTACTTCTTCCATAAAAAAATTTCTACATTTTATATTCAATAATTAGAGACCTACCTATAAATGAGATTGAGATTATGGTTAATTTTGATGCGACATCATTGTTTCCTTATGTTCCGATACTTGAATCTCTAGAGGTTATAAAAACAAAATTATTTTCTTCTGATGATAACTCAAAACGTCGGGATATTTAAAGAGAAGTTTTATCTGCAAATTTATGAAGTAGTTGCACTGGTAATTGCAAAAATCTGGATGCAACATATCGAAGAACTTGCGACATATTCTGTATTATCAACATAAATGAAGTGGATACTTTTCTCAATCATTTAAACTCGGTGTATCAAAAATCAAAGTGTAAATTCACAAACGCATCTTTGCAGAGATGATGCACAATCGTTTACGCAAAAAATTCATAAGTGCATCAAACCCGCATCACTTTTTGCGTAACATTTTCACTGTTGCAAACTTGCATCAAATGAAACGCAAAACGCACAAACTTCAAACAAATAAGAATCAAGAAAAATGTTAATACGTTCAAGCTGATGCAATTGTATCGGCATCAGCTGCGTCACGCATAAACATCGCAAAAAAGTAGTGATGCGGAAACATTTGACGTTTATGAATTTACAAAAATTCACAAAGGAGACTGAAAAAGATAATTCATTGGCATTTTTGGATGTTAAACTTTTGAAAAAAAAATCAAGATGGAACCATAGGACACACGGTGTATCGGAAAACTACACGTACCGACATATATTTACATGTCACATCTTATCACCATCAATCGCTCTCATAGAACATGTCAGCGAAATTGTTTTGAATAAAGCTCAAAACATCCCTCTTGGATGTCAAAACAAGGAGTTATAGGAAAGTCAAATGAACAGAATGAAAACCGAGCCTTTCTGCCGTACAGAAAAAAGGTTTCTGAAGGAATTGGAAGAATTGCATCCAAACATGCATAGAATCCATTTTAAAGCCACCAGCGAAAATCCGTCAAATACTAAGATCCCCAGAAGATAAATTCCCTTACAAAATCCAGAGGTGAACCTTATCGTTGTGGTTCTTTGGATATTAGTGAAACTAAACGAGGAACTTAAAATAGCATATAAAAGTCATACAAAAGAAAGAAGTGACCATAAAATCTGTGGTCATTTTATAAAATTTGACCAAGCTTAATCAATATTCACTGAAAGATTTTATCTACCAACATTAGTGCGCGAGTCAATTAAAATAAAATTCATAAAAATTTCAATCGTAATAAAATCTATGTACTAAAATTTTTCTTCAGCGTGGGTTGGAAAATGTTAAAATAGACCCAACCTTCCCAGTGAAAAGACTTTGAATATCTCAATGATAATTGGGAAGGTATAGTTCAATTCTTGAAATAATAGAACTCATTTTTATATACATAGGCCAAAATTAAATTTTTCCTCCCTAGATGTTTTCTGTCAAAACTATAAACGTAACTCAAAATTGAAAAATCAATTAGGAGACCCAAAAGACTGCTTTTAAAATAATAAAATACGATTCTTAGATACTAACCGCCGTATTTATTTGATTTTTTAGGCTGTTGTTGCTAGTTACACAGTTTCTTAAAAATCCTTAGTAGTTTGAAATATGTCTTATTTAATTAAATAAAACGTCAATGTAGACAAGTCTCAGACACCCGATTCCGTTGTCAAAGTTAGACATCTTTAGGACAACAGTAAACAAAGTTTACTAATAACTTTTTGGAGTAAGACGGCTGTCTAAAGTTAGACAAAGTTTAAAAATGCATCTGTGATCTGTTAAGCAATTACAAGGCATTGATATTTGAATTTAGTGATGTTTTTTAAGCTAAAACACATTAAAATATCAGATAAGGAGGTTTTGGTAGCAAGCAGCACTATGTGTCTGCATAAATAATGAAATATTACATTTTTCTTTCTCCCTTGAAAATGGATCTGTAATAAAGGGTTTTTCAACAGGGACGCTACAAAAGTAGAGCGACAGGGACAACAAACGACGCCCTATTTCTTGCCGTTCTTTTGACATTTCTATTCAGTAAGGTTTGCCATTTCATGATGGAAAGATATACGAGCCAACAACGAGTCGAAATTATTAAAATTTACTACCGAAATTCGGAGTCAGTGGCCTAAACATCAAGAGCGCTTCGTCCAATTTATGGTCGTCATAATCGTCCTAGCAGTTCAACAATTGAGCGTCTAGTGCAAAAATTTGAATCCATAGGCACAGTACAAAATGGTCCCATGCCAGTGAGATAAAGACGTGCCCATAGTGTCGAGAATATTGCTGCCGCTAAGGCTTCAGTTGCAGAAAGCCCAAGTGTGTCTCTCACACGTCGTTCATAAGCGTTGGGCATCTCTGTGACGTCGTTGTGGCGAATTTTGCGAAAAGATCTTGGTCTACATCCTTACAAGATTAAACGCAAGAACTGAAGCCGCTTGACCACCAGAAGCGTCGTATGTTCGTGAATTGGGCTGAGCAACAACTTGAAAATGATTCGGATTTTCATCGAAAAATCATCTTCAGCGATGAGGCTCATTTCTGGCTGAATGGCTTCGTCAATCAACAAAATATGCGGTATTGGTCAGGCAGCAATCCACACGTACTCTATGAGTCATCATTGCATCGCGAAAAAAATTACAGGTTTGGTGTGGTTTATGGACCGGCGACGTCATTGGGCCGTACTTCTTCCGTGGTGATCAAGACCGGCACGTTACTGTGAATGGGGATCGCTACCGTTCAATGATAACCGAATATTTTTGTCCCCAATTGGATGATATGGACTTGGAGGACATGTGGTTCTAACAGGACGGCCGGCGCCACAAGCCACGCAGCGAATGTCACAATCAATTTATTGGAAACCAAGTTTGGAGAACGTGTTATCTCACGAAATGGTCCAGTCGCTTGGCTGCCTCGGTCGTGCGATTTGACGCCGTTAGATTATTTCCTGTGGAGCTACGTTAAGTCTATGGTCTATGCCAACAAGCCAGCGACGATTGATGAACTTCGTACGAATATCAAACGTGAAATTGCAGCAGTATCGGCTGATTTATGCTTGAAAACCATCGAAAAATGGACTTCTGCAAGCGTGCCATGGTGCCCATGCAAAACAAATCGAGTTCCATACATAACGGCATCGAACGTACTTTCACAGTAATAAAGAATTTCATTGATATCCAAAACCGTTTTTGTTTTATTTAAAAAAAACTTTTGTAGCGCTCTTATTGAAAAACCTGATAGTTCCCGCGTGAAAAATTTTTTAATGAAAAATATTATACAGTTTCCGGGAGATTTGTTTTGATTTTGAATGAATTTTCCACGAGAGAACGAATCATATGATTATTTGATTATATGATTGTTCCGTATTCTGTTCAGTATAGCATTGTTCTGGTTGTCTTTATTACTGTATTTCTGCAAATCTATCCTATCAGGTTCATAAGAAAGGAATCGTAGAAATGCAACTTCAAACGACCAAATCATGTACTATATTTCCCTTTTTCCAAGGTAAAACTTAGTTCTTGAGGAACTGCATTTCCCCCTATTAGAAGATCTAGTAAATGGAACGACAGTAAGAAAAATTCTTTTGAAGTAATTTTTCCCTACATTTGGCTATTTTATTCGTTTCAACTTTATTCAATGTGTCACCTAAATATAGTGTTTTTCGGACATCAAAAAACAAAAAAAATTTGATTTCAACGATTAGAATGCTTAGGAGAATCATGTCCTAATTGTTTTAGTAGACATTTTACATTAGTATGGGTGTAAGTAATGAAGGAAATGTATTCGTATGTTTTTCTAGCATTCCTCTAAAGTAACCAATAGGTCCTAGAGTTCTTTTAAAATATATTAAAGCTAGTTTATCTATAAATTGATTTTTTTTAATTTGTTTCCTTGTTCTATTCCCTTCTTTTAGTTAATTTTTTTTGTTCTATTTTCTTTTGGGGTTTTATTACATTGACTATTTAATGTTAATTTATTTGGTATTGCTTTGTTTTAATATAAATAAGAGGAGGCTAACCTGACCCGATAAGACAGTATTGAAAAACTTTCTTCTGAAGATAATTAAATACAATTACTATTTTTTAATACAAGCTTTAAATAACGAACCACTCACTCTCGATATTCTTGAAGTACATATCTTTCCTTCTGTTTTCGGAAAATCACAATTGCTGACTAATAGAAATGCACCTCGTTACATATGTATATCCAAACTCCAGCTGAGTGTGTGAGCCACAAAATGTTAGAAACTATTTTTTGAACATTTTTGTCTGACTCCGAAGATTCAAAATACCAAAGATAATTGAATTTTATTTTATTTTTTTTACTTTTCTTTGAACTTTTAATCAATGATGATTTACAAAGTGAATTAAAGTAGATTTATTTATATTAATTTTTCTGACTTATATCCACTAAATGAATTATTAAAAATTTCAGTCTTAAAATATAAAGGCAGCAATAAAATAAAAATCTTTTTGAATAAGCTCATTCACGATGTCCTTGGCCTTATTCTATTCATTGGCCTTGGTGACATTGATATTGCATGATGGTTAAGGTCATTATAACTTCGAACAAGAAAAAGGTAATGGATTTCAATATTGAATTATATATAATTTAAAGTTCATCAACTGACAACACATCTAGGGAAACTGCAATATAGAGCATTGTAGATATGCATATAAGGTTGGTTCAAAAGTAATGAAATTTACTTTTAAATTCCTTAGGCTATAGAAAGAAACTAGAAGCTATGACATCGACATGAACAGTGATTTGTTAAAACTAAAATAAATCATATGACTAGATAACTGAAGGCTCTCAGAATAAAATTATATATATGCATACAGTTGTATGTATGTACATATGTATGTATATGAAAAAGTGCAAAAACAAAAACAATCCGAAAGCTCGAATCATCACTCTTTGCCATTTATTGGCATCAAAACATTTTTGCAATAACACCTTCATCACCAACAAATAACCCACCCTCGATTCATGTATTTTGGCATTAAAAAGAAAAGAACACAAACAAAAACAATAAAACAAATAAAGCATTACAGCGTTTCATTAGTGTGAAACGCCTCTATCTGCTTCAAGAAGCACAAATGCAAATTGGCAAGAACAAAAGTTCATGGGTCATGGATAAAAAAAATCCTTTAGCTAGACATGCAACCGCTTATCCTTCTTGCACAAACACATTCACCACTCATGCAATCCAATCAAATTTATAACTTTTTTTTGTATCAAACAGCGACAGCTATTATTCCTCCAAAGGCCACCCACATACAGCTTTGCAGCTTTTTATTTTTAAAAACCTAGCATTTTACAAGGTTATATGTGCGTTTGAAATTCTCAAATCCAATTAATGCCTGGGGATTTGAAAATCCCTCTTTTCTCATTCAAAACTATACATGAACTCCATCTGGCTCTTTGACGAGTTCGAAATATGCATAGATGTGTGGATAGTTTAAATTCTATCTCAGTACAATGTTCATGCACATGTCCCAAATGTATCGTCTCCATAATGTACTATGTTCATGTACATCTCAATTTTGACGAAGCTGCGAATTAAAAGCAAAGGAAGAGTAAAGTCAAATGTTCCTTTGAATTGCTACTTGCTTAATGATGATTAAATGATATACTTAACGCCTGACCAAACATACTCTAAGTATGTAATTTAATTAACTTTTATTTTGTTCTTGTGATATAGCATAAGACCTAAAGCCTGTAGGTCAAGTCTTGCATTCATCAGTTCATTACTTTTATCTATGGCTGGTGCATAAGCAGAGCAATTCAATCAGTTCTTTCACTGCACTAGGTGGTTTGGTTTCTCTGAAACCTCGCAGGAGTCTTTAAAGAAGCACAGGTATCGCTCCGTGCCGAATGGCATTTTTGGGTAGGTGCAAAACCTCCATAAGACTCTATGAGGACCGAAAAACGCGTTCTCATAGGTGTGTGAGATTCTTACTACACTAAAACCACCTCCATTTCCCGACTGCAACAAGTTGAAACTTATCTACCAATTTATTTTTGACAAAGTTAAGTGACGTACTAAATTCGATTCGTCAAGAATGTCAATAATCGTTAAATAAGCTTGTTCTAATAGTCGACTCCTACGTTTTCGCGCGAAACTTTTTATTATGTCCCGAACCGTAGGAATCCCCAGATCCATGTGAGGATCTTCATTTATAATATACCACGGAGCATTTACAAATGACCTAAGTAATTTATTTTCAAACGTTTGTAAGTCATTTAAGTTTGTATCGCATGTACAACCCCCAAGTTGTATACCACAACTCAAAACAGGAGCCTGTATAAAATCAATTTATTTTCAAAACTAAGCTATGAATATTTACCGAGTAGCCAGCTCATATCTCTTGATTTACTTTTCAGTTCTTCGCATTTCTTTTTAAGTGTGGCTTCCATTTTAATTTTGCGTGTAGAATCATTCCCAGATAATTTGTACACGGGTAATCTATTTATTATTTTATACGTAAGGTTCACGTCGGTTGACTTTTGTTCATTGAGCGCTATTTGCCATGTTTTTTCCACTCATTGAAATTATTGAGAGCATTTTGTAATTTAATTGTAGCTTCGCTAATCGTTCTGCCTACTGCTAGTATTGCAGTATCATCAGCAAACGTGGCTACGATAGTGTCTTCTGTTTTAGGTATATCGCGTGTAAATAAAAGGTACACAACTGCACCTAGTTCACTTCCTTGTGGTACCCCAGCCACTATTTCCTTGAAATTAGAATAATAATTTCCATGTCTTACACGAAAAAGTCTGTTATCTAGATATCCGTTTAGAATGTTATAAATTCCTTCAGAACTTGTCTTAATTATAATTTGAGGCCTTAGTGCCACACCTTGCCAAACGCCTGCCACACGTGCAAAACGACTGTCGAACAGATTTTCTTTTCTTCAAGAAAAGAACTAAGTTACTGAAATGTTTTGAGCTACAACTACAACATTCTTAATTGACCTCGATAATCCTGATGAGCAGTGTTAATACAAATATTTTGGAAGGGAAATATGTTAATGTAGTACACACATAAATCTAGAATGATCAATTGCCAAATATCTTCAAATAAAATGAAAAAACGTTTTCACAATTTTGATTTCTTCGCCAAAGCTTTTTTTTTAAATGTTTTAAATTAGTGCTCAAAAAGGTTTTTTTGAGCAAATTCTGGAGTACTTTTGATTTTGCCCCTTTTTTATGTTTTTGAGGGTGCTGAATCCGAATATGGGGCTTGTGATCAAACTTTCGTGACACAAGATGGAAAAAAGTACAAAAAAATTATGCAAAAATGTATTTTTTTAAAGTTTTTCACTAATGGCTTGAAAAGTACCAATTATTCGAAAATAACATCAAAGTACCATTCAAAGTATACACAATTTCGAATTAATCTCAATTTAAGGTTTTTTCTGCGACAATCCAATTAGACGCATTGCATTTTTATCCATTTTGCGTCACGAAATTTTAGTTGCAAACCTCAGATTCGAATTGAGCACCACCGAAAACATAAAAAAGGGACAAAATCAAAACTTCCTCACAATTTGCATTGTTAAAATAAGTACAATATGACTAGACTAATAACATATCGGGTTTTTCAATAAGAGCACTGCAAAAAAAAACAAAAACGGTTTTGGATGTCAATGAAATTCTTTATTCCTGTGAAAGTACGTTCGATGCCATTATGTATGGAACTCGATTTCTTTTGCATGGCCACCACGGGCACGCTTGCAGAAGTCCAGACGCTGAACCCAATTTCCGACGGTTTTCAAGCATAAATCGGCCGATACTGCTGCAATTTCACGTTCGATATTCGTACGAAGTTCATCAATCATCGTTGGCTTCTTGGCATAGACCATAGACTTGACGTAATCCCACGTAAATAGTCTAACGGCGTCAAATCGCACGACCGAGGCAGCCAAGCGACTGAACCATTGCTTGTGAACGACGTGTGAGAGACACATTTGGGCTTTCTGCAACTGAAGCCTCAGCGGCAGCAATATTCTCGAGATTACTGGCACTTTTTTTATCTCACTGGCACGGGAACATTTTGTACTGTGCCTGTGGATTCAAATTTTTCCACTACACGGTCAATTGTTGATCTGCTAGGATGATTATGACGACCATAAATTGGACGTAGTGCTCTTAACGTTGAGGCCACTGACTCCGAATTTCGGTAATAAATTTTAATAATTTCGACTCGTGCTTGGCTCGTGTATCTTTCCATCATGAAATGGCAAACCTTACTGAATAGAAATGTCAAAAGAACTGCAAGAAATATGGCGTCGTTTGCTGTCCCTGTCGCTCTACTTTTGTAGCGTCACTGTTGAAAAACCCTTTACATCGTATATCTTCCCTTAAATTCTTTGATCGGGTTAGGTACTCACTATTATTTGGTTGCAAAATGGTTAAGATCTACCTTTTTATTAAAAACCAATGGTACACTGGGGCGTATACGTACTTTTATTTTGCATACAATTTAAACACTTTTTTCAATTATTGTTTTGTTTGCTGGACTAACGTTAGATATAAATGAATACTTGTGATTTAGTTTAGAGCTTACAAACATCGATCAAAGTTAGTCCTTTGTATGTACCTAATGGTACTTACATATGTATGTCGTTTCCGTTTAGAAGTTTGATGTACTCCTTATTTATATTTATTTCTTTTTCAAAAGTGAAAAAGGATTTTTTAAAGGAATATTTCGAACATCCAAACAAGAAGGATCTAAATTTCAAAATAAATTTATTGCTTTTAAAAGGATTTTGCAATAGGGACGAGTGGGTTTTTAAAGTCCATGGCGGCCATAACCATTGCTTCTCGTGGAAATCTTAAGTTTATATTATTTTTGTGAGTGAGTGTGAAAACTAATACATTCGCAGTACCAACTGCAGAGTACAGATCAGTTTACATTGATCATTTTAAAAGAAAAATGGCAACCAGGAATTAGGAATGGCTAAAATTCGGAATGCATGAATTCAGAATCCAGAATGGCAGACTCCAGAATGCCAAAATCCCTGTTTTTAGTATTAAAAATCGCACGTGTGATCAAAATATAAGTATTTTTTGTAGGTGTTTGCTGTTACTAATTGATTTTGATATTCAAATTGGTTGTTTTTCTATATTTTCGAAATTTCTTTTATTCGGGATTTTTGTCATTCAAGATATGTTTTGATGTCAGGCCGTTACAAAACAATTTGGTTTCTTTCAAAGTACTGAAATACATTCCGAAACTTTTTTCATGATCAAAATATTAAAAACTATCAAAAAAGTGGGGTGACGGACCAATTGTGCTACAATAAGAAATTCAAATAACTTTTTTTTTAATCGATGTATTTCATTTATTTTTTTTTTTATTGGTTTGAAAATTAAATTTTATTTTAAATAGTTAGTTGTTTTTAAAGATTATAGACCGCAAATGACCTCTACGCTCTCCCACGCATATGCGGCACCTGATCAAAAAATTATTCATTGCGGCCTGAAGAGTTGAAGTTGGGATCGCCTCAATTATTGTCGTTATGGACTGCTTTAATTCAGTTAAATTCCTGGGCTTCGTTTTATACACCTCTTGCTTGACATAACCCCATAAAAAGAAGTCTGGTGCAGTCAGGTCAGGTGACCTTGGGGGCCAGCGAAGAGTGGAGTTCCTAGAAATTAATTTGTTTGCGAAATTTTTGTTTAGCTCCGCCATAACTGGTCTGGCTATATGTGCAATTGCTTCATCTTGCTGAGACCAAACGCTGTTGAATGGTATACTTCTTTGGTGCAGTTCAGGGTAGAAAAACTCCTTCAACATCTTTAAATAACGGTCCCCATTGACAGTAACGGTTACACCGTTTTCTTCAAAGAAGTACGGCCCGACAATACACCTTGATGAAACTGCGCACCACACAGTCACTCGTTCTGGGTGCAGTTCTCATGGAGCATTTCTGGATTAGACTCATTCCATATACGGCAATTTTGCTTGTTTACATTGCCGTTAAGATCAAAATGGGCCTCATCAGACATGAACAAACAATTGATCAATGTGTTGTCTTCTTCGGCCATTGATATCATTTTTTGGCAAAATTCCAGGCGAACAGGCAAATCCTGAGGGTTTAACTTGCTAGTAATTTGGACTTTGTACGGAAACAAGCTTAAATCGTCATGAAGTATCCGTTGTAATGACCGTCTACTCACTCCAATTTGCCCCGATAAGTTTCGGGTCGAAACGCTCGGATTGGCCTGTATTGCAGATGCTACTGCTGCGATTGTATCCTGAGCCCGAACATTGGCATCTCGATGGTACGGCCTTCGTGCGTTGCTTCCAGATTCGGCAAACATGTTTACACACCTCATAATGGTCCATCTACTCGGGGGATTACCGCCAAACTCCCGCCTTAATTCCCTTTGGACGGAAATGACGGACTGCAAAGCATGGTACCGTTGCACTATCCAAATTCTTTTCTCCGTATCCCAAGCATCCATTTTTATAAATCTAAATAGTAACCTACAAAATAAAAAAAAATAAGCCGATTACTCACACAGAAAAAAAGTTATTACGTTTTATTTTTGTAGCACGATTCGTGCGCCACCCTGTAGTACCAATAATTTATTGAAATTCAGGATTCTCATATTTTGCCGTTCGGGATTTTCAAATTCGAGATTTTGTATCCTTCCCATTGAATTGATGATAAAAATGATATTGTTCAAATAACAACCTCCTAAGCACATAAACTTTGAACACAACCTAGGAGAACAAACAATTTCAATGTACGCCAGAGTGGTACTTATTAACGTTCGATCGATGTTTGATGAAAAGTTAAGAAGTGATAGCATAAGTGAAGCATCTTCTTCATTTCACAGAACAATTTACAGCTAACTTCAACACCATATATTTCAACACCAAATCAAATCATTAATATCTTAAGATTTATTAATGTATGTAATATTCTTTTAATAAAATGTAACCATCACTAGTTTTTCCTAAAACTAAAGGATGCATTACAAATATTTCACATAGATTTATGTAACTATGTAATACTTTCAAACTAGCTTATTATATTTTCTATATAAAATACCTAGGGATTTAGCAGACTATGCCTACAAAAAATTTTGTCAAGCCTCAAGGGAATTGGATATTGAAATAAGAATGGGGCTAACAAATTAATATGTTGGCTGCTTTTTTTTAAGGCCTAAGGACATTCAACAAGGTTGGGGCCTATTAGTTTTGCATGTAACCTAGATATTTTCCGAAGCTTTAAGAGAACTAAACAAGAAAACGGTGTTGGAGCTTGACAACTTACTGTCTGAACAGAATGCAAGACGGATCTGGAATAGAATAGTTTTCAAAAACGTTGAACAAACAGCTGAACAAATTTTAACTCTTACTGCAGCATTTTTGACATCTATTCCAGCTCGGTCACTCATTTTACCTTGGCTCTAGGAAATTGAAAGAAAAAAAAAACAGAAATTGGCGAAACAAACGATGATATTTTAGAAATTTTACATGTTGAATGCAAATGAAGAGGTAAATGATAGCATCTGATATATTCATTTTAAACTTTTTTCGATAATTGAAAAACCGGAATTCAGGTATAAGAATCTGTATTGAGTGAAAAATATTAATTAATTCTTAATGAAGGAATGAATTATATCAAAAGCTAAGTATATCGATAGAATTCATCATAAAAGAACCTATTGAATTTGACCCCAAGAGTAAATAGATCTGTTCGTGTACTTCCCAAAACTGGCAATTTCTACCCATTTAAGTCGAAAGTTCTGTCAAAGTCCATACAAAGAAAATTAAACTGACAGAATTTTGGATTAAAATGAGCAGTTTTGGAAAGTAATATCACCTCTTTTCCTTAGCTCATCTGTTGAAAGATATCAACAAAAGGCTTAGCTGAGCACGAAAATCTTTAAAACCATTCAGTTAAAAAAAACTGTGTGTTTCGAGCAACAGCATCACAAAATTTTTGTTTATTATGCAATCAGTGTCCTCAAAATTGAACTCGAAGTTTTTATTTCAGTTTGATTTTGCAACTCGAAGATATTTTGAGGATTTCAGATATTCCTTAAAAAAAAAACAAAATGTTTTCGAAAATTAGGTCAAGTATTTTAGTTGAGTGGTACGCAACTCCAGAAAAAAAATAAATTTTTGTTTCTTGGTGTACATCACTAACATATCTGTCAAAATAATTATTCGCGGTTTTTTTCATGAGATTTACATAGCTGAACTTTACTTTTGAAAAATGAAAATTGAAGTCAAGAAATATTTGACAAGATACAATTTATCAAAACCAAAGGGAAGCTAAAATTCATCACGTGGTACAGCTTGGATGTATAAATCCTTCTAAAAACACTCAGAATTAAAATAAATATATTTTATTCTTTAAAAATATTCTTACAACTTTTTGGTACAGTGTGACGTTCTTGACATTATGATCCAAATAGGCTCAAGTGCTTAATTACCAGTCATAATTTTGTTCATTAATCATTATGAAAAGTTTGTTTGACTCTTACCACTGGCCTACAATAAGGATTGAGACGATTAAACAAAATAACCTCAACCTTCCGTGAAAATTTTTCAAAAGCATTTGACATCGAGCTCTCTTATCGAAAATGTGTGCATTTGGTATTTATGAATCTCTTGTTCGATGGATTACAAATTACCTTTCAGACCACTGCATACAACTTGTATTGGATGATTTTAAGACACAAATTCACAAAATAAGTGCTGGTGTGCCCCAGGGCTCCGTCTTGTCTCCGATTCTCTTTCCCTTAATCTTTCAATGATCTCCTGTCGAATCCATTAAATTCTTTGCTGGTGACAGTACCCTCAGCATTTCATATTCGTTTCAAGATTTATTTCCCTATGCTCCAGATGTGGAACTTGAACGGCAGAGAATGATAGATAGCCCATTTAATTCTGATCTCGAAGGCATTGTAAATTGCTGAATAAAAACCGCATAACGCTGCTGAATGTGTAGGTTGTCTCCGACGATGCAGAGTTTTACTCCCCTCTTTGTGATTTGACTGTAATATATAAAGCCCTTGTTCATCCGAAACTCGAGTAAAGTTCTTATATCTGTGCAGGTGCTCACTAAGCCCACTTGAGTCGTTTAAAAGAGAGCTTTGAATTTGATGGGCGACAGAAATCATAACAGTAACATTTCAATCTTTCGAACACCGCTGAAATGTTTCCTGTCGTGAAAGGCCTGTTGCATTCTTTCCCTTCAATTTCCTTCAATTTCACCTCGTATTTCTAGGAATGCTTATCATTTTAACCTCGAGCCCAAATTCAGACGTACTGTTTAGTTCAGAGAACCTTTTTTGAGCGGTACCACACTAAATTTGCCAAACTTTGGCTCAAATTTGTGTGAAAATAATTGTTTTTCAATTGAACTCATAAAATTATTTAAATTAATTTTTTTTTCTACCCATATGGAGCAACCGAAAACTAGACATTTTTTGGTTTTTTTCTGTTCTTTTCAAACTTTTTTAGCGAGCCAAAACCAATAGCTTGGAGGAATAGTCTAAATAGAGAATTTATCTTTAATGTGTAATGCAACTTTTGGAAGGAGCTGAAATACATATTACACCCTAATGTGCAGGTACTTGTAACCCAGTCATGCATTTTATTTCAATTTTTTTTAATTAAGCAAATTGACAACGACTATTTTCCTCACTGTGTTTTCCATAGCATTCTGTTGGCGTATAGAAAAATTTAATTTCGTTTGACGTCACAATAAGTCCAATGTGTATAAACAAATAAACATCGTCATAACCGTTAACTAATATTTCACGTTATGTTCATAATCCAAACGCAAAAATATAATAGTTTTAATTACTACAAATACAAATGCAGACACATGAACAAAAAAGTGATTATAAAAGTGAACATGAGTAAATACTGATTTAATTGATGTTTACATTGCTAATCCAGCTAGTTTCCAAAAAAACATGCCCTATGGTTGAATTGAATAAATAATAATTAATAAATAGATAATTTGCACAGATATATATAGATACTAGGTAACTTTCTACATAATCAAATCTTATATTGTTTTCTTCTCGAAGAGTTTACACCCAACTTGCAATAAGAAAAAATATATACATACTTAACCTTAAAAATTGCTTATTTTCCCTTACAAAAACAATACAAGAAAATGCTATAAAAAAGGTTGATTATAGCAGCGTTAAATCAACATTATATAGGTATATACATGTATATATATATAACCAAAATCATTTGAGTGCCAAAATAAAAGGAAACAGGAAATGAATGAACCTAATACCATTGGCGGATACAAGGGGGGGGGGGTCATGGGGGTCATGACCCCCCCCTGGGGCTTTTCCCAGATATAAAATACTAGACAGATGAATACAATCATAAACAAAAAATTTCACTGCTCAAAGGACATAATCCGCCTTCAAATTTATTTTAATTAACCGTGCGTATTTAAAGAGTTAAAACACAAAAATCAATGTTAAAAATACATATCGTGGGCCTTCTGTCAAAACAAATTTCAAATTTGAAAAAATTGCTTAGAAGACACAAAACACCGATTTAAAAGCTAAAAAAATGGAATTTTAAGATAATGAAAGGTTTTAAAACTGGTTGATAGAGCCAAAAGAAACCATGACACAGTTACTAGACATTGATATTCGAATTCAGTAATTATTGTTAACTAAAAGTACATTAAAATGTCATTTAAGGACTTGAAAGGTTTTGACAGAAAGCCGACGATATGTACCTAGTTCTTGAAAAGTTGAAAAAATAATTCTTCTGCCAGAAAAACAATAAAAGTTTTCATTTCAAGAATAATACAGAACTCTACTTTTTGTTTTACCGTAAAAATAATTTGAAATTGATTTGATGATTTTGTGAACATTTCTGACACCGTACACCGAATCAGATGACAAATGGCATCCCGTATATGTACTCTTCGAAAGGTTACTGGTCATTTAAGGGCAGGTAGTAACAGTAGATAATTTTTCAGACATAGAATCTTCAAAAAGTAATACTGAACCATGAAAAAACTTTGAAAATTCATTTAAAAAAATGTATGTCACCAATGAATCTAGGTGACCTTTAATAACAATATTTAATATTTGTTTCTTAAGATAACCTTAATAAGGTACCTACAAATTTTGTTCAGTGACCTGGAATGACTTTAAAAAAAAACTTTAAAATCCCATTAGAACAAATCCACAACCAATTAATATAGCTAGTTGACCTTTTATCAGCGGCCTTTTGAATTGGGCACAGATTACAAAACCGTGCAAATGAAAAACTCGCATTCGAGATCTTGCAAATAAAAATCCCGCTAATTATGTCACCACTCAATTTTGAGCCGGTATTCGAGACTTTAGTTTTCGAGATTTTGGTTGACATTTGCAAGATTGTAAGGTGAGAGTGCTATGTTTTATTTTTACTTAGTGTGAGATATCATTTTTCAAGATCTATAAATAATGCAGTTTCGATATTTTAGATTTTGGTATCTTGCAAACTTCTCACAGTGAAGTGCGAAAAATTGGGCGGTACTTGGAAAAACTTTTACAGTTGATTCAAAATTTTCAACTCAACAAATTTATAAAATTAAACTTTTTGGACTTTTTACTGATCGCATACATTCTTTGCAAATAGCCTAAATGACATATCCCTTGCTTAATCTCAAAATTAAGGTCTAGCAACCATTAGGCCACTAAGTTGTAAATTGCGATCAACTTTTAGATTCTAGCAATATGAATTAACTTTAAGCTTAGAGCAACTCGAAGACATGAGTGGTAGCAAGCCTTTTTTTTATGGAAAAACTACCTCATTTTACTTCGTTTTCCCAAGACTGTAATTGCTAATGCTTTCCCACTAACTTGGATGCACCATTTTGTGAATACAAAGATTTTTGTTTTGTAATTTTGACGTTTCATGAATTTGTTTTGTTCAGGGGATGTCATTAAGGAAAGTGGTAAGTATAACAAAAGTAGCTTCTAGTTACCAGGCAAAAGATCAAAATAGATCTTGTAGAATAAATACGATCTTATTGTAAATGAGTTAAGATTTTAAGGGCAAAAATAAACTTTTCCTAAACAATATTTTTAGTATCTAGTGGCATGATGATTCTTGCTTCAATTCCTTAATTAATTAATTTATTTAAAAAAAATATTTTCAATGGAAATAAAATGTGCGACTGTATCGCAGGTACTTCCTCTAATCTTCAAGTTGCCTGTAATTAAGAACTTTTAAAATATGCCAGTAATTACATATATAAAGAATATAAAATATATAAAATAAGGGCATTTAAATTGTTCTTTTAATTGTTTAACAACTTTTCAAATAGCTTAGAGCTTAGAACCATTTTTATAACTTGAAGAAATTTGAATATAAGCACAAAAAAAATTAAAATCGTTGTAGCGATTTTCTCAAAAAGCTATTTTTTATATTAAATTAAATAATAATTAATTTTAAAATACATTTATAAACTAGTTTTAAAACAATTCATCAACGCGTTCTTGAAATATTGAATTTTCAAAACAAAAATTAATACCTTCTTTAAAGGCCAACATTTACTTTTTTATTTTGATATGCAATATTATTGAGATTTCTATAGAGCTTTTGCATTCAAATTTTGATTGAATTTCTTTGAACAAATCAAAGTTCAAAAACCCTTAAATGGCAGGTATCGTTATTAACAGTTTTTCGGATTTTTTTTCCAGAATGTTCACCATACCTAAAGTAATCTACTGTTTTTTATCAAATTCGTTGAAGCCGTTTTTCAGATAAATAAGCTTTTTCTTAATGGTTGTATAGCAAGTACCGTAATTTTAAAAGGTACAAAATATCCCCTCCGAAGAATTAAAAAAAAAAATTATTTAAAAATTTGAAGAAAAGCGATTCAGTGATTTAGGCTGTAGTTGTAGGCTGTCAATGAATAGACATACAAACAACCAGACAGAATTGTGCAACCCACTTTGTTCGAATACAAAACTTGCCTTATATCGTAAGTAAAAATTATTTTTGGGTGCAATACTTTATTGAAATTTTAAGAAACGTGACCCCCCCCTGGGGCAAAGTCTGGATCCGCCCTTGCCTAATACAAATGTATACATATGTATGTTCGTACTTAAATAGCAAATTGTAGATATAATAAATACTCACGGTTTGTCCTTGTTGTGTTACTAAACTTTTTCTTTGGGTTTTCGTTCCTCACAGCAAAAAAACCACCATCCAGCCCATATAAACAGATAACGATTGTTCACTGCAGCAGCAGCATCATCCATTTTCAATTTCTTTTATCATTCCATTTCCTTCATTGAATTCGAATCAGGTGGTGGATTTTCTTATGATGACTTTTATTATGAACTTTCACATTTTTCCAATTCGCACTTTAAATTTTCTTTGTTTAGCACAAAAAAAGAATAATTTTTCCTTTGTCCGCAAAGAATAGGTATACCATCATATGCTACTGGAACATCTAAAAAACAAACCATCGTAAATATTAAGGGGTTTCCCAAAAACCCATCGGATTAGGAATTCTTTTATAATAATATTCATATAAATGTTCGGAATTTAAATTGTTTCTAAAACACACACACACATACAAGATATATTCAAATAAATGAAAATGAAAATAAAATTAAACGATTTGTTATCAAACTAAATCGAAATCTCCATGGAGATTGTTAAAACATCGGGTGTGTGGTATTTTATTAGACCTACTGTGGGAAAATCAATTTGTATGTCTGGATACTCGCAAAACAATCCTGACCATCACAGTCATTTCCAACTTTCCCATTTAAACTTTAAACAATGAGGAGTGAGTTTTATTTTCCTCACAGAAAAATATCTCATCTCTCATTATGAAATCTATTTAGGATTTTGTCTATGTATCTTGTATCTAAGAACCGAAAACCGTTATAGACCAAGAAAAACTTAGTTGTGGAAGGTCCGCATGGGAGGCATCTTGTGTAGCATGATCCATAGAGCTGGATGTTGAAATTCACAGACCGAAATATGTTTCTTCGAGGACTATAGATACCAACAGAACAATAGATGTTATTATGGCATTTAAGGGTAACTTTCCCAACACCCTTAGCTGAAATTACCAAGTCATTAGATTAAAGTATACCTACCTACAGATATTAATAAGATTCATAAATTGTAATTTTTGCTGTCGTCATCTACGTGGGTCTGTGAGATTATTCGTAGTCAAGAGATAACAGCCAAAATGTTCTTCTTGGGATGTTCAAGAATGGCGTCGCAGTAGACAAAAACAGAATTATTATTTATTGTATTAGATTCATTTTGAAAACAAGAACATAAATTCCCAGAAGTCTTGAGAATGCGACTGGAATACGGCGGGTTAATTCATAAATTAAAGGGAGAAATCCAAAATTACATGCACATGGCAGGCAGACCAAGAGTGCTAGGGTGATTAATAACAGCGATTTGAAAGGTAAACTTTTTCCCTAAACAAATCTAAGAGTTGGTTCTTTCAATTTTTTTGTTTGTTCCTGTAGTGAATACCTGATTCCACAAAATGTTATGGCGCCAGGTTTACAAATATCGGTAATTGGTAGCTCTTAACTGTAACAAGAATCAATCTCTGTGTCTCCTTCAACTAGCAATTGGTCATAACAGAAAGGAAGATGAAAGAAATGGAAATAAAAACGTCATAGTTGATACCTATTTACACTCATTCTAACGAGAGCTTGTTGGAGCAATCGAAACAAAAATTAATCCGATTTCGGTCTTCTATAAAGAAAATTATTGAACACCAGATTACGAAGTTTTGTTTGATTTAAAACGCGTTTAAATTTTAAAATTGCATCACTCTCTTCCGGTGTACTGTTAACGATTGCAGAATCGTTAGAAAACTAACTTATAACAGCAACAAACATTATTATGTACATAAACGTTTTCGCTAACATAAAAAAGCTTTTTTATAAACATTACTTTGCTTGCAGTTTTTTAGGTTAGGATGGGAAATTTAAGAAAAAATATGTAGAGAGAGAAATTGAGAGAAAGCTTTTTGTTGTCTGTAACCTGCGCAAAATGTGACAGGACATAAGTAAACAAATTAACCACAAAGAAAAAACAACAAACTCAATGAAGAAAATGTTCAGTACTTGCTCTTCATTATGCTAATTTTGGAAGCATTCAATATTAGATAAAGAATTGAAAGAATGTTCAAACAATTTAACTAACCAACAGCAACAAAAAAAAAGCATAAATGGCAACGTGCTTTTTGTCATTATTAAATTCTTTATTTTAAGTATTGAATGCTGGGCAGGACATATCTACACTTAGACGACTTGGCGAATTGTGATAATTTGAATTTTTGCTCTGGTTAGTGGATACTGAAAAAGGCGAGTTGGCAAAAATGTCGAGAGGGAAATCAAATAAGTATTCAACTTGTGTACAATTTTAGGGCATTTAGAAAATCCTAGGGCCTAGGAGAAGTGGTAAAAAAAAATGAAAATGTTTTGTCTGTTTTTAAATATTTTAGACATTATTCTATGTGCCTATTATATCAGCCTGTTAATCTACAACTTTTCAGACTAAAATGATTTTTTTTTTCAAACAATGTAAACTGATATTAGTACCGTTACATATGTAGCTGATAAATTAGAATTTTTAAAAAGAAAATATAAAAAAATTATTAATAGTCAAATATCTGCTATCAAAAATAATTTCATGGGTCAGAGTCATTTTACCAACTCTGACCTTTTGTTATGTGCCGATGACCTCGTGATCTTTGTTGACAACTCAGTGACACTCCAATCTTAAATAAATTAACTTAAACTTAAAGCCGTTTGTGATCAATGGGATCTGGAAATTAAGTCAGCCAAATTCAAGATCATGGTTTTCCGGACTGAAACTGAACCGACATTAGAAGGCAGCAGCATAGAACTTGAAATGCATTCAAATACCAAGGCTTCATTATTGAACATAATATCCCTAGTTTAAAGTTTTTGATGCCACAATCAAAAATTGCTTCTGCTATGGAAACGAAGTGTATGGATATGAATCTATGGAGGAGGTAGAAGCAATAGGGATCTCTACCAAATTGTCATAGTCAAAGTGACAGCTAACAGTTTGGGTCTTTGACAGTTGCAATTGCAATAAATTGCTGAATAAAGACTAAATCTTGCAAACGTAATTTGACCATTTTTTCTAAACATTGTGCAATATTGTATCATTTTATTATCCTTATTGTTTGTTTAAAATGTTGGGAAAAGAAAACAGAGAGAATTCACAAAGCGCTGCTTTTTTTCTCCCGTTCTCTTGAAATCATTCCATTCGGAAAAACGCAGTTTTTTTGCCCCAGCTGAATAAGCACAAAAATAAAAGTTAATGAAAGAGGAAGTAAAATAATTTTTTTGAAATGGTTTTTACTGTTTATAATAATTTTAGGACATTATACAATGTTTAAAAAAATGGACATGTCATCAGGACCAAGTTCTTGAATTTGACGTTTAGAAATGAACAAGATTGAGATGTATTGCTGTTTGTTAAAAAGCCCTATCCAGAGATCCTTTTCAAAAGAATATTTAAATTGCTTTTTCAAGTACTCCAAACTGCGCTATCTATCTTGAGTCAGGTCTGCCACAAATTTTCGTAACACCCCGACTCCACAGGAGATAATTTCTATCTGAATGCTCATCTTGACATGAAATATCCAATGGAGTCAATCCGTTTCATCTCGTGTTGGGATATCATAGATATCGATTATATCTTGAGAGATATCTCTAACATGAATTTTAAAAGATGAAGATATTTTTGCTTTGTGTCTAGAAATTTCTTTTTTTGTCGCATTATCTTGTATCCTTATAACAGTGTTGATGTTAATCTCTGCATTTACGTGTGACAGTTAAGTTTTTGTATGTAATTTAGTGTAATTTTCGGTTTCGTGATTTTAAATAGCATAACATGTTTTGCCGTATTTTTTAAATAATTAGCCAGTTTATATTTCTGAGATCTCAGAGGACTCAGAGCGCTCAGAAATATAAACAGGGTTCCTCTCAAAAATTCCTCACTTTTCCCTTTAAAAACTGAGACTGCCATTTTTTGGATTCCCTTGCTCAATTATTTTTTAGCTCAGTAAATTATATAAGAAGAAAAGAAAAAGAGAGTTCAAAATAGCTTTTTATGGCCTTTAGTCCTACAAATCGGCGTTTCGTCCGGCTTACTCACTTGGACTCATCAGTGACGTAGTGAGGGCCTTGTCATACGCAATTTGTATTAAGTTCAGTTCAACTTACATGAATTCTTTTACAAAAATCCACTGTAAACTATATCCAACAAGATTAGAATTCCTAATCATTAAGCTGGAAATTTTTTTGCCCGGGGCCAGGCAGAGTTTCTATTAGAAGGTTTTTTTATAATACAAATTCTATATACTACTGAAATAAATCAGCCAAGTAGAAGACTTAGCATTAAAGTTGGACTTGTTGAATTATTGATTCAAAATAGCTTTTTATGGCCTTTAGTCCTACAAATCGGCGTTTCGTCCGGCTTACTCACTTGGACTCATCAGTGACGTAGTGAGGGCCTTGTCATACGCAATTTGTATTAAGTTCAGTTCAACTTACATGAATTCTTTTACAAAAATCCACTGTAAACTATATCCAACAAGATTAGAATTCCTAATCATTAAGCTGGAAATTTTTTTGCCCGGGGCCAGGCAGAGTTTCTATTAGAAGGTTTTTTTATAATACAAATTCTATATACTACTGAAATAAATCAGCCAAGTAGAAGACTTAGCATTAAAGTTGGACTTGTAATCTTGTTGGATATAGTTTACAGTGGATTTTTGTAAAAGAATTCATGTAAGTTGAACTGAACTTAATACAAATTGCGTATGACAAGGCCCTCACTACGTCACTGATGAGTCCAAGTGAGTAAGCCGGACGAAACGCCGATTTGTAGGACTAAAGGCCATAAAAAGCTATTTTGAATCAATAATTCAACAAGTCCAACTTTAATGCTAAGTCTTCTACTTGGCTGATTTATTTCAGTAGTATATATAATTTGTATTATAAAAAAACCTTCTAATAGAAACTCTGCCTGGCCCCGGGCAAAAAAATTTCCAGCTTAATGATTAGGAATTCTAATCTTGTTGGATATAGTTTACAGTGGATTTTTGTAAAAGAATTCATGTAAGTTGAACTGAACTTAATACAAATTGCGTATGACAAGGCCCTCACTACGTCACTGATGAGTCCAAGTGAGTAAGCCGGACGAAACGCCGATTTGTAGGACTAAAGGCCATAAAAAGCTATTTTGAATCAATAATTCAACAAGTCCAACTTTAATGCTAAGTCTTCTACTTGGCTGATTTATTTCAGTAGTATATAGAATTTGTATTATAAAAAAACCTTCTATGAAAAAGAGAGTTGTTTTGACTTCTATGTGAGGAATGCTGTTTATATTTTATTCTCCTGTTCTGTCAAAAAATTCTGTAGCACTGAACGCTGCCATCAGGCGTTCCAGTCATTGACCTATTATATAGTATGTCAATGATTCCAGTAATCTTTCCAGTCAATGCTGGAAAATTGGTCGGTTGGTAGGTGGAAAAAATCGAAACGTCACATCTAGTTTACGACAGATAAAAACAAATAATTGCTCGTTTTCAATCTCGCTCTTACCCGCACTTATTACGGAATTTTATTTTATTGTGTTTTAGCTTTTGTGGAGCAGTTATTTAATAAATTTTTCCATTCTGCACTTCTATGCAAAAAAACCGTTCCAACGATATATAATTTATATGCCTTCGGCTTTTGTAGACCGCGTAAATTGTACCACAAAATTCATGTTTGCCGTTTTATTATATGATGATGTACCTTTTTATGATATTTTTTGTATTTATTTTGAAAAAAAAAAAACTTAACAACTCAAAAACGATTCCACGATTCCACCACTCTTTCGCCATCGAATACTATTTCTCCAAGTTCCCACAGCTTAGTACATACCCGTTTATTTATAAGTTTGAAACTTAATACCTAAGACCTTTTCCTTAATCTTTTTTTGTTATGGCAGCAATAAAAAAAACTTATAATTCTTTTTACCTGTTTTATTGGCCCATACAAAATGTATCCATGATTTAATGTTACTTTTTTATTGAGTAGACAATACAAAAAATTAATCTCATGACTTTATCAAGTGCCGAAGAACCCTAAAATTTTATTATTATGAATATTTGTGGTGTCCAAGTTCATTCGTTTTTGCCTAATTTGGATGATGACATAATCAAACTATTTATAGGTTGATAGATAATAATACTTAGTTTATTCGCGGAAATTCAATTAAACTAGTAGGTCTTAAGGACAGCAAAAGAATGTTAATAAACAAAACTCTTTGGTAAGGGTTAAGGAGAAATTTATTACCAACATTTGAAAACTAAATGTTGTAAATAAAACCACCAATAATTTGTTATGGCTTAATTTGACTAGAATAACACAATGCTACAATATAAAAAATTATTTTTGTATCTGGGTTTATTTTGCGATTTTTGTATTTTAATGCTCCAAAATGATGAAACAATAACCATATTCCCCTTAAAGTTTGCTTTATTGGGTTAATAATTAAAATATATAGTTTTCATAGCTTTCGCAGAAATAATAAATGTTTTTTATTTATATTTTATTTCAAAGAGGAGAAGGGAGGAGAACTGTAACGATACCACATGATCTTTGGAGTTCCCTTGTGTCACAAACTACACACATTTGTTTTTGCAGTAAAGGACGTTGAAATGTTATTGAGAAAGTGTTAAGTAAACGCATTTTTTATTATACGTACAAGTATTTACATGTACTAGGGCTAAGATTTCCATGCAAATGCATATTTATTTGATAAACTTTAAAATCGTGGGAGCAAAACTAAATGGCATATTTTTGCATATTTTACTATAAATGCATATTCAGCATATTCTTGCATATTTTATAACGAAGCTTCCCATGCTACTCTACTTCTTTAACTTTAGTATAATCTTAGTTACTAGTAAAAATTATACTTCACCATATTCAATTCATATCACAATTGTTCGTTCCTCACCCATACAGTTCACATTCAGTCCTTACTGAAAATGTATCATAAGGACCTGCTTGAATGAATGAAAAGTACCAATCGGTCATACCCTTAGTCAGACGACAATAGTAAATTTGGTTTCATTGTTCATCTTAACTCCGGTCGTTGACAAGTTGAAACGATCTGCTAATTTAGCTTTATTTGCTTTCGCAGAGAAATATACTATTTTTTACTAAGGCTTCCTTCCGCCAGTGGTAAGGGGCCCTAGTTCGAAATTAATACGTCTTAATTGCCACCAGGGTCTTTGATACCTCCTGAGCTACCAGAGCGTTTTATCCTGCTGCTTTGAGTGCCATCAGGGGCGTTTTAGCCTACTGCGTTGAGTGCTGTTTTTGATTGCCACCAGGGGCTTAGGTACCTGCTGATCTGACAGCACGTTTTAGCCTGCTATTTTGAGTGCCGCCAGGAGCTTATAGTACCTGCTGATGTACCAGAGTGTTAAGCCTGCTGTTTTGAGTGCCACCAGAGATGTAGTACCTGCTGATATACCAGAACGTTAAGTCTGCTGTTTTTGAGTGCCACCAACGGCGTAGTACCTGCTGATGTACCAGAGCGTTTCGCCTGCTGCTTTGAGTGCCACCAGGAGCGTATCACCTCCTGATGTACCAAAGCGTTTAGCCTGCTGTTTTTGATTGCCACCAACGGCATTATACCGTTCAATCCCGTTCTAAGTCTTGTGGTAGAAAAATAGGAGAATATTTAAAAACCGACTCAAGCCAGTAAGACTGGAATCCAGAAACTCAAGTGAATAATTCCAGTACCAGAATTCACCGAAGTAATAGAATATTATATGTTATAAATATACGAGTTTTTTTAATAAAATTTTGTAATAAGGTTCTTAGACCTTTTTCCTCTGAAATTTCCTGTTTTCTTCAGGACGACTCTGGCAAGGCTAGCGAGCATAACCTTGGCTGGAAAGCAAAAACCACATCACAAACTGGTGCCTGAACAGGGACTTTAAGGTCCAATCCAGTATCAAGCAAAATCTGAACATTCAATCATAACATATAACCGCCGCGCGCCGTCTGCGAAGAACAAAACATTCAGACTTGTTGCGGGAACAGAAAACCACTTTAAAATTTCGGAATAAGCAGGAACTTTCACCGGAAAGTAACCTGCAACACTTTACTTAACTTCGTTTAAAATAAATTGCAAGTGCTTTTAGTGTAGTAAGAATCTCACACACCAAAGAGTACACGTTTTACGGTCCTCATAGAGCCTTATGTAGGTTTTGCACCTACCCACGGGAAAATAAAGAAAAATTACTACTATTTTAAACCACTAACACATGCAATTTCTGTAAATAATGGGTAAAATTTTTAAGGGCCGATGTTGAAAGTGAACAGCACTTAAACGTCAAGTTTTTTTGTTCAGACTTCCAAAAGTGACTGTCGAAAAACCATGTAACCAATGCACCCACAAAGAGTGACTGTTTAGTGCGGTTTATGGGCTGGTGGCATCATCGAGTCGTATTTTTTTTTTCCAAAATGAAGCCGGTCAGGCAGTTACTGTGAATAGTGTTCGCTATCGTGAGATGCTAACGAACTTTTTATTTTTTAATGAATCCAAAAATACTTTTCTGGTAAAATGCAGCTATGTATGTAATGTAAGTTTTTTTAACTTTTTATCAAAATTACTGAAGTCGTTTTTTAAGAAAGTATACACTCTCGCGTAACCTCAGGGTATGCAACCATATAGTAGCTGTGATAAATTGTTATTTTTTCCAACTTTTGAATTTTATTTCACAAAGTACGGCAACGTATGCCCAAAGTCCTTATTCATTTTGATATTTGCCAGAGCGGTGGATACAATTTTCCAGCTTATTTTGATGTGTAGGTAGTATATGTATGTATTTATTTCATTCTTTCTAGAAACTCCCCAAGTATGCAGCAGAAAATACTCAATATGGGTGAGCCTTGATGACGACTAAATGTTTCATGGAAATTCTGAGTGCAACTTGGGCAGAGTCGGCCCCTTCAAGGCAGCTTACCGTTCATTCCACTGTTCCTTTTGCGACAGAGGCAGATGCCAATATCATCGCTTATTTCTGCGTTTATACTCCTTGAGTGTGACGTGGTCAGAGTTCACTATCGCGAGTGGATCCTTGTTTGTTCCTTTAGCTTGTGGCTGTAGGCAGAAGTAGAGTACATTGAATACCTGCTGCTTTCTCCCTTGTTCCACTCCTTCTGAGTGTAACTTGAGCAGAGTCGACCCCATAGAGGGGAGCTCATCGGTTCATCCTCTAGAGTTGTTTAAGAGGCAAGAGAAGCCGCTCCATTTATTTATCCCGTGCCCTCACTTCTTTTAAGTGTGACGTGGGCAGAACTCGCCACCGCGGGCGGTTCGCCGTTTACTCTTCTAGATCATAGCTAGAAGCATATGTATACATTTTGTATTATTTTAAGATCATAATTTGTTACGAAAAGAATTAAATAAATTTGAACCAAAGTTATATCTGACAAATATTTTAAAAATCCCAAGTTTTAATTGCTTTCTTTGGGATCGACCCTGGATTCCCACGAGTCTACCCCAGCATATACTCGTATAAAAAAGCATCACACTATCATGGTCTGTATGCATGGTCGGTTCCTTTAATTTGAATTTCTGTGATTTTCTGTGTATTTCGGGGCACTTTAGTCAAAATTCATTTGACTAAAACCCACAGAAATTCAAAGTAAAGAAACACACGTAATGTTTTGAACATGAAATCAAGTCGTCCGATGCTTAATTGTGTGATAATATTCAGTAATCACTTCAAAATAATTGTTACAGACGCCGTGTCAGAATAACTTTTACAAAATGTTTGATCCAGTTCAGTTTAAGCTGTATGGCAGTTCAAAACCTGTATTACACCATTTCAAAGAAAGTTTTGTCCCAATTCCAAGTAATACAAGCAAAAGCAAATTTAATGAAGATGAAGAATTCTATAGAATAATGGAATCCATAAAGACAAAGAGCAGTGACTTATCCGAATATCAAAACCAAACAAAACCCGATGAAAAGAATACTCCTGAGCCTGATGATATTTCCTTCATAATGATATTTATGTTACTGTTGGTTTTATTGATGGCAAAAATTATTCATGGTTTTCAAAACATCATATTCAAAGCAAAGGACTTATTTGATCAAGTATTTCCATACATTTGGAGTTGGATGAAAAACATAACTCGTGAAACTTATGTTGTAACTGATCGTAAGGTTCCTTTGCTGATTTTATGTGTTCCACTTCTAACTTTGGTGTTATTCGTGTACTGCGCTCTTCTTATACTCAATGCAGCAACAGAATTCTTGCTAAGTAATGCACCACCAAACATTGCAAAATTTGTTGTAATGGAAAAATTTAATAAACTACTTCAACAACGTCCAGTGCTTTCTCAATAATCTTTGATTTCAACTTATAAATGAATAAAATTTGGTTTTTTAAATTTGAGTTGTTTATGTATCTTATTCTATGGTAAAAGCAGTTTTGTTTTCATAATTCATTCCGGAGCGAAGCATCTGAGTACCCAAAACGGAGTCAAAGGTAGTCAAGAAACTTTTGTTTAAGAAAACTGTGGAAAAACGTTGGAAATGAATTATGAAAATAACACACATTTTTGATTTTTAGCAGTGCTACAGACAAATTAAAAATTTTATCAGTTAATACAATTCTGGAATTTATGATTAGAAAAAATCTGACACGGTTAACAAATTTTTTGTTTATTTTTTCGTCCAGGTTAATGCTGTCATATACATATGTGATTCTCAACGTCATTTATACAAAAACAATCGAACGGACGAAAATCCCAACAAGTGTCAATTATTGTGGATTGTTAATTTTCGTCTAGCTTGTTTTCTTGAACTCAATGTTAGTTAGCAAATGTCATAGTCTTTTAGCTTTTCTGAGAAACGCCTCCCATTACTTACTCAAACTTATTACTTCTGCTATGAACCCGTTCGCGTAGTTTCATGTGATCTAAGAAATTTTCCAACCTTTACCTTACCAAGTCACTCGACACCACATAAATCTTAGACCCATTCTCGAATACGCCAGCCAAGTATAGTCTCCTTATTAATTAACCCTCTCACATAGAATTGAAGCTGTGCAGCGGAGGTTTCTCCGCTTCACTTTACGTTACCTACCTTGGTCTGATCTTCATATCTTAGCACTGCCATCGACTCTCCGGTACTTCTTAAACTTATTTTTATTAAAACCAATCCATGCAGTGGCATAATTACCCCCCAGACCATTCAATTGAAATTTAACAAACATTGAAAACTGCACACCATAGCTTCAGCCATGATCAGTGTGATCAGATCAGATAATTGATTATCTTGTTGGGAAATAAAATGTTGCTACTTATTTTTCCAATTCCTTTTGGGCTAAACTCCAATTCAGTGCATCAAGAACCATCAGAAAAGTATATTTTGGCTCATGTTAGAGACAAAAATTTAAATATTGTCACACAGTGTAATTATTTAGTGTTTTCGAGTGGATTTTCAGAAACAGTAAAAATACGTCACTTTAAAAATTGCGTCGAATAGAAATTGATAGATTTCTAGCAACATGTGAAAAACTCCAAGAAAATGCGTTTTTGTTTTTTTTTCGTTGTTGAGTCTACCTAACCTTACCCCACATTTTGGCCACTAAAAAACGTGTTTCCCCAGCACCAAAATCCTTCTAACGGCACTGAATCCATGTAACTTTCTATTCATCCCATTCTTTCACCTTACTTCTCAATGCACAAATTATTGCCATTACAACCCAACCACTAGTAGTAGTAGTAGTAGTAGTACCTCGTGGCATAAAGGTTAGTGCGTAGGACTGTCATGCCAAAGGTCTGGGTTCGATTCCAAGCCGGTGCCACCTAAAAAAAACAGAAATGTTTTTTTCGCGAGGTACTGCCTCTTGTGAGGAACTGACAAATCCTCCAAGAGTAAATTTGTCATGAATAAGTGCTTCTCATCTAGCCATTCGGACTCGGCAAAAAATTGTAGGTCCCCTCCATTCCTGCCAAAAATACGCACACAGGAATGGTTGAAAGTTGTAAGTCACTAGGCCTTGGTTCTTCACGAGCTGTTGTGCCACCAAATTTATTTATTATTACAACCCAATCACTAGAATGCTACGCTTTTAGCCAATCGTCCTCAGCACATCTCTGACTTCAGCCCCAGTTCTTCCTCCGTCAGAAGAAGTTTTTACTCCGACTACCTATAAACCCCCAATTTTTTTTTATAAGTTAAGTTATGTTTTAAGATTGTTTATGTACAAGCATTTACTATTCAATTTTTTTATCGGATATTAACCCCGACGCCACACGGGCAAGTACTGGCAAGCAAGTTGCAATACCCACACATTTGTTCATTAGCACATACAAACCCACGGCGATTATCTTTCCCCATTTAGGTGGGGGGGGGGTTGCAATTCCATAAAAGTTCTACAAATAGAAAAAAATATTTAAAAATAACGGCCTCACTAGTAATATAATTTAGCAACGAGCTAAATATGTATTTACATATATCAGTGAAAATATTAATTTTTTTGGAGTTCATACCACATATGGTCCATTATTTAAAGCCAAATTAAATATCAATGTCATACCATGTACAGTTTATTATATAGAGTCCATTTCATTATGGCCCATTTCAATGAAATTTGTTAGTCTTCACTAAATTTGATTATTAGTATGGCCCAATGACACTTACTAGTCCGAACTTACTATTCTTAACATTCCAAAAGCGTGAATGATTTTTCGTGTACAATCTCACTCTCAAAACAAGTGTAAATAAATTTGACTGACTGTTAGTGTATCTAAACTTTATCTGTCAAAAAATTTAAACTCACACTTGCGGAATCGCAAAAATCGATGTGCACACAAAAAAATTCATTCTTGCGGATTGGGGTCCCAGGGTTCATGTCACTACAGTGACATTTGAGTACAAATCAGATAGTGATTGAATGAATTGTGGTTGTCATAGACATACTACGTGATGCTATGCTAGGCATCGTTCATATCCAGTTTCATTAAATGCCCTTGGAATATGAATAAACGGTGCAAACATATGTCTAGCATTACAGCTAAAATCCAATCAATAATTAGTTGATTTTTGTCACTGGAAAAATTATCTGATGTTATTTATTTCATTTCCCTTTTGCTTTTACTTCTATCTTTTGCAAAAACATTTTCCTTCGACTAACAACCATTATCTTGACTCGATGACTTTTTGCGTGTGACTCTTTTCAAAATTCAATAACCGTTTTCTAAAGTAGCAAAGTTCTAATGGTTACTTGTATTAGATTTTTTCACGGAAAAACTAATAGAAAATTTAACAGGAGTATTTAACATTATAATGAATACAGGAAGCATCCCGCAACAATTTAAGGAATCTCTTATCTTTCCGATTCATAAAAAGGGAAACACGATGGATCCAGAAAATTATAGAGGTATTTCCTTCTTAAATTCATCATATAAAATATTTACATCGATACTACAAAGTCGACTGAGAAGGTGGATAGATGTTAACAACCTTATGAATGAGTTCCAAGCTGGATTTAGACCAGGCTATTCTACTATATACCACATTTTTGTCCTAAGAAGTATAGCTGATAAGTTCTTGTCCCAAAACAAAAAATTGTATGTCCTTTTTGTCGACTTCAAGGCGGCATTCGATACGATAGACCGAAATGCATTGATTTACAAGATGTTTAGACTGGGAATGTCACACAAGTTTGGACGCATTTTACAAAACCTATACATGGATACTAAAGCAGCAGTATGGGATGGTGAACATTTATCGGAATGGTTTCAGACGAAAGGAGGTGTAAGGCAAGGATGTACGCTAAGCCCAAGTTTATTCGCGCTTTTCGTTGAAGACATAACAAGTTTGTTACCGGGTGGAGTTGAATACGCAGGAACCGTCATCAAAGCCCTATTATTTGCGGACGATATCGTTTTACTCGCATACTCCCCTGAAGCACTCCAGTTAATGATAAATAAACTTAATGAATATTGCACTTTATGGAAACTAGTGGTCAACCTAGAAAAGTCAAAAGTTATGATATTCAAAAGAGGTGGAGGGAGATCAAATAGAAGAGAGCAATGGACTTATAACAATGAGATAATAGAAGTTGTGAATCAGTATAAATACTTAGGAGTCTACTTCACCAAGAATCTCAAGAAGGAAAAACACCTTACCGAAAAATTAGAAAAAGCAAAAACAGCAATAAATGTAGCATGGAAGGAAATTTTCAACAACAGACATATTGCACATAGCGTCAAATATAGGGTATTCGAATCGGTGTCAGAAACAACTCTGCTTTATGCAGCGCAAGTATGGGGAGGAAAAAAATATGAGACCGTGGAAAAACTTCTCCGTTTTTATATCAAACGCATATTTCGGCTTCCTCCAAACGCTCCTAACTACATGGTTATGCTCGAAACTGGTATATCTCCATTATTTATAAAAACCCTGAAACTGCAAGTAGACTATATCATGAATGTGCTAAATATGCCCGATAATCGCCTTCCAAAAAAGGCAGCTCTCCAAGCGATCCGTAACAGATCTAGATGGTTCAAGGAATGGTTGGAGTTAGGACAAGAAGCAGGTATAGAATTAAACATTAACGATTACAGTAATTGGAAGCCCTCACTCCATCAGATGATTGAAAGCCTAGATAATAGCTTTAGAGCTCGATACGCAGAAGAGGCAGGCAACTCAATTTACAGGCTGGTATATAGCAAGCTAAACCACAACTTAAATAGTTTAAATTATTTCAGAGATGACTGCACTATTGAGGAAATATCCTGCATGTTTAGATTAAGGGGTGAACTGTTGAATCTTAACTTCATTCCACATCGCGAAGATTTACCTGTGCTTTGTGAAATGTGTAATATGGCGGAACGTGAAGACATTTTCCATTTTGTTGGTAGATGCCCCGTCCTCAAGGAAACGAGAAGACATGTGTTTGGTGCAGACATACTATCTGAGGAACTTACATTCAAATACCTTAATGAAATAGACGTGCCCAAAATGTTCAAGTTTTGTAAAATTGCATTAGCTTATAACGGGTGATTTTTTAGCTGGTTTGGTTTTGGCAACACTGGTTTTGACAGCTGACGTGTGTTTAGTACCTTGTGTCACTGTCAAACAGCTTCAGTTTGGTTTGCAATTTAACCATGGATCGTCTTACAAATGAACAACGCTTGAAAATTATTGAATTTTACTATCAAAATTCGTGCTCGGTTCGAAATGTTCATCGCGCGCTGCTTCCATTTTATGGTCGGCATTCTCGACCTTCTGAGCAGTCTATTCGGAAGATTGTGACCAAATTTCGCACCAAATTTACTTTGTTGGACATTAAACCACCAACACGTTTACGTACTGTGCGTAGTGAAGAAAATATTGCGGCCGTATCAGCTAGTGTGACAGAAGACCGCGAAATGTCGATTCGGCGCCGTTCGCAGCAGTTAGGCCTTTGTTACAGCACTACGTGGAAAATTTTGCGGAAGGATTTGGGCGTAAAGCCTTTTAAGATACAGCTGGTGCAAGAACTAAAGCCAGCCGACCTATCACAACGCCGAATTTTTGGTGAATGGGCTCTTGGAAAGCTGGCCGAGGATCCGCTTTTTTATCGAAAAATTGTGTTCAGCGATGAGGCTCATTTTTGGTTGAATGGGTACGTAAATAAGCATAATTGCCGCAATTGGAGTGAAGATCAGCCAGAAGCATTGCAACAGCTACCAATGCATCCCGAAAAAGCCACTGTTTGGTGCGGTTTATGGGCCGGCGGCATTATTGGGCCATATTTCTTCAAAGATGATGCGAATCGCAGCGTTACTGTCAATGGTGAACGCTACCGAGCGATGATAACAAACTTTTTTTTGCCCGAAATGGAAGTTCTTGACTTGCATGATATGTGGTTTCAACAAGACGGTGCCACATGCCACACAGCACGCGAAACAATGGCGCAATTGCGAGGCGAGTTTGGTGAACAGTTTATTTCACGTTTCGGGCCGGTCAATTGGCCGCCTAGATCGTGCGATTTGACACCATTAGATTATTTTTTGTGGGGGTATGTCAAGGCTAATGTCTATAGGGACAAGCCCGCTTCGATTGACGCACTGGTAGCCAACATCCATGCATTCATTCGTGAGATACCGGCCGGTGTGTGTGAAAGAGTATGCCAAAATTGGACTCAGCGGATGGGCTACCTGAGACGCAGCCACGGTCAACATTTGCATGAAATTATCTTTAAACATTAAATTGCAAGGTTCAATCTATCGATTCAAATAAATAATTCATTAATTTTTTTGAATTTTTTGTGTTTTTTTTTTTTTTAAAGTTCTAAACCTCTTAAAAAATCACCCGTTAGAAGCAGAATTTTAAATGAAAATTTTTTAAATAAAACTGTTCTTTAAGTATTTAATCAATCAAGTTTTTTTCTATATAATTGTCAATCTGGCAGACGGCAAAGCCATGTTTATATTAAGATTGTTAAGAAATTTGTAAACTACTTAAAGAAGAATAATAAAAAACTACTAACTACTACTAACTATTAGATTTTTTCAATGAAACACACAAAACTGCTTTTCCATGCAAAATGCATCTACTAGCACATGAGAACATGTTTAGTTGATAGTACTAAATAAGGGCTTTCATCTACCCATGAGAAGTTTTCCACCTCCAAAAGAAAACGTATAATCGATGCGAAGTTGAAATCCATATATTTTTATTACGCACTCATGAAAATTCGAAAAGACTCAAATTCAAATGTTACGAGTACACGACATGCAAAATGCCACATGTGCATGCGCAGTGACGTCATTTGCAAATATGAACTGCATGCGACCCCAATGCTGCACGTGGACATGTGTGTTTATTGCGGTATGTGCAAAACATGCTACACATAAGAAGCTCCTGTTTTTAATGACGTCAGTGCCGCATGTGCATGCGGCATTTAACATGCTGTTACTTATAGCTAAAGGTCACCGTGCAATAGCGGACTAGTGCCGGATTTTCACTAATGACAAATTGCCATTAATTCACGTCAATAAAGTAGCAAAATAATGGTTAAATAAAATCATTAATTACATGCACTTACACGAAAGCAAAATAATGGCGTTTCGATGCTCTGTCACTATACTATCAAAGAATGAGCAAGTTCATTCTTTAATGTGTATTGTCATTATTTGCAAAATGATGTCACTGTGCATTTACATGGCTTCATTTTAATGGCAATATTTAATGCAATTTGGCTCTGTTATTTATTTTATAACGAATATTATGACAAACTTTTAATTCATTTACACGATTATGTCATTAATAACATAAAAATGCAAGAATTTGTGACAATTTTTCACTCGTGTAAATCCGGTATAACTCTTCGATTTTAAGTCAACGTTCCACCCTGTTGTTTTTCCAGTCTTTTGTCAACTTCAGAGCTAAGAAACTTATGTAAGAAATGTCATTTAATGTTTGACATTTTGGTATTAACCATCTCCATTTTTTGTTTTTGCATTTAAGAACAATATACATTTTTAGAAATAGAAGTAGATTTATAAAAAAAAATTAATTCACATAAGTTTGCAAGACACTCAACAATAAAATACATTTATTTAAAACTTTAAATAATGGCTCACTATAAAGGAGCAGCCAGTGAAGCTGGCCGTGCGATGCAACTGATGAAGAAACGTGAAATCGCCCAACAAGAAATCGAATTCCGGAAAAAGAAAATTGAAGAGGATTTAAAAATTTCCAACATCGAAAACAAATTCGCCAGCCACTACGATGCTGTGGAACAACAACTTAAGACCTCCACCATTGGGTTGGTCACTTTGGATGAGATGAAAGCTAAACAAGAGGACATCGTACGAGAACGCGAAAAGAAACTAGCTCAGAAGAAGGACGAAAAAGAACGTGAGAAACTGAGAGCTCTGGAGGCAATCCAGGCAGAGAAAAACAAACAGAAACGACAGATACAAGCATTATCATTCACTTTGGATGAAGACGAAGCTGGCGAAGAAGATGAAGACGTTAAACCACTGGAAATAAAACCCGTGAAGAAGTGGAGAACTGAAGACCAAAGCGGCGAACCGCAGAAGAAAAAAATCTGCAAGAATCCAGACGTAGACACTTCATTCCTTCCTGATCGAGAACGTGAAGAGAGAGAGAATCGCCTGCGAGAGGAACTGCGCCAGGAATGGGTTGCCCAACAAGCGGCATTGAAAGACCAAGAGATCACAATAACATTCAGTTACTGGGATGGATCTGGTCATCGTCGAAGTGCTACCATGAAAAAAGGCAATTCTATTTATCAGTTTCTGCAAAAGTGTTTGGAAGTTCTGCGTAAGGAATTCAACGAACTGAAAACGGTCATGGCAGATCAACTGATGTACGTTAAGGAAGATTTGATTCTTCCGCATCATTACACTTTTTACGATTTCATTGTGACCAAAGCCAGAGGCAAGAGTGGTCCTCTGTTTCAGTTCGATGTCCACGATGATGTTCGAATGATAAGCGACGCAACCGTAGAGAAGGAGGAATCCCACGCTGGTAAAGTTCTGCTGAGGAACTGGTACGAGCGAAACAAACACATCTTTCCCGCTAGCCGTTGGGAACCGTATGATCCCACAAAGACCTATGATAAGTACACTATTAAGGATAAAAATAAAAAATAAATTGTTACAATAGCATAACGTTTTTTCTTTGTTTATTTGATTATCTTTTCCTTAGCAAGTTCATTAACGTCTCGGTGGGGAGTAAAGTCACCAGTTTCATATTTTATAAAATTGGCGGACTGATAGCATTTAAACTATTCCAACGCCAAGTTTTTATTTTTATAATATTCTTTGTGGTTCGGATTAAATTGAGATTTGCCGTTTAAAATCTTCAAAATAATTAAGGATTGAAACCATGAAAAATTAACTGTTGCGATCACTGCTAAATGATGGTAAGCACAGTTTTAACGTGGTATACACTATACGCATGTTGAGTGTGCTCGAAAACATATACGTTATTGAGTAGTTGCTTCAGTAAATAAAATTGTCTTTTTTACTTATGGTAATGGGATAAGAAGGGTATACAGCCATATAGATATTGATTATTACCACAAAAGCGAGGGAACGAAATTTTGTTTGATAAACTTTAGAAGCAAAAGACCAAATTATGAATTTTCCTTTAAAATTGCATTCAATCAATTCATATTTTTGCATATCCAAATTACAATTATGTTGAAAAACCTCGCTTTTTTTAGAATTGCTCTCATTAATCGGGCTTTTGGATTATCTTCTTCGAAGTTTCTGGGTTTGAACTAACAATATTTTTTTTTATAAAATCATTGCTCGTTTAACAAATTTCTAAACTTTTATATTGTTTATAAGTCCCTCTTAAGACTTTAAAAGTCATATTTAAGAGCTATTTTAAGCGTATGAAAATCCTAATTCTTTGCCCTACTCGTGATCGTATCCGTCCATATTTCTCTACAGATTTAAAGAATCATCGATGTATGTCGATGAATCTCTTTTGATTCACATAATTCGGCCACTAATTTTACAATATGATCGAAGTAATGAAAAAATCCCATAATACAGGTAGTTACATGCTGTTTGTCGGGTTGGCCAAAGACTAAAGTCGTTTTTAATTAGATTTTGGAATTATTCCAATCCTATCGAATGTTTGCTTAAATTTTCTTTAAACTTAGGACCTAGTGCTTTTGAAGGGAAGTTTTTGAACTTTTTAAGAACCAAAAATAGTTTCGTACACCCGTGAAGAAAAAATTTTACAATTTTTTAAAACAATCTTTTCTTACTAAAAAATATCCCGAATGCAACTATCCCGAAAATCCCCAATGGACAAAACCCTGAAAGCCACCTAATACATTTGGGATTGAATCCTGAATTTCAATACTTTCAATGAAACCAACTTGTTTCGTAGAGCTTTACTTCTGTTTCTGTTCACTTTGAAATCATGAAACTAGCTCCAGTAAAAGAAGTTTCGAAATAAACGATAATAATCTTGAATGCAAAAATTTCAAACGTACAAGAATCATGAAGTATATCATTTAGAAAAACAAATACTCTTAAATACTCTGTTTCTGTTCACTTTGAAATCATGAAACTAACTCCAATAAAAGAAGTTTCGAAATAAACGATAATAATCTTGAATGCAAAAATTTCAAACGTACAAGAATCATGAAGTATATAATTTAGAAAAACAAATACTCTTCTTAAATATCAAAATCCACTACAGTACGAATTGGTTTGGGAGAACCAAATGAGAAATCGCAGCTCATCATTCGCAACGATACAAACTACAATGAAAGATACACAATGCTAAACAACAACAAAAAACTGTAGTCAGCGAATGTTTCGCGTTGGTTTTGGTAGAGCCTAAAAGCACGATAAAAAGAGTATTATTATTATAGACCGAGAGCCCACAGCAGATTTTGTGTGTGAGTGATAACTTCATTAAAAGCTATTAAAAAAATCGAAGTGTTGCATGTCCACAACTGGGGCATTTGGGATTTACAATATGAATGCAACTTCGAAAGACCAAAATTGGCTTTCATCCCTCCATAGATAAGCTCCTCGGATCACATATCACGGAATTCAACACTGTTTAGTTTAGTTCACCCTGCCAGACCGCTTAAAAAATTCAAAGTGAAAAACGTTCTTTTTAAAACAGTCTGGCGGGGAAACTATACACTCAAATGGTCTCAGATTCCGTTCTATTACCTACAAAAACTAAATTTGTTAGGCTAGAATCTCGAATTGCTTAGTACCTACTCGCGCTTTTACGTGCGATATCGAATCGCCCACGTGATTTTTAATATGTGCCAAAAATAGCACTAAAAGGCCAGTTATAGCAATCAGGAAAAGTAATAAGGGTATTCATGCATCGATATGTAAACTTTTCGACCTAGTAATTTATTTTTCATGAACAAACACCCTTCGTAAACTAATGCTCTGTTTGTTTAAAGTCAAATAAAAAGATGCTTTCGTACAATTTTGTTTTCTATTTTATTATTTTTCTTTTAATTGAATCTTTCCTCAGCAATTTTGATTTAATGTTTCTCGTTTGATGTTTTAATTTTGTATTGTTTTTGATTCTTTTTCGTTCAGAATCAGTTTAAAAGTTAACCATTTTATTTACGATACAAATTCATGTAGGAAAATTTACGATTTGTTGGGAAAGATTTCTCATACAAATGTTGACAATTCGTTTACGATGTAGTAAACTTTCCATCAATTACGATGTTTACAACAGTTTTCCGACGAATATGAAAAATTAAGTTCCATCTTTAAAATAGTTAAAATACATCTTTTGGAAAAAGTAATTATTCAATATCAAATTCTGTAAGTGTTTTGTCATTTAGCCAGTTTATATTTCTGGGATCTCAGAGGACTCAGAGGGCTCAGAAGTATAAACAGGATTCCTCTCAAAAATTCCCCACATTTCCCCTTAAAAACTGAGACTGAAATTTTTTGAATTCGCTTGCTCAATTATTTTTTGTCGCGTTTTAACTTCTATGTGAGGAATACTGTTTATATTTTATTCTCCGGCTCTGTCAAAAAATTGAGGAAAAATACTGAGCGCTCAAGAAATATAAGCCTGCCAATAAATTCGTGTAGCATTTGTGTCATAGAGTACCTATATTATCTAGAGTCGCGACTCGTACCCCTCTTGCCTAAAACACCCGCAAATTTTATTTGAGCACACCAAGAGAAAACTCTCTCAAATTCCGTGTCGGTGAATACGTGTGAATTGTGGATAAAAATACAAAATGGGGTTAGTAGCTCAAAGTGACGTTTGTTTTTTTTGTTAAATTATGAAATGTCAAAATGACAGATCTCGATTCTAATTTGTGTTGGGTGGAATTGATTATATTTAATTCTTCCAACAAAAACTCGGTTTTAAAAGAAAATTATACTTTTTATAGGTAAAATATTAGTAATTTTTAAGTAAAAGTGGATAACAATAATAAATAACTTAAATTTCAAGTGCCAAAAGTCGAGTGATCAAGTGAAACTCGATGTGTTACTCGACTTGATTTTTTTTGTTTACTTCGGTTTTCCCAAATTAATATTGTTTATTTTGCATGTTTTTGGTATGTTTTTTTGCAATCCAATGAAATCATTATTGTAAGTTATTTCTTCTAAAGGGTGAATTGCACTCTCGCCTTCTCAGTGCAATAATTGCTGGACTCTGCAGTCCTTCCATAAAATTGAGAACAACATTTTCCCTTTTGACATCCGGTAATGAACGACAGTCTATCGTTAGTCCAAGTGATAATTTTGGTCTTCCAATGTTATCGAGTTCAGAGAATCATCAATATCCCATCCTGGTAGAACAGATGATCTATCGAACACAACAGGAAAAGACCGAATTTACAAGGATATCAATCAAGGTCTGATCAACAACTGTTGTCATCTTTTGGCAAGGGTTCTGGCTGAGATCGTTTACCAAACATCTCTAAATGAGGTGGGAATAATTATACTTTTTTATAATAATTTAAATCTGATTTAATATTTTCTTGGTTTTAGGTTTGAAAATGCTTTCTTGCCACCTCGTAGTTTACACTCAACTGGCAACAGATTCTCCCGATGTGATGTGAGCCGAACATGGAACACTGGAAATTTTGTCGAGATACAGCTCTTCAGGTTGCAACTGATATCACCAAGAAATGCACGGAACTATTGATTTTGGCAAGGAATGCTCTGGCTGCATCTCTATCGCCAAGTGATAATTCTTCGAATCATACTCAGACAATTGATTCGGAGCACAATATAACACCAATTGAGGAACATATGGATATAAATTGGGCAAACAATTCGAGGACTTCAGCTCTTTCTGCAGATCCAAGCCTTACAACAGCCAGAGATATCACAAAGAGAATCGAGTCCTTCTCCAAGGGTTTGATAGAAACTTTTAAATTTGATAAACGATCCACAAACCCATTTGATATTGAGATTGAAATTGGTGCAACTGAGATTCACCCAAGAGATTTAATTGAAGAGAGCGGGGCAATTCAAGAATTGCACTATCGCAAAGGACATGTTGATACAAAACTCAACGGTAACGACCGAACTGACAATGAATTAGATGTGATAGATAAGAGAAGCGATTCTGATGATGGAGTCTTGGGAAGTCAGATGACAGTAGTGCAGTTGTTGGAGGTATTCAATACATCATCAGCAAATGTGTTTCATACTTTGCTGCCCCTGATTTATGCACAGATTGGAACCTTTGCGTGTAATGACCCAAAGGTGAGTTTTTTTTTTAAATTTAATTGTGCTATATTTATCAACTTTTTATATTTAAAGAGTTCTGTCCAAATACTTGGACTGATTAAGGAGATTTTGCCACATGTAGCTGCGTTAAATCAACTTTAGTCGAGCAAAGAATATCTTACACTCAAATCAAAGGATAAAAAGGTAGACTTCTCAGCTTTGGATATTAACAAAAAGAGAATGGATGATATCTAATATGTACTACAAGCAATCATTATTGCATCGTAGAGAGCGAGCATCCATATCGAAGTGGATCCATAACATGTCAGAGGTAAGAATCTATATATGCAAATGATTGTATGTAAAAACTAACTTGATTTTCAATATTATTAAAGGGTGGAGTTTCCTCATTGTGTACAATGGTTTGCCATAGAATTCGATTCACAGTGTGGAACTGCTCAACTTGAAGACTACTTATTGATATCTATTCCAACAAAGCCATGTTTAGTTGAAGCTTGTCAAGTTGATAATGATTACCTGGATATACTGGACAATAACATGTCTATGCAACGTTCCAGTTGCAAAAATGCCATTGTGACAAACTATACTAGAGGTCATGGTGCAAATGCTAATACAAATGACAACGATTGGGTTGTCATAAAGAAGTTTAATACATAAGCCACAGAGGTCTTTTCTGTCGGTTTTAGTTTTGTGATAATTATATTTACAGTGTCAGCAATTGGCCACAAAATATTATGATTTTGCCTGGAAATCAGGTGGAATTTTCTTTGGAGACAGCTTCTCTTTACGCTCAGGATCCGCATAGTAACCGTTTTGGATTCAAGTGTCTTGTTGTTGGTTATGATAATCCAACAGCGGTAAGAGTTTACAAAAAATGTTAATGTTTCATAGCTACATAGTTTTTTTTTTTATTAATTTTTCAAAACAGATGAATGCAAAGAATTCTTGCCTTATACGTTTGGAACATGAACTGGCTTATTTAGGAGGAGTGTGCAGTGCTAATTTGATGAAAAAGGATTTAAATTTGCCAGGTATTGTTGTTCTGATTTTCTATTAATTTTTATTTGGCTTTTTAACTAAATAGTAAAGCTGATGTCTGCTCAAATAAGAGCATAAATTGTTGCTGAAATTATGCTTTGAATTTTAAAAACAAGATCTCTGTGATTCAGAACTTGAATTTGAAAAAATAATTAATGGAAATTTAATGAGAAAATCTATGAAGAAATATTTTAAAATACAGAGAATAAGTTGAACATTGAGATCCCAGGAATAAAAATGGTCAAAAATTAAAAACAAAAAAATTTACATAATATATAAATTACAACATTTTAATTTAATTTGTATAAATAGCATCTTAGTAAATAATGTTCTTTTCGTTTATTCACTAAATTTAGTAAATTTTATATATCCATCTAGATGACAAAGAAGTCGAAGACCTATCGACAATCGAAGACACGCTCACAAATCATCATGCTTTGCTGTCAAAGGGATTCGCACTCTCCGAATCAATATTGACTGTTAATCAAGCCTTGGAATCTTATCTGCCTATTGGGTAAGTTTTGTGCACAAACAATATAATTACAACATAATTAATATATCAGCATTGGATTTTTTTTTTTTTTTACAAATCAGTCTTCAATAAGCCAGAATTTTCAATTTGATAAATAATTTCTGTTTCCCTATAAGTTCGTGTTTCTGGTAGCACAACATCCATAATACGTTTCCTTCGTTTCTTTGCAATTCGCATAACAATTATAGCTGCTGTTATTATTATGATAAAAATTAAAACTAAAATGCATATAACTATGTACACCATATAGGATTTCTCCTTACAATCTGCATCGATGATTTTACTTAATGTTAAACTTTGGTTATTGCTCTTTGTCTGAAAGTATATGTATATGTAACTCCGAAAGAATGGCGATTTAGGCAGAGTTTTAATTACTATATCATCTTTAAATCTTATAAATTTTCCTTTTTTCAGACTAAAGCATCCGTGAGCACCGTTGGAAGCAACATCTCCATTACATCCTTCTGATATTGAGTACTCTGATTCAACACCTGATAATGTTATTGCAACTTGCTCCGATGACGAAGAACTTGCCAAGAAGTTGTTAAGAAAATTCTTCAACATCAAAGACTAATGCGCATTACAACCAAATTGCACATACTAAAGAATATACACCAACATATGGTAAGAATTCCCTATGAGTTATATAAGCTTTTGAAAAAATATAATATATGAATAATATAATATGATATTTCAATTTATATTTTAAGTACAAGCTCTGTGGTTAGTAATAAAATACAATAATTATTTTTTCCTCCACGTAATCTGCCCAATACATTCTTAATATGTTGAACTTAAATTTTTAAGATTTTCAGAAACTGGTTCGTAGGATTTGAACATTTTAAAAAAATCATCTGTGGCATAGATACTAAAACAATATTTTTTTTATTTTAGATTTCAGATTTGTCAAACAATAACAGCAAGATGAGGAACAGAGAGACTTTTCCACTGAATGCAAAAAAAAAGCATGCTGTCCAATCGAAAAGTGATCCTTCTCGAACACTTACAGCGATAAGTACATTAAAACATTCAAGCCGCAATTCAAAAGCACCACTCATTCACATAATCCAAGAATTACACAATAATTGTGTAGTATCGGAGGTGCGTGTGAACAAACATAAAATTCATCGTAAAAGTCCTCCATCTAAGAAGCAAATGACAGCAGAACAAACGATTATTGACGGTGGTACCGAAAACATTCCCAAACAATCACATTCCCTCGTCTTCATGGATAGTGTCAGCGAAATTGATAGTCTAACCGAAGAATTTTAACAATCTTTATTGAACACAAATTCCAGGAGCAGTGACAAAAATGTTGGACATTTGTTACAAAAACGTTTAAGTGGTACTCGTGTAGAGTATAAGCCAAGAAACCTATCTACTCCACCTCGTAAACCACCTCGTAATATTCCAGTTGCTAACCCGAAAGCAGCAATGCAGTACAGGTAAAGTCATTTAATATTTAACACAAAATCTAAAAACTTCCAATCCACCAATCCAGAGTGCGGTCCTCAATTAGGTTGTAAAATTCTACCAAAGCTTAACATTGACACAGCTGATGGAACTTATCATAGTTTAGTTGCCAACATGGAGTCAAAAAATACACCAGTTAAATCAGAAATGCCAAATAATAACCAATTACTGGCAGTCCTGCCTATGAGAATACAACTGGCATTCAAAACAAAGTGTAGGAAGTGACCCAAAAGTGATCTTTGCTTATAAATAAATCTTATAAATTCTCCTTTTTTTCAGACTTTAACCGTAAAGCATCCGTAAGCTCCGTCGGAAGCAACATCTCCATTACATCTCCGTAGTTTTCTGATATTGAGTACGCTGATTCAACACCTGACAATGTTATTGCAACTGGCTCCGATGACCAAGAAGTTGTTAGGAAAATTCTTCAACATCAAAGACCAATGTGCAATACAACCAAATTGCACATAAGTGAACAACATAAACCAACATTCGGTAAGAATTCCCTATGAGTTGTATAAGCTTTAAAAAAAATGTAAGGTTTAAGGACTCGAAAGCGTTTGTGGCTTTCATTATATTGAAAACGATAATATGTGTATTTTTTAGTTTTTTCTTTATGTTAGTCTTCTATTTTGACAAAGAAAGACACTAGTGAACGCCTTTTGTATTGTTTTAATTTTCGAATCAATTTATCAAATTAAAAAAAACAATTGCTTCTTAATCATAAGTCCTATTTTTTGCATATACATTTTCGCATAGCATTTTCTTCTCAATATGACCTACAATTCAATTTGTTGCTTTTGGCTTTTATGACTTAATTTAAAGTAAATTTTATCAAAACAAGAGGCGTTTTAATATTCCGTATAAGAAAATAAAACTTTCAAAACAGAACAATCCTTATTTATTATTTTCCATGTTTTTATTGTCTTTTTTCGATATAGAAATTAAAAACATACCTTGAAAAAGTTTTATAGGAATACGATGAAAAACTTAAACTTGCCATCAACAAATTATGTGAATATGTTGCTGCTGAATTATTGTATTATTGTTGTCATATTTTTTGATTGTATTTAATTTAATATCCAAATTTACAATTTATTTATTGTATTTAATTTTATATCCAAATTTACAATTTATTTATTAGATGCTTTTATATGTATGTTTGCTTAAGAAGTTTTAATAAAATTCAAAAATTTTTTGCTGATAAATAAAAAATCTTTTTACTTGAGATATATATACATAGGTAATAAATAGCAAGTTTTGGATTGTTGAAAAACAATTTGAGGTAATAATCAAACATGTCATTACGATGATAGAGAACACCAAAAAAGTGGGTAGCACAATCCACTCTGTCTGTTGGTGTTCGGTCTGTCTATCTGTACTTTAATGAGTAGCTTAAACCACGAAAGCGATTTTCTTCAAATTTTGGGAGTGGAAATCAATAGTAAATTGTAAAAATTTTAAGCTTACAAATAACGGTACTTTTGCCATACAACCATTTAAGAAGTTTATTTATTTCAAAAACGGCTCTAAGGACTTCGATTAAAAAAAAAATAGGTAAATTATTCTTTAAACTGTTATTAATGATTCCTACTATTAAACTTTTAGATTTTCGATCCTCGCATGAACTGATTGGAATTAAAATATATATGAAATAATTTCTATAATCTATCTAAATTTCAGCCTTCTAGCCCTTAAGACTATAAAAATCAAATACTACTCGTACATAAGTTCTCATAGGTAATTTTAAAATTTTTAACTAATTTTATCTTTTAACTGGAAGGAAAGCGTTACAAGGAAATTGACCTTATTCAATTTACTCCTAGGTAGATAAAAAAAATAGGCAACTACTCTACATATTTTTTTCGCTTTAAAATTAAACTTAAATTTCCCAACTTCATAAAAAAAAACTCGTTTTTTTAAGCAACTGTTCAAGCCGGTAAAAAAAATGTCTTTAATTATTTTAAATGCTGTTCACAATGGTTCGATAACATTCTGTATTGATCAGTTTAAATAAACAATAATATATAATTACTAATACTACTTAAAGAAGATTAATAAATTTGTCATTTTAACACAGATATAAATATGTCATTTGGTTTTTTCTTGAACGAAGATCTGCCTTTGATTTTTGCTTGATTGCAAGCAATGTGAGCAGTGTAGCAATTCAACACTGGGGTGTAACCGTTCGACCACTGGTGAGTGGTTCAATACGATGATCTGAGTGGTGAAGTCAGCAGCTCCCCTGGGAAGGTTGCACTTCAAATCACCGGCAATGTAACCACGAAGCAATTCCTTCTCCGATACTTTAATTACGTTGAAATTATCGTGAGTCGGGAGGCTGTTGATGTGGCCCAGACTATACTTGCTGCAGAAAACTGTTGCGTCTCTGCTCCGAGAAAATGTAGTATCTGAAAGGAGTTAGTTTCAATTAGAATATGTTGGCTACGATAAAAATGTTTGATTGGTTTTGTAAAATAATTTAACAAATATTATTTTTCAAAGTGAAAAAACTACAAGAAACTTTACCGAATATTTGTCAAACAACTTTTTTCTTCTCTTCTGAAAACAATCAATGATATTGGATTTGGGTTAGTTTTATTCTACTAACTTATCTTCAGTTGATTCCATAGGGCGCCGGATACACAACATAACCAAGTCCAACGTGCGTATGATGGTGTGTATGCACATGTTTTTGAGGTGGTGGACTTCGACTATCGTCTGGATTACCACTGGCAGGTATATCAGCCACACTTCTGCTTTTGTTGTAACTGCTATTGCTGTTGTTGATGCTGCTGCTGTTGCTATTGTTCCTGAGCTTGTTGTTGGGTCTGTTGTTGGGCTTGCTGTTGAGCTTGTTGTTATGCTTGTTGCTGAGCTTATTGTTGAGCTTGTTGCTCAGCCTGCATTTGCTGCGATTGCTGGTGACTAAACTATTGTTGTTGTTATGCCTACAAAGAGGAATTTGGTGTTAGTGTCTCCAGCAGAACTGTAAGAATCAACTTTGCAAAATTATATGGACGCGTAAGCAGACAAAAACCTCAGCTGTTTAAAAAAAATAATTGAGGGTCATTTGGCATTTGTCATAATTCATCGCAACAAACACGATGATGACAACGCAATGTTTGGAAATAATACAATTTGTTTCCTTTAATTTGGTTTATGATGTATGTAAATAACTTACAAATCATATCTTCGTCAGTTTCCATCTTCTCTGCAATGCTGTAAACAAACAAATATTTAAAAAAAAATGTTTCAATTTTTTTTTTCTATATTTATTTATGCAACGAAGTAAAATTCAATCGGCATTTTGAAGAAGGATAAGTCCTAAAATGAAATTTTTGGGAAATTAGAAGAAAGCTGACTGGAATTGAAATTGGTAAACGCCAATTTGAAGAGGATTCAAATTAGAGATTAGGGATGTATCAACCATTATTCTAGGATAATAACTTTGGAAGTTACACCCAAATCAAATATCATTTTTTTCAAATTGCAATATAAATGTACATAGGTACACTCTTACCAAAAGTCAAATTTTGAACCGGTGACTGGAATTGAAATTGGTAAACGCCAATTTGAAGAGGATTCAAATTAGAGCTTAGGGATGTATCAACCATTATTCTAGGATAATAACTTTGGAAGTTACACCCAAATCAAATATCATTTTTTTCAAATTGCAATATAAATGCACATAGGTACACTCTTACCAAAAGTCAAATTTTGAACCGGTGACTGGAATTGAAATTGGTAAACGCCAATTTGAAGAGGATTCAAATTAGAGCTTAGGGATGTATCAACCATTATTCTAGGATAATAACTTTGGAAGTTACACCCAAATCAAATATCATTTTTTTCAAATTGCAATATAAATGCACATAGGTACACTCTTACCAAAAGTCAAATTTTGAACCGGTGACTGGAATTGAAATTGGTAAACGCCAATTTGAAGAGGATTCAAATTAGAGATTGGGGATGTATCAACCATTATTCTAGGATAATAACTTTGGAAGTTACACCCAAATCAAATATCATTTTTTTCAAATTGCAATATAAATGCACATAGGTACACTCTTACCAAAAGTCAAATTTTGAACCGGTGACTGGAATTGAAATTGGTAAACGCCAATTTGAAGAGGATTCAAATTAGAGATTGGGGATGTATCAACCATTATTCTAGGATAATAACTTTGGAAGTTACACCCAAATCAAATATCATTTTTTTCAAATTGCAATATAAATGTACATAGGTACACTCTTACCAAAAGTCAAATTTTGAACCGGTGACTGGAATTGAAATTGGTAAACGCCAATTTGAAGAGGATTCAAATTAGAGCTTAGGGATGTATCAACCATTATTCTAGGATAATAACTTTGGAAGTTACACCCAAATCAAATATAATTTTTTTCAAATTGCAATATAAATGTACATAGGTACACTCTTACCAAAAGTCAAATTTTGAACCGGTGACTGGAATTGAAATTGGTAAACGCCAATTTGAAGAGGATTCAAATTAGAGCTTAGGGATGTATCAACCATTATCCTAGAATAATAACTTTGGAAGTTACACCCAAAAACAAATACCAGTTCTTTCAAATTCAAACATATATGTAAATATATAGGTACACTCTTACCAAAAACCAAATTTTGAACCGCTGACTGAAATTGAAATCAAATACCATTTCTTTCCAATATTACTACTAGTTCATAATAATTAATAATTTATAGGATTTGTAAAAAAAATCAACATGTAGTTCTTTTAAACGAAAAAAACTAAATACAAGAAACTTTAGCAAAAATCGTTGACATTTTTTTTTCTCCCAAATACCCTGAGATCACACAAATTGGTATTGGCTTCGGGTTAATTAAATTCTATACACAAGTTCATTATTGATATTTGATTGGTTTTGTAAAACCATAAGATAAATTCATTTATCAATGATAAATTAATTTATCAATGTATTTATCTTATAGTTATAAATTTATTTTTTAGCCAATCGTAAATTGAAATGTTATAAAGCAACATTGAAATTGAAACTGATCTTATCTTCACTTGATTGCATATTAAACATCTTAAAACGTTAACGGAGATCTTGAATTGTAGATTTTTTAAAATAAAATAACTTTGGGCTTCTAGCTGCTGAGTTCACCAATGGCAAGTTATCAGTGTGGGTCTTACATAGCCTCTTTTTTTAATTTTTCGTTTGGTGGGGCAAGTTTTTGTTTAAACTGAATTAATTTAAAGCTAAAGCTCACCTTCATAGGACGCCCGATACAAAGGATAGCCAAGTCCAACGTGCGTATGATGGTGTGTATGTGCACATGTCTTTGGTGTGGCGGACTTCGACTATCGGCCGGATTACCACTGCCAATGTGGCAGGTATACCAGCCACACTGCTGCTGCTGTTGTTGATGTTGATGATGATGTTGTTGTTGTTGTTGTTGTTGTTGTTGTTGTTGTTGTTGTTGTTGTTGTTGTTGCTGCTACTGCTGCTGCTGTACTATTGTTGTTGCTGAGCTTGCTGTTGGGCCTGTTGTTGGGCTTGTTGTTGAGCTTGTTGCTGTACCTGCTGCTGAGACCGCATTTGCTGCTATTGCTGGTGACTGAACTACTGTTGATGTTGTGCCGACATTGGTTGATCTTCAAGCTTCATTTGTGAGCCGGGAGGCTGTTGATGTGACCCAGACTGTTGCGTCTCTGCTCCGGGAAGATGTAATATCTGAAAAGAGTTAGTTTCAATTAGAATATGTTGGCTACGATAAAAATGTTTGATTGGTTTTGTAAAATAATTTAGCAAATATTATTTTTCAAAGTGAAAAAACTACAAGAAACTTTACCGAACATTTGTTAAAAAACTTTTTTCTTCTCTTCTGAAAACAATCAATGATATTGGATTTGGGTTAGTTTTATTCTACTAACTTATCTTCACTTTATTCCATAGGGTGGCGGATACATAACATAGCCAGGTCCAACGTGCGTATGATGGCGCGTATGCACATGTCTTTGGGGTGGTGGACTTCGACTATCGTTTGGATTACCACTGCCACTGTGGCAGGTATACCAGTCATACTGCTGCTTTTGTTGGTGCTGCTATTGCTGTTGTTGATGCATGCTGCTGCTGTTGCTATTGTTGCTCAGCTTGTTGTTGGGTCTGTTGTTGGGCTTGCTGTTGAGCTTGTTGTTATGCTTGTTGCTGAGCTTGTTGTTGAGCTTGTTGCTGTGCCTGCTGCTCAGCCTGCATTTGCTGGTATGTATATAATAAAGATTCCGGGAGATATCTTCGGGAGCATGATAACGTGCCATTGGCAGGTGATATAGTAATGTAATGTAGGACGTAGACATCAACACGTTTCGATACATAGGGTGACTGGCATCGAAACCAAAAGGACTCGGACTAATGTGAGATGAGGTGGCCCCTGAGTTTCTATTGTGGGCTTCTGTCCTTCCGGGGTATATTTACATCCTTTTCGTCTCTTTTTCGTTGTTGTCGGGTTTCCTGTTGAGCTTGTTGCTGCGCTTCCTGTTGAGGTTGCATTTGCTGCGATTGCTGGGGACTAAACTGTTGGTTTTGTTGTGTTGCGCCTCTGCTCTGAGAAGATGTAATTTCTGAAAAGAATAAGTTTCAATTAGAATATGTTTTTAAACGATCGAATTACCACAATTATAAAACTTTTTTTTACCCTTTTTTCATCTGTCAAAATATTGAGCTACTTGTCCACATTTGATATGGTAGAAGTAGGGCACGTACGCACTGAGTTTCAAGGGTACACTCCTACTTTTTGAATGAATTTTCTTTAATTTTAATAAAAATATACAGAAATATTATTTTATTTGTATGCCAGAAGCAACAAAAAGCTATATTTTGTATACCTTTTGTTCCTAAAGAGTTAAAAATCTAATTGTATTGAAAAAACAAAAAATATTTTCAATTTTTGAATTCAACGGATTAATATTTTAAATATCTGAGCGCGGTAGTCCACAAAATTTGCGCACTGAGCACTGTAGCAACATTTCTTTCATTGTGTTGGTGCAGTCCCCATTTAAAATGCACGGAACAACCAATACAAGCTAGGAAATTTGGACAAAGTGCTCACAACTCAGCTTGTAGGGTGAAAGAGAACCAACCCCCTGAGTTGCGACTCTAGATAATATAGGTACTCTATGCTTGAAACTCAGTGCGTACGTGCCCAACTTCTACCATATCAAATGTAGACAAGTAGCTCAATATTTTGACAGATCAAAAAAGGGTAAAAAAAAGTTTTATAATTGTGGGAAATCAATGAAATCTTGTCATTTTATAAAAATAATAAAGTTAAATTCTTTTTAATAATACTTAAAATAAGTGATTTTTTCTTTCAGGTTAAAAGTAAGTTTTTATTTATATATACCTGACAACATATGTATGTAGGCATATAAACAAAAATGTGCAAACAAAATTGTGAATAGAAATTTTTTGGCTTGTGATAGTGCTAGGTCCCAGGTGTTGTTTTCGCTTTTTGTAGGGGCCTTTGAAGCCTCGTTTTTCAAGTGCTAAAATCCCGGTTAGCATTTAAAGCCAGGTCAAACAGTGCGCGGAATAATGGTTGATACATTCCTTAGCTCTAATTTGAATCCTCTTCAAATTGGCGTTTACCAATTTCAATTCCAGTCACCGGTTCAAAATTTGACTTTTGGTAAGAGTGTACCTATGTACATTTATATTGCAATTTGAAAAAAATGATATTTGATTTGGGTGTAACTTCCAAAGTTATTATCCTACAATAATGGTTGATACATCCCTAAGCTCTAATTTGAATCCTCTTCAAATTGGCGTTTACCAATTTCAATTCCAGTCACCGGTTCAAAATTTGACTTTTGGTAAGAGTGTACCTATGTACATTTATATTGCAATTTGAAAAAAATGATATTTGATTTGGGTGTAACTTCCAAAGTTATTATCCTACAATAATGGTTGATACATCCCTAAGCTCTAATTTGAATCCTCTTCAAATTGGCGTTTACCAATTTCAATTCCAGTCACCGGTTCAAAATTTGACTTTTGGTAAGAGTGTACCTATGTACATTTATATTGCAATTTGAAAAAAATGATATTTGATTTGGGTGTAACTTCCAAAGTTATTATCCTACAATAATGGTTGATACATCCCTAAGCTCTAATTTGAATCCTCTTCAAATTGGCGTTTACCAATTTCAATTCCAGTCACCGGTTCAAAATTTGACTTTTGGTAAGAGTGTACCTATGTACATTTATATTGCAATTTGAAAAAAATGATATTTGATTTGGGTGTAACTTCCAAAGTTATTATCCTACAATAATGGTTGATACATCCCTAAGCTCTAATTTGAATCCTCTTCAAATTGGCGTTTACCAATTTCAATTCCAGTCACCGGTTCAAAATTTGACTTTTGGTAAGAGTGTACCTATGTACATTTATATTGCAATTTGAAAAAAATGATATTTGATTTGGGTGTAACTTCCAAAGTTATTATCCTACAATAATGGTTGATACATCCCTAAGCTCTAATTTGAATCCTCTTCAAATTGGCGTTTACCAATTTCAATTCCAGTCACCGGTTCAAAATTTGACTTTTGGTAAGAGTGTACCTATGTACATTTATATTGCAATTTGAAAAAAATGATATTTGATTTGGGTGTAACTTCCAAAGTTATTATCCTACAATAATGGTTGATACATCCCTAAGCTCTAATTTGAATCCTCTTCAAATTGGCGTTTACCAATTTCAATTCCAGTCACCGGTTCAAAATTTGACTTTTGGTAAGAGTGTACCTATGTACATTTATATTGCAATTTGAAAAAAATGATATTTGATTTGGGTGTAACTTCCAAAGTTATTATCCTACAATAATGGTTGATACATCCCTAAGCTCTAATTTGAATCCTCTTCAAATTGGCGTTTACCAATTTCAATTCCAGTCACCGGTTCAAAATTTGACTTTTGGTAAGAGTGTACCTATGTACATTTATATTGCAATTTGAAAAAAATGATATTTGATTTGGGTGTAACTTCCAAAGTTATTATCCTACAATAATGGTTGATACATCCCTAAGCTCTAATTTGAATCCTCTTCAAATTGGCGTTTACCAATTTCAATTCCAGTCACCGGTTCAAAATTTGACTTTTGGTAAGAGTGTACCTATGTACATTTATATTGCAATTTGAAAAAAATGATATTTGATTTGGGTGTAACTTCCAAAGTTATTATCCTACAATAATGGTTGATACATCCCTAAGCTCTAATTTGAATCCTCTTCAAATTGGCGTTTACCAATTTCAATTCCAGTCACCGGTTCAAAATTTGACTTTTGGTAAGAGTGTACCTATGTACATTTATATTGCAATTTGAAAAAAATGATATTTGATTTGGGTGTAACTTCCAAAGTTATTATCCTACAATAATGGTTGATACATCCCTAAGCTCTAATTTGAATCCTCTTCAAATTGGCGTTTACCAATTTCAATTCCAGTCACCGGTTCAAAATTTGACTTTTGGTAAGAGTGTACCTATGTACATTTATATTGCAATTTGAAAAAAATGATATTTGATTTGGGTGTAACTTCCAAAGTTATTATCCTACAATAATGGTTGATACATCCCTAAGCTCTAATTTGAATCCTCTTCAAATTGGCGTTTACCAATTTCAATTCCAGTCACCGGTTCAAAATTTGACTTTTGGTAAGAGTGTACCTATGTACATTTATATTGCAATTTGAAAAAAATGATATTTGATTTGGGTGTAACTTCCAAAGTTATTATCCTACAATAATGGTTGATACATCCCTAAGCTCTAATTTGAATCCTCTTCAAATTGGCGTTTACCAATTTCAATTCCAGTCACCGGTTCAAAATTTGACTTTTGGTAAGAGTGTACCTATGTACATTTATATTGCAATTTGAAAAAAATGATATTTGATTTGGGTGTAACTTCCAAAGTTATTATCCTACAATAATGGTTGATACATCCCTAAGCTCTAATTTGAATCCTCTTCAAATTGGCGTTTACCAATTTCAATTCCAGTCACCGGTTCAAAATTTGACTTTTGGTAAGAGTGTACCTATGTACATTTATATTGCAATTTGAAAAAAATGATATTTGATTTGGGTGTAACTTCCAAAGTTATTATCCTACAATAATGGTTGATACATCCCTAAGCTCTAATTTGAATCCTCTTCAAATTGGCGTTTACCAATTTCAATTCCAGTCACCGGTTCAAAATTTGACTTTTGGTAAGAGTGTACCTATGTACATTTATATTGCAATTTGAAAAAAATGATATTTGATTTGGGTGTAACTTCCAAAGTTATTATCCTACAATAATGGTTGATACATCCCTAAGCTCTAATTTGAATCCTCTTCAAATTGGCGTTTACCAATTTCAATTCCAGTCACCGGTTCAAAATTTGACTTTTGGTAAGAGTGTACCTATGTACATTTATATTGCAATTTGAAAAAAATGATATTTGATTTGGGTGTAACTTCCAAAGTTATTATCCTACAATAATGGTTGATACATCCCTAAGCTCTAATTTGAATCCTCTTCAAATTGGCGTTTACCAATTTCAATTCCAGTCACCGGTTCAAAATTTGACTTTTGGTAAGAGTGTACCTATGTACATTTATATTGCAATTTGAAAAAAATGATATTTGATTTGGGTGTAACTTCCAAAGTTATTATCCTACAATAATGGTTGATACATCCCTAAGCTCTAATTTGAATCCTCTTCAAATTGGCGTTTACCAATTTCAATTCCAGTCACCGGTTCAAAATTTGACTTTTGGTAAGAGTGTACCTATGTACATTTATATTGCAATTTGAAAAAAATGATATTTGATTTGGGTGTAACTTCCAAAGTTATTATCCTACAATAATGGTTGATACATCCCTAAGCTCTAATTTGAATCCTCTTCAAATTGGCGTTTACCAATTTCAATTCCAGTCACCGGTTCAAAATTTGACTTTTGGTAAGAGTGTACCTATGTACATTTATATTGCAATTTGAAAAAAATGATATTTGATTTGGGTGTAACTTCCAAAGTTATTATCCTACAATAATGGTTGATACATCCCTAAGCTCTAATTTGAATCCTCTTCAAATTGGCGTTTACCAATTTCAATTCCAGTCACCGGTTCAAAATTTGACTTTTGGTAAGAGTGTACCTATGTACATTTATATTGCAATTTGAAAAAAATGATATTTGATTTGGGTGTAACTTCCAAAGTTATTATCCTACAATAATGGTTGATACATCCCTAAGCTCTAATTTGAATCCTCTTCAAATTGGCGTTTACCAATTTCAATTCCAGTCACCGGTTCAAAATTTGACTTTTGGTAAGAGTGTACCTATGTACATTTATATTGCAATTTGAAAAAAATGATATTTGATTTGGGTGTAACTTCCAAAGTTATTATCCTACAATAATGGTTGATACATCCCTAAGCTCTAATTTGAATCCTCTTCAAATTGGCGTTTACCAATTTCAATTCCAGTCACCGGTTCAAAATTTGACTTTTGGTAAGAGTGTACCTATGTACATTTATATTGCAATTTGAAAAAAATGATATTTGATTTGGGTGTAACTTCCAAAGTTATTATCCTACAATAATGGTTGATACATCCCTAAGCTCTAATTTGAATCCTCTTCAAATTGGCGTTTACCAATTTCAATTCCAGTCACCGGTTCAAAATTTGACTTTTGGTAAGAGTGTACCTATGTACATTTATATTGCAATTTGAAAAAAATGATATTTGATTTGGGTGTAACTTCCAAAGTTATTATCCTACAATAATGGTTGATACATCCCTAAGCTCTAATTTGAATCCTCTTCAAATTGGCGTTTACCAATTTCAATTCCAGTCACCGGTTCAAAATTTGACTTTTGGTAAGAGTGTACCTATGTACATTTATATTGCAATTTGAAAAAAATGATATTTGATTTGGGTGTAACTTCCAAAGTTATTATCCTACAATAATGGTTGATACATCCCTAAGCTCTAATTTGAATCCTCTTCAAATTGGCGTTTACCAATTTCAATTCCAGTCACCGGTTCAAAATTTGACTTTTGGTAAGAGTGTACCTATGTACATTTATATTGCAATTTGAAAAAAATGATATTTGATTTGGGTGTAACTTCCAAAGTTATTATCCTACAATAATGGTTGATACATCCCTAAGCTCTAATTTGAATCCTCTTCAAATTGGCGTTTACCAATTTCAATTCCAGTCACCGGTTCAAAATTTGACTTTTGGTAAGAGTGTACCTATGTACATTTATATTGCAATTTGAAAAAAATGATATTTGATTTGGGTGTAACTTCCAAAGTTATTATCCTACAATAATGGTTGATACATCCCTAAGCTCTAATTTGAATCCTCTTCAAATTGGCGTTTACCAATTTCAATTCCAGTCACCGGTTCAAAATTTGACTTTTGGTAAGAGTGTACCTATGTACATTTATATTGCAATTTGAAAAAAATGATATTTGATTTGGGTGTAACTTCCAAAGTTATTATCCTACAATAATGGTTGATACATCCCTAAGCTCTAATTTGAATCCTCTTCAAATTGGCGTTTACCAATTTCAATTCCAGTCACCGGTTCAAAATTTGACTTTTGGTAAGAGTGTACCTATGTACATTTATATTGCAATTTGAAAAAAATGATATTTGATTTGGGTGTAACTTCCAAAGTTATTATCCTACAATAATGGTTGATACATCCCTAAGCTCTAATTTGAATCCTCTTCAAATTGGCGTTTACCAATTTCAATTCCAGTCAGCTTTCTTCTAATTTCCCAAAAATTTCATTTTAGGACTTATCCTTCTTCAAACTGCCGATTGAATTTTACTTCGTTGCCATAAATAAATATAGAAAAAAAAAATTGAAACATTTTTTTTAAATATTTGTTTGTTTACAGCATTGCAGAGAAGATGGAAACTGACGAAGATATGATTTGTAAGTTATTTACATACATCAAAAACTTAGAGTAAATTCTTAACGTTAAATACAAAAAAGCAAAATTCAATTCAAAGAAAATGATGGCAGTTTATTATTAGATTGTGTATTAATGAATAAATAAATTATTGTGCATCATTCCACAGCGATGCGTTTCTGAATGTACTCTTATTTTCTATTATATTTTCTCAGTAAAAGTTAAGTAAAATATGAATTCATTCTATTTTTGCTTTAGCGTCTAGAAAATGGCAAATATCTTTTGAAGATGAGCCAACAGAAAACACACTAATACAGGCCATGTCAACAAATAGCACACCAAAACGAAGACGAGTGTGTGTTCTCAAATGCACAGATTTTGAAGTACTACATAGATGTCCGCAGAATGATGCAAGGTATTGATATATTTGTATTATAGATCGGATTTGAACTTGCAAAATTAGGGCGAGCCGACTTTTCTTTTGAATAGGTCTATTGACTCAGCAGCAATTGTTAAGTACATAATGCCTCGAATCGTTTGTAGCCTCTATTTTATTATTTCTGTACAAAAAACATTTTAAGTTACTCGCTTTTACATATGTTGTAATTTTATTATCTCGAAAATAGTGGCTGATACGCGTTTTCTTCAAAGTAACCGTTAACTATATTTAAACCTAAAACATTTCTGATAATTTTTTATGTTACTAAAATGGTATTGGCTACGATCTATGAGCTTTTGGTCATTATGTACGTTTATTATTCCGTATGGGTCAATTGAACTTATTAAGAACAAAATTTGGAACTCCGTAAGTTAGCTGGGGAAATGAACTCTGATCGACATATTTTTTGTATAAAAAACTCATACAATATTTTTTTATCAAATAAAAAACGAACTTATGAATTTTGTTTGGACATATAGCTTTCGTGATTCCGTGCAAGCGCATTCCCTTCCATTTGGTAGAAGGTAAAGGATAGTTAAATAAGTCCTAGTAATAATCTAGTATAAGTCTTTCGTTAAGTTACCTTTTACTATAAAATTAATTAAACCGTGTCTAAATTAGCTTTAGTGTTAAAAAATTAAATAATTTCAATATAATTTTAAGAAGCAAATACAAATTAGAATAAGGTCATAATTTTTTATAAAATCCTAGATAAGTTACAGAAGCTTATATTTTCATAATACTTTTAAGAAATGATAAAAAATAAGTCCATTTTTTCCATAAATACGCTGATATTTTTTATGAGTTTAAAAATAACACTTAATTATTTTAAGTGTTGTTTCAAAATAAAAGTGCTTAGAAATCTACTTTTATCGTCCATTTGTTTTTTTTTATTCTCTAATCGAAATTTTCTTATAAACTTAGCAGAGAAATATGGAGGGAGAACTTGAATCTGGCACAGTTGAAAAAAAGTCATAGAGTTTGCAATAATCATTTTTCAATTGAGAATAGGCACAAGAAATATCTTCCCAGGTGGGCTGTGCCAGATTCTGTTGCCCAAGTTTCCTTTGTTGCAAACGTTCCGGCGGAAGTTGGTCTCGAAGATATTGGTTATAGTACCTTTTCTTTCGGGACTGAAGATTGTACAACACAAACGTGTTCTGTACTGACGAACAACACTCCAAGAAAGGTAAACTTAAAAAAACAAAACTTAGAACTTAAAGAAAAAATTAAGCAAATACAAAAAGATATCGAGGAAGTAATTCGTTCCAAGGATTGTGAGCTTTTGTGTCTGAAAAAGGAGATTGAAAATTTGAGGAACAAGGTTGAATCAATTCGTTTGGATTCAGAAAAGTTGCCAACAGATATTAAAAGTATAGTAGACAATAGTTTAAGGAATTTTAATAGGCCTCCCCAGGGACGTAGGTATTCTAGCGAGATTAAAATGTTGGCACTTTCTATTCTTTTTATATCTCCTGTTGCACATAGGTTCTTAAAGCCGCTTTTGGATCTTCCATCCGAAACAACTCTTAGGAATTTTATTTCTACCTGGCCGAAAACTCCAGGTAACATAGACTTCAATGTTAAAAGCTTAGCGCTTAAAATGAGTGAGAGTCAGCTTCCAGATATTTACAAATACTGTTCGATTTCAGCTGACGAAATGGCCCTGAAAACTCATTTTGAATATAATATAAAAACAGATTTAGTTGTAGGTTTAGAAGATTTTGGTGAAGGTGAAATGAGGTCACCTTTCCCTGCAGGTAGTGTTTTAGTTATAATGGCTCAAGGCATTGCTAAGAGGTGGAAACATCCTCTAGCCTATTATTTCGTTAGGAATAGTTGTCCCCCTTCCATTTTGAAAAATCTTTTATTTAAGGCTATTACAGCGTTGCAAAATAATAATTTATGTCCAGTGCAGTTTGTTTGCGATCAAGGCGCGAACTTTAGGGGTTTGGCCAGGGTGCTAGATATCAGTCCAGAAAAACCATATTTCGAGGTCAACAATTCCAAAATATTCTTTTTTTATGATATTCCACATCTTATTAAAAGCGCTCGAAATTGTTTGCTTAAAAATGATGTCATTTTTTCAGAACAAGAAAGAGCAACATGGAGTGACCTTCAGCATTTGTATGAGACCGATTGTGCAAATGGATATCTATTGATTCCTAAGTTGACTGAAGCACACCTTAATCCAAATAACCTACAGAAAATGAAGGTTCGTCTCGCTACGCAGATTTTCAGCAACACAGTAAATGCCGCATTTAAAACTCTTCAGAAGAATAATCATGGAACAGCTACAATGCTGTGTACTTCCAAATTTCTTCTATTTTTTGGCGATCTTTTCGATATTTTTAATTCATCTAGTAAAACAGCGCAACAGGAGAAACGGGCAGGTTTAACAAATAGTGATAAGCAAAAACAGTTTTTGATTTATGCCGATACATTCCTTAAATCGATTCGCGTTATTTCAACGGATTCTGATGAGGGCAAAGATGTTACAGCAAAATTTTCTTTTATTAAAGGGTGGCTCCTTAATATTCAATCTCTACGTTTGCTCTGGGAACATCTGCAACCATCCGGTTTTGAGTTTTTACTCACTCGGCATATAAATCAAGATTGTCTGGAAAATTTTTTCGGAAAAATTAGATGCGCTGGTGGAAATAATACTCGCCCTACATGTGTTCAGTTCCAAAGCGCTTTTCAAAAGATTTGGGGTATACAATACTTGAAGATTGTAAGAGGGGGAAATTGCGTTGTAGAAGAAGAGAATAGTTTAGTTGTTTTTTCATCGAATAGGAACTTGAGAAGGGATACAAGTTGGTTGCAATATGAACAAGAACTTGATCCCGAAAGTATTTCCCAGATTGTGTTATCTAACGACATAAGTGGAGACGAAGTCATTAATGAAAACAGTTTCTATTATGTTTGTGGTTGGCTGTATCGGAAAAATTATCGAAATCATTCTTGTGAATATCGTTTGCCAACACTGTCCGAGACCGTCCAGTCAGAGACCGTCCAGTTTGAGTTCGTCCAGTCCCAGTCCTCCAATTCCCAGTCCGAGTCCGTGCAGTGCGATAGTTCTTATTATGCCCGTCAAAAACTATATGCAGGTCGCAAACTTGCTGCACCACCTCCTGAGTTTGTGCAATATATAAGGCACCTCGACAACGTTTTTGTAGAAAATTTTTCGAGGTTGTGTCATATACAAGGAATAGCAGAACATTTTTTTCAAACACTTCAGTTTGATCCTATTTACACTTGTTGTAAAAACGTAGATCCCCATTACATTTTAAGATTTTTTATTAGAGTTAGAATTCATTTTGTTATTAAAAGAATAAATAAGAGAATTCAAGAACCCAATTTCAGAAACAAAATGCTCACAATTATGCATTTATAAATTTTCGTTTTGGTATAACTGTACTATGTATTCATAAGGTAATTATCACGGTAGTAATGTATTTATTTAAATTTTCCTTTTATTATTTGTTATTTTGTATGTAGTATTTTGCTTTACTTATATATTTTTATTAATCGTTATTTTTTTCAAGTATGGTGAATAGGCCTACCGGGGAAACCGAACACCATATCAAAAAATCGGTTAACGCACCAAAAAGCATACCTCATGGGTGGTGCGGAAGTGCTTTAAAAAATATTTTTTTTATTATTAGATTATGATCTAGAAAATGTAAATGATTATAGTTAAGTACTGCGGGATTCGATGAGCCTGTATGTGGGGATGCTTCTTGAGAGTCAGTTGACTTAAATATGTTTTTTATAAACAATATAATATTTTTTTCTTAATTTTCAGGTCCTAAATGTTTGCCCAACTAATGCTGGTCGATGGCTAATGCATACCAAGATAAGGAATAAAATGTCATTTTTTACGAATTTTCACATTACACTAAGCTAATTTTGAACTGCTGATGGCGTTGGCTCGAATCCAAATTGGTAAACACCAATCCCGAAATTTTAATTTGAATCTTCCTGAAAATGACGTTTATCTAATAAGATCCATGGAACAAAATAAGTTTACTTACAGTTATTCTTTAAAACCCAAAAGGAAACTTCTTTTGCTTCAGGATTCCGATCGTTATCCACATGTGGCCCCTTGAAGATTGCACATGATGCTAATTAATTGTATCCTTTCTTTTTAGGCAAGTACTTGATTGAAGCTTTGTATGATATCCTTCCCCCATCCCGCCTTACGGACATAGGCTCTCCGTCTTCCACTCCAGGATGTATACAAAATCTTTTTTGTTTACAACTCTTTTGAGAGCCTCAAACAATTCGCAGCAGTGTATAGACATTCAGCTCTAAGCCGAACGCCAAGTGTTTGCTTATAAAACTGACCACTCCTAATACATCACTTAGTGGTGGTTTGAGTAATCCACAAAGCACTTAACCTTTTGTAATTGCTAGTACTGCTGGTTCTGGGAGAGATAACCAACGTAATTACCAACGTAACGTATTTATTAACTGAATATTCCATCAGCTAATAAGGATTCCGATACCAGTCATCGAGATTCGGGGCTTAGTCCGAATAACTTGCAAAAAGTCCGTCAGCAAAATGTACACCACAAGTTGGATGCTAGCCCCACAGAGCTACTTCACCGCAAATCATTTGATTTGCCTTTCGTAACAATTGAAAAAGGTGGAACTGCAACACATCTTTAAGTAAATCTGTCTCATACAACGAAACCGTGAGCGAAAGTTATATATCTTTATCTAATCGGTCATACGCAGAAGATCGGATCTATAATTCGGTTTACTTAAGTTCTACGACGAGTGGAGTGAGTTCGAAACACTTTATATTCCACAGACACGGTTAATTTCATTTGTTGTTGTTTTGTTTCAGATATACCATTTCACCACATACCATCTCTGGACGATTTGAAGGCATACTTTGCTGAAGATGGATCGTGTATTGTTTCAAACTTCACAATAGAACACAAAAGCTATGGTAATGTCTAATTCAACACGTAAATGGATGTTGCTGAACTTAATCAATTGGCAGTGGTCTAGATCGAAAAGCTCAAATCACCCTCGATCAAGTTTGGTCACAAACTATACGTGAACCAATTAAGGATCCCCAACGTTCTTCAGAGATGGACTATGAATTGAAATTACGTTGATATTCGCTTCATTGAATATCGTAACGCGACCAGCCGGCAGTTGGGTGTTTAAAGTAAGACATTTTTCAAAATACGACATCAATGACAGTGATTATTAAGAGGATGATATTCCAACTGATCCCAAGAAGGCTAAGATGAATATAAAAGAAGGTGATACAGGGACAATTAACAACAATAAAAAGGTAGTTAAATCGATTTTCATTTTTACATTAGCATTTAATTTATGTTAATTAATTTTTAATATTTTATAATTTTGTAAAGAATATTTTGTTTGACCCTTAAAAAAAGGACTAAAAACGACTTTTTGTGGTCTTTCTGTAAATCTTTTGTTTCTTTGCAAATTTTTATTGCACGCTTTGAATGGTATGCAGATTTGTAGACTTTTATAACACCAATATTACTGTAAATTTTCAAATTGATTCACCCAACCGTTTTTACCCAACAAATTTTCAAAGTCATATAAACCAAATTAAAGGAAACAAATTGTATTATTTCCAAACATTGCGTTGTCATCATCGTGTTTGTTGCGATGAATTTTGACAAATGCCAAATGACCCTCAATTATTTTTTTTAAACAGCTGAGGTTTTTGTCTGCTTACGCGTCCATATAATTTTGCAAAGTTGATTCTTACAGTTCTGCTGGAGACACTAACACCAAATTCCTCATTGTAGGCATAACAACAACAATAGTTTAGTCACCAGCAATCGCAGCAAATGCAGGCTGAGCAACAAGCTCAACAATAAGCTCAGCAACTTTTGGTTTGGATGCCAGTCACCCTAGGTATCGAAAAGTGTTGATGTCTACGTCCTACATTACATCACTATATCACCTGCCAATGGCATGTTATCATGCTCCCGAAGATATCTCCCGGAATCTATATTATATACATACCAGCAATCGTACCAAATGCAGGCTGAGCAGCAGGCACAGCAACAAGCTCAACAACAAGCTCAGCAACAAGCATAACAACAAGCTCAACAGCAAGCCCAACAACAGACCCAACAACAAGCTCAGGAACAATAGCAACAGCAGCAGCATCAACAACAGCAATAGCAGTTACAACAAAAGCAGAAGTGTGGCTGATATACCTGCCACAGTGGCAGTGGTAATCCAGACGATAGTCGAAGTCCACCACCTCAAAGACATGTGCATACACACCATCATACGCACGTTGGACTTGGCTATGTTATGTATCCGGCACCCTATGGAATCAAGTGAAGATAAGTTAGTAGAATAAAACTCACCCAAATCCAATATCATTGATTGTTTTCAGAAGAGAAGAAAAAAGTTGTTTGACAAATATTCGGTAAAGTTTCTTGTAGTTTTTTCACTTTGAAAAATAATATTTGTTAAATTATTTTACAAAACCAATCAAACATTTTTATCGTAGCCAACATATTCTAATTGAAACTAACTCCTTTCAGATACTACATTTTCTCGGAGCAGAGACGCAACAGTTTTCTGCAGCAAGTACAGTCTGGGCCACATCAACAGCCTCCCGACTCACTCCCGGAGATAATTTCAACGTAATTAAGTATCGGAGAAGGAATTGCTTCGTGGTTACATTGCCGGTGATTTGAAGTGCAACCTTCCCAGGGGAGCTGCTGACTTCACCACTCAGATCATCGTATTGAACCACTCACCAGTGGTCGAACGGTTACACCCCAGTGTTGAATTGCTACACTGCTCACATTGCTTGCAATCAAGCAAAAATCAAAGGCAGATCTTCGTTCAAGAAAAAACCAAATGACATATTTATATCTGTGTTAAAATGACAAATTTATTAATCTTCTTTAAGTACTATTAGTAATTATATATTATTGTTTATTTAAACTGATCAATACAGAATGTTATCGAACCATTGTGAACAGCATTTAAAATAATTAAAGAAATTTGTTTACCTGCTTAAACAGTTGCTTAAAAAACGAGTTTTTTTTATGAAGTTGGGAAATTTAAGTTTAATTTTAAAGCGAAAAAAAATATGTAGAGTAGTTGCCTATTTTTTCATCTACCTAGGAGTAAATTGAATAAGGTCAATTTCCTTGTAACGCTTTCCTTCCGGTTAAAAGATAAAATTAGTTAAAAATTTTAAAATTACCTATGAGAACTTATGTAGTATTTGATTTTTATAGTCTTAAGAGCTAGAGGGCTGAAATTTAGATAGATGATAGAAATTATTTCATATACATTTTAATTCTAATCAGTTCATGCGAGGATCGAAAATCAAAAAAAAAAGTTTAATAGTAGGAATCATTAATAACAGTTTAAAGAATAATTTACCTATTTTTTAATCGAAGTCTTTACAGCCGTTTTTGAAATAAATAAACTTCTAAAATGGTTGTATGGCGAAAGTACCGTTATTTGTAAGCTTAAAATTTTTACAATTTACCATTGATTTCCCCTCCCAAAATTTGAAGAAAATCGCTTTCGTGGTTTGAGCTACACATTAAAGTACAGATAAACAGACCGAACACCAACAGGCAGAGTGAATTGTGCCACCCACTTTTTTGGTGTTCTCTATCATCGTAATGACATATGTTTGATTAGTACCTTAAATTGTTTTTCAACAATCCAAAACTTGCCATTTATTACCTATGTATATACGAGTATATCTCAAGGAAAAAGATTTTTTAGTTATCAGCAAAAAATTTTTGAATTTTATTAAAACTTCTTAAGCAAACATATAAGCATCTAATAAATAAATTGTATATATATTGATATAAAATTAAATACAATAAATAAATTGTAAATTTGGATATTAAATTAAATACAATCAAAAAATATGACAACAATAATACAATAATTCAGCAGCAACATATTCGTATAATTTGTTGATGGCAAGTTTAAGTTTTTCATCGTATTCCTATGAAACTTTTTCAAGGTACGTATTTAATTTCTATATCGAAAAAGACAATAAAAACATGGAAAATAATAAGGATTGTTCTGTTTTGAAAGTTTTTTTTTTCTTATACGGAATATTAAAACGCCTCTTGTTTTGATAAAATTTACTTTAAATTAAGTCATAAAAGCCAAAAGCAACAAATTGAATTGTAGGTCATATTGAGAAGAAAATGCTATGCGAAAATGTATATGCAAAAAATAGGACTTATGATTAAGAAGCAAATTTTTTTAATTTGATAAATTGATTTGAAAATTAAAACAATACAAAAGGCGCTCACTAGTGTCTTTCTTTGTCAAAATAGAAGACTAACAAAAAGAAAAAATTACAAAATACACATAGTATCGTTTTCAATATAATGAAAGCCACAAACGCTTTCGAGTTGTTAAACCTTACATTTTTTTAAAAGCTTATACAACTCATAGGGAATTCTTACCGAATGTTGGTGTATGTTGTTCACTTATGTGCAATTTGGTTGTATTGCACATTGGTCTTTGATGTTAAAGAATTTTCTTAACAACTTCTTGGTCATCGGAGCAAGTTGCAATAACATTGTCAGGTGTTGAATCAGCGTACTCAATATCAGAAAACTGCGGAGATGTAATGGAGATGTTGCTTCCAACGGAGCTTACGGATGCTTTACGGTTAAAGTCTGAAAAAAGGAGAATTTATAAGATTTATTTATAAGCAAAGATCACTTTTGGGTCACTTCTTACACTTTGTGTTGAATGCCAGTTGTATTCTCATAGGCAGGACTGCCAGTAATGAAAAAGCTATCTTCTTCGATCTCGGAATAAGAAGGCTCTGGCTTATTATGTAAGTCAGCCTGAGCCGAAACATGAAAGACTTTTTGGTACTCGTAGCCATCGACATAATCGTAACTAAAGGCTGTCTGACCAGCAGCTTCTTCTTTACGTTTAGTTTTACGAAATTTTCCCACGGCATGATCATCACTTGCTTCTAATCGGTTACGTATATTGCTAAGCACCTGACCCATCTTCGTTAGGTTTAAATCTTGTTTTAAGATTTATAAGTTGTATTTTGTTTTTTCTGAGAGTTTATTTTACGAGGAGGTTTCTCTTCGTGGGCATTAAATATTGTAAATAGCTGTTTACGTTGAGGAATTTTCTCTTGCCTTGGCGGAGATTCGACTGTTCGTGAAAAGTAAAATTCAGTTTGGGAACTCTTTGATGTTTTAGCCCGAGTATTTGAAAAATAGCTACTTGGCGGTGATTGAAGACTAAAACGCTTTTCTTTCACTGTTTCATTTGGGCACACTTCCACTGTTTGGACTCCGATTGATCTATTTTCCACAGAAAGAGATTTTTTCGTAACAAATCTAAGAAGCTTTGTTTTTGATGCATTCAAAAATGAATTAGATTTTCTTATATTTTGTTTGTCTTCTTGTTTTTTACTTGACCACGGAGAGTGGGAAACAAAGTTTTTTAATTGTTCAGCAAGGATGAATTTTTGACTTTCGGTTTTATTATTTGGCATTTCTGATTTAACTGGCGTATTTTTTGACTCCATGTTGGCAACTAAACTATGATAAGCTCCATCAGCTGTGTCAATGATAAGCTTTGGTAGAATTTTACAACCTACTTGAGGACCGCACTCTGGATTGGTAGATTGGAAGTTTTTAGATTTTGTGTTAAATGTTAAATGAGTTTACCTGTACTGCATTGCTGCTTTCGGGTTAGCAACTGGAATATTACGTGGTTTACGAGGTGGAGTAGATAGGTTTCTTGGCTTATACTCTACTCGAGTACCACTTAAACGTTTTTGTAACAAACTTCCAACATTTTTGTCACTGCTCCTGGAATTTGTGTTCAATAAAGATTGTTGAAATTCTTCGGTAAGACTATCAATTTCGCTGACACTATCCATGAAGACGAGGGAATGTGATTGCACACAATTATTGTGTATTTCTTGGATTATGTGAATGAGTGGTGCTTTTGAATTGCGGCTTAAATGTTTTAATGTACTTATCGCTGTAAGTATTCGAGAAGGATCACTTTTCGATTGGACATCATTCTTTTTGTTTGCATTCAGTGGAAAGGTCTCTGTTCCTCATCTTGCTGTTATTGTTTGACACATCTGAAATCTAAAATAAAAAAAATATTGTTTTAGTATCTATGCCACAGATGATACGTTGAGTAAAAAAAATTATGATTGTATTTTATTACTAACCACAGAGCTTGTACTTAAAATATAAATTGAAATATCATATTATATTATTCATATATTATATTTTTTCAAAAGCTTATATAACTCATAGGGAATTCTTACCGTATGTTGGTGTATATTCTTTAGTTATGTGCAATTTGGTTGTAATGCGCATTGGTCTTTGATATTGAAGAATTTTCTTAACAACTTCTTGGCCATCGGAGCAAGTTGCAATAACATTGTCAGGTGTTGAATCAGAGTACACAATATCAGAAGGATGTAATGGAGATGTTGCTTCCAACGGTGCTCACGGATGCTTTATGGTTAAAGTCTGAAAAAAAGAGAATTTATAAGATTTAAAGATGATATAGTAATTATCACAACTTACCAGTTAAGAATGACGCCCTATCGTGACCTGTTTTGTGGTGGGTAGGGACATCAGGACCACAACAGAGGCCAGTATGACTCATTTGATATGGTCGTGGCGTTGGAAGAGGTAGAAATGGAGCGCGATCTGCTGCAACAAGCTCTTGCACTTGAAAAATCTCCTCCACTGCTACTACTAAACATTGGGTCGCTATAATAAATTTAATGAAATATTAGTAACGTAGATTTGACAAAATATTTAATTAAGTATGATATGAGTATTTATTAATTGCTTTAATAGTTTACTTTAGTGCAAATATTTATATAATGTATTTTGGTAGGAGTCGATTTATAGTAAGATGCACGGATTTGAATAATCACAACGTAAAATAAGAAGAAAAGTTTTCAAAAATTTGAAAAAAATTTGGATTGTTTAGTGGTGCAATATTTAGAGTTCTTGAAATCCTGAAGCTCGTAATTTAAACGACCGATTTGGCCCTGCACCAACTTGATGTGAGACGGTGCTTTGGTATTGTGTGAAAGGTTTTGATTGCTTCCTTGCAATTGAACCACCTAAGTGGACACTTGGCACACAGGCTTTTTAACTTAATAAATAAATTCGATTTTGTGTTATCATTGTGTGCTTGTTGGCAGTAGCTTACACGCTAGTTAAAACACAAACTCCGCGCACAAAATCAAAAGAAATATGCAAAAGTGCATTTAGTTTTTCACGTTTTATTGTTTTGAGCAATTTAAAATAAATATATTTCACAGGATAGTTGCAAAATAAACAATATTTGTTTGGGAACACCGAAGTAAACAAAAAAAAATCAAGTTGAGTAACCATCGAGTTTCACTTGATCAGTCGACTTTTGGCACTTGAAATTTAAGTTATTAACTATTGTTATCCACTTTGAATTAATAATTACAAATATTTTACCTATAAAAAGTACAACTTTCTTTTAAACCCGAGTTTTTGTTGGAAGAATTAAATATTAACAATTCCACCCAACACAAATTAGAATCGAGATCTGTCATTTTGACATTTCATAATTTAACAAAAAAAACAAAACGTCACTTTGAGCTACTAACCCCATTTTGTTTTTTTATCCACAATTCACACGTATTCACCGACACGGAATTTGAGAGAGTTTTCTCTTGGTGTGCTCAAATAAAATTTGCGGGTGTTTTAGGCAGGAGGGGTACGAGTCGGTTCTCTAGGTAATATAGGTACTCTATGGTTTCAAGGGTGCACTTATACTTTTTGAATTAATTTTCTTTAATTTTAACAAAAATATACAGAAATATTGTTTTATTTGTATGCCAGAAGCAACAAAAAGCTATATTTTATATATTTTTTGTTCCTAAAGCGTTAAAAATCTAATTGTATTGAAAAAACAAAAAATATTTTCAATTTTTGAATTCAACGGATTAATATTTTAAATATCTGAGCGCGGTAGTCCACAAAATTTGCGCACTGAGCACTGTAGCAACATTTCTTTCATTGTGTTGGTGCAGTCCCCATTTAAAATGCACGGAACAACCAATACAAGCTAGGAAATTTGGACAAAGTGCTCACAACTCAGCTTGTAGGGTGAAAGAGAACCAACCCCCTGAGTTGCGACTCTAGATAATATAGGTACTCTATGGTTTGGACTTTGGAATTGTGCCACTCCAATCGAATATTAAATTACTCCAAATTTTCCATATTCGATAGTAATGGAACAATTCTAAAATCCAATCGAAAACGACATTAGAGATTCGAGATCTTGTGCACTCGGGATTTTTTCCATTCGGAATTTTGTTCATTCACGAATTTAGCATTCGGTATTTTTTGTGTTTTCGGGATTTCGTACCCAACCGATTTTAAAAGCATATTATTTAACTATTCACATTTTCTCCATACACACCCTACCCATATCCACCTGCTAATAATCTACTACAAGCTGTTGTATTCTATTACAAAATGCCGTCAAAATCAATCCAAATATTAATATATTCTTCTTTTTTCTACCAAGTACAAAAATCACTTCATCTCATCTGCACATTCGCACCCCGATTTTTGTCTGTCTTCCTTGAAAGAAAAAAATATTTTCTCTCTCAGATTTTTTCTTGTCGTTGTCTTGTTATGTCGTATAATTTTGTGTGTGCTCCTCTTCAGTGAAATTTTATCAGAAAGAAATTAAACACAAATAAATAAATAAAATCGAGAAGAAAAGAAAACCCAACATAAAAAAGATGAAATAATTAATATAAATTTAAAATCTTTGTTTTCATAACATTGAACCATCCATCCATTGTTGGATTATCCGAGGTAAGTAGATACTCCAGATTTTTTTCTAATTGGGACTGGGAATCTTTTTGCCAATTTGCCATCCTAGTTGGTAAAAAATAAATAAAACGAGAAAAGAAAATTTATATCTTTTTCCCAAAAATTACTCAGACGTAAAAGCCTAATTAATAAGACAAAAAAAAAAGAAATTCTGTTATGTTCATGTTGAGATTTTGCATTGCATTTGCATCGTGCTGCAAAACAGTTATTTGTTAACTGTAAACAAATCTTCATTTGTTCAAAGTTTACTTAGAGATGAAATGCACTATAATTATGTAAAATGTATAATTTTTTTGTTTCTGTGGTCGACGAAGATCATGGTGGAATGGTTTTTTCTTCTTATTTCCGTGTGCCGTCGTCGTTGTCGAAGTCGTCGTCGTCCATTCTTCTGCAGGGCAAAGATGAGAAAAATCAATAATAAATGGTACGGTGACTAGAAGTGATGACGACGGTCCCTCCCTGCTCTTCTTCATCTTTGTTGCCTTTCTTACATGTTCCATAGATGAACTCGAACTATACTCTCATATGGGCATATCGATATCATGTATCTATCCTTTGTTTTTTTTTTTTTTTCTCCAAATTGCTAGTTGCAGGGCAGAAATTAATTAATCATTGAATGGTCTTTGAATTTCTGGAATTCCTTATTTTGATCTTGTGATCTAATTGGAATTATTGTGAAAAATATTTTATCACACTCCAAATTCGCGAGTGCCGTCAAGTAGATAGCAACTACCTACCAATTGCAAAGGCGCAGTAGTGATAAGTCGATAAGTGTAGTTTTTGTTGTTAAATTAGCCGGGAAGCGATTTGGTTATTCTAAAAAGATAAATAAAAGTAAATATTTGCGCATATCTGACTGAAGGCTGATTGTTGTATAGAGTGGTCGTGGTTGTGTAGAATGGTCGTGGTGGTGGTGGTGGATATGAATCATTGCCCCTTGTTAGTTGGATTGAAAATTGGAAGAAGTGGCCGTCATGAGATTAAGCGGCCGGCAGAACGGCCTCCTGCTTATAATTCTGGACACACTCGCTCGCGTCGCAGTATATGCAATGTAAATAAAACTTGCTGGGGAATGTATATAAATAGTTTTTTGGTTTATGCTTTTTTTATAAGTTGGTTTTTGTTCTGTAACGCGCTGCTTGAATTCAATTTTTCCGTGAATACAAGGCAAGCAAATGAACCAAGAGCAAGAATTTTATTTCTTTTCGAACATAAATAAAAAGGAGAAGAATTATAATTTATTGATGTGGAGGAAGGATGGTGTAACTATTTAAAAATACAAATTTAATTTTAACTCGAAGCGTGTGAATGGAGTGTTTTTTTTGTTTGGTTGATAGAATTATGTTTGGTAGTTTCAGATTTCTATAAATCATTCACATTATGTATCGTGCTCATGTCATACTTGATGATGGATAAATACTTTTATTATAAATAGGCAACACGGACAGTGTAATCAACGGTCATATTTATTTTGGGAGAAGGGATAGGCAAATCAGATGTTAAATTTAGTTATTGTGCAGGTAGGTGCTCTATATCTTGCCGTTTAATGTCATATTTTTGATTGTTGATTGTTTTAAATTTATTATGTGGCAACGACAAACATTCCTGTTTAAATTGTCTTACTTGGCATATCTACCTAATTAGTACTCAGTTGAATATTTGGCCTATAATTCAGCAAAACAAATGTATTTGGGTAGGTACCTAGAAACTTTATACCTTCTTGGTTGTAAATAAATTTCAAATACAATAAATTTAGGTACCTACCTAGGTGTTAAGTAGAAAATTTCAATGAAAATGTTATTCACCTTCATTCACGTTTCGCAATAAGTCGACAAAGTGAACTCTTCACTTAGATCATACATACTTATCTTGGACCTTTCCGAAGTCCACAGACTTAAGTTTAACAATTCAATTAAAGGATAAGCTTTATATTTGGAGCACAAAAAAAAAGCTCCTACTTTTTTAATTAAAGTTTGTGGGCATAAGGAAAATAACAGAATAATTTTCCATTAAAGAAAAGAAATGAATAACTGAAAAACTGCTGTTTTGAACCTCTCATCCCCACGAGACGTCCGTTTTTCGGGCGTCGAAAAATCCTGCCATATTTATTTATTTGATCTCAAGACGCATCCACCTGGTCAATGTGTCTGAATTTAACTGGCTTCTTCATTAGATCACTGTTAATGAAAGTAGAGGTAAAATAATGAAGAGCATGAAATAGTACGGAAATGTTCCAGAAATATGCAGAAGCGCAAGTTGCTTAGAACACTTACATACATATTTATAGACATTTAACTGATCACTACTTAAAGTAGCATCAAGTTGATTCTAGGTTTTTCCGATTTAACGATTTAAATAATTTCAACAGATTCGTGCAGAAAAAAAAATTTCGAGATAACTTTCAAACATGACATTACGATGATAGAGAACACCGAAAAAGTTGTCGCAAAGTTCTATATGTCTGTTTGTATCTCGATCTACAGCCTAAACCACTGATGCGATCTTATTAAAGTTTTGAACTTCTGATTTTTGTCAGTGATTCCCTAGTAGTTCAGTGATTATATAGGGTGATTCGTATAAGATGTACCAAAAAGCTAGAGCGATTAGGTTAAGCTAAGAAAGAAAAAATCGTATGGGAGGGGTCTACTTCCCTCCGTTAGGGCGGGAGAGGCAATTTTCTAAAAATTGCCTTGAAACAGAATAACAAATTTTTTTAAACAGCGCTAAATTTAACAATGCCGTGCTATATCTTTTTGGAAAGCCAGAAATCTCTTCTTTAATTTTCATTTTAAATAAAGTTTTAAATAAAGTAGTTAATAGTTTTTGGAACTCGAAATTTTGGTGTAAAAAATTAAAAAAACAAAATCAAACTACTAGTAGAATAGAACGCAACTACTTTAAAAGTATAGTCTGGAGAGACGAGTTTACCAGAGATGGAGTTACCAATTTCCACAACTTGCATTATTAAAGTCACAGCAATCTACACGTTACTTAAATACGGGTTTTAAATGGAGTCTATCTGCAATTCCTAAGCAGCCTTGCCAGATTTATCAGGAATGTCCCTTTGGCTATAACCGATAATTTAATATACTAACAAGATGGAGCTCAAGCACACTTTATTACTCTGGTTGTGGGAAAATGGCTGAACAATCATTGCACGACCGATGGATAGGAAGGGGAGGTCCCACTGAATGGCCACCAAGATCACCACTCTAACTCCTTTAGATTTTTACGTTGAGTATTCATTATATATATGAAGTTAAAATTTCTTCTTTTGAGCAACTTATTCACGACGAATTTATTTTTTTTCTTCGAATTTTTGAATGACCAATAAATCCACAATGGATTTTTTCAATTAAAAGGAATTGCTACTTTTATCGCTTATTTTCTATTATCTTTCTGGCTCCCAAAACTTCAAAAATTGACATATTGATAAATAATCATGTCAATAAAATATTTTTGGAAGAAATAATTAAAAAAGAAAAATTACAACATGCAACCTGCTTTACTATTACGAGTTTTATTGACTGTAGATGGCTAAATGTTTTGTTTGATTGAAAATTCAAGCTTTTTTTTTGTACTACGCCTCCACCATTTAACAAACAGCTAAAAAAAAAACCTTAAGCCACAACAATCATGGAAATTGAATATAAATGTCCTAGTTGTGTGGAAGTGTCATCTTTTAAAGACAGAGCTGCATCACTATCAGTTTTGTTGACTTTTGAAATATATTTTCCAACTGATTAATAGTGTTTATTATTTTATTGCTATTCTATGGAAATTGCCTTGGCCTTCATTTGAAGTGAATAAGGTGAATGGCTGACTTGTTGATGAGAATCAATTCCATAATAAGAGAAAGGTATTTCATCTACGACTGATAGTTGTCGTGATTTTTTTTTTTAATTTATGTTTATTTGGCAAAACAATAAGATCACAATAGAGAGACACGAATGTTTTTCCGTTTTATATATCACATCCTTTCTTTTGTTTACGTAAGCGCTCGAATAGTCACCTTTTATTTCTTTATAAATTTACATTGTCATCTTAAATATTATTATTGTTTGTCATTAATTAAAGAATTTTGTTTTGATGAATATGTAGCTTTTGCAGAAAATTTTCCTTAGACCTGCTTTAATTGTATGTTTCGATTTAAAGCGAAGATTTGATTTTCATGGTTTGATTCATAAATATTAAATATATATTTATTATTATTATATTTATACTCAATGATAAGTTTTCTACTTGGCTGATTTATTTCAGTAGTACCTACATAGAATTTGTATTATAAAAAAACATTCTTATATACTTAGAAGGTACAATTTGAACACATATTATTGTTTAATTAAAGTATTTTCTTAAAAAGAAAACTACAAGTCGTCAAAAATTAAAATCGGAAACGTCATAAACAACTAAATAATAACTTCAAATTTAAACCAAACATAACTAACCAAACAGGTTCTGTCAAAGAATTTGTTACAAAGAAAAACCCTATTTGGAATGCGATTGTCGCGACATTGATAGAAACTTTATCGATCGTAAATCCGTATTTGGAGAATCATACAATATTTGGGTTCAAATAAGGCACAACTGTTTACATCATCCCTCTATGTCTTTAAAAATCTTTGACGATGGTGAGTGATCGTGTTTATATATACATTATACATATGTATGTATATGTTTAAGAACAATTAATACTGATTGACATGCCGAATACACACCAGCAATTTTGGCTTCAATTTTAATTAGAGGGATGCCTGAGGGTTTGGAGTATATTTTTAATTATCATCATTTTCTTTTAATCAACGCTCTTTAAGTAAATTCAAAAGAGTCTGTGAGCTAGAAAAGCAATGAACATCAATTAGCGTCGGTCAACAACACTTAATTTGTGCTCACTGAGCAACTTATGACAACAGTTATACGAAATGTAAACATTTAAATGCCTCATCAGTAATTCTTTTTAAACGATTGCAAAATATGCCACAGGCGCCAATATTGTGAAAGAAACCTATTGAATTGTTTTTCTTTTTATTTTATCAAAACAATCTCTTTCTTAGTCATTTGCAAGATCAACGTCAAGAAAACTTACATATAGTGGACTAAAGCTTCCATTTTTTTTTTTTTGGTTTATTGTTTTTTTTAGTAAATATTCTTAATTTTGTTTGCATATCAAATTGAAATCGTAATATTTATACATGAAATGTAAATTTAATTTATTATAATTAGGTTAAATATAAGAACCGGTTTCTATTTTTCTCAATTAAAATAAAGGACAATCGGCAAAAATGTATGGTATGGAAGGTGGTCTATGAACCAATAACAACGAGACCTAGGTTCCGTGATTGTGCATTTCAGTATTTAAAAAAATCTATGAAACTGGTCTAACAAAAATCAATAAGATCCATATCGTTGAAGAGGTATTTTTATGAACAATAGTATTTACCATAACAACTAACTTAAATTGAATGTGTGGAAAAAGTAATTAGTTAATTTTTGTAGAACAAAAATTATTGTGACGTTGTTAACAAAAAGCGAATAACATTTTGCACACAGTATTTTGAAATAAGCTGCCTTACCAAATATTGTAGTGCATACAAATACCTTTACCTTTTAGGGTCTGTAGGTGATAGGCCCAAGCATGGACCACAACGTACTGAAAGATCGGCTGAAAACATTACTGCTGCTCGAGGAAGTTTTCAAAACAATCCATCAAACTCAATTCGACGCCGTGCTCAGGTAACTGTGAATGGGGAGCGATATCGTGATATGGCTGAAAACTTTTTAACGCCACAACTGCATGCTTTGAAGTTGATTAACATGTGGTATCCCACATCGCATACAGCCAGAATTACAATGGAATTACTGCTAGACAAACAAAGAAGTATACCTTCCTGGCGGACACCCTGTATATTTTGGCTATACTAAATACATTTTATTTATACAAAAATCCACGGGAACACAACCTTTTTTAGCGAATAACTTTTTTTCACACAGCTACTTAAAATAAACCTCATAGGTACTTGCACCGTGATATTGAATACAAAAGTCTGACACGGTTTTTTTCAGCCTTTAGTGGGCGTGGGGGATTTAAACCAGCTTGGTTTTCTATCTATATATTAATGTCATTTACACTTCAATTCACTGACTCAATGGGAACTCAGATGAGTAGAATCAGCATCAGCACATCTGACCTATGCAGAGGGTGTCAGGACAAGGGCGTAGAAGCGGGCTCCTCTTTTCTTGCGAATGCTCCAGCCGAGATAGAACTAGAAAAGGTTCTCCCAAAAAAATACTTCTTCGACGAACGGGGTGACATCTAATTTTTGCCACAAAAAGACTTCCTTAACTTCATTCACAAATCAGGGAGGCACCCCATACATAATACTTACATTAAATCTTACCCTTCCAATTACCTACTATATTTCCATCCTTTGAGATTCGAGTGAGATGATACCGCTAGCCACATTATCACCCCACCTAATCTTAGAGGCGATTAAAAAATGTATGATTCGTGCCAACAACCTATATTCGTACAAAGATTTCTTTCGTTTGGCATATCTTAAATGACTGTTATTAAATTTTATATGCCTATACCACACAAAACTTGGAAAAATCAGTTTTATTGAACGAATCGCTTCAAATTTAAATTTTAAAATTACAGGTCTTGAATTATTTTCACAAATATTCCAGGGATATTTTTTTCAAAACAGAAGTTGGCCAACTTTATGTCGTTTTTCATTGCTGAAAAGATTTGATCTTTTCGGAAAAAGATTATAGACTAAGAGCCGACAGCAGATTTTGGGTGTGGGTGATAGCAAAAAAAGTAGTATAGAGGTTGAAAGCTTCATTAAAAGCTTTTCAAAAAAAATGGACGTAAGGTTGCAATTTTTTTTATTCAATAATAACCATTTTCCTACCAAACTCCACATATATGTAAGACATAAGATACATACATATGTAGTAACTAGTAACACAATCAATGAAATGTGCCAACAATGTTAACAAGAATTTCTTCTATTTTGCATCTTTTATATTTTTTCTGGCATTGTTTTTATATTTAACGTGTCTAAAAAACAATTTACACAAAATAACACAAAAAACTTCAAAATTAATTCAAATTAAAATGATAAAATGGCAGTTTTTGAATTATTTTCACAAAGATCCCAGGGATATTTTTCAAATCAGAATTTGGCCAACTTTAGATTTTCAACTCGGGAGTTGAGTGAATAAAATTAAATTTCAACTTGCGTTTCAACTCTCGAGTTGGTCAACTTGAGAGTTTGCCTCAAGTTGAGCAATAATGAAAAAATGGCTCTAAAAGTGTATATAGTTCGCCCTGCCAGACAGTTTTTCACTTTGAATTTTAGCTTCTATGTGAGATTCTCCTGCTCTTTCAAAAAACGGAGGAAAAAAACTGAGCGCTCAAGAAATATAAACTGGTTAAGTAATCCTAGATTTTAAAAGCAAATCTTTCAGATTTCAATGAAAAACGACATTAGATTTTCAACTCGGGAGTTGAGTGAATAAAATTAAATTTCAACTTGCGTTTCAACTCTCGAGTTGGTCAACTTGAGAGTTTGCCTCAAGTTGAGCATTAATGAAAAAATGGCTCTAAAAGTGTTGTGCGTACAACAATAGAAAGATCAAAAACAACCACGTTGAACAACGGTAACAATCGGACTCACCGAGTTCCCAAAGACCTACCTGGAACTTACTTGCAATTACTTCCAAAATGCATTACTCAGCTTTGACCTACTGAGATGCATTCTGGAAGTAGGCTTTTTTACAGTGTCCCACTGAATCATTGCGTCACATTAAGTGTAATTCGACAACAGTTGTGAGTTGTGACTCAGTGGGTCATGCCTTTGTAGGGCGGCATGTCATTTGGGGCACAACAAAAGTGTATATAGTTCAGACGACCCAAGGGACTAGAAATTAAGGCAAGTTTCTAGTCTCTGATTGTTCAGATATCAAAATATTTATTTCCAATTAAGGCAACTTTATTGGAAAGTTGACTGGAAAGGAAGTCAAGAAAAATCTCCCTTAATTGGGCACGTTTAGACGACCCAAGGGTCTAGATATTCAGTCAACTGCATTTATTGAAGGCAAATTTGACCAAGGTAACTAGGTTTGTTTGAAATGTCAAAAATGGAAATTTACTTCAAACATTTACTTCAGTTGATCGTGAAAAAAGTACCGATATTATTATTATCTAAATTATATTTACATAGCAGCAGGTATAAACCCTTTATGAATTGTAATAAATTAGCTTTTTGAAAAAGGTTTTTCAAGACTATTTGATTTAGATATTAGCAAACTCAATATAAAATTAACAAATATCATGCGAAACTTAATTTTTTCATACTTTTTTACTTATCATACAGGTTATTTTCATTTTCTTTCTTGAATTTGATAGAGAACCACTTTGCACAAGATGGACAAAAAAATTAACGTGCAAAAAAACTGATATTCTGACATAAATGCACTTACTTGATAATTAAGGAAGAATTTTCTTGACTTACTTTCCAGCCAACTTTCCAATAAAGTTGCCTCAATTGGAAATAAATATTTTGACATCTGAATTGCGTTCTTTTCTAACCAAAGTTAACTACAGTTAACTTTCATCGTTCCTTTAATTCAGAAAAGTAACTTTTTTTAACTTTATGACGTCACAGAGTCGTTCCTAAATTCAAAGTTAAAGTAACAAAAAGTAACTTTGAGTAAGTTTTTTCAACTCATCTCCTTGGTATGAGTTGAAAGGGTTAACCTGTCAAAAGCAGCTGAAACCACATTTTTTTCATTTTGGATTACCTTTTTTTTTGCTTCTCGATCGTTCGGTTTGGACCTGATTTCATTTCTGTAGTAATATATTTATTATTTAATTGATTTTATCTTTGATAGTGAGTTTGGAAATTATTTTCTATGCTTTGAGAAATTTTTCTGTCCAATTTGATCGATTTGAAATAAAGAAATTTGTGCATTTGTGAATGAAAAAAAAAATTGGAAATATTTTGCTAAAACATTCAATGTTGAGCTAGAACGAAATTAAATGAAATTATATTTTTAAAATGTATGCATTTTCAAAGTGCTGATCAAAGTTTTTTTCAAGAAATCAAATGAAATCACAATTCGTTCTTGATTTTTAATTCCGAATGCATTTTTTTTTTCATCCATTTTGTTTGACAGATCAACTATTTTTAACTTTGGTTGTTCCTAAATGAAGAGTTACTCGAAGTTACTTTTTTAACTATGACGTTGCAACTCTTCTTTTTGACACATTAACCATAGTTAACTAAAGTAACATTAAAGAACGAACCACAGACCGATCAGAGACTAGAAACTTGCGTTAATTTCTAGTCCCTTAGGTCGTCTGAACGTGCCCTTTGACTCAAGTTAAGCAATAGTGGAAAAGTACATTTTTCTAATCAGTCACCAAAATTAATAATGCTCACAGTCAAATAAAATTATTTTGTTTAATAACAATCTTTTTTTTTTTAATTTGAAGATAAAACATAAAAATGTATTTATCACAAAACTAAAAAAAAATGACTTAACTCTCCCAATGTAAAAAAATAAAAAGCTTCAAAATGTACCATTTAAGGCATACTCTTTGATAATGACTTCTATTATTTTTAATGTATGCAATTAATGAAAACTTTCTTCTTTAATTTATTTTTTTTTTTTACATACATACATACGTCTTGATACCACTTGCATATATGATTGCATGAATATTTTTCCTAAAGAATTTCTTAATAATTAATTGGATCTATTTTTCATCTTCCGTAAAAGTGAATTACTATTACTTTTCACTTACTCTCTCCAAAAGACGCAACTGTTATCATATTTCTTGGAAACGTACGCCAAAGGTTTTGGGATCTTCTCTAAATCTATGTTTATATGAATTCTTCTGCATTAAATCACTTTTAAAGTATATCTCAATAATTAAAAAATTCAACCGTATTTGAATTTAACCCTTTGTCTTGTGAATTAACCATTAAAAGTAGTTGCGTCTCTTCCAGTTTAGAGTTTTAAATCTAAATGTTTCTTATAGTCTGGGAGCCGACCGTTAGATTACAAAATTAATGCTAATTGATTGCTTTAGTCCAAACATTTACAAAACTACTAGTCGGACAAGCTGATTACAATGGTTACAAAATGCACTCTCCCGCTAAGGGTACCTATAATATGTATAAGAAACTTCTATAAATGGGGTACCAAATGATAGTTAAGGCTGTCTACACGATTCTACGAGTTCGACCACTTTTATAAAATTATGAATTTTGTGCATCTTTGCATGAAAATGAAAAAAGTGGTTAAGGCCATTTTATATGATTTTACTCAGTTTTCCTTAAATTATATACACAGTGTTAAGAAAAAGCCCCTTTTTTCAAATGGTCGGCAAAATTTCAGAAATGGGTCAACTATGTTTATGAACTTGAGATAATAGAGGAGTACTGAATCAAAAATTTAATAAATACAGAATTATGTATCTTTACTGTCATACTGTCATTCAGTAACATAATAGCAATTACATACATTCTTGCCTAACTTATGGCTTCTAGGTTCGTTAAAAATTAAAAAAAGATTGGTAAAAGTTAATAAAAACGTACTGAAAATGCTGAAATTATACCTCCTGAATTCTCAACAACATTCATTGGTCCTTAAAATTCAATCATATATCTATGTCAATAAACAAGCTCATGTTTTTGAGATAGAACTGATCTTTCTATTCCGTGCAAATATTAATTGTTCACCTAAGTGAATGTTTGTTATTTAACTCTTTGCTTCATAACTAATAAAAAAATAACAACAATTGTGAAAGAATTATTGTGTCATACAATATCGTTGTACCATTTACGCTTGGAATGGCAACGCACTAGGTAATCTTATCGAGGTCTTATTAATCTCTTATTATTTTATGAAGAATTCCAAATTCTAGGTTGAAATTATCTTCCCATACATAACGACAAGTAAACCCCGTCGATTTTATTATGGGGCCGCAGTTTAGCTTCTTTAGATGTTTATATCTTTACTAATTCGAGCATTTGTGTGGGCATTCAGAAAAGTATATGTAATTGGTGTTCTTTGGTTAAGGTTATGTACATATATGAATTAATTTAAATTATTATGGCTATATGCGCACCCAAGATTTTTCTGAAATAGTTTTTAACTTTAAAACTTAATTTTATTTTAATTGATTATGCCTATAAAAAAACTTACATTGTCAGCAAATATTTTACTCATGTTCTTGGCTTCCACTTAGCTCCAGCGCAAATTCTATTTAAATGCATTTAATGAAATTCTCTCTGCTTTCGTCGATTTAATAAAATCTGCGAAAGAACTTATTAATCTTCAAAATAAAAACACGACTCGAAAATAAAAACGGAACACCTACATTATGTACATTATGTAGGTGTTTTTGTGGCAATAATTTTGTGTATCAAAAATGTAGGTAAATCTGTGAGAAACTCATCTTTTTATTTATCAGATGATAACAATATGACTAAATAGTTTGATTTCCTTCTATGCATAATTCCCCTTGAACACACACACGCACACGTTTATTTTCAGTTTAATTTATTCCAAATAAGTTGTCTTCCCAAAACTTTTACATCAAATCAAAAGATGGTCTTCTTCTAGAAAACTGCTTTATAAAAAAGATCTTTTTTTGATTTAGTCTCTTAAAAATCTACTCTGACAACATCAAAATAAACTTTTCATACTATCATACAAAACCCTTCAGTTTTTCCTGGGCTATAGTTAATCTGGGTGACATAAATCAAAGGAAATGTTAGTGCCTCAAGCCCTAATAATAGGCATCCACACGAAACAGTCCAACTAAACCGAAATTATATATTTTTTCTGTATATTTTTAGTTCGCAAAGATGTTCCATTGAGTGCTAGAGAAAGAAAACAAAACAACAACAAAAAACACTAAAGATACACCATGTCATCTTTACAAAAAGATTCTACACGCTCGCATTCATCGTCATCATCGAATCAAGATCTAGATGATATATTCATTGATCATACGGACTTAGAAGGACTGGATGATGTTGCACCACAAAAACGTCATTTTTTGGACTACGATGCCGTAGCACCGCCAGGATTTGAGGAAGATTTCAGTGCAATTTTAACAATAAGTGGGCCTCAAGGAAGTTCACAACAAAAGGTGTCATCATCTGTGAGCTCAGGCCTGGGAGAAAATCTAAAACTCGACAAAAAATACGAACGCGATGGCGAAATTAGCGATTATGAGTTGGCTGCAAGTGGTTACACGAAAAAAGAATTCACTCAAGATGATAATACACTTGTTGTGAGAAGTTCTTGTGGTGGCAGTTCCAGTGGTGCGTTTGGCAAGAAAAAGCATTTTCTGGACGAGAATCCAATTCCACCTGACTACATGCTTGATAAGGACATGCGCGAACATAGAAGTTTAGATAGAAATTTCGAGAGACAACACGATTTTCAAAGGTCTACATCTGGATCAAGTGGTCGAAAGCACTCACTGGACAGGGATAGAGACTCACGGGGTTCGACTCGGAAATATAAGGAGCCAAGCTATACGCTCTCGCGGTTTATAGAGAGTGATCTTGTTATGCCACCAATGGAGAGTAGTTTGGCCTGGTCAGCAGAAGAACGCACCGATGGAAGTCAATACTCGGGATTGCCGAAAGCTGAGTGTGTCTATTCCTTAGCATCAATGCTGGGATCTCACGACTCGGTTGATGTCTCGAAAAAGTTTCTCGATCTATCTCGCACCAGTGAAGCTTGTGTAGCTCTGCGCAAGTCAGGGTGCATCCCATTGCTGGTCCAAATGATGCACTCCGACGCAAATGATGGAGTTCGTAAATACGCTGGAATGGCGCTGCATAATGTTGTACACAGCCATCCCGATGACAAGGTGGGTCGCCGTGAAGCGAAAGTCTTGCGACTCATCGAACAAATACTGGACTATTGCAATTTCTTAAAAACGTTACTTCAGAGTGGTGGAGAAGCAATTGCTGACGATTCGGACCGTCATCCACTTGCGGCTATTTCAAGTCTTATGAAAGTCAGTTTTGACGAAGAGCACAGGCACGCTATGTGTCAACTGGGAGCGTTGCAAGCTATAGCCAGTTTAGTGCACTTGGATCATGCGGTTCATGGACCGAAAACAGAAGATGAATGCTGCAACTCATTGAGACGATACGCTCTTATGGCTTTGACAAATCTTACTTTTGGAGATGAGAACAACAAAACCCTTCTCTGTGGAAATAAGGAGTTCATGGAAGCTCTTGTTGCTCAGTTGGACTCAGCGCCAGATGATCTGCTACAGGTAAATTTTGAAGTTTCTGTATTTTTATTTATAAAAACACCATTTGATCTCTTTTTAACTAACAACAGGTTACTGCCAGCGTGCTGAGAAATCTGTCATGGCGTGTCGATAGCAATATGAAAGCAGTTTTAAATGAGATTGGTACAGTTACAGCATTGGCAAAGGCTGCCATGATCAATAAGAACGAAAACACGTTGAAGGCGATTCTTTCTGCATTGTGGAATCTTTCGGCGCATTGCAGCACCAATAAGGCCGAATTCTGTGCTGTAGTTGGAGCACTGGCCTTCCTAGTCGATATGCTGACCTACGAAGGTCCAAGCAAGACACTTAAAATCATCGAAAACGCAGGAGGAATCCTACGAAACGTCTCTAGTCACATAGCAGTTCGTGAGGACTACAGGAAAATTTTACGTGAACGGAATTGTCTGGCAATACTATTGCAACAGTTAAAGTCAGAGAGTCTGACTGTTGTCAGCAATGCGTGTGGAACGTTGTGGAATCTATCTGCTCGTTCAGCAGAGGATCAAAAATTCCTCTGGGATAATGGAGCTGTACCGATGCTGCGATCACTTATACACTCAAAGCACAAATTAATATCGGAAGGCAGTTCGGCTGCACTCAAGAATCTACAAAATTTTCGGCCAAGTATACTTAACCAGAATAATATGGATCCAATTGCTCGATCAATGGGTCTGAAGGAATTGCCAACTTTAAATGCTCGAAAACAGAAAGCTCTCGAACAGGAGTTAGTCAATCAGAATCTTTCAGAAACGTGTGAGAATATAGACGTGGTGACGCCACCAAAAGAAAGAAATGACTTTACACCATTGACTGATCCCCGTAAGTTTCCGCCACCTCCGGTGCGTCTTACGCGATCAGCTGTAGTCTCGAAGAGTGAAAGCAGAGATTCCATTTTTTCAGCCAAGTCAGACTCAGCATATGAAATGATGCGAGGTAACTCAGCTTTAGTTCGCGGGAAAATGCCTCCAGATAGGAACATTGAATTCGCTGTGAAGACAGCGGCATTTGATGTAGAAAATGAAACAGAACAACCAATTGATTATTCCGCCAAGTACTCAGAAGGTGCTACTTCAAAATCAAATAAATCACTAACGGACTCGGCACCAAAAGCAAATCAAAAGGGCCTTAAAACTGCTCGTAATTATTCCAGTTACCAAGAGACCGATTTGGATCAACCGACGGATTTTAGCTTGAGATATGCCGAAAATCAAGTTGAGTCCGATATCGAAGAAAAAACTCGAATGAACAATGGAAGTGAAATAATTTTAATTCTTGAAGACAGTGTAAAGTGCTACCAAACGGAGGACACTCCGTATGTAATCTCGAATGCTGCCTCAGTCAGTGATTTACAGAATCCAAAATTAGAAGAAAACATTGTTCGAAATAAGCCACAGACTTCCGCACTTCCTTCAAGTAACGTGATCTATGGATCTGGCTCGTATACTCCAGAAAAGCCAATAAACTATTGCGAAGAAGGGACACCTGGTTATTTTAGTCGCTACGAATCGTTAAGTAGTCTAGAAGAGTCCCCACAAAATGCGCAAACAACCAATGGAAATGCAGCGACAAAGTCAAAGATCGACAAAACCAACAGCAATGTAAAACAGGAGACGGAGAAGTCACCAGAGCCGACTGCAGCTGTAGCAGTAATCGATGTAAAAGATGACAAGATGGTTTTGCCACAAAATGCTCAAGACCCAGGGCCATGTGCAATAATATCGAAGAACAATAATTACAATTCAGCACAAGAGACGCCGTTAATGTTTTCGCGTCACAGCTCTATGGATTCACTTGCAGAAGAAGAGGAAGTTGGAGCCATAGTTGCTGACGACAAAAGTTCTGTGGTTAGTGATTTTAGTCGACTGGCGAGCGGTGTGATCTCGCCGTCCGATATTCCAGACTCCCCTACTCAAAGTATGCCACAATCACCAAGAAGAAACAGTAACTCCCAGTTGCCCTTCTCACCAGGGGTAGCCGTTGTAACAAGTGGTAGTTCAAAGAATCAGAACACAGCACCACCGCGTCTGCGCAGCGTATTCGAAGATGATCTCAATACATTCCAAGTGGAGAACACCCCCGCTCAATTCTCCTGTGCCACTAGTCTAAGTAATTTAAGTCTGGACGATGAGCAGCCCACAGATAAAGTAGATATAGATCATACGAAGGCCGAAGATTCTCTACCCAACTGTCCAGATCAAAAAGCAATTGAATCTGCCAAAATTGGTGATATTGCGTTTTCGGAGGGTGAAGAGGAGACAAACGATGACTACCTCCTGGCAACTTGCATCAACATTGGAATGAATCGCGATAGAAAAGAGACTGAGGGGCACAAAGAAAGTGAAATTATTTTATCGACTCCAGTTGGAGATTCGACAAAGCAATATTTTACCGAAGACACACCAGCACTTTTATCAAAAGTTGGCAGCCACACAAATTTGTCAAGCATTTCATTACTCACTAATCCAACAAATAAAATCGAAGGTGAGATGGTAGCGAACCTTTCCGACGATGTCAGTTCAAATGCTTCAGAAGCTGGCGGACTGGACTTGCTAGAGCAGTGCATACGAGATGGAATGCAGAAACCAATTAATATACCAAAGGATAATGTGTCAAGCGCTGAGGCGCATGCTGAAAGAAGTACTGGTCCTCAAAGCAGCAGAAAAAGCGCCGCCCCCCGGAGAAAAGAAGAAAACACATCAAACGACCCCATAGCAATGTTGCGGAGGGGTGGCCTTTCTATGAATAATTTTGTTCCACCAGTTAATGATGAAATGAACAAATACCTGGTGGAGGACAGTCCTTGTAATTTCTCAATGATGTCGGACCTATCGAATCTGACCGTTGGTTCTAGTATTGTTGGTCCCGCTTTGATGAAGAAGTGAGTTTTTTGTTGTTTGTTTTCTTTAATTTTTAAACGCTTCCCATAAATCTAGATTGGTGTCCAGGTGAATAATACTTGCAATCCTAAAATTGTCTCTTAAAGTGTAAAGTTTTATTTTTAAATAAGTTGTCATGAGTGTTTTTTATTTAGAGTAGAAATAGAGGAATTTCTGAGTTGATCTGCACTTATTCTTTATATTTACTTCTACTTTAAAAATGTTTTTTTTTTTATTTTTAACTTTCCTTTCAAACACCAACAACCACACACTTACAATCCGCCAGAGTGGCTATAAAGTAGCGTCATTATACAATAACAAAAATTTAAATTCAAATAGTTTTTTCTTTCGTCAAAGAATATACATACATACACATTAAAAAAATATTTTTCTTGAAACTAATATTTATTTTATGTACTGATTTTATTAGCATTTCAAATAGACTAAGAGCCGACAGCAGATTTTCGGTGTGAATGATAGCCGAAAAAGAAGTATAGGCGTCGAAAGCTTAATTAAAAGCTATTAAAAAAAAATCGAAGTCTTGCAGTTCACAACTGGGACCTTTGTGATTAAACAGTGCATCAAAAACAAATATAAATGCAACTTCGAAGGTAATCGTGTTACCCAAAATTTGTTTTCAGCTCTCCTAGATAAGCTTCTTGGATCACATATCATGGAATCCGAGTCCGTTTGAGTTATAGTTCGCCCTGCCCGACTGTTTTTCACTTTTGAATTTTTTAAATGGTCTGGCAGGGCGAACAATTTAATTTGCAAACGTAAACAGGAACTTGCTTCTCCACTTAAATGTCTGCTAGGAATTAAACATTCAGCTATAATAGTAGAAATAAGAGTTCCATTAAGGATGTGGATTAAATCCCATTTTGAGTTAATTTTTTAACTATGAGCTGCTGAACAGTTTCCAACTGTTGAAAACTAAGTTGAATGTAATTAGATGACTTATTTTGAATCTAATAGATCATAGCATAGACCATAAAAATATCAAACGATATCTTAAACCATTCGTTTGTTTCCCTGTGGTCACTGTATTTCGTACCAATTCCAATTTAGGTAAATCTTTTAACTATTTCTATTTCTGCAGCAACTACGACTTGTTCTGCATGTCATGCACTACATCTAGATTAAAATGATTAAATTTAAAATTTACCTTGCAGATTACCATCAGGCGGTAATGATTACCGATCGTCCGATATCAACGAGTCTAAGAAAATGCATCAGCCTCAGATGCAACACCCACAACAATCAAACATCGCCGACGATTCATTAAGCTCCCTTTCCATTGAATCAGAGGAAGATACGAATTTACTAAGTCAGGTAATGACGCGAATATACCCTTTCTTTATATGATTTTATTTTGTAACTTACTATTTTTGTTTCATTAGGCTATTGCCGCTGGTTGCAATAGACCCAAGTCTAATCTTGGTTTTAATTCGTCAAACAAACGACCTTTATCCTCATCACAGCCGATCCCTACATCATCAAGATCAGCAGCTAACCAACATCTTTCATCAAACCATCAAAAAGCATTTGATGGCAATGAATCGATTAGTTCAGTTGACTCAAGTGATTCAAACGACAACCAATCTAAGTCACTATTCGAGCAATGCATCCGAACTGGTATGAACAAGAAAACGCGACATCATTCTGACAAGCTACAGCAACAAGGCCGTTCGTCGACATCAAATCCGAATTTAAATGTGACACCGAAGTTATCGCAACTCTCGAGCATACCGCGAGTGCCGAATCCAAAAACTCCATTACGTTTGGATCGTGAACGCCAGAGAGATCGTGAACGCAAGGATGAGCAACTGTTGCAAGAGTGCATAAGCACCGGCATGGCAAAGAGTGCTGGGACTAATCAAATTAGACCTCCAGCTAGACACACAAGACACATGTTGTCCTCGGTCGAGACAATGTTTAACCAAAGACGCACTAACGACCCAAACCTGGCGAGTTTTGCAACACCCCACCTGCAGTCGCCATCTCCGGCAGTAATTCCAACTATGGTCACAATGATGACGCAGAAGATGTCAAAAAACGGGGAAACTACGTCTGCAGCTGTGTTGGAACAGTCTCAACATCGGGAAATTACTACATCTCCAAGTGCCCCCAACACAGCTCCAGACGTAGGGATGAAAGAGTATCCAGAAGGCACAAAAGACCCAAAAAATCTTCAGCATCTGCAATCGACAGCGGCCAAGGCGGAGGATGTTGTATTAACCCACGACAGCAGCCGCCCAATGACAATTGGGTCTAGCACGAGCAGTGCAGAGGGCATTGGGGCAGAATCTTTACTTCTGGCTAGTATGAATACCACATGGACGGACGAGTATCCTGGACAGGAAATGATCAGTAGTCAGGACTCGTTCCAAGAATCATCGCAGTCTGTTTCCTTTGATATGGATAATTCAAGTCTCCAACAAGTGATTCTCAATGTACCGAATAAGCACAAGGATCCTGACCTGATGTTAAAATCAGTGGAACGACTGACTCATGATTATGTGTCGACAGCTGAGTACTTGCGGGCAGCGGACAATAGTGATTTAACTGACGAAGCAATATGCAACAACAAATATAATAGCAACACCACAACCACAACATCAAACAACACTTGGAGTGAGGACACATGTCCTAATGATGTATCATTCCCCAGCGTAAGCATATCTGCTCCAATGATTGCTTCTTTGCAAGATGACGACGATGACGATCAAACTTCGATGCAAATAGATCACTTATCATTCCGATATAAAGGTGATCTGCACGATTTTGTAGAGACTACTCCAACCAACGAGGTTCAACCATTTGAATCTTTGTCAATGCAAACAATGAATACAGTGGAGGAAGTTGGAACATCGCAGCCCAATTCATTGGAAACAGAAACCGACACCTTGGTTAACGATGAAATAGCAGCAATTGCGTCAGAAAACGAACAGCTAACTGAGCTATCCAGCGAAGGAATAAGATTTCAGGTCGGTGGAGAAGTGAAACAAGTCCCACTGCAAGTGGCTTCGACAAACACCTACTTGACACCCGGATTCGGAGTCCCATCAGCGATGACAAACTCCACGATAATCGCTCTGGAAGCTAATAGACTGGCTGATAATTTGTTGAACGATATGGCCCAAAGTACTAACAGTCTCGACCTTGACAACATTCGTCCCCCTTCGTGCATGGAATCATTGAGTATGTCTGGCTGCTTTGAAGTTCCGCAAAGTCCGCAATTATCAAGATTACGGAAAAAATCCTTACCCGCGGGTATCGTTGCTAGACGTGCTTTGGGTCATCTTCCTTCAACACTGAACGGTAGTATGGAGAGTGTCAACTCTAGCTGTAACTTGGAAAATATAAAACCGCCATCATTAATGGATGAACTGTTGGATTCAATGATAAGCGTCTCTAGCATTCAATCGGAGATTGTAGATCACAGCCTGAACAATACGACAATAAGCAATTATGAAACGGCCTATGATTTTGATGATAACACAATAACACTGCAAAGTTGTTCTGAGATACTTCCTCGTGATGGTTATGATTCAAATGAAACACCATTACAATCGGATTTTAGCTCCGCCGAATCAACTCCAAGAAAATATCGCAATGTCAACGGTGTCAAGAGAACATTAACTCCAAAGCAGAAAAGGAAACTTGTTAAAGATCGTTTTAAAACATACACAATTGCAGCGGATTTCGCTCTCAATGAAAACTATAGCGGTGAGCTGCAAGAATTAGATTTCGACGGAGACGAAGATGAAGTTTTGCAAATAGAAATTGAAGAAATTGAAGATGTAGCTGAAAATGCAGTCGTGAATGTTCTAAAGAAGAGTCCTTCGGCGATTCAGAGAAGAAATGCAGATCCGGATCGTTATCGCACACGAACCATAAGCTATACGTGTGATCAGGAAATGAATAATTTTGATGTAAGTAAATACCTTTATAGTTTTATATTATTAAATTGCGAATAAATTTGTCTCTTAAGTTAAAAGACCAGAAATTCCTTTTTCGAAGGAAATCTCTGCCCTCCAAGCGGAACTTTGACCATGAGATAAAAAAAGCCGATGGGGTCGATCAGGGGCCTACATATTTCGAGGCAATCGGACTCGAAACAAAAGCCTTCAAAGTCTGTCTGACCATCAGTAAAGTATAGAGCACAGTCTTAGCATTCATTTGATATCCAATTGATAGAACTTCCTTATGTGAAAGGTATACTTAGTCGAAAATGCAACCCTAGAACTGCTTTTTCTTAGCAACCAAGAAATCTTATCCGACCAGCTGTTTTGTAAATGTTTGGAATAAAGCTATGAGATAAGAAATCTTAAGGTCATCTCTCGAACTATAATTCACAAATAATTATTAGTCTTGTAGTTTTATGAAATAGGCCCCTGGTCTATTTGCATTTATTTGTATGTAACTCTAGTCCCCGAAATATTGAAATTCTTGAATTTATCGGCAAAACTTTGAATTGAACTCTGACGCGATACTCGTTGATTTTAGAACCTCCCTTTCTAAGCTTAGCTATATATACCTTCTTTTATAAAAATGATTTTGATGAAAAATCTTCTTTTTTAATTTCAGATTCAATCGATTGGGGCAGGTATCGATCAAGAAAGTCTTACTTCAACTGACGATTGCTCGGAAGAAATGTCTTCTATCAAAGCAATGACAAAGCAATTTAAATTTATTGCTTCTTCTGATTTAATAGCCGAGCACACACACACAGATATCGATGAAGGCTGCTCAATACAAACAGTAGTTATTGCTCCATCAACAGCGACAACAGCTGAAAGTGACTACAATAGCATGGAATGTGATCAAACATCGGAAACGGAGTCTTGCTATCAGAACAACTTTCACAACGACGATGAAGCTCCTCCGAAGCGTTTGATTAGACCACGAATAGTAAAGTTAGGTGACAAAGACTCTGGCACCGAAGTAAATTTCAGCGAAGATGGCCTTACGCCACCAGAATCAGTTGTAAAAGCAGTACGTGGACGCAAGAAACCCCAATACATATCACCTTACCGCAAATCAACAGCACGCCTATCATTACCCAGCAAGGCTCAAATAAGCAATATAACAAATATAGCTGTTAATAAGACCTCACAACTAAAGAAATTGCCTGTGACAAGCCTCAAACAAAAGAACTCCAAATCGGTCAGTGGTGTGGCTTCTTTGAAGAAATCAGACGTGCCATCCAAATTGGGATCCATAGTCCAAAGTGTTTCTCCTAACAAAAAAACAAAAAATGACACGACGTTAGTTGTTCCGGTGAAAGCTCCGTCAGCACTTGAACGTCAAGGAACTTTTGTTCAGGACGAACCAACAATCACTGATGTTCCAGTACCTGTTGTGGTTTCTCCTACGCGTGCTTCTAAGCTGCCTTTGAAGAAATCGATTGCCACTAAGCTGAAGCCGCCTACGTCAAAAGTTGTTCCCACAGTAGTTGGTAAGCTTCCGAGACAAGTATCCATGCCCGCCCGACCCTATACGGCAGCTTCCAGCATCGATTTAAAACGCAAAGGTCTTGTCGGAGTGCGTAAGTCGCCCAGTGTACCAACAGTTCCCCAACGGTCTAACAGCAATGCATCCATACGTGTTACTCCGTCGGTACAGTCGCTTCGTTCAAATCTTCCATCAACTACGCCTCCATCACGAAGCAATTCCAACCTGACGACGGCAACAAAGATAAATCAAATTAGCAGTCGCATTGCAGGCATATGGAAGAAGGTAGACGAAGCTAAACGCACCGCATCGAAGACAACAGCTATGCCAGCAATAAAGCAGACAGTGACAGCTCCTAAACCTTCGCAACTGAAGTCAGTCGGTAAGCTCAATCGCAGCTCAACTTTTGACACTAACCCTGCTGAGGCATCTAAAAAGCAACCTACTACCGCAGTAGCTACTGGTTCCAAAGGTGTAACTCACCTTCATATTTCCCCGACAAAGAGAATTCCCGTTACCGTTTCACCCAGAAAACGATTCGATTAGGGAACATAACCTCCATATTTATTTCATACAAAAAGCTTAGCCAAATGTTAATGTTAAGATCTTTTGATATTGTATAACAGCAATGGATTTGTATTTAGTTTTTTTTTTCGACAAAAAAAAAACAGTTTTCTAAAACCAAAACTTGTAAGACTTGAGAAGCATATTACTTGTAGTTTTATTTTAAGTTTCGTGTTTAATTCTCATATTTTTCATAAAAATTTGCATTAATTAGTTTGTAGCTTAGTTAGTACATTAAAGAACATTCTCAATCTTGAAGCACTTTCTCCTCTACAATACAATGATGTATCCAGGATTGTGTTTTAGGGATAAAGACAGTGCTTCAAGATTGACAGTGCTTATACAAAAATTGAACTATTCTCGTTTGCATATATCGGTAGTGTTTAACTTGGGTAACAATTTCTAATTTTACTATTAAAAAAAACGACTTCAAGGAAGGCAAAATGATTATAAAAAATTATTCAATGATTTTTAAATAAATATAATTTCTTTGATTTTTCTTTATAATGTTACAAAATTCGAAAACAAAATACTTATATACGAAAATAAGTTCTTAGACCTTAAGACAATGTGTAGCCTATGTAAGTTATTTATTTATGTATTATTGAAATCAATCAACTAACAGGAACAACACACAAACAAGAAGTATTGAGGTATAATGATATATTAGTAGAGAGATGTTTTTTGTAAGAAGATTGCTTTGAATCAAAAAAGTTACCATAATTGTAGACATTTTTAAATAAATTACAACCCATAGTACTGTATAATCCCTTAATTCATATTACAAATTTTATTGTTAAAAACTACATTTAAAAATATTAAACAAAAAAAAAAACAACAAAAATATTGTCTGTTCCTCTGAAATATAATCAAATATATAATAATAATTGTAATGGTATTATGTGCTTTTTTTATTTATATTTTTTTCATTTTATTACTAAGCATCCGAAAGAATTCCTCTAAATCATTTTGATTGATTGCAATGTTTGTGTTTCACAGTATTTGTGTCAAGAAAATTCAATATTACCAAAGGCAGCATTTCACGATTCTAGAATTAACATCATGAAAGTAAAATGGGTGTTCCACAATTCGATTGAAATGGAAATTTGTGAATTAGGATTTCAGCATTTCGATTCAGGAGGTTTTTTGTTCATTTGAGTTAATGGCACACATACGCTAGATGCCGTTCCTACTCATCACTGGGGGCCTATTCTGAAAAGCGCGGCGGATCGCATCTAAATTTCATTCTGCCAGTACCTTTTTGAAAGCGATAGGATTAAAGCTGACGAATTAATCGTTCGATCGTTTTCGTTCTTTTTCGATTTTGATAACCAAAGGCGAATAATAAGCTCCGATTGAATTCAGTGAACCCTTAACCCATTTTCACAATTTTAATTGTAACCTGAATTATTTTAAGCTTTATCGGTCCATAAGTTTTCCACGAGATTAAGATCCGACGAATAAGCATGTCATTCAAGAACTTTATTTTCATTTGCTTCAAACCAATTTTTTGCTATTGAGTCTACTTCACAGCTGTAGCAAGGTTTACGCTCAAGCTCAAGCAAAAAAAATGTGTGGTATTTAAAGATTTAGCACATTTTTCACTTGAGACACGACTAAATTCTTCCTTACTTCATAGTTAAGTTTTAAATGAGCGCCAGCAATACAATTTGTATATAACTTCATTTGTTGAAGATTAAAAAAGCCATCGGACACAACCTTAAAGCTGAAGATATTGAAAGGCTTAAATCGTTGAGAACTATTTTTGTAGCTGGGACGTTTGTTTATTCAAATTATTTTGAATTATTATAATTTAACGAGCAAATGAATCAGAAAGCTGTTGAATATGTTTCAGATTCAACGCCATAGAGAATAAGAAAGAAGTCGATCTTCCCTATTATGCTAATCAAATGTTATATCTGGACTTGGTGAAAGTAATTTTATCGATTAAGTTGAAGTATCTATATGAAAGCTTTTTTTTAATGACTGGCTTCGTGATTTCAGCAATGAATTAACGAAAAATGTTCTGCTAGTGAAAAATGAACGAAAATAGAAGAAAACTTCAAATGTTTTTTCTACGTACTGTTTCGACAATTTATCGCTGGTTTTTAAGCAATCCAATCGGTACATAAAGTAGCAGAATATCTACGAAACGAGTCATCATTTTCAGCAGTTTAACAAATAGAAGCTATACGATGGTCATCAATGAAAAATCTAAGGCTTAAGTGGTTTATTCAATTGAGCAAAAAGAAGCATGACGGTATTCATGATACCAACATGAATTTTTTGCGTAGATTATATCTTTGATTTTACTCGTAAGGTTTTAGCGTTTTAATAGCCATGTTCCTTTGGAGGAACTTTGTCAGCTTTTTTCAATGGAACAAGACTGCTTTCCCATGTGAAATGTATCTACTCGCTATTGAGAGCATGTGTAATTGATGATTCTAGATTAGGGTACTCATGAGTACTTTGCCACCTCTTAAGGAAACGGCTAATATACCGGCTTCGATCAATTGGAACCTTCAATTCATCTAACTAAAAAATACTTGACCAATATTAATATTTTGTGTTTTTTGCTTTAGGAAACAATGATATTTTTGCACAGGGTAATCAAATACAGAGGTTCTAAAAGTACATTATGTCGTTTTTCACTGTTGAAAAGATTTTACTTTTGCGAAAAGGTTTGCACTTTATGTTTTATTCAAAAGAAAGTGAGATCTGAAGACGAAAGATGTGCTTTTTTAGTTTGGCAGATTTCATCTATCACTAATACATGCAAACATTCTTCTGTCAAACTTCAAATCGAAGTTATATAACTTGTTTGTTTTGCGTTTTTCGTGCCGGTGACTTCACTGATACTACATAAAAATATTCCCAGGGCTCTGTTTTATAATAAAGTACAAATCAATACTATTATAACTATATAATAAAATAAATAATAAAATACTTTTAAAATTTAAAAGAAACAACAATTTTAAACTAAACAATCACCCCTATTCTGATTTCCGTTCGGAATCAAATCCGTATACGAAATTGATTTCCGTACGAATTCAAAAAATCATGTTCTGATTTTAGTTAAGATTCACTTCCGCAATAGTCGATATTCAAACCTGTTTTCCTTCAAAATCCGTTAAAAACAATTCGAAACGTCAAATATATTTAAATAAAAAACTGTATAGATAAACTAAATTTAAAAACAACAACGAAAATGAAAGTAGTATCGTGGTCCATGGCTTTTAGTGAAATGCCCATATTGGCAAAGTACAAATCAGTACTATTATAATGATAAAATAAAATGGAATATTTTTTTTAAAAACGGTTTATTCTTTAGTTCTTTTATTTTAGTTTTAAAATTCATAAAACAACCATTCGCACAACTTAATTTTTATATAATGTGAAGCCTTTCGGAGAAGTACTCCATCAAGATGGGAAGTTATATTTTTTTGTTTTTAAATTTTAAAACTAAACAATTAACCGTTTTAAAAACAAAGCTTTTAAGCTTATTGGTATCACTTATTGTACTAATTTTTGTATTGGCGGCCCTCACTAAAAAGAAACTATGAGTGGTTGCATGCTGTAGTTTTTTAAACTTGTACTTTTAACTAGCTAATAGTATTAACTCTATTATGAAACAGGGCCCAGAGGTTACATTCAAAAGAACAATTTTAGATCAAATCTTTCAAATTTAAAGTGTTAAAGTTTCAAGAATTTCTGATCGACTTTTGTCTATTCGAATTTTGTCGAAATTACATACCTTCGATTACATACAATTTGTAGAATGCTACCAGCTCCAAGTAAACAAATTCAAGATATTTTAAAAATTACACAAAACTTGTACAAATATACAAGTCGACATATTTATTTACACTTGCTAAGTTCTCCCCATGTTTACACAAGTTTTTTTTTTATATATAAATATTTTCCCGAGCCTTTACTTAGAAGCAGTATTCAATAAATATAAATATTTTTTTTTCTAAAGCCTTCAAAATGATATTAAAATGAAAATAGATTTTTTGCAATGTTATAAAACAGACAAATTATTCAACACTTTTTCTGTTTTTGTGATGAATTTAGTATTTTTTTTTTTTTGTTGGGTGTATTGTTATTGAAAATAATAAATCAATACCCTGCCAATCTCTAACAAGTAAGATGATGAGTATAGGCTTCTTTGGAGTAACTTATAATGAATGACTAAGATCTTCAGTCGAGTCTTTTATTCTTTTTTTAATATTTGCACTAGGAAAGAAAAAGAATCAACTAATAGAATCGTTTCCTTGAATTCTTTTCTTTATAGTAGGAAATTGCAAAGATGCAAATGGCAATGCATGCTAACATTCCAAAGAGAAGAATGAAGAAGATCTTTGCATTCGACATCCCTGGTTTGGGGTCATCTTTATGCTCTCGTGGTGGCTCAAAAGTTTTAGCATTTGGAATAAGTTTGCTTCGCTCAATTGCTTCCTCAGCCTAAGGAAATTTAAATTATATTTAACTGTTGACAAGAGATTAATAAAATTGAAATAATTACTGTAAAATCCGTGTCCAAGTCGTAGAATTTAAACGAATGAATGTCATGATTATCGGATAAATCTCCGGTTGTTGCTGATATTCCAAAGAAATATCCAGTAGGTAGCTCGACGTCTTTCACAACAAAGCAACTCTTCCACTCGTTGTTGTTTTCCAAATCCGTTGAGACAGATAGGACATCATTTTCGTAACGTATTCTGACTTGCGTGTCGAAATCAACATTACGGAAACGTACTTCACATCCGGCTAGCTGTGTATGGGTTCCATCTCTATCGTGGTCATAGCTCAAAGAACCATTATTGACCATTGCACTAAGGAATGGGTGATTGTGCTAGAAAAAAAAAACAAAATATTATTTTGTATTAAACAAAAATTGATTGATAATGAAAAGCTTTTTGTTTATCAATTGTGATTCATGATTCATAATCATAATGCATTATTTTATAGTGCATTAATATTGTTTCTAGCTTAGCATTTTCAAAATTTCTAATTAGTACTCCTGTAGTAATCCGGGAAATGTTTTCAGCTGTCGTTAGTTTACTTGCCGACAACTACACAATGCAATTACACAGTTCTTACCCCTATAGTATTATAACGGCAAACTTAAGAAGCTCAGATTTATTAGATGAAGTTGCTGGTTTCTTTGAATACGAATTTTCATTAAGGAGCCTAACAGCCAGTTTTTCTCTCTAAGCCCTGAAAACCTCTACAACTCAAATAAAACAATTTTTGTCAGTTTGAGGATAGATGTTGTTCATTCAGAATAAAATTTCTTATTTAAGCCTAGAATATACTTCAAAGCGAAGTCAAATCAAATTTGAAATGAAACATCAATAATCTGTGCACCAGAGGGTTTTTAAGAAAAATAGTTTTGTTATATTTTGTTCGAGACAAATTTACTACTCCTTATCGCCTTATAATTGCATTTAGTTTTTGACAGTTTTTTGTATGAAAACCACACTTCACATGGATGTATAAACTAGGCTTTAGTAAAGAATAATATTTGGTATCAAATCAACGCTGGAGTCGAAGTGACTACTGCGGAAGCATAGTAATCAATTAAAGTTCCTGACGAACATTATATTAAATTCATTTAATAAAGTAAGATATAAAAGCATTTCAAGACGTAGAGGAGTTGTATTATATGTAAAACAGGAATATCATATGAAGTCTTAAAAATATGTGCTGTTTTTAACTACTTTTTTCAAATCATCCTGAATATATAGTCATCATTAGTTTTGAATTGTCCTTGGGAAAAATAAAATCGGGAAGCTACTGAAAAACACTCCTATTTCAGAAAATTTACTTATTTTGAATATAATGTATAACGGCTACGTCCTAGAAACAATCAATATTTTAAATTAAATTTAAATTGAATTAAATTAGCCGTAATAACCGTTATATTTTTTTGAACAATTCCCCATGATTAGTTTTGAGTCACCCTTGGGAGAAAAAAAACGGGAAGCCACTGAAAAATGCTCCTTTAAAAAAAAAAAAAACTGCGCTTTTTTTAAATAAATAAAAAACGGCTAACAGGTAGTCCACTAAAAATAGTAAACATCTTAAAGGTTGTCAACGAAATATTAATTCCGTAAATTTTAACATTACACATTTAAGAGGAGGGAAGATGGAAGTTAACTTAACTAAAATATTTGTTGTGGTAAAATCTAGGCACATGACATAAGTTCTTAGGGTATTTTTTAATGTTGAATTCAATGAGACCAAAACAATACAATTATTCTATAAAAAGTGATAGCTAGTTAGTTTAATGTCAAAAAAATGTGGACTCATTTTTTACTCCATGTTTACTTTTACCAATCATATAGAATTTATAGTCAATAAACCTAATTCTATGCTTGGATGATTCGTACGTAACTGCAAAAGTTTAAATAATCCCTATTCCTTTAAGTCTCTTTATATCGCATCAGGTCGGTTCTTAAATATTGCTGCGTAGTATGGAATCCATTCTATATAACTCATTTAAAGAGAATTGAAAAGATTAAACAAAAATTATAAGAATAATAATTTATAAACTAAGATAAAACTTTGATGCAATGCCTTCTTTTAATGCACGCCGCCAGCTTATTGGCATTCAAACTCTAGAGAACCGCCGCAAAATGTTTTGTTAAATGTTTATAAGTGATATATTTTTATATAACATTAATTGGCCGTATTTATTGTTTTTAATTAATTTATATTCTCCAACTCTCCAAGGAATCGTGATTTATTCCTAGAGAATAATCACAAAGCTAAACGCTTTTAACGAACCCATTACTCGCTGTGTCAGAGAAATTAATCTTGTATCGGTCACAAGTGATTTCAATTTTCATTTCAGTAAAGATACATTTAAAAATATGAAAAACTAATAGTTTTTAATAAATTAAATAGTATTTGTTTTAAACATTATTGATAATTTATGATGAATTTTGTTAGCACAAAATGATGAAAATCAACTAAACTTAACTATTACCGAAAACCCTTTGAAAATAGTGATTTGTCAATGAAATTTGGACTTTATATTTTTTATTTGTCCTAAAAAAAACAAAGAATCAATAGTCTCCAAAGGTATCTGTGGACCATTTTGTACCTCAATTACCTCAACGTATGTCAAAACAATAAAAATAAAAGAACGAATCTGTTGGCATTTGCAATTTTAAAAGATGGGAGAAATCTTAGTCACGGTAGCTGTCATCAACTTTAATGGCATTATTATGGGACTGATCGTGAAATAGCAAATGAGTACAATAATTTGTTTATATACAAAGCATTAAAGTGATAAGTAAAACGATATTAGATATTCCGTATAGAAGTATAATCGATCGAAGGAGTATTGATTGCAAATTTAAAGTTCATAGCGATTAGTAATTATTAACTTCTTATATTGTAAGCTATGAATCACAAAAAAGCCCTTTTTCTTAGTTAATAGATCATTAAGTGAAGTGTTTAATAAAAGTTGGAAGTAATCTTTTTTGCGTCCTGTTCAAAAAGTGGCTGGAACAACTAAATCCAAAGAGTTTAGCCATGTGAACATTTTGCCGCTGTTAGAGAAGGTTTTAGTAGTTAATTTACAATTTTTTGTAAAGTAAGTTTTTGTGTTTTTAAGTTTTTGAATGAAGATAATATTATAATTAATGAACAATTGGGGCTCAGAGATGTTGATGATCATCATGTAAAACAACTTTAAATTTTGTTTTGAAAGACTTGTTATCGACGGAAGAAACAAGATTCTCGTTGTATTTATTGACCTTCAGCATGCATTTGAAACTGTCGACAGACAAATATTACTAAAAAAAATATGATTATAGAATCCGGATAAACGAATGGAATTGGTTCAACTCATATTTATCAAATAGAAAGCTTAGCAAATATGTAAGTGTGTAATCAATCATCATGAGTTTTGATATAGAGATAGATGAGACCCTGGAGATAGTAATAGGATATTTTTTTTTTAACCACAAGAAAAAAATAGTTGGTATCAAAACAACTTTATTTTACATATGAAAAAAATAAGGTTGAAATTTATTGTCAAACATTTTATAGTTGACTCACTATTCCGAACTACCATGAAGGGCGAGCGAAGGCGCGGGTAAAAACAAGTAGAGTATATATGAAAAGGTTTCTTTCAAAAAGGATTGATTTCTCTAACAGAGTTTTGCCAGCACAAAAAATTAGACGAAATGATGCATTGATCTGATGTGCCTAAAGGCGATTGTAATGTAGATGGAAAATCAGAAAGATCATAGATAAGGAATTAGACATGAGTTCGAGTGGTTTAAAAGATAAAATTTAGTCCTGCACTGAAAAACTCTTCATGAGTTGATTCAGGTTTAATTTTTGCTGTGTCGTATCAAGTAACGGTTGTGAAGAAAAAAAAAATTGATACGACCAAGCAGAGTAAATTTCTACTGACAAAATGAGGAGCTTGATCAAGAAAGAGCTAAATGATTTGATTTTCAATTGTTATTGTAATAGTTTATTCGGCCTAAAATTTATACAGAATCTAGAGGCACATGTATATGTTTAAACGGATATCTTCATCAACTTGTCTAGAAATTATCAATTACAATAATACCATGATTGTTTGAACTCTGGTCTCTGGATACCAACGTCTAATCTTTTATAATAATACGTAATTTGCTATCGTGTTTCATCGGCGTTTTAATATATTCCTAGAAAAGCAATTCGAAAGGTAGGTATACCTCACAGTACACATATTAATATGCGCCTTATCTAAAAACAGACATGTTGGAAATACGAAATGCCACATAGGAAGAAAATACCTTTATGCGTCATAAATACGGGGTATACAATCTATCAGTATTCAGTCCAAAAATTCGACTTACATTGTGTGGCCCATTGTGATTGCTGTAGGTGTCCATTATGATAGCCAATCCGGAAAACAAATTCTTACTTCCGAACACTTCGCCAGAAACCATTCGATCCTTAGCATACCAAATAGCGAACCCATCACCAAAAAGTTCGGTGCCTTTGCCATGAACTTTGAACATAACATGAACTTCCCAGTTTTTTGACATGCACGGCTGTAAATACAAGTATTATCGCATATTCATTCACGTTATCAACCAACAATAATGGTCAATGAATAAACTTACCGCGAAATTCCATATCGCTCCACTTCTCGATTGCATGTCTGCGGTTAATCTAATGAAATTATTCAAGACCATGGTGTTCCCAAGAAAATCCCAATACGGCAGATTCATTCCAGATCCTTGTTGAAAAGATCAAGTTTAGATTTTTTGATAAAATTCGGAGAAATAAATTACTCACCATGAAATGGACTAACAAGGGAATGTTCTCGTTTCATATACTCCTCCGAATCGCTGGTTCTGGCATCAGTATGCCAAAGACATAAGGAATGGATAAATATAATGAATATAGTATTTAGTTTTGGCATTTTAAATAAACTATTTAGGCTAGTATATAATAGAAATGATCTTTGTTTTAGAGATGCTGTAGGACTCGCCATCGCCATAGCATAATATTTTTTTTAATTAATTTTCAGTGTCAATTTTCACTTTCTCTGTAACACCTTCATGGAAATGGTGGCGCAAGATTTTTGTTTTTCTTCGAGTCTCGAAAAGAAACCGACACATCATTTTAGGACCGTTCATGCACTTTTATATGCATAGCCGATTTCGGATTTAATTTTAAATGGTAGTGACATTAGCCCCTTTTTTTACGCATTTTTATAGAAATAAGAAGCATGTTAAATACAACCACAATACGGAGTTATACCAGTTTGCTGTTGTAATTAGCCCTGTTTTTTAGTGCATTTCTACCTTCACTTGGAAAAAAGTAGCTTGTTAATTACAACAACAAACTGGTATAGTTCCGTATTGTTGTTGTAATTAACATGCAACTTTTTTTAAGCGAAGAAAAAAATGCACTAAAAAATAGGGCTATTGACATGGTATTTTTTTCTAAGTGAAAACAAAAATGCACAAAAAATATGCTATTATCTATTTTTAATGTCCATACTGAACTTTGGAGAAAACACGACATCGGGACATTTAAACATTTTGACTTGGTCTGCTATTTTGTGTTGAACTAACCAACAAACATTTGACATTTTTATATAAATTATCGATAATATAACAACAATGGTAGCCTAGAAATACCGTTTTTATCGAGACAAAAGTTAAATCCACTTAATTATCTTTACATAGAAAACTCTATATGGACATAATACTGCCTGCCTTTCTTTCAGGCAATATCATTTTCACTTGCAAAAACACAACTATTGAAAAGTCCATTTAGATGCCAGTTATAGCAATCACTGAAAATTTTAATGATTGATTTTTAGAGGTTTAGGAAGTAAAATCATTTATTATTTTGATGGAAACTTAAAGCCAAAGACACAATTAATATTTCTAGCCAAAACTAAATTATAAATGGGCCTAACTTTCCACATTAAATGGTTTTTCTTATTTCAATGATTGAACTATCTTACCAATGATCATTGGAGTTAACAAACAGGAATTTGAGAAATATAGTGCGACTTTGTACTAATTCGTACGAACTTTTAGTAACCAAAAAGAACTGTTGTGAATATTTGCAAGAAATTTCACGTTAACAAACACAGCTAACTTGTGAGAATTTGTGAAGATTTGCAAGAAATTTCACGATAACAAACACAGCTAGTAAAGTATCCAAAAAATGACGTATCATTTGTTTTTTTTTCTGAGAATCAAAATCAAAATTGTAAACAAATCAAATCAATTCGATAAAAACAACTCAACTGTTAAAAATCTTTATTTCACGAAACAATGACAGCGGACGAAAGAAACTTCCGTTCCAGCTACTATGAAAAAGTTGGCTGTAACAGTGTGGAAGAAAAGAAATCCCTTAATATTCTCCTGAAAGACCACACTCTCACCCGACTAAAACTGCAACAATTCTGTTTAAGCTTCACTGTTCCAACAAACCAAAGAACACTTGTTTGGAACATCATACTAGGTAAGTAAACTTATTACATTCAACGATATCTTACAAAAAAAAAAAAAAAAACAATTAGGAATCCTTCCTCTGCCTGTTCATCAAAATGCCACCAGCTATGTAATAGAACAGAGAACAGCCGTGTATAACGATGTGCTCAGAGCTGTTACTATTATGCGGTACATCGATGAAAATACACCAAAATGCAAAATCTTGTACGCAATGTGGCTACTCGAAAATAAAAAACTGCATCCAGATACCAGCATAAACGTGAGAAACCACTTTTTTTTTAAAGTTTCCTTAATATGGCATTTTGTATGTTTTTTATTTTGTACTTTCAAGGAAGATAATCATTTTGTTGAAATAGCCAAAGTCCTAATGCGAATGTTTGAAAACGATGTCGATGTGTATTGGATAGCCAAAGAGTTCTATGAACTAACAAAAGTTATCAAGGCAGAACTGCCCAAGCTCAAAGAACTCACTCAGACTATTCTAAAGCGGGAAGATAACCTTCTTTATAAGTAAGTACTAACGAAACAACCGACCATATTTCCCTTATAATTGATACAAACAGATTAATTAAACTAAGTTACAATACAATTGATTTATTTATACCTTACTCGTAGGTTACTGGAAATCTTTTAAGAATAAAAAAACAAATAAATTGCGGGTGATTTCAATGCACACAATTCTTCATGGCTTCGCTTTTGGGGCCAGATAACACCCGAAGGAAGGTATGTTAAAGCCTTCGCTGAGTTAAACCTAGTCAGCTTGTTGCGGAGCCAACTCGAATCCCTGACGTTGCAGGTCAATCCGGGGACACTCTAGACTTGTTTCTTACCTCTGACCTTGATAAATACACTATTATTGTATTTTCACCTCTAGGCACATCATGTGTCATATCTGCAAATTTCTCGTGCCAAAAAACCTCAGTTAAAGAGAAAGCCCCTAAGAGAATCGTTTGGCAATACGAGAAAGCCAACTGGGACGGTCTCAATGATATCTTCAGGAACTTTAATTGGTCGCTATGCTTCCTCGATAGTGACGTAGACTCCAGCGCAGATACGATAACAAACTTAATTCTCTACGGGATGACAAATTTTATTCCGAATAGGATAAAATCTGTCAAACCGAAAGAGAACTCATGAAAAGAGGTTATTAAGGCCAGAGTCTTTGATGACACTCCTTATGTAAGCTCACTAGAAAAAGCCAATTTGCTTGCAGCACAAGCACAAGTCAATCAGACGCTGCCTGAGAGAGAGTGTCATATGGGACGAATCTTCTTTCACACTCGTGCAGTTGCAAGAGTCCTAAAAGATCTCGATATACACAAATCCGATGGTCCGGATAGTATCCCTCCTATTGTTCTGAAGAGGTGTTCTTCAACGGTGGCAAAACCACTGCGTAAGCTTTTCCATCTATCCTACTCTACAGGTCTTTTCCGAGTGGATGGAAAACATCATTTGTCCACCCTGTCCCTAAAAAAGGCGAATCTTCTTCTCCCTCTAACTGGAACAAATCTTTACATCGTGTTGGAGAAAGTAAGCAGTAAGTAAGGAAGTAACAGAACCCACCCCCAATGCCGCTATCCATGAGCGGTACTTGCGTCGAGGAAACTGAACAGCTTTCAGTTCTGGGTATGTGCATTACAGATCACCTTCTGTGGAATGATCAGAAAAAAACGCTGCAAAGTGTTTAGGCTTTCTTCGAAGATGCAAGAAATTCTTTTCCCCTTCTGATCTGGCTGTAATATATAAAGCCTTCATCAGTCCAAAGCTTGAGTATAACTCTCACATTTGGGCAGGTGCTCCTATAACTCACTTAAATCTATTGGATAGAATACAAAATAGTCTTAAAAATGATTGGTGATATATCTATTACTCAAACAATAGCAACTCTGAAACATCGTCGGATCGGCTTTTAGGAATGCCCATTAGTTTACCCTTGAGCCCAACTTCGGAAGTACTGTCAAATGCAGAGATTCTTTCTTAAGTCGTACGACACGAATGTGGAATGCTTTACCTGTTTTCTCTACCATTTTGATATTCAGAACTTCAAAACCAATGTGCATCGGTATCTCCTTTTGAATCCTTCGCTATTTTCATGATCGCTCGTACTGTGTCTCATCATCTTAAGGGTAGTCAAAACCCATTTAGTGCGCGCAAATTATAAAAAAAAAAACTTAAAAACCTGACCTGATGAAACAAAACCTCTTAGGTTAAATTTGAATACGAAAAGTATTGTACAAGGTCGGTTAATTTTTGTCCAACTATGTCATTTGTTACACCAGGTTTGAAGTGGCGTCCAAATTCTGAATGAATTTCGTTAAAATATTGATCTTCCAGGGCTTCTTTTCTTGTTTAAGCAAAACTGGAGGAAGTGAAATATGAAATATGTAAGAAGTACTGTCAGATTGAGTTGTGATCTATTAGGACTTCAACCAAAAAAGACAGTTGAGGCCTGCTTAGTTATTACTCTACATTAAACTGCTTAGTTAAATTAACAATTGTGTTTCTTTTTAGGAAAGACTTTCGCAGGCATTCTATATAACTGACTTTTTAAGTTCGCCAGCAATACCAATTTTCTCTCTTTTGATATACCTTTTAATAGTAAGATCAGCATTATCGAACCTCAAATGTTTTTGACCGCTAAAGTTAGTCCTTTCAAGATAGCTCTCACATATGGGTTCCAGTCTTTCGTCGTTTTGGAATGGAAGAGGAGACACACTTGTCTTGTGTGTCTCGTGTTATTAAGTTTAGGATTGCATTTTCTTTTGGTTTTAACCCAGCTCAATAAATTAGAATCTTGTAAGTTCGGCCATTTACGTACGGCTTAATTCAATTGGCGTTCTCAATCCTTTTGAAATCTGGATCCAAATAGCTTACACAGATGAAGCAATTTGCTTCAAATTTGATAGAGAATTTCCATATTATTCATAAAAGGGGGGTTCGAATGTTTTTTTTTTTTTTCTAACTCATTTGGAATGGGTAACAAGTCATTTATCCAATTATGAATTAAACTGCATTAAAATTAAAATATTTATATTTTTTAATTCTTCCATGAAGCCATCTAGAAAACAACCAATTCTTTAAAAGCAACGTAATCGAAGAATGGTATGGAACCTGCTTTGCTGGCATCATAAACGAAGTAGCGCTGGTAAAGGTGTGGGACAAAATATGTGGAGGATCTAAAAAAATATTAATTTTCATACTGTTGGAGTTGCTCAAAACAGAAACTTTTCGAAGTGCCTTATTTCAGTGTAAGACAATTGATACAATGAAAAAATCTATTGAGAAGGCAAGAGACCAGGATGTATCTAGTGTCCTTAATAAGGCAATCAAGTCCTGGAAATCCTGTAATACAATTCATAACGAAATAAACATTCACTAGATTTTTATTTGAATTCAAATTCATAAATTTTACTGAGCTTAGATATATTTAAATACAACGTCTTTTCGATCAGCCACGGTTTGTAATTCAAGGGTCACAGGACATTGTAGCCAATTAGAAAGCATCTCCTCTGTGTAGCCAATAAGGAAGTACATCTTGCGGGCTGTTATACCTTGTCTTATGATTGCAGCTATACGGATGTGATTATATTGCCTTTTGATTATGACTTCAGAGCAGACGAGAGCGTGCCATGTTCCGATCATGAACTTTCTTATGAAGACATCTTCAACGGCCGTTTGTGAAGGACGAATACCATCGAGAATGGTAGCTACAATGAGCAGTCTTCTATGAGTTTTTCTTTTGTATAACTGAATGTTTTAGAAACTTACATGTATTCCAGGAGTTCCATGATTTACGATGAACGATATGGTGAGGAGCATTTGCCATTTCATAAGTGAGAGGTCTGTCTCGTTTTGTGGTTATACGATATCGACCCGCTTGAATTTTGCAAGTAACAGCAGTTGTATGCAATGCTCTTGCGATTAGCTCATTGCCAATGGTTTTTGGAACTACCTGCGAATAAATTTGTGTAAAAAACTGCAATAATTGTTTTCTAATTTTTAAGTGATTTAAACCTGAAAAAGAGTTCTCAGCATGATGAATTCTCCTGTTTTGTAACTTTTCTTTTACTACTGGATGACAGTGACAGGAGAAGGATGACAAATAAACAGGAACCGGCTGATCGCGGTGACAGGTGCTACCATACTAGGTCTGTTCGTATACTTCCCATAACTACGAATTTCTACGAATTTTATTTTTTTTATATGAGCTTTGACAGAACTTTGGGCTAAATTCGTAGAAATTCGTAGTTTTAGGAGCTACGCGAACAGACATATTATGAAGAAAGCATTCAAAGAAAATAGGGGCGTTTGTTAACGTGAAATTTAAGTTAACTGAAACCGTGGATTCAAATTTAACCCCGATTGCTCAACTGGCCCTTGACATTATGTTCCCTCCAAAGTGAAATCCGAGATTTCAGCTGAAAACTTTTGAGATTTCAAATTGGTGTTCACACTGCTAAAACCAAGTTTTCGTCTCATAGAAACACACACAACTACCATTGTGTGCATATGTATTTTTGTTTCTCTGCGCTCAAATGTCAAATACAATATGATACTCTCTTTTTGCCTGCTTGGCGTTGGAGTGAAATATCATAATTTTTATCATAAAGCTTTTCACCTTTCTATGGTGAAAGCTGAAAATGGGTCTGTCCATAAGGAAGAGTTCGCATCGTTCCAAGATTCTAAAGCGCTTCATTTAGCCCTCTGACAGAAAGTAAAAACCTTATTGTACTATTACTGAATCCTTAAGTATTTTCTGGTGCAAATTATATCAGCTTGATAGAAGCGATATATCAATATGTTTCTTTAATATCTCTATAATGCTCTTATGAAATAACCAAGATACTATCGCCTCAATAGTCATCCCATAAAATTCTTATACAATCTTTATGTTAGGCTTTGTTTCTATATTGCTTGTATTAGTGTCACCAATATATCAATTGTTTTTTTTTTTTTTGTCTTTGACACCTCACTTCTTTTTATTTTTTTTTTCAGTTACGTAAAACATGCACACATACACAACATGAACATATGCACACAAATACATGTTCATGTTTTTTTGGGTGATCCCTGTCAAAAATAATGGTGGATTTACATGTATCTTAATTTCATTTCTTGAAAAATAGGATGTAAAATATAAAAGTTTCGTTTGTTGGATAGAGAGCATCTTGAAAATATCCAGACCACCTTAATAATATCAAGTTTATAGTAAAACATAGAAATCAAGATCAAGATTATGGTAAATACGAACATATTCATCTTGATTATGGCATCTTAGTCTGTATTTGTGGGCACATGTTCATTGTATGTGTGCATGTTTTGCCTGATTGAAACAAAAAATTAAAAAAGAAGAAGTGTCAAAGGCAAAAAAAAAACAATAGATATATGAAATGAAAGTGTTAATAAATTTGTTTAAAGACTTGAAGATGTCCGTGCAAAGCAATTATTGAACTAACATGAAAAAAACGAAAAATTTTGTTAAATTAAATTAGTTATAAAATGAAAATACAAACTATTATCAACCGAATCTTCATCTACAAATAAAATAAAAAATAGAAAAAAACATATGTTTTTGACAGCCAAACATATTATAGCGTATTATGGTAATTAAAATAGAGTTACCACCCTTGTACTCTTTTACACGTTCATATTTTGTCATTATATCTGATCCTACTCCTGATCTACTTTTCTTGAATATCAAGATCAAGATACATGCAAATCTATCATTATACTTCCAGTCCTGCTGATACTGGACTTCTTCGAAAAAAAATTCTTCAACGTGTGTTTGGTCTTAGGTGCGAAGAGGGCAAATGTAGGATGGAGGAGAAAATACAACCACAAACTCTATTAGCTGTATCAAGATGTGAATGTAGTCCACAAAATCAAAACATTGAATTTGCAAATACTCCATTCCATTCGCAGCAGAGGAACACTTTTGTGAAAACTACAATGTGTATACACTACACTACATGACTATTCACTAGTAATGTCTGCTTCCGATCTCGTCTAACTACATATCAAGATAGAATAATTCTATTCAACGCATAAGCAAAAATTAATGAAACGAACAAATCTAAACACGGTCGTTGGCGACGTACCGATGTTTTTTCTCAGTTATCCGGATAGCTTTCTGTTGTTGTAATCCCTTGTTTAAGAAACAGCTGATGGCCACTGGCATAACAACAACCAAAGTTATCTTGAAATGTTTGTGAATACTTGATAACATAGCGAAAAAACATCGGAGCGCGAGGATTCACAGTTCGTTATTCGCAGATCAGGCCTGGCACCCACTGGGCAACTAAGTTGCCTGCAACTTTTAGTTACTCGAAGTTGCCAGCAACTCCGAACAACTTAAGTTGCTCGCCCTCACCCACTAGGCAACTTCCGAGCAACTTTTTTGGAATTTGACGTCGTGTTTTTGTGTATTTGTTGTGTTGTCTTTTGAAAATTCAGAAATCTGAAAATGTATATACAGGATTTTATCGTTGAACACGGTCATCTTTGACAGATAAAGTCGCCGGCGGCAAAAGTTGCTCAGTGGGTGGGGCCAAGCAACCAAGTTGCCGAGAAAAAGTTCCGCGAGCAATTTCGAGCAACTTAAAGTTGCCGGCAGCTTAGTTGCCTAGTAGGCGCAATGTACTTGAATTGGGAGCAACATAGAGTTGCACTTTAAACTGGCGGTTTCAAAGTATTTAAAACTCGGTGTGGAACACACCTATTATAGAGATAAGAAACATACCACAGAGATGATTGACAGCCAAGAAAAAATGGCGAAATGTCATCCGTGAAAATTTTTAAATCGCGAAATTTTGCTGAAATTTCTGTGTTTACCCAATTAGTTTTAATTTAAATTTCAATAAATAAAAATTAAGTAGAAAAAAAATTTAATTCTATTTAATCTTAAAAACTTGAATATATTTCCATTAAAACTAAGTTCATCACTACTTGTTGTTTTTTCTAAAACTATTCCTTTCGCTGTAAAAATAAATATTTTCTTGTGTTCATTAATGCAATAATTTTAATCAGTTTTTAAATGAAAAAGTTTTTTTATCAATCTTACTTAAAACCGTTTAAATTAACTCGAATAGTTTTTTTTTATTAAATGATTTTGTATCCAATGAAAAGATACTTTAATGTCTCTCGATTTTGTCTCACATAATTTGGCTTGTAAATCGATAATTGCCATGTAAACCAGTAGCTAATGAGAAAAGCAAGAATGAGATAAATCACTGATAAGTCTGTGTTCCACTTAAAAGCTGAGAGTTCTTATTTGTGCTGAAACTTTGCATAAATTTTGTTTACACAATAACAACCAGCTGCAGTGTTTTTTGCTTTTTTTCTGATCGAAAATTTTAAAACCGCCAAAATGGAACAAGAAATCGGAACTTGGGATTCGGTGCTGTTAGAGAATTTATCTGAAGATAGTTTTATCAACAACATTCATCAACGTTATAAAAGAGATCATATATACGTGAGTAAATTCTACTTATACAAACTATTATTAGCTATACTCTATTCAATTTCATTTTGATTCTATCCGGACAGACTTACATCGGGACATCAGTTGTTGCTATCAACCCATACCGCCACATATCGGAGCACACTTCAGAAATAATTCGAGCTTATGGGAGTAAAGGCATTTTTCAATTGCCGCCGCATATGTGAGTTTGTTAAATAAATTGTATCTTTTACCATTCCACCACATATATACTTTTTTTTATAAAAACTGGTAACTTTAAAGTCTTTACCTGCCGACAGCGCATTTGGGTCTTAATGACCTGCGGGATTACCATAGTCTATGATAAATTTGTTTATATTAGTATAAATTTCTTGTAATCACAGTCATTTAATCCAAAAATAGCTAAAGTCTCTTGATTGGAATTCGTTTTAATATTAGACTAAGAGCTGGCAGCATGTCTTTGTGTTGAACACATAGCCAAAAAATGAGTGAGGGTCTGGTCCGAAGTTGCATGCATCATGGCATAAAATTGAAAAGTCTAGCAGGATTTTTTTGACGCCCGTGGTAAGGAAAAAAATAGCGTTTTCAGACTTTTGTGTTAGAACTTCACTTTATTCACTTCATTTTTTTTTTTTTTTAATGGGCAATAGTGCTATGACATTTTCTTTAAGTCCACAGAGTTTAATTTTTACGATCCCATAAATAGAACTCAAGATATAAACTGTTTAGGTGCACCATATCCAGAGATATTTGAAGAATTAAGAAAATCAAAAATCGCAACAATAACAAAAAAGTTTCCAAAATAAAGCCGATAGGATTTCCTTCAAAAGCTCATAAATTAAAGTCTGTGGATTTAATGAAAATGACAGAGCACCCTTCCCATTTTTAATAAATCAATTAAAGTTCTTGTGTCCCTAACAAAATCGTCTGAAAACCGCTATTTTCAACCTCTTATCTTTTCCACGGACGCCAAAAAAAATCCTGCCAGACTTTTGAATTTGATGTCAAGATGCATGCACCTACAGATTCTTATATTCATTTTTTGGTTATGTGTTCAACCCAAAAATATGCTGCCAGCTCCTAGACTATATTAGTCATCTTGACCTCAACCCTACACTCGGTGTTTCATTTTTTAATGTGCGCTCCCCGGATTCTCCATACATTAATATGGAAACATATGTTTGATATGGAAACATGATAACTTCCACTTAATATCAAACTAGAGCCTAAGAGGTTTTCGTCAAATTGAGAATATTTATGAATATAATCTTTGAAAACCATTTTAGTTAAATTCCGTTTTACACTGCCGATCTCTGTGCGTACTTAAAAAAAATTAAATCAAAAATTAATAATAATAGAATAGGAAGAAAACTTTAAAGAAAATTCTGCTGTTTAAGTGGAGCGACAGAAATTGAAATATCTTATTCAAAATTAATATTCCGGGTGGCGACCGTAAAATGACCTAACTCATCGCGGCTATAAAAAACAGGATGCTTTAGTCCGAACATTTGCAAAACTACTGATCACACATCACACTAGCTTTGATCGAGTTCGTAAATATAAATGTTCGGCAACACGACAAAATTCAAGTTCATTTCTGCTGTCAAAAACTGTGTTTTTGCTCTTTATATGAGGATTGACGCTTTGCTCTCGGCTGTGAACGGACGTGTTTTTCTCTTCGTACCGAGTGCCCTGATTTTTCAAAGAAAAAAACAGTTACAATAAAATTCTGGTGTTAGAATGGGCTCTAAGCCTAAAGTAAAAGAAAAAGGTTATTCTTGTAATAAACCCTACCCCCTTGATCCGGGATTATCAAATAAACCCATAGTCCTACCTTCTGGACTTTTATCTTCCGAAGACAAACAGAAAATTATGGACAAAGTTAACGGCGTCCCGTTACTCGCAGAAAAGCATAAAGATGGCTTCGGATCGTGTATTAGTGATGTCGAAACTGACATGGGTACAGGTGTTAGTGACAATTATGTTCAACAAGTATTAGTGAATAATGCCGATGCCGAACAGGCATGTTATATAAATGCAGCAGTGATGCCAGAAAAAAATTATTTTTCAACGCATGGTGTAAACGATAAAGATTCGCCAACTGTCGACTTGGCGAATAATCCGCCTCAGTGCGTTTTTATTCAACTTTGCCCATGTCCATTTGGGAAAATAAGGATATTTCGCTCTTCAACCAGTCGGTTGAAAATGATCTTCAAAGGATTCTGAAGAACGACTCTAAGACTTTCGAAAAAGTGATAAGCCGAAAAAGAACCTCGGCAAATGCACCCGCAACGTCAAAAAAAGTGGCCTTCACAGACAGACTGGCCAACAATAAATTTCACGTACTCTCTTTGGATAAAGATGGTGTATCTCCTGAAGTACTCGTACCTGTGACCAGTCGGAATCAACAATCCAAGGAGTCGAACATTCCATTGAGGGAAAAAAACAATGACTGGTGCCCCCCAATCTTTGCTAATGGCGTAAGTTCTAAGAGTCTTTTGGAATTTAAAAAAAAAAATTATAATGGTAGTTTAGATAATGTAAAATTTGAAAATAGGGGTCTTGGCAGACTAAAAATTTATGTAAGGGATGTTGATTTACACTCCTCTTTAATGAAATCTCTGTACAAAAAAAGCAAATGCCTATTCTTTTGTTCCTAGACAACTAAAAAAATTTTCAATATTGCTGAAAGGGCTCTCGGATGGTTTTCCCTCAAATGAAATTGAGAGCGAGCTGGTAGGTGTGGATCCTTCACTGAGGGTGCAGGTCAAACCATTTTCAACAAAATGGTCTAAAGAAAACAATCTAGACCTTGGAATCTATGTTTGTGTTGTAGACGATCGAGAAAGTCTAACCAAATTGAAAAACATAAAGACTTTACTTAGACACAGAGTCCGTTGGTACTCCGTTAAACGCAACAACATTATCCAGTGTTATAAATGCCAAAGGTTCGGCCATGTAAGTGCTTACTGTGCATATCCTAGTAGATGTGTGAAGTGTAAAGATTTTCATGAGCAGGGTGCTTGCTCAATAGTTTCAAATGATGACAAGGGCAAGGTGGCCTGCATTAATTGTGGCTCTGCTGGTCATCCAGCTAACTTTAGCGAGCGCCCAAAATGAATTGAGTATTTAAAAAAAAGGGGAAAGGGATCCCCAATAAAAACAGTTAAAACAGTTAATACAATTCATGTTCCTCAAACTTTTCAGAGTGTGCGAGCTGGTGGCTCCTACGCTGACACTCTGAGGAGTGGTCAAACTACTACTCTATCCACCGATAAGAATACAACTAGCCAGAAAAACTCTTCATCCACTTTAAGTGATTTTCTTAATGAATCAATTTTACTGTTTGGTCTCCCAATTAACACCTTAATTCTACGTGTCAGAGAGTTCTGGCCAAAATATATAAACTTAAAAGATTCTGATAAGCCTGGTGCTTACCTGGAATTCATTGCCAAGATTTCACCATGATTGTAAAGCTCCTTACTGCCAATATCAACTCTTTAATATCTCATGATAAATGCGCTGAACTAAACATGTTGTTGGGAGACTTCTCTCCGACAGCAGTTTTAGTTCAGGAAACTCTTCTCAAAGGAAACCATAATAGATCATTCGACAATTACATTTTAATACGTAACGACTCCGACAGGGGCACTGGTGTCTTAATTAATAACAATATAAAGTTTAACTCTATTTCATTCCAAAATAGTGTTATTTCCACACCAATCCTATCTATTTCCCTAACCCAACCTTCAGGTCCTAACAAAACCTTAGCGTTCGTCTCCATATACATACCCTGTAACACAGGTGCTCGACTAACAAATGCCATGGATGATTTATGCCACCTTCTTTCTAGTTTTGACTTTTTCGTAATTGGCCGAGATTTTAATGCAAGGCACAGCCTCTGGGGTGACTCAACGTCGAACCTTAATGGCCTTCACCTTTTTTCTTGGTTCCAAAGCGACGCCTTTTTAAACATGGATATTATATCTCCCAGAACTCCAACTAGACCTAGCTCTCTATCAATTATTGACTTCTATATCGTCTCAGCGAACCTTCTTGCCCCCCAACATGCTGATCGAAATTTTAGTTGTTTAACAACACATCCCTTTTCAGATCACTTTTCTGTTTTTCTGGCTATTGAAATTTCTAATATTTCCCCTCTGGTAACTCATCCTCCATCAAACATCTCTTTTAAAGACACAAATTGGCCACTTTTCAATACCGATCTCTCAGAGAAACTCAATTCACTTAACATCCCTTTAAACAGAAACCTCTCTAATGACGAGATAGAACACTATGTGGAGCTATTATCTAGTTCAATCGAAGGTTATATTGAGCTTCACTCGAAAAAAATTTTCACTAAGAGCTCGTACAAAAATCTGAGCGAGGAAATAGTTAAGCTTCTTAAGCTTAGGAAAATTTGGAAAGCACAGCTTAAAAGAATCTTTCATAGAGAAGGTAACAGAATTAACCCTGCTTATAATTCCCTTTCTTCCCGCATCACTTGCTTAAGCAAAATTATTAAAGACCAGATTAGAATTCAGTTGAATAAACAATTCAGAAGCAGACTTGAACAGCTAAGACCTTCTTCAGCTGTTTTCAAAGAAATTGACAGAATCACCGGCCGCAAAAGTGCGACAAATCAGTCATCTGTCCCTGTGATTTACGACAACATTCCACTTCAATCAATCCAGGAAAAGTTGAATGCATTTGAAAAATTTTATACGAACTTATACTCAAATGTTACCCCCCAAGTCAATCCTGAAAACCGTTAGAGGTCTCAACTCGAAATAATGCGTTCTTAACTTGGAACTCTGATACTGTGATATCGCACTTTTCTGATAGCAATACTGCTTCCTCTTGCTCTGAAGAGGAGTTTGCGTCTTCTGAACTGATTAGCTCTATAATTTCTAACCTTAACAACAAAAAATCTACAGGTTTAGATGGAATCTCCAACTTTATAATCAAAAAATGCCTTAACACCATCCCTCAATTCCTAGCTCCTATCATTAATAATTGTATTAATAATGCCTACTTCCCTCTCATCTGGAAAAAAGCGAAACTAATTCCGATAAAAAAAGAGAGTTCCAATGACATCGGGAACTTTAGACCCATCTCTATGTTATCTAATTTGGGTAAGATTTTTGAAAGAGTGTTGTACCACAAAATTGAAGATTTTATATCAGAAAACCAAATTATACCTGTAAATCAATTTGGTTTTAAAAGAAAGCACTCTACCGAACACTCCCTTTTGTATTTGCAAGACACAATTTTAAAAAATCTTAGAAATAAATCTTGTACCGTTGCCTGTGCCCTTGATCTTACAAAGGCGTTTGATCTTGTATGGCACGATGGACTACTCACAAAACTAATTTCCTTAAACTTTCCTCCGTTCTTTACCAAATTAATTTTCAGTTTCCTAAGCAATCGCTTTCTTACAATCGAGCTCGACAATAATAGCTCTTCGCTTGTCCCAGTAAATTCAGGGGTCCCCCAGGGTTCCATCCTTGGGCCTCTTCTTTTCAATATTTTCCTTCACGACTTCCCATCCCAGTTCAGATCTTCTAAATCTATCTTATATGCCGATGACACAATAGTTTTCGACTCTCATGAAAGACCTCACAATGCCCTTGACGGTATCAAAAAACATCTCGAAATAATACTCCCTTACTATAAACTGTGGGGTATAGAACTAAATTTATCTAAATGCGAAGTTGTTTGCTTTAGAAATGCCTCCGCGAAAGGTCACCACCTAGCTGTGAGAGAAAGCAAACATCTAAATCTTGCAATAGAGGGAAATAACATCCCAAGGAAATCTGGTCTAAAATATCTGGGAATCTTCCTACACGAAAGGTGGAAAATGAATATGCAGGGCAGAAAAGCACTAAATAAGGGTAAAGCAGCTGGTGCAAAGCTAAAACTTCTATTAAACTCACCCGAGGTTGAATTTAGAACAAAAATGTTGATGTATAAAACACTTATTCGGCCAATTTTGGCATATGGCTTCCCGATTTGGTTTCAAATTTCCCCAACGGTGGCTGAAGAGCTCCAGAGATTTGAGAGAACCATATTGAGAAAATGTACTCACAAACACAGAAGAGCTTCAGGCAAATGGTTTAGAAACCAAGTACTCTACGAAGTTTCTGGAGTAACGCCCCTATTGTGCTACTTAACAAACTTAACAAAAACAAGACTACCCAATCTTAGGCACCACCCTAATATTTTGATGCAATCTGTCTACAATAATAATATAAGATCTCCAATACTCGATGAATATTATATTTCACCGATCAGCATCCTCAGTGAAGGCTCCGTCCCCCTCTTCGAGATAGAGGATGATTGCCATTTCCTATCAAACTTCTATAAAAAAAAGTAGCAATCTAAACTACAGGGGCTGGTAGTATGTTAAATCAATGTTAATCAAAATCCCACTAATTAAACTAAAAACAAACAAACAATTAAAAGCAAATGTAAATAAAATATAAATAATATTTAAAAACATAATTATATAAAAAAAAAAAATTCCTTAATATATAAATAATCTATATTTTTTTATTTTTATAATAAACTATATTAAATTTATCACGAAAATATTAATACAAATAAAGATATTATATACAAAACTTAACACCCAAAAGGCTTCACCTTGGTTGTATCTGTTATCTCGAACGAATTAATAACTGTACATATTACCATTTTCTTTTCTCAAGTTATAATTAAGTATTTAAACTATTGTAAATTAAATATGCCCTATGCTTAAAACATTCTTGAATAATAATTTATCACATTCTTTAAGCTTTTTTTTAAAAAAAAAGAAATAAAAACTTTATAATTTATGTTTTACTTTTCATGCACTTTGGCATTACTGTCAAGTATCCCTTCTCTCTCTTTTATATATTTTTGTTACCTAGTTTTAAGTTTCATTTTATCTGTCATGTTTCAATTGAGATAACGTGTCTTCTAAAACTAACTGTGAGGTTTATGATTTTAGTTTCTTGTTTTAAAAATTAGAAATAAGTAAATACTGCTGTAACAGCCAGACCAATTCTAAGTCGGCTTTAAAATAGTTAATTTATGTATAAAAAAAAAAACAAATGTAATCTATGAAGTCTCAATAAAAATACATACATCCATACATACATTGCTCTTTATATGAAGCGTGGATGCTTGCTGTCAACAGTGAAAGCAAATTTCACAAAAAAGTAAATTAATAGCACCATTTTTCAACAATTGTTTTTGGCAGAGATGCAGTATGTTTACATTTACGAACTCGAAATGGAAAATCAAATGAAAGCTAAGAATATCCTCTATACGTACCCAATGGTCGAACAGAGTTTTTTTTGGCTATTGCAACTAGACCGACCGCTTTTATAAAACTAGGGATTTTGTTAATACTTGATGAAAAAAGGGGTAAGGGCCAGTCCCAGTCTCAGTTCTCTATAATGTAAAACCAAAAATGTTAAAAATTCCGTTTTTTTTTTTTATAAAAATGTTCGGAGTTGTTGCAACAGCCATTGGTATCATGAAGAGGACAGTATTAGCTGTAAAACGCAATGTTAAAAAAACGTATTTTATATTAAAATTATCAGACTCGTTGCAACAACCCAAAATGTATTTCCGACCATTGGTATTGTGTAGCTTGAGAACAAGTATTTAATTATGTAATTGTTTGTTGTATTAATGTATTCTTACAATTAAAAAAATCAATTAAATATTCGGATATCATGTAATAAACTAACATTCTTCATTTGAATTTCTTTAGATACGGCCTTGCGAATTTAGCTTACCAGTCTTTAAAGGACCAAAGTGAAGATCAATGTATTATATTATTAGGTAAATTTAAATTCCATTAAAAAAAAATAAACAAAAACTTCAAATTAAAGTAAAATACATAGTTATAAATTATAACATTTTTTCATCATAGGCGAAAGTGGTGCGGGAAAAACGGAATCATTTAAAATGGTTGTCAATTTTCTTACTCACATCCAAGATACTCAAAAGAGCAAACTTAAATGTCCCTTGGCTACATCAAGGCGTCGAACATCCAGCAGTTGCTCAGGAAGTTTCGTTGCATGTCCTAGTTCACGAATATCCACTCCCAAAAAACAATCCAGCGGTAGTCATTATATTTCAACTGTAACGCCCGAGTCATTGTTAAGAGTTCGTGCTGAAAGTAGTGATCGTTCATCCAGAGTAAATAAAATATTTCTTTTTTCTTGAAAAACAAATTTTTATTAATATGCGAATTGCCTGTCTTCTTTTAGAGAAACATACGCGAAAAAGTTGTTGATTTTGATTTTTCACATCATAAGAGTACAGAAAATTTTGACGAACTTATGCCCCATCGCCATGAAAGAACATCGATTATACCAACGACGGTGCCAACAAAATCTTGTTTCAAACACAACTACAATGATGTTTCTTTAAATCGTCAAAAATCTGATAAAATCGTTTGTGATGCGTCGACCAATGTATCAATGGGAATATTAAGTTCTGGGTCTAATTGTGAATCAACTTCATATAATGTTGCACTAAAGGGATCGCCGTACAGCAATCCTAGTACAACAGCAACCGGCTGTCGACAGTGTGGTCACAATAAATGCACACGACAGCGTAGTTTTGAAGTCGATGAGAAAGCATGTAGCAGCAGTGGAAATTCGATTTCATACAAAATGAAGGCCGATGTAAAAATGAGAGGTAGTTGTTCGAGCTTGATTCGACAACATTCGAATGAAAGTTCAACAAGTAGAGATTTTATTCCGAGCTCGTCAATTAGTTCTTCGAGAATATCCCTGTTTGATGCTCATCGGCTTAATCAAATGTATGGAGAAAATTTGAAAGCAAACAGACATCTTTCGACAACAAACATACTAACTCAGTGTAGAAATCCAAGGATGAGAGAATGTGTTACGTGCGCTGATGTATTCTTAGAAGCTATGGGTAATGCGACAACTTTAAAAAATAATAACTCGAGTAGATATGTAAGTGTGAGGGACTTTTTTTTTAAATATAATTTATGATTAAATTTATTTTCGTTCTAGGGAAAATTTTTTGATATTGAAATTGATTTCAAAGGAGATCCCATAGGTATTCATATAACACATTGTAAGTATAGGTTTAAATCTTACTTTAATCTAATCACATGCAGAATTACTATTTAATAATTCATTAAGTCTTGGATTTTCTCATTTATAATAAAAAGTGATAGCATAAATTATGAATAATTTGTATCTTGTCTTTTATGAACAGTAAACAATTACCATCTCTTAAAAAAATATATTTTAACATCAAGATGAGGATAATGCATATCAAAAAATGACAATGGATTTATTTTAGCTTCTGATTTGTATTAATAACACTGTGTGACAAGGTTTTTCTAACATGAATAATTTAAGAAAGGTTAAATAGCTTATTAAATTAATACTATATTTACCGAATAATGTGGGCAGCCAGGATGTTACGTTTTTAAGTTATGATGTCATAACTATCTCATGGCAATTTATTTATAATAGAAAAAGCCGGTTTGTAAAAATGCCATATCTTTGAAACGGTATGTTTTAGAAAATTTTGATTGCTATTTCCTTATCGGCGCAGTGTTTTCTTTCTGATTATAATTCATAATATACTTTACTAACTCGAATCTGGTCAAATAAATCTGGTAAAAATAAATTTTAGAGATCTTGGTTCGAATCCATGCGTCTTCCTCTACAATACATTACATTACAGTCTTTTTAAATTTAATTACTTCATTTAAAAAAAAAATTGCTTGAAGCCTAAATTTTCTTAAAATATTTTGGCAAACAAAAAGGACACTTAACTCCTTCTTCCTCAAAATATATGTTTTGTTTGCTCCACAAAAATTTTTTAGGAGTTAAGTGATATTTTTAGTTCCTTAGTAATCTGCTTTTCTGCACTTTATGACGTTTACAAATACACGAACGTATGTGCCTTCAAACACATAAGCATCTATCAAAAAACAATGGATTGGGATTCTAGAATCCTTGAAACTTTGAGATATGTCAAAATTTTCTATTCGACAAACAGAACCAATTTTAATAGGTAACTTCCAATAGGTTGAAAAAGAAGGTATTTGCTAGATATAATTAAGAAAAGAGTCTTGAAAAATAGAAATTACTAGTTGCGGTACCTCGTTCATTCTACTCGTATAATTTTATAACAAAGCTGCTCTATTTTAATACCCGGAAATTTATAGTTCAAGGTTTCTAAATCACCGGCTTTATATTTTTAAAAATTAAGTTATTCCTAAAGGTTGGGTTTAGGACCTGATATTTTCCAAAATATCTTCATAACTCTAAAGTGAAATTTTTGAAAGAGGTCTCCATCTGATCTTTAAAATTCTTTATCCTCTGAAAGTTGTATGTTGTAAGAAGAAAGGAATAAGTTGAAATAGGGAGGAAATAAAAAGTTAACTACTATTTGAAATTCTTTTAACGTTAGAAAAATTATGCTCAAAGGACAGCTGGGGCTTCAATTTGAAAAATTCTTTTTGTGTTTAAAAGTTTGATAAGTTAAGAGGATGGGCTTTGAGAACTACTCTCTTTAGGTTTTCTATTTAAAGGAGGAAAGACTTTAAAATAAACAAAATGGTATGCAATTTTTAAATTTCTTTGAGTGCGTTATAAGGAGTCCTTCAATCAAGTTCGAATGGCTGGACGTATTTATGTATTACATTTCAAATTCTTTAATGTAGTGAATCAAGTGCAGTTATAGATATTATATTTTTATGTTATGGACACTGGTTGCGTTGGCTTAAGAAAATATTTCCATGAATAAATACGCAAAAAATTCGAAAACGGCCGCTCATGAACTAAGTAGATATAAGAACAGAAAGCCGGTTATAGAGTTTCTTTTGTTCTCTTTTATTTTAAAAGTAAAAATGCGTACAGGAAAACACACCTATTGTCCACCCAACAAATATATCCTTATTGTGAGTTTTACCACAATAAAATTTCATCCGAAAAAATTGACATTTTGTGAATTTCACCCGGAAAAATATTTGATGTCTGAAAATTTCACTTATTGTGAGTACTTACTCATGTTTTGTGAAATGTAGTATAATTAAGAGCCAAAATGTTAATTTTGTTTTTGGCGGCAAACGAAAGAACGGGCACCTACTGGTGGCTTTCGCGCAAGTTTATTTTAAGGCAAGAGAACTTCGGGCGAAAGTTTTGATCGTTTTTGAAATTATAGGGGAACATAAATTTTTTGTGTGAAATGTTTTCCAGACCAAACTCAAAATAAGGCTGATAATTTATACTGTTTAATTTATTTGTAATTTAATTTTATAATTTTCTTAAGAAACTTTTGTCTCTACCCGAGCGAAGCCGGGGCGGGCCAGCTAGTGAGACTATAAGATCCGAGGCAGTAGCTAAATGCCTAGGAATACTGAATAGTATTTGTAACACTAACCAAGTCAAACTCTGTCTGATTCCTGGACATAGCTATATAAAGGGTGATTTTTTAGCTGGTTTGGTTTTGGCAACACTGGTTTTGACAGCTGACGTGTGTTTAATACCTTGTGTCACTGTCAAACAGCTTCAGTTTGGTTTGCAATTTAACCATGGATCGTCTTACAAATGAACAACGCTTGCAAATTATTGAATTTTACTATCAAAATTCGTGCTCGGTTCGAAATGTTCAAAATGTTGGAAATTGTGTTCAGCGATGAGGCTCATTTTTGGTTGAATGGGTACGTAAATAAGCATAATTGCCGCATTTGGAGTAAAGATCAGCCAGAAGCATTGCAACAGCTACCAATGCATCCCGAAAAAGCCACTGTTTGGTGCGGTTTATGGGCCGGCGGCATTATTGGGCCATATTTCTTCAAAGATGATGCGAATCGCAGCGTTACTGTCAATGGTGAACGCTACCGAGCGATGATAACAAACTTTTTTTTGCCCGAAATGGAAGTTCTTGACTTGCATGATATGTGGTTTCAACAAGACGGTGCCACATGCCACACAGCACGCGAAACAATGGCGCAATTGCGAGGCGAGTTTGGTGAACAGTTAATTTCACGTTTCGGGCCGGTCAATTGGCCGCCTAGATCGTGCGATTTGACACCATTAGATTATTTTTTGTGGGGATATGTCAAGGCTAATGTCTATAGGGACAAGCCCGCTTCGATTGACGCACTGGAAGCCAACATCCATGCATTCATTCGTGAGATACCGGCCGATATGTGTGAAAGAGTATGCCAAAATTGGACTCAGCGGATGGGCTACCTGAGACGCAGCCGCGGTCAACATTTGCATGAAATTATCTTTAAACATTAAATTGCAAGGTTCAAACTATCGATTCAAATAAATATTTCATTAATTTTTTCGAATTTTTTGTGTTTTTTTTTTTTAAAAGTTCTAAACCTCTTAAAAAATCACCCGTTAGAAGGGAATGATATAGCAGATGTACTGTCAAAGAAAGGGTCAGTATCAAATAAAAATAGTAGTAGCCAAATAAATAAGGGACCACATTTCCCCATCAGCATGATTAGAAGGAAAATAGACCTAATAACGAACGAAATCAATAAGTCCAGGACGACCAGACGCGACTGCGTTATCTCTAGAAGTTTATCGCCAAGAATTTTTGAAAAGAAAACTCAGTACATTTTATAGCTGAATAAAAAAAATATTAGAATCTTGATAGGTGTACTAACGCGTCATTGCGCCATTCTGTAGGAGCTGTCAGGATGTCGGAGAAATGAAAACCATAAAACGCCTGCTCTGCGATTGTCCAAACCTCACACAAGTCGGCTCCATTATTTGGAAACAGCTTTGTTGGAGAACTGGACGATCTAGCGCAGGTCTTTATGGCAAACATGAGAAAATTCAAAGAAAGAACAGGTTGGTTCGCAAACGAAGCAGTCTATATGAACCAGTAGTTTAGGGTATAACAATGGGCCACCCGTGTCTGCAATGGCCTGTGTGCTGAGCACGCCCCTCCTAACCTAACCTAACCGATAATAAAGAAATTTTTACATTTAACTTCTTCATTATCAAAACTAGATATTTATTTTATGAAAATAGTTGCATTAAGGGGGTAAATATCTACTTAACTCCTTTATGCCAAAATTTTTGTATTTCCTTCAACAGAATTGTGGGGGTAAAAACGTATTTAACTCCTTTATGCAAACAGAAATGTTTTGAATTTGAAATGCGTGATATATGTAAGTAATTTTAACTTCTTTTTCCACTAATACCCTAAAGTTTTTGATTACATTTAACTCCTTTGAACCTTTTTCGTTGAGCAAAATTGGAAACTAGAGATCATAGACAGAAGCTAATCGCACAGAAATTTTAATTTCCATGTAGCCTTTTCATTGTTGAGAAAAAAAACGAAATATTTCAAATATGTCACTTACCCCGTTCTTCATTTGAACGGTTCACTTATACAACGGTTGTTGACTGCAAGATTTTGATTTTTTGAATAGCCTTTGCTATCACTCACACCCAAAATCTGCTGTGGGCCCTTAGTCTATTATATTTAATATAATTTTAGCTTTGTGTCTCTTTGTGTTAGTTAAAATGAAATGAACATACATATTTGTTTTGGTACACATTGAAATAAAAATAAATTAGTTTTGTCTTAACATTCCACGAAAATTCCAATTGAGGTTAGGATAAAATCGTGACTTAAAAAGAGCCCCAACATTCACCTTTTAGCTAGCAGTCAGACCCTCAGCCACGGTACCATTGGCATTCTCTTTCAAATTCTACTTTCGCAAATAAAAATCTATAAAATAACTATTATTTTGTATCGGATTATCGATTTTTTAAATAACTAGGCTAAAAAATTTCTTTTTACATCGATTTTATTTCTAACAATCTTTCACCAATACACGTGTTAATATTAGAAACAATTTCCGATAAAAGTGTGTATACGTCCAGAATAACAAAAAACGCACACTCTTGCGCCGTCATTGCTAGTATGTCAGATTTGCATATGCAACTTTCAATATCTCTTCCAGCTACTTTCAGCATATTCTGAACATTAACCTCACGAACTCTTAGCTAAGGAAATAAATAAAATTTCGTAAATTGTTTCTCTCTCAAATAAATGTAATAATAAACTTACCTTTTCTCTGACACACTCAGTTAATTTCTGCATATTATTTACATTGTTCTTCCGACAGAAAACCAAATCGGAATTGATGAGATCGTTCAACTGAGTTCTGGAATTTCTTATTTGATTCCTTACATTATCAGCAATAGTTCTTGAATTTGTTTTTGCAGTATCTACACATGCTCGCAATTTCGTTTGTATATTCACATTCTCCATTGTAACATTACTCATAAAATGTTGAACACATAGTTTGGTTTTATAGTTAAGAGTTGCAGTGCTTCTCATGCGAGCTTCAAGTTGTCTGGCAGTTTTCGCTACCAATTCCTGATTATACTCCACGACAGACAGTTCCTTTTGAAATGCAATTTCCATTTGGGAAAGCTGAGCTTCGATAATTTGTATTTCATTTTTGTAATGTGCTGATATGTTATCTATAAAATCATCCACTCCTGGTTGTTGTGGTTCAGTTGTAATATCACAGTTGGCGTAACAAAAGCATATCTAAAAATAGATATATAAATTAAATATACCCGAAAAAATTAATTAACTTTAAACCCACGCAGCATGCAGCAAATAGAAATTTAACTGTATTTATTAATGCAAGATGATGTTTGGCCATTTTCAAGCTTTAAGATTAACTGAGAAAATTTTGATGTTCTATAAGTTATTTATAAAAGTCAACATTATCAATTGTTTTCTTATCACAAAAACATTTTCGGGGAACTTTTTCCCAATATGATAATAAGTTGAATATTTATAAAATTGAATGAAACCCGAGCAATGATTACTAATAGAATTTGCTTTATTTTATGTAAAACAAATTGTAATTCCCTTGTTTGTTTATATATTTTTAAAATGCAATCCAAGACATGTTGGAGAAGGTTTGTTCAATAGTATTCAGGTTACTGTGCGAACTAATATTCAATATGTAATATTTTTTTTTCAGACCCGCGTCACTCACTTAAATCCTGGAGAGAGGAATTTCCATATTTTTTATCAATTGTTATTGGGAGCTGATGTGCAGTTTTTAAGTAACTTTGAAGTGTTATTTAATCTTTTTAAATTTAATTGAATGATTTTTATGTTTATAGAGTCACTGAAACTCTACAGAAATGTTGAGAAATACGAGATTTTGAAGAATACAACAGCCATCGAAGAAGATCGTAATAATTTTCACTATACGAAGGTAAATGCGATTGTAACAAACACCCACGTTTTTTTTTGTTGTTTGAATGTTGTTTCATTAGAAAGGGTCATGTCTAGAGTGAATGATATGCCATATAGCTGAATTTAACCAAGATATAATTTATATTTTAAGAACCCATATGTTGGTCAATTAAGCACGTTCCCATGTTAAATCGAATTTTCTTGCTATTACACATCTTGTTTACAGAAATCCCTAGAAATTCTCGGTTTACACTCAGATGAGATCCAGTCGATGTTTCGCATTATTGCTGTTGTGCTGAAGTTAGGAAATTTTATCTTTGTACCAATAACTAATATAGACGGCACCGAAGGCTGTCAGGTTTCCAATGATTACGGTAATAAATTATAAGTTCTGAATTGAAATGAAGGTCTTTAATTTCCATTTCTTGTTATTTTTTATTTGTTAATAGAGTTACAGGAAACGGCTCAGTTACTTAATCTAGATGCTCAAATTTTATTACATTGCCTTACGCGAGCTAGCGCTGCTTGTATGCATGAAGATGCGGGTAAGTATTTTATTCTTATGGTTTTATTTATTTTACATGAACATTCTTTTTTAATATAGGTTGCGAACTTGATGCCCGACAAGCAACAACGTATAGAAATACATTATGTCGAACACTTTACAGTCGACTCTTTACTTGGCTAGTCAATAGAATTAATGACTCATTGAGATCAAATCAAAGAGAGAAAAACTTAGCTTTACTAGACTTTTACGGTTTCGAAATTTTTGATAACAATTCTTTTGAACAATTCGCAATTAACTACTGTGCTGAGAAAATACACCAGGTATGTTGGTATTTTATTATTTTTTGTTGAAATGTAGTGAGCTGTAATTAATTTAAGTTTATTCTTATAATTATAGAATTTTATATACAACGTTCTTAGGCTAGAACAGGAGATTTATGTCAGAGAAGGGCTGGAATGGTCTCGCATTGATTTTTTTGATAATGAATCAATTTGCGAGCTTATTGATAAGCCATGCTATGGCATTTTAAGTCTCATTAATGAACCGCACATAAACACAGACGAAGCACTTTTAATTCGGATACAACAATGCTGTGCTGGCCATCCAAATTTCCTAACAAGTGGCCCAACAATGACTTCAATGAGTTTTAAGTTGGTTTTATTTATAATCATTGTTTTTATTACTAGGAGGTTGTTATTTAAGTTGTGAGATGTAGCGATACCAGTAAGGATATGTCATATCTGCATTATAAACATATCCATATGCTTGAAGCAACTGAGAGAAAAAAACGACCACTTCGCGATGTGGCAAAAACACGACCATATCGATAAATTATATTGCGTGGTCAATGTCCTGAGAAGCTCATTTTAAAGTGCATGTTTTGTTGGCTAAATTACTTAAAAAATTGATACGAAAGTATTCAATTTTAAATATAAAATTAATTCATGCATTTCTTTCAGAATAAGACACTTCGCGAATGTAGTCAACTATACGGTTCATCGGTTTCTGGAAAAAAATTCAGATGTGCTTCCCAAAAATATTAGCGGAGGTCTATACCAAAGCAAAATGTCTTTAGTACAAAGCCTCTTCCCAGAAGGTTTGTAATATAATTTTGGATTTTCATTCTCACAAAAAAATTATTACGTTAACTTTCATCCAATCAAGGCAATCCAAAACGTTCAACCAAGAAACCCTCTACCCTTAGTGCCAATTTACGCACCCAATTACAAACCCTTATAGCTATAATCAAAAACCGCGGAACTCATTATGTATTTTGCATTAAGCCGAATGAGGCAAAGCAGCCAAGAACATTCGAACTAGCCTTAGTACAACATCAAGTGCGTTACATGAGCCTTATGCCTTTAGTGAATCTATGTAGGACGGGACACTGTTTTCATCTATCTCATGGGAAATTTTTCAACCGCTATAAACTGCTGAACAGTGTAACGTGGCCCCACTTCCACAGTGGCAATACCGTTGAAGGTATTGCATTGATTATTCGTAATGTGCCACTGCCATCAGCAGAATTTACAATCGGAACAAAAAATGTCTTCATTAGGAGCCCGCGGACTGTAAGCTCAATTTTGTGTCTTTTTACTCAGTGTGCAGGCTTTTAAGTTAAATATTTGCAGGTTTTTGAATTGGAACAATTTAGAAAAGCACGCATGGATGATTTAGCTATCCTCATACAGAAAACATATCGAATGCACACACGCAGAAAAACATTCCTGCGGATGCGAGAAAGTCAAATTGTTATATCGAGTGCCTGGAGAACATGGAGGGTTTGTTGGCATTTTATTTTAATTTTTTGATATCATTTTTGCATGGTGTTTGCATGTAACTTTTTTATTTGCATTTGTTTGCATATAGGAGTGTCGCTTTGGTATTCCGTTCACAGGGCGAAGGCATCTGTGGAGTTTATATAGAATAGTAAGTATGCGTCTTAAGATGCATTAATTTCGCTGTTGTTTAGATTGCACATAACACATTAATTTTTATTTCAATTTGTTATTAAATGTATTTTTTTCTATAAGGGAATTAATAACATTCATATTTAATGCTTTTTTTGTTTTATAGGCCAAAGAAGAATATCGTGCCGTTAAGTATAGGAAACAAGTTGAATGGGCTGTTGAAGTTATTTTTCAATTCTATAGAAGGTGGAAAATTCGAAATTTTCTTCTTACACTTCCGCTACGTCTTCCACCAAATACACTTAGTCCGCTTTCTACAGAATGGCCTAGTGCCCCAAAATTTTTAATCGAAACTTCAAGAATTCTACGGGCTATTTATCATCGCTGGAAATGTTTGATCTATCGGAATTCATTTGATCAAACATCACGTAATCGTATGAGAGAAAAAGTTACTGCGAGTATTATTTTTAAAGATCGAAAAGCATCGTACCCAAGAAGGTGAACAAAAAAATTGTGTATTATATAGATATTTTTGATTTAAGTTTGTGAATTATAAGCAAACAAAATTTTATCGATTTCGTTTTGTAGCGTTGGGCACCCTTTTGTTGGAGACTACGTAAGACTGCGGCATAATTTACAATGGAAAAAGATCTGCGTGGAAACAAACGATCAGTATGTAGTTTTTGCCGATATTATTAACAAAATAACTCGTTCAAGTGGAAAGGTGAATGTTATAAGCTCCAATTTATAACCAATTAAAATTTAAATTGAAATTTCTTCTTTCAGTTTGTGCCAATTTTATTAGTTTTATCAACATCTTCGTTATTGCTTTTGGATCAGAGGACATTACAAATTAAATATCGTGTACCAGCTGCTGAAATATATCGTATGTCATTAAGTCCATATTTAGACGATATAGCGGTGTTTCATGTTAAAGCTGTCAGTAAATACTAAATAATTATTCAAATTAGAATTTTGAAAATATTTTGATTTCATATTTTATTTTTGTTAACCATTTTCTATTTGTATATTATATTTCAGTCTGAATTTGGCCGAAAAAAAGGAGATTTTGTCTTCCAGACTGGCCATGTCATTGAAATTGTTACAAAATTATTTCTAGTAATACAAAATGCAACAAGTAAGCCGCCAGAGATACACATAAGTACCGAGTAAGAATTTGTTTTTATTCTTCGTCTTGTTAAACAAATATTTTATGAATTTCCATTGTTCATTTTTAGATTTGAAGCAAATTTCGGCCAACAAACTGTCGTTTTTACATTTAAGTATGGTGGCATGTCTGAATTCTCACAAGGTCCACCAAAAGTAAGCAGAAAAGGAAATCGAATGGAAATTATTGTATGATCCTCATTAAGGTGTAATCAAGGAACTTATAGGTATTAAATTTATTATTAGAATTTATTGTGTGCCAAAACTTTAACTGTGCCAATTAGTCATTTGCATGAAATTATGAGACTTATTCCTTTGTTTTCATATCACACTACAATATGCATCAAGGTTAGTTCTAAAATTTAATTTCATAAAGATCATTGAAATTTGTCTGAACAAAAACGTTAAGAAAGATTGCGATAATTCAACCCATTCAATCAAAAATTTAATTTAATATTGGGTCAAAATGAGAAAAATAATGTTTACTAGCAGACCGGTTATTACGTTGCTTTGCTTTTTGATTTTTTTTTTCATTTAATATTAATAAGAAAAATGTTTCAATAAAGAAATTTAAAAATTTATTTTTATATTAGCGTTAAAAAAATAGTTAAAAAACAGTGTAGTATATAAAAATTCGTGTAGCCTTAATTTTGGTAAAAGTGTTTGGTTTTCATAAGAGTGCAAAATAAGTGCGGAAAGGCAAAAAACCATTAAAAAATAGAATATGGTTGAAATGATATTAATAGACAGTCCCCAGAATATCGAGAGTTTAACTTTTATTATAAATAGTTCAATATGATGAATATTTGTTTATCTTAAATCCAAGTTTAGTGAGTTATTAAATTCAATAATAGTTTTTTGCTTCTGAGGGTTTATTATTTTTCTTATATTCCAGTACTTGATTCTAATTATGTTATATAATATTTCTTCCAAATTGGATTACATTTATATTTATATTTAATATTTTTTTATTGACATTATGAGATTCGGTAATAACAATGTTTCCTTATATTACAATGAACTCAACGATTATAATCTTGGTATATTCGTTAGTAGGTATTCTATTCACTCTTTAACTATAAGAAGTTACAATTTGTATAAGAGAATTCAGCAAAGGGGAATATGGTGTTTTAAATATTTCTACTGCTTCAGGTCGAAACTCATTAAGGATTATTGGGATTTCTACTTATCACTTTTTTAATCAATATCAGCAGCTATGGCAAGTTTTTTTTTTATAGTTTTGTCAAAATTTTCATAAATTTTTTGCAAAATTTGAGCCTTCCAAACTCAATTTGTCCACTTTGTACAATATAATCCATTTTTGTTCGTATTATCTTAATTTTGCAAAGTCATACGCAAGTTTTTTAAATTCACATTTTTTGTGTTTTTTGATATAGAAAAGTGAGAGACTCAGAGGTTAAGTAAAGAGAGATTTATTATTTTAACTTTCGTTGTTAGACTACAGTTCTGCTTGTTTACATTGAAATCGACAATCAAACATAAAGAGTGATATAAGCATGCTGTCCTCCACCATTTGAATTATCTTCTGGCAACATTGCAGACGAAATGGCAGATCCTGAGGTTTTGATTTGCTTGTAATTTGCAGTTAATAGAAAAACAAGTGCTAAGTTTTATTGAATGTTTATTCAAAGTTTATTTTAAAGAAATGGTTTTATAATGAGTAATTTTAATAAAATGATAATTCAGCTCGGTTTGTCTCGTCTCGTGTTTTGAAGGCATAGGCACCTATTATGACTTGCGATTCGCCGAGTCGAACCTTTTAATTTGACTTTGTGGCATTAGCGTTTGCGACTCACCTAAATTAAGTTCGCCTTTAATGGCTAAAATTTGGAAAATATTGATGTCACTTAAAACCATTAGCAAACGTTTGCCTCAATCGTCGAACTGTATTTCTTGGTTAATTTGAACAAAATCGCAGTTTTTGTTTTTAAAATGTCGAACGTTCGAATTGAGTCGAACGTTTCTTCTGGGCGAATCGCAAGTCATAATAGGGGCCATAATGCCGAGTGGAACTGAGAGGAGCTGAATAAAAAGTCAACGTCTTTATGTAATGAAACTCAACAGTCAACTGAACGTGAACTGTTGTTCTTTATTGATTATAAGTATGAGTAAGAATAAGCAAGAGTAAGAATAAGTAATAGAAATAATGAGTAATATGAACAATAGCTGATAGGGCATAATAGAGCATTATGGTGTACACCTTCCCCTTTTAGAAAAAGTAAATTCTATTTACAATTATAAATATTTCTTATATATTAAAAGAAAACATAGTAAATGCTTTTTACAATATTAAATATTATTGATATGATATTTATAATAATAGAAAACTTATGATTAATTAAAATGTTTTGATTTTATTGATACTAATAATTTGATAAACAGCGCTGTTATCAAGCAATAATTTTTAATATTGTGGATCTTTAAATGACTTTTTTTCATAGCAATAATAATAATTAAAGTATATTACTTTTAAATTGGTATACAATTTAATTCATTATGATTTTTTTTTTTTGTTTTTGTTTTTTCTTTTGTATTTTAGTTTTTTGATTTATTAATACAATCAAGATTTGACAATTATCTTGTTTTTATGATATTACATAGTTTAATCTGACAAATTGATTAAATATTTTTTCTTTATGTGCTGCAAGTTGCTGACCTTTATCGGTTAGTAGAGCTACGTTAAGTTCATTAATCTCTGTGACAGTATATGGCCCTTTAAATATTGGGTCTAACTTGTGTCTTGGTTCATTTTGAATGGAACTTGGTCTCCGCGATGTATAGTCTGCGGTCTGAGATTATGGTGATATTTATGCTTTCACTTTTTATATTTTTCTTGAAATTATTGTGCTCGTTGAGTAGCCACTTGAAGGCGAAGTTTAACTTCTTTATCGTATGCATCTAAATTATAAAATTTGTGGGATTTCTAACAAATATCAGTTCGTAAGGGCAATAATTAATATGAAACCCATTGATCCCAATCACTTTTATCTATACTGATATAGGATCGAAGATATTCGTTTAATGTTCTGTGAGATCTCTCGACAGTTCCTAAGGATCTATGGTGGTAGCTTGTTGATTTCTGATGTTCAATGTTTAATAATTTGCATTGCTCTTGAATTGTTACATTAAGATATTCATTGCCTCTATCGGTCAGTATTTCTTTCATTGGCTTTCAAATTGCTCTAGCGATTGTTATTGCTTTTTTATCTTGCACAGGTACTATTACCAAATACTTCGTTAGATTACTTATAATGACAGCATACTCATTAAAATTTGCAGTTTTTACCAGTGGGTCTATAGTATCTATTAATACATTATCGAAAGCTTTTTGTGGTGTATTTGTATGGATCAAAGGTTCAGAATTTTTCGACTTAGTTTTGTTTTTTTTTGACAGTACAAAATTTAACAAATTTTGCCACGTCTTTTGACATATTTTTCCAAAAGTATTTTGATTTAAGTTTAAGAACTAATCGTTTTATAACGAGCCTTGTTGCCTTGGGGTCCATTTGCTGGCATGTAACCCGCCCTTCTAGCTCAGGTGGGGGTGGTTCTTGGACCACTTGCCCATTACAGAAAGTAAACTTATGCCAGTCTGGCATCCTAGGTGTAGCGCGAGTTAAGTTCTTTTAGCTACCTTAATCTGGTGATATCCATTTGCTAGATCTATGGTGCTAAAATATTTTGATTTTCCTAGTTTGTCTAGTATACTATCAATATTTGGTGTCGGGTACTTATTATCTATAGTAAACTGATTTAACCTTCTATGATCGACAATAATTCTAAACTTCTGGATACCTGACTGGTCTTTTTCTTGGGTACTACTATAATCGGTGAGCTGTACCTACTTTTGCTTTTTCTTATAATCCCATTCTTTTCCATTTCATCCATTTGCCTTCGCACTTCTACCTCATGTATTTTTGGATAACGATATAGCTTTTAATTAATTTGTTCGTCTGTCGTTGTTTGTATTTAATGAACAATGGTATCGGTATTGGTTAAAGTATCTCCTTCCCGATACAATAGACTATTAAATTCTTTAATTAAAGGTTCTATTCCTCTTCGTTCCATTTCATTTAAATGATCTAACGGAAGATCTTGCACTTCGCTTACTTCAAGTACATTGACTTCTTCTAAAGTCTTTGTCAATAATGGAAGGCTCACCCCATTATTCATGATCACTTCTTCTTTTTCTACGTTAATTTCCTTTACATTTTTGTTTATCCAATCCATACCTAAAATAAAATTAAACGACTTATTCATTCCTACAGCAATCCATTTCATTCTTGCATTTACCGGACACTTAAATTCATATCGACATACCGTAGCTACAATTCTATTGGGTTTTCTACTTCACCTTGTATTGTTTTTATTATCGTTGGTTCCTCACTCAGTATTCTATACTCTAATTCTTGGCAATTATTTGCATTTAATAAGCTTATTGTAGACCCGGTGTCTAAGAAAGCTATATATTTCTGTTTTTGTAATGTCAAGGTCAGCATTATTTTATTTTCCGAAGCTAATTTATAAAAAATGTATCATGCATAGCATTAACTTCATCGCTCATCGCGTCTACAGACATATGATCCGGTTCTTTATTTTTTTACTTTGACTACTTGTTGCACGTCGAATTTGTTGTGAATTGCTATTACTCTGCTGTCTAAAGTTATTCGACCTTGGTTTCCACACATTATTCCTGTAATTTTGACTTGTACTTGGTCTCGAATTGTAATCTGCCTTGATTATATAGATCTGGTTGCTTCGAAGTTGGAAAACAATTATTCTTATGACTATTTCTATGGAATTCCCTAGGACTGTTATCTCGTCCAATATTTCTAAACGTTTCTGTTTGCTTATTAATATTTCTTAGATTTGAAACCAAACACTGTCTTTTAATGTCTTTTAAAAAAATGTTTTTTTTTTCGTGCCTGATTTTTAGCTCGCAATCATATTTTTGTTTAAAAAAAATCACTGTCTCTTAAGTTTTGTTTCTTCGTGTTGTTTTTAAATTTTAACTACAACACTACGTATCCACTTTTTAAGACCACTTTTTTTTTTTGTAGGTTCGTTGACTGGGCCAGTTAAGTTCTTCCACTTTTCTCTTATTGATTCCGATAACTAACTTATTTATACATAATCAGCAGTTTGATGGGAAAGGAAATGAAATGTTATTTGATTCGTTTCCGTTCCCATTATCACATTTATTTAGAATCTGCTAGTTTTTGATATTATACAAGGTGTGACGATGTCAGTGTCACTCTTAGTTAATGAATTGGTGGTGTCATTGACGACATTCATAACACACGTGAGATCTCACCTCTACACTCCCTACCACGGTTGCTTCTCTCGCTAAAGCAACCCCTTCGCCAGGTTTCTTCTCATTCATCTAATTCAACCCTCTCTCGTCGTCCATCTCATCCTCTTTTAAAAATAAGTTTACCAGAACATTTAAAAACTAGTCTTCCTCTTCATAAAAAAAATTGTTGCTTTTCATTCTTCAATGTTTATTAAAATGAATTTACTTAAATTGAAAATATGATATTTTGCATATTTAGCTTGTAATTCTAGTAAAATGTATAGTTATATTAAGATTTACTTTATTTTAACTTAAAATCTATAATTATATTTATATGGTAAAAAATAAAAAAAAAAAAAAAACTAGCTCTTGTGGCAACGCGAAGCTGATATCAAAAATATCTATTTAATCGTACAACTACGTCTTCGTTTTATTATCTAGTTTGGGATTTTAAATCCTCTTTTTTCTCTTTATAAATTTACACTTTTTCCCCCTTGCAAAAACCCACCAAGTCGCGTAAGTAAGAATGCGGTTATATATATGAATATAGATATTTGTTTGTCAAATAGTTCAATCAATCTACTTTTTTTTATATATATTTAAACAAAACTCACCATTTTTATTCCTGAGGAGTGGCCACTGCTGCTGGACAAAAATGTCGATGATGCTATGCTTTGTTGTACTTTGCTTGATCACTTTTAGAGTTTATATATGTATAGTTATGATATCTTTTCCTAGGTTAAGGAAAAAAAAAACATTTTATCCTCTCGACCAACTTGGGAGTAAATTACAACCAAGTCGCGTAAGTAAGAATGCGGTTATATATATGAATATAGATATTTGTTTGTCAAATAGTTCAATCAATCTACTTTTTTTATATATATTTAAACAAAACTCACCATTTTTATTCCTGAGGAGTGGCCACTGCTGCTGGACAAAAATGTCGATGATGCTATGCTTTGTTGTACTTTGCTTGATCACTTTTAGAGTTTATATATGTATAGTTATGATATCTTTTCCTAGGTTAAGGAAAAAAAAAACATTGTATCCTCTCGACCAACTTGGGAGTAAATTACAACACGAGATTTTATTTTTGAATTAAACTTTTTTATTATTTTTATTTTTTTAATACGCACTTAATTCTAAAGGCATTTAATCTTAATGGAGAACCCAAGGTTTGAATACATATTGAACTGAATTATTTTAAAGCTATTTAATCTTAATGCGAGAACCCAAGCTTTGAATACCGATCGAACTGAACTGTGAAAAGAACATAAAGTTATTTATGATTGACGGGGGTTATTTATACGATCACATGAGAGCTTTTACTCCAGATCTTTGTGTCATCAAAAGATGACAAATCAATGTAATTCGATATCTGTGTGATTTGGATTCCTAAAGGAAGTGATCTAGTAAGATCAGCATATATGAACAGTTAATAGTGACATCAACGGATGTCTATTGTTTATCTGATGCTTGTGATTTGGTTGGTGTGGGATGAATTGTTTATTGTTCCACAGGATTGTGAATGGTACATCAAAGGAAGTGAATGTTTATTTATGACGGCGACTATAGCCGTCCATCACGTTATATGGTGATGTCTGGAACATAACTGTATATACTGTTTAACGTCGAAAAGTCTTTTGAATTCGACTCGATTGTTTTCACTTGATTTTATTGCTCCTTACCTCAGGGGTAGCAATTGTAATGAAACAACCTAATTGACTTCTGGAAAAAAAGTGATTTTATTATTAATTCTCATGGCTATTTGTACTTGATTCATAAACAATTTGACAATAATTCTTATTCTATGGGAAAATAAATGTGGGAAAAATAAATGTAATAAGATAGGAGAGCACCTGTAAAAAGTGCTGATAGTACAGTTTTGGTGGGAATCATATGAAAGGTATGGATAGTGATGTTCATAGGAAATAAGGTGTTCTAAATTGTAATAGGGTGTTATAAAATAAGTTGCTTAAACATCCTCCCCGGCGTTGAGATCTCGGAGCTCAAATTGTATGGGTATGAGCAGAAGAATTTCCGATCCCTATAGTACAGACAATATTTCTTCATATTTTAAAGCGAAGATCCAGTTGCTGGGATTGTGAAGTTGAATCCACATCCTGTCCACTTCGGCGGATTTTAGTTCACAATGTGAAGAGAGCTGCTTATTGTGATTTAGTATTTGGATCTCACATCGATTTTCGACTGAATGTGTATTGAAGATTGGATGTCGCCGTTTACATAGATACTTTCTGTCATCGAGATGTATACAACTCTGATATTCGGCATTTGATAGCGCGAAATACTGATCTCTGAATGGAGTGATAGCCAAAAATTCTATAGATGGTTGTATGAAGATGAAGGATGTGTTTTGTTGAACTGGTAACGGTATTAATTTGAACAACTGGAACATTTATGCAAATTAAAAATAAGCTAGTCGGCTTAGTTAAAAAAAAACTTTATTCAAAACAATTTAAAAGAGTAATACAATGTTTAATATAACAAAAAGATAAATATGATCGGCTTGATCGCAAGTTGCACAGGAACTGAGGATGAGGATGACTTCGGTCTCGGGTTTATATAGTTACTGTTGCAGCTATCTATTCTTGATTGTTGTGCAGTGTGTGTATGAGGTGACAAAGAATGTAGATAATTAATTTAATCTCGTCGCTGGACATGATGATGATGCGGACGTGACTTCTTGTTTGTGTTGTTTGTTGACACTATCGATTTTAGTAGATTTGGGATTTATGTTTCCTTTCGGGTTTAATGGTTTTCGGGTTTAATAGTTTTCGGGTGCATGTGAATTGTGGATGTGTTTATTTATTGAAAGTATGATGTGTTAACTTCCCCCTTTGTTGTTTTGTCAGTGGTTTTGCAATTTTTGCGTAGTTTTGGATAAACTTTCGGTAGTATCCAATCATTCCTAGAAATGATCTTAACTGCCTTAAGGTTTTAGGTTCGGGGTATTCCTTTATAGTCTGCGTTTTATCGGGATTCGTTTTTATTACGTTATGTCCGACGACATAACCTAGAAAGTCTACTTTCTCTTCGTAGAGAGTAGATTTTTCTATTGAAATCTTCATATTAGCTTCTTTCAGCACTTGAATTATGGCTTCAAGATGCCTCGTGTGTTCTTCAATTGAATGTGAATAGATAATTATGTCATCTATGTAAACGTGGCATATTTTTCCTATGAAAGGTCTAAGGATATCATCCATTGCACGTTGGAATATTGAAGGCGCATTCTTCAATCCAAAGGACAACCGTGTGTATTCATATTTTCCATTATTAACGGAAAAACTGTTTTTTCAATGTCTTCTGGTTTCATTTTGATTTGGTGGAATCCTGATTCCAAGTCAAGAGTGGAAAAGTATTTGGCTTTTCCTAAGTTTGATAATATGACATTAGTATCCGGTATAGGGTACTTGTCAGAAATTGTGCTTTCATTAAGCTCTTTATAATCGATGACTAATCGACTTTTTGGTGTGCCGTCCTCGTTTGTACCTTTTTTTGGTACAACCCAGACAGGGCTATTGAAAGGAGATTTAGAAGGTCTAATAATTCCTTCCTCCAACATTTTGTGAACTTCACTGTTCACGAAGTTATTTGCAGATAAGGGTATTGTTTACTCCAGATAGGTTTGTCATTGGCCATACGAATTTCCGCCATGACATCTGTTCTGAAGGGAAGAGTTAAATCAATGTCATTATGGATACTTTTAATTTTCTCCATCATTATAACTCTTAATTGATCTGTGTTAACTTCTTGAATGTTGTTGATAACTTCTTTGTCATCAAAATAAATCTTTTCAACCTTATTGTTGTATTTTAATGTATTGTCATTAAAATCTATTTTAGCATTAACTTTACTTACAAGTTTGCTCCTATTAGAACTCCATATTCTAGATTTTCTAAAACATAAAATCTTGTCTTAGTGTCGAATATCAGTGCCTCGTAGCACTTATTAATAATTATTTCCCCGTTCACTGTTCGGGCGCGTTTCAGTATTGGTAGAGTGATTGGATCACTCAATATACCTGGTTGGCAGTAGTTGCTACTGGCACCGGTATCTATTAAAATTTTAATTTTGTTGTTATTTATTATTCTTCGTAAGTGGGGTAGTCCCCCTCTTGATCTAAAAAATCCTCATTTTCATTGTGATTATTTACCCTTTCAGTCTTTACTGGGGGTTGTTGGGTAGAATGTTGTACACTTTCCCTTTCCCTTTTAAATACAGGTCTTGTATTGTTATTGTACGTATTAAAATTTGGTTTTTGCCAACGCGGCGTATTTGCGTTGTTGTTATAGTTATTATTATTTCCCTGTCTAAAAGGGTTTTGTGAATGATTATTATGAGATTGTTTGTAGCGGTTTACATCATCTTTATTGATGGGTCGATTTGCAGAGCTACCAAGAACCATAGGTTCGAAAAGTTGTGGCAATTGCCTATAATCATTAAGTCTGGAAGGATTGTTGGTATTACCGTTTGGTTGTCTCGACAATCTCAGTGTATTGTGATTATGATGGTTTCTGTTTTCACCTTTGTGGTTCGCAAATTGAAGTGCAAAATTTGTACGAATATTATTGCTCTCAAGTTCTTGCGCCTTAGCGAGTGCGTTGGGCAAGTCTGGTGGATTGAGGGAGAACAGTATTTGAGGTAGTTGGCCGTTCAGGCCGGTTATGAAAATTCTCAAAGCATTGAGTTCATTCGTTATTGGCGAATTTGACCCATGGGTCATAATGGTTTTATTGGTCAGCAAGGTCAACTTGCAGTTGATTGCATTATGGAATTCTATTATATTTGTAGAACCCTGTCTAAGAACGCTCAGTTCTTGTTCTATTATATGCATAGTTCGCTTATCAGCATATGCGAAATCTAATCTGGCCAGTATTGCCTCGAAATTTTGGACAGTACCGTGATTTGTGAGCACATCATTGGCTGCCTTTGTAATTTTGTTCCTAAAAATTGTCAAGGCAGCAAAGTACCTTTTGCTTCCTATTTTATAGAGTCTGATTGAATTCAGGGCAGCTTCCCTCCAACTTACGAGTACGTAGGATGTTTGAGTGCCGTCGAAGTCACGCAATGACTTTATAATGTCTAGAGTCTCTTCACAAGCAATGCTTGCATTAATAGTCTGTGTCTCGTATTCTGTAACGTTTGAGGCTAGGCCTTTGTCATAGATTAATTTCTGTAGCCTTTCAATTTCTTGCGTATACATGTTATGTTGGTCATGTATAGCTTGTTCGAATTTAGCGTTATTCGAACTAATAGCTTGTGAAATTAGACCATTCACAGCGTCTTGATTCATTTTGTTTATTAAGAGTTTTAAGTAGGGAAAAAAGGAAACACGATATTATATATTATCTGGTACAACAGATCACGTTACACACAAGAATTTGTAATAAATTTAATTTTAAAAAATTTAATAATAGGATTTTAGTAATAAAATACCAAGATAAGATATAATATATTTTGACAAAAAATATATACTTAAGAATTATTTTCTCCTTTGGAAGCTTTGCTGGTCTCGGACTGCTTATCTGATGATGCTGCTTCTACTTGGTGTGATGCTCTTTCTTCTATCTTCGTAGAATAGTTGGCAGGTTTGTTTTGGCTGGAACCACTCACTTAGCACTGATTTTACTTTATATTTTCAAATCTACTATATGCTAAAGAGATCCCGGTTGAGCCCCCAATTAAAAATAAGCTAGTCGGCTTAGTTAAAAAAAACTTTATTCAAAACAATTTAAAAGAGTAATACAATTTTTAATATAACAACAAGATAAATATGATCGGCTTGATCGCAAGTTGCACAGGAACTGAGGATGAGGATGACTTCGGTCTCGGGTTTATATAGTTACTGTTGCAGCTATCTATTCTTGATTGTTGTGCAGTGTGTGTATGGGGTGACAAAGAATGTAGATAATTAATTTAATCTCGTCGCTGGACATGATGATGATGCGGACGTGACTTCTTGTTTGTGTTGTTTGTTGACACTATCGATTTTAGTAGATTTGGGATTTATGTTTCCTTTCGGGTTTAATGGTTTTCGGGTTTAATAGTTTTCGGGTGCATGTGAATTGTGGATGTGTTTATTTATTGAAAGTATGATGTGTTAACTTGCATTTAATAATGGCAATTTTACAAGGAGTAAAATTGATGATGACGTAACTCGTGCTTTGACTCGTAAAAGTTCGTATAGCTGTGGAAGAATATGTTCATCATACCCAGGTAGTATAAGTTAAATGGGTATTATTTTGCGAATTTCATCCAGTTCGGTCAAAAGTTGTCTGGGAGAAAGAAGTGAAGCGTTTATTCTTCCATGATGAGTATCTGAAATAGCATCTAGAATTGCTTTTTGTATGCGTTGAAAGCTGTCCATTATTTGAGTGACGTAAATCGTGAAAAAGTTGAGGATTTCTGTTCTTTGTATGGTTTCATTTAGGCGGTCCATTGAATCATAAGCGATGGTCAGCTGATGTTTCACCTAACTAGACTGTTCATTTATTGAAGACAACGATTTGTTGGGAATATTTGTTGTTGATTCTAGTATTGAGGTCTGATTTTTGCTCAATTCAAGTAGATGATTTTCATTATCATGAACCATCTGGATGTTGTCTACGATGTATTGTGCATATTCTTGATCAAGAACTCCGAATAACGTATTTGCAACTGTTCCAACGAAGTCAAATGGGGACCTTCTCTTTCTTATTGCGATTCCGTTTCTGAATTTCAGAACGTCATTTAAATTTTCTGATTCCATTAGACGCATTTCGAGATGATTTATGATGGCCTTACATAGATTATTCGAGTTTGATTTTTCCTCATATCTGGCTTTTAATTGGGTGACACTTCTTCGTATTCCTTGAAACTCAAGCCAGTAACTAGTCATTTTGAAGTAAACAAACAGGTTCCAATCATCAGTTATCAGTTTTGCCTCTCCAATGTCCTCAAAATATAATCCAGGACTGGTTTCAAAATTTTGAATATCTACTGCACTTCGTTGAGTAGTTTGTCCAAATGCGGTGCTTAGTATTAATAAGCAAATAACCAATATTGTATTGATTGGATTTATTCTCATTTTCCGAGTTGGCACAGAAGATATTTCAGGATTGTGTTGCTTTCGATTTGAGTGTTCCTGAATGGGATGACCTTTAAGCGGATGTTTAACCTTAGTTCGAAGATGTGGAGCCCGTTTTTTAGCTTCAGAAGGTTCCTCCCCATGTTCTGGTTCGGATGGATCTTTAACTTCTTGCTTTGGTTGAATTTCAGTAGGAAGGGGACACACTTTGGCGATTGATCTTCTTATTTCTCCTGAAGAGGTTTTAATATCTATGAAAATAAAATAAAAAGAAATTTCTTGTATATTTTATAATTGTGTTTATTTACTTATATCACAACTTAATTTAATTTTTTTTTTGCTACGCGTTTCGGAAATAAATTTCCATCATCAGGCGAATTTTTGTTTGATTAAATTTTGTTGTTAGATTTGTTGTCATCTGTAATTATATTTAATGTGGATTTATGTTTTTGTCTTCTTTTATCACGTGTAGTATGTTACTGCTGTGTCGAATAGTGCGTTTGCTTTAAGTGTTAATTTGTCGTTAAGTAGTTTGTCCTGTTCTGTTTTGTTTGCTTTGTAAATCTCGTACTCTTCTAGTGCGTCTAGTAGTCTTCCCTTTTTACAAAAGTGTAATGGGCCTAAGTCCTCACCTCCAAAAAAACTCATTCATGTCACCACTATAAGTCATATCAAGTCCTTGACTCGAAAACCCCTTATTGCAACATCACTGATGTTGCTGCGGATTGGCCTTTCCCTTCCCAACCTGGAACTCAGTTGGCCTACGATTCTAAGCTCCCCTAAATCTATCATCGCCGGAAGCCTTCAGGTCATTTTTCAAGTCGGATTACCTGCCGGAGTCTCCGCAACCGCTTTCCACACCCCCAAGGAATTACTTTACCCGGTCATCGTGCTTTCAGGAAGCACAATCAAACACATAGATTGGCGCGATTCACAAATTTATTTAATAAGACTAACACTTATAAAAATATAACTTGACATGGGCTTGATGCCCCATAGTAGGGCTTTCTAATTTAATAAATATAGTTTTCTTAGCCTGAAGGGCCTGATAAAAGTTAAAATAAATGAGATCTATTTAAAGAAAGAAAAATATTGATTGGCAAAATTCACTTGCTACAAATACCCTAAAGCACCCAAGAACTCCCAAAAATCACGGAGCACCACCCTGCACCCACACGGATTAAGGAACCCTGTTCCTCTTATACCTTCTTTCTGGTATTCCACGAATTCTATAAAAAAACGTGTGTCCTACCTAAAATGAGCTCACTGTAGGTATCTTCTTTTTCCTAATGCAGGCTCGCGATTTACAAAAACAAGGCACAGGAGAAAACAATTGATCACGTCTCTTGTTTGTGCTAGGGAAGCTAATAGGGGAATTTAGATGCAGTAAATTTATAAAACTTTGTTGCACAAGAAAATTAAAGAAATTTAGTTTATAAAAAGAATTTTGTGTATAAATAAATCAATAACAGATTAATAAATAAAAAAAAACAGACGAATCACTATCACGCCAAAAAAATATATAAAACACAACTGCATCCAACGCGTCTACAAAAGAAGGAGCTTCACCAATGGACCGCCCTGGATCACAGGCTTCTTTGTGTATGGCTTCTGGCGGGTCCCGCAGAGCCCAGAGTCGGGTCCTTAACGTTAAGCTCTTATTTAATATTTTATTTAATTTTATAGTGGCTTAAGAATTATTAAATTAAAATTATTGGACACGTGGTATATTTATTCTTGCATGCGAGTACACACACATGCACCTTTAATGGTAGGTGTTCACCTGGCAGGTCACCTTTTTCTATAAAACTAGGGTTTTCTTTTAGATAACTTGGATAGTTTGGAGAATCCCGCAAACCATAGAACTCCCAAATTGTTGATTTTTTCCAGCATCCGTCGACTTAGTGAGGCAGAATATTTGTTGCTCAGGTGGATGGAGGCACGACTCTTAAAATCTTCTCCTGCTTTCTTTTTTTTTCTGCTGCGACTGCCAATGCCCCAACTAGAAACTATAACACAAAAAAACTAAATTCTTCATACTTTGTTCCTATTCCCATCACTCTCACCTCTTGCTTTTATGATGAAAAAAAATGTTCGATGCTCCTTGGGTTTATTCTCCCGTATAAAAACACAAATATAACTTAGTACTTTTAATCACTTTCCAGAAGGGATTTGTCCTGCGCGTGCTCTAAGCTCTACGACGGATGACTGACTAACTCGATTGATTTCCTTGCTAATCTTTTTTTCCTCCACAATCCCGAGCAGTTAACAATTAATCACCTCATACAGAATCTGACCAACCACACGTTCCTAGGTAAATCTGGCCATATGAATACATGTATTTGAAACACATGTTCAAATACTAACGTACATTAGTGACCTTTGGACTTCCTATTCGGCTATTGAAAACAAAATCAACTTTTTCTAAGGTTCTGTCATCGACTAACTAAAACAACACCCTCTACGGGTCGGAATAGACACCATATTCAAATTTCAAAGAAAAAAGTAAACAATATAAGTTTGGCATTTACAAAAAAACTACTCGGCTTTCGTCTAAACAATAGAAAATAATTTATTTGTAGGTACCGAGTGTGCTGTGAACTGATATAAATGACATCCAGAACATTTATATTCATAAATTATTAAAAAGCTACAAATTTTCCGGTTCTCTGTATTGCGCTTTGCGTGAGATGCCAGGAAAATTAGACCAACACTATGCTCTTCGATCTGTGGCCTCTTCACGAACTCTCGAGTAAGCATGTGGATGTATTCGGACCACCCGTCATCCCTTTATCCCTCAGGTACATCCATCTGATTCCTCCGAGGTACCGATGGTTGATTCAAAATCCCTTACTACGACTCATTGGAGTGGAACCGTGAAAAGGACTGTTGAAGCAAGCATCAGTAGGCATAACCACGGAACCTTCGTTGTGCTTTCCTTTGCCCACTCGCAGTGCACTAACGAGCATTTCAAAGGAGAGCCAACGATCCCAGTTACCCTTGGCCAAATCAAACGTTTGGGAATGGTATGACAAGTGGTCACAACATATCAACCACTCTTGTAAGTTTATCCGGTCCAGTGATGGATGCACTATAGCACTCTATCCATTGGCCATTTATGAGAATTTATTTATTTATTTTTTTTAGCTTAATACAAGCGTGCACTAACATCTAAACTTAAATCTAAAAATTTAATAGTTGTTGTATCAATATAAATTTTACTTATTTATATACTTTATTTTATTTATATACTTTTATTTTATAAATAATACATAACAAAATTTTTTAATTCTTAAATACTTCTTTCTATATTACCTATATTTATGCTGCTTCTTGTAACTTCGGATGTCCTTTTTTTGTCTAGTTGTTAATTGTTGATTATTACTATTCATAAATTTCTCACAGGGGTGTTTTTTTCCTTCTTTTTGATTTTGATTATGTTCTTTTTGATTCACTTTTTTTTCTTCAAATATATGCTCGTATATATATATTTTTTATTTTTATCACTATCTTCACTTTTTAGGATACTTCTCCTTTTTGACAAGGATACTGTTTAATTTTTTACTTCTCCTTTTTTCACAAGGATACTGTTTTAATTTTGTATTTCTCCTTTTTCACAAGGATACTTATTAGCTTTTTAAGTTTCGAATTTTTTTCTCACGCACGTTACAACCGATATTCAACCTTACTTTTATTTTTTAGGTTTTTAGAATACCGTCCTGTCACGGTCGCCAATTAAATTCAATGAATCTAGTATTGAGTTTTTAAAAAGCTTTATTCGCTGCACTGCAGCTTCTGGGCTATTCTTCTTAACTAACCTATTAATTACCAATCTTTTCGTATTTATACAAATTTAGTTACAAAGGAAACAAAGAACTTCTGTTTTAGTTATGAATCATTTCTGGATAAGATGGAACATAATACTATTTTATGACTTATGACTGTTACGGTTTAATTTGTTTCTGATAAGATAATGTTGGGTGGCTGCGCCGTTGTTATCACCTTTAGGGTGTGTTTCCTCATTAGAATTACGTGGAATTCCTGGATCTTAACTTGCATAACTCCTCTATCGATTTTTTTTCCTCCTTGGTTAGGTTTTCATCTATTTTAATGGAGCTTAGAAGGCTATTTATCCGTTCATTACTGGATTCCTTTTTAAAATTTATTAATATTTTACCTCCGTATTCAATGTTTTCAATAATTTTGTAGTTTTTGAAATTTGAATAGGTAGGCATGAAATTTGTGTCCATGACATAGTGTTGTGCTTTTTAAAACAGGGACATGGGCGTAATCGTTATTTGCCTTAACAATTGTGTTTCCCAAATAGATTCCACTATCAATTTCCTGCGAATGTATAAGCAGTTCATTTGATTTTGAATTTGGGATTTGGATCTTCACAACTGTCCGTGTCCGAGCCCCAATTTTGCACTGCACAACTTTTTCGTTCAGTGAAGACATGGTAGCTAGACTCGAAGGCACACATTTGAGAGGTAAATCAATTAAGACTTCCCTTTTCCCATCTAAAAACGTTATCCGTTTGGAAACTGCGTCGATGATCGTGTGATTCCATAGGATGTCACGACCTAATATACCATCCGCAGGTATATCATCGTCATCGACTATGTTCCATTTAGTCGAACATTTTTTTGGGAAAAGTAAATTAGTCTTAATTGTACCCAATGTTGTGCCTACACCACCCAGTTGCTTTGTTTCTCGGGTGTTTATATTGCTAGCATTTTCTAGAGAACTTCGTTTAAGTAAGCTCGAGTCTGCCCCTTTATCAACAAGAAGAAGTACTTTTCCGTACTTGGCTAATGATGTGGGCAGCTCGACGAACACATCGTGCTTACGAATGTTCTTAAATGAATACAATATTTTCTTCTGTTTAGTTTTTTTTTCGTCATAGCGAACTGGTTCAGATACTTACAACAAAAACTAAAAATAAAGTTCTTAAACGTATTCGCCAAAAAGATAAAAAATTTATTAAACATTACGCGACACTTACTCACAACCAAGCAAATATTCGCAATCAATAACCATAAATTTACTTGACCTAGGACAACTTTTGCCCCAGATACAGGTTCCATAGTTTTTTGCTTCGTTTTGCTTACCGACTGAAAAGTAAGGAAATTTAAATCTTTTGAGTAAGTCTTCCGATTTATTTTTATTTTTTGTTGTTTTTTGTGCTGTAATGACTTTTTTTCTTTTATTTTTAAAGTGGTGGTGTTTTGCTGCCTAGCTCTGATGTCATCATTTTTTTATTTGAAGAGGGATTTTTTGGCGGTGTTTTTTTGTGGAGAGTAAATTTGGTGGGGCACAGTTTATTGAATTAAACTGACCCCCGGGCCGTTTCCCGATTGTTCCTTCAGATAATTCCTTTTGGAGAAACAATCCTCCTGCACATGCCCCATCCTAGAACACCACTTGCATTTTATTCTGGGCTTTTGTGATGTTACTCGTGTAACACGTATTTGTGAACGTTGGCAACTGTTTTGATTATGCCCATAATCTTCGCAAGAATCACAGTATGGTGTTCTTTTGCGTATTTGACACTCGGCATAAGTGTGATTTAGTTTTCCACAAAATCCACATTTTGTAACAGAATTTTCCGTTCTATTTACGTGTCTAGTACTTGGATGGGGGGAGTCTAGATTTACCTGGTTATTTGATTGATGTAATTGATTGTTTGATGGTTGGAAGTGATTATGATATTGTGGTGTGTATGAGTTTTGAAGACTATGTATATTTGTATGTGGGTATGTTGGCTGCGGTGGAAGTTGTTGAGGCCAGGTGGGTGGGTACGCACATAGTGAGATAGCACTGAACACATTTGATTGAACTTCCCAGTTGTTTTGAGTTCCCATTAAAACGGATGTTCTCTGCTTCAAATCAGCCAACTTTGACAAATCAGCAGGATCACACAATCCCATTTTGAAAACCTTAACTAAACTATTATTAAGTTCAGTCACCAACGCTATTGATTGAGCTTCACTGTAACGTGAATCAATAATCCCTTTCGCTTTCATTTTCAGCGTGAGTAAGCGTCGAGCGAATGACTGGAAATCTTCATTCATCATTTGGTGTGATTGCTTAATTTCAAGCGTCACACTGTCAAGAGTTATAATTGCCAGATACGCGGTTTTTTAACTGACTCCAGTTCTGCTAAGGTTTTGGGAGGATTAGATCTAATTAGTTCAAATGCATCCCCCGTTAGCCTTGTGGAAATGCAGGCCACATACAAGTCTTCGGCTTCACCTGCCTCTAGGCATTTCAACCCTAAATGGCAAGCGTTTTTAAATTCGTATACTTTGCTTGACAAGTCCGGTGTCCTTTGCCCTGAAAATAGGGGTATGACACGGGAAACAATCTTTGTCACCTTTTCGTATGACATGTTGTATTTTTGACTGCTAATTGGTTGTACCTCCACCAATTCTTGTCTTAAGTTAATAAGGGGATTTTGAGATGTCTCCACTAATTCTTGTCCTAAATTAATATGGTGTTTTTCGATACCTGTGACAGGAGTCTAGACACCCTTATTTACAAGATTTTTAGTGACAGGTGTTTTTGAAGACGATGTAAAAAACAGGGGTAAAAGATTTTTTGAAAAATCAGATGAAGCTAATTTTGAATTTTTTCTTTGCAACTCCTTTTGGGCTGACAAGCTTTTATTCAACTCACTTGTTAGTTGGTCAAGTTGTTCGTCAGCTTCGTCTGCTACTTGCTGGAGTTGCTTTTCAGCCTCGTTACGCAATTTCTCGATTTTTTCAAGTTGCTTGACTAGCTGTTCTGTCTCTTTAGTGTGTCTATTTCTTATATTCTATACGGCCTTAATATATTCCGCTGAAATTGACCCCACTGAGAGCTAAGCTGAGACTTGACCAAACTAAAAACCTCGGGATTTAAAATATCCTTAAGTTCTGAAAGGAGTACCTCGTTGAGTTCTTTAAGTTGTCGCCGTTGCTCTTTTTCCTCTTTTTAAGAGTTTCTAGTTCCTCTATGAAATCATTAAGTTGGGCCTCAATTTCTCTCTTGGCCATTAACTTTATTGATTTTTACAAGGAACTTCGAGCTTCAACCCAAACTCAACCCAAAATACAATCAAACTAGTCTTATTAATATTTAAAAAAAAATAAAGCTTCTTTAAAGAAGAGGAGAGGAGGGTTGTGTTTTAAAGTCAATTATATGAAAAAAATGTAAATTATGTGTAAAAAATGTGTAAATTATATTAAACTTAATTATATTTAAAAAAAAAAAACATCAACACAATATAAACATCAAAATTCCTACCAGACCTTCTATTAGTTTTGATTTTACCTCACTTGATCAACTCCACTTTTTCATTTATGTATACTTGTAGTATGAACATATATGTTATGTTTTGTTAATTTTCCTCTTTTTTTTTGTTCACTTTATGATACAATTAATTTATTTCAATCTCAAAATGTTATTTTTATTTTTATCGATTCACTTTACTCGTAAGTATGTACGTTTATTTTTTTTTTTACTATAAATTCATTTATTTCACTTTACGACTTTTTTTTGTAAAGGTTCGCGTATCGGCTGAGCCAATGTTAAGTGTGCGATCAAATAAACAAAACCAAACAATCACGTTCGCGGTTACAATCAGACTCACCTCTGGTTCTGGCGACCTACCTGGAACTTCTTGGTTTAACTTCCAAAATGCATTACTCAGCTTTGACCTACTGAGTTGCATTCTGGAAGTTGACTTGTCCCACTAAGCCATTGCGTCACAATAAGTGTGAAACCAAAACTGTCACTATGCATAATAGTTAATTGTTATGCATTCTGACTCAGTGGGTTAGGAGGTGAGACATTTAAAGTTAGTAAATATACGTATGTATAACAGTAGCTTTTATCTTCAAAGCGCATTTTCGATGGAAAATTACTAACATTTCTTTTGTAGTTAATGAATTTATAAAAATGACGAGGATTTGATTTAATCATTGAACCAGTTTTAAAGATATATCTACCGTAGCAAATTTTGTCATAATCACAGCAATTCTGATTCAATCCCTTAAATGTCTCAAAATCTTCGAAGTTACCAGAAGAACTCCATTTGCGATGCGCTTTGTCTTTTTTATTCTTTAAGTTTATCAATACTTTATCATACCATGGTGGAGTATTAGTTGACAAATAGAGTATAATTGCCATTTAAATCTATAGGCTTTATCATTAATATCACCGTTGGCTAGAAAATCACTCCAATTTATGTTTTCTATGTTATTATTAATTTGATCATAGTTTGCATCACCAAGGACCGTGTTTTGTCTGCATAGAAATATCTTATTTTAAATATTTTGTGGAAAATACTTGATTTTTTAGCTATAATGGATGAAGCTTCTTCTAAAATAAGATTGTCCCAAATATTTGTAAAAACTAGGTCAAGAACATTTGAAAAATTATTTTTGAAATTACAAATTTTTTCATATCCATTTTCAAAAAAAAAAAATAATAACACAAGCTTGTTGTTCAGTTGTATTGTTAACAGTATCGAAAATGAAATTGTTGTCATCGCAAGGGATCCAGTGAAGTCCTGGTAGATTAAAGTCACCAAAGAGAAGAAAGTCGTCAGTACCATTTAGTGTCATCAGTATTGAAGAAACATGGCTTATAGCTTTAGAATTAGAATTAGAAATTAAAACCTGACCATATGTTCTGGTCTTCCGAATGTGAACTGAAGTTCATCGATGATTTTGGGAACTTCACTTGGGTATATGAGCATGGATACCACTGCTTCTCCGGCCGCACTTACTAAGGCCTTTTGAAGGCGCATTAAATTTTGCTTGTTGTTATACCTAAATGCATCGGTGGTATCTTCAAAGCTCGCAAAAACTAATGGCCATTCTTCGGCGTTTCCAGAGAACGTAGGCAAATCATAAAGCCGCGTCAAATCGTTTCCAGGAAGATTCGTACTTATCGGTGTTAAAAAATTGTTAGAATCTGATGTGTTTAGAGTCTCCATGTGTTGAGTGGGCAGTGCTTCGACTTGGCTACTAATTAATTTGATTTGGGCCTGGCTTTCAGCAGTATTTTTACGCAGCTCTTCCACCGATGTTGTCAAGGCTTTTATGCTGGCAACCAATCCTGCAACTAAGAAGGTATCCACTAGTGGCGGATCTTGATTTATATTCGGCATTGCTCAATCGATTTGTATTAGAAAAAAGTAACGGCCTAAATAATTTAAGCAAAACTTCTTTCCTCGTTGCAATCCTCTATCTAACTTCGATAATTAACGAAAACGATAAAATTAAAAAATTTAACGGTAAAGGTTGGCTTCTGCTCTTGTCTCTCTCTTCGCAAAAAGCAAAAGACAAATTGGGGTGGAGAATAATGGCAGTACCTTTATTTGTCTCCCTCTTCTGTGTTGGTGGCAACAGAATGTAAGTTATCGTAGTTGTATCAACTCGATGTAAAAAAAAACACAGTTTGGTTTGGTTGACTAACGAAGAGTAACTTTATTGATTCTATTTATAAAATATAATTCTTTAACAATTTTTTTTTCGTTTCCAAGAATTCATTATTGCAAAATTTACAAAAAGATAAATTAACAAAAAGTTGATTAATGTAAATGTTTTAATTTCTAAGAAATTGCAAAATTAACAAATAAAATATTATTTGATTTCCAAGAATATGATTTTCATAACAAATAACAAATATAATATTTTTGATAATGCTGATTTGACAAAAGTAGGTGTCTGCATTGTTAGCAACGGAAATTGGGTAGGAATGTAAATGGGAATGTGAATGGGAATGTGAATGGAAATGTATCGTGTTAACTTGTATGTTATTGCGAAATTTACTTTTTTTTTATTTCTCCTGAGTTGGCAGTAACTGAATATGGCGGCAATGAGATACTTTGTCTCTTTTCTGTGTAGATAGTTATGTAAGTTAATCAAAGTCTTGTTTTATTTTTTTAAAAAATATTTTTTTTTTCAGAGCAGATTTATTGATTGGAGTAAAATTAGGAACTGACTTAAAAATAAATTAACATTAATTTGTTTCTTACTTGCTAAATGAATACATGCAACCTTGCATTATTTCTTAATGCTTGCAGTCCCACAGTATTTGTTACCTAGTTGTTTTTCTATGGAATTTTATTGCAGCGAGCCAGACGCATCGTCAGCATTCGTATTCGTGTTAACTTATACATACCTATAGTCATACCTACGTTTCTCATTCACATCATCTACAACAAAATCTGTGCAGAAAGGTTTTTCTGCTGGTTGTTATGACGAACGACACCGACGAGGCGACGACGCAAGCAGCTCACTCAGGTCTCAGGTGTCTCTCTGGCTGCATACGAAATATATTTCAAAAATAAAAAAAAAAAAACTATAAATGTTGAATTCAAAGAGAATACGAGAAACATTTTCTCATTTCCTTCACCTTTTTCTAGTTTGTGTCGTTTCACAATCAGCTGTTTTGCTTATCTCACTTACTCCCTTTATATCTTACCAGAATGGAAAAAATTAATCCTCTTGCTCTTACTACTTATCTTCGATTCTTTAATTGTTGTCTCCACACACCACAATATTTGCGGTTGAATGTGGCGCCTCCACTGGCAGTATGTACTCCTAAGAAAATCGTCAATGATAGTACTATGATTTATATATACAAATATATATAAATTGTAGCTACTACAATACTGCTGATTGATATCATAGAGTCATAGAGTATCGATGGATTTGCAGTTCGTAGGATTGATCATTGGCTTTGTTCATAAATCCCTTACCTCTGGTGGGGGGAAATTTAAGAACCGCGAGTTAAATAAAACACCGGGTTGAAATATCGGGTATGCTGTTTATTCGAACTGAAATATAAAATCTTAACCTACGCTTATATATAGTGTTTTGTTCGTGATATCCGTTGCTTGTTACTTCAATTTGTATGTGTGCTCATGTTTGCTAGATAAGATGTCCTAAGCAAACATAATGCCTATCACTTATCTTATCACTTCTTATTATCCTAGTGTTCAATGTTTGAACATTCTGCCCCGCCTCATAGAGCAGGCAGGGCAGGTCAATCTTAGATTTTTCATTCTTTCTTTTCAAATACAAAATAATTACAATAAAAATTAGTACAAAAGTAATCAATAAAGATACATGGCCGCTTATCTGATGAAACTTAACTAATTTAATGTTTGACTCATATTCCCGCATGTCACGAACTTGTGATATCGATTGTCGGATGCTGTTCCTAGTCTCTACTAGCGATGAGTTCGTTAGAGTCAATTGGTTCTCAGTTATCAGATCTATATTCTTTGTCCATGTCATCGCAAGAGGATCAGCCTTCACATTTGATCCTAATTGATACCCAGATGTTATTTTGATTCCTTCAAATTGTGCCTTACATCCTGGTGCCAAAGTCAATATACCTTTAGAAGGTAGTTCCACTAATCCTTGTTCATAATCGCTACAGGTTAGGACCAATGTTGATTGGTTGTATGTTTTGAACAGCCAACGGTTGTTTCCAGACAACTCTTTCCAAAATGAGTGATAAGGAATTTCCTTGCATTGGCATTCAGCATGCTTTGAATTCTTTAAGGCTGACATTTTACAGGATCTGTCGGTAGCTGCATTCCATACCCAATTCTTTTGACATAAGAATCTTCCTTCCAGGCTCCTTTTGCAGGTTTTTTTCTTGTGGTTCCGTAGTCAGTTTATACACAAATTCTACTGTATTGTACGCCATGTATTCTGTAGCTGGTTGTGCTATTATCATCTTTCCTCTAAATTCCATTGGCAACGGAATCAACTTGTAAACCTCTAATGGTACGTAATTAATAAGTGGTATATCAGCTCTAATTACTAATCGAGTACCGATAATAGTGCCCTTAGCGACCATGGAGTTGTAAGTGTCTTTAACAATGTTCCCTTCCTGTTTTGCCAACATTGTGAGATCACTTGGCAGATTACTTTCAATGAAGTCTATCTCTTTCATGAGTTGTGATGGTTTGAGTAAATGTGGATTTACATGACCATGATTTATGTCCATAAGCAACGTGATGATATCTGATTGGATGCTATCATATTCTTCAATCATAGTATTAACTTGTATTGCCAGTGACTGAAATTGTAATGTCAATTTTTCAGCATTCTGGAATTGGACTGAGTGCGTGTAGAACGTGTTTAGCTGTTGAGTTAGCCTTTCCAGGTTGTTATTCACATCCTCAGTTGTTTTCTTTAATATGTTAGTTGTAGAATCCAAGATGTCTGTTTTTCACTTAGCTGTTTTAACTGTTGTTGATTATCCAACAGGGCTTTCATATTTTCCGTTATTTCCTCTCTATCGTCTGCGTCCATCGTACCAAAGAGTATGTGTAAGATTGATCCGACAAATTCCAATGGTGCTCTTCTTTTTCTATTCTTCATCATAAACAGCTCATTGTTTGATGCCAATATACGAAACTTCCTTCTCATTGATTGAACCATTGATTCACAGGATTCTTTGAAGTAAGTCAATTTATGGCAATATCTCTCTAACTGTGTTGTCAGATAATTGATTCCCTGCATCTCTTTGAAGAATGGATCCAGATCGTAATAAACGATTAATTTCCAATTTGATCTTACAACATCCATTTTTCCGATATTGTCTAAATATATTGCGGAATTTTGCTGAAGCCTTGTAAGATAAGTCCCTTTAGTGCCTATTGCCAGCGGTGCTCCTTCAAGAACAGCGGTCATCATTAGTAGTAGCATTAACATAATGGCCATTTTGCTCATTTTTGGACTCATTGTTACTAATTTCATTGTTAGATTAGAATTACTTGTGTCAGTATGTTTTGACTCTGTCGACTCTTGAGGACATACAAGAATTTTGTGTATAGGCCGCTTCAACGTGCCGTTTTTAACTTTTAGAGTCACTACTCGTACACTTCCTCCTCTGTTGAAGCGTATGTAAATATTCGTTTTTTCAGCGGTTCCAAAAATCTCTCTTCATTTTTTGAATAAGTTTCCTGTGTCGGTGGAATTAATTGTAAGATCACTTACTGATTCAGGGAAATCGATCAAGGGCCTTCCAATTAGAAAATGACCTGAAGTCAGTCTAAATCCTCAACATTGTTGCTATTGAATGTACAGAGTGGCCGGGAATTCAAAACTCCTTCAATTTGGGCTAAAAGAGTTGACATTTCTTCGAAGGTTAATTTCGAATCTCCTACTACTCGCCTTAGATGATGCTTCACTGCCTTAACTCCAGCTTCCCAAATTCCTCCAAAGTGAGGGGCTGCCGGCGGAATAAAATGCCATTGAATCCTTTCTGATTCTAGCATCTGACTAACGTCTGAATTCTGTTTGATTGCTTGTAATAATTCCTTATCCATTTGTCTGCTTGCACCATCAAAATTGGATCCATTGTCAGAGTATAGATGAGCACTCTTTCCTCTTCTGCCGAAAAAACGTCTTAAAGCTGCCATAAAAGCTTCTGTTGTCATATCGCTCACTGCTTCTAAGTATATTGCCTTTGTTGACATACACACAAAAACACTTATATAGCCTTTGAATGATTTCTGTCCTCTTCCTTTCGAACATCTCATCAGTACAGGTCCAGCATAATCAATTCCAGTATGTTCAAATGGATGTGATACAGTAACTCGATATTCTGGTAAATTTCCCATTATCTGTCCTGGCACACATTGTCGATATCTTATGCATTTTGGGCATAGTCTGATGCATTTTTTTTACAGCATTTTGTAATCCAACGATCCAGTACCTTCGCCTTATTATGGTTTCCATGACGCGAATGGATCCGTGTAATGTTGCTTCAATTATTGCTGTAGTTATATTTGATTTGTTTAAAATGACTGGATGCTTCTGATTGTATTGTAAGTTAGATATATGCAACCTGCCGCCTACTCTTAGAATATCATCTTTATCCAAGAACGGATTTAAATTGATAATTCTATTGTTTGAATTAATGTATTTCTTTTGTTCAACGGTCTCTGGTATCGAACTCTTAACATAGAATATTACCTGATCCAAGTGTTTTGAAATGCATTCCGGTTTTCTGTGATGGTTAGGTATCCAATAGAGGCCTTTATGGATTGTCTTGCAAAAGTTCTTATCACAAGTGCCCGAGGGAACAATTCCGAGACAGCAATATTTTTGTACGGATCATACATGACCGATTTAACCTTAATCTGCACTGTCATCAGTTTTCGTCTCAGTCCTTATCCAGGTACAAGAAGATGGTGGATAAGATAATATGGATACGTCCTGGGTGGTATCCCACCAATATCTTGTCGGGTCGTGCATTTTGGACGCTGCTGCCATCAACAGTGCTCGCTCGTCCCAGTTGTAAATTCTTGTGAGCGCCTCCACCGATTCACCCAACTTTCAGCCGACATCGACGTTACGTCTCCGGGTGAGAATATTGGCATTGCGTCAGCCATCTCCCTAATTCTAAAATTGATCCCTCGTGTTTCTCTGGAATGGCTCAATTTTTGGTCCAGTCTCATTAGCCACGGTTTGTGTGACAATAGTTTGCTCACAACCGGAATCGAGTATTGCTGAAAACTCTTTCCTACCCACCATTACTTTATTATGGTAACAGTCTGGTTTTGATTGACTTTGGATGACGTTTATGCGAACTTTCCGTTCGGCCGGTTTTTCTTTTTTATTTGGAACGTAATCGGTTTTATCTTTTTCGGCTACCCACGACTTCTGCTTTGCGTGCATTGCCGAGAGGTGTGTCCGATTTGATCACAATTGTAGCATGTAATTAACTTACTTGATGGATACGATAATCGGTTGGGCCAGTCTGCTCGCTCATTAAATGGTGGCGGACGAGGTGGAACTATCTGTCGGCTAGTTGTTGGCTGACTATTATTTGTTGTTCTTAATGATCCACTACTATAAGATGTAGTGGTCCGGATGGTCCCACGTATGTTTTCGCAAAAATTTATTTTCTCAATAAGCCCAGCGATATTGTTAAACTTACCTGTGGCCAGGTTCGAGTTCAATTGTGAGTCGTTGAGACCAGTAAGAATATACTGAATAATTGTTTGGTCTGCCAGTTGAATTCGCTTACCCAACATGTTCATCTCATAACAGAAACTTTCGATAGACTCGTTGGGTTTTCTGGTCTTCTTCACTAACTGCTGGTGTACTTCGATTTTGCTGTATTGGTGGGGAAAGTTTACTTTCAATCCCATTGCAAGTTGCGCCCATGTTATTTTTTATATTGTCCATTTCTCTCGATACTGGTCGATGTCTTTTCTGTGATAGCAAACAGTCACATCCGAAACATAGATACACTGCTTCTATATATGAATGAGCCATTTGGACCGTCTAATATGCTATGCATATCGTCGGAGACCCAATAATTATATTTAATAATTTTGTTTTCAAAATTTCTCACTAAAACCGGATTATTACCGATTGGATCACCTAATGTAACATAACGATAATCACTAAGTCCAGTCTCAATAGTTCCATTTATATATCTATATACTCAATTAAAATGCTACTTACATTAAGTAAGTTTTAAAAAAAGATTTTATTTAACTTAAGTCTAAAACAAACAAAACCGATCACTTTCGGTTCCAAACAAGACATAAACTTATCTCCCTTACTGGAGTACTATTTATACTTAATGAGAACAAAGAGTCCTTTACAATTAGTCATTTACTTATAATTAATATTTTTACGACTTCTCAATAATTGAAATTTGAGAGGATTATTCATTTGCATTGTTCTGATTTTTTACGATCAGCTGTTTCCATTTACAGTTGGGATTACGTGTAATTCCGTTGGGATTACGTGTGGTTATGTTGACCTTAACTCCCCCCTTCGTTTAAAGAAGAACGTCCCGCTTTTTTCTGTGAGTTGTGTCATTCTATTTATAAGATGACTAAAGCGAATTTCCTGTTGTTGATGTAAACGGGTTGATCTTACTTTAATTAAATACATGATGCATACCGTTGCACCTATTATTGAAATTATTAATACGAATGATGTAAAAATTGGGCTATTCATTGCCTCTTCTTGTAATGACTCTATTAAATTTATATTCTCAAATTTCAATTCCTTATTATATGATTCAAAGTAATTCTTAATTTCTAGTTTATCTATTGTATAAGTTCTAAGATAATTTTGGATCATGGCTGTAGGATTTTCATACAATTTTCCATCTATTTTTGTTTTGTTTCTAAAATTTATTAGGTATGTTCCATTTATAGTTACATCATCAACATTATGTATTCTATATAATAAAATTGATCCATCTTTTATGATTTCTAAATTTTGATTTTTTTCTTTTATTTTGTTACAATCAGCTTTCTTATTATTTAATAAATTAGATAAACATGTCGTTTCATTACTTAGTTTACAAAAACTATATCAGGATCAAATTAAAAATTATTTAAGGGATCTTTAAATTTAATATAAATTGCCTTTAATATAAATTGTCTTTTTATTATAAATATATGTTTAAATACAATTTTTTCAATATTTTAATATTTTATAATTTACTAAATAATTCTTACGCATAAAATCTGGATGGTGACATGTTGAATTCTTCTCTTGTAGTTTTCTCTGGTCGTCTCTGATTTTATAGGTTGTTATTCCTGATGTCTTCTTCTGCTCTACGGAATATCTCCTTTATTTTCTCCACTCTATTGATGAATTGTCTATTTTTGTCTTTAGTCTCTTTAGGATTGTCACTTGAACTTTTACTTTCCATGAACTTTTACACTTGTTTTAATTTGATAATTCAAATTTTTGTGGATTGGGGTTTTTTTTTTACCTTGTTCTTTCACACTATCGATTTTTTATATAAATTTTTATTAGTTTTTGTTTCTATTATCACTTGGTGCCTCTCTTTGTATCCTCTCATTAATCATGTTTTTTAGATCTTCCGTGTAGGTTTGATTTTGGTCTTGTAGCAGATATAATCTTATTTCTGCTCGGGTGGAATTATTTGGCATTTTTTTTTTTTTTACTATTTTCCTTTTTTATTATTTGTTTCCTTTTTTTGTTTCACTCAAGGATGTTTTTTTGGAATACTTATACAACAACAAAATTTTTTCCGTCAATTTGGCTTATGGCCCTGGCTTCGTAAAGCTTACAATTTTTGTTAATTATTGGATATTTTATTAAGACAACTATTACATCCTCGTTTTGTAGAATTTTAAACTGAGATACGTCCATTAAGTCCGTAATCGTTATTGTACCATGTTCGTGTTGTGTTATGTCCTTTATGTCCTCTAGGTTCAATATTGCAGGATTAAGTATTCCTAATTTCGCTAAGGCGATTGTTTGAATTATGTTTTGTAATTCTATAACAATTAGTTTATTTCTTTCTCGCGCTAGTCTTAATTGAGCGTCATTTTGTATCTCGTGAAGAGATTCGGATTACTTTTCAATTGCATCAAAAATTTCAGAGTTTGTAACGAATTGTTTGTTGTTGCTATTTATGAGTTTAGACAATTTGTTATCTCTTAGGACAAGATCGTCATGATCTGGAGATCCTGAAATCCACTTCCAGATTTTTCCTATTTGTTGTCCTTAATTGTGCTAACAAGGTTTTGATAATCGTAATGTCAGTGTCCTTACTAATTTTTAAGTTTGTATCCTGTGGGTCTTTGGGTTCTAAATTGAAGTAAAGGTTTCTTTCTACTTCTGCTGTCGCTTCCTCAATTACTTGTTCAAAATATTTTAAATGTGTAATATGAAAAATATTTCCATAGTCTGTATAAAGAGCTGCGTTTCCGTTCTCTAATAATAAGTAGTTTTCTCTGGTATAGTCTATGATTTCAGACGTTGCCAGATGTAATATTGTCAATAATATTAAAGGAAACATTTTCCTGAAAATAAAATTTATATTTTAATGTTGTCTTTATGAACTATTCTGTTTCTTTTGTTTACACGAATTTTTCTTCCTAAATCTACTGTAACTCTTTGTCTTTTATATCTAGGTGTTAATTTATTCCTACATCCTTATATTTTCTCGTATATAATTTGCTTTGGAGCATAACTCCTATGTTTTCTTTTTTTGTTGTGATAATTTAACATTTTCTTTTGAGCTTTTTCCAATTTTTCACTTAAATTTTCATGTGTTACCATATTATAAAGCACCTCGAATGGTTTCTCTCCTGTAACTGAATGTATGGATTTATTATATTGTTGAGCTGCCCTGTAGATTGCTTCTAAATATTCTATTAAATGAAATTCCTGTTTTACGCATCTGCCTATCTCAATCAAAGTTGAATGAACTCTTTCTACTTGTCCATTTGTTGTACTATGTTTAGGATCACAATAATAAATTTCAATGTTCATTCTCTGTAGTAGGTTCTTAAACTGAATTGTAGAGAATCCTGGTTCATTGTCAATCATGATGCTTTTTGCATCTAGAAAACTTTGAAGTAAATCTAAAACTTTTTCATCTAAATTTGTTTTGTCTTCAATTGATTTAACTACAAGAAATTTTGAATAAGCGTCTATACAAGTCAAAAATTTTAAATTTTGGGCGTAAAAAATTTCTATGTGAAGCTGTTCCCTTTCCTTCTTTGGAATTGGAGCCTCTCCAATTGGTATCTTTTGTGGGTGACGGTCATACTTATTCTTATTACATATAATGCAATTTCTTGCAAATTCTTTAAATTGCTGTGCCATTTCCGGCCAATAGTAACATTTGTATACCTGTTTGAGATTTTCTTGGAAGTTCCATAGAGCTCTATTATGGGTTTCTTCTATTATATTTGCCTGATCATCTTTCCTTAAAACATCCATGGGAAATAATTTCGTATATAGAAATTTATTAGTAAAAGTCTCTATTAACTTGGTTTTAATCTCGTACAAGTCTTCACTTGTGCAATGAATTGCCACCACGCCTGGTTGTAGGTATTTCCTTAAGGCCGTTATTAAATTATCAACCGTGTCATATTCTATTATGTGTCTTGTTCTTCCAAAATTAACTATCATTTCATGAGCTGTAATTCTATTTTTGCAAAGTAAAATCTGTTGTTTAAATTGTTTAAGTTGATTTAATGGCTTCGATGTCTCTTTTATTTCAACATTATCACTACTTTCTGCTGAATGTTGTGTTGCATCCGTTGAGGAACTATCTGTCATTTGATTCAAGTTTTGTCTTGAAAGAGCATCCGCTACAACATTAGTTGTACCTGGTTTGTAAATTATCTTAGGAGCATACTCCTCTATAATTGCATGCCATCTTTTCATTTTCGGATTCGGGTTTCGTGAAGAAACAGCAAAGGTTAAAGGTTGATGGTCTGTGTGAATTTTTTAAGTTTCTAACACCGTAAAGGTAATTTCTTAAATTTTTTAAAGCCCAAACTATGGCATATAGTTCTTTCTCATTAGTGGCGTAATTCCTTTCTGTATCATTCAGTGTTTTTGAAATGAAGGTAATGGGCTTATCATCTTGGGATAAAACTCCACCTATAGCATCGTTTGAAGCATCTGTTGTGAGAATAAATTTTTTCTCAAAATTTGGCTTTGCCAAAACTATTTCATTGACAAGGTGATTTTTCAATTGATTGAATGATTTAACTCCTTCCTCGTCGAGACTTATATTTGTTTTCTTGGACACATGTGTTGATACTTTCCCATTGTCTCCTTTAAAATGAATAGTTAGCGGTTTTGCTATATTTGCATATCCCTTTATAAATTTCCTATAGTATCCAGTTAAACCTAAAAAACTTCTTAATTGTCTTAATGTTGTAGGTTCCGGAAAGTTTTTTATTGTTTCTCTTTTTCTTGGATCCGTCTTTATAATATCGTGGCCTACCACATAACCCAAAAATTCTACTTGAGTTTGAAAAAATATAGATTTTTCCAATGATATTTTCATATTCGCGTTTCTAAGATCTTCTATTATTTCATTTAAGTGTTTCTCATGCTCATTTATGCTATTTGAATATATAATAATGTCGTCAATGTATACATGACATATTTTTCCTTCATAGTTTCTAAGTATATCATCCATTGCGCGTTGAAATATGCCCGGTGCATTTTTCAATCCGAACGGCATTCTTAAAAATTCGTTTTTTCCATTGTTTACAGAAAATGATGTTTTTTCTATGTCTTCAGGTTTCATTTTAATTTGGTGAAATCCTGGTTCTAAATCGATTGTTGAGAAATATTTCGCCTTTCCTAAATTTGAAAGGATAACGTTTGTATCTGGTATCGGGTACTTATCCGATACTGTCTTTTCATTTAATTTTTTGTAATCTAGGACCATTCGCATCTTTTTTGTTCCATCTGAATTTACTCCTTTTTTGGGCACCACCCATACCGGAGAGTTATATGGACTCTTTGGTCTTATAATTTCATCGTACATCATGCGATTTAGGGTAAGGATACTGTTTACTCCATATAGGGGTTTCAACAGTTGTACGTATTTCCGCCTTTACATCCGTTCTAAAAGGAAGATTTGTATTTATACCTGAATGGTCTTTCCCTTTTTTCTCTTTTATTTTGTTTATTATCTCACTCATATTATTATCGTTAACTGTTATAGTGTTACATTTCTCTTCTGGTATGTGAATTCTTTCACATCTGTTCTTATATTGTAAAATTCTTCTTTCAAAATCTAATTTTACATTTGCTCCTCTAAGAACATTACATCCTATCAAAAGATCTGCTTCTAAATTTTTAATCTCATAAAATCTAACTAGTTTATCGAATATCAAGACTTCATAAAAATGTGTTATAAGTGTCGTACCATTAATTGTTCTAACTCTTTTATTTATTGTCAACTTTTGTCTTTCCTTTAATGAATTAGGTCTACAATAACAACATGTAGCTCCTGTGTCTATCAAGATTTTTAATTTCCCAAAAAGGTCCATTTCTGAGGATATATGGTAATCCGATGGCTGTCCTAAAAAAGCTTATTCATTCAGATTATTTACTCTTTCAATTTTAAATGGGGGCTGAGCGCTATTCGCCGCTCCTTCATGATTTCTTTTCTCAACCTGATTGTTACCTTCAAATTGGGGTCTTCTATAGTTGTTATTAAAGTTATTTGGTCGTTTTAAACCATTGAAATAATTGTTGTTATGATTGTTTTGTCTGAAGGGATTATAAAGTCGCCTATTGTCTTCAAATCTTCTCTGCTCATACCTGGGAATAGGCCGATGGGCAGAACTTCCGAGTTCCATTGGTTCAGGTTTAGGCTGTTTATTATTACTATTCTGGTTCCGTGGAGGAAAACGTAAGTTATTGAAATTGTTATTATTGTTGTTATTAGTATGATGTGTGTTCAAACTTGTTCTGTTAAATTGCATTGCAAAATCAGCTCTCAAATTATTCGATTCCAATTCTTGCGCTTTAGCAAGGGCACTTGGTAGATCTTCAGGGGACAACGAAAAAAGAATATTGGATAGTGGAGGATTCAGACCTGTGATAAATATCCGTAATGCATTCCTACGATTGGATAGGTTTAGTTGTTTCGTAATATCAGAGTCTGTTCCGTGAGTCATAATTGTCTTGTTTATTAGAAGAGTCAATTTCTGGTTCACTAAATTGTAATAGTCAATGAGAGAGGTATGTCCTTGTATCAATACACTTAGTTCCTGTTCGATTATGTGTATAGGTCTTTTATCCGCGTACGCAAAGTCCAGTCTGGCTATAATAGCGTCAAAATTTAATACCGTACCGTGGTTGGTTAATATGTCGTTCGCGTTATTTATAATTTTGTTCCGCATTATTGTTAATGCTGCAAAGTACTTCCTACTTCCCTTTTTATATAATGAAATTGAATTGTAAGCCGCCTCGCGCCAGCTTACGTATGAAAGAGAATTACCATTAAATTCCGGTAAGGATTTAATCACGTCCAATGTCTCATTGCATGTGACATTGTCCTCAATTTTCTGAATTTCATATTCCGTTACAACCGAACTATTCGTAACAATTTCCAAAGCACTTTTTAAAGATCTAATTTCTGCCTGTAGAGACACTGTGTTGGCTGCGATTAGCCTAGTGACGGTCTCTTCTGTTATATTCATATTGATGTTTAAGTTTTTGAGACCTTCTAGCCCTCCAGTATTAAAATTTAAAATAAGATGTAACAGTTCTGTACAATTTCATATGTTTACAATAAAATATATATATTTTTATTTTATAATATATGTATATTTCTTAATTAATTAAAACTCTTAGTATCTTTTATTTGTAGAAACTTGTTGATGTAATTTCCTCGTTCTGTTGATGATTATCGTCTCAATAATTTTTTTTGTATTCACTGGATTCTTTTATTATTTATTGTTCACTACTTCTTGCACTATTGTCCTCTTATCGTGTAATATGAACAACCGTATCTCTGCTCTCGTTACGGGGGTTTTTCGATTTATTTGTTTTATTAATTACGCACTTTCACTTTCTGATTCCCGAACTATTTGTGGGAGAACTTTTCTTATTTTCTCCTATATTTTTTGTAGGATACTTTTCTTCGTTATTCTCCTTTTCTTTACAAGGATACTTTATTTTTCTTTTTCCTTTCTTGAAGGATACTTATATATTTTCGCGAGATTTTTTGCTTAGCACTTCGTACCTCACACACGATTTACAATTGGTATTTTAATCCTTACTTTTTTTCTTTCAGGATATATAAAAAATAACGTTGTAGTCCTGTCACGGTCGCCACTTAATTCATTTCACTTCCAAAATGAATTTTTAAAAAAACTTTATTATTACTTGCTATGATAACAAGTCAATAACCACTGCACCACTGCCGCGTATCTGACTTATTTTGAGTATTTATACTTAAGGAAAAGAGACTTGAACAAAGAGTATCTATTTTCAATATGATTCATATAAGTCTGTTTTCTAAGAATGGAACTTTATAGTTTATGACTAATTTAGGTTTAGAAACAATATTCATATTTTGGGCTTAAGGTTTAATTACAAGTACGTGCTATTCATGAATCTTAACTTGCATTTTGGACGCTGCTGCCTTCAACAGTGCTCGCTCGTCCCAGTTGTAAATTCTTGTGAGTGCCTCCTCCCGATTCACCCAACTTTCAGCCGACATCGACGTTACGTCCTTGAGACCAGTAAGAGTATACTGAATAATTGTTTGGTCTGCCAGTTGAATTCGCTTACCCAACATGTTCATCTCATAACAGAAACTTTCGATAGACTCGTTGGGTTTTCTGGTCTTCTTCACTAACTGCTGGTGTACTTCGATTTCGCTGTATTGGTGGGGAAAGTTGACTTTCAATCCCATTGCAAGTTGCGCCCATGTTATTTTTTATATTGTCCATTTCTCTCGATACTGGTCGATGTCTTTTCTGTGATAGCAAACAGTCACATCCGAAACATAGATACACTTTTCTTAAAACGCAAGCCAAGAAAATTAAAAATAAAGTTATCCCGATATAACAAGTCCATGTCAAAAATCTAGGCCAGTGAAACCACTGGGGTAGGTTAACATCTTTCGAAGTTATTTTGGCGTATTTAGTGATAACACCGTCTTCATCGGAGTTTTGAACATAACGTTCAATCAATCCTGGTAAGTTCACTCTTTGTTTTAAGCTTAGTGCCAAGGCTCGTTGATAGTCAACAATATCCGCATTATGATAAGATATGCTGCCTCTATATATGAATAAGCCATTTGGACCGTCTTATATGCTATGCATATCGTCGGAGACCCAATAATTATATTTTATAATCCTGTTTTCAAAATCTCTCACTAAAACCGTATTATTACCGATGGGATCACCTAATGTAACATAACGATAATCACTAAGTCCAGTCTCAATAGTTCCATTTATATATCTATATACTCTATAGCGACCAGGTGATCTTGGAGCTAAAGATTGGAGTTGAATTCTAGATACAGGATTGCCTAAAATTAGGGCCTCTTTTGTTTTTAAGCATTCTGTCTCCATATACTTGTCCAACACTGTTTGTTCTGCGACATGTGCAGAATGTTCTTTCTCCATCAGACTCAAATGATTGGTGTCATTACATTCGGCCAGACCTTGGAAATTGTATCCTGTGTAAGTGATAGTAGAAAGAGGAGCTGGAGGAAGTCCGATCCAAGTGCCATCTTGAAATAGTAGACCTGTAGTGTTGCAAAAGTTTTTTAAGCAAATCTTGTGTCCTGAAGGGGCATTGAAATCCGGACTCCAGATATCAACGGTCGGTGGTATCGAACTCTTAACATAGAATATTACCTGATCCAAGTGTTTTTTGAAATGCATTCCGGTTTTCTGTGATGGTTAGGTATCCAATAGAGGCCTTTATGGATTGTCTTGCAAAAGTTCTTATCACAAGTGCCCCGAGGGAACAATTCTGAGACAGCAATATTTTTGTACGGATCATACATGACCGATTTAACCTTAATCTGCACTGTCTCATCAGTTTTCGTCTCAGTCCTTATCCAGGTACAAGAAGATGGTGGATAAGATAATATGGATACGTCCTGGGTGGTATCCCACCAATATCTTGTTGGGCCGTGCATTTTGGACGCTGCTGCCATCAACAGTGCTCGCTCGTCCCAGTTGTAAATTCTTGTGAGCGCCTCCTCCCGATTCACCCAACTTTCAGCCGACATCGACGTTACGTCTTTGAGACCAGTAAGAGTATACTGAATAATTGTTTGGTCTGCCAGTTGAATTCGCTTACCCAACATGTTCATCTCATAACAGAAACTTTCGATAGACTCGTTGGGTTTTCTGGTCTTCTTCACTAACTGCTGGTGTACTTCGATTTCGCTGTATTGGTGGGGAAAGTTGACTTTCAATCCCATTGCAAGTTGCGCCCATGTTATTTTTTATATTGTCCATTTCTCTCGATACTGGTCGATGTCTTTTCTGTGATAGCAAACAGTCACATCCGAAACATAGATACACTTTTCTTAAAACGCAAGCCAAGAAAATTAAAAATAAAGTTATCCCGATATAACAAGTCCATGTCAAAAATCTAGGCCAGTGAAACCACTGGGGTAGGTTAACATCTTTCGAAGTTATTTTGGCGTATTTAGTGATAACACCGTCTTCATCGGAGTTTTGAACATAACGTTCAATCAATCCTGGTAAGTTCACTCTTTGTTTTAAGCTTAGTGCCAAGGCTCGTTGATAGTCAACAATATCCGCATTATGATAAGATATGCTGCCTCTATATATGAATAAGCCATTTGGACCGTCTTATATGCTATGCATATCGTCGGAGACCCAATAATTATATTTGATAATCTTGTTGTCAAAATCTCTCACTAAAACCGTATTATTACCGATTGGATCACCTAATGTAACATAACGATAATCACTAAGTCCAGTCTCAATAGTTCCATTTATATATCTATATACTCTATAGCGACCAGGTGATCTTGGAGCTAAAGATTGGAGTTGAATTCTAGATACAGGATTGCCTAAAATTAGGGCCTCTTTTGTTTTTAAGCATTCTGTCTCCATATACTTGTCCAACACTGTTTGTTCTGCGACATGTGCAGAATGTTCTTTCTCCATCAGACTCAAATGATTGGTGTCATTAATTATTTTAATTATTTTTATTAATTATTAATTAATTTAATCAATGCAACAGGCATGTGTATAGTATTGTTGGTTACTTGAATAAACATGTAAGCATGTATGTTGTAAACGCTCTTTTCATATAATTGATTGTAGCCAGGTTCGAGCTCAATTGTGAGTCGTTGAGACCAGTAAAAATATACTGAATAATTGTTTGGTCTGCCAATTGAATTCGCTTACCCAACATGTTCATCTCATAACAGAAACTTTCGATAGACTTGTTGGGTTTTCTGGTCTTCTTCACTAACTGCTGGTGTACTTCGATTTTGCTGTATTGGTGGGGAAAGTTGACTTTCAATCCCATTGCAAGTTGCGCCCATGGTTTTTTTTATATTGTCCATTTCTCTCGATACTGGTCGATGTTTTTTCTGTGATAGCAAACAGTCACATCCTAAACATAGATACACTTTTCTTAAAACGCAAGCCAAGAAAATTAAAAATAAAGTTATCCCGATATAACAAGTCCATGTCAAAAATCTAGGCCAGTGAAACCACTGGGGTAAGTTAACATCTTTCGAAGTTATTTTGGCGTATTTAGTGATAACACCGTCTTCATCGGAGTTTTGAACATAACGTTCAATCAATCCTGGTAAGTTCACTCTTTGTTTTAAGCTTAGTGCCAAGGCTCGTTGATAGTCAACAATATCCGCATTATGATAAGATATGCTGCCTCTATAGATGAATAAGCCATTTGGACCGTCTTATATGCTATGCATATCGTCGGAGACCCAATAATTATATTTTATAATCCTGTTTTCAAAATCTCTCACTAAAACCGTATTATTACCGATGGGATCACCTAATGTAACATAACGATAATCACTAAGTCCAGTCTCAATAGTTCCATTTATATATCTATATACTCTATAGCGACCAGGTGATCTTGGAGCTAAAGATTGGAGTTGAATTCTAGATACAGGATTGCCTAAAATTAGGGCCTCTTTTGTTTTTAAGCATTCTGTCTCCATATACTTGTCCAACACTGTTTGTTCTGCGACATGTGCAGAATGTTCTTTCTCCATCAGACTCAAATGATTGGTGTCATTACATTCGGCCAGACCTTGGAAATTGTATCCTGTGTAAGTGATAGTAGAAAGAGGAGCTGGAGGAAGTCCGATCCAAGTGCCATCTTGAAATAGTAGACCTGTAGTGTTGCAAAAGTTTTTTAAGCAAATCTTGTGTCCTGAAGGGGCATTGAAATCCGGACTCCAGATATCAACGGTCGGTGGTATCGAACTCTTAACATAGAATATTACCTGATCCAAGTGTTTTTTGAAATGCATTCCGGTTTTCTGTGATGGTTAGGTATCCAATAGAGGCCTTTATGGATTGTCTTGCAAAAGTTCTTATCACAAGTGCCCCGAGGGAACAATTCTGAGACAGCAATATTTTTGTACGGATCATACATGACCGATTTAACCTTAATCTGCACTGTCTCATCAGTTTTCGTCTCAGTCCTTATCCAGGTACAAGAAGATGGTGGATAAGATAATATGGATACGTCCTGGGTGGTATCCCACCAATATCTTGTTGGGCCGTGCATTTTGGACGCTGCTGCCATCAACAGTGCTCGCTCGTCCCAGTTGTAAATTCTTGTGAGCGCCTCCTCCCGATTCACCCAACTTTCAGCCGACATCGACGTTACGTCTTTGAGACCAGTAAGAGTATACTGAATAATTGTTTGGTCTGCCAGTTGAATTCGCTTACCCAACATGTTCATCTCATAACAGAAACTTTCGATAGACTCGTTGGGTTTTCTGGTCTTCTTCACTAACTGCTGGTGTACTTCGATTTCGCTGTATTGGTGGGGAAAGTTGACTTTCAATCCCATTGCAAGTTGCGCCCATGTTATTTTTTATATTGTCCATTTCTCTCGATACTGGTCGATGTCTTTTCTGTGATAGCAAACAGTCACATCCGAAACATAGATACACTTTTCTTAAAACGCAAGCCAAGAAAATTAAAAATAAAGTTATCCCGATATAACAAGTCCATGTCAAAAATCTAGGCCAGTGAAACCACTGGGGTAGGTTAACATCTTTCGAAGTTATTTTGGCGTATTTAGTGATAACACCGTCTTCATCGGAGTTTTGAACATAACGTTCAATCAATCCTGGTAAGTTCACTCTTTGTTTTAAGCTTAGTGCCAAGGCTCGTTGATAGTCAACAATATCCGCATTATGATAAGATATGCTGCCTCTATATATGAATAAGCCATTTGGACCGTCTTATATGCTATGCATATCGTCGGAGACCCAATAATTATATTTGATAATCTTGTTGTCAAAATCTCTCACTAAAACCGTATTATTACCGATTGGATCACCTAATGTAACATAACGATAATCACTAAGTCCAGTCTCAATAGTTCCATTTATATATCTATATACTCTATAGCGACCAGGTGATCTTGGAGCTAAAGATTGGAGTTGAATTCTAGATACAGGATTGCCTAAAATTAGGGCCTCTTTTGTTTTTAAGCATTCTGTCTCCATATACTTGTCCAACACTGTTTGTTCTGCGACATGTGCAGAATGTTCTTTCTCCATCAGACTCAAATGATTGGTGTCATTAATTATTTTAATTATTTTTATTAATTATTAATTAATTTAATCAATGCAACAGGCATGTGTATAGTATTGTTGGTTACTTGAATAAACATGTAAGCATGTATGTTGTAAACGCTCTTTTCATATAATTGATTGTAGCCAGGTTCGAGCTCAATTGTGAGTCGTTGAGACCAGTAAAAATATACTGAATAATTGTTTGGTCTGCCAATTGAATTCGCTTACCCAACATGTTCATCTCATAACAGAAACTTTCGATAGACTCGTTGGGTTTTCTGGTCTTCTTCACTAACTGCTGGTGTACTTCGATTTCGCTGTATTGGTGGGGAAAGTTGACTTTCAATCCCATTGCAAGTTGCGCCCATGTTATTTTTTATATTGTCCATTTCTCTCGATACTGGTCGATGTCTTTTCTGTGATAGCAAACAGTCACATCCGAAACATAGATACACTTTTCTTAAAACGCAAGCCAAGAAAATTAAAAATAAAGTTATCCCGATATAACAAGTCCATGTCAAAAATCTAGGCCAGTGAAACCACTGGGGTAGGTTAACATCTTTCGAAGTTATTTTGGCGTATTTAGTGATAACACCGTCTTCATCGGAGTTTTGAACATAACGTTCAATCAATCCTGGTAAGTTCACTCTTTGTTTTAAGCTTAGTGCCAAGGCTCGTTGATAGTCAACAATATCCGCATTATGATAAGATATGCTGCCTCTATATATGAATAAGCCATTTGGACCGTCTTATATGCTATGCATATCGTCGGAGACCCAATAATTATATTTTATAATCCTGTTTTCAAAATCTCTCACTAAAACCGTATTATTACCGATGGGATCACCTAATGTAACATAACGATAATCACTAAGTCCAGTCTCAATAGTTCCATTTATATATCTATATACTCTATAGCGACCAGGTGATCTTGGAGCTAAAGATTGGAGTTGAATTCTAGATACAGGATTGCCTAAAATTAGGGCCTCTTTTGTTTTTAAGCATTCTGTCTCCATATACTTGTCCAACACTGTTTGTTCTGCGACATGTGCAGAATGTTCTTTCTCCATCAGACTCAAATGATTGGTGTCATTACATTCGGCCAGACCTTGGAAATTGTATCCTGTGTAAGTGATAGTAGAAAGAGGAGCTGGAGGAAGTCCGATCCAAGTGCCATCTTGAAATAGTAGACCTGTAGTGTTGCAAAAGTTTTTTAAGCAAATCTTGTGTCCTGAAGGGGCATTGAAATCCGGACTCCAGATATCAACGGTCGGTGGTATCGAACTCTTAACATAGAATATTACCTGATCCAAGTGTTTTTTGAAATGCATTCCGGTTTTCTGTGATGGTTAGGTATCCAATAGAGGCCTTTATGGATTGTCTTGCAAAAGTTCTTATCACAAGTGCCCCGAGGGAACAATTCTGAGACAGCAATATTTTTGTACGGATCATACATGACCGATTTAACCTTAATCTGCACTGTCTCATCAGTTTTCGTCTCAGTCCTTATCCAGGTACAAGAAGATGGTGGATAAGATAATATGGATACGTCCTGGGTGGTATCCCACCAATATCTTGTTGGGCCGTGCATTTTGGACGCTGCTGCCATCAACAGTGCTCGCTCGTCCCAGTTGTAAATTCTTGTGAGCGCCTCCTCCCGATTCACCCAACTTTCAGCCGACATCGACGTTACGTCTTTGAGACCAGTAAGAGTATACTGAATAATTGTTTGGTCTGCCAGTTGAATTCGCTTACCCAACATGTTCATCTCATAACAGAAACTTTCGATAGACTCGTTGGGTTTTCTGGTCTTCTTCACTAACTGCTGGTGTACTTCGATTTCGCTGTATTGGTGGGGAAAGTTGACTTTCAATCCCATTGCAAGTTGCGCCCATGTTATTTTTTATATTGTCCATTTCTCTCGATACTGGTCGATGTCTTTTCTGTGATAGCAAACAGTCACATCCGAAACATAGATACACTTTTCTTAAAACGCAAGCCAAGAAAATTAAAAATAAAGTTATCCCGATATAACAAGTCCATGTCAAAAATCTAGGCCAGTGAAACCACTGGGGTAGGTTAACATCTTTCGAAGTTATTTTGGCGTATTTAGTGATAACACCGTCTTCATCGGAGTTTTGAACATAACGTTCAATCAATCCTGGTAAGTTCACTCTTTGTTTTAAGCTTAGTGCCAAGGCTCGTTGATAGTCAACAATATCCGCATTATGATAAGATATGCTGCCTCTATATATGAATAAGCCATTTGGACCGTCTTATATGCTATGCATATCGTCGGAGACCCAATAATTATATTTGATAATCTTGTTGTCAAAATCTCTCACTAAAACCGTATTATTACCGATTGGATCACCTAATGTAACATAACGATAATCACTAAGTCCAGTCTCAATAGTTCCATTTATATATCTATATACTCTATAGCGACCAGGTGATCTTGGAGCTAAAGATTGGAGTTGAATTCTAGATACAGGATTGCCTAAAATTAGGGCCTCTTTTGTTTTTAAGCATTCTGTCTCCATATACTTGTCCAACACTGTTTGTTCTGCGACATGTGCAGAATGTTCTTTCTCCATCAGACTCAAATGATTGGTGTCATTAATTATTTTAATTATTTTTATTAATTATTAATTAATTTAATCAATGCAACAGGCATGTGTATAGTATTGTTGGTTACTTGAATAAACATGTAAGCATGTATGTTGTAAACGCTCTTTTCATATAATTGATTGTAGCCAGGTTCGAGCTCAATTGTGAGTCGTTGAGACCAGTAAAAATATACTGAATAATTGTTTGGTCTGCCAATTGAATTCGCTTACCCAACATGTTCATCTCATAACAGAAACTTTCGATAGACTTGTTGGGTTTTCTGGTCTTCTTCACTAACTGCTGGTGTACTTCGATTTTGCTGTATTGGTGGGGAAAGTTGACTTTCAATCCCATTGCAAGTTGCGCCCATGGTTTTTTTTATATTGTCCATTTCTCTCGATACTGGTCGATGTTTTTTCTGTGATAGCAAACAGTCACATCCTAAACATAGATACACTTTTCTTAAAACGCAAGCCAAGAAAATTAAAAATAAAGTTATCCCGATATAACAAGTCCATGTCAAAAATCTAGGCCAGTGAAACCACTGGGGTAAGTTAACATCTTTCGAAGTTATTTTGGCGTATTTAGTGATAACACCGTCTTCATCGGAGTTTTGAACATAACGTTCAATCAATCCTGGTAAGTTCACTCTTTGTTTTAAGCTTAGTGCCAAGGCTCGTTGATAGTCAACAATATCCGCATTATGATAAGATATGCTGCCTCTATAGATGAATAAGCCATTTGGACCGTCTTATATGCTATGCATATCGTCGGAGACCCAATAATTATATTTTATAATCCTGTTTTCAAAATCTCTCACTAAAACCGTATTATTACCGATGGGATCACCTAATGTAACATAACGATAATCACTAAGTCCAGTCTCAATAGTTCCATTTATATATCTATATACTCTATAGCGACCAGGTGATCTTGGAGCTAAAGATTGGAGTTGAATTCTAGATACAGGATTGCCTAAAATTAGGGCCTCTTTTGTTTTTAAGCATTCTGTCTCCATATACTTGTCCAACACTGTTTGTTCTGCGACATGTGCAGAATGTTCTTTCTCCATCAGACTCAAATGATTGGTGTCATTACATTCGGCCAGACCTTGGAAATTGTATCCTGTGTAAGTGATAGTAGAAAGAGGAGCTGGAGGAAGTCCGATCCAAGTGCCATCTTGAAATAGTAGACCTGTAGTGTTGCAAAAGTTTTTTAAGCAAATCTTGTGTCCTGAAGGGGCATTGAAATCCGGACTCCAGATATCAACGGTCGGTGGTATCGAACTCTTAACATAGAATATTACCTGATCCAAGTGTTTTTTGAAATGCATTCCGGTTTTCTGTGATGGTTAGGTATCCAATAGAGGCCTTTATGGATTGTCTTGCAAAAGTTCTTATCACAAGTGCCCCGAGGGAACAATTCTGAGACAGCAATATTTTTGTACGGATCATACATGACCGATTTAACCTTAATCTGCACTGTCTCATCAGTTTTCGTCTCAGTCCTTATCCAGGTACAAGAAGATGGTGGATAAGATAATATGGATACGTCCTGGGTGGTATCCCACCAATATCTTGTTGGGCCGTGCATTTTGGACGCTGCTGCCATCAACAGTGCTCGCTCGTCCCAGTTGTAAATTCTTGTGAGCGCCTCCTCCCGATTCACCCAACTTTCAGCCGACATCGACGTTACGTCTTTGAGACCAGTAAGAGTATACTGAATAATTGTTTGGTCTGCCAGTTGAATTCGCTTACCCAACATGTTCATCTCATAACAGAAACTTTCGATAGACTCGTTGGGTTTTCTGGTCTTCTTCACTAACTGCTGGTGTACTTCGATTTCGCTGTATTGGTGGGGAAAGTTGACTTTCAATCCCATTGCAAGTTGCGCCCATGTTATTTTTTATATTGTCCATTTCTCTCGATACTGGTCGATGTCTTTTCTGTGATAGCAAACAGTCACATCCGAAACATAGATACACTTTTCTTAAAACGCAAGCCAAGAAAATTAAAAATAAAGTTATCCCGATATAACAAGTCCATGTCAAAAATCTAGGCCAGTGAAACCACTGGGGTAGGTTAACATCTTTCGAAGTTATTTTGGCGTATTTAGTGATAACACCGTCTTCATCGGAGTTTTGAACATAACGTTCAATCAATCCTGGTAAGTTCACTCTTTGTTTTAAGCTTAGTGCCAAGGCTCGTTGATAGTCAACAATATCTGCATTATGATAAGATATGCTGCCTCTATATATGAATAAGCCATTTGGACCGTCTTATATGCTATGCATATCGTCGGAGACCCAATAATTATATTTGATAATCTTGTTGTCAAAATCTCTCACTAAAACTGTATTATTACCGATTGGATCACCTAATGTAACATAACGATAATCACTAAGTCCAGTCTCAATAGTTCCATTTATATATCTATATACTCTATAGCGACCAGGTGATCTTGGAGCTAAAGATTGGAGTTGAATTCTAGATACAGGATTGCCTAAAATTAGGGCCTCTTTTGTTTTTAAGCATTCTGTCTCCATATACTTGTCCAACACTGTTTGTTCTGCGACATGTGCAGAATGTTCTTTCTCCATCAGACTCAAATGATTGGTGTCATTAATTATTTTAATTATTTTTATTAATTATTAATTAATTTAATCAATGCAACAGGCATGTGTATAGTATTGTTGGTTACTTGAATAAACATGTAAGCATGTATGTTGTAAACGCTCTTTTCATATAATTGATTGTGGCCAGGTTCGAGCTCAAGTGAGTCGTTGAGACCAGTAAAAATATACTGAATAATTGTTTGGTCTGCCAATTGAATTCGCTTACCCAACATGTTCATCTCATAACAGAAACTTTCGATAGACTCGTTGGGTTTTCTGGTCTTCTTCACTAACTGCTGGTGTACTTCGATTTTGCTGTATTGGTGGGGAAAGTTGACTTTCAATCCCATTGCAAGTTGCGCCCATGGTTTTTTTTATATTGTCCATTTCTCTCGATACTGGTCGATGTCTTTTCTGTGATAGCAAACAGTCACATCCTAAACATAGATACACTTTTCTTAAAACGCAAGCCAAGAAAATTAAAAATAAAGTTATCCCGATATAACAAGTCCATGTCAAAAATCTAGGCCAGTGAAACCACTGGGGTAAGTTAACATCTTTCGAAGTTATTTTGGCGTATTTAGTGATAACACCGTCTTCATCGGAGTTTTGAACATAACGTTCAATCAATCCTGGTAAGTTCACTCTTTGTTTTAAGCTTAGTGCCAAGGCTCGTTGATAGTCAACAATATCCGCATTATGATAAGATATGCTGCCTCTATAGATGAATAAGCCATTTGGACCGTCTTATATGCTATGCATATCGTCGGAGACCCAATAATTATATTTTATAATCCTGTTTTCAAAATCTCTCACTAAAACCGTATTATTACCGATGGGATCACCTAATGTAACATAACGATAATCACTAAGTCCAGTCTCAATAGTTCCATTTATATATCTATATACTCTATAGCGACCAGGTGATCTTGGAGCTAAAGATTGGAGTTGAATTCTAGATACAGGATTGCCTAAAATTAGGGCCTCTTTTGTTTTTAAGCATTCTGTCTCCATATACTTGTCCAACACTGTTTGTTCTGCGACATGTGCAGAATGTTCTTTCTCCATCAGACTCAAATGATTGGTGTCATTACATTCGGCCAGACCTTGGAAATTGTATCCTGTGTAAGTGATAGTAGAAAGAGGAGCTGGAGGAAGTCCGATCCAAGTGCCATCTTGAAATAGTAGACCTGTAGTGTTGCAAAAGTTTTTTAAGCAAATCTTGTGTCCTGAAGGGGCATTGAAATCCGGACTCCAGATATCAACGGTCGGTGGTATCGAACTCTTAACATAGAATATTACCTGATCCAAGTGTTTTTTGAAATGCATTCCGGTTTTCTGTGATGGTTAGGTATCCAATAGAGGCCTTTATGGATTGTCTTGCAAAAGTTCTTATCACAAGTGCCCCGAGGGAACAATTCTGAGACAGCAATATTTTTGTACGGATCATACATGACCGATTTAACCTTAATCTGCACTGTCTCATCAGTTTTCGTCTCAGTCCTTATCCAGGTACAAGAAGATGGTGGATAAGATAATATGGATACGTCCTAGGTGGTATCCCACCAATATCTTGTTGGGCCGTGCATTTTGGACGCTGCTGCCATCAACAGTGCTCGCTCGTCCCAGTTGTAAATTCTTGTGAGCGCCTCCTCCCGATTCACCCAACTTTCAGCCGACATCGACGTTACGTCTTTGAGACCAGTAAGAGTATACTGAATAATTGTTTGGTCTGCCAGTTGAATGCGCTTACCCAACATGTTCATCTCATAACAGAAACTTTCGATAGACTCGTTGGGTTTTCTGGTCTTCTTCACTAACTGCTGGTGTACTTCGATTTCGCTGTATTGGTGGGGAAAGTTGACTTTCAATCCCATTGCAAGTTGCGCCCATGTTATTTTTTATATTGTCCATTTCTCTCGATACTGGTCGATGTCTTTTCTGTGATAGCAAACAGTCACATCCGAAACATAGATACACTTTTCTTAAAACGCAAGCCAAGAAAATTAAAAATAAAGTTATCCCGATATAACAAGTCCATGTCAAAAATCTAGGCCAGTGAAACCACTGGGGTAGGTTAACATCTTTCGAAGTTATTTTGGCGTATTTAGTGATAACACCGTCTTCATCGGAGTTTTGAACATAACGTTCAATCAATCCTGGTAAGTTCACTCTTTGTTTTAAGCTTAGTGCCAAGGCTCGTTGATAGTCAACAATATCCGCATTATGATAAGATATGCTGCCTCTATATATGAATAAGCCATTTGGACCGTCTTATATGCTATGCATATCGTCGGAGACCCAATAATTATATTTGATAATCTTGTTGTCAAAATCTCTCACTAAAACCGTATTATTACCGATTGGATCACCTAATGTAACATAACGATAATCACTAAGTCCAGTCTCAATAGTTCCATTTATATATCTATATACTCTATAGCGACCAGGTGATCTTGGAGCTAAAGATTGGAGTTGAATTCTAGATACAGGATTGCCTAAAATTAGGGCCTCTTTTGTTTTTAAGCATTCTGTCTCCATATACTTGTCCAACACTGTTTGTTCTGCGACATGTGCAGAATGTTCTTTCTCCATCAGACTCAAATGATTGGTGTCATTAATTATTTTAATTATTTTTATTAATTATTAATTAATTTAATCAATGCAACAGGCATGTGTATAGTATTGTTGGTTACTTGAATAAACATGTAAGCATGTATGTTGTAAACGCTCTTTTCATATAATTGATTGTGGCCAGGTTCGAGCTCAATTGTGAGTCGTTGAGACCAGTAAAAATATACTGAATAATTGTTTGGTCTGCCAATTGAATTCGCTTACCCAACATGTTCATCTCATAACAGAAACTTTCGATAGACTTGTTGGGTTTTCTGGTCTTCTTCACTAACTGCTGGTGTACTTCGATTTTGCTGTATTGGTGGGGAAAGTTGACTTTCAATCCCATTGCAAGTTGCGCCCATGGTTTTTTTTATATTGTCCATTTCTCTCGATACTGGTCGATGTCTTTTCTGTGATAGCAAACAGTCACATCCTAAACATAGATACACTTTTCTTAAAACGCAAGCCAAGAAAATTAAAAATAAAGTTATCCCGATATAACAAGTCCATGTCAAAAATCTAGGCCAGTGAAACCACTGGGGTAAGTTAACATCTTTCGAAGTTATTTTGGCGTATTTAGTGATAACACCGTCTTCATCGGAGTTTTGAACATAACGTTCAATCAATCCTGGTAAGTTCACTCTTTGTTTTAAGCTTAGTGCCAAGGCTCGTTGATAGTCAACAATATCCGCATTATGATAAGATATGCTGCCTCTATAGATGAATAAGCCATTTGGACCGTCTTATATGCTATGCATATCGTCGGAGACCCAATAATTATATTTTATAATCCTGTTTTCAAAATCTCTCACTAAAACCGGATTATTACCGATTGGATCACCTAATGTAACATATCTGTAATCACTGAGTCCAGTCTCAATAGTTCCATTTATATATCTATATACTCTATAGCGACCAGGTGATCTTGGAGCTAAAGATTGGAGTTGAATTCTAGATATAGGATTGCCTAAAATTAGGGCTTCTTTTGTTTTTAAGCATTCTGTCTCCATATACTTGTCCAACACTGTTTGTTCTGCGACATGTGCAGAATGTTCTTTCTCCATCAGACTCAAATGATTGGTGTCATTACATTCGGCCAGACCTTGGAAATTGTATCCTGTGTAAGTGATAGTAGAAAGAGGAGCTGGAGGAAGTCCGATCCAAGTGCCATCTTGAAATAGTAGACCTGTAGTGTTGCAAAAGTTTTTTAAGCAAATCTTGTGTCCTGAAGGGGCATTGAAAACCGGACTCCAGATATCAACGGTCTGTGGTATCGAACTCTTAACATAGAATATTACCTGATCCAAGTGTTTTTTGAAATGCATTCCGGTTTTCTGTGATGGTTAGGTATCCAATAGAGGCCTTTATGGATTGTCTTGCAAAAGTTCTTATCACAAGTGCCCCGAGGGAACAATTCTGAGACAGCAATATTTTTGTACGGATCATACATGACCGATTTAACCTTAATCTGCACTGTCTCATCAGTTTTCGTCTCAGTCTTTATCCAGGCACAAGAAGATGGTGGATAAGATAATATGGATACGTCCTGGGTGGTATCCCACCAATATCTTGTCGGGCCGTGCATTTTGGACGCTGCTGCCATCAACAGTGCTCGCTCGTCCCAGTTGTAAATTCTTGTGAGCGCCTCCTCCCGATTCACCCAACTTTCAGCCGACATCGACGTTACGTCTCCGGGTGAGAATATTGGCATTGCGTCAGCCATCTCCCTAATGCTAAAATTGATCCCTCGTGTTTCTCTGGTATTTTTTTGTGTGGTTTGTGTTCTAAGCTCTTCTAACCGCTTCTGTTTTTCAGCGAGCTCGTGTTCCTCCATGTCCAATATCCACTAAAAACTAAAGAACTTAAAACTAAGTCTTTGAATCGAATAGCGTACTTGATTCCAGAAGTGCAATTAAGCATTATGCTCAGATATAAGAATTCATTCGCTGATCTCATCGATCTCTTTGTTTTAATAAATGTTTATACCTTGCATTGAATCTTCTGTATGAGATTATGAGAAACGAGAATGAACGTGCATAAAAAAATAAAGAAATAAAAGGTACACAATTTTTAGTTTAATTATGAATCTTTATTAAACACTCAAAGAAATCGAACTGCCCGCGACAAGACTAAATAGAGAACTAACTTATTGAAATTAATATTATTTCCACAAGTTATGCAGAGTGCATACCTTGCAATTATTTGTAAGCTTATGTGGGGCGATAAATATTATTGTGACACAAAATATGCAGTGTGTATTTCGTAACTGGAACGAAGTTCTTTAATTATTAATCTTTTTCTTAGGAATTATGAAGCAAAATATGCAAAGTGCATATTTTGTAATTAGAACGAAGTTCTTTATTTATTAATATTTTTCTTAGGAATTATGAAGCAAAATATGCAATGTGCATATTTTGGAAACTATTTATCTCTCCACTTATATGATGTTTATATGAGGCGTTGTGGTTGCTGCTATAACTATTATGCAGTGTAAATAAGCATAGGGAGTCCAAGTCATGGTAAAATGATATTACCCTTTAATAATTAATTACTGCAACGTATGAAGTTGGTTGAGTGAGCAACACTTGTATGTCCATGGCTATTGGATATTTAATCTATATTTAACTCCTCCCTTCTTAAAAATTTGTTCGTCCTCGAAAAATATGTATTTTAATTTAATGTAACAAATATTTTTTCATCAAATTTTGGTTCAGGACAATCTTTTAATTCAATATTTTCGTTTTTTGAAACTTTATTAATTACGTTAATTTTCTTGTTTTTACACTTTTGTATAGTGATAACGATTATAATAGCCATTATTAAAATGTATAATACAATATTGCTTATAAGGGAGTGTGAACTAATTGTTTCTATTTCTTTTATTTGTTTAATATTTTCTAATTCTCTTAATTTAGCTTGAATGGTATGGTTCACAAATTCTTTTGATATGATTTTTTGGTTTTCTAGATTAATTGAACAATTTGAAATTTGTATAATGTAACTACCATTTAAGGTTCTTGCTTTATTTTCACAGTCATTTAATTTTCCAATATAATTGTGTTATAAATGTAAGTACAATTTGCATCCATTGAATTTATTAAATTTGAAATACAAGCTTTTTCAGATAATTTTATAATTTCATTTTGTTTACATACGAGTACTTCTTGAATTTTTAAACATTTTTCTTTGATGCCATAAATTTCGTGTCTATTTACTAATATGTCTAGGTAAGGGATTAAACATTGTTTATTATTATTTGTAACGGGTCTTATTTTTAAATGGTTATAAAGTTCTGCGGTAGTAATAGGAAAGGAAATTATATAGAGAATAATTTCGTTCTTTACCGCTACTGATGGGGTTGCGTAATTTAGTGCTTCTGCATCGTTACCATATGGTAAACTTTATATTTCGTTTAATATTTGTGTACAAATAATGCACACTGATGGGGTACTTGTAAGATACTTCTTCTCTATATCAGCGTTTAACACATATCTCCAAAGTCTCCACTTGATGATTATATCGAATAAATCCTTTTGTAGCCTGGGTCCTGGCAAAAGAATATCGTTCAGACTGCGCATACTAGATGTTTTTGCTGATGCATCAAATACCACTCTGACTTTGGTTGTAAGGCTATTCTCACGTACGACTGCTTGATGTGGTAAATAATATTTACCTTTCTTTTCAGAGATTGCTTGAATCATGTGTCCTAAGTCTAAATACTCTTTCATAAATTTTTCATATTCAGTTTTTAACCACGGGTTAAAATTAAATTAAAAAATCGAGCCATGGCTTGTTTTCGTGAGTCACCCAAAGTTTTGTCTTCTTGGAAAGGCAACCTGACCACAAATTTTCCATCCTGACTTCTGGAGGTATCTTCTTAGAAACGCTGGACGCAAACGTCATTTACATCTAGAAGCGGACTTTCTGCAATCTCTTCAAGTTCCCAGAATTTTTCAACTCCGGTTGTCACAGCTGTGACGATGTTCTTGTTGCTTGACGAAGTCTTTAGAAGTCCAGATATAATCCACCCTAGTTTGGTGCATTGTCCCAACAATTTCCCATCTCTGCGGACTCCTTCTTCCGAAATTTCTGGAAAAATATCACCTCCTAGCACTATATCAATTCTGTCTGATTTGTTGAACAAAGGATCGGCTAATGTATAGTTATCCCAATGTTGAAGATCATATTTAAATAAACTGTCGGGATGTGCACATGATGACTTTGGCAGGACTAAAGCTTCCGAATAGAATTTTTCGTTGCTTAGAAACCTTGGCATGATTTCTAAGTTTATTTTAGATTTTGAGACGCCAACTACAATACTTCCAAGACCGTGAAGTTCTGTTCTTGTTTTCGTTCGGGGCAAGGCTAATATTTGTGCTGCTTCTTCAGAAATTGTTGTCTTCTGCGAACCCTGATCAATAAGTGCTCTTAAAAGTATAATTTCTCCACTGGCAGACTTGACTTTAACCTGTGCTGTTGCTAGAAGTACTGATGGCGCACTTTCCTCCTTTGTCATCATAGAGGAAGAATTTTCTATCCTTTGCTCTTGGTGTGATTTTCCTTCTTTTGCAAAATTATAGTGAATCAACGTGTTGTGTCTTTTTCCACAATCTTCGCATTTTAGATCGTTCTTTGTGCATTTACTTTCTGTAGTGTGACTCAAACAGACATTACACACTTTAGTTTTGAATACCCATGAACGCCGATTAAAATTATCTAAATTCAAAAATTTTCATCTTACAATATAGGCATTTTGGCTGCATGATAGAAACGAATTTGAAGGCCTCTGTTGTTCTTTTCGATAAACCGTTCCAGTTTGTTTTTTTTTGCTCCTACTGCTTCCAACGTTTGATATTGATGGTTCAGGAAATCTAACACATCTTGAAGGTTTTGTATTTCTTTGTAATATTTTGCTCATAGTATCTAAGCCCGTCTTTGTCTAATTTCCTGACAATTATTTGGGCTATTATGGGCTCGGCATCCTCCAACTTTATGTCCAATACTCTTAGCGCATGAATACACTCATTTGATGTATCCAAGAGTTGCTTGACGCTTGCTGCAGAATCACTATTTACTGTCGGTTGATCCAGCAATCTGTCTACTTGTGTAGAAAACAACCGTCTCCGATTCTGGTATCTTTCTTTTAGAAGATCCCAAGCAGCTTTATAATTTGCATCCGTAACTTGCAGATGTTGGATTATTTTTCCGGCCTCACCTTTTACTTGTGATTTTGACCGCAACATTTTTTCGGCATCTGATGATTTCCCATTTTCATGGACTAGTTTTTTGAAGAGGTCATAAAATGAAGACCCTTCTCCTATGTCACCGTAAAATGTCGGAATTTTTATGTCCTCTAGTTTAGCAGCTGGTCTGTAATGTGATTGGAACTCTATTGATTCTAATTGCTTAATAATTTTTTTAATACACTGTAGTAATCTCTTGTCATTTCTCGTCGAGTGACATCTGCTTCACCATCTTCTAGTAAATTATCCATGGAAATTTGATTAAAAGCTGCCATTGTCACTTGATATTCCGATTCAATGTGACATTTCGAACAGTTTAGTTCTGATTTTGAGCTCTGTTCAATTTGTGTTAATTCTTTTCTATTGAGGAGCTTAGAGTAAATTATGCCTTGTTTGGCCCAGTGTATCGCATTTGATATATCTTCTAATTCTTCTTTCAACATAAGTAATTTATTGAAAATTGATTGAGCAAGGTTTTCTTTTGGGGTTTTATTGAATTCTTCTTAAATGGTTTTGTAATTTTCTATAATCTTGTTTGTGTTTGTGAGTATGTCTCCGTTAATAATGAATTGCTTATTGTTATTTTTAATTTGTTCGTTCTGAATTTTAATTATTTGGTCTAAATCGTATGCATCCGGTGATCCGGCAATCCATTTCCATGCGGATCCTATCCAATTTATGGATCTTCTATTGCGGCAAGGTAGTAATACTCGTACCTCCAATTCTTTTTCTATCTTATCTTGCAAATATATTATTTGTCGTTTAATTGGCGATGAATTATATATATTTAGATGTATAATTGGGATAGATGATCTCTGGACGGTAATGTAATCTGTGAGATATATTACATGTATAATTTTAAAGTTGCCTTCTATGATTTTGCCTTGTCCCATTTTAATTGAAATTATTGGCGAATTGGTGTATTCGAAGATTTTGATGTCTGCAAATGATACTCGTAAGGCCATGCAGATAGTTGTGAATCTGAAAAGAAACAAATTTAATCATTTTTTATGTTAGTTTTGTGGATTTTTCTTCCTGTCATTGTCGTTATTGTGACTCTATGATCATCTTTTACTATTTCCTTAATGTATTTTTGTTTTAGTTTCCCTTTCCTTCCTGGGGCTTTAACGTAAATAATATCTCCTGGCTTATACTTCTTTGGTTGTTCGCGATTTTTATTTTCATAACTTAATCTTTGGTTTTGAATTCTTTCTATAAGATCTTTTGTTTTAATATTTGTTTCCTCTCGAGCTTTATTTAGTTCCTCTAAGGATTTTGATGGTTTCCTTCCAAAAATATATTATCTGGTGTATCCTTAACTGTTGAATGTATTGTGTTATTGTATCTATCGGCTGCTATTATTACTAAATCTTTAATTGGCGTTAAGTTGTATTCCTTTTGTACGCATCGTATTATCTCTTGTATTGTAGAGTGGAGTGGACTCTTTCTACTTGTCCGTTAACTTCACTTCTGCTTGAGGGTGTAAGGTAAATCTGTATTCCTAAGTTTGATATAAAATTTGTTATAATTGGACTAGTTAAGGCTTTATCTCTGTCCATTACTAGGAGTTTTGGTATTGTATAATAAAATAAAAGTTCTAATATATTATCTTTCAAGTAAATTGCAGACCTATTTTCTATGGGAAATATTTTAGTGAACTTTGAAAATTTGTCTATTGATGTGAGGAACAATTGTCCATCTAGTTCCATTATGTCAATATGGACTTTTTCGGTTGGGTACTGTGGAATTGGCGTGCTTTGCAATTCTTTTTGTGTAGGATGTCTGTCATATTTATTTTCCTTGCATATTTTACAATTTTGTAAAATTTCTTTTATTTTCGCGTTCATATTAGGAAAGTAGTAGTTTTGAATTATTTTTTCTTTATTTTCTTCGAACCATCTAAGAGCTTTCCTGTGCTCTTGGTGAATTAATTCTAAAATTTGTTCTTCATCGATTACATCTGTTATTATTTTTTGTGTGAATCTTATTTTTAAGTTTCTTCCAAAATGTTCTTTATAAACTTCTTGTATAAGTTGCATCCTTTTCTCTGGAGCTTTAAGTCCATTTATAATATCTGGTCTCATTTCATTTTTTAATATCTGTTTTATAATTTCAGCATTGTAATTATTTCTTATTATTGTTTTCCTATGATAACCTGGGTGTGGAAGTTCATATATTCTATCATCTTCTTCTCCTTCTATTAATATAACTTGGTTTTTAAAAACGTTAATTGGAGCTTCTGTACTTATTATTAGATCTGAACTATCTTCTTCTGCGCTGTGTTGCGTCATTGAAGTCGATGAGGGATTACATTCGCTTATGTGCATTCTTGATAATGCATCTGCGACATGATTGGTTTTCCCTGGTTTGTAAACTAACTCGTAATTATATTCTTCGAGTCGTGCTTTCCATCTTTTTAGTTTGGAATTATAATGTTTTTTACTAAGTGAGTATGTAAGTGGTTGGTGATCTGTTACTATTCTTATCTTTTTAGCACCGTAAAGGTAGTTCCTTAAATTATCTAAAGCCCATATTATCGCGAGCATTTCTTTTTCGTTAGTAGCGTATCCCTGTTCTGTTTTATTAAGACTTCTGGATATAAATGTTATTGGTTTATCTTTACCTATATCTCCTTGAGATAAAACTGCGCCTAAAGCGTAGTTTGAAGCGTCTATTGTCAGGATGAATGGTTTGGTAAAATCGGGAAAGATTAGTATTTCCGTAGAAACAAGGTGGTCTTTCAAATCATTAAAAGCTTTTTTCTGGTATTCATTAAACTTTATTGCTACCTTTTTTGATTTATTTTTACTTGTCCTGGCAAGTTCACCTGATGTGAGTAAATTTAATGGTTTTGCAATTTTTGAAAAGTCTTTGATGAAACGTCTATAATAGGAAGCTAGTCCTAAAAATGTTTTTAATTCTTTCAGATTTGTAGGTTCTTGAGTATTCTGAATACCTCTGATTTTTTTGGGATCGGATTTAATGCCTTTTCCTGAAATAATAAAGCCTAAGTATTCTATTTCTGTTTTAAGAAATTCTGTTTTTTCTAAATTAACTTTTAAATTAGCTTTACTGAGTTTAGTTAAGATTAATTGAATATGTGAAAGATGTTCATCGATAGATTTACTGAATATTATAATGTCATCGATGTATACATAGCAAAACTTGCCAATGTATTCTTTCAAAACGTCGTCTATCATACATTGAAATATTGATGGGGCATTTTTTAGCCCGAAGGGTAATCTTAAGAATTCGTATTTCCCGTTAAGGGTTGAGAAAGCTGTTTTTTCTATATCACTTTCTTTCATTCGTATTTGGTGAAATCCTGACGTTAAGTCTATGGTTGTGAAGAAATTGGATTCACCGAGATTTGCTAAAATTGTTCCTATATCTGGTATAGGATATGTATTTGATATTGTTACTGCATTTAGTTTTTTTATAATCTATTACCATTCTGTACTTCCTTTCGCCATCTTTATTAAGTTTTTTGGGTACAACCCAAATAGGGGCGCTATATGGGGAAGTAGAGGGTCTAATTACGTTATCGTTTAATAGTTTACTAATTTCTTTATCTATTTCTTGTCTCATTAATACTGGGTATGGATAAAATTTTGCATAGATAGGGGTATCTACACTTGTTTTAATTTCGGCTCTTACATTAGTTACAGCATTATTTTGTCGTCGGGCTTAGTGAAAATATGCGAGAATTGATTTAATGTATTATTTAGGTCTCGTCTTTGCTGTGAGTTAAGCAAATCATTATTTAGAACAGAATTAACATCTACTGATTGTCTTATTTCTAAAGGTATTTCTATTTCTGGATGGATATATAATTTAGATTTATTTCTGTCTATAATTGCCTTTAGTTCTCGTAATGTATCGTCTAATTTTGTACCCAATTTGGATTCTAAGTATCCTTTTTCAAAATTTGTTTATTTTGATATTAATATTATTATTATTAATAAAGGGGCTGTTGTGAAATTATTTAACGCGAATTTTTACTTTATGATGGCGGAACTACAATCCGCGATTTCAATGGATTTATACAAATCCAAATAAACGAAACAATTGATAAAACAATTAAAACCACCGATCTGCGTGCGCCGCAGAAACAACGAAAACGATGACGATGACGAACTGTCAACCGATGGGTGCGTTTAATAATTCGCACAACTGACAACACATAGAGTGCTGCCACCCAGTAGCTCAGCAATGGGGTGGGTTCAATAATAAAAATGATTTTATTAATCGGATACGATTAATAAAATGAAATAAAAAGAAAATTGATAAAATGTTAAGTATAAGTACAGGGTGTACTTTTACTTAAAGTGGGCGCCAGGAATTCTTTTATGAAATAAGAATTAGTGAATTCCAAAACTAATTTTAAATGAGCAAAGCAAATAAACGAAAGCAAGTAAAAGAACTAAAAATAAAACACAAGTTTTTATATGCCCAGATGGGGACTTCAACTGTTTTTATTTGGGAAACCTTTGAGCCGAAACCCAGGGATTAAAACCCAAAATTTTTTCGAAAATATAGGTTTTTACAGGATTTTTAAAGGGGCTTACGGAGAAACGTAAAGCCACGAGCAAACACAAAGAAATTGGACCGTTAACAAAAAAAAAAAATACCGTGTGCCACAAATATCTTGGACAAAATTCAAATTAAGCAAAACGAAACGATAAAAAAAAAAAGAAAACTATAGGAATCAACACACAATTAATAAAAACCACTCTACTTATCTTTTTTTCTGTCTGCGGATCACCTATCCGCCTCCTTTCCTCTATCACCTCGATTTCCTCTTTTAACTGAAACTGCTTCGCACCTCGAAACACTAATTTTTCCTTCTTTAAAATTTTCTCGACAACTTTTCCTATAAAATTACTATTCCTCGATTTTTTTTTCTTCTTTTAAATTTTTCTCGACTTGAATACTCAAAATAATCTTTTTGCTTGAAGAATTCTCCAAAGAGTGAACTTTCCATGCTAAATCTATTGTCTACCTCGGCCATTCCAGTCTCTCACACATTCATACAACCAGCCAATCGTTTTCGAGATCTTCAGTCACGGGATCACGGCTTCCTGGAAAGCTACGTGCTCTCATCGAAAGCCTCCGTTCCTCCGTTGTCGAATCTCATCGAAACTTTACTCTCTCACAAACATTCAATGATTCAGCAAGTTGTTGGATGTCTTTCCAAAACTTGCCGAATCCAAATGGCCGAGTTCAGAACCCTTTCAACTAAATATTTCGAGAAAACTTTAAAAGAACTAAAATCGAGAAAAAGTTTCTTCTAGGCATTCTCCTAGTTACTCTAAAACAATCGCGAGCGATTCGAAGCGCGAAGCAATCTTTCTAAAACCAATCCCTCGAGGTGAGGGAGGACTACATCTTCTTAAATGCTGAGATATACTCAGTTCTTTTCTTTTCGCGTGTCAATTAAGTTTAAGAATTATAAATCACGTTAACAACCCATTTTTCTGACAACAATGTAAAACTACGTTACGTTACGTTAAATATATAGTAATGTTGGTTATTTAGATGAAAGTAAGAGTCCGCCTGACTCGCTTACTTCTTCAGCTCATCCGCTGGTACCTCGACAAGAGACCGCCCGTCTTCTTGGTAATTTAAGTTTGTGGATTTTGGAACCAACTGTTCCACTCAAATCGCAAATCGATCGAAACCTGTTTTTGTTACATTTCCAAAATACTTTAAGAGTAGGTCTCTGGCTGATGGACGCCAGGTATCTACTGACTCTACAAGTATTTTGGAGCCGCAACGGAAAAAGGAAAGGCTAAAAATGGTTAATGATAAAGAATAGGCAGGTGCAACTTGTTGTGGTAAATTTTACCGCAACAGGGTATTTACTAAAATAAGCACTTTTCGTAAAACTGGTTGGTTTAAACTTTTTCTAATACAGTCTTATTATTTTTGTTTTAATACATACAAGAAATTAAATTATACCTTTTAAAGTTGATTAATTTTTAATTGTTGATTCTGGATGATGTTTAAGGCTGAATGATGAGTAAAGTTGATTACGGCTTGATGGTGGTTAAAGTTGCAATTTATAATATTCGCTTAAGTTGTATGCTGTTGTAGTTGTATGCTTTTTTTCAAGTTTTTATAGTTTTTTTTTTCTTTGATGAGGGGTGATACTTTTATTTTTGCTGCACCAGTTATAATAAAGATATAATTTTTTTTTAAAGTTATTATTTTCACGTCGTCTTCATGGTCTTTAATCACTTTTTTAATTTAATTTACTCTTTCAATAAGAGCTCTTTGTTGTTTTTGTAGTAGTTGTTGTTGTTCTTGTGATATTTGATTTGACATTATTTTCACTATTTTTACTACCAAATTTTATGGCACTTCTTTCACTCTCAAATATATAACTTTATTCGATTTCTATTTTTTTTTTTTTTTGTTAGGATACTAATTTTTTTTTCTAAATTTTCTCTTTCTTTTTTCTTTCTTTCTTTTCCTTGCTTAGGGAAAAAAAAAACATTTATATACTCCCGACCAACTTGGGAGTTAATTAAAAACACAAAAAGAGATTTTATTTTTTTTTTATTAAACCTTTTATTTTATTTTTATAAGCACTTAATTTAAAGGCATTTAATCTTATTATCCTAATTTAATTTACTTAACGGAAAAACCCAAGGTTAGAATACTGACCAATCGAACTGAACTGAAAAAAGAACATAAAGTTATTTATGATTGACGGGGGTTATTTATACGATCACATGAGAGCTTTTACTCCAGATCTTTGTGTCATCAAAAGATGATAAATCAATGTAATTCGATATCTGTGTGATTTGGATTTCCAAAGGAAGTGATTTAGTAAGATATGAACAGTTAATAGTGACATCAACGGATGTCTATTGTTTTTTTAAGATAGTTGCTATTGATGATATCGAAGCTTGTGATTTTGTTGGTGTGGGATGAATTGTTTATGTTCCCACAGGATGGTCAATGGTACATCAACGGAAGTGAATGTTTATATTACATTATATGTTGAATGAATTTTTATGACGTCGACTATAGCTGTCCCTCACGTTATATGGTGATGTCTGGGACATAACTATATAAACTCTTCTTCTTTCGTTTGGAACCAAAGAGTATTGAAGTATATTTTGGGTTAGCTGTGATTTTATAGATGAGGCAATCTGTAGACGTACACCACCACATGCAAAGAACCTTTTCTGTTCCCAGCTCGATTTCAGCATTCAAATTTTTGTTTGTTTGTTAAGTTCTTGAAGAACGTATGGTGAATTCGAAATCCAATTTCTTATGTGATGTGTTCTTATGTATTCTTATGTTCTGTGTTCTTATGTATTCTTATGTTCTGTGTTCTAATGTATTTAACTTCTCGGGCTAACTTAATTGCTTCGTCCTCTGTGGGTACGCTATCCATCAAGTTGGCCGCGTAATGGTTGTCCCTTATCGACTTTACCGCTCTTGAGAATTTTTCAGAAAATTGCTCAGCATTTGAGTTCCTTACAAATTGAGCAGAGCAAGGGGAGCATGAAGCTCCGAAAGTCATGACCATCTTTACGTAAGCTTCAGGGATATCATTTTCGTTCCTGCTCCACAAAAAGCGCTGAAAATACTGGCCTTCTTGTCTCACACGAACTTGGTGGAACATCACCGCATATGGATATCTTACTCTCTCGAAATTTCATGATGACATACGTTAAAGAGGTGACTTGATCTAGACCCTTTAGAAGCAAAAAGTTAAGTGAAATAGCTTGAATAGCAGCAGCCGCATCCCAAGCGATTCGTAACTTACCGGTTTATTTGGGTTTTGTACCGGAAAAATTGGTAAGTACCACGACGGGCGACTTACTTGGGTTTCAGACGGCAAAAGCTTCCTAACATAGCCCTTTAAAATATATTCATCTATCTTACTGTTAAGAGCTTCAGTCAAATCTGGTTTACTTCGCATACGCTTTTGGAAGCACTCCAATCGTCTCTTGGCCATAGATAAACTGTTTGCAAGACTAATTTCGTCGAACTTCCATAAAAGGGATGTTTCAAATCCGCCGTTTTTGTAAACTGTGTGTTTTCAATAAATCTAGGGCTCTTTCATCATCGACTGACAGTAATTTAATCTGAGGATTACATGATATTCCAAAGTTTTTCCAGAAAGGTATCGTTACAATTGCATATATGAAAGCTATGGAAATCATTTACTGGTGTTTTGAATTCAGTTGAACTAAATCCATGCAAAACCCACCCAAGGCTACTTTTAGAAGCAATCGTTTCTTTGTTTTGTCAAAGGTGGATCTTAATTGAATGAAATGATTGTTGAATTTAACCTAGCATTAATGTTGTTTAGGTGATTGCTAACATTTGGAGCAGAGGTACGGAAAAACTCAGCTTCAGAGCTGTGAGAGGTGTTTAATGCAAGAGAACTTGATAGACCGGTTTTATGAACGACATATTGCACTGTGGTAAAAGTTCATTGATTGAAGGGATTGGGTAGGAGGACGAAGAAGTCGCAAGGTTCAAGTCGCTGTCAAACGCTGGTGGAGTTGCTGTTGTTGTGATAAGCTGATTTCGTTTGGTTATTGAAGGGTGCTTAGAATCGAAGGCAGATGCATTGCCTACTTTCGTAGAAATGGCGATATTAAGAATATTTGATTCGACGTTTCGGGCACTATATTTAGGGATGGCTCCTAGACCTAGAGCGCTTCCTTTGACTTTATCTGACACACTTTCAACAGCAGCTGCGGAAACTTCTACAAGACTGCTAGATAAAGAGGTACTCTTATGTTCACAAGTTTGACATATCCAGTTTTTGTCACATATGTAGCTATCCACGTTGCGCAGGTGTAGTGGTATCATACTGGGCACTTATCGCACTGCACCATATTCTCGACGCTGTTCGGTTGATCACAGCAATGGCAGTCGTATCCATCAGTGATCTCTGCTGATTCATTTGTCTCTACAAACGACCTCATGACTTTTGTAGATCGAGCGAAGGGCTGTAGGATCGATGAGATGTCTACGACCTATTGTTTCAATACCAGATCGCATTATGGTGAGCAGAGCTGTTCGTAAAAATTATATTTTTTCTCCTATGATATATTTTTATTGTTACTGTTATTTTAAAATAACTCCACTCCGTGTAATATCGAGTGGATATTGTATTAAAGGATTTCCACTTGTTGAAAGTATTTTACTGCATCCAGTGGGTATTATAAATAAAAAGACTTTTATTTTATTAGTTTAATTATCTTTATTTCGAAAGGTGCAATCCCTTCTGCGTCTACAAACTTAAATGAATAATGGATGCCTGCAATATGTGCAGTACATTTGTGTTGTCTAGCCTGATCATTTATGGATGGACGTGTTCAATAAGCAGTGATAATATCAGAAGAATGGTTGGTTGTGTTCACACTAAGCCCATTATTATTACACTCCGAACGAGAAATACCTATTCCAATATTTGTTTTTTAAGCAACCTAAATAGATCGACGACGCACATTGTTGCCTATGGATTTTTGCTTTTTTTCTGAGTTAATTAAATTCTCCTGAGTAAATATACACTTAAATATATGGCACCCATTTTTATTATTATTATTTCTTTCGTCTATTCATATGTATTTGTATGTTTTTCCACTTTTAACTCCTAATTTCACTCCCTCCATTGATAATTATTATTTCCCATTTTGTTTTTCTTTCTTGGTGGTTTACTCTGTTGTTCAAGAAATCGTCGGGACAGATGTTAGGTTTTCCAATATCCAGTGTGAAAATTTAACGAAAACTGAATCGCAGTATAAATAACAATAAAATTTTAAAACTCTCTGCTCGGTCGCCAAATAATTACTTGAGTTTTCACATTTTAAAATGGTTTATTAATCTTTATCCTGTAATGGAGGAGCGAGGAGCGGTAGTCGAGAGTTCTGTCTCGGGACTGAATTTGAGACCTAAAGTATCCACGAATATCAACGCTATTACAAGTAGCAGAGTCTGAGGTTCTCTACCTCTGCTCAATATTCCAATGTTGATATTTTCTGTGGCTGAGATACTGAGAGGTCCTGGGTCATGCAGAGCTGTGGAAAAGGGGTCTTCAAATAATAAAAAAAATAACACAGTTAACTTATATTATGCAATAAAGGCTTTCCTTCATAAGTAACAGAGGCAGAAGTGCTCCAACGTGCTGTTCTCTACTCGAGATCAACAAACAGAATCAAATGTATCCAAAATCAGCATCGGTAACTACTACATATACCTACTTATTTTACAAAAGCGTTTATGTTTATTTATTTTGATAAAGCTTGATGAGCTTTCATTTTGTGACATTTAATCACATTGTCAGTTAAACAAAATTACAATTATTATTAAGTAATTCAAAAAGCATTGCCAGAACGGCTTTATTATTTTAAGTACAAAATTGAATTTTAATTTAAAGGAAAAAAGGTATTAATTCAAAAATATAATATGAGTTGCTACAATCAAACTTTAACTAAGAGTTTAAGGGATTTTTTTTTTTTTGTAAACGAAGCTTTATATTTGTGTTCGAAAGGTGTGATATTCCGTTCGTGTACTCATAATGAGTTGCAAAACCGTATTCCATTTAAAAAAGAACACTTATTTATTTTAAGTTTTTATTGTTAAAATTAAATTCAATCCATCCAATCAATACTAGTACCGAGATCGAACTAAAATTTTGCTCCCACTTTTCTCTCCAAACACCAGCTAAACTCCTAGCTAAATTTTGACATAAGCTTTTTGTGGAGATTGCATTACAAAAAAACAGCTGTTCGCTAAAAAGAAATTATATTCAGCAAATTTCAAAGAATTTTATTTCAATATTTCAAGAGAATGTAACAAATTAAAATAGATTTTTCCCTTCGACATTAATAAATCGTTTGTCTTTGAATATTTCTCGTTCTCAATTTTCATTTCACAATGTAAAGCTCACATACGAGTAAATCTAACAAATAAAAAAAACTCCCACAATTTAGCTCAGCAATTAATTTACCGAACAATTATTTCACGCGCTAAATTTTGACAGATGGTACCGTACAGTAAGAAACGAATGTTTAATTTTTTAACTGGAGCTGCGTACCCCTCGGCTGAAATGCCAGGATTAATTTTAGCTTGGCTAAATTTTGGAGATATTTTTGTATGAAAGCGGATTTTTAGCTCGATCTGCATACTAGGCTTATGCTGATGTTGTTTTTTTTTTTGCATCTGAGATCCCACGATGAATAATATTTATTATCTAAACAATTGAAATGAGTACCTTACTTATTGGTTATCGTTCAAGCCTAGTACGCAGATCGAGCATAAATTTCGCTTCCACTTTTCTCTCCAAACACCAGCTAAAATCCTAGCTAAATTTTGACATCAAATTGTTGTGGAGAATACATCACTGAAAAAAAATGTATTCAACAATTTCAAAGAATTTTATTTTTATATTTCAATAGAATTGATAAATCATTAGTCCATGAATATTTTTCGTTCTTAATTTTCTTTTTTAAAATGTAAATCACGTAAATGTCAGAAATAAAAGAACCTGCCACAATTTAGCTCGAGAATTAATTAATGTGCCAAACAATTATTGCACGCGTTAAATTTTTACAGATAGGTGCCGTACAGTAAGAAACAAACCTCTCGGCTAAATTTATGCTTGGCAAAATTTTGTAGAGAATTTTTTATTATGAGCGAAATTTTAGCTCGATCTGCGTGCTAGGCTTGAAAATGAAAATTGAGGACGAGAAATATTCAAAGACAAACGATTTATTAATGCCAAAGAGAAAAATCTATTTCATTTGGTAACATTCACTTAAAACATTGAAAAAAAAATCTTTGAAATTGTTAAATATAATTTCTTTTCAGAGAACAGCTGTTTTTTGTAATGTAATCTCCACAAAAATACAAAATTTAGATAGGAGTTAAGCCGGTGTTTGGAAAGAAGAGTGGGAGTAAAATTTTCGATCTGCGTACTAGGCTTTAAGTAATAATTCCAAAATTTGCAATGGCTGACGCCAAACTAAAAAATCTAAGCATTTTCAAAAGTTCATCTTTCGATGTATTTGGGGTCGAAGCAAATAGTTTCTTTGTATTTAATTAGAACTTTTGATGCTTGCAGAAAAACGCTCTTAATGGACAAAATCAGATACTTTTTCTATTATTTTTGTGCACACTGTAACAGGAGAATCAATTAAAACTGCTACTACCTATTATTATTTGTAAACATTAACTGAAGGTAATGAGCCAACACTTTTTTATAAACATTCGAGAGGGTAGCTTATGAAATATATTAAATCGCAAATAAAATAAAACGTGTCTTTGTCATTTATAAATCAAAAATTGTCTCCGCAAAAACTTAAATTTTAATTTTTTTACTAACCATACTTCTACGGCAAAAAACGCTTAAAATCAAACAAGTTTTGATTAAAATGAAAACAAAAAAATATTTATGCACATTCAGTGATAGGAAAATATTAAAATGCAGATAAACAGTAACCAATATATTATTATAACATAAAAATTAAAATTTTAAAAATCATAAAGCAAGATTAAAACGCCTGCTTTGAAAGTCTACATGTGTACATAATATGTGTAATTAGCAATCACCGTCTTTAAGGACAATCATCAAGCAAAACGAAAAATATAAAAATAAATAACAACTCGATTCATACCAGTTAAAATTGACATATCGTATAAACTCCCAAAACAAGTTACAAAATTAGTATTTTTCAACTGAACCAGAGCAATGATATGTTAGCAATAAAAAAATTATTATGAAAAGTAAAGTGTAAATAATTGTCAAGAACATGATAATAATGAAGCAAACAAAAACCACTCAGTAGCATAGTAATATATTTAAAAACAAAATTATTTGAAATTAATAGACATATTTATATTTATTATTACTTATTAGCTACAGAACGAAAATAAATATAATAGAATAATTTAATTTTTACCAAAAATCACTGCCAATACTGGCGTAGAAAGCACTATTGATAAAAAATAATAGTAAATTTAGAATGGGGTTGCGTTAAAAATAAAATTGTTAAACTAATATATATTTATTTCTCGTGTTGAGATTTCAAAAAATAGTAATTACAAAATGAAACACAATAATAATAATGTTGTCAGGTTTTTCATAGAGATCTTTATATATACCTATATATATATGTATACATTGAAAAGTTTTCAAATCAATAAAAAAATGACCCTTAATAATTATTGTTACAATAAATTTGCAGATACAAATAAAGTTTAAACTAGTTTATGGCCAGTTATTTATTACAAATATAAAAAATTCTCAACACAATTGCACTTATTTTTAAGAGTATCTCGTAAAAAATATAATTGCATATTTTAAGCGGAGAATATTTACACAACCTAAACTATACTAGGTTATGAAATCATATAAGATTGTTGTATTTAAAAAAGAAAAAAAAAATTTAATTAAGAAAAATTATTGTGAGAGAGATTTTAAAATAAATATTTTTTAGGTACAAATAGAATTTTCAAGTTGTGTAAATACAAACGTATTTAAAAAAAATATAACTTTAAATAATTATTTGTAAAGCTATAAGCAAATTAAAGTTTAAATTTTATTATTATTAAATCATGATCTTTTATTTGTTAAATATTAATAATCTTTGATTCATACCTCCAACAGTGACTTATATCGAACCTCAGCTTATTCTTTTTGAAAACGACACAGCAGCTGCTTTAAGAAGAACTCCAAAGTCAGCGCATTGACTTTCCGTATAGTAGCTTTCAAGGTATCGTATAGTGTGATGAAAGTAATGGTATACCAAAAACTATCTAAAAGCATCAAGATATGATTTAAAGTTTTTCAATGCTGGATCTAATGACACCTCACCCGAAGCGATACGACCAAACTTAAATATAGTCTACGTGTCATATAAGAACCATGAATTAAATGAGATCATGGAAAGTTCCAAAGACAGACAAAAAAAATCAAAAAAACAATGCAATGCGAATTACATCACTCACCGACAAAATGTGTGAGGAAGATTGTTGGCAACAACTTTTATGAAATGAGTTGAAATCCTGTAAGTGCAGGAAACTTTCCACATAATCTGCCGTATTATTAGAATTTTTAAAACGCTTCTCAACGGGTGTATTGTTACGCAGTGTTTATAAGCCTTTTTTAGGGCTCTATACAACGTTGCTTAGAAGCACTTGTGTTAAGTAAAGTAGAAAAAGGTGAAATCTATTACGTTTAATTAAATACGGCCTTAACTAATAATCAAATTTAGTCATAGCTTAAATAAAAGTCTTCACCTTTCAGAGAAATCACACACCAATAATCAATTTAGCTGCCAGACTGGACACTATTAAGACGTCAAAATTTAATACACAGAAATCCATGTTTAAAGAACGTAATTATATTAAGTGGAATGTTTCAGTGCAAGTGTTGCCAGTCGTGCTATTTCATAATTAGTATTTCGTATTAATAAGTATTAAAATACACTCGAATATTGCTGAGCAATTTTATTGGTATTTTCATGACGCCTTAGTTTTTTTTAGTAGTTAGAAAAAAAGAAATAAAATGTTATTTTTGTATTAATAAAGATACTGAAACTTATACATACATTCGTGTGATGTAGTGCATGTTTGTTTTGTTTTGGATTTTGAGCATTCGTTTACATTTTTTATATAATAAACACCATAATAAGTGAATCAGACCCATTTTCCTATTCTAAAAGTACCTTTACTTTCTATAAACGTCTGGTGAAAAGTATAACGCCCATATTATTCACTCCTTTAATCCAGATTAAAACTTAAATCCAAATTTAAAGTAATTTGCATCCGAAAACTATATCCGATTCCATATTATTCATCCATTGAAGTCGCAAATAAATTCAATATTTTTCGATCCATTCGAATAAATGTTTTTTTGTAATGAATAATATTGGCTTAAATTTGAATGTTTACATTTGATAAATCCGATTGAAAAAGTTGGATTTAAAAATCACTTTAATCCAATTTAAACCCAGAGTGAATAATATGGCGGTAACACTACAAACTTCGAATTGAGTGTGAATTGTGTATCATTTTCCTTGGAAGCTCCAAGAGTACTCCTTTTTCAATCATTTTGCATTTCAAAAGTCCTCCAATGGTTTGTTTCTTTCAAGTGATTTCTTAGAAGAGTTTTCACAGCCCGATTTTATTTAGGAATGCGTTTTGAACACATGAAAAAATACGTCGAACCACATTTCCAGTCAATTGTCAGAGTGATAAATGCTTTTGAAAAAGAAGTCCAAGGCGGTTGGAATTAAAAAGTAGAAGGAAACAACATCAGAAATCAATTACCGACCTAAAACAACAAAATCTAGTCTAGACGAAAGTTAAATTGAATCTTAAAACGAATTAAAGATATTAATTTTTGACATTTCGGATTTCACGCAATGATTTTAAAGTAAAAAGTGTATAATTTTTTCGCTTGCATATCAACAGGGGCCGATTCTGGTTCTATGAAAAAGTGAATCGAATAAATTGTTTTCACATTCACTGCTTTTACTTTTTTGATTCATTTGTCACAAAGAAGCGATGCTTGTTCTGTAAATGAAAACCATATTATCGATGCTCAAACCACTTTACGACTTCTCCTGAAAATTGCACGATTCTCTCAATTTTCTTGTATTGTTAAAGAGACCAGAGAAATGCATGAGAAAAAAACACTTTTCCTTATGAATTTAACAAAGAAAGAGATATGATTGAATTATTCATATGACGGCGCGGAAGAAAATCATTCATATGAATTTTTTTTCTATTTTTGGTTCCACATTTTCACAGAACCAGAATCGGAACTAGTGTGAAAGCATTGATAGCTCACTCGATTCTTTTTTTCACAGAACCAGAATTGGCCCCCAGGAAGGAAAATATCACTGTACCTAAAAAGTACTAATGCAAAATAATTTGTTTTCGTATATCAATCTCGTGATGTGCCAAAAAATTATCAAATATTTTCCAAATATCCATGTTTCTTGTTAAATATATATCACCTAAGAAAACCCAGACCCTTTTCACAAATAACTTATTAAAGTACTGAAAAAGTTTCTACTAAAAAGAATACGGCCATACTTATTTCCACAGGTATCGAGACCATTCTGACAGTTGATTTTTTTTCACTCGTTGAAAAAAAAAAACAAATTGAGATTCATCTGTCATTTTGATTAGTTAAAGGAGAGTGTATTGAGATAAAAAATTGTGTTTAAAGAGAATAAAGCTTATTAAACAAAATAAAAAAAATTTTAAAAATTACTTTATAAAACAAAATATAAAATAACATGCGGTGTTACGTAAAATCCTGTAAAAACACCAATAAAAAAGAGTGTACAAATATTCCTTTTCACAAGTTAGTTTTGTCTGATGAAGTGATTTGAAGTGATATTTTTTAGGTAGTTTAATTATCTTTGAATAGTTTAAAATTGATATTTCATGATATTTAGCTTTGAAAAATGCTAATTTCTTGTAAAGTAAATAAACTTTGATTCAGTGATTAAGTTAAGATTCATCTGTCAAACAAGAATTTCACGTCCAGCAGATTATTTTAGGATTAATTTTTGTTGCTGGTGACAAGGCGCTCAAATTCATTTGGTGCCTGTAGTGCGGAGTTATTTTCAACCTTGCGAATAAAATATTCTTAAAGGTCTTTCTACTTTCTTTGTCTTGGCCCTTTCTATCATGTCAGTTTTGTGTCTTTTTCAAGAAGTTTTATATCAATTTAAATGATTTCTATAATAATGTATTTACCTAAACATCACTTCACATAACTTTATGAAAAATATGAGACAAAGCCTACTGTGAAAAAAAGTTTGTTCACTCCGAATTAAAGGTGTTTTTACATTATTTATTGCAGCACCGCATGCTGTCTTATCAAAATATATAAGAAATAACGTATTGCAAATATTCAGTGTTTTATTTATTTTAATAAACTTTTTTACTATTTCAACGATTTACAATCTCTACATACATATAGCTCCTCTAAATGACAAAATCATCTTCATGATTTTTTTTTTTAATTTTCCTTGGGCGCCTCAGCATTTAGCCGTGTAACTGTATCTCCACCCTGCGTCAGTGCATTTGTGTTTGTGTATTTCTTCTTCTATTTTTTCATTTGGATTATTTTAGTGTGCGGTTTTTGAAAGCATGTTTGATGGAGTTTGATGTAAATTGTAGTAGGTTAAGGGAAAGTCAGAGTATTCTGTTAGAAAAAGGGTAAACTTGTTTATTGGTAGAAATCATTTAAAGCTCCACATTTTATTTTAACCTCAGTTAGTTAGTAGTCGACATTAGTGTTTGATAATTATGTCGTTTTTGATTGGATTTTCAGACTATTATACTCCTTTTTGATTCCAATCGAATTTGAAAACATCGTGTTGTCAAATTTACACACCCTCTGCTGAATGACGCCATTTCAATGCTTCTTCAAGCATTTATCAGGAGTGGAAAAGGAGTACGCCGAACGTCCAATTGAAAATGACATTAGTAGGCCCATAGCCCGGATTGTCAAATTTCTCATCTCAAAGGCTCGAGGGATTTAACATTTTCCGACGCAATTTAGTTGCAACTTCCAATGTACTTGTGTTAAATATTTATATTATGTTTAGATGTCATAAAGCCACCCGGAATGTCTGAAATCTCATTCGAACCTCGAAGATTGACCATACAGATTTATTTCATAATCTAGTTGATTTGAAATTAATCTTGTTAAATATTCCTAGGAGAAATATTTTTGCAAATCGAACTAACTTTTCTTTTATGGTGCTGAAGGATTCATTCACAGCTGCATTCAGTTCTTCATTTTTTGACCACAAATGGAAACATTCCATCTGACTTCCACTGCGTAGTCCCCTATTACACGATGATTCCTTGCGCCTGACTCTTTTCGAACATAATGAGTACGAAAGAGAAATAAGATGAGATGGAAGACCAGTTGCCCTGTGCGTCGTGGGCCAAGATTTCCGAGACTCTTTTTGGCGATTCTTTTTAGCATTGTCCGTATTTTCGTATATTTCCTATACAGACTCTACAAACCACAAACAGTAAAGAGAGCTGTCAATTTTGCATCAAGCGTCGAGAAGCTCCGTGTGTAGTAACGCGTGACTCAAAGGATGATTTTCAAAGAGAAATTCGACAAAAGAGTCTGACGCAAAAAATCATCGTGTAATAGAGGACATAGAAAAAAATTAAACCGTTATCACGAAATTCTCACAAATCTTCAAAAATACTCATGAATTGTCACAAATTCCCTTTTGTCAACTCAAAAAAGTTGCATCGAGAGAGTGCAAAATAATTTCCTCTCCCTTAGAAAACTTGCGAATTTCGTTACACATATTTCTGTGAGCACGAAGATCTCGTCTAGCGGCTACTTTTTCTTGGGGATGATTCATTATTGTATAATGCAAATTCGTTGTGAGCGATTTTCGAATATCACGGAAGTGACTTAATCAAGACGTTCCTTGAGCGAATCAAATAAATAGTAAACGAATTTCATTTTACTTTACAATACAGGTATTTTATTGATCAAAATAACATGAGAACTTATATTTTGTATTTAATTTTGTAATCTTAAATTTACGGTGATGTGTAGCGCTTAAAAATTTCGTCTTGAGTAGCAGTGTTTAAAGTGAACAATTTCAAAAATTGTGTTTGGGGCCTATATTAGTCTCGTTCGAATTTTAATTCATCTAATGACGTCTGGATGCTGTTGCTGGCTTCGTTTATAAAAACTATTGACACCTGGTAAGTTCCTTTGCACACAAAATATACCAAAACTGATTGTTAATATACTTTAATTTTTGTATGAAAAATGTAAACAAGCCACCTCTACAACTAGAAGCAACAACAACATTGCTCGATTAAGAAAAAAGCCATACAGGACGTAGTCAGGATTATTTAAAACATAAATTGTTCTTTGTAAAATACGCTTATTTATTTTAAAGCGAAATTCTTCGGTTAGTTAATATTTTTTTGTGAACAAATTTTCTTGTATAGACATATTCCAAGGATGTTTTGAAAATAAGAATTGAAAAATTCAGAAATGAATACATGAAGTTTTTAAAAAAATCAAACCTGTTTTTCCTGTTGTTAACTCGAGTTGTAAGTGCAAAAGATAAGAAATATTCATAAATTATTTCTTAAAATATTTTATAAAATTTATTTATATACCATAGAAGTTAAAACAAAATTTTAACTTCATATACAAATAAAATTCCTTATAATAAATCCAATTAAAAGTGTCACTAGCCCCAAAGTTTCTAGTTTCTAAATCTAAATTACATTTTATTAATCTATTTTACAAACGGGAGTAAAAGATTTCAATTCTTTTTCTAAATAGATACAAATATGTATACATATATTCATCCTTTCACTTATAATAACATAAATATATATACCTATAATAAATAATGTGCATTTTTTTAATAATTGACCGTAATCTCATAAAACTTCTTTCTCTGACTACGTCCATGATATCATTTTGGTTGACGACATGTATCCATTTTAGAAAGCAACAACAATCATATAGGTTTGTTTACATTTTTCATCTTCAAAATAAAGTTTCGATACATATTGTTTTTGATTTCTAAACTTACATATATTTTTATTCCAGTGCAACCTTAGTAAAAATGAGTGTTCATATAAAATTAATTAGTAAGATTTTACTTTTCAACACCATTTTTTGTTCTTTTCTTATGGAAAATACATTGATTGTCAAATCGAAAAAATTTTATCTCACATGTAGGCTACACGCTGACTGCTAGGTGCCGTGCTAGGCTGGGCGCTGACTCATTGACTTATTATATAGGGACTGCTAGTCGTATGTTTTTTCCATACAAAAGCTAGATAGAAAAGGGTTCAGCTTCTTTCTAGCGACATAAGAGCTTCCGTCGAACATGCGGCGAACGAAACAACTATCCTAACGTCTCTGCATGTCAATCACTCTATCATATTTGTCAGTCAAAGTTAAATATTTATTATTATTTTTAGTGAAAAAGTCATATTTATTTTATTTAATTAAAAAAAAAACAACTAAAAAAACAATAATGGAGCAGTCGAACTTACAGGATAGGTATTTAACCTTCATTAATCACCAATCATCAACATGAGACAAAGAATTGCAAAATGGTAAGTCAAAAACGAACTCAAAAAATCAAGTGATAGATAAATAAAAAGCCCTTGAAACTATCTTGTTCTTTTTCAGAACTCAAAGGGATGGCGACTGACTGGCAAATCCAATATACAAGTGTAAAGTGCGAAGCTGCAATAAATGATGATTCAGAGAAGAAAAAAGAAAAATCAGTATATGTACATACATACTTAAGTCGATTAAATCTTATAATAAATGGTTTTCAACACTTTTTTAAAAACTTAATTCATTTGTTTGTTGTTATTGTCTTTCAAAATAAAATAAAAAAACAAAAGAAACACTCAATTCATTTGTCAAAAGTTACACCATGTCTGCCACCTATTCGACGGCAGCGCTAGTTGCGTATAGTAATAGACTGAACCGAAGTAAAGTTGGCTCCTGGCAGTCCATATATAGTAGGTCAATGCGCTGACTGCTAGGTGCCGTGACTCCATTCACCAATAGTAATATCATGGATATAACTTTTCGCACGACTTTCGAGCCACGCGAGGCGCTTTTTTTTTTTTTTAAATCTGCAGTGATTTGACAATGGAGAGTATGAAGTAGGAATGAAAAATAAGTAGTGAGAAAGACATTGACTTATTATATATGGACTGCCAGTCGTTTGTTTTTTTCATACAAAAGTTCAATTGAAAAGGGTTCAGCTTCTCCTTAGCAACATAAGAGCTCCCGTCGAACATGCGGCGAACAAAACAACTATCCTAACGTCTCTATATGTCGATCATTCTATCATACTTGTCAATCAAAGTCAAGATTTATTATTATTTTTATTGAAAAGTCGTTGTTATTTCATTTAATTAAAAAAAAAATAACTTAAAAACAATCATGGAGCAGTTCGAACATACAGGAAAGGTATTTAACCTTCCTACTAATATTAATCACCAATCATCAACATGATACAAGGAATTGCAAAATGGTAAGTCAAAATCGAACTCAAAAATCAAGATAAATAAAAAGCTCTTGAAACAATCTTGTTCTTCTTCAGAATTCAGAGGGGTGGTGACTGGCTGGCAAATCCAATTAAAAAGAAACAAATTTCAGCGGATAAAGGAAGCTCTTGTTTTTTTTTTCGCCAAAAGGCGAATTAAAAAAAAAAAACTATGCAAGTGTCAAGCTGCAATAAATGATTATTCAGAGAAGAAAAAAGAGACTTCAAATATGTGCTTAAATAAGTCGATTAGTCTTTTAATAAATGGTTTCAACACTTTTTAAAAACTCAATTCATTTGTTTGTTGTTATTGTTTTTCAAAATGAAATAAAAAACAAAAGAAACACTCAGTTCATTTGTCAACCATGTCTGTCGCCTATTCGACGGCAGCGCTAGTGGCGTATAGTAATAGACTGAACAGAAGTGAAGTTGGCTCCTGGCAGTCCATATATAGTAGGTCAATGGAGAAAGAGGTATATATTAGGTCTGTTTCTTTACTTTTGGGAAAAAGTTTGGGCATGAGCTTTTTGATGTTGTTGTTGTAATGTTTAACCAGAAATGAAATGTAAAGAAACGTATTTGGGATGTTTCAGGTTTGTTGCGGTGTAAATTTCTCATTCGACTTTATTTATTTATTTATTCGACAAAATTATGCAATTTCAATTCTTAACATTTGCACTTATCATTTTGGGCTCTATTAAAAGATACCAGAAGAAATATTTTAATTTATATTTGACTCCATTGTATCATTTTCATTTAATTTATTTAAATTGAACCATTTTATATACGCTACTTGACAAATTTAATTTCAAATTTTTCGATCAGCTGATTTCTTGTTTGACAAGCAAGAAAGTGCCGAAACTAAAATATTCGGGTAGATTCTTGCTGAAGGGGAAATGAAAAAAGTCAAAAGCTCTGGCATTTTCGTGTCAGAAAATAGTAAAGAAACACGTTTTGGGTAGATTTGGGTTACTTTGGGAACCCGCGGGCGAGTAAAGAAACAGACCTATTATTTATGTAATGACAACAATAATGCGATAAAAGAAACAAATAACACAACATTTAGTGTCATGGCAACGATAAGAATATGGGCGAGAATACAGGAAAAAATGTTTGCGTGTATATGTGAGCTTTTTGATTTGGTTTTGTTTGGATGGAATTATAATTTTTTTCTTTAAGGCATATGTCTATTTATATAGGCTTATATACTTTCACCCATATGTTCATGCAGAAATTGGGTACTTTTTTCTGATTTTGTCATTTTGTTTAAAATCAATTAACGCAACTTTGTTTTTTTATTATTAAAATTTGCTATACCTTGATTATTTAAGTTCTTCAAAAATACGAAGGAATGTAGGTAGGTATTTTGTAAATTTTTAAGAGATTAAATTATAAAATAATGTAGGTAGGTATATAACAAACAAAAAGCTGAAGTGTAGTTAAGTGGGTAAGTACGCCATTTCCAAATATTATGTTGCCCTAACAATTTATCTACTACATAACTTTCTCATTAACTGCTTTACCGATTTAAATTCAAAAATGAAGATAGGTAGGTAGGTACCTATTAGAGGTCTGCAATGAATGTCTTGAAACTTTCAAAACAATCAACACTACTGTACACACTAGTTGCAAATAGAATGAATGAATCAATTCTAAAACGATAACCATTCAACTTATTCATTAATTTTATAACACGCACTTAGTGTAGTGTAAAACCTATAAGAACGAGTTTTTTTAAATAGTTGTACCCACAAAACTAGTGTACACTATTCTAAGTATACACTATGCAAGTATACCTCTGTAGTGTGCAGTGAGAACATCAAATAGAGATTTACTTAACTTACTTTCCACTGCAAATAAGTTCAATTTTTTTATTAAAAAGGTTGGTGAAATACGTCGCTAAACCATCTGCTTCGGTGGTTTAGCTAAGTAAACGTCACTTAGCAGAAATTTTGTTTTATTAGTAACATTTTGCCTTTAATCCACGGAATAAGGCTTACCTACTTTCACTATTTCAAGTTTTTTAATTTGGCTGTTAGTGAACACCTATGAATTATATATCATTTAAAAAGTGGAAATTCGTAACGCTCGTGCATATTATTTTTTAAGATCAACGCTAAAGTAAAATTCACTTGTAAATTTTCCCAAAGTTATATATTTTCAATTTATTTTTGCATGAAATTATCAAAAACAAAATTGTATTAATTTAAATCTGCATTTTCGACACGATATTTTTTTGAAATTTTCATTTCAGTCGCAAGGTTTCATAATGTTTCCTTTTCAAGAAAACAATAATCAAACTTTTAAGATCAGTATGATTTTAGGCCTGTTCGTGTACTTCCCATAACTACGAATTTCTATGAATATTATTTTTCTTTATATATATGAGCTTTGACAGAACTTTGGGCTAAATTCGTAGAAATTCGTAATTTTGGGAGGTACGCGAACAGACATTAAGAATCAACTCCAATCAACTTAAGTTTCTCAATTTTAAATAAAATTTTTTTTAATTCAAAAACACATTGCTTTTAAAAGTTTAAATTTCTTGTACTCTTACATAAATTTAAATTTTTTCATAAAGTTTCCCTTTTTCGAAGCTTCTATTTATTACACAGCAACAGTCTTAAAAATATAATGCATGAAGTTCAATTTTGTTGTTATTTGCTAGTAACAACATTAATACAAGAAAAAAATTATCTTTTGGGCATATTTTTGGAAAATTTAACATTGTTTTTCTCGGGTTTGTTTTGAAGATTCCTCCACACTAATAATTGTTTTATAAATTTTATCATTGCATTTCATTTCTCTCTCCTAGTACACTGACACTGAGTATTCAGTGTACTCGGTGTAGTTTGGTCTGAAGGAAGTGTACACTTGTTTCAAAAGTAGTGAAAAAAATCCGAGAAAAAATTTGTCCTGGGAAAATTTTTGTATTGGAGATACATTTTTGTCTCGATCTGCGCACTAGGCTTTATCTGCACTTTATCTTTTAAAACAAAAGAAAAGTCATAAACAAATAATTTTTTGGATGCAATATTCCTTTTTTGGATTCATCCATTGATGTTTTCATTCCAAATTCAATTTGTTTGTAGGAATATTATTTTCAATATTCTGAATTCACTATTTTCTATAAAAACAACATCCCGTCTGATATGAAATGAAATAACCTACAGCTCTAATGTCAAAAAGTCATATGCTTTTTGCTTTTGAGAAGTCATATGAGATCTAAGAGTGCTTTCAGACGATTTGGTATGATTATTTTGACAGATCATTTATTAAACCTTTAGCACTGCCATGCTACCAATGTCATGTCAATGCTATCGATAATTTATATAGAAATGTCAAGTTTTGAAATATCCCGATGTCGTTTTTTTCGCCCAAGTCCATATGGACGCGGCTAATAGAACATCTGGCGATTGCAGTCTTAACTTAAAGATGGCATCAAGCGTTGAACACGTCCATTTATACCAGCTATGTTTGGCTGAACTATTTCGTATTGATGTCATTTCCCATCTGTCAGTGACGACATTTCAATTTTTCAAACCAAAACGATTTTTTTCCGTGAAGTAAAGTTTTGAGCAGGTGTTCAGTTAAATTAAAAAATATACCATTAAATCCTTAAACCCCGCCAGCAATTTAAAGTTTATAAAGTTTTTTTCCATTTTAAATGGCCACAAGTGGCGATTCGAATAATGGTTTCCTTCATTTAGGTAAAACTGAAAGCGATTCAACAAATTACCGTCTGCGAAGTGATTTGCATAAAGAAGAAAAAATAAGTTGCTTGAGCTGTGGAGCCCTATATTCAGCGACTTCGAATTTAGACATTTTTGAACATTATAGTGAAAATTTTCACGCCCAACACTTTGGAGATTGTTTATATTGTGGTGGCAAAGTGCATAAATACCAAATACAAGGTCAAGATAAATTTTTCCACAACTGCTCTCGTTGGCGGTGCGGGGAAGAAAAGTGATTTACTTTAAAACTTTTGTATTTAAAAGAAACGTGAACGATGCATATGCAGATGCAAGAAAGTGACTCAAACCCCGAAGCTGAATTCGACTATTCGGATTTTTCGGATGTGGGTGGTGGGGATGATGACAGCAGCATTAGTTCCAAAAATGTTGGAGCAGGTAAGCGTTGGTCCAGATCTGACGATGTAACTCTGAAACAGCTAGTTTCGCAATATGGCGAGAAATGGGAAATCATAACTCCCATGTTCAAAGATCGGACTGACCAACAAATCCAACAGCGATGGGCAAAAGTACTGAATCCAGATTTAATCAAAGGCCCCTGGACACGAGAAGAAGATGACAAGGTTATAGAACTTGTTCGTCGCTATGGTCCCAAAAAATGGACACTTATTGCTCGGTATCTTAATGGGCGAATAGGGAAACAGTGTCGCGAGAGATGGCACAACCATCTCAATCCCAACATTAAGAAAACGGCTTGGACCGAGGATGAGGATAAAATTATTTATCAGGCGCACATTCAGTATGGCAACCAATGGGCAAAAATAGCCAAACTACTGCCTGGTCGAACAGATAACGCCATCAAAAACCATTGGAATTCGACAATGCGGAGGAAGTATGAGTATGCTGAAGTTGGACGCAAATCCAACCAGCAGCCACGTGTTCCAACAAGCTTAAAGAACTCGCGCTCCAATTTAAAGGAGTTGATTAAAATGGGAAGTGGTTCTACAAGTACTAGCCATCAAGAGAAATCGCTTCAATCTTCGCTTATCGATCGAATTCACAACAATGCAAAGGCAAAAGTCGTCTTAAAGGTATGTTAGTTTGTAATTATTCAATTCCAATTTATCGATATCACGATAAACCCTCATGCCCAGATTTTGGTTGTACATCATAATTTTCAAAGTGCCACTCCAAATGGTTGGCACCTGGTTCTTCCTTTAAACCTAAAGCATAAAACAGTTGCGTTATAGTGAGAGTGTATAGGCGGCTAACAAAAGAATTTAGGCATACGCAAAACAATAAAAAGTAAAAGTGGCAATTGTCTGAGTGAATAGCATATCCTAGGTCCACAAAGTTCGTAATTACTTGCAAATTATTTTCTCTTTGTCCAGTTTATATTTCTAAGCGCTCAGAGAATTTCCCCTGTAAAAAACAGGGAATGCGATTATCGTCCAAATTTTGTTAGTGTGACTCAGATATTGAGAAATAATAAAGTCCAAAGTATGACATGTAACAAAAGTTTATGATCTTCAATCATAGCTTGACTGTACTAAAACTTATTAAAATTTATATTTTTTCATTTTTAGCATTTAACTGTCCCGCTCACATTCCATACTTTTAACCTTAACTTATTCTTGTTGATTTCATCATTTTTTCGACGAAGTAGTAGTGTGTTTTATACACAGATCAGTAAAAATATGCTCTCAGATTTTGTTTGTTACCGTCAAAAGTTAATAAAGAAGAATAATAAATGCTGAGAAAGAAGAGAACGAAGATCAGTACGTTCCTAATTCATTCATTTGTATCAATAGGAATTACCTGAATACTCAAATTAATTTTTTTTGACTAACGCTTATTTTTTTTGTTCTCAATTTTTAGGTGCAACAAAACAAGCCACCAAATATTTTGAAAAAATCTCGGCAGTCCCAAAACACAGAGACTAAACCATCAGCTGCATCCAACTCAAATGCAATCAAATTACCTGATTCTCCAGTAATGACTCCCATTAAACCATTACCCTTCTCGCCCAGTCAATTTCTGAATTCACCGTGTTTGACGACTTTTGACGATATGAATTTACGAGCTAGCACTCCGGTTCGAAAGACATACAATCGTTTTGGCATGGAAATTAAGAAAGAACACGAGAACTCCTCAATCGAAACGCCTCACAAAAGCCTACTTGGCCCGAGAACACCCACACCTTTCAAAGATGCACTGGCTGCGCTGGGAAAGAAACGCAAAGGTGATAGGTATATTCCACCAAGTCCATCAAGCCTTGTAGAGGATCTGGCCGAAATAATCTACGACGAACAACTTAACGACACTCAGAATTCACAAATGGTTATAAAAACCGAAGAAAACAAAAGCGGCAGTTTGCAAACAGCCCGTAATCCCACAAAGAAAGCCCGAAAAGCCCTCAGTGCCAGCTGGGAGAATGATATAAAAGTTGAGAAAAAGATGCCCTACGAAACTGAGACGCCAAGTAAATTCCTTACTTCAACCAATTCCATTGTGTTCTCACCGCCAAGCATTTTAAAAGATACTTTTGGCGATTCTGAACTCCTCATGGATACTAGCGAAGCCAAAAAAGAGAACAAGAGTCCAAAGCATGCTATACAAAAGTACCTTGATCCGAAGTGGGAAAAACTTGCTTGTGGACAAACAAAAGATCAGCTTTTCATGGTCCAACAAGCGCATATGTGTCTCAAGAGTCTTTCACTAACACCAAGGTCTCTGAATTTTGAGAAACACAAATGAGTGACGCTGGGGGAAATGGGGCTGTTCGTTGTTTAAATTATATTCCAAAAGCAAATTTAAGAGAACGTATTCTCAGTCTCTTGAGACCATGTCCCAAGGAATACGTTTGCTATCTAATAATATGCAATGATAAACAGTTACCCTTGCAAGCTGAAGAAACAACAATTTGACTCCGATGTGTTCTGAAGCAGTCTCCAACTAAACAAAGAATTATAGATTTTTTATTTATAACATACATATATTTTTAACGTACATATTTCTAAGTGTATGAACCAATATTCTTTCTATATGCCTAATACCTAATTTATGACTTTAAAGTAAATGTTTTTTTTATTTTATTTTTCCTTTTTTATATACATATATACATGCATAAACGTGTTCATCTATGTAATACGTGTACGTCTATTAAACCGAAAAACTTTCATTAGTAAAATTGGAATGAAATTTTTACAAACTTTATGGTTTTCGAAAAATAACTTGTTAGTTTTAATATAAAACCCTGAGCACGTCCGTTGTACACCAAATTTGTATTTTATTTTTGAATAAACAGTTTAGTTGACAAAAAATGTGTCCTATCAAGTATACATGCTTTTATCGAGGACAATCTTCTTTTACAAATTAAGTTTCTATTTGCTCAATTTTTTTAGATCAGTTGAAAACGTATCCCCCGTGAGACGTGAGCTAAAAACAAAGTTTGCAATTGGATTATATGATAAACGATTATTTGAAAATGAATAAATATAATCATTATCAAGATCAATATCAGTCTTGTCCCCTGTCGATGATACCGATGAGACGGCCATACTCAGACTATGTACATGTTTGGAAAAAACAATGGAGGCACAGAAATCCATATCAATGCTGTGACATGTCCATGGGGTTTTGATGTTGGGCACCGAAAGTTACTTTTTATTATTTAGGAATGACCAAATTTAAGAACATGGTTGATCTATGTAACGAAATGGGTGAAAACCAAAGACCAAAAACAAGTTGTGATTGCATATTTTATTGAAAAGACCTTTTATTAGCACTTCGAAAATGCATAGGGTGACATGGTTGACATTGCACCAGTGGAATAAACAAAAGTTACAACAACACAAAATATGGCAATGAGTAAAACGGAAAGAAATAATACCCCAGGTGGCAATCCAGACAATCTGGTAAATCCACTCTTCGGAGATCGGTCGATTCTGGGGAGGCATGCTTGCTAGGCTCGCCGGATAAGGGGGATCTTGTCCCCGCAATCAGACTTCGCTCAATTAAAAAAAAGGAAAACATGATAGCAAAAAAAAGAATACTTATTCAGGCTCAACGCAACACACTTTGGGAACGCTGCTGCAGATGGTGCAGCGGGGCCAAGTCCCAACCAACCTGCAATTGAGGATCGTTTTTTTAAAACCCAACAATCGCCAAAAATCAGAAAATGAGATATGGTTATCAAAGTTTTTGTCTTTAAGATTCGCACAAGATGGTGAAATAAAAATAAAAAGAAAACTGTACACATTTAATTCAAAAAAAAAAAAATAATCTGAGCGTTTTTGCAAAACTCAAAAAACACCACTGAGTTTTTGCAAAGCTCAACAAACTTATTCGAGTTTTTGCAAAACTAAACAAAAGTTTATTGTCTTAAACTTACGGTTTGTGTCTATTTGTTCTGTTAAGATTAAAATGCACTGATGGTATGGGTTATTGAGGAACTATTTATGTCATTCTGATATCCATCCTTTAAACATGAGTATATCCGGCGCATTACGAAACCTTTAAGCCCCTGGTTATGTATTATATAGTAGGGTGGACCGAAAAACCAAAATTTTGTTTTTTCAAGTCGCATTAGTGCGGAAAAGTTGTGCGTTGGGGAGATTAAGAGGGGTTCAAAAAATACATGGAATCGATTCACGTCTTCCGATCGCGCATATGAGCCTTTAAGATTCGACGAAAATGGGAAAATCAACGCTTTTACGATAATTTCTCACATTTCTGGACTAGCTTCTTCCTAGCTTCTGAATGTAATTTTATGTTATAGCTCAAACTCAAATCTAATGTATATATATTATTATAGTACTACCATATAACAGCAATTTAAGCTTCTGGTAAGCATCGAAAGCGGCGCTGTTAACCACTATATATATTTTAATAGTACTATCATGAAGAGGAACGGTCGGCCTGGCATCTATAGAGGCGAGCCGGAACTATAGGTGTGGCGAATTGAAGCGATGAGAATGACAGGATAATTAAAGAAATAGGAATAAAAAATAAGGTTAAAGAAGTAATAGAAGATAGAGAACATCGTATACAAAAGTTATGGGAGTCCAAGAGAGGCAAGAAAAACATTAATTTTGTGCGTTGTTTTCTATTGATTTTCTATAATAAGCTTGTATTGTTTCAAAATTGAGATTATATTGGCTTTTTTTTTTGGTTGTGAGTGATTGTAGTGAATTGGGATAATAGAAATTTTATGATAAGAATATCTATTATTACAGTCGCACTAAAAACATTTTTGTAGGTAGGTATTTTCTTTAAAATTGAGGTAGGTAAATTCTTTATATATATGAATCATAAATATATATAGTGGGCGATAACAATACTTATAGAGTAAAAGTATGTTGTTTCTTAAAAATAATTATTTATTTGAAAACATTTTTGAAAAAGTATGACAAAAAGCTAGAGCGTGTAGGTTGGTCCTAGACAAGAAAAAGTTACATTAGGAGGAAGGTCCATTTCCTATCGCTTTAGTGGGACGGTTAATTAAATAAAAAGAAGACTTATAATCGAAAATTAATTATTAAAAAATAACGTCAGGACTTACAATGTTTGTTGTTTTTGTGAATATTTTATTTTCAATAACTTTCAAAGCTAGATTTTTGAAAAAAATAAAATTGGTTTTTTGGATCAATCCAACTTTTTTTTTTAATTTTATCTTGATAAGTATTCTTTTTTTAAATTTTTAATAGTAGATCAAACAAATTTTAGTACCCGAACAAAATTTAATCATAATCATAGCAGTAGTTTTTGTGAAAAAAAGGTTTTGCTAAACAGTTAAAAAAAATGTAAATAATTTTTACTTCGAAATTCTTGCCTAGTGTTGGTCATTTTTTTGGTACAAATTTGTTGGAATATTTTAAGCACGCATTCGATGACTTCAATCTTTAAGATCTGTTGAGAACTTTTGAGGTTGAGGAATGAAAAATCATTTCGTAAAAGTCATTTTACCTGCCTATAGTGTCATTCTGATTAAACTAATCCTTATACATTGTGAGACATTATTTTAGAAGATTGTAGGAGGACCAAATGTGTAGTATATTGTTTTTCTTATCTCTGAAGTTTTTCAACTCTTGCAATTTGAAAAGTTAAAATTGATTCAAGTGGGGCTTCAAACTAGCGTTAATTTTAAAATCTCTCCACTTAACTGAGTTCTAAAAAATTGAAATTTTTATTAAATACTACAATCTATAATAGTTATCATTTTGTAAGATTTTAGGTTTTGATATTCACCCCCCAAAAAGTTAAAAATAAAAAACCTCTAAAAACTCAGCCAAAAAAAACATTGTTTTAAAAAAATTATCGAGCATGAAATTTTGTCATGATCAAAAATTCCTTATACACGGGTAACTTTTTTTTCTATCTGCTTTCCGTGGATGTACATTTTAATTGTATCATACGTTCCATGAGCTAACAGCATGTCATTTGTCAAAGAGCTTTCTTTCTATTTTCATTTTTTAAATACTCATATCTACTAAACGGGTTTTTTTAGAATTAAATGTTTTTCCTACGACCTTCTTAGAATTAAATTTTATATCAATAGTGAAAAAATCAACTTTTTATCTCTCACCGTTTAGAAGAAAGATTTTCGACCTCCACTTAGATTTCCCTCTTTTTTCCCCCTTTAAAGATTTTAATTTGCAAAAGTAACTTCTTATATGACACCTACATAAATGCATGTAACTATTAGAAAACATTATAAATTTATGCATTCTAATATAAGCTAATCAATATCAGTTTTGGTACCCACTTCAAATTGATTTTGAAACAAAAATTGAAAATTTATATTTTTGCAAGAAAATAATACTACCTATATCTATAGATATACCTACGTATTCGTTAATTCATAAAAGAAACTAATACCATTGTATAATTTAATATCCGTGTATGAACATTTTACTTATTTTCTCAGCCTAGTCTGTCATTGCCATGATACTAACAGCTGACGCGCCACAGCTGAATACTCTCCTCTGTGCCTAACTGCTTGCTTTCAATCTCTTTTGTACCCTTATCCATTGTATATACTCATGCAGCTTGTAGGGTGAAAGAGAAAAAGCCCTGAAGTCGGTTCTCTAGATAATATAGGTACTCTATGATTGTGGCAATACGCTGGTGTTAATGTGCAATCTACCTCTGAATGTAAAATGAAAAGGACAGCAATAAAGTATGAAGAGGACAGAGGACGGGAAAGATAGTTTCATGTAAACATTTCACCCGATTTTGGGAAAAATCGTACTGGAAAAATCGGGTCATGTAAATACCGACTAACTACTGACTATGCGCAACTGTGAACTAGCAACGGAACGTGGCCAATGGCACTTCCTTGTATTTCTTTTTTTAAGTCTCAATACATCACCAGAGAATGGCGGCGTTCCGATGTTAGTTCTCAGTTATCCGGATAACCTTGTGTTGTTGTACCCTTGTTAAAAAACAGTTGATGACAAATCTGTTGAAATAAGATACTTGTTATTAATATACTTTGTTTATTTAAAGATACAAATAATTTATATAGTTTCTGTTGTCAATAATTTTCTGTTTTATATTATCACTTCTCGATAAACTGCGAACTAATCAACAACTTATTTATACTCGTATTTATTTGTACCAAATAAATCTTTTGTATTTATTCTTCAACTGGGAATTGTTTCATTGAATAAAGAGAAGTCAACAGGTTTTGGGCCCAGGTATGGAAGAAGAAAAATATAAAGTGCAATTATTTGATGGAACAAACTTCAACAATTGGAAATTTCGTTTGATGACGGTGCTCGAAGAACATGATCTTAAAGAATTTGTATCGAATGATCTGGATTCAATTTTAGAAGGCGAGACAGTGGAAGCAAAATGATTGTTTATAATCAAACGTGAGAAGAAATGCAAATCCTTGATAATTCATCGCATAGCAGACAGTCATCTAGAGTACGTTAAGGATAAGCTTACGGCAAAAGACATTTTTCAAAGTCTTGTGAACACTTTTGAGAGAAAAAGTATTGCTTCTCAACTTTTTTTGCGAAAAAGCATATTGACTCTTAAGTGCCCAGAAGGAGGAGACATGGAACAACATCTACTGAGGTTTGATAAGTTGATTCGGGATCTGCGATCTACAGGAGCAAACCTAGAAAGTGCTGATGTTATTTGTCATTTACTTCTTACAATGCCCCCTTCCTTTGAGACTCTGGTAACTGCCTTGGAAACTATAGATGTGGAGAAGCTTACAATTGAGTTTGTCAAAAGTCGGATCCTTGATGAAGCGAAAAAGAAGTCAAGTCCAGAAGTTCAACATAGTGATTCGGTTGCAATGTATTCCAAAAGCAGGATCAAATGCTCTCAGTGCAAAAGTGAAAGAAGATATGATGAAAACAATATACTTTGCAAAAGCTAAAGTAAGTATCACTGATATTGAGGAATTTATTTTCGTTGCGCATGCAGAGATGGGTCTTAAAGCTGAAGTTCCAAATTCTTTACGTTTTTATCTGGACTCTGGAGCAACTGATCACATGGTCAACGATGAACAATATTTGACCAACTGCAAGGTTCTAGACAGTCCCGATCCAAATATCAGTTGCAAAGAATGGAATATATCTTATGGCAACGAAAATTGGAACAATCTCAGGAAATCTTTATGTAAATGAGAAGAAAACCAATGGTGTGATTGAAGATGTCCTATTCGTAAAAGAATTGTCTCTTAATTTGCTTTCCATTCGGAAATTAGAATCGAAAAGCATTAAGACAGTTTTCGAAAACGGAAAGGCGCAGATTTGGCAAGGCAAAAATCTTTTGACTGAAGCTGTGAGCAATGGAAAGCTATATGAACTATGTATTGAAGTTCATGAAGCTAAGTTTGCTGGAATAAGTACTAAAAAAAATCTTCAGTTATGGCATCAATGGATGGGTCACTTGAATATTGGTGACATTCTAAAGCTTAAGCGAGCTGGAACCGTAGATGGTTTAGATGTCTTGGAGAATGGTAGCAAGGAATTTTTTTGCGAATCTTGTGTAGCCGGCAAACAGCATCGAAGATCACATAAAAGTATATCCGCGAAGCAGATCATCAAGGCCGTTAGAACTCATACACAGTGACGTCGTTGGACCAATAACACCAACCACTTATGATAACAAAAGGTATGTTGTAGTATTCACTGATGATTTTACACATTTTGCAGTAGCTTACTTGATGGAAGGCAAACATGAAGTGCTTAGTAAATTCACCGAGTATACAACTTGGGTTACTGCTCATTTAAAAAAAAAAAAAATATCTCGTTTACGTGTCGACAACGGAGGTGAATATTCTTCGAACAACTTCAATACGTTTTGTGCTCAGCAGGGAATTCGACTAGAATACACAGTCCCATATACACCCGAACAAAATGGTGTATCCGAGGGATTTAATCGAGTTATCATGGAAAAGGCCAGGACAATGATCATTCATTCCAAAGCTGATAAATATTTATGGGGAGAAGCTGTTTTGATGTCCGTTTACTTGTCAAATAGAAGCTGTACACGTGCACTTCAGGACAATATGGAGAAGAATATCACTCCGGCAGAGTTATGGTATGGTCGACGCCCAAACTTAAGAAACTTACGTGTCTTTGGTAGTACAGCTTATGTTCACATTCCTGGTCAGCTTCGAACCAAACTTGACTCGAAATATCTTATAAGTGCATTATGGTTGGTTATGCAGCAAACGGTTATCGATTATGGAATCCTGTGTCAAAGAAAATTGTTACAGCAAGCGATGTAATTTTCAACGAACAACCCTTGATTGCTTCAAATCCCGAACAAAAAGAAAAGTATGTTTGGGAGAAATCAATGAATTTTGATGATGAAGACGAAACCAAAGTCGAGTCCGAAGTTACGAGTATGTCTGAAGCAGGAGGAGAAACAACTGAATGTGAAGAAGTTTATCAAGAAGCATTCTCTGATCTTGACCAAATAGAACCTACCGACGATGCAGATGGAAGACCAAATGATAAGAATCCACGAAGTAAGCGTACAATCAAACCACCAAAAAGATTCATAGGCTATGATATGACCTGCATGGCGTACGCTTTGAATGCTGAAAGTTTTGTCGACGATGTACCAACCTCACTTGAAGAAGCTAAGAAAAGCAGCGATTGGAACAAATGGAAATATGCAATTGAGGAGGAGTTGACATCTTTGAAGGAAGCTCAAACCTGGACGTTAACAAATCTCCCTGAATCAAAGAAAGCTATCGGTAACAAGTGGGTTTTCAAAATCAAAAATTATCAATTTGGCAACATCAGTAAGTACAAGGCTCGTTTGGTCGCTAAAGGCTTTTCACAAAGAATTGGATTCGACTATACAGAAACATACGCGCCAGTTGCAAAACTTACATCTGTACGAGTGCTGTTAGCTGTGGCGAACAAAACTGGCATGTATGTGCATCAAATGGATGTGAAATCAGCATTCTTGAATGGCAATAGGTTTGTTTCTTTACTTTTGGGATAAAGTTTGGGAAAAAGTTCGGGAAAAAGTTTGGGGATGAGCTTTTTGATGTTGTTGTGGTTATATTTAACCAGAAATGAAAAGTAAAGAAACGCATTTGGGATGTTTCTGGTTTGTTCCGGTGTAAATTATCCATTCGAGTTCATTACTTGTAGGGTCAACGCATAAAAAATTATGCAATTTCAATTCTATTAACATCTGCACTTATCATTTTGGGCTCTATGAAAAGATACCAGAAGAAATATTTTAATTTATATTTGGCTCCATTGTATCATGTTCATTTAATTTAATTAAATTAAACCATTTTATATACGCTACTTGACAAATTTAATTTAAAATTTTTCGATCAGCTGGTTTCTTGTTTGACAAGCAAGAAAGTGCCGGAACTAAAATGTTCGGGTAGATTCTTGCTGGAAGGAAAATGAAAAAAAGTCAAAAGCTCTGGCATTTTCGTGTCAGAAAATAGTAAAGAAACACGTTTTGGGGAGATTTGGGTTACTTTGGGAACCCGCGGGCGAGTAAAGAAACAGACCTAATATAAATGAAGAAATCTACATGCGACAGCCGGAAGGTTTTGCAACAGATAACCTTGTCTTTAAATTAAATAAATCGCTATATGGTCTTAAACAAGCTTCAAGAATGTGGAACGAGCGATTTCATAAATTTATTTGTTCAATTGGCTTTAAAAGAACAAATTCAGATTACTGCCTGTACACTAGAATCAAGAAAGAAAATCAGTTATTTATCTTAATAACGGGTGATTTTTTAAGAGGTTTAGAACTTTAAAAAAAAAAACACAAAAAATTCGAAAAAATGAATGAAATATTTATTTGAATCGATAGTTTGAATCTTGCAATTTAATGTTTAAAGATAATTTCATGCAAATGTTGACCGCGGCTGCGTCTCAGGTAGCCCATCCGCTGAGTCCAATAGATCGCACGATCTAGGCGGCCAATTGACCGGCCCGAAACGTGAAATTAACTGTTCACCAAACTCGCCTCGCAATTGCGCCATTGTTTCGCGTGCTGTGTGGCATGTGGCACCGTCTTGTTGAAACCACATATCATGCAAGTCAAGAACTTCCATTTCGGGCAAAAAAAAGTTTGTTATCATCGCTCGGTAGCGTTCACCATTGACAGTAACGCTGCGATTCGCATCATCTTTGAAGAAATATGGCCCAATAATGCCGCCGGCCCATAAACCGCACCAAACAGTGGCTTTTTCGGGATGCATTGGTAGCTGTTGCAATGCTTCTGGCTGATCTTCACTCCAAATGCGGCAGTTATGCTTATTTACGTACCCATTCAACCAAAAATGAGCCTCATCGCTGAACACAATTTTTCGATAAAAAAGCGGATCCTCGGCCAGCTTTCCAAGAGCCCATTCACCAAAAATTCGGCGTTGTGGTAGGTCGGCTGGCTTTAGTTCTTGCACCAGCTGTATCTTAAAAGGCTTTACGCCCAAATCCTTCCGCAAAATTTTCCACGTAGTGCTGTAACAAAGGCCTAACTGCTGGGAACGGTGCCGAATCGACATTTCGCGGTCTTCTGTCACACTAGCTGATACGGCCGCAATATTTTCTTCACTACGCACAGTACGTAAACGTGTTGGTGGTTTAATGTCCAACAAAGTAAATTTGGTGCGAAATTTGGTCACAATCTTCCGAATAGACTGCTCAGAAGGTCGAGAATGCCGACCATAAAATGGAAGCAGCGCGCGATGAACATTTCGAACCGAGCAGGAATTTTGATAGTAAAATTCAATAATTTGCAAGCGTTGTTCATTTGTAAGACGATCCATGGTTAAATTGCAAACCAAACTGAAGCTGTTTGACAGTGACACAAGGTACTAAACACACGTCAGCTGTCAAAACCAGTGTTGCCAAAACCAAGCCAGCTAAAAAATCACCCGTTATATGACGATGACTTATTAATAGTGGGAAAAGACTTAAAAGAAATAAATGAAACCAAGAAAACTCTATCCAAAGAATTTCAAATGAAAGACATGAACGAAGCTCAACATTTCCTTGGGATATATATAGAACGAACAACTAGTGGAATGAAGTTAAGTCAGAAAGAATATCTGAAGAATTTACTGACAAGATTTGAGATGCAAGATGCCAAAGAAATTTCGACCCCGATGGAAAACAATTTACAGATGCCGATGGGTGAATAAATTGATGCAAAATATCCATACCGTGAATTAATTGGGTGCCTGATGTATGTTATGATGTCATGCCGTCCGGATTTGAGTACATCTGTGAATTTCTTCAGTCGTTATCAAAGTTGCTATACAGAATCTCACTGGAAACAGTTGAAGCGGATCTTGAGATACATCAAGAAAACTATAGATTATGAGCTGGTATATCCGAAGACTGATGACAGTATGCCGTTACAAGGTTATGCAGATGCAGATTGGGGAAATGATATATTAATGACCGAAGATCTATATCTGGGTATGTTTTCCAAATTTTTTATTGCACAGTTTCTTGGTGTTCCAGAAAGCAACAATCAGTTAGCCTGTCTACAACGGAAGCTGAATATGTAGCACTGTGCAATGCAGCATGTGAAGGGATCTGGCTTAAAGAACTATTATGTGAACTGGGTATAGAAGTGCATACAGTACATATTTTCGAAGATAATCAATCATGCATTAAAATAGCTGAAGAACCTAGAGAGCACAAACGAATGAAACATATAGACATAAAATATAATTTTATAAGAGATGCTATTCAACTGGGAAAAGTTAAAATATCGTTTATACCTTCAAAACACCAGATAGCAGATATAATGACAAAAGCTTTACCTAAACCCCAGTTTACTGAACTAAGAAAACGATTAAGAATTTGTCATGAATCTGAGGAGGAGTGTTGAAATAAGATACTTGTTATTAATATACTTTGTTTATTTAAAGATACAAATAATTTATATAGTTTCTGTTGTCAATAATTTTCTGTTTTATATTATCACTTCTCTATAAACTGCGAACTAATCAACAACTTTTTTATATTTATTTGTACCAAATAAATCTTTTGTATTTATTCTTCAACTGGGAATTGTTTCATTGAATAAAGAGAAGTCAACAAAATCATCTGTCCTCAACAAACAAATCTGAAGTTATCCCAAAAATTCTAGGATACTCAGCACTCCGAGGAGAAATTTCAAAACAGCTGACATTTGACAAGAATTTGGAGTTGTTCATGTTGAGCTTTGCGGTGTCGGGTTTTTTAAAAGCAAAATTAATAACTTAGATGCAACTAAAAAATGATTTTTTTGCATCACCTTAGACTTTATGCAATACGTAAGTAAAAATAGAATAAAACTTTGTTAAAAAAGTTAAAAATTTTGAGCATATAAATAAAATTTGTAATTCAATTTCTTTGTCAGCTTTTTCAGCTAACCTATCTGGTTCTGGTCGTTCACAAAAGTATCGGCTACTCAATTATCTTGGATTGCCTATCCGATAGTCGGCGGAACGTGGCCAATATCAATATTGCCCTTGAAGCAAACGAGTCCGATTTGGATCCGCAAACGTAGGGAACAACGTATGAAAGACTACGTTTTCGGATCCAATAGTGGATCCTCAAAACTGCGTTTTACGGCGCAGATTAGTATGGAAATTAGAATCAACGCGGACCCACTTGCGCATGTATTGCGAGATAAAAAGTTCACCATACTTAGCAAGAACCAAAACCAGGAAATTCCCTTTTCGGGTTTTTCAACCACACACAAACAAAGAACAAAAATAACTTTTTTTCCTTCCAAGGCACATTTGGAATTAATAAAAATAATTACAAAAACACAATAATTTGCCCTACTAAAGATTAAATAGATTACAATTGCATTTGGTTTGTATTATTAACCGAAAATATGATTAAGTTTCGTGAACAAAACGTACTAAAACACGCAATGATCGTTACCGCACGACCTACAAAAATAAACTAAAAGAAAAAACTAGTGGGAAAAAAATAAAATCCCTGCTTAAGACTCATTTTTTTAGGATCCAATAAGTACCGACAAAGTGGATCAGTGAATTTGCTTGAAGGGTGTTTATCTATATACATCACTGTCAGCTGTTTACTTTTTGTTTTGTTGTCCTTTTTTATGTAGTCGTCCTATTGGTTTTCGTTCTTTATTGTACGTCAAAATATTTATCATAAGATTACAGCGTTACAATATTAAACTAAAATTTTAAGCTTTACTAGGAAGCTATGGCCGATGAAAAGGTATCCGTAAGCTTCGCCTGCCAAAGGTGCCAAAAGCCATTAATCATGGATGGAAGCCTCGATAGCATCAATGAACATGCAATGGCAGAGTTATCATGTAAGCTTAATTTTATGAATCCTTCTGAATGTAATTTATCTAGCATCTCCCTTTACAAATTACATATATTTTAAGTACCAATATATGCAACAAATATCGATGAAATAGATCCGAATGAAAGTGGTTTCGATCATGTTGTTCCACCCTTTCGTTTGAGTGATTCAATAAATGGTACTGGCTTCACTTTAGTATCAGATGGCAAGGAAAATAAAAAACTTAGCGCAGAGTTTCTTGCCAAGGCTCAGCTCTTCGATGCTCTGTCATCCAATTCTGAATTCGATCATCCATTGTGTGATGAGTGCACTGATTCAATGTTGGAACTGTTAGAGCGAGAGCTTAAAATCGCAGAAAACGAATGGAAGGATTACAAAAGCTATTTGGAGAAACTAGAAAAATCTGAAGAAAAGCCAAATATTCCTGAACTTAGAAAGGAATTAGCAGATTTAGAATCGAAAGAAAAACACCTGCTCGAAGAGCTCTCCAAGTTAAAAGTTAAAGAATCAACTTTAAATGCTGAGATAAAAGCCGAAGAGGCTGAGAAAGCAAAGTTGGCCGAACAAGAAGTTAGTTACTGGCGCGAATATACAAAACACAGGCGTGACTTAATGCTAACAGAAGATGACAAACGCAGCTTAGAAAATCAAATATCCTACGCTGAACACCATTTGGAAAGGTTGCAAAACACAAATATCTTCAACGTCGCCTTCCATATCTGGCATGCTGGGCACTTTGGGACCATAAATAATTTTCGGCTGGGTAGATTGCCTTCTGCTTCGGTGGATTGGTCAGAGATAAATGCTGCTTGGGGTCAAACGGTGCTGCTACTTTGTGCGCTGGCTCGCAAGATAGGATTGAGTTTTGAAAAGTATCGCCTCGTTCCGTTTGGCAGCCATTCTTATGTTGAAGTTTTGGGTGAGGGGCGTGAGCTGCCTCTTTATGGTACTGGTGGATTCAAGTTCTTTTGGGATACTAAATTCGATGCAGCAATGGTTGCATTCCTTGAATGCCTGATTCAGTTTCAACAAGAAGTTGAAAAACGTGATACTGAGTTCTGTCTACCGTACAAAATGGAAAAGGGAAAGATTATTGATCCATCAACTGCAAACTCGTATTCAATCAAGTAAGTAGAATCTTGTAGTCAATGAAGATCAAAACTTGAATTTTGTTTACAGAATACAATTCAATTCCGAGGAACAGTGGACAAAGGCTCTTAAATTTATGCTAACGAACTTAAAATGGGGATTGGCGTGGGTCTCTTCTCAGTTTACAACCCAGTGACGATCAGACCCCAGCAGGGAATTTGAATAACTTCACTAGATTTAACATAGTGTATTATATGTTTATCTATTTATAAAATAAAAATTACTCGTAACATTAAATCTAGACTTGATACCTACCGTCAAGTTTAATTTTTCCTAGTTAGCACACAACGCAGCTTAGAGTACTTTTTTATTTGGTTGTATCCTTGCAGTTTTGCAGACAATTGTTTAAGATAATTGTTGAACCCATATGTGAGGAAGGCGGGTTCTGGAGACGTTACAACTTCCAGCTCTAATTCAAAGAAGCTATAAACACAAAAATAGACTGGGACGCTCCAGTAAGATGACCACCTTCCAAGAAACAAATTCCAGTTTGAAACAATCCTTTCTATCCCATTTTATATTAGACGAAGGTGAGGCAAAGGCAGAGGCCTTCCTTACGTTGGATTGATGACTAAGAGATTATTTGTCGTAGGTCAGTAATGAAACTCGGCTGTAATTTTAAATCCTCCAAGAACTATTTCTATTTAGTGGTGAAGAAATAACGGGTCTGAAGAATACTTGGATGGAACTGGTATACCCTTCGATTAAGGAAATCTTGGAATATGGTTTATTTATTTAAATGAAGCTCAAATCTACTGCACTACTCAAAAAAGATGTTATTCCAATTTTAAGTATTTATTTCTACACTTATACCGAACAACTCATCAACCTCGTGCGTAATGGTTAGTGCGACTGGATTTGATACCCAGCTGCTGCCACCTAAAACAGAAAAGCTTTTTTTTCGAGGTACTGCCATTTGCGGGGAATTGACGAATCCACCAAGGTATACTTGTCATGAAAAGTGTTTCTGAATTAGCCGTTCAGACTCGGCAAAAAAATGTGGGTCCCTCCATTCGTGCCACCAACACGCACACAGAAATGGTTGAGAGTTGTAAGTCACTAGGCCCTGGTTCTCCAAAAGCAGTGCGCCGCCAAATTTATTTTGTTTAACATAACTGGGATATGTAATACAAAATACCAATGAAATTGTTACTAGTTATCTTAACAGTAAGCATTGCTAACTCTAAAGTCAATTTTATATTATATATTTTTAATTAATTAATTTTTATTTTTGTAAAAAAAAGTATGTTGCCATGACTGTGAATTAAATCTATTTTTTAAAAATTTTACTCGATGTCGAAGGGCCGTCACCTGTTTCTGAATCTTCACTGTCTGAAGAACAATCAGAGGAACCATCTATATCTGCTCCAAGCCACAATGAAGATTGCTTACTCTTGGCTTTGGTTGCTGATTCTACTTTTCGTTTTAAGCTTGGTTTGTCGTTTTGTTTTTCAACTTCTTTTTTAAATCCCTCCTCAACGGCATCGTTTACTTTTTCATTCAGTTTTGATCTCGCTTCTTCGTATTGTTCATCTTTAAATTCATGCTTTGGAACGTGCAAAAGTTTCTCAACTTTTTTCTTTTTTTTCTCTTCTGCTTCAGCTTCACGATCTTTCTGCTTTTCTAACCATGCCTTAAGTCGTTTTTCTTCGTTAATGTCACGTAGTCTACGGCCACTTAGATCGCGACAGGCTTCTCGGTTTGTTGTTTTTTCGATTTGGGCTCCGATGGCTCGTAACATAGAACCGAATCCTCCTTTCCCACCGAAAGTTCGAAGCTGAACATTAATGTCGGCAGTAGATTCATTGAGATATTTGTTTTGGCTGATTATTTTACCATTTTGGAGCAAGTAGAATTGATCTGAAGTTAGATTCTGCAACAAAAAGGCACTCAATTAATGAACAGTGAAGATTAATATAAATAAAACCTATTTACTGTTGCAGCAAATATTTGTTGGTGCACATGTTTTAGCTCCTTTGCATTACAATGCAGAAAAGTTTTATTTCCAAATACATTGACGAAAACCATATCTATTTAAAATGTTCAATTTTAAGATAAAATTTCTTTAATTTGTTTTGCTGTCTTGATAAACACAAGGACAACGAAACGACAAGAAGTAGAAAGATGATGGATGACTGACATTTGGTCCGTTTAGGTGGGTTACATGGATCAACATTGTTTAAAACATGCTTGATGGAATCGGAACAAGTTTTCAAGTTTTCAAAATATTTTGAAAACCATCCAACATAGGTTGACAACATTATTTTTTATTGCGTTTAAATGAGGTAACCCCGAGGCCACACGCGCAAGTACTGGCAGGCAAGTTAGTTACATACACTGCCTGTCAAATTCGTAGTTTGCATTCCACTTGCTTGTCTCCCAACTTGCTTCACTACTGGCTTCGAAAATTCCATGCCAGTTGATGAGCAAGTTGCTTGGGTTTGTATGCGTTAGTGAACAAATGTGCTTGTATTACTACTTGCTTGCCAGTACTTGCCCGTGTGGCGTCGGTCTTACATCGGTGGTTACCAACAATGTTGAACGATATGTGCCCTATTACACGACGATTAAAATTTTAAATTTTAATATGAATTTCCTAAATGATTTTAATTTTAATTTTTCTACCTTCAATCTTTTAAATACAAATTGCGAAGAAATTTTTTATAACAAATCCTACTCTTTAAAAAAATTATTTGTAATTCATCAAAACATCAGCAGTCGTATTTATAAACTTTGCCTAACTTTATACAGCTGTCCAACTCCAAAACGTTGTAAGAAAACTTTGTTTACTGTTGTCCTAAAGTTGTCTTACTTGGACAACGGCATTGGTTGTCTAGGACTTGTCTGAATTTACATTTTACTTAATTAAATAAGGCATATTTCCAACTATTGAGGACTTTTAAGAAACTGTTTAACTAGTCAACCGCCTAAAAAATCTAATAAATAAGGCTGCAGAAGTTTAAGAGAAAATTTCGCGAATCTTGTTTCCCATATAGATTCTTTTATGTGTATTCCAGATATTGTTGTTGTTTCCGAAATTTGGATTTATGATTTAGAGAAAAATGATTATGGGTTGCCAGGTTATGATTTCTATCTGAATGCAAATGAGAATTATGCAGCCGGAGGTGTTGGATGTTTTGTAAATCAAGCTTATGATGTTGTTGATGTTTTGAAATTAGATTTTCGGAGTGCGGATGTTTTGAAAATTACCGTCAAAATTAATAAACAAATCTTTATCATTCTATGTATTGAAATAAGGCAAAGGGAGGAGTTTGGGAGTAGGGTATGGAAATCTGAAAAGAGGTTGGAAATGAAAACAGAAAAAGAGAAGTAGGATGAGGCATAGGACACAGTAGGATGGGGTGAGGTAGGGGTAGAATGTCCGCTACGGAGGCGATGGCATGCTTGCACCGCTCAGCTCAGCTCGCCGGATGTAGGGGGGGCTCTTGCCCTCGTAGCTAGACCTCGCCTATTCCAAAAAAATAAAATAACATGCCAACAAGAAAAAAACTTTACCACCACACAACGACTCACACCTTGGGAGCGCTGCTGCTGTCGACGCAACGCGGCCTTGTCCCTCCCTGCCTGGGATCCGGTTGGCCTTGAATTACGAATCCCCCTAACCTGAGCCGAGGATTATTTTCCTTTGCTATCGGACCATACTTACGTCACCGAAGAGGATTTTGGCCGCCGTACTGCACCCCCTGAAAATTGATTTACCAAGCCATCGGTCTTTCTAGGAGCTCAATAACAAAACTATGAATTTCATCCACATTGACGTGACTTACAAAAACTTTATTTACTTCCTAAACCTACATCTAAACCCTTAAACAATAAAAAAAACATTAAGTACTCGTAGTACGACTTGAACGGCTTGTAAAGTATTAATAAGTAGCCTCGCAAATATGAGTATTGAATGAAACTTATAAGTAAGGTAATTACTCTTCGTATGAGTTTACAAAAAAAAACAAGAAAATAATAACTGATACCAAGTTACTTTAAAACAAGAAATCCAACATAAAAAAAATATCTAACCTTAAACGGTGAAGTGGCTGTTTTTCTTTGTGTCGGCTTAAGCGGTACTCCTATCGGCAAAAAAAAACAAGAAACATCCGTTTTTCCTAATTTCTGCCTGTAATAGGAATAAGCTCCTGAAATCCCGTCTTCGCTACCGGGACTTTTCTTCCCGGCTCTACCCGACTCTACTGCCCTTTCTCCTACCTACAGAGAGCTCTGTGTGGGTATCTTCGAGGGTTTTTTTTTTGCAAAATTTTGCCTCTATATAATGGGCCTTAGAGGAGCCTATATCCGCGAAAGGCCAACGGAGTTGAACCACTATTTATTCTGTCTCACTTTTCACCAAAATAAAAAAAAATCACCAAATCACAAAACAAAAGAAAAGAAGAATAATTCTGAAAACAATTAAAAAAAAATAGAGCCAAGAAATCTAGATATATATAAACAAAAAAATTAAAATTATCACGCCAATTAATCTTAAAAATAAATCAGGAACCAGGGGCCTCATCTGGACCGCGACTCGTGGCCTCTCAGCTGCGCAGATTCGCTCGAGGAGCTACTATGGCGCTTCAAAATCGCTTCTTTGTTATATGTTATATGGGGGTATATAGAGTAACCCCTTTTTTTTGTATTATATTAGAATCTAAAATCTTTCTTTATGTTACGGTGAGGGCGAAATTGCTGGATTTTGGATATGTAACAATATTTACCGGTACGTATATACGTATTCTTTTTCTTCTGTGTTTTTATAATCTATCATCTTACTCTTAATAAGAGACTATAATCTCCTTATACATAATTATCGGTTACTTGTCGTCCGGGGTTTTCACGGACTTCTGATCCCTTTGATATGCAGCCCTTTGAGGTGCTCTTTGGATAGATTCTCGCCTGTCTCAGGATTATTTAACGGGCTAAACGCACCTTTCCACCACGATCGACGTGCGGTCACGACCTTTGCGTACGTCGCCAACCGCCTATATTCGCCCTCACTATAAAATTAATATATACTATGTCACTGTACTATCTACCACTTTTTTGTGTACTCACCCAAACAAATTATTATTATTTTTTTTTGGACAACTGAATTTTAGTTCTTAGGATGAGTAATTATATTCTCCTCGATTAACTTACAAAACACTGTCTTTAGTTTAGGTTTTTCAAAAATAAACTACTTTTTTTTTTTAATTTCCACTTTCTACGAACTTCCAGCTCCGATGTCGATTCTACGTGGGTTCGATTCGCAATGACAATGACCAAGCAGATGATGATATCGGTACAGAAGATGATACTGTATCATCTTTTGCAACCGTTGCACATCTTCTTTGTCATCGCCTGAAATACACCTGATTGGGGGAATTCCTTAATGAGGTTCAATGACCCAGGTGATACAGATAATAAGTATTTATCTGTATTTGTACCTATTTTAAATAGAGTAACTACTACTATCGTAACTATTATTTAAAAGCTCAAAATAAAAAAACTATCTCATACCTGAACCTACTCCCGGCCATAATATCTATTGTGAACTCTCCTTAGCTTTAATCCAACTATTTATTCTAGCAAAAAACATTCTACTTCTCTCTCTTTTTGAATTAGCTTCTTCTCCTATTACTAGAAACTTATCAAAAGACATAAACTACCTATTTCTTTCTCAGGAACCCTTCTGCTTTAGCTTTTCTTACTTCCTTATGCTAGCTATATGCCTATTTCACTTCCTCCTTTTCTTTGAATAAGAGCATCCGGCACCTACTGTTATCCCTTTCCTATTTTCTTCTACCTGTCCCTATTTCCATTTTTAATTTAAAGTACAAATTCACGTTTCGATCGCGTCCTCTTCGAAAAACCTTCACGCGCTAATTCCCTACTTAATTGACACTCGTTCCATAAAATCATTGTTTTCGCGCCCCGGTTATTATCCGTCGCGGATATACTTATAGGTAAGTTAAGTGATCGTGACCAACATGAAAACAAACCAAGACTGCTTCAATTAAACAACAGGGTTTCCCCTTTCCTACCTGCCTACGTGCCCCTCCTAGAAGCTCCTAAGTCGGCGTAGATTCCTCAAGGATATCTCAGACGCCCAGGGATTGGCAACAACATGAAATTAACTCCACCTTTGCATAAACCCATATTTGACCAGGTAAGTATTCCATGGTCTCTTTAATCTTGAAAATCGATCCCACCACGATTGATGGATATTCGTCGGTGCTCGGCCAACTTGCTTGGAATGAATTTTATTAATCATTGCCTTTTTTCAGGAACTTTACTGCTACCAAGGAGAAGAAGGCATCTCTTTGCAATCCGACTCTCGGACCGGACACTTAGGTACTCCAACGAAAAGGTCATTGACCTCACCGTTACGATTCTGCAACTCCGATCTAAATCTCTTATTTAAATCGATTTCGGTACGTGATTTGGTGTCAGTTAACTACTCCTATTTACCATCTAACTTAAATTTTTATTTTCCTTAGGAGGAATCAACATAACTTGGGATTATCTCTCGACGCATCCTGGGCGGAGGAGGTATTAACAGGAGCAGACGGAAAGCCGATCACCGTACCCCTCTGCATCGCAGTATCGAAACCAATGTATATTTGGAAATCGAAGTAAAATAAAATCATACTTCCGATGTTGATTGGTATCGTTTTTTTTTTTTTTATATTTGGTGTTATTCTCAAGTGCGGATGTGTCGGCATTCAAAAACCGAATCCTCTCAATTTACTTCCATCGACTGCTACGGAAAAAGTCGAAGGGTATCCGCAACAAAGCTCCGGTCTCGGAAATGACCATGGTTATGAGGAGGACGGTGAAAAGGAATACCAAGTGGATAAGAAATTTCTAACAGTGGGGAAGTACCCACACAACAAAGCCGGGCAATACTTTTTATGTAACTTGGAATCTACTGCCTTGAGCCTTGCATCAATATTGCTTTCTATTAAACCTCTGACACCTGATGCGAGTATGAACGTGTAGTATTTGCCGTTTCCAATTTCTTTTCCCCTTTCGCATAGAGCTGAGGCTGGTAAGTCTTATTCACCTTTATTTAAGATTTTTGATGTTGTATTCGTTTTTTTATTTTCTTTTCAAATTTGTATTTATTGATACCAAGCCTTATGTTCTTTTACTCCTATGCGATGGTTACCGTATTTGTTATAACCTCGAGGAGATTCATAGCGTACATTTTAATGTGTTACTGGTTTTTCCAAATGTATATAAACCAAAATTATTTCTTATGGGTGAGAAATTCAGTCCTTTAGACACAAAACAAAATAGTGAATACCATTTTGCTCAAATCGTTTTGTGTACTTATTTATGACTTAGGACCATCTCTCATCTGTCTGCGGTAAGTCGGTACCAACACATGGCAAAGCCATAAAGAGCCGGGTATCCTTATACCCCTATTTATAATCGAATTGTCTTTAAATTAGACATGTAGGGTAAAATATGAGCGGTGTATAATTACGTAAGGTGTGGCTATCACAGATCAAAAAAAAGATTTTGTTCTATTAACTTATTATGGCAAATTATAACAGACGTGGAAAAGGTTTCCTTTAGAAGGACAACAACAAAAAAATCACAGGCGTAAGTTCCGGCTTCCGGCATTATCACAGATGGGAGATGATATGCATGGATACACATCACTTACATAACGAACAGGTATATCACAGGTGTTGAAATTGGTACTCTATCTTAAGGAATAATATCACAGATCTATAGGAAGTTATTATCACAGTTGCTCAGGTACTTGGGTTCGATATCGACTACACGTCACCCTTTTTTTTTCGATATGGAAAACTTTACGAGTTTTGAAACGAATAACACATACATATATCCCTGAGCGAAGAATTTGACTACAAGGAAATACAATTCTAGGGAACTACTTACTATAAGTAGGTGACAATTTTGTAATTGAAAATTACTTTCTATTATCTTACTAGTCTCTGACGTGGTCGAGTACCAGGACTAGAACAACTGTGATTGTTTCTTTAGATTTCCAAGTATATGATTTATTAGAGCTGCTTAGCTTACTGCTTTAGATCCTTTGCGTGGAAAATTCCTATTCTTTTGCCGGATAAGTTTTCGAGTTCGTACATACTTTTGCCTACGGGTCTAATTACTCGACATTTTATATATTTATGGCACAGTTTCGCAGATAAACGTTTTGACGAGTCGCTGAGGATGAAATTTCGTTTGTACACCTCTTGACCTGGAACGTATCGGACATTCCGGGACCGAGTGTTATAAGTTTTTTCGCCTTTCTCGTTGGCCCTCTCGATGCCTTTTTTGATTTCGTCGCGAATTATTTGTAATCGCTCCTGTTTCGGAAGAGTCAACAGCTCGCCATCCTCTACCGCGCTCAATTTTCGAGCCAATACATAGCTGCTTCCGTGTGTCATCATATTTGTTCCAAACAGAACGAAATATGGTGTCACTCCGATGGCAGAATGGACTGAAGTTCTCATGGCGCACGCTATGTCACTTAAGTGAACATCCCAGTCGCGTTGATCTTCCTTTAAGTAGGAACGTATGGCAGCTAACAACGTTCGGTTGACTCGTTCCGAAGCGTTGGATTGTGGCGCATAATTAGCAGTCCTGAAGTGACGTACCCCGTGCCTCTCCAAGAAATTTTGGAATTCTTTACACATGAACTGCTTTCCGTTATCGGAATGAAGTATCTGGGGCACTCCATATGTATTAAAAATTTCAGTTTTAAGGTAACTTATTATGTTGCTGGCATTTGCGGCGCGCAGGGGCTTCAGAAACACAAATTTAGAAAAGTGATCTAATACAACAAAAACAAAAGAGTTACCAGCTTTGGACCTCGGATAGGGACCAATAAAGTCAACATACAACTTTTGAAACGGACGGTCGGAAACGTAACTATTACAAATAGGAGGGCGTTGGACTTGACTAGATGATTTGGTTTGTTTACAGATTTCGCAATTTAGAACATATTGTCGGATCTGGACGGTCATATTTGGCCAATAGAAGTGTTGTCGGACACGGAACATAGTTTTTGCCACTCCACCATGAGCGGCTTGTGGTGGGTTATGGGCCTTGACGATTATGCTTTCGGTTAATTCGGAAGGTACCCACAATCGCCAAGTATTTTCTAGAAGTGCCTCATCGCTATTCGAAGGAAGGGCTCGTTTATAAACAAACGAGTCTTCAATCTTCAAGTCAGGGAATTTTTCTTTGTTCTCTTGAATAGTGTTTATCAGGGCCTTGTACTCTTCGGAGCTAAACTCATCGGATTCGAGATCTATCAGTGGTGCTACTTCTCCCAAAGCCAAGCTGTCTAAGTGCGCCCGAGAGAGTGTGTCGGGTACGACATTGAGTGAACCTTTCCTGTGCTCTATGTCGAAGGCATAGGATTGTAACTCTAGCGACCATCTTGCCAACCTGCCACTAAGATCTTTCATTGTCATAAGCCATTTCAGGCTAGAGTGGTCAGTTATGACGGTGAAATCCATACCCTCGACATAGGGACGGAATTTCTTCACTGCCATTACCGCGGCCATGCACTCCCTCTCGGTCACACTATAGTTTCTTTGACACGAGTTCAACTTTTGAGAGAAGTAAGAAATTGGAAACTCTTCGCCTGTGTCATTCTTCTGAAAAAGCACCGCGCCGATTCCAGAGTCGGACGCATCGCATTGCACATAAAAACGCTTCGAGAAATCTGGGTGCGTGAGTACCGGGGCGGTCGTAAGCGCCTTTTTCAGATTCTCAAACGCTGCTTTTGCTTCTTCTGTCATGATAAATTTGGAATTCTTGTTCTTAAGAGTGTCCGTCAGGGGGGCAGTCAAAGTTGAGAAGTCTTTAATAAATCTCCTATACCACCCTGCCAAACCAAGTAACCTTCTAACCTGTCTCGGATTCCTTGGCATTGGAAAGTCGACGACTGCCTCAACCTTGGCAGGGTCGGTCTTCAATTTCCCACCACCAACGATAAAACCCAAATATTTTAGCTCTTTAAAGCAGAATTTGGATTTCTTTACGTTGATGGTGAGATTCGCTTTCCTCAGGCAGTCGGCCACTTCGCCCAGCAGAGCGATATGAGCCTCGAAATCAGGCGCTATTATGAGCAAATCATCCAAATACACGAAAACACGATCACGGAGTCGTGCAGGGATCACCTTGTCCATAAGACGGCATAACCTTTGAGCAGCATTGCACAGCCCAAAGGGCATGACCGTGAACTGGTACAAGGGTCTCCCCGGTACCGCAAACGCAGTTTTCTCCCTACTCTCCCTCTCCAACGGTATTTGCCAGAAAGCTTCCTTTAAATCCACGCTACTAATGTAGTAGGTGTCTGGAAGTCGACTGATAAGCCCTTCGATATGGGGTAGAGGGTTGGCGTCCTTTTTGCTTAACGAGTTGACCTTACGTGAATCCAGGCAAAAACGATACTTTGTCGTACCGTCAGGGCCTGGCTTCTTAATAAGTACGACTGGCGAGCACCAAGGGCTCTCACTCTCCTCGATAACGCCGAGCTTAATCATTCGATCTATCTCTTGGTACAAAATGGCTTGTACCGCTGGAGAAACAGGGTAGTGCCTCTGCTTCACCGGCTCCGCATCTCCGGTATCTATGACGTGCTCCATGAGCATCGTCTTTCCTAAGCCGTGGCGATCAAAATCAAGAAATCTCAGTTTGACTGCTTCCAATCGGGACAGCTGTTCAGACGAAAGTTTGTGCGAATTCATCAGGTCTGCATCCTCCTCTAGAATCGACACGGAACTCACTACCTTTGGAGCGATTCCAAATGCCTTCCAAAAGTCTACGCCTAAATACACTTCTTGGTCGAGATTTGGTACCAGATAAAACGTAATAGTTTGCTCAACATTTTTATATTTAACTACTAGGTTGACTTTGCCTATTATAGCTTGGCTTTTGCCGTCAGCTGTCTTGACACCAGACTCGTACGGTTGGAAGTAAATTCCGAAATCAGATAAGAACTTTACGCAACCTTTTCCTAAAATACTTACACTGGCCCCACTGTCTAATAACCCATAAATATCTTTGTTCCCAATATTAATCTTCGCGTAGGGTCGGGGGTCAGTGTTCGTGTCTACTACCGTTGCTGCAATGTTCATCTTAGTCTGCTTCCTCATCTGATACCTCAATCTTGCTTTCTTTATTCTATTCGAAACTTCGTTCTGCCTACCCTCAAATATTCTCTTCCTAGCTAAGTAGTACTCCTTTAATCTCACATGAAAAGGTCTCATTTCAAATCTGTTTTTGGTTTCTTTTTCACTTTCATTATCTTTTTTTTCTCTAGCTAATATCTTTATTGTTCTTTCTTCATTTACCCAGGTTTGAGCTTCAACGTTCCTTATTGGTCCGTTTGGGGGGTCTGAGTTGAACGCGGCTCCCCCGAAGACGCGTTCCGATTCCGGTTTTCCGGGTTGCAACGCGAACATTTAGGCGTAATAACACCTTCTTGGCCACAGCGGTAGCAAAAGATATTCCTTTTTGTGGAAGGACAATCCATAAACGTATGGCCTTGCACCCTGCAGTTCCAGCAACTCAATATCCTACTTTCGCTTTGGCCTATTGAGGTCTTTGGGCGGGTTCCTGAATGCTGGAAGGCCTCTACCTGTTCATCTCGATACTGTCGTGAATCTATATCTGGGTCATGCTCCAACTCGTTTACCGCAAAACGAGCGGGAGCCCTATGTGGCTTAGAACCTTCTCTTTCCCTTTTTGGAAACGCATACTCTGCCTCCTTACACGCCATTCTCAGCTGGTCCATTGAATAAATGGCTTGAGGATACACCAACCTCTCTAGTCGCTCATTCAAATTCCTTTTTAGTATCCGAACGAGCTCCCCTTCTGGTATCTGCGTCCTGAGCTGAGATCGGAGCTTCGTTATGGCCGCGAAATAATCATCACTTGACTCCCAAGTGTTCTGCTTTCTTTCCATTATTTCCCTTATGATTTCATAGTCCGACTTGGAATTCCGAAACTGGCGCATTATTGCATCTCGCAACATCGGCCAGTCCGGTCGACCATTCGATCGATGATACCACCAGTACCATTCACTAGCCGCGCCTGAGAGCAAGAGATGGAAGTCTCTCATGATCTCAGCCCAGGAGCATTCGTATTGCCCTTGAAGCGTCTCCACTCGGAAAACGAAGTCCTCTACACTAAGTGTCCCTGCCTTACCATCAAATTTCAACCCCCACTTATCCATCTTGATGGGCATTCTCATACCTGAGTGTGGATACATTTGAGGCGAGTTGTAAGTTCCTTGAACACGTCTATTATACGGCGTCCTAGACTCTAAATACGGATTTTGAGGTACGTTTGGATGGTATGATGCATTCAAAGCATGACCGTTTTCACTACTCGGTCTTGGGTTTACACACCCCTGGACAAATCTAGGTGGTTGAAAAGGTCTCGAACGAGGATCCAGCTGAGAATGTCGTGGTGGCTCGGTCGGAAGTGGTGGTGCTAACCTCTGAACAACTTCTGGGTTACCCGCGGGCTGTCGGAATCGATCCTCATAAGGCGGAGTTACGTGAAGAGATGTATTCATCTCTTTTAAGAGATCCAAGACTTGCCTTCTTATTTCGTCTTTCAAAGACTCAGAAATTCCCCGGTCTAATGAGTTATCATACGCCCTAAGCTGATCTCCCATGACCTGTCCCATATCCGTCCGGACTTCAGTTGCTATCAGCGATCCTCGCGTGCCTTGACCACATCCCACACTAGGGTCATCAGTGCCGTTACCGTTTGCGGTTCTATACCCCATGCTCGCTTCTGCCCCGTTCACTGGCCTCGAAGAATTATCACCATTCACGGTTAGGTCGCTATATGGTGGTACGGAAAGTGATTCGTTTATGGATCCAGATCCGATGGTATTATCGAGGTCGGTCGAAAGACCTTGGCCCTGATTTTGACTGTCTGCCACTGCCGCCCCCACAAGGAACGCCAGGAGGAAGATTCAAGGCACCCGTTGGCGTCGCTGACTGGATAGTGCCGACGGAGGGTACTATCCCTTCTGTAATGTGTTGGGGTTGGTTCCCTTTCTTTTTGATTGGGGAATGCTTTACCAAAGACATCTCAGGTAAATTTTTCAAAAGCCTATCGCGCAGAGATCGAGTGAGTACTCGGTTTTGAACAAATTCTTGCACGGAGTCTATATCGGCTTCGAGTTGTTGTTCTTCCTGTCGATTCATGCGTTTACTTACTCAAAAGAAATTGCAGCTTTATCTATCCCTACTTTCTTGGTTGTATCTAACTTATAGCCTAGAAGCCTTGTCTACTTTTGTACCCTCAACGATCTAAACTATCTTTTATCTCAACGATGACCCTATAAGTGAACTAATAATAATTCCTACTGCTAAAACAATACAATTTTGGACAACAATTTAAATATTACGTTATACTAGCTATATTCAAACCAATTCAATTAATAAGTTAAAAAAACTAAACATTAAGCACTAAGTTCACCATTTACAGAGACTAGGTACCTCTAAACCTCTAAAACTTACTACAATTAATCTTTAATAAACTCTTGGAATTTTGATTTAAAACTGCATTCGAAAAATCTATAAAATACTCGAGTGTAAATTCTGAAAAAAATTGTGCATATAAATACAGGGGTGTTTCCGGCGGGTTTCTTCGGTGACTTCTTTTTTTTCGTCGAAATATGGTTCAATAGCTAATCCTTATCTAAATCTTTTCCCCAGGTGTGATCAATGAAAACCAAAGAAAACTTAAAATGTGAAACCAATTCTGCTTCTACTGCCATGACCAGATTCGCTTCGTCGCAATTGGGTGAGTTTTCTCAAGAGCGATCCCCTCCAAGACATACGAATTGTACCGACCCTGGCAACAAACACAGATAGAATCATTCACGACCTGTCTCCGATGTTCAATTCAGTTAGTCCTATCGCAATTCATTGGGTACGTTAAGACCTTCCCAAAAAAGACGTACAGAAACTCCCAAAAAAAACAAACGAAGTCAGTTTCCTATATTCGGTTCTGATTTCCGTCGCTGGCAACTCCCACTCGCTACGTCACAAGTGAACCAGCCTTCTCAAGAGCGATCTTGTTCACGACATACGCTGCGCCTGGTTGCTGCCACCGACGACGACCAGGTCCGAATGTATTGTGACAAAAAAAATGTTAAATTTAAATTTCCCAGCTCCAAATGGTACGCTGACAACATCCAATCGTTCCGTCGCAAGTTAACAAGCGTTCTTAGAAGCCATCTTGTTAACGACGCACGTTGCAACCGAATGTTGCCCTCGCCAACATTCAAAACTGAGACAATTTAAACTGGAAAACTAGACAAAAATTACATAACACGGATGGGCGCCATTTTGAAATAAGGCAAAGGGAGGAGTTTGGGAGTAGGGTATGGAAATCTGAAAAGAGGTTGGAAATGAAAACAGAAAAAGAGAAGTAGGATGAGGCATAGGACACAGTAGGATGGGGTGAGGTAGGGGTAGAATGTCCGCTACGGAGGCGATGGCATGCTTGCACCGCTCAGCTCAGCTCGCCGGATGTAGGGGGGGCTCTTGCCCTCGTAGCTAGACCTCGCCTATTCCAAAAAAATAAAATAACATGCCAACAAGAAAAAAACTTTACCACCACACAACGACTCACACCTTGGGAGCGCTGCTGCTGTCGACGCAACGCGGCCTTGTCCCTCCCTGCCTGGGATCCGGTTGGCCTTGAATTACGAATCCCCCTAACCTGAGCCGAGGATTATTTTCCTTTGCTATCGGACCATACTTACGTCACCGAAGAGGATTTTGGCCGCCGTACTGCACCCCCTGAAAATTGATTTACCAAGCCATCGGTCTTTCTAGGAGCTCAATAACAAAACTATGAATTTCATCCACATTGACGTGACTTACAAAAACTTTATTTACTTCCTAAACCTACATCTAAACCCTTAAACAATAAAAAAAACATTAAGTACTCGTAGTACGACTTGAACGGCTTGTAAAGTATTAATAAGTAGCCTCGCAAATATGAGTATTGAATGAAACTTATAAGTAAGGTAATTACTCTTCGTATGAGTTTACAAAAAAAAACAAGAAAATAATAACTGATACCAAGTTACTTTAAAACAAGAAATCCAACATAAAAAAAATATCTAACCTTAAACGGTGAAGTGGCTGTTTTTCTTTGTGTCGGCTTAAGCGGTACTCCTATCGGCAAAAAAAAACAAGAAACATCCGTTTTTCCTAATTTCTGCCTGTAATAGGAATAAGCTCCTGAAATCCCGTCTTCGCTACCGGGACTTTTCTTCCCGGCTCTACCCGACTCTACTGCCCTTTCTCCTACCTACAGAGAGCTCTGTGTGGGTATCTTCGAGGGTTTTTTTTTTGCAAAATTTTGCCTCTATATAATGGGCCTTAGAGGAGCCTATATCCGCGAAAGGCCAACGGAGTTGAACCACTATTTATTCTGTCTCACTTTTCACCAAAATAAAAAAAAATCACCAAATCACAAAACAAAAGAAAAGAAGAATAATTCTGAAAACAATTAAAAAAAAATAGAGCCAAGAAATCTAGATATATATAAACAAAAAAATTAAAATTATCACGCCAATTAATCTTAAAAATAAATCAGGAACCAGGGGCCTCATCTGGACCGCGACTCGTGGCCTCTCAGCTGCGCAGATTCGCTCGAGGAGCTACTATGGCGCTTCAAAATCGCTTCTTTGTTATATGTTATATGGGGGTATATAGAGTAACCCCTTTTTTTTGTATTATATTAGAATCTAAAATCTTTCTTTATGTTACGGTGAGGGCGAAATTGCTGGATTTTGGATATGTAACAATATTTACCGGTACGTATATACGTATTCTTTTTCTTCTGTGTTTTTATAATCTATCATCTTACTCTTAATAAGAGACTATAATCTCCTTATACATAATTATCGGTTACTTGTCGTCCGGGGTTTTCACGGACTTCTGATCCCTTTGATATGCAGCCCTTTGAGGTGCTCTTTGGATAGATTCTCGCCTGTCTCAGGATTATTTAACGGGCTAAACGCACCTTTCCACCACGATCGACGTGCGGTCACGACCTTTGCGTACGTCGCCAACCGCCTATATTCGCCCTCACTATAAAATTAATATATACTATGTCACTGTACTATCTACCACTTTTTTGTGTACTCACCCAAACAAATTATTATTATTTTTTTTTGGACAACTGAATTTTAGTTCTTAGGATGAGTAATTATATTCTCCTCGATTAACTTACAAAACACTGTCTTTAGTTTAGGTTTTTCAAAAATAAACTACTTTTTTTTTTTAATTTCCACTTTCTACGAACTTCCAGCTCCGATGTCGATTCTACGTGGGTTCGATTCGCAATGACAATGACCAAGCAGATGATGATATCGGTACAGAAGATGATACTGTATCATCTTTTGCAACCGTTGCACATCTTCTTTGTCATCGCCTGAAATACACCTGATTGGGGGAATTCCTTAATGAGGTTCAATGACCCAGGTGATACAGATAATAAGTATTTATCTGTATTTGTACCTATTTTAAATAGAGTAACTACTACTATCGTAACTATTATTTAAAAGCTCAAAATAAAAAAACTATCTCATACCTGAACCTACTCCCGGCCATAATATCTATTGTGAACTCTCCTTAGCTTTAATCCAACTATTTATTCTAGCAAAAAACATTCTACTTCTCTCTCTTTTTGAATTAGCTTCTTCTCCTATTACTAGAAACTTATCAAAAGACATAAACTACCTATTTCTTTCTCAGGAACCCTTCTGCTTTAGCTTTTCTTACTTCCTTATGCTAGCTATATGCCTATTTCACTTCCTCCTTTTCTTTGAATAAGAGCATCCGGCACCTACTGTTATCCCTTTCCTATTTTCTTCTACCTGTCCCTATTTCCATTTTTAATTTAAAGTACAAATTCACGTTTCGATCGCGTCCTCTTCGAAAAACCTTCACGCGCTAATTCCCTACTTAATTGACACTCGTTCCATAAAATCATTGTTTTCGCGCCCCGGTTATTATCCGTCGCGGATATACTTATAGGTAAGTTAAGTGATCGTGACCAACATGAAAACAAACCAAGACTGCTTCAATTAAACAACAGGGTTTCCCCTTTCCTACCTGCCTACGTGCCCCTCCTAGAAGCTCCTAAGTCGGCGTAGATTCCTCAAGGATATCTCAGACGCCCAGGGATTGGCAACAACATGAAATTAACTCCACCTTTGCATAAACCCATATTTGACCAGGTAAGTATTCCATGGTCTCTTTAATCTTGAAAATCGATCCCACCACGATTGATGGATATTCGTCGGTGCTCGGCCAACTTGCTTGGAATGAATTTTATTAATCATTGCCTTTTTTCAGGAACTTTACTGCTACCAAGGAGAAGAAGGCATCTCTTTGCAATCCGACTCTCGGACCGGACACTTAGGTACTCCAACGAAAAGGTCATTGACCTCACCGTTACGATTCTGCAACTCCGATCTAAATCTCTTATTTAAATCGATTTCGGTACGTGATTTGGTGTCAGTTAACTACTCCTATTTACCATCTAACTTAAATTTTTATTTTCCTTAGGAGGAATCAACATAACTTGGGATTATCTCTCGACGCATCCTGGGCGGAGGAGGTATTAACAGGAGCAGACGGAAAGCCGATCACCGTACCCCTCTGCATCGCAGTATCGAAACCAATGTATATTTGGAAATCGAAGTAAAATAAAATCATACTTCCGATGTTGATTGGTATCGTTTTTTTTTTTTTTTATATTTGGTGTTATTCTCAAGTGCGGATGTGTCGGCATTCAAAAACCGAATCCTCTCAATTTACTTCCATCGACTGCTACGGAAAAAGTCGAAGGGTATCCGCAACAGTATTTATAGACTTCATATGTTTAACAGTTTTTATGGAAGAATTTTCAACTCTCCTAGACAGTGAGAAATCGAATAATTTGTTAATTTTGGGTGATTTAAATATAGACATTTTAGAAAATAGTGAATTCGTTGCAACTTATCTCGATTTGTTAGCTTCTCATGGACTTGTTTCGTTTATAAAAGAAATAACCAGACCGAGGTCTGGAACTTGTCTTGATCATATTTATGGCCGATTTGCTTCTTCTTTTAGTTCCTGTGAAAAGTGTGTTTTTGACCTCAAAATAACCGATCATTCCATGACTGGGATTCTTATTGATATTGGACAAGAACATAATTGCTCAGATCCCAGCCCCCATAAGTCTGTTAAGAAAATCGATTTTAGTAGGCTTAAAACCAATCTGTGTTTTGAGTTTTGGGAAGAAGTTTTTGCCGAAAGTGATCCTTCTAAATCCTATGACATATTTATTGATATCCTTTGTAGATACATTTCTGATGCCTCTTTTACTGTCGTTCCGAAAAAGTCAAATAAGCGTTTAAAGCCGTGGATTACGTATAGTTTGCTTAAAAAAGTGAAGTATAAAAACAAACTAAGAAAAAAGTGTTCAAAACGAAATAGCAGTCAGAATTTAAAAACTAGATATAAAAAAATATGTGCTGAATTAAGGAAATTCCTATTTGTAGAGATAGCTATTTTAAAAACAAGTTCAATCAAGCCGAAGGAAATATAAGAAATGAATGGCAAATTGTTAATAGTATTCTCAATAAATCACAGTGCAAAAAACAGCCCTCTGCTGTCAACGTTAATGACTGTATGATTTCAGATAAAATTGCAATTGCTAATGCTTTCAATGAATATTTTTCAACGATTTCACTTAATCTACAAGCAACTTCTAGTCCTCCATCTTGTGCACTCTGTAGTCCTTTCAGTAATGAATCTTCTCAAAGTCAAAGCTTTGTGTTTGAACCTATAACAAGTTTAGAGCTTCTAAAATTAATTGGGTCTTTGAAAACTTCAAACTCAAATGTTTGTTTAAAAAATATAGCATGTTTTATAATTGAAGTTTTGGCACATATCTTTAACAAAAGTATTTTTTTTGGAGTATTTCCGGCTGCTCTTAAATGTGCAAATATCTTGCCACTTTTCAAGAAAGGCGCAACTAGTGATCTGGGTAACTATAGGCCTATATCACTTTTACCCTCGATAAGTAAGATTTTTGAAAAAGCTGTGAAAAATAGAATGGTGAGCTTTTTAACGAGAACGAAATTTTTCAGTGATGTTCAGTTTGGTTTTCAAAGTAATAAATCAACCGAAGATGCGTTGTTACATTTCTGTTCTCAAATATATGTAAACCTTGATAGAAAAAAGAATACAGCCGCATTATTTGTTGACATTTCAAAAGCTTTTGACATGGTTAATCACGCAATATTGATTAACAAACTTGAAAATGCTGGGTTTCGAGGTTTCTCAAGTGATTGGTTAAGATCATATTTAAATGAAAGAACCCAAAGAGTGATAGTTGATGATTTTAGGAGTGATATAAGGACATTAGATTAAGGAGTTCCACAAGGTTCGGTTTTGGGACCAATACTTTTTTTGGTATATATTAATTCTTTGTTCAGATTGCCATTTAGGGTGTTACGGATACCCAGACACAGCTTCTTGAGTAGCCGGATGTAAATTGGGTTTTACTCCACGCTTACTGCCAGATCCGCACTTGGGATACTTGGGCTAAGCAAAATAACCCAAAATGAAAATCAAGATCGTAATGGGGATTTGATTTTATTTCATTTTCACATTGGGTTAAGCATCTTGTTGCTGCAGGCATTGACATACTATATATGGACTGCTAGTCGAGTTTCATTTCCATACAAAAGCTGTATTAAAAGGTGTTCAAATCTTTTTACCGACATAGCTGCTTGTTGGAGCACACTGGCAAAAAGAGTTATTATTACTAATGCCATCTCTTGACAATCTTTAACTAAACAAGCTTTGTTGACATAGAAACTAAGGCCATCTATTATTATATTCAAGTTTATTCTTTGACGTCTGACGTTTATTACCAATTTTTCATTCATTCATTACAATAATTGCGTCTGTTTGTTAGAAATTATAAATATTTTTTTAGTTTATTAAATTAAATTACATTTATTTATATATTTTTCTAGTTTTTTCTTTCAGTATTTTTCTTGTTGTTCATGGGCGTGGGTGAGTGCAAACTTTGTATGCTCCTTAAAATTTGGGTGAAGTGATTTAGTGATCATGGACGTAATATATTTCTTCAGAACTCATGCCACTCGACAGTTCATTCTTTACCTCAACTTGCTCCAGCATAAAACCTAGATCTACTTTAGGGCGACAGTTTGATGGCCAATAATCGGCTCCAAGAATTAGATAAACTTCATACCACTCATCGAAAAACTTAAAAAAAAAGTTGAAAGGCTTAAAATGGACGTAAGTTTTTGCTAGTATTAATTGTTTTCCGTTTTTTCCTTAATATCCCCAATCCACAGAGCATACAGATGTCCAACATCGCAACCACAACCCAATCAACAAGCAGATTCTTGCTCGCTGGGCAAATCATTTCCTGTCGTTTCATTCCTTTCTCACCACTCATTCAACAATATCCAACCCAAATTATAGAAAAAAAATGTCATGAAAATAAATAACAACTTTTGCAACGATGGAGGTAGATCCAGACACAAAGAAAACCCGAAACAAATTAAAAAAAAAAAATTCACACGCACGTGAAATCTCAAATTTCACTTTCTTCGACATGTCGTCAGGAAGACATGGATTTTTCTGGCTCCATTGGTTTTATTTTCGCCATGTTCCTAGTCCAAGCATTACTCATGTCAAGTGGAGCCGGCGTGCAATAAACTCTTTCAGATTCATCAGTTGCCCGAATCAGTTATAGAGTTAGAGTAGTTAACTACAAAAATGTTTGTAATCGATGTAACAAGGAACCAATTACAAACCAGCAAAACCAGCACCTTAGACAAATAAAAGTGAAGAGCTCATTGCTCAAAAGAAGGTTCGCAGTGAAATGATCCAAATGGAGGACGTACTGGCCCAGATTCGGAAGAATATTAAACATTTAGGATCGAATTTGAGCAGAATATAGCTGCTAATGAGCAAACAGCACAAATTATCTGAGAAATGCGGCATTTGATAACTCCTTTACAGAATCACAACGGAAAGCTGAAAGGCGAAGTGCAGCGTTACAAACATAAATATAAATATACATCTGCACACTAAATTACCTCGACAACCACAAATGGAGCAAACTCTGCAAGGTGGTTCAACAGCAGCCTGAAAGTAATGATTTGTCATTAAGAGTAAAAACTGTTTGAATTGATGTTCTTACTAATTCCTCATCATCGTTTGGGTGAACTGCTGAGTTGAATTGATTTTGTTGAGATTGAAATGCTGAGAAGTTTCTATCTTTTATAGAGAACAATACAATCAAATTAAAAATATATGAGAAAATATCCAGATACCTACTCTGCTGAGTTCTGAGCAGAACAACTAGGTTCACCGCAAATGAAGATGTAAATCGTTCTATGGAAACACTCGGACTTTTGTTCTATGGGTGCATAGATCTATTATAGAAAAGAAGTTTAATTGTTGACCAAAAGTTTACCTGACACAGAAAAGATTGTGGAGCACCACATTTTCTGCATTTCAAATCTTCGGTAGCTGGATTTTTTTCCAAATCCATCCAAGCTGGTTTTCCATCAATTTTACTGGAAAATAAACATTTCGCCCAAGTTGGACTCACATTCTCCGCAAATCTTAGATTTATTTGTTGTTCATTGCCTGAAGCCATTTGTTTTTTTTTTTCAATATTGAGCTTTTCCTTAGAACTTTTGAATGTAAAATCATAATACATTATCAAATGGAAACGAAAACCGGCCAGGAACAAAGAAAGCTGATGAATAGATTGTTAGCAGAATGGTTGTAGTTTATTGCTTGGAGATTTTTGTGGCGATTGATTACAAACTAGATGTGGCTGTGTGATAGACTACGTCGTAAACTCCTGTATTGCAATGAAATTGGTCCAGGTCCATTGGATGTTGATAGGGCAGGATGGGACAGCGTCGTTTAGATCCTTTTTTTAGTTTTTCCAACGCTATTTTTTTAATGAAAACTGAAAAATTCTTAAAATAAAAACTAATTAATTTTAAAAAGAAAAGTTATGGCTTTTTAAACAATTGTTTTAAACTATTATCACTATTTTCTAAAAAAGTAAATAAACAAATAATGACAGCACAACCGTCAAACCAAATTGTCAAAAGTTTCACCATTTTTCTGTTTTGCTCCAACTAGCAGTGCTGGCGCTTAGTTGCTGAGAAGGAACTATCGTGAAGTTGGCTCCTGGCAGTCCATATATAATAAGTCAATGGCTGCAGGTGCACGGGTAGGTTGTAGGTTGATTGCTCCAGGAAATTATCTCCAACTCCAGGACGCGTCGAGGGCCAATTCCTGGTATCGGGAATTCCGGCTAGAACAAAAAAAAAATCAAAACGAGTAAATGAGAATAGGGATATTCACATGAACAGGAAAACTATAAAGGTCGTACGTGGATTAATTTGAAATTGGCAGCCACTGAATTTTGTTCCACTACGGTACAATCGTGGTGGAGAGGTCATAGACTTGGGTGATAAATGCCATATGCATAGATGAAAGATTCATTTACGTATTTGGTGGATCAGGATCGTAAAGCGTATGCGACTGGCTAGAGCGGATGGCGTCTCTGTTTTTCGCTTACAAGCGTTCCTGGTAATAAAAAGAAAAGAGATTAGTGAGGTTCTTTAGAACTAAGAAGGCTAGGAACACCGATACATATCCCACTCATCGGGGGTGGATCGATGTTCCTGGCTAGAGCGATGGAGAACAAATACTTAACTGGTCAGAAAGGTGTTATCCAAAGGCTGAGTCGGTTTGTTTTTGTTGTGACTCCAAAAACCTGGAGTAATCGGTAAGCGGCAAGTAGGGCTTCTCCAGAAACCTTCGTAGCGTGGTTCTGGCCGGGAATAACACGAAAAGTTCCACCGTCTAGTTTTAGACTGATTTGGTTGTCACTTTAGGATTTGGTAAAGGTCTTCAACTAAAAGTATCCGGTAAGGATAATAAACCGAGCGCGAAAATAAAATTATTGCGACGAAAATTAAAATTACTAAACGTTTAGCGCGTGCGAGTTGTTTTTCAAAGAGGACGCGAATGAAAATGAAAATTGAAAATAGAGTTTTGACAGGGACAGGTAGAAAAGAGTAAAAGAGATGAAGGTATAATTACTGCAGCTTTCGCCCATAGGCTCTCTAACCTAAATGTAGTAAGTAGGGACGAGAAGGGTATGCTTGGGCCTAGAGCTTTTTATGGTAGTACGAAATAGTACCAAATGATAAACTTTTGTTAATATAGGTGCAAATACAAACATTAGAAAATCGCATAGGTGTTGGGCTAGGTCAATGATCTTGGGAATTCCCTTAACAGGTGGATTGGCGAACGACAAAAAAAAAGATGGCGAACATAGATTTGCTGAAGGTGACTGGGTCATTTTGTTCATGGATGGACGTCATTGTCAATCCATCTCGCCGAGAAGTCAATTCGGCTGTAAAGTTGCACTCGGAAAGGATTTCATTTTGAAAGCGCGGCTACCGTTTTTTTTTTGAATTTTTCATGGTTTTTACCTTTTGCCAATAGAGTAAAAAGTTAAATAGTAACAACAAATTAATTGATGTAGTTGCATAAGTATTCATTGTGAGAAATTTTAAAGGGTGAGAAAATTAAGCATTATTGCAAATTTAAAAAGTGTTATAGTGGTCTATTTTAAATCGTAGTGAGGATGAAATTTGGCTGATCTGCGAGGTGAGATAGAGGTCGTGGCCGCCTGGTTGTAAGTCGGTATGACTTTAAGCCCCTACACCGGAGTAGAGAGTAGTCTAAAAGTACTTCGAAGACAGGAATCTTACCAAGACCTGTGCCTAAATCATCCAGGCAAACCAGTTCGGTAATACATAAGGAGTAGAAGGTGGCGAAGGAGTCCATACAAAAGAAAAAAGTCCGTGCACGACCCGGACAATCCAAGTAACCCCAAATTAAGTACCTATTACATTATCATATACATATATACAAGAGCGTACCTCCGCTTCGCCAAAGGAGTGCGCGCTAGCTAGTGTTGCAGCTAATGCAAGTTTATTTTCACCCTCACCGGAGAAAATTTCAATCCTCTACGTAAATCGTAGATACATATATACGGATACGAAAAACCACAATTCCAAACTTACCGTACCGATAGATGTCCGTTCCTTTTGGAACCAAGTTGCGGAGCTCCGAGGACAATTTTTCCTGATGCGCTACTTCCTTAGGATATACATAAGTTTCTTTATATTTAAGTAAATTTGGCGTGATATTTTGCTTTTTGTTTATATATAGTTTATAATAAGTCTAAAATTCCTTTTTTTGTTGTGGTGACGGAGTGAAAAAAAAAAAGTGAGGGGAAAAGAAAAATAATAGTAGTTCTTCCTCTTGTTACCGCTAGCCTGAAGTGGCTTTAGGTTTTTAAATCACCTGTTAGAAGCGCAACATTTTTCGAACCCCTTAAATACGTACAAAGAGCTCTCTATAGGTAGGGAAAAGGGGTTGGGAAAGGCATTTGAAGGAAAAAAAAGGAAGGCTCCCCTCGAAACTAGGACTTCAAATACCTACAACCACCTAGATGGTACTCTTAACAAGCGGTTTAATTTTTGCTTTGGACATCATATTCCCACACTTTTGGTTTCTCCCAAAGGTCCACCTTATTTGGTTATTACATTTAAAATTCAATTTTTCAGTTCATTTTTTTTGTGAATACCATGTTTTTTTTTTGTATCTGGGGTAAGGTTTGTTATTTCATTTGAGTAGTTTGATATAAGATTCTTCTGGTTACATCTAATTGTTTTTTTTTTGTATGATAATCTTTAACTTATTTTAAATTTTATTAATGTTTGTTTTTACCATGTTGGATACGAATATGAATTTCTTACTTTTCAAGCTTTAATAAAAATATTGTAAATCACGTCAATGTGGATGAAAACCTATGTTTTGTTTTAAGCTTCCGAGAAGCATGACGTCGTAAGTTTTTCTTTCAGGGGGGTGCGGTAGGGCAAGCTAGAGCCCGTAGTGGTAATGTAAGTATGGTTCAACAGCGATAGTAAGGACTTCGTTTAGGCTAGGGGGATTCGGAGACAGAGGGCCAAACGAATCCCAGGTTGGGTGGGGAAATGGCCGAACTGCGCTAACAGCAGCAGGATTCCCAAGGTGTCGTGTTTTGTGGTGGCTAAGTTTTCTTTTTTTTTCTTTTCGCTGGCATGTTTTTTTTTATTTTTGAAATAGGTGAGGTCCGGCTACGGGGGCAAGATCCCCCCCTTTTCCGGCGAGTTAAGTCGAGCATCGCGAGCATGCCATCGCCTCCGTAGCGGACAATCTAACCCTTCCCGATTCTCTACCCCTATCCTATACCCCCATCCCAATTTCTTTTTAGAGATGTCCTGACCACTTCCTATCCAACACCTCCAATTTCCAAACCTATTGCCTCATTTCAAGGGGTTCTTTGACAGCTTTTGCAGATGATGTGGGTTTCTCATATGGTACAGACAGTAGTCTTAATCTTATATCTGATATAAATTGGGATCTCAGCTTGTTAAGAATCTGGTTTGCAGAGCACAATTTGATAATAAGTTCTAAAACTAAGATAATGTTTTTTAGTTTGTCTGGCCAACAGATTGTTGATGCTGATCTCTTTTTCCATGCTACTGAGTGCCAAAAATTTAAACTTTTCAGCTGCACCTGTAATCCTTTGGTTACTTCCACAACTTTTACTGATTCTACGAGCTGTAGTAATAAATGTTTTAAATTAGAAATTGTAAATGAATTCAAGTACTTGGGTTTAATCATTGATTCTAGAATGAGTTTCTATAACCATACAGAAAATCTTCGACAGTATTTTAGGTGTACTCTTAGAAATTTCTTCTTTTTGCGTAAAGTTTGCTCCTCCAAACTGCTACTTAAGATTTATTATGGAATTTTTCATTCCAAACTAGAATATGGAATTTCTTGTTGGGGAGGCTCCTATTATAACAAAATACAGCCTCTATTAGTTTTACAAAAAAGTGTTCTGAAGAAAATATGTGGTAAGCCTCGCCTGTTTCCTAGTTTTCCACTGTTTAGGGACTTGAAAATTCTTTCAGTGCGACATATGTATTGCTATAAACTTCTTAACATTTTCTTTAAAAGATCAGGCAATCTCAATTTTAGATTAATTGATAGTTATAGTTTACGTGGAAATTTTTTGAACTTTGTGTCTATACCGGTATTTCGAACAACCGCATTTCGGAATTTTTATAATGTTTCCTCATGTCGGATATTTAATAGACTCCCTCATTCTATGAGAATGCAAACTTCTCATTTGACATTTATGAAACAAGTTAAATACTGGCTCCTCAGTCTTGATAATGAGAGTATCGAAATTTTTGTAAATGGTTCTACCTGATGTTTTTTTTGAAATGATTTTTTGAAACGTTTAACTTCAATTCAATTTAATTTTTGTATGCATTATGTAATTTAATAATATTTTAACTTTTCTTTAATATTTCTTTTTTAAGGGTCACCCCACCCATTTCAAATAATTAATGTTAAATTACTCTGAGAGTGGCAATAACTCTATTTTTTTATTAAAATATTTTTGTCACATATTTCTTTTCTTTCTTAAATAATGTACTTATTTGGATTTTAAGAAATAAAATGTTTAATCTAATCTAATCTAAACGACTTTAGAGTCATGACTTTTTTCGAAATTCAATGAGTGTAAAGGTGAGATCAGATATTTTTTCTCGTTCGCACTCATTGAATATCGAAAAAAGTCATGACTCTAGAGTCGTCGTGTAATAGGGCACTATGTTGATCCATGTAAGCCTCCTTCTGTCAACGCAAAAGTTCCACCCCGACTCCACAGGACATAATTTCTATCAGGATGCTTATCTGGACATGAAGTATACAATGGAGTCACTCCGTTTCTTGTTGGGATGTCAGAGATATCTTGTTACGGCTACCTATTGAGTTGGTTTTTTTTTAAACCAGTGTGTAACTCCGCCGAAGCGGGGTCTTTGTACGTGGTCGGAATCCACCATATGCCCGACTGGAGGGGGACCGGCTTCAGGGAGGGAAATTCAATGTTGTAAAAGTGGTATTTTCTTATGTTTGCCTCCGGGTGGATTTTCTTGTCTGTTAGGTACAACTGAAAGATCCTCGAGCAAAATTCTTATGAAAGAGGTCATTGACCGTCCACAAGTCAACTCAATAATCCGTAACCTCGAACAAAACTGTAGGATGTATATATTTTATTTGGTATGTTTCAGGGGTAGTCCCAAAATTCCTTGGATTGCTTCCAAGAACAGTAGTGCTCCAGAGGAAGGTAATATGCACGGAAAGCCGTAATGGAGATCTGAGAGGGAGGGCAGAGCACTGGGTCGCTGAAACTCTGACACCTTGGTACCAAGAAGAGAAAGAAAATTAAAAGCAGCAGGTGCTGGAAAAAAAGAAGGAGAGACCAGGACCATTGGTTTCTCTCAAGGTTGCCGCCAGAGGAGTCAACCAATGGGCCTAGCTCGAACGATAGGTACCTGCAGTCGAGAGATTTTGGAACATCCAAGTACGTCGTATCCGTGGGTTTTTTTTTTTTTTCTTTTGCTGCAACATCAAAATGGGCATCACACCGTGTTCCTACACACCGTCGTTGCTTGGAAGCGGGGGCCGCGTTTCATGAAACGGAATCACTTACACCGTCTCGTAAGGATGAACCCGAACAAGGCTTGAAGGGGAATACGCTGTTAGGTCTTGGGTTGGGTAGTTTTAAGGATTACCGCCCGAGTTTTTTTTTTGTTTTAAACGAGTTATATACGCGAAATGCTTTAGAAAAATTGTAATTTTGAACTAAACAATTAAACGACAACCGAAATTAAAAGCATGTTACCGAATTTATTTTGGAAACTAAAAGATGCGATGACAGGTGAAAAGAAGACGGAAAGGAGAAGAGGAGATAGGTATAGTGTTTTTGTGAGAAACAAAATATAATAAAGTTAAAACAAAAGGAAGAAAAGGGAAAAGGTATAGTTATGCTACTGATTGACTTATGATGAAAGAAAAAGTAAGGATGCGTAAGAACAAAAAAAAAAAAGGGACGGAAAGCTCAAGTGAAATTGGGAATAGGACTGGAAGCTACCAAAGTTCACTAATGTGAAGGGGCAAATAGGTTTGTGTCGGGAATAGATTTGATATTAAATTGTTTTGGTACAATAGGGTAGTAGATAGTACTTAGTTTTCATGGGTCCGAATAGTAACGATTTCCTGTAACACTTAGGCCGTTGAACTTGATTAGGAATCTCCCAATCAGGTTGAACTATGAAGAAGACAAAGAAGATTATGACACTGTTAGGGAAGAAGATACTGTATGAGAATCATCTTCGCCATTGTGGTGCGAACTAAGGTCAAAGACAGATAGTCTGGCGCGTGCTTGATGTTATTTTCAAATAATACTATAGCCGAAAATTGATTTTAGCCGAGAATTATAGAATAGTTGAGTGCGGTAAATAATAAGAGTAAATTATAAAAAAAAAGGAAAAAAGTTTATATGAATGGAATAAAGTTCGGGATATTTTAGATTTTTGTCTGGAGAACCGAAGGATCCAGCGGAGGGACAAAGCGTGGGTGAGTCATATAAGAAAAAAATATATGTATAGATGGTTACTATAGTGGTTTCAAAAATTAACAGTGAGGGTGAATTTTGGAGGTCAACGACGCAGGAATAAGGTCGTGGCGTCCGACCCTTGTTCGACCAGTTGAAGTTCCTGAGACCTGTGCCGAGGGAACAAAGCAAATACCACAAAAAAAACCGAGGAGGGGATAATCTGTTGGATATCCTCCCAAGTGAAATCACCCCGTTGAGAAATAAAGCCCGTCGAAGTCCCGGGCTCATTGACCTATTATATATGGACTGCCAGGAGCCAACTTCACGACGGTTCATCCACAACAATCATGCGCCACCAGCGCTAGTTGGAGCAAGACAGAAAAATGGTGTAACTTTTGACAATTTAGTTTGACGGTTGTGTTGTCGTTATTTGTTTATTTAGTTTTTAGAAAATAGTAATAATAGTTTAAAACAATGGTTTAAAAAGCCATAACTTTTCTTTTTCAAATTAATCAGTTTTTATTTTAAGAGTTTTCTGTTTTCATTAAAAAAAAATAGCGTTGGAAAAACTAAAAGAAAGGATCTAAACGACGCGGTCTCATCCTGCACTACCAACATCCAATGGACCTGGACCAATTTCATTGCAGTACAGGAGTTTACGACGTAGATTATCACACAGCCACATCTAGTTTGTAATCAATCGCCGCACAGAAATCTCCAAGCAATAAACTACAACCATTCTGCTAACAATCTATTCATCCGCTTTCTTTGTTCCTGGATGGTTTTCGTTTCCATTTGATAACGCATGATGATTTTACATTCAAAAGTTCTAAGGAAAAGCTCAATATTGAAAAAAAAAAACAAATGGCCTCAGGCAATGAACAACAAATAAATCTAAGATTTGCGGAGAATGTGAGTCCAACTTGGGCGAAATGTGTATTTTCCAGTAAAATTTGTGGAAAACCAGCTTGGATGGATTTGGAAAAAATTCCAGCAACCGAAGATTTGAAATGCAGAAAATGTGGTGCTCCACAATCTTTTCTGTGTCAGGTAAACTTTTGGTCAACAACTAAACTTCTTTTCTTTAATAGATCTATGCACCCATAGAACAAAAGTCCGAGTGTTTCCATAGAACGATTTACATCTTCATTTGCCGTGAACCTAGTTGTTCTGCTCAGAACTCAGCAGAGTAGGTATCTGGATATTTTCTCATATATTTTAAATTTGATTGTATTGTTCTCTATAAAAGATAGAAAATTCTCAGCATTTCAATCTCAACAAAATCAATTCAACTCAGCAGTTCACCCAAACGATGATGAAGAATTAGTAAGAACATCAATTCAAACAGTTTTTACTCTTAATGACAAATCATTACTTTCAGGCTGCTGTTGAACCACCTTGCAGAGTTTGCTCCATTTGTGGTTGTCGAGGTAATTTAGTGTGTCCGCTATGCACAGCATCAACTACTGCTCCGCCAAGCATCAGCATCAACTACTGCTCCGCCAAGCATCAGCGGGATCATTGGCCACAACACAAACTCCATATCGATCCGGAGCTTCAATCCCCACTGACGAGATCAACTTTCCAGTTGTTTCGTCTTTTGAAACCAATAGCCAAAGTCGACGAAAGAAAAGCTGGAACTAAGAAGGAGATTCCCGGATCGAATCAAAGCCGACTTCTTCTTCCTCAACTTCAATTAACGTAGCGCAGATTCTTCGTTATGATCTATGTAGATTGCCGATAATTGTATTTTATGCACAAGTTTACTAATAAAAATTGGTAAAATTTTTAAAAATATAAAATCAATAGTTTTTTTAAAGCTAAAAAACTGTAAGTAATTTTACCAATGTTGAAATTTGTTTGCCTCAAATATCTTGAGAACAGACAACCATATTGGCTCCCGGTTAATTTCATCCTATATACTAGTTAGTAATTGATATTTTATAGGGTTTTTAAAAAATTCAACAGTTTTTTTTAAACGAAAAAATCTACACGCAACTTAACCAATAATTGTAGATAATTGTTTTTCGTTTTAAATATCTTGACAACAAACAATGATGTTGGCTTTGGGTTAATTTAATTTTACAGACTTGCTTTAAATTAATAATTTATAGGATTTGCAATAATGAATTCGCCAAATACATAGTTAAAAAAAAAACAAGAAACTGTACCAAAATCGTTGAAATTTTTTAATGAATTAAATTCTATACACTAGTTCCTAATTGATATTTAACATTAAGGGTATTCATACAACAGCGTAGACTCATCGTAAATGTTGTAAAGTTTTAAACTTCGTAATTTCTGTCACAATTTTTATGGAAAAATTGACAGATTTACGAAATTTACAATTTTACTACGTTTACGACGACTTTACGCTGTTCCATGAATACCCCTATTGTTTTTTTAAAGTAAAAAAATACTACCTTACCAAAAATTATTAAACTTATTTCTTCTCAAATAACTTGTGAACAACCAATGATATTGGCATTGGGCTAGTTTTATTCTTCTCACTAATCTTCAATTGATTTCATATTGAATTCTAAGAACTTTTTCGAAGAGCTTAAACAGGCGATGTTTTGAAAATAAAATAATATCGGGCCTCTTGCTTCCGACCGCACTAATGGGAAGTTACCAATTTGGGTCGCACCCAGGCTATTTTTAGAAAGTAAGTTTACATTTATTTGTATTGTCTTGCAAACATATACACACAAATAAGCACTTTTTTTGTTTTTATTTTACATTTTATTATTTTTATCATAGATTTTTAGAGCAATTGAAAAAATAATACAAAATAATAAATTTGATAAATTCAAAATAAACATAAATCAAAGTTGAAAAATTAATATAAATAATAGGTACAATCAAGATATAGCCAAAAACATTTCGTGGCATCAAGCTGCAATTTTGTCATACAATCTTGAGCTCTCATTTCATCTTTAATACAATAATATTAATAATAATTAACAACTGCTTCGCTTGAATAATAATCATGGTAGTGGTGGTCATTGGCTTCTTGATCGTCATCCTCATCTCCGTCACTAATGTGCTCATTGATTTTTTGGTTGTTAAGAGTTAAGAATATCGATCTTGAGCTAAAATATTAATTAATTATAGATAATTTATGTTGTTTAAAATATGATAAATTACCTTAAAACCACTTGTACTCTTATTTTACTATACACTGCGATTTCTTTTACTATGGATTATACAAATACGAAGGTGATTTTCTGGCTCGATTCGATCTTCGTGAAGTAGAATATTCTGCAACAAATAAGTATAAGAATTATTAATATATAATAAGAAATTTGTTTGTTTTTATTTTTTTTTAAATATCTATAAACTTATTATATTGAATACAAGTAAATAAATAAATGTTATTGAGTAATTTGAAATGCGATATTTGTTTTTTATCTTTTTCCTCTAAATAAAATGGCAACCACTGTCAAAACGTTAGGACAAAGTCATCCAGGTCATAAAAAGGTAAACAATAAAGTCTGCACTATGCATTGATTGAGCTGATCATTTCCAATCCAAAGGCCCAGGCAACAACATGTGTAAGTTGTGATTAATTTTTTCATAAGAGTAACATTTTTTCTTAAAATATTCTAGAGTGTTAAAAACCGTTCAATACTGAGTTTAAAAAAATCTACCATGTGGTTTTCAAAATATTAGATTTTCAAAAAGGAAAAAATCCATATATTATTTTTTGGAAAATTTTGTTAAAAATATTTACATTTCTTAGAATCATAATACCGTTTGGAAGAAAATTAAAAAAATTATTCTTTTAGAGGTAGCATTAATAACCATTTTTTGATATAAGGTTACCTATCTAAAGGTAGCCTTTACTTTACTTAAAAAAAGTTTTGGACCCGTTTCTTAGGGAAATAAGATATTGTTAAATTGCTTAAAAAAAATTGTATTGGCAGCACCGTTATTTTTGGTTCTAAGAAAAATGAGAAAAAAATGTTGGGAGAGTCACTAAAAAAACACTATGTACCAAGTTTTTAGAAAACCAATCCAGTCGTTAAGGCTGTAGCCGAACAGACAAAGAGAATTGTGAGACCTACGTTTTTATCTTCCTTATCATCGTAATGACAAGTCTGATCAAAATCTCGATTTAATTTTGTTTACGAATGCAGAACTTGCCATATAGTATAGTACCTACCTATGTAAGTAAAAAAGTAAAATTAAATGCATTATTGAGTGTTATGCTTTATTGAATTTTGAAAAACGCGACGTAAACGTAATAAAACTTTAAGCTTCGTAAATATGTTTTGTGTGAGGGATACTTAGCAAAATATAAAGTATAGGTAGGTGTCGAAAGTTTCAGTCAAGATTATTCCCAAAATAAAAGTCTTGCAGTCCAAAACTGGCAATGAACTCCAAGACTTTTGATTTTTTGAATAGCCTTAACTCATGTTTTGTACGGCTATACTTCATTTTTTAATATCACTGACATCCAAAATTTGTTGTGTGCTCTGGGTCATAATAGAATCATAAAAACAAATATTTTGTGTTAAGAGATTTTTTTTACACAGAATTTGGGAAAACAGAGTTTTGCACATACAGACATGTCCAGCAATCATTTTCATAAGTATTGCTATTGGTCATAGATATCTGTTACTATTTTTAGAAATGTATTTTGAATAACGAGGTACCTAAATACCAACTTATAAAAAATATATTTATAAAAAGTTTTATTAGATAAAAAGTTTTATTTAGATAAGAAGTTTAGCATATGCACTCACACTTACGTACAGACATTGAAGAAATAAAAACACTTCACTAAAATCTTTTTTATTACTGTCTCCTTTTTTTTTTTAAATTACTAAGTACCTACCTACCCTAGAATTTAGCAAAACTTTAATTAAAATACCTACTTACCTAGCAAAAGAAATACCTATGTACCTAGGTTTACAAAAACCCACCGCATCTTCAACAAAAATATCTTAGTACCTTTCCAAAAGATAATAAGTATCTTTACCTAAGCCTAACTCTGAACTTTCAAAAGAATACCTACATATTTTATTTAAACACCTACCAAAAAAACATATCCTCGAAACAATTAATAATACAAAAAATGATTACCAAAATATATACCTACCTATACATATACCTACCCTCGCAAAAAAAGATTACAATTCGAATTTATTAAAATACCCACCAAAAGTTATAGGTATCCTGCCATCGAAGTTATACGAGAAAATTTATATCTAAATAAATATACGAAAAGATATCCTCGAACATTTTAAATCAGCCATAAAAACAATGCCTTCCCTCAATAATAATATGAGAAAATATACCTGTAGTTATACCTACGTTTCTCATTCTCATCATCTACAAAAAAATCTGTGCAGAAACGTTTTTCTGCTGTTTGCTATGACCTACGACACCGACGAGGCGACACGGCGCAAGCAGCTCACTCAAGTGTCCCTTGCATCCCCTTGTTAAATTATTCTTTGCTAATCTGGCTTCATACTAAATATATTTCCAAAATAAAACAACAAATAATGTTGAATTCAAAGAAAATACGAGAAACATTTTCACATTTCCATTCACAAATTTACAAATACATTTTGCCCATACGACAGTTAAAATTCCAATTAACAAATAAAATCAGAGACGAGCATACCTTTAATATGTGCCTCAGTGCTTTCCTCCTTGACAGACAGCATTGCATCGGCATTAATTTCTTCTTTAATTGATCCTTTTTGCTTAAATTCATAATTTAATGATGATTGATTTTGACTGCCTTCTCTAACTTAATAACCATATCATCAAGGTCTTTCCTTATCTGAAAAACAAAAAAAATAAATCGGTCTTCCCTTTCAGTTAAACAATATTACCTCTAAGCTATCGGCAGATGTATCTTTATATTTACGTTTGTAACACTGCACTTCGCCTTTCACCTGTCCGTTGTGATTCTGTAAAGGAATTATCAAATGCCGCATTTCTCAGATAATTTGTGCTGTTTGCTCATTAGCAGCTATATTCTGCTCAAATTCGATCCTAAATGTTTAATATTCTTCCGAATCTGGGCCAATACGTCCTCCATTTGGATCATTTCACTGCGAACCTTTTTTTGAGCAATGAGTTCTTCACTTTTATTTGTCTAAGATGCTGGTTTTGCTGGTTTGTAATTGGTTCCTTGTTACATCGAGCATTGATTGTTTTAATTTGCATAGATTCTTTGTACAAAACTGAATATTGAGATTACAAACATTTTTGTAGTTAACTACTCTATAACTGATTCGGGCAACTGATGAATCTGAAAGAGTTTATTGCACGCCGGCTCCACTTGACATGAGTAATGCTTGGACTAGGAACATGGCGAAAAAAAAAACCAATAGAGCCAGAAAAATCCATGTCTTGCTGACGACATGTCGAAGAAAGTGAGATTTGAGATTTCACGTGCGTGTGAGTTTTTTTTAATTTGTTTCGGGTTTTCTTTGTGCCTGGAGGTAAATATTGTTGCAAAAGTTGTTATTTATTTACATGACCTTTTTTTCTATAATTTGGATTGGATATTGTTGAAGGAGTGGTGAGAAAGGAATGAAACGACGGTACATGATTTGCCCAGCGAGCAAAAATCTGCTTGTTGATTGGGTTGTGGTTGCGATGTTGGACATCTGTAGGCTCTGTGGATTCGGGATATTAAGGTAAAAACAGAAAACAATTAATAGTAGCAAAAACTTACGTTCATTTTAAGTCTTTCAACTTTTTTTTTAGTTTTTCGATGAGTGGTATGAAGTTTATCTCATTCTTGGAGCCGATTATTGGCCATCAAACTGTCGCCCTAAAGAAGATCTAAGTTTTATGCTGGAGTAAGTTGAGGTGAAGAATAAACTTTCGAGTGGCATGAGTTCTGAAGCAATATATTACGTCCATGATAACTAAATCACTTCACACAAATTTTAAGAAACATACTTCTGCACTGTTGTGCATCAAGTAAGTACTGTGAAGGAATGAAAGTTTGCACTCACCCACTTCCATCAACAACAAGAAAAACAGTGAAAGAAAAAACTAAAAAAAAAATTAAAAAAATTTAATTTAATTTAATGAACTTAAAAAATATATAAAATTTATAACACGCTGAAGTGATTATTGTAATTAAATAAAAAAAACTAATAAACGTCAGGCGTCAAAGAATAAAGTTGAATATAATAATAGATGGCCTTAGTTTCTATGTCAACAAAGCTTGTTTAGTTAAAGATTGTCAAGAGATGGCATTAGTAATAATAACTCTTTTTGCCAGTGTGCTCCAACAAGCAGCTATGTCGGTAAAAAGATTTGAACACCTTTTAATACAGCTTTTGTATGGAAATGAAACTCGACTAGCAGTCCATATATAGTATGTCAATGCCCGGGCTAACAAGTAAACCCCTTTTATTAAAGGTATTTGATTCCATTAATATATGAAAACCCTGTAAGAAGGGCAGAAGCCAACCGAGTTTGTGCCATCATATATAGCACTAGCACTATAGCTTATAGAAATATAGCACTTCCGGTTTTCTTTTGTTGGATCCCAACTTTTCGCCCTCACCGAGAGAATTTATCCGTTTAATATATGTCCCGAAATAAAAAGAAAGAAAATAGAGGTACGTCCAAATAAAACACGTAGAGCCCCAAGACGAAGATCCTGAGTCATCATCATCATCATCCTAGTTTTTTTTAGTTTAAGTGAAATTTTGGCGTGATAATTTTTTGTTGTGTTTTTGTATTTTATAGTATAAAAATTTAAAAACTTTTCAGACAGTAGGGGATTGGAAAAAAAGTGAAGGGAGAAAAGTTAATTTCCGCGCACCGTTAGTCTGGTGTGGACCAAGGTTCCTCATAGCCCCTGGTTTTGCGGCAAGATTTTGCGAACCCTTTAGCTACCTTCAAAGAGCTCTCTGTAGGTAGGAGATAAGAGTTAAGAGTTGCCTTCAACGGAAAGGAAGGTTCAGTTAAAGATTAAATCGGGAAACGGGAACTTAGCCCCCACGTAGGCTGAGAAATTGCCGAACGGTTTTTGTACAGTTGAGAAAAGTACCTCTACTTTTTACCGACCCTTAACCCTTTACAAGAGTTTTTTTTGTTCTCTGTTTCTGGAGCTGAAGTAGTCGTTAAAATAGTTTGAATTGAGTCTTCCGCAACTCGCTACAATTGTAAAAGATTTTTTTTTGTATCATATGTTAAGTTTTAACGTAATTGTTCTTTATACATTATCATTTTATTCAAATTTTTTTGTTTTTTGATTATATTTGTTTGAAAGAATATTTTACGTTATTTAATAAACCATTGTGAATCACGTCAAATATCGATGAAATTCTGGCTTTTTACTGAGTTTCAAAGAAGCTCAATGAATATGTAAAGACTTTTTCAGGGGGTGCGGTAAGGCTGGCTCAAGCCCTTAGGTAAAGTAAGTATGGTTCAACTGCGGTGGTAAACATTTTTCTGTCACAATCAGGTAAGGGGAATTCGCCTACATGGCCAAGCGAATTCCAGGTTGGGTGGGACTAGGCCGAGCTGCGCCAACAGCCGCAGGTTTCCCAAAGAGTGTTGCGTTGAGTGGTGGCACAAGTATTTTTATTTTTTTTTGCTGGCATGTTTTCTTTTTTTTTAAATGAGTGAGGTCTGACTACGGGGGCAAGATCCCCCCCTTACCCGGCGAGCAAAGTCGAGCATAGCAAGCATGCCATCGCCTCCGTAGCAGATATTCCCCCCCATCCGTTGACCTATCCTCACCTACATCCTATCCCGAAATCTTTTAAAGACTCCTTTCATACTTTCCTATCCAACTACTCCTACTTCCGCTACCTTTTGCTTATTTCAATCTCTCCGTGATTATATCTTGACAGAGATCTCCAACATGAATTTTGACAGATGGAGATATTTTTGCTTTATGACTAGAAATTTCTTTTTTTGTCTCATTATCTTGTTTCCTTACACCAGTGATGTTAATCTCTGCATTTGTGTTTGGCAATTAAGTTTTTGTTCGTTATTTAGTGTAATTTTTGGTTTCGTGATTTGAAATAGCATAACATAATTTGCCCAGCGCAGATAGAAGACAATGTTAGATATAAATATCTAATATTTAGTTGGAGAGAAGTTATCTCCTGTTGAGCCGGGGTGTTCAGGCATAGGACTGAGGGCATGAATCAACATATCGTTAAACACTGTTGACAACTAGCGATGTTAGACCATTAACTGCCTGAACAGAATCGAGACGGAGCTGCGATAACTGGAATAGCTGTCAAAATGTTGAATACACCCAAATCCATTAATACGAACAGAACGCGACGCAGCTGGACAAGTTGGCCAGCTTTTAACTTTTGCATGCAGATTTTTGGACGTTTCAAAATTGTGACCACAACCAAGTCTTTACATGGGGTTGGAAGAGAATTTCAAACTCTTTTTAATCTCTAATAAAGACGTAAAGTAATTTTAGCTTCATTTCATCATTATCCACTTTTATTTTTGTTTTATTTTCTATTTTTGTGTTGAATTAAATGACCAAAATATCAGAGAGCTGTACAGCACATTGTGGGCGAGTATAAAAAGTGTAAAGCATATTTTGACAACTATTCCATTTGCAGTTAAACGCAAAACAAACCAAGCTGTCAACCCATGATACAACTAAACAGATAACGCCGTCCTGTTATTTTTTCGTTTTGTTTGGTTTTGTTCGACGCACAACTTTCCCTGATACTTTTGTTCTTTTTATAATAAAAATGTGTGTGCAGAATCCTAAAAACAAGTGCATTGCTTTTAGGAAATTATATTTCATATTTAATTAATAAATTTAAGTCAAAAATTCGTTGTTTTATTAATCTTGGAAAAAGTATTTGTGTGCGTCGATGACGTCATTTTATGTGAATGATGCGCAATGCGCTATCTTGTTTAGTTGTATCATGCTGTCAACCTGTATTGCATGGTTTTCAAAATATTTTAAAACTTGTTCCGATTCCATCAAGCAATGCTGTCAACAAAGTTGATCCATATAAACCCTATTTTCAAGTTTTGACTTTTGACATATGATTTATCTTCTCGTTTGTGATATGTGGTGATGGTTTTGTCTCGAAACCAAAACACGAGATTAATAACAAGCACAAGAAATAATAGAAATAGCGCAGCACTGTTGATTTGTTCAATATAACTCTAAACATGAGTTCTTCCGAAGAATCTAATCACATAGAAGAAAGCAATAGCAACTCCGATAACGAATCCGAGACGGCAACTGAATCTGAAGATGAAGCCAATGATCGAGTGAGTATAATCATAAACGAATCAAAACAGAAATCCAACTAACTTTCCAAATTCTAGACTGACATCAAAAATGATCTCAGTACCATGTCTTTTGAGCAACTGATGAAACTTAAAGAACAACTAGGAGCTAAAGTTTACAAAGAAGCTGTTCTTGGAGAAACATCAGTAAAACCTAAAAAGAAGTCAACGGATTTTAAGCGGCTAAACAAAAATCGGCCAAGAGAACAGTCAACCAGAAAACAGGTTCCATTCTTAAGTGGCGTAGCGCGACCAAGCAAAAAAACGCAACAAACACTGCGTGATCCTCGATTCGATAAAAACAGTGGCGACTATGATCCGCATAAGTTTAAAGAAAACTACAGGTTCTTGAGAGAAATTCGCGAAAAGGAAATCGAAGATCTCAAGCAAAAGCTTTCTGCAACGAAATCCGAAGAAGAACGTCAGAACATAAAGTTTGTCATGCAACGTCTGAAAAACAAGAACGTTGAAGAAAAACACTGGGATGTGAAACAAGATATTCTGAAGGAAGAACAGAAAGATATCCAGAAGGCCAAACAAGAAGGAGGACAACCCCATTATGCAACTAAAAGTGAAGAACCGAAAATCAATACTTAGACGATACAAATAAAATTAATATTTCTTATTGTATTTTCAGAGGAACTGAGGGCCAAAGAGCTCGTTAAGAAGTTCGTCGAATTGAAGTCGTCTGGTGGCCTGGCTAAGCATTTAGAAAAGAAACGAAAGAAGAATGCAGCGAAGGATAGGAAGAAGTTTAGTTTCGATTAAATTTTATTTTATTAAAGCACCTAAATACAATTAACCAGTTCTTAACATCTTAGCATCACGCTTTTCCTGAAGTTCTTTTTTCTGTTCTTCGACTACTTTTTGTCTTTCTTCCAGGAATTCTTTGTATTCGTCTGCCTTTAGATCCTTTACAATTTGTATTCCACAAGTTCTTGCTATTCCGACTAGTTGTTCGCACATTTGCTAGGATTTAAAAATCATCTTAGCTTCAAGTAACTCAAACAATAATGCTTTACTTACTTCCATTGTTTTGAGGGCATTTGGAGGGTCCTGTATTTTTATAGCTGCAATCTCATACAAATGCTTTAAAGTTATTTTGCCGGAGAGTTCCTTGCCCGGATACATTGCCCCTCGTGGGATGCCGGCTGCTTGTTTAAGGAAAAAGGTAGCTGGTGGTGAATGGACGACTAGTTCATAGCTTCGGTCGCTATTTACCCACACTCGACACGGAAGGGGTATACCTTCTTTTATGTCTTTGGTACGCTCGTTGAAATCTTTGCAAAACGCTGCTATGTTAATGGATCGCTGTTTAAGATGAAAAAAGTAAAATAAAGAATTGGTACTGCGAGAGAGTTGACCAGGGTTACCTGACCAAGCATTGGTCCCAGTGGGGGACCCGCTGCAGCCATGCCAGCTGGAATGTTAGTTCTTAGCTTGGTTGTGTGAGTTATTTTTTCGACGAATTTCTTCATCGATTTTAATTTTCCGGCTGCTTTGGACATTTTTCTTTCTTTATTTCAAAACGAATAGAAGAACTTGTGGTTATTTTGGTTATGAAATGTTCTCCCCTTTTCTGAAGGTTCACGATTGACACATCTAGTCAACTGTCAGAAGAACGGATGAGTTCGGAGAGTCGCACTTTGCTTTTATTCACAGTGGCTGGCTAAACGAGAATATAAATGCCTGATTCACAATAGGCGTATTTTATTAGGTGCGTTGTATTGGTATTTATAGCTAGCGCAGCAATGCAAGTACCAATAAAACGCTGTACTCACTTTCATATTCAACCCAATTCCAGCACCACATAATTTTAAACGTAACGAAACTTTATCATAACTCTTATATCCACTTTTTTACTGACTTATTTATCGACACTTTTGGGGTTGTTGTTTGCCAAGGGAAATTTTACTCTGCTAGCTATAACTTTTCCTATAAAACACGCCTATTGAAAAAGTTATAGCTAGCAGCTATAATATGCACAGGTGTGTTTTATTGAAAAAGTTAAAGCTAGCACAGTAAAATTTCTCTAATAATACGTTTTCATTAATACTCGGACTCCACAAAACATACAGATGCCCAACATCACAACCATAATCCAATCAACAAACAGCAGATTTTTTCTCGCTGGGCAAATTATATCATGTCGTTTCAATTCTCTCTCACTACTACTTCTATTGGTTTTTTTCTCGACAGGTTCATAGTACGAACATGGCTCATGTCTAGTGGAGCCGGCATGTAAAGCCGAAATGAGGTAATTTCACAAATTACAAAAACAGTGGGGCGCTTCGCACGACACCCTCTGCCACTCTAGATGTTCTGCTATATCTGACGCCCCTAGATATTTTAAGCAAACAGGTGGCTACAAATATAGCAATATGCCTAAAAGCTTCTTGACAATGGACCAACAATAATATTGGCCATTCCATCATTCTAAATTCATTAGGGTACCAATGCACGTTGATTACACCATCCCAAAACCACAATTCGGTAAAACTTTCAAGTCACCATTATTTCTAGAACCTTCTGGGAGGACATAACTTTCTTGGATGGTGAAGCCGTTCATATCTACATAGACGGTTCAAAAACTGATGAAAGGGTGGGTGGCGGTGTGTACTCAGAAAGACTATCTTCTCGGATAGTCAAGCAGCTATCAAATTTCTGGAATCTGTTTCTACTAACTCTATAACTGCCCTAAATTGCCGTTCATCTCTCTTGGAGATGGCGCAGCAGTTTAACATTCACTTTTGTTGGGCGCCGGGGCACAGGGACATCCCAGATAATTGTAAGGCCGATGAACTTGCTAAAGGCTCTCCCAAACCAACGCGAATGCGGAGCGATTCGCAACGAATCATTCACAATAGAAAAAAATATGACAAGTACACAACGCTAAACAACAACAAAAATTCATCGTCCCTGCGAATTCACGTTGGTTTGGGAGAGCCTTAAAAGTGGAACAACTCTACCTAACAAGACAGATATAGGTACACCCTTCGCTACATGTAGACTAAAGGCTCTCCCAAACCAACGCGAATCCGCAGCGACGACGAATTTTTGTTGTTGTTTAGCGTTGTGTATTTGTCATATTTTTTACTATTGTGAATGATTCGCTGCGAATCCACAGCGACGACGAATTTTTGTTGTTGTTTAGCGTTGTTTATTTGTCATATTTTTTACTATTGTGAATGATTCGCTGCGAATCACTCCGCATTTGCGTTGGTTTGGGAGAGCCTTTAAGGCTCTCCCAAACCAACGCGAATCCGCAGCGACGACGAATTTTTGTTGTTGTTTAGCGTTGTGTATTTGTCATATTTTGCACTATTGTGAATGATTCGCGGCTCACCCAAACCAACGCAAATTCGCGGCGACGGCGAATTTTTGTTGTTGTTTAGCGTTGTGTATTTGTCATATTTTTTACTATTGTGAATGATTTGCTGCGATTCGCTCCGCATTCGCGTTGGTTTGGGGGAGCCTTTAATGTCTGAAATGCGAAGCAATTTTGTTTGTTGGGAAGTGTGTCAGTCTTCATGACGGGCAGCCACTTCAACCGAACCTAATTTAATTTTGGTTCGTCTTGATGCCCGACTCTCGCTTTATTTCAAATTTGGCATTTGAATCAAACTGATTCACAATGGCAATTAGTTAGTGTTGTTCGATTTGTTTTTTTTTTTTTTTCTTATTTTCAACATAAACTTTGTGCAAATTTGGTTGGATTTACCTAATTTCGAAATGAGAATTTGTATGGGAAATGAGGTAATTTTAGATGTAATTTGGAAATATTCAGAGAAACCACCTTGTTTGGCTTAATGGAAACGCAGTGTTTTTACACCAAACCCTAAAACCGGTTTTCGGCGAAAACTTTTCAAAAACGCGAAAGCCATTCACACCGTACATTACACGTTTTCGTTTGACATTACAGTTTTTCATTAACCAACCACTCACAATTTTTTATTCTTTTTGTTGTTTTCCTCCATTTTATGAAAGTAAAATGATGATTATTTATATAAATTAGATACAATTGAACAATTATTGCCTAAGCCTGGTTTGTGATCCTGAACAGCTGCGGACGGCGCCATATACTCGGCTTCCGCGTTTGATAGTGCAACGGTTGTAGGAGAGTTATTTAGCAATAAGTAATAAAACATATAATAAGAGTATTCATCCAATAGCGTAAAGCCGTCGTAAATTAAGTTGCAAACTGCGTAAATCTGTCTAATTTTCCATACAAATTGTGACATATATATGAAGTTTACAACTTTTACTACGTTTACGATGACTTTCTGACGTTTCATGAATACCCTAAATATTTCAACAAAACAAAAAAAGTAAGTGCCCTATTACATGAAAACTAAAGGCTCTCCCAAACCAACGCGAATTCGCGGCGACGGCGAATTTTTGTTGTTGTTTAGCGTTGTGTATTTGTCATATTTTGTACTATTGTGAATGATTTGCTAAGAATGCGGAGCGATTCGCGTTGGTTTGGGAGAACCTTTAAGTCTCCCCCAAACCAATTTTATATGGATGGGACTATTTAGGCAGTTTTTTAAAAGTTCTTAATAGTTGGAAATATGCTGAATAAAATATAAGATGTCAAGTTAACAAATCTTAGACAACCGATGCCGATGTCCATGATGTACAACTTTAGGACAACAGTAAACAGAGATTATTAATAACTTTTTGGAGTTAGACTGCTGTTTAAGTTGGACAAAAGTTTATAAATACGACTGTTAAAATATAACTCAACTGAGCTCAACTATTGTTCTTGAATCTGTTATACCAACTTCTTCACTTTTTAATAAATTGTTTTATCTCTTTATATTTTTCTAAATTAGTGTCTTCTTAGTGCCCTATTACCCGACGACTATAGAGTCATGACTTTTTCGAAATTAAATGAGTGCCAGGGTAAGATCAGATGTTTTTTCTCGTTCGCACTCATTGAATTTCGAAAAAATTCGTGACTCAAAAGTCGTCGTGTAAGTACCCTATTACACGACGACTTTAGAGTCATGACTTTTATTGAAATTCAATGAGCGCGAACGAGAAAAAACATCTGATCTCACCTTCACACTCATTTAATTTCGAAAAAAGTCATGACTCTAAAGTCGACGTGTAATAGGGCACTAATAGAACACTTAGTACCCTATTACACGACGACTTATGAGTCATGACTTTTTTCTAGATTAAATGAGTGCGAAGGGGAGATCAGCTATTTTTTCTCATTCGCACTCATTTGATTTCGAAAAAAGTCATGACTCAAAAGTCGTTGTGTAATAGGGCACTTAGCGCTCACTGAAGATAAGTATAAAATTATAAGCTTGAAATGCGTAATATGATAATTGTTTTTAATAAATACGTAAGGGGTATTCCCGATCCGATATAACTAGTCTTATATCATTGCAAAAGTGTAAAAGTGAGTTATCAAGTACACAAGCACAAACTTTACTATGGTGTATTTTTTTTTAAAGGGTTGTGGGGTATAGCAAAAGGGTAAAACAATAAAACTTTTACATTAAGTATATTTTGTTGATGTAGTGTAATAGCTATTCCACACTATCCTATTGGGTATTAACACATGTCAAAAAAGCGTAAGGAAAATCATGTATAATAACAGTGTGGAAGCAAAATATGAAATTTCATCACACACAACTTGACAGCGCATCCGACACGATTTGACATATGTTAATACATGAAAATATTTAGGAACGGTTCTAAAACTATCACACTTTCTATTCCACTTGGGGGTTTGAGGTTATGGTGAAACTAATTTGTTTGAATACAAGTGTGGAAGCAAAATATGAAAATCATTTTCAGCAGACAAATTTGGTAGTCGTATGAAGTTCTTTCCCACTTTATTATGACATTAAACAAATAATATACTTTTACACTTTTGCAATTATACATGGCCAGTTGCATTGGATCGAGAATACCATTAAAAATTGTTCAATCAAAAGAGAATGCGCAAAAATGTATGGGAGTTGGTCCATTTCTCAACAAGAATGTGCCATACATCGTTGAAAAGGTTATTGGGAGTACATCATTTAATTATATCGCATTAAGTTCAAAAACATGAAGCTCACATGATATTCAGCCTCAAAGCACCAAAAAGAATAATTATACAACTCCGCATTTGAACATTATATTCTCCTACTCAACATCAATAAGTCGTATATCATTGGAAAGGTTGTAGCATGTACTTCATTTTTTGTATACGATTATAGGCTATAACGCATTTTAGAATAATAATGCAAGTACGAACTAGCCGAGCTGTCCCGAGATTTAACTTTTTCAGGGAGTGAAGTGTTACTCGCCGACTCATCTCAGGTCACTCGCAGAAGTGATTTAGCTATTAAAGTGAGATGAGTAAGTTCGAATTTAGTTTCGAGACAAAATATAAAGGAGATAATTTCTACCTCTTTGTCACACTCATTACTTTTGATATTCTGTTTTGCATCACCACAATTGGACGCAAAAAGAAATATAAATACAAAAATGTAAACATTATGCAATCTTTATAATGGAGTATCTTTGATGTCAGTAATTTTTTTTGTCGTAATAAAGTTTAATGTGAGTTTTTACCCTTGAAAAATAAATATTATAGTATCAAAATGAATGGAATATAATTTTATTTGATAGAGTATGATCAAAATGTGAGATTTAAAGTATAATAAAGGCTCTTCCAAACCAACTCGAATGCGGAGAAATGACGAATTTTTGTTGTTGTTTACAAACACAGTTGCAATACACACACATTTGTTCACTAACACATATATACCCAAGCAACTTGCTCATAAACTGGCATGGAATTTCTGGCCCAATTCCGCAAGAGTGAGTGGCCTCAGGGTTAAAGTTTCAAAAATGAAACTAATGGGATGCTTTTAAAAAAATTGAAAACAGCTGCCGAAATTCAGTTATATCGAATATAAAATTCAAAGCTGAAAATTACATAATTTTTTTGAAATTGATTAAAAGGCAATTCAAATTCTTCATATGGATCCTATTTAAAGAAATAACCACAATTTTATTTTCAAAAAATGGAAGAAAACACAAAAAAGGAAAAGACATTTGTAAGCGATTTGTCCAGTTTATATATCTGAGTGCTCAGAGAATTTCCCGAATGTGGCTGTCAAAAAGGAAATAAATTTTGCTCCATCAGCTCAGTAAATGCTCTGGAACTATAGACTGAACAATTGATTTAACGTGTGTTATGTTCGGAGTGAATTGTTCACGAGTTTTTGAAATGTTTTCGCCAGTAACCCAGTGGTTCCATTGGCAATATTTGGGGAAGTAAATCCTCTCACTAATTGCTATTACCTTAAATATTTTAAATGAGGACGCTTTGTCATTGGCAATCCAAATATTGCCAGTTATTGATTTCCATCGTGGAGCAAAATGGGGTTCCCCGTGATTTTGAATGGCTATTTCAATTTTTTTCAACCTAACCTCTATTAGTGAATTCAGCGAAGTAACTTTAAAGCTCTCCCAAACCAACGAAAAACATTTTTGCCAACGACAATTTTTTGTTGTTATTTAGCGTTGTGTATTTGTCATATTTAGTACTATTGCGAATGATTCGATATAAATTCACGTTGCCTAATAGAGGTAAGTCCCTAAACTAAGAAATTCTACGAATTTACACCCAAAGCTCTGTCAAAGCTCATAAAAAATAAATTAATTGGTAAAAAATCGTAGTTCTCACAAATTCCTGATTGTTAACTCAAAAAAGTTTGAAATGTAAACGGTTCAATGCGTTTGTTAATTTTTTCAAATTTCCCTAACTCTGCTCGAATTTTCACCTCTTTTAAAAATTTTACAGGTTTGACACATTTTTTTTTTGAAAAAGATACCAAACAAACCTATTTTCAAATAAAATTGTAATATGAATTTTTTTTTTAACTACTGCGGTGAAACCAGGTATTGGTTAAGGAGATCTTCCAATTGCAAAATCAAACAGTTTCCACCCTTAACTGCCTTCGCAACAACTAAAAACAAACAGATTTAAAAAACGTCAATACTTTGTAAAGTAGGGGTCGAAAAACTAGTGGCTGGGCTGCGATTCATGTGTTGTTTTTCTGTTATTTTGTGTGAAAATATAAACAATAATAATGTTAACAATTTATTTAAGCAATTTCAATTCAATATTATACAAATTTCAATAGAATAGCCACAAATCTATCAACAACGAATAACAAAATTTTACTTCAGTTTTGAATGACAAGGAAACACTTGATTTCTGCTGAAACTAGTGGTTGCAAAAAAAGTTGAATTTTCCAACTTAAGGGAGTAATTCGATACCATTTCTTCTCCTTCCATCCGAATGGTGCGAAACAAAAGCATTGCAACTCAATCGTCTTCGGGCAATGCTAGTAGCAGCAATAGCAGCAGCAAATCCCCTATAAAAAATTCAAAAACTCACCGTAAAAGTAGCAGCAATTGTGAATCTAGCGCCGCAGCTGAAATCGATGACAGATCGAGTCGAACTCCCTCCCCGGATGACAGCACAGCTATACAAGGATCGGTTCACAAGCAAAACTTGTATGTCGTATCTTTTCCGATCATTTTTCTTTTCAACGTTTTGCGTTCGCTCATCTATCAACTTTTTTGCATATTTCGTTATTTGTACGGGGCTAGTACCCGAGTTATCTATCGGCCGCATAAACGCGAGTGCAATATCGAAATAGTGGTTGGCACCGAACTAGAACGAATTCAAGCAAAGCCTATAGCTTCGACTAGCGCAATTCATTATCCATTTAATCATCACAAACACAAACAGCTGGAAATGTCGTCATCCAAAACAGGTGGTGGCGGTGCCCCAACATCCCCAGGTCCAGGTGATCCATTACTGGCCAAACAAAAGCACCACCATCGCCGAGCATTCGAGTATATCTCGAAGGCCTTGAAGATTGACGAAGAGAATGAAGGTGAGTGTTGAAAAATGTTTATATGTGAATGTGTTTGCTGAAAGGTAGTGATTCATTTATTAATAATAATTAAATTTGTGGGGATGCTTCTGCGATTCCATGTTGTTATTTTGTATTGAAAATCTGAAAGAAAACACAGTAGAGAACCTATAATAATGATTTATTATCTTAAAACTGAAATTGTGTTTATTGTTGTCAATCAGAATTCACAATCTGTGAATTCACTGTTTGAGGTTGCAATGGTTGACGGAATTTGAAGGGGTAAGAAAACTCAACATTGGCCGTGTTTTATTATCTTCTATTGGGATCCGGATCTGGATCTCGATTAACTTTTACACGTAATACAAAAACAAAATAGTGGGAAATTTTCAAAATTGTTTTTGTAGTACGTGTTAGAAGTTAATCCAGATCCGGATCCCGATGATAATAAAACACACCTATTGTATGTTCTGGTGTCTTAAAACGAACTTTTGAACCGAGTGTAGCTCTCAACGAAAATGTTTGCTATAAGGGTATAGATGAATCTCTTAATCGTTCTATTAAAAATAATGTTTCAACAAGTTGATTTGGATGGGTTAAACTGGTTCCGTTTTGTCCCCTGATCTGTTTCTCTTATACCTAAACAAACTAACGATTTATTCTCTAAAAGATTAAAATGTTTTTCAGATTACAGTAAGTACCATCAGCTTTTCTTATTTGTTTCCATAGTTTGCCTCCTTATTTGTATGCCTCTCGGAATGATAGTGAATATAAAATAAAATCGTTTGGCACAATTCATGTATCGTAAAAGTGCGAAACATCAACCCTGTCTCTGAGATGTTCTCTTGGTTCTACTGGTCATTTCAATATCTTTATCAGTTGAGAGTTTTACAGTAAGACATATCCTTTTTTTAGCTGCATTTAATTTCTCAATTTAAAATTTAAGCTCATGCGTTATTTGTATTAAATTCTATCTTCACTAAATAGTATTGGAAGTTAATATTTTCTTTGTTCTTAATTTTATCCTAATCCTAATGTTATATGTTTATTAATGAAGTAACGTACCGCATCAGGTTCAATTTCAGACTCATCGATCGTTTTTGTTTCCGATGGATACTTAGCTGCCCACTTAGCCCACTGCGCATTTCGATGTTGTTTCTCTCTTGGTCCAATTGCAAAGGTTAAACATTATTGATGAGTAAGATATTGCACAGCAATAATGTTTGGGCACAGTTCAATGGGCTTAATGTGCTCAACTCCGGTTATGCCCTAAATGTGGGGTGCAACACTAATATTTACAATATTTTTTTTATTAACGCTCAAAATTTTTAGTTTGGTTATTATTATTTACTATTTATAATAATTTATTAATTTCTTAATTCTAATATTTTTTAATCTGCGAGCACAAAGGTTGGTTGGTTACATTTGTATTACAAAAGTGTCTTAAGTCTAACATACTTTTTCCTGAATTTAGGATCTTCACGTTGCGTTGGCTTGAGCAGTGGTGGAAAAGATATAGGTCCTTGTTGATTGTTGGTTCGTTTAGTCGTTTAGGTGGATTAACCCAATATTGGGCTGTGTTCTTGCAGCATTGTAGAAGTTAAATTTATGGTGAGTTAACAGTCGCTGGCTGGTGTATTAATGTAGGAGTGGGTTGATTTTGGTTTGGTTATAGGTTGGTCTGGTCAATGGCGCCTTCAACATATACAGTGCTGCGATCTCGCAATATTAGTGAAGTTGAATTTTTGGGGTTGCAACAGTGCGGCGGAGAAGTTTTCGCTCGAATACCTGCAATTTTTTCATAAATAGGGCTTATTGTTTACCATATAGAGAAACAATATGTTAATATTAGGCGAATGCGGTGCTTGTAAAGTAGAAGTTTCGTCTTGGTATGGAGACCGCCTCTCACTTTCATAAGAGGAGGAAGAAAGTATAAGGCATAAGTTGCCTTACGAAGTGTGAATTTGTAGTGTTGGTATTAAACACTTTTCTTGGGATTGATGACTGAGTTATCAGGAAGAGTCAAGAAGAGGTTTTTGTATTTTGTGGCTAGGCCAATATGCGTGGGATTGATTTGTTGTCCCCATTGGAGATAATATTCCCTGAGTCTAAGGATGTGTACCTCTACTCAACGGGGATATGTCCTTACGCAATCAGCTCTAATGTAGTTTAAGAGTGTGTGAACAAGATGAATATCCTGGGCAAGAACACAGTGTCACAATTCATTCCCCTCTACTCAACGAGGATATGTCCTTACGCAATCAGCTCTAATGTAGTTTAAGAGTGTGTGAACAAGATGAATATCCTGGGCAAGAACACAGTGTCACAATTCATTGGGTACCTGGTTACGCTGCTGTCCAGCAAAATGAAGAAGCAGATTCCTTAGCGAAAATAGGGGCAATGACTCCCTTAATGGGGCTTGAACCCTATTGTGTCTTAGTAGAAAATGTGATGAAACACAAAATAAAAGAACTACAAGAAGCCAAAAGATCCAAAAATTGGAAAGAACTCCCCAAGCTGAGGCAGGCAAAACTATTACTTGGTAATTACAACCGAGCACGGTTTAAAGACTGCATAAATCTAACTAGAAACAACCTTAGGAAAATATCTGGCCTCCTCACTGGACACAAATATCCTTCTTGCAGATTCTGCTGCACACAATATGAAACACCAGACCATATACTAGGAAAATGTAATGCATTCCTCTATAAAAGTCCTCCAAATACTCAAATTTCTTAGGAAAATAAAATTGAAGGAAGAACTGTGGAATAAGCAACGTCATCCAGTCTGATGTGGGGGCACAATAGATATTAAAGTCGCAGTGCAACAACCCCAATATTTTGTTTATTCATTCAGTCATTCATACGCGTATCAGCGTAGAGCTTCAACAAGGGGTCCAAGGAGCACTATTCCTATTGAAGAGCATAGTGAGCGAAGTTTGAAAAAAAACAGCATTTCTAGAAGTTTGCTGAGGTTAGATAGGAGGGAGATTGGTCGAAAATTGCTAATGCAATTTGGCCCTGGCTTTTTTGGTATTGGGAATATCTCAGCTATTTTCCATTTATTCGGGAAATCGCTGTTTTACATTTATTCAAAATAATTGTGAGAATAACAATTGCGTTTAAAGGTAGTTTTTGAAGGACGAAGTTGTTTGGTCCCGAGGATTTTTTAGAGTTACGGTAATGAATTGAATCGTAAAGGTCTATTGGATTAGGCTACGATTACAGTGAATGATTCTAACGAATAATCGTTCGGTTTGAAGTTGATTTCGAAGAAGGCTTCAAAAGCATTCGTTTTGTCTTGGTCAGACGAAAGCACGATGCCATTGTGATGCAGTTGACCAAGAATATGATATTTGTTTCTTACAATTCAGTTAATTTGCTTGAAACCCCTTCAGGTACAGGTTTCAGGTTTTATGAAGTTAAGTCTTCCTGGGGCCCAATTCCACAAGCGTGAATGATTTTCCGTGTACACATTCCGTTCACGCCCAAAACAAGTGTGAATAAATTTGATTGATTGTGCAAATTGACGTGTACACGATTTTCTATGTACACAGAAACAACTCACTCTTGCGGAATTGGCCCCCTGAACTGGGAGTCAATGAATGTTTAGTGTTTTTGCTAATGAGAGTATTGAGGCACTTGAGTTGGGAGTGAACACTCTGGCATTCATCTCCCAAATTTGCCCAAATTTTCGAAGGTTTTGGCTAAATTTATACATATTTTATATATATTGGGAAGATCTCTGTATTTGAAATTTCGCGGTTGGACTTGTTCAGCAATAGTATGGTTGTGTCAATAAGAGCAGAGCCAGTCAGGGATAGTAACTCCCTGAGGAGTGCTTTAAGTATCCAACTATAGTTGATGACGTGCTTTGAAATCGCCACCATCGAGATCATGTTTAATGACACTTTAGGATGCAGAACACTGGCTATACAAAGATATCAAAAGGATATATATTTTTGTTATTTCGAGTAATGACCACACAATTTACTTTAAAAGTAATCAAACCGTAGATAATGACCTTTTGGTATTGAAAAGTTGATTTTACTAGAATGGTAGTGCCAGTTTTGGCAAAATCTTTGTCTGTCTGTGCGGAAAAGGGTATACTTATTAAAGTAAAGCCGATACCTTTCAGAGAGCAAAACGGTGTTGGGTAATGTTAGCACTGAAATCGGTATAACTCATTTTATACACTTGCGGGAATATAGATAGACTTGCGGGTATACAAAAATTAGTGTAACCAATTTGAGAGCCAATTTTAGGACTAGTGCTGAAAAGAGCAAGTGCGTGCAACTTAACCGTGCATTTTATTTCCATTTGATTAATAAAACTAACAACTTTAAATTTTTATTTTAAAGGACACAAGGAACTTGCCATTGAATTGTACCGCAAAGGCATAAAAGAACTTGAAGATGGCATTGCTGTCGATTGCTGGAGTGGACGTGGTGATGTCTGGGAAAGAGCTCAACGTTTACATGATAAAATGCAGACCAATCTTTCAATGGCCAGAGACCGTTTACACTTTTTAGGTAAGAAGTAAACAAAATCAAAAAAACATCAAATTCCAATCTTTATTGCTTTGAATGGATAAATGACAATGATTGTATTAGATAATAACACTATGTAAAATCATACTTAATTAATGTGTTATTTTGCTCGTGGCCCGTTGCACAAAATAAGTGTTTTTATATATACTTTGTTTTTGTATTTTTATTTGTATGTATGTATTTTGTTATAGAATGAGATTTCATTGCAAGAATATTATGTTTTCCCAATTCGTGAGCCCGTGTAGTATTAAAAATGTGAAATGTGTCGAAACCTGGTTTAACAAATACTTTTTTTCTTATAACTCAATAATTAACTATGAGTAAGTTTGTAACATTATTTTATTAAATTTTTAAAACTATTAGTACCTACATATCAAAAATCTAGTTTCCAGTATTTGACCGCCCATCCATTTAAATGAAAAACTTTAGCAAAAACCTCAGGGTCACTTAAACCTCCTTTGATGGAAGAAGCCTCCATTATTTTGACGGAAGTAGAGCTTATTTATATTAAACTAGCTAACCCGGCGTTCTCTAGTTAGAAATGGTGTAACCAACACGACTTTGTCTTATATATTAAGATTTTATTTTATTTTTATTAAAATCGTGGGATCTGCTGTAAGAAAGCTTCACTTTAATCGCGCGTAAATGTTATTTTATTTCTTTATCACGAAACCAAACTTACGAACTTTAGAGCACGTAAACATTTAAAGGTATGGAAGCTGTATATAATTCTCCCCTAATAACTTGATTATTCAAAGTAGAAACCAAAGATAATATAACAAGTTATATATTTGGTTATACGGTTATAGTATGCAGTACTTAGTCGGGAATGTTTAATCTTGCAATGAGACCTCAGGTTTTATTATAATTTTGTAAGAGTTTTGTTTTGATTTGTTTGATTTTGCATATATTTCTTCTATGTAATTCCCTTTGCCAGAACTTAGAAACGCCGAGCTAGAGTTAGAACAAATGACGTTACAAAAACAGAATACCAATGCTCATCGTCAGCAAACATCAGACGCCACACAAAAGCGTAATAAAATACAAGTGGTCCAACCAATCATGACCAATACTTATGAGAATAAAACCACATGCAGTAAAAACATTTCAAGTCATATGAAAAATAGAGTACAATCTGTAAGCTCGAGGCCGAGCACAGTTACACCAGCTGTTAGTAAAGTACCTAAACGAATGTACAATACATTATCCCCTAGTAACACAGCAAGTGCGAATAGAATTACTACAAAAGCACAAACAGCTACAAGCAAAAACATCGATCCAGGTAAGCGATAGAGAAAAGTTTACGGACAAAAATAAACATCTTACTAAAAAACGCAATGAATCCAGTAAAAGATATATCAATAGAATACAAATTCGTAGAAGCTCCATTCACCGCCGTAATTTATCTGGCACCGTATTTAAATCCAATACCCACGGTTTTGGTCTTTTATTTAAATTATATATTTTCCTTTATTTTTTTTTAAGTTTCAGTGCGTCCTTTAGAGTTAAAAGTGTGCTTTGTTACAGTTTCTTGAATTGGTCTAAAAAATTATATTAAAAATTGCTTGGTGGGCACTGCTAATTCAATTTACCCACCACGCTTAAATTTTTATAGAAAGATAAATATTTTTAAATTTTCGTTTTTATTATTTAGCTTCTGGGCGTAAACTTACAATCGGCACAAAAAGACCAGGCAATCTGGGTGTGATAAATAAATCTCAAACCTTACCGCGAAACATCGGATCAAAGGCAAATGTGAATGGAACTCGTACACCGTTAAAAACAGCCGCAACACCACCTGCAGTCCGAAGACAGTTTAGTGTAAGTATACATTAGGAGTGATTTTTTTTTAAATGTATAGCGCCGTCGGTCGTTCAATGAAAACTCACTAAGACCATCCTTTTTTGTGAGGGACTTTTCACTGAAAGGTAGTAGAAATTCATGGGATTTCAGGAGTTTATAATTTTGAACTTTATTTTATTTTAAGTTGGATCATAAAAAATACAAATTTTGTTTTCTTGGGACTCTTACACATACATTGCAGTACATATTCATATTATGTATGTTTTAAACATACATAAAATGTTTTTCCTTTAAATTTGTCTCTTAAACTTGAACTGGCAATCGGCCTTATACGCATACCCTTTATGTTCTTTTTTTGATATGGCTTTTATTTTTATTATGACTAGCTGACCCGGCAAACTTCGTACCCCCGAAAATTGATGTTAGCATCCCTTTCAAAAGTCGACCCTCTTGTTTGAAAAATTTAACTTTTTTGGCACTAAATTGATTTCAATGCATTTAATTTGCAGACGATTTTCTGACAATTTGCGATTAATGCCACATACTTGCAACGATTAGCCTTTCGTCAATTTATTAATTGAGCATTTTTCCTTGCCATTGGTTATGGTACCTTAACCTTTGAAGACGTTTTTCATAAGTTTATTCCCCGTCAACCTTTGAAAGTTTCGGTTGGTTCAGATAAATCAGCATGATGACCACAGGCCCGACTTTAAGTTGAAAAGTGTATGGTGGTAAACTCGGCACATCCAACGAAATCGAAAATTCAATTTGATAGTTTGTTGCTTCGTCATCCTTTGTAACTGGATCAGCTGATATAAATAACGAATGGAGTACGTGGCAGAGATTTGAATTTGAATATTAAAATTTAAATCATAGACGTCCAACAGTGGCAACTATGTTCGGGACAAGTTTTCTTAAAAGCTTTTTTTTTGAGAAAAATTAAATTAATTAGCTCGTCGATTATCGTCCAACCGCCTTCTAACAATATAGGTGCTATTCCAGAAGAAACGACTGCAAGCGTAATATTTGATCTTGACTGAATTGAAATATTCCGCCATTTTCATCGTCATTCGCCTTCATAATTTGTCTCACACGGTCTTTTGCTGAAGATTCAGTGGTTGGATATTATTTGTGCAAACTGTTTCTTTAAAAGTCTCAATCGAAACTCCGCTCTAGGTGCAGTTTTCTATTATGCATCTTGAATCAAGTGATGTTCCAAATTTACTTAACAGTCAGACAGCCTTATATGAGCTGACAAATTCAATTCAATTCAATTTGGTGGTTTATGAACAATGTAAGTTAACTGCACTTATTTTTCAGATCTTACAAATGCTTGTATGGTAGTCACTTTTTTTTTCTTAAAAAAAAATTTAATACGCTAACATTTTTTAAAATGGTGGTTCTTTGACGTAAAGTTATTTTTCTTAAGAGTATTCAACCATTACAAAAAGTTAGGGGTTTTATTTTTAAAGAACAAAATAGTAAATATATAGCTGTGAAACGTTATCCTAATAGTGTAACGCCATCTTTTGGAAATTCTCTTATCGTGAGGGACAAAATTGCTGATTGTCAGTTCCGTAAATTCAATTCATCAAATCGAATCTTCTGATATCTCCAACTGAGAATATTAAATATCTTGTTTTCGTGATTTTACAACTTTTTCATTCAAAACATAAAATTTTCGGGTCCGTTGTGTTGGTATACGGGTTTTATACGATTCCAATAAAAAAAAATCTTATCAAATCGTATTATGTTTAGCGGAACGTCTGAACAAAATAGGCAACGGAGCTGGAATAGATGTCAAAAATGGCGCAGTAGAAGGCAAAAATGGAGCAGAAAAGTTGAAAAATTGTTGAACTATTGCAGCTCCAGTTGCATCCATTTTTGACATCAATTGCAGCTCCGCCTTGCATTCAGTTCAGGCAGTTATGCGTGTAAAACACATTAGAAGTTTTGATCAGTTTTTAAACTCAGTTGATTTATATTTTTTTATATATAAAACAGGTACCCCTAGTGCGTTTCTGCACCTTTTAGACAAACCACAATACTAAAATTAACCAAATTTCGCAAAAACACTCACTGACCTATACTAAAGATTACCTAAAAAGAATCATCCAAATTTGTCAAGCCGTTCTTGAGTTATTTCGTGACAAAGGGAAATAGGGATTCATTTTTATATATATAGATAGATAGATAGAGATATAACATGGATTTTTGTGATTTCAGACTTCTGGACGAAATACTCCACCTCAACGATCAAGGACACCAATTGGCTGTGGCCCCAGTAATGGTGGCAGTGGAGCTTCAACTCCAATGGTCAGCGTCAAGGGTGTTGAACCCAAGTTAGTACAAATAATAATGGACGAAATTGTAGAAGGCGGAGCTAAAGTAGAATGGTCAGATATAGCTGGCCAAGAGGTGGCTAAGCAAGCTTTGCAAGAAATGGTTATTCTACCATCAGTCCGCCCGGAACTTTTTACAGGTAAATCATTATTGCAATCCGATTTTATATTAGAAAAATAATTAAATTTGAATTTTGTGTGTGTAGGTCTTCGAGCTCCAGCTAAAGGATTACTTCTCTTTGGGCCTCCTGGAAATGGAAAGACACTTTTAGCGCGTGCTGTTGCCACCGAATGCAGTGCAACATTTTTAAATATCTCTGCAGCCTCCTTGACTAGCAAATATGTAGGTGATGGTGAGAAACTTGTTCGCGCATTGTTTGCCGTTGCACGTGAAATGCAACCGTCAATTATTTTCATTGATGAGGTTGACTCATTGTTATCTGAACGCAGCTCTAACGAGCATGAAGCATCTAGGCGTTTAAAAACTGAATTTCTTGTCGAATTCGATGGCCTGCCTGGAAATCCAGAGGGTGATCGAATAGTTGTTCTTGCTGCCACTAATAGGCCACAGGAACTTGACGAAGCTGCTCTCCGTCGCTTTACCAAAAGGGTATATGTTTCACTTCCCGACTCGGAAACAAGAGAACTTCTGCTAAAACGCCTACTTGAGAAGCAAGGCAGTCCGTTGGGTCTAGATTCCCTAAGACGGCTTTCAGCTATGACCGAGGGATATTCTGGTTCCGATTTGACTGCTCTGGCTAAAGATGCTGCCCTGGAACCCATTCGAGAGCTCAATGTTGAACAAGTAAAACTCTTAGACATAAGCGCAGTACGTAGTATTACGGAGAACGATTTTTGCAACTCACTTAAGCGCATAAGACGTTCAGTTGCACCACAGAGCCTCGTACTCTATGAAAAATGGTCACAGGAATATGGAGATATTACTATTTAAATCAACATTAGTTGTTCCTTATCTTATTTGGTTAACTTTTGATATTTCATATACATAATATTATATATACATAATTTAAGTTTTGTATCACTTTTTGTACCCGTTAGTTTTGTTCTTTTTTCAATTATTATTAATTAGTGTTTATGCATCCACTACCAACAAAATGCCTTTCACTAGCCTATCAAGGTGGTTGTTGTTGTTATAACAACTTTTTCTATTTATAAAAATTGGTATCTATATATAGTTTTAATTTAAAATCAATGTAAATGCATTTAATTTAAAGAAAAATCACTAAGACAAAAATAAAAGAAAACGCTTTCACACATAAACAAATTACAAGTTTTATACACCCACGACACACAATATCGTATATTTTTAGTACTTTTGTATCCACATGAATACACAAAACAAAATTGTTCAATATTAAAAACAAACAAATTTCAACTTTACTCTATTACTAAAACATTAGTTATTTTTTCTATCTTTGTTAGTTGTTGTTTTATTAATTGAAGAAACTTAATCTTTAACATTAATTGCTAGAGTTTATATTACTTTTAAATGCAAATAGAAATGCATACATTCGTTTACTCATGAATGGGCGTATTAGTATCCATTAGAGTGGAAAAAACATTTTTTTAAAAGCGATTTTTATTTGAATTTGAATTATACAATACAAAAAAAATAATTGGAAAAATCGCCATAATCATGTACAAAGAGGGAACTTGAATTAGAGAGTAGCTGAATATAAAAAAGGATGATAAATAATTTTATATAGTAGTATTATATATACATACCTATATTTATATTGCAATAATTAACAAAATGCTATAGAAATTAAATAAAAGTATTAATGCGCTTTGAAGCAAAATCAATATAAATTTGTACTCGTTAGACGTATGTGTGCGTGTGAGTTTATTCATAAAATTTTAAAGCCATGTATTCCATCCTCCATTTATATAATACATATATATTTAGAAATAAATAAAATAGTCAAATAATTAGTGTTTTTGTTTATAATTTTAAATTGCTTCATGTGTTTTGCTGTCATCGTTGTTAATAGTTCTCATTCTCATGGCATAATTTTCATATTATCATAGTTAAAGCCTTAAGGAAGAAATCGACTTAATTATAAAATAATAGAAGTAGAAAGAACACATCTCATAAATACATGTATTCATCTAATTTAGTACTAACGGTAGTGATAATTTATACATAAGCAACTTATCAATGTACAGGGTGCCCCAAAGTCACCGCGCAGACGAAAATGAAGGAGGGGTTATTTTAAGTCGAAAACCTGAGATATTTTTTCTCCATTTCGGTAACGGATGACGGGTTTTCCGCAATTTATTATTAAACACGATTTTTTAATTTGAGTTAGTTTGTCAACATTGATATCATTTTATTCAAAATACGTAACTCTGAGTACCTACATTTACGTTTTTCTCAGTCTGGGGGGTTATTATGAAAAACGATACTCGTTCAAAATAAGGCGTATTCGTTAAATTGCGATTAGGAAAAACAAGGGCCACGAGAATCTAAAAAATGACGATACTCGTATTTTTATTTACGAGTACCTTCAGCTCTCATTCAGCCTTCGTTTTGGGGGTAGTTGTCAAATGTCATTTATTTTTTATTTTGGTTTGGTTGGTTTTTGTTTTGTTAAGTGAGCGAAAAAAAGCAAGTAAATAATAAATACAATTGTGAAAACATGAAAATTGACATTTGTTAATAGGAGTGAAGTAAGTTGCGCTTTTAAAAAATATCATTTTTCGTTTTTGTCTGGCAACTTTTTTTGTTTTCTATTTTCGTATCTTATAATCGCTCTTCGCCATGACTTTCGTTTCTTCGAGTTTGGTTTTTTTTTCCGTTCGTTTCGTAATTCATAATAAGGGCCCTGTTGCTCCTACGATAAAAAGTATCTAATATTTTTTGTGTAGAATTTTATGAGCAATAATTCATTAGTTATCAAATCCAATCAAGTTGTTAAATGAAAACCATATTACTTACACAATTCTTCGTGGCTCCGCTATTCTAGCTAGACAAGACCAGACGGAAGGTATGTACATATGTACTCAGAGCCGATATTACGAATTACGACATAGTACAGTAAAACTAGAATTGCAAATGGAAAAAAATAGCTGCAGGCTGAAATTTTGCAGGTCGTTTCGAAGGCAGGAATACAACTTAAATCTAAGTTGTCGACCACCTACCCCTTGCAAGGGCGGTGCCACGCCCACTTTTCTTAAATTTTGGTTTATTAAGAAACGGCTGAACCGATATGGATGAAATTTTAATGTTTTTTTATAATGCCCAAAGAAAAAAATTTAAAAATCGTTTGAGTAAAATCAGTCCACTATTCTTAATCCTTTGTTTTTAGGAAATGGCTGCAACGATTTCCATGAAATTTTCAGAGTTTCTTTTTATGGACGAGAAAATATGGGCAAACTAGTTTGAGTAAAATCCACCAGCTGCCACGCCCACTTTTCTTATTCCTTTGTTTCTCAGGAACAGCTCCAACGATTTCTCTGAAATTTTGAGAACTTTTTCTTATGGACAAGGGTTAGAGAAGTAAGCTTCCGATTTTATAAAGCCAACCCTGCTGAGGAAAACCGGATCAAGGGCAACGGCGTATACAAGGGGGGGGTCACGGGGTCATGACCCCCCCCGAGAACTCAAAAGATATACGCAAAAAATAATAAGAAAAGCAAAAATATTTGCAATCTTAAAATATAATTTCAAACAAATTATTTTTTTATACCTTTGGAACAGGCTACCTACTCATTATTGGTAAAGTTTATTTACCTTCTCCTATCAACATTTACAAGCCATTGCCCAAATAATACTATTGGGGTTTTATTGTCGAAATTATACAATTTTTTTTTGGTTAAGATTTATCAAATAGACGGTTTTAACCACTTTCATTCAGAAAATTTTAGCATTGATGTATTTTTTGATTCAAAATCAATTTGGTAGATCTACGTTTTTGGCAGATATACACTCTTTAATTCTCAAAGTATTTTCAATATTGTTTTTGATCAGTTTAACTTACTTATTTTGTGAAAATTTTGTTCAAAACATCAAGGAAATCATCTTCGATAAAAAAAAATAAATAAATGAATGGATAAATAAAACTAACAGACGATATTATACAAATATTGCAATGAAAAACAAAAATTTTACTTTAAACCGTATTCCATACACCAGGGCCGTTCCGAATCAAACCCAGTACCAACATGTTTCAGTATAGGTTACGTACGAATTACCAGCAAAAAAGGCGATTTAACTAGTTAAAATGTCGGTTTATATCGACTTTATGGCATGTAAGAATACCTATTTTGGTTATTAGTTCATCAAATTTTTAGCTTCGAACTTAGACAAAAAGTCAGCAGCCTAAAAAGAAAGTCGTGAAAAGGATCGACTTTTATCGAATTTTCGATATTTCTTCCCAATATTTAGTACATAGAAAAAAAGTTGATATAAATTGATTTTGTAACCTGTCGACATTTTTATTCGATATTTTTTCTTTCGTTAATTTCATTTCAACGCAACGTAACTTAAAATACATCGCTCTGCTTGGAATGTTGGAATGAAATCAACAAAAACTCTAATCATACATTCTTGTCTGACTTTTAAACACGAATTTAACAGTTACTATTAATTTTGGGTTATGTTTAAAATACATTTTCTTTTGATCGTTTCGATCTTATATTCGATTGATGACAATCCAACGCGAGGTTAAGCGTGCTTTTAAGCATTATTCCCTAAACTATGAATTGATCATAGAATCAGTCAGTCAAAGTCAATTTGTTCGTGAAATGATCGTCGTTTTTTTGACGCAGAAAGCGTCATGACAAATAATATGTAACCGTCCTGTTTGTTGAAAATTTGTTTTCATCAACGCCAGTCAATTTACTTGCTAAAGCTTTTGACGTTTACAAACATTCTCTTTGCCTTTTCAACAATCATCAACTCGATTTTTGTACTGCTCAGTTGCACCGTAGATGATGTATTCAAATTCGTGACTTTAGCGAACTTGACTATTGAACACAATACTAACGCAGTGAAATTTATATTTGCATTTTTTAAGAGAAGACTTTTGCAGTTTGCGTTAACGAATATTCCGCAAACACATTTCATGGCACCATTCATGGAACGTGGCGAGCCATTCGCATGGCCTCCTTCATAGGAAGGCACCTGGGGCATTTGCTCCAGTGCCCCACCCTTAGACACAGCCCTGTCATAAACCCTAAAAACATTTTTTAATTGAGATCTGAATTTATTAAAGGATTTTTGGCTTATCTACTAATTAATTTTTAGGGATTCTAAAAGATCAATTTTTTGATCTGCGGCCAATACTTCAAATGTTCATTTTCAGGCTTCAAAAAAAAACAAATTGTGGAAGCTAAGAATTTTTGTCTTCAATAAAAGAGTGGTTCTAACTACCACAATTTTTGATTGATAAACAAAAAATAACTAACTTTGCTAGACTTCGACTTGGACACATCACTGCTTCCCACCAACATTTCCTCAAACAACGCTCAAACAACGCCCCAACCTGCTCCACCTGCAACACCCGCCTTGATCTAAAACATATTTTGGAACTTTGTCCGGTGTCACAGCCCATTATTATCAATATCTTCAAAAACAATTCCAAATATGAAATACTCAAGAATACCAGTCTAACAAATATAAATAACATTACTGAATTTCTCAAAAATGCAAAAATTTTAACTTAAATTCATAAGCAAGAAAGCAAATAGTCTCTGCAACTAGGCTTGTTAAATTTGTATATTAGCTTGTAATTTAAATTGCTTGTTAATAAATAATAAAAATAATAATAAATGAGAAAATTATCCCCTCATTATTATCCCCTTATCAGATTAAAAAAAAAGGCAAATTGTCGCTTAAAACTGTCTTCAAACGTAAGATATTAAGAAAAATATTAAAAAATATTAATATTAAGTAAAATATTAAGATTAACATCTCCAAAACCTATGTTGGTTTTTTTAGCGTGCACAAAAAATCCATACGAAATATTTTTGGTACACAAACTCAAGATCATATTAAAATTCGGGAGTGGATCAAAATTTTGTTTCCAAAACTCAGCTCTACAAAATTTGTGTTTTACACAGAAAATAATAAGGGTATTCATGCAACGTCGTAAGTTTACAAATCGTGTAAAAAGTTTGCATGAACGACCTTTGTTATACATTTGATTAAATGCTAGGTAATTCAATCAGAGTAAGAGTCACAATGACGTTTGGATAAGTTTAACCAGTTTGGTTAATTTTACGAACAAAATCCCGTGATAACTTTAACAAAATTGTGTGAATCATTTCCCATTCAAAATTTGACAGTTCATTTACCAAAAGATAAATTTAACAAATTTGTGTACTTATCTACGGTTTTACGAAGTTGCATGAATACCCTTAATATAAAAATGTTTAAGCTTTGTCAGCAAATTAAAAAAAAATACAGTAGGCGCTCGATTTAGTAAATCTAAAAAAATTAACTATATTGAACACACAAAATTGTATATAGAAATATATTTTTTGTTTTACAAAAATTTCCCGAAAGAATTTAACATTGCTTAAGGACACTAAACAAGTGTTTCTTTTTTTAAAACCTCATTGAAAGCTTGCGAAAAAGTAAACAATCTCGAAAGAGTAAACAGGCTGGTTTTATTACCTCACTATATCGAGCGTCTTTATAATTAAAAACAAAATGGTAACATTTGTGGGACCAGCAGAAATTAATTCCAAAAAAAAGTACAAAAATCGAAAAAAATGGAAACCGTGGATCAGTCTTTTAATTAATAAATTTATAAGAACTGAATTGAATTTTTGTTTTGGTATGACCCCCCCCAAGAAATAGAGCTGTATACGCCGCTGATCAAGGGACCTGTAACGGCCATTTTCTGTCAATTCGATGGTGCTAGGGGGTGTCATTAGTCCGTCTGTACTTCAGAGCGCTTATGATCCCAGGGGACGAATCTTCTTTCGCACTCGTGCAGTGATAAGAGTTCTAAAAAACCTTGATATACACAAACTCGCTGGTCCGGATAGTATATCCCTCCCATTGTTCTGAGGAGGTGTTAATCACTATGGTGCTACTACTCTATTGGTTTTTTTCCGAGTGGATGGAAAACAAAATTTGCATAGTCTGTCCCCAAAAAAGACGAATCTTCTTTTCCGTATATCGTCCAATTACACTTACGTCCCATCTTTCCAAGGTCATGGAACCGCTGACAAGTTATTAGCTTAAGAAATATCTTGAAGAACGAACGAATCACCCTAAGCCTATTATTATTATTAGTAATTAATAAAGTTCTAAACTTGCTATGTTTGTGATGGCTAATCTTTGAAACTACATATCCGACTTAAAAAATTATTTTGGTGTTTGAAAGATCATTTTAAGAGGATCGTTTAAGACAAAAAATTTGCATTTGTAGGGTGAAAAGGGGTAAAAACTTAAAAATAGTGTCGGATTTTTAATTTTTTTTTTATAATGTTTGAAAGGGTGTACTTAGAGGATAGGCTAAAGGCTAGATGTTTTCCGAGATTTTGCTTCATGTATATATATAGGGTGACACGGGGTTAAAACAAAAAAGTATCCGATTTCCATTTCTTTTTGTGTTATGAAGGTTATTTTATAATAATATGCGTTTTTGCTATACATTTTACAAATCAAGCTATCATTATAGGTGAAATGGAGAAAACAAACAGGGAATTCCAATTTTGAAATTTTTTTTTTGAAAAGTAATAATTAAAGAATAAATATAGTAACCGCAAAATATTTTTTTTTCAAATTTTAATCACATTTTGTGCATAGAAGATAAGGTATAGGTTTCTAAATCACTGGAAAATATTTTTAAAAATTAAGTTATTCCAATTCACACAAATATTTTTTTGTTTGAAGTTTTCTTAGAGGTTGGATTTAGGACCAGATATTTTTCCCTATCCGAATAAAAAAAATTCTTTTGAAAGTTTAATGTACCAAGAGGACAAGGGGAAATTGAAGCCCAGGTGAAATAGTACAGCCAATACAATACACCCTTCGAATAAAAAAAAAATTGGTACCAACATGAAACTTGGTAAAAAATTTTCATGTACAATGAAAAAGAAGGATCAAAATAGTCTATACAAATATTTCACATAGAAGGTTGTTTTTTTGAAAGGGAGAGGGGGAAATTGTGGTGTATCAAACGGAAAAATTTACCTTCGTACAACCTAGGCATATGACACATGTTTTTAAAGTAGTTTTTAATGCTGCTTCAAATGACACAAAAACAAAATCGATAGTCTCCATGAAAAACGTTATCTCGTAGTAAAATGATTCATTTACTACAAGAATGAAGAATAAAAGGAATTAAAAAAAAAAACAAGTGTGAAAGGGTGTTTTTGTGGGTTTGGGTAACTGGCGTTATTTGTTTTTCGAAACAATATTAGTTTTTTTGAATAAAGTATTATACTTTCATTCAGCCATAAAAAAAAGCCCTTTATAGACTCGATTCTTCATTCTGGTAGTTCAGAAGATATATCTACCAAGCTTCATGAGGGTACCATTTTTGTAAGATTTTATGATAATAATTCTACAGCAACACTTACCAATCGCTCATGAACTTAAGTGGATATAAGAACAGAAAGCGAACTAATATTCATTGAGAAGGCCAGTGATGGAGTCTTTTGTTCACTTTTATTTTAAAAGTGAAAATGCGTACAAGAAAACACACCAACACATACAGCCTTATTGTAGTCTTTTGTATATGTACTCTTTTGATTCTTGTTCATGATGAATAGTCAAAGATTTACACTAACTTTCATCGACGTACAAGTTTGGGAGGGGTTTGATGGTAGTAGTTTAAATTTTGTCCATTTCTTTGGAAAAAAAACACCCAACACTACAAATATTTTTGTAGACTTTCTTGATTCTTATTACTTATGAGATGACAAATTAAATATGTGGACCAAGTTCCATCACTATACTCCTCCCCAGCACTTCGAAAGTGACTTTTTATAAAACCAAAGTAGGTTTTTTAATTAACTTTGGATACAATGTCCAATCTCCAATTTTTATAATATAAATATTTGTCTTACTTTGCATTTTCCCTTCCCAAACGGCTTTTTTCCACCCCTTCATGCAAGGAGAGGGGAGGGAGAAAATAAATAATTTTGTTCTATGGTTACAAGGTTGCTGAATGCAACGAGAGTTGAATTGGTCACCATCCGACATCTGGTTATCGATTAATAGGCTAATGTATGAAACAAGTGGCAACCCTTTTCTCGTTCTTCTGACATTGTTGCCACCTTGGCAACATTTCTTGAAAGTAAAGTTAGGACATGAACTATAAGTATACTACAGTGCAACCCGTCAGGTCAAAATGACAGGTTGGTCTCACTAACAGCCCCACTATAAGTTTTTGAAATAACAGGGGAACGCATATTTTTTGACTGAAATATTTTCCGGGTGAAACTCAAAACAAGGCTGATAATTTATACTGTTCATTTTTTTTATAATTTACTTTTGTTATTTTTTTAAGAAACTTTTGTCTACCCGAGCGAAGACGGGGCGGGCCAGTTTGTTAGTAACGAAAGTGAAAAGAGGGAGACGAATAGGGGAATTAAAAATCCGAAAAAAATTAAATTTTTGTTTTCTTTTAAGAATGGTTCGGAAGACAAAAACTGTCTTTAGAATCAAAAAACAAAATATTCACACAAAATTTAATTTTTCTTAGAAAAAAAAGTTTAAAAAACACTCACTGAAATACATTTATTTAATAAGTGATTCTTTCACCAAAAAATAAATATACTAAGGGTATTCAAGCAACGATGTAAGCTTTTCAACGTAGTAAATTTTTTTAAGTTTACGATGGACGTTTCATGAACACCCTTTTGCGTAAACATCGTTAACTAATCCGTTGTTTGTTTAACGTCAAATAAAAAGATACTTTCGTCAACAATTTTGTTTTAAATTTTTATTATTTTTCTTTTAAGTGTATCTTTCCTCAGCCATTTTTAATAAAATGTTTTTGTCGTTTTGAACCTTTTTTGTTAGTTTTTAGTTTAAAAGTTTCACGTTTACCATTTTTATTTACGATACAAATTCATATCGGAAAGTTTACGATTTGTTGGCAAAGATTTCTCATACAAATGTTGTCAGTTCGTTTACGATGTAGTAAACTTTCCGACGATTACGATGTTTACAATAGTTTTCCAACATTGCATGAATACCCTTAATATCTTTATATTAGATTACTATTCTTAAGGTAGAACTAGAATAGGCGGTAGCTGTCGGAAGCTTATGTCAAAACCGACCGAAAACTAGCTTTCCGAAACGTCAATTTCACAAGTGACCCATAATGCACAAGTGGAAAGTGAAAAAAAGTAAATAATTAATTGTTTAGTGTTAATTTTCTTTAACTTTTTTCACACCACAGAGTGAGGCTTTTAATTATTTATGTTGCAAAGCTACGAAAATTAATTAAAAAAAATTAAAGATTTTACTTCACTCATACATCAAACAGAAAATAAAACAGTTGAAAACTATACACCAAGCGCCAAATTCTTTTTAGTTTGCTTCCAACATTCTTATTTTGTATACGTCCAGTTACGAAAGAGCGGTCGGTGAGGGCTCTCTCGCCCGGCGGCAAGTTAACGAAAACTAAACGAAGATTACCACTTCGCAATTATGTGTGCGTCATATGAATTTCTTGTTAGCGCTCGGTTTCGTACGACCACGTTCGCTGGCATCCGACTATTCTAGTTCTACCTTTAGTTTAAATACCGTTTGGGATTCAAATATCCAAGATTTTGCTACCGCGTACAATGTTTGCATCTTCAAAGTTTTGTATACGCGGTGCAAATTTGTCTTTTTCTTTTTCTAATGAAGAGCCAACGTAGTTGTGATTCAAGTAAGCCAAACGATGTAGGGTTTTTGTGTTTAATATTTCTGTATACAAAACAGGAGTGAAGTTATTTGGGGCGTCAGTGACTGAGTGCGTGAGTGCTATCAGTGATCGAAGGAATAAGTAATCGCTTCAAATTTTGGTATACTAGATTGCTCGATAACTGATGCGGTAATTCGGTCCCTAGTTTTTGACCTGCACTAGCACATCGCGTTTTTGAAATATACGAATCTAAAAGTCAAATTCAAAATGAATTCTCAAAGTACTTTTTTCGAATACTTTTGTATCGTCATTCGAAAGAATAAACATTTTTCTTCGAAAATCTTTTTGAATACTTCAAATGCTTTCATTCATCTCCGAGAAATCATTATTCATCGTTTTAAACCATGTAACTGCATAGCCCCAAAATATGTTAAACTTATAACTGACGATTTCTTTATAGCAAAAGAAAGATTGATAGAAATCCAACTACGTTTTATAAAAGAAGTTTTATTCTTTAAGATCTAGTTAAAAAAGAATATATTATCATGTTCCTTACTTTAATTAAATTAATTTTGTCCGATAAAATCAATAACAATGCATATTGCAGTTTTTGAAGAATGGAATTCTCCTATTGAGATAAAAGCTGACGTGTTGCCACCAAGGGAAATAAAACCTCAATGTTAAAACTCTAGTTTCATAATGAGTACTTTAAGACCATACCTAACTTCCTAACAATGAAAGCATGGAATTTTACTCTGAAAATATAACTACACAAAACAAATTTAATTAAATTATTTATTTTTTTTTAATCTATATTTTGTTCTGGTTTTACATTCCTTTATAATCAAAAACCATTAAAAAATATGTTTTATTTTATTTGTATTTTACATTATCATCTCTTTCAATATTTTGCAATATTGGTTTACGTTACACCGTGTTATACTTCCTTTTGTTTTTTTTTTTGTTTTCCTTTGTTTCATTATAAATTACATATTCGTTTTGCATTTTTATTTTTATATTCTTTGTTTTTTTTTCCTTTTAGTTTTGAATTATAATTTAAAAATTTTCATTAATAACGACCTTAAACTTCTATGGTTTGGGCGGCTTGGCGGCGCACATCAGATTTTGTTTCTTTGTGTGTGAGTGGTAGCAGAATGTATATTGTTTTTTTTTTTGTATTTTTTTGTTTTAGGAAATGTAATGTGTGTATGTGTGTAGATCAAAAAGTGTGTTGTATTTGATGCTATGTATAGGGAAATTTCAATATGTTTGTAGTTTTTGTTGGAATTGTTTGCTCATTTTCGGAAAAGAATGAGTGAATTTCTGTTATGCACGCATCCAATCCAGGAATAACAGATGATGATGACGAGGATGAGGATAAGCTGCTGCTGCTCGCGCCGCAGCTACTGATGTTAATCCTATCATCTCAATCTCATTGCGTTTGATATTGTGGCATTGCGGCACTGTACATCATTTGAGGTCCAAGACTACCGTTTGCGGCTGCTGCCGACGCAGCCGCAGTCACCCCTGGTACGACTGCACCTGGAACACCCCATGCGACATTTGGCTGTACCATGCGATAAGAGGCTAAAATTAGATCATTCAAAGTAAGTACATCTTTTTATGAAGTAGTATCAGTTATTAAAATGTTTCGAAAAATGATTTATATTTTTAAAAATTATATAATAAAAAAAAATATATTGAATCATATACCTTAAAGAAAAAAATTAACATCAGCTGCATAAAATTTTAAAAAAATATGTAACGCTGAACCATGTATTGGAAGGATTTAATCGAGATGTTTCACAAAACAGCGAATCTCTCCTATCGATTTTATTATATTTAAAACAGGAAATCCAACAATCGGCAAGGAAGTAAGTACGGCTATTTACTATGCTTCTTGTTGCCATAAAATTATTATTGCCAAATTTTGAAAAGCTATCTCTTTTAAACTCTTGCGCCTACAGAGACAGTCTCAGAATGAAATTAAATATAATGCAATTAACTTGAAATAGTTTTTTATCGTTCAAATCGGCAATAACTGAAAAACCGCGACAATTTCGTGGTTTTTTGGTTTCCTGTTTTTTTTTTTTTGTCGAAGATTGCGACTTTGAAACTTAGTTTCCCAAAAACTTTTTACTTATTTATCTTGAACCAAACACATTATTCAAGTAATACTAGAATATGAAGAACATTTGAAAATAAAATTCTTCTCTTTGAGTGGGTAAACATCAATTCGCGTCTTAGAAGGGTAAACATCGATACAAATTTGTATCTTGGAAGGATACGATTGTCATCTGAAGTCAATATGACACCAGAGAACTGCACCAAGTAGTTCGTTTTACGAGCCACTCACAAAATGCATTGCCTTACGCAGTGTTCAGACACACTCACATTTATTTTGAATGAACACTCATATTGTTTCGCTTTTTATAGATGAATCTGACTGGAGCTCATATTCATTTGAGAAAAAATCAACAAGATTCATTGTCTGAATGCATTCTGAGCTGCAAAACCTTTTTTCGTTCGAGCGTGAATGTGCCTGAATACTTAACAAAACAACAATTTTTTGAAGCTTATCGTGGATTGTCTCTCTTACAATCTGTCTCTACTGGCGAAACCAAAAAGTATTCGACAGATGATTGGCGATGACGATGAAGCATACTCTCTCTTCTGTTCATTCTTAATCTGTTCTTCTATTTGGTGCAGAAGGTAGTTTTATGTTCTATGGTACCTTGGATTTTTTGAGATCGATTTCTGGTTGATAGATTTGCAGGGGAAAGACTTCTTGAATTAAAATTTGCTAGATTTAATGCTGTTTTTAAACGCAAATATCAGAAATTAATTAGCGCGCAAAAAGAGCTTTCAATTTGTAAAATATAGAACTAAAGCAATGGGATCATAAATGTTCAAACTACAATTAGTTTTAAATGCGATTAGAAGTTGTGAGCAACATATAAATTTCATATCTATTGTGAATCATCTGGTTCATTGAATGTTTTGCGTGTGAGCCCCATAACATTCAGAGATTCATTGTTGCAAGCAAGAAATTATTCGAATAATTCTGTTGTGATACATGCAATGGGCTTAAGTATGACATGAATACGATTCACATTCGTTTCTTTTCTGTGAATATGAGACCATCAAGGGCTTGTTTTCTATTTTGTGAATGATTCACGACTACAAATGAATTAATTCATGCAGCTCTCTGTACGACACTACATTTTTCTTCACTTTAATCAATCGAAGTATTTATGAGCAGAGCGAAAAAGGGATGACTTTATGACTCTGAGTGTTCATTGAAATTATTTTTCACTTTTAATTTTGAAATGTATCAAGAAAAGCGTGCCATTACATAACAAATATAATTTGAAAATCGCATTTTTTATATCTTTTTTGTGACTTTTTTACATTTATGGATAGGGTGCGTACGCACTCACACCTTTCAAAGTTTAAATAAGAAACTATACGTTCTGCTTAAATTTCATTTTCAGTTAATTAAATATGGAGTTGAACTCAGTTGAACTTTTAACTTGAATCATAATATTCAAGAACCGAATTAAAAATAAATTTAGTGGCGCAACAGCTCGTGGAGAACCAGGGCCTAGTGGCTTACAACTCTCAACCATTCCTGTGTGCCTGTTATTGACAGGAATGGAGGGGACCTACAATTTTTTGCCGGTCCCGAACGGATTTTGGGATTTTTAAATTAAGAAACTTGAGATCATTCTAAAAAATCCTTTAACTGCCTCTTTTATCAGCATATTCCTGAACTTCATTTGGTTCGATTTAAGTGAAAAAGAAAAGCATTCTATATTAAAATTTTTCGTGCCCGAGTCAAACAAAGATCGGCAAAGAGGTTTAAAAGTGGTAAATCAACAGATTCGGGAAACTGAATGTCGGGCAAACGTAATGTTTCCAGAATTAAGAAATTTGGGAAGGCATACATATGAGACATTTAGGAACAAAAGGTGGCATTTTTACTTTTTCATTTTATTTTAGAAATTGAGAAAGCAAAGTTAAGCTATGCCTGCCAATTTTTTTTTCTTTTTTTTTTCTTTATGTGCATCACTTAAGCAGACTGTTTTTATTGTGTTTATAAGTTTTTCCGTAAGTTTTAGGATAGAGCTTTAATTTAAAAAAAAAAATGTTTTGAAAATGTCACCTTTTGATCCTTAACCAATATATCGCAAGGAAGAATGTCACTTGTTGAAACTGAATACTGTTAAAAATGTCACCTTTGATCCAAAACCAATTAAAAATTTATATTTTCGTATGAAACATTAATTTTGTATACATTAACATTTTGTTACATTTTCATACACGTGTCTATAATTCACTAAATCTCCTTGGCGATCGATGTAGTCTCAGAGTTTGCAACATATTTCTGGCGCGAAAGGAAAGCAGACGATAATTATATTAGAAGTAGTCCCAGGTAGTAACGTCTACAAAAAGTGCATCACAAGTAAAACTTTTCGAAAATTTAATTAGGGAGGGAAACCACTTGAAAGGTAATATACATTGAAGTCTTCGACTCACTGATTACAAATAAGGTTACGACAGACGTCTAAGTGGTCCCAAAACCCCTGACAAACGTCCCTGAAAGTCGGTGTTTTTTGAGTTTTTAAAATTTAAGGAAACCACTTGAAATATATCTAAAATGAAAGGTCTCTACTCTCTGAGTACGAATATATATATATGGCAGACGTCTAAAAAAAACTCAAACAGGCCAAAATTTTGAAAAAAGCGCTGTGGAGTGATGAAACAAGGATTAACCGGATTAGACCAGGTGGAAAAACATTTGTTCATCACTCCACAGCACCTTTTTCCAAAGTTTGGCATGTGTGTTGCGATATGAGTTTTGGCAAATGCAAAACGAGCCTAAATATTTTTTTTTATCGGTCGAAGTTTTTTTCTGCTAAAGCTTCTACATATATAACTTTGTATATTCGAGTTGTCTTCTCATAGTTCTGCTGGAGACACCAAATTCTTGATTCATTTCGTTTGTTCTTGGAGCTCAAAGTTAATGCTTGATATTTCAAGGGTTCAATGAACGCTTTTGCCCATATTTTGAAATTATCTGTTTATATTATCGTTTCCGGTCAAAATATATAATTTTATGCTATTTCTCTATGCGATACAAATAGACTAAAGAATGATTTAAACGACCAAAAACAAAAATCTGTTGATCTTTTTTGTTGTGTCAGTTTCTGTAGGCATCATACCCAAAAAAATTGCAATGATCATTCAAAATAACGGAAATTCTTTTCCAATTATTTTTCATTATAAAAGTGTGCTATTTCTTTGTCCGTAGATGTAGGTATTATAGGGCAAGTTTTGGATTCGTGCAAAAAGTAATTCGGGATAGAGAGAACACGAACAAAATTGGGAGGCAAAATTCTGTTTGTATCTGGATCTACAGTCTAAACCAATAAAGCGATCTTTTTCAAATTTTGAACGTACTGCTTTTGATGATTCTCCAGAGGGAAAATTGAAATTTTGAAACCGTTAAGACAAAGTTTATTTAACCCAAAAAACGATTCCACTGATTTTGATCAAAAAATCAAGGTATGTTTTACATTTTGATAAGATATTTTTTACCAAAAACTGTAATTAAAAAAAATTATTCTAATCAGCGGATAAACCGATTTCAATTTATTTTTCTCGTTGAAAAAATCTAAATTTTGAAATAAGTAAATTTTGAATTTTTAAAAAAATTCAATATGTGATTTTTGAATGTTTATTAATAAATACTAAAAATTGGCATACAAAAATTTAAAAAAAAATTACCACAGTTTTTATATTAAAAAATTAGTTTTTAAGATAACGGCTCCAACGATTAAAATTTTTTTTTTTTGCTTTATTCGTATATTTTCAAGTAATCAAATGGCGTACTTATTCTTGATCTGTGAGTTATTAAACGAGTTTAAGCACGATTTTAATGCTTTTCTTTATACTTTTTTTGTAAGAAGAACTTGCATATTTTAGAAGTTCTTAAGTTCCAAGCAACTTATACATAAGAGCAAGTACGTGGGATTTAGTCGTGCATTTTTTTTTGCTCCAAAGACAAAAAACTAGGCTGAGTAACATTTATGACAATCGATAAGCTCCAAAAACTGGATTGTCACGCAAACATTCGCCTATATCACCGATGTCGAACTGTAATTCTTGGTGATTTTGAACAAAATCGCTGTTTTTAATATTGAAAAGTCGAACGTTCGAGTTGAGTCGGAAGTCATAATAGGGGCCTAAGTTATTCCATCTCAAACAAATATTTCTTTGTTTAAAAGTTATTCTTATAGGTTGGATTTAGGACCACATATTTCTCAAAATTAAGCTTCATAACTCTAAAGTGAAATGTGTGAAAGATCTGATCTTTAAAATTTTTTATCCTCTGAAAGTTTTATGTTGTAAGAAGAAAGAAATAAGGTGATAAGGAAGGAAATAAAAAGTTAACTACGATTTGAATTTTTTTTAACGTTGGAAAGATTATGCTCAAAGGACAGCTGGGGCTCCAATTTGAAAAATACTTTTTGTGTTTGAAAGTTAAAAAATTTTTGACATGGACCTTAAGAACTACTCGCTTTGTTTTCTATTTAAAGGAGGAAAGGCTTTAAAATAAAAAAATGGTATCCAATTTTTAAATTTCTTTGAGTGCATTATAAGAAGCCCTTCAATCAAGTTCGAATGGCTGGACGTATTTATGTATTACATTTCAGATTCTTTAATGCAGTGAATCAAGTGCAGTTGCGTTGGCCCATGGAAGCGTCTTAAGAAAATATTTGCATGAATAAATATGCACAAAATTCGGAAAGCATGGCCGCTTATGAACTAAGTAGATATACATATTGTGAGATTTACCCGACACGGTGGTCTAAAAGACGTGGCAGGTTTGACTAAAGTGGATCCCAAAAGTAATGATGCAGATTTGTTGGAAATGATCACATGATTCTTAATTTTAAAACCCCAAAATCATACATGATCTCTTTTTTGAGTTATAGACATATATATATATATGTATTTAGGTGTGAAGACATTTTGACATGGGTGGGAGAAAATTGTTAAAAATCAATGAAACATGAAAATATAATGTTCTATATCTTTTTGAAAGGTTACAATTACATATGTTTTTGAGTTTTTGAGAAATTATGTTTAAAAGTCAAATTTTAAGAAAAAAAAAAAAAAAAATTTTTCTCCTTGAAAATTTTGTCAAAATTTTGAATAAATAGGGTACAATTTTTACCAAAATTCATTGCTCTATTACATTCTTAGTCGAATACAAGAAATCGCATGCCAATTCATACCTTAGTTTCTAAGATTAAAGAAAATAAGGATCTTTTCCCTAAAAATAATTTGTTTTTTACGTTTTTCTTAATAGTCCACTCACTTTATACATCAGACCTTGCGTCAGATCCGTTAAATCTGATATTTGTTGAGCTGTTTTTTGTGTTGATATTGGACTAAAAATTAATCCAAGTTTTCGACCTCGAGGGCCGACGTAACATTGGTAAAAATCAACAAAAACTGAAAATTTTTTAAATTTTGCGCTTAAAAAATTGATTTTTCCAAAACGATGCATTAAAAGAACTTTATTTAAAAAGAAATTTTAAGAACGGTTTTTTGTCTATAATATAAGCTATAAAATTTCAGTCCAGAGGTGTAATATTAATTTTTAACAACGTATTTTCTATGTTAAGTCATTTTTTTTAATTGACCCTAATGTCAATAATAATAATATAACCCTCCTCTCCTATGATTTTTTTTTTCTTCATTTGAACCAACGCATACGCTTAAGTATTATAATGCATCATATGCTTAGCACCCTGTATTTGTTCTTATACTATTCAATTTACTAAATAAAATATCGTCGACTTAGAGTGTAAAGCGCCTTACTCCACATTTTTTTTACCATTATAGATCACTTCAAAAAGTGCTAATAAAAATACAAAAATCTATCAAATCTTTTCAATTTCACTGAATTTGGCAATAACGAGTGTGAAAAATATTTGATGTAATTTTGGTTTTATTCAAATAATGCGAACACTTTGTTTAAAATATTTGTTTGTAAAAAATGCAAAATGTCAGTTAGATGCTTTACACTCTAAGCCGACGATATGTTTATTAATGCCAAAATTTGAAAAGCTGTCTTATTCAAATGCTTGGGGTTACAGTGATGGTTTTGGTATAAAATTGAAGCTAATGCAATCAACTTGAAATTGAAAAACATAGTTTTAATAAAAAAACAGTCTTTTAAGGTTTAAATTGGCAATAGCTGATAAAAGCGTGATTTTTTGTATTCCTGCTTTTTTTATATTGACATTTTGAATTTAAATTTTCTCAAAAACTATTCATCAAATCAACTTGAACTAAACATTAAACACAAGAATCATAGCTTTCCAAAAAGGTATAAAACATTATAAAGTGATCTTTCCTTGATTTTTAACTATTTTTTTCCTAGTTACGTCAAAATGCCTTCACGCATATGTATGTACATATATAGATTATAAATCAAAAACGGGATCAGTACGATTTTAAGGTTTCAAAATTAAGAATCCTGAGATCATTTCATAAAAATCTGCATTATTACTTTTGGGATCCATTTAAATGAAACCTGCCGCGTTCTTAAGACCACCGTACCGAATAATATTTTATCAGAAAAAATTGACATTTTGTGAGTTTCATCCGAAAAAATATTTGATGTCTGAAATTTGTAAGTACTTACTCATTTTTTGTAAAATGAATTGTAATTAAGAGCCAAAATGTTCATTTTTTGCTGCATAATTTTTTTTTTGCGAAAGAACGGACACCTACTGGTGGCTTTCGCGTAAGTTTTTTTTTGTTGATTTTAGGGCAAGCGAACTTCGGGAGAAAGTAATAGTTTTTGAAATTACAGGGAACACAATTTTTTTTTGTGAAATATTTTCCAGACCAAACTCAAAATAAGGCTGATAATTTATACTGTTCAATTTATTCATGGTTTAATTTTACAATTTTCTTAAGAAACTTTTTCTCTACCCGAGCGAAACCGGGCGGGCCAGCTAGTTGTATAATGAAACTATACAGATTGTATTTTGATATTGATATCACTCACATTCAAGTACATTCTTCCTGTATACTTAACTCAACGGTCAAATTTTGAGATAAGCCAATTTGCTAATGAGGGGACGGTTTGTTGCACTGATTTTATTGATAGAACTGTCTATTATTTTTGATGAGAATTTCTAGGACCGTTACATACAGTGAGTTTTTTTTTCAATTTTGAAAAATTGCAAATGTGAACAATTTCACAAAAGTAAACCAGCCTGGTAGGTTTTTATTTACTTTATCGCATGAACTGAAGTTCAAAGATAAAATGTGGGGTTGGTGCAGGAGTGTTCTCCGAAACGCTAACGTGTCTACGTCTTTTCGGCTATCTAGCTCTGGTATTGTAAGCAAAATTCCTTGTTTATTCGACTACCAACACATTGGAAAAACTTAGTGCGATCTGGGGACCCGATAATAGTTTATATACCTAACCATATTTCACAAGGCAGCGGGCGAAAAGGAAACAGAGCACCACAGGGTTTTATACATTTAGATATTTATTTTACAAAAGGACATTTTGTGAAAATATTATAATTAGTTAATCGCCACTGATTGAACGATCAAACTCAAGACTATGGAGATATTTATTCAAAGCAATAAAAGATTCGTTGAAAGTTAATAAGTGTATTAATGCAATATCGTAAGTTTCCAATTGTGTAAAATGATAAAATTACGCAAAGTTTGCATGAACGATCTTTTTTATACATTTGATTAAACGCAAGGTAATTCAATCAGAGTAACAGTCACAATGACGTTTGGATAAGTTTAACCAGTTTGGTTAATTTTACGCAACAAAATCCTTCGATAAGTTTAACCAAATTGTGTAAATCATTTCCCATACAAAATTTGACAGTTCATTAACCAAAAGATAAACTTAATCAATTTGTAAACTTATCTAGGGTTTTACAAAGTTGCATGAATACCCTTAATATATGTTATCAATAAGTTATGCATATACGGGGTTTTTGTCTATACCTTATTATTGTATTTAAAACTTAAGTTGTTAGCCGCCAAAAATAGGAGGAGAAGCACGCTACTGTTTGTGATCCGAGCAATTTATGCATTATCAACTATCACTTCAACTGTGGGCCTATTTTAGAAATGAATCGAATCTAAAGCGATGCCTCAAATTTCGAACGTCTAATCTTTCCAACAGCGAAAAAGCAATGAAAATGATCCTTCCAGTTTTCTCGTTTAGATTCCAAATAATTTCAGTTTTCTCATTTAAATTCCAAATAAGGATATGTCGATAATCGACATCATCGGCTTCTCCCAACGGACTGTTATACATTCTATTTGAAAACAAAATTCTTCAATTTTAGGGGGGCGCCTGAGTCATACATTCTTTCAATTATAGAACAGGCGAAGCTTGCTGGTCTTCAAGCAAACGAGCACAAGACCAAATGCATGCTATCAACAAACAATGATCTTTCAACCGGCTAGGAGAAAAAAAAGTGTGTGTGTGCAATTCACACACGACGACAGAAGTGAAACTTCAGAACGATAGAATAAACTAGAATAGTTATTTCTGTGACTAAGTAAAGGTAGTATTAGAATAGTTGGAAGCTAATACCAAAATCAAAAGAAAAGTAGGTTACCAAAACGTCAAATTAACAAGTCTCCCATAGTAATTATTTCTTCAATGTTAGTTTTTTCATAATATTTCACAGAATGAAGTTTTTAATTATTTATTTTGAAAAATCACTCAAACGCTATTCGAAATAAAAAAATTAAAAGAGAATTTAAGATTTCACTCATTCTATAAGAAAATTTGAAAAACCTGGCAACCTACACCGTCAAAGGAAGCGCCAGTAACGCATGTATAAACTACCTTATCTATTGTACTAGATTTTTCATTGTGAATGAAAGAATACTAGTTTGAGTGCGAGTGACATGGATATAATATGTACATTTCTTCCACTTGAACCCTACTTGCCGAAAAATTTAAACAAATAATTTCCCCTCTACATTACTTTTTTAACTGAGTGCGAGTGAGAAAAACAATGCTTTTCAATTTCTCTTTCTGGTGTCGCTTTTTCGTTTCCGTTTCATAAAATTCGCTTTTTCGTTTCCGACGTCCGTTGCGTAAAATTTTCTAGAGCACAACGATACTAAAGAAGTTTCACTTCAAAAAGCTACCTTTCATAGCATCAACTTCAAGATAGTTAAGAGTTCATCTGCTAAAATCACGACATAGTCAAGAAAATCAAAACAGCTCGGAAATAACTAGCGAATGGACATTAATGATACAGCCAACGGTCTTAAAATACAAGCCTCCAGGTTCTAGAGAAAGAAGAAGACCGAACCTCCGGTTTAAAGACCAAGCCAGAATTCTTGGTCTAAGAAATTCTTAGGAAGAATGGAGAAAGTTTTTTGGTTGAGACCCTGGTAGGCTGCAGCGCCGCCTTAAATAAGTTTGTTATGATAAAAGAGACTTTAATTCGGTTCAAAATTCTACGTAATCATAATCAGCCTTATTGTGAATTTCGCGTGAGCAAAATTCTACCCGGAAAATTGACTTTTCACTTTTCGGCTATTGTGAAATTCACCCGGAAAATGAAAATTCTCCTTTTGTGAGTACTTATTTCAGGCGAATTGTATCGTAATTAAAAGCTTAAATTGTCACATTTTTTTTTGACGGTGAACAAAAGAAAAATAGAGGATACTGGTACCCTTTGAGCAAGTTTTTTGATTATTTTGGGCCAACGGAAGTTGGGGCAAAACTACTAATAGCTTTTCAAATTCCGGGGGAACAAAGTTTTTTCGGATGAAACTCACAATGAGGCTGAATGAAAAACATAAGAAGCCGATAAGAATAAAGACTTCAAATGGTGTTAATGCTTCTACCATATTTTTGAGCTAAATTAGAAGTCTACTATAATAATAAAATTTGTATTACCTCCTTGTTGAGCGCTGGCTGCATAGGCGTATGGATAATATCCTTGCTGCATGTATTGAGTCTGCATTTGAGCTGGGTATCCCTGTAACAAAAAATAAATGTATTTTATATAAAACTACTCACCGTCAAAAAAAAAAAAATAATATAACATACCGCTGGTGGGTACCAGTAACCCATTTGTTGGTACGCTGCCGCGTATGGATATTGGGCGGCAGCTTGAGGTGTAATAACCTGACCTGGTAGTGTTGCTTGCTGCGATGGTACACCTCCAGGGCCTATAATCGCAGCACCTGTAACATTCATTGAATTGTCACCGCCATTCTCCTTGCCCCAGAAGCATTTCACTTGATTGCCATGTACTTCGGTATTGTGTGTGTGTTCAATAGCACGAGTCGCTGACTCTTTTGTCATAAATTTAATGAACGCATATCCCTTGTCCTTGAACACTCGCACATCTTGTATCTGACCGAATTGCATAAAATGTTTGTGCATTAGCTCATCGCTAATAACGTTCGGCGGGAATCCACCACAGTAGACTGTCGTATTTGTAGGGCTAGATTGATTGTATACGTCTTCAAATGTCTGCCGACTAGCGGACTTATTCGCACCGATTTTAGTCGATTCACGTGGCGGTGGTAGTTTTCTTGTTGACCAATTCGTTCGGATCGATCGTGATCCAATCCATTGGCCGTTCATTGTTTGTATCGCGGTTTCTGCTTCAGCTTTTTTAACAAATGAAACAAAAGCATATCCCTTGGACTTCATGGTTTGGGGATCGCGAACAATTCGACAGTTCGATATTTCGCCAAACGGTGCGAATGCTTCACGTAAAGTCTCTGTTTCGATTTCTGGACTAAGATCACCAACGAATATGTGGTAATGTGCACTAATATCTGTCTTTGGCTGATTGCCTGGACTTGTTGCCCAATTAACCTGAAACACAAAAATGAGAATATGTGAAACTTGTCTATGATACGGGCATTTTTAATTAAACTATACAAACAGCTAAATTTGTATGTTATTGAACAAGCTTTACTTGAAAATAGTTTTTATTTTATTTAGTTTGCTTATTATAATTTTGGTAAGAAAACAAAAAATATTTGCTGCAATTACAAATTCAATTTCCATTGAGCGATTTGAAAACCGATAATTATCGAACAGTATCGGTAATCAAAATATTTTTTTCAATTTTTTAATCCCCGTTGTCAAGTTGGATCATTAAGTCAATTTTAATAAATGCGCGTTGCTGACAGCAAAATTAGTGCCTAATGTTCATTGACAAATATCATATCTAAGATAAATTATTGAAACATTGATAAGCTGCTCGCATATTGCATTAAGAATGAATCGTAATATTCTACATATTGTTTTTTGTGAATTTTCTAGTTCAGCTCTTAAAATAAAATATTATTATAATGTCGTTATGTATAACTATATTTATAAAGTATATTTATATAATAACTAAATTTAGTTTTAAGAAGCATATATCCAAGTAGGTTTTATTGTATAACAATTGCATTGAACTGACTAGCATTTGTGTCCTTCACTGTAATAGTAAATTTACTCTATTTTGAAATAATTGAATATGAAGAAAATTTGAAAAGAAAATTCTTCTGTTTAAGTGGAGCGACTGAATTTATAATTCAAGTTGAAAGTTCAAATCAGCTCAACTCCATTGCGTTTCGCCCAGGTATGATAGTTGGACTCATCAGTTATTAAGATTCAAATGTGTCTTTTAAGCTTAAACATCTCTTATACCAAAATTATTTTTAGAGAAAGAATACAAAAGTTATAAGTAAAGTCAACACTAGTTTTTTTTTTAATAAAATGTTTTTCAGAATAAATCTAATTTAAGTACACAGCTACATTAACACATTTATTTTGAACACACTTTTAATGGGGATGATTCATTATCATAATAAGCAACACATATTTAAAAAGCCACAAGTATTATGTTGTTTATACAACCTTTTCTTTCTATTCCTAGTAATCGATTTCAGATTTTGGACCCAGAAGGGGCCGGTGGGATCTTTTAGAAACAATTCACGGCACCCTTTAAATTACCTTTTTTATTAAGGGAGAAGAAAAACTGTGTTTGAACCTATTCAAATGTATGTATGTAGCAACCTGATAGATAGGAGTAACTAGCACAGGCTCAGCGAAAAATAGGCAGGATTGCAGTTACAGTTTCTCTTGCTCTGAAGCTGGCTTTTCTTAAGAATCAGCCCTTGGCTTTTGATCTTTCTATAGTATGCTAATTCTGTTTAAAATTTACTTTTATGGCTAGGTCAAACATAGTGTTTTTAACGTTGTTCCGCGTACGGCCAACAACGAACAACGTACACGGACGATACAACGAAAGGCTTAAATGCAGCTTTAAGCGTGACAGTGCGATAATGTCTACTACGTTTTAAAAGTGACAGAAGCTTCCAGAAGAAAGTACAAACCTTTTGCACTCACCAAGAAGGCTACCCAAGACACTGTTTCTTTATTCCACCTAACATGTGGAGGTTTATTCTGTTTTAAGAACGTTAGTGTGACATTTGTGACATTTTGCAAGTATGAAAGTGTGGCAATGTACCATGTCAACCATGTCAGGTAAATAGATTTAAATGTAATAAGGTAATATAGTGGGACTGTGCGGAGATATTTAAATTAGGGTGCTCGTTAAAAGATCATCTAAGATTCTAAATGAAGAAAATAAAATTCCGTAATTTTTTCAGATTTTTATTTTCATCCCCTATAGTACGAGTTAAATTTATTGCTTATTTCTTTCGTATATCAGCTGATCCGCGTAAAATCTCCCAAAAATTCAGGGAATGTACCGTAGTTTGAAAGTAGATTAGAAATAAAATTCTATGGGAAACAAAATATATTAAAAAAAAAAACAATACTTATTGTTTTATAGCTTTTTGGAATGCCTTTTCTAATGATTATTTTCAAATAGAGTTTTGGCTAAGACAAACAATTTTGGCAAAAAATTGTTTTAAAAATTAAAAAAATTGAAGAAAAATAAAAAAAAATACCTGGGGAAAAAGTTGTCGAAACGAAAAATAATTAACAAAACGAACTGTTTTCAATAATTTTTTTAAAGCGAAGAATCAAAAAAAAGAAAGTTTAGAATTAGTTTTGATATCGGTAATAATTTTTCGAGAGAGTTTTTGATTAAAAAAAAAACAACCCTAGAATTTGTTTTGTTCAATATTGAAAATAAACTACAATTTAAGAGTCAAGGAAATATGTGTTCAAGTCCCTTGCAACAACTTTAGTGTACACTACATTGGTTTGGGAATGAAGCATTATATCACAGTGTTGTAACGGGTGATTTTTTAAGAGGTTTAGAACTTTTAAAAAAAAAAAACACAAAAAATTCGAAAAAATGAATGAAATATTTATTTGAATCGATAGTTTGAACCTTGCAATTCAATGTTTAAAGATAATTTCATGCAAATGTTGACCGCGGCTGCGTCTCAGGTAGCCCATCAGCTGAGTCCAATTTTGGCATACTCTTTCACACATATCGGCCGGTATCTCACGAATGAATGCATGGATGTTGGCTTCCAGTGCGTCAATCGAAGCGGGCTTGTCCCTATAGACATTAGCCTTGACATACCCCCACAAAAAATAATCTAATGGTGTCAAATCGCACGATCTAGGCGGCCAATTGACCGGCCCGAAACGTGAAATTAACTGTTCACCAAACTCGCCTCGCAATTGCACCATTGTTTCGCGTGCTGTGTGGCATGTGGCACCGTCTTGTTGAAACCACATATCATGCAAGTCAAGAACTTCCATTTCGGGCAAAAAAAAAAATGTTATCATCGCTCGGTAGCGTTCACCATTGACAGTAACGCTGCGATTCGCATCATCTTTGAAGAAATATGGCCCAATAATGCCGCCGGCCCATAAACCGCACCAAACAGTGGCTTTTTCGGGATGCATTGGTAGCTGTTGCAATGCTTCTGGCTGATCTTCACTCCAAATGCGGCAATTATGCTTATTTACGTACCCATTCAACCAAAAATGAGCCTCATCGCTGAACACAATTTTTCGATAAAAAAGCGGATCCTCGGCCAGCTTTCCAAGAGCCCATTCACCAAAAATTCGGCGTTGTGGTAGGTCGGCTGGCTTTAGTTCTTGCACCAGCTGTATCTTAAAAGGCTTTACGCCCAAATCCTTCCGCAAAATTTTCCACGTAGTGCTGTAACAAAGGCCTGACTGCTGGGAACGGCGCCGAATCGACATTTCGCGGTCTTCTGTCACACTAGCTGATACGGCCGCAATATTTTCTTCACTACGCACAGTACGTAAACGTGTTGGTGGTTTAATGTCCAAAAAAGTAAATTTGGTGCGAAATTTGGTCACAATCTTCCGAATAGACTGCTCAGAAGGTCGAGAATGCCGACCATAAAATGGAAGCAGCGCGCGATGAACATTTCGAACCGAGCACGAATTTTGATAGTAAAATTCAATAATTTGCAAGCGTTGTTCATTTGTAAGACGATCCATGGTTAAATTGCAAACCAAACTGAAGCTGTTTGACAGTGACACAAGGTACTAAACACACGTCAGCTGTCAAAACCAGTGTTGCCAAAACCAAACCAGCTAAAAAATCACCCGTTATATATGCACAGACTAAGCAAATCAAGTCGCTTGCAAAGTAGTTCGAGTTTGCTGGCCACAAAACTTTTGAGAAATAGCATCGAAATTTTTGTTCTCAAGAAGTGTTTTCTTGTAGCTGGATGTGTTGAAGGTACAATGTACAACTGTAAGATTATCTATCTTATCAGGTCCACGCAAAAAGAGGTTGCAACCCATAGCATTAGCCCAAACATTTACAAAACTACTGTCGGACAAGCTTAATTTATATGGTGGCAGTGAAAAAAAAAGCATTTTTCAGTTTTTTTTTTGGCAAGTTTATCTACCTATTAATAAGCAAGTTTTTAGTTCGCTTGATTATGTAATTGCAAGATTATTGAAAACTAGATTTTGTAATTGGGAGATCACGTTCTTTAACTCTCTCATTTACAAAATCAGTCGAAAAAAAATGGAACAAAACTGATGTATTTATTTTGCTTCAATTTTTATCGTTTCCCGGCCAATTTTATCAATGCGAGAGCAGAACGCAGGCACTAATTTGGGGATTTAGTAATAGAAAAACCCTTGGTTTAGCGATTGTGCACGGTTTTCTCAAAATCTCAAATCTCAAAACCGGATTTAAATCTTTTTTGTGTAGAACCTTATGAGCTGCAATATAAACCTACTGATTATTTTTTTCAAACTATAGGTTTTTAAGATATTCAAAAATAATAGCACTTTGTAATTTTTGTACTGCAAAATCGAAAGAATAATTTATACCCACTATTACTTCAATAGGTTTTAATAAACCTACACAGTAATTTTTCGTCATTTAAAAACAAAATTACCCTGATTTTCCAATGAAATTTTTTGAATACTACCAAGGCAGCACGATGGAGTTAAGAAGAAAGTGGTTAATTATCTCGAATGTAGTTCTATAACATTCAACGAATTTCATTAAAAAAACTTAAATGTATGAACATGTACTGCTTTTTTTCCTTGAAGTACCGCTTTCTCAAAAAAATAAATGGCAGCCCTGGAGTGAAACAGTTATTTTAAAACCGAAAGCAAAGCAAGAAACTGAGCAAACAAAGAGTGAAATTAAAGAGAAAATTAAACCATTAGCACTAGACGTTGGAGAGAGTGCAATTGTAAACAAACAAAACGGTGCGGTTGCAAAATTGGACAGTGAAATAAAGGAAAAATTGAGTGAAAGATATGATGTTCATTTACAAAAGATTCGTTTGCCTAAAATTTTAATTATTAATAATTTTGAGTGGAGCTTTGGAAGGAGATACAATTATCGAAGCAATAAAAAAGCAGAATAGCATTCAATTTGAAGAAATTAAGTGTGTTAAAGTGTGTAAATCGTATAAAAATCAACGTTTTTATAACGCAATAGTTGAATTAAGTTAAAGTTCTAAGTAATAGAAAAGTTAAATTTTGAATGGGATAGATGCGCGGTGTATGAAAGTTTAAACGTATTACGTTGTTTTAAATGTTGGGGGTTTCAACCAGGTATGTGCAAAATGTGGAGAAGAAGGTCATTCATTCAAGGAATGTCTAGCGAAAGTGTTAAATGTGTGAATTGCTAAAAAGCGAAGGAAACTCTTAAATTGAGTGACATTGATATAAATCACGACTTCAGAGATAATTGTTGTCGTACACTGCAACGCAAGTTAAAAATTGAAAACGAAAAAATAATGTATTACCAATTAACATCACTGATCAAGTGTCTTTGTTTAAATATTTGTACCATCGAAACTCATTCAACATCAAACATTACGGACGCTGAAATAAAACTCAAAAATTATAAAATAGTAGTTCGATAGTGTCTCCTCACATACTGGCGGAATTCTTTTTTCATAAAACCGGAATGGCATGTTGAAGAAATATCGAAAAAAGCAGTAGGTAAAATGATTTTGTGGTTAGTGATTAACGTGAGCGGATATAATATAACAATGATTTTAGTGGCTGTTTATAGATCCCCACATAAACAAAACTCGCCAGAGCATATTTTTTGTGATTTTTTTCAAGAACATGTAGAAGAACTTTGTTCTACACGCTGATGTGACCATAATGGGGATTTCAATATAGATTAGTATTCTAAAAGTGTGTCCAAGAGACGACTTTTTGAAAGCATTTTCGATATCATGTTAAATCAAATAGTAAACGAACCTACTCGAATGAAATAGAATTCATCGATGTTAATAGATTACGTAATAAGAAATTATAAAAATATAAAAGCAAAGTAATAAAAGAATACACAATTAGTGATCATGATAAACTGGAAATTAGTTTTGAAAGAAGTTTTGTCAATAGAGGAAACAATACAAAAAATTATAAAAGTGCTAAAATTTAATGAAAATATTTTTCGTACAGAACTTATAAATGAAACAGTGCACATAGACTTCAGAGGGGTACATGAATCATCTAAATATTTCAGTATAGTATTGAAAACAACTATGTCTAAGACGCTAATTTCAAAAACAATTAATGCATCTAGTGGTAATATCGGTTGGTTTAATCAGAACTTACTCAATATGAAACTAACAAAAGTTCAACTTCATCAAAGAGCTATTTTTACAAGTAACATAAGTGACTGGAATAGGTATAGGCTACATAGAAACAATTACGTGAAGGAAATTGAATTAGCAAAAAATTATTTCATTGCAAGAAAAATTGATCAGTGTACAGTGCTTGTCCTTAATGAACAAAAAAGTGATATTGAACAAATCATATGTGATAATAGGACAATAACAAATAATAAGGAGATAGCTGATAAGCTAAACAAATTTTGTGTGCAAAGAGTGGAAGAATTAAATGATAAAATACATTTTGAACAGTATAGAAATTTAGTAAATTTAAATATTGAAAATACTTTTAAATTCAAATTAATCAACATGAATGAACTAAAATATACAATGAAAAACATGAATAGTAAAAAAGACTTCAACGAAAATGTTGTTGTGTGCCTCAGGCATTGTGGGACCTAGTTCCCTGAATATTATAAATAATTCCATGAGCAGAGGCAAATTCCCTGATTACTGGAAACAGTCCGTAGTAGTCCCAATCGAAAATGTAAAAAAAAGGTCAATCCTTCAGAACTTCGCCCAGTTAATATTCTTATGACGGAAAATAATGTTTGAGAGGATTGTGCATAAACAACTGCAAAGTTTTATGGAAACGAGTAATTATGTGAGTGACTACCAATCAGGCTTTAGACAACACAGCTGTGAATCACTTCACCTAGTTGTTACGCAATACAAAATTGAAGTCCACGAAAAAAAGGTAATTTTTGCAGTTTTTCTGGACCTTCAAAGAGCTTTTGAGACGATTGATCGAGACATACTGGTACAAAAACTAGGTAAATATGTTATTGGAGGAGTAGAGCTCTGAACCATTAGAAGTTATCTATGAAAAAGAACCCAAGGAACAAAAATTGCAAACGAAATTTCCGAGGTTATGGACGTAACGCTAGGGGTACCCCAGGGAGGTGTTGGGAACGCTGCTCTTCATTATCTACATAAACGATCTTGAGAATGTACTAAATTATGCGAAGGCTAGACTGTTTGCGGATGATACATTAATTTATTTTGCTGGAAGTTCTGCGGAGAAATATATCAATAAAATTAATGCTAATTTGAATAATTTAGAATTATATTTTATATAAAATGTATAAATTAAAACTCAATGTAGGAAAAACAAAACAATTATAATAAATGGAGAATCAACAGAAGACATTGTGATTCATGAAAACATTATAGAAAAAGTTGATGAACTAGGAGTATTATATATAAAAACTATGTTTTGAACAGCATATAAATTATATATGTAAGAAAATTGCAAAAAAATTGGACTTTCTCAAAGAATAAGAAAAAGATAATCAGTGAATTGTGCAATTAAAATATTTGATATAACGATAAGGCCACATTTTGAATATTGTTCTACAATACTTTTTTTAGGAACTGATCAAATGACCCAAAGATTACAAAAACTGCAAAATAGACGAATGAGGTGTATTCAATCACTGCTTAATGCTCTTCAATGGTTAGCTCAAGTCAAAGAACTGTGATGTACTTCTTTTTATACTTAAATTGAAAAATTATTTGTTACCTGATTATCTTTTTAATCAAATAGTTTATGTGTCGGATGTACAACCATATCCATTAAGAAACATAAATGATTTTCTATCAACTAACAGGGCTCAAAATATATTGTTCCACAAAGGTTTCCTTTTATTCAATAATTTGCCAAGTGATTTAAAATTAGCAATCAATGTGATATTATTCAAAAACAAAGTTAAAATTATATGTAAGATCTCATTACAGATAATTTATCTTTAATTTTATTGTTAATCTATCTAGAAGTTTTTTCTTTTTTATTAGTTTGTATACTGATAATGTAATTAATACCTGAAGCTAAATAAAGAAATAAATCTAATCAAAAAAAATGACAAAGTTGTCTTAAAACAATATATGCCGAATTCATTTTTTCATTTTAACTCAGTTTTCAAAAATTGTCCCCCAGCCTCAGGGGGACGAAATACTCGCCATGCAATTTGTTTTCTTAGAATGATCTCAGAAATCAATATCCAAATTGCGAAGATCGAATAAGGCACCACCCGTAATAGATATGTTTTGAGTGCATACCCATAAAATATCAAGAATTTTAAGATATTCAGGCAGTTATCTTTCCTCGAATTGAATAAAATGTATGCAAATTGTGTAGACAATGTTATGGTCTCCGAACTCAGCATATATTGGTTTAAGACAACTTTGTCATTTAATAGTAAGACGAAGGAAATCGGAAACTTTTAATAAAATCTTAAAATAATTATTTCTTTTGAATTGTAAATTTAGGAACAAAATTTTTTTTTCATCTGGTTGAGTATGACATAATCTACAAACTTTGCATTAATGAGTTTTTGATAATGTTTACCGTTTGAGAGTTATACGCAAAACACCTTTATTTTTGGCATTTGGCCCTTTAAAATTTCTACATATATCTTTTGACCAACCACTTGTATGGGACAAAATTTAACTACCTATGAGGTAGTACATTTCAACTTCTACAAGCTAGGCATTAATTTTTTTTTTGACATCTTAGGCATTTAAGAGTAAAAATAAAAAAACGTCATTTTTTACTTTGAACTGAATTCTTAAAATATTTATATCTTTTGAATGGTTAGTTTTTAGAAGTAATTTTTTTTTCTTTTAGAGAACAACACAATCTACAAACTTTGCATCTTTTCGATAACATTAATTGGTTAAGAATTGTAGGTGAAAGTTCGATATTTTCGCCACTAAGCCATTTTGAAATCACAATATCTTGTTACTGACCAATCGTATGGGAAAAACCGTCAAAACCTTTTAAGTAGAACATTTTGCCATTTACAGACTGATCATACACTTATTTTGAACACCATTGTCATTTAGCTTTTGACCAAATTTTTAAAATAATTATATCTTTTTAACGCTAAATATTAGAACAAAAATTTTAGCATTTTCAAAGGGGTCAAAACAACTACAAACATTACTTGAAACAATTTTACTGTTAAAGAGCTATTCCCAATTCGTCAATTTCGTCAATTTACCATTTTTGAAATAGCTTTATTTCCTTAACCTTTTTTCCTTCGAAAAAAGTGTCTTAATCTTTTTTGTAGAGAATTGCATGATCTCATATTATTTTATTTTATTTTATATTATTTTTCGATATCAGCCACCGTTCAAAAGTTATAGGCCCAAAATCAACTTTTTCGACACTTTACCTTGAATAACTTTTTATGCTCGAGTGGGATTAACGGGGACTTTTGGCAGTTGATTTGTTAGGACCAAAGGAACATCTATGCCAATTTTTAGTCTTATCGGAATTTTTGGCTAGGTTTGCACATTTTTATGTCTATTTTGACTGGACTATTATTGATATGACTTTCAAATCTACACAAATTACTTGCCTTTTTATGTCGTTGGCGCTTAGACGTTTGCCTCTTAGTCTGATTGCATTCTGACCATCCATCTCAAGTTAAAGCTCTCACAGGGTTTATAAATTTTGTTCTCAAAAGCTTCAAAACCGAAAGTTCTTTGTTAATAACCACTGAAAAAGCTCTATTGTATTGTTTCTAATTGGCAAACGCAACTTTGTTGATTTTAAACAGCGAAGGTAAAAGTAAATGCGAATAAACGATCAGAATGCCTTTGGCCTAGCATTGAAAGAGAACTGTTAAGTTGGAGTCTACGAAACTTTTCAAAGAATTACAACAACTGCTGTTTAACTTCATCCAGCAAAAACATCAGTCACGGTACACATATTAAACGTAATATCATTAGCCGTGTTTTGTTGAAAAGTTGCCAGTCAGCCAGTTGAAATTTTACACGCGGTGCAACAACAATCACCAGCTGCCAACAACTCACCTTTTTTCTGCAGTCAAGTGTGACTAGCGAACAGTGCTTTGGAACAGTTTGGAGCTATGGAATTCTCATACGAAAAAAGCTTTATTAACCAATTTGTTCCGCACCGTTTTGTTGAAAAGTTTTTGCCCGACTGTGTATAGTTTTCAACAAAATACGGCTATTAGCGTTAAAATTTTTGTTCAGTTCTGCGGATCTATAAAAATGTATGAAAATGGCGGATCCAGAAGTTCTTTTATCTGGGAATTTCTGACACTTTCAATTTCGACAACCTGCGTGGTATATGACCTGGCTACATACATTAGCCGTGTTTTGTTGAGAAGCTACAAACCAGCCAGTTGAATTTTTAAACGTAGTGCATCACCACTAAATGTATTTCTGTCGTCAAATGTGACTAGCAAAGAATGGAATTGGAACTGGAACTATGAAATTCTCATACGAAAATAGCTTTATAAACCAAATTGTTCCATACCGTTTTGTTGGAAAATTTTTGCTGTTAAATGTAGTTTTTAACAAAGCTCGGCTATTAACTGTCAAATTGCTGTGACCTTACTGGCTTCAAAAAGAACAAGCCAGATGACGAGCCAGTATTTCAGGTTTGTATGAGTAAGTTGTTCAGTTTATATTTCAGGAGCACTAAGCACTAAGCTGACGTAGCAAAGATTTTTTTCCTTAGCTTTTGACAGCCAAACTGGGGAAATTTTCTGAGTGTTCAGAAAAATAAACTGGACGAGTAAATAGGCTCCTGTACTGGTTCAGGGTAACATTTTCCAGTTGTATTTGAAACAAAAACATTTAACTGAAGATGAAATTTTGAGATTTAATTGTATGATTGTTTTACCCGATAAGAAACAAACTAATATTAAGTTGTGGCTAGCAATTTGATTGCTTTCTTATTACATACTACAAAAAAAATTTAATTGTACTTTTTGCTATTTTTAAGCACGTACGATGTACATATATATATAAATTAATGCTTTTTTACTACGTTAGAAAGATCACAATCCAAAAGTTAAAAAAAATACAACCCGGCTTCAATTTTTACTATAATATTGTATTTCCTTTTAGAAGTTGGCGAGCAGTGGGTGGAAATTAATTTTATAATTTACCTTTCTACTCATTATAATACCTACAAATGTCCAAAAAATTGGTTGAGTTTTATCGTGTTTTGCAGTCCAGCCATATAAAGTGCACCACTCTACACCGGCCGAAGAGACCCACCCCACCACCGAAGCACTGTTGGTCGATTGGGCTGTCTTTATTTTTGTATCATATGGCCCAACATGGTAGAATTTTAGAATTTACATAATGTCTTTTTCACAATGTCTAAAATTTTCAAATTACTTTGTTTTATAAGTCAAAACATACCAACATATTCACATAATCTTCCTTAAAACATGTTTTTGAGAAACATCTTGTTAAAACGAAGTGCAGTTAATAAGTGTTCTAGGCATTCAAATCAAAGAGTTCTCTTAGAAATACAGGGATAATTTTGGTTTTTGAGCCACTTAAACTTAAACGAAACGCATCACGTAAAACAAATAATTAACAAGACTATAAGGTGTGTAATTGACTTGAATTATACACAGGTAGGTATCAGTTTGAAAATTTGTATGATAATATGAGGAGAAACTTGGGCGCACATTACAAGAATTTATTTCATTAGCTGGGATAAATTTCGAGATTATTGTTTATTAAAGAATACATTTTTAAACAAATCGATAGTGAAAATACATATAGGTACATAACTAAATTTATACATATGTTGAATAATATTAGAGAAATGTAAAACAATTTCCATGATGATTAAACTTACCTTAATTTCCTTTTCGAGGAATAATCGTTTATTCATAGCAGTCAATGCTGTTGCAGCCGACTGATAAGTTGTATATTCGATGAATGCATACGGATCGTTGCCAGGCTCCCGGATTATTTTACAACTTTTAACTGGTCCCATTTGACCGAATAGGGCAACCAGAAGATCTTCAGACACCGACGAGTCCAAATTGCCCACATACAGAGTTTTTGGGTGCGATTCGTCCATCTTTTCTAAGCGCAAATTCGTGTCCTTTCTACTTAACTCTGTGTTCTCTGATAGTGCTACACACTTGCGTGATAGCTTCTATTCAAATTTTTGTATGATGGACTTAAATTGCTCCTTTTGCTAAGTCATCTACTTTCTTTTGATTTTCGAATTTTCAGTTTTTATTTTATTTTAGGTAAATTCTATTATAAATTATAAATATGAATATAAATTAAACTAGCTATAGAATGCAGCAGCGCGTCGCTGTGTTGAATAATTAAATAAATATTTTAACAAATATTGTTCCGCGGGATTAATAATCGACGTTTTTCTTCACTAAAATAAAAAAAAAATTGTAAACGATGACGATGATGATAGATCACATAAAACTTTCTCAGAACGGGTTCACTGGGGAAGAGAAGAAAATAAAGAGAAATGAGTATTTTTTGGTTTTTCTTTTGTGGATTTATTCGATTTTCGAGTGTTTTTGACTCATGAAAAGGGAATAATGTGTTTTCTGAGACCAAGGGCGGATATTTTAAGAAAAACCAACCAAGAATCGATGGAAATTTGCAATTTTTTTTTAGCAATCTCAGAACAGAGGAGCGCAAATCGAAATACCAAAGTTAGGGTCTTTGGCAAAGGCTTATAAAAAAAAGGAAAGAAATTCACCAGCCAACCACCACACGATGGGCTTCTTACGTTCAATGTCGTCGGTCGTCGTCGTTGTCGATTGTCGCCTCACTTGCTTCGAGAATAATGATGCACACTCAAAATGCTTAACTACGGACACGGGCTAGATTCACGATTCTTGGGATTCACTTTGTAAATGAAAATGCTTTTGTGGAAATGATAAATCATTTCGGCACAATTTAATCAAATAATTTTCAGTATTTTTATATTAAAAAATAATTAAAATTGAAAACTATAGAAAAGAAGTCACAGCTCTTGCATTTATAAGGGAAGACAAGACAGTTCTGCTGCTTCAATTTCGGTTATACAAAGGATAAGCTTCTCGTTCACACTCGGCACTTGTGGTCAATAATATAGCTAGTTGTCTCCCTCTATCATGCACACACACTATACTGTGTGAAATTGAATTTGCCGATGATGGTTTTTTTAATTTACGCGCGCGGCGGAGGAAGAAGAGAAGGAAGGGTGGCTGGCGGTGATCTGCCAAAAAGGCGTCTAGTCTACTGAACTGCTACCACTCAGAATTCTCGGACATGACGTGGCTAAAATTTGCATTTTTTCTCATAATAACACTAAAGCTGATTAAAATTTAATTTGCTAACAATTTATACTAACTTCTGGCAGAGACTTTTAATATTTTAATTACTGAACTGTCGTAAATGAATTAGCTTTATCGTCAAATAAAAAAAGAGTCGCGGCTGCCTTTAGTCTTTTTTTGTTGTAACAGTGCGTCTATGGCGAATTAAATTCTGGAACTGAGATTGACTATGAGTGAAAGAGAAAAAGTAATATGTATTAGCGGTTTTGCTGTATTGCTGTCCCTAGTTGACATTCATGAATTTGGGTGGTTGTTGGGGTGAAGGCACTAGGTGGCCTGTGATGCCCATAAAACACCGTTTCTACTTATTTTGATAATTATAAGACAGCGTTCAGCAAGAAATTAATAAGTCAGCAGTTACATCCCAACTAACATGCCGGCTCCACCAGACATGAGCCATGCGCAGACTATGAACCAGTCGAGAAAAATCCATGTCTTGTCAAGGACAGGACATGTCCAAGAAAACCAACTTTTGAACAGCACATGAACGATGTTCAAAGCTTAACCATGACATTTGAGATTTCACGTGCGTGTGAGTTTCTTGTCTGATTTTCGTTATATATGGAGGTAAATGTTGCTGCAAAAGTTGTAATTTATTCACGTGAGCTTTGTTACTATTATTTGAGTTAAACATTGTTGCAAAAGATACAAGTAGTGGTGAGAGAAATCAAACGACATGACATAATTTGCCCACCGAGAAAAAATCTGCTGTTTGTTGATTGGATTGTGGTTGTGATGTTGGGCATCTGTATGTTCTGTGCAGTCAGGGTGTAACAAAATTGGTTCACATTCAAACACTAAAGTGTTATTTGTTTCTATAGCGCTTCATTTAGCACACTGACAGAAGCTAAATACCTTATTGGAGCATTACTGAATCCTTAAATATTTTCTAGTGCAAATTATATCAGCTTGATAGAAGCGATGAACCAATGTTTCTTTAATCTCTCTATTACGCTCTTATGAAATAACCAAGATACTTTCGCTTCAATAGTCATCTTGTAAAATTATTATACAATCTTTATTCTTTGTTTCTATATTGCTTGTTTTATTGAATATGGCGACACCAAGTTATAATCATCCATTTTATAATTTATACTCAATTAAACATCATAGCAGATATATTTCTTCTTATTGTCAATGTTTAAGGTTAGTATTAATTAATTAATTAATCTATTAAACCACTATTTATTTAATTTACAATATGTGTTTATTTTAACCATATCAATCTGTTATTTTATATTTTTCCTGAACAAAGTTTTTTCTTATTTATGCAAGCTTCTTGTCTCATAAATAAGTCAATGGCCTTAATATATAAACAGTTATATACACAAAAAAAATAATTTTTTATACTTTATACTGAAAAATGCTAGGTTTTAATATTAAGGACACAGTGCATAAATTCAACATGTGTGCATTGTATCTTTCTTTTTGTAGAATATATCAGGATAACTGTACATTCGGTTAGTCATAGCTTATATAATAAGTTATAAAAAAAAACAGTCAGCTGAACTTAAAAAGATGGAAAAACCATCCGCTTTTGAGTTGAAAATGCGTTGCATCGCATTTCAACCAGCCGTCAGTTTTCTTAAACATTTTTTTTTACATTTGTGGACTGCTGCCATAGACACACCCACCGCAAGTGCGCGAACAGATAACCTATTTATAATATCAAATGATCTCTATAATACACTGGATAGCGTATCGACATAAAAAAGTTGCTTCTATTTGAAGAATTGTTATATTATGAAGCTGACCACTTTTTTTGTATAACAATATAACTAGCACTATTGAAAAATCATAGCACAAAAAAAATGTATACAGTGAATAACTTAATGATACAAAATAATAAATCAAACTTCCACAAAGTTTTTCCCTTTCATATTATTTGTCTGTTTCTCTTTCTTCAAATTGACATCTTGGAAACACGTATTTTTGTGTAAATTAGAGGTCAAATTATGAAGCCGACCACCTAGTTGTCATCTTCAAATGGAAGCAAAAAACTGTTATACATTATAAGGAATACAGGCTCAACTTTCCTTTACGACATCCCGAATTTTGATAAGCGGATGGTCTCATTCTATAGATATTCACAAAAAAACACCAAATATCACAATTTTAGGGTGAGGAAACATTTATAAGTATTTTTAATTAATTTTTAAACTTTCACTTTTTCCATACAAAATGCATGGAAAATAAATAAAGACTCAAATGTCATTGCATGCTAAGTACTGCCAGATGTACACTATGGTTTTGGGATGTTTTCTTTTAATCCATGTTTTTTAAATGCAAAAGAAACTTTGCATACACCAAACCTTGCCCCACCCCAAATCCTATAATGAGGCCAAGCAGGGGGGTTGCAGGGGGGCAGCATGCCCCCCCATACATACCTCGCTTTTTATACGCAGTAATGCTGTATGCAAGCACTGTATTTATATAAGCAAGTTTTAAATTTCCCGCAAAATTTCCCAACATAAAAACACAAGGGAAACAAAATACGTGTCTGGCAATACTAACAGACCATTTGACATTTCTTTGATTTGTTATTGAAATGGAGTATTATGTATTTTCATTAAACAAAAAGTTCTTAAATTAATTAAAAATACTTAAAAATGTTGCCTATCCTTAACATTGAGATATTTAGTGTTTTCTAGTGATAATCTACCCAATGAGGATATCTGCGTTTCCAAATTCCTTGTGTAAAAAGTGCAATTCGGTAACAAAAAACCCAATTTTTAAAAGTTTAAACATTTTTTAATTGCATTTAGGGGGGTTTCCTCACTTTAAGATTTGGAAAATTTTCTTTTGAGATACCTACCTACCCCTAAAAAAAAAATCAACTTCGAAATCGCGATGTCGTAAAGGAAAGTGAAAGATCAGTGAAATGAACCAAATGTAAAAATATAGGCTTTCCTGTTTTTGGTCATTAAAAACGATTGCTGGCTCCCGGACTTAATGAAAACAAATAGGCTTTGGAGTGTGAAACTTACGAAAGATTGACTTCTTGATAATTGTTATTCTCTGTCTAGAAAAAAGTCTTTCAGTTCAACGACCATTCACCATTGTTGTGCACTTTCTTCCATGCACGATATTTGGCATAGAGTAGGTACTTATATATGAGATCCGATTTTAAAAAGTACCAAAACGGAACCTTTAAATACTTCAATGGCAACTCCCATTGAACACAAACTTGACATTTCAACCTAAGCTGTCAAATAAAAAAAAAAAATAATAAATTTATTTATACATAAAAATATAAATTTTCCCAGAAAGTATGGATGAACCAAAACATCACCACAAACATTCCAAAGAAAAAAAAGAAAAGAAAAAACACAAAAAAGAAAAGAAGTCAAAGGTAAAGAAAAAGGAAAAGAAACAGAAAGATAAAGAACTCAAAAGACTTGCCAAAGCCGCCGATCTTTCTAAAGCGAAACAATCTGAAACGACGACTACGAGCCGGGACGAGGAACCGGATTTCTCTGTTCCCATAGGTAAGCAATTGTTCATCGGCCAAATTAGAAATTCAATGATAAACTTTCTTACCAAGATCTGATGTATTCAAAATCACATGTTCCCGAAACACCAGAAGAATACCAAAAACGACAAAGTCAAATCCGGCGATTAATCGATCCAGAAACGGGGCGTTCGCGTCTGATCAAAGGCGATGGCGAGGTACTCGAAGAAATAGTTACCAAAGACCGGCACAAGGAAATAAACAAACAAGCAACCGAAGGAGACGGTCGTCATTTCCAAAACAAAACAGTTGGTAGTTTAAAATAGACCGAAGAATTTGTTTTACTTCGAATAATTCTGCTGCTTCACAGTAACATTTTAGCTTCAAATACATTATTTATATTTAAATTTGATTAAACTTGAATGAAATAAGATCATAAACGTAGCTATAGTAATATAAAGTAAAATAAAATTTTAACATTAATCTTCATCATCGCTGTTCCAACTTTTTAACAGAGCTGATAAAATAGGGTTGTTGATCCATTCTGCCAAGTTGGATCGTCTGCAACTTTGGCTCTGCACATTGGACAGGTTTGCTCACGCTTAAACCATGTTCCCACACATACCTCACAGAAGATGTGGTTGCATTCTAGAACCACAGGTGTTTCGTAGTTGTCATGACATATCGGGCACAGAGCTCCGGCTTCACTTAATTCTTCCTTTGATGGTTGGCGACCATAATCCTGCAAAGAAAAAAAATCAATAATTATTATTCTCGTATATTTACTTCTATCTTATGTTACTTACCACGTTTCTGAGAAAACTACAAAATGCCTTTTTTAAAAATTTACCACGTTCCACAAATTCAAAGGCCTTGGCACCCAAGTATAGGGAAGAGAAGAAAAACATTCCTATGATCTATATATGGAACGTTCAAGATTAATCTACATTTTTTCAAAAATTATTTTGAACTTACGATGTCAAATCCTGTGTAGGACACTAGCAAATACAGCATCCACGACTTCACCGGAACCAAAGACCTATAAAGTTGTGATATGGCCTCGATCAGAGCAAAAAGCCTCCCCTAAAAAGTGTGAAATGGAAAAAAAATGTAAAAATTTGACATCGATGGATCTTCAATATTAGTTTTTTTATTAATTTGTATTTTGTTATAGCTTATGCAGTAATTTAAGTACTCATATGTTAGTACTTAAAAATTTTTTTCAATGGATGGCTAATATCTGCTTTCCGCATGTTCTAGATAAAAGTTTTCATTACTCATGATCTGGTCACCCTAATCTAGCTGTTATTTGCCATAATATAATTAAATGCATGTACATAATAATATACGTTTCTGCTTGGATCAAGTACATAGGAATGATGAGAATTGGATCAAGCTTAACAAAAGCTAACTATGAGGAACAAATTGGAAAATAAAGCTGGGCAGTCATTCCGTAAAACGATTATCACCCGACGACAAAGTTTTGACGATTCCGTAAAACTGAAAATGACAATCGTTTTGACGATATCGTTTTGAAAATCAAATATTATGTCGTTATTCGTTGTTGAAAAGATTTGTTTTTTTTGGAAAAAGATTTGCACTTTTCACATTTGTTCATATTTTTTCATATTTTTTCCAAAAAAAGTTTGAGAGATTTGATGTGCATGCACCCATCTGAACTGAAATCCTGAACATGCTTATTGTGTGTATAATAAATCTATGAATTTGAATGATTTTCCATGTACACATTCCGTTCACGCCCAAAACAAGTGTGAATAAATTTGACTGATTGTGCATACGATATTTGTCAAAAAACTAAAATTCACAGAAAAAACTCACTCTTGCGGAATTGGACCCCAGATATTTCATTCAATACAGTAATTCTAAATTTTTTCATCAAATATTTCAGATTTTAATGAAAACGACATTAGCTTCGCATTAGTCGAAGATCGTCAAAGCGCTACTGACAAAACGATACTGTAGAGACGATAGCTAAATAGGTATCGTGTAACGGGGCAAAGGGATGAGGACCCGGGGATAGGATTGGGATTCAGGATAGGAAAAATAATTTTAATATGAAACAGGAAACGGATAGGAACCGGAAATTAAGTTGAATGGGGCTAGAATAGAGCGGAAAGGGTACCATCGCTTAGCGGACAGGGCTGTGGCATGCTGGCATAGCACGGCTAAGCTTGCTGGATGTAGGGGGGCATCTTGCCTCTCCGCTAAACCTCACCTCGCTACAAAGCTTAACTTCATGCCAAATCTCTCAAAATTCCCACTTACATTCTTTAAACCTATTGAACTGTCACACCGAGAGACCATCTTCCCCACCACTCCTGATGGAACCTGGTTGGCCGAATCTTCTTCAGGTTCCCCAATGACGTTTACCTCTGCTGCATTGCTACTCCTCACCGTTCATAGCCCTCGTCCTTCACACCCCCTGAAAATTTCAACCTCACATCATCATATGGAAGCTCTTAGAAGCCCAAAAAAACAGCCATTATATTTGGTGTGGCTCACAATCATAGTTTTATTGGAGTAAAGCATAGCTAAGCATTTTATTATATACAAATTTGTAGCCGAAAGCCATCGTATATGGAGTGGCAAATATTAAATGAAAAAAAAAATAGGTGTATTGCAACGAAAAAACAAACGTTAAAACAATTTAAGGTTCTTTAATAAGAATGAAATTTTAAATTTGATAAAAGGATAAAACAGAAATAAGATTGGCTCCAATAATAATAACTGAAGTTAATTAAATACAAGTTATTACTTAAAAAGAATTCAGAATGATCGGAAAAGAAACGAAACTCGTCGGTGGACCTTTCTGCCTCACTTGGAGAGAAGTATTCTCCCAAAGTTGCTGTCGAACCCCGGAGGTATTCTTCGCTCCAACAACCTAAGCCGTCGTCAATAAAAATTAGGGGCCGAGCCCAGTCCCACCCTTTACCAATATGCGCGAGACCAATTCTCGTCTCGTTTATCCGTGTCCTGTCTAAAGAGCGCTCTGTAGGTGGCTGCACCTCTTTTTTTTTTGCGTCGATTGTCGCGGGGGCACATGGGGAAATTTAAATATGGCCGCAGATTTCCAGGGGGGTCATTCCGTAATTTTCAAAATGATAATCGTCAAAACGATAATCGTTAACATGATCGTCAATTATTTGCTTCACGTAACTTAACCACTATCGTCTCGTCTATCGTTATTTTAAAAATGCAATTTGAGAGCATTTGGTATTCCCAAACTGTGGATAAAATGTCATATTGGCTGTCATAAATAACAATCTGCCTTGTTTTTGTGTTTGGTGCAACAAAAAAGAAGACAAAAGACATAATGTCAAATTACAGTGGCTACTTTGTCATTCAATTACAGTCGCCTACAAACTGTCAATCACAAAAAAAGTATAAAGTGAGCTTCAAAATATATGCAAACGATACCTATTTAGCTATCGTCTCAATCGTTTTGACGATAGCGTTTTGACGATTATCGTCTTACGTGAAGCAAATATTTTATTTTCAAAACGATATCGCCCAAACGATAGTCATTTTCAGTTTTACGGAATGCAAACTATCGTCAAAACGCTATCGTCGAGTGATAATCGTTTTACGGAATGAGTGCCCAGGTTGGGTGGGTAAAGGCCACGCTGCATCGTCACCAGCAGCGCCTTGGTGCGGTGATAGTCCGTCCGCTGTCATTTTTTGATATTTCTCTGGCCTGATTTGTGTTTTTGTTGCAGGTGAGGTTGAGTTTCAGGGGCAAGATCCCCCCCATTACGACGAGCTAACTGCCGTGCTATGCAAGCAGGCCGCGTCCCCCGGAACTTGACATTCCTTTTCATTTTCCTACCTCTTCTTTTTCATTTTCCTATCCTTTCCTTTTTCCTACCCTACCTCTTTACCGACACTCATCACTTCCTCTTGCCTCGCAACAATCGTTTGCAATCGTTTGAATTGTTCAGTTTATACAGCCAAACCAAATTACAATTGAATGACTGAGTAGCCACTGTAATTTCACATCCTATCTTTTGTCGATTATCATTTCAAAAATCACGCAGACCCTTCTGTTATTCTCTTCTAAGTTATTTATATATACATACATAGTTCATCTCTAACATTGGTTAGTAAAAATCTTCTAGGAATTGTTGTTGCAATTCCTACAAAGATGTGTTTCATTTCTTGACTGACTTAAATCAAAAAATATATATATCAAATTAAAGACTGAAAGTTTTCTTTCACATAACGGTAAAATTTTAGTATATTTTTCAGAAATTACTGATTTCTAAAAAAAAAACTCACTTAGTTTCAAGTATGATTGATTTTTTCAAAACCTGTAGTTTCTAGAATTTTTACGTTATTTGAAAGATATTTAACGTACCTTTCACCTACCTATCAATATTGTCCATGCACGCTCTTGGCCCAAAAGTGAGTCATCTTCTTTGATTTACTTTTATAAACATGAAATTAAAGCAAACTTTACTCGAAAAGCAAGAAAGTACTTCAAAGTACTGGTCGAGATCTTGAAGTAGTTAAATACTTTCGGAACTTAGGAACTTGCACCCAAATATTTGAAAAATACTAGTCCTTGAATTTTTAAGGGCCACCCCTTGAATTGATTTATTTTTACAGTTTGGCTTTGGCGTAATTTTTCGTATTTAATTTAATTATAAAAATCGCACGATTGGCAAAAAGGTATGTACAGTTGCGGTCAAAATAATAATAGTACAAATAAAAGCACTGCATAACTTTCGGAAAAACTTAAACCCAAACTAATTAATTTTAACTAAGAAAACAAACTATAATTTTAACGATCCAAGTAAGAGCACTCAGGAATCAGGATATGAGCCTCTGAAGCGAGGCTTAGCGGCCAGGTGTAAATTTCTGCAAATTTGGGGAAATATTTTTTGTTAAGGTATTTTTTTTTTTTTTGAAAAAATGTTTATGGTCATTCTGAAGTATGAACATTGTATTTTTTTCCTATTTTTAAAAAGTGAATTGAAGTGTTAATGACAATAACACGTAGAAAAGAAACAAAGCGGGTTTTAATCTCCCACAAGGGGCTGAAAAAGAAACCTGCCAGACTTTGGAATTTCATATTACAATACATGCACCTGTACTGTAATTATATTATATACAATTATAGTTGGGATTTCCTTAACTAATAATTACAACGAGATTCAAAAATTCCATATTGGATACATCCTTGCTGCAGTTTAAGGATATTTTTGGACCACTGCCGATTATTTTCCAGTACAAAAATGGTTCGATTCATACAGCAGGTGTAAGTTAAACTTGGTTGGAAAGCAAAACTAGACAGTAAGCCTCTTTTCCACCCTACTCTTCTAGATTGGAGGATCATTGAAAATGTATTGGGTTAGCTAAAACAAAGAGCTTATGTACACGAGAAGCAGTATTCATACTCATTGAAAAAAGTCTTAGGGCATCATTTTACCGGACCTATTGAAATCTGTGTAAGATTTTTTAAAGACTCGCATTTAAGGTAATTAAAAATAATGGTAGCGATAAGTAGCACTAGTATAATTTGTTAAGCTGCAAAACATAAATAAAAAGTGTTTTCTTTAAAAAATAAATAGATAAGTTATTATTTTAACTGCATTAAATACGGTGAGGCTATTCTATTGTTACAAAAAAAAAAGTTTATTTTAGTGAAAGCAAACCAAATAAGTTTAGAAAACTTCACCAGCTTGAATAAATCAGTTACAATTTAGCATACTTATCTCATCTTGTGACTCAATACACAATTCCGTATGTTTACTCTTGAAAACAGTTAGTTTTAAAAATAATTTCAAGTGAGGCTTTCCAAATGTGACGGACTGTGTTATCTCCAATGCTGTGATTTTTATATTAGTCGGAAACATCGATAGAAATTTGCGCCTTAGAAGGATACTATAGTCATCGAACTGATAAGCCCAACTATCGTACCTCTATGCGAAAAGCAATATGGAGCTCAACTCATTTGAACTTTTGGTATCATTCATTGACCAAATAACATGTTACAAAAAGATTAAAAATTCGCACTTCCACTGTCTAGAATCGCAGTGAAGAACTCGTGGTCAGACGAGTTCAAGATTGTTGTATAGAGGCAGAGGAATTCAGGATTCACAGCAAAAACAATTGATACACAGAGGGTCCAGCATAATGGTTTGGGCATGTTTTTCGTTCTACGGTGTTGGTTCCATACACAGATAATGTAGGAAGTAATGCTACCGTATGCTGAAGATGAAATGCCACTAAAATGGGTTCTTCTGCAAGACTACGACCAAAAGTATGCCGGGGAAATTTGCAAAGCAATAGGCTGCACTGTTCCTGGACTAAAATACCATTGATAACCTGTAATGCGATGTATAGAAATAAGGCTACATGAAATTTAGGCCCATTTGTTATTTTAGGGACTAGCTATAGAGAGTTTGACCAATGAGTCATTCCATATGAAAACGTCTAAATACTTCTTTAACGTTTTGATATCTTTAACAAGGAGCTTAAACCAATTGATTCTTAAAATACGAATTTTGATTTCCTTCCTTGGTACTCTAAGGGATTACATATATCTCAAAGTTTGAACAAAATCAGAGATGTACTTGCTTTTTCGATAGACGTTTTTTTATGAAATGACTTTTATGACAACACAATTGTTCAAAATTGCAAGATAAATATTTTTTTTTGCACAATTTCTCTCCGATCAATAGACATTGAAATAAATCGATGTGAAAAATTGACGACAATTTTTACACCTGATCGACACGTGACTAGGCATGCAGGCAAACCGTTATTGCTTCAACACCTGAAAGTCTATTATTCACGGTGGTTCGGATATTCGGTCGAATCCGTATCCATATGGATTGAAAACGGAAAACAAACAGATAACCGAATTGAAAGTGCCGAACGTCTACGAATCATAGAAGGTTGACAAAACGAATGAATCTGGAACCCGTAATTTTGTGTCTTTTACAATTTTGTTTGCCGTTTTTAATCTGTGGGATTCAATACGACCGAATATCAGAACAGCCACCATTGGTATGACTTACAACGTTACGAGATTGACTTTACTTTTTATGTCATTGGCTCTCGGTCTATTAGTTACTTATCGTCAATCCCGAAAACAATCGATAAAATTAATAAATGATCCAGGTAAGTTGAACTGAACTTAATACAAATTGCATATGACTGAGATATATTTGTAGAACTCAAGGTTATTGAAAGCTATTTCGAATTAATAAAGTATGCGTAATTTGACGAAGAAAATGAATTGATAGTCAGAATATCATTTTCAAAAGAAAGAAAAAAATAGGTTTATTTTAATAAGAATAAAATAGTAAATATAGTTCAATATTTAATCTTGGAGTTGTTCATTTCTAATTCACTTACCCTTGACTTATGCTTTATGATATCCGTTGGTAGCGCTGTAACCAAAATTTTAATTTTCATCGTTACGAGTTTTAAAATGAGATCGTTTACTGCAACTGCATAGAGAAGTTGACCAAGCGACTTCGGATCAATAGCTGTATTTAGCAGTAGACCAAAATAATCAGGTTGACTATGGGCTATCATGAATCGATATACCAAAACAAATGTTAGTAGCAGGTAATCACGGAACAATAGTCCCAGACTCTTTTGTGACATCTTAGCCACCTGTTCGCAGAGTGATTTGTTCCATTGATAAACCACAATATGAAGAACTAGCACATCTATGATGCCCAACCAGTGATCGTAGATAGCTTTTAACAATACAATACCGATGAAGGGAAGATATCGCACAAAGTGGCTTAACACTTTCACAGCCAATTCATATACCAGATTATCTTCGTCTAGTTCGAGAGGATTTCGTTGAGCTGCTGGCGGTGGTGTCGAAGGGGCACGATGGCCGTCGTTCGATAAATTAGGCTGACTAGCTGATGGAATTCCTGGCTGTCCACTCGTGGTTGTTTCGGCAGATCCTCCGCCGACTGAATTGCTTCTAGGTACACTTATTCTTGTTAGTATCGGTGATGTCCGAGGCTCTCGATTTATTGATATGTTACTATCACGGTCTACGGTGGCAGCAGGGGATATTGTGCTGAAGTTAATAATAACATCATTTGTAGCAGCACCTTCCCCTGCTGCAACTGACTGAGGATCTCTAACGCCATTTACCGATACAGACCTATTTAAGGGAACATATCGAAAGCTACCTGTTCGCGGTATCCAAGATCGAATGGTTTCAGTGGAAGGGCCAGCCGAGAAGGAGAGCACATTATTTAAATTCACCCTCCAGCGGTTAACATTACTGTCTTCGGGTTGCACAGGGACACCGAGGTGACGGTGCACAGTTGTAGACTCACTGTTTGACTCTGATGCATTAAGATTAACAGGTCGCCCACCAAGGTGACTGCGTGCTTCGTTTAGGAATGATAAGAAGTTCTGCTGCACAGAGGTTGGTGAGTCAGACAGGGCTGAAGTATGTACATCGATATTTATACTATGATGGGAACCATTTGCACTACTGACGTTGTTTATTCTTGTCTCTGGGGGTGGCTGTTCGATATCTGGATTTATCGGAATAGCACTGTCACCCGGATTATATAAAGATGGTTCCAATGGATGGCTCATCTTGGAAAACAATCACGAACAGACTTTGCACTGTTCTGAATTTTCATTAAATTTTGATTTTTTCCTTCTTGTTTTCACTACTTAAACTATTCTTGCGTCGTCAATTTTGGAAGGTTAGCACTTTTTTGTGCTTATCACGGATAAATGCACACAATACAAATTTATGTAGACAGATGAATCATAATTGAAGTAATGGAGATTTTATTGTAATTATTATTGTTTTTATGTCGTCACTTGTTTTATAAACATCGGAAAACCAATTTTCTTTTTTTACCTTGGAAAATAAAAATTTTGACCGTTGACAAATAAAATAAAGTACTTTCAGTCAGTGCTGTCACCTGTCATTTATGACAGCTGGCAGGGTTGGAATACCTTAAAGGCCCAACCATAATAGGCCTAAGCAAGCATTAGGCCAAATGAGGAAATTTCGTTGATGAGATAATAGCTGCGTTTTTTTGAATGTCTATATGGAAATGGGCGAAAAAAATGACGTCGAGACATTTCAACATTTGCCTTGGTTTGCCATTTTATATTTAATAATCTTAACAACAAACATTAGACATTTTATCGAAAACACAACGACAATAGTAGTCTGGCAGTACCATTTTTAGCGGGACAAAAGTTAAATCCACTAAATTATCTGGACATAGTTAGCTCTATATGGACATAGTTGTTGTTGTTATATTTGACATGGTTATTACTTTGTTTTGTTGTTGTCTTTTTCAGACAGAATTTATTGGAGTTGTAAAAAACACAACTAATTTCAACCAAATTTGCACAAAATGTAAGCTAGTGTCAGAAATGGATATTTATCTTTAATTTGTCAACGAAATGTTCTTAAAAACGTGAACAAATATATTGTAGATATGTATTTATAAACAAATTATCAAATAAAATTAAATTATTTTTGAAGACGGGTGCACAGGACCAGTACAATCGAGTATCCTAGAATTGTTGGGATAACTTTGGACTTGTTTGTTGGTCACAGATGATTTGTCATCAGCTGTTTTTTTAACAAGGGATCACAACAACACAAAAGCTATCCGGATAACTGAGAATTAACATCGGGATGCAGCCAATGTAAATACATTTTATAACATGCCGGCTCCACTAGACATGAGCCATGCTCGGACTATGAACCTGTCGAGAAAAAAATCAATGGAGGCAAAAAAATCCATGTCTTGTCGACGACATGTCGAAGAAAACCAAATTTTGAACAGCACATGGACGCTGTCAAGCTTGGCCATGAGATTTAAGATTTCACGTACATGTGAGTTTTTTGTCTGATTTTCGTTATTATCTGGAGTTCAATATTGATGCAAAAGTTGTTATTTATTTACGTGACCATTGTTTTTATAATTTGAGATGAATGTTGCTGCAAAAGATAGAAGTAGTGGTGAGAGAGAAATGAAACGACATGACATAATTTGCCCAGCGAGAAAAAATCTGCTGTTTGTTGATTGGATTGTGGTTGTGATGTTGTGCATCTATATGTTCTGTGGAGTCGGGTTGTAACAGAACAGCTGATTATGACAACAGATTTTAGGTCTGTTCATTGACTGATTTCGTTTTCGAAGTTTACAGATTTTTATAAAAGTTCGAACACCTGAATACAAATCATAAAAGATCTTTTATGTTGGAAATCTTTTATGATTTATAACAGAATATTCATAGCAGAATAACAGACTTGGCAGAATATGTCTAAATTTCGTTGATGACATAAATTTCAACCAAGTCTTAAATTTCACGAAATTTAAGCTAGTGTTAAAAAGCCAACGAAAATTTGCTTACTGGTGAATGGAGTCAAGGCACCTAGCAGTCAGCACGCATAGCGTACTTGTGAGAAAGATTTTTTTCAATGTATTTCTCATAAGAGGAAACCAAAAAATGGAGTTGAAAACATAAATTTTACTAATTAATTTTATATGAACACTTATGTTTATTATAAGATGCGTTTTATTGGTATTTATAGCTAGCGCAGCAATGCAAGTACCAATAAAACGCTATACTCACTTTTATATTCAACCCAATTCCGGCACCACATAAGTTTAAACTTAACGAAACTTTATCTCAACTCTTAGGTCTGTTCGTGTACTTCCTATAACTACGAATTTCTACGAATTTTATTTTTTTTTATATGAGCTTTGACAGAACTTTGGGCTAAATTCGTAGTTTTGGGAGGTACGCGAACAGACATTTTATATCCACTTTTTTACTGACTTATTTATCGACACTTTTGGGTTTGTTGTTGTTTGCCAAGGGAAATTTTACTGTGCTAGCTAAAACTTTTGCAATAAAACACGCCTATAATTGCACTTGAATAACAATGAATGTAAGTTTGTTAATCAAAAACAATAATCGTATTCATGCAACATCGTAAAGTCGTCGTAAATATTGTAAGGTTGTAAACTGCGTAAGTCTGTCAAACATTCCACACAAATTCTGACAGAATTACGAAGTTTAAATCTTTACAACGTTTACGAAGGCCTTACGCTGTTCTATTTGTATTTTGCCGATAAAAATGTAAACAAACTCGTATTGTTGTTATTGCTTTCCAAAATGGATCCATGTCGTTAGCCAAAATGATATCATGGGCGTAGAAACTACGTTTTCATTAGGCCAAATGAGGTAATTTTGTTCAAAATTTCCATATTCGATACGAAATCATTTCATAAATGAAATAAATTCAACCAAATTTGTACGAAATTAGAATAGTGCGTTGTTTTTCTCTAGATTGCTAGACTTGTTTATTAAAGTACATTTCCACCTAGCACTAATCTGAGATTTAAAAGGATTAACCTCAAACCTTTTTCATAAATTTATCATACAATTTATTTTGTAAATCTTGAAGATAAGAAATAAATCTTGTTAAATATTCTTTGCGCAAATACTTTTACAAATCGAACTAGCCTATTCTTATATACAACTCATTTGTTCAACATTGCAATATAATAGACATTTTAAAGGAGCTTTTGCATAAACATTTTAATTGATTAAGCCATTATTGAGAAAATAAAAAATGGCCAGAAAGTACACCAAACCTACAATAACACATGAATTTTCTGGTATCAAAATCGTAAGACCCATTTTTGAGAAATATAAGCCTTTCCTTAATGGTTGTATGGCAAGTACCGTTAAATATGGAGTTAAACAAAAAAATTTAATTTCCCCTCTAGGAAATTACAACAAAAATCATAATTTGAAGAAAAATTTAAAGAAAATTGCTTCAGTGATTTAGGGTGTAGGGTGTAGGTGAAGGTTCAGACAAACAGAATTTTGCCACCCACTTTTTTGTGTTCGCTATTATCGTAATATCTTGTTTGTTATTATCTTGAATTTTTTTTAACACGCATCCAAAACTTACCCTAAGTACCTAGGTATAATTGTCCAGTACCGAGATTTAGATTTAGGGAGTGAAACGATATGACTCGCTATCCTCGCCGACTCATCTCACTTCACTCCCAAAACTGATTTAGCTATTGAAGTGAGATACGTAAGTTCGAATTTAGTTTCGAACATGAAACAAAGACTAAACATAAAAGATAAAAGAGACAAATTCTACCTCCTTGTCATACTCACTACGTTTGGTAATCTGTTTCACATCACCACTAATGGACGCAAAAAAATAACAAATACTACCTACCTGGTAAATATTAAGGAATCTTAACAATGGTGTACCTTTGATTTCAGTAATTATTTTTGTCATAATTAAAGTTCAATGTGAGTTTTTTTCCTTGAAAAATAAAATTTTTATAGGTTAATTTTATTTTATATACTTTAATATTAAAATGAGATTTAAAGTATCAATAAAAGGGTATTTGTTTTCATCTAGGTTTTTTTTTTATTTTCATTTCCTATCCATGAATTGGTGTGACAAAGTTTATTGAGCAAAAACACCAATTCACTGCTGAAATGTCCGGTGAGTAATCTGACATTTCATTTCAGTCTCCCACTCGCTCACTTTTACTAGCTAAATCGATTTTCGTCGAAAAGTGACTCATCTCACTCGCTCCCTGCGGTTTCTAATTAGCTAAATGTCAGCACAGTTTATGTTTTTGAGCGCTCAGAGATTTTCCCTAGTTTGGCTGTCAAAGCTAAGGAAAAAAAATCTTTGTTCCGTCAGTTCAGTGCACCTGAAATATAAACTGAACAAATGTATATCGCAATTAAAAACGAACATATAAGGAAAAAATCACTTTTATCAAGAAAAAAACAACCAAAACAGCCATTTTGTTTTTGTGTTGTTGTTTCAAACTGACAAAGCACAGCACTTACAACGCCCAAACAAATTTTTTGCGCAGGATCCTTAAGGGGAAATGTTTTTTTTTTTCATACAGGAAAAATGTTGGCCTAAATTTGGCAGAATTTTCAAAAAATGCATTGAATCAAAAATCTCAACCACTTTAATAGTCAGCTGAACTAGTCAACAAAAAACTTTCACAACAAACTGTAAAGCCTAGTACGCTGCTGATGAGAAATGAAAAATCCTATTAAAACATATCGTTTTTAAGTACGCTGTTCTAAGACGCCTAATTTTAGTCCACGGTTACCTACACGTATTAAACAAACAGCACAAATGCACTGTAAATTATAATATCGAGTGGAATTTCGTTAAATTGTGCTGTTTATTTAATACCCGACGGTAACCGTCGACTACAATTATGCGTCTTAGAAGGGTATAGCAACATATAACTGATCCCAATTGTTGAACCTGGGCGAATCGAATTTGGACTAAAGCTAGAACTATAATGCTCGAAGAGGCACTTCAGTGGTCGGAAGAAAACAAGCAAATACACGGAAAGCATAAGCTACGGCTATAATTGCAAAGAGGGGCGTTTCGTCAAGTTTCGTTCAACTTTCCTCACAGAAGTGAGGTGCGCTACCTCACTTAAGTAAAACTGACATTTGGTGAAACATGAATGCCAAAAAGAGATAGATGATAAGTACAGTATGGGTGCGTTTCTTTTTTGACGATGCGGAAAGCTACTTTTCATTGGTTTTTGACATTAGCTTCAGTGCCCTTCGACAGTTATGTATAGTTCTACCTTAAAGGTAGAACTGGAATAGGCGGAAGCCAGCGAGCGTGGTCGTACGAAACCGAGCGCAAACAAGAAATTCTTATGACGCACACATAATTGCGAAGTGGCACTCTTCGTTTAGTTTTCGTTAACTTTTGTCGTCGGGCGAGAGAGGGCTCACCGACCGCTCTTTCGTAAGTGATGGACGTATTAAAACGAAAATGGTGGAAGCAAACTAAAAAGAATTTGGCACTTGGTGTATAGTTTGCAACTGTTTTATTTTCCGTTTGATGTATGAGTGAAGTAAAACCTTTATTTTTTTTTTAATTAATTTTCGTTGTTTTGCAAAATAAATAATTTAAAGCCTATCACTCTGTGCTGTGAATAAGTAAAAGAAAATTAACATTGAACAAACAATTATTTACTTTTTTTCACTTTCCACCACGTGTGCATTATGGGTGACTTGTAAAATTGACGTTTCGGAAAGTAACTTTTCGGTCAGTTTTGACATAAGCTTCCGATAGCTAGATTAAGCGGTATTTTAGTTCTACCTTTCAGGCCACAAAAACTTTAAATTAAAGAATAATAAATTTTCTATTATTTAAGTTAAAACAAGAATAATAAATTTTTCTATTATTTAAGTTTTTATTCTTCATAAGTATGCATATTCATACATATGTATGCTTTATTTTGTAAAAAAAATTATTTGGAAAATAGTGGAATTATTTTTCATCGGTATTCATTAAGTCAAATAGGTTTGTATGTTACGAAGATTTTGATTAGAAGATTTAAAAGTGAAAGACTTAAGTATATTAAAATCCAAAAAGGTTCCATTATTTTATTTTTTTAATTGATTTATATAAATACCTACCTATTAGTCTGAAAGAAAAAGTGTGTTTTTAGGAAATGTTAAGCTCATAATTTTGAATTTTTTGTTGTTATAGGTCCGACTCTCTGTGGTTTGTCCCAATTGTTTGTCAAAACAATTTTGCACTTACATATTCTGTGCACCCAATTGTATAAAATTCTAGACAAAAAATGTTTGCCTTAGCTTGAACCACGCATTGAGTCATTAATTTACCTTAAATCAATAAACTTAAACTGTAAAAACAAAAAAAAAAATTTGCTGGTCCATTGTTCTTCATGGTTTTCTTTCCGCAAACAATTAATTTTGCATTTCACCTCAATTATTTTTGACATGCGAGATTTTTTTTGCGCATGAAAGTTGTAAACTAAGCATTACATGATAGAAAGACGCAGTTTCCAAAAATCAGTTCATACATTTTTATAACCGAGTGGTTTTTGGAAACTTTACTGTTAGTCATTACAGCAATTTTGACTTCGAATTCAAGACGGCAAAATCCCAAAGAAAAGTATTGTTTGGTTAAAAGGCGATTATCGTTGAAGATCCGTGTTATTTGGTAGGTCTTTACTCTTTTTGCGCACAGTTAATAACCTAGACCATTTATTGTGTGCGAAAAAATGATATTTCAAAAACCTTCTGTTAAGCTAGATGCTAAAGCCATAATACTCAAATCACCGCCCGAGTCTTAAATAAAGCACTTGTTATTTATTATTTTTTTCCACCTCAAAGAATCCTTCTGCACTTTATAAAATTTCTCGCCCTCAAAAATAAACACCCTTGTTGTATTCATAGCAAATCCGCTGTTTACCAATGGGATTTTGGGTTCCGCTTTGATGAACATCGTTGCTATAGCAAATAAGGCAAAAGGATACGTTGTTAACAAATAATTATTATTCTTTTCTTTATCCCCAAACAAGTGAATTGAACAGAGAAATTAAAATTGTTTTTATTAGTTTTGTAAATAAAAACGAAAAAAGTGTTAATTCAAGTGCACCTGTGATATAAAAAATTGAGAGAAATAGACAAGTGAGTTAAAACTTTATTCTGAATTAAAAAACATCTAAAATCTAATTCTAATGTAGGCGCTAATTGCCATTTAACCAAAAAAATGTAAAAAAATTTACATTATTTTGGCATTTGTGTTTTGTTTATTGATGACAGCAAAAAATAAAAATCCACAGAAAATACAAACTCGAATCTAAGTAACATTTCAAAAAAATTTGTTTATTCTTATTTTTGAAAAATATAATTATCATGATTTTAGTATATTGAATAAAAACGTAAATAATAGAAATTTTTTTATTTTTGTTTTTGTTTTTTAGGACTCTTGAACTTTAAATTAATTTAACATGATTTTATACATGTCTTTATTAATGTGTACTTAAGAAGTAGTTTCGTAATTTATTGGAGTAAGAAATTTTGTAACGTTTACCAAAGCGCAATCCTTCTTTTTTCAGAAACTATTAACAAATTGCTTTTATTTGTGAAATTTATAAATGTATTATAGTTTTTCTATTAATTGAAAGAATGCATTTGAAGAAAAAAAAAAACGAGCGAGCTCGGGGGTATATTCGCAAATGATGTGTAACATTTCTTTGAATCGAGTTAAGTTAATAGAAAGTAAAAATGCTATTTATATGATACTAGCCAATATGCCCGTTTTACTACAGTTTCTTCGATATCTTAACTGTTATTGTATATTTATTATTGTTATTGTTATTTTTTTTAATTCAATTCATCAGGTGGGCGTAGGTAATCAAAAGATATGAAGTGTACAGGTCGCCAGTAGTAAAATAATTTGCTAGTAAAATAAAAATAAATAAAATAAAAATTAATAATTAAATTTGTGTGCTTCTCACTTGAAAATGTTATTTCTAAGATATTTTAAAAATAAATAAGGATTCATTTTTACTTGCGATATAGGCACTAACTATAAGGTAAGTTTTGGATTCGTGAAAAAAACAAAATTTTTAGATAACAATCAAACATGACATAACGATGGTAGATAACACCAAAAAAGTGGGTGACACAATTCTGTCTGTTTGTCCCTTCGTCTACAGCCTAAACGGCCCGGTCGTTTTTCTTCAAACTTAGTACATAGTGGTTTTTGGTGATTATGCCCTCACGTTTTTTAACTTTTTTGTTTTTGATTTTTTAGAAATGTTCAAGAGTTTTTTAGTACTTTCTAAAATAATTAATTTTTTTTTACATATATCAAAAAATAACGGTACCTTTCAAAGTTAGACAACCGGAAAGGAAAATATTTTTTTTTCTCAAAAACGACTCCTACGAATTTGATTAAACTTTTTCCATATATTGAAATTAATACGATCTACTACAAACAATTATAAATTTTGGTCTTAGCAACTATTAGTATTACCTGTCATAAAACGTGTTTTTTTATTTTGAATTTTCTCATTATCGGCTGGACGGATTTAGATAATTTTTTTTTATATGCAAAATTCAGATAAGATTGAATAATATTGCATATCAAAACTTTAAAAAAAAAATGTATTCTTTTTTTGAATTCGATATTTCAAAAACGGGTTGACAATTTTTTTTCAAATTTTATTTTTATATGCACATCAATAAATACTTAATATTTGCATACCAAAAGTCTCGTCACGACGTCATACTCCCAGTACTTTCTGGGTGGGAATAAGACTTTAAAATTTTTACTGAGTTTAATTGTAGGCGTGCGGTAGTTAGTAGGAGTTGAACAAATTTCAATGGGAATCATTTGTGAACCATAAACCTTGTCAACCCAATAACTTGATTCTTTTAGTCTTAATGCATTACAAGACACAAGATATTTAATGTGCAGATTAAGTGGTAAAAGGTGCAGAAAACACTTAAGGCATCCGTTGGGCAAGATCGAAGAGCTCCTGTGCTACCAACGCTCGCAGTTCTTTGAACCATTTTAAGGTTATCGGTGTTATATGCTTTGTTTAGTGCGGGCCACCAGACAATCGAACCATAAGTTAGAATCGGTCGTTTAACGGCTGTATATGTCCACAAAATCATCTTAGATTGAAGACCACATTTTTTACCAAAGGTTTTGCTACAAGCGTAGTAAAGCTATGCAGGCCTTCCTTACCCGATATTCGATGTTTATTTTTTAGCTTAATGAGGATTTTGTTCATGACTAATAACCATAGGAGTGGTGAAAGAACCCCGCCCTGGGGTGGTCCTCTACTAACGTGCAGAGAATATCAATTATCAAGAAGCCAATCTTTCGTACGTTTTACCCTCCAAAACCCATTTGTTTGCATTGTTGTATTTGTAATTTTACTTCGTGTCGATGAACAGATGTGAATTGCAACAACAACAAGACCTGTACTAATGAATGACTATGTGTGCGGCTTTCACTGCTTTTTACTAATACTTTGCAAATCTAATCATCACAGCTGTTCGCTTCAGCTTGTGGCAAATCAAACTGACAGCTGAGGATTGCCATCTTTATATGAAGGGCTGTCTCCGTGGGCTTACCTTTGAGATATGCATGTTGAGAGTTTTCGAGGAGGAATTCCACAAGTAAGTCCCTATTATGGGTGTCTAGAATATGCCCCAGAGCTTTAAGCAGAAAAGAGGTAAGGCTGATTGGTCGAAAATCCATCGTGGATTCGTGACCATGCCTTCCTACTTTAGGGATAAAAAACACTTGTACGTGCTCCAAGACTCTGGGACATGGTTAAGCGAGAGGGATCTTTTGAAGATCATCTCTAGCCGGGGGATTGCCATATCTTGCAGTTTTTGGAGCATGATTGGCAGAATTCCGTCTTTTCCTGGAGACTTGTATGGAGAAAAAAGAATTAATAGCTCAGGCTATCTTTTCTTTTATTAAAGCTGTATTTATATGCTCTATACGATTTAATTGAGTGTTATGAGTTAGTTCTATGCGCTTCGGAACTGCTTTTTTCGCAGTCCGGAAAGTGTGTCATCATCAGCAATCTCAAGGACTCAGTCGGAGAAACTGTCCAAGAACCATCAGGCTTTTTCAAGAACGAAGGATATTCCTTAGAAAGAACCTTACTTAGCCTTGCAGAATCTTTAAGGCTCTCAATAGAATGCGAGTAATCTCTCCAGCTTTTTTGCTTAGCTGATCCGACAGCACGCTTGTAAATTTTTAAACAGTCTTTAGAAGGTTGGTAAAAATTGTGTTTGTGGCAGATATTGCAGATTTTCCTAGTCATTTTTCTAAGGTCAGACAGGTCTCCATTCCACCATGGAGAAAGGGTTTTACGGCTATACTTAATTGGATAAGAAACCTTAAAAGCAGTGTTCAGTAGTTATGTTAGTAACAACAATTTTTAAATAATTTAATAGAAATATATCTATCTAATTCAATAAGTCCCATTCTTAACGCTAAGTGATTTCCCTAGTACATATATAGAACTTGTATTATAAAAAAACCTTATAAAAATACTAAAATGTAAACTTTATCTCATTTTATAAAGAAAACAACAGTTACCGAAGTTGACCAATGTTTTTGGCAGCACTGTAGGAACATAGTACTTACTTTTGAGGCAGGTATAATCTTCTCGCTTAATGTAAGGGCCAAACTTTCAGTTGTAATAAAAACCGTTTCAATAATGAAAACATTGCCCCGAAGCGAAATATGGGCAGTAAAAGATTTAGTGCTATGATTCAGATAGGGTGATTGATCTCATGTAAAAAAATATTCAAGGAGATTACTTCTACTCTAAATATTTAACACCAACAAATATTTTTAATGTTCGTTAACGTTTAAGTTCAAAATTTTACTATTTTCAAAAATTGAAAAAAAATGAAATGCAGGTATAGTTTTATGCTTTTTGTTTATATCTAGAATTGCTTATAAAGCTTTCAATCAAGCCCCCCTTTCCCAAGCTGTATGTAAATTTTGAATTTCAAAAGGAATTTCTGACGTCCCTTTCGAATGAAGCCCAATGCATATCCCTTAAAAAATACCATATCATTTTTTGGCTCTGTTGAAATGTTTTGAGTCGTATACTCCAGAGAGTATAGAAATTTGAAAGTTTTAAAGATATATAGTTGAGTACTGTACCTTTATAGAAAATAAAGTTAAGGAAATCACACACAGAGTTGGTGTCAACGCGAAATTGTTATATTTCAAATACAGTCTATTTCCTTCTCTTGTTTATAAAATTTTACAACCTTTGAAAGTTTTGTTTTGTTTTGTTTTGTAAAAATCATTATGCAGGTAACTGATTAAATAAGTATATTTATTTGATTTTTATTGATTACATTTTAATGACTATACATTTGTATTTTCTATTCGTAATTACAGATAACACATACAACTACATACATATACAATAATAATAATAATCTTATTAATAATATTTTATAAAAATAACAACTATTCACTTAAATTAAAAATATCAATCTCATTGCAACGAGCCATCCCTATTTTATTCATCAAAAGTCTATAAATCTCTCTCCGTCACCTCCTCTTCTTCTGTATTAAAAATCTCTGATTAATTTACAGGCGATGCTATGGCTGCAGTAGGAATTTTCTTGTTCTTGGGTGTGTTCTGGCGTTTCTGCAGAAATGTCTTCACCGAAGCTAGTGGCAGCTGAAAGTGATAGTAGGCGCAATATGGCAATGGGTCCCAGTAAGCAAAAAGAGCTTCCCGTTTATCTAGAATATTACCCAAAAGTCTCCTACTTATAGCATCAATCGATGAAGTCTTGTGATTTTCATTTGACCAAAAAAGCCCACCATCGTCCAGTAAAGAATGTATTTGATTATTGTGCGAACAAGGTTTGCAAAGGACCTTTGCATGTGTTCCACTATAGCAAATGTATGGTAGCGATACACCAACCCTTGCACCTAGTGGAAAAAATTCTCCAGTCGCCTGGTTCTTGACCAAGCGAAAGCTTATGTGTCCATTAATAGGTCGTTGACTTCGTGTCCTGGCAAAAAACTCCTTAATCCAAATCTCAATGCCTTTGCTGTACCTAGGAATCAGATTCTTTGTATCGGGCTCAACCACACACGAGGCGTTTGCTATGACCTTTGAGTCCTTAACAGTGGTACAAGTGACATAGTGATCCCCGGGAATGTCTCGCACAATCAACCACTGACTCTTCTCACTGATTTCATGGCTGAATTTGAAGTCACGTCGGTTATTTGGCACAACATATTTAAAACGCTCCAGAAGCCCCTGCATTCCCACAGCCATCATGATATTTCGGAAGGCAGCAATAAAGCCACTTTCGTATAACAGCATCAGATCCTCCTTGGACGATAAGACTTTGTAGGGAGGCAGTGGTATTCCACTTGCTCGGCACTTTTGGAAAAACTTAAGCGAGTCGTCTATAACAACATTTTCTTGTAAACTTGGCAGGAATGTGGCGCAACCGAGCAATTCCAAATGGGGCTTGGCCAATGCATCGTAGTAGGCTGGACTTGTTGCACAAACGGGGACATAATAAGATGGCTTCTCCTTGTCAACAATGTTACACAGCGCGGCAATATAGCTATCTGGGTTGTCCGCTGTAGGCTTAGGAACTGAGTAGAATTTGTGCACTGCAGTCGAGAAACGAGCCAGCCCAAAGTGTCCTTCGAATTCGAACACGATAACTCTGGCCCCAGACGAATACAAGTTACGAGCCATGTGAAGTGTTTGTATTGTGCTGCCACAGCTGATAAGAACTGTGCGTTTATCGCTTCTATTTGCGGCTGATGTTGTATTGTAGCCGATTAAATCTTCGGCCGTTGAACTTAGAACCCATTTAAGCATCGAAATTGGAATGCGTACTACCTTCCAGAATATCCAAAGTAAAGCTGAAAGCCAAAAACTGGGTGCAGCAATTAGTAGTGGAAGGAACATAACCACTTGGAGAATACGCCTCAGGAGATTTAATGTGAGGGCGATGATTAGTGTGGGCCACCACAGTATAAAACTTCCTACTGGGGACCTCCAAAACACAAGAACTGAAGAAGTTCCATTTTGTACAGAGCTAACGTTAAGCTCCTGTTTGCCTGCTGGACGGACTATATCTATCTCACGATCCTCCGGAATTTTCATAAAGGACGTCGTAAAGCTCCGACGCGTAGGATGGGGCACTATTTGGCTAATTATTTGTCCTGAACTGACTGATCGGCGCAAGACCATCGGATCTAACGGAATATTTTGCTCTACATTTTCCATCTTTATGGATTGGTCACTAGAACGGATTTCGTCTCTATCACCACAGCTATTGGCTGCCGGCATATTCGAACGATCTCTCGAGTGATTCACAGACACGCGGCACTAAACGATCGGAGGAATTAAATTTTGCAAACAATTATTTCGCTTGAATCGCAAGGGATCGCAAGCTGAGATTCAACACCAAAACTGATATTGATATGCAACGTTGGCAGAAATTAAGAGACTAAATGATTTTTAATTATGGTCGCATCTTTTAAGTTAGCAATTATTGGAGATACATAGAGCAGGCGCCGTCCGTAGCTATAGATCGCTTAAAGATGTGCGGTGCGCCAGGCGGTTGTACAATTATACAATATATACCGTTATCACGTACTTTGATCCTCTGTTGCTATATATACATGATTCTTAGAACAATTTTCCATTTCATTTAAATCGACTAAATGCGCAAGTGGCATGGCTTGGGTTGGGACAGTCTTATCAGTAAGGCAGCCAGAGTGCAAAAGTGAACTGCAGCACATTGGCCACCGCACGGTCGCAGTCGCAATCTAGCTGTTATTTTTGTTTATTTTTTTTTTTAAGAATACACTCGCATGGATCGTGACGATTATTTATTATGATCACTAAATACCAAACACAAAATTGCCAAAAATATTTAAATATTTATTTTATTTGTTAAAACAAACAAAAATTCTAAGTGAAATATGTAATGAGTGATGGTGAAATCAAAACTGAATATTTTATTTGCTTACCTCGTTACCTCGACCAGATAAGGCTTAAATTTGCTGATTGATCAGAGAATCGTTATCAGTTGGCTTGTTGTTTCAATAGTTTTGTTTTTGGGGTCATCAAGTCTGGGGTAGAGTTATTAGGTTTTAATAGAGAATGTCTCTCCAACTATACGAATACACTGATGTAATGTAACTTAAATATGATATCTTGTTTTTTTTGTTGGTTTTCTTATTTCTCCTAAGCTTTGTGGTTCTAATGAAGAATTTTTAGGTAATTTATATTTCTAGTATAATCTTATAAGGCAGTTATGATAAAATAAATTAAATATTTTGATAAGAAGTAGGGTAACCTATTTATAAAGGTATATAATAACTCAAAAGCGATTACCTTCACTTTTAATTTTACAATAATGAATAACAAAGACTTTTTCTCTAGTAGCTTCAATGCAAAGCAATATGGTAAGAAATATAAAAATATGTTGTTGGTAGATAGTCCCGACCCGTAAATGTTCTCAACCTTTCCATCCACCTCGATTCCGAGCATGCTGCTTAAAGCTTGGATTCTTAATCGGGGGAGACTCGGTCTTGACGGCTTAGATCCTAAGATTATCTTGTCTGCCACATTGTTGTACGCTCACATACAATATAATCGACGTTTTCGAGTTTTCAAACTTTTTAGAGTTCCCGGTTGTATACTTCCATTCGGGCTCCACACATCATTGATAAACAGCACTTGGGGTTGTCTTCGTTTACTTCAAGACTTATAAGTGTCACCTATATGTCAATCACCGTATAAGACTATGTGTTTTCCTATGTCACGCGCTACAACTGGATCAGTTTTCCCAGAATTCATCGCCATAAAACTAAGCCTTCCTGAAGTGAAGTAAAAAATCGCCAGTGGAGAAAGTGACATTTTGACGTTTCTCACTTGTGAATAGGTTTGTTCGTTGATGTTTACCCAGAATTGACAACCCCAAGAATTGTCAACAAAACCTGTGTTTTCGGTTCTCAAAAAACACCAAACGGCTTTCAATTGAATTGTTGAGATAAGCAAGAAACAAAATTTAATTTAAAATTGAAAAAAAAGAGAAACCACAGTTTCCATTTTCGATTTGTTATTATTCTAGTAAATTTGTGTATTCCTTGAATTTCTATTTCAAAAATAAAAGAACTACCTGCAGCACGTGAATCCACAACAAAAAGCTCCTGCCACTTTCACATTTTATTCTTAGCCTCAACTCGCCCCAACAAAAAACCTAGTTCTACTCCAGGGCCACCCTAGGTTTAAGAAAACACAGAATTTGCTCGTCAGAGTTCGTTCAGGTTTTTCAAAAACGCTTTGGGGTGACCCCAGGGTGACTTCCAGGCTCAACGAACAAACCTAATATCTTTTTAACGTTTGATGTTTAAGACCACAATCCTCAAATGACGGTAAACAAATTTAGAAAAGTAAAATCCCCGTCTCCATTTGCTAAAAAAATTACCTTAATTGCATCGATTCACAAGCACAAGCGAGAAACTACGAAGTACAAAACTTTTTTTCTTTTGTAACCGAACTGTCAACTGTTCACAAAGACTTCCAGTACATTTTGCTCAAGAGTTTCTCGTGAACGAAAACTCTACACTTTTATCTCACAAGTGAACAAAAATGCAAATTATGTAAGGATTCACTACACGTTTCACAAGTTTGTAAGGCTTAAATGTCTGCTGATGATGAACGCTATATAAGCCCTATTGAAGTCGATGAAAAGATGATGGTGCTCACTGCGAAAAGTTGGTCTAAAGGCTTCACTGATACTTGCCGATTGCAGAGTGATTTGAAAGTCTCACACAGAACATAGATAAATAAGTACATCAATGAGCAAAATTACCGGATTTGAGACGATGGTCAATCCACACGAAGTCTAATAAATGGCTTCAGAAGAAAGCCACTGTTTGGTGTGGATTGTGGGCCGTTGAACTCTTTCGAAAACAACGACGTCATTGTGATAACTAATCATTGAAGAGAGCAATCGATCAATGATTACAAATTTATTTTGGTATAAATTGAACGATATGGTGTAAACGACCTGCGCTTCTAACAGGAGAGTCTTACGTGCGTTAAAACTGATGCATCATTAGCGATTTACATTCTGCAAATCTATTTGAGGGCATGGTTATACCACGCAGATGCGATGAAAATCGAAATCACTCGATTTGATTTCATTAGATTTTTTTTGTTGGGCTTCTTTAAAAGTGTTCCGGAATGAACAAAACCAGTCATTTGTTAACCTTTTTTTGCATAGGTGCAGGTTACGGCAAGCCGCATCATCTCACTCGGATCTCCGTGGATCCATTGCACTTGCCAAGGTTAAGGCAGGTAGGTATGAGAAAGGTAGGAGGATTGAAGGGAGCTTAGTTATTGGATGCCCCCTTGAAATATCCTGAATTCTGAATGAATTTCAAGATATTCTTTAGTGGCAAGGAAGAGATGTCACCCATTTCGCCGAAAAAGTATTCCACCAGGGCTTCTTTTCTGATTCTAGCCAAGCTGGGAAAATGGGATGAGCCCTCCTCTGCCTCTTCATCTTGACGCCCTCTACATAAGTCCGATGGGCTGATGCAAATTTCTTGAAACCCGGCAAGTGTCAATTGTTGACCATCTGCAGCTTCGAGGAAATTCTGGTGAATTCTACTTTTTTCTTGCTTCAGTGGCATACCTATATGCATAAGTACAAGACCGTTTGTTTTTCACTTTGACCATGATACTTTGTTTTACAAAACTTTGTATTCAATAGCAACTAAAAGACGGTTTTTCGTCATTTTGTAACGGAAATATCTCAAAAGCCCAACCGGATGGCAGAAAACGTATTGGGGATTTGAGTTGGGCTTCCAAAAACATTTTGAGGAACAGTGCAAATTTTTATAAAAAAAAAATATCACCTCTCGTTGTTATACATAACCTTAAAAACAGCGAAAAAAACAATTTTTTTGTCATTTTCTAACGGAAATATCTCGAATGATGATGATGGTCACAATAGGATGATGGTCACAATAAGATGGTGGATTTGAGATGAGCCTTTTAAAACTTGTCAAAATACCTTTTTCCTTGCATTTTTGAAATATAATTTTAAATTGGAAAATAGAACATTTGAAATTTTTTTAAAGATTAACAATTTCTGTTAAAAAGAAGAATATAAAAAAAAATATTTTTTCAAAATACAATTTATGATTTTTCCAACTCGACCTGAATTTCATAGTAAAATACAAAAATATACAGATCAAGTTTTACGATCAAAATCGGTGTTAAAAGAGTGAGCTTGAGTGATTTGCTTACGACCCGTTTTAGTAAATTACTCAAGAACGGCTGATCGCACAAAAATTAGCTTGAGTCTTTTCTATAGGCAATTGAATAATTTTAGGTGCCGAAATAGGTTTTCACATTTGTAAACATGGCGGGCACAAATATATATGAGTATTATAAAATTAATCAAGACAGAAAAATAGTTTGAACCACAAGGAAAATTGTTCTAAGAAACAGTTAATCATATGAAATTTTGACAACTATTCGTTTGAATGTGTGTGAGTGGTTCTGGTTTAAATTCTAAAATCAAATTTAAAATCGTTTTCTCTTCTTTTCAGGAGAAGAACTGTCATTCTGAATGTCAATTGAATACTTTAAAAACCCGACTCCACATGCTATACAGATGCCCAACATCGCTACCACAATCCAATCAACAATCATCAAATTTTTTCTCGCTTGGCAAATTATATAATGTCGTTTCATTTCTCTCTCATCACTACTTCTTATCTCTTGCAACAATATTCAACTCAAATCATAGGAACAAAGGTCGGGTAAATAAATAACAACTTTTGCAGGCATATATACCTGCAGATATAAGGACAATCAGGCATAAACTCACAGCCAGCTTTGAACAGCGTTCATGTGCTGTTCAAAAGTTGGTTTTCTTCGACATGTCGTCGACAAGACATGGGATTTTCTGCCTCCATTGGTTTTTTTCTCGGCAAGTTCATAGTCCGACCATGGCTCATGTCTAGTTGGAGCCGGCATGTAAGAGTTTACACGCATTCCAAACGCTTCTGAATTGCCAATCGAAAAGTCCATAGGGTAATGTACTGCGCAGGTTGTCATAATTGAAAATGTCAGGAATAAAAATGGATTCGCTTGTGAGGACGTGAACACACGTAATCACAAGAAAAAAATTTAAATTGTCAGAAATACAGAATTGCTGTGTCTATGAGGAGGTAAACACACGTAAACACAACAACAAATATTGACAAAAATCAAAACACTAAGGATAGGCCGTTTTTGAAAACGTCATCTGCGTTAAAAATGCAATTGTATTATATTCTTAAATGCAAACGGCAAAAGTTTTCTGTTCGAAAACGCTAATAAAAATTTTGCTACATAAACAGTGTTTTCGATAATGCAGCTCACATGAGGTCACATGTTTGAAAACATCATCTGCAGTGCAGCTGTGCAGTAAAAAATCGGGTTGACGAATAAAATATTGAAAAGCCAGAGAGCATGTTCGTAAATGTCAAATGCGTTTGCAAGTATATTAATTGACTTTGATCAAACCGATTTTTTGCTAGCAGGACGATTGCATATTTGGCGATCGCAGTATCTGCGTCAAAAAATGACGATCATTTTACGATCAAATTGACTTTGATTTGACGTTTTCGAAAACAGCCAAAGTGTTATATAAGTTATAAATTATTGCCCACGGCCCTTGGCAGTGTGTTTGGGAAAACTACAAACAAATAAAGCTAACTGCTTCTAAAATTATGAGAAGATCATCTCCATACTTCTTTTAGATGCTTTTTGGCGCGTCTTAGCTTTGAACGACACGAGCAAGTTCGTGCGATTCAATCATGCATTTTATTTTATAACAATTCAATAATTTATAAAATGACAGTTGGAATTCATTCATTGCGCAAAAGACACTTTCAAAATGGACGGTTTTGAAAAGTTTAGCCATAAATTAGTGTTATCAAATGCCACTTTAAAATTCGATTGATTTTGTTAAATTTTAAAATAATTTTTTCAATTGCGCTAAACACTTTGGAGCATATTCATATGTAAATATTGTTAAAGCTGTTGCTAGACAAAACTAGATTTAACCTGGTGAAGTTTCAATATGATAAACTCCAGATCTGGCTAGCAACAGCTTAAACAACATCTATACATAGGCCCCTTTGTCTTAATTCATTTTATCAAAAAAATATATAAAAATTTAAATTCTAGATAAAATTTACTTTAACAAGAATATTTTTTTTTTTTTGACTATTTATGACTATAAAGCACTAAAGAAACTACCATTTCTATGGCAACCTTGAACACCTACTTATTGATAAATGAAATCTAAATACATACATACATATGCTATTTGTGCATGTCAAAGAAAAGGTTATCATGCATTTTTGTTCTTTTTGGTTTTCTTTTAATTATTGCTTTTTTTTGTTATTTCATGATAAGCAGACCTGGTCAAGACATGACTTTCTGTGTGTTTATTCTACTTAAAAATGAAATACTCCAGTCCATGGCCTTGAAATTTTATCGCTAATGATTCTTCCAAAATAAATTCAAATAACTTCCATGTACCTAGCTTGTTTTTATTTTTAAATAAATGACATACATGTATAAGGGGCTTAAATTGATAACATTTTGGAAATGTTAAACTTTTTTTTTAGTTTTGCGCAATCAAAAAGGAGGTACTTATTTTTCTAGACTAGACTAAACATCAGACAGCTGCGTGTTATTTTTTTAAATAGTATCACCAACAAAAACTAGCCAGACAACAAAAGTAAAAAAAAAAAACTAAAATTTTGAAATATAATTATGACTGTAAGCAATCCAAAATTATGTGATTTCTTTATTCCAAGGTATATTAAATCTCATTTGAATTACTTATGTCTTATGTGAGTCTATGTTGGAAAGCGGGTGGAAAGAGGCATTAATTCATCATTTAGGTCTTTTTATCGATACACTTTTTGATTCACATAAACTAAAGACTCTGTGTAGTGTATTGATTTTTTGTTTGTTTGGGCCATAAGCATGCTTTAAACCAAAAATGCAACTGCACTACTGCACTACACACTGGCCAATTTTCAATATTTTTCGTATTCCTCGGAAGCTAAGTCGAAAAAGTTGAAAATTTCAGGCTTAGCCAAAACTACACCTAAGAAAATTAAAGATTTTTAACTTTTTTTCTAACAAAGATATATGCACACATCAGCAGGGGCATCTTAAGGAAATTGGAAGCCCTGGGCCCCTAAGGATATGGGGGCCTCTCGAACAAATTTTATTGAAAACCATTTTAGATTATAAGTTTTACCATATTATTAACTATTTCGGAGCTATTAAAACGATGCGTTCGGATTTTTGTCTTTAACACTAGTTTTTTTTCAGATTAAAGCTTATTTTGAAGATTTTATATTTAGAAATCGATCAACTGAATGTTATCTTCATTTCCTACATGATACTCAATATTTCTTTTTTCATTCTAAAGCGGCTTTCAAAGCAGAAATATGCATTGACGTGCTGTGGATTGTCGAACGATGTCTGAATAACCAGCAATGGACAAATTTTGTTTCCATTTTTGAAAATAAAATTGATAAAATTAAGTTTTGACCCTAGGAAACGTCACATATGCATATGCTACTCTCTCAGTTGTGCTAGTGCCGTAAACAATTATTAGCCGCGTTTTATTTTATCGGTCATAATCCATATGATTCCCCTCGTGAAAATAAAACGATGTGGGTTAGAGCGAAAGCATCATCAAACCATCTCTTTTTTCATTACGTTTATCTCTTTTTAACACTACGTTTTCATTAAAGCAGCGCAAATCACAGAAAAAGTGTTTTCATTTGAAATTTGGTAATTTCGTTTGACAGCTCATTTCACATTTTAATTTCAACTGACAGATAATTACTTTTTGTTGTTGTTTTTTTTTCTACTTCCATTGTGCTTTGACATTTTCATACAAAAACTTTTTTCAGAGCTCTTCAAACTGTGACCAATTGGGCGTGTGCAATAGGTTTTGATTTAATATTCAACCTAATTTCGTGCAAATTTTGTTCAAATTATTTCATTTCGAAATGAGAATTTGTATGGGAAATGAGATGATTTCGAATCGAATTTGGAAATTTTTAACGAAATTACCTCATTTGGCCTAATGAAAATACAGTATAACACTGCACTTTTCTTAACACTGCAGTGCACTGGTGTGCATAGGTATTTAGAAGAAGGGAACGGGTGCCTCCCTCCCCCAACTTCACGCTGCCAAAATAATTGTAATTTCTATTTCGGACTTTTGGCAAATAGTTGTGTTTTTTCTGCAAGAGTCCATAGGTTGCCTCCCCCAGTAAAAAATTCTCCCCCTACTAAGTATTCTGTGTACGCTTATGGCATCCAGCATCTCATGTTCTCATTAAAGAAAATCATTAAAGGGGATATGAATTCCAACAAGAAATTCGTACCGAAGAGATACGTTATGAGGGTATAGATTGGACGTGTATATGATGGTTGTTGGATTACTGCAGTTATTTGAAAAAGGATCGGTCTCAAGTGTAGGTGTCAACTTGCGCACTCCTTATACTGAAAAATACCATACTTCCCACGATACTACTTCCCCCTAATACTTGTCTTTTTTGTTAAGAGTTATTTTGTCCTCCCTTGGAAAACTAGGCCCTTTCTGGTAAAAATCTGGTGGGTTTTTTTTTTTATTCATTTTTATTTTTCAATTTTCTTAAAACTATCTTAAAGCTAGACAAAAATTCATAAAAACTAGCCTACTTATCAATATCTTAAAACTAACTTACTGGCCCCAGTCGGGCGCTCTAAGTTAAACTAGAATAACTTAATGCTAATGCCTTTCGGCCTAAGAACTATCTTAATACTAAATCCAGGTCGGTTTTATTTTTTACCGAGAAGAATTTACAAAAAAAACTCGGTATCATTGTCTTTATTTTTTTTTGGTTTTATATAAAACTTACAAACTACATAAAACTAAATTAAAGCTAATTAAAACTAGTTAAAACTACTTACAACTAATTTTAAACCAATTACAACCTACTTATAAGCTACTTACAAACTAGAACAGCCACAGCAAGCATTTTCCGGTTTTATAATTTTTTTTGTATTTTTGTGGATTTTATAATTTTTTTTTTTTTTTTTTTTTTTTTTTGGCGCCAGCCTGACTGTCCCTACTTAAAACTAACTACCTAAACCTATGTAAGTCGGCCATACATAACAAAATAGCAAGGTCAACTATTAAATGTCTGAAGGAACTTCATCTTCGTTTTTCAACCACCAGAACTGGTTCTCCTGCTTTACCCTATCTTTTCGGTCCCGTTCGAAAACAGTCCTACTGAACCGAAGGTGCTCAGCTCCGTCTTGTGCGAGGACGTCTCGACTGTAAAGGAGCCGCCGATCTACAGTTCTACGGCTGACGTGGTAGATTAGCGGAACCGCCGCTCTATCCTGGATCAACCCTCGACTGTCTAGGTGGAGGAATGCATCGGGCGGAATAAAGCCGCTTAGACGCACACTCTCGTAGTATTCGTATTTAGGGTAATAAGCCCCGAAAATTAAGCTGTTAGACGAGGACATCGCTCTTGCAATGTGACCCCGAATAAGCTTCAGCAAGAAATTATCTATCCTGTTTATGTTGGCCCCGTTGTATAGAGCCAGGTTGGAATAGTAGTGTTTGTACTCCGACTCTGGTGTTCTGTGCAATCCAAGGCAGCGTCGAAGACACTGCCTCTCAAACACCCGAATCTTTTCCATTTGAGATGGGGCAACGTTGAACCAAACCGGGCATCCATAGGCAATCATCGGCCGGATAAGGGCCATGTAGCAAATCACCTTCACCCTGCTGTCAAGTCGGCTGCTATAAAACAACCGTTTCGTCAGGGCAAAAGCTCCCCTAGCCCTGGCCAGAGCAGCATTTATATGTCTGTCGAAATACAAATACTGATCCATCCAGATGCCAAGGTACTTTACTACACTTTTACTCGCCAGTGGATGTCCATTTGGCCCTACGATCACCAGCTTGCGCCAGTTCTTTCTCGTATCCCTTGTGGCTCCACGCAACGGAGTCCTAAACAAGATAGTTTCTGATTTCTGAAAGTTGATTTTCAACTTCCAGTCATCACAATATCGTTGAATCTCATCGAAGTCACTCTGCAAAAGAATCCTGATGTCCTCGACTTTTGCAGCTGTTCTGTACGCAATTAGATCGTCGGCATACGCTATTGCCTGAGTTAGACTACCTATCAGATCGCTGGTGTAAATGCTGAATAGAATCGGCGAGTTGACCGCTCCCTGCTGAAGACCATTTTTAATATTAAAGGTTGTGGCAGAAGTTACATTGCCACTCTTGACAACAAACTTTCTGCCATTGAGCATATCATAGAGTATATATAATAATGGTTTACTAATGCCAAGTCTGGTCAGCTTTAGGTAAAGACCCTCTAACCATACGGTGTCGAAGGCCTTCTCCAAATCAACCAGACAGGCACCCGTACACTGCTTCTTAGATTTGTTCCATTGGACATCAGAAACGAGTTTCGACGCGGCATGAATAGTGTCATGTCCCGCCTTAAAACCGAACTGATTGTCCGGTATGATATTATTGTCCTCTGCCCACTTAGACAGAGCTCTATTGATAACTAATCGGGGATGTAGCTCAGATGGTAGAGCGCTCGCTTAGCAAAATCTGGTGGGTGGATGCGGTATTGTTTTGTTATAGAAGCATATACATTCCAATTATGCCATATCTCAAAAACTAAAGCTGGTGGATGAAAATGAGTTTCATTTTCAGATTCAGCATCTCAAATACCTGCAGAAAATGTAATCATTTATCCGGATTTTTTTTATTGTGTCTATGTGTAGCTGACGTGGGAAATAACTTAATTATGTCGCAAAGATTCAGCAAATGGACCACTGTGCCTCGGGGTCGCTGGTACATCAATGCCTTGATTTAAGTCATGTCCTACTTAGTTAAAGAAATTCATTTTTGAATTTCATTTGCTTTAGATCAAGGAATTACAATAAACAAATTATACTTTACTTATCAACTTTTCGAGTCCTTATTGTCTTTGCAGAATTTATTTTATTCTTTCACGCAAGTAAATAAAAAAGAAGCTTTTAAAGCCGCCCTATTGCAAAAACACAAATTCAAAAACAACGATACAAAAATAATGCTAAATTTATTCAAAACATAATATTTTGTTACCCATAAAAATATAACAAGCTCGCTCTATACTTCAAAACTCCTCAGTAAAATTATCCTGTGATTTGTGAACATATTATATTAAGGTCTTTGCATTTATTTAGACAGACAATGTGCTATCCAAAATCAATTCGTGGTCGTCCTTAGAAACAAGAAATTTGTTAATTCAATGAGCAAATATTACCACAAAATAGCTTTGCCAAAGAGGAAAAAAGAAATAACGGCAGAAACCACGAAGTCATTCGTAGTTTCCTCATTACGTAAGTTACAACGTGGATCTTGAGAGTATTAAATAATTTCCCTGTTGGTTTTTTTTGTCGGTACAAATAAAATAATACAAATTACTATGCCAACAATAAACTGAATAAATCTAAATCGGGATGTATCGATAAGGTTATTCATTGCAATAAGTTTGGAAGACGAACGGTTTTTAATATCCAGACACGGTCTTTGATTTGGATCTGTAACTCAGTTGGAATAGTTATTCGAAAGGATTAGGACGAACGTTAAGCAATCTGTCGGTTATATTAAAAAAAAATATTTTAAAATGTCGCATGTAAGTGAAAACCGTCTTAGATAAATATTAGTGAGATACATTTTGTTTAATTTACTAAGAATACAAAATATATAAAAAAAACTATTTAAATATATTTATTTTAAATTTAAAAGTATTGGACAATGCGTGGATATTTCAATTAAATGTTATTTGTGTGATAAATTCAAAATATAAATTGAAGATTTATGTAGAGAGTTTAAACTTTTTTTTTGAGTGCACTCACTCTTGTTATAAATAAAAAGTCGTAACATTTTTTCAATTCTAAAAGGGCGTGGTTTTGGCAAGGCCCGATTTGAAGAAATTTAGTTTGAAGTCATGGAAATAATTCAATTAACAAATGGAAACATGAACTTCTTTGAAAATTGCTTTTCAATATCTACCTATAGATACATTTAAAACAGGTTAAATGAATAAGGACACAATTTTTAACAAGTGAATCCAAAGTACACAAAAGGTCAAGACTTAAGAGTAAGGTCATATTGTTTTAGTGCGTTAAACCCGACTTTACTTGTGCAAAATATTTTTTTGAGCTCTGGAGTAACTATACAGATATTTCTGTTAGATGCTTAGCAAAAATCTTTTTAAATAGAAGCGCGACACTATAATTCGACTTTGATAGTGAAAAACCGTTTTCTAGAGTGTTGCACTTGGATTTCGATAGATTTTTGAATATCTCTCTAACTTCTATTCAACTCCAGCATTTTAAAAAATTGACACTTGAGTTCAATATCTGAAAAAAAAAATGTTATTATTTGCTGGGTTCTCTTAAAATTGTGAAATGGATAAGTACATCAAAATATCGACCCGTTTTTAAATTTTGAAAATACAATCGACTCGAATTTTTGGAAAACTGTATCTAACTCGATTTAATTTTGATATCCCATGAAAATTAAACTTAGTAAGAGTCGATTGTATTTAATGCAACCTGAAAAAGTAAAATTTTAAAAACTTCCACCTGGAAAAACAATCTAGTTTTTAACGGGGCACTAGAAAGTTTTGCATTGAACTTAACGTGATTCTAGCAAGGGTAACTCTCGATTTTGTCTAGGGCCTCACCCGTAAAGTAACCATTTGAATTGAGAAACAAAATAAAAAATTGAAAGTTGTCTTAATTTGGATTTGATCCTGCGATCATCTGATTACAATCAGATCTTATAATCTGAAACCTGAGAAACTGGGGGTTAACTGATTATTGGGTTTTTCGACAAGACAAAGACCTCAAGCACACAACGAAATTTGTAAAGGAATGGTTACTCCATGCAATAAGAACCCCTTTCACAATCCCCTGGCTTAGACATCATCGAGCATTTGTGAGATTATCTGGATATCCTGAAGAGGAACATATTAAGCTAAAAGGCACAAAATACGATTTAATATGAAGAGTGGCAAAAAATCCCAGCCAAATTGCCAAAGAAGCTAGTAGAGACAATCCCTAGAGACTTCCCATATGTCCTAGGGACGAAAGAGAAGCCGACGAAGTATTGGTTTAAGTTTTTCGCTTTATTTGAATCGTGTACACTTTTTTTTGACGCCATAAAAATGAAGAACTTTTTGTTATTTTTTTTAATTGAATTTCTTGTATAACATATTTTGATAAGTTTTATATGGCAATTCATTGAAGATTACCCGCTTTAAAAAATAAGATAAATATTCTACAACAAATAATGGGTTACAAGAACGCAGTTCAAAGTTGTACACTTTTTATATACGCTCACAGTAACTACCTAACACAAAAATAGAAACCAGTGCTGGGGGATCGTTGGAAAAATCTCTTTTCGTGGGAATTCTGGCCTCAAAAGGGACAAAGGGGAAACCAACTGGTTTTGTGGGAGTTTCTTCTTAAATTCGAAAAAAAGATAATTTACAAAAAAATAATCAATTCCGATGTGTTTCCTGTTCCAAATCGCTTCAACTCATTAATACCTCGACAGGAAATATAATCCAAAATTTGCATACAAAAATGCATGTTTTGTATATCTTTAGATTCGAATGTCTATAAAACGTGACATGCTAGAGCAATTTCAAGACCGGATTCCAACTCAGCGCATCAAAGACCACCAGAAACGTATATCTTGGTTCATGTCATAGACAGAAATTAAATATTTCACATAAAGTATTTACTTAGTGCTTTAGAGTGGATTTTCGAAAACAGTAAAAATACGTCAAATTTCAACTAGCGTTTGAGTCCAAATGGATTGTCACAGAAAAAAACCTTAAACTGAGATTTATTGGAAATTGTGTACACTTTCAATGTTACTTTGATGTAATTTTCGAATAACTGGTATTTTTGGAACCATTAGTGAAAAACTCCCAGAAAATGCATTTTTGCATTATTTTTTTGCATGTTGCTTCACAAAATTTTAGTGGGTAACCTCAGATTTTGATTTAGCACCCCCGAAAACATAAAAGAGGGGCAAATCAAAACTACTCCATTATTTGCTCTCTAAGAAGCCTTTTGAGCACAAATTGACTGGACTATTATGTTAATAAAAGAACTTAATTTATTAAAGAACAATTTTAAAACCTGTCCTGTACATAAATAATGTGATTTTTGCTGTTTTTTTCTGAGGGAAATAAAAAGGGAAAAATGAAATGATTTGTGAGAAAAGGGATTTTGAGGACTGTAAAAAGAGAATTCTCTCAAAAAAGCCCCTTAGCATTGAATGAAACGTACATCTTATACATTTTAAAAACGTTAAAGAATAGAACATAAAATTGCATTCGGCATTAAAATGAAAATAATATTTAACACACAAAAATATAATATGAATTATTTGAAAATGACTAGTATGCAAAATACTTTATCTCGGTGTCAAGTCTCATTATTAAAAATTTTTCATACAAACGTGACACAAAAATGGGATTTGAGACTGAGGTAAATTTTCTTGCACACCTTTAAATGTTTACAAAATTAATTTTAATTTAATATTTTCAAAATATACCTATACCTGAAAATACTCCCCAATTCATCTAGTTAATTATATAGATAATTTCTGGAACTGTGGAGAGAAAAATGCTCTTGCTTCACTGCCAAATAGAAGAAGGTAATACTTTTTGATTGAAATTAGGACCTCAACGAACAAATTGAATTTATCATTTCTTTTCCTTACCAATTTCTTTTTTTATTACAATTTTACATCGGTTAAAACGGAAAATATTCTTTCAGCCTATACGTTCGAGTTAAGAAGAATCAGTACTAATTTTATTAACTTTGACAAATAAAATAGATAATAAGGAAATGAAGGAATTCAGATACTTAATGAATGTCAGAATCGACAAGAACGAAATTTTAGCCAATAAGCAATTGGCATCACTAAAAGGGCAACGCCGAAATCCATATGAAGCCAACAAATACGACTAGGCATGCAAAACTCCCTTTCATGCTGTTTTTCTTTTAATAAAACAAAGGTTGTGTGAGACATCAACACATTTTTTTTCATACAATGGTCATTTTATTTGTTCCTGTCCTACACAGTAATAAAAGTATGCAGTTTTTGCTTGCTCAATTTATTTTGTTTAGTCTTATGTTTTGTTTTTTAACAATAAATACCAACCCTTCTTGCTCATTACCTCCCACAAACTATTCATAAATTACTATTTACAATATATTTTGGATTAATCTGAATTCAAACTTTTAATCTTAAAATATAGATGATGCTGATGGATTATTTTCGATCTAACGATTAGATTTTTTCATATAGGTACTTATTCAGCCTTCAAAAACTGTGAGTTTTTTTTTTTCGACTCTGGTACCAAATCGCGTAAGACTTATAGCGTTTTCGTTTGGTCGTCCGGAAGCATTCCGAATGCTTCTAAAAACGTTCGTTTGGCAACAGATGACAGTTCTTCTCAGAAAAGACGAGAAAAACGATTCTAGATTTGAAGAAAGAATCAAAACCAGACGCACGCAGACATGCACACAATTGAAACTTCAAAATTATCAAATGAAGTGGAATTTTTTCTAGGGTAAGGGGTTTACCTCAAAGTAAAATTCAAAAGTGGGGAGAAATATCAATATTCAGAGCAACAGCTGTGAATGTTTCATTACCAAAATGCAACAGCCAAACGCACAAATACTACCAAGCACTAACTTCAAAATCAAGAAAAGATTCCAACTTGTTAGTTTGGCATTCTGGATCCGAGAACTGCGGAGGCTTCTTTCGGATTACCAAACGAAAACGCTATTAAACGATCTTTAAACTAAGTGATTGTCGTTTCGACGACTGCTCTCTCTATATTTATCTAAAGATGATCTTAACGACTATGAAACCAACTATCACCTTAGCCGATTCCAACTCTGAATTTTTTGTTGGCTTTTAAAAAATTGTTTGCTTTTCATCAGGAATGAATTATTTACGGAGATCGCCTTCCACGAAATTACATCCAATAAAATTCTCATAAAGGCACAACATATTTTTGGAAGCAAATAGACGTTAAAACTATTCCCAGTTGATTATTAGAACATCTTTTTAAATAATTGAAAAAGGATATTTAAGACAAATAAAAAATCGACATTTTTTGAAAACAGTTGTTCAGGGGATTAAGATTAAGAGGCCTGAGAAACTGAACGGACAATATGAATTTTTAGCTTTCCAAATGTACTGCTCTTATTTTTTAGTATATGAGTTCATAGAGTTCGCTTTTCTACGATCGAATCGCTTTGAAGTAAGAGTGGATGTCCATATAGTATCTTCTCTGCTAAATCTCTCCAAGACTCGAAACACGATATTTTTTTCCGAATTACCAACATTGTTATTTTCTTTGCTAGTCTTCTGTCGTCTATCTTAAAAGCAGCCAACAAATACAGAATTATATCAAATTGTTATGTTGTATTTAATATGCTAATTTTGTTCAAGCGGAGACAAATATGCACTAAAAAATACGGCTAATATTTTGAATACATGCAGTCAAATAAAATTGCATTTTCAATATTGAGATGAAGAAAGAGGTTACATTAGAATTTGTTTCATTAGAATTTGTTTCAATGTCCAACATATGGTTCCTCTAATTAAGATTTCTACATAACCATACACCAAAATAACCGTTTTCGCTAACGATTTCAATATTTTGGCAAATATTTGCTCTCTACATCAACGATATTGTAGGTGAACTGCCTGGTGGAGTCAGAATTGCGGGCGAAACTGTGAATCTTTTATTGTATTGTCTGAAACCCCTGAAAATCTGCAGTTGATGATTAATCGTCTTGTTTGTGAAAAATGGGGACTAAGCATTAACACAGATAAATCCAAAATAATGATTTTCTCATCAAGTAATCGGGGTAACCCAACCAGCCAACACAAAACCATAATTGGTTCCTTCATCGAAACCGTCTGGATATCGTCAAGGAGTATAAATATTTAAGAATCAAGCTGAATTCAAAGCTGGATTACAAAACGCACATTAGGGAGAAAGTTAAAACCTGTCAAAAGCTAATTAATGCAGCTTGGAAAAATATTTTGATTAATAAACTTATTTGCCTCTCTACGAAGTATAACATTTTTGATTCAGTTGTTAAATCAACTTTATCTTACGCGGCTCAAGTATGGGCTGACGAAGAATTTTAAAAAATGGAAAAACTGCAGAGAAATTTCATCAAAAAATTGTTCAACTTGCCCTTGAAATCGCCATATTATGCAATTTATTTAGAGACAGGCTTACTTAAACTTTATACCTACACACTTAAAACGCAGGCTGACTATATTTCAAGAGTCTTCAACCTTCCGGGATCACGAATTTCAATTAAAATGCTTTTGTTTGAAATTTGAAAAAAGGATTGATGGATGGAAAAGTGGAGAAATCTTGCCGAAATTTACGGAGAAGATATGGTCACATTTCCAGGCGGTCTAAATACTTTAAAAGGTCGGCTGTATCGTATAATCCAGAGGTTCAACGACACCCAAAGAGCCTTTTTGGAAGTGGAAGCCCAGCAATCTGAAAGAAGAGTTTTGTACTCACAAAACTTGTCGTTGGCAATTATTTTTGTCATACTTTTACTAACGAGTAAATTTCAATCATTTTTAAGATTAAATGCCAAGTCCTTGGCCTCAATGGAGCGCCTTACAATGGAAGTTTTAATTAAATTTCCTCTCTTTGTAACCTCAAAGCTAGGGTAGACTGTTTTCACCTTATCGGAGTTTGCCCAATATATGCAAAATTAGGACAAAAATATTTGGGAGAAAAAACATTCTCTCGCAAAAATTTTAATATTTCCGAAAAAAAATGTTTACTCTCCAAAAAATCCTTAATTTTTTAAATTTTGGAAGGGCAAAACCCCCACTTATTCGACTTAATTCAAGCTAATTCTTAAACTAAGGTAAGTGGGGAGGAGGGCGATTCAGAAGGAGTTCATGTTCAGATTAACACTTCGCAGCATTCGAGAGATAGGTTCGTTTGAGCCATAAGAGGTCCTGTGAGTGGACAAGGATGAGGATTTCGAGAATGAGGATTAATGTTAAAAGAGATAGAGTTGAAGAGTGAAATGCAGTCAACGGAACCAGAAAGCAATCGATCAATGTAGAGAATGTCTGATATTTCTCTACGTTCTTTCAAAGAATTCGAGTTGATTATTTTAAGGCGGTCTAGATAGGGAGGCAGGATCAGGGGATTGTTCCAGGCAAGACCTCGAAGAGCAAAGCGAAGGAAGCGACACTTGACGCTCTCGATTCTGGAAAAACCTGGTATCATAAGCGTACAGTGAAATAGAAGAGTGTTTGATGACCTTTTAAACATCGTTAATAGCAAGAATGAACAAAAGTGGCCCTATGTGGCTGCCTTGGGGGACACCGGAGGTAGCTATAAAGAGCAAGAGGTAGCGGTTCTTAAACGAACTCTGTAATAACGCTTATCTAGATAAGAGGAGATCCATTTTAACAAAGAAGCCGAGAGTGGACATTTTGAAAAGTATTAGTTTTGTCAATGGCCTGTCTGAAATCAGTTGAGATAACATCGACTTCGTAACCTTTCTCCATGGCTGATAGCGTGAAAGACACAAATTCAACAAGGTTAGTGGTTGTAGATCCGCATTTGAGAAAGCCATGTTGTCTGGGGGAGATGAGAGGTTTGCAGTGGAAACTTAACGTTTCATACAAAAAAATTTCAAAGATTTTGGGTATGTGAGAAAGCTTGGCAATTGAATGATAATTGTTAACATCACCCTTTGAACAAAGGCTAAACATTTTTGAAAAAGGAAGAGAAAGGGTGGAAGAGCAATTTTTAAGAAGTATGGCAGGGAGCCCATCGGAACCGGGATTAAATTCATCGTTTAGTTGATTTAATTTAGTTTCGATGGAGATACGGATCGACAGTACGAGGGAGAAGCGGTCCAAGAAAAAAGTTTTGTAGATAATTGATCTATGCAGAATCAGTTGCAATGGGGTCATCGGCAAAAGACTGTTTGAAAAATTTAGCAAAAAGGTTGGCAATAGTGCTAGGATCGTTTGAGGTTTCGTTATTGAAAGAGAGAGTGTTTGGGTAGCCATCGGATTTTTATTTATAGTTGACAAACTGAAAAAATGACTTAAGATCATTGATAAGGTTGGTTTACGTAGTAGTTAGATACCGTTGTAAAAGGGAGTTGTATAGCTCGTTAAAATGTAGATAAGCATCAAGATAGTTAGAATAGTCAGTAAGAGAACGAGAGCGGAGGAAAATTTCCCACAACTTATTTCTCAGACAACGAAGTTTACGATTATACCAAGGTAGAGAAGAAGACAAGGTTCTGTGGTGAGAAAAAGGAACATGAAGAGCAATAGACTTAAATATTTCAGTGTACAATAAAGTAGTGGCATCTTGTACAGTTAAGTTATCAAAATTAAAGGAGATTTTCTAAGGTATTCGTTTATTAGACGAAAGTTTGCTTTATGGAAGTCATGAGAATAAAGATCGGTAGGGGGATTGGATTATAATTGAGAGTCGTAAAAAATGAGAGAAGAAGGGGAGGGTGGTAGTTATCGATGGTTAAGCCCAGTATTTTTATTCGTCTCTAGCTCCAAAATGATTAAGGAATGAATTTCAAAGTTGCATGAGACTTCATATTATTTTTATTTTAAGTATGGATCTAGTCACCAGAACATAACCTTAGTAAGAGGAAATGCATACAAAAAAGTTCTTCCTTTAGAAAGCCTTATGTATGTACTTATGTAGATATCATTCTTCTCTACAAGTAGGTTTAACACAGGAAATTCAAGTCATGTTTTCCAATTTTAGTTTCACCGTGTCATCGATATTAGTTATTGTTTGATATTAATAATTCTGGAAGCCAGGAAACGGCAAGATATCTAACACAGACACGGTGACAGGCTGTGCAATGCGTGCACATTACCATTTTATATTAACAACGGGGATGTTTATATCTGATACAAATATACAAGTACTACAACCATGCCGATGGAAATAAAATAAGTTAGCAACGGATTTACAAAACACGATAGGCTCCAATGTGCATTAATTTAATTCAATAAAAATGAGTACACATTTGAATTCATCCTTTTTTGTTTTGGTTTATTTATTTTTTAAAGGTGGGCTACAAAGAGAACTACAAAACAGCATGTCCTGCTTCCATTAGTGACCATCCTAAGTTACCATTTTCTAGACAGAGAAATCGAACGGGAACAGATAATAACTTGGGATCTAGTGCTCAGCAACCTTCTAGCCTCACTCCTAGAATGTCGAGCCCAACCCCTACCGAAACAAACACTTTGTTACGCCAAAATCAGGAGCTGCGTCAACGTTTGCAAGAAGATGCATGTAGCTATCGACGTCGTATTGACACATATAAGCAGGCACAGCAAAATCAGGCCGCGTTGGTGTCTCGACTGCAATCAAAGGTACAGCAATATCGTCAGAGATGTTCGGATTTGGAGGGAAGGATGCACGAAACTATTAAACCAGTTCCATCGGTCAGTTACAGTAGTGCACCTCAGATAACAACTGGTCCCATATCGAGTGGGGGTATTGTAAGTTTTTTGATGAATAATTGGTTCTATAAGATTTAATACACGCTTATTTTGTGTTTTTTTTTAAATACATTAATAGTGCCCCAACACTTCGTTAACCATGGGTCAGTCTAGTTTGCCATGTTCCTCATCGTTGGACTCACCACCTACACCTCCTTGCATGAGGGATTGTGCACATCATGACGATGGCAGTGACATTTGCCGAAAGCTTGAAGAAGAGCATAATAAATGCGAACATATTATGCAGCAAAACAATGCTTTGAGGCAACAATTAGAGGAATCTAATAAGACCAATGAAGCGCTGACGAATGACTTGCAAAAGTTAACAAACGACTGGGCTAATTTAAGAGATGAACTTATGGCCAAAGAAGATGAGTACAAGGAAGAGGAGCAGGTAATTTTTTGTAAATTTATGTATGCAAATGCCAATTATTTTGAATAATAGTTGTAACATTTGTATGTGATATCAATTCGCAGTATTTTATTGAATGATTTATTGTTGTAATCTCAATGATGGTTAATATACGAATATTTCCAAAATGTGTACTCGCCAATTCGTTGGTATATTGAGATGGGGAGGTGTTGCCACTTTAGAGTAAATATTTGATTAAGAGATTCAGTAAAGAGATTTCAATAGCATGAGACTATTAAAGGCAGTTTAAAGTTTCATTTTTTGCTAGGTGTTCTTAGATTATTGAATTTGAAATCATAATCCTTAAATTAAGATCTCGAATCAAGCTTTTATCTTACAAAATTTAGAATCGATAAATCCCCTAAAACCCATCGTACAGAATGTATCAGCATGTACCCTCTTCTTTCTGGATCTAATTCTCTTCCTTTCTCCTGGGCTCGATACATTTAGCTCTTATTTAACACTCAAACATTTTCGCATGTGCGAGCATTCATCGTCATACACGTCACGTTTTTTGTAGGGTGGATGATAGCATACACTGGTTGCGACCATTAATTGTTGCTGTTAAAGTGATAGGAATATAGCTTTAGAGCTTCTCACTCCATTGATTTCGTCGACTCTGGACAACTCAACGTATACTTACGAATTTTGTCTTCTGGATATTTTTTTCTTTTTGTTCGATATTTTTCCCTAGATACGAGCTTTGTATCGATTAACACTTGGCCGATTTGCTTGGCGGTTTTACTATCTGCAGAGCACCAGGTTGCTTTGGTGATACTTTGCCTTGAAAGAATTGTGCACCAATATCTGTTGTCGTTTTACGAAGGCTGTACTTACCAACTTACCTGGAAGATATCTTCGTTTCCCAGTTTGGTTTTGAGGTCTTCAAGCTTATGTTTGACATCTTACTCCGGACATAAAACTCATTGATGAGTCCGGGGTGAACTAGGCCTTAATTAGGAAGCTTTTTTTATCCGGCTCGGTTTTTAGCTAGCTGTCTCTACCTCCAGTTTTGCACCCAAAGTTGGTTGAGGTGCTCTTTCACTTGCATGCGCCACCTGTTACGCTGTCCTTTTCTACTGAGCCGTCCCACGGGGTTGGATTTGAAGACTTTCTGGTCCGAGGCATTGTAGTCCATTCGCTTTAGGTGACTCAGCCAGGTCAGTTGTTGGATTCTCACTTTTGTGATTTCGTCGCTGCCGCATTTCCCCCATACAACTCGTTGTTATACCTTTTTCTCCATTCCACATCTATGCAGACTTAAAATCCCCGGGATAATTGTCTACAAAAAAATCCTTAAGCGTTCTCATCCGTTCCCCTGCATCATACATAAGGACCGGAATGATAAGCGTCTTAAACAGGGACACTTGAGTTGCCCTAGAGAGGTGTTTGCTCCTCCCGTTGACGTTAGAGTTTTGCACTATTCTTTCTAGAAGGATATGGAAGAAGTCATGAAGTGTGACAGCGCGTCACCTAAAGCCTTTTTAACATCAAAAGTGTTGGTGAAGGTCAGGTTTGGTTTGAAGAGTTGATAATTCGGCAGGCCGTACCATTTCACTCTGATCCCAAAGTAACCATTGCGTTCCCCATAGGAATTGTTTAAGGTACACAGGTTTAAGGAAAAGGAGAAAGTGGATTGGAGGGAGTTAAGGTATTGGTACTGGAAGCCTCCCTGAACCACCTTGAACTCGGGATTCTGGTATCTGACCTTTTAGGTTGTTGACGAATTGCATTAGGCGATCATAGAGTATAGCAGAGAAGATCTCGTATGCGATGTTAAGGCGATTGATGCCGCTGTATAGGATCGCCTTTCTTCAGGATCGGACAAAAATGCTGAAGTTCCATTCATCAAGCATGCTTTTCTCCGACCATATTTTGCACTCCTAACCAATTCATCGCCAGCTGTAGTTTAGTCCGGGCCCTGGGACTCACCCCAATCAACCTGATTCCGTTATCGGAGCTGGTGTCTAGTCTTCCAAATGTGCCACCAAACACGTGTTCTCTTCCTCAAGACAATTTTAATATCATAGCCATGGCATTGCTCATATGTCTTGTCTAGGAGCTCGTAGAACTCGGCCCTGCTGTCATCAACCTTTTCCTCTGTGGGGGCATGCGCACGTTATGAGGCTTATGTTGGCGAATTATCATGGGACGCTCGTTCACATAATTAAAACTCAAAACTTCTTGTCTGCCTCTAAAGACGAATCCACACCCAAAAAGACGCTGCCTTTGTTGTCCGTAACGGTCACCGTAGAATATATTACAGTTTTTAATTTTTCTTTTGCCCGGCCATCACGTCGCAGTTCTTGAATGGCGGTTGTTTCTAACCATAAATTTTACTTTTTATCATCATGAAAATTCTTGAATGGCGGTCATGTCCGGTATGTAACGGGTGATTTTTTAAGAGGTTTAGAACTTAAAAAAAAAAAAAAAAACACAAAAAATTCGAAAAAATGAATGAAATATTTATTTGAATCGATTGTTTGAATCTTGCAATTTAATGTTTAAAGATAATTTCATGCAAATGTTGACCGCGGCTGCGTCTCAGGTAGCCCATCCGCTGAGTCCAATTTTGGCATACTCTTTCACACATATCGGCCGGTATCTCACGAATGAATGCATGGATGTTGGCTTCCAGTGCGTCAATCGAAGCGGGCTTGTCCCTATAGACATTAGCCTTGACATACCCCCACAAAAAATAATCTAATGGTGTCAAATCGCACGATCTGGGCGGCCAATTGACCGGCCCCAAACGTGAAATTAACTGTTCACCAAACTCGCCTCGCAATTGCGCCATTGTTTCGCGTGCTGTGTGGCATGTGGCACCGTCTTGTTGGAACCACATATCATGCAAGTCAAGAACTTCCATTTCGGGCAAAAAAAGTTTGTTATCATCGCTCGGTAGCGTTCACCATTGACAGTAACGCTGCGATTCGCATCATCTTTGAAGAATTATGGCCCAATAATGCCGCCGGTCCATAAACCGCACCAAACAGTGGCTTTTTCGGGATGCATTGGTAGCTGTTGCAATGCTTCTGGCTGATCTTCACTCCAAATGCGGCAATTATGCTTATTTACGTACCCATTCAACCAAAAATGAGCCTCATCGCTGAACACAATTTTTCGATAAAAAAGCGGATCCTCGGCCAGCTTTCCAAGAGCCCATTCACCAAAAATTCGGCGTTGTGGTAGGTCGGCTGGCTTTAGTTCTTGCACCAGCTGTATCTTAAAAGGCTTTACGACCAAATCCTTCCGCAAAATTTTCCACGTAGTGCTGTAACAAAGGAGTAACTGCTGGGAACGGCGCCGAATCGACATTTCGCGGTCTTCTGTCACACTAGCTGATACGGCCGTAATATTTTCTTCACTACAAACAATACGTTAACGTGTTGGTGGTTTAATGTCCAACAAAGTAAATTTGGTGCGAAATTTGGTCACAATCTTCCGAATAGACTGCTCAGAAGGTCGAGAATGCCGACCATAAAATGGAAGCAGCGCGCGATGAACATTTCGAACCGAGCACGAATTTTGATAGTAAAATTCAATAATTTGCAAGCGTTGTTCATTTGTAAGACGATCCATGGTTAAATTGCAAACCAAACTGAAGCTGTTTAACAGTGACACAAGGTACTAAACACACGTCAGCTGTCAAAACCAGTGTTGCCAAAACCAAACCAGCTAAAAAATCACCCGTTAGTAGTCTAAGGCCTCTACTAAACGTTCAGCTGTACGTGGCCTAAGGAGAGACAGAACATTCCATGTGCAGATCTGAAGTTCGTTTTTCTTTTGCTAGGTCCGTATTTGAGGTTTGTCGTTGATTAGCCATAGTGTTTGCACCAGCCTAAGTAGCTGCCTTTATTTTGATATGCACAAATATTTGTTATCATAACAACTATTTACTACATAGTATGTTCACTTCAAATTTATTATTTCATTGCAGGCTTTTAAGGACTACTATAATTCCGAACATAATCGTTTGTTGAAAATGTGGCGAGAAGTTGTTGATGTTAAACGCTCATTCAAGGACATGCAAATGGCTATGAAGAACGAAGTCGGCAAAATGGGAACAGAAATCTCTACAGTTAGCAAAGATTTGTCAAGTGCTTGTAATGGTGTTGATTTCACTGTAAAACAAGCAGCTAGAGCAATCAATGAACAATTACAACAATCACAACGCGAAGGCTCCGATCTAAAATCGCAGCTAGCCACACTGAAAGTTCAATATGAAGGCGCAAGGCATGAAATAAGTGAACGTGATTTACGTTTACAGGATTTAATGCAACAGCTTAAGAAACTGGAAGATCGTTGTTCTCAAGCTGAGTCCCAAGCTATGCAAACAAATCGCATGAATGATGAAATCGAACGTTTGAACAATGCTATTCGTGAAATAGCTCAAGCTGTGGTTCAAGACGCCGAAACAGTTGTCGATGTAGAAGATAATGGTTCCTCTCAGCATTTGCATTTGAGCCAACAATCAGTTATGGGAGGACCTCCGATGAAGTCACCACGAAGGGGATCATCGAGAACTTCGCATGCCTTTGCTGAAGGAACTATCTCTGCTGTACAAGCTGCGTTGCACAAATACCAATTGGCTTTGCATGATCTTCAAGTAAAGTATCAAAATTGTAACGACAATCTTCAAACAACGAAGAATCAATTGGAGACTAGTGAGAGCACAAAGAATATTTTGGCTTCCAAAGTGTCCCAGTTAACGGAGAAACTTGACATAAGCAATTCTCAACTTTCGGAACTGTTTAAAGAGCGAGAGAGTCTTCAAAAGACTTTGGATGGAATGCGTGGTGATAAGATGAATGTTGAACGAGGACGGGCAGAGTTAAATAATGCAGTGAGTACAATTATTATCAAAAAGATGTATCAAACCGTTTGTTTGCTTTGAATTTGTGTTTTCAGTTTGAAAATCTCAGCAATGATTATGAGAAACTTCAAATTAACTATGGTAAACTGCAAAAAAGAATTGATAGCTTAGAAGAAGACAAAAAAGCTGTGGAGCTTGAGATTCAAAGAATTCTTAAGGACAAAGATATCACAGAAATGAACTTAAGGTTTGTATTCAAATGTTTGACAATAGAACCAAGTTTGATATTCTTAGTATAATATTGTGTAACTCTTTTCATTTCAATCAAAATAAATATGATAAACTTGATTCCAGATCGGAAGAAGACCGTGGAAGCCGTCTTCGAGAGGAAACAATATCATTAAGGGAAGAACTCAACAGACTAAGCCTTAACAGAGACTTACTCGAACAGCAGCGCATTGAAACAGACAGCGTAATCTGTCAGATGGAAAAACAAAGAAACGACCTGGAGTACGACTTGGAAAAATTACTTCTTGAAAAGTGTGAACTACAGGATAAATTGGAAAAAATTTCTTCAAACAGTTTCACAGACAAAGAAGAAGTCAAAACTCTGCAAGATCATCTTACAGAATCCGAAGAAGATAGAAAGAAATTACGCAGCCAGTGTAGTGAACAAGCAAACGAATTGTCTGCTATTAAAAAAGAATTAAATATTATTGAAAAGAACCGCCTTGATTTGGAAACTGAAAACCTCTCTTTACGAGAGAAACTTAAATTTCTACACATGGAGAAAGAAAAAATACAACAAGATCTCGCCTGCATTACTCGTGATCGCGGAGACATACATAATCAACTCACTGCCACAAACCGAAAGAAAGAATGTCTCAACGAAGAGTTAATGCGTACTCGACAACGTTTGGAACAGGCCAATGAAACAAACAATCGGTTAAATAGAAATTTAGAAGAAATGGTTAAGGAAAGCGAGGAAAAGCAGGTTGTCATTGAAATGCACGAAAAGGATCTCCAACGACTTCAGGTAAGCTTTTAAATTGAACAACAGCCGAACACTATTATTAATTATTCTAATAATGTTAACAGGAACTTCTAGCATCCCTTCGCACTGAAAAGGAATCCCTAGAAGCTGTTCTTTTCGATACAAATACCACCTTAGAAGCGACAGTTGAAAAGCGTAATCAACTCGAGCGTGAACTGCAGGAGGTATTGGTGAAAGAGGAAACCTTAAAGAACACAGTTGCCAGACTAACCAAAGATTTGGAGACCTGTCAGCGGCGTGCCCAAGAAATGAAGAATCAACTAACAAATGCTGCACGTGCCCAAGAAAGTGAGTTCATGCAGAAGATTGCAAAGCTTAAGGCTTCTGGAGAAGACAACAATAAGAAATACGCCGAAGAAAATCAGCAAATTCGAAATGCTTTGGAAAAACGAATGCAACAAGCTTTGCAGGCATTAGAACAAGCTAAGGATGACGAAATATTTAAGCTGCAGGAGCACGTTGAAACTCTGCAAGCTAATATAGAAAAATTGATGCAACAACAGGAAGATGCAATGATTCGTGCTGAAAATGAAAAACAACAGGCTTTGCTGATGGGTAAAACAAAAACCATACAAAATCAATTTGTGTATTTCTAAAAACTATCGTAAATAAATTTTTCATTTGCAGCCCATCGTGACAAACAAGCTATTGCCGAAAAGCTAGAAGCTGTAACTCGAGACTTGAAGGCTGAACAAGATGCTCTAGATCGAAATCGACGAGAGTTTGTAGCGAGGGATGAAAAACATCGGAATATTATAGCTCAGCTGAAGGATGAAATTGCATGTATTAGAACGAAGGAGGAAGAAAATAAGTAAGATTTAGCTGAAGAATATAATTGTGTTTATAAAACTGTATACAAATCGTGTAACTTTAAAGAATGAAGTTAGAAGAAGAAATCAAAAAGCTGGAAATTTCACTAACCTCCATTCGAGAAGAACGAGATTCACTCGGCAGACTAAGTGAGGAGTTGAAAATGGAAGTTCGTTTAAGAGAAGACAAAATCGATGGACTAAATGCAAATCTACAGGAAACAATGCGAAAGATAAAAGAAGGTAGATTGCAAACATTTACTTTTAATCAATGTATATCAATATTGCCCTACTTTGGGCGCCACTTCCTTCATTTATTAAGAAACAAAAGATATTAAATGACATTTTAAAGAGCTTAATATTTCCTTTAAAATTTGATTAATAAATCAATAAATTTACAATATTCAATTTGTTTAAGGTGATGGACAAACTGAAAGTCTTCGAAAAGACCTCACAGACAACAGGCGAGCACTTGCAGATAGTAATATTGAACGGGATAAATATGCAAATAGCAATAAGGAACTAAGGGACCATGTAAAACGAGTAGAAGGTGCCAAACGAGAACAAGCACGAGCAATTGAAGATGCATTGCAGAAAATTGCCAACCTTGAAGATTGCAAAAATACTCTGGAAAATGAGCGTACTAGACTGAGTACTCTGTTAAAGGAGACCGAAAACAATTTAACTAAATCAAGTCAAGAGCTAACTTCTACAAGGAGCACTCTACAAAAAGTTCAAATTGAATGTTCACAAAAGGGAGATGGTGAGAAGGATTTGCAAAATAAATTGACCGTAGAAACGGAAGCCAAGGAGCGTGCTTTGCAAGAGTTGGATCAAGTTAAAAAGCAGGTAAATCACTAAAAAACCTACTTTAGACTCTTTGAATTTTTTAAATTAATAATTTTTATTATTCTATAGCTTGCCGATTTAGAAACAAATTTATGTGCAACACGTCAAGAACTAGGACGTCTTCGTTGTCATGCAGGCCAAGAAGAGCATCGATTCCATAATCGTGAACAAGAACTCGTAGCAAGATTGGATGAGGGCCGCTGTAGAGAAAAACGCATTGAAGATCAAAAACACAATCTTGAAGTTTGCCTAGCCGATGCTACTCAGCAAATTCAAGAGCTTAAGGCTCGACTCGGTGGAGCTGAAGGAAGAATACGTGCATTGGACGAACAACTGTGCAATTGTGAAGCTCACAAGCGTGACGCTGAACAAAGACTTAGCTCGATTGCACATACCCTTCGTCGTATTGCTGGTATTCAATTCGATGGTACTGTTAGTCTGTCACACAGATTAGTTAGTCCCTCACGTCGTTACAGTCCGGTTCGAGGTGGTTGTCATGACTTCGAGACCCGCAGTACTTCCAATTGCCCAGATGGTCCAATTATAGAAGTAGATCCCGACTTGGTTCGCAAAGGTGTAAGAAATCTGATGCACCAAGTTGCTCAAATTGAACGCGAAAAAGATGATTTTAAAGCCCAACTGAATACTACCAAAAAACAATTACAAGATGCAGCCGATCAACAAGTTAAATGCGATACAAAAGTCTCGAAATTGCATCAAGTTTTGCGTCATCTGCAAGAGGAGAAAAGCAATTTAGAAAGTCAACTGGGTATCAAGTCAGCTACCTTGCAATCGGTTGAAGATTCTTTACGTCAGAAGACTGATGAGACTCAACAGCTACGCGAAAAGCTGGCAAGCTTAGAGATGCAGCTCGGTGCCGGTGCCGAAGAGAATAGTCAAACAGAGGTAAGTCAATTTTTTCCATTTGTTTCATGTTTTATTTAAAAAATAAGTACTTAACCCGGTTTTACTGTATCGGAAACAGTCTTGTCACCTTATCAAAAAGAATAAAACCCAGTCAAATAAAACGAATGAGTGAATCCTTAATTCAATGAATCGATGTCCTGACGTCCACATTCAGAAAAGGGCAAAATGACAAATAATTTAAATAAAAACAACTGACCAATTGCGGGAGGAAGGTCAGAAGTGACTGATAATAGAATTTCCGGAAATAATTATCAATCTAAAATTTAATCAATGGCTTGTTCTCATTATTTCTACTGCATTCTTTTTACTGCTTTAATTCTATTTGAATTTTTATTGTATATGCTCTAATTTGAACTTTAGACCAGCAGTCACCGTGCATATAGACACCCGCGTTTATTTTAAATTTTGTTTTCAAGAAATGTTTATCAGCATCGAGTCCAGTGTTCAAGAGTACAATTAAAACAGTCAATTCAGATAAGGTAGGCGTCTTTTGGTGTAAAATTAGACCTTAACTTGACTTTAATAACGCCGGGGGCGTATTACATTTTAAAAATAAAGTAGGTACATATTACGTGATTTTATTCACGAATTTCTAGCAGAAGATTATTTTTTAGGGAAACACACGTAATCCCCAGAAAAATGAGTCACATAAGCAAGGTCTCAGAGTACGAGCTTACGAGCTTGACCTGATGTATGATCAATCGATCGTAGAGCGTAGCTCGGACTCAATTTTACGTGCAAACAAAATTAAATCGTTCTCTGAATTTATGATTTGAGATCACTTTATTAGCTCTATGCATTAATTTCATTGTTAACATAGTTGTGATGGAAATATTCGGGCCTTAGTTGATTTCAATCGATAATTGAAAAATACATTGCCAAAAACAATTGTTAAAAAATAGAGATATTGTCTACAGTAGCATAGAAATTAGCATCGGTTGAGAACTGTATAACTCATGTTATTATACAAAAAATAGCCCTAACCCGGGAAAAATTATAACCTACCTGGACAAACAATCTAGTTTTTGACGGGGCACTAGAAAGTTTAACCTTGACCTTAACATAAGCCTGAAGGGGTAACACTCGATTTTGAATCGGGCCTCAGCCGTTAAGTAACCTTCTGCCTCGGCAGACAAAAAAAAAATAAATACAAAGTTGTCTCCTACGATATTCTGGTTACTAGTCCATTACGCTAACTACTGAGCTATTTCGCAATGCAGTTGTGTGATGTTGAAAATAAAAAGGTATAAATATATGTAGGTTCTTTAATTTTTCTTACTATGATGGGTAGAAAATATATTTTTGTTTTTATATATGGGGTATTTGTTATGGTATAAAAGAACTTATCCAACAAGTTTTTTTCTAGCGAGGGCCTCACTAGTATTTGACAAGTTTTCTTCGTCTAGATTGCCCCAACCAAAGCCTTTTCAGGGCCTTGACTCAACTTGAAAAAAACTAATCATTTTTCCAGGAGGGGAGCTCTCTGATATATAAACTGAACAATTAATTTTATGGTATAGCGAGATTAAGCCCAATTACTGACATAATTGCAACTACCCTAATTATTAACAACATATAAGTGATCTACGGTCGGAATCACCATAAGACTAGGAGTCCTGGAAGTTCAGCTCAAAGCTTACTCTCTAAAACAGTTAGGTCCCAGATATTTCCAAAAATCCCGGGAAGTTTTTTTCACCTCAAATGTTTGGCAACCACTGGGCACTGTTATAAACATTTTCACCCAAATGTCAGCCTGTTATTTAAGGCCGATTTTTTTCTTTTAAATAAACAGATTGCTAATATAATTTTTTTTAATTCTTCAATTAATTTCTATTTTTTTTTTGGTAACTTAGGAACGTTTGGAAAAATGCCGTCAACACGGAGCCAAACTTGAGACTGAAAAACGTCAACTTCAAGAGGAACTAGCCAAAATCGAGGGTAGAGCCTCAAAGCTGGATCTGCAACGTGTTGCAATGGAAGGTGACATTACTCGTTTGCAAATGATTCTACAAGAAAAAGACTCAACCATTCGACAATTGCAAGAGCGTTTAGAAAATCAAAATCGTTCTTCAGCCCAGCTTGAAGATCGTTGTGCATCGCTTAAGTCAACTGTAGATCAGCTTAAAGATCGTCTACAAAAAACTGCCCTAATTGAGACTGAATTACGTGGCGAAATTAAGACCCTGAACAAAGAACTCTCCGAACAAGGTCATACTTCACAATCTAATCAAGAAAAAATGAAGATGCTTCAGAAGAGCTTGCAAACTTTGGAAAATGAGAAACGAATTTTAGCAGAACGCTTAGAAAATGCCCAAGGCAATGTGAATGAACTTAGGCGAAATCAGCAGGCACAACTTGATTCGGTGCAGAGACTTCAGGAACAAGTTACAGAACTTGAGGTACAGCGTTCAGCGCTTGAGTCACAGCTTCGAATAGCCAAGTGGAAAGAAGAGTCGGGAGATAATAAGGGTGGAGAAATGATGGATACATACAACGAAGAGAATGAGCTTAGTCGTCAATTGAAGTCATCTCAGAGGGAGAAGACGGAACTTAGGGGAAAACTACAGTCACTGAAAGACAAAGTAAAACAGCTAGAAGGTGAGCGTCAAAGTAAGTTCTCAGGTGGAGCTGCTAATTTCGATCGATCAGAAAAGAGCTATTACGATGCAGGAGATTATGACTCCAATCGTATGGAAAACGACAACTACATGAAGTCCAATGCTTATAGTTGTGGCTTGGATCACGCCGTAATCGAACAGGAATCCCGTGACTTACGCCTTAAAGTTCGACGTCTGGAGACTCTACTCGCTGAGAAAGAATCAGAATTGGCCCGAGTTAAGGCCAGAGTTCACGACAGTGGCAAATGTCTAGATGGTGACTCCGAGAGATACCGAAGTGCACAACTTCATGCTGAAAAATTGTTAGATGCTCGTGAGCAGGCACACCGACAACAAGTCCTTAGACTCGAAAATCAGGTAAGCTTTTGTGTTTTTATTTCACTGAGAGTGGTGCGAGAAAAAAATATTCTGTTTTGTAGATTTCAATGTTGAGAGAGCAACTAGCACAGGAAGCTAAGCGACGCCAGCAATATATTCTACGCAGTTCTCGGGCCAACAGAGAAATGCAGCATTTGCGAAGCACCTTAGGAGATTCTTTAAGACATGTCTCACAGCATCCACTAGACCCAAATCTACTTGAAAGTGAAACACGACGGTAAGAAGGATTATTTATCATTCAAGTCATGATATTCAAATTTAATTCCCTCAGTTTGGATAATGCTGTTTCAATGAGCTTACCACCATCTTCGTGTCGTGATCGTGATCGTGAATACGAACGCAGTTTAAGCCCTCATAAATAAATAAGAAACTGTTAATCATAAGATCTAAGAATTTATAGTCATTATGTCACTTGATGCACTGCCATTTACACAAACAGAAAAAAAAAGTTCGAAGTAGTTTTATCATGGATTTAATGTAAATATAAAATTTTATTATTCCAATTTGGTCACTTTGTAGACGAAAATTGCAAAGTTTTGACGGAGCTAAGTTTAAGTACAAAGTATTCCAAACAAAATTAACTTTGACTCGATGCTTTTCACTCGAGAATATTGTGCCCAAACGATATTTATTTTTTTAAAAATTGCGACCTATAAAATGCATTTACCATGAATATGTATTCTTATTCGATTAATCTTAAGAAATTTTATTTTATTCACCTAGTCATCACAAGTACATAAATTTACAAAACATTTATTTATACTCAATGAAAAATGTATTTGACATTTTTTTTTTCATTTAAGACTAACTAAGTAAATCACGACGAAACACATTTTAGAGAATGGATTGTTGTTTTATTTAAAAAAAATTATGGCGTGTTACAAAGATCTAACAACTGAAAGTATTGGGGTCTAAACTCATCTTTTTGGTGACATGATTTTAAAAGCAAACATGGAAACTATTACAAGTTTTTTTTTTTTAAGTTAATTCAAGAGCCTAGGAAGGCTTCGGTTGGGGAAATCTAGACAAGGAAAACTTGTCAAATACTCGTGAAGACCTTGCTAGTAAAAGCTTGTTACATAAGTCTTGTATATATAACAGAAACAAAAAACAAAAATATTTTATATCCATCATACAGTAATAAGGAAAATTATTAAAGTATATAGTTTTTCATTTTCAACATTTCACAACTGTATTCCGAAATAACTCAGTAGTGATACTAATAATCAGAAGATCATAGGTTCGAACTCCAGTTAAGACAACTTTTTATTTGTTTTGAGGCAAAGGGTTAAATAACTGGCGGAGCCCTACGGAAACTCGATAGTTTCCTTTGCGAAACCCATGTTAGGATCAATGTTAAACTTTCTAGGACCCCGTTGAAAATAGTATTATTTTTCCAAGTGGGTTTTGATACGGAAAACTTTTTCTAATTTCATCTTCTCTGTTAAAAATAATGTATTATTATAATTTTTGATTTGGATCGTTTCGTATCAAAACTTGATTGCAAGTTTCCAATCCAAATCTTTTCAAAATTTTGTTTGTGTTTTTTTAATAAATCAATGTAAATAGTTTTATTTTTATTTTGATAAATGTTTTATTAAATTCAATACGGCTTTTGGCTTTATCCATGTCTTTCAATTTAAAATCATGGCTTAGAGATCTCTCGTTTCAACTTCGACTCGACTGCTTTCTTTATTTATTTACTTTACAAACACGACCACTCCCATCATCGCATCCTTCTGGCTGTTCCGTATAAATACCTTTTGAAAGATCACCTTGAAGGAATGCGGTGATAGCGTCCATCTGATCAATTTTCATGCTTTTCTTATCTGCCCATGCAATCAAAATTCGAATGGAAGTAGAACGAACTACTGGTGAATAGGTTTCATTATAATCAACGCTGTACTTTCGGGAACAACTCTTTGCCACCAATCTTGCTTTATTTTGTAAAAACTTTACCATCATTGTCGAGTTGTGTTTGGAAGACCCATTTCGATTTAATAGCTGGCACATCAACGAGGATCAATTCAGTTTAGTTCGTTCTTGATAGCACTATTCCACCACAGTCCCCACATTCCATGGCTTTTGCAATAGTTTTTGGGTCATCATCTAACTTGCTAATCATCATAGAATGCAGTATGAACTCGATTTACGCAACCCTCGATTCGTACAACTTTTCGATTTTCGCAACATTAAATTTGTAGCACGTCTTGACTCTATAACATTCTATATGTATCACATATTATTTTTTGTATAAATTTCGAACACTTCATTTTCGTATTTAAGAAAGTTCAAAAATAATTGTTTGTTTTGATTTCACTAAAGTTTTTCATAACATTGTCGTTATCTATAAGAAAATAAGCTATTTCAACTTTAACTTCCATAAAAAAAAATAAAAAAAATACCACCCTGTAATTGCAACAACCTAGGAAGTGCGTTCTTTTTCTAACCAAAGTTAACTATAGTTAACTTTTATCGTTCCTTTAATCCAGAAAAGTAACGTTTTTTAACTTAATGACGTCACAAAGTCGTTTTTAAATTCAAAATTAAAGTGTCAAAAAGTAACTTTGAGTTACTTTTTTCAATCTTATCTTCCCACAGTAGTGCAGACATGACGGCGGTGAAGTGCGAAAGAAAAGGGGCTCCGCCCCTGATCCTAGCCTCCGTCTACATGCCAGGTGATTCACCGAGGCCTCCGCCGCCTGATGCTCTTGATGACCTCATTACAGTGACTGGTAAGAACGGTTGGGACCTCCTGGTTTGTTGTGACGCGAATGCTCATCACATACAGTGGGGGAGCTCAGACATAAATAAAAGAGGTGAGTCACTTTTCGAATATATTATAGAGAAAAATTTGTTGATTTTAAATAAAGGTAACGAGCCAACCTTCGTTACTAGAAACAGAAAAGAAGTGCTCGATGTGACGCTTTCCACTAACTCCGATTCTATCGTAGTCAGTGACTGGAAGGTCTCAAGTAATGTAACATTCTCTGACCATAGAATGATAACATTCCATATCGAACACAAAACAGAAAATCCAAAACCCTACAGAAACCCCAGAAAGACAAACTGGGATGCCTTCAAGATAAGAATGGCCACATCTTTGGGTCAATATGAAAATCAGACATTGTCAAATTGCTCAGATATTGAAAAACATATCAATGAACTAACATTGGCTATTAATAATGCTTATGAAAGTTCTTGCCCCATTTCAAAAGGTAAAGGTAAACTCAACCCCGTATGGTGGTCGAAAGAGTTATCTGTCCTTAGGAAAAACTCAAGGAGGCTTTTCAATAGAGCAAAACATAGTAATGTACCTGCTGACTGGGATCTTTTCAAGATCAGCAAAAATATGTACAAAAACCGAACAACTTACGCGAAAAGGGCAGCCTGGCAAAAATTTTGCACAGACATTGAGTCAACAAATGACGTTGCTAGGCTCAGGAAAGTTATGTCAAAGGTTTACACTCCTCCGGGTTTTCTAAAAAGACCTGATAAAACCTGGACAGATTCCTGCTCTGAGACCTTAGAGTCACTTTTGAGCACTCACTTCCCAGGATGTACTACTGATTCATCGTCTGCGGATAGAGGCCCTGACATAAGTGTAATCTCTAACATAGGTAACCAAATCATAGATAGCAGAAAGGTGGCTTGGGCCATAGACTCATTCTCAGCATACAAGTCTGCAGGGCCTGATGGAATAATTCCTATTATGCTCCAAAGCTCTAAAGACATAATTGTTCCAATTCTAGTGGACATTTTTAGGGGTTGTATTAACATCACCTACGTTCCTTCTAAATGGAGAGAAGTCAATGTCATCTTTATTCCGAAAGCTGGCAAGCCCACCCACACCGAACCTAAGGATTTTAGGCCTATAAGCCTATCCTCTTTTCTTCTCAAGACTTTAGAAAGACTAGTGGAGACTCACATTCGCCTAAAACTTAATGACGGCATGCTCTCACAGGCCCAACATGCATATATGAAGGGCAAATCTATTGAAACAGCGCTTCATGAAGTGGTCGGCACAATCGAAAAATCGATCCAATTCAAGGAATTCACACTGGTAGCATTCCTTGACATAGAGGGGGCATTTAACAATGTTGAAAATAATGCAATTCGACAAGCCCTCATCTCGATCAGCATCGATCCTTTACTGATAAACTGGATTGACTCCATGCTTCAAACAAGACTCATAAATGTAGAAATGGGTGATACGAAGTTAAAAGTCAGAACATGCAAGGGGACTCCGCAAGGTGGAGTTCTATCTCCTCTGCTCTGGCTCCTTGTAGTCAACCAGATATTGGTTAAACTTAATCTGAATGGCATCAAGGTCGTTGCATACGCCGATGACATTGTGTTGATGGCCTCGGGAAGATTTGTCCCAACCTTATGCGACCTCCTACAATTAGCCCTCAACAAGCTCAGTAATTGGGCCAGTAGTTGCGGACTTAGCGTTAACCCTCAAAAGACAGAATTGGTGTTGTTTACAAGGAAACACAAAATTCCCAACATAAACCCGCCAACCATCAACGGAATTCCACTTCAAGTTTCGGATACCGCCAAATACCTTGGTGTTGTACTTGACCGTAAATTGAACTGGAAAAAGAATATTAAAGAAAGAGAGAAAAAAGCCTCAGTAGCATTCTATACGTGCAGTCGAATTTTTGGTAGAAGATGGGGTCCCAGCCCTAGAACCATTCATTGGATGTACACAGCCATTATAAGGCCAATCCTAACGTACGCATGTATGGTCTGGTGGCCAGCCTTAGATAAGGAAACCAATCTAAAAACCATGACTAAAATTCAAAGACTAGCGTGTATCGGAACAACCAGTGCTATAAGAACCACACCAACGGCCGCCCTAGAAACTTTCCTTTCACTTGCCCCACTCGATCTGTTTACGAAAGAGTTGGCGGCAAAAAGTGCTTTACGACTGCAACAATGTAACAATTGGAAAAGGGGCCTATTCGGTCACAGAACTATAATGAACTTTACAGACATTGACATTCAAACGGACTATGTTTCGCCGCACATTGATTTCAACCCAGTAACCATGACAGACATCCCCACCAGGGAACTCTGGAACGAAAACAGGGTCATAAATACAAACCATGTTTCGGTCTTCACCGACGGCTCCAAAACCTTGGAGGGTGTTGGGTCAGGTATCTATTCAGATAACCCACCCATATATAGATCAATGAAGCTTCCAAATTTTTGCAGTGTATTCCAAGCGGAAGTGCTGGCAGTTTGTGAGGCCGCGAAACATCTTGCTTCACGTAAATTAGTCAATAAAAATATTGACATTTTCATAGATAGCCAGGCGGCAATTAAAGCCATTTCCTCAATCACCATAAAGTCCAAACTGATCGATCGTTGCCGAAATGAGTTAAGAATACACAACGTAGCGAACACAGTTACCCTAAAATGGGTCCCAGGACATAGGGATATTCACGGAAATGAAATGGCAGATGAACTGGCCAAAAGCGGATCATCTCTTGATCCGAGCCTAATCGTAGCCTCGGTGCTCATGCCACTGGAGGAAGAAAAAAGTAGAATACACCACTGTTTCTTGGAAGCTGCAAATGTCAGATGGTCATCTATCGACACCTGTCGGGTTTCAAGGAACCTTTGGCCGAACATTTCGAAGGAAAAAACTGAATACCTACTCAAGCTAGGCAGGCCTCAATTATCACTCATAGTTGGCGTCCTAACGGGGCATAACTCTATGGGAACCCATATGAAAAGAATGGGCATCAGCTCATCTGACTTATGTAGAGGGTGTCATGATGAAGAGGCGGAAGAGGGCTCCCTTCACTTCTTATGTGAATGCCCCAGCCTAGCTAGAACCAGGAAAGCAGCCCTAGGAGAATATTTCTTCGATGAACTGGGCGACATCTCTGTATTGCCACTGAAAAACATCCTAAAATTCATTCAGAACTCAGGATGGTTCGGGGAGGCCCCCTACAACTAATACTCCTCATCAAACCCCTCCCTATCCCTCTTCACCACCCACCTTTCACTCTGGGGAGCGCAATGGATCCACTGAGATCCGAGTGAGATGATGCGGCCCGCCGTATCATCACCCCTTCTAACCTAACCTAACCTACTTTTTTCAACTCATCTCCTTGATATGAGTTTAAAGGGTTAATCTGCCAAAGCACCTGAAACCACAATGTTTTGATTTTGGATTATCTTTTTTTGCTTCTCGATTGTTCGGTTTGGACTTGATTTCATTTTTGTAGTAATATATTTATTATTTAATTAATTTTATCGTTGATAGTGAGTTCGGAAATTATTTTCTATGCTTTGCGAGATTTTTCTGTCCAATTTGAGCGATTTGAAATAAAGAAATGTGTGCATTTGCGAAAAAAAAATTGTAAATATTTCGCTAAAACATTCAATTTTGAGCTAGAATGAAATTAAATGAAATTATATTTTTAAAATGTATGCATTTTCAAAGTGCTGATCAAAGTTTTTTTCAAGAAATCAAATGAAATCACAATTTGTTCTTGATTTTGTTTGACAGATCAACTATTTTTAACTTCGGTCGTTCCTAAGTGAAAAGTTACTCGAAGTAGCTTTTTTAACTATGACGTTGCAACTCTCCTTTTTGACACATTAACCATAGTTAACTAAAGTAATATAAAAGAAAGAACCACGGTTATTGTAACTGCCCCAATTCTATTAGTTGCGTATATCGAGTTTGTACTGTATATAACATGGTCATCAAAGTTCCGAGATGCTAGTCTTCCTTCGAAACGTCTTAGTATTTAGGGCGGGCCTATTACGTATGACGCTGTTTAGATTGGGAAGACTGAAACCGGTCTCACGGTGGTTTTGAACAAGTGGGGGGTCAGGAATGTCGTGAGGCATGAACAAAATATAAACACCGACCTCATTAGACTCATTTGTTGTTGTTTCAATGTGCAAAGCATAGAAGTTTTTGTTGTATCAATGTGTTTTGATGCGTATCAAATGTTCGAATGTAGACACGATCAGACTCACGAGTCCGGAATCAATTTTTCTAATCTTAGCCGTTTTCCTTTGGAGGTGGCGAAGTACTTTCAAGTACTTTGCTAGCTTTTTTCAATGGAACACAACAAACTGATTTACCATGTAAAATGTATCTACTCGCACATGAGAGCATGTACAGTTGGCAGTACTAGATTATGGTTTTCATCTACTCATAAGTACTTTGCCACCTCCAAAGGAAAACGTCTCTTAACAGAGGGCCTATTACGTATTACGAAACTAAAGGCAAGTTAACGATATTGAAGTAAACGATAGTCACGATGCAGATCGATTATGTAAAACGAGAAAAGCGGTAGAAAGATGTTGCCAATCGAAACAAAAAAAAAACAGGGCCCTTATTATGAATTACGAAAAGAACGGAAGAAAAAACGAAACTCGAAGAAACGAAAGTCATGGCGGAGAGCGATTATAAGATACGAAAATAGAAAGCAAGCAAACAAAGTTGCCAGACAAAAACGAAAAATGATAATTTTTTAAAAGTGCAACTTACTTAACTCTTATTAACAAATGTGAATTTTTATGTTTTCACAATTGTATTTATTATTTACTTTTTTCGTTCACTTAACAAAACAAAAGCCAACCAAACCAAAATAAAAAATAAATGACATTTGACTTTCCGTTCGTTTCGTAATACGTAATAGGCCCCCAGGGTGTCCGCCGGGAAGGTATACTACTATGTTTGTTTCGCAGTAATTCCATTGTTATCCTGGCTGTATGCGATGTGGCACCGTCTTGTTGATACCACATGTTAATAAAGTCCAAAGCATGCAGTTGTGGCGTTGAAAAGTTTTCAGTCATATCACGATATCGCTCCCCATTCACAGTTATTGTTACGCCGTTTTCATTTGAGGTTGATGGATTGTTTTGAACACTTTCTTGAGCAGCAGTTATGTTTTCAGCCGAACTTGAGGTACGTTGCGTTCCATGTTTGGGCCTATCACCTACAGACCTTCTGTCTCCGGAATCTTTCACTACAAGATAAAGAGTGCGTTTTGTTGGCACGTTGTTTCTCCAAAAAATTTCACGTAACTTTCTTATCGTCACAGTAATCGATGATTGATTTTGATAAAATGTTTTAACGATTAAAAGATTTTCCATAGAAAATTTGCCTCGAGTCTATTTCTTATATTTCTATTACTGCCAAATATGAACTGTCAAGACTAATGTTTACCAAAATGGCGACAAAACAAATGAGTATACCTTCCCGGCGGACACCTTGTACATGCATCAAGACCGTTGAGTTCGAATAATTTTGCATACCGAATTTCCATGTATAATAGTTTTTTCTTCCACGCAATTTTTCCATTCCTAAATTTTCGTAGCCAATGCTTTGGAAAAACAACTTATGCTTAAAAGCCTATACGTTCTAATGGTATTTTAAACGTGTTCATTATATTTGGATGTTTGTTCGCGTAGGTACTTCCCAAAACTACGAATTTCTACGAATTCAGCCGAAAAGTTTGTAAAAGCTCATATAAAAAAAATGAAACTCGTAAATGTTCGTAGTACACGAACAGATACATAATTTCCTATATATATATGTTTATAAAAAGAATTTGGTGGCACAACAGCTCGTGGAGAACCAGGGCTTAGTGACTTACAACTCTCAACCATTTCTGTGTGCGTGTTATTGGCAGGAATGGATATATATGTATACATGGTGATAAAAACAACAAGTATTCTTATTATTTTAACAAAGATTAACAAGTTTACTTATCGGTGGTATCCGATCCCAGAAAAGATATGGAATGGCTCTCACGTATTTTGTACTCACTGAAAGTAAGCGCGATTAACCCGCGTAAAATTTACCTCAAGCCGTAAATAACCCTAAATATACAATTTATTTATTTTTTCAAAAATGGTAGTCAAAAATAAATTTTAACCAGGATAAACAAATATTGATATTTCCTGTAAGACAAAATAAGGTTTAATTAAAATAGTACGTATACGCCCCATTGTATCATGTTGTAATCATCAGCACTTATGTGTCTGGAGTGAAGAATAGCATTATTTCCTACACGTTGTCTGAGGACGTTTACTCTAATAGTCGAATGGATGACGTTATGGACTGATACATAATTTCATTTATATCTATTCACGATTGCACAATTTGTCCGCGTATTTTAACCTGTACAAAGTTTTCTTTGAGTTGAGCAAGTAATTTTTAGTGATCTATCTATCCATTAAAATTATATCGGCAACACATAGGTCACCGTGTTATACTTACAGTCTAAGATCATACGCCATTTTAAACTGTTCACTAGTGCATGTACTAATTCATAACATAACATTCCTTACCCATCTGGTTACACGTGTAGTTGGTACAAATTTAAACTCATTAAATCAAAATCTTACACGTACTACAATAACAAAGAAGTGATGGGAACGGCTAGTTTTAAAGATGAATGGTTTCTTATCATTTGGGTGAGTTTATTTAGCTTTGCTTGACAATTTGGTTTAATAATTACATCTGAGCTATTTGGTGAAGTTTTTTGAAGTGAAACTTCTTTAGTATCGTTGTGATTTGAAACTTTGATGAAACAAAAAAGCAACACCAAAAAAAGACATTGAAGTAAAACTTCTTTAGCCTGCGAGAGAATGAGCTAGAATACAAGTATACTGTGTTACCTTTAATCGTCGTCTCCTCTCTGTTAAGTCTTTTTTGTCTTCATAAAAGTGTGGAGGCTACGAAGAGCGAACACAAGCACACAAATATACAATGTCTTTTTTTACTACTAACAATGTTTCTTAAATTATTCTTTTGCTACGGATTGTTATAGAACCCAATCCTGACGTTAAGATGGGTACTCTTGACTCCGAAATGGTATGTAGAAACACTATGTATATCATTTTTAGTTCCCCTTCAAATTAATATTGGAACAATAATAAAGCTTACCTCAATACAATCCAAGAGAGATTTCATAATTGTAATTATTTGTTTCACTTATTACTGTGTGTTGCTCATTTATTGAGAGCAACATTATTTTCACTTCATTCTTTTTATGAAGACTTTATTTTCTAAGTAGTTCTTCAAGTTTCTTAACAACAATAGACATCTTAGCTTTTTGGTCAGTCAACTTTGCTACTTCTCCGACAATAGCGAAGAAAGCTTTTGACTTACCAGCTTTATAGCTTTCTACAGCCTTGGGATTCTTTTCTATTGCCAGTAGACAAAACTTTTCAATTTCAATAGGATCACTTATTAGTTTCAGATTTTTTTCATTAATTACCTGAAAATATGAAGAAAAATTATAATTCAATTCAAAGGCAATAATATTGTTTTTCATTCTTACATTAGCTACATTTAATTCTGGGTTTTCATGGAGTTCTTCAATTAAAAACCGAGCTGATTTAAGATTTATTTTTTCTTCATTAAGATTTTTTAAAATTTCTTTTAAATGATCTGAAGACACTTTACTAAAAAATAATTCAAAATTTTAAATTCTTTTTTTCTCATTTAAGAACACATTGAAGAAAGAACCTTACCAATCCTCCACATCCATATTAGACTTATTACATAGTGTTAGAAGATCATTTATCAAAAAATTTGCAACTAGTTTTGTTGGGATTTCTGGTAGATCTTGTAAAATAGTCGTAAATAAGTCAAGAAGAACAGACTCGTTCTAAAAAGACACAAACAGACTTATGTAACAGTAAATTATACCAAATTAATAATAACCTACTTACCACAAGAATTATAGCAGGATCTTGACCAAGATTGAACTTATCAACTAAATTTTGTCTAATAGCTTCTGGAAGATCAGGTATCTCTTCTTTGATTTTAGGCACTGAAACTATGTCTGATCTATTGAGATTTCCTTTGAGATCAACCCGCAATGGTGGAAGATTAGGTTCAGGCATAAAGCGATAATCCTGAAGAACTTCTTTATCACGCATCGCTACAGTACATCTTGATTCTGCATCCCAAGATCTTGTCTCATTGCTAATCACGCCACCATTATTTTTAATTTCTATTTGCCGATTCACTTCGTAAGAAATAGCTTGAGCAATACTACGAACAGAGCCTATGTTTTTGACTTCTGTTCTTACGCCATAGGGTGTACCAGCTTCATGAATGGAAATATTAGCATCTACACGCAATGCACCCTCTAAATATGCTTTTGAATTAAATATTCTATGAAAGTAATATGAAAACGAACCTTCCATTTTGCAGGAACAAGTTCCAAGAGTTTTAAAAATTAATATTAATTCTTTGATTAGAGATGCGGCTTCTTCGCCAGTTTCAAGATCAGGTTCAAAAACTAACTCCATTAGTGGAACGCCAGCGCGATTAAGATCAACTAAGCTTCTAAAAATGAAAGAATTACGAAAAGCTTTAATTAACTGCTTTGAGATATTCCAAACTAGAAGTTCAAAAATACCGTTATTTTTCCAATTTGAGGTTAGGTTACATTGAAAATTGAATAAAACATTTACAGAAGGTTATAAGTTTAGCAAAAAATTGTGGTGAATTTGGTATTTAAGGTCAAGAGAAACTATAACAACTAAGCAACAATTTGTCATAGATTAAAAAAAAAGAAAAGTATGAGAGTACCGGCAAAAAGCAAAGGCGGTATCAAACACTCCTAGTGGGTGTCTTATACGTTGTTAAGACGCTGATCAGCTAAGTTAAAGTCAAATTGTTAAGGTGTTCCTTTACTTTTTAATAGATAAAACTTCAGCAATGCGATTTGTCTAAAGATGTGCGGTTCCCTATTATTGGTAGTGATGACAGCTATTTTTATATCCCGTGCCGAAGTAATAGAAGGCCTAGGGGTAAACCAGTATTTATGTTATGTGACTCTCGCATCAATAAACTTGGTCGAGAAACTATGAAAATTGAAGAATATACATGGGTTTTCTTTCAATTTTCCACGAGTCGATGCTAGAATTACCGAACGTTTTTCCTTCTACTGCTCATTTACTCAATCTTATTTGATTTCCACTATTGAAGATTTTGACAAGACTGCCTACAGCATGAACTTTAGGTAAGATCTATAAGGGGAGCTCAATCAGTACAGGAAGTTCTGACATTTTTGGGCATCCCACCCATATTACCACAGTGCTTCCTTGGCTAACAAATTCATACAAACAAGTTTTTGATTTCAAAGCCCGCCGAAGTATTCGTTCAATATAAAATCATTCGAATAAAACATTCTTATTCGATTTAGTTCATAGACCTTCCTTAAACAAGCTTAACCAACGCACCTTTTCAAAGAATCATCATGTAAACTTTTCCCACTGTCCTGTTCTAATTGTAATTGGTGAAGGCGAACAGATTTTCGGTATGGCTTCGATTTGCCTGGTATTAACACTGGAAAGTTGATTTCACCGTCGTTAGCTAACGCTGCTCTTTGTTGGGTTATTTGATATCCCGTCTGGATAGAAAACCATATTTATAATTAGGATGTGTAGTTATTAAATTAACATAAATACCGGTAAATCAGCATAGAAATAGTGCTTTCTATCGAACATCGAAACTGCATTCACCCGGCAATTCAAAGCTAGGGCAGTTTTTATGCCCGCTTCAACACATCTTCTGTTGAGAACCTTTTAATAAAAAGTTGGTCAATGTTTTTTTCATGAGATAAATAATAAGTTACTCACTGGCAAAGTTCCTGGTATTGAAGCATCAAACACAGATACTGCTGAATTAAGAGGTTCCGTAAAAGAAGTGGAACTACCAGAAAATAGTTTTGAGTTGGATAATATTTGTGCATGAACTTCCAGGCCAACAACACTTTTCCATTTGCTTCTGAAACAAAAAAGATATATAAAGTTTTGCTTTTTGTCATTGATAAAATTGTTCGAGTTACTTCGATGCAGTTTGTTTACTTGTGGAATAGTGACAAATAAGTTTACTATCCAAGATTTTAATTCTTTTTACACAACTTTTCAACATGTTGACGCCAATTTTGCCTAGGACGTTAACAAAAATTTGTTTTTGCCATCCGTGCGTTCAAGGATCCAAAAATCTGAATTTTTGTAGCTTCTGATTGGTCAGCTGTCAAAAAAAAATCTGAAAATTCAGATGACTTTTCGTTACGTTTGCTTACGTTTTTCAGATAAAAATTTTCATCTGAAAATTCAGATGACAGCTAATAAACAAGACAAAAAATAAGAATCTGCACATAGAAGCTGAACTTAATAGTAGATGCAGCTATTTTGTGTTCTGTTGTCGGTTTGGTACGACTTGTTGGTTTTTTTTTAAGTTTTGTTTTTTTGTAAGTGAATAAAATAAAAAAATAAGATTGAGAAGTAGTTTTTCCATGGCATTTTGGCTTTAGTTTTTCCTTAACAAGAAGAAAGTTATCCCCATTTTTATTTAAAATAATTACATTTGGTGGAAAAACGCGAATAAGACGTGCATTAATAACTGTGCATAATAACTGTTAAGATTTTTTGGTTGCCAATGAAAAGTGTGGCTTCAACTATTTTCTTAAGTATTATAATCCAAGTAAATACAACGAACAAGCTTTTTCCAGTCAACTTACATAGTAACTTCCTCGTCAGAGTCACTTATTATGCGACAAAAAAAAATCTTCCTTATATTACTTTCAGTAAAATCAGCAGGTTAACACATGATTATGGCAGAAAAAAAATATATGACATTTGGCTGAAATTTCAGATTTTTTGTGCGTTCAACGTTACGTTTCAGTACTGAATTTTCAGATTTCTGCCGATGAACGCACCCACTGTAACGTGATGTTAGCAAATGGGTGCGTTCATCGGCAGAAATCTGAAAATTCAGTACTGAATCTTAACGTCATATATTTTTTTTTCTGTTAAAACCTTGTGTTTACCTGCTGATTTTACTGAAACTGAAAAAACTGAAAATAAGGAAAAACTTTTTTTGTAGGAAATTAAAAATTAAAATTCAATTTTAATCAAAACTATGTGAGTCTGAGGATGAAATTGTATGTAAGTCAACTGGAAAAAGCTTGTTCGTTCTTTTTATTTAGATTATAATACTTTCAAGAAAACAAAACTTAAAAAAAACCAATAAAATAAAAACAAAAAGTTCAACTTCTATTCAGATTTTTTTTCTTGTTTTGTAGTTGTCATCTGAATTTTCAAAGACGGTGTTCACATTGGACTAAAAAACTGGATTTTTGTTGACGTTTCAGTATTTACATCTTCCTTTACTGAAGAAGTGGGAGCAAGATGTGAATACTGAAACGTCAAAAAAAATCCAGTTTTTCAGTCCAATTTGAACACCATCAAAAGAAAATGTTTGTATGAAAAACGTAAGCAAACGTAACGAAAAGTCATCTGAATTTTCATAATTTTTATGACAGCTGACAACCAGAAGGCCTAAAAATTCAGATTTCTGGATCCTTGAACGCATGGAATCCAAATATCTGAAAATTCAGATATTGGCCGCATTCAATCCAAATATCTGAAAATTTTAATATGAAAATTCAGAAATTTTTTTCGTTGAATGCAAAAAAATCTGAATTTTCAGTCAAAAGTCAGCTGTTTTAGTTCTGTCAAAATACTGTATTCACTTTTGGTTTTTACATTGAAAAAAGTTAAATTAAAACTTTTATTTAATTTGAAAATTAAAAATTCATAATGAGTGATTCTTAATACTGGCCCACACACTTCTAAACACGAAGTTATGTGTTAAGTTAATTAATAAAACGTAAGTCAATGTGTTAAAATTTCACAGCGTACTTCGTTCGATGCGTCCACGTTTGTTTCACAAATCACACTTATCAGGCAAACAGTAAAGTTCAAATCCCATTTAAATATTTTTGCTCTTTTTTAGGCACATCTGCACTTTTTTCATCTAAATTTTCAGATGGGAATTTCTAGTGTGAAACGTAAGTAAAAATCATCTGAGCTTTCAGATATTTTTTGACAGCTGATAAGGAGCCCAAAAAAGTCAGATATGTGAAACGTTAGCCCTGTTTCCTAATTTTTTTCAAACAGTTTCAGATCGCCAGATTTAGGGCGGAATGCCCTAATTTAGATTGGGAAGATTGAGACTGACCAGACTCATGAGACTCATTTGTTGTTGTTTCAATGTACAAGGCATTAAAGTAGTTGTTGTTTCTGTGTTTTGAGGCACCCCAAATTTTCGAATGTAGACACGATGAGAGTCACGAAAAATTTCAAAAAATAGCTGTTCTCTGAAAAGAAATTATATTCAACAATTTCAAAGAATTTTATTCAATGTTTTAAGTGAATGTAACCAAATAAAATAGATTTTTCACTTTGGCATTAATAAATCGTTTGTCTTTGAATATTTCTCGTTCTAAATGTTCATTTCCACAATGTAAGGCTCACATAAATTTTACAAACAAAAAATCTGCCACAATTTAGCTCAAGAATAAATGTACCGAACAATTATTTCAACGCGCTAAATTTTGACAGATGGCACCGTACAGCAAGAAACAGAAATTTGATTTTTTAGCTGGAGCTGCATACCTCTCGGCTAAAATGCTTGGTTTAATTTTAGCTCGGCTTAATTTTGGAGAGAATTTTGTATGGCATCGAAATTTTAGCTCGATCTGCGTACTAGGGTTAACAAAATAACAAGGAATGAGAGTTCTCCCCTTACTTTTATTTATAATAAGGGTATTCATGCAACAGCTTAAAATGTAGTAATCGTATGAAAGTTGTAAACTAAGTAAATCTGACAGAACTACGAAGTTTAGAACGCTGTTGTATGAATACCTTAAATAATTATATTTTTAGGAAAAGCCCAATGATGAATGATGTGCATTTGGGAGTCTACTATTTTCGAAAGTATTATAATCCAAATAAAAACAAAGAACAAGTGTTTTCCAGTCAACTTACATATAACTTCAACTTCATCCTCAAAATCAATAATTTTTGATTAAAATTTAATTTCAGTTTTGAATTTCTGACAAAAAAATGTTCTTCTTTAGCTTCACTTCCAGTTATCAGCATGTAAACACATAATTTTGACAGACAACAAATTTAAATATTTCAAAAAAATTTGCATAACTTTGGGACAAAAGCAATACGCAACATTTTCGTTTTCTTTGTTTAAATTTTTGCCCACCTGATGCACTGTGTGTCCAAAATTTCTGTTAATGTTGAAAAAAATCCTATCATTTGAATGCATACCACATCATTTTCTTATCACCAAAATTGCTCTTTTTAGACAGTTAAACAATACAAAAAAAAAAATAAAAATAAAAATGGAATGTTAATTGGAAATATGAAAAGATGTACCATCGCTATTGTTGTTCTTTACATTTAACTGTGAACAAATCATTTCAAAAAACAATACAAAAAACAAAATCCAGTACAGAACAGAAGTAAGCAGTGCGGCAGTTGGTACTAGGTGAAAGCAACCAACCTTATTTCGTGCAAATTTTGCTGAAATTATTTCATTTCGAAATGGAAATTTGTATGGGAAATGAGATGATTTCGTATCGAATTTGGAAATTTTAAACTAAATTACCTCATTTTGGCCTAATGAAAATGTAGTATTACGATTCAGTACTAAATTTTCAAATTTCTGCCAATGAACGTACCCAAAATCCTCTGTGTACTTGTTAATTTTACTGGAAGTGAATATAAAGAGGAAAAATTGAAACTAAATTTTAATCAAAAATGAGTTACTCTGGGGATGAATTATTTGTATGTGAAAATATGTAAACAAAAATGTAAACAATTTGAGTTAACGTTTTTTTTTGTACCTTCTACATGGCTTTACAAATTAAAAACACAATATAAAAACTGAAGATATAGGAAAAAATTGAATGCAGCAACAGCGTAAAGCCATCGTAAGCGTTGTAAAGTTTTAAGCTTCTAAATTCTGACACAATTTGTAGGGAAAATTTGACAGATTTACAACTCTACTAGGTTTCGTCGTATTTACATTGGTGTATGAATACCCTTAATATTTGTACTAGATAATTTTTCTAAATATACATGTTGGTAGTCACAAAGCTGTATGTCTATCACCAGAGCAAGAATGTAATAATGAATTTGAATTGGATGAATTTATAACATGCTTTTTTCCATTGCTTCGGAACCACTACAACGTTATTAACTTTTTTAATTACCAATGGATTTTAACAAATCATATTTTTTCGATTCAAAATTGAAAATATTTATATTTTCGTGCATCAAACATAGCTGTAGACCACAAAGAAACTAAGAAAATTGTGTTAAAAAAGTTTACTTTTATTTTTTGTAAATAAAAATAACTGAAAAGTTCATTTTGATATCTCAATATGAGGTGTCAAACAAAAGATTATAACGAAACAAATTATTTTTAGCTAAAGAATAGATATTATAAAAAGCAGAAACAAGTTTAGGAGGTGCAAAGAGAGGCTTTACATATAGATATAAATATATACTTTTCAAGCACATTTTCCTGATAAATGTATATAACTTGAATATAAAGGAACTAAAATAAAGACGTAAATTGTAATTCATTATATTTTAAAAGAAATCGGAAATAATTTATAAAGCTCGATTGAAAATAAAATATAAAAACTCGTTTTTAAAAAAGTCTTACGTTAAAAAACTGCTGTTGTAAATTAAATATAATAATTTTCAATATTATATTAAATACTACAAATTTTAAGCAATATTTTTTTTACGTAAAACATTTCTGTACAATGTTTACCAGCTTCACAATTAATTTTCAATAAGAAAATTCACATTTTGATAATTTCCAAGGTAGAAGCAAAATAAAATCAAAAAATCTAGATTAAGCTACATTAAACTGAATATGACTCAAGAGACACTGCTTGCATTTTAAAAAATAAGTTGTCTGCAGAGAAAGAACTACTAATGGGTTTACTCACAGACACTACTCATTTATTTATGGGTGAAGCCAATATGTAGTTAGCTGCAGTTCAAGTGCGGTATATAAAAAAAAAAATCGAAGAGTGGCGCTTAGTGCCCTATTACACGACGACTTTAGAGTCATGACTTTTTTTCGAAATTCAATGAGTGCGAACGAGAAAAAACATCTGATCTCCCCTTCGCACTCATTTAATTTCGAAAAAAGTCATGACTCTTAAGTTGTCGTGTAATAGGGCACTTAACTTAAGTTTAAACTTGTGGCGCTGGACTTGGGTTTAATATAGAAGTGACTATAGCGTTTTATTGGTGCTTGCATTGCTGCGCTAGCTATAAATCCGATTAAAATGCACATACTAATACAAAATTTTAAATAAACTTTATTATTTAAATTATCGAAGTAACTGTAATATATAACGGGCATATTGGCTAGCATCGTAGAAATAGCATTTTAATTTTCTAATAACTTAACTTGGGATGTTTTACATCATTTGCGAATATACTCCTGAACTCGCAAGACTTCTTTGTGAATAGAGAATAGAAAATATTCCCCAACACTAACTGGTAGATTTACGTTTTACTAGTTTAAGTTACAAGTAACTTTCTCCTCTCATTCACTCATTCTGAATTTTTAATTTTCGAATAAAATTAAGTTCTAATTTAACTCTTTTCAATGCTAAAATCAAAAGTAAATGCAATATTTTGACATAGCTAAAAATAAATAAAAATAATAGTTATAATAATAAATAAAATAAACAATGAAAACAAATCTCAGAATTTTCAGATGAATCCAGCCAATTACGGTAAGACCCCTCTCACACGACGATTTTTTGCGTCTGACAAGAAAACATCTGATCTCACCTTCGCACTTACTTAATTTCGGAAAAAGTCCTGACTCATAAGTCATCGTGTAATAGGGAACTTTTCGAATTTTCATGAGTGCGAAGGAGAAAAAACATCTGTGCCGAGATTTAGCTAGTTCGAAACCACAGGGAGTTAGTAAGATGAGTCACTTTTCATCGAAAATCGCTTTAGCTAGTAAAAGTGAGTGAGTGGGCGAGTGAAATGAAATGTCAGATTACTCGGCGGATATTTATCAGCCGTGACTTGGTATATGTGTTGGTAAACTTACCCTTTTGGGCAAGTATTTGTACATTTTTTCAAGAAACTTGTTCATACCTACCCATGGAAAGAAAATGAAATAAAAAAAAAACAACGTAGAAAAAAACAACAATCCTTTTTTTGATACTTTAAATCTCATTTTATTATCATAGTATACCAAATAAAATTATATTGTAGTCACTTTTGACACTATAAACAATTTATTTTTCAATGCTCAACTCAAATTAAACTTTAATTATGACAAAAAAAAATTACTGAAATCAAAGTTACTCCATTATAAAGATGCTTTAATGTTTACATTAGGTGTGTTTTATTGATAAATACATAGCTAGAACAGTAAAATTTCCCTCTGCAAACAACAACAAAGCCAGTGGATTACTGACTTATTTATCAACACTTTCTAAGAACTAGCTATAGTACAATAAAACACGCCTATTGTTGTATTTGTTATTTTAATTAGCATCAAAGAGGTAGAATTGTTTTGTTTCATTTTTGAAACTAAATTCGAACTTACTCATATGACTTCAATAGCTAGATCACTTTTGCGAGTGAAGTGAGATGAGTCGGCGAGTCATCCCACTTTACTCCCTGAAATTGCTGAATCTCGGCACTGATTTCACCTTTGCACTCATTTAGCCAGTTTATATTTCTGAGATCTCAGAGGACTCAGAGCGCTCAGAAATATAAACAGGATTCCTCTCAAAAATTCCTCGCTTTTCCCCTTAAAAACCGAGACTGAAATTTTTTGGATTCGCTTGCTCAATTATTTCTTGTCTCAGTAAATTCTATAAGAAGAAAAGAAAAAGAGAGTTGTTTTGACTTCTATGTGAGGAATACTGTTTATATTTTATTCTCCTGCTCTGTCAAAAAATGGAGGAAAAATACTGAGCGCTCAAGATATATAAACTGGACAATTGAATTTTGAAATGATTCAGACGCAATGAATCATCGTGTAATAGGGGTCTAACGAAATCAATTCGGACCGAAAATCCGAAAGAGGTGAATTAACAAATCCAACAGATCCTGGTAAATTCGCAAACGTCTACGTTACGTCACTTGAACACGTTACGTCCAACTGACATATGGTTATGTCAGAAAAATAAAGGAAAAAAATAACCATCAGTATGAAAGATTTTTCTACTTTTCACACAGAATGAGAACTAAAAAAATTGGAAAAGATGGTTTTTGATGGTAAATCATTTCAAAAAAATTGATACAAAATATTTCTTGACCATATTTTAATGCCAAAAAAGATCCGGGGACATTCAATCGAAACAAAAAAGAACAACCTTTCGAATAATGGGCAAATAGAAACAAATTTTTTCAACACAAAGCGCGTCTAGAGAGATAAAATCCAATAAAAAAATTAGTGAATGAATATGATAATTTCAAGACTGTCAAGAAAAGTGCGTAGAAAAAGTTTCAAATTTTTTGTGAAAAATAAATAAGTTCTTTGAAAAATCCAACACACCAACGGGGACGGGAATACCTATCAACGCGATTAGGAGACAACTTCAAAGAATAAAGAGACACGCGTTCCCTCTTTCTCGATTTTTGTTTCTTTTTTTCTTTTTGCAAATTTATTCTAAAGATTATGGAAACTGAGAAACTATTTAATGACTTGGAGTCGAATCAGTCACACGAATGCGAGGAGGCCAAAAAGAAATTGGTGGAGTTGTTCAATCAAAGTGAGTACCTTACATATATATCGTGTTGTTGAAAAGCGTGATTTGAATGAAAAATCCTTTGAAAAATCATTTCTATTCCTAGCCAAGGATATATGGCTCGTTCATGGAATGATGGACTACTTTCTGAAGACGGGTTCTTTGCGAATTATGGAGGTTCTGGTGAAGGTGCAATCGCCACACGACATTTACATATTCGACAGGCTTTCCGATTGGCTGAAGAGTTCAAGTCATCGGATTCAAGCGCTAACATTGTTTGGTTTTGTCGTCCGCAAGCATCCAACCTGGTTGTACAAAATTGAGAAGCACAAAATCATCTGGGATATGTTGAAATTGCTTAAGGTAGATTACTTCTTGGCCTAAGTAAGACTTGGTGATTTTTATGTATTATCTCTTTCAGACTGAAAAGGAAATAGTTTCGCTAATGAGCGCACTTCTGTGTATTGTCACTTTGCTGCCTATCATCCCAATGAATGTTTCGACTTTCCTGAATGATTTGTTTGAAGTATTCGGCCATTTGGCCTCATGGAACAGTCAGAATCCCAATAAGCTTAGCGAAGATAAGTTGGTGCATTTGCAGCTGGGATTGCAAATGCTGTTCCATCGGCTCTATGGCATGTATCCATGCAACTTCTTGTCGTACCTGAGTGAGTTTACGAAAAAGGAAAAAGGTGCAATTTTTCAGCATACTATTAAGCCTTTATTGGATACGGTGCGAGTTCATCCAATGCTGGTGACGGCAAGTCCAGAAAAGGAGATGAATGCTGCTCGATGGAAAAACAGAGAACCTCATGATGTTGTTCAGGAATGTGCAAAGCTCTCTGTCGCCGATCAGGTACGAAAAATTTAATTATTTTGAAGATATACTGATCAAATTAAATAGTTTGCATAAAAATGAGAGACAAAATAGTTGTCACTTGATTTTCTTAGATATTTTATTGATTTTTATACTACGTAGGGTAAAATGGCATACTGTATGAGTTTTTTCTCAAATTGGTTCTGTGATGTTGTTTACAATTTAAAAAATATTTTATTTTCTAAGTATAATATGATTTTCACAGGTTCTTCTTTTGAATTGTGATAAAATCGGCCGATTACGGATTTCCATGTGTAACAACTCAACCTATTTTAAATTAATTGTTAAAAATAGTGGAAAACAAAACACATTTGATAATTGATGATTGCAAGTAATCAATGTTTCCAGTGGATCTCAATAACAACCAAGTGGTGGTGGCACAGGGCGTCTTAAGAGTTAATTACATTTACTCGGAAAAAGACTTCGCGATTTCTTGCGACTGTTGCTCTCTGACGTCGAATTTTCTCACAGTATTTCCTTATTTTGCTTTCTGTTGGTATAACCTTGGCTTCAAAGAGATAGTGGTCCGAGTTAATGTTGCTGTATACTAGTAGTCCGGGAGCCCGTGACAGATTTAAGCGACCAATTTTTTATATATGGTTAATTTGGCTTTGAATTGTAGCCTAGTGAAAGTCATTTGGCGCACAAGCGGGGAGTTCGGTAGCCCCCCAAATATGTACAAAAAAATTAGGTTGGTCATAGAACCAAAGCTGAAATTTGGTCATATGATAGTTAACACTTTATATTATACAAAAAACATCGTCAGCTGGCTGTGTAGCGGTGAAAAGGTTGTCCGCTGACGTAGTGAACAATACACGCTTTTTTAAGTCATTGTTGATTTTGTGCATGAAGGACTAGTTTTTGATAGAACATCACTCTACAAAATTAAATAGATAGTACCGATAAAGGAGCCATTATGAGATTTGCAGGTAACTGGGACGGGGAAAATCATTAGTCTCAGGGAAAGCGACTCGATTTGCAGGTCTACAGAATCGAACCTTCTTGACATTCAAGGGATGGTATGATCAAAAAGTATAACTTCGTTAAGAACTTTCACACGGAGCTGTTGCTCTCTGACGTCGAATTTTCTCACAGTATTTCCTTATTTTGCTTTCTGTTGGTATAACCTTGGCTTCAAAGAGATAGTGGTCCGAGTTAATGTTGCTGTATACTAGTAGTCCGGGAGCCCGTGACAGATTTAAGCGACCAATTTTTTATATATGGTTAATTTGGCTTTGAATTGTAGCCTAGTGAAAGTCATTTGGCGCACAAGCGGGGAGTTCGGTAGCCCCCCAAATATGTACAAAAAAATTAGGTTGGTCATAGAACCAAAGCTGAAATTTGGTCATATGATAGTTAACACTTTATATTATACAAAAAACATCGTCAGCTGGCTGTGTAGCGGTGAAAAGGTTGTCCGCTGACGTAGTGAACAATACACGCTTTTTTAAGTCATTGTTGATTTTGTGCATGAAGGACTAGTTTTTGATAGAACATCACTCTACAAAATTAAATAGATAGTACCGATAAAGGAGCCATTATGAGATTTGCAGGTAACTGGGACGGGGAAAATCATTAGTCTCAGGGAAAGCGACTCGATTTGCAGGTCTACAGAATCGAACCTTCTTGACATTCAAGGGATGGTATGATCAAAAAGTATAACTTCGTTAAGAACTTTCACACGGAGCTAATTAGCAAAACAGAGTGGGTAGAAGAAAACGTAAACTACACTCTTAAAGCAAATGGTATACTGATGAATGGAGAACGTCTGAAGGGACTGGGGCTGAAATCATTGGGCCTAGAACCAAACTTTCCATACCGATGGGACAGTCTACCAGCGTTTTTCAGGCAGAAGTTAATGCCATAGGGAAATGTGAAAGAAATCTCGAAAGAAAATATAAAAATCAAAGCAATGCTATCATGTCAGATAGCCAGGCCGCACCTCAGAGCACTAAGATCATATAGCATAAGCTCAAAATTGGTATGGGAGAGTGTGGGCAGGTTAAACAAACTGGGCAAGAACAACCATTGCACACTTCATTGGGTACCTGGTCACGATGACATACAGGGCAATGAAAAGGCAGACTCCTTAGCAAAAACAGGAGCAATGACACCCATAACGGGGCCAGAGCCTTATTGCGGGATAGGAGAAAACGTGATAAAAAACAAGATAAAAACAGCAAAAGGAGAGAAAAGATCAAAAATCTGAAAAGATCTCCCTAGGCTGAGACAGGCCAAACTTCCACCAAGTACGATTCCAATCCTGTATCAGCTTAACTAGAAATAGACTGAGAATAATAACGGGACTCCTCACAGGCCACTGCAAGTTAAGGAGACACCACCACATTCTTGGTCTAGAAAACAGTGCCATATGCAGATTCTGCAATAATCACGAGAAAACCCCGCACCACATACTAGGTAGATGTGATGCACTTGTGAATCACAGACTAAGGCATCTGGGAAATCACCAGATAGAGGAGAGCGAACTGTCCTCTTTTAGAGTACTCCAAATACTCAAGTTTCTTAAAGATACTAATTTGTAGGACGAGCTATCATCAAGCTCTAGTGAGAGGGCACAATAGATCTTAAGGCACTTGTACCCTTAAACAAATTCATTCATATTAAATTTATGAAATTTTCATCAATTTGAGACCAGAATCGTCTATGTAGACCTAATGGTTTTCAAGAGACAGCTTTTCAAAATGTATTAATAATAATTTCAGTATAATGAGGATGACAAATAGAGCGTGCTTGGCATAAGATACCCTTAAGCCCTTGAGCCCTAGGTTGGGTGAAAAAAAGTATTAAATGGGGCACATATCACCCCGTTCAGGCGGGAGGGGAAATTATCTAAAAAAGAAACTTCACATAGAAAAACAAATATTTAAAAACGTAGGTCCCGGTGATGCGGCAAGTTAATCAAATGAATTCCAGAAGTAATGATGCAGATTTATTAAAAATACTCTCAGGATTCTAAATTTCTAAACCTTAAAATCGTACCCTTTTTTATAGGTATATATATGTATATAGGTGTGAAGGCATTTTGACGTGGCTGGATAAAAAAAATGTTAAAAATCAACGAAAGATCACTCTATAATGTTCTATATTCTTTTTGAAAGCTAATTCTATTCTTGAATTTTATGTTTAGTTTAAGGTTAATGGAGTGAATAGTTTTTGAGAAATTAAATTTCAAAGTTAACATTTTTTAAAACAAAACTAAGAATCCTAAAGCCACGAAATTTTAGGCTTTTTTCAGTTACTGCCGATTTGAACCCTAAAAGACTATTTTATACATTAAAACTTTGTCTCATGATTTTGAGTTGATTGCATTAGCTTTAATTTAATACAAGTACCGTCTCTGTAGATCCAAACATTTCCAGGAAACAGCTTATCAAAATTTGGCAATAATAAATTTATAGCAACTAACAGCATATTAAATAGTTTAAGAACAAATACAGTGTTTAGCATAGGATGTATTATAATACTAACGAACGTGTACTTTAGGTCAAATGAAGAAAAAAATAAAATGAGAGAGGGTTTTTTATTCCCCCGAGCAGACGTAAAAGTCAATTTTATAAAAAAATAATTGTTAATAATTACTCGTAAAAATACCATCTGGACAGAAATTTTATAGCTTAATTTAAAGACAAAAATCGATTCTTGAAATTTCTTTTAACATTAGAAATGCTTAAACGGAGGCATCTACTAACTATGTTGAAAAAATCAACAGAATTTAAATGTGAAACGCCTCATAGACATAGAGGGTGAAACGTCAGGGGAATAGACAAAATAATTGTGTTCATACTTTTTCCTTACTCGTTTGCGGTAACAAAATACGAAGAAGAGGATAAATCGGACACCAAAAAGGAGAAGTGTTCGTAGACTATGAAGATTTGCATGGGGAGAAGAGTTTAAATACCGAATAATGAAATATGGAACGATTTAAGAAAAAACGGAAAAAGTAAGCATCGGGGGAAAAGTGAGGGGATATATAATATTGGGTTCACTTTCGTATTTGCTTTTGCGGTTATTTATTATTGTTTGCTATCTGCTTTTAGTCTGTCTGTTGGCTCATGATTAGTTGAGTGTGTTGAATGAAGTAGTGAAGTGAAGACCTACGTAAATATAATAAATGTGAAAAGAAAAAGGAACGATGAAATCGCTCGAACTTGCTGTTGTAGTTATGAAGGATGAGTAATAATAAGCTAGAGAAAATGAATTAACTTGCTAAAAGCTTTATCGATCAAAATGTTCGTATTGAGTAAGGCGAAAGTAATTAAGTACAGTTAATTGAAGTTTTTATAAATGTTGTTTGTATCAAAATGCAGACTATTCCCACACGTATTTGTATAGGAACCTATTGATCATTAGGAAAAAAAGCCTTTTTTAAAATGTTAATATGCCAGTGCCAGGTACTGCTTTTATTTGGAGCCACAAAAATTAATTTCGTCTCTAGGGAATAAACAAAAAACTTAGATCCAAAATTTAAAAAAATTTAATTTGGTGGTGATTCAAGATAACCCACAGCAGTTTTTCCTTGGTTATGGTTTTGGAGAACCTCCCCTTTGAACAATTCCAAAAAATGCAACGTCCTGACAAAACGGGTTCGATTATATATTATGTATGATGCGGATTCTGATTCAGAAGAAGAAGATGAACCTTAAGCAAGAATAACAAATTGATACCTCTACCGATTGGTAGAATGTATTTATATTTACTATGAATATACCAACACAATAAAATTTGCTTTATTCAAGGTTTTAAAATACATTAATGCTTTTTTCATTTCGAATGTATGTACCTTAACTATGCTGGAATGGCAATAAAATTATTTGAATCCATAAATTAAATTTTTTTAAATTTTGTTTTTTTTTTCTTATTTTGACCAATGTTGGGTCGGCCCTTGGGATCGAAAACTTGGATTAATTATCAGGCCAATATCAGTATCAAAAAACAACTCAAGAAACATCAAAACTAACGGATCTTATAAAGTGACTGGACTATTAAGAAAAACGCGAAAAAGATTTTTTTTTCTTGGGAAAAGATAGTTTTTTCTTTTATCTTAGAAACTAAGGTACTTATTGGCAAACAAATTCTTGTATTCGACTAAAAATTCATTAAAGCATTGAATTTTGAAAAATTGTACCCCTTTAATTCAAAATTTTGAAATAATAAAAGGAAAACACAAATTTTTTTTTTGACTGTAATTAAATTTCTCAAAACCTATTTACTTAATCAACTTGACCTAGACATAAAATTCAAGGACAGAATTATAGTGAAAAAAGCATGTAAAGTTTTTTGGTCATTAATTGTCCAACTGTTGTGATTGCTTGAATGCATGCGAGGTTTAGGCAATGAACTTTAGTGAGCGATGTATTTGATTCATATTGGTTTTTTTCTGTGAATGTAAGAGCGACTTTGGCTCGCATTTTTTTGTGAATGATTCACAGTTGCAAATGAATGGATTCATGCAGCTCTCTAATACATATTATAGATCAATGATAGAATGGTTCAAACAATCCAACGATAGTAAACATCTGCGATGTTTGGTACAAATACGATAGCTCCAAAAATTAATTTAAATTATTTTCTCCTTTCTGGCACTTGTGAATTTAGAAAGATGTAGATTAAAGGTTATTGCGTCAACGGATAATTTGACTGATGATATGTTTACTATTTTTTTACTGCAGGAACTTCATACCGAGTATGTTCGGTCTCATGATACATCAATTTCAGTGATAAACAAACAACAACATCAATCAAGTTGCTCCCGAAAAGCTATTACTTATTCGGGCATAGCTTCGCCTTTCCAGTCATTAACCGATCGCGAACACCTATCACAGTTTAAGAAAGGCGAGATGCTCTGGAGCCCATACACCGAAATTATTTCATCGGCCAGTACTATGCCTCACACTCCGACTCCAAGTTATGGCGTGCCTATGAGTAGTGGAACTTCGTCAGGCGCAATAATGGGCGTAAGCGGTTCCTCCCCCCCGGAGGCAGCTGTTGAAGCTACACCAGAGACGACACCCATGAAAGAACTGACTATGAAGCCATCAGCTAACCAACATGCAGTGTGTGCTATTTTTACAACAAGTCAACCAGCGTCGCCTATGCGTAGGGATCCTTGCACACACTTCACTTTTCCCGAATCGCCTGGAAAAAATTCCTCCAACCAACATGGCCATGTCGACCAGACAACAATCAACAAGATCCCAACAAAGTTGTACGATCAAAAGATGCAGCATGTTCTCAATGATCGCCACCAAATGCTTTTTAACACTAACCATCCAAATGCAGCTTTAAGTCCTTTATCTGTGTGTTCGGTGAATGCATCAAACAATGGTACGCCTCATTTCGATTCTCAGGAAGATGAAGAAGTTCGGGACCTGACTAGTAGTAGTGTGGCACTACGGGTGGAGGCTGCAGCAGCCGCCGCGGAAGATATCGCCAAGCGATGTCTAGACTGCGATGAGACCGAGCAGTCACCTTGCTCCGAAGGGGGTGTTCAAGTGGCCTCTAATCGCTCTATGCGAATATTGATTCGAAGAAACCGTTTGACAAGTTACTGTCACAACGAATCCAGTTGGAATAATGTTACGTCCAACGATGAGATGAATGGCTTTGCAGCTGAAAGAGCAAAAGTGCGTCGGGCCAAATCATGCCCCACTCTTGTTAGTAGCTTTAATAGTGTCAGTATCGTAAAAAAAGATAAACGTGAAAAGAAAACGCAACTATTAAACAGTAAGTTGACGCAATCGTGTACAACCCACTCTCGAGTAACTCAAACTATCCAGACTTGGCCGAGAAATTATGAGTACACACTGTTCCATTTAATATCGGAAAGCAACAAACTGCGCACTGAGTGCAATACACTTCAGCCCCAAGAGCTTCTTAACCAATACATCGATCGGACGGTTAAACTTAAAGATGCTGGATACCGATTAGATCAGGTAAGAATTTTTGCTATGGATATATTATTTGTAAACATATAATTGATTTTATTCTTTGATTTAGGAACATATTCAGCTTTTGTGCTTGCAATTGCAATACGAGCAGTATCGTCGTGAAATTCACGCAGAGAGAAATCGTCGCTTAATGGGTCGCAGTAGAGACATTCATAGTCTCGAACGTGAACAAGATCGTCTGAAGGAACGCTTGAAAACCTACGAGGAGGAGAACCAACAATTGGTGTATCAATTTGAGAAAGGTAGAAAACTAGCTAACGAGAATGAGCGAAAGCTCAAGGAAGAATTAAAAAGTTTTAAAGCTCGTTACCAAGAGGAAGTGGAACATAAAAAAATGCTGCAATCGACCAATGAAAGTCTGCAGACTCGACTAAACGAAGAGATTCAAAAACGCATCGAACTTACTTCCCAAGTAGACTCGCTGCACGGTCAGCTCTTCGACACACGTAATGAGCTGCAACATGCCCAATTACAAGCCGAAGTGGGACACCAATGTAAGAGTGAACTTATTCGATTGGAAACTGAATTTCTTGTTATGGGCGAGGTGCAAATAAAGTTGCGCGATCGTTTAGCCGAAGTCGATAACCTTCGTGCTCGCGATGAAGAAATAAACCATCTACAGGAATCCTGTAATGTTGAGATTAAAGGTTAGTTGTTAAACGTATTTTAATGTTTCGAAGATAATTGTTCTATTTTGTTAGATTTGAGACGTGCCTTGGAGGAAAAAACTTCACAATTCGAGAACGCCAAACATAGAGTTGTCGAGCTGCAAGCGCAGGTCATGAATAATGAAAAGGTACTGACCGAGCAGAAAAGACTGCTTAAAACCGTTAAAGATGAATACGAGGAGAAATTCAAGGTGAGAATTGTTTATTAGAATGTAAAAAATCAACTTATTTAACTTAACCTTCAGGCGTTAAGCACGAAATACGAAATCCAAAAAACTGTTATTCTGCAAATGGAGGAGAAACTCTTGTATTTGTATAGGAATCAGACACCTGTCAGTCTTGCTGCCTGCTCTCCGGACACAGATAGAACGGGTAACTGGGTTTAAGAGTTAAAAAATTATATTTGTAAAATTGGAATCATTACAGATATAGCATCGTCTATTGAAAGAAATTCACCACTTTCAACGTCTTTGGCTTCAAGTGATAGCCTTCCGGCGAGTCTTAGATCGGTAACAGAAATAAGAAATCTGCAGGCTTTTGTTGAACCCCCTAACACTGCCACTACAACAATAACAACATCAGCGAGTAGTGCGGTAGCTAACATTCCTTTTGGCTACTATCAACATTCTCAGCACTATCATCCAACTGGTATAGAAGCTAAGGCTGTGATAGCTGCAGACGGTTCCTCCGAAGCCACAGCTTCATCCACAAGCGCAACGCACACCCTAGACATCCCGGTGTCTGCAGTCACTAAAAGCCATCATTATCACAAGCAACAACAGCAACAGCAAAAGCAAAAAATTATTCCGCAGAATCCGCGTTCTACGCGCTCCTTCGAGTGAGGGTGATTGTTTTACAAAAAATGCCACCACCTCCCTTATTTACTCTCTCCCATCTTAATATCTTGCTCTCCATTTCTAACTATTAAGCAAACAACAAAGTATCCACTTATGCACACACATACACAAATACACACTGACCATATAGATAGAACGGAGACAAAAATCAGAATGGCTGTTCCGATTAATCGAAAAAGAATCCAGGAATTACAAACTAAAAGTTTCTTATTTTTATAACATAAAATAAATTTAAAAAAATGGAAAACCGAATGAAAGAAAACAAAGCAGATATAAAATAATGAACAAAGTATGATTACATTAAACAAAAAAAAAAGATATAAATATATTATGTACTATCGGTTAGAAAATGGAAAAAAATAATTAGTTTTGTTTAGAGAACACAAACCAAATCGAAAACGGATGTTATTTTCTCTTGTTGGGCCTTATAATGTAGCAAAAAAATATTGTTTTTTTTTCTTTTTTAAATAACGAAATACAATTTATGGAAGATATTACCAGATAAACAACTAAAGCTAATAAAATTTATATATATAACGAAGAAAAGAAATAATAACATAAATTAAATAAAAACAAAATAAAAATGAGATTGAAAGTTTTTTCTTTTTTTTTTTTAAAGTAAATACAAAATCATACATTGGATACTAAATGTATGAGCCTCGATTTGCTTTCGAAGGTGTTTTCTCTTTTGCAAATTATGAATGAGGGAAATGTGTGCTTTGTTACACTCACAACAATCGATCTACATAAAATTGAAATCGATTGCACGAAATGGAAGTATGAAGGTAAGAAAATTTGTCAAGGTACAGCTGTTTTAGTCAACCTAGGTAGAATGCCGTCTGCCAGCACGTAGTGGTCCCGTTTACCAGAAAAAGTGTATCAAAAGTACAACTTTTACCAAAATTGAGTGAGGAAACCACTTCAAACGTAATATACCCTGAATCCCTCCACTTAATGATTACAAATAAGGTCACGATAGACGTCTTAGTGGCCCATAAACCCTTGACAGGCGTCACTGAAAGTGCAACTTTTTGGCGGGTTTTTTTCAATTTTAAGGAACCTCTTGAAGTATATTTCAAGTGAAAGGTCTTGACTACTTGAGTACGAATATATATGTGACAGACGTCTAAGTGGTTCTAAAACCCCTGACAGACGTCCCTGCAATTGCAACTTTTTTTTTTTTTTTTTTTTTTAGGAAACCACATGAAGCATATCTTAAATGAAGGTCTTGACCCCCTTATTACAGGTGTATATGTGAGAGGTGTCTAGGTGGCCCCAAAACCCTGACTTTTTCGATTTTTTTTTAAATTTTAGGAAATATATCTTGAAATATATCTCTGTCTTGCCTTCCTCAATACGGATATGTACGTGACAGATTTCTAAGTGGTAAGAAAAGTTGCACTTTCAGGGACGTCTTCCAGGGGTTTTGGGGTTACTTAGACGTCTGTCACATAAATATTCGTAACCAGAAAGTCAACCTTTCATTTGCGATATATTTCAAGTGTTTTCTTAAAATTTTAAAAACTCAAGAAAAGTTGCAGGTTCAGGGACGTCTGTCAGGGGTTTTGGACGTGTCTGTCGTGATCTTATTTGTAATCCCTTAAAAAGGGTCGTCTAGTTACATTTTAGTATGCGAAGTTTCAATGGGCCTTTGTCTGCTCTATCCGCATCGCATGTGGAATCCATTTTATTCACCCTTGCTCATGAAATCAGATATACCCCTTGGATTAAAATAAACGAATGTAGGATATGTTTGTGATATGGCTGTTCTTATGGCTTATCTGTTGTTTGTTCAAGCATAAGAACAAACAACAGATAGACACTCACTCAGTTGGGTCTTAAGTATTTAGCAGAATGGTACTGAATCTAACTATGTGGCACAGAAGGGAAGTTGTAAGACTATATCCGCCCAATACGACTCAATTTTAACCATACCGAGAGCTAAGATATTTGTTTTCATACCAAGCACTTAGATGTTAACACATACAAAAAATGTTATCTGTTTTTTCGTTAGTTATTTCAATTTTCAAAATTAAGTTTTAAAGTTCAAAGAACTCAAGTTAAATGATTCGGAAAGTTCTGACATTATTGATTTTTTTTATATTTTTAGATTGTTATTTTTGCAACTTTTTAATTATGAAAAAATGTGTGTATCTGAATACATTCGGCGAAAGCTTTAAATACATTTTTTATATTCTAGGGCGGTTAAGCTATTTTATTATTTAAAAAAAAGTCTAATTGCCTTTTATTTAATACACGCTTAACCAAATAAAATATTCTTAGAAATACAAAATTAATCTATGCTCTGTATTTTATATTAAAAAAAAAAAACATAAATTTAAATATCTCTGTTTATTCCATTATTTCCTTTAAGTAGGTGGTGTTTGTTTTGAGGTATTTAATATCGCCTCTCAGTTGAATGAATTGTCTCACCACCGACTTATCCAAGTAATTCTTTGAAATAAAATATTTGACTTATTACTTTTGAATTTAAAATAAAAAAATATTAAAAACTCACCAAAGTATCGCCAGTACAAACTTCAAGTAAATTCTCTGGCTTCACCAACAATAAATTACACAAAGCATGCATAATATCAAACAGCTGCGTCACCAATGGGCTGTCCAATTCTCTTATACATTTTCTGTATTCATTGACATCACAAATAGCACACATTGCACCCGCAGCACTGAATTGAAGTGTTAGCAAATGATCATAGATAACCCTATGCAAACGTACTCCAAATTCTGTGAGTACATTTTGTAAATTCTCTCCGTCGACGCATTTTTTTAATTGCGCTATGGTAGGCTGAAGATTTTGTACAACACTAACACATGCCTGCGAAAGGACAGATAAACAAGATACTTTATATAATATTTAAGGTCGAACCTTGTCTTTATAGTTTTACTCACAGAAGATGCTAATGTATCTACATCTTCATCTGGTTTAAAGTCGGTTTTTTTTTGTTCAGATTGTAAATAGATTTTAACCCAATTCATGACAGCGTTCATTGCCCGATCCAGCCCTGTGTCCAGCCTCTGCTCAATTTGTTCCATCATCACTCGCTTCTTGAATATGTAATCAGAGTATTTGGCAGTATTTCTAAAAATAATCATTAGAAAAAAGTCCAAATATGCATTTCTAAGTCACTTACATAATACATGGAACAACACACTCAACATACAGCTTTTCTAAAAGATGTACGATGATATTGCTTTTCTGGACAACATCAAAGAAGTAAATTTGTGGGAAAACTTTTGTCTCGCCCAAGGGAATAGCTTGTAGACCCAACTCCAATGCATAATTCACATGTTCGTGCATCATGAAACGCAAAAGAATATCGGTTAGCTTTAGAATATTTGCAGGCAGCTCTGTATCCTTGGAGAGCAAGCGACATCGTTTCAAGGAAGCCTTTGCTTCCTGCAATAAATTTATTGCTAACTCCTCTGACAGGAATGTCTCACCTCCATAGTCTTCGATCTGGGCAATATTTATATTGGCTCTAGTTCCAATCAATGCCTGCATGTCTCGTCGAAGATCTTGAAATCGTTCGGATTGTTTCTTTTGATGTTTTTTGCTTGAGTAGTATCGTTCAAGTTCAACTGTACACTTATTTCTGAGAAAACTAGTTTCAATTTCAATGTAATTGACCAGATGTTTGGTAAATATATGTGAAGTCAATTTATTAAGAAGATCGTCATCGGCTTCAGTCATAAACTCTTGCAGTTCTGATGAGAGTTTAATTGTTCTAGAAGAAATTATTGAAACGAATTTTGAAAAAAAAAACTCCATAGGAAATAAATTGATTTGTATTCTTACCTAGAATAAAGCTCATATAATGTCCGAAGATGTTTCTCTTCATCTCTTTTGTCTTCTAATTTTGTATGAGCATATTGATAAAGCTTAAGTTGGTATATATTAAGAATGAACTTAGACATGACTTGATTTGGATTGGCAAATACTTTTTTTATGATCTCGTAGTGGTGCTTGCATAGCGGAAGAATTCCAATATAAATATCTTTACCACCATACGGTGTCTGAAATGGAAAATTGCAATTAACCATCGATAATTTTGTTCAGAGTGAGATAATGGTAAGCTTTGAAATCGATACAAGGTCGGACCTGAGAGAGTGACCAATGCTTTTATCTGTTTAACCTGGATTAAAATTAATTTATTATATTTAAGTACGTAAATTGTTGAGCACATATTCAACATTTTTCAAGCCATACACCTAAGAGCTGTGAGTCTGGAACCCAACATTAAATATCAATATGAAAACGCTGCACTCGCGTCTGAACAAACAATAAATCTCTGAAGATATAGAACGCGATGTCTGTAGCGTTTCTGAAATTTTACATTTCTGAACTCGTCTTTTAATCATTGGGAGAATTAAGCAAACATAAGAAAAATGCGACCTTCTTGGTAAATAGAGTAGAAGTTATTAACAAAAATAGAAGAAGATAAATACCACAGCAGATCTTAAGATCTGATGAGAAGACTTTAATTGCAAACTGGATTATTAGATAAAAATATAGAAACGAATTTAAAAAAAAATTGTTATCCATTTAGGTACATTAAAAAGGTCACGAAGAAAGGAAATATTTTTCGAAACGAATTTTATGCAATATAAAAGAATCAATATAAACCACCCAAAAAAGCAGAAATTCATTTCGATTCAAGTATAAAGTTATTCAACGTGAATCCAATTTCTTATAATTTCTACTCACCATTTGACTCTGTTCAATATACGCATCAATACACTGAGCATAGCCTTTGAATTGCGATAAAATATTTGCTATAGTTTTCATTTTTTCAATATCTTCGCTCTTTTGTGCAGTAGCGAATTCTTCAATTAGCTTTCGTTCGATCTCGTCGTATTTCTTTTCGATTTTTTTCTTTGCCTCACCGAATTTCTCTTCTGGCAAATCCTGGGCGATTGTGTAAAGTTTTTGAATAATGTCCGCGGCTTCATGTAGTTTAGTTTGATCGGTGAATGTTTCACTAACTAGAGGACCGGACACAAGAAACTCGGACATGTGATTGAGTAGTTTGTGTGCCTCTAGAGTACGGCTTCGAGGAGTGTTTACATTTTCCAGTTGTTCACCTAAATGAAGAATTTTGCCAGCTACTGAGTTGATTTTTTCGTCTAACTGCTGAAAACATTCAACAGCTAATTGATGACGTTCCTGCAATTTGAGCAGACTCTGGGCATAGGCTTGTTGCTCTTCTCGTAGTGTTTCTTCTAGAGCCTCACGTTTCTTTCGCTGTTTCTCTTGAAGGATTTTTAAATCTTTGATTGTTTGAACGAAAGTTTCATGCAAGGCTTCGGGATTCAATTCATCACTGCCGGTTTCGTTGTTGGTGCGCCATGTAAGACGATCAATAAAGGCCACCACATCAAAGGGATCCTTTAGGACAAAATTGGTGATGGCTTGATGATATGAACAAACTTTCAACACAATCTTACCTGTTCTAGTTCTTCTAGATATTGAGACATCATTTTAGTAGTTTCTTTTAATAGTTTTTTATTTAATGGGAGTGATAAATTATTTTTCAAGTTCTGCGGAGCAGAGTAATATTTTTGTTTTGTCTCGGTTTGACGACACAACAAAACGTCAACGAAATGTCATTTTTAAATATACAGTAGAGGCGTTTAAAATGTTTTTATTCAAGTGCACTTCGAAGTTCGAACTTATAAATAATGGGTGTGTTTGGTAACTTCATTTCTGTGTGAATTTTCAAAATTTTCACAATTGGACTTTGAGAGAAACTATCTTTGTGTTTTCTCTTTCTAATTTTGACAAATAACAAAAAACAGGATACGAAAAATTTACATCTGCATCTCACAAGCAAATTTTTTTAAAAATAATTTTCGGTGTTTCCGATAGAAATAAAGCATTTTAATGCCCAATGACACCAAAATTCAATAAAAGCTGTTTTTGCTAAAAGGGAATTGAAATTTATCTACCAGAATACTTTAGTTGGGTTGCATGTCCTTCCTTTTTAAGCTAAGTTACAGTTTGTGAACCATCCTCGAATTTTATCATCTGTTTTTAAAACTGAAAGAAAAAATTTTAATTAAATTAGTGGCATGCCTTTACAACTTTAAGATACAAAACACAGTGAATATAAAAATGAGTACAGTGTCTTAGTGGTGCTTGTATTGCTGTGAAATTTCGGTTTATATTTTCGAAGCAGTGTGTCGAAAAACTGCAGCTCACAAATTTGAGAAACAACCCTGCCGATGCAATAGTTTCATATAGTTTTTCTTACTTCCATATTATTCACTCGTTTAATCCAGATAAAAACTTAAATTTAGATTTAAAGTAATTTGTATCCGAAAACTAAATCCTATTCCATATTATTCATTCGTCAAATTCGCAAATAAATTCAATATTTTTAATCCATTTGACTAAGGGTTTGTTTCACAATGTCTGAGTAAAGTTCTGATTTGTTATTCAACAATTAAATTATCCGCAAATTAAATCTTCCAATTAAGTTCTTTTGCGTTTCACAATTTCTGAAATTATAAAATTATGTGTCAATTAGCGACGTGACAGCATCGAATTAAGAAAATGAAGTTCTGCGAACCCGAACAACGACTTCGACTTCTCGCTATTTTTTGGTTTATACATAATTTTATAATTATTTCTGTGTATAATTATTTTTAAAATAGTTTATTATAAATAAAAATTATATAAAGCCTTTCACCTGATTATTGGAATACAAATTTAAAAGAGGTTAATGCAACTGACCATTAAGAGTGATAAATAGTGGAATAAACAAAACAGCAATAAAAATATTCGATTCTCAAAAAAATTGTTTGCATGATTATACCACATTTTCATGCAAAGAAAAAGAAACTTTGTATGAAAGAAACAATTGGTCAGTTTATATTTCTTGAGGGCTCAGTATTTTTCCTCAATTTTTTGACAGAGCAGGAGAATAAAATATAAACAGTATTCCTCACATAGAAGTCAAAACAACTCTCTTTTTCTTTTCTTCTTATGTAATTTACTGCGACAAAAAATCATTGAGCAAGCGAATCCAAAAAAATTCAGTATCAGTTTTTAAGGGGAAAAGTGAGGAATTTTTGAGAGGAGTCCTGTTTATATTTCTGAGCGCTCTGAGTCCTCTGAGATCTCAGAAATATAAACTGGCTAAATAAAAGACAAAATAGTTTAAAAAAATTATAGTTAATTTTTGAGAAAAAATGTTTGTTTATTTAGTTATAATTTTATCAAAACATATTTTTTTTGGGATTAGAGCGATGTGTTTCGGTTTTCAAAGAACCATCATCGGGCTTAGTTTTTGGATACGAGGTGTTGTTTTGCCTAAATTCACTTTCCTTAACAAAAAAAAAAATTGTTCAATAGAGGTGAATATATATATATATATTTAAGTGTAAATCAAATACCCAAACAAATATATTTTATTCATCACATTTTTTTTTGATGCAAAACAACTGCTGGTCTATTATTTTGCATGACTTTTCTTCAGCAATGATTTCTTGTTTTGCACGAAACTGTAAACCAATCATACAAAAAATAATTTTTATTTCACCTCTCAATAATTTTTGACATGTGAAAATATTTGCATAGATTTTTTTTTACGCATGAGAACTGTAAACTAGGCCTTCCATGCGAAAACAAATGTGGTGGATAAAATATATTTTTTAAAATGGTCGGTATACACTTAAAAAAAATATATTCACCTCAAGGCATAATCTGCATGAAAATGGTTTTCGCATCCAAAAACAAATTTTTCCCTTTTTAAGGGTATTGTTTATTTATAGTTAGTGATAATTTAATGTGTGGCTTAGGCCAAGGCAAACATTTTTTGCCATGAATATTGAAACTGAAATCTATTCTATAAGCAATGCACCCTCCAGGCAAAGATTTTTTGAATAAACACTAAAACAAGTTAATGTATATTTTGCAGTTTAAAAAATCTTATTATGTTTCGAGAAAAATTCACAACTTTTTTCAAAAACATATTGACTTTAAAATTTAATTCCTCAAAAATGTTTCACTAAAACAACTTGATTTAAGAAAACAAATAAAAGAATGGAATATAAGTGCATATTAGTTCACGAGATACTTCATAAAACGCGTTTTCCAAAATGGCAGCTGACGCTCGCGGCCTCCAGTCACTTCAAATTGGATTTTCATTTCGGGGACACCCCTTAACATATTCCAAAAAGAAAATCAGTTCAGTAGTCAGTTGCAAAAAAAAAATACAAGTAATATCCTTTTATTCTTTTTATTTTATTCCTTTTTATAACGGAAATCCTTTCGAAATTTTACGATTTCGTTAAAGTTTACAATTGGTTATTTTAAGGATACCCCTAAAAAGATAGAGAGCAATGAAGTTTCTAATGATTTTTTGGAAAACTTGGCGCTAAATGTCTTCTAAGGGACTAACTACAGTTTGACCTATGACAACAACTGTTCAAAATTTCTTTTATGCACACTTTTCCCCTCGACCGATAGTCACTGAAATAAGGCAATGTTAAAGAATTATTTCAAATTTTAACCCTGTTCGATTCGTGTTACAAAAAAATTACTTGACTTTGTATGTCCTTGGCTCTTAGACTATATTCTATGTCTATAAGGTGACTAAAGATATAATTTACTTGTAAAAATACTTTTTAAAGTCTTTTTGCACTGAGTGCAATTTCAATTTCAGGAAAGTAAATTTTTCATTACCAACTAATCCATAAACAAAAATAAATAAAACCTACCAAAATGTAGGTTTCTATAACAATATTAATATTAATACTAATACTAATATTATAATGCTCCTTGTGAATTGAAAAACTCTCTTTTTTCGTTGCAAATAAATGTCAACTTAAATTATTAGAAGAATGAAATTACTCACGAAATATGATTATCAACTAAAATAATGTATTTTGAACCCATTAAAACAATCAATTTAAAAAAAAAAAAAAAAAACAGATAAAAATCTCAACTTTACAGATATGCACGAACAAACCCCCACTTAAAATATTTTAACTTGTTCTTTAACTTAAATGAGCCAATGTTTACCTCCAATAATGATAAAACATTTCCAATTTGTGGACGCAGTTTTGAACATTCTGTCTATTTCCTTAGGTATAAGCCTTTGGTTTTTATAACAATTGAAATAGTCATGGGTACTTCATGACAATACTTGAAGTAGAGTTACTCCTGAATTTGCTAATAATTGTTTACAAATTGGAATCCACTGAAATTAAAACTTCAGCAAACTTCATTAACATCTCTTGAAAATCTCTTATTAAAGGACAAGCTTTATTAAAAAGAAAAAAAAAAACACAAATTAAATATCGCAATAATTTCTGTGCCGTATTTAACATGGCTGATAATACAACTAACTTATCAGTATACATTCACAAATAGCTACAAGTGCTTCGGTTACAGTTTAAATAAAAAAAAAACATCAAATAAATAAATTCTTGCTTTTAACTAAAAAACCACCACTAATTAATTTAATAATTCTGAGAACTAATCCAAGAAACGTGTTCTATACTTTCTCGAAAATTGTTTTGCCGTGCCGTCGAGGATTATGCTGAAATTAAATATTTTTGCAACTGTGATTGTTTCCTTAATAGTTAGCTGCTTCTCGAAAGATGTAATTTTCAAACACAATTTCAAACAAAATCTTCGGACTAGGTCCCTTCCGTATGAAGATTGCGGTAAGAATGGCTATCACTAGTTAAGTTTACATTAGTTTTTCAATCAGAAATCATTTTATCAGTTTTTTCATCGAGTATAGGTACTTTTAATTGAAAGATATTTTTTTCTGTATGTTTCTTGTTGCCTTTGTAAAGTTATTTTTGCGTAATAGACTTCTGAATTTAAATAAACACACTATCCATCGATATGGAATGGAATTAAAAATGACGTTTCAAAAGATTTTTCCGGCACATAGCTTTGTACGTTTTTCAGTAGCCACGTTTTGAACTGAACCTCATTTCTATTACCTAGGTAAACCAATATTGGAAGTTTGGAATAAGTGTTCGTCATGTTGATGATTCAAAAAGTTTGTGGTGTTTTGAGAAAATAAATTTTCTGTTAGCTTCAAATGGTAGAAGAAGCATAGGTATCTATCCTTTATTTGCAATAATGTTAAAGAGTAACGCCAAAATAATTTCTCAATAAAGTCCTCAAAGTTAAAAAAGATGATTAATTGAAAGTATAAGTCAATTCAGCATGATTTGTTAAAGTATACTGAAGACAAATAAAATAACATAAACCTACAAAATTTGAAATAGTTTCTATGGTATAGAATCAGAACAGCTTTTACCGAAGGATTTTTATGTTTAAGGCTACGGCTTCAGTGGATGCTTATTCAGGCAAACACTTGTTCTGTGCGTTGTCATTGCAATATGCAATGGTGAATGTAGGTATTGAAATTTTATTTTAATAATCAGTGCTCAGTGTTCCAGAAAAGTTCCGCGAAAATTTCTGCTAAATAATACCAAATTTATCCCGAGAAATTTATTAATTGATGTGGATTTTGGTCTGGCAGAATCAAATGCGTGGACGAATCATCTTCCAAAACGAAATTGTCAACAACATGGTCGATGATAAGAAACTTTTCGTACCCTCAGCTGGTGGGTATGGAAACCGATGGTATGTGGTTCTAACGGGACAATTATAAGTGTCACAGACATCATGCCACAAGCGATTTGAGGGCATGGTAATATCTTTCGGTGGTGACTTACCGACGATGTAAAACATTTCAGTCCCCCGCCGTTCTGGGCGCACCGCACAGTGGTTCAAGTTGTATGGAGAGGTGGTCTTAGATCTTAAATCTATAAACTCGGAAGCAGTTAACTGATTTGTACGAAATTTTCAGACATGGTAAAAGCTATCATATCATAAGGCATTATAGACAAAATTTTCGTCCACTTACACGGCCACTTTTTAAAATAGAGCATCAAATTGTTGAAAATTGGGGTAAATGAGTGGTGTGTCTTTAGAAAAGATGTAGATAATTTAATTTGTAATAATTCCTCCATATAAAACTTTTTTCCTCAACAGAAAATTATGCAAAATGTTTCTCCCGCCCACTTTAAATGGCGTTTTTGACAAAATTCCGTTTTTTTAATTGTTTCCTAAAAAAAATATAAAAAAAAGATACCTAGAAAAAATGTCTAGGAAATACATTTTTTAAAGACTTGCTTACACAAAGTTTTACCACGCCCACTTTTAAGGGGAATTTTTGTTTTCATAAACTAGGTGCTTTTCTATAAAAAGTCCGCAGGTATTAGCAGCTAATTTTCATTGTATTCGATACAGTGTAAAATATGTACCTATTATAAGTTCTTCCCGGGAAGACCAGGAAACTTAAGATTTTTTGTAGCTGAATTTTGAATTTACCTTAAAAAAAGGTACCTACCCAAATCTTTTTTTTTGAAATTAAATGTATTTTAATAGCGTTGTTTTGTTAAAAAGTTGCCAGACAGCCAGTTGAAATTTTACACGCAGGCAGTGCAACAACAATCACCAGCTGCCAACAACTTTACCTTTTTCTGCAGTCAAATGTGACTAGCGAACAGTGCTTTGGAACAGTTTGGAACTATTGAATTCTCATACGAAAAAAGCTTTATTAACCAATTTGTTCCGAACCATTTTGTTGAAAAGCTTTTGCCCGACTGTGTATAGTTTTCAACAAAACACGGCTATTATATGATTTTTGTCCGCCCCTTAACCAAAGTGCGCTGCGTCGAAGTATTTTATGTCGTGATCGCTATCTCTTACACAACGACTTTTGTTTTGTCATGGCCTATTTCACCAAATGCTTTTCACTTTTCACTTTGCAAATTTTTACTTTCAATTCGCAAATTCTGTTTCACCAAACGGAAATTTGCAAAGAAGAAATTATTGAAATGAAAAGTTTACTTCTTTGGAAAATACGTCTCACCAAACGCAAATTTAAAAAATGAAAAGTTCGTTTCTGAAAACTAAAAAGTTTAGTTGCAAAGTTTTTGTCTTATTCGTTTCACCAAATAAATACTCGTAAGCTGTTCCAATAATATTAAGAATTTTGAAAAGCTTTTGAGTGATATGCAAAGAGAAATTTTCAATTGCAAATAAGGGTTTGTTGTAAAAAAAATTTCAAGTCGAAACGTTTTTAAGGATTTGTAGAAAGCGAAAAAATCAAATAATAATGATCAAAAAGTAGTGAAGTTAAGAATTAATTTTGATATCGGTAATAATTTGTCGCCAAAAGAGAGTTTTTGACTATCAAAAACAACCATCAAATTTGTTTTCTTCAAAATTGGAAATAAATTAAAGTTCAAAAGTGAAAGAAATATGTGCTTAAGTCCCTTGCAACAACTTTGAAGAACACTACAATGGGTTGGGAACAGAGTTGTAAAGTCCTTAAGTTAATTTGTACTTTAATACTTTGTAAGTACCCAGTGCCTTGTACTTGTACTTGAAAAACACAGAGTAAAAGCACTTTTTTAAGTACTTTGTTTCAAGTACATGTACTTGGTACTACTGCCTGGTACAATTTCAAAAGTACTCGAAATGGACATGTACTTGAAAATGTACTGGGCAGTATTACAGTACCAAGTACATGTATTTAAAACAAAGTACTTGTATATAGTGTTTTTCAGGTACCAAGTACATTGTACTTGTTTTTTCAAGTACAAGTAGAAAGTACTCGGTACTTGGCTGGAACTTGTACTTGAATGTTTACAGGTCGCGTTGAGAATGAAGCACACAATCATGGTGTTGCATCTATGCACGGAAGAAGCAAATCAGCTACTTGCTGAGTAATTCATCGAGTGTCGGCTGACTGCAATCATTGATGATTTTCTACCAAAACACTATTTGCAGGCCACAAAATTCTTCAAAAATAGCATAGAGATTTTTCCTCAAGAAGTATTTCCTTAAAGCTGGATTATTAAGATTATTTTATCTATCACATCGGGTCCATGCAAAAACAGGATGCCAACCGATAGGGTTAGCCCAAACTTAAAAAAACTACTGGTCGGACTTCAGATATGCTTTATTTGTATGGTGGCAGTGGTTAAAAAAATGCATTCTTCAGGTTGCATTTCTGGCTAAGTTTATCTGCCTATAATGATAGAAACTTTCATGAATTGATTAGCAATTCAAAGCTTATAAACTGTACGATATCAATGATCAGACAGACTCTGTTGCCTGTTGCAAGGAGTTCGAACGTTTTTACTAAAAGTGGTTCTTTTTTAATATTGCCATTTATATTAGGGAAAACTGTGTAAAATCATAAAAATTTACAGTTTTTTAACATAAATATGTATCGCAAAATCCTTCTTTCCTTTTACCCTTCTCACCGAAGAACTAAAAGTTGTGAAAGGGGGCTTAGGTCCAGCCCGATATAAATTAGCGCCCTGTGCAAGCTTCATCATAAGCTCCTTCAATTGCTGTTAAGGGTGGAAGAATTTATTTTCCCATAATCCAAGGGGAAGACTTTGATTTTTTTAAGCTTGCAAGGCCCCCATTGTGTTCAGCGCCCTTGACATTTGCACCGCTTGCACATATAGCTTGTCCGGCACTGAGGGGACTTATCGAAAATGCGTGCATTTGGTGCCCTATTACACGATGACTTTTGAGTCTTGACTCTTTTCGAAGTTCAATGAGTGAGATAGAGAAAAAACATCTTATCTCACCTTCGCAATCATTTAATTGTGCAAAAAAAATCACGACTTAAAAGTCGTCTTATAACAAGGCATTTGGTATCGATGGTCCTTTCGGATCGATCAAAGTTGTGTTGGACGGTTTCAAGTCAGATTTTCATAAAATAAATGTTAGTGGACTCCAGGGCTCCATTTTGTCTCCAGTTGTCTTCATAATTCTTATAAATAATTTTCTGTCAGATACTTCTAATCCAGAAATTAGAAATAAGAAATTAGGCTTTCATATTTGTTTCAAGATTCACTTCCTTGTTCTTCGGTTGTGGAACTTAAATGACAGTATTTAATGCTTCAATACTGCCTTCTATCGTAAAAGCAAAATCCTTCCCTTCTGATCTGACTGTAATCTATAAAGCTTTCATTCGTCCGAACTTGAGTAGGTATACAACTCCTATATTTGGAAAGGTGTGCTAAAAATGTTTAAAGTCTCTTGGATAGAATTAAAAATAGAACGTTAAAAATGATAAGTGATGGAGCTGTAACATAAACATTTGCGTCTTTGGAACACCGCCCCAATGTTTCGTACCTCTCATTATTTTAAAGGTATTTTTTTAAAAGTGCTATAATGAAATAGCTACTTGTAGTTTTCCTCTTACGAAATTCCACCGTAATACTCGTACATCTAGGGATACACATCAGTTTCCTTGATCCTAATTTCGGACATACAGTCAAGTCAATTTATTAACAAAAATTTTAAATTAAATATTAACTACCAAACAGGACAGGATTACAAAAAAGACCTGCAAGCTAAATTTCATCCTTAAAGTGTAAGGAACAAATTCCAGTTATAAAAAAAGGTCCCCGACAAAACACGCACTGGCTTTCAGACTGGACTATTGATTGAGACGTTTAATTGGGTTACGTACGACTGGTTAGAATGTCGATTTTTATCGACTTTTCTGCAAGTTGTTTTTACCGACTAATTAAAATGCCGACATTTTAAAATTTCGATTGTCCTGAAAGAAGTCGAGAAACATATCGACTTGTCAGAATATTTCTCATACAAAAAAGTCGAAATAAATTGACATTTTAACCAGTTAATATTTTAACTTGCCGATATTTTTCCTGTCGGTCATTTGAACGTTACCCAAAGAACACCGCTCTGATTTAAATGTTTGCACGGAATAAGCATAAGCTGAAGAACCATAAATTCTTGTTGGACTTTGTTATAGAAACTTGATGCTTTAAAACATTTAAGATTAAAGTGCGAGCTTGTTAACATCATTCCCTGAACTATGATCATTTTTAAAATCGGTAAAATTGGCAATGAAGCTAACAAGTGAGTGCTTATGGTTATGGTTTCAGCAGTTTATTCCTTGAATATTTTAAACTAATTTTTGTAAATAATTTTTTATACAAAATTTGATAGTTCATTTACCAAATGGTAAGCTAAACCAAATAGCAAACATATCCACTTTACATAATTGCATGAATACCCTAATACTTTATTCCCATACTTACGTATAAATAGGTGGTTTACCCTAATGACAAAACTACCAATAGGAAACCATCGGCATGGAAAACAGACAGATAGCTTATCATTTATAAATTGAAACAAAAATCAGATTGCTAGTATGCCTACTTTACCTTATCGCAAAACGAAAACTTGGATGAACCAAGGTAATAAAAGCCTCACGATAATTGTCATCAATGGCAGTGGTACTTTTACACTGTTTTATCAATTGTCAATTAGCTCCTCATTAACTCCATAAAACTTCATACACTATGGTCCCATAAAACTAAATCACAGACAACACGTCGAACGTGCCTAATCAAAGTTGATACTTATCAGAAATCATTAAATTGATCAGTTTGACAGAAACACTTTAAATTGTGTCACATTGTGATCCATTTTAATCTATACCTACTTGTTTATGCTTTTAAATCGATAACGATAAACTAAATCTTATTTATTTTCACAGGATCTCGTTACGATATTATACTCTTGGAAATTTCGAGTTGTTCTCAGATACCATGTTCAATGGAAAGAGGGAGTCAAGTGTTTGTTCATGCAGTTTTCGACGACAAAGGTTAGTTAAACATTCAACCAAAGTAATATTTTTAATTTTAAGGCCTCTTCAAATAAATCAATATAATGAATCCGGGTAAGTATGTATATAAAAATGATTTACGATACTGATATTTCTTGTGACTTCTGTGTAGCGAAAAGTAATTTCACACATCGTATGTTGTTGGTTTATTTACGTGGAGTTAAAAATAACTATTTATTAGTTTGAAGAGCCATAATATTATTTATTTGAGTGAAGGGCCATAAATATATATTAAAATAAAATTACTATATTACTTTAAGTCTTGACACTCAGTTGCAGCTTAAGATTCTTAAGAATTTTTTTGCTTAGAGAGGGTTTTCCAATTACGATATTTCAAGAGTTCTTGAGATAAAGAATGATAAAGCGAATATATGTACCTACGTTTTTGGGCAAAACCAAGTACGAATACAGTCGTATTTATTAGATTTTCCAGAACACTCTTGGTCACTTATCTAGCTAGCTAGTCATTGTATAAATATATCTGTATTTATAAATGCTTCCCACAGTATAAATAGCGAGTCATGCTTTGGCCATTTCCGTATTTATAAATTTTAGTAATCAACTTTTATAATATTTTTACATCTCCCCGTTCAGGTGTGAGGAGCAATTTTCTATAGGGAAGTGTGTATTAAGGTGCAGGCAAATAATCAGCTCCACATGAGAATCTATTCCATCTAAAGTGGGAATCTGTTCCGAGAGGGTACTTACTACACCCGAAAGTTTGTGGAATTTTTTCCCACCTATGATTTGGAATTTTATATATTATTGATTCATAAATATAGAAACCGTCATTGTTTAGATACATAAATACAGTATTAGCATTGCGGCGAATAAACAGTGAGATGGGTTGACTGCGTTTTCCCGAAACACGTTTTCCCGAATAGCGATGCATTAATTAGATGATAAACAGTGAGGCATGTGTGGGGGGGCAAGCTGCCCCCCTGCAACCCCCCTGCTTGGGCTCATTACAGGATTTGGGGTAGGTGCGAGGCTTGGTGTATGCAAAGTTTCTTTTGCATTTAAAGAATCATGGATCATACTTTCGCAGTTCTAATAACATTAAAGACTATATGTTATACAAAAAATACCTCCTAAGAACGAATCAAAGAAAAAGAACTGAAATTGATTCTCATACCAAGTGGGCAAAACTCCACTTTCCAAGTGGAGATCTTTCTCACTAAAAAGTGCAGTAAATTCCCTCTCTTGGTGAGATTAAATTGCAATTTGAAAAGTGGAACACATTCCCACTTAAGATGGAATAAACTCCCATGTGGAGCAGATGCATGTGGAATTATTTCCCTGCACCGTGTATTAATACAAAAATAACTATAAAAAACCAATGGTAATATCTAGACTAAAAACCATAGATATAGCTTTTCTTAAAGCCAGAAATCCATTGTAGTAGTAGTATTTATCGATATTTCTTGGAAAATTAATTCAAACTCAATATTTTGAAAAAGTGTGAGTTATTCAGGCTTTATAATGTGACCTTGAAAAGATTTCTAAAATTTCATACAAATTCATGTTAAACTAACCATTCTTTTGATAATAAGCACGTGCTTAAGGGGTTTTGACTACCCTTAAATTTATTTAACACAGTGAGAGTGTTAGGATAATAGAGAAGGATTAAAAAGGGGATTCTGATTGGTATTGTAGTTCTGAATATCAAAATAAGAAAGAAATGCAGAGCCAGGTAAAGCATTCCACATTCGAGTAGTGTGACTGAGAAAAGGTATCTCTATACTTGACAGTACGATGCATTTTGATGAAGTCTCCAAGTTGTGTTGTTAATATATAGAATAAATTAAAACAATAAATAAATAAAAAGAAAACACTAAGATTTCTAAATTTTAAAATTTTTTTAATTTAAATTTAAATTTCAAATTATTATCACAACTTTACTTAATTTTAATTTTATATTTAGCGACGCGTTTCGGAGTGTATGTGTATCTCCATCATCGGGCTAAGAACTTAATTTAAAATTGGTGTTTCTTGTCAAAGCCGGTGTCTCTTTTTGTGATGCTGTGGAGTTTTGCTATTGTGTCGTGTTATGTTGTTGTCTTCTTTCTTCTATTTTGGTTCTTATGGCTGTATCGTATAGTGGATTTGTTTTAAATGTCAACTTGTCGTTCATTAGTCTGTCTTGTTCTAATTTACTGGCCTTATAAATTTCATATTCTTCTGTTGCGTCAAGTATTTTCCCTTTTTTTGCATATGTGCAATGGTATTAGGTTGGTGTCGAAGTCGGTGTAATTATGGTTGTTGTCGATCAGATGCTGGGCGAAGTTTGATTTGGTGTTGTTTTTTGGTTTATGTTCTAGAAACCTATCGTAGAACGTTCTGCCTGTTTGTCCAATGTAGTACATGTTGCAATCGTCGCATTTGAGTTTATAAACTCCGGAGCATGTTTTTGTTTCTGTTTTTAGTTTTGGTTTTAATATGTTTTGGATGTTGTTATTAGTTTTGAATGAAATGTTGATGTTTAGTTTTTTAAATTCATATTGGAGTGTTTGTGGTAATATGTTGGTGTATGTTACTGAAGTGTATTTGTTTTCTGTTGTTAAGGTTTTGTTTATTTTGTTGTTGTAAATTTTCTTTTTCTTTTTTGATATTAGTTTATCTATTATTGTAATATTGTAGCCATTTGAATGTGCGATGCATTTTATTATATTGAGTTCGTTGTCATAATCTTTTTTGTCCATAGGTATATTTATTAACCTATTAATAAAGGCATTATATGCAGCCATTTTTTGGGAATGTGGGTGGTGTGAGTTTTTGTGTATTGTAATGTCAGTTGTAGTTGGTTTCCTGTGTATTTTGTATTTGAATTTGTTGTTGTTCTTTGTAATGTTTAGGTCTAGAAAGTAATGTTTAAGTAGAAAGTATTGGGGTCTATCATCGTAACCGATCGTAACAAAATTTTCTCCGATTTATACGAAATCTACGAATTTTCTATCATCATAGCCGTTCCGATTAATAAATCGTAGATCTCTCCGACAAAATTCAAAGTATGCGTTGAAATGTCAAAATAAGAGCAACGCGTCGCGATTTCGTGCGGTGTATGGCGGTTATTTCTCTCCGATTGTCTCCGACAGTCAAATGCTTGCGGAACTTTGAATTAGAATGAAGAACAAAAATAAAAACTTTTAAAAAGTTATTAAACATGGAGTCTGCAGCAGGAAAAGAATTGTTAGTTAATTTTTTTCAATATTTGCATCGATATTAACACATATATTCTGTTCATATTAGAAAAAAATCAAAAACTAATCAGCTGCAGTACGACCGGCTGGTTGAATTGATGAAGGAAAAACCAGACATTGCCCGCAACTTCACCAGCCGGCCGCCTGAGGAGATAAACATTTTTTATTTTATGTCAACTACATGCGTCGGTAGGCGTCTATATTTTTGTTACGATTCGGATACCATGAACAAAATTAATGCTCCGATCGGAACTTTTCTCCGATCGGAGATTTCTCCGAACGGATACAATGATAGACCCCATTATCATTTTCAACTTCTGTGGTGACTTTAATTTTTGTGTTTATGTTGTTAATATATTTGGTTAAAAGGTCTATTTGTCTGTGTGTACCATCAAATATGACAAAGGTATCGTCAACGTATCTTGAATACGATGTTATTTTCTGGTAATGTGGATTTTGTGAAGATAAAATGTATTTATTTTCATAGTGATTTAAATATATATCTGCTAATAATCCACTTAATGGTGAACCCATTGCCAGACCCTCATTTTGGGTGTAATAGTCATTGTTGAATGTAAAGTAATTTTGATTAAGTGTTAATTGTAATAGGCATAATAATTCTTCTATTTGTTTTTTATTAATTGTTGCAGTGTTGGTGAGGTTGTCTTTTAGAATTTTAAGGGTTTCATCTATTGGTATATTTGTGTACATGTTAGTGACATCGAATGAAATCATTTTGTGATTTGGTGATAGGTTTATGGTTTTCAATTTGTCAATTAGATCTGAGTAATTTTTAATGCTGTTGTTGTTTCGTAGGTTAATATTGTTTTTAATGATTTTTTGTAATATTTTGGCAAGTTTGTATCCTGGTGCCGTGGTGTAATTGATGAGGGGTCGTATTGGTGTTCCATGTTTATATATTTTAGGCAGGCCTGTAAATTGTGGTGCTCTTGCGTTTAATTGTTTGAGTGTATTTTTATTTATGTTTGAAAAAAGGTTATTGCATTTATTAATGGCGTTGTTGATTTCTTTAGTATATGTTTTCGTGGGGTCTTTTTGTAAAATTTGTATATTATTGCAATTGAAGAAAGTTTTTGTTTTTGTGATGTATTCTTGTCGATCGATTATTACCATGATATTGCCTTTGTCAGCCTTTGTAATGATAGCGTTATTGTCTTGTAGCTTTTGTTTAATGTTTTTTAGGTTTGTATTATCTTCTTTGTATTTGGTTTGGAGTTTCTTATTTATTTCGTTATTTCTTATTAGTTGTTTTAGTTTTTTTTTGATGATAACTCTTGTCTCGTTTTGTGTTTCGTTTGTTGGTATTATTTTTATTGCAGCTTCTGCATTGATGACTTCTTGGTTGATGTTATTCTTGGTTATTTTGGGGATGTTAAATTTTAAACCTTTGTTAAGTGTATTTATTTCAGTGTTGGTGAGAAGAATATTTGTGTTGTTTATAAGTCTCGGAAAAAATTTGTGTGTATTAAGAAGTGTTGTGGTATGGTTCTGTTTATTTATTAATTTTTGAAATTTAGTGGTTTGTGTTCTATTTATTTCTATTGCAATTTTTTGTATGTATTGGTTTATTTCTAAACATCAACATTTCATTCAAAACTAATAACAACATCCAAAACATATTAAAACCAAAACTAAAAACAGAAACAAAAACATGCTCCGGAGTTTATAAACTCAAATGCGACGATTGCAACATGTACTACATTGGACAAACAGGCAGAACGTTCTACGATAGGTTTCTAGAACATAAACCAAAAAACAACACCAAATCAAACTTCGCCCAGCATCTGATCGACAACAACCATAATTACACCGACTTCGACACCAACCTAATACCATTGCACATATGCAAAAAAAGGGAAAATACTTGACGCAACAGAAGAATATGAAATTTATAAGGCCAGTAAATTAGAACAAGACAGACTAATGAACGACAAGTTGACATTTAAAACAAATCCACTATACGATACAGCCATAAGAACCAAAATAGAAGAAAGAAGACAACAACATAACACGACACAATAGCAAAACTCCACAGCATCACAAAAAGAGACACCGGCTTTGACAAGAAACACCAATTTTAAATTAAGTTCTTAGCCCGATGATGGAGATACACATACACTCCGAAACGCGTCGCTAAATATAAAATTAAAATTAAGTAAAGTTGTGATAATAATTTGAAATTTAAATTTAAATTAAAAAAATTTTAAAATTTAGAAATCTTAGTGTTTTCTTTTTATTTATTTATTGTTTTAATTTATTCTATATCTTGACAGTACGTCCGAAATTGTGTTTAAGGTAAGGGTAAACTGATGTGCATTTCTAGTACGAATACTACGATGGAATTGCTTAAGGGGAGAAATGTAACTGGATATTTCACTAGAACACTGTTTGTAAAAATATCGATAAAATAATGGGAGCATTCGGCAACGTATCTTTAGAGATCTGGATTTGTTTGTGTTGTTGTAACCCCTTGTTAAAAACAACTGATGCAAAAACAACTCAACGTATCTGAAGATATTTTGGATTATGGATACCCATCCGAACGCGAACAATGTTGGGTACGAAACATTACGGTGGTTTTCGGGACATTCAAATTTATTTGTTATAGTTCTAAAACCCATCATTTCCTATCAGCTCTATTTTGAATTCTATCCAAGAAACTAAAATGGGTTTAAGGAACACCTACTCTCAAATATGGGAACTGTACTCAAGCTTTAGACGAATAAAGGTTTTATAGATTAGATGGGTTTGAAAACTTTTTTACATTTTCCAAGAAAACCTAAGCACTTTGTTGCATTTTTGGTGACGTCGAATACGTGATGGTTCCACAAAAGGTGATTTTTGATCAGGATTTATCAATTTAACAAAAGGAGACAGTATTGAGCTTTTGAAGTTTTTGTTTTCTACCCGGTTTTTAATTCTCCATTGGGTAATGCTGTCAAGATTAGAAGGAAGTTAATCTTGAAAGAAATATACAAAGCTGAGAGTTCTTTCGTCTGCAAAACAATAAACTTTCAGACCGAAGAGCATTTATAAAAAGAAAGAAGAGCGTCGGAGACAAAACGGAGCCCTGAGGCAATCCAGCATTTAATTTATGAACGTCGGACTTGAAACCATCCAACACAACTTGAATTGGTCGGCCCAAAAGTTAATTTCCAATCAAACGAAGAAGAGATTCGTCGATTCTAAATGCCATACCGAACGCCAAACTTTCTCAAATGTTTCTGAAATATCAAGCGCAATAATCTTCCTTTCTTCAAAACGATTTAAGGATTTGTTCCACTGCATAGAGAGATAAGCCATCAGATTTCCAGTGGACTTATTGCTACGAAAACCATACAACTGGTAAATAAAGGAACTTTCGTTTTTTGAGATATATCTTAAGCTGATAATTTATTAGCGTTTCCATAAGCTTAGAAAGAAGGGACTTAAGTGCAATTGGACGATAGTAAGATGGAGAAGAGAATTTGCCTTTTATAGGGACAGGCTGGATGAATGCTGTTTCCCATCTACTCGGAAAGAGACCAGAAGAGAAGATCAGATGGAAAGCCTTACGCAGTGGTTTTGACAGCGTTGAAGAATACCCCTTTAGAACAAGGGAAGGATACTATCTGGACCAGCAGTCCAGTCATGCACTAGATTTATGAGTTATAATATTCTCTGGCAGCGTTAAATTAACAGCAAACTATGCTGCAAGCAAATTGTCTTTCTCTATTGAGCAAACTTTGAAGATGGTGGAAGGAACCGACATTACCGACACTAGTTGAAAATTTATGGAGATTCAGTGGCCAGGTGGCATACTTTTCTTCGCAAATATCCTACAAATGAGATTCCAAAAATTATTCGTAAATTAAAAATATGTATGAGACCAATTGTTAAAACTTGTCGATCTTTTTTGTCCATAATATACAATTTTTTTTGCTAAGATCCCGGAAAACATTTAATTGCTCTTATCTAATATTTAACAGTGCATTCAAAATAATTGAATCACCAATTTCTAAAAACGCACACCTCTGAAAATTAAAAATGTTCAAGAAATGATAAGAATTAACTGACCAGTTTATATTTATTGAGCGCTCAGTATTTTTCCTCAATTTTTTGACAGAACAGGAGACTAAAATACAAACAGTATTTCTCACATAGAAGTCAAAATAACTCTCTTTTTCTTTTCTTCTTAAGTAATTTACTGCGACAAAAACAATTGAGCTAGCGAATCTAAAAAATTTCAGTCTCAGTTTATAAGGGGAAAAGTGAGAAATTTTTTAGAGGAATGCTGTTTATATTTCTGAGCGCTTTGAGTCCTCTGAAGTCTCAAAAATATAAACTGGCTTAGTTATCTTCTAAAGCCTAGTTTAAGATATGTAAAATTTACTTTTGAGTTACATGACAATAACAGCATCAGAGATACTAACACTCATGTCACAGAAGAACACCGAAAATGTGTCCACATAATCGAGTCCATAATCGCACGATGCGTTATGGAAAAGTTATAAATATAATAAGGGTATTCATACAACAGCGCAAACGTTGTAAATGTTGTAAAGTCTTAAACTTCGTTATTTCTGTCACAATTTGTATGCAAAATTTGACAGATTTAGGAAGTTTAAAACTTTACTACGTTTACGACGACTTTACGCTGTTGCATGAATACCCCTAATATCAATTATAATAAGGGAATGAAAAGCGGCTATTTCAGTCGTATGAATTTTCAGTTGCAAAATATAGAATGCGTGACTTTGAATGTGAATAAACAACATTAAACATAATACTAAAAAATCATACTGTTTTGCGTTCCCTTTTTTAATAGCAAATTGCTTGTTGCAATTACAGCGTCATTTACGCTGTAGATGTCTAAAAATCTTTATTGTTTTTAAAAAGCTATTTTATCTTTATATTTATGTCTGAGTATTCTTATATTTATTTTTAGTGTATATTTTGTATATTAAAAATCTATAAGATTTATTTGCGATAAAATTTCTTATGTTATTTATTTTCTTTTCACTATCCTACCTGTCTAGATAGTAATACACAATTTCTAAAGCACAGCGTTAGATGGGTATTCAATGCTATTAAAACCAAAGCAACTATTAGCCCGGATCCGTGCGATGGAAAAGATGAGTGCATAACCAATAATGCAGAGGGAATGTCCTACTTGGCCTCGGTTTATGTCAATACCTCATTGCCAGTGGTATGTTTATAGTACCTTCTATGAATATGAAAACAAAATATTTAAAGTTAACTACTAACATATTAAATAATTTACAGATGCGAGGGTCAATGGTGTGGGAAGCAGGTGATGATAAAGACAAAAACTTGATTTGCTTTAAAATTCCAATTTATATAACTTTGTAAATGGCAATGCACAGTGATTAATTTTTAAATCTGCATTGTTACAATATTCTTACAAATGTTATTATGAACTTAAAATACTCAATCTAGAACATGAAGCTTGTATAGCATTTAACTAATTTAACAACTAAGTTTTTATAAATAAATTATTTTGTTCAACAGTAAAACTAATTTTTTTTAATCAAATATTCTTTTTTTGGTCTTTAATTTTTTTGTAATACAATTTGTTTGTAATAAATTTGAATGCAATATATGAGGCATTTTTTTTTTAAATCTTTAATCGATATTAAATACCGTTTTATTTGCGATTCAAGTAAAGGATAAATCAGATTTTTGGAAAGCTTAAATATTTTATAATTTATAATTTTGGTTTTGTAAATTTTGATGCATAAGTAAAAAAAACGAGACAAAATATCAAAAATGCCAAATGTAACACCACTTTTGCATACTGATGGTCTCACATGTAATTTAAAAAATAGCAGTAGTTGCTTACAATATTGGATCGAAGTACGAAAGTAACAAAAAAATTCTCAAAAAAATCTATAAAAAACAGACGAAACACATCAGTATTGGAGTGCAGCATACATACATTTTAATACTATTTTTATTAATTTTTTAAATAAATTAACTTTAAAAATTGAGAATTATTTTTATTGTGGTGCTTTTTCAATATAGACTAAGAGCCGATAAGCTCCTCGGATCACATATCACGGAATCCGAGACCATTTGAGTGTATAGTTCGCCCTGTCTTTTTTGAACTTTGAATTTTTTAAACGGTCTGGCAGGATGGGCTATGCACTGAAATGGTCTTGGATTCTGTGATATGTGATATGTGAGGAGGAGGAGATTTTCTAGAAAGGGGTTAAAACTAATTTGGCTAACTCGATTACCTTCGAAATTGCATTCATATTTTTTACTATGCACTGCTTATTAACAAAGGCCCCAGTTGCGGACTGCAAGACTTCGATTTTTAAATAGCTTTAAATGAAGCTTTTGACTCCTATACTTTTTTTTTGCTATCAATTTACACCCAATATCTGTGGTGAACAGGTTTTTTTTTGGGGTAAGAGTAGTGGTAACATTGTTTTATAAAATCTGTGACAAAAATGGTACCTTCATGAAACTTGGTAGAAGTAGAATCAAAAGAGCCTATAAAATATCTAAAGTAAAAGAGAATTTTTTATAGCGGAAGAAAAGTATAATACTATTTTCAAAAACAAATATTGTTTCGAAAAAAAAAAATAACACAAACTACCCAAATCCACAAAAACACTCTTTCACCCTTGATATTTTTGTAAATTCTTTTACCCCTTCATTCTGATTTTTAAAAAAACATTTTTACCACATTCCTTAAGGGTACCATTCTTTTCAAAGAATTTTAAAAAATAACACCATACTTCACAATTTCTTCAAAAAACACACACTTCTATCCTAAATATTTTTATAGAATCTTTTGATTCTTCATTCTGTTAGTCCATAAAGCATTCTCACCAAGTTTTGTGGTGGTACCATTTTTGCTATAGGTTTTATGGTAATAATCCCACCATAACCCCACCACCCCAAAAAAACACCTTTTCACCAAAGACATTTTTATGAATTCTTCTGCTTATTTTGTTTAATGACCAACGAACCATTATTTCATACACCGAAAATTCCGCCCCTCCCCCTTAAAAAAAAACACCTGATGTAAAATATTTGTATAGACTCTTGTGATTCTTCATTCTCATGGTACATGAAATGTTTTCACCAAGTTTTATGATGATACCAATTTTTTTTTTATTAGAAGGCTTTTCTGTACTATTTTACCTGTATTACTCGGTCTGTATTTACTGCTGAAATAACTTACCCAAGTAGAAGACTTAGGATTAAGGATTGGACTTGTTGAATTATTGATTCAAAATAGCTTTTTATGGCCTCTACTCTAAGCTTACACTAAAGCACGTTTTTAAATATTTAGTTTTACCACAAACCTAATTTATTTATGTTTTTTATTTCTTTTTTTTTCAATGTTTGGCTTTTAATAGTTTTTGTTTAGTTTTGTAAATTATTCTGTTGTTTTTAGTATAATGTCATGTTTTTTTTTGCTAACAACTAACACCACCATGAATGAATGAAGGATATGGGGTATAAGTGCACTGCGACCATTAAGATCAATTGTGCCCCCGTCTCGAGCTGGATGAGGTTGCTCATACTACAGCACGTTCTCCAAGTTTGTTTCCTTGAGGAACTTGAGTATTTGGAGTGTTTTTAGGGAGGGTAGTTCGCTCTCCTCTATCTAGTGATTTCCCAGATGAATGTGTCTTTGATGCACGATTGCATCACATCTACCTAGTATATGGCCGGACCATGAGCATTGCAGAATCTGCATGCGGCGCTGTTCTCTAAGCCAAGAATGTGGAGGTGTCTCCTGAGCTTACAGTGGCCTGTGAGGAGACCCGTTATTATTCTAAGTTTGTTCCTGTTTAAGTTCATACAGGACTGGAATCGTTCTTTGTTGTGATGCCCAAGCAGAAGGTTGGGCTGTCTTAGCTTTGGGAGTTCGTTCCAGATTTTTGATCTTTTCACCTCCTCTTCTGTTTTGATTTTATGTTTTATCACGTTTTCTCCTATTCCGCAATAAGGCTCTGGTCCCGTAATGGGTGTCATTGTTTGTTAAGGAGTCTGCCTCTTCATTGCCTTGTATGTCAACGTGGGCAGGGACCCAATAGAGTGTGACAGAGTTATGTTTGCCCAGTTCGTTTAGCCTGCCTACACACTCCCATACCAGTTTAGAGCTGATGCTATATGAGCTGAATGCTTTGAGTGCGGCCTGGCTATCCGACATGATTGAAATATTTTGGTTTTTATATTTTCAACACCACCATATTTCCAAGTATCTTAAGTTGAAAAAACTCGAAGGGATCAGAAATAATATTACAAATGCTTGCTGAAAGCATTATAAGTACGATTAAAAAAAAACCGTCTTCGGGTTTTCTCTCATCCGTCTTCGATCCGAATCCGATCCGTTATCAGTCTATTTTTCGATTCATCTTAAATTAATTTCTTAGTCTATCTTCGATTCGTTTCCGATACATTGTTGATACATCTGCATCTATAATCCATCATTAATTGAACTTGGATCCGTTTTCTATCTGTCATAGATCAATCTTCGATCCGTCGTCCCCAGGACGTCTTTCATCTACCTTACGTCTATCTTTAATCTTGACTTTGGTCTACTTTCAATCCATCTTTGACCCATCTTCGACCCGTCGTTCCATCTGACTACGAACCACCTATACTCTGTCTTCGATCCACCTTGGATTTATCTTCGATCGCTATTCAATCCATCTTGGACTCTTCTTTGTTCCATCTCCAGTCCATCATCGATCCACCTTTGATCTATCTTCGATGCTTCATTGGCCTGTCTCCGGTCTATCTTGTTATTCTATTTTCGATGTGTTTAAAAAAGTAAGTTTATAATGCAGTTTTAACTGAACTGATTTTTTTGTTGAAAAATATTCAGGGATGTTCTCCTAAAGTAAAAAGTAGAATAAAGTCAAGTAATGTGAACAACCAAACTTATTTTTGTTTATAAAGCACAAACAGTTAAAGTTTTTTTTAAAGATTTTTAGTGCATTACCCAAGTAACAATTTTCCTCTCATAAGAGTTTCCTAGAGGCTTTTGAGACTTTATTCCGGGAGTTATTCTCACTCTAGAAGAGTACTCCTACATCCTTATGAAAATCTTAAAAGCCTTAAATGGCCCACTTATAGGAGTTAATTTCCTCTTATAGAAACATTTTTAATGTTCCTATGGGATGACAAATGCTCCATTAATCTTGTTAGGAGAATGCGTCACTTCTTGTGGGAGTTGATGAAAAGAGAAGGAGTATGCGTATGTTAAAAAAAAAAACAGATACTTATCTTTCATATTTGTATACTTCTCTCGCAAACTTGGTACGAAGTATTTATGTCTGTATGTGTCATCGTCATTGTCTCATGTTGAAAAATGAATGTGTGAATTTATATTTTCATTTCATGGCGACGTTAGTATAATTATAGTTTGTCACATATGTGGAGTTAAATCTTAGTGCGATTGAAATTTTTTGTACTAACTTACACATTTTACTTCGAAAAATAACGAAGCGCTTTCAAAATAATTGATATTTAAATTATTTTAATTTTATTTTGAATTGCAAAAAGGGTTACTTTGATGTTTGCTTTTAGTAAGAATAGTACTTTTTATGCTGACATTATTTATGGTATTTATTCATGTTATATGACGAAAAAGATATAATAGCAGATTATATGTCGAATTGATAATCTTATTCTTGTATGCCTGTTTGTGTAATCTAAGAATTTACAAGAGGTTAAGAGACGTTTTAATGAAAAAATATTAAGTCAGAACTAATATTTTTAGACATTTGTTATTAGAACAAATACTTCTTTTGCATTTAATGTTGAACCAAATAATCATCAATATCAATACACGTATATACGTAAGTATACGTTAAATAGATTCATCATAATGGAAAACCAAATAAATTATTTCAAAATATAATATCATTTCATGGTAACCCTCAAACTATACAAAAAACACTTCGTTCAAATTTAAATATGGCTGCTGTCGTATCGATACTTTTAACTCTTAAAAAGACATTTTTTTGAGAGTGTTGTCCATTTATGTTGGTATGTAAATAAACACTTTATGAGAAGTCTGATGCTTTTATGGGACTTTATTTTGACATTTATCAAACGAACCAAGAACAAATCGGTGATGCGTTCCCTTTTTTCTTAAGAATGTGAATTATTGTTGATTTTTAAAAAAAGATGAAATCTCAAAGTTTGAAATATTAAATTTTATGCATTACCTTTTCTGAACAATAAATCTTCATTATAACGTCATAATTTTTGGAATAAATGAACAAAGAATATCAAAAAATTAACATTCCGCAACAAAACTATAGACGTAGTAAAATTTTAAGCTTCGTAAATTTCTGTAATTTTCCATACAAATTGTGACAGACTTCCGAAGTTTAAAACATTAAAATGTTTACAATGGGCTTACGCCGTAAAAAAACCTTATATTACATCGAAATAAAAGGAAAGTCTATCACCGACAGTTCACATTTGTAACAAAATAAAAAAAATTTAAACAGTAATCGGCATCAGCATCCAATGTTTCCTTCAGGTAAACAGACCAATAGAAAACTGAACGCCAGAAAACAATGTACATACAAAACGTTAAAAAAAAGAACGACTGTTGAATGAATCAAATAAAGCTGCTGTCAGTGCAACATCTCATATGAATCCTATAGTTAGAGTTTTGTAGTTGTTACTTTATTAGCTCCTGTTAAGAGATTTTAAAGACTTAAAAATGACGTTTAGAGTTTAAATTTGAAAACAAAATTATTATAAGACTTTCAATTTACATACAGGAGTAATAATTGTTCTAGGTATAAGATTAGAGTGATTTGATGCAAAAAAATGCTTAAATCATTTAATGAAAACACTATGAGACAAATTTATGTTTCATTATGAAAGATCCAGTCTTAAGTTTGGCAATAAGATCTAAAAAAGTACTATGAGCGTTTTTTTGAGAAAATGGGAGCTTAGCTCTCGAGAGTATGTTAGTTGGGTAATTGTTATTACTAATCTAGGAACAAATGGATTAACTCACTTAAATAAAAAATACCAAAAAGTAAACAATTTGAAAACATAAATTGGCGGTTATTGTGGACTACCACTTAAAGGAACATAAGAGGTGTAAAATTCACAGATTTTAGATGAACAATATTTACAGATAAATTGTTTTTTTTCACTTCCAGCACAGAGTTCATGTGGCCAAATGTGAAAAGAAACGCATTGGATTTGGATTCAAACTTAATCTGGTCGATCTAATTGAATTAAATTGCGACTTATGCACCTAGTAGGTACCTACTAAGTTCTTTTTCTTATTCCATTTCCATTGTTTGTTTTCTGATTAAAAAATCATGGCTAGTAGATATAAATGCAATACCTACATAGGTATGTAAATAAATATTTCTCCTTGAGAGCAACCATTCACATCAATATAGCTTGAAACTAAATTTGATTTTAAAAGTAACACCACTTTTTTCAACAAAACTGCTTAAATATCAAGAATGAAGAAACAGAGATCATATTCTGGAACAAATTTCCAAAGAAAAACAAATTGTTATTCTCAAATGCAGGTACCTATATGCATTAGGAACATACTTGAAAAAAAAATTAGAAGAACAATGAACTTTTCAAAGCAAAATAATCAAAAGAAGCTCAAAAACGTGTGCACCAAAAACTAAAATATGACACAAAAATATAATAAGATACATAGAACGAGAGCAATTAATCGCTCTATCGTTCATTTTTATCCATATTCTCATTCATTTAGAGTTGGACACCACATGCCCTCTATACCACAAGCTCACATATACCCCCATGCTCCACCATGTCTGTCGTTGTCAGTCGTTCTCGTTAGGCATCAGCCAGCAAAACAAAAACAACACCAGCGCCAGTTCGAATTTCCATCAAAATAGCAATGACCCGAAATCGATGTTACCCCAGTGCCCGGAGCCAGTCAGTCATTCACTGAGTCGAGTCACACCGGCTGGTCAGCCCCTGTCTCTGTAATGTGTCTGCAAGTGCGGCGAATATGATGCGATTAGCAAATATCGTACACTGGGTACCCAATTCTCCTTAAGAGCTTAGCTCAAAATTAGCTCCAATTAGTTTGCGATCGATTTTTATAGGAGCCACCTATATATGAATGTATTTACATAAGTTTCAAGCGAATTCTTCGATAACTGCGCTACGCACTGAGGGCCATAAACAAAGATGTGTAACGTAATTAGATAATCTCCATGCTTTCCTGCGAATTGTATGGTAATCAATTGCACTTGCACTGCAATATACTTGTGCTCGTATTCATCCTTCATCCATCCAAAGTCAGACCAGACCAGACCCGAGTTGTGAGTTGATTATGCAAAACAAAAAGAACGATTATCTAGGCGCGTATTTGAAAGATTAAGAATTATAATAATTATTCTCCATTTGGTGCCGATCACGTAGTATCGATGTATAATCATAAATAGTTCGGTAAGTAGTGTTGCAATTTTTTGATATTGTGGCTAGTTAATGAATAGTTCAAATACATAAGATTTCGATAGCAATAAATGCAAGTGTCACTTGGCCTACTGGAAGTAGTAGTGGCTGTCTATATGTGAGCTCACTTCCCAACAATTTTGACTTTTCAAACGCTGAAACAAATTCCCCCAAATATTTTTTATAGTTTCGTTTTAAAGTCAATTGGTCCAATGTGAAAAGGAATGTAAAACATTCTCTTTAAATCCATGACCCATTCGACGGACGCTTCTGTTCACGCCCTTTTTTAATCGGTGCTCTTTTCCCTTGTTCAATACTTATTTTCCTTATGTGAAAGTCCGTATGACACTACTTTTTTTAATAAATAAGTACAGTATGCATATTAGAGGTAAAACTAGGCATGTTTTCAAAACCCAGTTGAACAAAAAAAAAACAAGTTAATTTTCACAGACCTTATCAAGTAGACAATGAGGACTAGCGATATATATTTAAAATTTGAAATGCGTCGAATACCCCACATTACACAGACAGTAAACTGACAGTGGTCTTTGACACATGAGTAAACCTGAACAAAAATGAAAACTCAGAAGTTATTACCATTAAATTGTAACCTGTGTAATTAAAACTGATATTTTAAATAAGTGCACGTGTGTACTCACTTTTCCTCTATAAAGTCTTGTACATGCGTCCTCGTGAAATGAAAAATTACCTTTGGAGAAATTTTTTTTTGACATTTCTTACTGGTACAGACTGTGATGTGAACGTTTGACGTTTAAAACCACAGTTCCTCAAATGACTCGTAGTCGAACTGTCAACTATTCACCAAAAGGTCTCGTACATTTTGCATGGGAACTGCACGTGAACAGAAACTCTCCACACAGCTTCACAAGCACTTTCACGGGTAAAAAAAATGCAAATGCAGATTCACGAAATGATTCACAAGTATGTACTAGGCTTGAGTGCGAAAAAGTCATACAAAATTTAAAAACAATTAACGAGATTTCAGTGAGCTCTTTTCAGTCTAATGAACAGGATTCCTCAGCAAAATGTCTCAATTTTGCTGTCATATTACCGAAGAAAAATACTGAATCCTCTCTCTCACTTTTTTACGGAACAAAATTAGCGGGGGTCTCTGAGATCACATTTTTCTGAACATACCTATTATTTTCAGAACTGTCAATTTGACGGATACTTAATCTGATAAATAAATAAATAAATTTAAAATTGCAAAAAATATTAAAGTTGAGTTAAAAATAAATTCTAAAATCAATTTTTCAAACAATTCACATTAATCTACGATACACCGCTATTAAGCGAGTAGGTAAGGTATCATTACCAACGTTAACTCCGTTACTATAAAAACCATGAAGCGGCATGCCGCTCCTGTTTAATGAGTGCTGTGAACACTCTCTGCATCTTTAAGTTTTTGGTACACTGTTGCTTCTGTTGGACGGACGAGGACAATGGTGGTGATGACGATGGTGATGGTGCTGACTGCAATATCGAAGAACATCGCACAAGAACAACACTTTATTCTGTATAGGTACTCATCCATAGATGTAGATAATGGTGTATTTATCTATATTCCTGATGCGGTGTTAACCTAAACGATTGGAATTTTATTTCGTACACCATCACCAACAAGGGTAGTAGCAATTACGAACAAAACGTACACCAACAAAAATAAAAAATAAAATCCAAAGAAAATAAAAAGTAAAACATAATAAAATAAAACAAAATACAAAAAAAGTAAATTAAAATAAAATCAAGATATTGGGTCGCGGTATGCAAGACAAAGAATACAAAAAAAAGAAGTAAAGTACATATGGATATAAAAAGATACGCACATACGAACTGAGGAAGACATAAAGAAGAGCTACATGTTTGTAGCTTCTATTGTTTAAGCTTGTGAAATTTCACTAGAAATTAGCTTATCATATAATATGACAGAAGTAGCAATTTAATTAAAATAATTATTAATTCAGTCCATTGAATTCCCAAAATGGACAATTTCAGCCAATTTTACAATTTCAATCGTCTTTGGACTCAAATTGTTAAAAATTGACAGGTCCACTTTCTTTTGCTTCCAATGTAACAAATTGGATGAGTTTGTAAACGCAGAACTGCAGCGCATTATCATTTTTAAAACCTTTTATATTTTAATTTCTTAACTCATTTCATAACGCGCATTTTTTACGTTAATTTATTTAAAAAAAAAATGACTTAAAATAGTGTATAAATGTAAAATATTGCATTTCAGAATTCAGCCATTGTTTTGATGAATTTACGCACTCAATACTTCATGAAGCCATTGAACAAAATGGCTTCTTCATTCATTTGTCACTTTTGAAAAACGATATGGGTGAATCCATACAAAACGACCTTTTACCTTTGAAAAACAGAAATTATGACCATCAATTCAAAAGTGAAGTTATAAATTATATATTTATCGTAGCTTACTTCGTAGTGTTTTCCCTGTTCTAGAAGAAAATGGAAAAAATATTAAGAAATCTTTTCACTAAAGCCCGTATGGCATTACATTTTTCTCTCATATTAATTAAACTGAAAACGAAATTAAAGCAGAACGTATCCAACGTATTTATCCAAACTTTGATGGGTGTGAGTTTACTCCAGTTCATTCTGTCTGAAAAAAAAAACGACAACAAAACAAAGCAATTTACATGTCAAATACAACAACAACTATGTCCATATAGAGTTAGCTATGTCCAGATAATTTAGTGGATTCAACTTTTGTCCCGATAAAAATGTTATGTCTAGACTACTATTGTCGTTGTGTTATCGATAATTTGTATAGAAATGTCAAATGTTTGTTGGTAAAATTATTCAATACAAAATGCCAGCCCAAGGCAAATGTTGAAATATCCCGATGTCGTTTTTTCGCCAATGTCCATATGGATTTGCAAAAAAAAGCAGCTAATGTCATCAAAAATGTTTAAAGACGGTTTTCATTCGATCTTCATGTGCCTCATTTTGTTATTGCAAAAAACTAATTTTGGGATATGCTATCCCTTTCTTTAAAACACTTTTTATGCCTTTTTTTCCTTGCTGACATAGATTTGCCTTTCATTTGTTAAATTGATTTGATAGTGGAAATTTTTACGTGTTTGTTAATGAAATAAATAAGAGAAATTATTTCAAATAACTTAAAAACACTTCTTTTAATTATTTATTTACTTAAATGCATTAAATAATTAAAATAAGTGTTTGAAAGTTGTTTAAAATAACTACTTTTTTTTTATTTTATTTGTTAACTAAAACTTAAAGGAAATATTTGCAAAAGAATGAGACATAGGCCGTTTTTGAAAACATCAAATCAAAGTCAATTTGATCGTCAAATTATCGTCATTTTTTAAGCAAATACTGCTATCGTCAAATATGCAATCGTCCTGCTAGCACAAAATCGGCTTTATCAACGTCCATTAATTTACCTGCAAACAGGCTCTCTGACTTTTCAATATTTTGTTCGTCAACCCGGGGTTTTTACGGCACTGCTTCTCTGCAAATGATGTTCAATCATGTGACTTTAGCAAGCTGCATTATCGAACATACTGCTAATGCAGCAATATTTGTAGTGGCGTTTTTGAACAGAAGACTTCATCTGCAAATCTTAGATTCGATAAGTATTTTCCATTTGCGTTTAGGAACATTTTGCAATTTCTTTTTTGACGCAGATGATGTTTTTGGTCATAGTTTTCATGCAAGAAGATATCCCAACCACAAATCATTAGTTTTCTAATGTCAAACTCGTAACGTAACTAAATTGAATCCGTACGAATTGAAAATAAACCCCAATTGGAAAAATTTAAAAAAATGGCGGATTGTGCATCCGTTCGTTTTTTCCGAAAATCTATGAATCATATGATCCACAATGACAATCCGCCATTTTTTGACGTTTTCAATTCCGTTATCTTTCTATTGGGCTTTTTCAATCTGTACGGATTCAATTCGACCGTATATCAGAATAGCCACTATAGTATGTAAATGATGAATAAAATAATGAGTCTCACTTTCACACCTGTTACCATGGAACCATCCATATGAGTGTTCCATTTCCTCACCTTCTTGCAATCGAGATCATAAAAAGACTCCAATCAATAACAATACTTGGGAACAGGAAATAGAACCTATTTGAAGTCGTAGACGTAAAAGTGAAATTGAGTACAAGATTCTTAAACATGACCACTATGCGTATGGCAAAGGCAATTACCATGTCACTGATGAGTCCAAAAGTAAGTAAGCCGGACGAAACGCCAATTTTTTTTTACTAAAGGCCATAAAAGCTATTTTGAATCCATGACCAGTATGGTTATGTGTACTGTGTTCATAGACACCATATCCAATGATTTTATGTTAAGCTCTAACCAAACCGATGCCTAAGAAAAAATTAGCGGAAGAACTTTGCAAAATGGATAGAAACGTATGTATGTAAAGGGTGTTTTTTTCGACGTGTGGTTTTAAATCTGGCAATACTGTTATCGGAGTTGGTCTTTTTGACAGCTGTCACTTAATTTATGCTTAGTTTGGTTTGCCATTTCTTAATGAATAGACTTTTTCTTGAACAACGTTTGCAAATCGTGCAGATTTATGACTGGTTCGCTGCGTCCAATATTCAATCAACATAATCGCCAAGCAGAGTCGGTAATTGGAGCAACCATGGATCGGTGGCGTGGCCCCCAAGGTATTCCAATTTCTGTTGGCTCTGCTTGGCAATCCTCAAAAGCATCCAATGGACTCTTTTGGTTATTTTAAACCAAATTTTCCAACCGGGGAGAAATTAAACTTTAGCGCAGATAAATTGAACTTTGAAAGTATCTTTGAATATTTTTTACTATGCTTTAAAGTGATTTTAATAAGCATTTCACCGCTTTATTATTGTTCACCAGCATCGTACCTGGCTTATAATTAAAAAAAAAAATAAAGGGTCTCCACGGCGTATGTGGAACCTTTTTTTAATTTTGTTTGTAAAATATTTTTGTTCTAGTAGTTATCTGATACTTCATACGGAATATTAAAACTGATCTGTTAAAATGTTTAAAACATTTAAAAATGTTACGAAGGAATGAAGCAAAATAAAGCAGAGAAACAGAAGAAAATTTGTACAAACATTAAGGCACCTTAAAATAGCATTTTATTGCAATTGCCACCAGATAAAGCTTTTCGGACCATTAGTTTTGTAAATGTTTGGACAATGTTATACACATTGAAGCTAAAATAAAGACTCATTTATTAAGTGCTGATGTTTTTATGTCTCATGACATCCCTGACCCTGACTTCTCTTGCCCACAAACTAACGGGATACCAGACATTATCTTCCAATATAAGCAGGGTCAAATATTATTTTACGGTCGCTTCCCAAATTAGCAAATTATAAAGTTTTTGTAGTACAAATTCTATAATATACATACATACATAGGAAAGTATTAGAGGATTGTCTTAGTTTTCATTTGATAAACAATTTAGAGAAATTCCTTAAGTGATAACTGATAGGTGAATATAAACTAAGTAAAAAATGCTACCTGATATGTACATTTTTAAAAATCAAATCAACCATGAAATCGTATCCAATGGGTGGTTTTGTAATGGTTTTTTTAAATCCGCAATGAGATAGGAAATCTTACAATCGCCTCTCGAACTATAATTCACAAATAATTATAAGTCTTAAAGTTTTATAAAATAGGCCCCTTGAACAACTAATCTTCGTTTTCAAAATTCAGTTTAAATATTTTCAATATGCGTTTAAGTCTTCGAGAAATTCTCATCCTCAGTTCCTTTAAGTCTTAACTTGCACCTACATAACTTAATAGAAAAGGTAAATGTGGTTTAAATATGCAAAATGTATACATACTTTTCACCAAGGGATTTTCTCAGAGAATACAAAATATATTGGAAAAGTTTTAAATTAATTTCGAAGAAGAGAAACAGTATTCTTTAAGAGTCTTTACAAATTTTGTTGAAAAAAAAAATATATGGGGTGGTAACATAGCCTCAAAAATAGAAAAATAAACGGTGACTACAAACATCTATCTCAGAAAGTAAAGAAGATATTGGAAAGATTTAAAACAAATTTTGAAGACAAAGTGTTTCTTGGAATTTTTACCAACTTTGATGACAAAAATTAGCTCTCATTTTTACATAACCTAAAAAATGGTAAAAATGATTTTTTTTAAATTTCTAATGGGAATATTCACGATATAACCCCGAAACGAAAAATAGATGACAAATTTGAGCTCAGCGTCTAAATATTCTTCACTTGTTTGACACGACAAGTGAAGAATGTTCAGACGCTAACTGACAGTTAACTGATATTTGTTAACCTATGGATTAATTTTACTTTTTGAATTATTGAGTCAATGGCATTTAGTCCTACAAAAATTGACATTTCGTCTGTTGATTCCACTTGGACTTATCTCCATTTACGCTCAAAACAAATGTGATTAAATCTAACTGATAGTGTACACGTTATCTGTCAAAAAATCTCTATTCCAGAATAGCAAAATTGACGGTACACGATTTTTTGTGACACAGAAAAAAAATCACACTCTTGCGGAATTACTGCCTGACCAGAATAGAGTGTTGCAACTGGAGCTGCAGCTCCAACTGGAATAGCTGTTAAAAAAATGCTGTACGTGATTTTTTTTATCCGCCCACAATGTGCTGTAGAGCTTTCTGACATTTTTGGCATTTGGAGTCAGCTGTGCGAATTAAATTCAACACAAAAATAAAAATTAAAACAAAAAAAATTATGAAATTGAAGCTAAAATTACGTCTTTATTAGACTACGCACCTACCCCGAATCCAATAATGAGTCCAAGTAGGGGGTTGCAGGGGGACAGCAAGAGCTTTGCGAGTGTGCACAAAAGTTATTTTGTAAATGTTTTTCCCCTATAACAATGAATTCATACATTTGTTGTGCCTTTTTTATTGATATTCTTAATCAATATCAATAAAAAAAAAATTTTCAAATAAATTGTTTGTTTGACTAAAGTATGGACTATTGACCCACTTTCATAAAAGAACTATGAACTTTCGACCCACTTCCTTTTGGAGTTTTGGCCCACTTGCGTGAGCAAAATATCCATTATGGACTTTTGGCTTATGGACTTCTAACACTGCGCTGCAACATACAACACAGCTTGCGAAACAACGGCTCTATAGAGCACTTGGGAAATACGTCAGTATCAAATGACAGAAAAATATACCTTTTCAGGTAAATCACTTTGAGGGAAAACATTGTTGGCGGCGGAAATGATTGGATACAAAATATCTTTTGCAAATGTTTAAAAAAAAAATTGAATCATAGAAAAATTGAATTTAATTGCATAGTTATAAAAAAAAGAGCTGTTTAAATCGTAAAAATATTAGAGCCATGAAAATGCCGATAAATTGCCACTTGAAAACTGTTTAAACAACAAATTCAATGCAGGAAATTGAAGATTCTATATTTTTCCTCGAATATTGAGAAGAGTTAAAATTGAAAAATCTTCGGAGGAAAGGAACAAGCAATGATTAATAGCAATCAACAGAAAACAACTCAATACTTAACTACATTTTAAAATGGATAGTAAAATTAGCCTGAACGAAAAGCAGAAAATTATGTCCTACACAAGTTTTTCACTAGTTGCGGCCAAATAACAAAATATATAACTTAATTGGCTATTTATTAATAGTTTCCATTTTATTTAACAATATACGTATTTTCGGCATAAAACAATATAACGCGACAACCGAATGATCAAATGTTTTCCCTAAAAGTGTCATTTGATGGTTAGAGAAAGAAATAGTTTGGTGGAAAGCCATATTGCGTGACAAATTTGAAAGGACACCTCTTGTTGGATGACCCTATAAAGCGGTCTAGTATGGCTGAAATTTGGTTTTGGATTCGCTGGTAATTGATACGATAAAATTCATAGATAATTTCCACATGGATTTAAATAGAGTAGATACATAAAAATCATTTCTAAATTTTAATTTATCACCTTCATAGTGACGTCAAACGTTCAAGGAAGATTGAAACATTTTATATGCTTACCAATGTACGTTGCATTTCATCGATATTCATTAGATTCTATTCAAATACAAAGTTTATCATAGCACCCTATGTACATATGTATATTCAAAAAGTTATATGTATTATATTGAAATCTATCATGTAAGATAATTCTATCAAAACCCTGCCTGTGTCCATCCAAACCAAACTCTTCAGTAAGTAGAATTTTAACTAATTCACTTCTTTTTTTTTGCCATATAACAACATTTTTGTGTCGTTTGCTTTCTTGCTTACCCTATAAAGGTTAAACAGAAATGAGAAAAGAAAAAAATAAGAATAAAACACCATCTAGCATAAATGACTCAACAACAGAGAGTGAACCAGAGTTGAGGAACCTGACCGCGACCGCGCCGGCCGGCCCATTGGCCGGCTCCTGCTGTTAATTCAGTATGTTGTTTGCCCGCAAGGGGCATTTCTCTTTACGCAACTTTAGTTCTTCCCTGAAGATTACGGCACAAGGACTGAGAGCCGATTTGCTTTTGCAGTGCTGAATTAGTAGCTGGTTTGTTGGTTGGCGGTTGTTGGTTCATCGGTTGGACTACTGGCTTTTGGTTAAAACCAAACAAGAAGTCTTTTGGTTATGGTAACCGTGCATATTGGCCTGGTCCACCAACATCATCATCATCATTGGTTGCAGAACATACGAGTATACGAATCCCATCCGGTCTATTATCTGCTACTGCTGGTTCTGCTTCTGACAATATAGTGCTGCTGTTGCTGCCACTTCTCTGTGTGACATACCACCGATACGAAATAGTGTGTCAATATATGGCATGGGCAATCTGAATTTCTGAATCACTCAGTCGAGTGCAACAAATCGTTGAATACGGCTGGCTCGGCGAATACTGCGCTTCTGCGACAAGCGAAACGGCAAACGCAAACTCTTGCTATTCTCACGAAACCTAAATTGCATTCAAATTGATTTGTTACTCCGGAAAGTTAGTTGTTGCCGATATTCGCGGGGAACGCTTTTCGAGTGCGTGAATTGAATAAATTTGGTTGATTTGCATTTCGTTGCTGTTGCTCTGTGTTTTTTTTTAATATATTTTTTGTGTGCGGAAATGTTAAGCATTTGAATCACGAAGTTCTTTCCGACCAATATAATGTGATTTCGGGAGTGTGTGCAATTATCAGATCAATTTGTGAACGCCGAGGAATCTTCATTTGCCTTTAGGTATGTTGCAAGTAATTTGTTATATAGGTACTCTAAATTAAATAGCAAATTCAACGATACTGTTGAGATGCTTTTGTGATGATGGTTGATGGACGATGCAATGAGACGCATCAGAGGAAGAATCCCTTAAGGAAATCTTTTTTCGACCTAAATTCCAGAGACTAAGAGTTATATAGTTACGATCGCATACGGGGACGGCGCCAGGTCTGGCGAATACCATTCAGCATTCCTTTTTGTGATGAGTTCTCTTTTGAGCCTTCTTCGGGTTGAATGCATATAAGTATAAATTGTGGTTCACAGTGATTCCAATGCGAAATGATTCTTTTTATTTTATTCATTTCTAGATTTTATCTGGTAGTGCAATTAAGATTCAAGCATATTGAATCTTTTTTTTTTTGTATCATTTTTGTTTTTTTTTTTATTAAAGTGGAGTTTCGTATATTCGACACTCACAGTGGTTCTAGTTGAATAGAGAAGGAGCCTTTAAGGGTTTGAATGAAATTTTAAACTGTAAGCAAAAACAGTAAATTCTTCCGCTGAATAATGTCAGAAAAGTTTCAATGGTCTTTTTTGCTTGGGATCAAATTTATAAAAAAGAAAATTAATCAAAAAGGTAGGAAGGTATATTATGTATGCAGATATTGAAAATTAAAATGAAGATAAATATAGGTTTCCCGCACAGAATTGTGTATTCTCCTGCAAACATTGTTTTCGATTTTTCAGCAGCTTTTATTGATGCTCAGATTTTTTTCCTGTATTGAAACTTAATAGTGTCCCTATTCTATTCTATGTTTTATGTTATAAGGGATAAGCAGAAAAGAGGGGTGACAACATCCAATAGTTTTTCGTTGTACATATTTGAATAAATATTATTAAAAATTCAGTGAGGAATAGTGAACGTTAACCCAAGCTTTGGGAAGCGCGCAGATAATTAAGTTGAGCAGTCATATCTCAATCGCAAGGCACCAGGTTATTTTGAGCTCGCTCTAATATAATTTCTTGAATACTTTCATAAGATTTAATGAATGTCAAGTAAACAAAGCAATGCTCACCAATCAGAAAGTTATATTTCTTGAGCATTCAGTATTTTTACTCAATTTATTGACAGAACAGGAGAATAAATTATAAACAGTATTAATCACGTAGAAGTCAAAACAACTCTCTTTTTCTTTTCTACAAAATAAATAACTCAGCAAGCAAATCCAGAAAATTTCAGTCTCAGTTTTTAAGGGAAAAGTAAGGAATTTTTTTTAGAGAAATCCTCTTTATATTTCTAAACGCTCTGAGTCTTCTGAGATCTCAAAAATATAAACTGTCTAATTAGGCAGACAATGAGCTTCATACGTGTTTTAGTTCGATTACACACAACCAAAAACATCCATTCGTTTTTCTGACGTTCATAAAATATGAGGTTAATTTATTGGAAAATTGACAGTAATAATAATTACATAAAAATATTTTGAAATCACTTCTTTTTTAATCTTATGTATTATTTTTTCTGTTTGTTAAAAATTCTTTGAAATATTGAAAAAATCTCGTATTTAATCATGAAAAACAATTTTAAAGCTCATTATTGAAAGTTTATATGCATCCCGTTTGTCAAATCATAAACGTCAAGGTTCAACCAAAAAAAAATCTTCATGCTTTCGTTTTCTCATTCCCTCTACATTTCTACACCCCTCACCCAATGTGTTATAAAGACGAAACACGAAACGTCCGAGAAAACGAATCGTGTAATCAGGCTCAATTTGTTTATATTTAGAGTTGTGACAGTTTCAAATCAATTGTTCGATGTTTTAATCAATGTTTGTTCTACTGCTAAGTATATGATGACAAGTTAGCAAAGCATCCCTCTCTAAAAAAGTTTAAAGCATCCTTTATTTAATTTATGATTAAGTTTTAAATTTGTTGCACAATCAGGTAATAGTTTTTTTGGTCTGCTTCCCTATCTTAAAAACCATCAAGGGAATAATTTTATATCAGTTAGTCATTAATTAGTTGTGATACCTTCAATATTGTGGTTCTATGTGCCTGTTTTTTTTGTTGCTATATTTTTCACTTCTTGATATCAAGCCTAGCACCCCTTCACAAAAGAGATACATATTTACATTGATAATATTATAATAATATAGCAAACAATTTTTACAATTTTAATAAATAAGTAATGGTCTTGATTTAAAAACCATCTACGTAGTGCCTAGTGGCATGATGGTTAGTGCATTGGACTGTCATGCCGAAGGTCTGGGTTTGATTCCAAAAGGACCTGGTGATTTCGTGCAAACCGACGTTTGAACTTCCCACAGTATTTCCCTGTTTTGGCTTTAGTCTGATGGATATCCGTAGCATTACCTTGACCGCAGGTAGTGATCCGAGTCAACGTTAGCTCCATGGAACGTTTGGTTATCCTCGATAGTGGACGAGTGCCCTGCGTTGATCGCAATGTGTTCAATCCGTTTGGCGGAAAAAGAATTCGCCATGTTTCCTTGTGTATTTTGGGATGTGGGAACTGCGTACTAGCCTTGACAAAACTTCGCCCTTCAGCAAAGTCAGCTAACCTAATACCGTTATTTAGCCTTGATGAAATATGTTGTGAGGATTGATAGTTAAATCTAAATACTTCTTGCCTAAGTCTGCCTCTAACGACGATTCCAAACCCTAAAAGCCACTGCCTTTGTTGTCAGTAACAGTCACCGCGTAGTACCTACATATAGCAGTCTTTCGTTTTTCTTCTGCCCGTCTGCACGTGGTCTAAAAAGAGACAGAACATTCCACTTGCAGATCTGAAGTTCGTTCTCCTTATTTCGTTTGCTAGTTTCTTCATCTGTAAATCCGTTTGTACCTGAGGCTTGCTTTGGTCTCGGAACTAAACAGCTTTACGTGGCCCGGAAGTCAACCAAACACAGTCAGAACCTTCGTATGATTTCATGGGAGTCGGATTAACCGCCACTTATAAAATTGAGATTCGAATATTTCGTAGAAGCCGTGTGGCAATGGTAGGTGGATAATTTTCCGTTAATTTGTCGTTAATTAATTGTGACAATTTTGAATTTGTTGTTCAATGATTTCTATGTTTTTTGCGTGCTTTGCTAGCTTGACATTACTCAAAAATTGGTAATTACTTCTTATAATTAATGTTTTATGGCTTAATAACTTGTCGTTAACTAATCTGTAATTGTTTGTGACCATTTAGAATTTGTCGTACAATTTTTTTTATGGTTTTTGGGTTCTTTGCTAGCTTTACATTAAAAATGGATGAAACCGCTTAAAGTGAATGGTTTTTGACTAAATAAGTTATGAATAATTAGTCGTTAGTAAATTTGACAACTTTAAATTTGTCGTTTAATTTTTTCTTTGTATTTTTATAAGTTTTTTTTATAGGGTTTAATAATTTTCCGTAAATTATTTGTTAATTAGTTGTGACAGGTTGAAGTTTTTCAATCGCTGTTTTTTTTTTGTAATTTCAATGAAATTGAATTTGACCTAGTGAAAATGTAATAAAGCAATAAAGAGATACATAAATGTAATAAATTTTGAATCCTTTTCAAATGTTAATTTGAACAAATTTTAAAACAAAACCATAGAAATTATTGCACGATAATGTTAAAATTGTCACGTAGAATGGCTCGTTTAAGACAAATGATTAATCAACTAAAATTTTAATACAATAGGTTTCATCCGGTCCGGTTTCATTTGAACTAAGGAAAATAAAACAGAACCATAACAATATTGCACGATTAAACTCAATTTTTGAAGACTAATTAACGACTTATTAATGGCAAATGATTCATCAACGCATTTTTCGATTAGTCAAAATAACTTTCCTAACTTGACATTTATAGAAAATAAATTGGTAACATAAAAACACATAGAGAACATCGCACTGTAAATAGATTTTTTCACAACTAATTAATGGCTAACTAACGACATGGAAGCGATGGAACAACCGATTCGAAATTTTCACAATTAATTAACAACTAATTAATGGCATACATTCCATTTTTCGGTCCCTGAGAGTTGCTTTGCTTACTTGATATCTAGTCAGCAAAGCACCCAAAAAACATAGAAATTGCCCGTTCAAATTAAATATGTCACAACTAATTAAATGCAAATCAACGGCAAATTGGCATCCGATTTTCACTTCAGGGTACAGGTATGAGTGTCAAGTTAGCAAAACAACTTTGCCGAATCTAAAATGAATAGGTGGATAATTTGCCATTAATTAGTCGTTAATAAGTTGTGACGATTAAGAATTTGTCATCCAATGTTTTCTATGTTTTTTTGTGGGTGCTTTGCTAAATTTAAACATATTGCACGACTAATTAAAGACAAATCATTATTCAATTAAAATATTTCACTACAATTGGTTCTAAGAACGTTCCCAATGCTCTTTGCTGGTTTCATATGAATTAAGAAAAATATTTTTCAAAACTAATTAGGTAACAACTAATTAAAACGAAATTATTAAGTTATAAAATGTTAATCCTAGAAGTTTTTACCACTTTTCGAAGAAAAACCATAGAACAAGAAATTCGAAATGATCACACCTAATTAACGGCTGATTAATGGTAAATTAATAAGCCATTAACCATCTGGTATAAACGATAAATTAATAAACCAAACACTATTCAGTATTTGCAGTTTTAACCCCTTTTGGAGGTGGTGATACCTACCTATGCTTTGTTTAGTTGATATCAAGCTAACGAAAAACTAAAAAAACATGGAAAACATAGCTTGATTGAATTCAATTTTTCACACCTGAAACATATTACAGAATATAAGTTTTCACGCTTTTTGAGTTTTTTTTTAGTTAGTAAGGCTCCGAAAAAAATAAAGAATACATTGAACGATCAAAATAGATTTTTCACATATAGTTAACGACAAATTAACGGCAAATTATAAGGCCATAAACCATTAAGTATAAGACGTTTTAGCAGTTTTCGACAGGGTACTTTGCTAACTTGATAACAAGTTAGTACAGCACCCAAAAAAATTTAGAAAGCATTGAACAGCAAATTCTAGATTGTCACAACTAATTATCTACTAATTAACAGCAAATTATCCACCTATTCATTTTTGGATTCGTCAAAGTTGCTTTGCTAACTTGACACTCATCGCGGGAGACTAGGAGCAAATTTTCACAATTTGCTGCCAAAAACCATAAAAGAAAAAATCCAAATTTGGGACACATGGTACATTTTTTTTTTTAATTCAAAAATGAAACTGGAAGTAGTCATTCTCCTATCAAAGCACCCTGACAAATACTTGTGTGATTATCAGTGGATTTGTAAATGTTTGAACTAATACTATATCGGTTGGTGTTTTACGGTTTTACGGTCGCCTCCCGGACTATAAGTTAAAAGTAAATCGGCCAAGTTATTTAATTTCTATTTTCTTAAACATTCAAATAACACACTGACGGAATTTCGGGGTCAACTAATTTCGTCTTTCCTATCGTCGTCGGCGTCGTACTATTAAATTTTATTTATAATAACTTCAGGATTCATTTGTTTTTAGTTTTTACGAATGCCTAACTTGCCTTTACAGTAACAATACCTATACATAATTTATAGTTGTTTAAAAAAATACACAAAAAATGTTGCAGATTCTTTGTAGGATGTTTTTCTTGTTAGGAATCCCAAAGTAGAGAGCATGATGACTCGTTTTAGTTGGTGCTTGGTGTATTCGCATGGTTGCGTAGATGCTGATTGCAAATTGACATTGTTTGTAGGGTGTCAGTGCGGCGCGGCCGGCCGGCGGCCGCGGCATGGCGCGCAGAGATGAGATAGAGAGTTTTAGTTAGTTTCTATAATTATAAACCTTTTTTAATGAGGATGTTCGTATACTAGGTACTACGTGTGTTTTTCAAATGCAAATAGATAAGAGTGTTCAGCTATGAAGTGCAGTCGCACTTTTACACTTTATGTGCATCATTAAATTAATTTCGATAAAAACGTGACTCTTCATGCGACACTTATGCGACTTGGGTGATGAGCATAACGCTAATTCTTTATGTAGGTCAAGTGCAGGCAGTGTTTTGCGTGAAAAAAATGAAAACAAATTCATACATTCATTGTATTATGTCAACAACAACAAAACTTCTGTGCTCTATATGTCATTATTATTAAATGACACCTTATGAATGCATTTTTGTTGAACTTTTGTTTTCTTTGTCAGTTTTGACGTGACTTACATTTTATGCAAACAATAAGTGCTAAAAAAATGTATCATTTTCTAATATTAGGCGTTATTTGTTTGATATTGGCAAATGCAGGAGAGGCCTTAGGAAGATAACGACGAAAGTTTGATAAACTTAAGTTTGAGTCATTGCAATTCTTATTCTTCTTTCTTTGTTCTCGATGACCAACGAATCTGGTATGTGAGAAAATAAGGCTAAGAGGGGTGGAGCTTTACCCAGGGAGAGATGAAAACTGATTTTTGTTAACAAAATTACTCCCGAAATTGCATTAATATTTTTTCTTAGGTACACTCTGTTTAGTCACAAAAGCCCCAATTAACTTAGATTTATAGATTTATTGAGGCATTAAAGTCCTATACAACTTTTGTTTGCTATCTTTTATATCCTAAATCTGCTGTGGGCTCTAAGTCTAACCGCCATATTGGCTGCGTTTTTTTGCATGTCCACATTGGCGAATAAACGACACGGGACATTTCAACATTTGCCATGGTCTTGAATTGAATAATTTTACCAACAAATATTTGATATTTCTATACAAATTATCGATAACATGACGACAATAGTAGTGTGGCAATACCGTTTTCATCGGGGCAAAAGTTAAATCCACTTAATTATCTGCACTTAGCTAACTCTATATGGACATAGTTGTTGTTGTATTTGCCATGTAAATTGCTTTATTTTTTTCAGACATTTACTGGAGTGGCAAAAAAACACAACTATTATTCACTCTGGATTTAAATTGGATTTAAGAGAGTTTTAAATCCAACAACTAAATCTGGATCTATGTAAAACAAAAATTTTAATCCATGTCCATATTATTCTCTCTAAACATGCCTTAAATCCAATGGATTTTAAATGCCCTTCTTCCAGATGTAAAATGTTTTCATTCCAGATTATTAAGATCGTTTAGTTCAAATATCAAATTTCTCCCGTGAAAGTTCTTGAGAATAATAAAAAGTTTTTAAAATCACATATTTTGATCAAATTTAAGGAATGCGAAAACTAATTATATAAATTACTAAATTTTATTTGTATGTACATATACAATTTTCGTAACAAAATGTGTAAAAAAAACTCAAGTTTTTTTTTCTTAATTTGTATCTTGTTTACTTTAATTAGTTAATTTCTGGGAGTTCATAAACAATCAGAAACTTGAAATATCAAGAAAAATTGGATTATATGAAATTGGGTTTTAATCTTGATTTAATTAACCTCCGGGGCAGCTTAAATTCAATTGATAAAACGAGATTGGATACAAATTGGATTAAAGTTTGGATTAAACGAGTGAATAATATGGAATTGGATTTAAGTTTTGGATTTAAAATTATAATTTTATGAATTATATGAGCGTAAGTGATATACTCGTAAAATATTAAAATAGACATGTTTTTTGAAAATCCAAATAAAACTAAGTAAATAAAAAACGACGGCGACGCTATCCAGGATGTTTCTGAATTATACCATTCTATACTCAACTATACTGAAATTAAATCACCAACTTTAATTTTCACTTTTAATTCAACCAACTTTACTCATTCACTATTCGAATTAAACTGATGTCCACTGCAATCAATTCAATTTTTTCAATTTCTTTTATTGAACATAATATTATTGGCTTATAACTAATATTAATACTATGATCTATGATAAATTTACATTTGTTGGCACATAGAGGGCCTAACGTTATACAATGTCTTAAGTTTAACAAATTATAGGAATATAAATTACATGTCAAAATTAATTTTTAAATTAAAAGTCGGCTGACTTAATCGTCCTCAGGGTGTTCATTCCCGGTTGTCAAAAACGGTGTCCACTGCCGTTCAAACATGTCCTTTTATACTTATTTCACAGGTTCGCGAAATTGCTTGAAGGTTCCCTTTCCAAAGCTATCATTCTGACGTTTAGTATTGGAAGTTCTAAAGCTCACCAAAGCTCTCCGTAGGTGGGTTTGTGTCATGTATTATCCGGAATTTGGTGCTTCAATTATTCATGAGTCGTTAAACTTCATTCGAGAGTCATTATAGTATGTAAGTATAGGAGTTTTGGATTCGTGAAAAAAAATGATATAGCAAACATGACATTATGATGGTAGAGAACACAAAAGAAGTTGGTGTTACATTTCTGTCTATCCTTCTGTTTGTCTGTACCCCAACCTTCAGCCAAAGTCACTGAAGAGATTTTTTTCAAATTTCAAACAGGCTTGCTATTATCGGAAATTGGGCTATCTTTTTCGAAACTGCTGAGAACAATTTCGGTATGACCGCCCAATCATAATTGAGCTACTAATAGCTCAAATCTTATATGGTTTATTTTTTTGTAAAAAAAATTACCAAAAGCTATCATTAACGGTACTTGCCATATAGTGTTTTTTTAATTTTCGTATTTCTCAACAAAAATAAGAAAATTTTATTTTTGTTTTAAATTAAATATTTCAAAAGAAGAAAGACTAATTCCGAGCCATCAGTTTGAATTTAGAAATAAATATTCCACGATAGACCAAGTGCATCGGATTATGGATGTTGTGGAAAAGGCACTTGAAGAAAAACATATATGCTCGGGTATATTTTTAGATGTTGCTCAAGCCTTTGATAAGGTTAAGCACTTGGGACTTGAGTACAAACTGCGTAGGGATCTTCCCAGGTAGTACTACGAAATACTGACGTTACGAGCCAAATCTTTAGAGTACGGTACGTCCAAATTTTCTCGGAACTAAAGAAAATTGAAGCCGGTGTACCTCAAGGAAGTATTCTAGGACAAGCCCTGCATCTGTTATATACAGGGGATATTCCAGTGCACATCAACGCTATCTCATGATAGCGTTGATGTCCACCACCTTTGCTGATGATATTGCAATATTGGTGCCAGATAAATCCGTTACGAAGGCTACACAAAAACTGCAAAATGCAGTCGATAAAGTTAGTGATTGGACGCAAAAACGGCGAATCAAACTAAATGAAACAAAATCGACGCATATTAACTTTAAAACCCAAAAAATAAACAATGTTCCAATTCTTATAAATAGTACAGCAGTACCTTGCTTCAATACTGCCAAATACCTTGGAATGAATTTGGAAGTAAATCTTAAATGGAAGCACATCAAAAAGAAAAGAGAAGAACTAACCTTGAAGAACAAACCAATGATGGTTACTAAGAAAGAATTCTGACCTATCTATCCAGAACAAACTAATGTTAAATAAGCAAGTATTGAAACCCTGGCTGTACAAAGAAAACAAATGCTGAACCCATCCGAAAATTCCAAAGGAAGGCCCTTCGTGGAATAATAAATGCCCCACGCAGTACGTGCGTCGTGGCATAATGGTTAGTGCGTAGGATTGTCATACCAAAGGTCTGGGTTGGATTCCCAGCCACTGCTACCTAAAAACAGAATTGTTTTTTTCCGAGGTACTGCCTCTTTCTAGGGACTGACAAATCCTCCAAGAGTATGCTTGTCATGAAAAAGTGCTTCTCATTTAGCCATTCGGACTCGGCAAAAAATTGAAGGTCCCCTCCGTTCCTTCCAAAAACACGCACACAGTAATGGTTGAGAGTTGTTAGTCACTAGGCCTTGATTCTTCATGAGCTGTTGCGCCACAAAATGTATTTTTTTTTTTTGGTATATAAGAAATAGCGATCTACATCGTGACCTTCAAATTGAAATGGTTACAGAAGTGGTAAAAAACACCCTCTATCACACAATCAGTGACTGCAAAGTCATACCAACTCCAAAATGGAGACCCTCGGTTTTTTTACCGTACCTCATCTCAACAGCTAATGAACTGACGGAGGACAATCTAATGACAAATACTCGTAACTCGTAGAAGCTCTTCTATTTATAATATCACTAAGCTTGGCCTGATCCAATATTAAATATTTTAGGCATATTTAATTTCAGAAAAATTCTTCTCACTTGTGAAAAATGTCAACGTCCATCAAGAAGTTCATTATTGTTTTGTTTTACTTTTAAGCTTAAGAAATGAAAAATTTGAATAGATTTTCTTAGAGCTGAATGTACAGAGCTTATTTATTCATTATATTTAGTTTTGCTTAAGAGTAAGTGTTCATGAGACTTGAAATTGTATTTTTTTTTCCAACTCTAAAAACAGTTTTGGGATCCAAGGTTAGAATTAAGTTTTGTGCATAAGTGTCGACTGTAGACTTTTTTTTGATTGTTATACTTTCTTGATAATTCAAATTAGAAATGTGTTTGTGATTTCGCCAAAAAAATCCTGCCAGACTTTTGAATTTGATGTCAAGACCCTCATACTCATTTTTTGGTTATGTGTTCAACCCAAAAATATGCTGCCAGCTGCTCAGACTAAATATTTTAATGAGACCAAAATTACAAGGCATATTCAGAAAAATGAGACCTCAGCTACTTTTTCTTCACCAAAAAGTGAGCAAGAGGATCCAATATTTTTTTCCACAGTATGTTTTGGACAGCAAAACTGATAAATTTGTTGAGGATAATTATAATAGGAATACAATTCACAGGACTGGGATTTTTGAGGTGTCTGAGATCTTATTTTCTGAACATCCCTTTTATTTGCAAACCTTAAGTGGGTCTTAGAGGATTTTTGCCCAAAAAAAAAAATCGAACTCCTACTTCACTTGATATCTATTTACATAATTTTATCATAAAACTATATATCAAAATCTGTTTGCCAAAAAGAGCATTCTATTGAAAAGATTCTTACAGCATCTTATTACCAACATCTTTTTCAATTTTATTTTTAATTTTTTGGCATGTTTTTTTTTTATATTGAAAGGACAATATTTGGTTTTCAATCAGATAAATTGATAAAATGTTGCAGATTATTTAAAATTTATTGCTTAAATACTTTGTTTAACTTGACACGTTTATGCTATAACAAGCGTGCAAAAATGCGAGACTTATTTATGTTTATTACCTACTTTAGATTTAAGGAATTTTAAAAGCTATTGCATACATGTTTTCACTGTCAAAAATAGATTTTTTTAAAATAAGAATCGTGTTCAATAAGCGATGTGAAGTTAATGATCAAAAAAATAATTCATCAAAAATAAAGAGAAAAAATATTCACATTTATTTATACATACATATTTAATGTTTGTCTCATGTGCATACATAATGCACATTCATACATATGTACATATGTGCATTAATTTTATGCGTCTGTTTATTTTTTCATTTTATTGCCAAAATAATTCCCTAATAGGAACAAGAACACATGTTTATATGTACAAACATACATTACATATACATATGAACATATTTCTGACTTACAAAATTTAATTTTCTTTCTTAAATTTATCTTTTACGACAATGGGTTCAAAATCATATGGAATATCTGTATGAATACTTTCCTTGGAAGGGTATTTAGCACTCAGAAATAAATTTGGGTATTTTATCTTCTTTCGGCGCATTCTATGAAATCCAAAAATTTTAATTCTATCAGGTGAATTTTCCAGCATGGCATCAAGTTCTTCATCGATTTGTTTGCCAGTTACTTGTGTTTCCATGTGATGAGTCGCCAACTTCTTATTTTTCACACGTTTTGTTTTTCTTCGAACATGTCTCTTTTTTTGATTTGTTGATTGAATTTTCATTGTTACTTTAAATTTATGTACAAACATTCAAATTACATTTTATAATATTGAAAAAAAAAAAACAATGAGAGTAATATCTCCGCAGTAGATTTGTACATAAAACAGTCAAACCATACAGTACACATTAGTTACTGTGCAGTCAAACTAGGTTTTAACTTCATATTAATTTCTAACAGGCTGCATATTATTGTTCCTCAAAGTCTAAAGCAACATAGACACATAATTGCCGTAGTCCCCCTTCCAGTGCTTCCCTCCATTTTACCTTCTGTTGAATGCCGTTTCTCCACTTACGTCATCCACCCACGTCATTGCGGCCACTAAAGTGCAGATTCCAAGCAGAAGCACCTATGAAATATAACACAAAGACCATATTTCCACATACTTCACATTATGTATGTATTTGTACACTACATACAATGTACATATGTGTCTTAAATTGTATGTGAGGCGTTAGGAAATAGCGACCAAGGAAATATTGCCCAAACATTTTTGTATTGCCCAAAAGCAAAGACTCAGTGTCTTTTTGGGCATTATTTCCAAATCGATTTGGGCGCTTCTTTCTTGGGCGCTATTTCCTAATGTGATTTACACAATTCTTAAATTGCCAACATTCTGAATATTACACGAAGGACAAATAATAAAATTCAAAGGAGTTCAATCACCAAATCAGTCAATCAGTTTAGATTTGTTTTTATTTTGAAAATTATTCAAGAGCACACAGTTATTCAAGATGTAACGGAACCTCTGTGGTTGAGTTGAGTTTTTAGTACTCTCTAAAATATTTTAAGACAAAATTTTATATATATGAAAAAAATAACGGTAGCATAAGAAAAAAAAAACGGAAAGGAAAATATTTTTTCTCACAAATGACTCCTACGATTTTGATTAAACTTTTTTCATATAGGTACTAAAATTAATACGATCTACTAAAATTTTTTTTTTAATTTTCATCTATTGATAGTACCTGTCATAGAATCAATATTTGTATTAACTAAACCTGTAATCACTTTTAGACATTGGGTACGTTCAGACAACCCAAGGGGATAGAAATTAAGGCAAGTCTTTAGTCTCTGATTGGCCAGCTGCCAAAATATTGCTTTCCAATTAAGGCAAATTTATTGGAAAATTGACTGGAAAGTAAGTCAAGATAAACCTCCCTTAATTATCAAGTCAAGTGCACTTATGTCAGAATATCAGCTGATTACATTTTGTCATTGAACTGAAAGCTGAACTTTATTGTTTTGTGATTTTTTTTTTCACGTTCCTTTTTTTCCTTTTTTTGCAAAATGGTTCTTTATCAAATTCAAAAAAAAAAATATCCAAGTCTTGAAAAACCTTTTTCAAACAGCTAATTTATTACAATTTAAAAAGAGTTTATACCTGTTGCTATGTATATTTTACATATAAATAATATCGGTACTATTTTCAGGATCAACTGAAGTAAATGTTTGAAGTAAATTTTCTAAGTTTGACATTTCAAACAAACTTGGTTAAATTTGCGTTCAATGCATTCATTGCATTGACTGAATATCCAGTCCCTTGGGTCGTCTGAACGTGCCCATTCTGATTTGTGATGTTCAATTCGTGAACCTAGATTTTTAATTGTTTCTCTAATATAATATTTTAGTGGAATCAATTCGTTTGACAGAGTAAACTAGTTCGCTATTATATTCTTTGTTAATCTTTTCTTTTGTATTGGCGAAGAATTTTAGATATTGTTTGGTTGGTTTCATAGCTGTAATACGAAATATTGGCAAATTTATGTCAGGGATTCACTTAAATTTGGTATTAAGTCTTAACTATCATCGGGATCTGGATCTGAATTAACTTTCAACACGTATAACAAAAACAATTTTGAAAATTTCCCATTATTTTGTTTTTGTGTTTCGTGTAAAAGTTAATCCCTATCCGGATCCTGATGATAATAAAACACACCTATTACTGTTAAATTTTGTGTTCGATCATTATTATTTAATAGAAAACTATAATTACATACATATTTTGGTCAAATTGTTGCGGTGAATCAAATTTTGTTAGCAAATTTTTGCTTTTTACCAATGAAAAAAGTTTGTTGATTATTTTAATTGGATAGCTATTTTTAGATAATATTTTTCTAATCCTTTTTTTTTATAATATGCGCGCACTAAAGGGGTTGTAACTACCCTTAAGATGATTGAACACAGTACGAGCGTTAGGAAAAAAGGGAAGGATTTAAATGGAGATACCGATGTACATTGGTTTTGAATATCTGAATATCAAAATGGAAGGGAAAAATAGAGCTGGGTAAAGCATTCCACATTCGTGTGGTTCGGCTAAAAAAAGAATATAATTCATTTTATGAAAATCATTTGATTAATTTCATCCAACAGCTTTGTTGTACGAGTATTTTCTTTATTTTATGGCATTTTCTCTAGCCTGACATATAAACACCTGGAATATTTGACAACCAGGGGGCCTATTCTGAAAAGTGCGGTGGATCGATTTCAATGATGGATTTAAATTTTCTTATTCTAAAAAGCGATTCGCTTTACACTCGACCTTATTTGGAAAGGGGAAGAGCTTTCAAGCTTAGTTTCATTCTGGCAGTACGTTTTGAAAGCAATAGGCTTGAAGCTGACGATAAGGTGGCAGACCGAAGCAAGATTACATTAATCACATTCAAAAAAGTTTAGTTGTTCAAATAAAAGTGTTATTTTGATGGTTATTGTCATTTTGAGTAGAGTTTCTCAAATAAAAGATTTTTCAATTATAATTGTCATTTTCTGTTTGAAAACGATAGATGTTTAAGGTGATGATGGATTGTTGGCGATTTGAAGGAAAATGTAAATACATTTGTTAAATCATGGGCAAATAATCGTCTACTCATTCTACGAATTTAAAAACACACATATTGAGTCCAACGAAATGTTTTATTTTTTTCAATAAGAGCAACAAACCACAAACTCATGATTTAAAATATCTCTGGTCCAAAACAGTCCAATTTTTCACTTGTAAAAGAGTTCGCACTGAAAATGACTAGGTCTGGCGGCTTGAAACTGTTTGAAGGTCACTAGGGAGTAGGGCTAATATCTGTTTACTTTTTGATCCGGCAAATTAAGTACCTATATTTTTAAGCATACTTTTGGGTGGTTCAGAGTTCATATCCGTAATTTTTCGGCCTTCAGTTGTGTTTTCGGTAAAAGCAACCCTCGATACAAGCAATCCTCAGTTAAAGCAACACAGAAATTTTTACTATTAGTGACTCAGTAAATGCAACTTTTAAAAAAAGTGTGAATAAGTTAACGCAATTTTCCTTTCAAATCTCTTTTCGTTTGATCAATATTTCCATTTTTTTCTATGTTTACTTTTATGGTAACTGGGTAGGTTTTTCGTAGCTACTTCTCTGATTTTTTTTCCACTCGTATATCATAGGTGTATTGCGTTTTCGTTTTGATTTACCATTGTTCAGCTTATTTTCTAATACAAGAGTCAACTTTTTTGTGACTCAATTATTGCAACAAACTCAATTAACGCAACCGCCCGAATTTTATTAGTTGATTTTACCAAGAGCGTACTGTATTACCACATTGTAAAATGAAAAATATATAAATTTCGAATTAATTGGATTCTTAAAAGAACTGTTTGATTATGATCTGCAAGGTGAAGATGTGTTCTAAGCAGAAAGATCCAGTGTGGGACGATTTTTATTATTACCTTGGCTAAAACAGGCAGTACGCATATTTAAAAACCTAGAGCTGGTGGCGGAATGACAGATTTTGATTCATAGCCAAAAACCATGTAAGCCTGCGTTTTTTGTTTTTTTTTTGCAAACAACAACCCACTATTCGTTTATCTACATAAATTTTTTTAAGATATTTGTCTTCTTTACCTAAATCACGGCAACTCGTCAAAGTTCTGAAAACCGACTAAAACATTTCTACGGTTTCTTTACAGTATGAAAATGAAGCTTAACAGTAAAATTCAGCTTATATATTCATGAAACTCAGTAATGGAGCCTTGAACCCCCTGCAAAATTGTAAGCACCTGCTGATCATATCGAAGAAAAGCTCTTACACTTTCTTTGAAATATCAAAAGGCAGCTATTAAAATTGTGCATACACAAAAAGGAGTAGTGGGGATTCGACGAGTCGGACTTAAACGGGGAATTGCTGCTATGTGCGAGGACTGCAGTTTTAGGTCACACAAGCAATGATTATACCGATTGTGGATAATCACGAGCTCTTGGCAATGCTCGCACTCAGAGAAAAAAGCAGGTATAACAAACCAATTCTTAGTTAACACCTTTTGTGCACTGCCTTTAAAGGGTAATCCCGTAAATTTAACATGAAAATATTGTTAATGTTACATGATTCAATGTGGAATCAACCCTGTATCCTGTATTTGTGTCAATGATCCCTATGCTTCAGGTAGACCAGTTTTACTATGTGTGCCAATGATCAGAAAAACGTTGGTACATCACAAATCACTACAAATAGACCGAGAGCCCATATCAGATTTTGGGTGTGCGTGATAGCCAAAAAAGAAGTATAGGAGTCGAAAGCTTCTTTAAAAGCTATTCAAAAAATCGAAGTCTTGCAGTCCACAACTGGGGCCTTTGTGATTAAACAGTGCATACAAAAAAAATATGAATGCAACTTCAAAGGTAATCGTGTAAGCCAACATTGGTTTTCACTCCTCCCTAGATAAGTCCCTCGGATCACATATCACCGAATCCGAGACCATTCGAGTGCATAGTTCGCCCTGCCCGACCGTTTAAAAAATTCAAAATTCAAAGTGAAAAACGGGCTAAGACTTTTACAATTTTTTAAAGACAACTGATTACTTCTATATCGGAATCGATAGTTCTTAACTACTAGGGACCACTTAGACGCCGCCTGTCACGTACATATTCATAATCAGCGAGTCAAGACTTTTTATTTGAGATATATTTCAAGCGATTTCCTAAAATTTAAAAACCCGACAAAAGTTGCACTTTCAGGGACGTCTGCAGGGGCTTTGGGGCCACTTCGACGTCTGTCGTGACCATATTTGTAATCAGTCGAGGGCTTCAGGGTATATTTGATTGGAAGTAGTTTTCCTCATTAATTCAATTTTTGAAGAAGTTGTACTTTAGATCCACATTTTCTAGTAAACCGGGCCACTACGTGCTGGCAGACAAACGTATTCGTTATAATGGGACATCGAGATCAATTCGGGATATATTTTTCGGTAGCTTATGATCTGGGCCCTGATCTATATTTATGCTTCGTTTCCCAGTTTAATCAAGATAAACGTGGCAGGTATATTAGGTTTCGATCCCTTAATTGAATATAATAATAACACTTATTATTCTAAGTCCAAAATGATTGCAAAATTAATATACCAGATACTGATACTTTGAACCTTACATATTTTTTAATGTATTTAGGAATGCTGGAAGCCAAACAATTCTTTTGCCTTTTACTAGCTGTGAGTATTTTGCGAACAAAAGACATATACGGAGCACATCAACGAAGAATCCATGCCAATAGAGCTGTTGATGTAAAGGACAAAATAATTGAAGTACAATGTTATGCCAAGTGTTTCAAACCGAGTACGGAAAATCGATACGTAAGCTATTTGACTTTTATATCATATGCAATTTAGGTTTTACAATTTATATTTTTCTTAAAGGACTGCGAAAGAAAATGTAGAACAGAAATGACCAAGACCCCACGTCCTGGTAAATGTCCCAGTCTAACTTTATCAAATCATATAGGAGCGTGTATCGATGCTTGCCAATATGATTTTGATTGTCCAGAGACACAAAAATGCTGTTCCAGCACTTGTGGTCCTGTGTGTCAAGATGCAGTTGGCCTTGACAATGATCCAACACTACCACCCATCCCGAAGATAATTGCATTCAAATTACCCAAAGGGCAGCGAGTGTGCGAAGTTACGATTCAAGCATCTGCGAATTCGGTGTACGCATACCACGTTGAAGCCAGGCAACATGTTGGAAGCCTTTTTTCCGCCCGAAAACTTGGCAACTGGCAGTGGCAATCTGTGGAGAAAATTGCAGAAATTTCAGAAAATAAAACGAGGAGGTGTGTAGAGATTTTGGAAACACACAAACACAGATAGAAAAACTTTTCAAAATATTCTCTCATCCAAAGAACAGGAATTTCTTTTAAGCTGAAGCCTGGCAGATGGTACCAGTTTCGAGTTGCAGCAATCAATGCAAATGGCTTCCGAGGCTACACAGAACCATCAAAACCGTTTGCTCTCTCTAATCGTAAGTATTATATAATCTTAGAAAATATGTGCTCTATTCTTCTGATTGTAGAGAATATTCGTGCAGATCCAAAGCCACCGAAATCACCTCCAGATCTTCAAGTGCTTTCATCTCGAATTCTCCCAAATGGCCTTATGTCTCTAAGGGTAGCATGGTGCCCGGCCAAATCAGACCTACCTATAGAAAAATACAGAGTTATTTGGGCCTTATATGTGCGGTCCAATGATGATTCTTTGATTGCAAATGAAACTTTTGTTAAAGATGTAAGAGCTTCTGAAATTATTTTTTTTCTATAATCAAGTTATAATGCTAAAATAAACTTACATATTTATACAGGCAACTCAATTTGAAATAACAAGACTACTTGTAGATTCATGTTATTACATTCAAGTACAAGCCATATCAATTAGTGGTAGACGACGCTTGAAATCAGAAAAAGTCTCATTGCTATTTAACACTACAATGCCATTAGTACAAAATGGAAAACTACAATGTTCCACACATAAATCGTCCAAAGAAACAATCACATATGTGCCGGAGGATTCCGCAAGCTATAATAAAAATTCGTCTAAATATGATGTGAAATTTCGTCCAAGTAAAAAGTTTGGAATGATTGTGCAAATATCTGGATTTCATCCGCAGAAAGGAAGGTAAAATTATTCGATTGAACATCATTATGTTTCTTTTTCTTTTAACTAATTCTTGAGACCTAGAATTGTGTATGTTCTTGTAGTCAAAAAGCTGCTGAACCAAATATTAGCTTTCAGAAGTTCAATAATGAATATAGGATTGTGGCTTCCGTAGTCAGAAACATTAGTACTGTACTGATAGCATACCGAAATATTTAATAAAATATGTACATATGTATTGATGTATCTGTTGCGTTTGGTATACAAACATAAAAAATCCAAAAACTAATTTGCTTCTTCACGTTCCCTTTAACTTTACTAAGCGCGTTAACCGATTTTCTTCAAAATTGAAAAATAATTTGTTGGCAATAGATATGTTCATAAATTCTCTTATTTTGAAAAAATTCGGTTCATTCGTTTGGGCTCTAGCTTGATGTAAAGTGGACCGGAAGAATTAAATTAATTTTTGGACTTATCACGTTTGTACCAAATACCACATAAATCTTTACTCAGTTCAGTTGGTAACTAAGTAATTGAAATGAGCAAGCAAAATTCATATTCCCGAAATATCTAGAATGTTTTAGAATTGGCATCTAGAGCTTTCCATAGAGAACATTTTCCATACATTTGTCTTTGTCAGCTTTCATTTTGACGTTTAGTGCTAAAAGTTATAGAGCTCACCAAAGCTCTCCGTATGTTGGTTTGTATGATGTAAGGGGTATTTTTTTTAGAGGTAGGCATAGAACTTTGAAATGAAATAAAACAAAGATGATTTTTTTAAATTGACATGAAATTAACTTTATTCGGAAGATATACTTCTGGCATTATAATTTAAATATGATTTCTGGCACATGGCTCCTAAGGCTGATTCGACGTAGTCTAATTTGGAGGTCCAATTTTCGGCGAATGTTGTCCTCCCTGTGGCTAATAGTTTCGGGCTTATCGGTGTAGATTAGTGACTTCACACATCCCCACAGAAAATAGTCAACCGGAGTTAAATCGTAACGTGAAACTAAGCGGTTGCCAAACGTTCCCTTCAATAAATCAATTGTGACACATGTTGCGCCGTCTCGTTAAAAGTCCATCTGTAGTGGTCACCATTGACTGTAGCGTTCTGGCCAGCATCGTTTTTAAAGGAGTACGGATCAAATACTCCTGCAAACCCATAAAGCACACCAAACAGTCAGTTTTTGTGGATGTAACGGTGTCTCAACATATACTTGAGGATTATCATCACTCCAAGTGCGCCAGTTTTGTTTATTGACGTATTCATTCAACCAAAAGTGAGCTTCGTCACTAAACAAAATTCGCTAATAAAAATTGGGAACAGAACCATGGTTTTCAAAATTAATTTGCACAATTTGGAATAAAGGCCACTTTACACGATTATAGAAATCATATGATTTCTCAAATGAGCTGCCAAACAAATCAAACCAAACTCATAGATCTCATATGACTTCTCAAAAGCAAAAAGCATATGACTTTTTTGACATTAGAACTGCAGCTAATTCCATTTGAAATAAAAATATTTCTACAAAAAAATTAGAATTTTGAATGAAAACAACAATGGATAGTTCCAAGAAAGTAATTTTGCTTTACAAGAATGTATTTGTTTACGAGTTTTTTTCTTTTATTTTGGTTTTGACAGATAACCATAGAGAAAATCAAATGCGAAGTAAAGACGTGTAAACATAAAAAAATGATAACCGTATGACTTGACTTGAAATAACAGCTCATATGAGAAATCATACAGAAAAAATAATAGACAGGTCATATGACTTCTTTTATCGTGTGTGTACTTTACACGGTAATAGAAGTCATATATGACCTTTCTATTATTTTTTTAACCAATTTTAAAATAAATCACGTGACAGCTGACAAAGTGGCCGCCAGTTAAGATAGTGTTGCCTCTAAGAAAAACACCCTTTATAATCCGGAAGCAGACGCTTCGTAATTCAGGAGTCGTGACAACACAAATGTGGAGTCGTTACATTATTAAAACACGATAATATGTTTACAAAAACAAAAGAAACAAGATTGTTTAAAAATAAATACAGCATTTAAGTATAGAGTAGAATTAATGAAAATTTCGGTATTGTATCCATCAATATCCATCAAAAAGTAGGCAAGTAAATCCAATATATTTTTCCTCAGTAATTTGACAGAAATTTTGCTGAGGAATCCTTGCTGAGTTCTTTGAGATATCATACCTAATAACTTCAAAGTATAATATAATAAGCATGTTCAGGAAAATAAGATCTCGGAGCCCTTAGCAATTCTCAGTCTCGTGAGGAAGATTCCTCATCAAAATTTCTCAGTTTTTATGTCAAATTGCCCACTTTTTGACTGAAAAAATTAGCTGCGTCCTCCAAGAAATACAAAACGGCTATGAATGTGAGGAGTTAACACACGTAAATACAAAAACAAACAATGGCATTTGACACTGATGCTATATTTCCACCAAAGGCTTATGTCAGTTCAGATTTAATAAATCTATTTGGTGTTTTCACCGAACAAAAAGATTTGAAAAAGATTTATTTTGACACCAACTTTAAAAATGCAAATGGTGTTTAATTTTTTCTTATGAAGTGGGAGTGAGATAGAAAGCTTCGTTTGTGAAGAACTGAATACAACCGAAAATCCTTCAGCGCAAGTTAAGAATAGCTTTGTTTGATTTGTAAAAGAATTTGCCCCAAGAAAGTTTAACAAGATTAATTTCTAATCTTTAAGATTTACGAAATAAATTTGTGTGGTAAATCTTCGAGATTTTAAGAAGATTTCAGGTAAATCTTATTAAATCTCAGATCAGTGTTAGGTGGAAATGTAGTATAATTTTGATATATGCGTAGAACTGAAAAAAGTCAAACTCTTATGATACTACCTTTAATAAGTGTACACGAATCAGTCGCCCTGAACTGTCAAGCATACCTTGTTATTCTTACACCACGATTTAATTTACATATAACGTTACTAGGCGTTAAAGATAAAACTATTAGTTTTTTGATACAATTGCAGTATAAGGCAAAATGGTAACAAAATTAACATGCGTAAATGTATATACGTTTTCTTTTTATTCTAGATTAATCGAAATCTGTGCTGGTGAATTAAATTGTGAAAATCGTGAATATGGAGCTATCCGACCCAAGGTTCTTATACAAAAAAAAAAATTAAACTATTTTAACTCAAAACTATTAATATACAATACGAAATTTCAGAAGGATTACATAGAATATGGAAAACTTAAATTCAATACAACTTATACTATAAGATCAATTGATCCACTAAACAGTGGAAAAACATCAGAAAATGAAGTTATTTCTTCAACAGCACAGTTTACCACACCAAAATGTGAAAACTGGCATCAGCGTTTTCCAAAAATACACGTTGATTGCTGACAAAAACTATCAAAGAAACTTGAAAATTTATTTTTAAATTCTATTTATACAAATTATAAGTAACTATATTATGTATTTGAATTAAAACAAAATTAAAATAAATTATATATTTAAACTTCAATTTACTTAATGTTAGCTTTTAAAGTTAATATTTATTTAGAAATAGTTTTGTATATTACTTGAAAATACAAAAAATAAAAGAGAAAAAAAATACATACTTTAATTATGTGTTTTGTCTAAAAAAAATAATTATGGAAGTAATATTTAATAGTATGGCATTACAAATTGAGAGGGATGACGCTGGTTAGGGTCTGTATTTATATGTATATTTAATTTTATGCTGTTAAGGTAACTTCAGAAAACTTAAAAAGATATATCTTTATGTAATACAAATTCTAGAAGCTACTGAAATAAATTTACCAAGTAGAAAATTTACCATTTGTCCAGAACGGAAGCACGGTTGTGAAACACCACTATGTAATTGGACTTGTTGAATTATTGATTCAAAATCTCATATAATAAAACGGCAAACACGAATTTTGTGGTTCAATTTACGCGGTCTACAAAGGCCGAAGGTATTTAAATTATATTTCGTTACAACGGTTTTTTTGCACAGAAGTACAGAATGCAAACATTTATTAAATAACTACCACAAAAACCAAAAAATAACAATAAAATAAAATTGCGTAATAATTGCGAGCAAGAGCGAGAGCGAGACCGAGCAATTATTTGTTTTTATCTGTCGCAACGTGAATGTGACGTTTCGATTTTTTCCACCCACCAACCAACAAATTTACCCGCACTGACTGGAAAGACTTCTGGAATGTCTGATGGCAGCGTTCAGTACTGCAGAAAATAATAATAAGAAGCTCAAACCACGTTTACATGAGCGGATTGAAGGATCGAAATTTCGGCCCAGGTTTATGACATTTTTATATCCAAAGATTGAATTCAAATGGAATTGAACAGAAAGTTTTGCTTTCATTGTGTGGGTGCGACGTTGTTAATAAAAAATTTCGACCATAAATATCAAACAGTCTGGAACAAAATACACAATTACGGACGCACACCAACAAATCTGGATTCTTCAATCCATCGATCTAGGTATACATTCTATTTTCGATTCGATCCAGCTCACCGAGCTACAGGTCTACACAGACCTAAATCCTGATTCAATTCGGATTCAATTAGCCACGTAAACGAGGTATCAGTTTTACTCTACAGCTTTTATTGACAAATAATGTTATTAGCTCTGGAGGGCTGGACGTATACAAGTAGCTTTAATTGTCCTTAAGTCCATTCAAATTGGCATTTTGTCCAATGTGGGACTAAGCTTACGCAATTCTTATTGGAATATTTTGTTTTCTATTTTGCATGAACTAAGAAATAACGGTCTTGTTTTGTTTTTTATTATATTATTAAAATTGACAATTTTAAATTTATTTTTGCCATTTTATTCCTTAATATTTATCTTAAAATATGAACTATAAGAAAGGATTTTATTTAAAGCTATAAGCAACACATTATCACATTTTCTTCTTTCTTATAACTTATCTGTGAGATGAGTTATCCCCGTTTTGCAAAACTGTATTTGAGTACCTAATACAGTAGAAGCTCGATATAGTGATGTATAAAAACCAGGGGCCTAATTCAACGCTACTACATCAACTTCAATGTCGCAACTTGACTGTTGTGTTGAATTCTTCCTGTTTCAAAGATTATCAATTTTCAGTTGTAGTCTTGTAGTACAACAGTGTAGTTACGGAGAAGTGACTGGAAATATTAAAAAAATTATGATTCTGTTTCACAGCTTTAGGGGCTACATTGTTTTAATACTTTTGTATTCAACTAAATGTAAATTCTTGCTCCATTCTAAGGTACAATAAAAATTGTTGACGTAGGAGAGATTTTTTTTTTTTATTTTTTATTCCTCTTCTACTTAGTTTCTCCTTCTTTTCTCTACGGTGGATATTTTAAACTTCTAACCATCGTAAAAAATTCACAGTTAGTGAACTGGATAAAAGAACGAAAGTGGCGAATTCTTTTTAGTTTCGGTATTTGGTGGCGCCTTTAGATACAAGTAGATACTTTATAAACACTGCAACGTAGACGAAAGCTAACCATTCGTAATTGCCACCATCAAAATCAGCTTTGCGTTTGCATAACCTTCGAAAGTGCCATCAGGCTCAAACATGCCTTGGAGCATTTCTGAACGCTGGTGAATGGGGTTGGAGTCGGACCTCCCGAGGATTAGAACTAATAATTAACATCGCACCACGTTTCAGAAAATATGGTCTTAATTGTTCAATTATTGTTCTCATTTTAGTGGACAAACCTGCAAAAGTATTGTTCCAAATGGTACTTTCCGATCCTACAGAAAATGAAATTGAAATGAAATGAAATAAAACAAAAGCTAAGTCTGAGCCGAATTCAAAGAACTTTAACTTCTTTGTGAACCATACTCCGTCGAAGATAAAAAAACTGTGACCAAAAACTATTGAAAATTACTTATTATGTTCTATAATTGTATACCTTTTTTTCTAGAACAGCAATCATTAATGGTGATTCGACAAAAAATATAGATTAAGGAGCATTAACTCTAAAGTATAGAATCTATAAGAAAAATGTTGTATACAGAAAAAAAGATAATTAAATTTCCTATAAAAAAGCTTGTCACATTATGTTTCATACAATGAACCGTTCCCGAGATATTGGCAAAAGCGCGTTTTTCAAAATGGTGGCTATCGGACAAAACTTACGAACTTGCCATTTTATTCTTATACTCAGAAACCCATCTATTTTATTCCGATAATAAAATTTGATGAATATAGTTTTGCAATAAAAAAACCTCTGCCGAATGGCCTATACATTATGGAAAATGTTTTGAAAAACTCACCAAATAAGGTGCATTAACTTGGAGTCAACTTTATATTTAAATTGACTGAAAACACATTTCTGAAGTTAACACAGGTTTAACTCCGAGACTAGGATGATCTCGCACTGGCCTTTGGGGATGTTATGATTAATTGTTTCTGCTACATACTATTTGGTTTGTTCGTTTATTGATATGAGCTGCCGTTGAAATAACTCTTCTATTTGCTACTGCTGAGCGCCACTTGCCTTAAAGTTTTACCGACAAGAGCAACGAATGAATTAGATCATAAACAGGCATACAATTTTGCTAGCTTTGCAAAAAAACGATATGTTGAATAATTTTTTCCCTGAAGGTGGACAAATTTTTTTTAAAGTATTTTCTTTGAGCTGGTGGACAAACGAACACAATTGTCTCCACCTCCCTACGATTTCATTTGGAGGCATTAAAGGACTTTTTGTTTTTACCTACCAAAAAGAGTTATATATGCTTTCCAGGGGGCTAAAAAACGATTTTTTATATATATTTTTTCAAGTGGAGCTGGTGCACAAACGAACCCTGACCCTCAATGGCTTCCTTTGGGGGTTCAAGAGGACTTTTTTATTTTTCGAGATTTGTTGTACATAAAAGAAAGAAGAATATTTTTTAATATATGTAAGGGTGGACGGTTTTTTTGGGCTAACGATGGACAATGAATCTGATAAAAAAGGTCGGGTTTCGGACTTCACATATGTAGCTTTTTTACCCGTTAGTGATTTTTTGTTTTTCTGGCTATATTTCCTTTGTTCTCCTATTTTTTCAAAGTTCATTTCAATAAGATAAAAATCTTAAGATCCAAAGAGTAATTTTTGAGTGCCTGTGCACGTACTTCATCTATTAACTACCATTACCTTTGTTCCAAATATTGAACAAAACAGTCAATGTTACTATTTGTCACCAATATTTGTTTGTGCTCACCAGAGAGTTAAACATTTCGTTTGCCTGATAAATTCTACCAAGAAATTTCTTTGGGCATCAGAAATTCTTGTCTGCCAGATCAGATCTCACTTTTTCGACAATTTGCTTCGCTCGTATTTCTTCAAAATTTGATAGGCTGACAAATTTGTGTCCAAAACTCTCTGGAGTAAAGCTATTATTTTCATCAAGGGAATATAACTTGGGTAAATGTTCTCAAGTGAATACCAAGGAAAATTTGATAAATGTTTTTGGTTTTACGGGACTCAAAACTGGCGACGTCAATTTCAAACTTTCCGCAAACGTTGAAGTGAATGGATGTATAGGGTTTTTTTGCCAGAAGATTGTTCCTTAAGCTCCTTCAATGCGCTTTTAAGAGCCAATTGTAGAAAACACTTACCACCTGAGAACTTTAAAAGTCTTTTTGTAATTCAATGCTACTATAATTGAACGTTAACTTATGTATGTTAATATTCTATTTATTATTCAATAAGTACATTTTTAAGGATTTTATTTTGTCTTTTTTAACGTTTATAGGATCCTTTGCCTGTTTAAAAAAAAAAAACTGGGCAGTATCTGGCTCATAAGAATTATTGAATGAAAGAAAAAACTGAAAAACTTCTAGTTTCATTTTCTACTGTGCGAAAAAAGAGTGAAGAAAAAAAAAGAGTTTTTCGGAACTGATGGACCGTTGATTGCTTATTTAAGAAAAAGCCACATATACAAAAATGAAGATACCATGATAAAGCCTTGTTTGCTAAGAGCAGCTGATAATATTTTGAATGACGATACTAGTTGAACATTAACTCATTTTATGTTGGGCGCCATTTTTAATTGTAGGTAAATTACTTTATTATAACATTATTTATTTTCAACTTCAGGCCTAAATTAAGTTTTGAAAAAGTCGTTAAATGTTTTGGTCATAAGTTATATTTGCATCCATATAATGATATTTTGCGACTTAATAAAAGGAATAAGAATATTGTTGTCTCTTCTACTTTATTATGAAGTTGACATCCCTTCAAAACTACTAAACTGATTAATTTAATTTAATTAAACTCAAATCTCCTTAAAGCTTCTTGCAGCTGATAAATCAAGCTGTTAGAATTCAAGCGAAGTTGGCTAAGTAGTTTTGTGAATGAAAAACGAGAATATACGAAACATACGAAAATAGTAATATTAAAAACTGTAGAAATCATATTTCACTACTTAACTTTTGATGAAAGTTGGCTCTACGCAGCTAGTTTTTTGATAAAATTCAATTTGCCTGGAAATCAAAATGGTCCCCAACCCAAATTGGATAGAATCCCGCAGTTGAGTATAGTAACTAACTCCTTATGACACCTCTTACTATTGAAAAAAAAGTTACATCTTTTTTGAATCGAGTTAAGTTATTGTTAAGTTAAACTAATTCACCCGAAGATGGAGAAACACTTCGTGATGTGTTGCATTCTTAAAGCTATGAAAATTATTTTATAATTTAATAAAACAAAAACCTTTTTTTTTTTAATTTATTTATTTTATTAAAATCAGCAATGTTTAAAAAAATATAGGTACTCTCCGCTTAAGAAAGATAATGGTAGTAAAAGTTTTTTGTAATTTAATTTTGTGTGCTTTTATTTTATATAAGATACATTTGAATTTTCAATATTCAAATTATATATTGATTTGGCAAATGTTATCGAATAGTAATGATTTATTCACTGTGAACCTTGTTGCTACTCTTATTTTTAGTTTGTTTTCTTGTAGATTGTTATATTTTTTATTAAAATGTAATTCCTATTTTCTCATCTTTCATTTGATACCTCATTTGTGAAGATCAAAAAAGAATTTACAAAGTAATAAGACATTTTCAGCGGGATTATATAATGCTACATGAGATCTCTAATTTTAACGGCTGTAAAATATTTTTAAAAATGTTTGCGTTGAAAAATTTTAAAAATCCATATACGAGTATAATCATGTAATTCACGTAAAAATATAATTAATATACCAAAATAACAGGTTATTAGCCAAAAATATTAAAAATAAAATACTAAATCGTTTGAAAAATGAGGACATAATTGTTAATAAAGTAAAAAAAATAATTTTTTAGCCTTTCGAAAACTCTCAGTTGCTCAAATTTTATGTAAATATAATTTTAGTAAGCTATATACATTTGAAGCAAATTAATCTTTCTATAGATACCTCATTTTTGAAGTTTTGAGGTAATACTGCCTCGAAGTATTTCTCGAACTATACCCAATTTCATGCAGCTGAATCGACAATTTCTGATTTTATTTGAACCTTGCAAATTATCTAAATATGAATTTTCTTAAAATTAGTTAATAAATTGAAAATTAACTGTAAAGCTTGTAAGTGATGTACAGCAATGTTTTATATATCAAAATGTTGATTGGGATTTGTAGTATAATAATATAATTTTGTATTTTATAGTAAAATAACCAATGTTAGAAGCCATTTACTGAACTTTTTCAGTTACGTTTATATGAAAAAAATGAAGGTAATTTTTTTAACACAACTTTCTTAGGTTTTGTGTGGTCGAAGACCATATATGACACATGAAAGTATAAGTAGTTTTTATTTTTAATCGAAAAAAACCAAAATCTGTTAGTAGTAAAGAAATTATTAACGTTTTATTGACTCCGAAGCAATGTAAGAAAAACATGTTTCAAATTTATGCAATTCAAATATTATTAAATTAATACAGCTTTGTGATGACCTACATACATTTAGGCCAATTATCTAGTAAAAATATTGAATTCAAATTTGCTTTCTCTCTTCAATGTTGATAATGTGTTTTTAATTATTAAAGCCATTAAAAAAGTTAAAAAAAACATTTACTCAATTTGTTTTTGCATTTTTTTAAAGATCCCATACAAAAGTAAATAATTTTTTTTTTTATAAATCTAACGGTTGTTTTAATGAAAATATTTTTAGACCTTAATTTTAAAGATCCATACAAAATTTCTTGAGTAATTAATTTATTAATGAAGCTATGTCGATCAATTTTTTAATTAAATTCTTTTTATCAGCAAGAAATCAATTAAAAAACTTGTAGCACCTCTGTTGTAAGATTGATGATGAAACGTGGTATGATATAATTTTAGTAGTAAGATGAGGTAAAAAATATGCGTTTTAAGTTTTTCAAAATTATAAAATTGTTCATCAAATTTTGAATTTAAAGTGAAATAAATTTAATTGGAGGGGGGGGGGGGCTTTTTCAAACTCTTTAGTATGAACATTTTTTCCCCTCCTCAAAGATTTTTGTACACAATATAGCCAGCTATGTCAGCTTTCTTTAAAAAACCTGAACCTAGAAGATCCAATCACTAGAACGAAAGCTATAATTTCTTAAAGCCATCTTTATCAAATTTAAATAAAAAAAATTCCATGTAGATAACGGGATCTAATCTTTTTTCTAATAATTTTTTTTAATTTTTAATGATTTTAAATCAAGATTGTGGCGCTTATACATGACATAGGATAATAAATAAGGTATCAAAATAACCGAAATTTTATTTTCATCCGAAAATTAGAAAAACCATAAGTGAAAGCACTCAAATCCTGCCGTTATCTACCTTTAACGGTATTCTAGGATTCTAATCGTATTCAAATCATCAATTTTTATTATATGTCCAAATTTTAGCCTTCTAGTCCCACTCGTTAAAAAGTCAAATCAAATACTACACAAATTCAAATAACCATTGCATACTTTTTAAATGTAAACGATTTTTCCTTTTTGCCGGAAGGATTGTGTTACAAGGAAGTTGTTTTTTTATTTACCCCCTAAAACGCGTTTAAACATGTTACACATAAAAAAAAAACAACTTTAAATTTTTGTTATTTCGAATGTATATATATCCCGAAACTTAAAATGTACATGCGAGTTAGATATTTTAAGCACGCAAGTCCTTTCAAAACTATGTATATGCACCCTATCCATAACTCGAAAACCTAAAACATTTAATTCATGGCACGAGAGAGCAATTCCTTTTGATTGAATAATTTCCTAATTACATTCATTAGTGTCTTGTATGCCTTTCACCTAACAATATATTTTCCATTAACCTTAAAACCAATGAGTTATCTTTAATTCACATCAACTGATACCTGCTGAACTTTAACAAAAGGAATCCATATAAACCACAAAGAAGTTAAAATATTCAATTATTGTGTAGCTAGGTAGTGAACAGGGAATTCTTTATTGAATTCGTATTTTGATGGAAGTCACACAAGAAGACAATTTATTAAACCAAAACGTAACTTAGTGCTCATTACAATCAACAACATTTAAATGGACAAAATAATAAAATATGATTAACTTCAAAAATCTTCTGACAGTGTAAGTACTTTTTTAACGATATGTTAGTATGTTCAATGAACAAAGTGTACTTTAATTAAAAGTTAGTATGAATTCTACCTCAATTCATAACATATTGTATTCAGTCGTTCCACTTAAACTGAAAATCTTTGTTTACAAATTTCCATTAGATACAATACTATGTACCTACTAGGGTGGAGCGTTTTAAGCGAATTTTTCCAAAACACTGCGTGCTTCTCACAGTTTATGCGTAACGGATTCCTGAACATATCCTCATCATTAGTTTTGACTCGACCTTGAGAAAAACAAAATCGGGAATCGGAATTTACTTGTTTTGAAAATATTGTAGAATGGCTACGTCCTAGAAACCATCCATATTTGGTATGTTGAAACAAGCCGTTACTACCGTATATTTTTATGAACGTATCCTCATGATTAATTTTGAGTCACCCTTGGTAGGAAAAAAGCTCCTTTTTCAAAAAACCTTTGCTTTTTGAATAAGCTAAAAACGGTTACCTACTAGTCCGTAAAAAGTGGTAAAAATGTTGAAGGTTGCCTACGAAATATTAGTTGCTTAAATTTAAACATTGGTACAGACGCAGAATTTAAGTAAATAAATAAATTTCCACATTGGCTTTTTGAAAATAGTGGTAAGTCAATGAAACTTGGACATTATATTTTATCTGTCGAAAGAAAAAAACAAAGAATCAAAAGAGTTTAAAAAAACATCTAAGGACCAATGTTAAAATATAATAAATTAATACTTCGTAGGCAACCTTCAAGATTTTTAGTATTTTTTTCCGAAAATTGTTTACTAGCATTTTTGATTTATTATCTAAATAAGCAAAGTTTTTTTAAAAAAGGAGCATTTGTCAATGGCTTCCCTTTTTTTTTCTCCCAAGGGTGACTCAAAAGTAATCATGAAGATATGTTCACAAAAATTTTACGGTTATTTCGGCTAGTTTCAACACACAAAATATTGATGGTTTCTAGGACGTAACCGTTATATTCAGAAAAAGTAAATTTTTTGAAAAAGAAGTCTTTTTCAGTGGGTTTCCGATTTTGTTTTTCTCACGGGCGAGTCAAAAATAATGATGAGGATATGTTCAGGAAACAGCAGTGATTTAAAAAAAATCTCTAAAAACGCTCCACACAAATACTTACATAAATGTCAATTTTTATTTATTGAATTTTGACTTCTAGAGTGATTTTTGGAATTGCGGGGCTATATGTAATTCCCAACTTTTTAAAAATTTCATATGGATTGTATAAAAGCTTCTTGACATCCCCAGTGACATTCAATTTGGATACATTGTAGTAAGTTTTTGTTTAAAGTCAGTCTTAATATATATAGGTATAGGTATTCATACGTACATAGATGTACTTTAAGCTCTTGCTAGACGAAACTGTAGGTTACTTGATGAAGTTTTAGTATGATAAACATCAGATTTGTCTAGCAATAGATTTAACAACACCTAAAAATATGCACCATTATTTATGTTCGTGTACTATCCTAAATAACGAATTTAGTCCAAAGTTCTGTCAAAAGCTCATAATATATTTTAATATATATAAAATTCATGAACAAATTTAGTTTTGGGAAGTAAACGAACAGACATAGTGATTTCAGTTGGCAATAGGCATGTTCAGGAAAATGAGATCTCAGAGCCCTCAGCAATCTAAGTTTCATGAACAGGATTTCTCAGAAAAATTTCTGTCAAATTACAGAAGAAAGAAAATATTGCATTCGCTTGCTCACTTTTTGACGGATACAATTTGCTGAGCCATCCGAGATCTCATTTTCCTTAACACGCCAAATAAGTAACAATAATTAAAGACAGCCTTAATTATTTCTATAATCATGTATTCTAGCTTAGATTGGAATACTTCATTTCCAGCGGTAACAGTGTGTGAACTTTATAATGGAGAAAGAATTTGGGATATAAGTGAAAGGCATTTCGGTACCAATAGAAGTTCACAAATCGATGACTATTTAGCTGAAGTATTATTTTTTCGTGGTACTTGTGCATCCTGCAGCGAATGCGAATTTATAGATTGTCCAACGGATTTTCATAAGCTTTTAGAAATTGTAAGTAGATAAATAAGTATTTAAAAAGTACAAATTAACTTTATCAGTAAAAACTATTATATTTTAGTTTCGTACAAATTGCTCAGAACTATTTGATGAATGTTCATGGCATAATACTGACTTCGACTGCTGCTCCGAGTTTCTTCCTCTTAGTACAGAATATGGTTTATGTTACTCATTCAATTCAAACCATGCAAGGTTAGAATAGAATATTTTGTATAGTACGACCAGGAAAAGTATTATTTAATAATGAAACCTTTTTCTTTTATAAAAGAAAATCTAGAAAATCCAAATACTCTACCAATAGAATAACTGGCCCTAGAAATTTGCAATTTTTTGTATCAAGAGATGTACAAGTTCACATTCATCCACCTATGGAGATTCCATACTTCTTTTCGGATGGAGTTTTTAGGGAGACAATACTTTGGGGAACATCGCAGGATATAATGTTTAATGTTATGGAAATCTACAATGATGCAAGTGTGCTTGTTTTAAATCCAGAAAAAAGACATTGTCGTTTCAGCAATGAGATACAAGAAGGTGACTATTTAAAATTTTAGATACAAGATCCTGACACAAAAAAGCTTTGAATCCCCAAAGTGGAACTATAATTCCCAAGAGAGGCATACTTAAGTAGTGGGAAGAAAACAAGTGAATAAACGAAAATCATATGACGCGGATATAATTGCAAAGTGGGATGTTTTGTTTAGTTTCGCTTTCAGAAGTGAAATGCAGGGCTTGCCAACGCATCCCACTGAAGCAAAACTGGAATATGGTGAAAAGGAAATGCAAAAATGAATTATATCATTAAGTACAGTATGGGTTTTCAACTTTTCAAGGTATGGAAAGCTTTTTTCGTTGCTTTGATTGTAGGTTAAACTTCATTGAGCTTTCGATTTAAGGCGCTCGCAAACAACAGTGCCCAATAATAGCCGTTTTTTGATGAAAACTATTCACAGCCAGGAAAAAGCTTTTCAACAAAACAGGTCGGAACAAACTGGTTAATAAAGCTCCTTTTATATGAGAATTCCATAGTTCCAAACTGTTCCAAAGCACTGTTCGCTTGTCACATTTGACTGCAGAAAAAAGGTAAAGTTATTGGCAGCTGGTGATTGTTGGTACACTCTGTGTAAAATTTCAACTAGCTAGCCGGCAACTTCTCAACAAAACACGGCTAATATGTGTACTGTGCTCCGAAATAAATGCGAAACATTCGCCGATGACAATTTTTGTTATTGTTTAGCATTAAGTATCTGCCGGTCGTATTTGTTTTTGTATTTGTATCGTTGCGAACGATTCCCTATGATTTTGCTTAGATTTGGGAGGACCTTTATACTCTTATTAAAAACAATTATTTTAAGAAAATATAAAGAAAAGTTATTATGGGTTAAAAACTATCAATAACAACTCCAAAATATATATATTTTTTTTATTCTTTTACCTTAATAGTCAAAAAACTGATAAACCAATGCAAAGTAGCTTTCCGTTTTCCTCAATAGGAAACAAATCCATATTCCATACTGTACTTAGGTAATCATTTCTTTTGAAGGTGAAAAAGAACCTGTGTACTTTGAGTACTTAACTATAGCTTTCGTCAATGGAAAGCCGAAACTGCTTTCCCGTGTAAAATGTAATGTCCTTGTCCTCGCACTTGAAAGCAATTAAACGTGAAGTAGATATTCATAGATATAGTAGAGGTTTTAGCAGGGCTAGACAAGCTGTACGTGCAAGCGGTGCAAATGCGCAGGGCGTTGAACCCAGTGGGCGCCTTAAGCAATTATAAAAAAAAAAACCACTACCTACTTATTTTTTAAATTTTAAATTCTTTTAACTAGCTCAGACCAGTTATGGAATCCATTATATAACTATCAGTTTATTCTGAAATTATAAATTTATAATGTATGTTATATCAACTATTCCAAAAAATAAGCCACTGCCTACCTTCCTATTAACACCCACAGTAAAAAAAACTACATCACAAAATCTTCGCAAAGTGCACGATTTTGTTCGTCTTTAACAACACATGCTATATTTCTCTTTATCAAACTGAAGACGTTATTCTTTCTTATCATAGTGTGTATGAGCGAAAACATTTATATTATTTTCATAACCCTCCTTTAAGGCTCCCCCAAACCAACGCGATTGCGGAGCGACGACGAATTTTTGTTGTTGTTGTTGTCTAGCGTTGTATATTTGTCATATTTTGTACTATTGTGAATGATTTGCTGTGAATCGCTCCGAATTCGCGTTGGTTTGGGATAGCCTTTATGCTATATAAGAGAAAACAAAATTTTTCAATAGCAAATAAATAGACAATTAACAGAGCACGCATATGACTTCTTCCATCAATTTCCCAAAATTGGCGGGATCCAATGATGAACTTACGCATGGCGCGAATTCAGCTCGGGCCGTCTCTGGGTGTTAGTGCACGATATGAAGGCATACATGTCATTTTGACGTGACCTTAGTATTCTAACGCCCATATTATTCACTCGTTTAATCCAGATTAAACCTTTAATCCAGATTTAAAGTAATTTTTTGAATCCGAAAACTATATCCGATTCCATATTATTCATTCGTTAAATTCGCAAATGAATTCAATATTTTCGATCCATTCCAATAAATGTTTTTTTTGTAATAAATAATATTGACTTAAATTTGAGTGTTTGCATTTGATAAATCCGATTGAAAAAGTTGAATCTAAAAATCACTTTGATCTAATTTAAACCCAGAGTGAATAATATGGCGGTAATAGTTTATGTGCTAAAATTACTCTCAAGAAGTGTTGCCATGGTGGCAACTATCATGCCATCTTGGCAACACTTCTTAACAGGACAGGTTGGTCTCACTAACAGCCCCACCAATTAGGGTTTTTATCTACTCATGAGTAGTTTGCCACCTCCAAAGGAAAACGGCTAATCATGTGTGAATCAGTTTTGCGATCTTATCTATTTCAAAAAAATTCAGTTTAAGGAAGGCAAAAGTGAACAAAACTCAACTAGAAATCATACTGCACAAATTAAACCGCGTCATATAATTTGCTTAAACTTGTTTGTTTGTTTTCAGCCACTTATAATTGATCACGTGATATGACGGTCTTCTTTGGATTTTATTGAATTTCGAATACTATGCTTTCAGATTTTAAATTATACAAGTTTTATAGCTACTCAACGTGCATTGTTGAATGTATGCGTGATCTTAGCATATATGTATGTAACTGTACAAATCATTTTTTAGTTGCCGATGAAAAAGGTTAGTAGGATTTGAGTTTTTTTTTGATAATTTCTATTTAAATCTAGACCAGCATGTAATTTTTTAAGACGGACAAGTATGTAATGACTTTGGCCTTTCTTGTCTTACGGAAAGTTATAATATGATACTCGAACAACGAAAAGAATGCAAGTGCATAAATTCTTGCGAAGAACCAGAGTATGATATCGTCTATAACGCAGGAGATGGGTAAGATAAAGATGCAGCAAAAACTATTTAACTTCATACACATATTACCAAATACTATATTAAATTTTTTCAAAGAGCGATCGATGATGATCTTGTGATGAGTAAAATTTCAATCAAAATGATGGATATTCCAACGCAACGTTATGTGCGAATAGTTTCTAGAAATAATTTGGATTTAATAAGTTAGAATTGATTTGAACTTAATTTTCGTTGTTCTATAATTAATTTTTGTTTAGTTTCAGTTGGTGGTATAGCTGGGCTGTTTTTTGGAGCGTCCCTCATTAAGTTGTTTGAAGTTATATACATGGTTATACAATACAAAATTAAATTTTGTTCCATTTTAAAACATAAAATAAAAAGAGAGAAGTCTAAATAAAACGAGCAAATTTTCATTTAAAACTAGCGAAAATCATTGATTTCTTAGGTTCATCAGCAAGTTGAAAATTGTTAATTCTTGGAGAGGTTCTGGTGATGATCGGAAGAAATCAAGCCAATACACGGAAATCATATCATTTGGCTATAATTGCGTTTTCTATCAGTGTTCTTGATTTCGAAATGCTTCTGACTTGTGTTCTGCTTATACATAAATTTCTTACTTATCCGGCTCCCGATCCATAGAGGGTCTCTGCCTAAGATATTGCGGTCTTCCATCGGTTGCGGTCCCTCGCACGCTCCCTTCAGTCATGGAGACCAAGCGTTCTTGCGTCGGAAACCACCTGATTCCTCTAGCGGAGGTTCAGTCTTCCTGGTCGTCTCGAACCTGAGGGCTGGGGTTCGAAGATTTTTTTGGCTGGAGCACTGTTGTCCATTCGCTCGATGTGGCCGAGCCAGTGTAGTCGGCGTGTTTTGGCTCTTTGGACTATATCAACATCTTGGTACAGCTCGTGAAATTCACGATTAAATCTTCTCCTGCATTCGCCCTCCTCGCATATTGAACCAAACATTCGTCGAAGAATTTTTCTCTCGAAAGTGCCCAGTATCAATTCCCCGTTTTTACTTATCGTCCAGCACTCGGCGCTGTAGAGTAGAACTGGTAAAATTAGCGTTTTGTATAGGGTGGATTTTGTCTTCCGGGGAGGAGTTTTGAACCCATTTTTTTGGCCAAACCGAAGTAGCAGCGGTTCCCTAAGGTAATTCTTCGTCGGATTTTCACTACGGTGTCATTCGTGGGGTGGATGTTTGTTCAGAGGTAGGTGAACTCCTTGACTACCTCGAAATTACTGCTACCAACAGTGACGTTTAGTCCTAGGTGATGGACAGATGAAGCTTTGTTTGTTGATAGCATATACTTTGTTTTATCCTCATTCACTTTAAGACCAACGCGTTTCACCGGTTCATCAATAGCTGTGAATGCTTCAAGTACTGCTCGCTTGGAGCGGTCGATGATGTTGATGTCGTCCGCATAGCCAAGCAGTTGCGAAGACCTATTGAAGATAGTGCCTTCCAGGTAAACACCACTCTTGTGAACTATCTGCTCCAGGACTAGGTTGAAAAAGTCACATGATAGGGCATCTCCTTGTCTGAACCCTGTACATGTATGGAATAGCTCGGATGAGCTGTTACCCATTTGCACGTTGCATCTCGTATTTTGTAGCGTCATGCGGCATAGCTAATTCAGTTTTTTCGGGATCCGACATCGCCAATAGAAGCTCGCCTAAAGCTATCATATGCGGCTTTGAAGTCGATGAAAAGATGGTGGGTCTTGACTCGAAATTCATTGGTCTTTTCCAGGATTTGCCTCAATGTGAAGATTTGGTCTATCGTTGATCTGCCTGGCCAGAAGCCACACTGGTACGTGCCGATCATAGTGTTGCAGAAAGGTTTAAGACGCTTACATAGTATGTTGGATAGGATCTTGTATGCAACATTAAGCAGGGATATACCTCTGTAGTCTTTGCAGGACATAGGATCGCCCTTTTTTGTAGATTGGGCATACGGAGCTAATTGACTAGTCGTCGGGCATACTTTCCTCCTCCCACACTTGTTTGATAAGCTGGTGTATGCACCCTACCAGGACATCTCCTCCATACTTGAAGAGTTCCGCAGGTAGGCAATCCGAGCCGGTAGATTTGTTGTTCTTAAGCTTGTGGATGGCTTTCTTGATCTCTTCAGTACGGGGAGCTGGGACTGGATCATCATTGACTGGTTTCATGCTTCTTTGTTCTCCTGTCGCTTCCTCTATAGAATGCCCAGTGAGCAGCTGCTGGAAATGCTGCTTAAACACCTCTTCAATTCCCTGTGCTTCGGTGACTAGGCTCCCATTGCTATTTCGAAGAGCTTGCGTGCTGGTTTTATAACCACATGCCAGTTGCTTGGCTGTTTTGTAGAACCTGCGGGTGTTGGTGGCAGTGCTAGACTCCTCGAGATACATGAGCTAAGAGGCTGCGGATGCTCTTTTCTTTCTACGCAGGGTTTTCTTCTCTTTCCTTCTCTTTTCACGGTACTCCTCTCTTGTTGTTCTTGTTTTCCGTTGTGACATTTGCATTCGTGCATTTTTCATCTTCTGCTTCAATACCGCGCATTCCTCATCATACCGCGGGTTCTTTTTTCTAGGTGGTCTCCTTAATGATATCGCGATACAAGTTCCACTGGTTGTTGACACTTGTGGGTGGGGGTACGGGAGAGAGTTTCCCGGTTAATTGCTCACCGTAGTCTCTGGCTTTCTCAGATGTGCTAAGGCATGCAATGTTGAATTTCTTCCTTTGGGCGCTCTTCGCTTTCTTTTCATTAGACAGTTGGGCTTTGAACTTTGTCACAACAAGAAAGTGGTCAGAGCCCACATTTGGGCCTCGGAAAGTTCACACATCCAAGATGTTCGATGCGTGTCTTGCGCCAATTAGCACGGTTCGACCATCTGGGGATCGCCAATTTGCTGTCTGTATCCTTCACCTGGGAAACCTAGTGCTACTTATCACCGTATTACGAGCTGCAGCAAAGTCGACTAGTCGAAAGCCGTTGTCTGTTGCCGTTTCGAGGAAGCTGTGCTTTTCAACTAATCCGCCAAAGATATTTCCTTCCCGATTTTAGCATTGAAGTCTCCGAGCACGATTTTGACATCGTACTTCAGACAGGCTCCGTAGGCTCCGTCCTTACTATCACTTATTCAAAAGTGATTATAAAAAATCAATCACCAAATGGTGCGATTTGTTGGTGTTTTATGTGCAGCAATGCAAGCTCCAATATAACGGTATTACTTTAATATGCAACCCAAGTCCATTGCCACATAAGTTCAAATTGAACGAAACCTTATCTCAACTATATATTAACTTTTATACTGCCTTATTTATCGACACTTCTGGATTTGTTGTTGTTAACCGAGGGAAATTTTATTGTGCTAGCTATAGTTTTTTATCCAGTATAACACGAATCATTGATGTTGTATCTGTTTTTTTGAAGCTCTCTAAAGACCAGCTGTACAAACGTGGCCAAGTTTTGATCCGTGGTCCAGGAATTAATTTTAACTCAGCAATTTTAAGTCATCAATTTTGGCGAGTATAATATTCAAATATGTTTGAATATCCAATTTCTAGTTTGAACCATCGTTGAACCTCAATAAACCTACCGAAATAAAAATTTGAACTACGTTTTTGTACATTTGGTTCTAAGGAAAAACTAGAACTGTCAGAGAGCTACTGAGTCAAATGTCATAAATGAACAGAATTTTGATTTCCGAATAATGATTTCCGGAACATTCGATTTGGGGCAGCGAATAAGCATTTCTTTCTGCTTCCGAACTCGGCGGAACCCAAAACGCGGTTTTCGCGAAAATATCGGTTTTGGAGAAAAACGTAATCGAAAACACAAGTTTTCCCATAAATTTTCGTATACTTCAGGTGTTAGTAAAACACAAGTTTTATATGAAACTAGCTGGCCCGTTCCGGCTTCGCTCGGGTATAGACAAAAGTTTCTTAAAAAAAATAACAAAATTAAACAAATAAATTGAACAGAATAAATTATCAGTTATAAATTTTGAGTTCCACCCGGAAAATATTTCATATTGTGTTCCCCTGTTATTTCAAAAACTGTTATGAGCTCTCGCTCTAAGTTTTCTTGCCTTAAAGCTAGCCAGACACGACAGAAAACATTTAGCCTTGAACCCATCCTCTTAGTTAGCCTTTTCAAACATAAACAAAATAAAAAACCCGACACCATTTTCTTGTTTTTACCCCTTTTCACTCTACAAGCGCACATTTTTTACAAAATTGTATGCCTAAGACGATTTTCTTAAAATAATCTTGCAAGCAGCAAGAGAATTTTTGAAATCGGATTTGTAGTTTTTGAGATTAGCCATCGCAAACAAATAAAGCAAGATAAGAGCTAAATTAATATACACGGATAGATAATGCCGTTTAATGAAGAAAGGACTTTAAAAAAAAACCAAGCGGTTTTTTTCACTATTCTGTGAACTTCCTTCATTTTATTTGCCGTCAGGTATATGTTCCCGAGTTTATAAACTATCCTCACTCTTCATTCACACTCCAAAGCAGAAAATAAAAAAAAATATCGTACAGGCTCAAATTTATTGCAATCATTGTTCTATTATTTTTATGGGCATCTTCACTGTTTCTCGATAAACCAATAATAATAAAAATATATAGCTGATGATGTTTTTATTTTACCAATATCCAGGTTACTATCTTAACATATTTCCCTGCACTTCTCCAACTCTTCTTTTTGAAATAATTGCTGGGCCATTCTGATGAACTGAATACTGAATTTAATAATAAAAAATTTATTAAATTAATTAAATCAGTTTTTCACAAATTATAATTACAGGAAGAAAACCTGTTGGCTTAGTAATGCTTGATAAAAAAGAACGACGTTACCGCTTTACCGAAACCTTTTTAGGCATCAACAGAAGATCCTACCAACATATTTGTTCGAAATTTGACAAACACAAAATGCACTTAAAATGCATTTATGGCAAACTGCTTTACAAAATTTTAACCAAACTGCACAGAAATCTTAATAGACATTCTTAAAAGAACCTACAAAAAGATTTGTTAGTAGTTTGACAAAATGCACTAAGAATGCATTTTGCGGGTTTCCCTTTACCGAATTTTGACCAAACTTCACAAAAAGACCATCCTGAACATGAAAGATAACTTTATAAAAAAAAATGAAAAATTCGGCCCAGCCATTCTCGATTTGATCGAGTCCGAACATAAGGCAACTTCTTTTTATATAATAGATTCAGAGATGAACGAAGCAAACGTACATTTTAAAAAGTTCAGTGCCTAATAAAATGCCAAAAAAGATACTGATTAAAGACTCTCCCAAACCAACGCGAATTCGCGGCGACGGCGAATTTTTGTTGTTGTTTGGCGTTGTGTATTTGTCATATTTTGTACTTTTGTGAATGATTCGCTGCGAATCACTCCGCATTCGCGTTGGTTTGGGAGAGCCTTAAATGCTTTCAAAAAAAAAATTGAAACAGCTGACGAAATTCTGTCATATCAAATATAAAAATTCAATGGCCGCGTTCAAGTTTCAATGATAGCCTATCTGGGATAGCTTTGTATACATGTATGTTTCTGAACGCCAATCAGCTGTTGTTGGCATTTCTCATTGGATATCTTTGTATCCCAAGGATAGCTTGGGATCTCTTTTTTGCCAACACCTGTTTTCTCATCAGCTGTGTTTTAACAAGGGATTCCAACAACACAAACCTATCCAGATCGCTTTAGGCACAACATTGAACGCGGCCAGTCTCAATTTTTTTAATTTACTTAATACTGATAATATTTTGCCTGTGGTAGTTAAAATTGTTAAAATGTATCAAATTTATATAAATAATATTTATATAAATAATAAATACTTTAATAAAATGGAAGAAAACAACAAAAAGAAAAGCAAATTGTGAGTGGTTAGTCAATGAAAAACTGCCATGTCAAATAAAAACGCGTAATGTTCGGTATTAATGGTTTATGAGTTTTTGAAAAGTTTTCGCCGAAAACCGGTTTTGGGGTGTAGTGTGAAAGCCCTATAAATGCACTTCAGCTGAGGTAGGATGTAATCGTCTTTGACTGTATTTTCTTACAGCTGAATACACTCATTAGAAAAATCAAAAATCTACTGTCATTTCAATGCAGGCAGCTGTTGCCTGTCCCTTTTAGCTTGTTTTGTTTGTTGGATTTTGATATATTTTATTTTGTAAATAAACCTCTTTTTTAAATAAAAATATGTTTTGTGTGTACAAATTCGCACTTCGAAACAACCCCAAAGTACATATCTTTCGCAGGTACATTTCAGTTCTTTACCTTACGGGTGACAAAGCAAAAGAAAACTATGCCCCACTTGCTCCATACTTGGACTTCCAAAAACGACTCGATGATTTGCCTGCTTTAAAAGAAAACATCTCACGACGTGGCTTGAATGCCGACTTGGAATCTATTAAAAATAAATACAATCATTATCTGGAATTGCAAAGCAAAAAGGCTTATTTTGAACAAGCCCGAGAAAAGATAAGTAAGAAAATTAAGCAATTGGATAAGGTAAGTTATAAGAAGAAACACTAATTTTTTGTGTAAACATTTATGAATTTTTGTTCGTTAAGGATTCAGATAACATAGCAATTGAAGAACTCAAAGCCAATGGAATTTCTGTACGAAATGCTCTGAAATCCCTAAAAGAAACTATTTACCCGGTAGAAGAGGAATTCGTTAAGCAGTTTCTTTGTCTTCCCAACGAACTTCATATAAAATGTCCCCAAGGCACAGAAGAAGCCCTCATTTATAGAAATGGTCTACCGCCGCAGAGCACCTCAGCAGACGCATCACATCAAAATCGTTCGGATTTGATTCATTACGTTGATAAGGATTGTTACTACTTGCTCGATGAAGCCGCTCAATTTGAACTCGACTCAACCCATCTCTGTCGAGAACTTTTTGTCCGAAATGACTTTGTTTCAATGACAAATCCTGATTTTACAAGAAAAGTACTAATAGAAGCCAACCTTACACCTTCGGATCAGTATCACGCAGTCTACGAAGAAGACCAGCGACATCACCTCAATTCAGCATTTCTCACTGGCGGTGGTTCTTTTGAAAGTTTTCTTGGACACTTGGCGAAGCTTTTTGTATATCCATCAGTTCTGCCACTACGAATGGTAAGTACCGGCAGACAATATAAATTGAAAGACGAACTTCCCTCTGAAATGGGTCTCTATGGGGCAACACAATGCAATACGGTGCAGACTCTTGTCGCCAGCAGCACTCTTGAAGAAGCTGATCGACAAATGGACGACATTCTCAATTTGGCCGTGGACTTCTACAAAGGGCTAGGTTTACATTTTAAAATAGTTTTTGTAAAGCCATCGGCACTAACACGCAGTGAATCATTAAGGGCATCTATTGAACTTTATTCACCAGCTTATTCACGCTATGTGGAAGTGGGAAGTGTTAGTCATTATCTGGACTTCGTTTCACAAAGAATGCTATTTAATACGAAAGAGAAGAAAAACATAAAATTCTTGCATTTAGTAGGAGGTCCCATAGTCAAATCATCGGTGCTAATTGCGGCAATGATTGAAAATCAACTGCCCTTAACTATTAATCGGAATGGTGGTCAAAAAACTCAAGTTGAAGTATTCAAAAGCCTCTTCAATTAACTCAATACCTCTTTACAAACTAACAATAATTATTGTACTTAAAATATTAAACACATGTAGCCATTTATATAAAATCTTTGCTTCAACTTCTTGCGATGAATGAGATTATTTACTATGATATTACTATAAACTGTTATAAAGTTTTAGATAAATATAGATCATTTCAAAGTTTAAGTTATGTAGGCATCTCTGACGAGACATTTTAATTTTTAGTAAAGCAATTATTGACCAGTTAAAAAGTTAAGTAGTTAATGACAACTTTTTACTTTTAAATTGCGATATAGTGTGTTGTAAATGTAAATTTTAAAAAGTTTAGGTTTAAAAATTAACTCACCGTATATCAGAATAATGATTGAAGAACAAACATTTTATCTGTTTAAAAAAGTATATAAGGAGTTTTCTTTGGTGTGATGGATTTTGAAAAATGTATTAGGTCGTTAATTGTGGGTGAAAAACTTCTAATTTTTTGAGCAATTGAATATTATTCACTCTTATACACAATTTAGATTCCACATGTTAGTCCAGTGAACGGAGACTCAAAATTATCAAAAAAATGCAATTAATCATGCTCTCAGGGTTATTATTTTATAGTGTAGTGGTGAACCCAGGTATAACATATTAAAAGTATCCAGCCCAATTTTTCGTGATTATTTTGAAAACTAAGAGAATTAGAGAAAAAGTGTAGGGTACACTGAAATAAAAGTAAATTAAATTTAAGAGTAAGGTTATGAAAAATACGACGATTGAAAATTTCAAACATTTGAAAAACAATGTTATTGTTTTTTTATATTATTTGCCCACAAATACCGGAAAAAGTAAGTACATACTGATTCATGATCATTAAAGTGACGTCATGACATGACATTTTTTGATACAGTAAGGGTATGCATGCAACTTTGTAAAACCCTAGATAAGTTTACAAACTTGTTAAGTTTATCGTTTGGTTAATGACCTGTCAAATTTTGGGAAATTATTTAAACAGTTTGGTGAAACTTATCAAAGGATTTTGCTGCGGAAAATTAACCAAACTGGTTAAACTTATCCAAACGTCATTGTGACTCTCACTCTGGTTCATAAACCAAAAGATAAACTTAACTAATTTGCAAACTTAGCTACGGTTTTAAGAAGTTGCATGAATACCCTTACTATTTCCTCAAAGGTTAGATGTACACAGGATGTTTCCAAGTTATTGGCCTATATTTTGTGAAATAATCTTGATGCATATTCTGTGAAAAAAATAAATTATTTAAGAGGGGAATTGTATTTCCCCCTCCTTTTTAAACGGGAGGGAGACATTTCTAATTTTAAGCAGATAAATAGCTATTTAAAAACAACGGTTATACTTACAATTCAGTGCTATAGCTTATTTAAAAGCTTAAAACAGAGTCTTTTATTATTAAGCCAAACCATGTTAACAATTTTTGAAAAAATATAAAAAAAAAATTGAAAAATGTTAATTGATTTTTTATTTTACCTTATAAAGTAGTAAATTGTATTTCATTACTCAATATTGTTATTAATCTTGAGTTGACTGCTGAAAACCAAAAGGTTGTAAGGTATTTAGTTTTTTTTAGAAAATTGATAGTGATGAAAAATAATTTTTTGTTGTTTTGGGAACTAGTATCTCCAGAAACTAAACAAAAGAGTTATTTTATACAAAATAAAAGTAAACTCAATTTGTTACAAAAATACATTCTTCAAGTTTTTGCCAGTAGCACTTAGTACTTAAACACCAACAAAATAATTTTTCAACAAAAAAGTAGTTTTCATAACTTTCAATATTTTCAAAAACTAAATACCTTACAGCAAACGACTTAAGGCTAATAGAAAAATCAAATAATGAAAGACAATTTACCTCCTTATAACGTAAAATAAGAAATCACTCAACAAAATATTTCAATTTTTTTTTATTTTGAGCTTTGAAACGAGTTTTTCAAAAATGTTTAACATGATTTGGCTTTATAATTAAGGAATCCGTGTTTAGCTTTTAAATAAGGTATTGCATTGAATTTATAGTATAATCGTTGTTTTTAAATAGCTATTTATATATTTAAATTTGTATTTTATGAATTTATTTTTCCCGTACTTTTCTTAGAACATGTGGCAAGATTAATTCACAAAGTACTGGCCAATAACTTGGAAACATCCTGTGTACTAAAAGTGTAATTTTTTTTTGTAGCCCAGATTTTACGTCATACAAATATTAACGTCAGGAACTTTATGGTTTCTAATATCGTATAATTTATGTTAATTTGATGACACTTAACCAATAAGAAACTTTTAATTCTTTAAACTTTGACTTTATTTAATTTAAATGCAATTATTTTTATTATTTATATAAAATATACCCTTTTCAACATACATACATACATATATATGTAGGTAAATTATTTGTTTCGGATTATATTGAAATTAATCTTATCAGTTTGGTATTTTTGAACTTAGTTTAAGTGTTTTTTGTGTAATAAAAAAACACCTTTTCAGCAGTATATGAACTATAGTGAATAGGAGGAGAAGGATCCATTAATGTTTTTTCCTTTGTCGGCCGTCGAAAATGCCTTCATTAGTATCAATTGAAAATTAATTACAAAATAATTGAACTGTTACATAAGTTCTTATAACATTAAAAACTGAATACTGATACTGTTCTTACAACTTAGACTTTGGTTTTACAAGTGTATCGCGTAAGACACGACGCAAAATTTTCCCACTGGGATTCTTTGGAATTTCATCAACAAAACGTATACCTCCTCTGAGCCTCTTTGCTGGAGACGCGTTATCGGCAACAAATTTTATAACCTCATTTTCTGTTAGCTGAACATTTGGTTGCTTCACAACAAATGCAAATGGCAGTTCACCGCATTCCTCATCCGGTTTGCCAATTACAGCTGCGTCCTTTATCTTTGTGTGCGTTAAAAGAAGGGCTTCAATTTCCGCTGGTGGCACCTGGAACGCTTTGTATTTAATGAGCTCCTTTATACGGTCGACAATAAAGAACTCTAAATCCTCATCAAAGTAGCCTATATCACCAGTATGTAGCCAGCCATCTTTAATAATGGTTTCTGTTGATTTCTTATCGCCAACATAACCTTTCATTATGCAGTCACCCTTGAAACAGAGCTCGCCACGTTGATTCGGTCCCAAAGCAATACCAGTTTCTGTATCTAAGACTTTCGCATAAGTGCCACGTCTAAGAATACCTACACTTCCAGGTTTACAATAGGTATCATTTTGTATTAGTAACCCCAGAGTACTCTCGCTCAAACCGTATCCTTGCCTGATGAAAGGAACGCCAATTCTAAAAGAGAGAACAAAATAATAACGGCTTCAAAAATACAAATATATTTGTATACCTTTTTTTAATAGCATCTACAGTTTCTTTGCTCAAAGGAGCAGCACCGGAAAGTAAGACTAAAAGCGACGATAAGTCGTATTGGTCTATTATTGGATGCTTAGCCAAGAAAACCATTAATGGTGGCACCATAAACGCCAACACAACTTTATATTTCTAAAAAATTTAATGTGTGCAATTATTTTTTTGTAAAAATAGTTAGAATTATTTAAGCTTAAAATACTTCGATATTAGGAATACGGTTAGGCAAACAAAATTTTAAATTTGAACAAAATAGTGAACAAAGTTCATAGATTTTGTTTACGAATAAAAACTTACAGAGTTTGGTCTAAACAATGACATACTTTAAAAAATGATTTAAAAATTCAGTTTTAACAAGCCCCTTAAAACAGTAATCGAAATTTGTCTTAAATTTAAAATAAAAATTCTACTCACTCACCTGTATGGCTCCTAGAAAGACTTTTTCTTCAAATTTTGGCAAGAAAACCATATTTGTATCCATGCAGACTGACACAACTAACGTAATACAGCCAAACGCATGGAACCATGGAATTACACTTAGCACAGCAATTTCAGATAAATTGATTGCATCTGGTTCACTAGATTAAGAATAAAATTTAAAAGCCTTTAAAGATTTCATTAACTATTATAAAAAGAACAGCAGAAATAATAAAGAAAGAGGTGTCATTGATTCCCAAAAAAATGCTGCGCTATGCTAGGTTTTCATTCGGTTATGTATGTTAGTGTTACTAGATTTTGAAGAAAAAAAATATCCAAGGAAATTCCTAAATCGCCTTCTAACTACCTTTTACTATTCCTACCATGCAAATAATAGTACTTACAACTGTGCATCCAGTGTAGAGAGAATATTTGTTTGGGTTAATTGAACTCCCTTTGGCATACCAGTTGTTCCAGAAGAACAGACAATAAGCGCTACATTCTCATTCTTATTCACACTAGGCGATTCAAAGTCTTGATATGACACACATTTTTTGCTGTTGACTAATTCCTCCAATGCCGTTGCTTCAGCACTTGGACTAACATCACCAAACACAATGACATGTTTGATATAATTGTTTTTCTTAGCAATACTAAGGACTCTTTTCAGAGAACTTCTGGAGCTGAAAAATATTTTTGGCTTCGAAAGATTGGTGGCATGATCAAGTTCTCCTGCAATATGATACAACATAATCATGATTTTTGTTAAACTAGCTTAACCTTACGTTCGCTGTATGTCACATTAAAAGGTGCTGCCGTAGCACCAAGGGCAAATGCTGCGAACAATGTTACTGCATATTCTAGCGAGTTCTCAGCACAAATTCCAATCACATCACCATCCTTAACTCCAAGCTTTTGGAGAATGAACGCTAATCTAATTATTTTATCGTAGACCACTTTGCGCGTGTACTCATGACCAGTTGAGGCATCTGTCTGTAAATGACAATTAATTGTAAAATATGCTTGTGGAACTAGAGCATACTTACCATCACCACGCCATTTTCATTCTTCTTAAGTTGTTCCAACAAAAAGTGACCCAATGATCTGTAAGTGCTCGTTAAGCTGGAGGTGACTTCGCCTCCAAAGATAATGTTGTTCTCAATAGAAGACGTCATTTTAAATAAATTTAACTTTTACTTTAAATGAAACAAAAACAAATATTTCGCAAGGTGACTGGTTAGAGTATAAGTTTAGTGATAAAAAGATTGAATACAACTAGCTGCAATACGAATAAAGCTTTAAATTGCAAATTACCGGGTGGTGCTATCTTCGTGAATGTTTTGCACTTTGATATCGTAGATTATGTACCTATACAAAAGTATAGAAGTTTGTACTCACATTGAAATCTAATGAATTAATTTTGTAAACTTTGTTTGCTAAGCGATTTTTAACAAAGTCAATATTATGTAAACTTTCGTTATTAGTGGTCAACCAATAGTTACAACTTATTTGATCAACTAATTTACATGCAGGTATGAAGGTACATAGAAAAAATTAATATTTTTATATAAGCTCGAAGCTCCTGCCTGTTGTGACTTAATTGCTGCTTGCGAAGGTTGATAATATTATTTGTTATCAACACCACTACTTGAGCAAAATCATCGATAAACTCTTGCGAAGTCCTCCTTAAACCTAATGATAATGATAAATGAAAATGCAAATTGAAAATGAGAAATGACTGCTTGTGTTTGTGGTCGGTCGGGATGGAGGTGGGTTGTGGGTTGTGGCTGTTTTTTTGTTTATTTGATCACATAAAAGTAGTCTGTAAACTTCATTAGTGGGAAAGAGAAAGATAATCAGCATTCTGCAGCCAGTTCCAGGGTTCGATTCAAAGTATTAAAATTTCGGAGCAGATTTGTAAATAAAAGTGGAGTAGATCAAAAGTTTCCGAAGTAGATTTGAAAACGAGTTTTCAAACACTGTCAGCCTTATTTATTATTATTATAACGGGTGATTTTTTAAGAGGTTTAGAACTTTAAAAAAAAAACAAAAAATTCGAAAAAATGAATGAAATATTTATTTGAATCGATAGTTTGAACCTTGCAATTTAATGTTTAAAGATAATTTCATGCAAATGTTGACCGCGGCTGCGTCTCAGGTAGCCCATCCGCTGAGTCCAATTTTGGCATACTCTTTCACACATATCGGCCGGTATCTCACGAATGAATGCATGGATGTTGGCTTCCAGGGTTTGTCCCTATAGACATTAGCCTTGACATACCCCCACAAAAAATAATCTAATGGTGTCAAATCGCACGATCTAGGCGGCCAATTGACCGGCCCGAAACGTGAAATTAACTGTTCACCAAACTCGCCTCGCAATTGCGGCATTGTTTCGCGTGCTGTGTGGCATGTGGCACCGTCTTGTTGAAACCACATATCATGCAAGTCAAGAACTTCCATTTCGGGCAAAAAAAAGTTTGTTATCATCGCTCGGTAGCGTTCACCATTGACAGTAACGCTGCGATTCGCATCATCTTTGAAGAAATATGGCCCAATAATGCCGCCGGCCCATAAACCGCACCAAACAGTGGCTTTTTCGGGATGCATTGGTAGCTGTTGCAATGCTTCTGGCTGATCTTCACTCCAAATGCGGCAATTATGCTTATTTACGTACCCATTCAACCAAAAATGAGCCTCATCGCTGAACACAATTTTTCGATAAAAAAGCGGATCCTCGGCCAGCTTTTCAAGAGCCCATTTACCAAAAATTCGACATTTTCAACAGGCCAAATTATTATAATTTTAATTTCGTTTTTTGCCTGCTTATAATAAACAAAACCAAGGTTTGCAAATCGTGAACATTTTCAAATGTTTTAATCAGCTACCACTACTTGCTACGTGTGACCCCAGGATAGTACACATAAACTTTAGAATCTCATTCGCCAAGTAGTTTGAAGCCTAATCACAATGCGAAGAGGACCGAGACATGAACGTGACGAGATCTCATCGTTTATGTCAAATGATTTTTAAACAATGATAGAATATACGAGGGTATACACAATGCAGCGTTTCTCGTCACCACGTCACTTGCGTTCTTTTTCTAACAGTAGTTAACGGCCTCATTCAATCGAAATATCTAAAAATTCAGAAATTTGGATGCAAAAAAAACAGAATTTTCAGTCAAAAGTCAATTGTTTTAGTTCTGTCAAAATACTGCATTCCCTTAACTATTTTACATCGAAAATAGTTAAATTAGAACTTTTATATTATGTGAATATTAAAAATTCATCATGAGTGATTCTTAATGCATACACACTTCTGAGGATATAGTTATGTGTAAGTTAATCAATAAAACGCAAGTTAACGTGATAAAATTTCAAAGTGTACTTCGTCCACGTTTGTTTCACAATTCACACTCATCAGAGAAACAGTAAAGTTCAGTTCCCATTTAAAAGATTAGTAACCCTGAGGCCACACGAGCCAGTACTGGCTAGCCAGTCGCAATACACTCACACTTTTTTACCGACACATACAAATATGAGCAACTGGCTCGTCAACTGGCTTGCTTTTTTTGTAGCCAGTTGGGAAGCCAGTAGAGCAGCCAGTTACAGGGTTCGGCAGTACTTTTTCGGAGCAGATTTGGAAAAAAGGTCTTAAAAGTAAAATTGACTCGCATTTTATTTCACAAAATATTAATAAAATAAGAATCGGGGAGTCAAAGTTTTATTAATTTGCTAATGCCCATTTTATCCACTCATTTAATGCAATTGGATTTAAACTGCTTTCCAGAGGTCAGTTGAAGTTATTAAATCCAGATAAATACTGAATTTTATATTATTCACTTTTCTTGATATTTTTATTTCAAGAAGTGATATCAAACCTAAGATTTTTCAACAGAGTTTAACCAAAAATTTGTTATAATTTTCATGCATTGTTTTGGAAAACGAATTGGCTTACTCAGGATTCACATGTCTCGCCGTGGTCTTCGAAACCTACTTACCAGTATCATGGTCATTCAGCTCGTCTCGCTATGTTCTCCCCATGCCCATTTACACGAGAACCTATGTCATGGTTTTCTCGCTATGGTCTCGCCATCATATTTACACGCTGTCCTTTGCATTGAGCATGTTTTGCCATCATCTCGCTTGGGTCTCACCATAGTCTCCCCAAAGTTTTTTAAATTGAATTTTTCAAAGTGGTTGAAATAAGCTATAGGTCTCGTGTGGTGTGTTTTTGGGTCCTCTTACCATTCGGGAAGAGAACCAACAAATTGGTGAATAAATTGATTAAGCAGTGAGAAGGCTTTCCCAAACCAAAGTGAATCAATTTTCCCATCGCGTCAGTGTAGTTGCTCTCATTTAACGCCATGTAAGGAAATTCTGAGAAGTAAAATTTTAGTTTTCTTTCTGATGGTTTCGCGTTGGTTTGAGAGAGCTTTTACAGAAACAAGTAAAGGCTCTCCAGAGCCAAAGCAAAACATTCGTAACGTTCTGTTCTTTTGCTAGTTTTGTCGCATAGCATAAGTGTGTTTTTAGTTCATTTAATTTTGAAAGAATGGAATATCATAGTACTTCTATTTTTTTCACTGAAATCGGAGTAGATTTATTCCATTTGGATTAACATCCGAGCCCTGGCAGGAAAGAAGCCAGTACAGCATGCCGCCTACGTCACAGCCAATACACGAATAGGAACTTGACAGTCAATGTATGTAACCAATTGGCTAGCCAGTACTGGCTCGTGTGGCTTTAGGGTAAAAGGCTATTCAAATTTAAATTGTAAGCGTTATACACAGTACACATATTTGTGTTCTGTGAGTTTTATATATGTTTCATTGGAAGATTTGAACTACCCAACAAATTATTTGGACTGTTTTTGGAAAAATATAACTGGTGAACTTACGTTTTACTTGTTCAAGTGACAGATAACTTCGTCCTCTGATTCACTCATCCTGAATTTTTAATTTCTGATAAATGAAAGTTCTAATATAACTCTTCCAATATAACTCAATGTTAAAATAAAAAGGAGGTGCAATATTTTGACATAAGTAAAATAGCTGACTTTCCACTGAAAACTCTGATTTTTTTTGTATTCAACGAAAAAAAAGTGAATTTTCATAGCTGAATTTCAGATTTTGGGATATATGCAGCTAATAATGCTTTTGCAATTATGTACATTTTAAAAACTGGTGGCTTTTAGCTCGTATGCAGATGGGTATCTGAGTTTGCAAAAAGCCAGATAGGTAAATTTTGATGTCAATAGTGAAAACTGCTGACAAAAGAAAAAAGAAATCGAAATTTTCAGGCAGTGATTTTGGTTTTTACGTGAACTATTTTTGCACATGATTTGAATATGCATTTAAATATAATTTGGATGACACTCTTGGTAATATTTGAGGCAGTAAATTGCTTCACTTATTGCTTGTCTTGAATAATGCAAATGGAGACGCTTTTTGTTAATGGAAATATTGTCCACAGGATGGGAAACAATAATTGGTTTCCATCATCAATGGGGTCGAATAGAGAACACACATGACAAAATATAATGTATTAAAGTTCCATACAATCAAAAACTGGGGATTTAAGGCTCCCCCAAACCAACGCGAATGCGGAGCGATTCGCAGCGAATCATTCACAATAGAAAAAAATATGACAAATACACATGGCTAAACAACAACAAAAATTCGTCGTCGCTGCGAATTCGCGTTGATTTGGGAGAGCTTTTAAGATTTTCCCAAACCAACGCGAATGCGGAGCGATTCGCAGCGAATCATTCACAATAGAAAAAAATATGACAAATACACAACGCTAAACAACAACAAAAATTCGTCGTCGCTGCGAATTCGCGTTGGTTTGGGAGAGCTTTTAAGGCTCTCCCAAACCAATTTTTGTTGTTGTTTAGAGTTGTGTATTTGTCATATTTTGTACTATTGTGAATGATTCGATGCGAATGCGGAGCGATTCGCTTTGGTTTGGAAGAACCTTAATATTATGAAGCTGACAACTTTTTTGTATAACAATAACAATATAATTGAATAGCAAGCTATACAAAGAAAGTCCACTAAAAAGACGGCACATCCCGTTCATGTTCCTAAACATTTTTGTGTTTGTAATTTTATTTCATTCACAAATGGTTAAATGAAGCAGAATTACAAACGCAAAGAGTGTGACAAGGAGGTGAAATCATAAAAAGAACACAGACTATGAGCCTGATTACACGATTCGTTTTTTCGGACTTTCGTGTTTCGTCTTTTTGACACATTGGGTGAGGGGTGTAGAAATGTAGGTGGAATCAAAACTTTGACGTTTGACAAACGAGTCAAGGCGGGGGATGCTTATACTCTTATAATAATGAGCTTCAAAATTGTTTTTTATGATTAAATTGATGGTGAAGATTGAAAAAGAAGTGATTTAAAAATATTTTTAATTATTATTACTGTTTATTTTCCAATGAATGAACCTCATATTCCATTCAGAAAAACGAATGGACTTTTTGTTTGTGTGTAGTCACGAAGGTACGTACCTGTCAAAGAGACGACACACAAAACGAACGAAAACACGAATAATGTGTAATCAAGCTCTATGTAGTCCATTTTCCTCATCAAACTTATTATCAGCAGTTTTGTTCAACTTGTTTACAAACTGACTAGATGAACGAAGTCAAAGGTTTCCATCTATATGTTTACTATTGTCTATTCAAACACCTTTCTAATGACACAATTTTGGTGCCGTTGGAAAATAAAAGCAAATTAACTACATAGGTAATTATACACACAAAATGCACGGAATAACTTAAAGATAAAAAATAATAAAACAAACTGCAACGAAGTTTTTCCTTTTCATATCATTGGTCTGTTTCCCTTTCTTAACCCTGAGGCCACACGAGCCAGTACTGGCTAGCCAATTGGCTACATACATTGACTGTCAACTTCCTATTCGTGTATTGGCTGTGACGTAGGCGGCATGCTGTACTGGCTTCTATACTGGCCAGGGTTCGGATGTTAATCTAAATGGAATAAATCTACTCCGAATTTAGGGAAACAAATAGAAGTACTATGATATTTTATTCTTTCAAAATTAAATGAACTAAAAACACACTTATGCTATCCGACAAAACTAGCAACAGAACAGAACGTTACGAATGTTTTGCGTTGGTTCTGGAGAGCCTTTACTTGTATCTCCCAAACCAACGCGAAACCATCAGAAAGAAAACTAAAATTTTATTGGTCAGAATTTCTTTACATGGCGTTAAATGAAAGCAACTACAATGAGGCGATGGGAATTCACTAGAATATTTATTCACTCTGGTTTGGGAAAGCCTTCTCACCGCTAAATCAATTTATTCACCAATTTTTTGGTTCTCTCCTCGAATGGTAAGAGGATCCAAAAACACACCACACAAGACCTATAGCTTATTTTAACCACTTTGAAAATTCAAATGACAAAAAAATTTGGCGAGACTCAAGCGAGATGATGGCAAAACATGCTCAATGCAAAGAACAGCGTCTAAATGTGATGGCAAGACCAAAGCGAGACCATAGCGAGAAAACCACGGCATAGATTCCCGTGTAAATGTGCATGGTGAGAACATAGCGAGATGAGCTTAATGACCACGATACTGGGAACTACGTTTCGACGACTACGGCGAGACATGTGAGTCTTCAGTAAGCCAATTCGTTTTCAAAAACAGTGCATGAAAATTATAACAAATTTTTGGTTAAACTTGGTTGAAAAATTTTAGATTTGATATCACTTCTTGAAATTAAAATGTCAAAAAAGTGAATAATATGAAATTCAGTATTTATCTGGATTTAATAACTTAAACTGATCTCCGGAATGCAGTTTAAATCCAATTTTGCATTAAACGAGTGAATAAAATGGGCATTAGCAAATTTATGAAACTTTGACTCCCCGAATCTTATTTTATTAATATTTTGTGAAATAAATTGCGAGTCAATTTTAGTTTTAATACCAATTTTTCCAAATCTGCTCCGAAAAAGTACTGCCGAACCCTGTAACTGGCTGCTCTACTGGCTTCCCAACTGGCTTCGAAAAAAGCAAGCCAGTTGACGAGCCAGTTGCTTCGGCTTGTATGTGTCGGTAAAAAAGTGTGAGTGTATTGCGACTGGCGAGCCAGTACTGGCTCGTGTGGCCTCAGGGTAAGATTGATATCTTGGAAACACGTTTTTTTGTGTAATGTAGTCAAATTATGATGGCAACCACTTAATTGTCATCTTCAAATGGAAGCAATAAAAATGGGTAAACATTATAAGGAATACACTATACTGTGTATATAAAGCGCGTTTTATTATCATTGGGATCTGGATTAACATTTAACACGAACTACAAAAACAATTTTTTTAAATCTCCTATCAATTTGTTTTTGTATTTCGTGTAAAAGTTAATACAGACCATGATCCTGATGAAAATAAAATACGCCTATAGAGATTAGTGGTAACCCTGGGTTGTAACGACGAATGTCATGAAAGCACTGAACTCTTCCATGTGCACCCCACTCAAGTCTGAACATCAACACATTTTGACTTTTCATATTCAAATCTTATTTGTTGTTGTTTATATTTAATGCAAATTATTTATTTGTTAATCTCAGATTCATTAAACAAACATCCTATTGGCAAATGCAAAGATTTTTTTAAAATACTTTGTTTGAATTATTGCATCATCACTAACAAAATAACCAATCCTTTTTAGCTTGTACTCTTCCCTTTCCTTTTTTTAAATTCCTGCATGTTTGCATTCAAGCATGCCAAATTTTGACAACTGCATAAAAACCATATGACAAATGACTTTCACTGCTGCCAACATCCTGTACACATTTTTGTGTGTCCGCGGCCTCCACTATTATTAAAAAAAAATATTTCATTGAAATTAAACTTATTTTATTTAGATTATTGAATTTAATTGAAATAAAGGTAAATTATTGTGAAATCATAAATTCAACCAACTTTGCAAATCAAGAAATTCTTTTAATAAAATTCTTTAAACAAAGGTATTTCCCCAGTGGGCCTGTAAATTTCAACAAGCCAGCATACATTTTTAAGAAAAATGGAATGTAATCCAGAAGTATCGGCCTTGGTTAACGAATTGGCCCAAGCCATCGAAATCATCATGGATCCAAACACAAGACATCAATCCCGCATGGAAGCATATGTGGCTTGCGAACGGTTCAAAGAAGCTTCCCCCCTTTGCGCACAAGCTGGACTCTATCTGGCAGGCGGTCAATACAGCAACAATGTCAAGCACTTTGGCCTACAACTAATCGAGTATACAATCAAATTCAAGTGGAACGGCATTTCGCAGCAAGAGAAATTGTTCATCAAAGAGAATGCCATGAAGTTACTTCTGTCCGGAATCGGACCGGCTGAGGATAAAAGTCTTACTCACTTGAAAGACGCTCTTTCTCGAATTATCGTGGAAATGATTAAACGAGAGTGGCCACAGCAGTGGACGACACTACTATCTGAGCTATCGGATGCATGTTCCAAAGGAGAACCCCAAACAGAATTGGTTCTCATGATATTTCTGCGACTCGTCGAGGATGTTGCCTTGTTGCAGACAATTGAATCAAATCAGAGGAAAAAAGACATCTACCAGGCACTAACGGTGAAAATGAATGAAATATTTGAGTTCTTCCTTCGGCTCATTGAACTTCATGTGACTTCATTTAGGGAAACAACAGCTGTGAACAATATCCAGAAAGCGAGTGCACACAGTCGTGTTGTGGAAATGGTTCTGCTAACCCTGACAGGCTTTGTCGAATGGGTTTCAATCAACCACATCTTCTGCCAAGATGGTAAGCTGTTGTACATACTATGTGTACTCTTGACTGATCCGGCTTTTCAAATAAATGCTGCTGAGTGTCTATCGCAGATCGTCAATCGAAAAGGGCAGGCGAAGGAAAGGAAACCATTGTTGCTACTATTCAGTGAAGAAACAGTCAACTATCTGTACCGAGCGAGTCAGGAAGTCTCTCCAGAGACCAACATCGAGCAAAATCACTTGTTCCTTAAGAAGCTCATCAATGTTCTCACTGGATTGGCGCATCAGATGGCTGCAATGTGGAACAAAGAGGCTACATTTCAGCGCCCCGTGCATTTTGGGGTATTCCTAGAGACCATTTATCTGCTTAACAAACATCCCAGTCTAACTGTAGCACATGGAGCTACACTAATTTGGAATGTGTTGTTAAAACACGACCAGATATCTAAGGACCCACTGTTCATCGAATACATTCCAAAAGTCATTGAAGTTGTTGGCCCCAGAGTTATCAAAATTTGCTACCCAGCCGAGAGGCCCACAATATTCAACGTCTCCACAGAGACATATCTGTGTATGGACTATGATTCTGAGGAGGAGTTTACTGTGTTCTATCATCGCTGCCGTGCCGACTTTTTAGAGATTTTTCGACAGTCTACTTTGATTGCACCGCTGCGGACTTTTGCTTATTGTGAAAATTGGCTTAATCTGAGGCTCTCAAAATCACGATCCGAATGTTTGACGAACTGCAGCATTCATGATCCGATTTACATGGAATGGGAAGCACTGGTGGCCGTCCTAGATGGTGTTTTGAGTCGAATTTTGCTTGTTACTGAACGACCGTCGGTTCAATCTGGACTCCGGCTTCTTGAAGACTGTCTAAAGACAGAGAGTAACGATCCCCTAATACTTTCTGTTTTATTGTCTTGCATTTCGGCTCTTTTTGTTTTTCTGAGTATGTCTTCGTGTCAGATCATCTCGGGCAATTGTGTAGCTATGAGCGGAGTCTCTTTACTGCCAAGGGTACTAGAAAAAATATTCTCTGCTCTCGTGTTCAAGATTCCCAATGTTGCACCAGGGATTATGATAAAAAACGCACAATCACAAGCTGCAAAAAATCTACGACGGCATGCAGCTTCTTTGATGGTGAAATTGGGACATAAGTATCCTTTGCTGCTGCTGCCGGTATTTGAGCAAATCTGTTCGCATGTCAACAGTCTGATTCGACAGCCACAACAAATTAGCAAAAATGAACAGTTCACTTTACACGAGGCCCTCCTGCTGATATCAAATCATTTTTGTGATTATGAACGGCAAACTGCGTTTATAGCTGAAATAACACAAGAGGCGCAAGTCAATTGGCTTTCACTTAGTCCAGTTTACAAGTCTGTCATTGACTTCATGCACTTCATTGGATTGGATAAGACACCAGTGCAGAATATCGAATCAGATCCATGTTCGCCAAATCGCAGCAAAGTGCTGGATGCTCTTAATTCTATACTCGGAGTTATAAAACGATGTTCCTGGCCAGATGACCCAGACCGCGCATCACGTGGAGGTTTTGTCATTGGTTTTACTGAATCTGGAAATCCTATTTGCCGTAATCCAGCTACAAAACATGTAGTACCTATTCTGCCACATGTCCTAGCATTGCTGCGTGTACTCAACGAATTGTTCAAACCAGAGGCTTTAAATGTGCTAGCGGAAGGCTATAAATTTGTGCACACAATGCTGGAACATGAAAAGAAAATGCTAATGGGCATTTCACCGGTACTGATTGATCCAATGGATCCGACTGTGAAGAAAATTCCAACGGCATTTGACAAGATGCAGCTGTTTCTGACGAATGTCTTTGAAGGGTGTTATCATATGATGGGATCAGCTGGGCCTTCCTTAGGTAGAGACCTCTATCAACTTTCGGGAATATCAGATGCCCTCATAAATAGTACCTTCGCGTGCTTGGAAAATGTGCCAGACTACCGCCTGCGGACAATTATTAGAGTTTTTCTTAAGCCATTCGTATACTCGTGTCCACCAGTGTGCTACGATCAGGTATTACTGCCCATACTAGCACATCTGACACCATTCATGCTGTATAGGCTGACAGCGCGATGGCGTTATATAACATCTCTTTACGAGTCAGGAGAACTCAATGGTGAAGTCAACGATACACAAGAAGTACTGGAGGACATGCTTAATCGAACTCTGACCCGTGAGTACTTGGACGTACTGAAAATAGCTCTTGTAGGTGGCCAAATCGTAACCGACCAATCTGGAGGCAATGTTGACGTTGCCATGGACAATGACGAACTCTCTATGGATGGATCTTCACACGCCCCCAGTCGTGCCACACATGCAGCTCTAACCTCTGAGGTGATTAGTGACCTAGGAATAAAGTTGCTACGCAACCAGACAACCTCCAGTCCTATACTTTTAACAATCCTCAGTGCGATTTCGTGGAATGATGGCTCAAGCAGCTTGAAAGCTGTACATCTTTCAGGACCCGTCATCCGCTTTCTAGATAGTGAAAACTTACTTAATTCCCAACTGGCGTCGTCCATCCTAACCTCTGTTTTACAGGGTCTGCAAGTGCACGGCCTGCATGAAGCCAATCAGTCGAGCCTTATAACCCTTGGCGTGCAAGTTTTTGAGAATTTGCGTCCTAAGTTCCCCACAGTTTTAGAGGTGATGCATCAAATTCCAAACATTAATGCCGCAGATCTGCATAAACTTGATGAGAAGATATCAGTTGCACCCACTAAAGGCAACAAAGTGGAAAAGGTCAAAAAAGATTTATTCCGGAAGTTAACGGCCCAATTAATTGGCAAGAGCATAAACGAATTATTTCGTCAAGAAATTCAAATAGCAAATTTGCCGACAATGCCATCTAGCAACCGCCAATCCCTAAATACGAACATCTTTGACGCAAATCAAGATAGTGGAATTTTGAAATTATTTTTACCACCTAAGAGTGTTATATAGAATTATTAATTAAAACGGATTTAGCACACATACACATAAAATCCAGATTGTTTTAAATTTACAAACTTTTTATTATTATATGCCGGGTTTTTTAACATGCGAACTATGAAGTAAATCAAGAAAATGTTGCATTTTTATTTATGAATTAAATAAAACAAGTACATAATTATTTATACTGAAAATGAAATTAAAAAAAAATGTATTTAAACTTTTTTTCTCGAATAGCAAATTGACTTTTGCGACTTCACTGACTGTTTTCATACGAATTACAGGAATACGCTATTCTCCATCTTTTCCGATTTCGGTATGCTGTTTAACAAGACAGTATTTCTCGATTAAGTTTTTCATCCAAATACATATCATCATTTTCCTACTCTGATGATGACAAAGCTGATGGCATTAAATTCATTATAAAGCATAAGTATGGGAGGCCGTTTTGTCTCCGAATATTTATTATTTAATAAATAATTTGTTTTTAGTACAAAATCAAAAATTATTAAAAAAAACCACTGAATACTCCAGCAATGCGGATGCAATTAGTAAGACATGAATATGCAAGTTGGATGTGTTTTGATGTTATTAAGATGTTTTCTGACTCAATAAATACAAATGTTTTTATTCCATAGGTAGTAATAAATGCTTTTTTCTTACGAGTGAAAATGGCTGTAAGTGCTCCTTTTTCATTTATTTATTTATTCTATCAAGTTCTATACACTTTATTAGAATGCCTAAATAAAGTAAATTATAATTATATTATAAAACAAAAGAACATAATGTATTTAATTAAAATTTAAAACTTTTAAAGAATTTAAAATAGTGGCTGTACATAATGCTATTCATATTAAAGTCGATTAGGTGCTTAAAACAATGAAAATTAATACAATCATTAGTAATCCGATTGTTTAGACTTTAGAGCATAATTAGTAAAATGTCTAGGAACGTTAAAGAATTCATTAACTCTAGGTCTAATAAAACGATGAGGTGCGTAAATACTTAACACTGTTAACTGTTTACATCAGTCAGGCGCGAATCCAGGTTTTCATCAAGGGGGGGGGGGCAATTTTGGTATATTTTTGGTCACACTAATGCGAAATTGTTTCCAGAGTTTCCATTATCTTGATAAGATCTACAGACAATTGGAGTACTTTTCATACTACTCAAAATTTGAAGAACGCAATCACCTCTTTTATATCACAGTGCCTCGAGCAGCGGGTACTTTGGAACTTCGCGAATTGAAGATATGCAGTTTGTGGCAGAAACAGGGTATCTTAACAGCATTTTTGAACTCCCTCTAGATCTTAGTAGCACCACCTAGAATTTCGGAAAGAATAATAGCACATCGGTATGTTCCTAGTTCGAGCAAAAGTTTCAGCCATTGCTGGGATAAGATTCCGTGGCCAAAGAAAATTTTAAGTCTAAGTCAGAAATGCATTTGCAGAATATTCCCTGAAAAAGTCTTTTATTCAAAAAAGCAAATAAAAGTCTTACTGCAATAGCTCTGTGTTCGATAATGCAGTTTGCTAAAGTCAAATGTTTGAAAATCTTATCTACAGTGCAATCTCACCCACGGTAAGAAAATCGAGTTGACGAAACAAATAAGTAATCAGAAGCCAAGGAATATGTGCGTTAAAGTCAAATGTGCTTGCAAGCAAAATTGACTGGCACCGTGTCGTTAACATTCAAACAGAGGCAACAAAAAATGAACATGAAACCAAGTGAATGGACAAAAACCTGTAGTTTTTAAAATATTCGATGAAATAAATTTTGTTTGATTTGTGGGTGAATAGTACGGAAGTTCCTAAAACCCATCCATGAAAGTGAAAAAAATCTTCACGAATACAGTGGAGGCTCGATTTAGTCAATCTCTAAATTGTTAACTACCCACAATAGTACCCACACGAAATTTTCAATAAAATTTGATTTTTATAAAAAAAAAAACTCGGAAGCATTTAACATTACTTGAGAACTCTGGGGATTTTTTTCGATTTTTCTTAACTTATTAATATAAAAACCATTCACATCGAACAAAATTTGCATTTTGGATCAACTTCATCTTTAGAACGCCCTTACAAACTTCCGCTTGAAAAAGTGAACAATCTCAAAAGAATGACCACTGAACAGGCCTGGTTTTTATAACTTCACTATTTCGAACGTATTACCATCAGAAACGTATGTTATGGCTAAGAAAAATGTGCAAGATAGTTGCATACTGAACCACACTCGATATACAGACACAGAGTTAAAAGATGAGGACAACCTCTAGAGTGTTAAACTCGCAAGTGGAAAAATTCATGAAATAAGCTTACCAGAGGGGGAGACACCCGAAAGTTTTTCTCGAGAGTTTCTAGTGAAAGTACTGTCAAATGGATACTCATCTTTTTAGTATGAAATTTTGTGATACCTATTTGTCAATAATTTTTTATACAAAAAAGTAGTTTGTCATTTTAAATTTATTCAAATATCTTAATCTTGTTCATTTGAGCATTTGAAGCAAAGTTAGAATTTTAAAACTAATTAAATTGTCCTTTTTTTGAACTGCTGCCTTCCGCGTTACATTCAACTATAAAAAAAAACACTTACATATTAGTAGAGAAGGGTTGGTGCATTAACTTTTTGTAGCACTGTTTTTAGAAACTAAATCATTTTTCATTCACATTTGCATTTTGAAATGCAAATGCATTCAATCTGCTCTCTAGTATGAAATAATTTGACCTTAAATTTGAAGATTGGACGTTTCAAAACTGACGTTATAAGCTTTACAATCACTCGATTTGAAGGTTATTTTTGCAGGTATGTAGGAATTTTTCTCCACTTCACACCTGGGAGAGGCGAGATAAATCGTTGGTTTAATAGGCGCGTCTCACCCATTGCACCCATTGCCCTCCCCCTCCGCATCTGACGTCAGCATATACTGTGCTCGTGCTCATCTATACTGAAAAGGTTGTACTTAAAAATCACTCGAAATGCGATGCAGTGCGTTGTCAACTCAAAAGCTGCTGGTTTTACCACCGCTGGAATTTCATGGGACTTTCCTTTTGTAACTGTTTATGTTGGATATAATTACACGGGTGCTCAGTTTTCCTGATATAAATTTTCTTCACCTAAAAAGATGCCACGCACATACACGTTCCATTTGATACGCTGCACACTTAATTTGAAAACTTTGCTTATTTCTTTTGCAAAAATGTTGAAGTTATTTTTTGTATTACTGTTTACATTAGCTATTACTATACTAAATATCAGCTTTCCTGGAATACTAGTTCTCTATACAAAAAAAATGCAACGTACATGGTGTACATGGTGGAGCGCTGCATCTTCAAACCAAAAGCTGTAGGGTTTCCCCCGCTGATAGTTCAGCTGGTTGTTATTTTTATGTAACTATTGGTCGCGTTCGGTTGGTAAAGCGATAGGTTATCCATAATCCAAAAAATTTTCAGATACGTTGAGTTGTTTTTGCATCAGCTGTTTTTAACAAGGGATTACAACAACACAAACAAATCCGGATCGCTAAAGATACGTTACCGAGTGCACCCATTGGCTATGGCTATCGCTACACCAAAGCTCATCTTTTTTGAAATTAATTTTTTTTCTCGCATTTTTTGCAATGTTTACATGAGAAGCGGGGGTATATCACCCCACTCAAAGTTCAGCTGCTTGTGTTTTTTCGTTTACTTTCGACATCATGAACGTATCCAGATAAGCTCAGTTTTTTCTGAAATCAATTTCTTACATTTTTGGGTGGCTGCCACAGACACACCCACCGCTAGTCAGCGCGCTGATTTGCGATTTACATAACTGTCATATAAAATAAAGCATATGGGAAAATGCCAGTTTTTCTGGAGTCATTTACTCGAAACGGTCGCTGGCTCCCGGACTAAGGGATCAATAAATTCCATTTGATCTTTCTGTTCATAACTCTTTGGACGGAAGTGTTGGGAATCCGGTAGTCGTTTTATTATCTTTTATCGGGGTCCGGATCTGGGTCTGGCTTAACTTTTACACGTGATACAAAAACAATTTGGGATCTTGCTTTTTTATCTGGACCTTTTTCAAGATCCAAGAACTATGTCGAATTCCTTACAACCAAAAAATCGATTTTTTCTGAATAAAATCGATTTTTTCTAAACAATAAAACAATAAATAAAATCGATATTTTTTAACAAAATCGATTTTATTCTGTCAAAACAAATCTTGCATTTTTAGCAAGATTTCAGATAGATTTCACACACACTAGCAAGATATGACATTTCTTTGGAGTTGAAAGTATTCTGTGGTGGGTTTAATAAATATTCTAAAGTGTTCGTCCTATATTTAAATAGATTTAGGGCCAGTTGTACAAATATTTAACTCATGGTTTAGCAATTTTAAATCTCATTTTTTTTATTCTATCTATCGGCGAACTAACTTAGGTTCAACCATGGCTCAGGCATTAAGTTGGCTACTATTACGTACTTGAATTTTAAACCATCGTTGAACCTAAGGAATTTCGCCTAGTTCAGCCAACAAAAAATTTCGAACCACGGATCAAAATTTGAACCACGTTTGTACAACTGGTACACTGGCCTTAAAGGCTCTCCCAAACCAACGCGAATGCGGAGCGATTCGCAGCGAATCATTCACAATAGTACAAAGTATGACAAATACACAACGCTAAACAGCAACAAAAATTCTTCGTCGCTCCGCACTCGCGATGGTTTGGGACAGCATTAATAAATTAATTTCCATTTTAAGTTCATTCGTTAAGTTATTATAAATATCTAATCCTCTGTGAAGAACCATGTTTGTTGTTTTTGCATTTATATTTACATAGGTAACCTAAAATCACCAGTATTACGTAAAGTAAAAAGTTTTGCATCACTTACATACGTTACCTATACTTACTTATATTCATTTAAATAAATCGGAAGTTGAATTTAAATTTAAATATTTAATACTATACGAAGATAATAAAACACGACTAATAAAACATACCTTAATGAAAACGTAGTATAAATTTAGTTTTCTCATGTGAAGCAAATTTCAAAATTGTAAAGTCACCCTAAGACTCGTATGATAGATATATCAAACAGAGAACTGTCAAATTGAATTGCATGATATTTTCCAATCAAAATAAGCACACATTTGTGATTTCTTTTCATTCCGACTTCCGATATTTTCATATTATTTTATTTTTGAAGTAGCCGTCGAAGTGGAATTGTGTAAAGAAAGTGAACAAGTTTATAGATAAAAAAAATCTTTGGAATTGAAGCACCAAGAACATTGGAAATAAAATGATTCTATCTACTGCAAAGCGCTTGTGTCTGAGGGCATCGCCATCAACATTTCTCCGTTCTTCATCGCTCCTTCAATCTGGACAGAAGCTAGACGAACTTCAAGAGCTTGCCCTCAAAGAAGAATGCATCTTAGTCAACGAGAATGATGTTGTAATTGGATCTTCTTCCAAAAAAGATTGCCACAGAGTGGATCCAGCCAGTGGACATGTAAAACTCCATCGTGCATTTAGTGTTTTTCTATTCAATAAAAAAGGAGAGATGCTAGTCCAGAGACGATCTGTTCATAAGGTATGTATAACCTTCTTTCATTTCAACCAAACAAAAAATGCCTGCTTTGTTAGATAACGTTCCCCGACACTTACACCAACGCTTGCTGCAGCCATCCACTACACGAGATAGAAAACGAACGCGAGGAGCTGAATGAGCTAGGCATTCGTCGTGCCGCTCAAAGGAGACTTAATTACGAGCTAGGCATTCCCACAAGTCAGGTTACTATAAGATAGTCGTTTTTGTGTTCCTGATCATAAGTAACATTTTTCATACAGATAAGGCCTGAAAACTTCCACTATCTGACTCGCATCCATTATTCGAACACCGGAGATGGAACTTGGGGCGAACATGAAATCGATTACATACTCTTTCTTCAGAAAGACGTCGACCTTAATCCAAATTTAAACGAAGTCAGCGAAGTGAGGTACATCTCGCGCACAGCACTCGACAGCACAGTTTCACAGCTAAATGCTCCATTGACCCCTTGGTTCGAGCTTATCTTACGCCACCGTCTCAAGCTGTGGTGGGATAATTTGCATCAGCTGAAAAAGTTCGAAGATCACACAACAATCAATCGGTTTATCTAAAGTAGCACACACATATTTGTTAGGTATCTCATTAGTTAGTCAGTGGGCATGCATTCAAAAAAATGTGTAATGTTTAGGTCTAGAGAAAATAGCCATTTAGATGAAAGTAACCAAAGTTAGTTTTTTTCCTTTGTTTTGTTAAATAATAAAGAAAAATGTTTATTATAATTTGTTTTTGTTTGAATTGTATTAACACTCGAGTAAAGACAGAGGCATCTTTTATAAGAAGTGATGATATGTACAGGGTTTATATTTTATTTAACAATTTAGTAATAATTATTCAATATTCATGATCATGATCTGATTTCATGCAGCTGTTATTTACTCAACAGGTTTGGATAGACATAGTTAAAAATTCCGAAATAATTAATGGAATTTGAACGACAAAGTGCAATTAAGGTACGAGGCCTTTGAAAAACGAAAAAAGTTATACATCTTGGTCGTATGAACGTGCTTTTTGTAGAATTGGGCAAAATTTAGCTCAAAGTGTAGGTTTATAAAAAAACCTACCGCACGTGGCACAAATATAATTAAACATTTGAATCAAGATATTGTTGGTAAGAGTTATGAGTTGGTAACATTTTATTATAGTCATTTAATAATTGAGAGAAAGGAATTATATTTTTTTGTTAGATATGCATAGATACGCAACTACACGTTTGAACTTTATTTGGAACTTGGCTTTTTTATGAGTCCATTATTTTCCCTTTGTTATTACATCTTTTGTAAATCTAGTCGTATCGTGTCATAATATTGCATCTATTGGAAGATTTTTTTTATATTGTTTCGACGTAGTTATTAAAAAAATAATATTCAACTATGGATGATCTAATTTGAATTCAATTTTGGTCGCGCTGATGAATTTTCAAACCATGTACGTTAGGGTGGTGAAAAAAATTGTTATTTTTTGATTGGCACACAACATAATTTTGTTACCTTCACCAAATAGTGTTATCAGTACCCAAAAAAATTCAATCTTCTAGGTGCAATGCGGTGCTTAAACGGCTTTCTTTTTTTATGTTTTGGTACAAAATCCTCGGTATAAATTTTAATGTATATCTGTTTAGGGTGATTCACAAAAGATGACAAAAAATAGTTAGGGCATGTAAGAAGTTGTATTGTATTGTATTGTATTTCTCCTCGTGTAAGGAGAGAAGGGTATTTTTTTGAATAATTGTCTCAAAATAAAAAGAAACTATAACAAAATAGAGTATTTTATTAAAGCTTTCTTTGACGGCTTAATCTATCTATTCTTTTATTTTGTTTTAACTTTTAAAGCTTAACAGTTTTTGAAAAAAGGATTTTCAAACATAAAATTTGGTTGAAAAGATTGAAAAAAGAATTTTTATATTCAATTTTTTTCTTTAATTCCACGTAATTGAGTACTTATTTGGCGTTCTGTATTTTATGGTCTTATTAATTTTTTTTTTGATTACTAAAAACAAGATGATTTTGTTCGAAATAGCTTTTAATGGCCTAATACATAGACTGAGAGCCAACGGCATTAAAAGTCAAGTTATGTGTATACTTTTGCAATTCACATCAATAATAGCCTTTGAGGGGTTGAACCAATAACCGTTTGTCTGCCTTTCTTAACAACAGCTTTAAAATTTAACGTACATTTTTTACATCGAATTTTTTCAATGCCTAAAAGTGAAAAGTAAAATTGGTTATTTAATTTAAGTGGATAATGTTAAATTGCTTTGTAGAAAGAAAGTAAAATGTTTTGATTTGCAAAATAACATAAATAAGTGGAATTTTAAATAAAATAAATAAGCTTTATTAAAGAACGTTAGAAAATACATATTACAATGTTTAAGAAATTCCATCAGAACTAGAGGAATGAAATTGTGTTATTTTTAGGTTATGTTCTTCGCCGGAAACACGTATTCAAGTATTTGATTTGTACATAAGTATACTCTTTTAACATAAGTCAGGCTTGACAGCCAAGCGTTACTTTGTCTCAAAATTTGGCAAGTTAAGGATCACCAACCCGAAATTCGTTCAAAAAATAGAATTACAAACAAATATTTGGATTTAGTTTTAAGCCTCAAGCTGTTTATACAATTAAAAGAACAATTAAATTCGTTTCTATACATTTTCTACAATTACTTGCATATTTTAAGTTACAAGAACTAAACATAAGAGCGTGCGGTTCAGTCCTGCATTTTATTTTAAATCAGTTGGCATTTCTTGTGCAAGTGCCTAACAATGAAATATGCAACGACTGCTGTTACTTCCTCGCGCCATGTTTTTGTATTAAACAGAAAATCTAGAAGATGTCAGCAAACGTCGCTTGAAAGTTTATATTTTGAAATTACTTACAAAATTAATTAATAGGACAGGTAAACTTAGCCAAAAGTGCATTTAATAACCAAAGCAACCATGAAAAGCTTGTCCGACTAGTGATTTTATAGGTTTTCTTTTTTTTTGTTTTAACGCTTGGGAGAAAAAATAACAATTTGACTAGGTTAGGTTAGGTTAGAAGGGGTGATGATAATGGTTGCCCACATCACCTCACTCGGATCTCCAAGGATCCATTGTGCTCCCCAGGATGTAGGTAAAAGAAGAGGAAAGAGAGATAGTGGAAGTCTTTAGAGTGGGGTGCCTCCTTGTCCCATCCTGAGTTCTGAATGAATTTCAGGATGCTACTTAGTGGCAAACATGAGATGTCGCCCAAATCGTCTATCGCCTGGCTGTCTATGAAGATGTCAATGTTTTATTTATCTGTTCACATGTGAAAACATATTTTGCCTCATAAGCTGCAAGCACTTCCGCTTGGAAGACCCTGCAAAAGTTTGGGAGCTTTATTGGTCTGTTTATGGGTGGGTTAACTGAGAAGATACCTGACCCTACCTGAACCGCCTGTAAAGTCGATAATGATTTACGTTTAAGAGCCGGTTTTCCTTCCAAAAATCCCTCGGTGGGAAGTCTGCCAGCGCAACTGGGTTAAAATCTAAGCACGGTGAAATATAGTCCGTTTTAACGTCTCTGTCAATGAAATTCGTTATGGTTCTGGTACCCCTGTGGCCCAGCTTCCAGTTCTAACACTCTGTAAGTCGTAGAGCACCTTTGACCGCCATCTTGTTTGTAAATAAATCGAGTGGGGCTAGTGAAAGGAATGTTTCTAGGGCTGCAGTCGGAGTAATCCTCATGGCACTAGTTGTGCCAATACACGCCAATCTCTGAATTTTAGACATGTTTTTAAGAGATTGATTACCTTTTCCAATGCTGGCAACCAAACCAAACATGCGTACGTAAGGATATGCCTGATAATTGCTGTGTACATCCAATGTACATCATTTGCCGAAAATTCTACAACAGGTATAGAGAGCAGTTGCAGCTTTGTTTTCTCTCTCTTTGATGTTTTCTTCCCAGTTTAGGTTCCGATCGATAACCAGACCAAGATATTTAGCCGTACCAGTAATATGGAGTGGTGTCCTATTTATGTTCGGGATGTTACGCTTCCTTGTAAACAAAAGCAGTTCTGTCTTAAGGGGATTGACATTTAGTCCGCGGCTGCTGGCCCATTTACTGAGCTTATCAAGGACAGTTTGTAGGAGTTCGCACAGAGTGGGCACGAATTTACCAGGCGTATATTTTTAGGAGTACCAGAAGGCTGTGAGTTCAAAAGTGGTGTAACCCACTTTTTTTTGCATATATTATATATCTTTAATTGATCTTAAATATTATTTTATTTGAGATTAAGGGACCATTAGTCACATATTTTGATGACTTTAAATGCAAAAATGTAAAAATACGAGACAAAAATGTCAAAAACGCCTCACGACCTCATATATGTATGAAAATGAGAATATTTATAATAACAAAGTATATGTTATACTTGCTTAATTCAATAATTTGGGAAAGCCAGTTACCTAAATAAATAAAACTTTAATCATTATTGTTTTATTGTTCATTGCTTTTTGTATTTATTTAAATTGTTTCCTAGCTACACGATTAATTTGTTGTATAAAACATTTGATATATGTAGTAATATAGTATAATAATATTGTATGCACGTTTATGATCACAATCATTTCCATCAGATAATTAAATATATGTATATTAAACATAATAAAGTGTTGTTCTTATATTGAAAACAAAAAATAAAAACATTTCACAAGCTTTCTCGATAAAATAGATATTAAACATTTTTTTTTTGAATATTAACATATTCATAACAGTTTTGAATAAATATGTGTATAAAAATATATAATATTTGTAGGCTTAGAAAATTTTAAATAAAATCAAAACGCATAAACTAAACAGTCATAGGCTTTATGATAATATAGTTATATGGCACTTTTACGCCATTAACGCTTATGGAATCATATTATGATACTCAACTTTTGATGTCTATATATGTTTATTTCTAAAAGTATAAAAAATACAACAATATTAGTCAAATGGGAAATGCGGTAAATCTTGGCTAAGATGGGGATGAGGATGCATTAATAAAATAGTTTTCCCTTATTCCAGGAATATTCGATTACCTAGGTTTTTTTTATATATTTTTTGTTGCTGCCATAATCCGGATTAGGCAATAAGGCACTTAGTGTTACGCATAGTCATTATAAATTCTTACAAACATATTAAATAAAAAAAAACAATATCTAAGCGGTTTACTTAAAAATACATACAAATCTGCAGATTTGTATGAGAAAACAGTAAAACTAAAAAGTCGTCATATAATAGTAAAAAGCAGACTGCATAAGAAGAAGAAGTAATAAAAGCATAAGAGCTCACGACAACCCAAATAATTTGAGAGCATTGAAAGCTGTTGCCAGTGCCACCTCGTCAGGTGTCTTCTTCATAAAGGCTGCTATCATCTCCACTATAGCCGGTAGGCTACATGGTTCGTTTCGTTGAAAAGTACAATATCTTGAACAAAATAAATGGTTGAAATCAAGACAAACAGTTAAATTAAAATGTTACCTATGTAAATATAACAGAGATCTCTCTGTTATTCCAGTCTTAACATGTTGTGGTAGCTTGGAAGCTCTTGTGTTTGGGTACATAAATGGCGAGTCAGTTTCGACGAGTAGTCTATCCAACGGCAGTGTACCGTCCTCTAAAAGTTTTCTTACTCCTGTATCTGATTTGTCCTAAACAAAAGAAAATAAATTATAAAGATTTTAATGAGTTTAATCAAGCACAAGAGCACAAACCTTGCATAAATAACCAGTTAAGCTTAAGTAAAATCTTCTATCTAAATATTTAACTGCCTCCTCTGTTGTACCCATAAAACCTCTAATTATCACTTGTGGTATGTTCGGATATCTGAAAATGAAAAAGAGAAGAAAAATACGTTTAAATAAAATAATTAAAAACTATGTGATGGAGAATCAAGGAAAAAAAAATAGAACCACACATAAATTCGTTACTACGATTTGATCTTTTCGCGATAGTGACTAAAAATTTGTTTAAAGAAGATAACCAGACAAAGATCTTTGCAAGGTTGCATTGAGAATTTTTCGGGTGATTTTTTATTAAATGTATGTAAATTCGAAACATGAAATGAATAACATTCTGACCAGGACTTAAGAAAGCAATATTAAAATAGTCTAAGAGACGACATCAAATTTTGGGAATGAATGTATAACCGAAATATGAGTATGAGGGTTTATAGGTGCATGTATCGTTATTTCAAATACCAAAGTCTGGCAGGTTTCTTGTTCAGCCTTAGGGAGGGGCAATGGGTTAAAAAGACCCAGTTCCTCTATTTAATTGTAAGGGTTATTTAAAAAATATCATTTTTTTAAAGCATAAATACCTCAGTCTTGACGATCCGATTAATAGAACTCAATATATAGCCATTTTATATGAACCTAATTATTCCTTTTTTTGGATATTCGAAACAGAAAAATTAACTAAATAAAGTCGGGTTTCTGTCAAAACCTCGTAAGTAGGTTTCGATTAGAAGACACAAAAAATCGGTTTAAAAATTAATAAAATCGGATTCTTAGACCGTAAAAGGTTTTGAAACTGGTTGACGGAACCAAAAGAAACCAAGATACATTTGCGAGACATTGATATTTTCATTCACTGATTTGTTTTGATCTAAAATACGTTAAAATGGCATTTTAAGACTTGCGAGGTTTTGACAGAAAGCCGAAGATAAAGTCTCAAAAAAAAAAGCCCGATAAGGTTTGCTTAAAAATCTACAATCATGGCTTCTATTGATCGTATCAACAAGATCGTATCAACAAGACTTTGGAAAAATGATAAACCATCATTTCCTAATTTTTAAAAGTAAATTGAAGTCATTATGACCCTAACACGTAGATAGGAAACCAAGTACATTTTAATCTTCCATCTCTTTCAAAGGCTGGAAAAGAAAATTGCCACACTTTGGTATTTTATATCACGATACATGCAAATGTAAACCCTCATATCCAAATTTTGGTTATACATCCACTCCCAAAATTTGTCGTCGGCTCTTGGTCTAAAAGGTAAATTACAGTTAAGTCATTCATCAACCAACTGTCAAACGAATAATGGGAAAAAATGAATAAAATAACTTATTAACATCCATAAAAAAAAAAACAATCAAAAGTAGAAACAAATTTTTTTAGCTGTTCGAAACAGCGGATTTTTTTTTGTTAAGTATTTAAAGTTAATATTTTGTTTATTACTGAATATCTAATGATCTTCGATTAGAGGCTTCTTAAATCAGCACAAGTTGATATTCCGGAAGTACCTCTTCAAAATTCAGGCTAAAAGTTCAAATGAGCTCAACTCCATATTACGTTTCGCGCAGGTACTTGAAATATATTTAGTCGCTCCACTTAAACAGAGGAATTTTCTTCATATTTTATTAGTGCCTCGTTACATTTCAAAGTTGTTTTAAATACAAGTTTCAAGCCAGCTTCATACTGGTATTGTTGTTTTCTCTAGAAAAATTGATTGATGTTTTTGCATAGTAACTCTACGGATTCTGAATCTTGTCAGCAGATAAGGTTTATCTTTCGCTTTTACTCACTTTAAGCTAGTGAACATACTTATTACGTATTTGTCAAAATTACACAATATCGCAAATGATTAATTGACATAATATACAATCTATAAACTAAAGTTGAAACTTATGATTAACATTTTAAAAATGTGAATAGTACAATAGTTATGCTTTCAAGTTTTTTTTTTTGAAATTCGAACCGCTTTTAATGCACTTACTGATCAGCAAGTAAAACAAATACAATTCGACATGCATAAGTAATTTTTAGTAATTCACTGAAAGTGAACTATAAACATATGTGTATTATGCGATGCGTATGAAATTAAATACTTTGCATTCCTTGAAAGCAGTCAATGTTAATACAAAAAATGCTATCAAATATCTACTTATATATGAGGTTTGTTCACTACTTAAGAGTTAGGGTTATTATTTTGATATTTGATATCACAGATCGTGTATCTATTTATGTAGATGTTTTGTCAAACAAGTTATGAAATAGCCTTGAATTTTATAAATTTGCATAAATAATTTTCCATTCTCCATTTGTCATTTTGCAAATAATAATGAAGAAATGACAGTTTAGGTCAGTGAACTAATTAGTCAGCAAGTTGCTGCCCTACGAATAATACGACCCAGTAAATGAATTTAAATAATTTTGTTAATGTACATAAATATACACACATGAAGTACTTACTGAGCCTTGATTGTAGAATAAGGTTTCTTTATTTGAAAATATGCAATTGGGATTCCCAATGATAGTTCTATAAAGAAGAGACAATTGCTTTGGATTTGATTTCAACATCGAAACCAGAAATCGAAATTATCACATACTTAAACCTTGAACCGTCGTTGTACCAGTGGCAATACAAATGATCTTTTGATCAAAGTTAAATGAAATACAATTTGTTTTTAATTAAAATAACATAAAATCCAGTCATCAGTCATCATATTTGCAAGAAAATTCTAGAAGTTAGAGTAAGTTCGGGTAATGTGGAACCCTGTTTTTCTCTCTTTTCTTTTCCGGGAGAATTAGAGATCTGTTATTGATACTTTACATTAGTTCACATAATCAGAAAGCCTCATCTTCAACTGACACGTTTTGAAGAGCTATAAATTTTGCACAGTTCGATGATTCTTGTTTTGGTGTGAGGTCGATGTCAATTTTTGGCCTGATTAAAAAGTTTATATATTTCAAAATAAAGGCTTAATTGATACAAGTGTTTCTGTTACGCATTTGATGTTTTGTGTTTTATAAACTTGTGAGAAAAGTTTTACTTTTTGCTTGATTTGTACATCCGAACGCTTAGGATCAGCCAGCAGTAAAACATCGTTAAGCTTCTCATTCCATACTCTGCTCGACTGCTTTAAGCCATATAAAGATTTATTCAGCTTACATACCTTATTTAATCCATCACTGAAATTTTCTGGCTGTACTATGAAGATATTTTCTTCTATCTCTCCATTCAGAAACCCAGTAACGGCATCCATTTGTCGAATGTTGAGATGAAATTTGACCGCAATCGCAAATAAAAAACAAATCGACGAGTATGTGGCTACAGATGAAAAAGTTTCTTGGTAGCCTATGCCTTGTTCTTGGGAACAGCATTTTACCACCAATCGAGCCTTATACCTTAAAATTTCATTATTCACATCGCGCTTTATTTTGTAATTTTGGGAAGGTCTACCAAATCCCATGTATGATTCAAATCGAGGGATCCAAATTCAGCCTCCATTGCTTTTTGCCACATGGGTGCATCAGGTCGTGACATGGCATCTCTCAATTGTTTCTGGGTTGTGATTTTCAATCTGAACACTAAAACTTGCCTGATATTTTGAATTTTGCTTCGGAACTCGTTTGAATTTATGAACAGTAACACCTTCTTGCCCGATGAGATCTGTTGTGGCATCAACATTTTCACCTCTGCCCTCATTTTGCTCTTGGAAGTCTATAGTATTGCTGTCGCCTTCATCCGTTTCATAAAGACTGTTGTCATTGTCTTCGGTGTGAGGTTCAGGTAAAGAGACCGCATTTAAATCTTGAGACCCAATTTCAGATTCTTGACTATCCATTCTCCCAGAATTGATATTTGGTTCAATTGGCTCTTCAAAAAATGAAACTAAAGGGCTAGTGAAATGTTGTTTATCATCAATTACCTTATCACTTCAGGAATTCTCAAAGAAAACAACATCGCGGCTGACAATAATTTTTTGCGTTTCCATATTGTACAGTCGGTAGGCTTTTGATTCAGTACTGTATAAAAACAAGATACATTCAGTAGACTTTGGATCGAGAGCTTCTTACGTTTATCACATGGGATATGCACTATCGCCATGCAACCAAACACTCGCAACATTTTCAAATCTGATTTAACTTTCGACCATAATTCTTCAGGTGTTTTTGAATTTTCGCCTCTACAAGTGATCCGGTTCAAAATATAAGCTGACGTTGATGCTGTTTCAGCCCAAAAACGTTTTCTAAGATTGACATCAAACAGCATACAACGCGCTCGTGCAATTATGTTTCGATTGATCTTTTCGGCAACACCATTCTGTTGAGGGGTGTATGGAGCAGATTTTTGGTGTTGAATCCCACATCCAGATAAATATCATTGGAACTTCGAATTACAGTATTCCGTGCCGTTATCAGTTCGAAAAACTTTGATTTTTTTTCCACATTGGTTTTCAACAAGAACCTTGAATGTTAAAAACGTCTCGAAAGCTTATTCAGACTTTTGCTTTAGTTGATAAAGATATAATTTTCGACTAAATTCATCGACAAATGTTGCAAAGAATGAACATGACTTTACCGGCATTGGTCCAGAAACGTCGGAATGAACCAAATCCAAAACAGCTTTCGCACGGGTACCAGTGGACTTGAAGGGTTCTCTTGTTTTTTTCCCCTTGATGCATATAACACATTTTTCATCCATTCTTCCACACCGAGTACTGCCGTCTTCAATTTCATCAAATTGTCCTCGCAGATGTGTGCCATTTGACGATGCCAAAGATTCGTTTCATTCTGTGCATGCATAGACTAATTCGTAAAAGATGGTTTGGGCATTATACAAATAAAACGGTACATGTTATTAATCAGGGATGCCGATACTATAACCTCCTTATGTTCGTTCAAAATTTTGCAGCATTCTTTTTCAAAACGTACTCTTTTACCTGTTTTGATAATTAGTTTACGGATATCAAAATTGCGCATAAATTTGGAACATATAGCACATCGTAAACTGTAGCATTCGTTTTCTTCTTACTATCCACAAGAGTCAAACTAACATCGCCTATGCATTCGACCGCCAACTTTTCATTATTATCCACAATAATCTCTTTGTGAGTTGGTGATCTAAGATTCTTCAGGAATTACTTGCACATCTTCATATGTGCCGAAGCTCCAGAATCTACATACCAAGCACCTTTTGGCTAAAAAAGGTGAAAACATAGCAGTGTCATTTGGTTTCTTGCTTACTTTCTTTTTGTTTGGACATTGTTTTTGAGGTTTGAACTTCGGTTTTACAAACACAGCACTTTCAGTCTATTTTGTATTATATTTGACTTGCTGCAGTAGTAGAGTTTTCACGGCATCACTTGTTAAAATCTTTGATGAATTTACAACAGCCATTACTAGGACTTTGAAATCTTCAGACAATCCTGCCAACATCAGTGAAGCAACTATTTCGTCGTCTATCTTGAATCCAGCTTTTCTAACTTTGATTGACGTCATTACCATCTTTTTAACGTAGTCCTCCATGGATTCACACTCGGTCAGCTTTAACTGCAAAGGTTATTTCAGCAAATCCACCTTCCTACAAGGACCAGCATCTTCAAACGCGTTCGTAAAGCTATCCCAAGCACTTTAGCCGAGGTTGAATCTGCTACATATGAATAATTCTGCATTTCAGGCAACAGAATTGATTCAGACTTCGCCTTCAAAAAAAGCTTTTTTTAAATATTGTTAAAAACAATAAGGGTACTCCACATTACCCGAACTTACATATTCTATTCATAAAAACTTTCACTTTTTCTTATACCAGCAATATTGGATTTATGCAATGTATTTTATTTGCAAAAAATCATTAAAAAATAATTTAGTATCTCTGCGTATTCTTTATGGTAAAACAATGTTTAACATTATTTTAGAAGTGGGGCTAAGTAATAAATAAGCATTTTTTGTTTATTCAAATTGTGAAATTTTCATCAACTTTTGAATGCTGCAAACAAAATTTTAATATTTTTTTCACCCATCATATTCATTGGCTTTTTTTAGAGATCTTAACCTTGAAGATCGGATGAGTAGAACGGAAGTTATATATAAAAAATTCAAACTAAAACATTCGATGCATATAACTGGGTTCTCCACTCCATTGGTCGGCAATCGTCAACGCAGGAAGTTTCATTTTTGTTTACCAAGGTTGGCCCTCTTATAGCGTTTTCGTTTGGTCGTCCGGAAGCATTCCGAATGCTTATGAAAACGTTCGTTTGGTACTAGATGACAGTTCTTCTTCTGAAAAGAAGAGAAAAACGATTCTGGATTTGAAGAAAGAATCAAAACCAGAAGCACGCATACATGCACACAATTGAAACGTCAACATCGTGGAGGGCAACTTTTTTGTTTTTTAACTTTGTAATTGCTACAGTGCCCAAATTTAAAGTTCAAACGAAATAATTGTTAAAAAAATGGATAGGAAAAACATTTAATCCTCTCCATTATAATTATCTTCACACCATGCTGAGTAATTTTTGCTTAGGCCTTACTCAAAGTAATATCCCAAAGATTTGAGGAATATCAATATTTAGAGAAACAGCTGATAATGTTTCATTACCCAAATGCAACAACCAGAAGCACAAATACAACCAAACCCAAACTTCAGTATCAAGAAAAGGTTTGCAACTTGTTTAATTGGCATTCTGCATCGGAGATCTTCGGAGGCTTCTTCCGGATTACCAAACGAAAACGCTTTTAGTAGAGCCAACATTTTTGTCGGTTTGTTATTAAAGATAGAATGAGACAGCACATCGGGAATATAGAGTAATTTGTATGAGATTTGTTAGCGCAAATTGTGTAGCCAACACACGACCGAAATCGAAAGCAAAATAATATTGAAGAAGAAACCTTTTTGGAATTAATAAAGCACGTAGGGGTTACAATAAATGGCTTGATTTGAATAGGTTTTAAAAGGATGTAATGTATCCAAGTAGTGTATTTAACCCGAAATCTTAAACTCGCCAAATGAGACGAATCGCTACTGCGTTGTACCTCAGTTAATCTACCGAAATCGACGGGTTAAAACTGCTGAACTACGGATCAAAATAATTTGCAATATTAAAAATAGCTCGAGGAATAAATGAGAAATACAGCAGTGAAACTTTGTTTTTTGTTTTGAAACAGCTTCAAAACAACATTTAAGCCAAAACCTGAAACGCAGTAGTTTTACAAAAACTATAAAAAAATTATAAGTCTATGCTTCAATCAAAATTGCTAATTAATTTTTAATGGGTTGTTACTTTCATTTCGGTTGGGTAGAGATCAGTGATCCCAAATCGTCGAAAAATGTTCATATAGAAACAAAAAGCTGTCCTTGTACTACTTAGCTAGAATCATCATTCAATTGATCTTGAGACATATAAAAAAAAAAAAATTACTTAATTAAATTACAGTCATGATTTCGATTTAAAGAAAAAGCCACAACCCATTCTGACATCATACCTCTCGAAAGAATTGAATTAATTGCCTGGATAATGAATAAGATGATGATTATAATGATCACACAGTGACATTTAAATTATATTTTTTTCTTAACTCACTTGTCTAGTATTTGTAAGACATCGTCTTGAGCTGAACGCTCATGTATTAATACAGATTTTCCCAGACTGCACGCCAGCAGTATTTGTTTCTCGAAAATCTCCTTTTGTACATCTGGCTCGGAGAAGTCTCTTTGATAGTCAAGGCCACACGGACCGATGGCAACGCATTCTTGTGCCTCGGCAATGTGTTCAAATTCAAACCAAGTAGTTGGTTCTTCTATGATTGACTTTGAGTCATGTGGATGTATGCCAGCAGTTGAATAGATTATGTCTGGATAAATTCGAGATAGTCGTAGTGCTTCTTTGCTTGATTTAACCGATGTGCCTGGAACCATAATTTTTTGGACACCTAAAAAGAGTAAAAATAAAATAAAATTATAAATATTTAATAAACATAGTACAAATAAATAATAAGAAAAAAAAAACTTAACTAAAGAAATAATCCACACACGGATTTTCAACAGCGAATTAAGTTGTTTATTTTGAAACACACATACTCGAAGAAGAGTTAAGTAGTTTATTTAGAAATGGAATAATTGATTTACATTCAAATTGCAAGTAGCTAAGAGTTTGGCCTATTTTTGAATTTCAATTATATCGAAGCGAAGACTAAATTCCAAATTATTCATTTGAATTATCGAATAAACATTATTATATTATTAGAAAAAAGTTTACCTCTTTGTATGAGACTATTTTGTTGATATGAAATTGTATACATACTTTCTTAGCAAAGGGCTTAAGTGCCATGTTTGTAAGACAAATAAGTTGCCTTATGTTCAGGCTCTATAAACTCGAGAATGGCTGGGCTGAATTTTTCCTTTTTTTTTTTATAAAGTTATCTTCCCTAATGAAGATGGTCTTTTGTGAAGTTTGGTCAAAATTCGGGAAAAGACAAACCACAAAATACATTTTTAGTGCATTTTGTTATGGAAGAGTCTTCTAAAAATGTCTACGAAGGGTCAAAATTCGGAAGAGCGGTTTGGATTCATTTTTAGTGCATTTTGTATTTGTCTAATTTCTAACAAATATTTTGGTAGGGTTAAAGTTTTCTTCATGTAATAATAATTTGTCAATTTAATTTTAACTGATTTAATTTAGTTGGAATTAGTTTGTTATCGGTGACATTAACTCGGGTCTATTTTTTTATTTAAAAAAGAAGCGCTGGAGAAGTGCAGTGAAATATGTAAAGATAGAATCCTGGATATTGGTAAAATAAAAACATCATCAGCTATATTTTTTGATTATTCATTATTTATTGCTTAATCGAGGAACAGTGAAGAAGCCGATAATAATAATAGAACAACGATTTTATTCAATTTAAGTCTGCATGATAAATAACATTTTTATTTTTTGCTCTGGAGCGTAAATGAATAGTGAGGATGGTTTTTTAAACTCGGGAACATATTGCTGACGGCAAATGAAATGAAGGAAGTTCGCAAAATTAGCCATTCTTCTCCCTTGAACGGTCCTTTTAGAATCCAATATCACATTGTTCGTTAGCTTCGTCACAATTGTTAGGCTTCATTGCACAGTTTCGGAGCATGAAGATTTCATAGCATTATGACGACAGATCCAACTTTAAACCTCAAATTAAGAAGTTGCATGCCAGGCAAATCCAAAGAGTTTATGAGTTCAACTGTATAATTGGACGAATCCCAGAATTTCATTTTGAATCATCTGATTTATGTTATTGATAATTTTGACCAATTCAAAACTTCAACTAATGATGAACTCATCACTATTTTCAAAAATATTCAATATTCGTAAACAGAATTAACCCGAAGTCGATTACGTCCTTTGTTATCGAGATATTCGAACCTAATGAAATTAAACAACGTTCTTTTAAGATTGCTATAGTGAAAAACCGCTTAATTTTTTTTAGTCTTTTCTGCATTTAACGACATTATCATCTATCTATATTATTGAAGCCATAATCTTGATTTGCTTGTGATGGCTAATCTTTGAAAGATTTTTTTAAGTGGATCGTCTTAGGCATACAATTTTGTAAAAATATTGCATTTGAAGGGTGAAAAGGGGTTAAAACAAAAAAATTATGTCGGACTTTTATTTTTTTTTAAATTTTTGAAAGGGTTTACTCAGAGGATGGGTTCAAGGCAAAATTCCGAGATTTAGCTTCATATCTAATATCTATAGGGTGAAGTGGGGTAAAAACAAAAAAGTATCGGATACCGATTTCTTTTTGTGTTATAAAGGCTATTTTTATAAGATGAGTTTATTGCTACACATTTTCAAATCAAGCTTTTTTATAGGGTGACATGGGGTAAAAACATAAAAAGGAGTTCAATTTTGAGAATCCTTTTTTTGTTGGAAAAGTTATAGTTAAAGAATTAATCTACTAACCGCAAACTATTTTTTTTTGTATATTATTTTAAATTTAGAGGATGGATTTCTGGAATTTCTTCTATTTACTTTTATTTTAAAAGTGAAAATGCGTACAAGAAAACACACCTATTGTTCGCCCAATACATACACACTTATTGTGAGTTTCACCATTTTTCCTGAACTAAAAATTGACATTTCACTTTTTGCCTGTTATGATTTGTACCCTAAAAGAAATTTTTATGTCTGAAAATTCCATTTTTTTGCAATGTATTGTAAAACGTTCACTTATTTGTTGGCGGCAGACGAAAGAAAAACAACAGGCACCTACTGGTGCTTTTCGCGCAAGTTTTTTGTTTATGTTAAGCTGGCCATACACGACAGAGCGCCAAGGAGTCAAATGGCCTCATGTCGATCCAAAATCGGTCGTGTGTGGGTTAGATCTTGGATCAGCCGCTGATCCATTTGGATTTTCAGCCAATCTGATATCCAACCGAGCCAAATGGATCGGATGGTTCGGTCGTGTGTGGCCAGCTTTAAGGCAAGAGAACTTCCGGCGAAACTCATAAAAGTTTTTGAAATATAAAAATTTAATTTTATTATTTTTTTTAAGAAACTGACTATACCCGAGCGAAGCCGAGGCAGGCCAGCTTGGAGGATTTGTCAGTACCTTGGAAAAAAACATTTCTGTTTTTAGGTAGCAGCGGCTGGGAATCAAACCCAAACCTTTGGCATGACAGTCCTACGCACTAACCATTATGTAAAGAGGTACTATTCTTATTTCTCAATAGTTTTATTTGAAAATTTCTACTTGACTAATTGAAAACCCTGACCGCCACATTCAAACTAAGATAAGGGCGATTGGTCTACAAATTTTGCAAGAATTTAACAACAATTTTGACTTTTGGTTGTTATCTTATTTGGTGTTACGTTAAATGTATTGAGTTTCCATTTCCATCCACAATTGCTATGCACGGAACTTTATGTAATCAATAAATATGTACATATAACGACTTCTCATACAAAATATCATTTTGACAAAGTTTGTTTTTATATGTATGTACATTAGGGTGGTCCTTAAATTGGACATAGTCTTGGATAGCCCTCATTTCATTCAAAACATTGAAAAACAATTTCCCTATTTTTTAAGATTTTTATTTCACCACCCTTTACCCATACCTTAAAATAAATAGAAAATAGGGAGACCAGGAGGGGGAAATAAAAATCTGGAAAAATTGGTTAATTTTTTTTTCTATGTAGAACCATTTGATGCCTATCCATCTCAGAATTTGAAAAAAAAAAACAATATAAGGACCACCCTAATGTACATACATTAATGTCGGGAAAGCATTAGGTCATTTTAGAAGTTCAAAAAAATTATGTAGTAACAGTAAGGAAGAATAAAAGCGCTTATTGCAGCAAAATGGCAACATACAAAATATTAAATAAAAAGGTGGTTGTTCTTTTGTATAAAAACTTAAAAACAAAATATGTTATTTACTTTAACAAAAACATTTAAAAAAAAGTAAACAACTTCTAGGTACAGACAGAATCATCCTTCAGATTCATTAAACAACCAGCTTTCGAGGAAGTGAGTGCAGTTTAATTGGGAAGAACTGAATAGGTACATTTCATTATTATGAATCTTGTCTACACATCATACACTCTGTACTTATAAACATATTCATTGACTGTAACACGACTTCTTAAGAGGGATAAACGCTTTATGAAAATTTTGCGTATTGTGAATACATAAGAAGACGTAAAAATAATACGTATCGTGCATGTTGACTTTATTTCAGAATTCGCTTTTTATGTGCCTCGTTTATTTGATTGCTTCATATTATCACTATCATTCAAGCATTAAAACTACACTCCTTATCCATATATTACACTAAAGGATAATAATGAACAGAACACGAACAAAAATAAGGTGCGTGTGTGTCATGGATATTATACCTTATATATGTATCTGCCTGTTGCTATTTACACAAAAACCAAATAATAATGCTTTTGGCGTTAAATATTTTTTTCAGTTAAAAAAAAATAAAACCACCTACGCATATATCCTCTTTGTCAGTCGCAGAGAATCCGAAACCACAAATAATTGTTAAAAAAAAACTTAAAAAAACATTTTTATTTATGTCCGCATTACATACATATTTAGGTACGAGGTCTTGAGGCAAGACAAATTAAATGAGAAAATCAAATATTTATTTTTATATTGAATGTGTTGAAAAAATTTCCATACTTAGCAGGCAAGAGCGAAAAAAAGAATAAAGACAAATTTGTTATCACAACCACAAGTATACTCATTGATCAAACAGTAATTCTTTTCTTTTTGTTGAGGGAAATTATAATTTGTTTTCCAATCAGTGTCGTTCTGTAAATTATTCAACTTATATACATACCTAGATGATGCCGCTCCCTATGAACAATAAGATCGTAATAAAGAGAAGCTTATAAAATAAATGCTTTAAGAAAATACAAATAGTAGACTGATTTCCTATGTATATCAAAACGCCCATTCATAGGCGTAGAGCAATTTAATAGAAGAAGAAAATGATTTAATTAGATTTTGGGGCTTGACAAAATATAGGAGAAGAAAAAAGGTAATTCAGTAATTTTGGTTTATGGTATCGATTCCCAGCCGCTGCCACCTAAAAACAGAAATATTTTTCCCGAGGTACTGCCTCTTGCGAGGAACTGACAAATCCTCCAAGAGTATACTTGTTATGAATAAGTGCTTCTCATCAAGCCGTTTGGACTCGGCAAAAAATTGTAGGTCCCTCCATTTCTGCCAACAACACGCACACAGGAATGGTTGAGAATTGTAAGGCCCTGGTTCTCCATGAGCTGTTGCGGCACCTAATTTATTTATTTATTTGTATAGCATATGTAGCGGATGAATAGTTAAACTTAAAAACTCTGGTTTTTACAACAATATAATTTATAACACCTTGACTTTCCATATTTAGACTTCTAAAAACATAAAACACATACAAAATTTAACGTATTCCCCGTATTTTCGCCTTTTATTTTTTATATAGATTTGTACGTTCAGTTTTGAACAGGTTCGATTAGCTAAAAGTGAGTGCCTTAAAAGATGGAACGCTACTAAGTTTTCAAAGACAAGTTTCTTCATGCTTTTTTTTTAGAGTTATTTTTGACGCCTTCTATCTTTTTAGGTACAAACTATACATAGAGTCGAACATAGCACAATTGTTCAAAATTGCAAGCTGAATATTTGGTGCATAAATTTCTTGATGACACAACAAGGTAAGCTTTATTGGTTTGTTTAATTTTAAGCAAATGTGATAGGTACTGCCATAAAAGCCATGTTAGAAACGCGTATAGTGAGTTATCAAGATGTTTTCGTTTTTTTTTTTTTTTACTAAGAAAGAATTTGTTTCCCAAAAATTTAATTTCTTCTTAGTAGTCGAAATAATTACCATGTATAAAATTTATGTTTAGTTTCATTTATGGGTCTTCGGTTCTTAAAAAAACACCAAACGGCTCTCGATTGTGTTGTTGAGATAAGAAATAAACAAAATATTTGATTTAAAAATAAAAAAAGAAACCACACTTTACATTGGTTATTATTTAAGTAAATTGGTGTATTCCTTAAATTTTCATTTAAAAAACAACAAAAAAACCATCAGAGCTCCTGCCAAAAATTAAGGAAAATATCACAGCGTCCCCAAAATAGTTGACACTTTTGTTCAATTGTAAAAAAAAAACATTAGAAAAACCACCACCACGTCTAATCCGACGCTGCCAGATTCCTCCTGTACTTGAGAACGCTAATAATTTCATGGGACGAATTTTCTTTCGCACTCATGCAGTGGCAAGAGCCCTAAAAATCTTAATACACAAATCTGCTTGCCCGGATTGTATCCCTTCCATTGTTTTGAAGAGATGTTTATCAAAGCTGGCAAGACCACTGTGTAAGCTTTTCTATCTACCCTACTTTACTGGTCTCTTTCCGAGTAGATAGATAACAGCATTTGTCCAGCCTGTCTCTTTAAAAGACGAATCTTTTTGTTCCTCTTACCATCGTTTATAAGTTTTTGCACTTGATATTTCAAAAGCGTTTGATAGAGTTTAGGATCAGGCTCTATCTCTTATCCAAAACGCATGCATTTGGTTTCGATGAATTTCTTCGTGAAATTATAAATAACTTATCGAATCGATATTACAAATTGCGTTGGACCCTTTTCAAGTCTGGTATTCATCAAATAAATGCTTGTGGCTCCGTTTTGATTCCGACTCTCTTCCTTATTTTTATGATCTTCTGGTTGAAACTACTAATTCATTAAATTTTTTTGCAGACGACTGCTTCTTCAATTTTTTATATACGTTTCAAGATTCACTTCCTTGTTCTTCGAATGCTTCAAAAACGCATTGCTGTCCTCTGGTGTTAAACGAAATCCCCCCTTTACGCCGCTATACATGAGTAAGACCTGTATCGAAGAAGCCGGACCTGAAAGCTGTCCTTGCTATGTGCATTACAAATTTTCTGTGGAAAGATCACATATCCAAACCCGACGAAAAATCTAAACTGTTTAAGTTTTCTCTCTTTCTGATCGGCATGTAATCTATAAGGCTTTCAAATGTCCAAAGCATATTTGGATAGGTGCTACTAAAATAACAGATTTGCCTTTCATGTATTCATGTTGGGACTGCAAGAGTACTCTTGCATTTTACTTTTGTTGCATGGCCGTTTTTACGAGTCTTTGAATAGCCTCGAGAACAAAGGCTTTTTGGCCTGGTAGTTAGTGGGCTTTGGAATGAAAATCACATTGACTTCTTTCTAACAAGAGGAAGTATAGAAGAAATTAAGATATTGCAGTTCTTTCTGAACTTCTTCACTGCTTCCAGTATTAGGACTTGGTTCTCTACGAGCTGTCGCATCACCAAATCTGTATCCTTAGTAATCACATATAAACTGAATTTTAAATTACACTTCAAAGTTTTCGGCTCATTCCTAAAGCCGAAACAAAAATAAAAAAATCGACACAATTACTGTTTTACACAGATTGGAGTCCGCCATCATCATACCTGTGATTAAATTAATGATGAAACCATTCCTGTAAGTTATATCAACTGACTGTATTTTCCAAACGTCGAAACATGTCTCTATCGTAGAGAAATACGCTTATTTTACAAGTTTAAAGAAAATGACAGGGACACGTTTATTATTCCAAACATGGATATTAATTTTTCCACCCCCGCGTATTTTACAGTGTCAAACTTTTGTTTGACAAAAAATGTTTCCAATTAGATTATGAGATTCGAAAAAGCCAACAAGAGATAAAATAAATTTGTAAAATTTTCCACTCACGCATGATTGGCAGAGATAGATACTGCCAGTGCTAGCTAAGAGGAGACCTAAAGCGTAGGTAGCCAGTGTAACAAACGCATTATTTCTTTGCTTCAACGAAGTGCAAGGTTTAAAATACTTTTATTTTCTTGTTTTGATGATCCAAAACCATCAACACCTAACATTAATTCCAACCAACAGAGAATCTTGTCATTCTTGATATTGATTGCAATCCCGTATGAGAATAAGTAAGAATAATGCCAAAGAAAGAAAAAGAAACAATGAGGGTTGTTTCTTCTAGTTGGCAATTTTAAATTCGCACGAGCGCGAGCTATTTAGATCTAGGTATAAACAACTAGAACTAGCGCCTATTTAATTTGGCATACAACATGCAAAGATTTGTGGCACACACTTGGCCTTCCTTCCATCGAAGAATAGAAGACGACGCAGACGAACGAATGGGCAGAAAAATATATGAAGGGAGACGCTGGGGGACGTGAACGTGAGTATAGATTCAAAAATAAATTGATGATGAAGAATGAAGCGCAAAACATTCAAATAAAACAATATTTCTTTTATTTTATTCACAAGCGCACACACAATAAATGAATAAAGAAGAGATAACACACAATAGAAAGACTCGAGTACGAGTTGACTTGACTTCTTACCTGCGTCTTTGGCCCTCTGAATTACTGAATCCAAATCACGGCTATATTTTTTGTTTGTTAGATTAGCACCAGCATCGATCACAATTAAATTTTCAAAGCAGTGCTTCATATCATCAACGTTATTATCTGAATTTGCCATTATTTTTGTGTTTTATTATTTTTTTTTTCAATTTAATTGGAAGTCGTATAAATATATAAGGAAATTATTTGGCAACGCACATAAATCGAGGAGCACCGACGACGACGACAACAACGACGGGTTGATTTACTTTTTGTAATCGTATTGGTTCACTTAATGCATACAGTTAGGCAATTGGATGAGTAATATCGAAAGAAATAATTCGGTGTATAAAATAAATAAGAAATAAAAAATGTTAAATAAATTTTTTATTTTTTAATACAAAAGAGGAATTCAGAACGACTGCTGGTTGTTACGTGACTAGTCTGGGAAAAACTGAAGACTTGACATGACTTTGTGAATGCTGACATTTGAGGAACGAAATCTTGACATTTCAATTTTCTTTTCATTCGAGTGCTGCCATTTCTATATTTTATATGTCATTTTGGATTGGTTTTTGGAGTTCTTTCGTTCCTATAGAATATGGTAGTTTGGAACAGAAGGAGTAAAAAAGTACTAACTACGAACGTAAAAGAGCATGAAACAAAATAAGCTGTTTAGATTGGGAAAATTAAGACCGGTCCCACGGTAGTTTCTGGCCAAGAGAAGTGGGGGGTCAGGGATGTCGTGAGGCATGAATAAAATATAAACACCGACTTCATGAGACTCATTTCTTGGTGTTTCCATATGCAAGGCATATTGAAGTTATTGGACGCTGTTTAGATTGGGAAGATTTAGATCGGTCTCACGGTAGTTTCTGGACAAGAGAAGTGGGGGGTCAGGGATATCATGAGGCATGAACAAAATATAAAAACTAACCTCATGACACTCATTTCTTGGTGTTTCAATGTGCAAAGCATTGAAGTTGTTGTTTCTATCAGCCTTATTTATTAGATTTTTTAGGCGGTTGACTAGTTACACAGTTTTTTAAAAGTCCTTAATAGTTGGATATATGCCTTATTTAATTAAATAAAATGTCAAGTTAGACAAATTTTAGGCAATCGGAATGCCGTTGTCCAAGTTAGACAATTTTAGGACAACAGTAGACGAAGTTTATTAATAACTTTTTGGAGTTGGACGGCTGTCTTAAGTTAGACAAAGTTTATAAATATGACTGTATGTGTTTTGAGGCGGCTCAATGTGGTCGAATGTAGACATGATGAGACTCACGAGTCCAGACTCAAATTTTCCAATAGGTGGGTTTATATGGATAAACTTTGTTGACAACATTGTTTGATGGAATTGGAGCAATATATATTATATATTCGAAAACGACATAATGGAGAGATAAACTCATATCCCTGCAGTAACCCCGAGGCCACACGCGCAAGTAATGGCAAGCAAGTTGGCTACATACACTGCCTGCCAAATTCGTAGTTTGCATTCCACTTGCCTTCCACTTGCTTCCCACTTGCATTCCACTTGCTTGTCTCCCAACTTGCTTCTCTACTTGCTTCCCTACTGGCTTCGAAAATTCCATGCCAGTTGATGAGCAAGTTGCTTGGATTTGTATGTGTTAGTGAACAAATGTGTTTGTATTGCAACTTGCTTGCCAGTACTTGCCCGTGTGGCGTCGGGGTAATATATCGGTTAAAACTTCATTAGGGGGTTTTGCATGGATCAACATCTTACCCAACATTGTTTGAAACCACCGATGTTAGATCACTTTAGCGCAAGAAAACCATATTGTCAGCCTATGTTGCATTGTTTTCCGATTCCATCAAGCAATGTTGTAAACAATAGCCGCATTTTTTGCATAAATAAAATCGAAAACGACAAAATAGGGTCAAGTACGTGCGACATAGGCGTGTAATTATTTTTAGTGCGGAGTGCGGAAAATGAAATTTTTGTTCTCTAGTTCAGATTCATTTTGTTTTAGTTGTCAAATGGGAGTGAAACAAGCAACTGTCAAAATCAGAACAATGGCTGACATTCCGTCATTGTACACAAATATATATTTTTTTAACTTGCTCTTGGTTATTGTTATTGGAGCAAATATACTTGGACAAAGGTCTAGCAGAACAAGGTGGTCAAGTGCAACAACATAAACCGAAATAAAATGTCCAACATAGTGCAATACATAATTGTTCGCAGTGATTTAAAGTCGGTTCTCAACTGGCCACTAGGAGCTATTATCGCTCAGTGTTGTCACGCTACGGCAGCTGTGATGCATTTAAATAATGAAGATTCCGACACCATAAAATACCTTAAAGATCTAGACAACATGCACAAAGTTGTTCTCGAAGTGGGTTTTGAAAGATGAAAAGTTAAGTTTTTGATTTTATGACATGATTTCTTTAAAAATTTCAGATCAAAGACGAAGATAGTATAAAAGCCTTGAGTGAAAAGTTAAAAGAAAATGATATCAACCATAAGTTGTGGATTGAACAACCAGAGAATATACCAACGTGCATTGCTGTTAAGCCTTACCCAAAAGAAAATGTACACAAATATTTAAAAGGACTGAAGCTTATGAAATGATGATCTCTATTCTTAGTTATTTTAAACAGAAATCCTGAAAGACACTTTTAATATGACAAATAAAATTACTTTTTATTAAAGAATTTTTTTCCAAATAGTTTCTGAAGTAGTGCTGATAAAGCCGATTAAAGTGGTACCCACTACCTACCCATTTTTTCCAAAGATTTCAATTCATTACAACTTTCTCCACTTTAGGCACCTATTATGACTTGTGATTCGCCGAGTCGAACATGATTATGTGGCACTACCGGTTGCGACTTGCCTGAATTAAGTACGCCAAATGGCAAACGTGTGCCTCTATCGTAGATGTTGAACTGTAATTTATGGTGTTATTGAATGAGATCGCAGTTTCCTTTTTGAAATATCTAACGTTCGAGTTAAGTCGAACATTCCACTCGGCGAGTTGCAATTCATAATAGTGGTCCTATTTTGCTCTTGATGTCTCGAGTCGTGAAAAAATCAAACTCTCTGTAATTAGTCCTTAAGAAGATAGAGAGCGATGAAGCTTCCAAAAATCAATCAGGATTATGTGTTTACCTGAGTGGTTTTTGGAAACTTCATCGCTTTCTATCTTCTCAGGGACTAACTATAGAGAGTTTGACCTTTGACAACAATTGTTCAAAGCTACTAACTAAATATTTGTTGTATGTATCCTTTTTCCCTCCGACCAATAGGTATTGAAATAAATCGATGCAAAAAATTTACGTCAAATTTAACACCTGTTCGACACGTGTTAAGGTAGGCAGACAAACGGTTATTGGTTCAACTCCTCAAAGGCTATTACTGATGTGAATAACAAAAGTATCCAAATGACTTGAATTTTTATATCGTTGGCTCTCTGTCTATTAATCGCATCTCATATATTGGGGTTATAGCGAATAAAATTTCAAGAGGAATAATTCTCTCACTAAAATTCTTCTGCATTATTGATGGGTTTCAAGCAAATTCAATCAAATTTTTTCAATCCTTGATTCTCCATAACGTTCACTATTTTCGTTTTCAAAATTAACGTTTTGTTTTTCTTACCAGGAGTACCAACAGCTTAATACCTACCAAGTTTTTGTTCCAATAAACAACGATTATTTTTTTCTTAAAAGGGCATCTTTATTAAAATAGTTTTTTTTATTTATAATTATTATTACTCTATAAATACAAAATACTTATAAACTTAAACGATACGTACATATTACTCTTTTTCCACATAATATAATATTTTAGAATGTTAACATTTATTTCATTGGCATAGCCTATTTTAATCACTAATTCTTTTACAAAACGACATGAAATATCTACTTGAATTGTAAAATTTAATTAAAAAAAATTATTATTTAAACAAAAAAATGTTAATTATGTAAACTACATGACTCGATTGGAAGAAAGCTGTCCTGCACTTTGTTCAATTGGTAGGTACTTGAAAATATCTATTTTCTCTAATTTATGTGAAAGTAAGCTAATTTGTATATATATTTTTCGTCTGTTTGTCTAATTTGTAATTTTTGATTTTTTTAATGAATTGAGTTCCTCGATTAGCCAGTCTTGTAAGTTTCCCTGAAAATTTTTATTTTGTTTTTTAAATACATAGTATTTTATTAGTTTTATTTAGTTATTATTGTCTTTTTGTGCAAAAAAATTCCCAGAAAGCCATACAAAATACCCAGCTACCATTGTTTTCAAAATGGATTATTGTTAATCAGCACTTAGTACCTATGCATATAAGAATTAAGTTATTTAAGTTATTAATGTTGTATTTTTGCTCAGGTTTTGATCAGTAAATACGTCTTTTTACTTAAAAAAATACTAGAATTAAGAGGACACAGATAGTCGGCAAACGCGAATCAAAAATGTGGTGTTTAATATCATAAGGAATTTTAGAGGCGATATGTATTAATAATATTTTGATTTGTGAGAATAAACCACATGTAACCAAGAACATATTGATGGGTTTTCATTATAAAGTTAATTTGGTAATGAATTCGATACATATAATCCAATATTTCAAAGGTTTTATTTTTTGAAATTTGGATTTTGTTCAAAACTTGTTGTTTTGACTATACTGTTCTTGGCGCAGACAATTATTGTATAAGTTTCTTACAGTTGAGAAGAACTCTACCACCAGCCAATTTGTTTCAAGTAACTTTGCCTTGAGTTTCTCGACAAAAAGTTGCTCTCTTTTCCCCTCTTTATGTGTTTTGGTGCTAAGAAAGTTGTAAGTGCTTTAAAATGTTCGCCAAATGTTAGTTACCCTATCTTGTTGGTGCTGAAGTGCTTGAATCGAGAGCAAACAAATTTGCCAGATGGTGTTTTTGAGTATGAAAACTTGACACCGCAATAATAACGGATTCATAGAGGTATATTTTTCCAATATAAAATTATTCCAAATTATAGAATTGTCTTGGCCACCTTCATCACCTGATTATTGTACCAAGAAATAATTGCGAGACGTCCAAGAAAATAACCATAACAAATGCCAAAAGATGGTTGGGACGTCACAAAAACATAAAGATGGCGAATTGGGCGTTCCAATGAACACAAAGTTTTTTTCTGTTTTTCGTGTATTAACATTTCCCCTTGTCTTGTGCTATTTCTCTTGCACTAGTTGAGCTTTCTTTGTTCAATTAAAAAAAAAGATGATAAAATCTAGGGGATTTCAGAAACAGCATTTTAGCTAAAAAATGTGTAAAGGACATTGGTGCACCATTTATCAATCCGATAAATTTGAATTTCCTATTAATAAACCGCTTTTAGTGCAAATTGGGCATTTAATAAAATGTTATGACACCCACAATCTATATTTGGTCCTTAAAGTCTTCTACTTCCTTTTAATATTATCAGTTTAAATATACCCAAGTTGAAAATAAGCATGAAAAACTGGGTTGTTTTCGTATACACAGTCAAAACTCGTCACAACTGTTTTAAATAGACTTTGGTGGGGCGCCATTTAGATTTTTCAAATCATAGTTATACTGTAAAAATAAAATAATAAACTCGCTCGACTATCTGTATCTACCTCATTTATGACAAAAGTAACTCAAAATATCTTGTTATTAAGCAAACAAAAAATCTACAGAATTGAAAGTTAGAAGCAGGATAAAATTTATTGTTTTTTTTTTTAGTCCGAGTTGTGCATGTTGTCTTGATAATCATCATACTCTTCTTCGCCTTCACCGGCTTCTTCTTCGTCTTCTTCTTGTTCATAATCGCTGGCATTGTTCTCCGGCGCTGTCACATCCGGCAGATAGTCTTTGTGTATGGGAGTAGATATGGCTGGCTCCTGTGTGTTTGTTATATTGTGTTTGAGGGGTTAACATTTATTTATTTGTTAGTGCAATTAGAAAAAGCTGAGTTTATATAGCAATACAAATAAATACATGCAAAGCCTAGTATGAACTTAGTATATTTTTCCGACTTATCTTGTGCAACTGTCATTAAACAATTTAAGATTTGTGTAAGCTCAGGAAACAAATTTTTAGAAACAAAAATACTCCTCCACCATTATTTAAAAAAATGTTATTATTTACCTTTGGCGGTCTCCAACCACAACCTGGTAGTGGTAAACCATCTGATCCTAGCGGACAAGGTGCATCTAGGCCGGGAACACCCTGTTCGCCTTTGTCACCGCGATCACCCTTTCTTCCTCGTTTCCCTGGTGGACCTGGATCTCCTCTCGAGCCCTTCTCGCCTCTTGGTCCCTCCTGACCGGGTATGCCATCGGTTCCCTTAAATTGAACAAAATTAAATTTGGGAAGATAAGATTGCTTGGGAGCTTATTATATTTACTGGAAGCCCAGGGTCTCCTCGTTCACCCTTTTGACCGGTCTCACCTTGAGCACCCTATTGTGAAAATAGTTATTAATTGAATACAAAAACAAATAAGTGCATGGTGTAAAAAATAAGTTTTTATTAGTACCTTCATTCCATCTAATCCAGGTGGACCCTGTAATATTAGAAAGAGTTTTAGTAAGTGCAAGAAACAATTCAGTGTAGGCAATTTTGTATACTTATTACGATTTATAAATAAATCAAGTTAATTGTTATTTTTTTTTATTATTTTTACATGATACATATTCGTGGAAGGAATTCGATGAAATTTTATAGTTGATAATATTAAATGCATTAATTACCTCTAAATTTAAAATGCATATTGTTGGGCGCCATTTTAAAATACTTGAATTTAATGTTATGTTTTGTTTACTTGATATTAATATTATAACGTTTGTACTTAATATCAACAAATAAAAGGAATTTGACTAAAAAGAATAGAGTCGGAATACCTTGCTTGGAAAGAAAATAAAGAGACAATATTTTGAGATCGCCAAATCTTATGCGAATAAATAAGATTTCTTTCCAAAAGGTGAATATTTTTCATAAGGTTTAAGTGTACATAAGTATTTCTAATGTGTGGGCCCTTAAAATATTGTGATATCTTGCAACTATGTATTTATAACTGAAAATAAGGCTAGGAGATTTTAGAAGCGTAACAGAAGAATCCACGAGCACTCTCGTTGTCATCAAAATATATGCATTTCATAGTTCTTATTATTTGTTCTCTTTCACATTTAAAAGGATTACACTAGTCTGTTAGAATTACTTAACTATACATACTTTTCATAAAACAATTCTTATATAACTTTAAGAAAGCTCAGTAGAATCTAGACCATTCCTCACATTGACAAAAAAACGTTCGTAAATGACAATTGCGTTTGAAAGTAAATTGACTGACTGGATCAACTGAATTTTGTGCAAACAGGTTGATTGCATATTTGACGATACCAGTATCTGCGTCAAAAAATAAAGATCACTTAACGGTGTTCAAATTGGACTGAAAAAAAGCATTTTGTCCCTGCAAAGTCGCAAGAGTTCGTCATAACGATCGATCGTTCAGATCAGTTTGATTTTTTCTGCGGATCCACTGTAACCGTAGCCTAAGGGTATCTTCTTTTCATACTTGCTATTATAGGCTATTGATTAGATCGGAAAATGAAGGGTATAAAGGAACAATAATAATAGGTATGTGCAAGGGTTTTTTATTATTGAATATGTTTGTTTGGCCTATTTAGCATGCTTCAAACCGAAAATGCTTCTTATTTCACGAATGCCTTTCTGAGAAAATGGTCAGAACTCGTTAACTAAGCAGAATTTGGCAATTTTACAATTAAAACTTTTTGTTCAAAATTAAATTTTCTAACGAAAGAAGGGTTAAACAAATAATATAAAAAACGTTTGCATGAATATACTCATAATTAACAGAATCCAACAGAAAAATAATCGAAAAATTTAAGATTTCTATTTTTCTTCAATAAATTTAGTATATTTTTTTTGTTGAGAAAAAGGCAAAATAAGTAATGGCTTAAGGCCTGAATATGCCATGAAAAAAAGTTATAAGATAAATATCCATTCGACTTAGCCAATTTCTTATGATCCAAAAGCCTCTTTTTCGAAACTAGATGTAAACATGTAACATCAAAAAACAAAATTATAAGAAATGGTTGATTTTAAATGGCTATACCTCTGTCAATTTTATATAAAAATTACTTTTTTACTAAAGATTTCAGCCTCTACTTATTTTTTGTTAAAGCCTTGAGCCTACCTTTGTTCCGAAAAAATGATTGAGCAAGTTTTTTTATTAACTTTTTTAAGACCTCCTTTTCGATAGAAAATATGATGTTAAACAAAAAAATGCAAGTGTAAAATTGTGTAATTCCAGCCTTTACTTCACAAGTCCATAAATTTAATTATAAATGAGGCCAACTCTATGTTAAGTTTTGTAAGGCGATGAGTTTAGACATTTTAAGATTATGTCGTTACCTTCGCTTTTTAGAACTGTTATAGTTTGCCACCATCTTTCACCCAGGACTCCTGTTTACGAAGTCCATACAAATAGGATTGAAGCAGTATCAGTGCCAGCGCAATTTCATCCGTTTTGCATTGAAAAGTAGTTTGTTTAATAAAACAATTGACTTCCAGCCTTATGAACATTGCATTAATGATCTTAGATTTAGCATCGCAAGTGGACACAGTCTGAGTGAAGCTCGCGGGTGGTAGGCAGTTGACTTATATACTCTCGACATTTTAACTTTTTGAGAGTTGCTCGCAAGTGTACAGGAGGAGTGTATCGGGGAAGAATTCGCAAAATTCCAACACAGTATTTTTCGAGTAGCTGTCAAAAGTCAACACAACAGAAAAGTAGACATTGGAAGGTGCGCAAGTTAAAAGACTAAGCAACTTAAGTAACTCTTGAAAGTTAAACTCTCAAGCAGATACAGCCATGAAATTAACTCACAGACAGGTAGAAATCAGCTTTCCTAGTAGACTTTCAAGTAGACAACCGCCCGAGAGCGACTCTCATAATTTATTAGCGAAAGTACTTTCAAATGGACACGCACAGTCCATATTTAATGTTAAATTTGTCATAGTATAAAAAACTAGGCTTTCGGACACAAACTGCGAAAAATTATAAGAAATGATAAATGATGTTTATTGTATGCCAGTTTTGAATAGAAAACAAGTTTTTGAGCCTCTTATTTACTGAGCCTATCTTTGGTGTAAACACATAATGTTTGGAGACTTCGCTGCTCTCAATCTTCTTTGGAACTAACTAAAGAGTGTTTGATGCTAAACTAATTATTTATATTTTATATTTTGTGTTTTTTTTATTGAAATTGACATCGGTAAATTTGTCAATTTCAGCTATTTAAATTTCACTTCGAGTGAAAGTGAAATAGATTTGGAAGTGGAATGTGAAGATCTGAATTTCACGCTAGTATGTAATACAAGAATAATTCAACTTGTAGAACTATATTTAAGAAATAATAATAATTAAAATTCAATAATTTCTCCTGATATCGGCACATTTATTCTTGAATTCTCTTCTATACCAATTTATAAAACATTCTTTTTTCTTATGCTCTAGCTCTAGAACTTTGAATTAGGATTGGATTTCTGTTTTTTTTTTTTTGTTAAATAACTTTTTTTAGCTTTATTTACTTTCAGCTCATAGAGTACATTCTTTTAATTCACAAACACACATTAGCTTCATGATACGCTTTATAATACTTTTATTTCTCCCAAAATATGAAAACACATTTAAAACAAATGATTTTCGTTTTTTTTTGTTTAGTTTTCTTTTGTTTATAAAAAAAAATGAAATTATGATTTCATATTAATGTTTTTAATAACGTTACTAATATTTATTTTTTTACTTGCGATATATGTAGGTTCTATTATAGGGCAAGTTTTTTTTTTTTATATTATATACAAATTGTTTGGTAAATTAAATTAAAACAAACAATTTAATGTGTTATATTCATGTATATAAGTTTATGTAAAAAAAAAAATATATTAATATTCAATACACTCTGCGGAAATGCAAAATTTATATTTTTTTATATATAATAATAAAAAGAGTTAGTAAATTTAATTTTAATTTTACAATTTTATATTACAAAAATACTTTAAATTTTTTGTTGTTGTTAGTTCACTTATAGGGAAATTTATTATTCTGTTTCTTTGTATTTAATTGATCTCAAGTGGAATTTATTTTTAAGGTTAGTAATTGAATTTAGTATATTTTTGTTATCTAATCGATAAAAGTATAATTGAAAATTTTTAAAACTTTTATTTATATAGACTTGGATTTTATTTTATTTTTTTTTTCAAAAGTAACACATATATTCAATTGAAATAGGATAATTTTTTTTAATATTAATTGAATTCAGATGGAAAAAGTCATTTATTTTTAAGGGGATTTTAAAATTTAGTATATTATATGATATGAAACCAATAAGAAGTATATATTTATATTTCATACGCATGTAAATATGTCTTTGTTATAGTGTTTTTTTTTGTTTTGTTTATTTGTTTTTAGTTTAACCTAGCTAATTATATGTTATGCAATGATCAATGGAAGAGTTTATTCCAATTTGTAGAAAAATTGTACTACATTAATTTATTTATTATTTTATTTTTTTTTTTAAAGCTTTTGTATAATCAATTATACAAAGCGTATGGACGGTACAAAAACTGCTTCCATGAAACAAATGCTATTTAATTTTTTTTTATTTATATTTTTAAAGATTCCATTACGGACAAAATAAAAACAAAAAAAAGGGGGGCAGGCAAAATGATAGAGAAAGAGTGGTTAGCGTTGGGAAAAATATGGAAAGTAAAATGAAATAAAAAATGCGCCTAAATATATACTATTCAGTTGTAAATTCTGTAATGCGATATGGTTTGTTGTTGAACTTCAATTCGGATTCAATTTTAGATATTAAACATTTGGTTGAGTAAGGTTTAAGGTGTTAAATGTAAATATTTATATAGGATTAAGGATTAAGTGAAAGCGATAAGTATTTTGTCTTTATAAAAAATATGGGATAATAATGTATGTATGTGTGTGTGTTTATTTAAAAAAATGTATATGAATAACTATTTGCAATGGACGAAATGTATTTAATTTAAATTTTTTTATTTTTATTAAATAGAAATTTATTTAACTTTTGTTTTTACAATTTCAGCATTTTGTTTTTTTTTTTTAATATTTATATTTTAAATTTACAACAATTATTTAATTATAGTTATTAATGGGGAAAAGCGTGCATTGAATGGAATATTTACAACCATGGAAAACTAATATTTTCAAACTGAAAAGATTTTATTAGGAAAATATAAAAATTGTAATAAATAAAAAAATTAATTGATTTTTGGCGGGAAACTTTGCTGAGATTTTTAAAATTTTTTTTGGTTGCAACAACAAATAACTTGTGTGTGCAGTAGAGTGGTAGAGTATATAGTAGCAGCCCATTAACATTTTTGCCGGATATTTTTTGTTTTGTTTTTATTTTTGTCAGCGTAAAGTGTTTGGTTAATAAGCCCACACCTGTTAGAAATAAAAATTACACTGATTAGTTACGAACACGACAATGAATGTTGAGTTTAGTAGAGACTAAGTAAGGCAGAAGATACATCCCTTTAACCAAAGCAAAAATAAAACAAAAATAAACTCACCGGATGTCCAGGTTTTCCTGCAGGACCAAACGATCCAGAATCACCACGCATTCCCATTGGACCCTAATTAAATTCATCAATCGATAAATTAATAATCATCAATGTCGTTAACCGCTCATCAAAAAAAAAAGAAATACATGATTTTATATGTTGTATATAATTAACTTACAGGTAAACCCATTGGACCTTGATCGCCTTTCAGTCCTTTCTCACCCTAAAGCGTTAAGATGATGGATGAATTTGTTGTCAGAATGAAATTCTTGTTTCCATGTGTTTTATATTTATGTATATGTATATGGGTGTGTTTATAAAATAATTATTACCTGATCTCCTTTGCGTCCATCTAAGCCACGTTCTCCTGATGGGCCTGGATGACCTGGAGGGCCTATGGGACCGGGTGGTCCAGGGGGTCCATACAGCTTTTTTTGGGAAAAATATTTTGATTATGTTAATGAGTGAATTTTTTATGAGTTTTTAAAAATAAACCTTCTTAATTGGATGATAAATAATAATTGTAAGGAACTCGTTAATGAAGTAAAAGACTCGAATATGCTTTTTATATAAATATATAAACATTTTACTCCTGGCTTAGTGAATATACGTTCAAGTGTATAAGTGAATCTACATATTAACTGAATTACGTACATAAAATGCTGCGTTTCTACTTGTAGTTAACCAATTGACCAAAGACGAATTTTTAAGTCATTTTATAAAATAACACGTAGAAATACTCCTGAATTTGTTGTATTTGAACTGATTGAACTGACAAACTCTGTTTGTCATTGACGGTGTTCATACGAGCTTCACGTGAGGCGTATCATTTTGAGGTCCCTTATTTGTATCTCACTCTCACTTCTTGAAAAGAAAGTGAGGCAGAAGTTTTTAATTTTTTTGAAAATTTCTGCTTCACCTCGCCATTTCTTTCTTTTCAAGACGGTGTTCACATTGGATTGAAAAACTGGTTTTTTGTTGACGTTTCAGTGTCCACTTCTTCAGTAAAGGAAGGTGTAAATACTGAAACGTCAAAAAAATCCAGTTTTTCAGTCCAATGTGAACACCGTCCAAGAAGTAGAAATGAGATGAAAAAGAGAGGCGTCAAAATGACTCGTCTTGCGTGAAGGTATTATATTGGACAGGTTGTCAAAATCAGAACTGTCGGAAATAAAAAATGGCTGTGAATGTGAGGAACTAAACACACGCAAACACAACAACAAATATTGGCATTTGACACTAATTTTGATATATGCGCAGAACAGAAAAAACTCAAACTCTGATGATATTAGGTATGTTCCACAACGAGCTTCAAACAGTTGGAAACCGCCAGATTTAGTCATTTTTAGTGCGAAGTTGTTCCACAAGGGAAAGTTTGTACTTTTTCGGACCAAAGAGAGCGGTCAGAGAAATTTCTGTTGGCTGTTTCGTACTGGATGTCAAATGCCAGGTGTTCGTATATCAGATTTGAAAAAAAAGTCAGTTTAAATTTAAATAACAAAACAGAATGCAAGTAGCTAGGGTTATCCTATTATTACTTTTTTTTTGGTTTTGGTAGATGTATTATTTTTTTATCTTTTTATAAATCAAAGGATTTTCTTAAAATGTATGTGTCGCCAAGAAAATCTTTTTCGTAGAAGAAAATTTTGTTATGAAAATTTGTGTACTTTTTGTTTATTGTAGTTTTTTTTTTTTTTAACAAATTTAAGTTTAATGATTTTATATGTTCTTAAAAAATTTTTCTTTGCTTAAGATTAATTATTTTTATACGTATACGTTTCTTTTTTCTTACCATTAAATTGCTTCTACAGTGATTTTCTAAAAAAAAATTATTGACTTATGATTAGTTTACGGGAGCCCTAGTCAAATATTTCTTTTGACGTGGTGCAAATTAGTGCCCAAGCCGTTCCTGACATTTTGACATTTTTTCTTCTCTCTGAAAGGATTTCATTCCCACCTGTCACAATTGAACATTTTGTCCGAAATAATGCGAAGAATTTAAGGAACACACGTTTTGTGTCAATTGAAGACGCAAGCAAAAAGACAGTCCCAGATTTTTCGTTCAAAGACCAGATCGTGATCTGACAAACTGTGTCCATTCATAGATAAGTGAAAACCTAGAATAAGTGATGTCAATTTGTTCAACATTATCTCAACCTGCAGACTAAATAACTGAAGCGATTATCATCAAATTTTGAATTTTAGGGTTTTGGGTGATTACCTTGATAGAAAATTAGAATTTTTTTTTTACTTTAAAAAAGCGGTACCTTAACTTCCTATACAACCTTTAATGAAAAGCTTGTTAAGTAAGTCCAAAGATTTTGATCACAACATTATAGCTTTATTACTTTTACTATTGACAGAAAAATGCACTCAAAATTGAAACCTTTCAAAATTTAGGGAAGTTAAGGAAATTAATTTTGATGCAATGCCAGATTGACAGGCATTTGAACAGTTTAAAGGGAGTTGTGATTTAAATTTCATGTGATTCTTTTGTATAATGATCGCACAATAAAGGGTCTTTCACTACACTTAAGGTGATCCGGAAATATTTTAAAGGAGATACCAATGAACATTTGTTTGGAAGTTCTGAATATTAAAATAGAGCTTGATTCCATTCCTGTTGTGCAACTAAAGACAGAATTTCAATACTTGACAGCAGTACGTCCAAAGTTGGGCTTAAGGGCACACGTCGTATTATTAAAGAGATAGGATGCAGATAGCAATTTCACTAGAAAACTGTTTACTTTTAAAAAACTACGAAAAAATAATGTGAGGCAAGAAACACTGCGGCCGTACAAAAAAAAAATATCATTTTTCTTCACTTAGCAACTATTTAACAGCATCTCCCCAGAACGCTATTTTTGATTCTGAATTTTTTCATTATTGTGTGAGCGGATTTAATAAACATTTAGTAAAAAAACTTGCAAAAACTTAAAATATTCATGCACCAAAATTTGATATTTCAAAATTAAGCTGATATTTTTTTTTAAATTTGCCGACCAAAATTTTTTAAACATTTCATAAATAAAACGTTTTTTTTTTTATTCAAGAATCCAGTTGGCATAACCTTTCTTCAGTTCAAACTATTGAAATAGTTAATCTCTGTTTATACATCAAGAAAGCGAAAAACTTAAAAAAAATACATTAAAAGAAAGTACTGGTAAAACAAACAGTTTGTTTTTGATAAATATGTAGGTAAACAGGAATTTTCTCAAGCAATGGTTGAATTACAACCACCATTCGCATTAATTCAAACCATTCAAAAGTTGAATATCCCGTCTAAGAAATAACCTAAGAACCCTTAATCGGGAGTTTGAAGAAAATATTTTCAATGGTTTAGGCGGGACTTGTTGAAATGTTGGGTTTAAATAAACATAAAAAAATTGATTTTCAGGAGCCCCAAAGGAGTCCTACATGCAAAGTAGATATACCTTACTTAAATACATACATAAAGAAAGTAAAAAGTTTTCATAACAGTTTCACACCAGTTCTAGACTGGCAACCTGTTACATACCTCTTATAGTTGGAAACAAATAAATAATTTGCTTAAGTAAATTTTAACATGATTTTAGAATAAATTTTTTTAATATATATCAATTCAAAACATCCACTTACATATTCAATTGTGGGAGTATGTGGTGCATCAGCCATACCGTCATCTTGTCGTCTTCGCATTTTTCTGTACTTCTAAGATAAGAGGCAGTTAAGTTTTTCACAACATTTAAATAAGCTTAATCTATACTCACTGAATCACCCCGATCTCCTTTGTCACCTTTTACACCTGGATACCCGGGTGGTCCAGGTAGTCCAGGAGGACCCATCAAACCAGGTGGACCAATGTCACCTCGATCTCCCTTTTCACCAGGTGGTCCTTGATATCCAGGCAATCCCGGGGGACCCTCAATTCCTGGCTCTCCAGGTAAACCATCTAGGCCACGAGGTCCCAACGATCCTGGTTCACCAGGCTCACCCGGATCACCCTTCAAGCCATCGCGTCCTTCCCGGCCGTCTTTTCCTGGGTTACCAGGTGGTCCGGGTGGACCCCGCAACAACGTCACTGGTGGGTCATCATAGTCCTCATCCTTACCTCCTGGCCCAAATATCTGTAAGACAATGTGCAATCAGAATTCAGTGCATTCAGTTCCCCCCAACAGTATACCCTCGTTGTTAACTGTCTTAAACAAAGCCAAAGCAAATAACACACATACGTAAAAGAAAACTACCCTTTTCATAATCCACACCAACAACTACCATCAAAATCAAACCCCATCTACGGTGCGCCAAGCAGATCAAGTTTGCCGGAATTGTTTAGCTGCAGCATCCACAAAAACCCCAAAGCTTGTGTGCGCTCTCGTGTTGTTGTTGTGCTGCAGAGGGTGCTTGCTATATTGTTTATGTGTGCAGCTGTGTGTGTAAGTAAGATTGAGGGTGTGTGTGTGTGTGTGCTCTACTAAACATCAAAGCTAGGTGGAGTGCTCAACTCTCAGAACCCCCGAACATAAAAAGAACAAAAAATTGCAACACCACGATACAACAACAAAGTACAAGAAAAATAAAATATCTAAAAGCATAAGTGTACTTACAGCGTGACTCAGAAAATGTGTTAAGTAATACTTCAGCCCGGAAACAAAATAATTTTAACAAAAAGGAAACAGAAAATATGGAAGCACATCCAGGAAAAATAAAAAAAGCATTGTAAACTTAAAAAATTAGGCGCTCTCTATACAAAGTGTTATAACAAGTAATACACACAAAAGGCTTTGTTAAAATCTATGTTGTCGAAGCGAATGAAGAACAAGCGCAAGGACGACCAAAGACCAAGAGGACACACCATCTGTCACCGGATTTGCAAAATAAACATATCGACACATGAACGCACACATATTTCACACATTCACTTTGATTCACTTCCTGTAATGCTTTGATTAAAATTAAGTCCAAAATAAATATAAAATTTTGGTCCTGATGTGCCTCTGTTTCACAGGAACACATAACGTACAAGAGGGATCACCATAAAGTGCATTGGGTAGATAGATATATATTCGAACATGCAGGGTTGAAATAAGACATACCCAGCGCCGTAGGCATTCGATGATTACAAAAACAGAAAACTAATGCATACGGGCGTTTTAGAAAACGTCATCTACGTCAAAAATGCATTTGCAGACTGTTCTTAACCGCAAACTGCAGAAGTCTTCTATTCGAAAATGCAAATAAAAATTTTACTGCATTAACATTGTGTTTCTGATAGTAAAATTTGCTAAAGTCACATGTTCGAAAACATCATCTGCGATGCAGCTGTACAGTAAGAAAACTAGTTGACGAACAAAATATTGAAAAGCTACAGAGCCTGCTCATAAACGTCGAATGCGCTTGCGAGTAAATTGTTTGATGTCTTCGATAAAACCGATTTTGTCTATGCAGGATGATCAGGTAAATGAGATCTCAGAGGGCTCAGCAAATTATGTTCGTCAAAAAGTGAGGAAGCGAGTCCAAAATTTTCTTTTCTCTGTAATTTGACAGCAAATTTTCTTACGAATCCTGTTCACGAGACTGAGATTGCTGAGGTCTCTGAAATCTCGTTTTCTTGAGCATGCCTATTGTATATTTGACGATCGCAATATCTGCGTCAAAAAATGACGATTATTTGGCGTTAAAATTGACTTGGATTTGACGTTTTTGAAAACAGCCTACTTCAAACTATTAAAATATTAAATGTCTTTCTTGAAAAGTTGATTTCTCTGATATTCGACCGGAATATTACTGGTAATTAAAAAAACTAAATAAATTTGTTGTTGTTATTGTCGCAACAGCTCGTGGAGAATCCTATTGACTTTTAATTCTCACCATTCCAGTGTGTGTAATGTCGATGGCGCTGTAGGCAGGAATGAAGGGGACCCAATATTTTCTTCCGAGTCCCAACAACTAAATTCTTTTGGAGGATAAGCCACTTCCCCGAAAGGAGAATTTTAGTTTAAAAAGGCGTGATTTTTCATAGCCCAGGGATAGAAAGTGCACCTCAACGCAACAATAACCATTCCGCCAAGTGGTACAACTTAAGAGCATTTAAATTTTCTATTCGATTTAGCTATTTAACATCAGTTAATGAATGAATATGAAATATAATAATGCGCCCTAAGAAACACCGCGGAGCCCTTAGGCTGCTACTAAATTTCCGTTATGAATAATCCGGCCTTGATTTTATGCCCTTTGTCTTGGCCAACAACACTATACTGACGATGATGGAGAAAAGTGCAAATATTTGAGAATTTGCACGCTGAAGGATACTCAGCAGCTCCTTCTTCTGTCCATGCATTTTCACTTGGCTGCTGCTGATCGAATAAGGTTAAGTACTGTTTGCCAACACCCTCAGTGTATAGAGAGTAAGCCCCTGAGCTGTGTGCGAGTCTAAGAGTCATGTACGCAGGATGTATATACCAGTTCCAACCTATACATATTTTTTTCCCTCTTTGTTTGTTACCTGGCAAATAATATCCTGTGGGTAAACAATTCACAAGGAATGACGAAGTTCTAAGACAAAAAAAAACAGCAATAAAAACAATTCTTCTGCAAAGCTTTAACTAATTGTCGCTGAAAGCTAAAATTCATAGCAGAACACATTTCTACGATGATGACGACGACGGCAATGGCAACGGATGGTTCTACAAAATAAAATAAGTGTGGGTATGTAAGCTATTCTAGGATTAGGACTCTGCTTAAGAATCAGAAAACGTCGAAGTTGTAATCGGCCGGTGGGGAATATAAATCACCAAATCCACAGCCTCCATTGAACGCGCACCCTTGGGTGGCCCTTTGAGCCTGCCCTACCAGATCTCCGTCTCCGCCCAGTAGCTTATCCTCATTGACGAAAATAACTCCCTTTATCGCCAAAAAAAAACGCTGTGTCCCTGCAGAGAAGTTGAGTTGAAGTTGAGTCATTGCAAGCCAGCCCAGAGACTTCGACGACGAGGACGACACACCAAGTGGGTTATGTAATGTATTACTAGTACGCGATGCGGCCTGGCCGTCCTCGTCGTCGTAGTACGTAGACGATAGATGGAAGCTACAAACGACAGCTGTCGCTGGATGAAAATATATTCCAAGCGCGTTGGCCAAAAACGAAGGGAAGCAAAACGAGCAAAAAAAAAACTTTTATAGCCTTTTCGAGCTTTGTTCTTTGTATTTATTAGACTCTCGACTAACACTATGCGAAAGAAGTTTAATTTTGCGAATCAAGACGTTTTTATTGCGAATTTAATAATATATAAGATTTTCCAACAATCGATGATTTTTCATCACACGAAGACAATGTCCTCATCATAGCCATGGGTTGTCATGTCTTTCGTTTTTCGTAGTCTTCATTGTTGTCGTCGCGTCTCATCTCCTTGATTTTTGAGTGCAATGAGAGATAACTGATGGCATATTTGTGTGTTTTCAGGATACAAAGATGGCGTAACTTCGAATCGAGTGATTTTTATTTCTTTCAAATAAAATGATAATATTGTGAGGACATTTTTTTATTTTTCGTTTCAGTATAAGGGTAGAGTTAGAGAGTATAAGAAACACATGGTGTTCCTTTTTGATTGTGTCTATTATTGTGAAAATGAATGCAATTATTACTTGAAATCATGTTTTTGCAATAACAGTTTATTTTATTTTTTAATATATGAATTGGGGTTTAGGAATGATTGCTGTAAACATGTTTTGCTATTTATTTTGATAGTTTATTATGTTGTGGTCGTCATTAATAATCGATGAAGGCCTAAGTTTAGGTTTTCAAATGATAAACAGGGTTTGAAAAATCCTTAATATTGGTATTATGGAAATCCGAAGCTTGTATATAAAGATGGTGTTATACGTGGTCTTGAAATGGATGAAAAATTGGTTTATGGCCATGGCTCGTATCAATATATTCTACTTTACTACCTGGCCAGGATAGAGTTCTGCAACTGGCACTGCAGCTGCAATTGGAATAGCTGTCAAAATTTTTATTTTTTTTACTCACCCGCAATGTGCTGTACAGCTTTATGACATTTTTGTCATTTGAAATCAGCTGTCCGAATTTAATTCAACACCAAAATAAAAATTAAAACAAAATTTAAAATAGATGATGCTGAAATGGAAGCATAAATTTCATTACATCTTTATCAGAGATTAAAAAGATTTTTAGACTCTCTTCAACCCCTAAGTAAACACTCAGTTGCACTCACAATTTTGAAACGTCAAAAAAGCTGCATGCAAAAGTTAAAAGTTGGCCAACTTGCCCAGCTGAGTCGTGTTCTGTTCGTATTTGGGTGTATTCAATATTTTTACAATTATTCCAGTTGAAGCTCCAGTAGCAGCTCCGTCTCCATTCTGTTCAGGCAGTTACGTGGTTTTTAAAACGATGAAAAGGTGGTGGGTGCCGATTTTAAGTGTTAGGGGTTTCTTGCGTCATCCTGCTATAGTGTGGATATGGAAGGCTGAGTTTCAGTTTTTTCAGTTGAGTCATGGACTAGAGATTTCATTTTGAAGAGCTTGGCTATAAGGACTTCACTGATATTTATTAAAGATACAGGGAACTGATCAAAGTCAAACATTTGCCACAATCTCAAAAATATAAAGGACCTTACCAACAACAGCACGCTTCAAATGAAGCTAGAATAGACTATAGTTTAGTACTAATCCATATTCAATTCAATGCACATAGTTTGACAATCCAAGACCACGCTTCTTTCTCCTATGCACTTTAAGCTTACTATAACACCTCAATTATAATCAAACCGAAAGAGCTTTGCATAGGTTCGAGATGGCGGTCAACAACAAGTTGGGACACCATCAGAAGACTCAGAAAGGCTAAGGAAGAAGCTCCAATGAATACTTCATTGTAAATAAATAAATGAATTGAAAACTAAGAGTATAAAAAATGCTTTACTTTCAATTAAAGTACCCAAGTGTCAACTACAGAAGATACTTAAAGAACTCAAATAGAATAGAGAATAGAACGTGAACAGAAATGGCATTCAAGGGTACAAGATACTTGAAGAACTCAGATAAAGGCAAACAATCCCAGAACTCAGGAATTTAAATAGAAATGGCATTCAAAGGCATTTACAAATGACTTCTAGGAAAATTTCACCAATCCCTCAACAGTTCACCTTTCGGAGTTCTTGATAAAAGTTTACGCGAGAGTGCAACAAGAATACATCACAACAACAACAACTGCCATATTTAACGAAATTAAGAGGAATTACGTGCCACATCAATACAGGAAACTACAAGAAGTGAACTGCCTGGTTTTCTACTTTAAAGCCTAGAACCTAGAGTAAAATTGTCTCCAAAATAAAGCCAAGCTAAAATTCAGCCAAGCGTTTTAGCCGAGAGGTAGGCAGCTTCAGATAAAAAGTCAAATTTTTGTTTCTTACAGTACGGGACCTATCTGTCAAAATTTAGCGCGTGAAATAATTGTGCGGCACATTAATTCTCGAGCTAAATTGTGGCAGGTTCTTATATTTGTGAGATTTACGTGAGTTTTACTTTGTAAAAATGAAAATTAAGAACGAGAAATATTCAAGGATAAATGATTTATTAATGCCAAAGGGTTTTGTAACGTAATCTCCACAAAAATCTTATGTAAAAATTTAGTTAGGAGTTTAGCTTGTGTTTGGAGGGAAAAGTGTTGGGAATGAAAAAAAAAAATAATCACCCTGTGGCAGGGTTGCCATTTCGTGAACACGTTCGATAGCCCGATTTAAAAAAATTTGCAGCCCAAAATCGGAGCCGAAAAAGTAGCCCAAATAGTAGACAAAAAACAGTCAAAAAAATATTTTCATAACTTCAGTCACAATTTATTTTATTTACAAAAAATTTGTCTCATGAAACAACATAGTAACTGAATGATTTTAAAGGGAAGTGTGGTTAATTTGAAATGTTAAAACCAATGAGTATGTCCCGTGCGACGATTTTTGCGTCTGACTCTTTATGAATTTTAGTCGCAAAGAATCATCGTGTAATAGGGGACTATTCGGTGAATAAAAAGTGGTGCCAAACTATAGAATGCTTGAACTGTATGTTTAGGGACTTATGATTTATTTATACGAAAAATAAATATCCCTCAAAATTAGATTTGGGCTATTAGTTGCCCAATTATGATTGGGCTGTCATACTGAAATTGTTGTTGGCATTTTCGGAAAAAGATAGCCCAATTTTCGATAAATAGCCCAATCTGGCAAGCTTGCCCAGTAGTACAAGGACTTCAACAGTTTGTTGATAAAAAGAATCAAGCACTTTCAAGCTCATAGCGCTTGGCCTTCCAGAGCATTTGGTAAAAATAATAAAAAACATTATTAAAGCAGATTCTGTTATGTACAGGTTCTTAACGAAAAATCAGTAATATAGATAATACACCAGAGTAAGAGTACCTAAAGGATCGAAGCTAGGACAATTTTTTTTTATATTTTTAGAAATCGCGATTTCTTAACTCAGGATTCTGCGATTTAAAATCTTGTATTTTGGGGATTTTGCATCTTTGTCTTATGATAAAATTTTCAAGAATCTCAATTCTGCTATATAATCCATCTGTTCTATTAATGCAATTAACCTTGTACCTAATGATCTTTATTGATAGAAGGAATGCGTAGTAGCTTCCTTTCGGGACAGTCAACTTTCTACAGATAGTGAATATCCGAACTATGAAAGATTTTAGGAAGAACCCCGAAATTTCAAATCGAAACCCACCAATTTTTCATAGATTTCAAAGCTTATGACAGCATATAAAGAGATGAGCTACGAATACATTGAGCAATATTTAGTTTTGGCACTCCTCTGGGTTGACGAAGACGATGGAGAATGCATGCTGCTCCACCAAGGTCAGAAAATACTTCACCAATATCTTTGAAATTAAAAAAGGTTTAAGATGAGACGACGCATTGTCATGTGACTTCTTCAACATCGGTTTTGAAAGAAAAATGCAAACCTCTTATCTACAGCGAAACTAGAGGCATACTCGTACAATCTTTCAAAAACCCGTCCAACAATTGGCTAACACCGACGACGGTATAGACATTATGTCATTATTGATGATGGTGTTTTTGTGAGTATTAAGAAGGAAGTTAAGAAGATTGATTTAACGGTAAGAACAAAAAAAGGACACCCATCACCAACCCGACGTGACGTCTTGGATAGAACATCTCCATAGACAGCTATAATTTCGAGGTGGTCAAATACTTTGTTTACCTAGGCTCCGCTATTAACTCAGTTACTCTTGCCAATCACTGTTGCCTTGTACTGGGAAGGCAATTGAGAAACAAAGACCAGTCCCGAGCAAATAAAGTGTAAGAAACTCTTATCATTCCGATCCCGATGAATGGCACAGAGGTATTTATACTCTAAACGGTGGACGAGTATGCTTGGACTGTTCTCAGAGGAAATTTCTCTGTAACGTCTGCATAAATGATGGAGAAGTAGAAGATACAATAGTTTAATATAACACGCGGCCATAAAGGCTGTACAGCGACACCAACCTAGCAAAAAAAAAAAAAAAAAAAAAAAAACAATGACTGAGAGGGTTGGGTCACCTAGAGTGAAAAGTCTTTGAATTCAACCCCAGCACAGAGGAGAACAGCGTAATACGTAATAGCTAGAGACCGCACCGCGCCGGCCAGCTGGTTAAAAAGGTAGCTTGTTGGGATAGGCCCTGATCCACCTTGGACTGTAGCGCTATCTTGAGTATAAGTAAGTAAGTAAGCACGGATCTTTAAAGCACGATTTAAGCATGTTCCGCCACAGTAATTCTAAGTTATTTTTGGCTACAGTACTATTTATATTTTCGAATAATCTTTTCTAGAACATTTTATCTCGTAGATGGTAATTGCTCCTCTATTTGAAGGCCTTTTGGAGTTGAGTTGCAGGCCTATATGTAAAGTCAGTTCGCTGAAATTTTCTCATATGCCTACCCATCTATAATACGAACCATCATCAGAAGATTGCAAGTTCAATGTGACTTTCCAGTTAAAGCAAATAAAATCAACCCTACAGAGGATACAAATAAACAAGCATGTCAACATTTCATTTATACAAACATATCGATTTCTTCCTTTCAAATTGCCAGACTATGAATTTCAATTATAAATTTATAATAGCCCATGAAACGTGACGAATACAAATATAGATACAAAAATATGTAAATAGTAACCGCGTACGTTTGCAACAATTGAAACTAATTACCTCCAACCCTCGGTCTCATCGTTGTCGTGCCACGATACGACGCCTAAAGGACATACCTATAACAGTGCTGTGTTGGTGTGTCTCCTGCTTTTTGTTGCAGTTATTGCGAAAATTGGAATTTACCAGACTCATTCATAAATGAAATAACCATATATTGATTTATGACAGTTGGTGATTGCGTGGAACTCTGCATATTCCACTCATACATAAATAGACTAGACTGGATGACACGATACCAGCAAGTGTAATGATTTACATTTAAGCTTGTTCAATGAGAAATTATTTTATTATTTTTTTCTCCCTTGGATCTGTGCGTGCGAATCGACCATTAGGGACAGAAAAAATGAATTTATCTTCCATAGATGTGTCGAGACGATCTGAACCTTGTTGTAGGTGGCAAGCCCACAAAATGAAAAATGATGTAAAGATGTAATCTTTGAGCGTATTGTATAAAAGCATAGCGTTTATTTTTATTTTATTTTTTGAAAATGAGATAACAATAAGTTCTAATGGCGTGTTTGAAGTCTTTAAAAAGATGTTTTCTGTTGAAAATGTTTTCTCTTATCAAATTAAGCATTCTTTCATTGAGACTTTTACCATAAACAAAAATGAACTTTTTGCCCCTAAGGACCAATTGAATTAATTGACATTATTAACTGCACTTTTGGTAGGAGGTATAATTTTCGTGCTGATGGAGGAAGACTTGTCAACTCAACCTTGATAGTTGCGAAATAAAATTAATGATTTCTTCGTAGTTCATTAATTACGACTTTTTTGTCAAGGACATTTAAGGAATGCTACATAAAATTATGCAGGAGAGGTACCAATTACTTTCCCTTTAAAACAAGTAAAAAGATGCTTGCAAAATGGTTTCTAAATTTTGAACGTAACGTTTGAAGCATTAACATTATTGGTTGCGGTGTGTTAAAAGATAGGTTTTGAATAGCAATAGATGAATATTGGGTGCAATTTTTCGGAAAGTATGCTTTTTCTTAGTCAAAGACTGTACCGTCTTAGTTCTTTGAAAACGTACATTTTTACAAGCCTCTTCTGAAGCCTTTCTCTTAAGGAAATTACAAAAAAGTGTGACACATTTATTGCAAGCTAGCTTTTTAAAACGCCTCGTTCAATTTTGTGATTCGAATTCTTAACACCCCGACTATCTTTGAAGAGGACGTTGTTCATGAGTTTATTCACCGTCAATCATGCATAGTTTCAGTCGGTTCACATTGCGCCGTTATACTTCGTACGGTCTGGGGCCTAATCATGTAAAACGAAAGCGATCGGACGATATCGTTTTAAAGATAGCTGTCTTTATTATTCCCAACGGATATGATAGAGATAGCAATGGTGGAAACGATATCGTGCTATCGTTTTCATTTTACATGATTAGGCCATTGATTTTAAGTTGGAAAATGTGCTGTGGTAAACTGGGCACATCTAACGAACTAGGAAGTTCAATTGGAGAGTTTGTTGTTTGCGTCGTTATTTGGAACGCCAAAAACCGATTTTAACGAATGTAGTATTTGACTGCAATTTGATTCAATTTGATTTTGTATAATTAAATTTAAACCATCGGCGTCTAATAGGTGCAGTCGATTTTTATTCGGGAACAAGTTCTTCCTTGATTTAAATTCACAAAAAATCTGTTGGACCGAAATTAGGTCATTTTCAGCGTCAACCAGAATCCAGCCGTTTCCAAGTGTTTTAAGAAACAATGTATGGCCATGGATCGTTGTGCAACTGGCAGTTTCGTCGTTGAATGCAACTTCCTTATGTATTATTTCAGGCAATCGTTGAGTTCTTCTTCAGATGTTGATTGTGGGAAGACATTGTCATTTGTCGTTGTCGAAGCGTTTTAAATTTTTCTACAAATCTTTCATCGCTCGATCAAGAACCTTCAATTGTAGCTAGGCTGCCATTGCGCACTGACCCAGACGATAATTGTTTCTATTCAAGCTGCTACAAATAGAAACCTACAAAGAAATAGAAACCATTAAACATCTCCTCTGTAATTGTCCAAACCTCCAAACAAATCACTTCCGTTATTTTGGAAACAAATTTGTTGGAGAACTGGATGATCTAGCGTAGATCTCAATGACAAACATGAGAAAATTTAAGAAAGTACAGGCTGGTTCGCAAACAAACCAGTCAATCTGAAGCAGTAGTTTGGGAGCATCTCTGCTTTTATTTCGTAAGGGGATCACAATGGACCAATGGGCCCCCGTGTATGCAACGGCCTCCATGCCGTGCACACCCCTCCTAACCTAACCTTACCTACTCAAAAAATAGCCAGTGTGACCGTTCTTTCAGAAATGCACGGGTAAATTAAGTATTATTTTTGGTTTAATCCATGCTTATCGGATGAACAAACACATTCAATAATTAAACCTTGCACATTTTTTATCCATTTTAAAAGGTCTATTCAATAAAATATTATAGTTCTTTACGATCGATCCTTTTAATTGGGCGCCACTCTTTTTAAATTAAAACTCGTAAGGTTTATGTTCTTGATATTTAGTGGACGCTATGGAGTTTTAAATATTAAAACTAATCTTTTCAACTTGAAGTAACTTAAAGAAAGTAGATTATATTCATCTTAATACAAAATGCAGATGCGTTGAAGGTAAATGTACTCAATGTTACTTTGAGATAAAGATTCACTTTAACAACCACATCAAGCCCCAAACCCAATGCTAAGTTTGTCTGAATCTAAACAATTTGACGTCTAAAATACCCATCTTTGTATATAAAAAAAACACCAAACAAACCAAAACTAGCACCAAATCGACTATTTTAAAAACATTCAAAACACATTCCATTTCAGCTCGATTGCATTTCGAGTTAGGAAAGTTTAAAATTCAACACACACAATGTCATCTATAAAGATCTGCAAACCATTGACCAGGTCATACAAAAAGTTTCATTCAGTCCGGTCGGTCTGTCGGTCGTCGTCCTTACCAGACCATTTACTAAAAAATACGAAGGAAAGCGAACAGCAAAAAAAAAAAACACCAAAACTTCAATTCAGTTTTGCCTGAGTATACATAAATTGAAAATCGTCCCAGTGGAGAAATTTTAGACTTTCACTTCAACCCATTTAAGTTATGTTTACAAAAACACTTTGACATTCATGGTTCCACTTAAAATGGATGAATGTACACATTTTCTTTAGCTACTAGCTAACTTGCAAAAATAAAATACAAAAAAAAAAAACTGGCGGTGATTAATGAGTACACGTTTCTATGAAAAATTTTTCAAAGTAAAACCGTTTTTGAAGGTGTTTACATAGGTTGAGGTAGAAAAATCAATTTCCCTGTGAATAGCAAAACATTATTATGTAACCTTTCCTTGAAAAGGAACCTATGATGGCTTATCTGGCAAAATGAATCGTTTGAGTTTTACATTATATTTATTTTATTTTTTTTTGAATTTTTTTTGCCTCTACAAGTTCGTTCGTATAGATTGAACAGGTATTTTTTTCAGTGATGTTTATAAATATTTCCTCAATCTTTTGGGTGTGTGCGTCCTGATTAAGGCAATTCTTTTTAAACTAAACTTGTCCCCGAAGATGTGACCGAATATGTTTTTTTCTACTTTTTTTTAAAGATTTCTATTTAGGTTTATTGGAAAGTTTTTCCATTGAATATTTGTTATGTGGGTTTGGTAAGGGGTTAAATTCGGCAAATTGGTTCATTTTGAATGACCTGTTACTCAAGATTGATCCACTTTTATCCTTTTTTTTTGATTTTTACCTATAATCTAAAGTGATTTGATTACTACCATTTGAATTTCTTTGAATACACAATTTTAAATTTAATATAAAATGTTTTTCTTTCAAGGGCTACAAGTTTTTTTTTTGCAGAAAGGACGTTGGATGTAAGTTCAAGATATGAAAAGAGGGACAATTCCTCGGGTTCAACAACTATGAACTTAACGAGATCTGACTCGAAAGAGATATGTAGAGTACCTACTTATCAAAACAAACTCGGTATAGACATCGGTGGCCTTATTTTTTATTGTGACATGTGACACAATTGCCTGTTAAATTAGTCATGCTGACAGGTTTGCCATGATTATTTTGTCACTGTCTGATTAAGACGCATTTGTTATTGTCAGATTTTGACGACTGTTTATTTCGATAAGAAATGACTTTTCAAATTTGAATGAAATGAGGACAACATACATAGTATAGAAGATTACATCCAGATTTGCCAAGACATCACCTATTGGATGTTAGCAGGACAATTTTCACCAAAAATGGGACCTTGACCGGAATTAACATTTTTTTAGCATTTTGTTGGCATTTTTATTTCCAAAATTTTTGCGGATTTTTGTATTTCAAGAATAGGCAAGGTCTAAATTTTAAAATCCTCAATTAAAAAAAATCATAGTGGCCTGCTAGCATCACAGTGAAGTTAGTTGGCTGGAATGATTTTTTTTTTTAATAAGGACTTTAAAATCTTAATCTTGCCTACACCTGAAATACAAAAAATTTTGGAAATGCAAGAAAACTGCAAGTTTGAAGTAAATTCCTAGTATGCTTGGTTTCGGAGGTACACGATGTGTACACTGTGAAGTAAGCAGTTCAAGAGGATCAATTTTCTCTCTTTCTTGTCCATACAGTTTCTGCAGAAATCGTTAGAGAATACCCAAAGACGCTTTGCGTGAATCTAACTGCCTGGCCAGAATAGAGTTCTGAAGCTTCCGCTGCAACTGGAATAGCTGTGAAAAAATATCATACCTGATTTTTTTACCCGCTCACAATGTGTTGTACAGCTTTCTGCCATTTTTGTCATTTGAAGTCAGCTGTGCGAATTTAATTCAACACCAAAATAAAAACTTAAACAGAAATAAGTAATGGTGGCTTAAAATATTGTACGTCTTTATCAGAGATTAAAAAGAGTTTGAAACTCTCTTCAAGCCCCATTTAAGCAATCGGTTGCGCTCATAATTTTGAAACGTCAAAAAAGCTACATGCAAAAGTTAAAAATTGATCAACTTGTCCAGCTGCGTCTTTAGCTCCATCTGCAGCTATGTCGTGTTGTGTTTATATCATTGGATATGTGTATATTCAACATTTTGAAAGCTATTCCAGTTTCAGCTCTGTCTCCGTTCTGTTCAGGCAGTAATGTGCAATCTTCTTAGAGATATAAAACACTAAGATTGCTTTGAGTTTACTACTGGCCAGATTTTTTTTTTTTTTTTTGACAAACAAGTGGTTATATTGTTCCACCTAAGTTTTGTACTCTCTCATCTAGTCTAAAAGCATAAGTTTACATGAAGCGATGGGTATACATATGTGCCTTATTAAGTCAAACAGGTGGAGTTGTACTTCTTTTAGCGAGTTTTTCGGCCTAACAATTGCCTGGAATGTCATTATGAACCGAAAACAGGTGAATGTTAAATTGCTGCGCTACCTCAGCAGAGATGAACGGCAGCTATATGTAGAGTTAGTAGAATGACCGATTTTAGAGCTTGGGTAGCTGCGGTTGATATCATGTTTTCTTTCAGCGTAGTCATAAGTTCCGCTTGGGACACTCTACAGTGATAAGAAAGACGGAAGGAGAGACTTTATTTTAGTCTATCTGAGTACACACCTCCACCAACCTCGTCTTCAGTTTTTCGATCCGTACGTCGCGTCGTCCGTCGTGCGTCGGCGTCGTTGTGAAAATGTATTAATCTATCTTCAATAAAGACCTATTCTCCCAGAGGAATCTTAAAGGAATGCTACCATAAAAGTTTGTGCCAAGCTGTGGATTCAGTAACGAACAGAAGTATTAAGGCATTGAGTGATACAAGGTTAAAGGACCCACTTGTTCCCAACGGCTCAGCATATATCAAAAAAGGTCGCATATCTATGCTTGTTCGTAGGTGGGTATAGGTCAAAGATTTCAAGAAGGAATGCAGAAAAACTAATAGGTCTTTGATCTTTCGGGCTTAGGTTAGGTTAGAAAGAAGGGCTGACAGTTGATCTTGTTAAAGTCACAATTAGATCTATGTAGATCCATTGTGGAGCCCTAGGAAATTGAATCCCACTTAATGTAAAAATGTTTTGTTAGCAGTCAAGCCATTAAGATGCTTTGTTGGTGAAATTCAGAAGGCTGTTACCCGAAGTTCTAGAAAGTTCCTCTAAGCCGTCATAGGTTTCAATCTTAAATGACAGAGTGCTGGGCAGTGGCAAAGGAAGTGTAAGGTATGAGGATAGTTCTTCTTCGTCGCTGCATCCTCGGCAAAGATCGTCAATACTGAGCCTCATTTTCTTTTTGTTCCACGTTGTGTCCGGTGATTATGCTGACAAAGAAATGGAGATGTTTCATTTTCATTTGCCTATCCTCTGCTTCTTGAAATTTTGCCATAACTTTCTAGTTATGCTGCATATGTTTCAAGTTGATTCCATCTCTCATTCGTTTTTTCTTATATTTTATTAGCAATATCCTGTTTGATGCAACTAGTTGGTACTTTGATATTCTGTTTGGTTTGACTTGAATCAAGCGACGAACCTGTTGTCGCCAGATTATCAGCTTTTTCATTTGCCTATAAATTACCAGTGACCAGGAACCCAGCAGAGTAATGTAATGCTGCATGCCGAGAACCTTGAGCTGTTCGCGACAACAAATTACAAGCTTCGAATGTATCTCGGTGGCAGAAATTGCTTTTATTGCTGCTTGGCTATCAATAAAGAGGGTGATATCAGACTGTGGTGTCACCATAATTGATATTTGTGTAGCTGCTTTTGTCGGCTTGGAAGACGCTGCAGAAGTCCAGAAAATTCAGAGTTTCCGAGAAAATTGCTGCATCAACTCCAGTGTCTATCCCAGAACCATCAATGAAGACAGTTAAAGCAGATTCGTTACTGAAAGGTTGGTTGTTTTACCACTCCTCTCTTTTAGGAAAAAAAGGTAGTGGGTTTACTTGGGAGCATTTGCCTACTTAGGGTATACACATAACCTTGACTTCTCTCCATAACAAGAGAATGTGAAACGAGTTAAAGAAACCATTTAGAATATTCTCCAGAGTTGGTAGAATCAGAATTCAATTGGAATTTGGCTGGTATTATGCCTTCGAGTCTTTCAGGCTTGTAGGGTTGAAGGCTGTTGAGCGCGCCCATTCCAGCTTGTTCCTAGTATTATTTTAATACTTTGGGTGCTTTCAGGGAATTGAGTTTCTGGTAGCAGGTTGATTGAATTTTTGCAATTACAAATAGTCACAAACAAAATTAATAAACAAAATTTCTTCAAAATTTTAAGTTTGAAAACAATTTTTTGCCAAAATCGTAAATCAATAAAACTCAGTAAGCCCTATTTTAAGGCTTTCCAAAAAGTTATTTAAAATATATTGTTGTTTCTAAATATATGTTTTTTTTTTTCATTTTAAGTACCGGGTGTCCGCCGGGAAGTTATACTTCTTTGTTTGCTTATAATTTTTGATTAAATGAAAGATAAATGTTTTATTTAATGTCGGCAATTATGTATGGAATACAATATCTGTTAAATATCCGCCTCTGTTAGTCTCACAAATGCGTAATTTCATTACAAATATTTTGTTTGAGTTTCTGGTTTGTTTGCAAAAACCTTGCTTTTCAGATATCCCCACAAAAAGACGTCCGGAGCAGTTAAATCAGGTGACAGTGGAGGCCAATCAACATCACTATTTCTTGAAATAATTCCATTGTAATCCTGGCTGTATGCGATATGGTACCGTCTTGTTGATACCACATGTTAATCAAGCCCAAAGCATACAGTTGTGGCGTTAAAAAGTTTTCAAAGTTGTTCTTTGAAGACCAAGCTCCTGAGCACGGCGTCGAATTGAAGTTGATGGATTGTTTTGAATACTTCTTTAAGCAGCAATAATGTTTTCAGCCGATCTTGCAGTACGTTGTGGTCCATGCTTGGGCCTATCACCTACCGACCCTCTTTCTTCGAAATCATTCACTACACGATAAATAGTGCGTTTTGTTGGCACGTTGTTTCTCCCAAAAATTTCACGTAACTTTCTCATCGCCACAGTAATCGATGATTGATTTTGATAAAATGTTTTAACGATTTAAAAACGTTGGCTTATCGAATATTTTTTCATGATAAATTTGCCACGAGTCTACTTCACGACTGCCAAATATAAACTTTCAAGACTAATGTTACGACAAAGTAGTATACCTTCCCGGTGGACACCCTGTATATGTAAAAATAAAATTTTCCCTTCTGTCCAAATGGAGGAAATTGAACCCTTCCTTGAAGAATTTTTTTTTATCTACTTTCATGTATGATTCATATTTATCTAGTTTTTGAGACAGCAATCGTTATTTTTTAAGTTCTTTAACCTAATAAAAGCATTATCAAGCCTTATTTTGGGCAATAAATTTAGTAGGCATACCGACAGTCTACCGTTTGGTGTTTTAAAAATTTTCAGCTTTTAAACTCATTATTTATAATTAACATACTTCATACAGTACACCTATATTTACATTCATTCTACATGCAATCAAGCGTATTATTTATATTGATATTTCTACAATAAAAAATTTACATAACATTCATTATTTACAAAAATATTAACAAAATTTACAATGTTATTGAAAATATAAACAAATTAAATCGTAATACTTAAAAAGAAAAGTTTGTTTTAAAGGATCTTACTCGTTTACCACGTTTACCACGAGGTCCTTTTTCGCCTGGTGGTCCAGCCGGTCCTGGTGGACCAATTTCGCCTCTTTCACCCGGAATACCTTGGGGTCCTGCAAACAAAAATAAGAAATAATTTAATAAAACATCAAAAGTGAAACAATGTCCAACCATCATTATTGTTGGTTGAACTTATTGTTTAATGTATGTATGAAAGCAGGGTAGGTACATATATAATTTTATAATTTTCTTAGGGAATAATGGGGTAAATTTTAAAAAGGGTAATGTATCGTCTTTAAAAAGGGAATTTTAAAAATTTACCACTGCTGCAGAGAGAGGGGGAGAGATTACTTATTTTGCAATGTTTAAAAAAGGGTAATAAACTTTGAAATCACAAAAAAAAGCAATTTGAAGTTTAAATTTAAAATGGAATCAGAAGAGTTTGTGTGTAAGTGGGCCGCCGCTGCATTAGGAAATTCATCATTCATGGCCGTGGTTAGAAACTCGATTTTGATTTGAATAAAAAATTTAACAAAATTTAGTTTTGAAATAGAAAAGTTAGGTATTTGAAAAGTTTTATATTTTAAAGTGCCTGATGCTTCCATCAGTTGTTTGGCAAAGTTGGCCTATATTCCACCAACGGACAAAGTAGTTTTATTTTATTATTTTAATCAAATGTTTGATTACAAAAATATATTTGTTTGTTACCCCATCTTCCCCTTTATAGATCTATAACATATAGAAAGTGTACGTATACGTATTTACGATTTTAAGAAGTGTACAAAAGTTATACACACATAAATATATTTTTATTCATAATAATAATTACAATTATCCTCGTGTGCTCATAAATTAATGTTGTACAGGAAAGGAAAAACCCTTATGGATAGGTAATGGCAATGGCACCCTTTCATTTTGCAATTTCATTCCACCACTTCCACATCATCATCATCATCATATAGGGGCCTGCCTTACCATTGCCACCACAGTAGTTAATATTGCGCAATTGAGGAGGACTTTCTACTTGTGGCAAAATGTAATTGAGGTATGGTCGTAGCACTGCACACAAAATGTGCAGATTTCAACTTATACCTAGATGTGTATAGGTAAAAAACCTACTGTTGCTGCTGATGCATAACATAAGAAGAAGCGCCCAACGCCATCGCCAGCCCTCTTACTTGGTTTTATTTCGTTATTAATTATAATATGCTTTCAGGGGTAGATATCAATGGTATAAGCATGTGTTCGTCAAGGAACACTGATTTCGGAACTATATATACGAGAAGGTTAGGTATACACATCATCATATTGTTATGTTCAGAGCTCCCTCTTCTCTGTTGTAAGTTTGTGCATAAGTACGGTTATAAGTAAGTTTTAGGAAGGGACTACCTACAACACAACTAGTTTTTAGGGCTTAAGGCTCGTTAGGGAAAGTTTATGATTTTAAGTGCATAGCCTTTGGAAATTGTTTTATTGTTATAATTATGCTAGTCTTATGAGTTTTTTTTTAAAGTTTTGTTTGAAAAGGGTAAAAAGATCTGTTGCATAGAAATTCTGAAGGTGAATGTTTTTTCATTCATACTATTTAAAGAGGTTTTATTAAAAATATAATAATTTTAAGATTAAGAGCTAAGCAACGATTAGTCGAAGAAATTATTTTAAATTATGAAAAGGATTAAGAACACGAAGAAGTTAGTCTGGACAAAATCAAACAATACAATCAAGATTCAAGAGATTAAAATGTGCTTTAGGATCTAAAAGAAATACAAGACCGTGGATTACTTCCAGAATGCACAACATTACGTTCTATCGGGTTTTTCAATAAGAGCGCTACAAAAGTTTTTTTTAAATAAAACAAAAACGGTTTTGGATATCAATGAAATTCTTTATTCCTGTGAAAATACGTTCGATACCATTATGTATGAAACTCGATTTCTTTTGCATGGCCACCAACGGCACGCTTGCAGAAGTCCAGACTCTGAACCCAATTTTCAACGGTTTCCAAGCATAAATCGGCCAATGCTGCTGCAATTTCACTTTCGATATTCTAACGAAATTCATCAATCATCGCTGGCTTGTTGGCATAGACCATAGACTTGACGTAGCCCCACACGAAATAGTCTAACGGCGTCAAGTCGCACGACCGAGGCAGCAAAGCGACTGGACCATTTCGCGCGATAACACGTTCTCCAAACTTGGTTTCCATGTGACATTCGCTGTGTGGCGTGTGGCACCGTCCTGTTGAAACCACATGTCCTCCAAGTCCATATCATCCAATCGGGGCCAAAAATATTCGGTTATCATTGAACGGTAGCGATCCCCATTCACAGTAACGTGCCGGTCTTGATCATCACGGAAGAAGTACGGCCCAATGACGCCGCCGGCCCATAAACCACACCAAACCGTAATTTTTTCGGGATGCAATGATGACTCATGGAGTACGTGTGGATTGCTGCCGGACCAATATCTCATATTTTGTTTATTGACGAAGCCATTAGGCCAGAAATGAGCCTCATCGCTGACGATGATTTTTCGATGAAACTCCGAATCATTTTCAAGTTGTTTGGTCAGCCCAATTCACGAACATACGACGCTTCTGGTGGTCAAGTGGCTTCAGTTCTTGCGTCAATTTAATCTTGTAAGGATATAGGCCAAAATTCGCCACAACGACGTCAAAGAGATGCCTAACGCTTGAGAACGACGTGTGAGAGACACATTTAGGCTATCTGCAACTGAAGCCTCAGCGGCAGCAATATTCTCGACACTACGGACACTTCTTTGTCTCACTGGCACGGGAACATTTTGTACTGTGCCTGTGGATTCAAATTTTTCCACTAGACGCTCAATTGTTGATCTGCTAGGACGGTTATGACGACCATAAATTGGACGTACGTTGAGGCTACTGACTCCGAATTTCGATAGTAAATTTTAGTAATTTCGACTCGTTGTTGGCTCGTATATCATTCCATCATGAAATGGCAGACCTTACTGAAGAGAAATGTCAAAAGAGCGGCAAGAAATATGGCGCCGTTTGCTGTCCCTGTTGTCCCTCTACTTTTGTATCGTCGCGGTTGAAAAACCCTTTATTTAAGCTTATCGCAATTTTTTTCTGATTATTACTAAGTTCTGGATTTTCTTATACAGGTTTTACATAAATAAATAAAATTCATTATGCTATTAAGTTTTCAAAGGCAAAATTTGGGCTGCGGCTTTTCAAGAAAACCAATTTTCTCTACCCTTCCCTAGTTGATATCAACATTTCGCAAAAGTTAAAAAATTTGCGTGTTAGTGAGTGATGTCATGTCTGAAAATTTCGGGTTCCGTCATAATCCCTAAAGCCCAAAATCCCAAAAATCCAGAATCCCGAAAACCCAGAATCCCGAAAACCCAGAATCCCGAAAACCCAGAATCCCCAAAATCCAAAATTGGTTACTAATCTAAAAATGAATTTCTAAACAGACATAGCACTAGTTTAATCGAAGGTCAGGCTCAGTTGATCAGACGAAAAATAGTTAAAATAACTTCATGAAACGGCAATGAGCTATGAGGTAAAATTAAAATTTGCTATATAGAATGTTTAGAAAAAAGCATTTATGTAAAAAAAAAATTCAAAACTTTGTTTTCTTCTTCTAATGACTTCTAGCAGCTAATCAGTTAAAAATAAAGCATTGAGTTTTATTATTTTTAATTAATAACAAAAATATAAAAGTACATCATTTCTTTTTCCTTAACTTACATGAGTTCCATTTTGTTATGAACTTTCAAGAAGGTATACCTAGCTCAACTATAAATATAATTTTTGACATGATATAATGATTTCTATCTTAAAAGCATTTTTCATTCAAAAATGTTGAAGACATTCGAAAATCTTTGACCTAGTTCTATTTCACATATACGAGTATGTGTTGTGTAGTTATAAATATAAAAAAAAATTCCCATAATCCACTATGTTCACGAAAGCTTACAAGGATTTGCAAATTATTAAGATAAAATTTGACATCCATTCTCTGAAAGTCACATTCAGCACTCACCCCTCAGTAAGTAAAATGGCATTCCCAGTCTTTAAGTACAATATCTATACGAGGTATAAAGAAACAGCACAACTATGTGAGGCAAAATAAACTTAAAAAAAAACTTTACTTTGCTCCCAAAAAATGCAAAATAAAAAAACTTATTCTTAAGAAAGTCACCCAACAGAAATATGGAGGAGTTGTCTTCTTATTTCATTGCAAGTTTTTAAAATATTTTGAATTTTGTTGAAACCAGCTGGAAGTCATGATAACGTAAAAAAAAAAAAGTTAGCTCGTTGTGATAAAGTCGGTTGAAATAGTTTTCTATGTATATAAATATGATGACAGTTTTGTCCAACTTAATACACCATGTACAGTAGACACTCTAATATTTCGTCTTCAAAGCAATTGGGTCAAGAAAACTTATAGAGACTTTGGCAATATATAGCGTGACCAGACCGCACATTCTCTTAATAACACATAAATTCATGCCCTGGCAAAAGAAAACGATGCTCAGCTTCTTATATATATAAACAACTAGGCATAATCTATTTCCTCTCCTCCTTGGTCCTTACAGTTGTTGTCGGCGTGTCGGTCTTCGTTGTGGGGCGGTAGAGGCAGTAGCAGAGAAACGATTGTTGCGTATAGTTGCAAATAGATTTTCCTAATACCTTGACTCCTACTCTTTCGTGTGTCTATCGTCTTGTGCTGTCAGAGGATCTGTTTAGTCTTTGGGAAATTGAAACCATAACATCGCCTAGCCTAGCCATCGTCATCGTATCTGTTCTTAGTCAGTCGTTGCGTTTTCTGAAATCCATAAACCTCCCTCATTCTGACACCGACTATAGAACCAGCATACTCGTTTCGTGTGTCTTGTGGTTTCTAGAGTTAGATGACGATGGAGAAGGAGATGGGGTTGTCGATGGAAATGTATGTAGATAGATGAGAATGATGACGACAGTGACGCACAGTGGCACCATACATCGACATCTTGGGAAATAATATAACTTTTACGTTTCTATAGGTTTTTATATTTGTAATTTATTTTTGACATGCTAAGGATGAAGTTTCGCTTGGGAGTCATTGTTGTTATCCTGTCTCTTGCTTACTTTTTTCGAAAATGACACCTAATCTGCAATAATTTAAAATGATAAAGTAAAAAAAACGTGTATTATTGAATAATTTCTATGATCATACAACGATGGGTTTTTAAAAAGATAAAAGTTGAGGGAGCACACTTGTTTTATGTCAACCGGTGAACCTCCAGTTTTTTGATAATTTCAAGTATTTTGAACATTTGCGGAAACGCCTCCAGTTACCAAACAGGTGCTAGGAAATAGCATTTGACATCTTAAAAAAAAGATGTTGAGTAGACGCGCCTTAGTTAAAAATGTCAATGTTGCCACATTTGCTAGCACTATCGCCAACCTCTTTGCTACATTTTTCAAACATTCTTTTGCCGATGACTGCTTTGCACCTGATTCTGCATATTTCAATTATCCACAAAACTTTTCTCTTGGACCGCTTCTCCCTTGCACTGTCGATTCGTATCTCATCGAAACTAAATTAAATCAACTAATTAACAATGAATTTAATCCTGGTCCCAATGGTCTCCCTGCCATACTTCGAAAAAAACGCTCTTCCACCCTTTCTCTTCCTCTCTCAAAACTTTTAAGTCTTTCCCTAAATCTTGGTGAATTTCCTCAGATATGGAAATCATTTTTCATAATCTCAATACACAAAAAGGGTTCAAAGGGTGATTTACCAATTATCATCCAATTGCCAAGCTTTATCACATCCCCAAACTTTTTGAAAGTATTTTGTATGAAATGTTAATTTTTCACTGCAAATCTCTCATCTTCTCAAATGCTGATCTACAACCACTAACCTTGTTAAATTTGTATCTTTCAAACTATCGGCCATGGAGAAAGGTTACGAAGTGTTATCTCAACTGATTTCAGTAAGACCTTTGACAAAATTTCCCATAAACTAATACTTTTCAAATTGTCCACTGTCGGCTTCGAACCTTCTTTGTTAAAATGGATCTCCTCTTACCTAGATAATGGTAATTACAGCGTTCGTTTGAGAGCCCCAAACTCTTGATCTTTCTTTGCTTCCTCCGGTGTCCCCTAAGGCAGCCACTGAGGCCTATTTTTGTTCATTCTTGCTAATAACGATGTTGAAAAAGTCGTCAAACATTCTTCTATTTCACTCTACGCTGATAATACCAAGTTTTTCAAGATCATTTAGTCAACACATGACTCTTCCCTAATTCAACAGGACCTTGACAGTTTTTCAGTTTGGTGTCTTAACAATTGCTTGAAGCTTCAATCAATCACTTTTACCAGTAAGCGTATTGAATCTCCTCCCTGTCTCTACCTCCTTCATGGTCAACCCATACCCACCGTGGATAATATTCATGATCTTGGCATAATATTTGACCCGGAACTTAAATTTCTCTCACATATAGATGATATTATCCCCAAGGCAAATTCAGTGCTCGGCTTCATCAAAGGTGGTCAAAGGAATTCTCTAACCCTTATGTGACTCGATCCCTATACATATTCTTTGTTCGTCCACTCCTTGAGTACGCTTCTCAAGTTTGGTCCCCTTATCAACTTATACACATTTCCAGAATCGAGAGTGTCCAGCGTCGCTTCTTTCGCTTTGCTCTTCGAGGCCTTGCCTGGAACAATCCCCTGATTCTGCCTCCCTATCTAGATCGCCTTAAACTAGTCAACTTGAATTCTTTGAAAGAACATAGAGAAATATCAGACAACAACAACAACTACAATTCTATCCCCGTTCTCGAAATACTCGCCTTTTTTATCTTCCCACTTACAAGATCTCCTATGGCTCAAACGAACCTATCTTTCAAATGCTTCGAAGTGTTAATTTGAACAGGAACTCCTTTGATTTTAGCCTCTCAGTACTCCTTCCCTAAAACTCCGTCTTCTAAATCGCCCTCCTCCACACTTACCTTAGCTTAAGTTCTTAGTTTTTAAGTAAGATTAAGAATCAGCCTGTATTAAGCCGAATAAATGGGGGTTTTGCACCTCCGAAATTAAAATTTAATTTTCGAGAATATACTTTTTTTATGTCAAAGGGTGAAATTTCCATTTTTTTTGTAATTTTTAATATTTTTCACACGCACAAAAGTTGCGGAAACGCCTCAAGACGCGAAACATAACGTGTGTTGGAAAATTACTATGTTGATGTCTTAAAAGAAAGGTGTGGAGTAGAACCACCATCGGTTAAAATATCAGAGCTGTCACTATCAGGAACATACCTGTGGGACCACCCCTTTTTTTATGGTAATTTTCAATATTTTCAACACAAAGAAAGTTGTAGAAACATTTCTTGACGCCAAACTTGTTTTGAAAAATAACGTTTGAAATCTTAAATGATAGGTGTTAGATAGATTTACCTTTGGGTAAAATTAAAGTACTGCCACTTTTCGGGAACATAATTTCTTTGTGTCGAATGGTGAGACTTCCAACTTTTTTGATAATTTTTTAAATTTGGAATGTTAAAAAAGTGCAGAAATGCCGCCAGATTCCAAACGAGTTTTGAGAAAATAACTGTTAATGTTTTAAAAGTAGCAAATAAATATTAGAATCACCTTTTGTTAAAATTTCAGTGCTGCCACTATTCGGAAACATACCTACTTTTTTGATGTCGAAAGGTTTGCCTTCCTCTTTATATAGTACTTTTTAATGATTCCAACATGAAAAATTATTTCGGAAACGTCTCCAAACGTCAAACGTGTGTTAGGAAAATAAAAGTTGGTACCTTAAAAGATAGACGTTAAGTAGAAGCAACATACTTTTTAATGCCCTCTTTTTTGTTACTTTTAAATATTTTGAATATGAAAAAATTGCTGAAACGACAACAAACAGAGTTGAGTAGAATCACTTAGGTACAGCTAAAATTTCACTGTTGCCACTTTTCGGAAACATTCGTTTTTGAATGTCTAAGGGTGGGACTTCCATTTCCTCAGTGATACAAAATACCTTTAGATGACAAACGCGTGTTGGGAAAATAAGTTACAAGTTCAAAATAAAATAAAATAGGCAACCAAAAAAGTCGAAATCCCATCCTTTGACATAAGAAATGTGTTTTCCTGGAAAGTGGCAACAATAACATTTTAACTGAAAATGCATCTACTCAAATCATACTTGATAACATTATAAATTGTTATTTCTCAATACATCTTTAGATGTCTCTTCAACTTTGTTCTTATATCAAAAATATTGAAAATTATTTAAAAAAAAGTCGAGAGTCGAGTGTTTCCAGAAAAGTGGCAACTTTGACTTATTAACTGAAGATGCGTCTACTTAACACATCTCGAGAAGATTCTGAAATTTTTTTTCATATTCAAGGTTCCATCCGTTGAAATAAATATTTATGTTCCCAAAAAGTGGCAACACAGAAATTTTACCCAAAGGTTTAGCTGGTCAACACATAACGTTAAAGATACCCATCGTTATTTGATAATAGAAATTTTCCAAGTAATTAACCAGTTTTTTATCTAGGTACCAATTTTCACAAATTGGGCGCTATTTTTAAAATGGCGTCCGGATTACAGAAAATGACTCTTAAGCTATGTGCTAAAATATAACATAAAAAACATTGAACTACAAATAATTCAAAATTATCACAACTAATTAAATAGTAATTGATAGCAAATTATCGACCATATCTCTTTGCTTTTTCCATGATTTTAAAATAAAATAAAATAATGAATCACTCATAATAACCGGATTTTTATAAATGCACTTTTGTGTAATTTTTTCACAACTTTAAAATATAAAATTAAAAAACAATTTATTTGACAAATAGGGGAACATTAATTTGGTATCTTTAATAGGTATCCGTAGTAGACCAACCAAATCGCACTTGTCCTGTAGTCTAAATGTTGATATAAAAAGTTTTATTCAATATTAAGTTAATCCGTTTATCCTTTTAAGCTCTGAATCGATTATGCCACAACCCACTTTTCACAGATATTCTATAATCGTTAGGTACCTACGTTAAGTTTGATTAAAAAGTTGATTTTTTGCATACGAATCCAATACTTTGCCTGGCTCTTTCATAATCAGTTTTTTTTTTGTATGATCAAAAATATTTGAAAAAAGGAATGATTTAAGCAACGAAAAAAAGTCATTTGGCGCCACTGTAGGATGGGTACGTGTGGATGATGCTATATAAATAAAACACCCTCTCGTGTACACACATTCTCTCTGTCAACCGCATTCGCACACTCAATAGAACAATATTCCGCAAAAACGAAATGCGGAACCAGAGCCAAAGAGTTTTTGGATGATGCTGGTGCTGAAGCACTCCTTTGCTGCTACTCCAGTAGCTGCTCTAACTACAAAGGTAGGTACTATACTGCTGGTGATGGGATGATATCATTCAATATTTGTTTTTATGTCGAGAAAAGAAAAGAGATTCAAGGATTTTCCAGCTATTTTCGATTTTCCCTTTTTCATCTGGTTTTTATATTTTTTTTTTTTGAATATTATTATTTTCCTAACGACATACTGGGCAAACTTTGAAAATATACAGAGGTCTGATGGTGATCAAGTTTTTGTGTCTTCTTCCCGGTATGTATAGGTATCTATCTACCTATAACCTTTTATAAATTAATCAAGTCGATTTCATGATTAATATCCCATTACGACTATAGATTTTTTGTTAACCTCTTACCTATCATGGTGCCCGTGCGACACCAGTTCTGATAAAATGTACAAAAATAAAAAGGGATTGAGGGTTATTTTTCTTTTTATTGTATTTACCTGGCGGTCCAGGTGGACCTGGTGGTCCCTCGATGATGCCTGTGGGAAATTCGTCGCCCTTTATCGTTGTGGTTAAGCCTCGGTCCCCTCGGTCGCCTTTGTCGCCCTATTAACAAAAGAAACACAAAACAAACAAACAAATAAACATCATTGACAAAATGAACAACTTAATCTCGTTGGGAATTGATGGTGTCACAACAAACACGCATAAACTCACACTTACCCTTAATCCAGGTGGTCCCGTCGCACCGGGCGGTCCTATTGGTCCTGGTTCGCCACGAGGACCTGGTGGTCCTAGCGGTCCAGTTTCACCTGGTGGCCCTCTTTCTCCGTCATGTCCTGGTGTGCCTGTTGCTCCTGGTGGTCCTGGAGGTCCGGGTGGACCTGGTTCACCAGGTTCGCCCTGTGATAATTATGGAAAATGTCTGTTTAATCCGAACTCATAACAGGTAACTCACGGATGCAGATATACATTACAGTCATGCGTTGTCAAACTAAAAGTGGCTTAAGAAAACAATAAGGAGGTTGCACACATGCGATTGAAACAAGATATACTGTTAGTAAACGGAAAGAAGAAGTTGTTGCATGCAAAGGATTCAGTGTTTTTGGCATTTCTTGTCCTGGAACGGTGACTTTTTGGATTCCATTGAAGCAGTTTATATATATTTTTTTGTTAGTGAGAGAAGAGCCTTTTTTATTTTAATTTTTGTTAGAAAGTTTTATTTTATTCTGTGCTGGCCCGAAGGATGCCAACTCACCTTCAATTGAATTACTGTCGAGGCGGATACGTTAACGCCCGCTTCTTGTAATCCCTTTTTAAAGATAAACAGAACAGAAGAAAAAAAAACACAAAAAAAAACAATCAGAAAAATCAACATAAAAAGGATAATAATTATAAAAAATACAAAAAAAAATAAATTGAAAAGGATGCGGATGGTTATTCTTAGCAGGGTGGGTGGTGGCAATATTTACGCGAATATGGGTGATGCTCGGTAATATAATTTTAATTTATGATTAAGATTGGGTAAATATTTGAGGATCCTGCTTAACGTGTGTTTTGGTTGTTAGATAAAACTTTACGGAAACGAAAACAAAGTCTTTTCGAAAAAGAAAAACAAAATATGTTGAAGTATGAAACTTGAGTTTGATGGATACCTCTTCTCCTTTTGTTTTACTTTCATAAATCCATTATTTTTCATAGGGAACGGTTCCTACATGCTTTGACAGTCTACCATAATTCTTTTTAATTAAGTATCTATGTATAGAATAAAAAATAGTCTAAAAATGAGATTGTAAATGTTAGCAAAAGTTGAAACCTACAGTTGCCTCATAAACATTTTTCTTTTATTTAAGAGATGTTTGGAAAAATTCAATCATTAGCAAAATAACTTTATAAAATATAATAAAAAATAAAAACAAAGGATCTAGTGATTTACACTCCCAAAATTTTGATATTTTGAGCTCGCACTAAAAGGGTTTTGACTACCTTTAAAATGTTTAAACACACTGGAAGCCTTTGGAAAATAGGGACGAATTCAAGAGGAGATACCGATTAGCATTGGTTTTGTAGTTCTGAATATCAAAACAGAAGGAAAACACAGGTTCAGCTAGAACAATCCACATTCGGGCAGTGCGGTTCAGAAAATAATCTCTATACTCAAGGGCAAGGGCTTACCAGACGTCCTCTTTTTGTATAAAAAATGTCTGGTATCTTTTTGAAAGAAAACATGCAGTTTGTCCTGTTTTTGGATTTTCTTAGTTTTCAAAATTTTTCGACACCACAAAACTACAAGAAAACACTAATTTAGAAATTAAAAATTGGTGTGTACATGACCTAGAATATATTTGTACCTGCATTCATTCACTTCTGAGCATAACGCCATCTTTTTTTTTTTAATATCCTCTGAACACACCCACCCATTTGACAGGTCTTTTTTCTGTTTTGTTTTGTTTATCGTGTGTAGTTTTTCATGTGATAAGAAGTGAATTAAGAAAAAAAAAAAAAAAAATGCAAAATCGTAAATATGCAATCAGTGAAGAACTGTAGACAAAATATTCAATGTTTAAACGAAAAAATGTTAATCAATGTCAAGGATATTTTTTACAATTTTTCATTAGAGATTTTTGAAGATGTGTCCTCTTTTTCGTGGGCATGGATCTGGTCACCTTATTCAAGGGCAGAGAAGTAAAGTCCTTAAGCACACTTGTACTTAAGTACTTTATAAGTTCCCAGTACCTACTTAAAAAACGAAGATCCATGAACTTGGTACTTAAAAATAGCCAAGTACACGTTCTTTGTCAAGTACTTTGTTCCTGTACTTGTATTCGATACTTTGATACTGCCCAGTACATTTTCATGTACGAGTCCATCTGGAGTACTTTTCAAGTACAAATCCTTTTCAAGTACAAGTCAATACCAAGTCTATTTGAGCTATCGATTAAAGACGCCCATTGCGTGACTTAAGCAAGATGACAACAAAACAACGAGACGTCATCAGCCGCCGTGATCTGTGCTTTTGAGATGAAATAGTCATTATTTGATAGCTTAACCAAACTAATCAATAAATTGTACTTGAAAAGTACTTAAAATGGACTTGTACCTACTCGAAATGTACTCGAAATGGACTTGTACTTGAAAATGTAATAGGCAGTACTAAGGTACCAAGTAAATGTACTTGAACCAAAATACTGGACAAAGTATTTGTACTTGGCGTTTTTCAAGTACTAAGTACATGGTACTAGTTTTTTTCAAGTAAAAGTACAAGTACAAGTACAAGTACAAGAACAAATACAAGTAGAAGCACAAGGTACTGGGTACTTGACTGCTACTTGTACTTGAAAGTTTACAGGGGTACTTAAACTGATGTGCATTCCTAGAAGTACGTGTATTGCGGTGGAATTGTTTAAAGGGGTGAATGCAACTACACAGATAATTTTTATTTGTAAAACTAGGGGGTAAATAATAAGAGACATAATGGCGGTGTTCGGGAAATGCAAATGCTTCCGTTATAGTTCTATTGCCTATCCATTTTAAAACTCTATTTTCAATTTTATCCAAGAGACTTAAATGTGTTTTAGGAGTACCTAAGTACCTGTATGGGAATTGTATTCAAGCTTTGGACGAATGAAGACTATATAGATTATACAGCCAGATCAGAAAGGGAGAAAAATTTCTTGCATGTTCGAAGAATAAAATATATATCATTCATCATTCCACAGAAGCTAAAAGCTGTTCGGTTTCCTCGATGCAAGTGCCACTCAAGGCTAGTGCCAATGGGCAGGGATTTCGCTTTAGCCATAACAGATTGCATTGAGTTTTTGCAGCATTAAATTCTACACGTTTTTTTATTCCCCATTGAAATGGAATATGCTATTGAGATCAGAATTAAATGAACCAATCAAATGCTTCCGTTCAAGTTCCACATCCAAACAACTAGAAAGTGACGAATAGGAAAAGCTGAGAGTATTGTGGTCTGCAAGACAATTTAATAATGGATTCAAAATTTCAGTCAAAAAATCATTTAAAAAAAGAAAGAATAGAGTCGGGGATAAAACGGAACCCTGGGGCATACCATAATTTATTTTAGAAGTAACAGAGTTGTAACCATCCAAATTTCACAAAAGAACCAGGTTGTATGAGCCATTAGTTTTGGAGCATCTCGGTTTTATTTCGTCAGGGGATCAACAAAAAGCTCCCATGTATGCAAAGGTCTATGTACTGTTCACGCCCCTCCTTACACAACCTAACCTAACCATCTAATATATTTTGTATTGATTGACCTAGAAAGAGATTTCTAGTCTAACGAAAAAGGGATTCATCGATACCAAATGCAAGCATTTTCGATTAGAGAGCTTGATGCCAAATTTTATCAAACGATTTTGAAATATCAATTGCAATAATCTTACTTTCTCCAAAGCAATGTAAAGAATAGTTGCACTGCTCGGTTAGATGTACCAGCTTAGGATCTTCAAGTTTTTTCTGGAGTTGATGATAAATCAGCGTTTCCATAACTTTGGAAAGAAGGGACGTAGATACGGTGCAATTGGACAATATTACAGGGAGAAAAAGATTCGCCTTTTTTTAGGGACAGACTGGACAAATGCTGTTTTCAATGCACTTGGGGAAAAGAGGCCAGTATAGTAGGACTGATGGAAAAGCTTATGTAGGGGCCTTGCCAGTGTTGAAAATCACCTCTCCAGAACAATGGGAGGGATACAATCCGGACGGGCGGATTTTTTGTACATCCAAGATCTTTTGAAATCATTTTCACGGCACCAGTGCCAAAGAAAAATTCCATAAAATCGTTAGCGCTCTCTAGTACAGGATTAGCCATGACACTCACTGATAACGCTGAATTAACATCATACTGTGCTGCTGTTCTGTGGTTCTTTGAATAAGACCCTTACAGGTTTTTCTAGCTTGTTTAAACTTGATTCAGTTAGCTTCAGAAAGTTTGGCTTTAAATTAAATTATATATAAATAAATTTTATATCGAAAGCTTACTTCTCTTAACCCTGAACACCTGCTTGCAGCTCAAATTAAACCATGAATTTCTCTTTCGGTTTCATAGATTTTATCCTATGCGGGATAAAATTTCTGTCAAGTTTGTGTTCAAATGTGCACTGGAATACTCGTACTATGGATGGGTCAACATCACTATCGAGGAAGAGTGACGTGACCAGAGTAAAGTGACCAGTTAAAGTCCCTGGAGAAACTGTTGACTTTCTTGTATTGCCAAACGGTTCTACTAGTGGTTTTTTCTTTAACTGAGTTTTGTTTGCAAGAGAAATTTGCAGATATGACACAATGGTCTGATATACCTAGAGGGAATAATACACTAATCGTGCATTTATAAAATTAATTTAGGGAGCTTTTGCTGATTTAGTGAAGACTCAAAATCACTTTGTAACTGTCCGCGCATCATCCAAAAAGTGTTGAGTATAGTGTGGTATTATTTTTTTCTAATTTTGTATTTCCAATAGTTTGCAGTAACCGTAGTATGTTAAATTTTACAACAATAGAGTATTTCAGCATTCATTTAAACAAACAAATTAATATAATGAGTAGAGATTCAAAATGCTTTCTGGATTTATACACTTTTTACCTTTAAAATCAACCTGAAGCATTGGTCATTCTCATTCCCATGCCTTCTTTCTTTTTTCTTGCTAAAATCTTTGTGTATATATTTTGTATATACAGCTCTAAGTACAATGTATGTTCTTGTACATAAGTAAGAATAGGATAGCATGAAGATACAAATATAAAGTAAAAGCTACCTATGATAGCAAAGTATTCGAAATCATAGAAATAGGAGGAATTTTTCTTTTCAACAGAAACAATCTAATAGAAATGTTCCATATTCATTCAAAACACAACATGGGATTTATTTTCAAGCTATAAATTCCTAGAAGAAAGTATCAATTGCTTTTCATTCAATATAAAGTATTCGTATCTCCAGTTTGTAAAACCTTGGAACTGATTGATTTTCCGGTGAATCCCACAGTCAATTGAAAAAAAAAAACAATAAATTTAATAGTAAAAAGGGAATGTATCTCAAGTCGTTTAGTATATAAGCCAATTAAAAAAACAGACACATTTAAATTATAATAAATAAATTTGTTATTGCAAAGTGCAAAGATAAGATTTTTATTTTTGAATTTATATTTTCGTAGAAATGTAGGCTAAGCGAAGAATATACTCATAGGAAGTAAACACGTGCTTGGTCTCGTGATATCGGTTAATACTACCAAAATAGAAATCTTCCTTAAATTTGAATTTTTCATTTTGATACTTAGATGTCTTGCAATGTAAGTTTCTGTTTTTCACTATACTTTTGGGTGGTCAGTATGTATTACTGCAATGAACCGGATATTGAGCAATAATATTGGCCGGCTTAGGGCTCGTATGCAAATATTTCGATCTAGCTTTTAGCAATTAAATTTGCCAGGGGGTCATGTTTTTTAAAATTCAATCAAGCTGCACTCTAAAATATTTTTTTTTTAGTTTAGGTTTTTGTTATTAAACCTAAACCCTTTATAATTAATAATACAAGATCTATTTTACTCTTTTGTCTCGCAGCTTTCTTTACTTACAAATGCAGGAAATTTCTCAATACCTGCTATCACAAATCGCTTACGTTTGTTTGAAGCTTAAAGTTGCTTCATAATGCAAGCAACTTTAAGTTGATCGCAAATAAGTTGTCCTTTGGTTGCTAAATGCTAAGCCTTGACTTTGGGATCTTAGTCTTAGGAAACCATACGTCGAGTGGGATATTTGCAAAAAAAAATTTTTTATGTTGGCCACACCAAGAAAATTTTGAAAATTTGTTGGTTACAGTTTTTCCAAGTACCACGTGATTTTTCATTTTTGGCACCTCATTTGTGGGATATATGTTAAAAAATACATACTAAAAGGCTGGGCGTGGTTCAAATTCCCACAAACCAAAAACTATAATAACGAATTTGACGTATTTTTTAAATTTTGAAAAATCTCACAAATAAGTAATCCTGCTTTTTAAAACCTCACAATTACAAAATCTGCGATAACAATCTTAAAAATATCAACTAAGTCTAGAAAATTTAAATCGAGATTTTAAATACAAAACTAATAATTTGTAATTCAAAATAAATCATGTCTTCTGCAACAAAAAAATTTGGGTGCCTACTTCCTGGCCACATTAAGTGGAATTTTTATTTTCAACGTTTTGTTATTCTAGATTTAAGATGCGAGATTTTAATCTATTTTTTGTTTCAATGAGTTTTTTTCCAAGGCCATTCTAGGATACTAAAAAAATTTGGTGGGTATGTACCTCATTAAGGTAATTTTAAAAACAATTATGCGATTTCAATGGTCACTTAATGGTCATTAAAGGTCACCTGGTCAAGACCCCCATGACCCCCCCCCTGTATTCAAAGCGGAAAGCTGGATTTTTGTACAAAGCCTCTACATGGCATTTTTATTTAAGGGTAAAAAGCCTTTCAATATGAGCGCCACTAACAGTTTTACGGGGGTCAAATACCCTCCCGAACGGCTTCTTAGGATAATATCTAATAAACGATTACTTTAAAAAAAATTTAAAGCACTAGTTTCAGGTTGTAGCTTAGAAAATGTTAAATAATCGATAGACATTTTAAAGGTCTTTGAAACTGAAAATAGTTCCCATCGATATGAGCACCGTTAAAAAATGGAGTCAAAAGCTCCGATAGAAAAACGACGATTGGTATAAACACTCGCTTTTTCGCGGGCCCCTGGAAGCTGTCATCCCATTCATTCTAAACCTGGGAGTGGCACACTCAGGCTTGCCAGATTGGGGTATTTATCGTAAATTGGTTTCAACATTTCAAACTTACCGCACTTCTCTCTAAAATCATTCAGTTTCTCTATTGTTCCCAGAATTTCCATTCAAAATTGTTCTTTTTTTTATTTTCCGTTGTTTTTTTTTTAAATAAAAATGAATTCTGACTGAAGAGACCATTTTTAAAAATTCTTTTTGGGCTACTGTTTGGGCTAGTTTTTCGGCTCCGATTTTGGGTCACAAACATTTCTAAATTGGGCTATCAAACTGGCAACCCAGTACTCAGGGCACACTTGGCTGGATTTGTGTAGCGTAAGGTACATAAGTATGTATATCCGTCGATCCCCTATGACAGCTTATTGGAGTCCACCGACCACCAGTTGGGAACCGCTGACATAGAGTGTTTACTGTAGGAAATTTGTGATTTTAAGGAGAACTTAGAATTGGTAAAACACTTTCTCGAGTGTATAAATTATAAGAACATTGCAGAGCACCTCATTTATTAAAGCTTTATTTATGTATCTAGCTCTGAACGACTATTGGATGGGTCAAAATACTTTATATGATCCCCAATGGCAGTGTTGAGTATTTTTAAAGGTAAGATTCTTAACGGCAAGATATAACAAAATACCCGCCAAAAAACTATATCTTAAATTCCACACCAACTTGTTCTCTATATGAACAGAAACCTATCTGCTGACCGCAAAAACAACAACTTATCTAACCTTTAATATCATCTTCTGCTTTATACTTTTCTTCCTCCAGATACTGACCGTTTAAATTATTATCATCTCGACAACACGCTCTCGATACCTACACAAACTTCCAGCAATATATACGACCAGACCCAAGTAATCGTCTAGAATTCCATGGAGCTTTTCCATTATATCATAAAGATATCTCCCATAAGGTTATCATTTGGCTGCCGTTGGCCCAAAACCATTCATCCTCTGTACGAAATAACTTTCTTCGCACAACCCAGCTTACTCAACAATCTTCATTTTATGGGGGAAAAAAATAGGATACACATAACTACTTCATCTCCTAATATGCTTGCTCAAGTTGTAGCTTGTATCGCAGGAAATTCAATAAGTCATTCAACCTGACAAGAGCCTGTAGTCTCGTACAAGCTCGCCTCTATTCTGATGATTGTATCTCTCTATAATTCTTCCGTTTCCGTTGGGATCGGGATCAAAAGAAGTAGAGGTAGTCCTTTTTAGTGTAGCGGAAAAGTCTTCTTCGCCCCGTTTATTTTTCTATTGCCACTAAAAGGCTTCCCAAAAGGGTTGAAACCAATCTAAATATTATTTTCCTATAAGAACTCATAAAATTCATATTTTGCACCCCAAGAAATCAAATATGCCCAGCAAAAAAAAACACAATAAGGAAAAACACCACTTTTTCATCCCGAGCGTAACCCAAAAAGGATTTCCGAAGGTCCTTCATATATAAAGGATAGACAATAATTATTTATGTTCACTTATTTATTATTCTTTCTCATATTTATTATTATTTTTTTTTCTTTATTTGGTGCTGAGCTTTTCTATTTAACTTTGGAAGGGAATCCAGGACGAGCCCCTATATTAAACCTTCACGTCAAAGTTCTTTTTTTCTGCTAGTAAGTATAGCAAATTAAGTTGTGTTTTTTTTTGTATCATTGCTCTTTATTCAGTTTGTGTAACTGTTGCTAACAAAAAAACTGACAACAGTAAAAAATATTCCTTGATGGAAGAAAAGAAAAAAAAGGAAAAAAGAATGTATCCCACGCAATATATTAACACTTGACTAGAAAAATGAGGAAAATAATAAAATTCCTAATCACATTTGCCATGAGACACTTAACCTTTTTAGTTGCTTCGAAGAATTCTTAGCTTCTGACAGTAATATTGTGTAAGTATCTGTCGGATATGTTTTGTTCGCACATTCTTAGAGCCATCACTCGTCGTCATCGTCGTCGTCGTGTATCTAATATCCAATTACAGTTTCAAGGATGGAAAACGTAATCACGTATAAGCAATTAAAACAACAATGAGTTTTAAGGTGTACTTATCGCACTAAAATTTAACATTTCCGATAAGGAAACCAACAGAATGCTTCAGTAGATAGCATGCGAAGTTGTTGAGGTGGTTGGGTTGGTGGAGAAAGGCTGATTTTCTGATTGAGCTAAGTCTATAAACTCATTAAAACTTAAGAAACGAAAATGACAAATAAGAATAATCTTAAAAGTTGAGGAGAAAATGCTTCTTTAAATAAGCGGTTAACCATTTCTGTTCCTTCAAAGTGGTGCATTTTTTTTTGTCAAAAACTATTGACTTTTCGAATTTGAATGTTTTGAATTTAATTGGAATTACCAATGTGCTTCATAGTGGAATTAAAGGGAACTAGGTCAGGTTTGTATATTATATAAGCTAAAATAACATCTTCAGCAGTCAGGCTTAAGGGTCTAGTGCTTTTTATTTTAGGAATTAACTTAAATTAAACAAACAAAAACATAATTGGAATTAATTCTTCGGTTAATTTGAATAATTTATGTTTTGAAATGTATGCCCACAACAATCAACAGAGATAGATAGATACTTTGGAGGCATTTTTACAAACCCAATTATCTTTAAAATAACATGCACGACTGGATCGTACGTACTTGCTCCTATGTTCAAGTTGCTTGCAAAAAAGAACTTCTAAAACTTGAAATAAGTTATAGAAAAAAAAAATATGAAAAAAGAAAAAATATTAAAAAACATTTGAATTGTGCTTTTAATTTTCACAATTGCGAGCGTGAAAAAAAACAACGTATTTTTCGACAGCTATTCCAGCGGCAACTGCAGCTCTAGTTGCAGCAATCAGCAAAAATCAATCAGCGGCTAAACGATAATCAGCGAAATAAGGAAACGGATTGGCGATATTTTGCGAAATAATAAAACGGCGAAACTTTATTTCGAGAGAAAAACTCTTGATCAAATAAAAACAATTAAACAAAAAAGGAGCTGAACAGCAAATTGCCAAATGAATTTAGTGAAATGATTGCAAATAAATTTCAAACAAAAGCGAAAGATAAAAACGCTAAATGTGGACTTCGAAATGATTGAATGATGAATGAAAAAAAAACGCAAATTACCAATCAAGGATTGCGAATTAAAAGGCTAAGGCCAAACACATTTACGAAACAATGGGGATTGGTGACCCAATATGAAAACATGCAAAAAAATTTTAATCGTTGCAGGGGTTTTCTTACGTACATAAGATATGGGCAACAGTTTTTAAAAAAAGTTTTGGTGTGCCAATTTTGATTATATATTAAAATAGACTTATGAATCTAGTTTAAAAAAAGAACGAAAAAAACGCGATTTTGAAATATTGAATTTTTAAAAAAATTATTTTTTAAAAATCCAAAATTTTGATATATTTTATTAATGATATTTTACTGACATTTTAAAGAGGTTTTTTCATAAAAATTTTGAATGAAATCGATTGAGCCGTTAATGAGAAAATCAAAAATACTGTTTATGGCAGCGGAGCTGTTTTCTTGACAAAACAAATTTTTATATATTAAAAAAGTTTTGGTGTGCCAATTTTGAGTATATATATTAATATGTACTTATGAACCTATAGACTCAAAAAAAACATCAATTAGTTTTTGAAATATTGAATTTTCAAAAAAAAAAAATTATGAAATATTTTTTTCAAAATGCAAAATATATTTTTTTTAAATTTCTACATGTATTATTGATTAAAGGAGCTTTTGCATTAAAGTTTTGAATGAGATCGAATGGGGCTAGGACTGCACTTGCGATTTCAATCACGCGACTGTTTAGTCGCCCGAAGAAGAAAACATGAGTTCAAATGAGAATGAACACACATGCTACCGAGAAATTGCGATAGTTGAAAGCCGAAAATTTGTTCCATTTTTCAGGTAATGAGATTGTGGAATACTAAAACCGCACGTGCGATTGAAAAATCGGTATCGCAAGAAATTATGGCCATGCACTCTCACTTGTGAATATCTATCGTACGACTCTTTAATCACTTGAGGCTAGGACCGCACTTGAGATTTTCAGTCGTTGCGATTGAAAAACCGATATCGCCAAAAATTATGAGCGTGCACTCCGTGCGACTCTTTAATGGCTTTAAATACAACATACAGCTTTTAATGAGAATGCACGCACATGCGATCCATTTAATTTTGTGACTGAAAAACGCTCAAAAAATGGAACTGGTAACATTTTTTTAATCGCTGCAATTTAAAAGTCACATATGTACGCAGTCACATTTAAAATCATGTGTCTCATTTCTTGAGACTAAATAATAGCGCGATTAAAATCACAACTTTTTCTAGTTGTGAATATTTTTAGTCGCACTATTTTAAATTGCAAGTGTGACCACAAACTTCTAACTGCCTGTTTTTCATTTTAACTTTCGACAATCGCGTCGCCCGAAACATGGAACAAATTTTCGACTTTAAATCGCAAAGGTTTCTCGGTAGCATGTGCGTCTATTCTCATTTAAATTCATGTGTTCTATTTCTGGCAACTGAACAGTCGGGCGATTGAAATTTGCAGGTGCGGTCCTAGCCTTGATTTTTTTTATCAAAATCGTTGTAGCCATTTTTGAGATAAATAAGTTTTAGCTCTAAAAATAACGGTACTTGCCATATAACCGTTTGATTTTTGGAGCTAAACAAAAGTTTAATTTACCATTTGCAGCCTTACAAAAAGCCTAACGTTGAAAATTTGAAGAAAATTGCTTCAGGGGTTTAGACTTTAGGCTGTAGATCGAGGTACAGACAGAATGACAGAATTGTGCCACCTACTCTTTTTCGAATTCTCTACCATCGTAATGTCGTGCTTGGTTGTTATCTCAACATTTTTCTTTGCACGAATTTAAAACTTGTCCTAAAAAAGGTACCTACTATGTTCGCAAATAAAAAATCAGTTGGCACCAACGAGAGCACAGAAAACTTAACTAATCGACCAATTGTTGTCAATATTTTCTCTGTAATGTTTATGAAAATATTTTGGAAACTTTCCGATGATATTAAGGTATTTATTGATTTTTAAAAATTCCTTATAATTATATAATAAAACGGCAAACACGAATTTCGTGGTACAACTTAAGCGGAAGGCATATAAATTATATATCGTTGGAAATGTTTTTTGCATAGAAGTGCAGAATGCAAAAATTTATTAAATAATTGCAGCACAAAAACTATATAACAATAAAAGAAATTTGCCTAATAAGTGCGAGCGAGAACGAGACCGAGTATTTATTTATTTTTATCTGTCGTAACCTAAATGTGACGTTTCAATTTTTTTCAACCCACCAACCAACCAAATTTCCAGCACTGACTGGAAAGATTATTGGAGTGTCCGATGGCAACGTTCAGTGTTACAGATAAAAATAATAAGTTGCTCAGTTTTTCTCTACGCTAAAGACTGCTTTTAAATGATGAATTTATTCTTGAGATTTTTTATTTGATATTGGAATACATGGTGGGATGGTGCACTTGCACCTGCAATTAGTAATAAATTATTAAATATTGCGATGAGTAGATACGCAATCAAGGGCGTATGCACAAAACTGTGTAACCGGCGCGAATAACTTGCTCTCGATAATATGTATGGAAACCTCAAATTTTAATTAACTTATATACCAATGATATATCGAAAAATAAAGTTTTATAGAGTTTAATGATAATTAAAATATATTTTCTTGAAGTTTGTCAATTGGACAATAATGTTATTAGCACTCGAGTTTCGAAAGCTGGACGTTCTAGTTTGATTAATTTTCTATAATAAAAAAGTTTATCTTTAGCTCTTAAAGATATTTGTACATAATAGAATTGTTAACATAATAGAATGTTCCATTTAAATCATGACAATGACAAATGAATCAATATGGAATCATACAATATTTAACATGCCATTTCAGTCTTTTGTACTTATTCATCACAAAAACACTGCCAAATACCATCAAGGTCATTGTTTGTTTCGTTGCTAAGTAATTTTTGATTTTATTTTACAAAGAAATCTTTCAGATGTGGAAATGACAGTTGGTAAACAATTGTTAAAATAAAATTTGAGTCCAAGTCAAAAAACTGAGAAAACACACTTTAGGAATGCTCTTTCTTAAGAAAATATATACATAAATATATGTATGTATGTTTTCATATACACATTGTTTCAATTAGATATAATCCATATTGTCTGTTCTGTTCATATTTAATATTTTAAGATTTGTTTTCTAAATAATATAATTTTTGATATTTTTTATTTGGCTAGGTATTTTATTGAGTTTATTTTGCTGGAATGTATAGTAAATGGAATTAAAAACATTTTAAAATGAGATATGCGCATTACAACACAATAACTTCGTTAAGTACCTATGAGTTTTTAATATCATAATATCCCTAGGCTAAATTATAATAATGTACCAGATGGTCATTGGTCATATTAATGTTATTTTACGAAAGCTATTATTAATAATCATAATAATAATATTGAAGGAAAATCAAAATAATACTACGTAGGTATGTGCAGTTGCCCCTATGGCATTTGTAAACACCAGAGACGGCGCAGCGAACCTTTTTAAAGCCTCATGCCATTTTTAATAAATAATTAATTTGAAAAGCCTTTGAAGTGCCAAAATACAGACTTCTTTTGAAAACGTATAACCAAATCCAATTTCACATTCAAATGATAGTCTTTTTGAAATACGCAATCCATATTCCATTTAAATAAAAGAAACAAAAACAAACTGTTTCTAGGCCAATCTTTATAAATAGGTATCATTTTTGAAAGTAAGGACTCATGCTCCCATAGGTAGATAAAATATTGTTAAGATAGCAAACTCCAACTTTTTCAAACAGATAGGTATACTGCCATACTAAGAAAAAAGGGCGTATTCGCCTAAATTAAAAAAAAAATTTAGGTATGGTGTCTATAGCAACTGACACAACAAAAAATGTCAAATACAAACTCTTAATACGCACAGATTTTTGTTTTTGGTCTTTTAAATCATTCTTCACTCTAATAGTAGTGGACAGAAAAATAGCACACTTATGAGTTTAGTATGAAGTTTTTATTTTTTAATGAAACCTTGCAGGTGAAAATAATTTATTTTGATGGGGAACAATAAACCATATAATTCCAAAATATTAAGTTTGAGCCCCAAGAACAAGGTAATAATCTTTCAAAAATTGCTAAATTAATTAAATGTTCTCCAAAAATGGTGTACAATGCCAATAATTCAGTAAAAAATAAAAAAAAAAAACAAAATTTTAAAGTCATCTCACTCAGAACTTCAATTCGCTTTGACAGAGCCGTAGTCAGAAAGTGTAAGCCCGATCCTTTTAATTCGTCTCGCATCATTTTGCCCGAAATTAATGAGGAATTTGGTGTCCTTAGCTGAACCATAAGCAGATGACTCGACTATACAAATTTATATGGAAGCATAAGCAGAAGAAAGCTTATCTGGGGCTCAATTCTCGATCTGTGAAACTGTGAAATGAAAACAAAGTTATCATTTCAGTTCTCTCAGAGTTTTATCATTTTATCACTTCACTAACACGCTCAAGGGGATTCCCGAACTCGCAATGAAAAACAACTGTCAAAGAGAGTACTTAAAAGTACTAAAATGAGAAATGCCTCTTATCCCTCTCAATCTCTCATAGTAAAAGATGATTGTTCTGTCATAGAAAGACCAAGATGGCCACTTGGGTGTATCTAATAAGCATAAATTGTTTCTCTTTATCATTTATCATTTCACAAGTTTTCACAGAATGAATTGATTGTGATAAAAGAATTATCACATGTCACAGTAAAAAATACGAATTTTGGAAAAAAAGGCCGTGAAATTCTGATTCTTCAAATTATTTTTTTTTTGATTATTTTCGTTCATAAATATGAATTACTTGAGAAAAAACAGAATAATTTAAAAAAAAATTATTTCAAATTAGAGAATTAAGAAAGGTGTACAATTTAAAAAGTGGAATTTCATTAGAAATAACTGAAAAAATCAGAATTTTTAAAGACATTCACGTTAAAAAAACCAAATTAAGAAAAGCTGAATTTTGAAACCAGAATTTTGATCAACTCCCAATTTTAAATTTGACATAGTAATATGGATTTTTTTTGTGGGCACTTAAAAAAATAAATAGGTATTGGAGATGGTAATCTTAAAATTGTACATATCTCTCACATTTTTTGATGTTCGAAGACAGATTTTAGTGACAGTTTGCAGTTTTATTTCACCAAGAAAACCCCAGCTGAATGTCAATGTTTCGTTATCATGCCACGTTAGCTGACTTTCCTATAAAATGTCACGAAATTCAATCAATCGTTAAAATAAATCATAAATTGGTATTAAAAAAATAATACTAGTACGTCCAGCCTTCGAAAGCTGTCTTAAATACTAATACCTTGTCTTCTTAGTTCTTACTAAAAGTCGTTTTGATGAGCAAGCTCCATACATCTCTTACTTGCACAAAAAAGAATTGTTCATGTTGAGGCCAAGAATTATTATTAAAAGTGGCGCATCGGTGGATTTTGACTGAAACTTCTCTTTCTCTTTCTTTTGCACCCAATTTTACTAAAAGTCGTTTTGATGAGCTAGCTCCATACATCTCTTACTTGCACATAAAAGAATTGTTCATGTTGAGGCCAAGAATTATTATTAAAAGTGGCGCATCGGTGGATTTTGACTGAAACTTCTCTTTCTCTTTCTTTTGCACCCAATATCTACCTTCCTCACTGGATCCACCTTTCAGTAAGAAGACAATGTAGATACGCACTTTACATGGAGAATTGAATCCGAATTGAATTAGGATTTAGGTCCATGTAGACGTGGATCGTATTGAATCTAGATTACTCGATCCTATTCAGCACGTTATCATATGCCTGGGTCAAAATTTCGATCCGGATTGAATCTGATTTATCGATCGATGAGCTACTTACTATCCTGAGCTAATGGAGCGTACTCCGAGCTAGATCCGATTCAAAAAAGAAACACAAGTTGGGCACTCTGAGTGCTTTGAGCTAAAAAAGAAACACAGATCTTTTGTTGACGGCTCAGTGCTATGCTCGGAGCTAAAACAGAAAAACGCCTATTATATGAGCTACTTAGCATTATTTTGTTCAGCGTTGAGTAGCCATCAGACATTCCACTTATCTTTCCAGTCAGTGCTGGAAAATTTGTTTTGTTGGTGAGGGAAACAAATCGAAACGTCACATGTAGGTTACGACAAATAAAAACAAATAACTGCTCGGTCTCGCTCTCGCTCTTCGTCGCTCTTATTACGCAATTTTATTTTATTGTTTTTTAGTTTTTGTGGTGTTTTTATTAAATTAATGTTTACATTCTGTACTTCTGTCAAATATTTCCAACGTTCCAACGATGTATGATTTATATGCATTTTAAAAATAATATAAATATTATTTTAAAATTGAAAATATGTTTGGCTTTTCTTAAAATTACTTGCACCTCTTTGAGTTTTTGGGGGTGTCATGATCCCGTGATCCCCCCTACCTATATACGCCGTTGCTTTTTATTGTTATAATAAAATTTTGTTTGGTAATTTTTGATCAAATTAATAACGTATTTTCGATTTTATAAAAAAGGAGCTGAAGGATTCGAGGTTGAACTCAGTGCTTACATTATGTTTATCTCGCATCGATAAAATCAGTCAAAGAAACGTTGAAAAATGAAACAATTTAATTTTTTTGTTTTCACTTTCATCGTTTCTCGTCCAATTTTATTGATGAACGAGTGTGTGTTCAACTCCAAATTCTGTTATTCATATAAAAATTCACGTTTAAAAATGGGATATATGTACATATAAATCAATCAAATTTGAATATTCAAAACTTTGTGAAAATAAATCGAAATAAATTTCTATGCAATTACAAATAGTATTGTCTTAAAAGCAAATGTAAAAATTCAATGTATGAAAAACGCAAACAACATAGAAAATGAAAAAAATGTATAATTAAAATGAGCAGTATTGTATCATTCGGAAATGTCAAACAAAATTAGCAAACTTTCAATGGAAACACTTTACTGTAAAATTTTAAAATTAGCTAATTTCAATACTAATGAAAACCTTGCATACCTAAACAATTCTTACCCATTTGAGTTCAAAAATTCAATCACAACCTCCCACCATCTGTGGAAAATAAAATTCCAACAAACTGGTACCAGAAAAAAGGAAATATACAAATAAGAAGGTTGCTATACATTCAAATTGTATTAAAAAACTTTTACGAAAATTGTTTTTAATTATCACTTTAAAACCTTTTTTCAATGAAATCCATATCCTAAAGGAGATTTTCGTGCCAGCTCTGTCGTTTATTTTAATTTTAAATTCTTTATTTCAAACCGAGGTATAATTTGCTATAAATATAGCGAGAACTTTTCATTTAACAATAAATTGATTTGTATCGCATTTTCTTTGACCTGATTTCAGCAGTGCGGTTGCTGGAAGGTAGATAGGTAGATACCTATAGTCTACCGAAAATTTCCTGATTTCCATAAAGATAACCTCAACGCAATGTAAATGGAATTTGAATTTAATTTATTTGGCCTTAATGCTTATATAGCTAACCAAATTTGGCTTTAATTTAAAATGCCTTATACGTTTCCGTAGGCATATCTAATTTCTATAGCCTATGTAATAATAAAACATTTCCTTCTTGGTATATAATATATATATTTTACAACCATTCTTCCACAATTTAAGCAATTTAATCACTCTCCAATAAACTGATTTACAGTTGAGTAAGCATCTTAAGTCAGAGAGCGTGTATGTATGTAGGTTTAGGTTTATAGCTCCATAACATTTGATACTTTCAATTAAAATTGTGTCTTTCACAGTTTTGCTTGTTAAGTCCTTTTTGGTATCCAACTCATTTACCTTACGACAAAAGAAGACCTTGTATTTCAAAATAAAATATACAAGAAAGAAAAAAAAAACAATAATCCAGCTTCTTGATGTTTGTCCTTTTGTCAAAGATTTAAAAGGTTACAACTCTTAGAGTAGTTGTGATTATCCAAAAAGGATATTTTATGCTACTTGGCCTCCCATTAATATCCTTTTACTGAAAATTTAATCCCTTTTATATCGTTCATCACTTCTTATTCTCTTCAAAATCACTCACTCAACGAGCAAAACATTCCTTTATATTTATTAGAAAATAGGAATCTTTGTCCTTCAGCCCTATAATCTATATCCACATTTTTGTTTGTAATTGTAGACATTCAAAAGATATTCGTCGAATATGTATGGTATGAAATTAATCACTTAAAGTCTCCTCTCCTGTTTCATATTGTCCTTTTTATTTAAATACGAAATGGTTTAAGATCTTTAAAGATATTTTACACCCTGCATCACTTGGTTGGTATAGAAATATTCAAAACGCAGAAACAATTAAACATTAAAGAATTACTTAGTAAACCAATGAGTTTTTTTTCTTGTTCCTCGATGAATAAAGGAAAGATTGATTTTTAGGATAGGAGCGCACTTGCGATTTTCCGTCGTGGGCCCGATTTTAAGATTTAATGAACGCACATGACACCAAGAACTCATACTGGAATCGGCCAAGAAACGATGGAAATTGAAACAAATTGCATGAGTTTTGTTTAATTTTTCATCGTTTCTCTACGAATTTTTTTGAAACGACAGTTGTAGAATATGTGTCCAGTCCTTGAAACAGGAGTTCTAATATCATTATTGGCTCATTGACAAATTTTAACATAAAAGTCTATAAAACTTTTTTTTCAATATAACATTGGAATAACCATGTTATAAATTAATTAAACATTGAGGTTTCCATACAAATTATCTATAGCAAGTTATTTGCGCCACCGCCGATTACACAGTGAACAAAAACTGAGCTACTTGTTATTATGAGAGCTAATTATTATTATTTTCTTCATCACTGAACACTGCCATCGGACATTCCAATAATCTTTCTAATCGGGGATGGAAAATTGGTTGGTTGGTGGCTGGAAAAAATTGAAACGTCACATTTAGGTTACGACAAAAATAAAAACAAATAATACTCTGGCTCTCGCCCGCACTTATTAACAATTTTTTTTTATTGTTTTTAAGTTTTTGTAGTCAAATATTTAATAAATTTTTATGATATATAATTGTGAATGCGTGAATTGTACCACAAAATTTGGATTTGCCGTTTTATTGGGGATATATGATAAATTAATTTTTTTTGTCGACCAACATTTTTTTAATAAAATTTAACCAGAAATGTACACATAAGAACTTGTTTTTAGATTTAAAATTTATTTTTGCATATATGTACAGGGTGTTTACCGGGAAGGTATACTACTTTTTTTTGTCACCATTTTGGTAAACATTAGTCTTGATAGTCTATATTTGGCAGTCATGAAGTAGACTCGTGGCCAATTTATTATGAAAAATATTCGATAAACCAACGTGTTTTAATCGTTAAAGCATTTTATCAAAATCAATCATCGATGAGAAAGTTACGTGAAATTTTTGGGAGAAACAACGTGCAAACAAAACGCACTATTTATCGTGTAGTGAATGATTTCGAAGAAAGGAGTCTGTAGATGATAGGCCCCAACATGGACCGCAACGTACTGCAAGATCGGCTGAACACATTACTGCTGCTCAAGGAAGTGTTCAAAACAATCCATCAACCTCAATTTTACCCCGTTATTCGGAGCTTGGTCTTCAAAGAACAACTTTGGCTTCAATAGGAAAAACCAGAAACGCTTGAGCAACTCAAATAAAATATTTGCAATGAAATTAATGAAATACCGCGTGAAATGTGTGAAAATGTAATGAAAATGAGCTCAAAAGGGCTCGCATTTGTAAAACTAACAGAGGCAGACATTTACCTGATATTGTATTCCATACATAATTGCCGACATTAAATAAAACATTTATCAATATAAGATCCATTCTCTTTCATTTAAACAAAAATTATAAACAACAAAAGTAGTATACCTTCCCGGCGGACACCCTGTACATATTAAAATTTATTAAAGTAATTAAAGTAATCAATTGGCATTTTTTTTAGCTCTAAGCTGTCATATGAGGTGTTTTAACGATGATAACGATTTAAATGCTTTTCCAATTTTTTGAATATTTGTTTTTATATTAACTGGTTTTGAAAGTTCTTAGTTCCAAGCGACTTGAAACAAAACGCAAGATTGTGCGATCGATTCTTCCATTTTATAAATTTTTTTAAGCTTATAAAGAATTATGACGTTTAAGACCTTCGTTTAGATGAACAAAAGTCATTTTTTCTTGTACTACGTTATCTTTTTTAAATGTTTTAGGAATTCACTTTATTTTGAGAGACGCTTTTTGTGAAAGACAAAAAAGAATAAAGCAAAGAGATTTTTTTTTTAAGTTTAAGACATAAATTAGTCTTTTAAAGGTGAGTTTTAGTGCAAATAAAGACGTACACATAATTTTTGCACTGTAAATTTGTTGAGGACGTTGGTTTTGAAGAGCTCGTGTATAAGCAGAACATATGGAATTTTCATAGTACGTGCGTGCATATTATTAGTCAACAGAAATCGTACAACTTTCTGCCGAATCTGAACGGCTTAAACCCGAAGAGCTTTTATATGACAAGATGTGTTCAGTTCTTTGATTTTGGTTTTGCACCTGTCTCGAAAACCATTCCAAAATAATTAAGTTCCATGTAATAGAAATGCCTTTGAATTAATTATAATAATAATAATAATATTAATAATAAAGTACGTTAAAATTGACAGCGCTGTACCCAGAACCACCTGAAAACATTTCATCTCCAGTCCATTGGGAACCAGAGGGGACTTGGCAAGTTTAATTGAAATAGGTATGAAGAGACAAATAGTCATTGACATTAATTCGACTTATAAGACTATTAACATAAGTCTCCAAAGATAATGTTTTATCAAGTATTAAACCTAAACTTTGTAATAAAAAAAAAATTAAAATAGAATTGGCCCGTATATGGACCCATGAGGGACTCAATACAATCAGATTTACAGTCACCAATCAAAACATATTGTAATACTACGATGAAAAAATCCGATTGTAGTAACTATTTGAGATAGAAAACACAATTTACAGCGGAAATGTGAATAATGGTCCAGGGACGGATGCAAAAGAAAAATGTCGGAAGCTTAAGCACGCATAGTTTGCATACGAAATAACATATACAAGGTTATATCCATGATTCTTGGTTCTTTCACCATTTATGAATGACCTCTTCGTTGTTAACAGCAATACTTCTATAGCCAAGTCTATAACCAAGAAAGATATGTTTTAGACGGAGAGTCAATTTTACTATTTCTTAAAAATTGATTCAAAATAGAAAAAAAAAAAACAATTTCAACACTTAAAATTTTTTGTAATAGACTATTTTAAACAATGAGCTTATTAAATAAAATTTTTACTGTAAATAGTTTTTGATAAAATAATAGTTTTAAATTTAAAAGCCTGCAAAAGTTTTGTTTTTAGTATCTAATATTTCTTATAATTTTTAATCAAACACTAAAAACTGTATGCTGAATTGTGTCATAGTTTTTGAAAAAAATAAATAAATATAGCTACTAACTTAATTACTTTAAGGGTTGTAGTAGTTGGTTGTTGGGAGAAATGTATAGCCTAAAATTTTTGTATGTTTCCAAAAAATTGCTTCAAATTACATCAACATTTCCAGAAACTCTTTATTTAAGGCAAAACACACAAGTAGCAAGCTATTTTCTTCGCTGGTTTCAATACTTTTAGGACTCTGACTCCTTAATAAATAAGGAGTTTCTGTGAATACATATATAAATAATGAGAGTGATTTTTTTAAATTCGTGAAACATCCCTCCTGCGCCAGCGCTTACTACGGCCAATCAGAAAAAAATAAAAATCTTCAAAAATGTCACCAAAAGAAGTACGTCCTAGCGACTAACTACAGAGAGTTGGACCTAAGACAACAATTGTTCAAAATTGCAAGCTAAATATTTCTTGTATGGACACTTTCTCTCCGGTCAATAGGCATTGAAATAAATTGATGTAAACATTTTACACCTAATATGACTAACAATGTTACGCAAATGATTTGACTTTTATGTCGTTGGCTGTTGGACTATTATATGTTTTTTTTTTCTTTTTTAATTCAAAATAGAGCTCTGAACAGAGTCCGAGCATCTCGAGCATGTTCTGAACATCCTTTGGTCTGAACCAGAACTCTGAACGCTCTTTTGAAAACACACTTGAACAGAACACTAGCTGTCAAATGCATGTGTTTAGCATTAAATAAATATTCTGAGCTCATAGAGTGCGCTCTGAACAAACTCAGAACACACTCAGAACGAAAAAAGGAACACGAATTTTTAGCTCTGAACGTTCAAAGCTAAAAAAGAAACACTTTTTTGTTTGACAGTTCGTACTCTACTCTGAACTAAATAAGAAAAACGCCTTAAAAGAATTGTCTTGAACTTATATTGTAATCTTAATCAAATGATGTGGAGTGTAGATACATATACTATGCAGTCCTTATCTATAATCTTAAAATAAGCTATTCCTACTCATTTGCCAACTATTTGTGGGAAGATAAGTTATAATTTTTTTTTTTATATAAATACATAAATGTATCCTTGGTAATTAGAGATTGTGGGAGAAGATGACACATTACAGTTAGGTACTATGTGTGTTTCCTCATTATTATTTATGTTCTAGTTTCTAGGATAGGATTTTCTCATGTGGTTGAGTCGGATGGATCCTTTAGGGAAAATTACTAGAAAATCATAACTTGTACCGCATTACCTACAAATTTCGTTCTGGAATCCCTTCGTTATAATATTATATGGTAGAGTGATGGTAGAAAATAAGGTATGAAAATATATGCAAGGAATTTTGCAATACAAATGTCAGGAATTCTTAGAAACTACGAGTAGAGATACTAAGCCAGAGAGAGAGAGATAGAAATTCACTGTGATAGGATTGTGTGCTGTTGAGGAAATGTTTGCCTTTCTGAACATTTAGGCTTATTATACCTTATTTTTTTTGGAAGAAATAATTTATGTATAAGAGAGAAATGTTCATTATTAACAAAACAATATGAACTCCCAAATATGTAATCCTAGATTTTCTTGTAGCGTTGTCCTTTGCAAGAAAATTTAAAACCTAAAAAAGAGGTTGAAAGAATGTAACTAAATTCTGTGAAATGGAATTTCGGAAGAGGAATGATTTACTTGCTGATGCTACTTTGAAAGGTTATCTATTTTAAGTTTTTGTCCTAGCTAGAGGTAGAATTTGATATCAAATAAGTTCTTGAGTAATGTAAGATTTATGGAGGAAGACATTAGTTGTTTTTTTGGTGAGGGGGGAATTTGTAACAATATAAAAGGACTTTAAAGATTTTAAATTTTATGCGTACACAGTTTAATAAACAAAGGTTGGAAAAAGTATTTTGACAAACAAATTTTCCATTTTTGTTAATATCTCTCTCTTTATTAATAGACAAATTTGAAATTCTAATGGAATGAGCTTTCTAAAAACATACAAAAGTCATATTCAATATTATAGTTTTGAAAAAATTAAAACATCAAAAATGTTAAGCTTAAAAGTTTTTCGACAAAATTAAAAAGGCTCAGTACGAGCAGTCAAGATCAAGATATGCCAAGCTGAAATCCACTAACCGTTTTTGACTATCAGCTTGAGTTTTCGATATGTTTCCGTTAAAAAATGACAAAAAAAAGTTAGCTATGTTGAGGTTATTTAACATCGAGAAGTAATTTTATCAACAAAACCTGCAAAACTGTCTGAAAGCACTTCTTCTTTAAAACAAAACTGTCTGAAAGCACTTCTTCTTTAAAACAAATAGGTCTTTTCAATATTTTTTAAATAAAGTAAAATGACGCAATGAATAAAAATATGTTCTAGCTTTAAAGAACAATAAAAGCATCAGCAACATTTTTAGTTGAATCTTATCGAATGCGATGCAATTATGCACCAAAGGAAAAAAAAACACCTGGGAAACTTCCAGGTAGAAGAGAGTTATCTATCCTCTCTAAAAGTCCTTCACATACTTCAATTTCTAAGGGAAATAAAATTGGAGGAAGAACTGTAGAGTAAGCAACCTCATCCGGTCTTAGATGGGGGCACAATAGATCTTAAGGTCCAGTGCAACAACCCCCAATATTTCATTCATTTATTCATTCATTTCATATCGTAATTGTTTGAAAAGTTTACTAGCAAAGGGCAACATCAGCTTTTTTCCCATGTTTTACGCTCCCAGTTAAAGAGAAAGTTCCCAAAAGAATAGTATGGCAATACGAGAAAGCCAATTGGGATGATCATAACGACTTTTTCCGGTGCTCTAACTGATCGATAAGCTTTCTCGATAAGAACGTGGATGCATGTGCCGACATGTTAACAAATACAATCATGAATGGCTTGAGAATGTTTATTTCTCACAGAAAAAAAGAGTACCACAACGAAAGAAAAATCCTGGTTTGACTCTAGCTGTAAGGAAGTAATCAGGGTCAGAGGAAGGTGTTTTCGGTCATACAAAGCCCACCCTTCAGAGGAAAGCGGATTAAAATTTAAGCAAGCAAGAAACGCCTGTAACGCTTGGATTTAAAGAACCAAATTATATTGTTGCATGAACAAAAAGTAAGACTAAAAATACTGCAGTGCTCAAAACGCAGTAAAAACTTTTGGTCATTCGTCAAAAACATCAGAAATTTTACATCTTCATCGGTTCCTACACTCATCTACAATGATAAAGCTGTTATAAGCTCTATAGATAAAACCAATTTGTTTGTAAAACAATTGGCAGCAAACTCAATATTACTGCTAATATGAGACCACCTGTGCTTGAGAACGTTCAGTTCTCTATGAACAAAATTCATTTTCGCACTCGTATAGTCGCTAGAGTACTCAAAGATCTCGACATACAGAAATCCACTTGACCTGATGGTATATCCCCCATTGTTCTGAAGAGGTGTTCTTCCACGTTGGCAAAACCGTTGTGTAAGCTTTTCTATTATCCTATTCTTTAGGGCATTTCCCGACTGAATGGAAAACAGTTCAAACTAATTCCCAAAAAAGATGTATCTTCTTTACCCTCTAATTATTGGCCGATTGCATTAACGTCCTATCTTTCCAAAGTCATAGAAACGCTGACCAATCGTCAGCTTAAGAAATATTAAGAGGAATGTAAGCTTTTAAATCACCGACAGTATGGCTTTCATAGCAATAGATCCACGGGTGATTTGATGGCATATCTCACAGAAAAGTGGAATCAAGCCTTGCATCGTTTCGGAGAAAGCAAGATTATTGCGCTCGATATTTCTAAGGCATTCGATAAAGTTTGGTACCAAGCTCTTTTATCAAAACTTCGCGCATTCGCTATCTATGAATTTTTTCTTTGTTGGATTAGTAAATAGCTTTCTGACCGTTGAATTCAAGTTGTTTTGGATGGTTTTAAGTCTGGAGTTCGCAAAATAATTGCTGGTTAACCCCAAGGCTCTGTTTTGGCTCCATCTCTTTTTCTCATTTTCATTAATGATATCTTGTCTAAAACTACTTATCCACTCAACTGTTTTGCAGATGACAGCACCCTTAGCTTTTCATACTCATTTCCAGATTCACACCCCTATTCTTCGAGTGTGGAACTGCAACGGCAGGGTATGATAAGTTCATTAAATACAGGTACACATGTAATGAGATGAAATTTTTGTTCAATTTTAACATCAAATCCAAAAGCACTTCCTCTTCTTTCTAGAAAAAGATTTACCATTTGATGGCCAACCGAAAAGAAAAGATGAAAAAACAAGGTCACAACTATGATTTTATGTTAATTAAAAATGGATTTAAGTTGATGTGGCTCTCAAAAATCTACCCTTGTATAAAATTTTAAACTTCATCAAAATCACTAAACCATCAGCTTGCAAACAAGAAACTAATTACATAACTTGAAAACACGAACCAAATATTAATGACTTCAAAGGCTTTGCTGTTTTCTGCAAAACCTTTGAAGCTTCACAAAGCAAGCAGGGGGTGATAATTGACAACATCAATCATCGCATAATCGTATATGTAAGTTATGGCTGAAAACTTTCAGTCATACGTCATATGTCCTTGTTGAAGGGATGACGAATTTTCACATTATGATGGTACCATCATCAGAATCATCACCAATAAACTATGCGTTTGTCAACTTTCTACACAACGAAATAGCAACAGCAGCCGCGCGCAGTTTTAAAGGGGCGGGTATTCTCTTAAATTAAAGCTTTCATTAATATGCTGAGGTACAGAATTCTATATTTTGTATATAAAAGGAGATTTATTTCAACTTTAAGTAGGTCGGTTGAATTTGGATAATTTATAGAGCTTATGACGGTCTTCAAAATATTCAATTGAAAAATATTAAAATTGATGTGAAAGTAGAGATTTTCAACGTGTTTTTTAAAATAATATATTTTATTTAATAAGAAATATTGATATTGACAGATAGAAAACCTGTTTCAGATTCCTGATTCCTTCAGGAAAACATTTGGAGATAGTGTAAAAAGTCAAGTATAATTTTACAAAAGAGTGCTCCCTTTTCTACACCAGGTGTGGTTCCAGAGCAGAATTTTATTTGGAGGGGGGGGGGTGTAGGGACCTCATAAAATGATATACTCATAAGCTTTTGATTTATAGTTTAATTTACATATTCAAATTAGAATGATATTTATCCAAATTGAAAAATCTCTCAATAACTTCATCAGGGTCTAACTTAATGCAAGGGTGGATCCAGACTATTGCCCAGGGGGGGGGGGGGTCGCGTTTTTAAAAATTCAATAAATTATTGCACTAAAAAATTAACTAAGTTTTCATTTGCAGAAAACGTTGTGAACAAACAAATGTGATGTTCTCAAAAGTGGCTTCCAAGTAGTTAGGTGAAAAAGTGCAAGCAATTACAGCCCCTCGCAAATTGAAGTGATACCGATCAAAAATTAGACTCACTAACCCAAGTTGCTTCGGTTTTCCCAAGGCTAAAAGTTTCTCAATGCTAGAAACACTATGGAAACAACTAAGAGATGATCACAACTTATGCTCGAATTCCATACAACCCAAAAATCGATTCTTTTCTAAACAAAGTCGAATTTATTCTGACAAAACAAATCTTGCATTACCTCTGTTACTTAGTTTTTTTCATAGCATTACCTTTGTTGCTTAGTTTTTTTTTCAATAGTTTCAAACGACCGCCCAGATTTAGTGCGGACAGTAAAATATTTCACTTGTGGGACGGGATTGCACTAAATCTGGAGGTCTGAAACTGTTTGAAACTGCTATTGAAAATGCCTAAAGTCGTTTAATGATATATTGTGATTCTTGAATGAATTTGGGTTATTTTTTTTTATTTGTATGGCCACACATCTGTTTTGGTCTATTTTTGGAACTTTTCTCTTTAATTTAACAAATGGACATCAAAAGCTACAAAAGCTAAATGCACTTTTGAATATTTGTAATTGACTTGTATGCGCATTAGTTTGTTAACTTTTTGCCTCAAAGCTATTGCCGAATGGCATACACACAATCCCACGTGGGAAAAAATTGATTATGTGTGTATTCATTACAAACAAAAAATAAATCGATTTGAAATGGTTGTAAGGAATTCAAAATTAGTTGCCTTTTTGGTGGCATTTTTTTTTTTTTTTTTTTTTTTATTTATTATTAGTTGTCAACCAATTTTTTGGTTGGAGTCTTGACACCCCATATGTCGGATATTCCTGAAACCAAAGCCCTCTAAAGGGTTATTGGTCATAAAACGTCAACCAGTTTCGGAAATTGGTCGAGCGCCGAAAATTTGTTATCAATGATTAAAGTTTTTCAAAATCAGCTGCGAATTTGCAAAAAGTTTTTATATAGTTTTTTTATAGCCTAGTACGCAGATCGAGCAAAGACAAATTTTATCTCGACATTTTTTTCTCAAGACAAAATTTGAAGGTGTAGAGATAAAACAAAAGTCAAATAAGAACAGTAGGGTAGCTTGAAATTTAAAAAAAATTATAAGATTTGAAAATTTTATATACAGAAATCAGATTCTTTCAAAACATTTGCAGAGCTAGAAAAATTAAGTGCCTGTGCTTGTTGGGGAAAAATATAATGTGAATGGATGAAAATACCTCTAAAAAGTCCCTTGAGAAGGCGATTTTAGGGCAATTGGTTGACATTTGGACCAAAGTAAAATTTTTTCGTAAAAATATAGTTTATCTTGCATCTTTCAAGCTATAAACTGTGGGATTAAATTGATAGATCGATGGATTAAAAAACCCTCTGAAAATTAAATTTTTTTTGATTTTTTTTTGCTTCTCTGCAAAAAAGTGATTTGAGGGCAATTTGTTGTTATTTGTCCCCCACCTGTCAAGCCATTAAATGACAAATTCCATTAAAAATTGCTACGATGTCGTAGGTTTAAGAAACTTTTTACTTCTCCGGAAAAAGGTGATTTTAGGGTAATTGGAGATATTAGGAACAAAATAAACTTTTTGTGTGTTAAATAGTCCTTTCCCTATCTGTGAAGCTATGAAAAAAATCAGAAATGTTCGAAGTTTTCTACTCCTCCAGAGATCCATTTGGTTTTTACCAGATAAGTTTGCTGATTCCAACTCGGCTTAAATCTAAATTTAAATTTTGAGTAGAAGAAAATATTTTCCGAATCTGTATGTGGCCCTTTTGTACCCTTTGCCATTAGCTACGCCACTGACTGATTTAAAACAGCTGTTCTATGTATTCTATTCTCAATTCTGATGTCATCATTTTCCTAACACATTTTATATTTTATTTCAGTCATGCGTCCTCAAAACGTCATAATAATGGAAATATGAAACAGGGAGATGATTTAAGTTTATAAAAAGCGAAATAAACATACGAGTAGAACGTCTCAATTTGTCCGGAAAAATAATGCTTCGAGCATTCTTTTTCCGCGCAAAATGTAGTGGAGACTAATTTGTGTCTTTCTTTTTCCGCGCAAAATGTAGTGGAGACTAATTTGTGTCTTTTCATTGGGAAAAATTTTATATGGAAGATAAATTTTGTCTCGATATGCGTACTAGGCTTAACTCGAACACTATTGGTTTTGTATGGGGTAAGTATGATCCAATGTCAAAGGTCTACCCTGGACGAAAACTGCAATATTGAAACTTTTGTATGGACTAAAAACTACCTCAAGAAAAAATAGAACCCCAAAATTGCATCAAAAATGCATTTTTTTTAACATCTCAAAAACTTGACAAGCTAGATATTTCCTTAACAGTCTGTCGTTAACGTATGTAGAAGAACTAGATCAGACTACAATTTACTTGAGCTGAAAATATTTTGTGTAACGCAAAGGGCAGAAATCATAAACAAAATTTTTCTTAGATTTTAAAATATATAAGATATTTTTTGTTCATATAAAATTAGGTACTACCTTTAACTACCTTAAACACTGTCAAAGCATGAAGAACGTTTTAATTTAAATAATGGTATCCGTTCTCTTGAAGATATTACTGATTCTTCAAACATATAAAATATCAATATCTACTTATTATTCATTCAATGACGAAAAAACACCTAAGGCTAGTTCCCTAGTTTCGTAAACGAAAAAAAAAGAACCTTTTCATTTTGAAATATAATCTCCTCCCCAAAATCAAAAGAAAATAAATTACCTTCATAGAAATAAATCAACAACAACAACAAACAAAACATCAATGATTACACAATTTAAATTAACAACCAACTATTTTACTAAGTATATAAAACTACAAAATAAACCATCAAACCATCAATCTAAAAATTAAAAAAAAAAGTAGGAATACGTAAATAAGATACAACACCGAGAATCAATTAATCAAAAAAAAAAAGCTAGGCAGGAACAACCAAAAAAGAAATATTATTTTTGCTTTTCATCCGATGCGGAGAAAAAGACTCTATTGGAATAAAGTTTGATTTTTTTTTGTTTGTGTTTAAATGAAATACCTTAACGGCAACAATTTCCGCGTAACCTAGCGTACCACCGTGTAACGTTGTCACTGACCGTTTAAGTCCCTGCAAAGAGTATCAAGCAAAGTCGTAGATTCCAATTATGTACTTCACAGAGAGAGAGATTTAATGTGGACTTCACCCTTGTTCTTTGGAATAACATATTCGTATCCTGAAATAACAACGACGCTAATTACCTTTACTGTTTGGAAAACATCAATGCCGGGATGACCCACCTCTCCACGTGATCCTTTGTCCCCTGGTCGTCCCTGTTGTTTGTTTTTGTGTTTGCATGAGTATGTTAAAAAATAAAATTCGCATTAATTAACTTGTTTAATTTAAAATTTTTTGGTTTTTATTTATTTTACTCATAAATACAGTTCGGTTCACTTGATTAGTAAACTTGAAAAAAAAATCATGATAATCATCAAAGGGTAAATTTGCTTAAAACTGAACTTGAACTTTGGTTTGAGGATATGAAAAGTTCGATTTAAAATTTATTTCAAAAGATCAAAGGATTTTAAGAAGTTCATAATTTTGATATTTACACCTCAGTGTAAATTAAAGCCACCACAAATGTTATTCGAACTTCAATCTGTTCGAATTTTCGAATAAGATCAAGATCAAGATCGATAGAATTGCATATTATCCGAACAACATCCGGATTATAAAACAACACCTGAAATAAATATAAAATCCGGATAAGCATCAGGATACAATTATTATTTACTGAGCCCGAATGAATAGTCGGATATCCAATAGTATTAAAATTGGAACTTTGTAGAATATGGCGAACAATATACCTGGATACCAAAATATCCTGATGTCTTATACAACTACCGAATTCATTACCAGAATCGGAAGATATGATTTCAGCATAGCTATGAGGCAAAAATATATGGTTATGTGTCGGATAATGTTATAAATATTATCAGATATCTTATAGTATGAGGTCTAAAATTTGCATTACCGACTGATATCCGGATATCCAAATATTCCATACATTAGGAATTTAGTAAAGATGTGTAATCGTTCACTTCAAATGATTGAATCGTTCAAGAATCGATCAAAAAAATGGTTCAATTATTTCACTTAGTTCATTATTCAATGCTACTCTGATTTCTGTTTTGATTTCGATTAAATTCAATCTCTTCAATTTAATACTGTTGATCGAATCTAGAAAAGGTGATTTAAGGGCAATTGAGTGATATTTGGATCGAAATACTCGTACACCTATCCCGTCAAAATATAATTTTTTCGCTATCTGTCAAGCCATCAACTGTCAAATTCCATTGAAGGACGGCTACGTTGTTGATGGATTAAAAATTTTCTAAAAATTCAGACATTTTCGAAAAGATTGATACGAAAAATCGAGATTCCTTATCGAAGTGATTGAGATTGGGATGGAAAAGCGAGAATCATCGAAATGATTGAAAATGATATGGAAAATCGAGAATCATACTAATGATTGAGATTGGGAATGAAAATCGAAAATGATCGAAATGATTGAGATTGAGATCGATTGAAATGAAAATTTGTGATTTCACTCACCGCACCGATACTTTTCGATGACCGGGTCAAAAAAATCAAATCGTTCCTGATTGACACAGCCCTAGAATTAAGTGAAAATAAAGGACTAAAAAAAACGTACAACATTTTTCGGACAAGTTAAATGGAGATAAATCTTGCCGGGCTATCGGTATCTTAACTCCTACCATTTTGTATATTTAAATCTACTAAAAATTGATTACGTATGTATACAATCAAGTGAACTGCACTGTCGCTAGTACCATTAAGTCACTTACCGGTTCACCCTTTTCACCATTTACACCGGCTGGTCCCTAAAAAACATATCGAATCGAAATATTTATGTTTTTTTTTTTTAAATTTACAAACTCCCTTATCGTCTGAACAACCAAACATAGTGATGTACGGTTTTTTGGTTCGTACTACTTACCGCTGGTCCTATTTCTCCAGGATCGCCTTTCTTACCACGTTTCCCTCGTTTTCCTGGAGGCCCTGGTGGACCGGGTGGCCCTGAAAATATAATAAAATATTTTTATTACGTATTTTTTTTTGTTGTAGTTATGAGCTATTGGGAAATATTTTAGCTTTTATGCGCATATATTTTACTGAAAGGATTGTTAAGTACATATCTAGTACAACCAGAGTTATGGGATGACACTACATAAAACAACAACAACAAAAACAACATAAAATAACCCAAGGTTTAGGTTGTCACAAAGCGGCTTAGAATTTTTAAAAAGATTCATTTTTTTTGTCGAGTTAGGGCAAACGAAGTAAATGCTTTTTATTCATAAGCCTTTGTCATATAGGTAGGGTACTCTCATAAAAGGTATCAAAAAAGATGCTGCTTTTATAAAGTGAGAATAAGAATTATTAAGGTGGATGCTTCATTTACGCAGGAATATTATACACACAAATACTTTGATATTTCTCCGTATCAAGTCGTGTCGCCTCGCCACCGTCTCGTTGTCGTTTCTAAACAGGATTAAGTCCTCAGAAAATTTGAATGGGAAATAAAATCAGTGAATAAGGGAACACGCTGCTTTGTGTTTTGTGCAAAGAAAGGTGTCATCATCAACATATAAGGGAAGAAGAAGTTAAAGAGACATTACCTATAAGTCGTAGCAACGTTATATAGGGCGAGCATTGAAATATTTATGTATACTTTTGTATCATCAGAATGATGGTGTTAAATTGAATGATCAAGGTGTTAAATCGAATGTTGACTTTTTCTTTTGAAATCCAATGGAGCTGGATTAAGACTTGAGTGTATTTTTGGGATGTCTTCTTAGGATACACTTCAATGTATATGTACTTCAATGTGAATCAAATAAATTTTGAAAGTTATTAAATGAAGTGGATTGGGATGTCAAGCCTGAGCTTAAGTTATCGATGGGAGCAGGCCCTCGTTTACTGATCAATCAATATTGGTAGAAATCGAAATGTAGATGAAATGTAAATTGTCAAGGCTTAAGAATGCTCATCATAGTCTGTATGATTTTATTTCTTTTTTTTTTTTTAATAAAATTTGGTTTATTCACAAAAAGATACAAAAAATAATAAGTAATGGTAGAACCGTTGGCCCAGCAGAAAAAAAAACATAGAGAAGTATAAGTCGAAACCTTCTTCTATTTGATCAACGTCAGTCAATTTTCTTTCAAATGCATTTGATGTTTATGAACACCTTCTCAGATTTCTTAATATTTTTGTCATCAAACTCGATTTTCTTACTGCAGAATTGCACCGAATACCTATATGTTGATCTCGAACATGTGACTTTAGCAAACTGCATTATCGAACACAATATTAATGCAGTAAAACTTCTATTTGCGATTTCGAACAGAAGACTTTTGCAGTTTACGTTTGAGAACATTCTACGAATGCATTTTTAACGTAGATGACGTTATTGAAAACGAGGCCTTTAACTGCAAGACCTTTTGGCCAAATTATCTTGTCCCAACTAAAGAAGAGGCTGAGACATACACTCGAACACAAAAGTCATGTGCGTGGGAGAAGAACTTACAGATGTAACATTATGCTAGGGTTGCCATGGCGGTGTAAGCAACAGGACAAAAGGCGTTAAAATTCCGGACTTAAGAGGATGCCATCTACCATTAATAGAGAACAAATCCCGAAAAATTCAGACACATAATAGACTGAGAGCCAACCACATAAAAAGTCAAGTGATTTGCATACTTTTGTAATTCACATCAAAGTCTTTAAGGGGATGAACCAATAACTGTTTGTTTTCCTACCTTAACACGTGTCAAAGATGTGTTCAATTTAAACATGTACATCGATTTATTTCCATTCCTATTAGTCGATGGGAAAAAATTTGCATGCATCAAATAATCATCTTGCAGTTTTGAACAACTGTTGTCATAGGTTAAAATCTCTATAGTTAGTCCCTAAGAAGATATATAGCATTGAAGTTTCCAAAAACTACTCAGGTAAGTACATAATCCTAAGTGGTTTTTGGAAACTTCATCGCTCATTTCCATTCCATTCAATGGAAAATTAGAGCAAAAAGAAGGAACATTTTTTAAAACTATGAAACACAGTTCACGCTGGAGTGAAAAAGAGGACGTGTGGCAACCCGACATTATGCCATTGGTATTAGGAAGATCCAGCAGGAATTCAAAAACGCTGTAAAGACATAATGACTGTAGTCACAAACTGCATAGCTTCATTTTGTTCGAAAGAACCCGCTGTTGAAAACATTGTGGTACACTGACACAGTCCACTCTAGGGCTATTTCAATCAGGAACGATTCGATTTTTTGATCTGCTCATCGAAAAGTATCGATGATTGAAATCCCAAATTTTTATTTCAATCGATGTCAATCTCAATTATTTCGATTATTCTCAATTTTCATCCCAGTCTCAATCATTTCGACGATTCTCGATTTTGCATCCCATTTACAATCATTTCGATTTTCCATCTCAATCATTTCAGTAAGAAAACTCAATTTTTGGTATCAATCTTTTCAAAAATGTCTGAATTTTTGGAGATTGTTTAATCCATCGACATCGTAGCCATCCTTCAATGGAATTTATCAGTTGATGGCTTCACAGATAGGGGACAAACCACGTTTTGACAGGATAGGAGTATTTCGATCCAAATGTCAACCAATCGACTTTATATCACATTTTACTGAGCAGTAGCTCAGGCTCTTTTTTAGCATTGTGTTGTTGTGATTCGACTCGTTTTTGCAAGGATCTTATTTTTTATGTGAAAATCAAGCCCTACCGCTCTACCGAATTTCATCATTGTACAAACAACCAAAATTGCTCGATAAAAATATTGGTGATTCTAGGAAAAAAGGTGGAAGACACGCCCCTTGAATGGAAAATCTCAATTTTTTATTTTTTTATTTATATTTGAAGCTCTATCGTTCTTCTAATTTTCATCGCTCTACAGAAATTGAAAGTGTACTTTATAATTTAAATTGTTTGATTTTTCTTTTTGTATGCAGCTCAAGCACTCATTTCCTAATATTTTACAAAAACCTTAAGTGCATCATAGATTTCATTAAAATTTTAAGAATTTCGGTAGATATCACGACCTCTATTGATAAAAGTTTCAACTCTTTAGAAAAAAATAATAAAGATGAATCCTAAATACAAACAAAAGTAGGCGTGGTTGTGGGTAAATTTTTAAAGGTGAATAAAACTGTGCCGAAAGTTCTTGACGGCTTGTTTGATGTCAGCTTATTCTTGAGCAACACAATTAAGAAGAAAACTCAATATGTATATGAAGAGTAGGCATGGTGGTGAATTGCTTAAAATTTCACATTTTGTGCTTATAAAGCTCTAAATAGCTTATTTGCAGTGTTTTAGATCTCTAGATCAATAGTGGTGGTGGTTCAGGTTCTAGCCACCGGATAAAGGATATAACTCAAACAAAAAAAAAAGAGGACGAGTCAGTGGGTTGATTCCCAAAAATATTTTATGCTGTGCTCCAGTTTTACGGTACTCTATTTAAAAAAATATCAGCTCTCTTGAGCAACGGATCCAAAAGAAAACTTAAATATAAGAAGAGAAGGTGTGGCAGTGGGTGGATCTTAAAAAAATGTACTAAATCGGAAAACAAAATCTATCGAAATCTCAACTCACAAAATTTAAATAAAATCAGGACTTCGTTTTCATTCTTCTGGTTCTTATAGATTTTAATTTTTCCAATGATTTTATTCTAGTCGTGTTTTGTTCACAGAGTAAAATGATTCACGACCACAGTTCTTTTCGGTGTGATTTTTGAATTGTTTCCTTGTGATTTAAATACCGTGGTTGTGAAATTGTGGTTCCTTATAGGATGTGATATACACATACAGGCAACAAATGAAACCAAATGTCCGGTTCTCATAGTTTGTTCGTAAATTGTTCAAAGCGTGTGGTTGTGATTTTACAGGTTGAGATTTGAGAATCACAAGAATTTTGCAACTACTCTAGAAATTAACTTCCTTTTAAAACTCTGTATCACGCAATTCCATTGTTACCAGACAGGCGCCTATGTTCTATTTGTGAGGGTAGTTAATGTTGATTTTTGTATTTTGTGTTATTGTCTTTGGACAGATTTTATTTGTATTTTCAATTGAAACCAAAGCCCACAAGAGAAAGGAACTAAAACCTACGGCTTTTGCTGTCACTTTAAAAGGGAAAAAAGTCAGTGGTTGTTTTTTCCTTTTATTTTGGAATATAACGCCTACGTGTCTTACCCCCATGTGTCTTATTGCACTGTGTCTATTTTTAACAACTTTTAATTTCACCTTTCTAAGGAAATAACTGTAAACCATCTGCCAAGAAGTTATCACATTTTGTACATGTTTTTTTGTCAAATACAATAGACTTTTTCGAACTGTACGGCACTGTACGAAATTAGTAGGAATTCTTTGTGGAATTAAAACCATGGATTCATTATTTAAATAAATCAAATCAAATAAAAATATTTACAAAAAAATTAGTACACAACAATGAATATAGTGCAAACAATAAATCTTTAAATATTTTTTATTCTCAAAAATGTTTTAAAATTTTTGTATGTAGATAAATGTATACATAAGCAATACTGCCATTCTATTTATATTCAGATCACATTTTCTACATGAAAAAATGTTTAAATTAAAATGAACTTTTTTTATGCCAAGTCATCACCCTAAATTGGCAACAATTTTTTGATAATCCTTGTGACAGGAAAACCATCAAGCTTGCTTCTCACGCTATCAGTATTTTTTCAATTAAAACTGCCGAACACATTGGTATAATGGGTTCTCCACCTAAAAATGAACGCAAAAATATAGTAGCTACGTGTACCTACCACATTCGATATTTATTTATTTTTTTTTTGTACCGCCATTTGAATAAAAAAATAAAAAGGAAACAAAAAAAAGATAAAATAAATCTAAACAATTACATTTCGAGAACCTGCATCTGAAAGCAAAACAAAACAAAATCATTTTTTTTATTTTATTTTTTAAATCCTAAATGCTCGTCGAATACCAACGAACGACATTGCCATCAATCGTCACTTTGTGACAATTCTTTTGGAATTCCATTATTAACACACAAAAGAACAACAAAACAAATAGGCAAACCAAACACAGAGCCAATCTAAATATTGAAATTATACCTACGAACAGTAGAGAGTCGATGAGGATGAAGCAAGTGTGCGACGAGGGGGCGACTGTGGGGGAAACATGAAAAAGAAATAAAGGATGTGGAGGTTGGAGCCAGCCCATGACGAGGCAACAAAATCCTCCCATCAGCTACAGCCCTCGCTTGCCATCAGCAAAAGAAAAAACAACGGCAGCGCTAAATCACTCGCTAGGCACGAAGTTCTACATTCCTTGCAATGAATTGCCCCTCCTCTGCATTTCATCCGCATGCATGATGGTCGAGCTGACAGGAACAACGAATGTTTTTATGAGCACTCTTAATCGTCGTCGTATGTCGGACATGACACTTGCCATAATTTTGGACAATACTGTCAATGAAATTAATTAATCGTTCCACACACACACAGCGAGCGGGGGCTTATCGCTTAGCCCCATCGTGACAATCTCCCAATTCCAGTAATTCCCATATCGAAGAATTCAACCGATGCGATCGGGAGGGCTTATCACGTCGGAAAATCTTTAGGCTTTATCCTCTATGGCTTATGCAATTCAACACCAAGTGAGCTCTATCCAAAGCGAGAGCCCTCTCTCTATTTCATAATAATTCATAAAAGTTGAGATATTATATTTTTTCATGAATTAGTCCGCAGTCGAGTGCAATTAATTGTTACACTCTGGAATTAATTTATTGCTTTGCTAGGCGGGTCGGAAAATTCCCCAATTTATTTACTTGCGAGTTAATGAATGTGTCAACAGGATAGGCGTTTAGCCAGCCTTGTTGTTGTGTTTAGTAAATTGGTGTTGATCCTCCTCCTCTGTTCTGAGTGAATAGTTTTAATTTTAGTAGAAAATAAATTAAAATATTACTACATACAAATATTTAGGTATGTGCATAAGTATTTAGATTGTGAAGAGAGGAATAATGTTGCCAGGTGTATTCATTCAATGGATATTGTTTCTTTTTGTTTTGATTTAATTAAAACGAGAATGAGTTATTTTAATGCGATTTTATATTTTAAATTTAGTGCGAGACTAGTTGCTTGTAAAGGGTTTTCCAATAAACGTGGTTCGGTATTAAAATGAAATGAAACAAGCTGAACCATTTTGAACAATTCATATCTGTGTGCTTGGGAGAAACATGATTACTCCATTTTAAAATTTGTATCTTTATGTCCACTTTACATGGAGCTAGGTCCAAAATGGTACAACAATAACCAAAAACTGAATTATAGCTGAACGAAAAAGTTATCCGACAATTAAACTTGATTGATTAAAAAATTATCCATGAAAATTACGACCTTCAAGCAAATTTACAAAAAATCAATTGTCAATTCATGCAACAACGCAATAATGGCACTGCAAGAAAAAATTATTTGCAAACAAATCTCGAAACAAAAAAACATAAAGCTGTAGAATGCTTTTTGTTTCAACTCAATACGACCACTCATCATCAGATACAGCTCTTCAAACAGCAAGAACCAAAAATTGAAAAAAAATCGTATTCGGACTAGTGAAAACCAAACATAAATATAGCCCAAACTTTTTTCTATTAACTCTAGTCAAAAAACCCATATTACCATTCGACTCAGAGGACAACAATTCATTTATCAAATGATACCATTTATGATACCATACCAAGTTTGGCCCCACTATGCAGCGAAGGTAGGTACGAGCAGGATGAGTGTGAAATGCTTCACCGTACGATCAGTTTGGAACTTGGCATCAGCGAAAAAAAGGTAATAGAAGTAGTCTGACGCTCGACAAGCGAGAATGCTGTATTCCGGGGAGGATGAAAGAGAAGGTGGCGAAAGCCTGCATGGTATCGGAATTACCATGAACGAAGAAGGCGTAGCCTTATTTCCTGGGAAACCATTTCTGCAAGAATAATGTAGATAAGATTCCGTTAAAAAATACCTAATAAAACCATGTCAGATCAATCAATCAATCTGTAAATCATTTTAGCAATGAATTATGAGAACATGACCAATTTTTACATAATGAACAATTTTAAGAATTTATTTCTTAGAAACAAAAAAAAAAAATAAAATAAAGAAATTGCATGCAGATATATAATTATTTTTATTTTTTTTAAATAGGTCTGAACTCCAAAAACACAAAACCTTTCAGCTAAATCCTTTTTTACTCAAAGTTAAAAAGTGCTTGCTTACCTAAAAAAATTATTTATTTCAATACTTTTTGTTCAATGCAAATATACTCAAAATGCGATTGAAAAAGAAAGGCACCGTTGAGTTGTATTCAATCGTCTTTTCATTATAAACAGACCTATTTTTAGCACAATAGCAGCCAGATTGATTTGGTCTCTGACCGCTCCCGCAATGGATACCAATTCCAATTGGTCAAATCTCAAATGAACGTATGAACGATATGAACGAAATGAACGATATCGTTCAGCTCAATCTCAATCAAATGATACCTACTCAAAAACAAAACATTGCTCATAGTCGATGGATAGATCAGAAAAAGTTCATCAAGAATGAAAACAAAACGAATGAACGAAAGAAGAGAAAACCCAAAATAAAATGGAAATGAAGTTTAAATCCAAGTACATACATCCTAGTGAAGTGAACAATCGTCTGTGGAGAAATTGATTTTTTGACATTTCTCACTGGTATACACATGTGAATGTTTGACGTTTAAAGCCACAATGCCTCAAATGATTATTTATCGAACTGACAACTGTTCACAAGGAGTTCCTGTACATTTTGTACGGGAAGTGCTCGTGAACGAAAACTCTCCACACAAATTCACAAGCACGTTCACGAGTGAATAAAAATGCATATTTTGTATGGATTCACGACATGATTCACAAGTATGTCCTTGGCTTAACTAAGTAGGTTGATGTAATTATGAATGTACTCGTATGTACACATGTCATAAATAGAGATAGAGATTGTATGACTGTGTTTTTATTTCGTTCCGTATTTTTTGGTGGAAATGGATTGAGAATGAGTGGAATGAACGAAACATATCTCGTTCTTTAAAAACTGAAATGATTGGTATCAGAATTGATTGATTCGGTCTACTGTGATTGCAATCAATCATTCTTTGTAAGGAACTGGTCATAAAGGCCAAATCAACCACGATTAGACAGGGCTCTATTCTATACTCATCTCAACTTGATTACAGTAGGGTCCTGGAAGTCAACATCATACATAATTGTCAAGAAAGTTCCCATGTCCAATACACCTCGGAAAAAATCGAGCATCGCAAATACTTGAAAATGCCAAAACAGATGTTCAACGAAAGGCTGAATTGCGAAGTGAACATCGCCTAGTACAAAGGATGGGGTATCGTTCTGTGAGATGTGATAGGAGGCTGAGGTTAGACCGTCTCGCAGAAAATACGGATAACGCAGAGGATTCCGTTGAGCGTAGAGTGCCTCAGCTGAACGGGATGGGTAGATCTTATAGGGGAATTGCATGGAACCCCCTTCAGTTGGGTAAATCCAATCTTTGATAACTCTTCTCAAAAACAACAAATCAGCTGGACTTGATGAAATTTCACCAAATTCCTAAAAGCTGACCATCGATACAAGCTCCGTTTAGCAAAATGAAATCTATTTCAGGGGCTGGAAGGATGGTGTGATTGAAGGTAATTTATATACAAAAATCAAGTAAGCTTAATAAAAATGAGAATGAGTAAATATTAACTCCTCTTGAAAAAAACATCCTTTGGCATACCTTTCATAACATTTTCTGTTTTTCTGGGGTATATGGTTCCATGCTTTAAGCAAAGCACTTTTAGTTTTTCCGAAGTTGATGGCCTTAGATTTTTAGTGTCAATCACACCTAAAACATCTTCCATGAGGATCTGATCAGGAAAGCTAGGTGGCCAGTCAAGGTTGTTCAGGTGGGCCTCTCGAAGATACGTAGAAACTTTGTTCATAGAGTGTGGGGAGTATTGTATCTTAATGCCAGTGTGACCTGGCATTAGGATACAATAGCCGTTTTCCTTCGGAGGTGGCAAAGTACTCATGAGTAGATGAAAACTCTAATCTAGTGCTATAAACTGCACATGCTCACATGGGCGTATAGATACATTTTAGATGGAAAAGCAGTTTATGTATTCCATTCAAAGAAGCTAGCAAAGTATTTGCAAGTAATTCGCCACCTCCAAAAGGAAACGCCTAATATTCACCGATACTTGGGGCAAATGGCACAACCATTTCCTCCAAAATATGCCACATACTGCTTTGCTATCAAGGATCCATTTTTAAGCACATTTAACTCCGTTTCAGCCGTCAAAAATATACCACTCCAACCCCCCCTCATCAATTTTCTAATGCGTGCATTTAATAAAGTGCTTTGATCACATTTCTGTTAGCCAAACTGTCTCAAATCTGACAGTTCTAGCTAACTACTACTTACCATTAACATGAGAACATCTTCATACATAAACACATGATAATAACTACCATCGCAATTGCTTATACTAAACCATCATGACGCGTCAAAGAAAAAAGGCATCGTTCCTCATATTTTGCCCAGCAGTGTACATGGCGTAATTTTTTTTTTTAATTAACTTTTATTTTTCTATTTTCTTAAAACTACCTTAAAGCTAGACAAAAATTTATAAAAAAAAATATATGGCATGGCATATGGCATATTGCCATGTCTTGAACAAGTCAATTTAGGAATTTGTGTAGTCCAAAATCGGAGTCGAAAAAGTAGCCCAAATAGTAGCCCAATATCAATAAAAACATTTCTCATAAATTATTTTAAATAAAATAAAATACATTTTTTGCTCATTAAAGAAAGAAGAATTTTAATGAAAATTCTAGGAACAACAAATAAACTGAATAATTTTAAAGTGAAGTTTGTTGCGGTTCATTTGAAATGTCAAAACCAATGAGTATAACATGCCGGCTCCACTAGACATGAGCCATGCTCGGACTATGAACCTGTCAAAAACAAAACCAATGGAGGCAGAAAAATCAATTTCTTGTCGACGACATATCGAAGAAAACCAACTTTTGAACAGCTCATGGACGCTGTTCAAAGCTTGGCCATGAGATTTGGGATTTCACGTTCGTGTGAGTTTTTTGTCTGATTTTCATTATATATAGAGGTAAATATTCCTGCAAAAGTTGTCGTTTACTTACGTGACCTTTGTTCCTATAATTTGAGTTGAATTTTGTTGCAAAAGAAAGAAGTAGTTGAGAGAGAGAAATTAAACGACATGACATAATTTGCCCAAGGAGAAAAAATCTGCTGTATGTTGATTGGATTGTGGTTGCGATGTTGGGCATCTGTATGTTCTGTGGAGTCGGGGTGTTATGTCCCCTATTACACATTCTTTGAGTCGGACTCTTTTCGAATTTTTATATCTAGGTCGAATTGTCGATTTACTGATCGATTGAGTGAGTGCAATCATTGATCATCATTGATCGAATGAAAAGAAATAATCACTTCAAACTGAGGTATACTTGATTTTTCGAAACTTGAGGGGTGATTCCAAAGTCACATAATATTCAGTCACGTATTAATTGATAGCCGGTGCGGCGGCCCCTACTGTCACCTTTGCAACTTCAGCTTTCACGCATTGAAAAGAGTTGGACGGAAAGAATCATCGTGTAATAGGGGACTATTCAGTGAATAAAAAGTGGTGCCAAATTGTGGAATGCTTAAAGAGTATTTTAAGTACGATTTATTTGTACTGACAAAAATATCGCCCCAGATAAGATTTGGGCTATTAGTAGCCCAATTATGACTGGGCTGTGGTACTAAAATTGTTATCGGCAATTTTGGAAAATATACCCCAATTTCCAATAAATAGGCCAATATGGCAAGCCTGATCATATGTGTAATATGTTTGTCTATCACTCATATATGACAATTTGAGCCATATTTATGTGTCAAAAGTTTGCCATATTTATATGCTGGTGTAGCTTTTATAGTAAATTTATTAACCTATTTTTTTCATATAACTTTTTCATGAAATTAATAAATGATACACTTTCTACTAATTTAAACACTGCATGAAGACATTAAAGATTTAAAATTTTCAATAAAGACATAACATCAGGTTCAAATCTAGACACAAAAAAGCGTTAAAAAAACAGCTGGAAACCACATATGTGTTCACATTGTACACTATACAGTGTAAAATGTATTTACCTTGGTACTCCATTAATTTACTAATGGTAAAAAGGCCTGCCGTTCCATAATGAACATTCTGATTCAACCAGTAGGCGACACGGAATCGACACCGAATCCACTGACAACCAAGAACATATAGCTCAGGGGATCCAGAACATAGTAAAGGCAATTAGCGTTGCGGGAAATTGAAGACCACAACAGCAACGGTCCGTGAACGTGTTTTTGAAACACGAAAATATAGACTTCGAGAGTGCCTGTCCTGAGGAAAACTATAATTGAGTTGGTTGTTTTTATTTTACTTTTTCTGTTTGCAAAGGTTACACTCGTTTCCGTAAAAAATGGTTAGTTCCGATAACTGATAGCCTGACCTGGTTAGCAATACAAAAAAAAAAACAAAAAAAAATGCTGGCAACCTTAGAGAGCAACAAATTTTACAAACAAGATATCAAGATACACAAAAACAGAGATACGAGTAGACTTCACACTGAGATTGAATATAGGTGAACACGACAGGACACAGGACAGACAACGAACCTTCCAGTCCACCATTGAAGCAATTTCGCCTAATTGTGAACAACCTCACGTTTACATGCGTATCTCAAAGAATCCATCTGCTGGACAACCAACGACAATGGGACCTTTAATGACACATTGTACTGTGGGCTCATAAATGGCAAATATTTTGTAATAAAGTGACACATTTGCCCCCCCATCGCCATCGCTATCGCATCGGTTGGTTGGTGTAACAATACGCATTGCAGATGGAACACAAGAGATACACTTAGCCATAGCTGCTGCTGGAGTCAAAGTTGGAGCTTCAGTTGCGAACTGAGGAGTGGAGCAGCCAGAGTGGAGCTATATTGAAAAGAAAATCCTTCGTCCTGTCGCTATAGAGCCTGTTTTTTTTTTTAATGTTGTATTTTTTCTATCCCCTGCTTTGTTGCATTGAACAACGTTCTTTCATGTTATTTGTGGGTAGTTTTTTTCAGTCGCTCTATCTCCTCTAGTACTTTTTTTATGTGTGATTTTTGTTCGTTTCCTATGTCGTTAGACGTAAGGATGTTAGGGTGATTTGGGGTTGCTGTTGTGGTGGAGACGAGCCATAGCGGCCATAGCAGGAAATGGAAAATGGTAGAGCTTCGAGCGTTTATTTGAATTCTAGGCTTGTAAGGATGTGTGTGAGGAATGTGAGTACATTTTCCTTTAGATGGACATGTGATGGCTTTAAATACTCCAACTGAATGAATCCGGTGGACAGCAGTGCTTTTGACTGCTGAGTTAAATAATGTTATAGGAAAGAAAAACTGCCTAAAGGAAAAAAGAAGTTTACAAAGTGGACAGAAAAAAAAAAAACAAAAAAGAAAACAGCCAGCTTTAGATAATCCAAAAGAACATGTGCATGTTAAAGATATACCTTTTATGTTGGCTTTATTTTCCTTCTTTTCTAGACAGACATAAAGTGAGAGAAAAAGTGATTAAAGGATCGTTTTGAACATTTTAATTTGTGTGGGTATGCTGGTGACAGTACAATTTTACGTATAGGCTATTGTCAAAATGTTTGATTGATTGAATTTTTTTGTTCGTTGGGCTTTATTCTTTTAGTTTGAAAAATAGAGAAAGTACACACATCAGAGAATGCTGTTAAAGGAAAAAGGTGGTGATGGTGGTTTTTGTCTTTAAAGCAGAAATGAATAAAAGGATAGAATTTAAGAAAGAGTATTTGAAATATACCGATAACGGCTTCCGGGAAATACAGTTGGGAGCAGCTTGTAATACTATAAAAGCTTTTAAACGCTAGAGATATAAAAAGGTACTCTGCACATCGATGCAAGGGATTTATCGAATATCTTATCATGCATTTCGAAAGGCTTGTCAAAGGAAAACGAGTTGAGAACCTCCCAAAAGAAGAAATTCGATGTTACTTAAGAGTCTATGCGTGTGATAAACGAATTTAGCAACGATGTAATCAAAGCTTAGAATGCTTTTAAATGATTGTTATGTTGTTTGAAGCACTGCGCTGCTCTAACATAAAAACTAACAGAAAAAAAAAATATAAAGATTTCGAAGCTTAAATCAAATCGCTACTCGAATCGTTTATCACAGCTCCAACATAAGAACACCCTAAAGAGAGATCACGTTAATGAGAACTTCTCCACTGTGCATTCTCCTCACTTCATCCGTGATCTTAGGACTGTGACACTATTAAAGAGGTAGACAGCTGAACTGAGGATGCGCGCACCGGAAAAATGTTACAGAAGATGCACAAAGCACATATGCGAAAATACTGCAGCGGTATATAAGATCATGAAACCCTTGAATCGTTTTATACAATAAACGATAGCTAATAGTGCACTTCAGCTTAGCCAATAGGTGGCTGGAGACACAGTGCCAAAGGTCATACGTAGATTACAGAAATACATGGGAAATAGGGTATGCACTGACTACAAGCACCCTGTGCAGGTGCAGGCTTCTTTTCAGAAACCCTTGGACTTGCTAGTTCATTCAAAATTCCTGATTTTAGCTGTGTTTTCCAAGTTGAGATCCTGGCAGTGACGTAAGTTGCTTGAAAAATCTCAATGATGACAATACCACTAGCTGATATATTCCATTTGTCATTGGTAGCAAAGTGGCAATAAAAGCAATTCATTAAAATCTGATCGCGATGAGCCAAGGGTTCTTGACACGAAGCACACCATACGGCTCCGTTGGGTTCCTGGTCACAGAGTGGTCTCCCAGATAGTGAAAGCGCTGACGAGCTGGCAAGAAATGGATCAGCAGTTGATCTTAATCAGGCAGAAACAACATTTCAGGTTTCGCCCTGCAATCTTAAATACTTAATCAAGAAAAAAGTTCAAGCTACAAGAAGCAAGAGATGGATCTCACTCGATGCCTGTGCTATAACTTAGGCCTATTTTCCACAAAGAAAAGACTGACAAAATCATCCAACAGAATTAAAAGTCTCTATCTCTTTTCGTCACAACCTGTCACAATCAACTGGGCTACCAAAAGTAAAAAAGATGAAACTCAGCATGGATAGACGACTTATGCAGAAAATGTGTTGAGATGGAGGATACTCCTCACTACCTTTGTAACTGCCCTACGCTACATATCACCGAAAAAACAGACTAACGGGAAACTTTTTCAACGACTAAGAGGAACTCTCTGACATTCCAAGCAGATACCTGCTGAAATTTATAAAATCTACCAAATGGCTTGAAAATTCCTTAGCTCCATTAGTTCAACCACGAGATTGGAGACCTCTCCAAACACAGTCAAAAGATATCAAAAGGGTCCAGGACGACAATGATAGAACGAACGAACTTGACTGAAGGAAGCACGTATTTCTTGTAAGAGTGGCAACTTACAAAGAATGGACACCTAGCCTATATACCTGTAATTGCCACTCCTTCGGTAAACACGAGCATTAGTGAGTGGATTGGACCACGTTTTTCTAATATTGGTAAAATTCTCTTGAGGAAAAGGGTCAGTCCCTTCGAATTATTAAGTAATCCTGACCAATCAAACGGACACATCAAACGCATTTACCAGACGTTGCAAGGAGTCACATGCTCCTACGGGGATGGTCGAGGGAATATTTTTAAAGTGGGGGTAAAGGAAAGGTTCACTCCCTTAAAAAGCATTTATCTCTCCTCAACCAGGTTATTATGCGACGACACACTGAGAGAATTCTTAGATCAGATCACGAAAAATGAGCTGCATATTACGAAAAATGAATCCCGATCTAAACCCATGGCTCGGGATGTCGAATTTTCGATTATTTGTATGCAATTTACAAAACTGAGCAAGATGAAGATACTGATACTCAAAAATCATTAATTAACGCTCTTAAAGTCTTAAGTATCAATTATCCAATCAAGAGAAAACAAAAAATAAGAACAACAAATCGCAATTTTGATACAAATATTCCTCAATTGCATAATTTCTAAATTTCCAAAAAAAAGTTTGTGATCACCAATTTTATTTCGTGATATCTTGCTCTACCCTGCAATTTGCAGGTATACGCATTTAATTTAATTTATTTAAGTTATTTAAAATAAATATTTTACACTTGACTCTACTTACTTGGATTTGAACTCGTAACGATCCCTCAAGTTGCGGAGCGAGCATGCAACCACAAGGGCAATTGCATTACAGATCGTTGGTATCACACAGTAAATTGCGACAAGTCGTGATTTAAGAATTTTTTGTTGCTGATTTGCAACTATTCTCAAATTCTCATGGAATTGCAAATTGCGACAAAAAAACGTAAACCAGTGAATGTGCAATGTAAATTACTAAACATTTATTGCAAACGAATAAAAAATTAATCTTTTAGAGGGTTAATTACGCCAAAAAAGTTGGATTTTGCTATGAAAATCTGGGTCGACATGACTTGAACAAGTTCGATAGCCCAATTTATAATTTTTTTTAGCCCAAAATCGGAGCCGAAAAAGTAGCCCATATAGTAGCCCAAAACAATAAAATAGTATTCTCATAACTTCCATCACTATTTATTTTTATTTAAAAAAACAACGGAAAATAAAATAAATTTTTTGCCCACAAAGTAGAAAATTGCAGTTCAATGCGTTAACAAAATTATGATTTTCAAAACAATTTTCCACCTATTCTGTGGATAATATTCAATAATATTCAAGGCAAAAAATGATTGCTTATGCCAAAGTTACCCGCTAAGTCAATAATTTATCCTCAGAATAAACTGAAAGCCTACAAATGGAAAAGAATTATTTTTGCATCAAAAAATGGAATGGTTAAGAAGTATGTTTAGGGAGAGAAAAATGTTTTAATTCTGATTTATTTAAACTTATTTAAAAATATCGCCCAAGATAAGATTTGGGCTATTAGTAGCCCAATTATGATTGGGCTATCATACTGAAATTGTTGTCAGCAATTTCGGAAAAAATAGCCCAATTTCCGATAAATAGTCCAATCTGGAAAGCCTGATGAAAAGTACAAGCTTGAATAGTTGATTTTAATTGCAAATAACGAAGAAACAAATGTTGTAAATTGTTAAATTGAATGTTAAGTTACCAGTTTTTCTTTCAATTTAGGATCAAAATGCCTTAATTAACGAATAAGACGTGATTCGTAAATTGCGACAGTTAATTTTTTAATTGGTGATTTTTCAATTATTTCCATGCAGATATTTTTTCAATGACTTAGAAGACGCTCCGACACTTTAGGCTTTAGGTTGCGAAAAGTCATCAATACCCTTAACGGACTTGAATTACATAAGATTTATCACAGGTTTCATAACTTGATGGTCAAAATCTCTAGGGTATCACAACAACATTGATCTAAGTGAGACAGCAACATGATCAATTGACAGCCCATTAACCTAATCTAATCTTAAATAAGAGGGGGAAGAATATCAAGCGAGGAGGCGGAAATTTAGTATAGATTTAGCTGAACGAAGTAGAAGATTCTTGTGATAGAAACGTTGCCATACCGTTTTATAAGAAAACAAGGAACTGGCTGGTTTCAAGACGGGTGAAATGTAACGCAGGGGATTCTTCTTATTGGGGATCATGTAGAGCAAGTATTAGGAGAAGAAGATAGACTGGTCAAAGAAGACCACCTATATTATCCAAGTAGAATAAGCATATACAAAATAAAACCAAATTAGAATTGGACTTCATTTAACTCACATAAAGCGAATTTATGAACTGAATTTCAACTGCTGGAGTTATTTCACTTGGCATTATTTCACAGCATCTTCATAAAACATGCTCAGAAGACATTATTCTAATTTTGTCAATACCTTTCTCGGCATTACCGTTGCTCATTCAAATGATTTTACCATAATTTAGTTTACCCCTTGGCGTAATGGGAAGTTAAATGGACTAAGGAGGTCTATCACAATCGGTCATCAGCCTCTGCCACATTAAAACGAAATTGTTTAATATTTTTTTCGGGGGATCTTTCACTCTCTCACAAAGAAATGACAAATAATAAAATGTTTTGGATTATAGTCTTTATGAATTATTTATGAATATTCTTATAAGAATACAAATTTGCTTCATTACGTATTTATTTCATTCATTACTTATTTTGTAGTATTAAATAATATAAATAGCCTGAAAAGCATTACGCTTTTTTAAACCATTCTATGTGATAAATAGGGCAGCCATTTGTCAAAAAGTGTATAGTATCGAATGATAACCTTAAATAATGTATTACCCATAAAATTAATTTTAGGCAAAGGTTCAATTTCAACGGCAAAAACTGTTTATTTTAAAATCGAACCATATTCTAAAACCTCAATAGTTTTGAGGTTATGTTTGTGATATTTTTTTTAAAGAATGCCATAATACTCGTAGGTATAGTGATTTTTCATAATAAAACAGCGGGCATTAATCCCACGAAAAAATAGGAATTTCGTGTTTTTCTCGTTAAACCTGTAGTAGCACTGCTATGGGTACATCGAACGCTGACGGTTTTATATAGTTCTTTTACAGTACACTATTGCTATGTACCTATTTTATTTTCAAATTAGGCGGAACATACAATCAATTGCTATTTTTGTCGAAAAAATACATGGTTCGGTATTGCAAAAGGTAAAAAGGTCTATCCTATATAATAAATGAAGGTTGATAGGTACTTACAATTGGTCACGTTTCCTCGACCACATTCAGCACTTAATGTCCATAAAATTTTATTTGTTTTGTAAACTAGTAAAATAAAACAAACTAATTCAATAAACGAAATTTGACCATACTCATTTTTGTCCTCCCCTTTAAAACTTTATGTTATCAAGTAGTTTTAGTTTTCAGTTTGATAAGACATTTTCAGTGGTTATGCTGACAAGTGTCTGAAATTAATATCAGAAATATGTTGGTACAATTGAATAACAAATTTAGTTTTGTGCCAGTAAGTTGATGAATTTCACACTGAAAAAAATGATTTTATTGTTGTTGAAGAATGGTCTTCGATAAATAAATCAAAGGTAAGGTGAGACTACTTTATAAGTCGTAGTCGTACATTGAAAGTGTGAGCATATCTATGTAAAATCATTTCATAAATTTTAACATCCTAAAAAATGAAATAAACTTCAGCCCTATTGATTTCCCAGTCTCTTTGTGAGTTGCTACGAGATCGAAATCACATGCAGCCTAAGCTCTTTTCCAAATTATTAACTAGGGTCTAACAATTAGATCGTGGTATGTTTAAGTTATTGTTTTACTCTACTAAAATTTAAAAATAAGAACAAGAATATATAACTCCGAATTTCTCTACGTAGTGATTTAATTTTTATGCTTTATAATTAAAAGGAAATGAAAAATGTAATTTAATCATCAATTTAATCATTGACTATTTTTATATGTTTGTAAATATTTGTAAATTGTGGCGCCATCCTACCCGAAAACAAAAGTCATATTCACTCCTTTGAAATGTTGGAAAATGGTATAAGTAAGTTTTGCAATACATGAAAGCTTTCGATTCGACAAAGAGACAGCAGCAACATTTATTTTTGATTTGCTGCATTCATATTTTTTTGAATGTTAAAGAAGTTGTGTTTTTGGTTGATATTATCCTGGAATTATATATTTTTGGAATCGGAAACTGGCCAACGTAACTACTTATTGATTCCTGATAAACATACTTATATCCTTGTTCTGTCAGCAAGTTTTGTTCCCTTATCCTTTTCTACTTTTCCTATCCACTAATTGCAATTAAATACTTTGGTATTCGTTGTTGTTAATATTGCGTTAATTTAAAAGCCCTTTGAATAGACCTTTAAAAAAGGAACAATTTATTACGTGCAAGGGTCTTATCATTGAATATGTTTATTTGGCACATAAGCATGCTTAAAACTAAAAATGCTAATAAATTCTGAGAGAATAGTCACACTGGTTAGGTTAGGTCAGGAAGAAATGGCTGTCAGCAAATTAAAACTGACACACTTAGACCAGAGTAGGTCCATTGTGAAGCCACATGAATCTGGAAACCCACTTCCTTACTGGTTAAACCACTTGGAGCTTCTGACGAAGCGAACGAGACTATTCATGTCGATGTTTGCCAGATCACTAGGATCGTTATAAAAGTAGTCTCCTAAGTGGAGCCTACGTCTGTTCGAAAGTGCTGGGCATGTACAGAAAAGGTGAGGAATCATTTCTTCCTCCTCCTCGTCTGTCACACTGGTTACTTTTCAATATTTTTGGAATAACTCTGATATAATTTCGGCAATTATGTATGGAATACAATAATAGGTAAATGTCCGCCTTTGTTAGTCTCACATATGCGAGCCCCTTTGAGCACATTTTTCATTTCATTGTCACACATTTCACGCGGTTTTCCATTAGTTTCATCACGAATATTTTGTTTGAGTTGCTCAAGCGTTTCTGGTTTTTCCTTGTGCAAAATTGTAGCCAAAGTTGTTCTTTGAAGAACAAGCTCCGAACAACGGCGGCGTCGAATTGAGGTTGATGGATTGTTTTGAACACTTCCTTGAGCAGCAGTAATGTTTTCAGCCGATCTTGCAGTCCGTTGTGGTCAATGCTTGTGGCTATCACCTACATACCCTCTTTCTTCGAAATAATTTACTATACGATAAATAGTGCGTTTTGTTGGCACGTTGTTTCTCCCAAAAATTTCACGTAACTTTCTCAATTTTGATAAAATGTTCTAACGATTAAAAGATTTTCCCTAATAAATTTGCCACGAGTCTACTTCACGACTGCCAAATATGAACTGTCAAGACTAATGTTTATCAAAATGGCGGGAAAACAAAGTAGTATACCTTTCCGACGGACACTCTGTTTGAATTCGTGCGAAAAAAAAGTTTCGAGATAACAACCAAACATAACAAAGCGATGATATAGAACACTAAAAAGGTGGGTGGCAAAATTCTGCCTGTCAGTCTCTCGTATTTCTGTTCGGCTATAGCTAGGATTGACAACTTTTCAAAAAAGGAAATAGAGTAATAGAAAATAGAGTATATTTTTTTTTAGACAGAATAAATAAAGAGGACTGTCTAATAAAATAAATTATCATTTTTTAAATTTTAAAACATGTATTTTCTTAAACTTTTTACTGAAAATAACAATTTTATAGTGTTTTTAAAATAATTATACGAGTCTAAACATTATTACTGTACGTTGAAACAAATCGGAACTTCATATTGAAGCCATGTCCTTCTTTTCTCACCAATTAACATTAAAAAGTCCGAACGTGGCGATTGACATTTCATGTTTGACAGTTTTGGGTGCGTTCAGAAACACCTTAGTGTTCGAAATGGTTCTCAAAAGCTGTGTTTTTTTGCACGTCTATATAGACTTTGGCGAAAAGGACGACATGAGGACATTTCAACATTTGTCTTAGTCTGGAAATGCCTTTTTTATCGGGACAAACATTAAATCCACATAATTATCTGCACATAGCTAACTCTATATAAAATAACTATTGACCGGTTTTTATTTTACCTATACAAATGAGGCACAGAAATTTTAACATTTTGTGTACGCAGGTAAACGGTTGTATGAAAATAAAGAGTTCATGAAATGGAGTTGAAAATACTTACACTTTATTACAAAATATTTGAAGATATTTTGAAGAAAATATTTTAAGTAAAAAAAGAGTATTTTATCGTACTCTATTAGAGTCATAGATCATGTACGCTTTCATGAAATTGAGTACAATACTCTGTTTTAGAGTACGGTTGGCAACCCTAACTATAGCCTAAGCAACTGGATATATTGTTTAAAAACTAAAACTAACTGTACTTGCTATAATTTTTTTTCAGCAATTTTATAATATCGTATTTTTCTTAAGAGCGATTTCACAACTTTTCTTGAATAAAATTCAATGAATTTCTTTTGGATAGAAAACCATTTTCAAAAAATGATTATTAATGGTGCCTCCCAAAAAAAAACATTTTCTTAGTTTCGATTTTCTTCAAAACCGTTATTTTGATTTCAATAATTTTTTATACAAAAGCTTCTGAACAATATAGTTTTTCTAACCAAAATTAAAAGAAAAGTATTTATGGATTTTTAAAAAATACTCAATTTTTTTTTGGAAAATCAAATATTAGATAAACTTACTGGTCAATTTTTATAAGACTCGGTATTTAAGAGTTTTTTAACACTCTTCAAAATATTTTGAGGAACAATTTTACTTTTTACAAAATAATGTTACCTTCCAAACAAATGTTAAAAAACCGTTAAGAAAAATATTTTTTTAACTTAAAAAAACTTATCTTATTAAACTTTTCCTGGTATATTTAAATTATTTTGATATATATCAAATATTATAAAAATTTACAAATATCAACTATGTATATTTATAGAACGTTTGTATTTAATTTTGAATTTTCTACTATCGGCTGAACAAATTTGAATAAATTTTCAAACAAGATTAAAAAATATTGTATATTCAAGTGAAACAAATTTTTTTTTTAATTTTTAAGAAAAGTTAATTTTTTTTTGAAAATTTGATTTATCAAAAACTGGTTGACATTACTTTTTTAAATTTAATTTGTATGTGCACATAAGTACTAAACACATACTTACGATTTGCATACCAAAAATTCTCTTTAAAAATGTTTTGAGAATTTGATATATAAGAAAATATTTTATAAGAAAACCGCTGCAACGATTTAAATTTTTTTTTCTATACAATCGAGAATAAGGACGGCGTTCCTTTTTTTTTTCATTTTAAAGAAGTTATTTCAACTAATTTAAATATTTTATTTCATGATCTTAAAAATTTTTATAAAATTTTCAAATTCTATTTATGCCAAACATATTAAGAAATCATGGCCAGCTCAAAAAAAAAAAACATTTAATAATAAATAATAAAATCCCTTGAACTTAATTGTTCCAAGTGCTTAAAAGTACATAATTCCACAAACAAAAATTATATAATAAAGGGAGGGCTATCCCTTTTTAATAAAACAAATATGTGCTTATCAAAAGTAGTTTATATTTAAAAAAAAAATATTTTTAATTTTTAATCAAATCACATAATATATTTATGTGTGTACAATTGTTCATACGTATTAAAAAAACAATTTGAATTGACATATTCACAGAAAGAAAGCTCCCCCAAGCAAAATAAGAACAAGCTTACTTTAATTGCAATCCTGATGAAAAATCATATTACATTTATTTAGAAAATGAAATGTGATATTTGCAATTGAGGATGGAATCTATCCACCCATAAAAACTGGATTCACCTTCATACACATAAATATATATAAATCAATGTGTAATTTTATGTATATTTTATTCATATCGTTCATTCAAAATTTTCAACAAAAAAAAAGAGAAGAGAATTGGAATAAATATGCCAAATGAAACAGATTTAAATTGAAGTGTTTTTTTTTTTCTGTCATTTTTTGTATCTTTTCATTTTCTGAAAATGTTAATAATTAGCTGCTAAATCCGAAACAATTTTTTGCATGTCATTCAGTTATACAAAGACAATTTTAAAATTAAAATTTGTACATACACTTAGCAATCACATTCGTTAGGGAACAAAATATGTGTTTTTTTTGTGTTAATTAAATGAAATACATAAATACATATGTACATGGATATGTTATGTATATAATATATTCATTTAACACTGCTATGAAGGTATACCGTTTTTTTTGTTATATTTTTTATAGAGTTGATGACCGAACTTAAGCTCATCCATCAAAACAATATTGGAGTAGGTATAAAAAGATTAACATAATGTACTTGTATGATTTAATTTAATGAATAATTACCCTTGCTTTTGTGTTTGTGTATATTATATACATATGTATGTATGATGTACCCACTTTCAAATGCAAACAAATTATAATAGTTAATTTTCTAAAAAAAACATATTCAGTTCAAACAAAATTAATTTATTAATAAATTAGAGGTTTCAAAAGAGGTATTGTTTTACAAACTATGGTGAGGGTGACATTCTAAAGTTTTGTTATTATTTATGACAGGTAGACCAAATAAGAAAAAAATAAAAAGTCCTATAAAAACCATTGTTATTTATAAAATTGTAAATAATTTAAAGACTTGCTGAGTTAAACTAAAAACTCCAAACATAAAAAATTAGAAACGAAAAATGAATGTGCCTGCTGTGAATGTTGACACAAAATAAATATAGTTTTCACTGTTATAATAGCCGATTCAAAATAATTTTCTTTTAAATAAATGCTCGTAACGTTTTCGTGATGTCTCTTTTTTTTTTGTTAACTTTCAAAACCAGAATTTTGTAAAAAGTATTTAAAAATATGCACAATTATTGTAAAAGCACAATTTTTGGTTTTCAAGAAGAAATAAAACGCATATAATTTATTGTTATGGCCAAGAATTTAGCTTTATTATAAAATTAGGGTTGGCCATTATGTTTTAAAAATGATTTCATTAAGTGGCTGCCCCGCCCGGCTCGAAAAATTTCAGCTGAGAGGCCCAAGACGCAAGATATGATTGTTTCTTTGGCTGAATGGCATGTAGCACCGTCTTGTTGGACCCAAAGGTCGTCAACATCTTCTTTTTTCAAGAGTTAGTCTATTCACTATGAAATGGGAAACCAAACTGGGCGTAAATCAAGTAACAGCTGTCAAAAAGACCAACTCTGAAAAAAGTATTGCCAGATTGAATACCACACGTCTTACAGAATTTTTTAAATCGTTGGAGCCGTTTTTTTAAAAAATTATTTTTTACATACAAATTTTTTGTAACATTTTTCGAAAAAAACTATGGTATGCCAATTTTTAGTATATATTTATATACATTTAAAAGTTTAAAAATATTTAATTAAAAAAAAAATTGATTTTTTTTTTTTAATCCAAAATTATTTTTTTCAAAATTTTAATATGAAATATTATTAACATTTTTATAGAAACCTTTTATACAATTATTTTGATTGAAATCAGATGGGCCATGAAAGAGAAAATCAAAAATAAAATAATTAATGGCAGGTACCGCTAGTAAAAGTTTTTGTTGAATTTGTTTTTTTTTACTTCTAACAACTTTTTTTACTTTATCAAAGTAAAAAAAGTTGTTAGAAATTTAGAGCTGTTAAATAAACTTTTCTTAAATGGTTGTATGGCAAGTACCGTTATTTTTAGAGCTGAAAAAAATCCAATTTTCCCTCTAGGGAATCACCAAAAAAATTTAAGTTCAAAATGTGAAGAAAATCGCATCATTGGTTTAGGCTCCAGATAGAAACAGAAAGGCAGAAAGAATTTTGCCATTCACATTTTTGGTTTTCTCTATCATAATAATGTCGTGTTTGATTGATATCTCTAATTTTTTCTTGCATATTTTGATAAAATGTGAACTTTGTTATTTGGAAACAGTTTTTTTACAAGTTTTTTTGTTTTCCTCGGGAATAACTCTAAACATTGATGAGTTTTGGCCAGCTTAGGGCCAAAATACCAAAAAATGCTCTATCTCGGTCTCCTAGATGACACCAGCAGCCAAAACAATACCGATACCATACCGAATTTTGGAAATAAAATTTATCGAGAATCTCAGCGGTATCATTTGGTATCGGCAGAAAAACTAAATTTTGAATATTTTGTATTAATTTACTATATGAAGCCTAGTTTACAGTTCCCATGCGAAAAAAAATTTAAAAAAATTTAAATAATCTGCCACCTATTTATTTACCCTATATTAATAAACTATAGGCCTTAAAATGGAAATTAATTATTTTTGGATGCAAAAACCATTTGGCTAGGGGTGAATATACTTTTTTTTTGGAAGTGTAAACCGACCATCCAACAAAAATTTTGTATTCACTATACATTTTTCGCACGCAAAACTATTGCCGGTCCATTGTTTTGCATGACAGCGTTTTTTTTTTGGATGAAACTGAAAACTGGTATAGGTTTTTGCAGTTATTTTTGGTTTTTGGTTCTAAGAAAAAATATATAAAATGTACTTGCTCTTATCTTCAAGGTGCTGAGGGCTTAAGAAAATTATTTATATAGGGACATGTAAATTATAAGAAAATATTTTTTAATTTCAGCCTATAATTGAAAGAAACGCCTTCAATAACCTTCAAAAAATTCCAAATTATAATAAATTAAATTAAATTTGGTGGCACAACCACCACCAAACGTGAAGAACCAAGGCCTAGTGACTTACAACTCTCAACTATTCCTGTGTGCGTATTTTTGGCAGGAATGGAGGGGACCTACAATTTTTTGACGGGTCCGAACGGCTAGATGAGAAGCACTTATTCATGACAAGTATACTCTTAGAGGATTTGTCAGTTCCCCGCAAGATGCAGTACCTCGCGAAAAAAAACATTTCTGTTTTTAGGTGGCAGCGGCTGGGAATCGAACCCAGACCCCTGGCATGACAGTCCTTCGCACTAACCATCATGCCACGAGGTACCACAATTTATAATAAATGCATGCCTTAAACTAAGGTATGTGCCACATCATTGGAAAATTGCAGAAGTCGGAAGAAATAGAAGAAGAAAAGAAGAAACAAGACTAATTCCGAGCAATCAGTTTGGATATAGAAATAAACATTCCACGATAAAACAAGTGCATTGGCTTACGGATGTTGTGGAAAAGGCACTTGGAAAAAAAAACACGTTTGCTCGGCTATATTATTAGATGTTGCTCAAGCCTTTGACAAGGTTTAGCACTTGCGACTTGAGTACCAACTGCATAGGGAACTTCCCAGGCAGTACTACGAAATACTTAAATCCTACGTTACCAATCGACTCTTAGGAGTACGGTACAACCAAAATTACTCGGAACTAAAGAAAATTGAAGCCGGTGTAACACAAGGAAGTGTCCAACCCTGTATCTTTTATATACAAGGGACATTCCAGTGGACATCAACGCTATCATGGCCAACTTTGCTGATGATGCTGCACTATTGGTGCCAGATAAACCCGTTACGAAGGCTACATAAAATCTGCAAAATTTAGTCGATAAAGTTAATGATTGAACGCAAAAATGGCGAATCAAACTAAATGAAACAAAATCGACGCATATAAACTTTACCAACAAAAAAATAAACAATGTTTCAATTATTATAAACAATGCAGCAGTACCTTACTCCAATACTGCCAAATTCCTTCGAATGAATTTGGATTCAATTTGAAGTACAGAAAAATGTACTGGTTACTAGGAAAGAACTCTGACCTATCTATCCAGAACAAACTAATGTTATATAAGCAAGTACTGAAACCCGTTTGGACATATGGCATCCAACTATGGGGCTGTTCAAAGAAAACAAACCCTGAAGCCATCCAAAAATTCCAAAGCAAGGTTTCCACTTGGAAAGTACCACCCTCTGTCACAAGAATAGATGCCTGGTAAACATCTGGAAGATTTTCTGGTCTAACCGTATCTCCAATGATGAACTTCATGCGAGGACAGGTCAAAAAACCATCGACTCCATAATACAAAAACGTAAGTAGCAGTGGATTGGACAAATGCTTCGAAATTGTCAAGACTGCATTGCGAGTCAAGCAATGCAATGAAACCCCCTCAAGCAACGAGGCAAGGAGTGGCTCGAACTGTCGAAGAGGAATCAGCACAACTGTGGAAGAATAAGAAAGAGCCGAGGTACACCCCCAGTAGTAGAATCCCTGTGCCCCGCAAGGAGAACCTTACGGACATAACAGGTCCGAGGACTTACATAAGTAAGTAAGTAATTATACAGAAATCAAAGCAAGTTATTGCTACAACTTACACAAAAATCTTCTGGATAATATTAAAATTTTTGGTTTAAGAAAAATATTAACTGTTATTTTTATTATATTTTTATATTTTTTTAATGGTGGGCTTATAACATTAAAATTCCATTCCATTCCATTAAAACATCATCTTTTGTAATAATGCGAAATAAAATAAAGTTATCAATTTTTATTTTCCGGTAACTTTTCCGTTTTCCAGAGATGGCGGAAGCTCATTAAATCAATAATCCAAACATTGAAATGCATATATTTATGTATAATCAATTTTAATTTAATTTTAATACCACCAGTTAATTTTTTTTTGTTTTTAAATAAAATATTTATTTAAAAGGAATTGCTCAAATACATTGCACATATCCTATAGGAAGATATAAAGAGAGAAATACCTTTCGGCTAGAATGTAAAAAAAGTGCCTCAGATATTCCCAACGATAATAATGGATTACTTTATTCTTTCAAAAATCCATTTGGAATATTTTCTTTCCATCATCACTAAGTACATACACACATCTATTCGGAATACTATGAATAGTGAGAGTACGGTATTGACAGTGAATATTTATTTTTACTTCGAAAATAATCCGTTGAATGAAATTTAAATGCCTGCAAAAGGAAAGAAAAAAAACAAAAAACACCTGCCTTTCTAACCAGATAAAAAAAAGCGTTTAAAAAATTTAATCAATCGATTTAACAGTCTCATATATCCAGTTCACACATGATTGCATTTGCAATACTTTTGGGAGCCATTTATCCCGAAAAACTGGAGTCTCCGACTCCAACTCCAAACTCCCTTTTCATGAAACATTTTTGGAATCGAATTTATTTAGATTGGCTTATTGGCTGCCAAAGGGAGGCTTACCTAGTGATGCGTAAACTGGGTTGACCCAATTTTCAATGATATCAACAAAATGTAAACCTATATAATCTCTAACAAGGTTCAAGGTAAGCTGGTATAAGGCTAGTTGTTTATGGTATACATAAGTTAAGTAGGCATAGTAAAAGCTATGTTTTGTATCTGTATACACAATATTGATGGCCATCATAAATAGTAAAAGAGATAACGTTGCAAATTTAATTCGACTGATATAATCGATAGTAAGCACCAATCTTTTTTCATGCTAAATTTAAATTAAGTAGTAAAAGTTTTAGACAGTGTTAATGTTACTCATTTTATATTAAATCACTCAAAGAACTAAAGTACTTCTGTTATTTTTGATTCCTGCTTTTGAAAGACTACTAGTGTTGTTCATATTTAACTTTAAATTTCACTCAAATTTTCACTTAAATAAAGAAAAGACGAGAGTATATAGGTCGATTCAAATATTCATTTTATTAAACCATTTTATTAAATCACTCAAACTACAAATAATCATATAATCAACTCAAACTCAAATAATTACTCATACTTATATGTAATGTCGTTTTCCATTGGTTTCACTAAAAAGACACTCATACTGAATACATTGGAACAGTGTTTGTTACTTCTACTCAATTCCTTATCTCTATATTGGTGGATCATTAAATGGAAACTTTTTGCTGGCACACAAAGAGTGAAATTAAGAACAATAATGTATCTACCTCTAACTTACAACAACAACATTTTCTTTTTGTTTTTCCTTATTTGTTTAAAAAAAATTTATAAATTCTTTATTTTTCGGTGCACAATCAATTCAAATGAAATGTTTAAAATTCATAAAGTTCCACTGTAGTTTGTTTTGAGGTTTGAGTTTGAATGTATGATTGCTTCTCGAGTGGATTCTGATTCCAAATCGAGAAGCGAAATTCTTTTCTCAGAAGGGTCAGATGAGGATTTTTTTGTAATGTAATGGTTTATGGTGGAAAACAACATAAGTCTACCAACAGCGTGAGCCTAAGGTCTTAAATTTTAACTTTCACTCAAAATTTCACTCAAAACATGTAAGAGAAAGGAATATTTTATACAGTGATTAATTGAAATACCTCTGGGTTCTGGACACTTTACATTATTGCAGGTAAAATCATTTTGATTTTGAAATTTAAACACTTGGGTTTTTGAGTGAGTGAAATTTGAGTTTTATATAACATTGGCCACCTAAAATGGAAAACACTACCTCCCAAACTATAACTCTCTACTGTTTGAAAAAGTTGCATAAGTTCAATTATATTTCCCTTTTTCGTATTGAGAATATCAAATTTCAACTTATTCGTTTCCTATATCGCAGATATATCTCATTTTAATTGGATTGTTTCGGATGAGTTATGTAGATGGCACTGGCGCTAGCGCTAGCGCTTTGGTTCTGCCACTGCTCTAATGGTTAAGTTGTCAATAATTCTTGTTTAATGCTCGATGTAACATAACATCATTGTGGATGCTATAGCGAACGCTAACTTTTCCCTGTTGCTACTATAATGCAGCAATCTAATTTGAACTTTGGATTTTCGGATATTGTTTGGGATGTTCGATGGATTATTATGTGGCAGGATGATTTATTCGTATTTAATTATCGTCAGGCCTATATTTTTGGTTTTGGTGCGTAACATACCTACTCGATGAATATGTACGCTGGGTAAATCCAATTCCAAATGATAAATCGATTTATCATTAGACCGAGATTGTTATGAATAAACTCAAGAAGTTCGAAAATAACTTTTTTTCAATGTATGTACGAGCATGTGGAGGCGGGAAAAAACCTTAATAAAAATAAAAAAATAAAAAAAGGTACATTGAACGGAAGTTAAGTTCAAGGTGTCCTTTGAAAATTAAAATATACATACATTATACACAAGAAGTTAAATTACTTTAATCCCAGAAGCCAAAATCTTTAGGTAGGTACAATTGAATTTTCATTTTTTAATATTCGATTATGTAGGTAGAAGAATTTTTCTTCTTTGTTAGTTCTTATGCTAAAATGGAACCGTCTCAGGGCCTTAAGGCTTTATTTAAGAATATTGAATTTTGAGGAATAAAGTGAGGCAAAAGCATTTGCGTCTGAGGGAGTTTATATATTGTGAAAAAATTGGGTATTTATGAAGCATAAGCATATAAAAATAATAACATTTGATAACCATAAAATATATATGTGTGTTTGTATATCTTTTTTGTGATTTTTAGACTTTATATTGGAGGAAAAGCTTTAAGTTAAAATGCAGGAATATATCTGTTAGTACAACCACATACGTTGGAAGGGGAGCAGAAGGAACACGCTTGGGGTACAATATTGAATTTTAAATTTATAAAACCTGTTAAGCTCACAGTTCTAATTTATGTGGTGCTGTAAAGAAGATTTTAAGTCTGCCAAAACTTTTTTTTGGATAATTCAAAGGTAATAGTGATTTTTTGACAAGCATTTGGCTTAAAAGTGTAGTTTACTTTTTTGTCTACTCAATCTTTTTGCTGCTCTTAGACTCCGTGTGAAAGTTTTTACGAAGTTATATTTTCTTCTCTTGGAATGTCAAGAATGATCGAGTCTGTGGATGATTTTCTAATTGTAGAATCTCTTAAAATGTCAATAATGTTCGAGTCTTTATGATTTTCTATAGTTGTAGTAAGTTTGGTTCCCTGTGCCATGTAACCGCTTTATAGGTTATAATGGGTCTTACCATATCAATACCTCTATTACAGGATGTTTGGTTTACAACCCTATGATTTACCTTCAGGGCTCTTCCAAATCATGAGAGCTTTTGTGATGGTGAAACTTTTGAGGGCCTCGCACCATTTTTTATGAAATAAGTAATTTGAATTGCCTTTGGAGTGCCAATATATAGAGGCCATTTTTAGAAACGTCAAACCAAAGTCAATTTGATAGTCAAATGATCGTCATTTTTTGACGCAGATATACTGCAATTGTCAATTATGCAATTATCCTTCTTACACAAAATCGGTTTGATCAATATCAGTCAATTGATTTACTTGCAAACGCATTCAATGTTAACAAACACAGTATCTGGCTCTTTAATATTTTGTTCATCAACTCGATTTTCTAACATATCAAGGTTGTTAAAAAATGCAATCTTTTGTGAATGCAATCATAAACAATTGCTTATTGAAATCAATTGAAAGATTGCATTCATTGGCTGCATTTGTGTTAAACCATTTTTATATTTTTATTTTCATAATTTTTTTACTTGCATAAGGAGTCAATATAAATGCAGTGATTGATGAAGTGAAATGAACACCTGGCAATTGTGTACATTCCATTCCTATACTTAAGGATTTGCTTTCGGGTCAGCAAATGTTGATTGACATTGTCGATCAAAACGTCAACACTTATCTACTCAACACTGTTGATCAACGATGTTGATCTACATAATTCAACATAATGTGAACGTGGCTTAAGGCTATACGTAAAGATGTATGTGAGTTCATACAGGGTGATTTCTGTAGATCTACCCAATCTGTATAAGCATGCTGGTAATGGTTTAAGTTCTTGTGTTTTAATTCTTCTGTTCAAATGAAGAAAACTGATTCAAAATAGCTTTAAAATGGCCTTTAGTTCCACAAATTGGCGTTTCGTCCGGCAATCTCACTTGAACTCATTAGTGACATCGAGGGGGCCTTTGCCATACGCAATTTGTAATAAGTTCAATTTAACTTAGGTACGTTTTAAAGTTCGATCTCTAAGTCTCCTGCTAAAGGATGGCGGTTATCCCTACTGAACCAGTTTTCGGGGTTTTTAGTTATTTTCTTTCCTAGTTTAACCTGACAGTTTCAACCGGACGAAAAACCCGTTTTTTTAAATAATCGATTTTTGGTTTTTTATATAAGAAAATTAAGTTTTTTTATTTGTTTAAAAAAAATTTTATGAAATAAAATATGCATGCATGAATGTTCATAAGCTTTTTTCAGAAAAGAAAATAATAGTAAAATAAGTCAAAGTTTTGTTTTACTTGCATACTATTGAAATAAAATAAAATATGATTTTCGAAAAAAACACAAAATACAGATATTACAACCTCAGTTTGGCCCATCCCCACAGGAAAGTAAAATTACACCGTTTACAGTCAGTGTTGAAAGAAAAACAAAAATAATGTCGAGATGAAAACTTTTCCAAAGGTAGTGTAGTGTTCGACATCAGACAACGCAGTTTTGGGAAAGTGTGTGTTCTGCAAAACGATTTCACCTCAACAGTATAAAAGGTGGAAGTGGGGAACAACGTGACAGGTTGCGTAAAAAACGCAGGTCTTATTAGAAAGTGAGAACTTCTTTCAAAGCCGTTTTCCTCACATTTTCGATTTCAGTGGTGATGAAAGTGTCAAAGCAAATAACCGGTTTTTTTTTAATCCTGGTTATTAGATTTTACAAAATTAACCGGTTTTAGCTGAGACCAAAAAATCTTCGAAGAAAAATGGCTAAACGAGACAAAGTAACTGGTTTTGACTGGAAAAATATGATCTACATCCGATGACCAATTTCAAAGATTTGATTTTGATGTGGTTTTCACAACTTTCCATATGCATTGTTTGCAGTAGGTTTGCTTTCAAAACTCTTCTTATCCATCATAAGCTATTGATAATGTCATAAAAGACGGAACTTAAACGTTCATGGGTCCTTATGGTAAAAATCTTTAAATGGGTCATTGAAGGTTGAAAAGAAGTAGAGTGGTATTATATAAGAGGGTGATGAAATTTGTTCGTTCAATTTAACCTTGAATCCTTTAACGTCTCAGGACAACACTAGGGCTCAAACAACACGGTAAATATTCTCCAGGAAATGTTTTTTTATTCACATTATAAAAATGAAAAGAAAGGTTGATTAAATGATCCTGTAGCTTCCATATCCATAGAACACGGTATAGTGTATAACGCTTAGTGTGTTTGACTCTCAAAGTCACACCATTTTTTTAAGTTTTACTGACTGCTTCTTGTGAGGAAGTGAAAAACCAACAAGTAAAATAAATAAATTAAGTGGCGCAACAGCTCATGGAGAACCAGGGCCTAGTGACTAACAACTCTCAACCATTCCTGTGTGCGTGTTGTTGGCAGGAATGGAGGGGACCTACAATTTTTTGCCGAGTCCAAACGGCTAGATGAGAAGCACTTATTCATGACAAATATACTCTTGGAGGATTTGTCCGTCCCTCGCAAGAGGCCTCGGAAAAAAACATTTTTGTTTTTAGGTGGCAGTGGCCCGGAATCGAACCCAGACCTTTGGCATGACAGTCCTACGCACTAACCATCATGGCACGAGGTACTACGAAAAACCAAGAAAAGAATTATGAAAAAATGGAAAATAAGTACAAAGTATTACACTTTAGCCTTTCGGATTTAGCAACAACATTTATCTCCTCCATTCCTGCAGAAATCAGGACAACAACAGGGTTGGTTATAAGTTGAACCTAGTCCATGGTTCTCCACGAGCTGACGACCACCAAATTTAAAACTTATTGTGTTGTTCAAGTTCAAAATTATTGTAATTAAATTTCGATAGTTGAAATCATTAACTAACAAAATACAGCTTTATGTTTATTGAAACATACTTTTTTATTTAAGCGAATAAGATGACCTAAAAATTATTTAATCTAGTAAAAGGAATATCGGATTATCAATGCAAAAATAAAACAAAGCTTGAAAAGACTCCTTTCCAGCATTTACCTTTAATTACTTAAATGACAGATTTTGAATTTAACTAACCACTATCTTAAGTCATAATCGATCTTTCCTTAATAAGTATAAAATTTTCCTCAGTTAAAATCATGCAAGTTTTAAAGTTTTCTCTTATTAATAATCTTGATACATTCTTTAAACAAAAACTAATTTACAAATTAAATATTCCAATTCATTTTATTCTAGAAATCTTTAGGTACCTATGAAACTATAAATATTCAAAAGTTGGTAAAGTTCAACTCTGTGCATAACTATTACAATCATATACAATAAAGACACAATAATTTGTAAAACAAATTGCATAATTGTTGTTACATTTTTGAATAAATTAAGTCCAAAAGAGAAATTCAAAACACACACACAAACACATTTATACCAAACTCCTAAGTTTGAGTATACAATAATTGATTTTTCGAATAAAAATTTAAAACTTTTCCATAAAATATATCCAATCATTTTGATCCTGTTGAACTCTTGAAAGGATTAAAACTTTCAAACTAGAATGATGTGCAAAAGTTACCACTTCAATTCAATAACAACAACACAACAACAAAAAAAAAACTGTCTTCTAACTTTTATTCAACGCCATATGCAATAAATATTTTTCATGCATCCTCTTTAGCAATTCAATTGTACGTATTTTTCTCAGGAAATGACACAACTATATCCTTAACAAATAATACCGCAATATGTTACCCTCACTTGTGCTCCAACACAATTAAACGACTATTGCTGTTACCAAATAGACACAAATGACCACCCCCTCTGTTCCATAGGTTTCAAGAAGATATATACGTATTTTTATATCTTTATGCACATAATTGTATACATACCTACATACTTTGAAGTAAAAACAGAATATAACACCCAAACATTGTATATTTGTCTGGAGAGAGATATACCAGATACCAGGTGAGAGATGCCCATTACTGTATTGTGTATTGTTGTCGTCGTCGTTTGTTCTTAAAGTATTCTTCTTCCCCAATTTTCACTGGAAGTAATTTCAACAATAAATGCGTTACAGTTGTGTTTCTCAGTATATTACTTGTTCTGATGCTATGCACCACATCATACAACTCAGTCCAGGCTCCAGCAACAGCTCCAGTCTCAGCCCACACAGTCTATCTATTCGCCTTTTCATTCACAACAACTATACGCTCATCCAAGCCAAACAACATCAGCATCATCGTCACTGCCACCTTGCCGATGGGCTGCCAACTATATACTTGTGTGAATATTAATACGAACATGGAACGCGGCGACCACCCATTGAACTCCAGCATCCAGCTAGGAAAACTCAAAAGAAGGGGCTTCTTTTTAATCATGAGCGCACTTTAACACTTATTACTCTAAGGCGCGAACTCAAATCAACAATCAACATATAGATTAAAGGTTTCTTTCAAGACGAGTTTTGAAGAAACTGCTTTAACATAAAAAACTAAGTGTTCGCACTTTTTTGACAGATTAGTTCTTTCTCAAGGTATACCTATTTGTGGAATTGCATGTTTTTGAAACCACCGTGACACATTCAATGTTAAACTAAAGAAAATACCAACGTCGTTCTCAATTAAAATTAAGCTACTGTAGAAAAGTAAAAACTATAAAGTTAAAATAAAATTTGAATCCGTCAAATTAAAATTTCCACAATTGAAAAACAAATTCTCAATCTAAAAGCTGTTGCAGGGCCCCCTTCCTGAGTTAAGCATAATCCGAAAAACAAAAAATTTTCAGGAACTACACAATCTGACATATTGTAGATATGTACGTGTTCAAAGGAACGATTTGTCCCCGCAGTCACTGTAAATGTGACATCGCTCAATCTGAAATATTTCACTTTGACAGCTGTTTATTGATAAAAATTTTCATCGTTGGGTCCGTTGAGGCAACACACTCCTGTCAGTCGATTAAATATATATTTTCCTACGGGAACTGGCCTTTAAGCGACATATGCGTCACTGGCAGTAGACAAAGTAGCCTTAATGTTAACTTTTCCGCTCCGGTAGAGGCGTTGACTGCAGCTTTTTTGTATGTGTTTGAATTTCAAGTGATTGTTAGGTGTGTGTTGGAATTTCTAGTGGCTATTATGTGAATGTCAACGCATGCATTGAGTCACCTCAACGTCGCATCCAGCAAACGTCAACGATTCCGTCGCCGCAATGGACGCACGGATTCTATGGGTCCGGGCCTTTATGTTGGTTTAAATACTCTTGGTCACAATCCGAACCTGTAATTGTATACATCTACTTTAGCCCTATAAGCCTAGGTATGAATATGGAGATTCCCACTCATGGTGAATTGAAGATACACGTACCTTAAGTGTATATATATTTATTCCGCTTGCTGTGTGGATTGTATATTTTATGTCGTCGTCATTGTCGTTCCACACTTTGCACACCATAATGTCGTAGGTTTATTAGCCCCCATCTCTCTGTCAATGACAACGACTATGACTATGACTACGACAACGACAGCGAAGACGACTAAGAAGATACCACAATAACAACAACAAAAAAAACAATTTATTGTCGTTGACAACGTTCCACAGTTCCACACAATTATTTAGCATTATTAATTGCAATTTTTTATTTCCTTACTCATACATATCATCCCGTTTGAGCTCGAGTTCGAGGTATAGGCAGTTATATTTTTATTTATTTTTTCTCCCTCAACTCGTCCAACTACTCTTCTGCTGCTACTCTTCATTCTTCAATCCAAATTGGATTGAATTTCATTTTTATGACTTTCTAGATAAGGCCAAGCTGATATCAGCTTCATTTCGGTTTTGGATTTCAAATTCTTCTTTATCCAATATGCGCCCTCGTCCCGACTATAACACCAAAGTGCAAATAATGAAAAATTCGATGAATAGGCCGAAAATTTACAAAGACACAAAGAGGACACGACCGAAAAGCAATCCTTTACACCATCGCCACCATTCAGCCAGCGAGCAAACAACTCGGGGGTCTCGACCTATAAATCGTTCCCTGGAGCTTGATTTACGCTTTAACCTTATTATAGGACAGAAAGAACGAACACTCACACACACACAAAAGACAGAAACCGAAACCAAAGAGATCAAACAGAAAAAAAAAAAAAAATATAAGAAAAACAAGAACAGGAAAGTAAAATAGCCGAGGAAAGAAGTCTCAATTACAATAAATAATCCCAGTGCTATTACATCGTTGTATCATAAAACAGAACGTGTCAAAGAGCGGTTACGCCACCCGGAATTTTCTCTGCACTTCACCTGATCCGCCCGCTGGCATGGTTGCCAATAAGCCACTTTGTTTTCATATATTGAGGATTTTTTTTATTTCAAAAGTGCTTTGAATCACTGCATAAGGTAAGATAAGATAAGATAAGGATAAGTTAAGGAGGACTTTAAATAAATTGAAACTTTTAAAAAAATTTGTTGCTTTGAAAAAACTTGTGGTTTTGATAATAATAACAGTAATACCTCGTGGCATGATGTATAGAGCGTCGGACTGTCATGCCGAAGGTCTGGTTGAGAGTTGTATGTATGAAAATAATTCTTTGTAAATTGCAGAGCTAGGTACTTTTCCTGTCAGTACGATACTTCATACTTATCACGATACACGAACTTACTCTTATTTTTATTTGGAATACATGTTCAAGGCTGTAGTATAGTTAAGGGTAAAGTGAGGAGAAATCCTTTTCTGTTTAATATGACGTTGTTTAACGTCAAATACTTGTATATTACTGCTTTTTTAAATTGGAAAGCAGAAGTTAAATGAAACTGAAACTTAAATGCTTTTTGCTTGAGCTGAGAACTGCAAATGTAAATAAATTTCTAAAGTCAATTCCTAGCTTAAATAACAGCAAATTTTTGTGTTTATTTTTTGAAAAACTGAATGAACGATTCAATCTACAGTTTTAAAAGGAAAACATGGCCTAAAATTGGTTTAAATTGTTTAATTCAGTATTTTTATATTTTCTACATGATCAACAAGATTCTTGTGAACTGTCAAACACTTATTTACAATCCACAACATTAGGATGCATTCCACAAATCTGCGAATAAAAAAATCGTTCAAATTTAACCTCAAATTTTGACAGTTCACGTCTGTCGGTGACCACTCATGTAAAAAGGATGTTAAAATTCACGACCATTCGCAATTCATTGTTCACTATTCGCAGCTCACGTGAAAGGCTCTTAATTCTAATTCTTGTAAAAAAGTAAATATTCTTTGTGAATCTGAAAATTTGTTCAGGTCCGTTCTTAGCACTTAGTCACTTTCACCGTATTAAGGCACCAGTTGATGTTGTCAATGAAACTCATCACTGAAAATTTTGTTTTTCAATTTAGAAACACTGATGAAGTCTTGAGCTTTATTTCTCCATCAAAATAATAAATGATTTTGCTTTCTTTATGCCTCAAAATTTAAAAAAAAAAACAACAAAATTGTAAATAATGAGTTTCAATGAGTAAACTGGCACCAAATACTGAACACCACGCAGTTCCAAACCCGCAAAAGTAAACCATTTGAAATATCGGTTTGTATTGACTTTCTTGTAAGTTAAAATACCTAGTCTTTTTACTGATTCACTACATATTGACCTTATGAAATTTCAACTCGACAAAAATCAACTTGAAAAAAGTCGAGAACCACTTGACGGTTTTCATACAAGTTTCACGTAAAGCAACTTATTTTGACGTCTCTTTTTTGTATCCCATTCCAATTTCTTAAACAGAAAAAGATGGAGAGGTGAGGCAGAAATGTTCAAAAAAATTAAAAAATTTCAGCCTGACTCGGCCATCCTATTCTTGCCAAGGGATGAGAGTGCGATACAAATAAAAGACGTCAAAAAGAGTCCTTACATGGTATAACAGCGTGCTTAGTTTATTTCAAAAGTCGATATAAATTAATATTTCAGCGTGTCGATATTTTAAGAATTCAACATTTTGTCTGTCGTTCATTTTTACGAAACTAAAAATACAACGCTCTGCTAGTAATTTTTGCTCGAAATGAGCATGAGTTCGAATCATATGTTCTTGCCTGACACGATATGCTAATTAAGAAGCATGCTCCATGAAAACTGTCAATGAACGAAACCTAGATCGTCAAATTTGTAGAGACTGCTCTTGTGATTTGTTGATATTTCTTGTTAATGCCAGGTTTATGTTAGTTTTAGAATTTAAACAACTTGAAAGTTCCTAACTTTTCAAAAAAACATTGTAAATTTCAACTCAATTTTGGTGTTAAAGGCCAGAAAAGCAATTGATTCTGTTAGTATTAGAAATACTCAAAAATTAAAAATTGAAATTTTAAAAATCATTTCCGGAAACCTAGCTATTCACGACAGAGCCAATGAGTTCAGATGACCCTGCGTCACTCAAAAATCGATCGTGTCTGATGGTGGAAGCCAATCCATTTGGATTTTAATGCTCCAGTCATGCATGGCTAGCTTAAATAATTCCATTAGTATCCTCTTTTCAACAACGGCGAACGGCACTGAGGCGTATACGCACTATTTTTTGTTTAAAGATTTTACATTTTTAGTTTTTTTGTCATTCAGGAAGATCACGACTTGACCGATTTGGACGATTATTTTTAGGTGATCTTTGCTATTGCTCAAGAAGTGTTTATGCAAAATTTGGTTAAAATCGGTCTTTAGGGCTGGCCACGATACCAAACCAAACGACACTTTGGTAAGTATCGTCTCGATATCGTTAAAATTGAAAAATGTAAGTATCATCTCGTATAACTCAGTTCGTTTGATCTCGAATACCAAAATCTTGTTTTGGTATCGGTCTCGTCTGGTTTCGGTCTCGTCTCAGTCACAAACAAAAATAAAATGCGTGACTTCGTTACATGCTCTTGATCTTGTAGTTGAACCAATTACAAGAATTGTTATTTGTATAAATTAATTATATTATTCAAAAATAAATTTTTTTGCCGAATACATTCGTGCAGTTTCCCAAAAAGGTACGGAATCACACTCTATGCATGGCTTTATATTTATAAAATCTTTTGATAATTATCAAATTTTGTTCTAACAAAATAAAATTAAAAAAAAAATTTTGTCGAATTTTCATTATCCAGAATTTAATAAGTCACATTACATTTTTGTGTAGCCAGGGTGGGCCAGCTAGTTTATCAATGAAAATATTATTTGATAGCATAGCTGCTCTTATGGAGAATCAGGATTTTGTCATAAAAACTCGGAACCATGTTCCCAAGTATAAGTTGTTGGATGATTTTGAAGGGACCAACAATTTCCTGCCACTATTGGAATAACGACACAAACCAGTTTAACGTTCAAAATTATTTAGATTTACTTTCTATACCTGTGAAGTTTCTGAACCAAAAATACAACAAAAGAAAAGAAGAGAACAAAATATGAACCAAAAATACAACAAAAGAAAAGAAGAGAACAATTTTAACTATTGATATGGAACGATATCGATTCTTATAGAAATTTAAACTTGTGTCATGTAGTGTAGGTACTATACGGGTGTTTCTATTGTTACGGGTGTGACAATGAAATTCCTTATTTTATTTGTTATTCACATACTATTCCCAATTTATAAATAAAAACCTTACTAATCTACAGGACATCTGAAGCTTTTTGAATTAGTTAGTATACTAAAGTACTAGAAGTTAGTGGTTCGATCCAATTTAGTTGCGTTACGTGTGTGACCTTAGAAAACTGGTGATTCGTGATGATTGGGATATCTAATGCCCATATGGTGTAAAATATTGCATGAAAACTATGTTCCATTCCTTTGCAAATATAAATCCCAATAGTTGAGCTTCAGTTTCAGCTAAGAACTGAGAAGCAAAACTTGGAAAAAAGTACAAAAATTGTATTTAAAAAAGTTACGGATACGACAGGTTAACGTTACGGGTGTGACCGAGCATGACTGTTTTTAAGAACAATATAATAAACGATATTTTAACGGGAAATGTCAAAAACTTCTGCTTAGAGTCAATTAAATTTTCATGAAGAATAGATTTACTAAAAATTATATCCCTACATCTTGAGTTCCATGTCTGTGTAGAAGCATAACAAAACTGAAAATGAGTTGAAAAACAGAAAGAATAAGTTTTAATATGCCAATACATGTTGCGTTACACGTTACGTTACGTTACAGACTTAAAATTTTTAATACGGGCTCAGACTTTATTTAATATGCTTGAAACTTCGTCAGTTAGTAGATCATAATGTTCTTCTTTTTTACCAAATTTTCAGTTTCATAAAAATTTTGTTCTTTTAGTAATGAATCAAATGATTATTTTTGTTACGAGCGTGACACAAATCACTTTATGAAACAACTGCCCGAAAACTGTTTTCGTATTTACTATGGAATAGCCAAATGCCACAAAAGCATGCTCAGAGTTATGACAAGAGAAAATAGGCACCAGTTTCCAAACTAACAAACGGTTACCTAATTATTAAAAATATGGTGTACAGTTTCTGTCAACAAAAAAAGAACTTTATGAGCCCTATTCTGCTAGTGGTTTTCACTGTGAAATAAGTGACGAAAAATTAAATTATTGATAATTTCACTTTTGAAATTAAACATCGAAGCTTTTAAAATCGTCTTGCGGCAATGCTAAGTCACATTTTGTATTTATTCGTAGAGGGCCCTTTGGTATGGGATCAGCCATATGGTAAGTTATACATTCATTATTTCATTCATTACGATGATTGAGAAGATAAAAAAGTGAGTCTCACAATTCAATCTGTCTGTTTGTTCAATCACCCAATGGCAACCCTGCCCTCTGGTACTGTGGTTCAAGAAGAAGACGACTCTGTATGTTTTGCATTTATGTCAAAACCAGTACATCCTCTGCCTGTCTACTTTGTCACTTGCAGTATATCTGTACCTGAATGAGATTAAGATAAAATATATAGAACCAAACCTGCAGAGGTTCCATCACTTGTGGTTCTTGACAGTCTGTGCTTTACGCTCCTCAAGCATACTTAAAAAAAAACTCACTTAAAAACTCTACTACATCCCTTACGCTTCAATCAACCACGAGATATAATATAGCAGCAGTACCTATCTCTCGTTTTCATGTAAAAGGATTTAATTTGGGTCACTTGGGTGTTAAAAATTAATCCTGCCTGATACCACAAAGATATACGAGTGCCAAAGCGCAGAGAATAATCATCGAGCGCGCCCGTTTATTTGCCGCCTTTTGAACTCGCAAATTCGCTAACCGTGCGAATATGGTGCAGTTGTTTTTTTTTTCTTTCTATTTTTTGTTCACTTTCGGGAATCATTAGAGAAGCGATTATAGTAAAGTCGGCTTGCTGCCTTTTATGGGAACTGGGAACCAATAAACCGACAGCCAATGGTTCATTAACCACATCCTGTGTTTCGGAAAGAGGAAGAGAAGTGTTGGGCTGCTACTGCTACTGCTGCTTCCACTACTAACTGAACTGCTGGTGGTGATATTGGATGCTGTTGCTATTGCTATTGCTATTGCTATTGCTGTACTATGTGAATGGGTACTAACTGATGCTGGTAGTAGATGGTTCAAGAGGATTATGAGGACTTCGGGGTTTTGTATGGAATATAAGGTACTTATGTAGGTTGGCAGAGGTCGGACTTAACAGAATTAACACCGCGACACTTCATTGAGGGGTTTTAATTAAAATTTTTGATGTAAGGCAATTATTGGACTCTGAACACTGAACGTCGTCGTCGACAACGTTGTCGGTTATAGTCATCGTCATCGCCATCGTCATTGCTATCGTCGTCGTCGCCAACATCGTCCTAAATTCAATGACGATGGAACTTCCCATTCAATGTTCGTCTTGAGGGTTGGCGAGATGGGTTGGGGTAATAGCGGGGTACGAGTTCGGGTCGGCACTTGGTATGCTCGGGTCGATTCAGGCTGTCATTAGCGATGTTGAAAGTGATTAGAGATAAGTAATGGAGTCGGCGATTCACTTACATAAATTGTTTAATTTTCAAAAAGGGGCCAGGCAGTAGCTACGGGTGATGAAAATGGAGGCAAATCAGAATTCATAGCCCATAAAATGGAATTCAATGAATAGGGATGGGCGGTATGTTTTATTCGTTGGGGGCGGATGTGGATTTGGATCCAAATTACTGCATTCATTGAACCTTTTCTTTCGAGTTCTTTTGAAATGTTAAGTGGTTTTGTCGTGTTTATTGTTTTATTATTTGGAATTTCTGAATTTTTGATACCATCAGGACCGGTGAAGGTACATAGGTATAATGATTGATGGTTTTCAATTGAAATTCTGACTTTGCTTTGTAAAATGTTTTGTTTTTGTTCAAGAGAGAAGTCCTTTTGAAGGAAAGTTTTTGTTTTGCGAACTTCTACCCCGGTCGTTGACCAATTACGAGTAATTTCGATATTGTTATTGTTTAAAACTGAGCTGTAAACAGTCAACGGATTGACCGGAATGATTCATATTGAAGTAAATAGTTATGGAGGACTTTTGTGTGGGGTTAATATGGTGACTAATGGGGTTTTTCCCCTTTGTCAATGACAGGATAGGTCATTGAAAATATGTTGATTTGAATAAGTTTGAGTGTGATTAACAGCACAAGACTCCCCACGACGATGGAACTTATTATATACGTTTATTAATCTCAGACCTTTTTTTCAACCTTTTTTGTTTATGACCTTAAGTAATTCTTTAGCCATCCAGTCAGATGTGGGTGTTTAATGGTTAAAGCCAATGTGACGTGTTAAGCTGACAGAGATGTTCAAGTTGAATTTCTATTTTTAGAAAATTTAAAGGAGGGGATTTATTGGGATATAATGAAGGTTTTAACGATGATTACGTTTGCATTCTTTTAAAATAAACAAAAAACAACAAATATTTTGGAATGATAAGACCACAGGCTTGAGACGAGTCTTAAAGTTTATTCGAATTTGAAAAGAACCTACATGGATTTTAAGTACTTGCCTATTGCCTTTGCATTGATAATTGGAGATAGAAGTTGAATCGAATTGAAAGTACAAAACGACATTGAAATTTATTTTGAATTAAAACAAAATGAAAATAAAATGGTTAAAAAATTAAGTTGTAAAATCAAATTACTTTGAAAAATTGAAAACACTACTAACGTATTTTGGTCCGTTTGGTTGTTCGTGGTATGTGCTAAATGATTCGTATGGGGCTGTCTTGTTTGAATCACATGTCATCCATATCCATAACATCTACTTTAAGACGCCCAAATATGCTTATCACTGATATGTAAGAGCTTGCTATTGACGGTGATGGTTTCTTTTTGGAAGGAGTCCGAACCGACGATTTCGCCCAGCTAAAATTTGAGAACAAAACAGTGACTTTTTCGGGATGGATTTGGTGCTGATTTTTGCAATTTATATACTGATTTCAACAATCAGTGGTGATCTCAGTATCCAGTACCAAAGGCAACCAAAACCACTGCACCGTGGACTACCGCCTGCAGAGAAATGACCCGTAATATGATGATGAGCGCATATACATGAAAAATTTGGGGGTAAAAATGCACATGGGAGAAAATTGCAGCGTGAAACAAGTGCAGCGAAAGATCAAATCGTTTTTTGGCCAGATGCATATCGGAGGGTCTTTGAAAAATCTAGTCAACAAAGAACAGTGAATAGAAATGTATTCAAGCAGTATTTCCAGCAATTGTTAATGCATGTAGTGCAAGTCACAGGGTAAGAAGAGAACCTACTTCTACTGAATGAAAACCTAGTTCCAGTACTCAATATAGAAGAGGTAAGAGCGAAGGTCTTCAAAAACCGATATAATTTATTGATATGCTCATTCAACCAAGTATTGATGAAACGCTTGTTCGAAACTAGACGACTATTAGCTCCATCTAAAACGGTTGATGCATAGTGCATATCCCTGCTAAATGTCAAATAGTATATATTTTCCAACGTCCTAAGCATAAGCGGGTGTCTTAAACGTTTCGACAACTAATATAATATCGACAGAAGTGCCAGCAAATCCTGGAAAAGACCAACGAAATCTGAGTGAAGACTCATCAGTCATCTCCTACTCTTTACGTCAAGGGTGCATATGATAACATTCATCACCAGGGGCCTTTAATGTAATACATAAAGTGCTTGTTGAACAAGTGAAATTCAGCAACTTTTAAAACGTTGTGTAACACGGAGCAACAAGTCTAGGAGACTTTAAAACAATTGTTTTAGCTTCTTTAAACAAGTGGGACATTTCATAAATCTAACGATCCTGTAACTGTACCGATTTTGTAAGCAACAAGAGTTTAAAGAATAGAGAAGAAACTTGTTGAATAGTTTATAAATTTCAACTGACGGTTGCGGTCTTATTCAAAGCCAACAGGTAAGAATTAAAAGCTTGCAGTAGTAGTAGTAGTGTTTATCAATCAAGTAATGGAATCGGGAAGATTGCTTAGAATTGATTAAGTGGTAAGGAATTTGGTTTATAAAGTGTTTGAGATTTTATTCGGAATCGAACAATGACTGTGAGAAATCAAAAATAGACATATATATTTTAAGAAGAAAAAAAAAAAAAGAAATACTTTGAAATAGAGCCACATGTGTTGTCCGTGTGCAGTGTTCAAAATGTTTATTATGTTACTAAAATTCATTCTACATATAACGTGTTCGTTCGCTAGTAAAAGAAAAGCGCTGATTTTAGATTAAATAATTTTTTTCGGAGATTTTATGACTCATCGTGAAAAAAATACTTGTTGAACTGGTTGAACAAGTCGAGGGAATTTATTTCAGTTGACATTTGTTACGCTTTTTATTAAGTTAATAATTTTTACTTGTTGAACACATAAAGTTGAACACGTAACTGTTGACTAGTTGACTAGTTGTTCTGTGTTATAAGCTACAGGTCTTTTATGTTGATGACCAAACTGTGACATTACCCAGCGTTACCAAAGCTCAAGTAATACAATTTTTCATGACAATTGAAGGAAAGAAAAAATCTATTTGGACTTGAAGTAAATAAAGATAATACCAAGTAGAATATTGATAGCAGCAGCTTACAAGCAGCAAAAGCTACTTATTCAACCCACATCTTATCGCAGCGAAGAAAAGTTGAGATTAGCTGAGGAAACTTTGCAAAAATAATAGCTTCAGGACCATACTGAATACCAATGGTTGGGCTGAAAGTGGTCGTGTGAATACGCCCTCATTTTGCTCAGCATATTCAACAGCTGCTTAGAAGAAACGGTCTTTCTCAAGAACAAGTGGTACTCATCAGCAAAGGAAAAGAAGACCCAGACTCCCCATTTGCAATAGACCATTGTGTATGCTCGAAAGCGCAGGGAAGCTCTTGGAGAAGATGCTGAAACCGCAACACACCGCAACAGTACAAGACAGTAGGAAGCAGCGAGGTTTCAGAAAAGTACAAAGTCCATTCTATGATCGGAGCGATAGAGCAAATAGTCAAGGCCACCTAAATCTTACAACGAATTGTTCGCAGCATTGAGTGCCAGAAACGCCTCCAACTTGGCAAGATGGAGTGACATATTGAGCGCACTTGGAGATACTTTCAAATCCTAGAATATCTGTTACAGTTGATGAAGGACTACCTCAGAAGCCGGGAGCTGATATTTGAGACACACGAAGAAAGCAGATCACCTCCAGAGCAGCACAGTAAATCTTAGGGTCTGATCCGTGGAACATCTCTTATGATGGCATACGTTGCTGGAAGATACCTTTTTGGTAGGGTATGCCTAAAACATTTGCAACGGTAATATTGACAAAAAAAAAAACTGAATAAGCGGAGTGGAATCTTCGTTAAGTCATTTGGCGTGTGTAATTCTGGATGGGTCAACACGGTCTTAGCTTGGAAACAAAAAAAAACTGAGATGGGTCTTCAGCAAAAAAGTGGGTTATAAGAAAAATGTTTATAAAACAAATTCTGATAAACTATACTGAAATAAATCAGCTAGGAAAAAGACTTAGCGTTAAGGATTGGACTTGTATAAATATTGATTCAAAACAGCTTTTTGGCCCTTAGTCCTTCAAATTAGCAAAAGAGGATTGGAAAAAGGGGATTCCCACACTGATTGACATTAAAATTGGCTCTGAAATCATAAGAAACAATGATGCGACGGAGTACTTAGAACTTTAACTCGACGATAAGCTATCTTTTTGGTAGCTTATAAAAGCCGCAATGAAATGAGTGTCAAAAGTCCCAACAATGCTCAGCAGACTGTTGGGAAATATAGGCACCCCAACTGCAAGCAAGGTGTTAGGGCACGCATGCCATTCCCTATACAGAAGCGGGATCTGTGTGGATACCGGAAGCATATGGTGGTAGTTTAAAGGACGCGAAGCTTTACGTATGGCTAGCTTGAACCGGTGTTGGAACCAGCTACTTTTGTAGTCGTAGGAGTGACTCCAATTGATCTTCTAACTGAACAAAAGAAGTACATCGACGACAGAAAGGCTGGAAGGACATCCAACTCACATTCTTCAGCTGGCAGCAGATGGAACGATGGACATCAAGAAAACATAGTGCAAAAGAAGCTAAAAAGTTCTTAAAAATGACATCAAACCAGTGATGTAGCTAGCACTTCGGGGGCCCATGTCAAATATGTATAACGGGCTCCTTTTTTCCTGATAGTGACGCAACCTTAGGAATACATTTTTTTTCCTACAAAATAAACTTATATCAGGTTTAAGATAAGTTTATTTTGAAAATTTTACAATATAAGACCATTACATAAGTTAATCTTAAAGTTGTTGTGGTTCAATGTTTACCTTATTTTGTACGGTAAAACGCTTTTTATAAATTTCTCAGAAATCATAAAATATTTCAAAAGATTTAAGCTCATAGAATTTTACTTAAAAAAGATTATAACACTTTTTTCGTAAGAGCAACAGATTTAGGTAAAAACCAGCTTAAACGCTCAGTGTGCTCAGTATTTAGGTTTATCCCAGTGGTAGTATCAAAATCTGTTGTTCTATCGAAATTTTTATAAATTTCTTATACTAAACTGGCCACGAAGCTCTTGCAGGTTTTTCTATTATTATTATTTCAGTGCATACTAACATAAGTTAAAATTTTTACCTGCTACCCGTAAAACTACTAGCCCCAAACGATATAAAGACACTTGAAACATCAAAACGAATCCCATTAAAATTCAGCAGAAAATTATCGGGAAACAGTTTAGCCAGGAAGTTGATCCCGCAATGAAAATACGACAACTTCTTGAAGTAATGCAAAGAGAGGTGCTAAAGGGGGTGACTTAGAAGCCAAGAAAGGTTATGGATGAGTTTTTTCCGGTATGTTGATACGTATATTGAACGAGTCCGATACACAGGGATGGCCGAAAAGGCTGCATAATGGTCCATAAAACCTCTACTAAATTAGCTAGAGGCTAGGCAAGGCCATATCAAGAGAATGGCCAACTTTTCTCCAGCCAACAAAGTCCCTTAAATCAAGCCCTAAGATTCGAGGAAACATGGAAGACCGATTCTGGATTCCATCAGAACGCTTTGACTGGATGACTTAAAGCAGTGTGATAGGGATTATTGAGGACGAAACGCTAGCGAACCGAAAGCATGTTAAGTAGCCAAAAAATCGGTAAAACAAAAATACCAAGTTAAAACAAATCCTCCTACTTGGTCTTACAAGAACAAACCTGACCAGCCAAAGCCTTGTAAAAAACTTAAAATTGAAGAAGCAAAAGAATCCAACATATGTACATTGAAGGTAGTTTTTTTTTCAAAAGGGAAAGGGTAAGGTTTATCGTATTAAAAGCATGATTTTTGTTCAATCTTAGAATATTGCACAATGATTTAAGTGTAGCAACGTTACTTTTTTTTAATGCAAAAATGACAAACTTTCAAATAAAAAAAGTGATGTCAATGCACCTGATATGTATATAGTTTTATCGTTAAAGAATCCTGGATATACAAGGGGACATCTTTTAAACAACTTGGACTTCCTGACAATAAATAATCAAGAAGCACACATTGCTTCTGAAGATTATAAAAAATAATCTCAAGATGATCCAAGGAAACTTTCGTGTCAAGAAAAAAATAACTCATTTACATCTGACAAAAGAATACTTCATATCCAGCTGAGCTTCTATTATAGTGCCTTAAGAAGATGTCTTAAGAGCTTAAAATTAATAAAATAAACTATAGCTGTAGTCTTATGAACGTGCTCTGAATTAATAAAAGAGTAAAAAAAAATGAGATAACTAACAAAGCGAATCTCATTTGTTATTCTTTTTTTTTTGTTTTTAATTTCGCAGAAGTAAATTTTGCTCTATATATTTTTTTATAATTATTTAAAATGAACAATGGACTTTCAGCAGTCCATAAATAAATTGCTTTCTCTTTGAAAAAGTTTCATAAAAGGTATTTGGGAGTTTTTTTTTCAGTTCACTCCATAACACCGTAACACGCTTATGAGTCTTAAAGTCTACATATTTAGAGAGTGCACTCATAGTCATTTTTATTTCTTTCGGTTTTGATGCCTTCGTTTTGGCGTAATAGCAAACAGATGATGATAAAGGCTATATAGGTTTGTACTCCTTTCCCACCAAACAAAATATACCTCCCTATATACATATTTTTATACATTTACCTACGTGTATCGTATACACATTATATAAAAAAAAAAAAAAAAAAATAGCAACGAAATTCCTCTTCTTCCATAATACTCTTCATTGTGGTGCATTTTTACAAGTTTCTGCAACTATTGACATTGCAATATATAAGATGGATGTTGTGCATCAAGCGAAAGCCCCGAACATCCACACATATGAATTTCATCAAGCATCCAACAAAAGTGACTACAACATGAATGCACAAAAAATTCTAAGAAATATTCTGTCAACCATTTCTCTGCCAGCCTGTCTATATTTTCCTGCTGTGCAAAATAGTTTTTTTTCCTTTCATTTCACCAAAGATTTATTTTTGTAGGTCCTGATAGAAAAAGTAAAGACAGTGCTGTCGGTGATTTTTTTAATTTCAAATAGGTGCTTAGAGCCCCGTTCGAAGAGAATCAAAGTATCTAATAAAAAACAGTAGGTAAGCTTACAGTTTTGTGTGAAATGTCACAGCAAAATAAAACAAAAAACTATAAAATATCATCTACCTGTCAAACGTGTGTTTCCCTAATTGAATCAAAAATAGGAAAAGTTTTAAAAATGAATTTGGTGAAAACTCAGAATTTATTTACTAAAGTAACTTTGAATGAAACGGATCAGTCCTGACAGTAATTAGTTCTTATTTGTTCTGACCACAACGACGTCACAGAGATGCCCAACGCTTGAAAACAACGTGTGAGAGACACATTTGGGCTTTCTGCAACTGAAGCCTCAGCGGCAGCAATATTCTCGAAACAACTGGCACTTCTTTGTCTCACTGGCACGGGAACATTTTGTACTGTGCCTGTGGACTCAAATTTTTCCACTGGACGCTCAATTGTTGATCTGCTAGGACGATTATGACGACCATAAATTGGACGTAGCGCTCTTAACGTGGAGCCACTGACTCCGAATTTCGGTAGTAAATTTTAATAATTTCGACTCGTTGTTGGCTCGTTTATCTTTCCATCATGAAATTTCAAACCTTACTGAAGAGAAATGTCAAAAGAGTGGCAAGAAATATGGCGTCGTTTGCTGTCCCTGCCGCTCTACTTTTGTAGCGTCCCGTTCGAAAAACCCTTTGTGTGGCACTTCTAAGAACGGCAATATTAGATTTGAAAAAAAACCTTGAAATTTGCTTGAAAGCTTGACAGCGGGGAAAGAATCACTTTGGAAAGCTATAAAAACAACGAAAAAACTAAAATTCCCAGTGCCCCCAATTAAGAAAAGCCAAAACTAATGGGATAAACGTGACAAAAAGAAAGCACCGCTATTTGTGATTACCTGGAAGAAATATTTAAATCTTTTGAAGGGCAAGCACTCAATGGAAATACTATAAATTATGAGTTTTAGCTCAAGTGAAAGATTCACAACTAGAATGCTTAATGTGCAGAAATGACATGAAAATTATTCAAGCAGACCCATTTTGCTTCTTTCTATAATCTCAAAAGCAAAAAAAGAAAATTAATTCTGCGCCTACAGCCCATAATAGAACAAAAACGGCTTATACCAGAACATCAGTTCGAATTTAGGAGCAAGCATTCAAAAAAGGATCAAGTACACAGAATTTCTGTTGTAATTGAGAAAGCTCTTACACATAAGAAAATTTGTTCAACGGTCTTTTAAGAGGTGTCACAAGCGTTTGACAAGGTTTGGCACGAAGACCTCAAATTGAAATTAAGACAAGTTCTGCCTGAAGGACTTAATAACATTCTAACTGAATATTGAAGACAGACTTTTTCGTGTAAGACACGAAAATGAGTATTCAAATTTGAAAGAAATAGTGACTGGCGTACCTCAAGGAAGTGTATTAGGTCCACTTCTGTAACTTTCATTTGCACGTGATATACCTTAAACAGAAAACACTATCGTAGCCACGTTTGCTGATGATACTGCAATGCTAGCAGTAGGCAAATCGGTTAGCGAAGTTACAATTAAATAAAAAAATGCACTTTGTAATGTTAATGAGTGGACAATAACATGGCGAATAACACTCAATGAACAAAAGTCAGTGCACGTGGACTTAACGTATACAAATATAAATAGATAAATTAAAATAGAAGCTGCACGTTAAACAGAAATGCGAAGAATTAAAAGTACGGTTCGGGACGAAATAAAAAGTTTCATGCGATGCGAAGAAATAGAAATCGGCAATTAGAACACGATAGTTCAACGATTATTGAAATTCCCGATGCGTCGAATTTAGTACGCCGTCTCCGAAGAACAAAACCTTCCAACTTGGTGCCATTAACAGAAAACCACTTTAAGATCGCGGAATTAGAAGTAACTTTCAGCGGAAAGTTACTTGTAATAGGTTACTTGACTTTGTTAAAAATAAAATGTCCTTTTTATCCTGATACCCTGAGCATAAGTCAGTTGTGCTGATGCCTATTCTGCTGATGTGGGTTCCCATTAACTTGTGATCCATAAGGATTCAAACCACAGGAGACAGTTGAGGTCTACCTAGCTACATTTAATAATATTTTTTTTTCTCTAAAGTATCTGCCCAAAGACTTCTTGAAACCCGACGGGTATCAATATTTGGTAATCTGTCGTTAGTGGTTTTGAGAAAACTTTGGTGAATTCTGTATTTTTCCTGCTCCAGTGGCATAAGTACCCAGGGTACAAGGGAAGAACCGTTTTTGTTGGACACTTCATTCAAATAAATGTCACATTGTCCTGGGACCCATGGAAAAGTGACTGATTTTCTTCGCTGAGTACGATCAACCACTTTTGACTTCGTGACAATTGACGAAATTGCTCTATACTTTAAGTGCCCTGTTTTCCTCCCATAATATCTGAGGAGCGCTCAGGAGCGCACCTTACTTAAGGGAAGTTGAATGAAACTTGACGAAACGCTCCACTAAAAACGTGTGTGAAAACTACAAACTACAGCTATACACGACATGACTACTCACTACGTAGTGAAACAGACCAAACTAGTCAGCGAGGTTCATTATAGCTGTGTAAACACAGTTGCTCTTTTTCCAACTTTAACACTTTTTAAGTCATACAGGGAAGTGAGAGGAAGGTTTTTATGGCTGCGGTTTTGGAGTATTTCTTTTGGCACTAGTTGTGCCGCAACATGCTAGTCTCTGAATTTCCAATCTTTTGCCAAAAATTCGACTGCATGTGTAGAAAGCTATCGCAGGTCTCTTTAGTGTTCTCTTTCTAGTCAAGTTAACGATGGATAGTTAAGCCAAGATATTTGACCATGCCAGTTATATGGAGCGGTGTCCTATTTATGATGCGGCATAAGCATAACAAGCTCCATTTTACTGCCTGAACAGACTAGAGTGCTTCAACTAGAATAGCTGTCAAAAAAATGCTGTAAGTGATATTTTTACTGGCCCACAATGTGATGTGCGGCTTTCTGACATTTTTGGCATTTCAAGTCACCTGTGCGAACTTATTTCAACCCAAAAATAAAAATTAAAACAAAAATAAACATCGATTGTGATAAAATGGAAGCTAAAATTACTTTACGTCTTTATCAGAGATTAAAAAGAGTTTGAAACTCTCTTCAACCTCCATGTAAACACTTGGTTGTGCTCACAATTTTAAAACGTCAAAATGGCTGCATGCAAAAGTTTAAAGTTGGCCAACTTGTCCAGCTCCGTCTGAAACTGCGTCGTGTTCTGCTCGTATCATTGGATTTGTGTGTATTCAACATTTTGACAGCTATTCCATTAGCAGTTCCAGTTGCAGCACCGTTTTCATTCTGTTCAGGCAGTTAAGTGTGTTGATATTTAGTCCGCAGCTGCTGGCTCAATTACTGAGCTTCTTAAGGGTTGTTTGTAGGAGCTCACAAAGAGTGGGGACAAATTTTCCTGATGCCATTATAACTTATCATCAGCGTACGCCACGACTTTGACGTCGTTTTGAACCAATTTAACTAAAATCTGGTTTACTACAAGAAGCAAGAGTAGAGGAGATAAGATTGCTCCCTGTGGTGTACCTCTACACGTTCTAGCTTTAAGCTTGCTTTCACCCATTTCTGCATTAACAATTCTAAATTGAAGCATGGAGTCAATCCTGTTTGACAGTATCGCGTCAATGCTGACAGAGTCTGGGGCTTGTCGTATAGCACCATTTTCAACGTTGTTGAAGGTCTCTCCTATGTCAAGGAATCTCCTAAGGTAGATTCTTTGAAGTGGATTGATTTTAAACCATGCCGACCACTTCCTGCAGTGTAGTCTAAACAGATTTGCTCTTCACATGTGCGTTCATAAGGCGAATGTGAGCTTCTATCAGAACTTTTAAGGTTTTAAGAACAAAGGAAGATAGGCTTATTACCTAAAATTTTTTAGTTCAGTGTGAGTGGGCTTTGCAACTTTGGGAATGAAAAAGATATTAACTTCTCTACAACTATAGCTGGAATGTAAGTTAGGTTTAACGTCCTAAGAGTTTTGGAGTATAATTGGAACTTTTCCATAAAGCCTTGTGCGCTGAGAAGGAGTCTAAGGCCCAGGCTACTTTTTGGCTATCAACTATTTGACTACCAATACTTAAAGTCTCGCTTATGTTAGGGCCCTTTCCATAAGAGATGCATCAAAAGCACATTCTGGGAATTGGTGGGTGCTCCTAAGAGACTCCAAGGGAGCAGGAATCAGTCCAGGTTCCATCCGGTCTTCTAAAAAAGCTAGGGGAAGTATTGACATTTGATATGACCCCATGACTACTAAGATACGAATGATCTTTCGGATAAGTTCACACAATTGAACATTGTAGAGTATGGTATTCTTACACCATTCATGTACCTACTTCAAAAAATAGTAGTTCTATATAGTAAACACAATTGAATACAAAAAGCAACGGGATTTTCCTCCATATCAAGATGCTTATCATCAATGTGTTTTCGAATTTCCAATTTCCGATTTTCAACTATTTCTAAATTTATATTGGTTCGTATTTATAAAACGACAGCCCTGGTTGCATAAAGTATATTTATATATATATATTTATATAGAAATTTCAACATCGTGTATATTTCTTTGATATGTTTTCGTTTGTTTGTTGAAATATAAGAGTATTTTTGAGAAAATTAAAAAAGTTTTAGACCGTAACTTCACAAAAAAAGGAAAAATTCTGCATTTAACATTTTCAATTAAGCATCCAACAAACATCATCGCCTAGTCCTTGTCAACGAATTTTATTTTTATGATAGTGACAGGTGTTAACAAAACAAATAAAATGTACCTAGTACCTATACATAGCTGTGTGCCATCAGATATATCAACTTCTAAAATCAAACTCATTCTATTGTTGTCATTGAAAGCCGTGTCCCCAATCACACTGAAGTCATCATTCCCACACCTTGGAGCCCCAAATCGGCAAATCACACATCCCGCATTGGTTCTGGGATTGGGATATAAATAGAACTGAAGGAAAAAGTTTCCTACTGCATATAGGTACTACGGCAATTATTATTACACCGAGAATATTGTTGAAAAGGCCTCAAATTGGGTGTTGACACCTCAACAAATAAAAAATAAAGGACTTGAAATTCTCTCAATCCAAAAGTCAACACTGGAAGAGGAAAAAATGAAAATAAAATATTTTTCTTTTTTTTTTAATTTTTTTTGTTTTCATTAAACTGCTTATAGCCTCCTACTTGTCCCGGGGGAAATAACATATCAAGCACTCAATAAACTCATATTCCCTGCCTGAAGATGATAAGTGGTCACGTCACTACACAATCTCGAGGCAGATATATGTACCGCGCCCGAGCACGATGATTGCTTTGACTTCTTCTGTATAGATAGGTAGGTACCTACTTGCAAAACGAAGATATTAAATACAAATATTTTATTTGCATTCTCCTTAGTGAGCAGCTTTATATTTTTAATTACGGATTTCAATTTCAACTTGACCTCGCAGCTCATTCTTGGTATGCTTGACTGGGTTGGTCCAAGAAGAGCATCACAAATGTGGACATGAGGAACAGGGATATTATGTATATGGAACACCTACGCGTTTTTGATTTTCTTGCAAATAATGCGTTTTAAACGTTGCCGCCGCTCGCCATCTTACAGTGGCTTTTTTTTGAATATTATTGGGTACATATTTGTAAATTTTTCAAGTATTGTAACATCGACATCAACTTAAGCAGAAAGAAGTAAAATGCACTCGTAAATGTAACAATAATATTCGTACAATATTCGATTGTCATTGTACCGACAAGTCTATATTTTTCTCGACTTCTTTCAGGGCAGTCGACTTTTTGTCAAGTCGGTATTAAAACGGGCCGAAACGTCGATAAAAAAAATCAAAATTTTCTTTGTCGGTCATTCGTACGCAACTCGTTTCGGATTCTCTCTGAGAGTTACTACATTCGTTTAAAAAGATTTCGATTTGAGATTTATTAAAAAAATTAAAATTTCCATTATCGGTTGAGATGAAATTTATTTGTTATTTTTGTAAATATCTCAATGGTTGAGTTTTTCACGAAAAAATAAATGGAAAACCCTTTTCGCTGAAAATAAATCGAAAATGGTTTTCACTGTACACTTGGTTTTTGCCATTCAAAATGTTGTGACGTTATCTCGCTTTTGTCACGTGCGGTGCATTGCCGTGTGAACCAGACCCAACGCTACCCAGCTATAGTGAGAAGTTATCACTTAATTGGTGACGAGCACACTTCAAAAGATTGAGGGCATTTTCAATTTTTTTGTTTATTAAAAAAAAAAAAATAAAAATTTGGTGACACTATAGCCAGACAAAGGCGAGATGACAGAAAATCATTCTAAGTGCCAACAATCACGTGTAAATGTCAAGGCTTGACCAAAGCGAGAAAATCACGACACAGATCCCGTGTAAACCAGCTTGGCGATTATTTTATGTACACAAATGTAGTAGGTACCTTACAACTCTGATACTAACATTCTGATTGGTACAGATAAGATTTTTTTTCTCTTAGTTGTATATCTCACTGGTTGACCGAAACATAAAAAAAATCAAAATAAAGATTTCTCTCAGACCTTGGCCGAAAAATTTTCTTTTTAGTATTAAGGTTAATAAATGACTTTAATTGAAAATGAAAACAAATAAAAGTTATTGAAGAACCCTTTCAAATGTTTGAGCTTTATTTCTGATCTTTGATCTTGAAAGATTGTTGTAAAACATTATTTGCTCGTCTTATAGAATGCAAAAGACTTCACATATGTACAACGAAATGGGTGGCTGAGCAGGATTGCTTTATCAAGCAGAATCTTTTGACTGTTAAATACACAGGTTCCTGGTTGTATGGTCGATCTACTTTGTCGATCTGGTGGAAAACTTGACGTATCTAAATGTGTTTGCAAATGCATAATGTCTTTGACATCCCTGGGTTGAGAGAAAGGTAATGCTTGAGTATAATTTCTTGGTCTTCGTTAAAAAGGCTCGAAGCATTACTTATGCCATCTCTAACGAACTGCGTAAGTAAAATAGGACTTAACTTGATGAGAAATTTCATTGATAGCGAAAATAATAGCGACCCAATAATGGAGAAAAATTAACTAGCACACAAGCAACTTGCTTGAAAACTGCAAAAATCTGCGTTCGCGATTTTTAGACATCTGCAGTAGGAACTTTGATTTTAAAACTTAACACAAAATTAATAATAAACTATGAGTATGTTTTTTTTATAATACAACTTCTAAATACTACAGAAATAAGTCAGCCAAGTAGAAGACTTAGCATTAAGGATTGGACCTGTTGAGTCATTGATTCAAAAATGCCTTTAGTCTTAACTATATCCAACATGATTAGAGTTCCTTATCCAATTTGTAGGACTAAAGGCCATACGAATCTATTTTAAACTAATAATTAACTATTTGAGGATTGGAATTGTGATACTAATTCAATTTTTGAAATTTGGCGTTTACGCCCTTTTTCCTTAGGACGGCAGTAGTAGTACTCCGGCAGGAACTGTAAGATATAAAGACAACTTCCCACTGCCATGCATTGCATACGATCGGTTGAGTATAAGTGCAAAAGTTTTACTGGCATAAGATAAAAAAACACTCTATACATATTTTAGAATATTTCAAGTAAAAAATTTACTTGAAAAAATAATGGTAGGTACCTTCCATAGAAATGTGAAGCAAATATATTTTTCTTAAACCGCTCCTTCGATTTTTATAAAACTTTTTTTGTATGCTAAATTTGTGCAATTTACTACCAAAAAAATGTATAAATGTACATACACATAGCAACTATTAATAAAACCTCTCATTGAAAGGTTTTTTGTTTATTTTGAATTTTATCATTATCATTTTTTTTAAACAACAAATTTTAAAATATAAAAAAAATAGTTTTAACTTAAAACAAATTTGTTTAATTTTATATTTAAAAAAACTTGTTTTTAATTTTTTTTTGTAAATTTAATTTTTATATAGACATAAATAAATACTTAAGTTTTGCATGGCAAAACTTTTCCTTAAAAATGTTTAAGGAATTATTTTTTTTTTTTAAATCTTTACAACGATTAAATTTGTTTTTAATACAATCATATTTCATCAAGATATCAGATGGCATTCTGTTTTTCACCTCAAATAATCAAAGGAGTTCTTTTAATAAATTTAAAAACTTTTTGTGTTTTATTCTCTTAAATATTTTTTCATGAGGCAAGTAGATACGTGCAAAAAAGGACAAATTATAAATACATGCGCTTAAATGTCATCTCTTCGCTTACTCAAATCAAAAACATTATTTGTTTTTATTCGCCCCATATTTTATACGAGTTAGTGGATCATTTTTTTTATCCGATGGAAATCTTCAAAAGACACTCGGTAAGAATCGGTACTCAGTAGTGTGGGACCAACCTATGAAAGATCGACAAATGATTTTTTTATCTTAATTTATAGATCAAATTGTGGGAAGTTTATAGTTATAACACCATCAGCTCATGAGGCTTGGTTCTTCTTAATCTCTTAACATTGTCTCGTACATTTAAGACGGTCTCCATTTCGGAGTTGGAATGACTTTGCAATCGCTGATTGTGTGATACAGCGTGTTTTTAAACCACTTCTGTAACCATTTAAATTTGAAAGTCACGATGTAGATTGCTATTTCTTATATTCCAATGTGGATCATTGATACCATATTTAGTACGATGGAAGTCAAGATGTGGCTTCTAATATTTAACAAAATTGGTCTTAAGGAACTGATGAATCAATAGAACCAGTCAAGACATGATGTAAAAACATAACATCAGTTACTATTCGACGTTATTAAAGAGTATAGTCTTATTTAAAAGAAAGCGGCGTCTTCGATATAAAAAGAGGTGATATGGATCATTCCAGTTCAAATGGCTTACCTAGTGCAAAACGTATAGATACATATTTCGCTGGACAGATTCAATGCGATTATTGTGCTCAGAGTTGTAAAGTTACCGAACAGTGGTTGCATATTCTAAGTGGGGACGAACAAAAGAGCTTTCCAACGGAAAGGTTAGGATTACATAAAAATTTCTAAGTCCGAAGCTTAATAAAGCCAAGAAATTTGTTGGCCTAGTTAACAATTTTCTAAATTTGGAATCAAAAGTCAAGATTTTATGAGAAACATACGCTCAGGTCACATGTTGTGTTTATTCTACTATGTACTCCGTACATTTATGCTTTAATTTCATAAGATGTTGGATTTTTTCTTCTAATGATAACTAGATAATTTTAAATAACTTAATATGAGCAGCGTAGATAAGAACCTTATAGGCTCTTATTATAAAAAAAATGTCATTTATAGAAATTATAAAGAGTAATGTACATAGGTGACAACCTTGCGGTTCACCAGAGTCTGCGTTAATAAGATCGGAAATTATTCCTCTGAAAAGGACTTGGTAGGTCCTACCCTTCAGATACGACTAGATCCTTGGGATTAAAGCTAAAGGGAAACCCTTAGTAAAATAAGACTGTACTATGTACAGTCAACTTGATGGCCGTTTTCAATAGTTTTACATTAGTAAACCAATGTCAAAATTGTGCAATACTATCCAAGCTTTTCCATTTCCTTTTAGAATTTAAAAATATGTATAAGATTGTGAAAGACATTTCATTAAACATTCATTAGACCAAAAAAAAAAAAAACATACAGATAAGCGAAAATTTAATTGTGCAAGCTCTTTTGTCAAAATGTTCCACAGTTTACTGGCCGCTAGCAGTTATACCCTGCGTCAATTCATAACACAAAATGAATTTATCGTCGAAGGGATTGATTCTGAAAGATATGTAAATAATGAAGATAATAAAACTAATGTATCTTAGTGCCAGAGGATTGTGATTATTTTTATTTATTATTATATTCTTTTTATTGCGTATTTTATATTATTTTGTATTTTGTTTTTTATTTTTGTGAAATGATTTAATAAAGTACTTGGCAGCAATATCAGTTTGTCATTAACAAATTGCAGATATGGGCGCTTAACAAATTCTCGGCTCGGCCTACGCCTGTCGCCGTCTCCGTCGTAAAATAATATACGCACAAAAGAAAAAAATATAAAAAAGTGTGTGATACATTGTAGGAATATTTTTTTTTCTCGGAAAATATCCTATTTATTTTATGACTGAATGTTTACTCCTACGTGTGATTGGACAAGCTATTATAATTACGACGACGACGAACGACGGACGATGACGACAAAACAGACGACCAACGCGACGCTACACGACCACAACACACGATGTGAAAATTATAATTAATTTATGTTTTAAGTGCGAAATGCTTAGTTAAGCGGTTCTGCATTTTTATATCATTAATTGAAGGAATCTGATTGTTAAATTAATTAGGGTTGATATTTTTAAAGATTTAATGACTCGAAAAAAGGGGTCGTGGTTACAATTTTGTGTTGTTGTTGTTGTTGTTGTTGATATGAGTGATGTTAAGTATTTAATGAAAGCTGCTGAACAAAAGGAAAAAATAATTGCTCCTGATTGTTGCTTTGCTGATAGGGGATACGAATTTTAGTAGGCTGCAGGTAATTTCGTTTGATAAATTAGGATGACGAATTTTTCTCAGAAAAAATATTTTATACTTTAACTCTTCGAGCAAAGTAATACACAAATGGGGATAATTAATGTTAAATAGAAATTAATGACCCACAAAACAACATTGAATAATTCTTAAATATTTAATAAGAAACAAGGAAAAATGTATCAATTATTAGCTTTGAAAATTTCATATAGTAACTACAACTTAGAAAATAAAGTAAATTCGTACCTGATAGCTCTTGCTAAAAGTCTCTTTAAAGCTTAAACTGGAGTCAGCAGTTTTAATTTTTATATTTTTTTTCACTTACAAAAAATCAATAAATAAAGTAAAAAAATCTCTCAAACTTCCAGAGCTATGAGAACTTTGTTATTTTTTTTTTTAAGATGTCAATTATGCATTCATTAATATTTAATAAACTTAAACTTTGTCAAGCATGTGAAATAAATTTGTAAAAATGTCCCTAGATGGTAATTTGTTTTGGTATAATGTTCCTGCTTTTCGTTGATTTTGTATCAAAATTTTTATTGATGATTTGCCTCCTCCGCAGGATTCCCTATTATCACTCAATGTATCCCTTAAAAAAAATTAATTTGTAGCTGTCTTACTCCTGTGGCTTCTTCATATAAACTGGATGTCGTCTTGTTGTTATTATTCTCCTTGTGAACCATTTTTGAGTAATGGCAGAAAAAAACTTCATAAATAGCTAAAGAACTCGTGCTGTTTGCATGTAGTGGTGACTGGATTAGGAGTATTTCCAGCGCGACTCCGGTTGGGTCACAATATAATGTTCTCCATAAGCTCATGTATATACAAGCTGTTTGCACCCTTATTCATGTTGTCCTTTATTCCTAGAAAATATAGGCACCTAGTTTTATGTTTTTCCTTTATGTTTTTGATTTTATTGATTGCCGATGGTTTTGGAATCCTTAATACATATTATCATTTATATTTTGTTTGGTATAACAAAAAAAGAAAAGCAGTTGTGAACAAAATACACACAAAAAAAAAAATAACGAAAAAATAAAAGTTGAATAAAAATCGAGGCAATTTAACAAATATTTTTGTTTTTGTTTCTGTATTCATTTTATTCAAGCACAATGAAATAATGTTAAATAGCTTTATCTTTAGAAAAAAAAAAAAAAGAAAATATACCCACATCCCATTTAATTTCATCCCTTTATCAACTTCTTTTCTATAAAGGATATTACTTGTTATAAATAGAAAGGGAACACCATATAAAGCCTGAAGGATACCAATAGAGCCACACAAAGGACATAACAGCCAATGTAAACAATTTATAACCATATCGCGTTTGTTTATTTTGTTCAAACATAGAAAAAACAAAAAATACCAACAACATTCGCCTGCTGAGCAAAGACTTTTGTTAGATACTCGTAGCTCTTTTTTATGTTAAAAGGATATGTGCCAGCGAATCATTTTGCAATGATATTGGTTTGCTTAATGAGCTTGAAGGAAATGGAAATGAAAAATGTTCAATGGAAAGTATTTGAGTAAATCCATTCAATGGTTTCAAAAGGGAAATGTGTGCTTTGCATTCGATAGAAATAATTCACAAATTCAATAAAAAAAAAACATTTAAATTAAAAACGCTAAAATCAAAAAAAAGTTTTTGTTTTAGGCAAATAGCTTTTGTCCCAGAGTTGTAGACTAAGGCTGGGAACGTACTTGTGATTTTCTGTCATGCGATGATTCAGTCGCAAGAAATAGAATAAGTACATGAGTTAAAATGCGAATTAACGCACATGATACCCAAAAATTATTATTTTTTTAGTCGCAACGATAGAAAATCACAAATGCCGACAAGGATCTCTAATGGTTAAATGAAAGGTGTCAGAGTTGGGAATTAATGATTACTTTTGTTTTTTTTTTTGTTCAAATTTTATTTTAACTACATTATCTTTTCCCATTGAAGTAGCTTATGATTGTAATTGGATAAAACATAAATTTTCATTACTTGTTATAGTAATTAGTATAAATATTCACTCACAAATTACATGTAATTGAAAATGACACTAAAAATTTACATTTTATTGAAAATACATAGTAATGGATTTTGCAAGAACTTGAAGGATTATCAATGTGTTAATTACATTTAAAGTAATTAATTTCTTGGTTCTTAATTCATTACCATTACATGTTTTTATTAATAAAAAAGAGTAGGTTAAGTTAGGTTAGGTAGAAGTGGGTGCCAGTAAATTAATACTAACTAGGGCTGGCCACTATACCAAAGTATCGTCTTGGTATCGTCAAAAGCGAAAAATTTTAGTATCTTCTCGGTATCGGTATCGGTATCGGTCTCGAATAACCCAGTCTCATTTGGTCTCGTATAACAAAGTATCAGTATCGGTATCGGTCTCGTCTGGTTTCGATCTGATCTCAGTCACATACAAGAATACACTGCACGACTTGGTTACATATTCCTGATCTTGTAGTTGAACTCGCTTGTTATTTTGAAGATTTAATAAAAATTGAGTATATAAAAATTTGAATAGTAAATGAACGAAAATCTTTTTGACGAAAGTTTTTTTATTGTCTTAAAAAATTTAATGGGCTTGTTTCACAATGTCAAAGTAAAATTCCGATTAGTTATCCTAAACATAAGCTCTGCGTCAAAATATAAAATAGCAGGAAAGCAATGATGTTACAAAATCACTAGACCGTTTCCGATAAATGAAGTTATAAGAAAAAAATATGAGAAGCAATTGGTGGATTTCATTATCTCCACCTAAAAAGAACCAAGGCTGAAAATTTCTACCAAATGATTGGTTTCAGTAGATCAAAGAGAAAGAAAAATGGGCGTGGAAGTGGGTAGTTCTAATATAAATAATTCCTTGAACCTTCTGTTTAATAAAGAGACAAAACTGTGAAAAAACCTTTCAAACCATTAAAGCCGTTTCCGAGAAACCAATCACAAGAAATTTGCATTTGTAATAAATTAATTATGATATTCTAAAATCTATTTTTTTCCCGATACCAAACGATTCTACCGAGAGTATTGTAAAATTTGGGACCTAAATGCACGGTTTAGTCTCGGTATCGTTTCAGGTTCTTTAGAGCTGGTATCGTCTCGGTATCGCTTCGGTTTTTGATACCGATACCAAACGATACCGAGACTTTTCTGGTATCGTGGCTAGACCAAATACTGACACACTTGTTCTCTCCAAAGCATCTTGCTTTAGCAAAAGCAAAAGTTTTGAAGTAGCGAGTTTATCAGCTTTATAATTACCTGGAATGTCACTATGGCCCGGCACCCAACAAAAGTGAATATTAAACTGTTGCGCCACCTCCACCATCAGAGATGCTCGACAGTTAAGGGAAGTTCTAGAGTTTATAGAGACAGAGTCCAGGGACTTAATAGCAGCGAAATCCGAACATATTGTTATCCGAGGTTTATATCACGTTTTCTTTGAGCCAAGATAATACTTATTTTTTCGCTAGAAGTTCTGTTTGGGATACGCTACAGTGATAAGGAAGACGGAATGAGTGACTTAAATAGAATAAAATAGCCTACCTCCACCAACCCCATCTTCGATCCGTCAGTGAAGTGACTAGATTGATCTTTTAATAATCCCAAATAATGTTTTAAAAAGAATTTTTCCAAATCTTCGTTGTGACATCGTGGAGAAATCTATCACCTCTGATAAACGTCAACCAGTCGAGTGTCAAAATATCCCCCTGTCGAGTGCAGCGACACCTACATGTTCACAGAAGCAGCAAACATCGATAACACCAGGGCCGTCAAAATCATACCAAAGTAGTAATTAGAATTTAGCCGTCTGTCAGTCTCCTAATAATTATTGCCCTAAAGTTAATTTTTTAAATATTTTAAGCTATAATATAAATGGATTAAAAAGTAAATTATTATTCACAAATTTTTTCAATTTTATTAAGACATTTAATGTATTTTTTTTATTTGAAACATTTATATTAAAAGATGATTATGAACTATTTGAAGGTTATTTTAAAGAATACGAGTTAAAATGGATAGAAGCAATTAAAACTAATAAATTTGGGAGAGCAAGCGGAGGTTGTATATATGGATTTAAAAAGATTTATAAGGACTTCATGAAATTCGAAACTATACAAGAATGCACAGTTTTATGCCTAAAGCTATTTAACAATAATTACGAACACTGTATAATCCCAGCTTATATAAATTGCAACCACTGGGAAGATGATTTTAACACCATAAGTGAGGTCGTATGTAGTAAGCAGAAATACAAACAGATGTTGATAGGAGATCTAAATGCAAGGATAGGGGGTGAGCAGGGTATAAACAATAAATCTGGACAACTTCAAATTAATCAACAAAGAAGATCGAAAGACCACAAAACAGACAGTAAGGGCAGAACTCTATTGGATTTTGCCGAATCTTTTAACCTAATAGTTCTGAACGGAAGATCAAAATCAGACCTCAGTGGAGACTTTACATTTGTAAGAGGGAACTCTTGTTCCGTAATAGACTACTGCCTTGTTGCGGAGGATTGGCTTCACGATGTATCGGATTTCGAAGTCCTAACACAAAATTTTTCGGACCATATGCCTATTTCAGTGTCGCTGAAAATAAATGAAAGTGTTGAAGGATTATTGGAAACCGAGGTTAGCTATCCTAAGCTCAAATGGAAAAACAATAACAAAGCTGCTTATCAAATGGCGATGAATTCTGAATTGGAAATCTTAAAACAGAGTGAAGAAACTGTTACGATCGAAAGCCTACAAGAAATTATTCGTAAAGTAGCGCCCAGAATTTCTCCAAACACGCAAACAATTCACGCAAAACAAGATTGGTTTGATAATGAGTGCAGCAGAGCAAGGAATAAAGCATTTTCATTTCTAAGGCTTTTTAGAAAGTACAATACTACCTTTTTTAGACAAGAATACACGAAAGCAAATACTTACTTCAAAGCACTCTGCATATCAAAGAAAAAGCTATTTTATGAAGAAAAAATTCAGATTATTATTGGTAGCAGAAATACGAAAGAGTTTTGGAGAGCAGTTCGGTATATTAATGGATCGAAACTTAAAATTGGTATAAATATCCCTGCAAGTGATCTAAAAACATACTTTCAATCAGTTTTAAACGTCGAACAAACCGCGCCACCATTTCAATACTGTGAAAATCATATTGAAGATCAAATCATGGATCAAATGTTTACATTAACTGATCTTAAAATTGTATTGAGTGAATTAAAGGAAGCTAAAACACCAGGAGAAGATCTCATTCCACATGAGTTTTATAAGTACTGCACCGATGAATTCGCCTGTTGTCTACTCCAGCTTTTCAACGATGTATATGAGAATAATATTTCCCCTTCGTGTTTCGATTCAGCGGTAATACTTCCAATTTTCAAAAAAGGGGATCGTAACATGGTCGAAAATTATCGAGGAATTTCATTGCTCAACACTGTTCGAAAGATTTTCGGAGGTATTCTATTTAAACGACTTACGAATTGGGTGGATGAAAAAGAGGTTCTAAGTGAATGTCAGGCCGGGTTTCGGCAAGGATACTCAACTGTGGACCAAATCTTCACGCTAACGACCATCGTCGATATCAACCGTTTACAAGGGAAAAATATTTATGCCTACTTTGTCGACTTTAAGTCTGCATTTGACAGCATAGATAGAGGATTAATGTTCTACAAGCTATCCACATTGGGAATATCCACCAAAATGCTGAACGCTTTAAAAATGTTGTATAATAACTGCACTGCAAAAGTCTGGGATGGATCTAAAATGTCAGAAAGCTTTTCAACCCCTTCGGGTCTAAGACAAGGATGCACCTTGAGTACGCTCCTCTTCGCTTTATTCATAAACGACATAGTTGTATTCTTAAACGGAGGTATCGACGTACGGAATGCTAAAATTAAAGCCCTGATGTACGCAGACGACATTGTGCTCTTAGCGGATACACCTAATAAGCTCCAAATGATGATAACAAAACTTGGAGAATACTGCAAACTATGGAATCTAACAGTAAATCACATGAAATCCCAAATAATGATTTTTGGTAGAGGGAAAAGACAGCGTCGTGGAAGCTATATATGGAGATACGAAGGAGAACCAGTCGAAATTGTAGAAAGTTATAAGTATTTAGGACTGATCTTAACGCCTCAAAACAACATGAAAACACATTTTGAAGAAAAACTTAAAAAAGCTAAAGCGGCAATAAACTCAACTTGGAGAGCATGTATGCACAATTCCAACATAAGTCTATCAGCAAAATACCAGGTCTTCGAAGCAACAGCAAGGGCTATTATGTTGTATGCATCTCAAGTGTGGGGATATTCACAAAACGAGGCTGTTGAACAATTGCTGAGGTTTTTTCTCAAACGAATACTACACCTCCCCATGACCACCCCGACTTATATGCTACACATAGAGACGGGCCTTCCCCCAATGTTCATTGTGACATTAAAACTCCACTTCGACTATGTCATTAAAGTTTTTAACATGAAGGAAACACGCTTACCAAGAATTGTTGCAACTCTCGCCTTGGATAAAAAAACATCTTTTTTTGAAAAGTGGAAAGAACTGGCGGAAAAATCTGAATGTCATTTAAATTTGGAAAACAGAAACATGCTTGAGATGAAAACGGATCTGTATAACATAGTTAGCAGTCTCGATGAAAGGATGCGAGAATCATTTATTGAAGACGCACGGACTTCCATATACAGAACGTATTATTCTAAACTAGATTATGATATAAATGCGACAAGCTACTTCAGCATTAATGCAAGTTTAGATAAAATATCAACCCTCTTTAAATCACGTGGAGAACTACTGCAGTTGAACTACATACCACATCGCCCGGATTTGCCAATACAATGCAGCCTTTGCAATATGAACACCAGAGAAGATATATGGCATTTTATAGGAGTTTGCCCAATGCTTATTGAGCTTAGAAAAATATATTTTGGTAAAGCTTATCTCGCAGCCGATGAAGTTCTTAACTTTTTGAATGGAAGTGACTGGTCTACCCTCTACAAGTTTATAAAGGCGGCACTCCACTATAGAAGTCAAATTTTAAGTGAAGAATTTTAACAACAAATTATTTTATATTAGTTTTCAAGGCATGAACAGTATTTATAATTTATATTATGCACCTAATTCGATAAACAATAATGTTATTTTATAAATTTGTCAATCTGGCAGACGGCTTTTGCCATGTCATAAGAGATTTGTAAACACAAAATTGTAAACATTGTTAAAATTGAATTGCAATAAATCTTATTCTATTCTATTCTATATTCTAATAATCCCAAATCCTCCCAGGTGGATCTGGAAGGAAGATATTTTCAATTTTGTGGAAGTTCAATAGTGGGAGTCAGTGTTACTTGGAAGTGATTCGAATGAATTCAGAACAGCGGAGTGGCCAATCTCTTTATTGATCCATTGTGAAGAGGTTTTAAGGCGAATAGCTATGTTCGCGGCCATTTGTTTGCTGAAAATATCCAGAGGTGTCAGATGTAGTAGAGTGTCTAATGCCACGGACGAAGTCGACCGAAATGCTCAACTTATGCATAGACTTGAAGTTCTTTGGACTTTGCTTAGTTTATCGCGTTGTGTCGGTTTATAAGTAAGTTAGAATCGGTCTAATTACTGAAATGTATAGCCAGTGAATATTAAGTGGTTGGATGCCCCACTTACTAGCGTAGGCTTTTATGCAAGAGAAAAGTTCCACTGTGGCTTTTTTGACTCTTTCTTGTATGTTAAGTTTCCAGCTTAACTTCTTATCTAAAATGAGACCCAAGTATTTAGCTTCATCCGAGAATGTTAGTGGAACACCATTTCATTAATAGAATAGAATAGAATTTGCTGGATTTTGTATTTCCCTGAGAAAATTACCAGATCTGTTTTGTAGGGATTTACTCAAAGTCCGCACCGATCAGCCCATCGTGTAGGCTTGCTTAGAACGTTTTGTAAAAGATCTCTTAAAGTATTAGGATGCTTTTCTGATACTGTTATAGCCACGTCGTCGGCAAAGGCAATCACTCTGTAGCTCTCCGCTTCTAAGCAATTCAGCAACTCATTAACTACCAAGTTCCAAAGAAGGGGAGAAAGAACGCCACCTTGCGGGGTACCCATACTGATAGATCCTCGATTAATTCTGAATTAATAACTCTGCTTGTAAGCATTTGATTAATCAATTCACCAAAAGAATTATCAACATTTAGGGATGCCAGCGCAGATGCGATTGCAGATGTGTCGACATTATTAAAAGCGCCTTCTATATCTAGGAAGACGACCATTGTATACTCTTTATTATGGAGGGAGTATTCGATGGTACGCACTAGTGTGTGGAGAGCCATTTCCATTGACTTCCCTTTGCAGTAAGCATGTTGAGCTGTAGACAGTTTAGTCTCGTATCAATGCTTGATCAAAATTAGATATCAATCAGTCGTTCAAATGTTTTTAGAAGAAGTGATGATAGGCTAATAGGTCTTTAATCTTTTGAGTTTACGTGAGAACATTTACCGGCTTTGGGAATAAACACAACTTTGACTTCTCTCCATATAAGTGGAACATTAAAAAAGTAGGTAGTTAATTTGGTTTTCAATTACATTACCAAGCTTAATTGAGTTGCAAGTAATTGACACCTTTAAATTAGGTAGGTACATGTAAAAAGCAATTGAATTTCTATAGAAATATTTAGAAGTATTTGAAAAAGTGTTTGGAAATATCAATTTCAAGTAATTGTTATTTGAACTTTTTTTTTTACTTTTTTTCAATTCTGGTAGGAACTTATGACTTATAAGTTCCTACTATACGATGTTTGTAAGGCTACATGTGCCTTGCGGTGGAATTAATTTTGAAGAAACTTTCAAACTTTATTTCAGTTAAAGTGAAACCAATAACAATGCATTCTACCCTTTGTTTTTAAATAAAAATAAAATTTAAGCTTTAAGTTAACAGATGAAGAAATATTATAAGGAACCTACTTTCAAATTTTCACTTCAAATTACATAAATAAAAACCCAAGACAGAACCAAAACAGTTGAATTATTAAATGTGTAAAGGTACTTCCCAGTTGTTTCAGCTCATAATTACAATCACTATGACATTAAGTGGATCAAAAATAAAAATGTTTGCGGGTATGGGTGTGCACCATACATTTTTAAATTTAAGATAACAAATCAAAAGTGTCGCTATGTCATTATTTGTACCACCATTACCGTGTAAAATAAGATATTTTCTTGCACACATCATTAAACTAGCAATTCACATTACCTCAAACCATTATACGCACCACGTCTTTCATTGACAGCATTCAAGTAATTAAGACAATGAAACTGACGTTAACTATGACAAAAAAAAATTAAAACACCCTTCTCATTGTGAACTACTGATGTTTTTGGTGAAAAAAAAAAATAATAACACTGAGAGAAAAAATTGTATACGTTGCAGCAGTTGAATATTAAATTCTCATTATAAAATTCCCTTATCCTATTCCCAAATTGTTAAAAATGTTCGGAAGAACGAAGAAATATCTATTAAAGAAATGCTTGAATTTATCCTTAAAAGGATTGACAAACAAGATTTAAACATAAAACAGCTAAGCGAAGAAGTCGCTCTTAAAAAACAATGATGGACAGAACACTCAAAATCGCAAACGGTCTTTTACAACATGTATCAGAACTACCCATCTTTTTAGTCATAGAGCATGTAGACAATTGTTTGGTGCCCGAAACACACCTCGCTACAATTTTGAACTCAAGGAAAAAAGAAATAAAATATCCAGGGTAAGATCTGGTAACTGCTCAGATTTTGAAAGAAATGCCTTCAATAGCCTTCAAAAAACTCCAATTTATAATAAATGCATGCCTTAATCTAAGATATGTGCCACATCATTGGAAAGTTACAGAAGTCAATGTTATACCTAAACAAGGTAAGCCACCAACAGAAGACCTATAGACCTATATCGCTTATACTAATCATGGCAAAAGTTTTCGAAAAACTGCTCCTGAAAAGACTAAGCAAAATAATAGAAGAAAGAAGACTAATTCCGAGCCATCAGTTTGGATTTAGAAATAAACATTCCACGATAGACCAAGTGCATCGGATTACGGATGTTGTAAAAAGGCACTTGAAGAAAAACAAGTGTGCTCGGCCACATTCTTAGATGTTATTCAAGCTTTTGATAAAGATTGGCACTTGGGACTTGAGTACAAATTGCATATGGATCTTCCCAGGCAGTACTATACGAAATACTGAAATCCTACGTTACAGCCGACTCTTAAGAGTACAGTACGACCAAAATTACTCGGAACTAAAGAAAATTGAAGCCGGTGTAACACAAGGAAGTGTCCTTGGACCAACCCTGTATCTGTTATATACGCAAGGGATATTCCAGTGGACATCAACGCTATCATGGCCAAGTTTGCTGATGATACTGCAATATTGGTGCCAGATAAATTCATTACGAAGGCTACACAAAAACTACAAAATGCAGTCGATAAAGTTAGTGATGGGACGCAAAAATGGCGAATCAAACCAAATGAAACAAAATCGACGCATATTAACCTTACAAAAACAAAAAAATTAACAATGTTGAAATTTTTATAAACAGTACAGCAGTACTTTACTCCAATACTGCCAAATACCTGGGAATGACTTTGGATGCAAGGCTTAAATGGAAAAAGCACATCAAAAAGAAATGAGAAGAACTTAACTTGAAGTACAGAAAAATGTACTGGCTACTGGGAAAGAACTTTGACCTTTCTATTCAGAACAAACTAATGTTATTTAAGCAAGTATTGAAAGCCGTTTGGACATATGACATCCAACTATGGGGCTGTATAACAACTCTGAAGTGGAGACCGTCTTAAATGTACGAGACAATGTTCGGAGATTAAAAAGAACCAAGCCTCATGAGCTGATGGTCTAAAAGCTATGGGAAAGTGTTATAACTTTAAAACTTCCCACAATGTGATTTATAAATTAAGAAAGAAAAATCATTTTTCGATCTTTCATAGATTGGTCCTGATGATTCTACGGTGGTTTTAGTGCGGTAAGAATCCAACACAACTCAGTACCGATTCTTACCGAGTGTCTTTTAAGGATTTCCATCGGATAAAAAAAGTCAAGTATTTGTACGTTTCCAAGTACTTCCCCAATACTTGTGTTTGTACTTGGACTCCAAAAAGTCCGTGAAATGGACTTGTTATTGAAAAGTACATGAAGATGAACTGGCCAGTCAATCAGTACCCAGTATGTTAATGTACACAAAGTACTTGATGCTTTTCAAGTACCAAGTAAATTGTTGATACTTATTATTTTAAAGTACAAGTTCAAGTTCAGGTACTGGGTACTTGACTGGTACTGGTACCTACCTACTTCAAACAGTCCTACTTATTAAGCTTCTTAAGTAGGTACTCTATATTAGTTGCTTTAGGACACTATTGATAGGTTTTTGAATAAAAATAGCTTGTTAGACTGGTGCAGCTACCCGCGTATATCATTTTTCTTTTAAGGAGCAATCTCAATAAATACAATCTCAATACATACATCATATTCAAAGTTAATTCTTTTCAGAAACTCCTGATATTTAATTAAAAATTTTACATAATTTAAACAGGATTTCACACAAAAATTTCCCTTAGTGTAGATTAACTCTGCGACACTGGGGATGGAAGGGAAATTCAAAAAAATACATATATATATATATATATATATGTAAATATATATTTAATGTTACATACATATATTTGAGTTTACTTCAACAGTGATGTAAACTTTTGGGAAAAGGGAACATTTCATAGAAAGTCTTTTTCTTTAGTTTTATTTTTGTTACGAAGCATTACACGTCTCCTTCTATTCTGGCAGTTTAATTTAATTGCATTCAAAGGAATTCTACTATTCTTACCTGTATACAATGAAGCTCTACTATTGCTTGATAGCGAACGAAACTAGAATCACCCCCAGCGGTTAGAGAATCGTTTACTTCTCCCTGTGATTCTATGTATGTTAAAAATAGAGTAGAATAAAACTTTTAATATTTCAATAATATTTTTTGAAATAAATTATAATTCTTATAAAGTTTTTCTCAAAATACCTATTTGGTAATTTAGGTACATAATTATTATGTTTGTGAACTGACTGCATAACATTTCTATGAAAGTAAGCAAAGTTCGTTCTAAGTACTGTTTTAATTAAACGTATTTTTCATTCGAATTTTGAATAGAAATAGCTGCAAGATAAAAAGCCATTTTTCTACAAATATTTTACCTATTTTACAGAATTTAAAGCTTTCGAGTCGAGTTCACTAAAATTTTCCGAGTTAATTCTTGTTTATCATGAAAAGTGTTATAAGTTGTTTATTTTTTAAAAAATCCGCCCACTGCAATGCTCACTTTCACTGTAAATTGGTCCTATTGAGTTGTCTCCTTATTTTACGTTCCTAGAATGTTAAATAATTTGTTTCAAAGTTTCCTTAAATTTAATGGACCGCATGTTAAGTTTAGTTTACATTAGTTAAGTTTTGTTTAATTAAGTTTAGTGTATTTTAGCTTGGTTTAATTAAGTTTAGCTTAGTTAGGTTTAGTTTAGTTTAGTTTAGTTTAATTTAATTTACTTTAGTTTAGTTTAGTTCAGTTTAGTTTAGTTGAGTTTAGTTTAGTTTAGTTTGGTTTAGTTTAGTTTAGTTTAGTTTAGTTTAGTTTAGTTTAGTTTAGTTTAGTTTAGTTTAATTTAGTTAAGTTTAGTTTAGATTAGTTTAGTTTAGTTTAGTTTAGTTTACTTTAGTTTAGTTTGGTTTAGTTTAGTTGAATTTAGTTTAGTTTAGTTTAGTTTACAGTTTTTTCTAAGTTATAGACTTTCAAAGCTGCAATTTTGTAGAGAAAAAGTCGATGTATATTTTTAATCTTTGAATGCGCTTAGATTCAAAAGGATAAACAGAACTGAGATAAAATTTGAATTCATTGAAAGTTGTATCTTATCTAATTCGTCTTGGGGCCATTTCTTGAAAAAAACTTTAAATATTTTAGTTTATAACGGGTGATTTTTTAGCTGGTTTGGTTTTGGCAACACTGGTTTTGACAGCTGACGTGTGTTTAGTACCTTGTGTCACTGTCAAACAGCTTCAGTTTGGTTTGCAATTTAACCATGGATCGTCTTACAAATGAACAACGCTTGCAAATTATTGAATTTTACTATCAAAATTCGTGCTCGGTTCGAAATGTTCATCGCGCGAAAAATTGTGTTCAGCGATGAGGCTCATTTTTGGTTGAATGGGTACGTAAATAAGCATAATTGCCGCATTTGGAGTGAAGATCAGCCAGAAGCATTGCAACAGCTACCAATGCATCCCGAAAAAGCCACTGTTTGGTGCGGTTTATGGGCCGGCGGCATTATTGGGCCATATTTCTTCAAAGATGATGCGAATCGCAGCGTTACTGTCAATGGTGAACGCTACCGAGCGATGATAACAAACTTTTTTTTGCCCGAAATGGAAGTTCTTGACTTGCATGATATGTGGTTTCAACAAGACGGTGCCACATGCCACACAGCACGCGAAACAATGGCGCAATTGCGAGGCGAGTTTGGTGAACAGTTAATTTCACGTTTCGGGCCGGTCAATTGGCCGCCTAGATCGTGCGATTTGACACCATTAGATTATTTTTTGTGGGGGTATGTCAAGGTTAATGTCTATAGGGACAAGCCCGCTTCGATTGACGCACTGGAAGCCAACATCCATGCATTCATTCGTGAGATACCGGCCGATATGTGTGAAAGAGTATGCCAAAATTGGACTCAGCGGATGGGCTACCTGAGACGCAGCCGCGGTCAACATTTGCATAAAATTATCTTTTAACATTAAATTGCAAGGTTCAAACTATCGATTCAAATAAATATTTCATTCATTTTTTCGAATTTTTTGTTTTTTTTTTTTTTAAAGTTCTAAACCTCTTAAAAAATCACCCGTTAAAAGCTTTTTATGGCCCTTAGTCCTACAAATTGGCGTTTCGTTCGGCTTACTCACTTGGACTCATCAGTGACGTAATGAGGACTGAAAGCCATAAAAAGATATTTTGAATCAATAAGTCAACAAGTCCAATCCTTAACGCTAATTCTTCTATTTGTCTGATTTATTTTAGTAGTATATAGAATTTGTATTATAAAAAAACCTTCTTACATAGTTTATGTTATGTGACAGTTGACCATGAGGAAGAATTGGAACATAAGCGTTTAATTTGGTCATAGGTACATTTTTAGGTTTCATTTCATCAAACGTCTCTTCGAGGGGCGATGAGCAAAATTATAGTAAAGAGGCGACGCGCATTTTGGAATTGAGGTCATTTTAACTTTTAATCAAATTAGAAAAAATAAATGATTTAGAAAATCTTAAACGATATGGTCAACCCCTATTAATATACTACTCATTTGGTTAAAAGTATACAAAATTTGCTTGGTTGTAGGTTGCATGGTTGCTTACCTTAGTGATCCTAATAAGTTGAGGATAAAGGTGTTTATGTATAAACCATCTGACTCGTTGAAAGCCAGAGGTGGTTCTTATACACTTCCCACATCTACCCTTTTACACACACATTATGGTTGGGCTACACTAATGATTATATAATAACTTTAAATACAATTCAAAATACAACCACAATACCAACCACAATGATATAATTTTACATTTCAACCATACCAACCGCAATATTAGGACTAAATTTGCATGAAAGTGCCTTGAGATGGGTTCAAAGAGATAAAACTAGGAAATTAAATTAAAATTTTGAGTGGCGAAAGGAACTATTTAACAAAAGGCATTCACTTATTGCTGGCCGGTAATAGAGTGTGTCTGGTGCAGAGAGTGAGATTCTTTATATAATAGTAGCTGAAGCTAAACTGAAGGATTTCCTTCTATTAAGCTATCTGAACCTGAAAATTAAGTCAAATTGAGATGGATAAAGAGACAGAAAGACAGTTAAAAAAAAGAAATTATGTTTTTTTTTTTTAATTTTTATTTTTTTGTAATTAGATTAAAGGTATATTCCGGTGGTACCTTGAAAAGGATCTCATTTTTGTTTAACTCGAAATTGGAAGTAATTAGCTTAAGTAAGGGGTAAAAAAGTGGATGGCAAAATTGAAGTATTTTTTTTCGTTACAAAATTCATTTTTCATTTGCAATGAAAATATCTATTATTACAAACAAACTGACTGCGATGCTGGAGGAGAGAGTTTTCAAGGATATCAAAGAATTCTAAGGATATTACCATCCCCAGATACTTGACATACATTAAAATGCAGCAGGAGAGTATGATTGTTATTTGAGTTGGTTCAGTGGAATACTTGAGGTGTGCATTCCATTAACACTACTTGTAAGCTTGATATTTGGAAAGGGAAATATTTTAAATAAACCGATAAGATGAGGAGAATATTGATTTTTCTAATACAATACCTTATAAAACTTCGAATTGCTTTAAGAGTGGCGCATTTTTATAGTGAACGTGCAAAACATCGACGGGAAAAACTTTATTTGATTTTGTTCATTAAAAACAATGGAAACACTTTTTATCATTTATAGAATGTTCCATTACTTATTTTTTCACGTATCCAAACCCAAAATGTCACTTAACCTATGCAGTGGCGGATCCAAGGGGAGGTTGTAGGGGATAACCCCCCCTTCACAGGCACTTCCAAAACGAGTGGCTAAAAAAAGAAGATGGGCTAAACAGTTTGCATTGCATTTTTTCCAAGCCCCAGAGGATTGTATGCAAAAACGAGGATGAGGCTAAAAAATTTCAATGTAGGTACGTAGGCTCCATTTATTCCAAGCGCTAACGTAATTTGACGAAAAATGGAGGTTAGGGCTTAGAAAGAGTTGGATGAAAAACATTTGCATGTTGGCTGTTTTTTTTTTTCAAAGTATGTTTTTTGAAATTCGACGAGTGAGTTCTGTGTTGAGTCAGTGGCGTAGCGTGAGTTGGGGTTGCCAAGGGAAGACCCAATTAATGGAACCCCTTATAAATTTTCACAGACACCAACAAAAAAGCCCTGTCTACGGTTCCAACCAGCTATGCACATACATAATATATATGTGAGTAAATAAACTTGGTAAAGTTTCTTTTCAAAATTTTGCCAACAGTTGTTCGAACTATTTTTTAGCAAGTGAAGCAAAAATGAAACCACAAATTTAAAACACATATTCATCTAAGCGGATATATTTCACAGGATATCAAATAAATAATGGTCGACAGTAATTTCCATTAAACTTAAAAAATCTTAATCTTAATCTAAAAAAGATTCGATTAATTATTTAAATTTAATTATTTTTTGATCAATTTTTTTGAAGCTCGATAGTTAAGAGTTCATTAGTACTCTCTAAAATATTTTTAGAAAAAAATTTACATAAATGAAAAAATAATAGTTCCTTCCATACAAAAGTTAAAAAACTGGAAAGGAAAATATTTGTTTTTTGAAAAACGGCTTCTACGATTTTGATTTAATTTTTCCATATACTAAAATTAGTACGATCTACTGAACCGAAAGATTTCAGGCCCATTAGCCTCTCCTCTTTTCTTCCAAGGACCTTAGAAAGACTTATTGATACGTACATTCGCCTAAAACTTAATGATGGCGTGCTCTCACAGGCCCAGCATGCTTACATGAAGGGCAAATTTGTTGAGACAGCGCTTCATGAGGTGACCGGCACAATCGAAAAATCAATTCACTCCAAGGAATTCGCCCTGGTTGCATTCCTCGACATAGAAGGGGCCTTTAATAATGTTGACAACAGTGCAATTCGACAAGTCCTAAACTCTGTTAACATTGGTCCGATATTGATAAAATGGATTGATACCAAGCTAAAAGTTAGGACATGAAGGGGTACTCCACAGGGTGGAGTCTTATCTCCTCTGCTTTGGCTCCTTGTTGTCAACCAGATTCTGCTAAAATTAGACCTGAATGGTATCAAGGTCGTTGCCTATGCCGATGACATTGTGTTAATGGCCTCGGGAAAATTCGCCAATACTCTGTGCGAGCTCCTACAAACGGCCCCTGACTAGCTCAGTAATTGGGCCAGCAGCTGCGGACTTGGCGTTAACCCACAGAAGACAGAGCTGGTGATGTTTACGAGGAAACATAATATTCCGAACATAAACCCACCAACCATTAACGGAATTCCATTAAATGTGTCGGGCACTGCCAAATATCTTGGCATTGTACTTGATCGTAAACTAAACTGGAAAGAAAATATTAAAGAAAGATGGAAAATAGCCTCAATAGCATTCTACACCTGCAGTAGAATTTTTGGCAAAAGATGGGGTCCCAGCCCCAGAACCAGAGAAAGAGATGGCGGCCAAAAGTGCTTTAAGACTCAAACAGTCCAATAATTGTAAAAGGGGCCATTACAGTCATAGAATAATAACACACTTTACGGTCATAGACGTTCAAACAGACTACATCACACCGCACAACCCAGTGGCGATAACAGAAATCCCAACAAGGGAATTCTGGAATGAAAACAGGGTCATTAATGCGAATCATGTTTCGGTGTTTACTGACGGTTCCAAAACAAACGAAGGGGTAGGGTCAAGTATCTACTCGGAAAACTATTTTATCAATAGATCAGTAAAGCTTCCAAACTTTTGCAGTGTATTCCAAGCGGAGGTGCTTCCAGTTTGCGAAGCCGCGAAGTATCTTATATCTCATGAATTAGTTAATAGCAATACCAACATTCTCATAGACAGTCAGGCGGCAATCAAGGCTATTTCCTCAATCACTATAAAGTCCAAACTGGTAGAACGTTGTCGAATTGAGCTGAGATCTGTTGGTGCAACAAATACTCTTACCCTTAAATGGGTCCCAGGACATAGTGATATTTTTGAGAACGAATTAGCGGATGAACTGGCCAAAAGCGGATCATCTCTTGATCCGAGCCAGGTTGAACCCTCGATACTTGTGCCACTGGAGCAAGAAAAAAGTAGAATTTACCAGAATTTCCTCGAAGCTGCAGACGTCAGATGGTCATCAATTGACACTTGCCGGGTTTCAAGAAATTTGTTGCCGAACATTTTAAAGAATCGAACTGATTATATACTAAAGATAAGCAGGCCTCAACTATCACTCCTGGTTGGAGTCCTAACGGGCCACAACTCAATGGGAACCCACATGAGAAGAATGGGTATCAGCTCATCGGACTTATATATAGAGGGTGTGAAGATGAAGAGGCAGAGGAGAGCTCATCACATTTTCTTTGTGAATGCCCCAGCTTGGCTAGAACCAGAAAAGAAACCCTTGGAGAATACTTTTTCGACGAATTGGGCGACATCTCTTCCATGCCACTAAAGAATATCTTGAAATTCATTCAGAATTCAGGATGGTTCAACGAGGCATCCCATACCTAAGCTCCCCTCAATCCCTCTACCTTCCTCATACCTACCTACCTTAACCCTGGGGAGCGCAATGGATCCACGGAGATCCAAGTGAGATGATGCATCTTGCCGTATCATCACCCCTTCTAACCTAACCTAACCTAACTACAAGAAATAATAAAATTTTGTACTAAGCTGCTATTAATAGTGCCAGTCACAGAACGTGTTTTTTTTTATTTTGAATTTTCTCACTATCGGCTGAACAAATTTTGATAATTTTTTATGTACAAATTTCAGATAAGATTACATAATATTGCATATAAAGTTTTCAAAAAAAAAGTTTTTGAATTTTAAAAAATAAGTTTCAAAATTTTAAAATTTTTATCTGCACACCAATAAATATACTTAGGATTTGCATACCAAAAGTTTTCCTTAAAAATATTTTAATTATTTTATATATAAAAAGATATTATTTTAAGAAAACAGCTCCAACGGTTTTAAATTTTGTTTGTCCACTCAATCATATTTAATAAAGAATTAAGACGGCATTCTTATTTTTTATCTCAAACTCTTAAATAAAAGATATTAATTTAAATAACTGAACACACTTATTTTATTTATTTATTTACTTATGTGCATTTCGGAAGCTATGCTTCCATCGTAAGCTTTATATAAATAATTTTTCAGGCGCTGAGGGCTGCCTTGAACATAAGAGCAAGTCGTGCAATTTATTTCTTATAATATTTGAAAAAAAATATAATTATTTTTAATATAGTCTTCTTTAAAGGAGAACCTTCTTCATTTATTTTATCATAAAAAAAAACCACAAGATCACGAGTATCTTCTTAAACAAATTTACAAATCTTTAAAGAAAGAGTAACCTTAATTGAAATAAAATAAATTATGTATAAAACCTAAGAAACTTTGTGTAATGAACTGTGTTGATATAGCTACATATTGGTCACCTTGAAGATTATTTAATGTCTCCCTTGGTCCCTTGTGTGTTTTGACCATTACACCAAAAAATAATTTTGTTTTGTTGATTTTTAAGTCATCCAAAACATAATCAACAACTGCAGAAAGCATTTGATATTAAGAGAGGAAAATATTTGTTTAAGCCTGCATAAATAATCTCCAGAAAAATCATTTCTTATTATTAAAAAGAATAAATTGACAACAACTGTGATTTTTTGTTTCTTTTCTTAGGAAGAAAAACAAAATTTCTTTTTTTTATCACGAAAAGGAATAACAACAAAAATTAAAAAAAAAAACTTTTCTCTTATTAAGTCGCCACCTGATGAAGCCCAACATAGACTCTACCCTATTTACTTTTGATTTACGACCAAAGGAGTTAATAGGAATACATTATGCGCAACGGATGATAAAATGAAAATCATGCTAGATAAATTTTCTATATATTCTGACAATGAAGAGTGAAGAGATAAAACTGAAGCAATAAATGTGTAACATTTGTTTCACACGCCCATTTTTATTAATAGGGGGACAGAAAATTTAAATTGACCTTATGATGCCAAGTTTATATTGTTTGTATGTAAAAGAAGGTATAATGATGGAGATATGTATTTTTCTGTATTATATAAAGGGCGTTTCTGAATTAGCTTTAAAATATTAAAGATTAGATGATTGTTGGATGTTATACAGGCTGTTTTCGTAAACGTCAAATTTACGTTAATTTGATGGTTAAATGATTGTCATTTTTTGACGCAAATATTGCCTTCATCAATTATTGTGCAATCGTCCTGCCGATGACATTAGATCTGTTTGATTAAATGTCAGTCAATTAAGGAACATCTTGCAATTGCAATTTCGACAATGACTCTCTTGCCTGATCGAACTATAGAGGTATGAATTCATATTGCGCTTTATGTGTGCTTGACTATCTCCTTGACTGAAAACAAATCAAATATAACAGTACAGTTATGCCCAATTTAACGAAAGACTTTTAATACCTAATTTTAAAAGCCATTTAGCCTTTAAATGATGTTTTTTGATTTCACTAAATGGTTTTAAATATAAGAAGATTTTAAATGCTCTTTAAACTAAAAGCTCGTCTTTGTCTCATTAAATTTTAAAAGTCTTTTTTGTTTAGCCATTCCAGTCAGCAACAGCTGATATTTAGCTGTCAGAACAATTGTCCCCTCATCCACAATGCTTCTTCACTTTTTCTCATACACATCGCATGTGCGAGTGAAACAACCTCTTTTTTTTTAATTTCCAGGGATGTGAGGCAAACTCAGTTTAATTAAAATGTTCCTAAAATATCCCTTTTCTACATTGGTGAAACTGAAAAACTTTAAATGTCTGATAAAATTTAGAAGAGGTTTAGATAAAAGCAAATTTAGTGTTTGTTTATGAAATTTGCCATTAGAGTATTATTTGATGAACGATTATATTTGCTGTGCGATGATGACTGCAATATGCCAGCGCACATGAGATGAATTCTTCTGCCAGAACACTAAGTTTGAGGAGTGGAACGAAACGTTGGTCTGTTAGAAATATTTAAAAAAAAAAAAAACGAGAACACAATGCCATGCTATGGTTTTTTTTAAAACCAAAAATCAATTCACTAATGCTTTTTAAACAAAGTTTTAATCAAACATTTCTTCATATTTAAAAAAAATATTTTTAAACTTTATTTTCCAATTTTGAGTATAATAATTATTTTTTCCAAAATTTACATACAGTTAAAACTTTATTTAAAAATATATATTAGACAAAGGTCTTTTGGCTTAAAAAAAAGGTATAGCATTACATTGTTAACATTTTTCTTTTTATTTTAAGTCAACTTTTTAGAAGTGGGTAGAAATAGACCCCCCTCCAATACGATTTTTTCTCATCTGAGTCTAATATATATGCTCTGATATTTTATTCGAATGTTATAAGAACTACCTTAAACCTCTTATTAGTACCTGAAATTGAAAAGAGGAAGACGAGAAGAGAGTGAAAAAAAAAATGTGAACAAATTAGGAAAATTGTTTTTTTAATGTTTTGAATCGAATGATAGCTATTCAAGACTATGTTGAATCTAAGGACCACCCAAATGTTTACATTTTTTCTACCAGAATATATTCATCCCGTATGCACTTGTAGTAGTACCTCGTGCCATGATGGTCAGTGCATTGGACTGTCATGCCAAAGGTCTGGGTTCTAATCCCAGCCACTGCCATCTAAAAAAAAATGTTTTTCCGAGGTACTGCCTTTTGCGAGGAACTGCCAAATCCTCCAAGAGTACACTTATCATGAATAAGTGCTTCTCATCTAGCCGTTTGACCTCGGAAAAAAATTGTAGGTCTCCCCCATTCATGCCAACAACACTCACACAGGAATGGTTGAGAGTTGTGAGTTACTAAGCCCTGGTTTTCTACAAGCTGTTGTGCCACCAAATCGCTTGCTGTATAATATGAAACCGGTTTTTCACCCAGAATAATTCAACTCATGTGCGCTGACCCAATGATACCAATTCATACTGCATGTTGAGTGATTACTAGAAACAAAACAATAAACATAGAATTAAACTACAGAACCAATTTTATGCAAAAGAAATTTCGTTAAAGTTTCTTTTGAGCTTCATTAAGTTAGTTCGAACTTCGTCACATAATAAATTTTCAATTTTTATAAAAGTCAGCAGTCGTTAACTTTTGGTTAAAATCCTTCAGGGGCCTATGCTCCTGTCCAAAAAGTATCTAATTTCCTGTTTTGAGTTTTTTTTATTTATGAGGATGTAGTTCTCGACTTCAAGAACGAAAGTTTGTGCAAATCCGAAATTATCAGGTATTCCCTATATGAAGTAATCTTAAACATGCCCAGTCCACGTTTCATTAGTATTAAAATATTATTTTCGAATAAACACCCTGTTGAAAATTCTGGATATTGTGTACCTAACCTAGTAGATACCTTCTATTTCACAAAACAAAAAATTTAAAAAATAACAACATATTTTATTGAATTCCTCTTTCCAATTTGAGTTTGAATACAAGTTGAGTACCAACGAAAAAAAAAAACGTTTTAAATTCCCTGATGCCTGAACTATAACTTTAGCTCTTCAAATTTATGCTTTGGTATTTTAGTTTGTATACCGGGAAAAAAGGATTAACCTTATAACATTTTTAGCTAATATTGATGCATATTAAATAGAAATGTTTTTGTTTAGAGATTAGTTTTAATTATTTTTTAATAATAAACTAAAAATGTTACGAATATGAAAATGTTTTGAAATATTATTTCAAAAAGTTTTATAAATTGTTAAACTTTTTATATATCTAAATCAACTAGCGGCTATATATCTATAAACGTTATGATGTGCCTAAGCTAAGTCCTTTTTCAATTTTACAAAAAAAAGAGGTTAGTAGAAAGTTCGTAGAAAGTTTATTGATTGTTTTACTCTCAATATTTTTTCAGTTGCACTCTGTAAATGAAATGATATTAACAAGCGTAGCGTTTTTAAAATATTTTTTTGTTGTTGAAATTTTATCATTAGATAGAAGTTTGTGTATGTTATGGTATGTATGCTTTATGTTTATAGCATTACAGCTTTTCACAGCTAATACTTTGTGAAAGAGGATCAAGTTTATTCAGAGTTAATAATGGTGATAAATTGGTATTGAGTCATCCGAAATTCAAGAGATTTTAAATATTGCATGAAAATTAAAGTGAATTTTTTTTAAAAATAATTATTTGAAAGTTGATTTTCAGTTCAATTTTCAGGAATTGCCGAACAATACTATGGGGAATTTTAACTTTTTAGTATAAAAAAGTAACGAATGTGACAGGTGTACGAAAAAAAAACTGGTGCCTGCCATACTTTTTTTTTTAGCAATTTTACATAGTTTTTTTTTTGAATAAGGCTACCTTTGGGAGAGAAACCACTTTTTAAAAATGGTGTTTATTTAAGCGAAAGCTAAATGCAACCAATAGTAACTAACAGACATTGTGAAGTGAGCTTCAGTGCATCAACATTTTGTTCAGGAATTGTATCCAATATCACAACAACATCCAATTCTAGTAGAGACTGCAATCAATCAAACCTGGACCTGACGTCTTTAAGAATATCAACAGATTGATTGGTCAAGAATTACCAAATTCTTCAACAGTGAAGAAGCAACCAAATAAAATTGAAGCTTTTGCTACCCAATTTGAAGGAAACTTTACAGCCAGGCCATATGACAATCCATAGTCTTCCTTGACAAAATTGACGCATCCATCCAGCAGATACTGACGCCCAACTTGAATAGAACAACGTTTAGTGACAACAATCCTTCGAGCGATCCAGTGTACAACCCGAACTTGACCACCCCAGAGGAGATAAGTGAAATTATTAGCAACTCAAATCCAAAAAAAAGCAGCTGGGTGGGATGGATTTCCAACTTTATCCTGAAGAAACTTCCACAAACAGTAATGGTTTTCTTGACTATCATTCTCAACAACTGCATCAGAAATAGTTACTTCCCCCAGAAATGAAAAATTACAAAAATCATGGCGATTCCCAAGAATGGTGCAAGAAACATAGCTACCAATTACAGAACGATATCAATTCTCAATAATCTAAGTAAGATCATAGAAGAGCTGATACTCAGGCTGTTCAAGAAGTTCTGCGTCGAGAACAACATAATTCTTGGAAAAAACATAGTTTTTGGAAAAAGCATTCCACTTTGCATCCGATCCTGAAATTTTATCGTGTCACAGCCTTTAGCAACCATCGAGTTATCGTCGGACGCTTTCTGGATGTCGAAAAAGCATTCGACAGTGTATGGATTGAAGGCCTTATAAACGGCACTTGCTAGGCTTTCCTTCAGCTTCAGCCTTTCTACCAGGAACTTTTTCGTTCAATTTGGGAACTGCAAACCGACAATGAAGAGCATCAGAACTGAAGTTGGCCAAGGCTCAAGGCTTGGACTGGTTTTTCTATCACATCTTGACCTCCGTCCAACCAATCTGAAGAGAAATGCAAGAATTTTCTCTTTGCATAATTATCTCAATTAACAGCTGTCCGGGAAGTCGGAGCCCGCCCCCAAAAACTTTTCGAGTTTAACGCCAAATAGAGAATCCCAATCATCCAAATCGGAGCTTGTCTACTTCAGAAGACCAGGAGGCAGACGATAACGCTCAGATGGAACCAGATTACCAGCCAAGCGCAGCACCAAATACCAAACCATAAATCCATCTTCAACGAGATTGCTGAGATTCAACCAACATTCACAGAATGTTCTTAAAAAATACATTTTGCCTTCTATTGCCTCTCTCCGATGATAAAAAAGAATTGAGCTAAGCCAGCAGACAGAAGTTCTAATGTACAAGAAATTTTTGAGACCAGTCAACAGTAACAGCTTTCCAGTTTGGTTTACTATCTCCAATACAGCTATGAATGAACTTTAAATATTCGAAAGACAAATTCTGATGATATGCACTGGGCTTCATTTCGAACGTCAGCGGAGCAAATATTTTAAGACTTTGCAATTCTAATTTGAAGCCAAAGACCAGTATTTAATGCTTTCTGCAGATAAACTGGTTACAAACATCGCCAAATACCCCAATCGACTGATGAGAAGGATGCTGAAAGAACAACGACATCCGGAATAAAGGAACCTTTGCACCAAGGAAATTCTGGATATAACTACAGCATTCAACGATGAAGCAGGACACATAGACTCTGACCCAGGGTCAGCCCATTACCAAGGCTTAACGCCAAGCTTGGAGGACCAAATTTAATTTTAAGGCTAGGGTGCTAGATATTAAAAAATGATTTTGGGTAATAACAGACATCCAAATATGCATTTACATTATGACTTTATTTAAAAAAATGAAATTGCCTTCTTTTATTTGTCCGATTTTTTTTTCTCAATTTTTCAGCTCAAATCTTTGTTGAAGAGATTGTTTTTTACCCGAGTCTTTAAAATTATTAAGATATTTTTTTCTACCTGAAACAACCAAAAAAGGACTATACTCCTCTGAAGCTTAATGACACTCCTCTGAAACTTCCGAAAGAAGAGTAAAACTTGGATCCAAAGCTAACATGGAAATGGAACACAGAGAAAATAATGAAAAAAGCACTTTGTGCTTTCTAAACATGAAACAGAACCTTCGGTACACGGTGGGGTATGCAACCGCTCCATCATCCAGTGTCATCCAGTGCATGTTTACACGGCGATTGTTTGTCCCATACCTTACATACCGAGGCAAACTGAATAATATTTAATACACTAATCAATTCAAATTCTACTGGGTTCCTGAGCATATCAATATAAAAGGAAATTGTATAAGAAGCTGATTTATTTGCAAGGAAAATAGAAACAGAGGTAACCAATTTGATAAGGCTTGTGATTTAAAGGAAAAGAGACCTAATAACGAAAGAACTCCTGGATTACTATGGATTACCAGGAACGACTGCGAAATCTCTGGAAGTTTATGGCCTAGAAATAATGAAAAGAAAACTTTGTACATTTTATCGCTGAGTAAACAGATAACTGATTCTTTAAAGGTGTACTAACGGGTCATCGCGCCATTGGCACAATGGCCACCAGACTGGATGTATTCGCATCCGATTTCTGTAGGAGCTGTCAGGACGTAGATGAATTAGAAACCATTAAACACTGCTCTGCCACTGTCCAAACCTCCAAAACAAATCGCCTGTTACTTTGGAAACAGGTATGTTGGGGAACTAGACAATCTAGCGCAAGTCTTAATGGCAAAGATGAGAAAGCACCGGCTGGTTCGCAAATGATTAGATTAGGAACATCTCTGTGTGGGATCTCAATGAACCAATAGGCACTCGTGTACACAACGCACCTAATCTCATTTTACCTTACCTTGTTTATGCAACTATAACCTTGTTAATGAATTACCTCGGCATGATGGTTAGTGCGTTGGACTGTCATGCCGGAGGTCTGGGTTCGATTCCCAGCCGCTGCCATCTAAAAATAGAAATGTTTTTTCCAAGGTTCTGCCTCTTGCGAGGAACTGACAAATCCTTCAAGAGTATACTTGTCATGAATAAATGCCTCTCATCTAGCAGTTCGGACTCGGCAAAAAATTGTAGGTCCCCTCCATTCCAGCCAACAACATGCACACAGGAATGGTTGAGAGTTGTAAGTCACTAGGCCCTGGTTCCCCATGAGCTTTTGCGCCACCAAATTTATTTTTATTTTATAACCTTTTTTATACAGCTCTGATTTTGACTTCTCTTTAAACATTTAAACAAAAAAAGCATATTCTTGCGACCTACACTTGTGCATTTAATTACATTTAATTTAAAGCCGGTAGAAAGCATATTCTTTGCTGCACACCTTTCTTGATATATCCAATCGATGACAACACAACTTTTAAATGGACTTATAATACTTTAAGAAGTATCGACACTAAATTCATATATTAATCCCACCACCTAAATTAGTGCTACAATAACTGAAAGAAAGTGCTTTAATTATACTTCACCATAGCACTTCTTTTCCAACCTGTCATGTTTTCACTGAAGCAACATAACATGTGAAGTTTTACGTTTTGTGTAGGATGTTAAACAGGTGGTGTAATGTAATATTTTTCATTAATTAGAGCCTGTAGGTAGATATATAGAGTAAAAGCGAATTGGTAACATGCAAAGTGGAGCTTAGCCAGGAGCTAAAATGAGGTAAATTTTGATTTGATTTGATGGTTTATGATAAACATCATCTCTTAAATGTGCAAAAGTTCAAAGTTTATGTGTTTTTTTTGTAGCTCATTTTTATAGGTGCAACTTTAATGAGAGTTTTGGTTATTTAAATTTGCTACTGTTGCAAAATGTGTATAGAAAACTTCAAAACAGAGGGTAATTCAGAATTTGTTTATGTTTAACATTAAAATATTAGTAATTGGGTCTTAAATTATAGTTAGTTAAGAGTAGTTCAAATTTGAGTAGGCTCAAAGTAAATCATAACAAACATTTCAAATAATCTTGCTTCTATTATAATATCCAATGAATTGTTTGATTTATAGCGATGAGGGTTATATTACTAGTTGGAGTTACCGAAGAATTAGGCGTACACCAAGGAAGCGTCTTAAGTCCTCTGCTTTTTATTACAGTTCTTAACTACCTGCTCGAAGGCAAAGTACCAAGCAATGTTCATCAATCATAAGCGAGGACCCTGCATCCCTGCAGCGAGTACCTGACGTTTGGGTAGACATTTTGGTAGGAAATGGGTACCGGATCAGTCCGAACAAGATTAAATAACGGGTGATTTTTTAGCTGGTTTGGTTTTGGCAACACTGGTTTTGACAGCTGACGTGTGTTTAGTACCTTATGTCACTGTCAAACAGCTTCAGTTTGGTTTGCAATTTAACCGTGGATCGTCTTACAAATGAACAACGCTTGCAAATTATTGAATTTTACTATCAAAATTCGTGCTCGGTTCGAAATGTTCATCGCGCGCTGCTTCCATTTTATGGTCGGCATTCTCGACCTTCTGAGCAGTCTATTCGGAAGATTGTGACCAAATTTCGCACCAAATTTACTTTGTTGGACATTAAACCACCAACACGTTTACGTACTGTGCGTAGTGAAGAAAATATTGCGGCCGTATCAGCTAGTGTGACAGAAGACCGCGAAATGTCGATTCGGCGCCGTTCCCAGCAGTTAGGCCTTTGTTACAGCACTACGTGCAAAGTTTTGAGGAAGGATTTGGGCGTAAAGCCTTTTAAGATACAGCTGGTGCAAGAACTAAAGCCAGCCGACCTACCACAACGCCGAATTTTTGGTGAATGGGCTCTTGGAAAGCTGGCCGAGGATCCGCTTTTTTATCGAAAAATTGTGTTCAGCGATGAGGCTCATTTTTGGTTGAATGGGTACGTAAATAAGCATAATTGCCGCATTTGGAGTGAAGATCAGCCAGAAGCATTGCAACAGCTACCAATGCATCCCGAAAAAGCCACTGTTTGGTGCGGTTTATGGGCCGGCGGCATTATTGGGCCATATTTCTTCAAAGATGATGCGAATCGCAGCGTTACTGTCAATGGTGAATGCTACCGAGCGATGATAACAAACTTTTTTTTGCCCGAAATGGAAGTTCTTGACTTGCATGATATGTGGTTTCAACAAGACGGTGCCACATGCCACACAGCACGCGAAACAATGGCGCAATTGCGAGGCGAGTTTGGTGAACAGTTAATTTCACGTTTCGGGCCGGTCAATTGGCCGCCTAGATCGTGCGATTTGACACCATTAGATTATTTTTTGTGGGGGTATGTCAAGGCTAATGTCTATAGGGACAAGCCCGCTTCGATTGACGCACTGGAAGCCAACATCCATGCATTCATTCGTGAGATACCGGCTGATATGTGTGAAAGAGTATGCCAAAATTGGACTCAGCGGATGGGCTACCTGAGACGCAGCCGCGGTCAACATTTGCATGAAATTATCTTTAAAAACTAAATTGCAAGGTTCAAACTATCGATTCAAATAAATATTTCATTCATTTTTTCGAATTTTTTGTGTTTTTTTTTTTTAAAGTTCTAAACCTCTTAAAAAATCACCCTTTACTTATGCTGTCCGTTTTCTGACCCAGAAGTGTCATTGTGACGATTGTTTAAAAAAGGTCGTTCATGGAAACTTTGAGTAAACTTACCCTTTTACACAATTTGTAAACCTACGACGTTGCATGAATTCCCTTAAAGTACTTATATTACATTAAAGGAATTGAAGACGAGGCAATACTCTTCAGCTTTTTAAAAGCCAAAGAATTTCTTGAAGTTATAATAGTTTAGCATACCTTAACTGTATGAAGTATGGTAGCTTTAGAACATTTTTGTTGTTTTTATATAAAAATTGCTATTAAAATAGATAAACTTTGATTTGAACGGTAAATTAACGTTAAAAAATCAAGTTAGGTATTAAATAATAAAAGACATGAATATAGCATCTTATTTATATTTATAAGTAACTATAATAACCACTTACTTACATACATACATAGTTGTACAATTTATGTTAAATTTTACATACCTGAAAAGAGAAAAATTAAAATTTTAGTTATACAAAAATATACATATAAAGAAATTTAAATCAGATATCAAATTTTAATTTTTCTAGATTAGCCGCATTATAAGTAATAAATATTAAGTGACTTCAATACTGCGAAAATCTTTAAAGTCTTAACCTTATAATATATGACGAAATATACCTACAAATATTCGTGATTTGGAGGAAACCAAAAATTCAAATGGCTTTCAATTTAAAACATCAAACATTTCCCAGGAATAATTCATGAGCCAGTGTCAAAATGCAAAGCAAATTTCACGAATCGAAAAATAAGTTGGGGGCGAAATTTTTACTTTACTAGTCTTCAATTAGTTGTTAAAATTTTGAATTTGTCATGCAATGTTTTCTATGTTTTTTTGTTACTTGTTAGGTTGATATTCAAGTTAGTATATAGCATCACCCCAAAATGAGGTAAAAATAGCTTGTACCGGATGGTTTGTGGCTCAATAATTCACTATTAATCAGTTGTTAATAAGTTGTGACAATTTCGAATTTTTCGTTCTATAGTTTTTTTTTAAGGCCCTTACAACTTAAAATTTTACTGTTAATTAAGTTTTTACCACTTAAAAAAAAAACATAGAACGACAAATTCGAAATCGCCACAACTTATAAGCGACTAATGAATTTGAATTATTAAGCCATAAACCATCCGGTATAGGCAATTTTTATCCCATTCTGAGGTGGTACTGTGTTAACTGAATGTCAAGTTAGCAAAGAATCCAGAAACAAAGAAAAAATTGAACTATAGATTAAAAACTGTCAATTGGGGACTAATTAAGGGCTAGTTATTAAGCCACAAACTATGGGGCTGTAAGTAAGACCAACCTGTTATTTTGTAGTCACTTTGAGCTTTAGTAGCTTTACTAATAGTTCATGTCCTCACTTTTCTTTCCCTCCTCTCCACTTTACTTTGAAAGGGAATTTTTATAAAACAAAAGTAGGTCTTGCAACTAACTTTGGATACAATGTTGTAGATGGTGATATTCTGCGTCCACCAATCTTTGAATAAAATTCAGGTCAAAATGGCAGGTATGTCCTCATAAGGTGCATTATGGCTACTTTCATATTGCGCACTAGCAGTTTTTTTTTCCATTTTTTGAGGTTGTGATTTGCTTACTTGATATCAAGCTAACGAAGAACTCAAGAAAACATTGGATTCAAATTTTCACAACTAGTTAACGGCAAATTATAAAGGCACAAATCAGTAGAACTTTTCGAGTCAGGTAAGGATCCAGGACTTCGTTTGGGGGGTTCAATTTTCGTGGAACGTTTCCAGGTAAACAGTGGTCAAATCACTTTGAAATACTTTCCTGAGTTTCCACATTCTTGATGAGGTCCATAGAAAATTGGGGTATACATAAGACTGATTCAAAAAAATAGAAATGTCTCCGATTTTCAATGCCACTAGCTTTGTTATAAGAGTTTAGTGAAATATTGAGAATGGTAAAATTTTAGCCTTTTATATTAATATTTAAAGGTTGCTCATCGCTATCAAATACTGAAAACCGTATTCTTAAATGTCCTGTAGTTTCTAAGAAAATTGAAAATAAAAAAAACGAGTTTTCCTGTAGTTTGACACCCTGGAATTCAAATTCTATCCTACAAACATCCAATTTCCAGTAGTAAGAAAGTAGCTTTTTTTAATTTTCAATTTTCTCAAAAACTTCAATATGTTTTATTCAATTAAAAATTATTGATGGAAGTATTGAATACTAAAAACAAAAAATTATACTCGATTACCCAAAATTTTCAATTTTATTTTTGCGTTGAAACCATTGACATTTAACAGCTTTATATTTTTTTCTCCATATTTGTTTGCAAATAATTTTTTACAGTAATGTTATTGCTTTATTGTAAGAACTAACACCAAACAATTTTTTTTGTTTTTTGTGGTTTTTTGAAAGTCTCCATTTTCAAAGATAAGTTTTTTGAGTTAAGCAAATGTAATATATATATAATCTGTTTTTTCATCTTCAATTTTTTTTTGTGGTCTTACAAATTTTTTGCATGGTTTATCTGACTTTTAATGAAAAAAAAAACAATTTCCAATATCTTGGCAAAAACTGATGTCAGTTTTGGAAATTTGAGTAAGGTTTTTAAAAGATTTTTTTAAGATTTTTTAGAAATTAATTTTTTTTTACTCTTAACCATTAGCTTAAAAAAGTACTAAAAAACGACTTTTTTGGTCTTTTGATAAATCTTTTATTAATTTTCAAATTTTGATTTGAAGACATGCATTTGTAAACAGATTTATAAAATTTTACAACATCAACATTCCTTTAAATTTTCAAATTGATTCAAGAAACCGTTTTTCGTTACAAAATTTTCAAAGTCTCACAAGCCAATTAAAGGAACAAATTGTGTTATTTCAATACATTGCGTTCACTCAGAGAAAAAAGTCAGGTAAATAATTCACCTGGGTCCTGTTAAACTTACAAGGTGCATAATCTCATATTAAGTTACAGACATTGCAGAAATTAACCTGGTTTTATTAAACTTGTATTAAGTATTAAATCAGTCTGGTACAGATGGGACCTAGATGCAAGGATCCAAGACATAATAATTGTCGGATGCAGGGTTGATTCAACATTGAATCATGTTAAATTAACTAAATCTTCATGTTACATTTCCAGGACGCTGATAATTTTATTTATGTATTTGAACTAGATTTTTATGTAAAGTTAACAAGATTTACAGGTAAAATTAGCAAGATTTTCAGGTAAAATTAACAGTTTTAATTTTTTAAGGCAGTGTTAAATTTACATGATGTCATGAAGATATTACCTGAAACGTACGTTGATTTAACACGACATCAAAATCAGGTATCTAGCTAAGCAGTTAACCTGATCTACGGAGTTGAAGAATAACAACCTGAAAATCAGGTGTTATAAACCAGAAATCAGTTGATTATACCAGCTTTTTTCTCTGAGTATATTCGTCATCAAAAGGAATTAAAAACAATAATTTTCGTCTACTCTTTTTTTACTGTTTCGCATTAGATACTTTTCTGAATTGAAATGAAATAAAAAATACATTTTTCCAAAAAAAAAAAAATTTTACACAAACATTTTAAGTTTTTTTTTGTATGAAAATATTTCGATTTTTTTTTAAATTTATTGGAAAAATGAACTCTTTATTCACGCTTGCGGAATTGGGCTCACACAAAGGTATTCATTCCTTTGAATAGCTTCAATTTCATACTGGGACTGTGACCATAATTGAATTGAGAGCTGAATTTTCTACACCAAGTTTCACTTGAATATAAGCTACCACAAACTCAGTTGGTTCTCATTCCACACAAGTTAATTCCAATCAAATAAATTACTTCGCTATAGGCTGATGTAATATTTTTTTCCAAGAGATCTATGTAGGTTGTTTAAGATACTTATTTTCTCATAGATCAATTTGTATTAAGCTTGCTTAAGGAAGAATTCCTGATCCATCAGACAATAAGGCACGTTTTGAATATTTATTTAAAAACAAAAAACTTTTGCCTTCTTGGGCTTTTGCCTTGTTTTTTTTTTCTAGACTTATTGGTCTTAATTCCTGACATCACTTCCATTTTCTTACATAAGGTTGAGGTTTTTTTTGCCACAATTAAGGGCTACTAAAGAAATGTACCTACAACAGCCATAGGAAAACTTTTGAACTTTTGCCTTTAACAAAGTTCGCTACACTCGTATAGTTTGTGCTCTTTATTCTTCATCCGGATGAAAATAGTTCCGCAAAAAAGTCAAGAAGAAAGTTTAAAGGGATGAGGGGAAAGCAAATTTGGTGAAGAAGTTGGGAAAACTGACACAGAAATCCTATAAAAATAACATTGAAAACAATCTGGAATACATTTTTCATTTGCTGTATCCTATATCCAACTAAAAATCAATAGCCAAAATCATTATGTTAACCGATATACAGGTTTGTAAATAAACCCATAGCTTAAATGAGAAACAACTCAAAATCAAGATGTACGAGTATATGTGTATGAGTATGTAAATACTTGGCCCTATCAAACAATTTCAACTGACTCAGCTTGTGGTTCCCATGGGATGAAATGCTTATAAATGATTTAATTGCCCCCAAGTAAATATTGAATTTCAAGCCATTTTCTTAATTTATAAATTCAAGAGTTACAGATACAAGATACAAGGAATAATAAACTGTATACCTACAAAGTAAGAGATATAGAGGAGTTTTGCTCTTTGCCAGTTCAATTATTCCATAAAACAATCTAACCTTCCTCCCTCTATAATCTAATGATAACCAACCACCAAGGAGATCTGAGAGACTATATACCATTTGCCAACCCCTAACATTATCAACAAGTGAAATTCACTAGATGAGTCGGTTCGGTTGAAAACGAAACGTTTTCATCAAAAATTTTAATGGATTCATTAATATCTTCCATCTTTCTAAACTACAGTCAGTTTCTCTAATCTCTTTTGAGGCACAGCCTCAACCAGCTACCCTAGAACCCCAGTGCCAATGACTATGACATTAAAGCCAATCCCTTAGGGCAATTTTCTCTGCACAAATAATTTATATTCTCATTTAACAGCCAATTGAGTCTCCATTACACCTCTCTCAAGAGTAATTATACACAACTTCTCTCTTCTAAGTACCTAAAAGTATCTATTTCAATACTTTTTATCTATGAATCTGAATGGTAGGTTATGTTGCCTCCGCATCGCTTTAAGTGGGACAACCTTGTTTTTTTTTTTATTCACTTTATTTTACTGAAGTACTTTAAAGTTGTTCACTTCACAAGATGACTAGGTATGGCATCAGGGCACATCATTCTAAGCCTCTTCTTCTTCGTCGTCCTTGTCATCATCGTTGGCGGCAGAGCCGGCAGCGGAGCGGCGCGGTGGCGACGACGGTTCATATAAAATATTCATTAGACAAAACGCCGTAATTTCAAAGTAAATACATTTAGATAATTTTCTATTTTCACATTTGAACATGTTTTATGTGTTGGTATGTGTGTGTGTGTGTGCATATATACGTGGGTTGTGTGTGCGTTCTTTATTAGCTGTGCAAGCTATCCATTTACCCAAGCCAGGCAGTCAATGAGTCTCAGTACCTTTTAGTCAGTTTTACAGCCCTTTCAGACATACTTTACACATTTTTCCCAAAGTAGGGTGACCATCTTTTAAATATAGAAATTGAAAAAAATTCAAATTCACTATTGAAACTTGTTAAATTTTTAAAAACTGTCAAAATAATGAGTTGGTGAAATTCTGTAGTTTATTTCTAAATCAAACTTTGACCTAAGCTTAAATTAACAGTCTTTAGTAACTTTTTTAAAATTATTTTATTCACTTTGCTTTTGATTTTCCTAAAAATATACTCTTTCCCAAAAAAGAAAAAAATTAATCGTCTAGGCGTCTGAACATCTATTTGATAATTGAGTTAGAGCCTAAACGAGTGATTTAGTTAACTTCAAAATTAATACAGACATTTTGAATGTACAAAACTCCATAAAATAAAAACGCAAATCTTAAGTTTAAGCTCATCTTTAACGGGTAGAGCTGCCATTCAATAATCTTGATTTTTTTTTTTAAATTTCATCAAAAATGACTCGAACGATTTAAGATAAATTCATTGCAGTAATATGCTTTTTTTTAGCAAACAAAGGACAAATTATTGTTTACGTTTTTTGAGAAAATTGTTTAACATTTGGGTTCTTTCCATTTATTTTGTTAATGCCTCAACAAATTTTGTTCCAATTTCACACACAGGTATTTCAAGCAAGTAGAAATAATAGGCGTTTTTCTTTTATAGCTCTGAAAGCAAAGCATTGAGTTGTCAAAAATAGATCTGCGTTTCTTTTTTTAGCTTAGAGCACTTAAGATTCTCAACTTGTGTTTTTTTTTTTTCAATCAGAGCTGAATCGGGGTACGCTTCATGAGCTGAGACCGAACGAATAGAGCAAAAAGCATATTTCAAATCGGGACGTTGAAAATTAATATTCAGTTCAGATTTTTGAGTTTTTCGAGTTTTTGATTGGCCAGCTGTAGTGCGTTGCTAGCACCGATTTTTATCAAATTTTTTGACATTTCAGTGGTTGGATGTGTTTAAAAATTCTATCGGAGAGCTTTGATCATACTCTGCTTACAACTAAAAACAGTAAAGGATTCTCAAAAAAATAACCAAAACAAAAATAAAAATTAGGGACAGTATTTAAGTTTTAAAACTTTTTTAAACTTTCCTGTTAACAATGTAATTATGCTAAAGAAACAACAACTTAATATCTTCAATTTTCAGCCACATCGAACCACAAGAGCAAGTTTGTGCTAGGTATTTGTTCTATTTATCTGTAAAATTGTTTATGATCAGCTTAACAATGAATCTTCACCTTTCCACTAATTATGGTTGCAAAATGCGCAAACACGATTTATATGGGAAAACCCTATCATATATTTAAGGCAGAGTAGTAAAGTACTTAATTTCATTTTTACTTAAGTAAGAGTACTTTGTAAGTAACTAGTACCTTGTACTCGTACTTTTACTTGAAAAAAACAATTACCATGTACTTGGTACTTAAAAAAAAACAAGTACAAGTATTTTGTCAAGTACTTTGTTCCAAGTAGATGTTCTTGGTACTTTAATACTGCCTAGCCCATTTTCAAGTACATGTCCATTTCAAGTACTTTTCAAGCACAAGTCAATTTCAAATACCTACAAGTCAATTTCAAGTACTTTTTAAGTACAATTCGTTAAGCAGTCTGTTTTTGAGCTATCGAATCATGGCGACCATTGCAATACTTTAGCGAGATAACGCCAAGACAACGAGAAGCCATCAGCCACATGGATTTATGTGTTTGAGTTGAAATAGTCATTATTCGATAGCTCAGCCAGACTATTCATCGAATTGCACTTGAAAAGTACTTGAAAAGGACTTGTACTAGAAAAGTACTTGAAATGGACTTGTACTTGAAAAAGTACCTGAAATGGACCTGTACTTGAAAAGTAATTGAAATGGAATTGTACTTGAAATGGACTTGTACTTGAAAATTCCTTGAAATGACCCTGTTCTTGAAAAGTACTTTACTTGAAAAGGACTTGTACTTGAAATGGACTTGTATTTGAAAAGTACTACAAAATGTACTGAGCAGTATTAAAAGTATTTGGAACAAAGTACTTGACAAAGTACTTGTACTTATTGTTTTTCAAGTACCAAGTACATGGCACTTGTTTTCATCAAGTACAAGTATAAGGTACTGGGTATTTGACTAATACTTGTACTTGAAAGTTAACATGTTTGATTTAAGGGCATCTGGATAGCCTATTCTTGAGCCAGTATGCAACACCATCATCAGAACAAAATCACGAAAAAGAGACACACACAAGATACAATTTCAGAGAGTTACAAACACACAACGACGACGACGACTACGATGATGCCGATTAAATGGGTGGATTGGATAGATGTTGGAATAGATCTGATGACTGAGCATCAAATGAATGAATGAACCGAGTGAATGAATGGACCAACAGCAGTATACCTACCGGCAGTACCAGCAGCAGTTAGATAAGGAAGTGGATAGAAATGCCAGCTATACACACCAGAGTATAATGCTATATTATAGAGAGAGAGGGTTAAGCGCTTAATGACGATAGATACATATAGATACGTACTTGAAAAGATTTCTCTGGCACTCAGCACAATTTTCCTTTTAAGTTTTTAATCCTTTTTATTAAAACAAAAAATAATAAAAATAAAAAAAAAAGAAACAAAATAAAGGGAGCGCCACGTTTATCTCGGCTTTCGGTCTCAGAATAATGGTTTGTATAATATTGGGATTTAGAGAGAAAGTGTGATGGATAATTGCGTTACCCAAATTAAATGTGGTGGCTTTAAAATGGAAGATACACTCATCCTCTAGCCTGTACACACCAATTTCTCTACTTGGGACGTAACCTATATAAACGTAGGAATAGTGTAGATGTCAGATACTTATGTCTGTTTGTTGTCCCTCGCTTTTATCTACAATATCGCAGCCTCTCTCGTTGTATTCACACAATAAAATTAAATTGATTAATGGACTTAAATGATTGAGAATGCAAAGGAAAGTACTTTCATCGTCATTTATATTATTGGGATTGGCTGCTGACGCTGTCTGTGGTAAAGTAGAGATATACACAGTGGGGTCCCTATACATGTGGAGGTAGGTGAAAACAAAATTCAGAGGATTGTTGGGTGTAATCAGTGCTGTCGAGTGAAGTTCTTGCCGTGAATGACGTAATTAACAAGATTTTAATCAAATTTGTATATATGTATATTCAGATTGATAGTAATTGTTCAGAAGTGGAATTTACCCAGATATGGGTTAAGAACACATTGTGGGTGATGAAAATAGTTCAGTGAATGATGTGAACTTAAAAGTTTTTGTTTCTAGCTCTATTCTATTCAAAAATATCTTCTTTATACCCTCTCCGTCATATGGACGCCACCCGTTGGTTTTATTGACAAAATAAACATTTTATTAAAAATCCTTTTTGTCAATAAACATTATTTCCTTTTCTTCTTACTTTGTGACACGCAATTCGAGTATAATAGTGAAAGTCCTAAAAGAAATTGTTGCGGTTGTGTTGAATCTGGGATCTTTAGCACCCCATATGTGGGATATTCAAACACTTAATATGCCATCTGAAAGGTCATTTCTTGGTCATATGAGGATAGTTGGTTTCGACAATTGGTTTACCATAGCTGATTTTTATGAATTTTCAAATTTTCTTGAAGGTAACCAAAGAGTCTTTCCTTAGCTTAACCATCCGAATGTTCAACACATTAAAAAAAAGTGTAGGTCCCTTCCCCTCAAAAAATTGTTTTACACATTTACCCAAAGGCGAGTCTACTCAACACCTATCTTTTAAGACGTCTACCGTTATTTCAACTGTGGAAATTTTCCAAGTAATTTACGAGTTTTTATTTTAGTTTATTATTGGCCCACATTGGGCGCCATTTTTCACGACTTTCAACCTTAATTTCATCTTTTCTGTGTTTTAAAAATAAATAAATAGATACATTCCACATGAATAAACAAAGTCCCCCACAAAAAGTGCAGGCTTTCCTGACCAGAACACACATTGGGCGCCATTTACCTAATTGGCGTCCAAAGAACGGATTATCAAAATGACTCTCAAACCAAATTTCACTCTTATCATGCCGAAAATGAACTCCAATTATGAATAAAGGTCTCTCCCAAAAGCACACGAGTTTCGGTTTCCTGATCAAACTATGTGTATACAAAAATAAAGAGATTATTTTGTTGGAGAATAGAACGTTTATTTTGTTGGTGAACAAGCTGAAGAGCACATACTGAATATGGTACTCTTATCTCCTAGATATAATATTCACAAATGTGTGATCGAGAAAGAGGTTTTTAATCTCTATTCCGCATAATTATTCTGAATATCTAGGCTTTCTGTAAGGTAAAAAGAGATCTGACCAAATGCAAAATTCAAGGTCGCTGCAAATGAGTTGTAGATCCCATGCAGACCAAGAGCTCAAATATGCGGATCCCATCCAAACCAGTTCTCCAATTAGTCTAGTTGAGCAATACCTTCATAGCAATCTAATAATTGGAAAGCTTCAAGGCTAGATAAAGTAAGGGCTTTTTTTTATAGAAGCGTGATATTGGAATCCCTTTGCTTTTTATATGAGATCAAAGATTAGGGTTTCAAATTAATTTCTTTGGATCTGCACGAACAAAATTTTTTGTCACTTAATGCGAGTTTTCACAGCCAATCCCCTGAAACTGAACATGCACTCTTAAACGAATACCTTGAAGCATAGATTTTATACTGCCTTCCGAATTCTGACTTCTACAAACGTTGATAGTCTGACCACTACATGGATACTTAAGACTACCAAAACATAAGTCTTCTGAGTAGTGATGAACTTTTCCATTGATCTTTTGATTTGTATGAGCACAATAAAAATATGCTGAAGAGGTTTCCCTCCCATTATCATCAACCGAGTTTTGGTGGAAGGAACATGCCTGTTGACTGGTCATCTCCAACAGCTTCATATGTCCCATCTTCAAAAAAGGCTATCCTATGTCCTGGAAGAACTATCGAGGTATGTCACAGATAAACGTCGCATACAAGCAAGGCATGTATCAGTGTGGCTTCCAGTCAGCCAGATCGACCAACAAACTTTAAGTCAAGACTCATTATCTATTTATAGACATCCCCGCATATGATAGCAATCATGGAGAGGAGCTCTGAATTTCAAAAAACTGAACTTGGGAACTCAGAACTGATTCAGTTCTGTTGCATGACGTTGGAAAAAAAGTCATGCAATGTGCAACTAGAGAATAGTTCTTCAGAACTGTTCAAAATCCAAACATGCACTGGGTTTCAACATGGAGATGCGCTATCATGTGATCTCTTTAATCTCTTTCTGGACTTAATAGTGCGCCGGGCTGGCGTTAACACTAAAGGCATTATTTTTAACAGATTTGTCCAACATCTAGATTATATGATATCGACATCAGAGGCCGCTTTCAACAAGCCGGTATAGAACTAATTGAAGAACAAGCGAAACATATTGGTTTTCAAGTAAACGTGGACAATCCTAAATACATTCTTTCAACAAACAATGAAAGATCTGTCAACTGGCAAGGACAATACGTCAATATTGATAGCAACAGCTTCGAAGCAGTTAAGAAGTTCATACTTCAGAGTAAACATTAATTCCACGAACGACTTCTTAGTGGACCGATGAAGAATAAGCATCAACAAAACTCTGCACACAACTCTGCCTTTCGAAAATATTACGGTTGATTAAGAAGAAGCTCTTCTGTTAGTATTTCAGTTTTGCCACTTTTTGGGGGGAACATACCTCTTTTAAACTTCCTCTGTTTTTGTAATTTTTGGTATTTTTAACGTGAATAAAAATGCGAAAATGCCTCCAGACTCCAAACGTTTTTTCACGTTCAAATTATTTATTTGGCATCAAAAAAGTATATTCCCGAAAAGTGGCAATACTAACATTTTTACCAATGAGTGTCTACTCAGAATTTCCTCTTAGATATCAATCGTTATTTTGATCATGGATATTTTCGAAGTAATATAGGATTTTCTATTTAATTTACCGATTTCCACAGGTTGGCCGCCATTTTTTTAAAATTAATTAATGAATCTATCCAAATAACATCCTTAGCGTGTCAAAAATAATTTCAAAACATATAAATAACATCCTCACATTGGAAAGGTGCAGGGATTTTGGTTTCCTTGCTATACATTGGGCACAGTTTTACAAAATGGCGTCCAAGCGACCGGATTACAAAAATGATTTTCGGGCTAGGTTAGTTTAGGTTAAAGTGGCTCCCAGTTGTTAAAACTGACACACTTAGACCATTAGCTGGTCCATTTTGAAACGACATGAATCTAGAAAACCGTATTCCTTACTCGGTGAACCATTTGGAATTTCTTATGAAGCGTAACGACTTTACTTATGTCTGTGTTTATTAGATCACAAGGGTAATTAAAGTTAAAATCACTAAGGTGTAGTCTTCGTCTACCACAGAGCACGGCACTTGCATAGAAGGTGTTGTTAGAGAATACGCCAAGACGCGTAGTGTCCGGTTATAACACCAATCATGGAGCTAATAGGCAATCTACTTAGGAAATCAAACACTTAGATCGCTTTAATATGTTGTTCCACCTAAGAAGCATCTTGCTTCTGCAAACGTTTAGCGATGGCTATTCTTTCATCGGCCTAGCTACGTAGAAGAGGTATAGTTGTACCACTTTTAGCGAGTTCATCGGCCTTACAATTACCTGGGATGTCCCTATGCCCGGGCACCCAACACAGATGAATGTTAAACTCCTGCGCTGTCTCCAACAGAGATGAACGGCAATTAAGGGCTATTATAGTGTTAGTAGACAAATTCCAGAGATTTAATAAATGCTTGACTCGAGAAGATGAGAATATCTGTGAGGATAAGTGTGGTCGATCCCTCATCATCTTCCAAGAATGCCATATCCTCCCAGAATGTTCCAGAAGGAATGGTGACTCCAAAGTGTTTGCCAAATTGTATTTTTGGGATGGTTTAATCAATGTGATTTGGGAGTGATCGGAATTAATTCGGAATGATGGAATGGCCAATGTTATTCTTGGTCCATTGTGAAGAAGGTTTTAGGCATATCGCTGTATAAGCAGCCACCTTTTTGCCAAAAATATAGGGGAGGAGAACATCTAGAGCGGCAGAGGATGTCTTACGAAGCCCACCACTTAAACATAAACAAGCAGAGTGTTTTACTTTGCTTAGTTTGTCACATTTACCACTTTATCAAGAGAAATCCACTGTACGGCAACACCATAAGTGAGAATCGGTCTTATCGCCGAAGTGTATAGCCAATGAGTAATATGAGGTTGAAAGCCAATGGCTTTTTGCATGAGAAGAGTGCCAGTGTGGCCTTTTTAATTTTCTTTGTATATTAGTTTTCCTGCTTAGCTTCTTATCTAAAATAAGATCCAAATATTTTGCTTGAGCAGTGAATGTTAATGGAATAGCTTTGATAGAAGGAGGATCTACATGAGGGATTTTATATTTCCTAGAGAATAAAACAAGTTCCGTTTTATGAGGTTTGACACCCAGCCCAATTAATTAGCCTATTTAAGGCGTTTTGTAAGAGTTCTTCTAATACAGTAGGATGCTTACCTGATGTTGCAATAGCAACATCGTCACTCTGCAACCCCCCGCTTTCAGGCATGTTAGCAGCCCATTTACCACCAAGTTCAAGAGAATGGAAGATAGGATACTGCCTTGTGGCGTACCTCTACTGACAGACCTTCTAGCCGCCCAGTTTTGAGTTGATGACCCTGCTAGTCAGCATTTGGTTAATCAATTCACCAAGCGAACCATCTACCCTCAGGGATGCTAGTACAGATGCGATTGCAGATGTGTCGACATTCTTAAAGGTGCCTTCTATATCTAAGAAAGCAACCATGGTGTACTCCTTATGATGGAGGGAATATTCTATCCAATGGTTCGTACTAGAGTATGTTAAGCAGTTTCCACAGATTTCTCTTTGCAGTAAGCATGTAGAAAATAGTTGCGTGTCAATGCTTGTATGAAGTTGATATAAATCAATAGTTCAAAGGTTTGAAGAAGAAATGATGAAAGACTAATAAGTCTGAGATATTTCGGGTTTACCTGGGAACATTTTCCAGCTTTGGGTATAAACACAACCTTGACTTTCCTGCAAGACAGGGGAATGTAGACTAGTGCTAGGCAACTAAAGAAGATTCACTTCGGGCTAAATTTCATCCTTAATGAGGAAGGAATAAATTCCAATTTTCAGTTTGGTTTCCTGGTCGGACTATTAGAACTAAATTTATTTATTTACTTTCACAAATGAAGCTTTTGAGAGCGGCACTGGCGATTAATTTGATAATCTCAACTATAGAAACATTATTGGAAAAAATAAATTTATTTAATTTGGTGCTGTGACACCTCGTGGTTCGTAGAGGACAAGTCACTAGTGATCCGAACCAGCAAGGTCTAGGATAAGCGAGAGACACTTTCATATTACATCCACACATCACAAATTTTTGAAAAATTTCAAAACAAATATCCTTCCATTCAAAATGAAAGTCCTTGATGTTCTATACAAATACAAATATAGCCTGCTACCGCACATTATTGCCACTCCAATTTTATCATAGGTATCGTAGACAGAATAACAACATCAACTAGCAATTCAAATTCAACAGGAAGAATGCTTAATTTTATGGAAACGAAAATTAATTAGGTTTCCGAACTCTGAAGTACTACGAATGTCAATGAGTGACATCTCCATACAAAAAACGACAAACTATAGAGTCACAGAGAGTTTGCTGTGTACTATTTTGTATGGTATCGCCGCGCCGCATCGCACATACATTATAGGTTTAAGGTTGATCCATGAACCGTGATCCGATATTACACACAAAGTGGCATGTGTCGGTATCGGCTTTGCGGTTTTGTATTTGTAACCCGATCTGTGACTCTCTCTCCATCTCTTTCTCTCTTTATGCTTCTCGGTTGATATGATTAACAATGCTGTTGAAGGTACCCGCGTATACAGATCAAACAAAAAATATAAAAAATAAAAAGTCATAACACTTCAGACTCATGCCTGTTGATGGTGTGATATTTTAGTTGATGTTGTTGTTGTTTATATTGTTATCCGTATTTTTTTCTTTCCTAAACCATAATTTATTATATACTTCCCTTCACGTTAAATTAACAAATATAAACACTGTGTTGTATGCAATCAACACGTAGAGCGGAAAGCGCCACTATTGTGAACGTGGCAATGTTTCAATGTTTTTTATATTTTTTAAATTACTGCCGCACCACAGCATACAACAACATATAACACACCCGTTGCCGCCGCCGCCACCACCTTCGGCACAATCGACCGACGCAATGGGGGTGGCGGCGGCGGCAGCAGCAGTGGATATATGGTGTTGATGATGATGGTGCTAGAGATGCCATCCTGGAACCCGGGAAATAGGAAAGCATCAGACACAACATATCTTTGTCCCCTCTTTACCCGTTTGCCGCATCACCCACAACCCAACACCCTTATAGTCAGCGCGTAGCAATTTGGAGCGCTGGCTATGCGCTGCTTTGGTTCTATGATGATGCTGGTGGTAAACTGGATTTCTGGCCGTAGGGGCTACAAAAGTCATCCTCCTCTCCATGGGGATCAAATTATGGTGTACATTGTACATAAGAATTACCCTCTTGCATAAAGGCTATAGCTCTATAAACTAACGTATGTGGATTGTAGTAGATGTGCTGCTGGTCGCTGGTGGCTGGTGTGGCACGATGATGGAGATGGCGGCAATTGGGTGGCTGGGTGGACGGGTCGGGCAGTGGCGGCAGCCGCATTAATATTATGTACCTATATACATAGTTTTCTATACATTAAGCGGATAATTTAATTCTCATGTATTGACATCAATGCCGCGGGCAAGCTAAACAAATTTAATTCTTATTCGGTTGGGTGGCTCATATGGTCCAAATGTGGTCGTGCATCGTGCTATCTGGAGGTACCTATACAATAACTATGATGAGTACTGCAACTATGTGTATTCATTTCTCTTCCGATCCAACATAATACAACAACGACGACAACGGCGACGCAGCAACCGACTTGTCGGTATTTCGAAACCTGCCCGTACAACATAATGTAGCGAGGTTATGGTATCTATAGATGGCAAACTTTCAATTATACCTCACCACAAACAAAAATAGATTTTTGGCAAAACTTCTATAGTCCATACCGTGTACCTAGCCTAAGTATCTATATATTTAGTCGTATATAAGATGAAGTTTCGATTTCTAACGAAATTTTGGAAGCCATAAAATAAATAAGTATCTAGTTTTAGATACATATCATCTAATCGGACATCATGCTTGTCAATAATAAATTGAAAGATTCTTCAATTCGTTGTTGTTGATATTATAGTATACGAGTTCGGTTTCTTGGCGTCGGTCGTCGATGGATGATTGTTATTAGCCACACATTTATTTATACCAAAACCATCACCATCACCATCATCATCATCGTTTCCACAACAGAATCAAGCTCCTGAACCAAGTGAGAAGATTTGTTTCGGGAAATTGTTTGGAAAATAAATAAATAAAAGAGGCGAAGAATTAGATGAAATATGGCGAAGGCTGAAGGATAAGGAATAAGTACATAACTCCAGAGGGGAGTAGGCTGGGGAGGTTAATTCAGGTTTGGTGGTTAGGAATATGGAAAGCTGATGTCGCGTGCAGGCGGGAAATTTAAGGGGCGTCAAATTTTCGATTGGGAAAGCATAAAATATATTTTACTTGCACCTTAGTAGATTTGCTTTCAAAAGCACATATAACTAAGACGAGAAGCTTAGCAAAGCCTATTTCAATGTTTTCAACCAGTGGTTCTATCATTAATGTTAAGGAATAAGCTGTTCATTGATCAGATTGAATAAATGAATGCATTACTTTTGCCCTCTTTAAAAGCCAAATGAAACTAGCTTCTTAGTCTATAACTCCTTCCAGATTGGTTTCTTTTTGGAACTCAAGTATTTTGGGTATTTTCAGAAATGATAGTTTTTTCTCGTCTATCTGCTTCCGAACTAAATATCTATGCCCTTGGCTGTGTCGAAAACGTCATCTGCGTCAAAAAATGCAGTTGCAGAATGTTCTAAAACGCAAACTGCAAAAGTTTAATACAAATTTTGCTGCATAAGCAGTGTTTTAGATAATGCAGCTTGCTGAAGTCACATGTTCGAAAACATTATCTGCCAGTGCAGCTGGTGCAGTAAAAAAATCGGGTTGACAAACAAAATATTGAAAAGCCAGAGAGTTCGTTCGTAAACGTCTAAATGTGTTTCCAAGTAAACTAATTGACGATGATCAAACCGATTTTTTTGCTAGCAAAATGATTGCATATTTGACGATCGCAATATCTGCGTCAGAAAATGACTATCATTTGACGATCAAATTGACTTTGATTTGACGTTTTCGAAAATGATTTTTGATTCACGAGTGTATTACATTTTCCTCATGGCTCTCGGCTGTTTTTTTGGGAAAAATTTTCTGCACTCAATTTATGGAAATTGTCCTGGAATTTGAGAAGGAAATCGAGCCAGAAAGTTAGAAATTTCTATTGATCGTTTTGGAAATATGTCCGGAAAATATTTTTGGGGTTTCTTACTTCTGGGATTTTTTTAAAATTAAAAAAATAAATGAATTATTATGAAAGGTAGAGGGGAATTCAACTAATTATGCCAGAAGTTTCCATTTTGTTTCCTTGGAAAAAACAGTAGAATTTGCAATTTTGTTTTTTTACGAAACAATAAATGAAGTTCTCTCTTCCGGAATAAATTCCGAGAGCCTTTTCTAATTATGTGGCCCGGTTTTTTCTCGTAGATGTTGCTGTCAGAATCTGCAAGTTGCATTACTCGCAAAACTGAAAAGACTGACATGTGTCTTCTTAGAATGCCCTGCTGGATACCCTTCATTATTTTTAGGTCGTTTCTTCTTAACTTTAACTTGGACTTGGTTATGTTCTCAAGCTTGCATCAGTTTTGCTGTGTTGGTCTTCTGCTGTGATTTGATTGTACCGATGTTTAAACTTACACTGTGATTGGGATCGACCCAATAAGGGGTCTGTTCTTTTTTGGCTAGAGTATTCGCCTGCTCGTTACCATGAATACCAACCCTGGTACCCAATAGAGGGCGAAAGCTTTATTTTATTCCAAAGTACTTTCAGCCCTCCCACGCAATGAATTTAAATTCAATTCAATTCAACTCAATTCAATTCACTTCACTTCACTTCACTTCACTTCATTTCACTTCATTTCACTTCATTTCAATTCAATTAAATTCATTCAATTCAATTCAAATCAATTCAATTCAATTCAATTCAAATAGAATGTTGAATCAAAAATATGAAAAGAAATGCCATCGCTGTTGTTGTTCGATACATTTGATTGTGAAAAACAAATGTCAAAAAACAATACAAAAGGGCAATACAAAAAGCAAAATGCAGTAGAAAACAGACGTGCAGCAGTACGGCAGTACGCACTAGGTGAAAGCAATACAGGTATTGCAACTGCAGTAAGTTCGACATCGCTGGTCACGCATACAAAATTGTTCATCAATATCGATTACGCATGTATCACATCAATAACGTAGAAAGTATGACGTAAAATCAAGAAAATAAGTTTTCTATGAGATACTCTGAAGCCACAGTGTAAGTGTTATGTGCTCTGAAGTCACCAAAGGTTATCGAATGCAAGGTGGATCCAAATATCAGACAGGTTATCACAAGTTGATATGTCATTTTCTTTGGAATCAGATAGATATGCACTGTAAAAGAAATGGAGGTATACTGAAAATAAGTTTAAAGGAAGGTTTAATAAAGTTGTTAAACCAGAAACAAATGAAGATACAACTTGAAGAATTTTGACAGATGTTAACTTTGTTGACAATGTGTGACGTGTTATAGAAAAAAAAACCATAGACCATCCATTTGTTTTGCATAGAAATGTCAACTCATCAACCACTAAGACACGTTCAGAGTGAACACCAAAGCCAAAAGAATTCCCAGACTGTGTCACATACCTACATATATGTATGTATGTATGACGTCTGAGAATTTTGACAAAACTAAAGACAGTTGAGGGAACAATATTTGAGAGGCAAAGTGCACATTTTCGAAAAAATCAATGAAAGAAGAAAATCAATCTTTTGTAGGAATTAGAATTAGTTCTGATTAAAGCTATGTTCCAGACTTGTAAAAGAAATTTGTCTACATTTGGCTTGACGCTTTAAGTAAACAGTATGATTTTTATAGCTATTTATGTTGATGATTTGTGTTTGCCCGATCCCCAAGAAAGGTTATCCACGGGATTGCACCAACTATAGAGAAATCAGTCTTTTTAACATCGCGTTCAAGATCTTCTTTGTGGTACTTGTGAACGCCTGAAGCCATTGGTCAACAATCTGATAGGTCCATATCAGTGTAGCCTTAGACCAAGGATGTCCAACATCGACCAAATATTTGACGATTTTGATATAGTCGGACGAACAAAACGTGATATCAATGCTGCTTTCGTGAGTATTGACGAGGAATAAGATGGGTTAAAAGGTGAAATATATGCTGTCAACAAGAAAAGACACCCAACACTGGCGTCTCGGTCAGAGGTATAATTTTGAGGTGGTCAGAGACTTTGTCGCTCCACTATAAACTCAGCGAACGAAACCAGTGCTGAGATCAAACAAAGAAGAAGCCTAAGAAGGCAATTGAGAAGCAAAGCCCTCTTACGAGCAACTAAAGTATCCGTGTATAAGACGCTTATCATCCGGTCCTAATGTATGCTGCAGAGACATGGACACCATTTACGGTAGATGAAAGCGCCTTAGGCTGTTTTGAGAGGAAGATTCTCTGGGTGATTTTTGGTCCCGTCTGCATAGATGGAAAATGGAGAAGAACATACAACCACGAACTGTACGGGCTGTACAGCGACACCGAACTAGCCAGTAAAGGGAATAGCTAACGATTTAGATGCCTGGGTCACCTAGAGCGAATGGAGAACAATGTTCCGGACCGGAAAGTCTTTGAATCCAACCCCGTGGGACGGTTCAGTAGAGGAAGACAGCACAACAGGTGGGGCACTCAAGTGGAAGAGGACCTCAACCGGCTTGGCGTTTGAAACTGGAAACAGCTAGCCAGAGACCAAGCCGGATGGAAGAAGCTTTTTGGTTGAGGCCCTGGTCCACCCCGGACTGCAGCAGACTAACTGAGTTGAAATTCCCTTATTGATATGTGGGGAAAAGTAGCCTAAATGACAACCAAATGCTGTTCTAGATGATGGACTAAAATACGCTCCACCCAGATATTGAGTATGCTAAGGGTTGGATCGTGACAAAGTTCTTAGGTCATGGATTGGTTCGTGACAGTTCTTTTGACGTTGACACTTTTTGTATGTCCAATCAGGTGTAAAATGGATGCATTCTTGAATGACTTGATAATATTTCATAGTAGTTCAACAGTGATTCTTTCTTAAGCTGCACTAAACGAATGTAGAATGCTTCACCCGAATCAATATTTTTTCGTCTCTATAGTTGTGTTTCTAGAGCTTTCCATAGGGGAAATTTCCCATACATTTCCCTTTGTCGAGATTTCATTTGGATGCAATTAGTACTCAACAATTTAAAACTCTCCGTAGTTTGGTTTTTTATCATGTATTATCCGGAGGATGGCGCTTCTTCATTCGAGAGTCGTCATAGTAAAAATGTAAGAGTCGATACAAATGAAAAATATGCATTTTCAAACACTGATAACAAAGTCGATTTAGGATATTGTTACCGTTGTATTTTACAATGAAATTAATTATTTTTAATGTACCTACACGTGTGTCAAAAAAAAAAAAAACAATCCTAGTGTTCAATTTGTTTGTGGGTTCAAATTCCACACAAGCTTCTTTGTGTACTTATATCAAAGTATGAAAATGCTGGAATATTTCGCTGTGATAGATTTACTTATTGCGGCCCTGAACTCTTAGAATACAAAAAAGATGATGGGACTTCAAGGCACTATTAAGAGTAAGAAAGAAGCCGAAGTTAAATCCAAAAGCGCGCCACAAAACAACGTCGACATTCAACATCGACAAAACCATTATAGAATAGAAGAACATTTTCATAAGTAATTTCTTTAATGTCAGCCCCCAGGGTTGGCTTAAAACATATACAATATGCATACATACCGCACACCATACCACACCACTTCACTTCTATATAATAATACTCGTAAACCATTATACATAGACAAAGAAGACAATTTTCTCTCGTAAAAATAAAGGCGCTCTTTTCTGGCATTGGCATAATAATATAACTCGTATTTTTTTCGGTGTGGAAGAATGAAATTTGTGGCCAATTTGAATTGGTTTCGGTTCAGTTTTTATCCTTTTAAGAGCCGAAATAATGAGAAGAATAATTCTGGACTTTTATTGATGTGGTTGACAAATTGCTTATTTATTTTTTTTTGTTATAATGTGTTATTGTATTTTTTTTTTTTTCATTTTGGGTATACTTATAGTGGATCAAATGGTTTGGTGGTATTTTCGAGTTATCCTTTTTATTTATTTTCTTCTTTTTTTTGAGTTAAGTGAGGTTGAAATATTGAAATACTTTGAAGATTTAAAGAAGTAATCCTTCAAATATGATAATCCCTATACTTGAATGATGTCTCAAGAAGTTCGATTTTAAATACACTTAGTGATTGATTTTGAGTCGGAAGAACGATCCCTGATTAAATCTATTGTATAAAAAGCCTTAAATAAATTTTGTGGTACCATTTTCTCAAAACGTATTCAACCGGTTTGGATAATTTTTATATGGATGAAATTTAATAGTCGCGTAGGGTGTGTGAATCACAAAATTAAACACTGTGGCTATGGGTCATTTCAGTTAGGTACAATTTTATACCGCCGATACCTGTGCAAATTCAGAAAATAAAAAAGATAGAATAGAATAAGAATTATCAATAGTTGACATGAAGCCCACAAAAGGATGAACCTCTTTTTTACATAGAAAATTTAATACGAAAACAGAAAATATTCATTCTGGAAATATTTAATTTATAAAGTATAGAATGCATATATAAAGAGCCATTTGCAATAATTCATTAACTAGCAGTGGTAAACAAAACATCCCAATTAAATGATGTATACAAAATGTAAGGTACTTGCAGTTTTTATAGGCATATTAATAATTTCACTTTACACACAAAATTACTCGTATTCCACAAATCATGTATTTCGAGTTTAAAATAAAATCCAAATAAACACCTAGTTTCGTAAAATAATCACACGACAGTTGTAAAATTTAATAGACCAACATCCCAGGGCCGGAAGCCATGTGCGTGAAGTTAGCACCGCCATTTTCAATTCAATTCAATTTAATTTTTATTGGATAATACAGTAAGACTAAGTCTTTTTTAGTATTTCTTACAAAGTGGTTAGATTAAAATTTAAACTTAAAAATACAAAATAAAATGAAATAAGGCTATTCAGAATTAATAACAATTTTAAAATTTTTTCAACATAAAAAATAAATGAATAAATTTAGTGGCTCATGGAGAATCAGGGGGCCTAGTGACCAACAATTCTCAACCATTCCTGTGTGCGTGTTTTTGGCAGGAATGGAGGGGACCTACAATTTTTTGCCGAGTCCGAACGGCTAGGTGAGAAGCACTTATTCATGACAAGTATACTCTTGGAGGATTTGTCAGTTTCTCGCAAGAGGCAGCACCTCGGAAAAAAACATTTCTGTTTTTAGGTGGCAGTGGCCGGGAATCAAATTCAGACCTTTGGCATGACAGTCCTACGCACTAACCATCATGTCACGAGGTACTACAATTTTTTCAACATATACATATATAAATCTATTTATTACGGAACTAAATTCTACCCTCTCTTCTTAAATTCTCCACTTTATCTCTAAAAAAATAAATAAATCTTTTTTTTTTAAATTACGGCACATGGCAGCACAAGTTGGGCACATTACAGCACAACCTTTTTTAAGAAAATTCTGAAATGGCAGTGGTAACTTCACGCACATCCCAAAGACATACAGCTATGGACAAAGAAATGGCACACTTTTAAAATGAAAAATAATTGGAAAGGAATTATCGTTATTTTGATTGATCATTACAATTTAATTTTTGGTATGATGCCTACAGGCAACTGATTTTTTTTTTGGTTGTTTAAATCATTCTTTAGTCTTACTTATAAACAGATAATCACAAAATATGGACAGAGGCGTTAATTGAACTGTTGAAAAAAGTAGTATTATCTTTGAGCTCCAAGAACAAGGTAATACATTTTCAAAAATTGATAAATTTATTAAATGATCACGAAAAATGGTGTACAACGCCATTAATTCAAGTAAACAAGATCCTGAGCTTTAAAGAAAAACAAATCGAAAGCCACCCCTCTCAAAACTTCAATACACATTGACAGAGCCGTAATCAGAAAGTCTAAAGCAGATCTCTTAATTTCTCCCGCATCTTTTTGGCTGAAATTAATGAGGAATTTGGTGTTGATGTCTCTAGCAGAACACTACAGCTATTATCTATTAATATTATTATATAGTATTTTTTATCAATTTAACATTTTTCTGTCGTTCATTCTTACGAAACTTAAAATACAACGCTCTGCTTGGAATTTTTGCAAGAACTCAGCACAAACTCGAATCCTAAATTCTTGTCTGACATGCTATGGAAAACAAAAGTCAATCGTGCTATTATATAACCACTGTTTTTTGACGTGGGTTCTGCTTTCGTCAAGTATGAAATTATCCTGTTTGAAGAAAATTAGTTTGATCAATGTCAGTTAATTTACTTGCAAACGAATTTGACGTTTACAAACACGCCCTCTGACATTTTAATATTTTGTTCGTCAAATCGATTTTTTACTGTTTAGCTGTACCGCAGATGATGCTTTACATCATAATATTGTACCCAATTCATTTCAGTTTGTTCAATATAATAGCAATAATAGTTGCACAATTTTTCCTAAATAAATTCGGCCTTATGACATGGTGGCGCCTTTTACGGAACGTGTCATGCCATATGCGGTACGGCGCCTTTCATGGCAAGGCGCCTTAGGTAATTTCCCCACTGCCACACCCCTAGGCACGGCGCTGTGTGAACATTTACTTAATTTTAGTTGAATTGGACTTAAAAAGAATTACCAATTTTTTCAACTACATACATTCAAAAGTATGTACTATAGCAACAAAAATATCGATACCAAACTGTTGAATGCCAAAAACCAAATTTCAAACATAAAAAATTAAAAAAAAACATCTGAGATATTTTTTGTCAGTTCATTGTTTTGGGAAATATTTTTGAAAATCAAGAATAAGGTCAAAAACGAAACGATTTTCTTCAAAATAGTGCGGCCAATTGAAAAATATAAATATGGAAACTACAAACATGTTTGTAACCATGAAAATTTAAGTGGATTTTATATTTTTTTTTAAAGGTTTTTGAGATTTTAAGCGCGAATCATTTATTTTAATTAGCTCAATTTGTTCAAGTTTCTGAGATACTTATTTAAGCCTTAAAGTAAAAATATTTTTTATATTTGCCTTCGATCAAAAATAGTGAAGTCCATAAAAAGGTTACAAGAACATATGTAAATAACAATATCAGGCATATAAACAAAACCATTTATGTAAGTGAAAATTCTTATTGTTTCATCATTACTCGACACCAAAACTCAGAAATTTGTTCCTGTTCATATCAGATAAAATGAACATGAACCATGAACGGGCAAACTACTAAGTGACTAAAAATTTGGCCTTATTTTAGTTTTAAAATGGAAATGAGGGCAAATTGGCTTTATTTCCATTTCGAAACCGAAATAATGCCAAATTTCGTTTGGAAATAAAGCCAAATGGTTTTCTTTCAATATTTCAAGGCTTTGCATACACCGAGCCTCGCAAATACCCCAAACCCTATAGTGAGCGCAAGCAGGACACACCTCACTGTTTATGCGCCATTATTGTAAACCAAGGCAAGTGTAAATAAGATCTCGAAAAACCAGTTTATTTTAAGGCTATGGTTACATTTTTTTTACTCCTAAATAAAATAACATATTAAAATATTAAATGAATTATTAGTTAAACCAGCTCATGACCAACCAACCAATTCAATTTTCAATAAAAAAAACTTTTGTAATTGGTTTAACACCTCCAAAGCACAACGAAGATGAAATTGCTGCCCCTAACTCCTGGCGCCTGGGACTACCGCCCCCTTTGCCCACCCCCCTATCTGCACCACTGTATATAGAACGATTAAATTTGCTCTCGAGCTGACCACGATACCAAAAGTCCCGTTATCTTTTGGTATCGGTATCGGAAACCGAAACGATACCGAGATTATACCGGCTCTAAGGCATCTGAAACAATAGCGAGACGAAACTGAGCCGATTTCATACTTTTTTTTACCGATTTTAAACGATACTCTCGATAATATATCACCAAATTTTTGATATTATTATAAAATTATTACAAACCAGCAATTCTTGTAATAGGTCTCTCGGAAACGGCTCTTACGATTCGGATGACATTTTCACAGTTTTCGCTGCCACGCCCATTTTTCTTATGCTTGGTTTCTCTAAAATAAACGATTTTAACGAAATTTCTTGGCTTTGTTCTTTTTAGTTGGAGGAAGTGACTTCAGTGAAATCCCCCGACTATATCGCCTATTTTTTCTTATATCTTGGTTTCTTGGAAACGGCTCCAACGATTTTTGTAACTATTTTACCAAACTCACTCTTTTAATATCCATAACCAAAACTTTTCTCAGACATTGTTAGCTCAACGAAATAGAACTTAAGTTGAAAACATTGTCCTTCATTTATGTTACTATTTTTTTTAAATCAAATCTTTAAAATTCCAAGCGAGTTCATCAAAAAGATTAAGATCATAACTAAGTCGGCCAGAGACTTTGCTACACGATAACAAGACGAGGATGAGTTATACAAGACCGTGACCGATACCGAGACGATAGTAAAATTTTTCGATTTTGACGATACCGAGACGATACCAAAAAAATAATTGTTTGATTTGGTATCGTGGCTAGACCTAGTTCTTCGAAAAATCGTTTCTTATCTTAATTGCTGAATACTAACACCTTTCTTTGAGATTCATAAAATTCAATAATAGAGTTCTCCAAAATTTCAATGAATTTTGAAAAATAAAAGTTCTTTCGGAAATCGTTACAACTTTATTCTGAAATTTATTTTGAAGACTTCTTGCTGATAGAAAATAATGGGGCATACTCAAAGATGTTGTTTAAGCTGTTGCGAAACAAAACTAGAGATTACAAAATGAAGTTTCTGTAAAGTGCCTTTCACATGAGCTGCGAAAAGCGAACTGCGATTTGCGAACAGTCGCGAATTTTGACATTTCTTTCACAAAAAAAACTAGTAGAATATGTGCTAACAAAAATTGAGGTTGAATTCGACCGAATTTTTCATTCGCAGATTTGTGGAATGCGTTCTGATGTTGTGGATTGCGAATAAGTGTTTGACAATTCGCAGAAAATATCTCGTTGGTCGTGTTGAAAATATAAAAATGCTAAATTTTACAATTTAGACTAATTTTAGGCCGTGTTTTCTTTTAAAAACTGTAGATAGGATCCTTTATTCTGTTTGTCGAGAAGTAAAACAAGAATTTGTTGATATTTGAGCTTGGAATTGCCCAAAAATATTTATTCGCATTTGCAGTTTGTGACTCATGTAAAAGGCACTTAAGACTCCAGAAACAGCTTAACCAACATCTATGAATATGCTGCTTATATGTGTATAAGAAAGATTTAGAAAGAACAAGAAGTTTGTTTTGGTATCATGCAAATAGGAGAAATAAGGAAATAAATAAAAGAGTTTCCCAATGAAGGATTCAAACAGATTCCAGCCTGTTTGTTATCTACTTTTGGGATAGGTACCTAAGTCAAGAAGGAGAGACCATTGCAGATGCATTTCCGGATTTGCTAAGTTTAATGGAGCCTTTAATACAATTTCAGAATGAAATAACCCCCAGCAGAGTGTTAATGGTCCACACCAAAACATGTTTATTCCAATTATGGATGCACATCAGAACCAGTGGTTACATAAACTTGAATTTAAATTTTAAGCTAGACTCGTTTAGTTGCATGGTGTAACGTCTAACGTGTAACCTCAGGTTAATTAAATCAAGAATTATGTATGAATGGAACTTTGCACTATTGTTGCTTAAGAATGCTTAATTTTGGTGGATGTGATGACCGATGACGATGAAAAACTTCTGAAATGTTTATTTTTTATCGATTTTCACACACATCGAGATACCACGAATACAAAAATGGAATGATTTATAGCATCGTGTTTCATCACCATGAAAACATATTAAAAGATTCTTTTTTTTAATGATTTTCATCTTCATTTTGTATTCCATGATAAAAACAAAATTAAAAATTAATTAATTAATTATTCAATTGTTGATAGAACGTGTTAATGGAGCAAAAAGCCAAAACAAGAACACAATCTAAGGAAAAAAACTTCAAAAAACATTTGTTTTCTACCGAAAATATTTTACTGTGTTCTACGAACCTAATTAATAGATACCTTGGGTGTTTTTAAGGATTTGATTTTCAAATTGCCACTTCAACACCTTAGAGCTTCAACAGCCAATATGGACAGTGAAAACTTTATTTGGGCTCAATTATAGCTTCCCAACTTCACCCAAAAGCAAAAGTCAATAAAAAAACCCATGATGGCTCCACATCAGAACTTTGAATCTGTTTTATGAATGAAGTTTTTTCAAAGCCAATTTGAAAATATAGAAAAAAAGAAACAAAATATTTTCGTCATATTACTTAATGGTTGCTAACTTCTATCTAACGACTTATTCTACTGGGCCTTATGGCTGACATCTATTGTAGAAATAGCTGATTCTCAGCACGCATCCTTCCATAAAACTGTGCAACTTCAAAGTTCGCCTTGATGTAAGGTTCAACCCATCATCACTGATTCTACATCCCGAGCAGATTGTTCAAAAGCAACACCAAAGCACATCCAAAAGGCAAAGAACCCATAACAATACTTTAAACTACATACGAGTTCACCACCAACATTCAAACAACTTGCGGTCAGAGGCGACCAAAACTTTCCTAAAAGCTAAAAGTCACAAATGCAACTGAATAAATTCGTGCTCTCATATACATATACGAGTGTGTGTGTGTGTTGTTTTAAGGACAATACCATGGCTTTGAGGAAAGAAACCTATCTCCATAGTATTTCCTCGAGATCGTGTGTAGTCCTCTCTGTGTAGCTACTATTGTCAATTTATTTTAACGCTCTTCTCCAACAAGTAACAACTAAAAATTTTCAACTCGATTTCCCACATTTTCATAAAATTTTGCGGTGGGATTTGAAAAAGCAATTTCAATGATTGCTTTTGTATACGAGTGTGTTTTGCCAAAATTTTGCAAAATCCCAAACTTCAGTTTTAAAATTCAATTTAAGCCTTAAAAATCATTACAAATTCAATTTTATATAAGCACAAAACAACAAAAACAAGACTTAAAATATAATATTCTAAAAACCATAACGTTATACTTGGTAGGTATAGGTAGATACTATGGTACAGTACGTTTTACAAGAACTCACGTCCGTCGATTTGTTAAGACGTGCGTTTGTATCTATTCTATATTGAAGAGAGACCCTATTGAAATCTTAAGGGAATGAATGAACCAAATGTGTACCGAAAATAATATAAGCCTTCTAAGATTACGTTCCGATTCATTAAACAGCTCTCACTATAGGAATTTTCGCTTCATCTGGGATTTGATTTGTTCAAAAATGAAAAAAAAAAGAAAATCTGCCAGTGAGCCTTCCTTTCCTGTTTACCCTATATTTATAATGAATTTAAATCTCACACAGTTTTTACTGCAGTAATAATAAGCTCTTGCTACCCCATATCTGCCATGTATACCAACCCCAACTACAACCCGAGAGGAATGTTATATAGACTCACAAGCGTTGAATGGAAAAATGTACAAAATTTGTGTAAGACTCAGCGATGGGTCGCATGTTCTTGCTTTTAAATAAATTTCAGATTTAATTCAATAATTTTCATATTTGGTTACATAAATTCGAGATTCTGATTTAAATTGTTGTGTGAACAATATTCATAGTTGTGACTTATGAAGACACCAACTTTGATAGTGCAATTATCGTATTCACTTCCCTGCCTACCTAAACACGTGTCGAACAGGTGTAAAATTTGACGAACAATTTTTTCCATCGATTCGAAGCAAGAGGTCCGATGTTATTTTATTATTATTAATAAATCGCCGCGCCGATTCAAAATTTTCAATAACGTTTTTAGGTGTTCAATAAATATTTAATAAAGTAAAAACCAAAGACACAGACACAAACATTATTTAATTAGTGAGTAGAATACAGATATTTGGGAAGAAGAATTTTGTTTGACAATTTTTGGTAAAGTTTTTTGTAGTCTTTTCGCTTTAAAAAAACATTGCTTGTTAAATTATTTTACAAAACCTATCAAATATCAATTATGAACTAGTGTACCTATAGAATTTAACTAAACCGAAGCCAATATCATTGTTTATTCCCAAGATATTTGAGACAAACAAATTTCGACAATTTTTGGTAAAGTTTCTTGTTGATTTTTTTGGGATTAAAAAAACTACATATTGATTTTTTTTACAAATTCTGTCAATAACTATCATTTATATGCAAGTGTGTAGAATTGAATTACCCCGAGACCAATATCATTGTTTGTTCGAAAAACTTCTTTCAACAATTTTCACAACTCTTTTTAATTTAAAAAAAAAACTGTATGCTGTTTTATATTCTTATGAATTTTTTATTATGTCAAAATGCGTCTAATAAAATAAAAAACCCAAGTCGATAGCATCATTCGTTCTTGAGATATTCGAGACTAAACAAATTTAGCAATGTTTTTTTTTTTTTTAATTACTATAGTCAAATATGTAAATAAATAAATGACATGTTTGGGGAATTTTTTACACAGACCTATAGCTCTAATAAAATAAAATACTGTGATAAGACTGAGCCTCAATCGAACTGTGATATTCCTTTTTTAAGACTAAATGTATACGAAAATAGTGCAATATATTTATGATCTAAAAGATAAATATGTAGCTGGTCCTGACAATATTCCGTCTATATTTGTAAACTCGTGGTCTCATATCTCGTCTGCTATTACATTCATATTTAATTGTTCTCTGTCAACCTGAATTTTGGAAGTCGTATAATATGACCCTTTCCATAAATGTGCAACACATTCATGTGTTCCAAAATTATTTGAAAATATTGTGTGCAAACATATTCAGTTTCACTGCCAAGGTTTAATTGCACAATGACAACATTTGGGTTTTGCAGTAATAGATCAACTACAATAAATCTTCTTGAATTTACCAGCCAAACAAATAAGAATTAGACAGATAGTCTTCAAACTGATGTATTCTATGGAGAATTAAGTAAAGCATTTGATAGAGTTTGCCATTTAGCACTGCTTTATAAACTAAGCCGTTATGGCTTTCGAAATTGGACACTGATCTGGATAGCATCTTACTTATAAAATAAAGGACTCAGCTTGTTAAATTGAAAAATGCCACCTGGAAAAAAATAAATGTATTATCTGGAGTACCTCAAAGCAGTCATATTAGACCTAGTCTTTTAATACTATTCTTCAATGATATCCACTCGGTCATCTCATATGTATAGTTAGATTTTGATGTTTGCTGATGACTTTAAACTTTTTGTATGGATTTAAAAGCTTGAATGGGTTTCTGTTTCTACAACACGATATTGACAATGTCTCCGAGTGGTGTTTAAAAAACGGGATGGATCTAAACACCAAAAAATGCAAGATAATGCCTTACTAATGGAGACGACATCTATCTGAATCCTTTTGCTTCATCGAAAATGTTCTGGTTAATAAAGTTGAAATGTTCAATGATCTGGGAGTTCTATTTGATGGCAAACTTTTCTTTAACCTTCATATAAACACAACAGCAAAGCTAGGGGCAATCTTGAATTAATAATGAGATTCTCAAAGGATTATAATTACTCTTAAATATTTAAAAAAAAACTTTTCTGTGACCGCTGTTGGAATACTGTAGTTGCGTTTGATGTCCTACCTATGAATTGCCAATCTCTTGTCACCACCAACTGATTGCAATCTTTTGAGCTTTCATGTACTGCATTTTTTTTTGCATTCTTTTGGAGTCTTTTAAATTCTTAGAATTTTGGTATGCATTTGAAGTCTTGTGAATTCTTATGAATTATTTGAATTCATTGTATTCTTTTGCAACAACACGTTGTTGGTTTTGTTTCGTCGTCGTCACCGAACGTTTTCTATTGTAATTGTAATTTTACATACATAGCAAATGTTAATATTATTATTTTGGAAGGCAAAACGCAAAAGAATGCTATGAATTTAAAGAATTCAAAAGACTTCAAAAGAATTTAAGGAATGCTAAAGACTTTAAAACAATATAAAAGTTTCAAATTATTGCAACCAGTTGCTGGTGACTAAAGATTGGAAACAAAAAAAAATTGCAATCTTTTAAACGAAAAAAGAATTGCAACTTCATTTTTTTAAAGTCGCATTCTTAAAAAAGAATGTAAAGAATGCAATCTTTTTGTTAAATTCAATAGAGGTTTTTCGTTTTTAATTCAGAATGGAGCTCTGAACAGAGTCTGTGCATGTCGAGCATGTTGTGAACATTGAATCAAGCGTGTTCGGAGCGTTGCAAATAATGCATGTGCTCAGCATTCAACTCTGTCTGCTCAGTTATTTAATTCTGAGCTCATAAAGCGCAGTTTGAACAAGCTCAGAGAACGCTCAGAACAAAAAAGAAGAACAAATTTTACTCAGACATAATTTTTTGTTTGACAGTTCAGGCTCTGTTCTGCGCTAAAAAAGAAAAACGCCTTATGAGACATTTTTAAAGACTACATTCGCAAAGATTGCAATCTCTTAGAACCCTTGTGGACGCTTTATTTACCGTTCCAACTATTAAATGCATTCATCTGAGAAATATTAAACTAAAGAACATTCTTGTTATCACAGATCTGCGCAAAGAAACTGAAATTTTGAATGTGTTTCAGCTAACATTTTTTTATTCTTTGTTTATATAAAATTGTATGGATTTTTTGAAAAGACCGTAAAATTTCATGACAGTTGCCCCTCCCCCCCATGAATGCAATACTGGATCCGCACCTGGTAGTATTACGCTACCTACAGTTTTTAAGTTTTCAGATAAAAGCTTTCTGTGCGATTGTCACTTAAGAACGCCTTAAAGAAGCTAAAGCACCATTATACATACTTAAGCAGAGACAAAAGAAACTCATTTAAAACCCTATACAACCATTCCTTTCAACGATTTATTTGTATTTAAAATTGTTATTTGTCCATTTATAGTTCTTCGATGAAAATAAAAGTTTTGCTTCAGAGATTTATGGGCAAAAGATGTCAGTCTGTCATATTTTGATGAAATGAGAAATGCAAATTGCCGAAAAAGTGTGGAGTGGTTTTTTGAAGTTTTGGTTAGAATTTTTTGCTGTTTTGTTTTTGCATTTGAAACACCAATGCATTTCTTTGTCATAACTTCTTAAAAAGGGGAAAGGCTTTACTCTCTGCTTATGTTACTCAAAAGTTTGCTTTAAGATTTATGATTAATCTTAAGAGAAAAGGGCAAAAAAAGCAAAAAAAAAGCCAAAAAAATGCAAAAAAAAAGGCAAACAAAGGCAAAAAAGGCATTAACGGGTAAAAAAATAAAAATAAAATAAATATATTTTAAATAAGGAGGACATGAAACGCATTTGTATAAAGTCGTTGCTCACATACAATAACGCACACAAAAAATTCAATATCATAATCCTATCCCTGTTCATAAGTTGACCATTCATGTTTTCATACAATTTTTATGTCTTAGAGGTGCTCAAACTTTACTTAAAATAAATAATTGTAACTCAAAAAATTATTTTAAAAATAAAAATAAAAAAGAATGCAATCACTACTCTTAAATTTTATCAGCTCTCTATCAGAACACTTTCTCTAGAAAACTAAATAAATTCAAAAACAATAAAAAGTGTTCATCCTTGTTTCGACCAATTCACGTAATTGAGGTTGAGGAAAGAAGTGGGTACTTGTTAACAATTTTTGTAAAAACATCATAACATAGTACTGGGAAAATATATTTTTTTCTTGAAAGGTCTTAAGGCCTGCTTACACCAATTGCAAGGTTATCTATTATTTACTACAGACCCTGTATAAATTATTATGATTATTTATTATGATTAGTTAAAATAAAAACTAAACTTCAACTTCAATAATAATAAATAATAAATAATAATTTCAAAGACCTATTTATAATATATGTAGCTTTGTAGAGATTTTGTAGCTGTTTATCGTTAGTTTCTGACAGTTCAAATATTTATTATAAAAATCTAAATTCATGTTCGTTTTATTTTTTGCAAATTTTTAACTTGCCTTTAATGTACCCAACTTTCCATATTGCATGTTGGAAAAAAAAGACGAAAAAAGAATACAAAACCAGAAGGCAGGAGTTTGCAAAGCAATCAGGGAACGAACTTCAGTGAGTGAGTATTCCCCGTCGTAGGTAGTGGCCAAATCACACGTAGTACCTGCCTGTTTATAAATTCAGCTTGAGTAGATTTTACCCATGAGAATACATTTTTACAAAACTTCCTATTCTCCCTGGAAAGTGCCAAAGAAGCAAGTCATGCTGCTATAGCAGTAGGTTTGATAGTATAGTACTATTACCTTCCAGAGTATAGCCTTACCTTACCTACCGCATGTCGCTTGAACTTTTTCTTGAAAAGTCGATTTTTTTTGATTTTTTCTTAACTTTGTGTAAATCGAAGCAACAAAATAAATTGAGAACTTCCTTAAGAACAAAAAAAAAAAAACTCGTCTTGATTAGGTTGATATACCCTACGTTAAGTTACACTGACCCTTACTCCCAAAGTACCAAACAAAAAAAAATCAAGAACCTCTTGAAAATACAATTTATTGTATGGCTAGTGAAACGACTTTACACCATGTTTACATCACACTCGATTAGCTATTGACCTCCTTCCTCACATTTCAAGTGGCCAAATCATTCCGAAAGGCATTTTTAACGACCAAATTATCAACAATCACTTGAATGTGACTTTTGGTCTTTTAAAAATTTTTTTTTTCTTGAACTTGAACAATGCGTCTCATAAAGTGCCACTTATAAAAACCATCACGCAGCATCACGCAATGAGCAAAGAACGTCGGTCGTCAAGAAGATACGAATGGAAGACCGCCTCGACTTAAAGGAATTTCAGAACCGAATTCCCCGGCATAGCCGAACAAAAATAGTTTTATTCATTTAATTAGACTTGTCGGACCATTCACGTTCCCGTTCCCGGTTGATTGGCCAACCCACGCCGAGATGTTTATCACGGAGTCGACGTCGTAGTCGTCGTCAGACTTCGTCATCTGCATATAGTGACAGAAGTCGAGATGATGGAAATGGGGATGGGGCATCAGTATCAGAATAGATGTCTCGAATTGTGGCGCTCAGCTATGTTGTTGCCACCATTCATCATCATCAACATTGACGTTTCCAATTTTTTTTTATCTTTGTAATTTTTTTTGTGGTTCTTCACGGGATCAAAGGCATCACAGGTACAATCTACCTGCCTACACTTTTTCGATGTGTTAATCTAATATGGAAGTTGTAACGTTAACATTTTATAGATGCTTATCGACATAGAATAGATAGAACTAATGCCACACCTTATATCATCTATCTATTGGATCAGCATCGAGGGAAACAAAAAATACCTATCTAGACTGTCAGTTTTTATGAATGTCCAAATAGTTTGTTGTCGTTTTATCACCAAAGTTTTAATTGCAAAACACCAATATATACGAGGTGGAGAGAATAGAATTAAGCTTCGACCAGGGGTGTAGTTATAAATTTGGAGGCTATACGAGAAAATTAAATAAAATGCACAAACTGGTGTCGTATGATCTTACTTAAGCGTATAAGTTGTAGTTAAAATAAAAGAACGTTTAAAAAAAAGTTGATTTACACACGTGTGTGAAGTTAGGACAACAGCTTTCACCAATATATTGACAGGAACTTGAAGTTTTTGTATTTTATTCCCGAATTAGCACCTCGCCAAATAATTTGACAAAAATTAAAAATGGCGCCTAATGAAAATGGGCTAGATGCACGAATGACCATAACGACAGGGCAACAAAAAAAACTTCTCTTTTATTTTTGTTATTTCAAGTGTAGATCTAGGTACCTACCTAGACCTGGCTACATTCCGACATGGCAAGAACAATAATGCTTTCTGTGAACAACGCACAGCAGCTCAGTTGCGTGAGCTGAATAAGGAGCATTTTTTACTCTCTTTGTCAATCATAAACGATTCGATTTTTTTGATCCGATCATCGAAAAGTATCGATGATTAAAATCATAAGCTTTCATTCAATCGATCCCAATCTCAACCGTTTCAACGATTCTCAATTTTCCATCCCAAAATCTCAATCATTTCAATGATTCTCGATTTTCCATCCCAATTGCAATCATTTGTAAAGATTTTTGATATCAATCTTTTCAAAAATGACTGAGTTCTTAGAGGTTTTTTAATCCATCGATATCGTTGCCATCCTTCAATGGTTTTGACAGTTTATGGCTTGACAGATATGCGACAAACTATTTTTTGACAGAAAAATTGTATTTTGATGCAAATGTCACCCAATTGACCTAAGATCTCCTTTTTTTCGGAGTACTAAAAAATCTTCAAACATTTCTGATTCTTTGGAGGTTTTAAATCATCGACATTGTAGCCATCCTTTAATAGAATTCACCAGTTTATAGCTTGACCGATAGGGGGCGAACTATATTTTGACAGGAAATGTATAATTCGATCAAAATTTCACCCAATTGCCCTAAAATCACTTTTTTCCAGAGCAGTAAAAATTATTTAAATGTCTTAGATTTCTAAAAGGTTTTAAATGCATTGACATTGTAGCCATCCTTCAATGGAATTTGACAGCTTATGACTTGACAGATAGGGGACGAACTATATTTGATAGAAAAAGTGTATGTCGATGCAAATGTCAACCAATTGACCTAAAATCACCTTTTTTCGTAGTACTAAAAATTCTTCAAACATTTCTGATTCTTTTGAGGTTTTTAATCCATCGACTTCGTAGGCATCCTTTAATGGAATTAACCAGTTTATAGCTTGATCGATAAGGGACAAACTATGTTTTGACAGGAAGTGTGTATTTCGATCCAAATGTCACCCAATTGCCCTAAGAGCACCTTTTTCCAGAGCAGTAAAATTATTCAAATATTTCACATTTCTTATAGGTTTCTTAAACCATCGACATCGTATCCATCCTTGAATGGAATTTGACATTTGATGGCTTGACAGATACGGGAAAACTATATTTTGGCAGAAAAATGTGTTTCGATTAAAACATGACTCAATTGACTAAAAATCACCTTTTTTCGGAGTTGTGAAAATTCTTCAAATATTCCTGAGTTCTTAAAGATTTTTTAATTCATCGGCTTGACAGATAGGGACAAACTATATTTTCACAAAAAGTTTGTGATCCAAATAGAACTCAATCGACTCTGAAACTTTCAGATTTTCTTTACAGTTTTTAATCCAATCAAATTTTATTGTTTGGAATAATTTAGCGGTACAATATTGAATTGAATTCATTAAATTCAGAGGGATTGGATTTCACTGAAATCGAAATAAAAATCGAATCAAAACAGTATCGAATAATGAATTGAGTGAAATAAAAATTAATTAATTAATTAATAAAAATTAGTTTAAAAATCATCGAATTCAATCAATCGATCGATTGAAGTTATCGAATCATTTTTATGATCGATTTTGAACGATTTGATCATTTTAAATTAAGGATTTAAACAGTTCTACGTTTGTCCATCGGGACATATTGTTGCTGACGTACATAAATTTACATATTTACTTGATTGATTTAAGTGATTTTATGACTGTCATAATTTTTTATTTAAAACCTTTGTTGTACAGTTAACAGAGTATTAATTTACAAATTTTATTGACGGCACAGTGGGCAGTTGATGGATTTTACTAAAACAATTTTCTAATCCATCCCATAGCTCAGGTATAAAAATTACCAATTATGTAAATTTCAATTTTAAATAATGAACGGTGTGTGAGCCCATAGAAGACAAACATAACCATTAATTTTTTACATACAAAAAAAAAAAATAATAAGATTGAATAGTTTTAAAGTTGAAATATAAAATTACCATAGCCAAACCTAGAACATAGCCAGTCAATCATTTTTAAGTTTAAAAGATGAGTCATTAATTGGTTTCTTTTTGATCATAATGTTAGTTCACCGTTACTAAGGCACTCCTCCTATCATCAGGCGACAGGGGACGAATTCCAGTAAGGTTGAACTACCTAGTGAACACCTTATATGGGCTACTACACACACACGAGACGGATTTATACTAAGGGGTTGGGGTCTTGGCTTCGGAGTGTAAAATTATTTATTTGTGAAGCAACAATAATTCTCGGATACGGACGGATTAACTGAGTGAGGTTCTGTTTCTCTATAGACCACGTGCAGCCGAACATTTAGCCCAAGTGGTAGAGTGGTTCAAAAGAGTACTGTTACCAACAACAAGGTTTTTTTTTCGAAGTGGATTTGTCATAAGAGGCAGACTTAGGCCAGAAATCTTGAGTTTAAAATATATGAACAAGTTGTGTACGATAATTTGCATCAAGGTTCAATATGCCAACATTGGTCTTATAACGGGTGATTTGTTAAGAGGTTTAAAACTTTAAAAAAAAAACACAAAACATTCGAAAAAATGAATGAAATATTTATTTGAATCGATAGTTTGAACCTTGTAATTTAATGTTTAAAGATAATTTCATGCAAATGTTGACCGCGGCTGCGTCTCAGGTAGCCCATCCGCTGAGTCTAATTTTGGCATACTCTTTCACACATATCGGCCGGTATCTCACGAATGAATGCATGGATGTTGGCTTCCAGTGCGTAAATCGAAGCGGGCTTGTCCCTATAGACATTAGCCTTGACATATCCCCACAAAAAATAATCTAATGGTGTCAAATCGCACGATCTAGGCGGCCAATTGACCGGCCCGAAACGTGAAATTAACTGTTCACCAAACTCGCCTCGCAAGTGCGCCATTGTTTCGCGTGCTGTGTGGCATGTGGCACCGTCTTGTTGAAACCACATATCATGCAAGTCAAGAACTTCCATTTCGGGCAAAAAAAAGTTTGTTATCATCGCTCGGTAGCGTTCACCATTGACAGTAACGCTGCGATTCGCATCATCTTTGAAGAAATATGGCCCAATAATGCCGCCGGCCCATAAACCGCACCTAACAGTGGCTTTTTCGGGATGCATTGGTAGCTGTTGCAATGCTTCTGGCTGATCTTCACTCCAAATGCGGCAATTATGCTTATTTACGTACCCATTCAACCAAAAATGAGCCTCATCGCTGAACACAATTTTTCGATAAAAAAGCGGATCCTCGGCCAGCTTTCCAAGAGCCCATTCACCAAAATTTCGGCGTTGTGGTAGGTCGGCTGGCTTTAGTTCTTGCACCAGCTGTATCTTAAAAGGCTTTACGCCCAAATCCTTCCGCAAAATTTTCCACGTAGTGCTGTAACAAAGGCCTAACTGCTGGGAACGGCACCGAATCGACATTTCGCGGTCTTTTGTCACACTAGCTGATACGGCCGCAATATTATCTTCACTACGCACAGTACGTAAACGTGTTGGTGGTTTAATGTCCAACAAAGTAAATTTGGTGCGAAATTTGGTCACAATCTTCCGAATAGACTGCTCAGAAGGTCGAGAATGCCGACCATAAAATGGAAGCAGCGCGCGATGAACATTTCGAACCGAGCACGAATTTTGATAGTAAAATTCAATAATTTGCAAGCGTTGTTCATTTGTAAGACGATCCATGGTTAAATTGCAAACCAAACTGAAGCTGTTTGACAGTGACACAAGGTACTAAACACACGTCAGCTGTCAAAACCAGTGTTGCCAAAACCAAACCAGCTAAAAAATCACCCGTTATGTGCTCATGCCCCTATATGCCTTTGTTTAAACATTTAAACTTTCTTGGGTGATTTTAATGCTAAACTAGGAAAACTTGGTAGCCCAATTGGAAGATATAGCTTTCAGGACATAACCTCTTATGACGGACCAAGACAAATCCACTTTGCTGCGAGGTGAAACGTTCTCGATCAACTGCCGCAACTGCAAAGCACTCCCCTAGTATTATGGGTGTCCAAAAGTTTCGAGAATTCAACGTTGAATCGAACCTCCCACCAGGGTTACAAGTCCCGAACCGAAGCGTCTAGGAATCGCATTTGGTGCTGCGGATAGAATATGGAAAAATCATTTCTGAAAATTGTATATGGAGCTATTACGAATGGAATTCCGCTGCCATGCAGATTTCATCCACCTAGTGAGTAAGCTAACAATTCCGTCCACCCGATCCCGATAAAGGGGAGAATTAAACAAATAAATACATTTGATTGCGCAACAGCTCGTGGAGAACCAGGGCCTAGTGACTTACAACTCTCAACCATTCCTTTGTGCGTGTTGTTTGCCAGGGATGGAATATAGCTGCCAGAAATGTTGGCCTTATGGCCGAGCTATTCATTGCGACTGACAATGAATTGATTAGAACTATTCACCAGCTCATATGCAAAATATGCTTAGAAGAAAACATGCCTGATGAAGTGAATCTCAGCATTGTTTGCCTTATCCTCAAGAAAGGCAATCCTCTGGACTGAATTTACTTCCAGGGGCTTCAGTCTCCCAAATATTGTTATCCCATACAAGTTCCACTGTACCATACTTTGTAAACGCCTGCAGCCATTCATCAACAATCTGATAGGTTTATATTCATTGTGGCCTAACGCCAGGAAATTCCACCAAACAAAAAATTTTTCGGGTGATTTTTGGTCTCGTCTGCATAGAAGGGGAATGTAGAAAGATACATAGCCAAAAAAGTGAAAAGCCAAAGACTGAGGTGGTTAGGTCTTCTAAGGTGAATAAATACCAAAACTCCAGCGCGGACGGGCGACGCATTAGAGAAGTCAGAAGGACAACCTAACAAATAGGTCACACGAGTGGAGGAGGACCTTAACCAAATTGGCGTGCAAAATTGGAGAGAGCTAGATATAAAGACTGAACTGGATTTCGCTATAACACAATGAAAATTGACACCACGCTGAGGAACTAAAACACCACAAGAAACAATTATCAACGTGGCATCCAAAAAGGGATTCAGTACAATAAGGGACTACCTCAAATCCAAGAAGAATGAAAATCATGCCTAATCATGCCATCGAAGCAATGGAGCTCACTGTAAATAACACCAGAAGAGATAGAAGACCTGAAGGGTTAGATACCAGCATGTTCTACAAGGAATTGTTCGCCTATGATCATCGACATTGCGATGGCGGAAGCGACTGCAAAGAATCCAATAATGAGATTGTTACATATACAACGGAAACTACCAATACCAAAAAATAACTTCGGATATTCGGAAATATTATTAAAGTGCTAAAATTTTATAAATACGTTGTTCCTTCTTCCTAGAAGTTTTATACAAGGTATCCATGACGCTAATAGTAACTTAATCACCTTTTAAGATCCTATTGTAAGTGGTATGAGTATAAACGCACAGAAAAAAGGTACATTATGAAATGAAGTTGAACCTTTTATTTATTTAAAAAAAAGTTCCTTAATGCTCAACACAATCCACCTAAACGATATGGAAATATCAACACAACAACAATAAAAAAAAGGAAAGTGTAACCCCATATTTTGTTAACAGTATACAATCTTAAATGCGGCCCTGACTATACATCCAAAACAACAAAAATAAATATCTGATGGATTAAGGATGAAGATTAGGCTGACTATTCACAGTCGCAGACAGGAAAAAACAACAAAAATACAATTTCAACAATAGTTTCCCCAGTACAATACAAAAATTGTAACAATAAATGGCTTTGATCTGTGATCTCTTTCGTATATTGTATAAGTGACGGTGACCTATCCCCTAGGGAATAAAAATAACAATGACGATCTCTGCCGTCCGATCATGATCTCTATCAACTCTATGGCTTGGTTACACTTTAGCTGTTCTGTTAGTATAGAGAGTCGGTTTCGGTTCCAATCCAACAAACAAATGACAATCACTCCTGAATTACCATTTGAAAGTGAGGCAGCCCCTGTGAATATCTATAGAGAGTAGATTTTTGTTTGTTATTGTTGTTGTTTTTTGGACTATACCTTCTCTTTATAAATAAAAAAACAATCATAGCTTAACAAAAACGTTGAGATCGGATGGGAATGCTGTCAACTGAGCTTGAAAATTCTCACTCAATGTCAGTTAATAAATTGTAAGGGATATATGCCATATATGCTCACGTATACCCTATTGTTGTGATGGAATGTACAAATGGTTTGTTGTGTGTTTTTGTTGCGACCTCAAAAGGCGTGATAATGTCTTTTTAAAAGAATATATGAATCCCTAGTCTGCCTCCACTCAAAAATTCTATGCACCACACCGTCACGTCGCGTCGTCGGTCGCCGTCACTATCACCATCACCCAGCAGCACCACCGTCACCGACCTGTGATACCCGGACGACCGACACGACGCCGCCGACGACGAGGGATTGCGGAATACAATAGGACACTCTGTGTGTGCTTCTACTATATATGGTGTCATTGAGCTCTTCTGGCTGACACCTTGAAGCTGTAAAACTGTGTAACGAACGAGAACCACGCAGCCATCAGCTCCAAACAGCCTGCCTTTGCCTGCGTAAAACGATACTTTCCTCACTTCGTGGCCAGTTTTACAACTAAATTTCGTCAATGCTAATGATAATAAATTCCTTAAGTGGGCAATAACAAAATCGTTTATTATGGATAGGTAACTCCCAGTGTGACATCGACATGACAACACGGACAAAACGCTCGCGCATATGCATGCCACACGGTCTGAGCAAGAGACAAGTTGTCATTTCTTTTTGTTGTTTTTGTTTTATAGGAAAAACTGCTGCTATGTAGTGCTGCTTGCTAGAGTGGTGTCGGTCGGTGTGGTACGACGACAGTGAGTGTTATACGGTGTGGTGTGGTTGGTTTGGTGTAGAGAATGGAACGGACCCCTTTAGGGGTTTCTCATTCACTGAGCAAATGCATAATGCATTACCATCCAACACCATAAACTAACCAAAACGACACCGAAATCCACATATACGAAACACAACGCAACGGTTGTGCACCATACGTAACGTATGTATAGTGCATCGTCAGTGCGGGACCTGATGGGGTTTTCAAATGCGGGTAGGTGGAGAGATGCCTTAAAATGGTTATAATTTATTTTAAGGACTTTTTGTTGCCAGAATGGTTGCTGAAGCTGTTCGGTTTCTGTGCTCCACTTTATTAATACATTGGTGCATTTTGACAGCTAAGTCAACCATGTCGCATATATCTACATGTTTGTATGTAGTTTTATTTAATTTAAAAAAATAAAAGGATTTAACTTACCAGCAAAAATGTTCTCATTTAATTTTTCTTCGTTTATGGAATTGTAAAATATTCAAGGAGAAACATCTTTTTTAAAAATAAAACTGGCTGTTTTGTTAAATGGGAATAGCAAATCCTTGGCTAATTTTTATATTTATTTTATAATGACCGTGCAATAAAAGTGGTTTTAGCTACCCTCCAAATAATTGAAGATAGTGTGAGCGTTAGGTTAAGGTTAATCAAGGCACGAATTACCGCATCAGTTTTTGGTGTTATAAGTGACTGAACTATGTGAGTTTAGGGCCCAACCCATAGAGTCCGTTGCGTCCGTTTTGGTGACAAACTTAACTGACAGATCGATTAAATATATGTTTTCTAGTAGAAACCGGCCTATACGTGACGTATGCGTTAGCCACAACGGACGAAGAAGCATAACTTTTAACTTCTACACTCTGGCAGATGCGTTGTCAGCCACTTTTTTGTGTTTGTTTCAATTTCAAGGGGTTGTTATGTGAATGTCAATGCTTTCATTAGGTCACCTCAATCCGTTGCATCCGGCAAACGTCAACGAATCCGTTACCACAATGAACGAACGGATTCTATGGGTTGGGGCCGCTCACCTTTCGATTATTCAATAGGTCACTAATGCGGTATATCAGCCACAGGATTCAAGAGAAGATACCGATGGACATTTGTTTGAATATCAAAATGGGAGGCAAAAACAGAGAAATACTTCCACATTCGAGTAGTGCAGCTAAGAAAAAATCTCTATACTTCCCAGTGCGTCCTAAGTTGGAATCAAGGGTAAACAGATGTGTATTCCCAGAATTGTTCGTGTATTATGTTGGAATTGTTCAAAGAGAAGAATACAAATGTCTAAATTTGAATAAGAGGCATGAAATTTGCGGTGGTGCTCGGAAAGTGCAAGTGTGTCCGTTAAAGTTCTGTCACTATCATTTTTCAAGCTCTATAAAAATTTCTAAATTGGGCTATCGAAATTGTTCAACACATGGCAACCCTGTTCTGATCTAAGAGATACCTAAATGGGGTGTGGGAGTACCTGCTTGAATATGAGAATCAGAAATACTCAAGTTTTGAACGAACGAAGGCGAAGCCAATAAAGAAGGGAAGACAAATTTTTGAATGCTGTTCGTGTTCGAGTTCCCTCGGTCCAAATGCCACTCATGAATAGTGGTACTGGCTATGAAGACTGAAGACAGCATTGAGTTTCCGAAGTTTTATGTTTACGCGGTTTTTTATTTCCTTTCGGCGCGTATGTACCTGACTTTTTCCACTGGACCTTTTTGCCTTTTCTTAAAGTTCATAATCTGATATTGAATCATTTAGAATAATCAGGCATTTATATGGCCTTGGAAAGAAAGCTCGTAAGTGCATTTAGATTTTCAGGTCAGGCTGGACATTGCCATTTTGAATCCACCTGGAAAAAGACCATAGCAGATAAAGAAAGATCAAACAGCTTACGCAGTGGTTTTTTTTAGCTATATGAAGAACATCTCTTTAGAACAATGGGAGAAGTGTTATCCGGAAAATTTTAATACGAATAAATGTGTGCAATGTTCCAATGGGACATTGAAATATTTGTTGCTTTAATTTTTGATTATGTAAAAATTTGAGGCGTCGAATAAATATGGCTGGTCTTTCTAGCTTATTTGAGATTGTTCCGGTTTTCCTGAGTGATGGGATTGGGCCTTATACTAGCATAGGAAATTAATTTCTCTGAATTTTTGAATGGCTCGAATCAAAGATATTTTACCACTACCGTAAAACAATTGATCATTTGTAGATCACTTACTTATTTACATAGTTATCCGAAATCTGGCTGCCAATCCATGAAGGGTCTTAACTAGAGACACGGCAGCCTTCCAACCCCTACGATCCCAAGGCTAACGATTCCAGTCATCTTGACCAGGGTTTCTGGCATCCGCGATGACTTGATTTTCAAACCTGAAGTTCGGTCTTCTTCGTTCTCTTGAACCTGGGGACTGGGGAACTCTCTTGGCTGGAGGACTATTATCCATTCTCTCGATGTGGCCGAGCCAATGTACTCAACATGTTTTAATTTTCTGAACTTCATCCACATCTTGATACAACTCATAGAGTTCACTGTTGTATCTTTTCCTCCATTCGCCCTCCTTGCACTCAGGCCATAATTCCTTGGAAGAATTTTTCTTTCGAAGGAACCCAGTATCAGCTCTCCCTTTTTGGTTCGCTAAACCCGTCATAAGGCTGGACTGGCAGTATCAGCGTTTCATAGAAAAGCTTATTGCGTCAAACCGATGTAGCACCGGTTTGCTAGGGTAATTCTTTGTCGGAACTCCACTAAGATATCGTTCGTGGGATCAATGTTTACTCCAAAATAGACGAGTTTCTAAACTACCTCAATGTTGTTGCTATCAACAGTGATGTTTTGTCCTAGTCAGTTGACTAATTTTTCGTGGTTTGTTGATAGCTTATATTTGGTCTTGCCCTGTTTACTTGAAGACCAACAAGTTTCGCCTATTCTTCAATTGGCGTGAAAGCCTCTAAAGGAACATTCCATGAATAAGAGGAACTCTGAACTAGCTTACAAATATTTGAATTTCTCACCTCAGTTTATGATTATTTCAAGACTGGACCTGGGACGTGTTTTGTCTGTACGTAAAAAGACATTGAAAAATGTCTTAAAAAATAACGATTTGCTTTTTTGATAATTGTTCTAGCTAAAAAACGCTTTTGATTCATATTCATAATTTGTTTCCTAGGAATTTGTGATCTAAGCTTCATAGTTTCGCTGAAATTTGAAAAAATAAGATAGCAATTTAGATTATTGGTTGACTCGACCCGTCCGTACGTGACAGCTCTAGTTATTTTTTTTTTTTAGATATTTAAAGAAATACCTTCAGATTATTTGCATATGATAAAAGGCTCATGTACAAACCAAAGACGTTAACCATAACATAAAAGTGTTGTGGAAAACGATGTAGATATCATCGTTGATCTTCTTGATCAGATCTTGTTTGCGAAGTTTATCAAAGACATGCCTCAATGGTTTTTGCATAATATAGGAGCACCTTTTTTTTTAAATAGATAAGATGGAGCTGTCACTGGACATGCCTTTTTCCATCCATATATAGTTGATGCCAGCACTCTTTTAACACATTCTTGAGCTAGTCATAGTTTAGTCTCTCTTCTTTTATATACTGGGTGTTGGTACTGGGTCTTTATTGAATGGAGTTTTGTTCTCTTCTTGTCTTATTTCTTGATTAACCTGATGCTCATTAAGGAGTTGCTGGAAATGGTGTTTAAATACATTTACTTTTGCTTATGCTCTGCTTTTTTATAAAACTTCTCGGTGTTGTTTATTCCATCTTGAGATTCTTCGATTTCATTGAGCTGAGATGATGCGTATGCCCTTTTATTTCTTCGCAAAGTCTCTCCTCTTTTTTCTTTGATGGATATTCTTCTTTTGCAGTTCATGTTTTCCGCTGCAGCATATTCGTATGTGCATCTTCGGTCACCTTTTTCTGCTGAACCACAACGTTATCATACCTTAAACCCGGAGGGCCAGTATGCCGATGCCATAAGCTTGATGGGTTCGATGGTATATTGGCCTGTAACGGTTTCATCTACCACCATACCTTGTTCAGCACCCTGATATCTAGTACTGAAAGTCCTTACTGACCTCATCTCTAGACATGCTTCCAGACTGTTGGTTACACCGTTGATTCTTTATTTAAAATTCATCCACCGCACACCCTCATTCTGATAGATTCTTCCAAGATAATATTGTTGCTTCTTTTTCTTTTGTTCAACCCTAGCACTTAAAATTATATATTAATGGTTAAATACGAGCGACACGCGCCGCTGACGATATGTTAAGTCAATTATTTATACTTGGTCCACAAAGAAATCGACCCAAATCAAAAAATAACAATAAACTGGTTAAAAAAATTTACCTTTTTGTCAAAAAAATAATCAATCGCATTAAAGCAATCATTTAACCACAGAATTGACTATATTCTTGAAATGTATATTAAAATAGAAAGCTTGAAATAATATAAGGCATGTAGTAAGATTAGAACCAAGCTGCACCAACATCAGTATACTTCCCACAAGAAAGACAGAACAAAATAAAAACAGACAATGAAAGTTTTTTTTTTTAAATGGCGCCCAACGCAAGGTTAAAACAATATATTTCGTACTTGCAGGAAAAAAACCATCATATAAAACGAAAAATCTCAGACGAATATGTATGTAAAAGTGTTATTGAAACATTTGGTAATCAGCTTTTCGTTCTAGAGTTTTTCTGAAGTATAAAGACATCAAATTATGCAAACAGGTGAGATCTGAGTTTTGTTGAACAACAGCTCTTGGTTCAATTTTAGAAGTTTTTTAGAATGATAAAAACAAATGCGATAGGTATCTCTGAGTAGGAAAGAAGAAGAAAAATGAAAACTACAAAAAATCTTCTAAATGGCGCCCAACTAGAAATAAAGGAAATCTACTTATATCTCACTTTTTCTCTGTAGTTAGTTCATTCTCAGTTCCAAATCAATAGATTTTATAGCAAAATTGTTTATTTATATAGTTAAACTTCAAACGACTTATTAATTCAAATTATTTTAAGAAGTTCTAAAATTGTGAGAATTACCTATTCCTATCATACAAAAATATGTATGCATAAGCCTTTCTAATTATGATTCTTAATTATGTATACCTACCCAAGTTAAATAAAACTTTTTTTCGCTCTCCTATAATCTTTAAGAAGCTGGAAATTAACTTCAATGATGCAAAGAAGCTTAGTTACTCTATTATCAGACAACTTGTGTATCTTGAATCCATATTAAATGACATTAAGTACACAACATATCACGTAATCATTGCCTCACATACCTATCCTCAAAGGGAAAATTAGAACAAATTTGTTGTCACGCGTTAATTGGCATATACATTAATTTTCATTACATTATCCATGTATTATTTTATACATATGTATTCATGCCATATAGGTAGATACATATATGCATAGGGAAAATAAAAATCTCTGAAGATATCTCTTAGGAGAATCTTTTCAAGAATGTCACAAGTAAGTAAAACGAGAGACTTAAGGAATTTTCCTTGTGACATAACATGATGGTTTTCGCACACCTGGAGGTGGAGATTGTAATATGTTTGTAGGAAGAAAAAAATAAAAAATAAAATGTCCTCCTCAATGCACACGCACAGAAGATATATTTTTGTGATTTTCAGAAATACCTTCGCATGTTATTTTAAGAAACGTGTTTCGTATTATTTTTTTTTAAACATATGAGCGTATGTATGTAACTCCCTTTATAAATTAAACTAATTAAACTTTTTATTAAAGTGTCCTTAGGCACTCCAATTCGTACCTATAGAAGTAAAGATAGGTCCTGATGGGATACTTTAAACGTAAGTCGCAGCTCTATGCAAAGTTTTAAGACTTAAGCATTTCTAGAAAAAGTAATTTTTTGAATCTTGTCTGCCGAGTATAATTTAAATTAAAAAAATATGTACTCATGGTGTATCCATGGAACTGCATTAAGAGAAAATAGAAAATGATTAGATAAAAAAATAGAACAACAGAATCCAAGATTCGAAATACTATTCTAAATGGCGCCCAACGTGAGATAAGAATTAAAAAAATATTATCTCATAATTTTCCATCTTCCTAAAAAATAATTCTATTAATTTAAACAAACACCAAAGCATTGAATTTTCAGAAATTTTGATAGGAGACATTCAGAGAAGAATGATTTCAGAAATGTAGAACTCATAATAGTGCGAATAAAATAGCAAAGTACATTCTTGACTTGTTCATATATCTACCATGTACATTTATTTATGAAGGTACTGATGGTGCGTATCTATGTAGTACACACTACACATATGTTTTTAGTTTAATGTTTGGAAGTTCATTCCGATGTAGCACGCTAGAGTGAACATTGATTTTTATTTGGCACATGAGATCTGACGTTTTGAAAAGCAAGAACATTGATTTATTCTTTTTGTACCATCGAAAATGAACCAACCAATGTTCACATTTCAAATAAAATTACATTAGTTTTGTTAGAATCAGTTTTTTCTCAAGTTTCCGGAGGAAATCTATAAAATCCTTGTGTGATGGATCACTACGTTTAAACCAATGACGTTTGCTTTGATTCTATATTGACAACATATGTACTGAAGATTTGTATAGCGTGTTCCAATAGGGGTTTCATTTTAAATCATCCAAACAATACAATAATTGGAAGTTTTTATAATAATAATATAATAATAAACTACTGAAATAAATGAGCCAAGTAGTAGACTTAGCATTAAGGATTGGACTTGTTGAATTAATGATTCAAAATATGGCTTTTGAAAAAATTTTCAGCTTAATGATTAGGAATTCTAATCTTGTTGGAAAGAATTCATGTAAGTTGAACTGAACTCAATACAAATTGCGTATGACAAGGCCCTTACTACGTCACTGAGTCCAAGTGAGTAAACTGGACGAAACGCCAATTTGTGAGACTAAAGGCCGTAAAAAGCTATTTTGAATACAATAATTGTTTTTTTTTTATAAAGTGATGATATTTAAAGTCGTAGTAAACGTTATTAAGTTATGAACTGCGCAAATCTGTCACATATTCCATACAAATTGTGACAGAATTACGAAGTTTAAAACTTTACAATGCTTACACTCAAAGAAAAAAGTTAGGTAAATAATTAACCTGGGCCCTGTTACATTTATAGGGTGCATAATCCCATATTAAATCACAGACATTTCATAAACGTATCTGATTTTAATAACCTTATATTAAGTATTAAGTAAGCCTGGTGGCCTATATTACCATATTCAAGTTGATTTAATAAGATGAACTGTTATTTTAACACTGAATTCTGGTAAACAAGAAATTTTGACAAGAATATAGCACTTATTTTAACTGAGATGGGGTTTTTTTAACACTGCTTTTTATGAATTTCTATTATACGACAAATCAGGTTGAAGTAACATTAATATGGTTATTTTACAATGTTAACCTGATGAATTAAACCTAGCCTCATCTTAAAGAAACACTCTGCCAGGTTATTCCAACGTGAAACCAATGTTAAGGCACATACAAACACAAGCCATCCAACAAAGGTCAGTTTCAACTTATTGATATTTGGCATAAGTTTTTTATGCAGCGAAGTGGCCCAAGGGATGCACCCAGGAGATGCTCTCCATGTGTGAGAGGTTCCCAGTTCAAAAATAAGTAACTATCACAAAGCATCGGGTTTTTGAACAGGGACGCTACAAAAGTAGAGAGAAAGCAAACGACGCCATATTTCTTGCCGCTCTTTTGACATTTCTCTTAAGTAAGGTTTCATGATGGAAAGATATATGAGCCAACAACGAGTTGAGATCATTAATAATTGAGCGTCTAGTGGAAAAATTTGAATCCACAAGCACAGTACAAAATGTTCCCGTGCCAGTGAGACAAAGAAGAATTTTGCGAAAAGATCTTGGTTTAAATCCTAACAAGATTAAATTGACGCAAGAACTGAAGCCGATTGACCCCAGAAGCTTCGTATGTTCGTGAGTTGGGCTGAGCAACAACTTGAAAATGATTCTGATTTTCATCGAAAAATCATCTTCAGCGATGAGGCTCATTTCTGGCTGAATGGCTTCGTCAATAAACAAAATATGCGGTATTGGTCAGGCAGCAATCCACACGTACTCCATGAGTCATCATTGCATCTCGAAAAAATTACGGTTTGGTGTGGTATATGGGCCGGCGGCGTCATTAGGCCGTACTTCTTCCGTGATATTCAAGACCGGCACGTTACTGTGAATGGGGACCGCTACCGTTCAATGATAACCGAATACTTTTTGCCCCAATTGGATGATATGGACTTGGAGGACATGTGGTTTCAACAGGACGGCGCCACAGGCCACACAGCGAATGTCACAATCAATTTATTGGAAACCAAGTTTGGAGAACGTGTTATCTCACGAAATGGTCCAGTAGCTTGGCCGCCTCGGTCGTGCGATTTGACGCCGTCAGACTATTTCCTGTGGAGCTACGTCAGGTCAATGGTCTATGCCAACAAGCCAGCGACGATTGATGAGCTTCGTACGAATATCGAACGTGAAATTGCAGCAGTATCGGCCGATTTATGCTTGAAAACCGTCGAAAATTGGGTTCAGCGTCTGGACTTCTGCAAGCGTGCCCGTGGTGGCCATGCAAAAGAAATCGAGATCCAAACATAATGGCATCGAACGTACTTTCTCAGGAATAAAGAATTCCATTGATATCCAAAACCATTTTTGTTTTATTTAGCGCTCTTATTGAAAAACTCGATATTTTTAAAATAAAATAATATACATAGTCATAAATTCCTATGCTTTCAGAATATTACAAGATGAATTAGACGGTATGCAGCGTTAGAGATGGGACCTACAAGCGTGGATCAAAGACATAATAATTACCGGATGCACGGTTGATTTAACATTAAATCTTGTTAAATTAAGTAGATCTTCATGTTAAATTTACAGGACGTTGAACATTTCATTCATGTTTTTAAACTTGATTCTCATTTAAGTTAACTAGATTTTCATGATAAGTTAGTTAGGTTTTCATGTAAAGTTAAATAGATTTACAGGTAAAATTATCAAGACTCTCAGGTAGAATTTAGTCAAAATCAGTTCAGTGGCTTAGTTTTTATGGTATTTTTGTAGGAAATTTTATTTTTCTACAAATTGCCGTGTTATTTTGCGGTTGCGGAAATTTAAAATTTTGATCTTCCAACCATACCATAAAACACACAAATATTTAGTACTACCTGACTACACTTTAAGTACTTCTTTATTTACTGGACTTAAAGTTTACAACTTTTTATGTTTATATAAACACGATCTACAGCACATTCTAAAAAAATAAATGTTTTCGCAAGTAGGTATTATTTTTTTTCAAATTTATTTATCTGAAAAAAGACTATTTTCCTTCAATTATTTGTTCTTAATGATTATATTGTAGACGAAAAACACTCACAAAGAACAATTACTCTTTGCATTTTAAACAACTTCTCACATTGGTAATATTCAGAAATGGTAAAAAAGTAAGTTTGAATTCGAGTATTTCAGCGTACTCAATAAGGCTTATTGATTATAAAGTAACCTTTCACGAAAAATTGTATTATTAATATAACGGGTGATTTTTTAGCTGGTTTGGTTTTGGCAACACTGGTTTTGACAGCTGACGTGTGTTTAGTACCTTGTGTTACTGTCAAACAGCTTCAGTTTGGTTTGCAATTTAACCATGGATCGTCTTACAAATGAACAACGCTTGCAAATTATTGAATTTTACTATCAAAATTCGTGCTCGGTTCGAAATGTTCATCGCGCGCTGCTTCCATTTTATGGTCGGCATTCTCGACCTTCTGAGCAGTCTATTCGGAAGATTGTGACCAAATTTCGCACCAAATTTACTTTGTTGGACATTAAACCACCAACACGTTTACGTACTGTGCGTAGTGAAGAAAATATTGCGGCCGTATCAGCTAGTGTGACAGAAGACCGCGAAATGTCGATTCGGCGCCGTTCCCAGCAGTTAGGCCTTTGTTACAGCACTACGTGGAAAATTTTGCGGAAGGATTTGGGCGTAAAGCCTTTTAAGATACAGCTGGTGCAAGAACTAAAGCCAGCCGACCTACCACAACGCCGAATTTTTGGTGAATGGGCTCTTGGAAAGCTGGCCGAGGATCCGCTTTTTTATCGAAAAATTGTGTTCAGCGATGAGGCTCATTTTTGGTTGAATGGGTACGTAAATAAGCATAATTGCCGCATTTGGAGTGAAGATCAGCCAGAAGCATTGCAACAGCTACCAATGCATCCCGAAAAAGCCACTGTTTGGTGCGGTTTATGGGCCGGCGGCATTATTGGGCCATATTTCTTCAAAGATGATGCGAATCGCAGCGTTACTGTCAATGGTGAACGCTACCGAGCGATGATAACAAACTTTTTTTTGCCCGAAATGGAAGTTCTTGACTTGCATGATATGTGGTTTCAACAAGACGGTGCCACATGCCACACAGCACGCGAAACAATGGCGCAATTGCGAGGCGAGTTTGGTGAACAGTTAATTTCACGTTTCGGGCCGGTCAATTGGCCGCCTAGATCGTGCGATTTGACACCATTAGATTATTTTTTGTGGGGGTATGTCAAGGCTAATGTCTATAGGGACAAGCCCGCTTCGATTGACGCACTGGAAGCCAACATCCATGCATTCATTCGTGAGATACCGGCCGATATGTGTGAAAGAGTATGCCAAAATTGGACTCAGCGGATGGGCTACCTGAGACGCAGCCGCGGTCAACATTTGCATGAAATTATCTTTAAACATTAAATTGTAAGGTTCAAACTATCGATTCAAATAAATATTTCATTAATTTTTTCGAATTTTTTGTGTTTTTTTTTTTAAAAGTTCTAAGCCTCTTAAAAAATCACCCGTTAATACTATATTTTCGAGTACCGTTGGCAACCCTAGGCCCCATTTCTGAATTTACATTACATTACCATTTTCTGAATTGCAATTTGGTATTACCAAATGACTTAATGCAACCTCAAAACAGGAATCAATCTTGTGGTTATTCACATAAAATTAATTTAATAACACACACCAAATAAATAAAGAGCGATTACTATGAAGTGGGCATTCGAAATCAATTCGAATAACAACAAAATGGCTTCATTAGTTCAATTAAGCAGAGGATCTTATTCTTGAAATTCAAAAACTAGAAGTCTGAAGACACTAATCCATCAATTTATTTTTATTTGTTTGTTGAAATATTTGATTTAATTTAATTTACTGCAAAAGTATCAATTTTATTCCTTGATTTCAAAGTGAGAAAATAATTCATAGTTTAGAATTTCTAGTTGCAGCAATAACAGTATAAATTTTATGTATGATTGTTTTTTGTAAGCAAATATATAAAAATTAAATTAAAGAGATATTTTAATTTTGTGTTTACTCGTAGGTACAATAATTAATATCATTGAAAAAAAAACTCAAATTTGTAATTACGACATTATTGCCAGTGATTTTTGATTTATGAAATTTTAAAATATTCTCTTCAGAGGCATTAATCATTTAAGAAACTAATTAACTTCTGAAATATGTACTTTAGCCAACTTATATTCCGAGGTTGCTGCCGAGTTCAGCTAACAAAGTTTGTGGTGAGTTAACCCTGAATTTCTTGAGTGAATCTCTATTTTTGACCGAATGGTGGTGTTCAGTTTGTTTGTTTTATTTATTAATTAAATTCTACTAAATATTTAAAAGAGCCATTGTTTCATGACTTATAAGGTATGAGGTTCCGTCCTGCAGTAAATAAACGTTATCCACGTCCAAAGCATCAATTTCAGATACAAAAAGCAAATCAACATAATCCCATTCCAAAACATGGCCCAATGACACCGCCTGACAGCCCAAAATCCCTACCAAACTGTCACTCGTTGTTTGGAGATCTTGCTCCATTACTGGTTTTTACTGGTTTTTGTAGTTCCAGATGTGACAGTTTGTTTGCTTACATACTTACATGATATACAAATTGAAATGAGCTTCAACACTCAAATTAATTTTGTGTAAGCAATCATGGCCTTTTTCATTCGTTTACACCACCCAATCAGCATTTTGTGTGAGAGTTTGAAACGATAACTAATTAGAAACCTCATAGTTTTTACTTATCAAAAATTATCACAGTTCAAAAATAGTGATAAGCTTAAAATGATACATACAACTTGTAGGTAAATTTTGTTCAAAACAAAAATTGTGAGGTATATTTTTAAGGATTAGAGTTTATTCAATTTTCTATTTCGATTAAATACTGACATGCTTACGGTCTGCTTATTTTAATTGAGAGTTAATTTTGAATTATTTGAAAGCTTTATCTAAAAATTTGATAATCATCTTTAATCAATAGTTTTTGTAAGTAATAAATCACTGAATGCTTGTTTGCCAATATTTGAATCAATGATCCAATAGTTTGAGTTCAAAACTTCCAAAATCCCTAAACTGAAAACCAGGGAACGAAAATGCTCACTCACGAGTACTCTACTAAGTTTTTACTCTATGCTATTTTTTTCCATGATCATGAATATAATTAGTTTCATGAGCATGCACATGAGCAAAAGTTATAAAAGAGTTAACGCAAACGTAGAATAATTAAATGCTGACTTTAAGGGTCAGTCTTCAGTGCGAAATAATCCTCTGGGTTAAACCTCTGTTAACTCCAGAAATATATGTTTCACTCAATTGAAACTCCGAGGAATATAGACCAGTCACATTGTATTTTCATTATGCAAATTGTGGGGTAGTTTTGATTTTTCCTCTCCTTTATGTTTTCGGGGGTGTTGAATCCGAATCTGAGGTTTGTGACTAAAATTTCGTGGCGAAACATGGGAAAAAATGCAAAAAGTTATGCAAAAATGAATATTTTTTGGGAGTTTTTCATTAATGGCTCATGAAAATATTACGTCAAATTTTTTTTTGATTTTTTGAAATACCAGCATTCAATTTTTTTTTGTTTGCATGAAGTTTGAAAAACGAGGGCAGTCTGCTGAGTAAATTTAGAATGTCAGCCCCCCAATCGCATGATGCACGATGCATTCAATGGAGAATTGATTGATTTTGACTGAGACATTTTGAGAGAAATATAATAAGCCAACATAATTTCCTAGTGGTGAAGCCCCATCGAAAGAACGTGTGCGACAAATTAATGAAGGTGATTGAAGATGACGCTTTGGAAAAGCAATCATAATTACTAGCCAGCGATTTCCGTCAATTTTATCGGTGCTCCCGAGATTAACAGGTGAATTCAGGGTTTTTCTGAATTGGTTAGTTTAGAAGGTACATCTAACGTCGAAATTACAAATTACTTAGCAGGATCCATCAGCATATTGTTATTTTTTTTCTTATTGATTGCAATTGAAAATGACTGCATTCTGGTTGATGCTGTAACTGGCCTGATTTCGGTCCTGTAGAATTATTTTATGTGAATTCACATCAGAACTCTTTAGAATACTTTTTTTGAAAATTGGTTGCATTGTAAGTTTCAGTTAAAATTGGTTGATAGCGTTAAAAGGAACAAGCCCAATTTACCACCGCACACTTAGCAATTTAAGTTAGTGAATCAACCAAAACAGTGAAAGGTTGAAGTTGAACAAATTCATGAACAACGTCCTCAAACTCAAATCCATAATCAAAGGTTGGTTCTACGGAAGTTCTCATTTTAAGAATTCGACGCAAGGCCAATTGTAGCAATACTTCTTAATCACGATTTGTATTGCAATTCGCATGAAATTTATACTGAGTGTGTCAGAAAGAAGTCTTGAAATAAAATTAATTAAAATCAATTTAATTTAATTAATTTCAAAATAGTTTCATTTTTTAAATAGAATACTTTTTTTGAAAATTGGTTGCATTGTAAGTTTCAGTTAAAATTGGTTGATAGCGTTAAAAGGAACAAGCCCAATTTACCACCGCACACTTAGCAATTTAAGTTAGTGAATCAACCAAAACAGTGAAAGGTTGAAGTTGAACAAATTCATGAACAACGTCCTCAAACTCAAATCCATAATCAAAGGTTGGTTCTACGGAAGTTCTCATTTTAAGAATTCGACGCAAGGCCAATTGTAGCAATACTTCTTAATCACGATTTGTATTGCATTTCGCATGAAATTTATACTGAGTGTGTCAGAAAGAAGTCTTGAAATAAAATTAATTAAAATCAATTTAATTTAATTAATTTCAAAATAGTTTCATTTTTTAAATAGAGGCTTGACTTTTAAAAAGACACCAATATCAATTTTAGGCGGTACGAAGTTTGCCGGTTCAGCTAGTTAGACACAATATGCCAAAGTATAGCCTTGTAATAATTGATTTTTTCAAGGAAAAAATTATAAACATTTTGATAAAGACATTGAGATTGAGCTAACTTATATAATCTGAGGAAAGTCTTCAACTACATATCTGATGACCGCTAGATCTATTTGAAGATGTCAAATGTCATGAAAATGGGTTTTTGCCACATATCTCGAAAAGAGAAAGTTTCAGAAGTAAAAAATTGTCATAAAAAGTAGTAGCCGACGAGATAATTTTTAATAACGACAACGTTTTTGGATTTCGTTTTCGTAATATTAACCGTTTAGAAAACTAATAAAAATGTGAACCTGTCACACTCGACCAATAATTCCTATTTAGAGTGGAAGAAAGTGTATACCTACTTGGTAAATGTAACGAAAAAATTTCCTTAATTTTTTTTTTGGAAAAGTAGGTACCTCAGCTACTTATCAGTTCAATAATTTTTTCAACAAAGTACTGTTTTTGAGATATTTGGCAAAATACCATTTTCGTATTCTTTAATCCCTTCTAAAAGATCTAAAGGGTGTTTTTAGAGCCTTAAGTTGGCAACATTATTTTAACTAGTGGCCATTTTGTCAGCTGTCAAGTGGTTTATTTTTAGTTTGGTTTGGCATTTTAACATGAAAAGTCTAACGCCTGAATAAGGCTTTCAAATTGTGCAAATTTATTTTGTTCGTTCGGCTCGAATTACGTATCGCGCTAATTTTGTTTAGCGATGAAGCTTATTTTTGGTTGAATAGATACGTCAATAAACAAAACTTCCATATTTGGAGTAATAATAAACCTCAAGTGTATATTGAGACACCGTTACATCCATAAAAACTGATTATTTGGTGTGCTTTATGGGTTGGTGGAATAATTGGTTCGTACTTTTTTCAAAAACGAAGCTGGCCAGAACGTTACAGTCAATGGTGACCGCTATTAAGCCATGATTTCTGACTTTTTCAATTGAAGAACCGTGATGTGCAGGAGCTGTGATTTCAACAAGACAGCGCAAAATTGATTTATTGAAGGAAACATTTGGTAACCGCAAAAATTCACCTTACGTACCCGTGAATTGGCCTCCAAGATCGAGCGATTTATCGCCGCTCATCTATTTTCTGTGGGATTTGTGAAGTCGCTAGTCTACGCCTATAAGCCCGAAACGATTAACCACTTGGAGGAAAACATTTGCCGATATTAGGCCACAAATGTTGGAAAAAGTTATCGAAAGTTAGACCTCCAGATTAGACTACGTCTGAGCCAGCCATGGTGGTCATATGCCAGCAATCATATTTAAATTACTCGTATAATACCACAATGTTATTTTTCGAGTTAAGTTAATTAAAAAAAAATTATCTCTGTTTTATTCCATTTCAAAGTTCTATACCTCTAAAAAAGCACCCTTTACTAGTCATGGCATAATTGAGGACTTTTCTCTGATTGGAAGTAACCTCTTTTTTTTTTTAAGTTTCCTCTCATTACCAACGTGTAAACAAACAACAAACTTGTTAATAATTTTATCTTTTCTTTGACATTTCTATGTCTTTTCGCAAATGTTTTCGAAAAACTGCAGTCTGAGTGGAAGTTTTTTACATCAGGAGAGAACTCACGAGACACTAGATACCGGGGTTGCCATGTCTTGAATAAGTTCGATAGCACAATTCAGATATTTTTGTAGCCCAAAATCGGGGCCGAAAAAGTAGCTCAATAACAATAAAAAAAAATATTTTTTATATCTGGGTCGAATTGCCGCTTGAGTGACCGCGTAAGTGTGTGCCATCTGTGATCGTATGAAAAGTAACCACTTCAAATTTCGGTATACTTAATTGCTCAAAACGTAAGCGGTAATTTCAATGTCCCATAATATTCAGTATATGTGACTCTATGTAACTCGTTAACTGATGTGGTAATTCAGCCCCTGCTTTAGGGCTGGCCACGATACCAAACCAAACGATACTTTTGTAAGTATCGTCAAAATCGAAAAATTTCAGTATCGTCTCGGTATCGGTCTCGTAAAATTTATTCTCGTTTGGTCTCTTACAATAAAGTCTCGTCTCGGTATCGGTATCGGTTTAGTCTGGTTTCAGTCTAGTCTGAGTCGCAAACAAGAATAAAATGTACGACTTGGTTTCATGTTCTTGATCTAGTAGTTGAACTCGCTTGGTATTTCTATAAGATTTAAGACAAAAATCATCATTATAAAAGACAATTTTTTAACTGAAGTTTATACACTCCTCGTCAACTGAATACGCACAAACATTTTTGAATATATTTTATCCATTTTTTCCAAACAGTGATGGTTATTATGCCATCTGTTGATGGTAAAAATGTTCGTAACATATAAATAACAGAATTTCAAAGTTTTATCCAAAAACAACCGTGAGTTTTTCCTTCAACCACTTCCAAAGTGTAACTTATACAAAGTAGAAGTTTTTTTTTGAGTCAACGGAATAGGTACAAAAATTAAAATTGGTATTGGAATGGACAAGTTTTTGTTTAAGTTTAGTAGTGGGTACTTCCACCTTTATTTTTAATTACTTCGTAAATTCGATCCGGCATGGAATCGTATAGCTTTTTAATGTAATTTAACGAAATTTCGCTCCACGCTAATTTGATTGCAGAAATTAAGGTTTCTTTGTCTTCGAACTGACGACCACCCTCATAAACTTTGCGCACTAACCATCCCCAGACATTTTCTATGATGTTTAGATCAGGTGAGTACGGCGGCCATTGAAGCAACTGCACTTGTTGCTCCTCTATCCATGTTTTTATTATGCGCGCTGAGTGAATAGGCGCATTATCATGTTGGTAGGTCCAGTTTATGGGTCCAAAGATGTTAGAAAATTTAGGAAAATTTCTTTCCAAAATAAGTTTATACCCAGCTGCTGTCATTCTTGATGTTACAACCTCGAGCTCAACTGTTCCATAATAACTGACTGCTCCCCATATCATGACACCTCCTTCACGACTATGATGGCGCTTTAAAAATCTTTTTTCTTTTCTTAAGTCGTGAAAATAGAAGTTGAACCCATCAGGGCCATCGAAATTAAACTTTTTTTCATCTGAAAAAACCACGTGATACCATTGTTTTTTCCAACTCATGTGAAGTCTTGAAAAATCTAATCGCAACATTTTCCGTCTCTCGTCAAGTGGTGGTTTTTTCTTAAGTTTTATTCGTTTAAGATGGCTTGAGTTGTTGATTACTCTTAATACTGTTGAGCAACTTGCGTTTACGCCGACTTTTTGTTTTATTTTTGCCACAGAATCAGAAGAATTTGATGCATATCTTAAAATTCTTCGTCTCTCAGCTGCTGTTGTTGCTGTTTTCTTACCTCCCTTCATGGTTTTGCCGTATGCATCTTTATTTTTCAAGTAAGAATAAACTACATTAAAACTTCGGCCAACTTTATCAGCTATTGCACGTCCAGTTAGGCCTTGGTCTCTAAGTAAATCGATTTTAGCTTTTTCAACACTGTTAAGACACGTAGAATTAAATTAAATTTTACTGAAAACACTAAAATCGTTCATTTAAACTGTCAAGCACTCCAAAAAACTTATAAACAACGAAGAAAATGGCGTTGTACCTATTCAGTTGACTAGAAAAAAAACTCCTAATTTGCATATAAAACACTTTGCAAGTGGTTGAAGAAAAACTCACGGTTGTTTTTGGATAATTCTTTCGGAATTATCTGCTTAACATCTTAAGGGAATAGTTAGCATCAACAGATGGCATAATAACCATCACTGTTTGGAAAAAATGGATAAAGTATATTAAAAAATGTTTGTGCGTATTCAGTTGACGAGGAGTGTATGTTGATTTAACTATTTTTAAAACGCTTGTTTCACAATGTCTAAGTAAAGTTCCGATTAGGAATCGACACAAAAATTTTGACTCGGGGTCATTACTAAAGAGAACCAAGTCTGAAAATTTCATCCAAATTGTGAGCTTCAGTATATGACTTAGATGGGCGTGGCAGTGAGCAGTTTTAATTAAAATTATTGCTTAAACCTTCTCCCTGCAAAAGAAAAAAGCTCTGAAAATGTCATTTAAATCAAAAGAGCCTTTTCCGAGAAACCAATTACAAAAATTGATTGTTTGTAATAAATAAATAATAATATTCACATTTTCTGCCGATACTAAACGATACTACCGAGAGTGTCGGTAAATTTCGATCCAAAAAATGCGGTATTTCTTGGTATCGTCTCGGTATCATTTCGGAGCTGGTATCGTTTCGGTTTCCGATACCGATACCAAACGATACCAAGACTTTTCTGGTATCGTGGCCAGCCCTACTCTGCTTTCACCGTCGCAACCATTGCAACCATCGCACCATCGTGTAATAGTTAACAATTCAGTTAGTAAAAAGTGGTGGAATGCTTAAAGAGTATGTTTAGGGGGAGAAAAGTGTTTTATTTATTACTTATCTATGTGAAACAAAAATATCGCCTAAGATAAGATTGAGGCTATTAGTAGCCCAATTATGTTTGGGCCGTCATACCGGAAAAAAATAACCCAATTTGCCCAATCTGGCAAGCCTGCTAGACACTACAAACAAAATTTTCCCTATTTTTGAGTTTACATCACACTGTTTCGTTTTCTTCTGTGGCTTTTTTCTCAGTTAATAAATTCTAATAAATTAATTAAATTTTTTTTTTCAGTTAAACGAAGTCGAGTACTTTAATATCGATGGTAGATTTAATCAGATAAGATGTTCTATAAGTATAATTTGTACAAGTTAGGCAAACAGAGATATAGTAATCCTAATATATCTCATTAATAATAAATTCATTATTTTGTTATTCCTTCATTAAGAAAAAAAAAAAAACTTTAAAGAAAAGAATATCCTGTGGGGCATCTAGAATTATAACAATTTTCTTAGATACTGGGAAATATATGAAGCTCTCTCTGCAGATACCTACTCATATTTAAAATTCAGGAAAAACATAAATAAGATATTAAAATTCACAACGAAGACTTTGTATAGAATATATCCTGAGTTCTTAATTACTTTTTTTCCTCTAACATAAAGTAGAATTTATGGGCTAAAGAGGTTTAATTCTATATTCATAGAGATACCCGCCCGCTTAAAATTCAAACATGATGGATTTCTCTTAAAGCCCTCATATCACATTCTATACGAGCTCCGACCTTTCATCACTAACAAAAAACCATAATTACTCAGATTCCCATTCACTTGGAATTTCACAAAAAACTAATTTCGATCCTATCTAGCTAAGTGCTTTATTTTTGCGTAAAATAAATTGATACAAAACCCGTATAAACCCTCACATAAAACATCACCCAAAATGAAAATAATCAAAAAAGTTTCATCGGTCCCATGATAGATATTCATCAGTAAAACAAGGAAATTTTCCAAAAAAAAAAACGAATAAAAAAAATCACCCAAAAAAAAATTGATATAAGTTCCTATAAAGCCAACTAGGCATACGACGAGTACCCTACATGGCCACAAAGCTTAAACAACACAAATTTCCCCATCATTGATTAAAAGTACAAAGTGGTTAACCACCTTAAAAGTGCCCACAGAATGACCGATTGAGTGGCAAAAAAAATCAAAAACAAAATGAAAATAAAAATAAAAAAAAACAGCAACAACGAATAAACGACACAGTAAAAAAAAAAAATAAACTCATAAACCCCTCCATTTCCATGGAATATCCTGAGCAAAAACCTCACACACTATCATTTGGCTTCACTGTGCACAATTCTCTAGGGGCTTCCAGGCAATTTAACCTGCCTACTTACCTATAGGCTATAAATATGGATAGATATAGTACAACTCTGGCTGTGGGACAAGTGATACACCATACGTTTCGCCTTTGCCATAACTCGTCTCATCAACCCAACCTGCACCTTCCTACGCTATGCCATGCCACATCGCACTACGTAAGGTAATTTATTATGGTTGGCAAATCGCAGTACAAACGTCAAAATGCGCGATGCACTGAGTAGACACCACATCACACACTCATCAGGGAAGTCGTAGGATGGATGACTCCTATGGCTGGGTGCCTACAATCCCATACATACCTACCCATCTAGACTTGGCTATAGGTAGGATTAAATTTGACACTCTGGTTGCTAAATATATACAGACACACAAGAATACACACCTGCTGAACATGGACATTCCGGCATATGCTGCTGAATCGATGTCTGCCGCTCCTGTCGTCTGACTAATTGCAATTGTGACACATCCCGTCGCAGCCGGTGAATCCCATCGAATTGCAACGATAGCCTTCGCACCGTATCCGCGAGATTGTCCGTCGATTGCAGTTTTAGTCCTGATGCAGAAATCGATCCTCCGGACGGCGGTGACGACGACAGAGATGCCATCAATTGGGGCAAGTCGTCTAGCTTTGTCTCGAGAAGGGTTATTCTATCGTCGAGATGTCGTAGATGTTTAAGCCGCTCTTCTGTGTAAGTTTGCCGGATGTTCGAGTACACAGAAAATCCCAACGAGCCGATACACATCACGTAGAACACAAAGTTAAACAAGGATACTGGAGTAGATACAACAACTATCTTCTTGTCACTACCACTACTGGAGCCACCGCCACCTCCGACACCTCCGCCACCGCCATCACGGCCGCCCACCGTGACCGGGGGTGGGCGGCGTACGGAACTTTGTGCTGATGAGGACATAAGGTTTTTTTTGGTATCGCTGCTGCTGCTGTTGTTGCTGTTGCTGATGCTTGTGGAGTTTTTCTGATTTTGTTGTTGTTGTTTATTTTGTTTGTATTGCATCAGGCTTGCTGCTGCTGCTACTGCACATAGACGATCTTCTTCGTCCTTGTCCTTTTCGTCTTGTTGGTGGTGCTGAAGTCGTTGTCCAGTTGAGCACTTTTCATTAATTTTACAATTTTCCATGATTGTTTCTAGAGTTTTTTTGTGTTCTCCTTGTTCTTCCTTTCGAAAGGACTACGAAACCACTCTTGATTGTTTTTTTTTTTTGCTTTCTTCTGAAGACTTAGCTTCTTCACTCTATTCCCGCCACTTCCGTGTTAATCACAGAGAGAGAAAAAAAAACTAAAACAGGTCTAATTAGGGTTGCCTTAGTCACTTCACTTAATTTTGATTAACAAATAGAACAAGCAAGAGTGAACAGTGTGAGTGTGAGTCTTTTAACTCGCTTTCATTTGGATTAACTCATCAACTTAACTCAACTCATTGCCTGGGATTTTGAATTGGAATTGGAATAGGATGGGGATGTTGATGTTGATGTTGATGTTGGATGATGGGACATCCAACAAAACGACGACGACGGTTATAGAGATGGAGATGGTGATGGAGACGTATGATGGGGAGATGCTTCTTCACTTCCTTTGTAAATCTCAGCGTGTCGGTCGTTGTCGTGTCGCTATATCTCATCCGAGAGATGGGTGCGAGAGATAAATTCTTTTTTTTTGTTTTTGTTTTTGTTTTGTTTTAGGGGTTGTTGGGGTTTTGTAGAAGATGTAGGGGCGGGTGGGCGTAAACCGAAAAAAATAGATTTTATTACTATTATTATTATGATGATGGCAACTATCTACTAGCTATACGTTCCACAGGGCCACTTGGGGATTAACATTATTTACACAAAACATTTGAAATCACTTGGATCATTCGTTTTTGTTGGGGGGAGGGGTTGGTCGGCAGCTATTCTTCACTGAGAATGATAATAAAAAATAACACACACAAAAAAAAAAAATATATAGACACACCAGAAGCCAGAAACCCAAAACTCAACAAAACTGAACAATGGAAAGAGAGTAGCGAATGTGAATCTGAAGAAAGAATCGTAGTCTTCTTCCCTAAAACAATGTTCCGCCTTATTTTGCTATTTTCCGTTTCGTTGCTTCGACTACAACTTGACTCTGCCGAAGAGCAATGTCTGACTCTGAATCTATGAACTGCCCCGGGGGCACTCTAGAGCGCGTTCTCTAGGTATTATTATTATTTTTTTTTTCTATAATAAAAGAAACGGTTGCTACTTAATTTTTACACACAGTGAACCAGAGTCGGAGGAGCAACTACTATTATTATATTATTTCCGTGTTTGAATTTTTATTTTTACTACTTCACTTATTTCACCCTTTTTTGCTGTGTTGTTGTTTTTGGGTGAGTGAACATCAGAACACACGAAATGGGTGATGTTCGACTATGACTATACTACGACGACAAAGACCGACGACAGCCAGCAACGACGGACGTATCTATCACCCTTTTATCACAAATATACAACTGAGAGAAAATTTTGTGGCAGAATTAATCTCATGGATGCTGATGCTTCTGCTTCTGCTGCTGAATGATGCTTAATATGCTTCTACTGCTACTGATGGCTGATGGTGCACATATTATAGTCATGTAGGTAAATTGGATTTGGAATTATTACATAGAGCTAAAGTCATGTGTGTTGTTGTTGTTATTATAGAGGAACAGCACCAGCGACGGCGTGCTGAACGTTTTTGAAATTTAACTTTTCTTCTTCAATCGCGGAACAGACCCGTTCAACGTTTGAATACAATGCAAGTCAACGAGCAACTGAATTTCATGAATTTCATTTTCATCGGTTCGTCCAACATTTCCAGTAGAACATCAAATCTTACAGCTTCATTTCTGTTCTGTGTATACTCTGTGACTTCGACTCTGAGTGTTTGTTTGCTGGTGGATGAAGGCTGGTCTGGTGGTTCCTTCGCCTTTGTTGGTGCTTGTTGGTTTGCTGCTAGAGCTAGTAGCTAGTAGTGCTCTGTTGTTGGTGGTTTCTGGTTTGGGTTTTCTATGTTTCTGTGGTTCTGTTTTCGTGTAGTTTTACACTCTGGTTCTGGTATAATTTCTCATCGCTCATGCTCCATCCAGAACCATAGGGGCTGTGAAGTGAGTGTGTTGTTCCTTACTTCCATTGAATTTCAGGTTGATGAGATTTCACTCAAATTAAAGAGCGAGCAATGACTAGGTATAGGTTTATATGAATTGAGTGTGGATTTTATCTTTAAGTAGACTTGTCGGTGTGTGGAAGTGTTGAGTGATTTAATATTATTTTTTTGGTCAAGTGGAAGAAATATACCTATATAAGATACAGGTTGAGTGAAAATTATTGCATGACAGCAGCAGCAGGTTTGAGAGAATTTTCTGTGATGCAGAAGATTTAGATATGAGATTTCGAAAATTATAAGGGAGTTTATTGAGGATGCAGATGTAGGTGAATTTCCTTTGCGTAGGATAGTAGAATAAAGATGATGGGTGTTTTGAGTGTTGTCGAGAGGGAATTTCGGGAAAAGGAGTATAGTATACAATACAACACTATATAGCACCTATCACGCGAATGGACAACATTCCTTTTAGTAAGGGAGAGTTTCGTTCTTTGACTTTTTATTATTTTTAATATGTTTGTTTAGGCTATAAGCATGCTTAAGCAAAACAAAGTAAATTCACCCTTTAATGAGAGAATGGTCACACTGGATAATTTTTAATATTTTGGTGTATAGCTCGAAAACTTAGCCGAACCCAAAAATTTTAATCTTGAAATTTTTTGTATGCATGAAAATAGACTGTTTAAAAATTTCCTCAAAAGTTTCACAGCTGCATATTTTCCCTGTGTACAAAAACCAAACAGCAAAAAATTGATTATTTCTCAATTCAGTAATTTGCGTACAACTTTTTTCTTAGCATCAAACAAGCTCATACTTAAACTAAAAAAAATATAAACTCAAGCCATAAATGCCATGATCAAAACTTAGAGATATAACTTACATTCAAATTGTATAACCATTTTACATGATTACTATAGAAGTGACAACTCTTTGGTAGTTTGTTACTGTAATGTTGATATAATTTACAACTGAAAACATTTTAAGAACGAGCTGTAACTACTCCTATTAAATCTATTCTTCCCATCAGGAAGTAATAGGAGTGCTATAGCAACAAATAAATCTTGTGTGTCTGAAATACTTCAAACTTTAGTTTTTTTGTAAGCATTTTTCCCCGAAAATCTCTTATTTTTTGCGATATGTTAAATATCTACGTACAAATGAATATATTGGGGTTGGTGCCTGGCGACAACAAGATCTATTGTTCTCCCACCTAAGACTCGATTACATTGCTCATTCTTCAGTTTTTCCTCCAATTCCAGAGACCAGTTATTTTTGTTAGGTAGTTCGTATTTATGTTGGTGAAGTCTGTGAAACGTACTTGGTTGTAATTATTAAGTAATAACGGGTGATTTTTTAGCTGGTTTGGTTTTGGCAACACTGGTTTTGACAGCTGACGTGTGTTTAGTACCTTGTGTCACTGTCAAACAGCTTCAATTTGGTTTGCAATTTAACCATGGATCGTCTTACAAATGAACAACGCTTGCAAATTATTGAATTTTACTATCAAAATTCGTGCTCGGTTCGAAATGTTCAAATTCGAAAAATTGTGTTCAGCGATGAGGCTCATTTTTGGTTGAATGGGTACGTAAATAAGCATAATTGCCGCATTTGGAGTGAAGATCAGCCAGAAGCATTGCAACAGCTACCAATGCATCCCGAAAAAGCCACTGTTTGGTGCGGTTTATGGGCCGGCGGCATTATTGGGCCATATTTCTTCAAAGATGATGCGAATCGCAGCGTTACTGTCAATGGTGAACGCTACCGAGCGATGATAACAAACTTTTTTTTGCCCGAAATGGAAGTTCTTGACTTGCATGATATGTGGTTTCAACAAGACGGTGCCACATGCCACACAGCACGCGAAACAATGGCGCAATTGCGAGGCGAGTTTGGTGAACAGTTAATTTCACGTTTCGGGCCGGTCAATTGGCCGCCTAGATCGTGCGATTTGACACCATTAGATTATTTTTTGTGGGGGTATGTCAAGGCTAATGTCTATAGGGACAAGCCCGCTTCGATTGACGCACTGGAAGCCAACATCCATGCATTCATTCGTGAGATACCGGCCGATATGTGTGAAAGAGTATGCCAAAATTGGACTCAGCGGATGGGCTACCTGAGACGCAGCCGCGGTCAACATTTGCATGAAATTATCTTTAAACATTAAATTGCAAGGTTCAAACTATCGATTCAAATAAATATTTCATTCATTTTTTCGAATTTTTTACTAGTGTATTTACTTACACCTTACAAAAAAAACCCGGAAACAAAAAAATATAATAAACTCTTTCTTGTACCTTCACAATACTATTCTACAGACACAGCAATTCACTCATACTCGTATAATGCCTGCGAGCTTCGAGTGGCACCCTTATCGAATCATAAAACTCAACTTGTATCCTTCTATCTCTGGAATATCAAACTGGATTGAGTGTGCGATATGGCTTCTCTCTTTATATTGCATACCGATGCCAACTGTCAAACTGTTGCCAATACAGCACTTTTTATTGTAGATGGTTTGTCTGTCTGGTCTGGTCTGGTCTGGCTCTGGTTCTGTCTCTGGCCGATGGCCTCTGTATACTTTTGTCCACGTTCCATGGTCCGGTAGCCGGCGGCAGTGACGGCTAAAATAGTGGGTGGTTGCAGAAAGGGAGCCATCATCGCGCCGTAACGAGAGTAACGCCCAAACCAAGTTTTCCAATACGCAGTTTGATTAATTTATTTGTCAATATGTCCACACTGGCCCTCGGGAATATGCATTTGCCAAATGTAGTGGAAAAAATGGAATCGTTTTTTCGGTCAAATTGCGTTGCAATAAAACTAGGGAAGAAAAAAAGAATATTGTAATACGGACCGAACCCAAACGGGAAAGTTTTGGGCGTGCGCACTTGTTGGATTCGTTTTTTCTTTTTTGTTGTTGATTGTTTCTCGTATAGGGCGCACAAACCCCCCAACGTGCTGTACACATCAGCATTAGTCATTGGACTTTGGGGATTTTTCAATGTTAAGCACTCTCATGGAAAAAATAAGGCACTGGCGGAGTAAGAAGATGGGGATTAACAGAAAACATTTTAAACAGCGAAGAAACATAAAAGAAAACAAAAAAAATGCTTTCATCCCACACATATTGTATTCAAATCCGAAAACTGTGGCTTAGTTGGCGGCGGGTGAGCGTTAGAATTGCGGGTGCAAGTATGTGGGCGGTGGTTGATGGTTTGTGCAAAAGTCCAAAAAAACAAAAACAACTAAACGCGCTCTTACAACTTTGTTGCGTGATAATAAATTACTCCACACTATTTGCATAGTCTGGGATTTGGATTTTGCACCCTTAAATGTGACACCCTTTCAACGCCCCAGCTGGCACTGGCTGGCTGTCTTGCTGTTGCTGGCTATGGCTATGGCTGGCTATGGCTTTATAAAGCTCATGCTGTCCCAGATCTCAGTCACTGTCGCTGGCTGATTGCCATTTTGCAAGGGGCCGAGTGGGGATGGGGAGATCTAATCGACAGTGAAAGAGAACGAAATGACTTGTAAATCGGTAAATCGGATAATGGAGGGGAAGTAATAATTTCCGGAACATCCTGTAAGGAGCAAATTGTGTTTTTGTTAACAGATCAATTGATTGGCATGATTTTCGGAAGAAATGATGGTGTTACTGGGAAACTTTTTTCGAGGACATTTTTTTGGAGACATTTATAATATTCTATGCTGGCAGTGTTTTGGCATCGGAATTGATCCTGGGGAGTCTATGCAGAACACTGTTGGCGATGTTTGGGTGGTGAGGGGGAAGGGATGATGATGTTGGTGCAACAGTAAAGCCCTTTTTTTGTAAGCTTTGACAAACATAAGAAAGCCAATGAAGAAAACTTTTGCGTATACGAAACGAAAGTTAATTTCCGTTTGAAATAAATCAAATTTGAATATTGCCAATTATGGACGTTGGCTTTGGCATTATGCTTGTAACATGAAAATATGGGGTGGACATTATTTTACCATCATCTCGAAGATGTTACATTAACATCGTCGTGTTTGTTTGAAGTGAGTTTTACGAGCTGAGGATATGAGAAAACTAAGAGATACGATAAAGGATATGAAATTTGTGGGTTCGGAGAAAATAATATAATAAAGAAAAGAAGCAACTACTGCGCACATGACCTGGGTTTCTACTCTTTCGATTATTGGATTATTAGATTCTTTTTTGTGATGCTATGCGCCATATGTTGCATTTTTTATGATTTGTATAAAGTAAATTTAAAAAAAGGGATGTTTCAAAGTAATGCGCATATCTGGTATAAAACTACGTTACCTGTTTTTACAAGAATGGCATCATGTTCACAGATGATTAAGTTTCTGGGAATCTTTCAAATTTTTTTTTAAAGCTTGCTGTATGTTATCTATTAGCTTACAGTGGTTTGAGCATTTGATTTTTTATTATTGTTCTCCTTTGGTAGTTGATAGTAAGACCAACTTATTAAATGGTGAAAGTTTGACAATATGACTTTTGGTGACACTAAGTAGTGAAGAAGATAATATTATCAAATGAAAGGCAAATAGGTATAAAACAGACTTTTGAGAAAAACAATGTTACTAAAAATTGTATTTAGTTTTGTTGGGCGCCATTTTAAAGATATTAATTAATTCAGAATAAGGAAAAAATATCTGAATCTTCTTGGATGTCTTCATTGACTATAAAATATTGTGAATCATTACTTGTCACAAACATTTTATACTTTGGGTGATATCTTCCACCGTGTGTAGAAGGGAAGGAAAATATTTATTGAAAAAGTAATAAATTTCAAAAAATAATAATAATAATGACTGTAATCAAATGTTTACATTATGAGGGCCAGAGCTTAATGGAATAATTTATTTCTACTGGTAAAAAGATTGAAATCTTAATGAAACTCAAAGATTGGTACAACCTTTATTAATATTGATGACCTTGACCTTATGTTCATTATGTCGTTTTGTCGAATATAATACATGTGGTAAAATGGCTAATGTTGAAATAGATTTATTAAACTAGATGTGGGTATTTAAAACTAATTTTTTTATTTGAAAGATCCATGTTTGATACTAGGTTAGGTTAGGTTAGGTTAAGGTGGCTGTCAGGAAAACTGCTGACACACTTAGGCCATAATAGGCCTATTGTGATACCACATGAAGGATGCGAGGTAATCCTAGCTAATTAACCCAATTCGAGCTTTTAATTAAGCAACGGAGACTGTGAATGTCAATTTTATTTAAGTCACTAGGATCATCAAAGAAAAAATTTCTTAAGTGTATTTGCGTCTTTGAGGAAGAGCAGGACATAATCAAGGAAAGTGTAGGTAGTTTCTTCCTTCTCCTCGTCCATGCAGCTTCTGCAGAAATCATTTGAGAAAACACCGAGTCTATTGGCGTGTTTGCCTATGAGGCAGTGTCCAGTAATGACACCAATCGTGGAGCTAATATGCAATCTAGTTAGAGATAACACACATTTCGATCGCTTCGGATCCAGTGTTGGCCAGATTTGTTTTGTCGCCAGACAAGTTGTGATACCAGTCCATCTGCTGTTTGTCATCATTATGGAATCTTGCTTAAGCATAAGTTTACAAACTGAGCCTAATGATTTAAGAACAGCTTGGCTATCTGAGAAGATACAGATATTCAATGAAGATATAACGTTTTCTGTGAGCCAAGATAAACTTCTTTTATCGCCAGGATTTTCGCTTGGAACACGCTACAATGATCAGGGAGACGGAAGGAGGGACTAAAGTTCGTTCTGAGTACACGCCACCACTTACCCCCTCTTCGGTTTTTGAGCCATCCGTGTAGAAATGAATTGCTTCATCTCTCAAAAACTCATCATCCTCCCAAGTGGATCTTGTTGGAATTATGACTAGGAAATTTTTGCCAAAAACCGGCTGAGTGTAGTCGGAGTATTTAGGGATTGATTCGAATTTGTTCAAAATGATAGTGTGGGCAATAGAGTTGGACCATTGAGAGATGGCTCTGAGACGAATAGCTGTGCTCGCTGCCACTTGTTTAGTGTATAAATCGAGGGGTGTAATGTTAAGCAGTATGTCTAAAGCAGCCGGGAGGTGTCGAACGGAGAGCTCCGCTGATGCACATGCAAGCCGTACTGTACTTTGCTTTGTTTGATACTATTTTCATAGAGAAAAATTTAAATGTCCGTCACTTCTTTGCAGAAGGGCACAGATCCGAGAGGTTTTCAATGACTCTGTGACTATCCATCAAAACGATGACCTAAGAAGAGATTGGTTGGTTGCGGGTGATAAACCTGAGACTACAGGAAGCCCCAAAAGGAAAAGCCTAACAGAATGAAATAGCTTGATCTTGGTGTTAAATTCACTTCATTTCCAGGAGAGATATCAAAACCTAACCTCAAGTTATTCATGCAGATGTTGCAGTTGATGTGTTTCAGGAAAACGCTAGCAACTTCAACTTGAAATTGGCCACCAAAATAAAGGTTGAATAGTTAAATAGACTGGAAAGGGCAACCGTGTAATTCTTCACAGCAGAACTATATCTAGAATTTTGATAATAAAGTCTTGTCAATCGTTCTTATTTTAGAATAGTGTAATGGTGGTTTGGCATGTGCGTGAAGTAATCATCGCCATTTTTCGCCGGTTTTTGAAAAAAAAAACGGATTGCGCTGTACCTAGTGGACTCAACTTATACTATCTTGTGCTGTAAATAAAAAAACGTAAATTTGCAAATTTAACGAATTATTTTTTTTAAATTTTTGTATTTCTTGGTAATGACAGTTTGACAGTTGGGCTACGAGTATATTATGTCCCATTGGTTCGCAAGTTTGCAACTTTAACATTTAAAAATAAATTTTACAAACATTTTCGATTCGCAAAAAAAAGAAAAATGTTCTGTAACTGTGTTTAACCTTTAATGCCTTGTGTCGCAAATACTGAAAAAAATGCAAATTTGCAAATTGCAATGCAATTTGTTTGAATTATTGCAATTTCGTGAAAATTAAAGTTGTGCTGTTTTGTGCTTTTAAAAATGTGTATTTTTCAAATTTGATATTAATTAATTAGATAATCAATTTGATACATGTTGGGAAATTCTAGCAGTATTTTTTTTTTTGAAAATCGAAATTTGTGATTTTTTAAAAATATTTATAACAGGTAGCACAATACAAGGCTATTATGTATACATTATAGGCTAGTATACTTTAAAGGTATTGTATGGGAGGTCGGTGGATACATTTCGTCCGGTTAGTACAATTTTATTTTTTGAAAATTGAAAATTGCACTACTAAATTTAAGTTTCGCAAAAAGTTTTTTGGCCATAAAAGATGCAAATATGCAAAATTTTTCGTATTTCTTCGGCATATGACAGCAAAAACAGGGTACAATATAGTACAATTTTCATTTTTGCGAAGTTGCAAAATTAAAAATATGTGAATATTTGCTTATGTGAAGTTTGTATCTCTTCAAAAACTGAGCACAAAACAAACAGTACAACCTTTATTTTTGAGAAATTTCAAGAAATGTACAATCTTGCAATTTTTTTTTTAATATTTACGGTACAAGTTGAACACTTTCTTGTTTGAAAATCGAAAATAGCTGAGCTAATTTAAAACAAAAATCATTCCAAAAATTTGCAAATAAGCGATTATTTTTTTAGTATTTACGGCACAAGGCAGCACTAATTGATTACAATTAAGTGATGTAGCTACCATGGGGCAAACCGAGGCAAAGCCCCAGAGGTCAGGCCCCCCCCCCCCAAAGTTTCAATTGTAAAAATTTGCATTCGGGGACTGGCCTATCGAAAAATATTTATCTTAAGGGATGTTTACTTCAACGGGGCCATTATTATTGAAATAAGAAAGGTTATTACTTTGGTTTTTGCCTATCAACAAATTTAATATTTTAATAGAACAAATGAAATATACATATTAAATTTTTCTTCTACAAAATACTGTCCAATCTCCAACTTTTTTCGACTTATTAAGAAGTACCCACGCTGCTTGGTCTCAATAATACACACAAATTTTACGAAATAAGAAAATAAATAAATTTAAAGACATTTTGTATGGAACTTAATAGTTACTTCAACAAAATAAATTATCCTAAAGAACAGTTTTAGTGGTATTTTTTGTTTTAAGAAAACTGTTAATCGATTTTTTGAAAAAAATTCCATTCAATATTGTATACCAAAATTTTCGAAAACCAATAATTTTTTTTTAAATCCAAACGAAACCAAATTTGTATATACTTTTTAGGGCCCCATTCTGGCTTCTGCCCCGGAGCCCCTGCACGTCTAGTTCCGCTACTGATTACAGCACTATCTTCTTTTCCAAAAATCGAAAATGGTGCTGCTAACTTAACAATATATCCCTCGTGCCATAAATACTTTTAAGGAAAATGTGCATTTTTTTAACAACCTTTTCAGCCAAAAATTAATTTTGTGAATCTGAACGTTAGAGTTTAATTTCCAATAAAAATTATCACCCCAATTTTGAATTATCGAATTTTCAAAAATATATTTTAAAACACCCGTACCGAAAGTTTTATAAAAATCCAAGGATCTTCGAAACAGCAAAAGTAATTTAGCCACCGAAGCACAGGGAAGAGTACCTTAAACTTAACAAGCAGCATTTCCAGCTGAATAGGTATGAGGTCGAACGAGGAATAAGGAAAAAAACGAACCCAACCCTAGTTAATGAAGACCCAGTACTAGGCTACCACCACCCAATATAGCAGAAAGGGTGCATGAATCAACTCATCAACCAAGTTTATTATTAAATATATTCCTATGTCCTGGAAGAAATATCGAGGCAGATCTCTGAAAAACATTGCAAATAGGAAGAAGACCTTCCACACTGTTCCAAATATGTAATCTCCTCGATCTTGATTTGGAGCAAATAGTGCGCAGGTTTGGTGTTAAAACTGAAGGCACTATTTACAACAGATGTGTCTAACTTTAGGAAATGCCGGCTTCCACGACACTTGAAGAACAAGTTAAAATTTTTGGTATTCAAGTTGTTAAGGAGTTTATCTACCTCGCAGTAAAGTTTTATCCAGCAAATGAAATCTTAGCGGAGATCCAACGGAAAAATACCCTAGTTAACCGGTCCTACTTTTGTTTGGCGCAACCAGATGGGTTCAAAACTCTTCCGAAAGCTGAAGTGTGCACGTGCACTCTATAAAACCCTTATATTATACTGCCAGTCCCGCTTTATTTTGCCGAAAGGAAAACTGATACTGAACCCCTTCGAACAAAATTCGTTAACGGATATTTGGGCCTGTGTGCGAGAGGGGCGAATAGAGGAAAAAATACATCCGCTAACTCTATGAGCGATATCAATATGTGAATGTAGCCCAGAAGATCGAACGTCGACTGTTGGCTTATCCATCCACATTGAGCGAATGGGCAATAATGCTCTAGCCAAGAGAGTCTTTTAAGCCCAGCCCCCTTGTTTGAGAGTGCGAAGAAGGATAAACCTCCAGTTTAAAGACCAAGCCTTCGAGGATACCAGAAATCTTGGTCTAGAAAACGGATCGTATTTTTTTTTAGAGAACGGTTGTGGAGTCATTTTGAGAAAACTAAGAAAAATGGTGTCAAAGGAACCGTTATTTTTAATTCTTTCAAAAAACGAAAAAAAAAAACTAAATGACCAAATGTCAATATGAAGAAATTTCGGCTGTAGCCGACAAACAACAGATAATAATAGACGGAAATTCTTACAAGAGACCCACTTTTTCGACAATCACCGAAATATCAGGTTGTATCAAAATCTTGAATTCGATTTTTTCCACGAGTGCATAACTTGTAATATACAAATTATACCGAGTGTTAAAAATATTAGCCTGTCTTAAAAAAATAGCTAAAAGTGTAAAGCAGCAGGTAGTTTAAATATTCAATTCTGCTGATTCATAGAACATAAAGGGTAACTTTTGCTGGCGCCCCACCTGAAGCTGATTTTGCCTAAGCAGACCTTTAAGAAAGTGTAAACTTAAAAAGTTTATTATTTTATAATAAAATGTAAAAGTACATGTGTGTATGAAGCTTATCGATAAGATAAAAAGATTTAAATTCAAACAGCGCTGTTTACTATTTCTTCTTCTTCTTCAAACAATTACAAATCTACTGGGTGAATTTTTCTTATCACTTTTTTTTGTTATCAACATGATTAGATATGGATAGAAGCTATCAAAAATTTGCTTGCAGTTTAGTTAGTTGGGGGGAGAAATTCAAGCAAAATGGATGAGACTGATATATCTGTTCTCAGATTTGGCAAGAAAAAACACAAGGAGCGAGAGGAAAGTGAAGCAGAAAACCAAAAGTATGACGAGATCGATGGTCAACCAACGGAATTAAAAGGTCCAATTCGATCAATTGCCACGAAAGATGTAAATTATAACACAAACAACCGAAATATTGGGATTGCTTTGATTTTCAATCACAAAGAAATTCGAAACCAAGACCCAAGGAAAGGAACCGAGCGTGATCGTGATCGGGTGAAGAGCATGCTTAAGCAGTACGGGTTTGACGTGCGGACATTTGACGATCTGACGTTTGAGAAACTCAATGGTCAATTGAAAGATGGTAAGTGTTGATGAGGTTGAAAGTATTTTTTTTTTTTCAATAAGTCTATGGTGATTTTTAAATAGTTGCCAGGGAGGATCATAGTGATAATGACTGCCTTGTTGTTGTGGTTATGTCCCATGGAATCGAAGGGAAGGTCTATGCTAAGGATATGACATATCCAGTGGAACGTCTGTGGACACCATTTCTGGGCGAAAACTGCAAGTCTCTGATTAACAAACCCAAATTGTTTTTCATCCAGGTATAGGTCTTATAAGTTGCTAAACCATTTATTTTCTATGCAAGATTTGACTTTGATTTCTAGGCCTGCCGTGGAAATCAGTTAGAAAGACCTGTGACATTTGAATCAGATTTTGTAACACCAATGTCACGTTTTGCTCCTGCTGCCGAAGAAAGACAAACAATAACCTATTCCATCCCGAACACAGCTGATCTTCTAGTCTTTTATTCAACTTTTGATGGTAAGATCCAGGGACCTCATTCAACCTCAAACATATATAACTGATAGTCTCATTTTTTCAGGCTACTATTCATTTCGAAATGTTGAGAATGGTTCATGGTTCATCCAAGCCTTATGTCAAGCATTTGAAGAAGCTGCAAAAAATAGCAGCGAACAAGGCACTGAACTTTTTCAGCTTTTGACAACCATCAATCGGACAGTCGCCTACGAATACCAATCCATGACCAAACAAGAGGCTACAAACGAAATGAAGGAAATGCCAAATTTTTTATCAACTTTAACAAAAATGTTTTATCTCAAGGTTAAGCGCAAATAAAACTGTCAGAAAGGGTTTTGTGTGGTGTTTGATCGAGTTGCAGAAGGAAAAAAAAAAAACGAAAAAGCTGAAGAATTTCAAAAGACTGGGGTTTATTTTTTTTATATAAAAATAAAGTTGCAATAAATGAACCTATTATGATATATTTTTTAATCAATAATGTCAAAGCTAATCTAAATCTTTTCCGCTGAATTTTAGATAAGGAAATAAATTATCTTTACCTATCGTTAGTCATCGGTTGTTGATTTTTCTTTTACTTAGATTACTAACTAATTATGATTAAAAATGAATAAATTTAAAGTTATTATTTAGCTATTTGCTATAAAGTAAGTTACGAACACTTTTTTGTTTTAAATTTTTGATCGATCCGGTTCGTCTTCGAACTATCTTGTGCAATTTTGTTTTTTTGGTAGTTCAAAGTTCGATAATTGTGTTTGATGAAATTCATCTCTTGTATTCATTTGTTAATTTCAATCATTTTATAGTGATCCCATATTTGTTTTTAAACCACCCTTTTGTACGACATTTTCAATGTTGATAAAAGATTTTCCGGTTGTATGCGCAGTATAAAAAGCAAAATAAATCTTTACCTTGCTCCTTGGATAGTTAACAAGATACATATTTGTTATGTGACCCAAATGTTCATTAAAGTATACATAAATATAATTCTTGATTCTAATAAAAGATTGTTTAATTCCTGAAAGGCCTATGATATGGGTCTTATAAAATTTGTCATTTAGGCAATTATTCAAATGTGAGCCTCTTAAACTTAAATACCAATACATTTTACGCTTTACCTGATGAGTAAGCATTACCATACCACACCTTTTCTAGTTGAAAAGCTGAAGACCATGAATGGTCTAGAAATTGACAAAGGTATAGATAATTCGTAAACAAAACACAAGGCCATATACAAAACACATAAATTTACAATATTTACTGATGAGGATTAACAGATGCGCTTTTCTTTTTATAACAATACTCTTTATCAAATTCGTTGCAAGTTGTTTGTTTTGTGTGGGCCTAATTGAAAGAAGATTTTTTTCATTTGCCTTTAAGTTTGATGTTAATTGAAAAAAAGTCTAATCCCCTTATGGACAAGATGCATAATTATTCTAATCAAAAGATTTGGTCTCATTATATATTTATAGCTCCAAAAATCTTGACATGAATTAATAAAATATATCATTAGTGTCAGTTTCAAAGAAAACAACGATGTTTAAAAGAATATTTTTGGAATGGTTTATTCCTTAGTAGTTTTTTTTTTAAACTTCTAGTAGAATAGTCCTAGTTAGTTTTCAAATTTTTTTAAAACTACTTAGACTCGGAAAATAAGAGTTATAAGGGAACAATCACGTGGAAGGACTTATATTATTGAATAAATATTTGTTTGGACCTTTAGCATTCTTAAAAACAAAAATGCTACTAAATTCAACCATGCATTCATGAGAGAATGGTAATATTGGCCACTTTTCAATATATTTGATTTTAACTAAACCGAATATGATAATTCTCGACTGAATAGGTAAAGTATCTTAAGTCGACTTAAAATAATTTTCTTATTTTTAGTGAACCGTACTGCCATTTTTGAGGTGCAAAGTTCTATCTTATCGCCATCTTGCTACCTCACTCCTTTCCCCCTTTTATAGGGAAAAATAGTTTCATCTTATGTCTGAAAATCAAATGGTGGAATATTTAATCAGGTTCGTTGATAAAACTTATTCACTTTATTTAAATTCTCCACTTATTTTCTTTACAAGATAATATACTTTACTTTTACCAACCATAAAACAATTTACTGTTCACCACTGAAATTATTTCTTTTATTACAACCAACTTTACTCATTCACTCATAAACTGCGTCCTCTGCCGGTCAGACATGTTCCTTTTATACTTTTCACAAGGTTCCCGACACAGCTTGAATGTACTAGTATTTGCTTGTAGAGCTTTCTATAGGGGAAATTTCCCATAAATTTCCCTTTCCAATGCTTTCATTTTGACGTTTAGCATTGGAAGTTCTAAAGCTCATCAAAGCTCTCCCTAGGTTAGTTTGTGTCATGTCTAATTCGGGATTCGGTGTTTTTTTATTCGAGAGTGGGTATAGTTCATTCGAGAGTCGTTATATGCAAATGTGATAGTCGTTACAATATTTTAAAAGAACATAAGATGTTATGGTTAATCGTTTTCTAAAACCTTATGCAGAGCTAAGATTATTTTATTTTTAGAATTTTGTTTTGTTCTGAAAATGTAAAATAATGTTATATGTTCTCAAGTTCGTTAATAAAAACTATTTACTTTATTTAAACTTCCACTCGTTTATTTCGTGAATCAAAACACTTAATTTTCGTATTACAAAACAATTTACTATTCAACACTCAACTATACTGAAAATAAATCATCTACTTTACTTTTCAATTTTATTACAACCTACTTTAATGATTCCCGATTAAAATTAAACTGTGTCCACTGCCGTTCAAACATGTCCCTTTATTCCCATTTCACAGGTTTCCGAAACAGCTTGAAGGTTCTAGTATCTGCTTCTAGAGCTTTCGGTACGGGAAATTTCCCTTTCCAAAGCCTTCATTTTGACAGCTAGAGCTAAAAGTTCTGAAGCTCACCAAAGGTCTCTAAAGGTCGGTTTGTATCATTTTTATTCCGGAAGATGATGCTACTTAATTCGAGAATCATTATAGTTCTTTCGAGAGTCATTGTAAACTATACACAGTTGGGCTAAAGTTTTTCAACAAAACGGTGCGGAACAAATTGGTTAATAAAGCTTTTTTCGTATGAGAATTCCATAGTTCCAAACTGTTCCAAAGCACTGTTCGCTAGTGACATTTGACTGCAGAAAAATGGTAAAGTTGTTGGCAGCTGGTGATTGTTGTTGCAGTGCGTGTAAGATTTCAACTGGCTGGCTGGCAACTTTTCAATAAAACACGGCTATTATAGTACAAATATGAGAGTCGTTACAATATAATGACAAAGATCAGGGTCAAGATTATTTTGCCCTCGTGTCAGTTTAATGGCATTTAATTAAAAAGTATAGGCGTAGCCTATATGAAGGGAGAACGTAGAACATTATTTTTTTATTGAATTTTTTATATTTAAATTGTATGTATAGTAAAACATTTCTTAAATACAGCATTACAATATTGCTAGTATTCAGAGAATAGTTCTTTATGGGAAATTGCGATTCATACTGTTGATGGATACAATGCAAATATTTTTTCCATTAGTGGGGACCTTAATCCTACTCTCCTTTTGAAAACTGTTGACAAAATAATATAACTTGGTTGGGAGTTCTTACAAAAGAACAGACTTCGAGCTTTCAAAAAATATACAGCACATAGTTGAAAGTGTTGCCGTTGTTTTTTTAAACAATTTTTACCAAAATAAGACAAATTTTTGACAGTAATTTTTCAACTGAAATCGATGATAAAAATGTTTGTATGCGTAAGTTCTTTAAGTATTCTTACCTTCAAGGTGAAACAAAAAATATTGCTCTACGTTTTATAGGAGTCGAGAAAATTGCTTGTTTTTAAAATGACGTACAACGCATATACTCTTTTTTGTTCAAACTTTGTGGATTTAAATTCTCTAAGAGGTGCTCTTTTCTGCTATTTGAATTATATTGTAACGACTCTCACATTTGTAGGAACTACAACGATTCTCAAACGAACTATAACGATTCTCGATTAAAAGAAGCGGCAAATTCCGGACTATACATGAGACAAACCAACCTTCGGAGAGCATTGCTGAGCTTTAGAACTTCTAATACTGAACGTCTGAATGAAAACTTTGGAAAGGGAAATTTGTGAGAAATTTCCCCTACCGAAAGCTATAAAAGCAGATACTAGAACCTTCAAGCTTTTACGGGAACCCGTGAAATGGGTATAAAGGGACATATTTGAACGGCAGTGGGGACAGTTTAATTTTAATCGTGAATGAGTAAAGTTGGTTGTAATAAAAGTGAAAAGTAAAGTTGGTGATTTAATTTCAGTTCCAGTTGAGTGGTGAATAATAAATTGTTTTAAAATAAGAAAGTTTAGTATTTTATTTTTTTTTAGTAAATAAGTGTTTAAACAAAGTAAATAAGTTTTATTAACGAACCTGGCGAAATATTACAATATTGTTTAATTTTACTGGAAATCACCGACCCGTTACTGTCTATTTGTAACAGGATACATCAACCACCATCAACATCAACTACCAGCACCCTACATCACCATTTAACCACCATAGCCAGTCAAATATACACCATCACCCTGCGTAGCCAAACCACCTAATATCTACTCTACTCTGTTTTGCCTAGCCTAACGCAAATTAGAGGTTAAAGGCGCGCTGTCGGAGAGGCCTCTTAGGATCCTTGCTGTGAATGTAAATTCACTGATTAGGACCGAACGTAGAGCTAATCTTTTCCAATTGTTGAAAGACCAAAGTCCAGATGTGTTTATGGCCAGCGAAACTAAGCTGAACCAGAAACATAAGTTGACTAACAACAATTACAATATCGTTAGAAGAGATCGACCCAACTCTACTCAAGGGGGGGGCGTCGCAATCTTCATACGAAAAGGCATTAATCATAAAGTTATATACAATAGTGATCTGCGCAGATTTCGGCTGTTAGAGGCGTGCATCGTATGCATTCCTCTCCAACAGGGGAAGAGAATGTATGTGATCGCGGCTTATGCACCGGCATCACCTCAGCCAACTGATTTTATGACAGAGCTTGAAAAACTTTTCGAATGTCTACACTTGAGCTTGGACGAAAATTACTTTCTCATGGCCGGTGATTTGAATGCCAAACACCAAGATTGGGGAAATCAAGTACAGAATCCGAGAGGTATTCATCTTTTTAATTGGATGAGTCAGTATAACGCTGAATATCGTATAGAACTGCTGGCTACGGATCGGCCATCGTTTCCAAGAAGCGGTGCCTATCTGGATTTATTGCTATTAGACGCAAGACTGACAATTACTGACACTGTGGGTCAAAGACCAAGGAACTGTTTACGAACGATCGAGTACGATAGTGACCACTGCGGACTCGCTGCCGTAGTACAGCTTCCAAACGAGCTCGTGGAGTTGGATGAGTATGTACCTGTGCATACTTACAATTACAGTAAGGTGCGCTGGCCACGCTTTACCAACGCCTTAACGAGCGAAATTAGATCGAACAACATATCCCCACCAAATGACAGGAATTTGACAAATAACGAAATAGACCACTACCTAGAACAAATGGATGAGACAATCAAACGAATAATGAACAGAACAATACCGAAATACAAGCAACGGGACGCAACCGACATGTATCGAAACGCAACCATTGACGCACTACACAGACAAAAAAGTGGACTGCTGACAAGACTAAAACTCTTGTACAGACGGTTTACTGACCCTCACCATCTGGAGATTAGGACACTGAAGTCGTCGATCAAAAACATCAACCAACTAATTAAAGAGAACTATCGGTTGTCAATTAATTTGTATTGGGACAACAAAATTCGGGCCGTTAATGCTAGCGACCCGAGCATGTTTCCGCAAATTAACAAGATATTTAGAAGGAATGATCAGAACGATCTTCCGTGTCTCAAGCTTCAGAGAACGACAGACAACAGAGACGTACTTCTGACAGCAGGAATTAATCCAGAGGACGCCGTCTTGGACGATGACCTCTTTATTGTCGAAGATCCGCAGGAGAAAGTGGAGGCTGTGGGGGCTGCTTTCCAGCAAGTGTACAAGGTGAATGCGTGCATTCGCCCGAATCACGACCTGGAAAACAGAGCCTTGCTCCATCACTTCTACCTTCGGAATGACATCACGCAATGGCGATCAGAGAACCTTGGTTTCACCGGGTTCAATGAAGATCATTTGGCAAACGCCATAATCGCCGAGCGAAATGGGCCCAGTTCCCTGTTAATTACGAAGGTGGAGCTCCAGCTCATCTTCGATTCATTAAAGAAGAAGAAGTCAGCAGGAGTCGATGGCATATCCAACGTTGTACTTCGACATTTACCTCAAGAAGCAGTAGACATTTATACCACTCTGTTTAACAACGCTCTGAATAATGCATATTATCCAGTGCGGTGGAAGACAGCTGTGGTGCATCCTCTCCCGAAAAAGGGAAAGGATAACTCCAATCCGGCGAATCTCCGGTCGATAAGTCTTCTTCCGAGCATAAGCAAGGTATTCGAAAAAGTTATCAATAGAGCTCTGTCTAAGTGGGCAGAGGACAATAATATCATACCGGACAATCAGTTCGGTTTTAAGGCGGGACATGACACCATTCATGCCGCGTCGAAACTCGTTTCTGATGTCCAATGGAACAAATCTAAGAAGCAGTGTACGGGTGCCTGTCTGGTTGAATTGGAGAAGGCCTTCGACACCGTATGGTTAGAGGGTCTTTATCTAAAGCTGACCAGACTTGGCATTAGTAAACCACTGTTATATATGCTTTATGATATGCTCAATGGTAGAAAGTTTGTTGTCAAAAGTGGCAATGTAACTTCTGCCACAACCTTTAATATTAAAAATGGTCTTCAACAGGGAGCGGTCAACTCGCCGATTCTATTCAGCATTTACACCAGCGATCTGATAAGTAGTCTAACTAAGGCAATTGCGTATGCCGACGACCTAATTGCGTACAGAACAGCTGCAAAAGTCGAGGACATCAGGATTCTTTTGCAGAGTGACTTCGATGAGATTCAACGATATTGTGATGACTGGAAGTTGAAAATCAACTTTCAGAAATCAGAAACTATCTTGTTTAGGACTCCGTTGCGTGGAGCCACAAGGGATACGAGAAAGAACTGGCGCAAGCTGGTGATCGTAGGGCCAAATGGACATCCACTGGCGAGTAAAAGTGTAGTAAAGTACCTTGGCATCTGGATGGATCAGTATTTGTATTTCGACAGACATATAAATGCTGCTCTGGCCAGGGCTAGAGGAGCTTTTGCCCTGACGAAACGGTTGTTTTATAGCAGCCGGCTTGACAGCAGGGTGAAGGTGATTTGCTACATGGCCCTTATCCGGCCGATGATTGCCTATGGATGCCCGGTTTGGTTCAACGTTGCCCCATCTCAAATGGAAAAGATTCGGGTGTTTGAGAGGCAGTGTCTTCGACGCTGCCTTGGATTGCACAGAACACCAGAGTCGGAGTACAAACACTACTATTCCAACCTGGCTCTATACAACGGGGCCAACATAAACAGGATAGATAATTTCTTGCTGAAGCTTATTCGAGGTCACATTGCAAGAGCGATGTCCTCGTCTAATAGCTTAATTTTCGGGGCTTATTACCCCAACAACGAATACTACGAGAGTGTGCGCCTAAGCGGCTTTATTCCGCCCGATGCATTCCTCCACCTAGACAGTCGAGGGCTGAACCAGGATAGAGCGGCGGTTCCGCTAATCTACCACGTCGGCCGTAGAACTGTAGATCGGCGGCTCCTTTACAGTCGAGACGTCCTCGCACAAGACGGAGCTGAGCACCTTCGGTTCAGTAGGAGACTGTGTCCGAACGGGACCGAAGAGATAGGGTAAAGCAGGAGAACCAGTTCTGGTGGTTGAAAAACGAAGATGAAGTTCCTTCAGACATTTAATAGTTGACCTTGCTATTTTCTCTTGTATGGCCGACTTACATAGGTTTAGGTAGTTAGTTTTAAGTAAGGACAGTCAGGGTGGCACCAAAAAAAAAAAAAATATATATAAAACATATACAAAAACACCAAAAAAATTATAAAATCAACAAAAATACAAAAAAAAAAAATTATAAAAACCGGAAAATGCTTGCTGTGGCTGTTCTAGTTTGTAAGTAGCTTATAAGTAGGTTGTAATTAGTTTAAAATTAGTTGTAAGTAGTTTTAAGTAGTTTTAATTAGCTTTAATTTAGTTTTATGTAGTTTGTAAGTTTTATATAAAACCAAAAAATAAAGACATAGATACCGAGTTTTTTTGTGAAATTCTTCTCGGTAAAAAATAAAACCGACCTGGATTTAGTATTAAGATAGTTCTTAGGCCGAAAGGCATTAGCATTAAGTTATTCTAGTTTAACTTAGAGCGCTCGACTGGGGCCAGTAAGTTACTTTTAAGATATTGATAAGTAGGCTAGTTTTTATGAATTTTTGTCTAGCTTTAAGATAGTTCTAAGATAATTGAAAAATAAAAATGAATTTACAAAAAAAAAAAAAAAAAAAACCACCTAATATCTACATGCCCATATGAACATACACCCGCCACTACCCACCGAATGATCAACAACTATACTACAACAAATTACATCACATACATACACAACGTCATACGACTTTTACATTCGTCTTCCTTACAATTCACATTGCCTTGTGGGAGAAAAATCATCATGACGAGGAGCGAAGTCCGGAAAAAGAGAAATCATTCACAGTCATTCATTCAGTGAACATCGTTCAGTGCATGTGCATCTTAAGCGGAAAAAAAATCCACCCCGAAATAAATAAAAATTTTAGTGTAACTCAGGTATACCTGCGGGCTACCTGCGGTTAACAAGTGCTTACCCTGATTAATTCGCGGAATAAAGGTTTTTTTAAAAATAAATATTTTGCGTTATAATCAGTGTTGTAAAAAAAAATAATAAAAGTGAAGTTAAGCCGAAAATGGACGAACCATTTAATCCGGATTCAGCATTTGCTTCTGTCGACGAAATGCTGACCAGGATAGTCACCCACCTACCTGATTATGAACCAAGGCTCAGCCAGCTTTTCAGCAAGTATGTTATCCCAAACAAAAGTAAAGAGGAACATATCGAAGAAAACAGCGAAGAAGGTGACAGTATGGAGATAGAAGATTCTCCTAGCTGTGACTCATCCAGTTACGACGATTCAGAAGAGCATACTGAAGAGAGCGATAAAGAAGATGTTAGCGAAGAACTTCCACCCAGCCAGACATCGGAAGTAAGCTCAGATGACGACTTCAGCAATTCTCCTTTACCTGGTCAGAAAAGACCACGCAAAGCGGGAAAAACAGCACAAAAGGACGTCACAACTAAGCGCCCCCAATTGGACGAAGGGTCACCTAAAATCCAGACAAAGAAGCAAGTGCCAGCCAAACTTGAAGATACCACAACAGCATCAACATCATCGGCCGCCATCAAGACAATAGCAGCCTCTAAATCTGCTCCTGCACAGACACCGAAGACAACCCTTGACACAGCTGCCGTCAACCCTAGCAAAGGTCCTGGAATGCCTCCGATATTTTGCTTCTCCGGAAGTGTCGCCGAGATAAGGAGACACTGCAAAGCAAGTAACATATCGGTGACTTTCAAAAACAGGAGCACAAAGACCACCATCATCAACGCCCAGGACAGAACATCATTCGAAGCCATCAAGAAGTATCTAAAAACCAGGAAGATACAGTTCAACTCCTTTACGCCAAGGGAAGACAGGAAGAACCTTCTTCTATTGAAAGGTATTCATTTTAACTGTTCAGCCATTGAAGTCGAAGATGAGCTTCGCATCGAGGGACTCCCAATAATCTCAGTCACACGCTTCAAATCCAAGAAGGCAAAGACAAAGCAATACAACAACTTTGTCGTTAAAGTTTCAAAGACGTGCGACATTAATGAAGTGTGCTCCAAGACCCTTATAATGAACCATAGGGTTCATTGGGAGCGCATGAAGAATAACGACATCGTTCAGTGCCGCAACTGCCAGCGCTTCGGACACGTAGCCACCAACTGTGGCCGCCAATACGTGTGCGTCAAGTGCAAGGAAGACCACGAGCCTGGACAATGCAAGCGAAAGGAGAACACAGGACTGGACGTCTGGTGTGCCAACTGCCAGAAAGAAGGACATCCTGCGAGCTTCAAGGGCTGCCCCACTCTAAAGGCCCGCTTGACAGAAAGGAACAAGGTGATAGCTGAGAAGAAGGCACACAAAGAGTTTGTCGCTAAATCAGCCTGTGTGGTTACCCGTCCATCAGTCAGCTACGCAGCAATGGCCAGACAAAGTTCAACACCCAGACCATCAGCAACAAAAACGCAGCATCAACAGCAGCCAAGGATTCCAACCAAAACCATCCCTGTGAAGACAGTGCCTGTTAAACCGACCAGAACCCCAGCAACTTCCCCATCCATGAACCTCAACTTTGAAGTCCAGCGGCTCCTCGGGTCCAACCTCATCTCCATTATGGATAAAGCCTGGAATGCCGTCCCATCCAACTACAATCAACTAAGTGATAAAGACAAGTCCGCGGTCTTGGCCGCCTTCGTCTTCGAAATATGCCATTGAAGAAACTCCGCATCCTGACGTATAATGTTAATTCATTATACAGCCTAGATAAGAGGACGTCATTCAACATATTCATGAAGAACAACACCCCCGACATTGCCCTCATCAGTGAGACGAATGTGACCAAACGTAACAACATCAACATCAAAGGATTCAAAACCTACCGGCAGGACAAAAACGATGACCGTGTTGGAACAGCAGTCTTCATAAGAGACAAATTCTCCCACAATACAACAGAAGTCATCATCCCAGGACTACAGACTAGTGAAGCCACCGCCATCACAATGTCCCTTGGAAGAGGTGAGACACTTACGGTCATCAGCACATACTTCAAGTGCACATCTTCTGCAAGGAACATACATAGTGACCTGCTCATCCTCAACAACATTCTGAAGCAAAGCACGTACGGCATCATTGGAGGTGATTTCAACGCGAGACATCACCTATGGTTTGACTCCAAAATCAGCAGCGAAGGCAAAGCAATTGTTGACTGGATGGAACTAAACAGCAATGACCATTCTCTGGTGGTTATATCCCAACCGAAACCCACATTCCCTAGAACGCCATCAACACTGGACTTCTTCCTGGCCTCCTCCAACCTCGTACATATTCTTCCAGAAATCCGGAATTATATCTGTACAATTGTGCACAGTGACTCGGACCATGAAGCTGTTCAACTATCCATCAACCTCAACCAACCCATACTTCTAACAACCGCAGCTCCGGAGAACTTCATCAACTTCAGACGGCTGGATATTGAAAGACTTCACAGGGACATCGAAGACAACATAAGTCTCCCACCTTCAAACAGAAATCTGCTGGATAGTGAAATTGATGCAGCCATTGACAACCTTGAGCATGCCGTATCTGAAGCCCTGGAGAAGCAAAAGCGGCCTAGGACATCAAAGGACAGGTACCAACATCTTCTGAGTACGTCCAGAGCTTATATGCTCACAGACAGCGGCTAAGAAAACGACTCCAGCGGATCCATCAAAGCGAGCTAAATACGACAAATATCAACTACCAGACAGTTTGGAATGAGCTTCAGCAAGTCAACATCCGGAAATTCCGGAACTCCATTCAACACCACAACAATATCCAGTACCAGAGACGTCTGAAAGCAATTAAGCCAGGTCCTGATGCCTTCAAAAACATCAATAGGATCATTGGAAAACAGCCACAGATGCCTGATTCCATCATCAGCAACAACATTGAAGATACTTCAACCCAGGACAAGGTGGAAGCGTTCGCCAACTACTTCGAAGGAAACTTCACACCGAACCCACCTACTGACCCAACCTTCCTACAAGAAGTTGATGCATCTATTCAACAGACCCTACAGCCAAATCCGGATATAATCAGTGTTGATGACACCAATCCAGCAAGTGATCCCACCGATAGTCCACATCTATGCAATCTTGAGGAGGTAGCAGAGATCATCGGCAATTCTAAGCCAAAAAAATCAGCTGGACCAGATGGCGTGTCTAATTACATCCTGAAACGGTTTCCACAAGCAGTTATGATCTTCCTCACAATCATCCTCAACAACTGCATCAACAACTGCTACTTCCCCCAGACGTGGAAAACAGCGAAGATTGTGGCTATCCCAAAGAAAGGTACTTCCAACTTAATAACCAACTACAGGTTAATTTCACTTCTCAACAATATTAGCAAATTGCTGGAAGAAATAATCCTCCGGAGACTGAAGAATTTCTGCAGTGAAAATTCAATCATCCCTGACATGCAGTTTGGCTTTCGAGAAAAGCACTCAACGCTGCATCCGCTGCTGAAGTTCCAACACGATATTACCACCTCCCTTAACAGTCATCGTGTCACCGTCGCGTTTGGATAGACGCGCTAATACATAAACTTCATCTTTTACAGGTTCCACCGCCACTAATAAAAATTCTTTTTTCTTTTCTTTCTTTCAGGAAATTTTTTCGTACAACTAGACAACTGCAAGTCAACCATGAAGAGTATCAGAGCCGGAGTCGCCCAAGGCTCAAAACTTGGCCCCTTCCTCTACAGCCTGATGACATCCGACCAGCCTGCCCCAATTGGATGCGAGAACCTGCTTTATGCTGATGACTCGCTCACCTTTGCTTCTTCAATGTCACCGCTTATCGCTGTCCGGAAAGTAGAGGCACACATCGACAGACTCTTTAATTTTTACAAGCGATGGGGCATCCGAATCAACACTTCCAAGTCGGAACTTGTCTGCTTCAGGAGGCCCTCAACTGGTAAAGGTATTCGCTCCGCAGCCAACTGCAGAAATCTGGTTTTGAGACTCCCTGATAGATCCACCATTGCTGCCAAAAAGAATGTGAAATACCTGGGAATTCTCTTCAATGAGTTACTCAGGTTCAACCCACACTCGAGAAATGTGCTCAAAAAAGCCAGTTGGGCCTTTCACCGTCTACACCCATTGATGAAGAAAAGGACAGGACTAAGCCAGCCAACGAAGATACTAGTCATAAGCTACTCCTTCCCAGTCTGGTTTTCAATCTCGAAGACAGCCATGAAGGAGCTTCAAGTATTCGAAAGGAAGATACTCAGGGTTTGCACCGGACTGTACTACAACCGGCAGCGGCAGAAACACTACAGGAACGAATATCTTTACTCCGAAGCCAACATGATCCCGCTGGACAAATACCTAGTCCTCTCAGCGAAAAGACTAGTACAGAACATCATCGACCACCCGAATCAGCTAATGAGAAGGATGACCACCGAACAACGACATCCGGAGCCAAGGTACCTCAGTGTAATGGAAACTCTTGACGACAACATTCTCATGGACAACGAGGAAGCAGTCTCGTTCTACGCTGACTTAGGGTCAGCCTTCTACCGCGGCTAAACGCCAACACCTCCCCCAACCTACCAAAAAAACACCATTGACAACCGGGAATGAACACCCTGAGGACTATTAAGTCAGCCGACTTTTAATTTAAAAATTAATTTTGACATGTAATTTATATTCCTATAATTTGTTAAACTTAAGACATTGTATAACGTTAGGCCCCCTATGTGCCAACAAATGTAAATTTATCATAGATCATAGTATTAATATTAGTTATAAGCCAAATTGTAAATATTATGTTCAATAAAAGAAATTGAATTGAATTGAATTGGAAAAAGAGAAAGCTTATCGACTCGTGTTAATTACGAAATTACTATTTGAGATTATAGATTGTAGCAACTTTAATAAGCTCAGGTTACTTTTGTGGTGTATCTGTGTGCCATTTAAAGTTAATCTTTTTGGCTTCCGTCGTCTAAGATAAAGTCATTTTCCCTTGGGTTAGCGTGGGGCTGGAATCAGATTTCTAACTTAAACTCGCTGCTCGCTCCTTCTGAGTGAGAGAGATTAATTTTCCCTTGGGTTAGTCCTGAGCTGGAATCAGATTCCTACCGTAAACTCTCTGTTTGCTCCTTCTGAGTGAGAGATTGGGCACCAAAGTAATTTTCCCTTGGGTTAGTCTTGAGCTGGAATCAGATTCCTACCGTAAACTCTCTGTTCGCTCCTTCAGAGTGAGAAATTGGGCACCAAAGTAAGTTTCCCTTGGGCTAGCCTTGAGCTGGAATCAGATTCATACCGTAAACTCTCTGTGCGCTCCTTCAGAGTGAGAAATTGAGCATCAAAGTAAGTTTCCCTTGAATTAACCTTGAGCTGGAATCAGATTCCTACCGTAAACTTCCTGCTCGCTCCTTCTGAGTGAGACATTGGGCACCAAAGTAGTTTTCCCTTGGGTAAGACTGGAGTTGGAATCAGATTCCTGCCGTAAACTCCCTGCTCGCTCCTTCTGAGTGTGAGATTGGGCACCAAAGTAATTTTTCCTTGGGTTAGCCTGGGGCTAGAATCAGATTCATACCGTAAACTCTCTGTGCGCTCCTTCAGAGTGAGAAATTGAGCATCAAAGTAAGTTTCCCTTGAATTAACCTTGGGCTGGAATCAGATTCCTACCGTAAACTTCCTGCTCGCTCCTTCTGAGTGAGACATTGGGCACCAAAGTAGTTTTCCCTTGGGTTAGCCTAGAGCTGGAATCAGATTCCTACCGTAAACTCCCTGCTCGCTCCTTTTGGGTGAGAGATTGGGCACCAAAATAATTTTCCCTTGGGTTAGCCTTGAGCTGGAATCATATTCTTACCGTAAACTTTCTGTTCGCTCCTTCAGAGTGAGAAATTAGGCACCAAAGTAGTTTTCCCTTGGGTTAGCCCTGGGCTAGAATCAGATTCCTACCGTAAACTCCCTGCTCGCTCCTTCTGAGTGAGAGTTGGGCACTAAACTTAATTTCCCTTGGGTTAGCCTGGGGCTGGAATCAGATTCCTACCGTAAACTCCCTGCTCGCTCCTTCAGAGTGAGAAATTGGGCATCAAAGTAATTTTCCCTTGGGTTAGCCTTGGGCTGGAATCCGATTCCTACCGTAAACTCTCTGTTCGCTCCTTCAGAGTGAGAAATTGGGCATCAAAGTAATTTTCCCTTGGGTTAGCCCTGGGCTAGAATCAGATTCCTACCGTAAACCACCTGCTTGCTCCTTCTGAGTGAGAGTTTGGCACTAAACTTAATTTCCCTTGGGTTAGCCTTGGGCTGGAATCAGATTCCTACCGTAAACTCTCTGTTCGCTCCTTCAGAGTGAGAAATTGGGAATCAAAGTAATTTTCCCTTGGGTTAGCCCTGGGCTGGAATCAGATTCCTACCGTAAACTCCCTGCTCGCTCCTTCAGAGTGAGAAATTGGGCACCAAAGTAGTTTTCCCTTGGATTAGCCTTGGGCTGGAATCAGATTCCTACCGTAAACTCTCTGTTCGCTCCTTCAGAGTGAGAAATTGGGTATCAAAGTAATTTTTCCTTGGGTTAGCCTGGGGCTGGATTCAGATTGCTAAAGTAAGCCCCCTGCTCGCTCCTTCTGAGTGAGTGTTGGGCACCAAAGTTAATTTCCTTTGGGTTAGCCTGGCTGGAATCAGATTCCTACCGTATTGTCCCTGGTTCACTTCTTCTAAGTGAATATTGCTGGCCGAGTCTACTCCTGTAGCTGTACCGTAGTAATTTAATTGTATATGAAACACCGTGTTATTTATAATAAGTATAAACTTTGTAAGATTGTTAACCTCCCCTTTTATGGTTGTAAATAAAATTCAACAATCATATAACTGGTGACTATTTCCGAGTTCTTTTTCCTTCTTAGGCAGAGTTTTACTTTCTTTCTTCGGGAATACCCTGGACTACGACGAGCTTACCTCAGCCTCGATAAAAAAGCATCACAATACCTAGTGAAATTTCTTGGAATTGAAGAGTTTCTTATATCCGTGTTGTACTGCAAGCTGGGTTAAAACATAGACTCAAATTTTCTCTTTGGGCCAATTTGTTTGTCCTTTCGAATACAATGGAGATTTAGGAATTTTCGTCATCTGACAACACTTACACTAGTCAACAAACAAAATAACCTTTTTTTTATAATTTTAAAAGAAATAGCAATTGCTTTGAATAATTTGTTTAATAAATGATGCTATTTTTTAAGGAATACAAGCAGAAAACATAACTTCTTAAGCCTTATATACCCGAATAATCCTCATGAAAAGAAAAAAAAAAATATTTATCCAAAGAATTCATCGAAACAAACACAAAAGCCCTGTTCGCTAAATAAGCAATGTGTATAAATACATCCCCCGAGTATTTACTATGTGAAAGCTTAAGGAAACTAATGGATTGTATTTTTGGGAAAAGGAAGAGAAAAGAGTGTAGGAGGATTTTCTTGCCGAAAATTTCACGCAATTTAATTAACTCACCACAAAGTTAAGGTAATGCGTCATCATTACCGACTTGGGGTTTCTATAGTTCAGAGGTCGTAGGTAAGGTATAGCCTTGTATGCGATAAATAGCCAGCTTTAGTTAATCTTCATAATCACAGATTTGTTCACCATCAGAATTAAATACCATTTCCGGTTTCGTGTTGCTTCGTATATGTAGTCCTTCTTATTGTAGCGAATGTATTAACTTTTCAAACATCAATATTTTTTAAACTGATTTTTAATTTCTCTTTTCCCCACATTGCACGTTACAAAAATTGCTCAGCAGGACTATTTATTATTAATGCCACCAAGGACTCATTATGCAATATTTAATTTACGTAACAAGCTGTTGCAGATATATATGTATGCCTCGAGTGTATCCTTTTGTTTTTGTAGCAGAAACCACCGAAATGTGGTGCAATAAAGTTGGAGCGAGTATTTTTAAAATTTTATACATCCTAGGCAAGTTCTTTGGCTTAATAGCTCTGGAATTTGACTTTAAAAGCAAGGTCTTCCGAACCTCTCGGAGGGCCACCCTTGTGTCATGTGTCATTTGTGTATTCGTTGCGGTCACATCCCCGTTCGTAGTTAAATTAAATTCGGAAATTTATCTAGTGTCCGGAGTGCATATCGACGATAACATGTCCTTGATAGCTGCTGCACAATTTTGTTTCGGCTTTGCGACTTCTTTCGTGGTGGTCGTGTGTCAGCTATGGCAGCGGCATAACGTGTGTCGCATGGCAAAGAACTTTCAAAAAGTTCTCAACAGGCTGTCAGCCGAAATGGGTTATAGTGGCAACATCATCACTCCTGAGATAATTCTGCTCATCGCGATAAAGTTCTCCATCACCATGTACGAAGTGCTAATTAACTTTCCATATATCATCCAGTTTGGTGACATCATCAGATTGGAATGGTTTATGGCGTTCTTTCTGAATCTATACATAGCCGAGATTGCGAGTGTCTTCTCGGACATTGTTTTTGCGAGCATGCTGCTGTTGGCGCGATACTTTTATCTGCTGGATGAAATATTAAGGGCCTTGGAGCTGGATATCCAGGCTGACGGGCTGACTCAGATGCAAATTCGCGACTACCGAAAGAAACTCCATCGACTGTTGCGGTTGTATACGCAAATGAAGCGGATGGTTTTTGAATTTGCAAGATGCATAGAAATTTCTATTCTCGTCCAGATGTTGAATACCTTTGCCAATACGCTGACGAATTTATACGCTTTGCTAGATTTTTACGTTCAAGAGAATCATTTGACAGAGAAAGACTTGGTGTATATTGTGATGATATTCTCGAACATCTGTCTGGTGCTTCATGCTGCGGAAAGGGTGAAGCAGAGCTCGAAGCATTTGAGGAGTACTCTTCTGGATTTGGATGCAAGTCGGGGTGGTTTGAATTTTGAATGGAGGGTGGGTTTGATTTTTGTTTGAAATTTCAAAAGTTTTGAATTTATAATTTTTTTTTTCTTCTGCTTTTTTTTCTATTTACAATTTAGAGTGATGTGTTGGCATTCAAAGTTTGGCCAGAGGTGTTCGAAGTCTGTGTTCTGGGAATGTTTCCATTGAATAATACTTTTCTTTTGTTTCTAATTTCTTACTCAATTAACTTTATTGTAATTATTTTGCAGTTTATTGTGACAAAGATGTTGTTTTTTCAGGAATAAAATATGAAGTCAAAATCAAGGTAAAATTGTAAATGTTTCTACATTGTATAACTGATGCAAAAATGGTGCAAAATGCATTATTTGCGATTTATTTTCGAAAACTATCATTTATTAGTGTAAGCCAGTCGCAAAAGGTTTTTTCTTAAAAAACTGTACGGATAAAATTTTGATTGGAATTGCTAGGTGGATTATTTCTGCAAAATTAAAATTAAAAAAACGATTTATCAAACAGAAAATTTTTTAAATTTTGTTCATAGGAAATTTAATTATTTTTATTCCTGTACAATATTTTGTTCAAAATCTATACTGTCATATTTTAAGCACCTTTGTGGATTAAAAAATATTTTCCAAGGTTGAAGAGCATTTGATTTCGAACAATTTTACATTCAAATTCAAATTTTGAGATACATTCAAAAAAGACTAATTGTATAAAAGTATGAAATATTTCTGGAGAAAGGGGGCGCAAGTGCAACTTTCTGCACTCCCTTCAGTATACTCTTGATCAACCTGACAGCGTCTTAACTGCCCTAAGACCACAATAATGCACTTTTAATATACAATGCCAAATAAAATAAAATGCGCGACTAGGTCGCACGTACTTGCTCTTATGTTCAAAAAATTAAGTTTAAGGAAATGGAAATTATTAGAGAAAAATGTTTAAAATCATAAAATACGATATTTAAATTAGTTAAAAACTTCGTTGATCTTTTGAGAAGAAAAAAAAACGCCATCTGTATTCTTTATTTGGTTTGAGTTGGGTTTGAGGTTCATTTGAGATCGGTTTGACATCAGTTTGAGCAAGGTTTTGTGTCGACTAGATATCTTTGTTTGAAGTTCATTGTAAGCTGGTCGATTTTTTTTTAAATTTTTTTTTAAATTAATTTTTATTTTTTTAAATCTATCTTAAAGCTAGACAAAAATTTATAAAAACTAGCATACTTATCAATATCTTAAAACTAACTTACTGGCCCCAATCGGGCGCTTTAAGTTAAACTTTCGGCCTAAGAACCAGCTTAATACTAAAATTCTAGATCGGTTTTTATTTTTCCTCGAGAAGAATTTACAAAAAAACTCGGTATCTTGTCCTTTTTGTATTGGTTTTATATAAAACATACAGACTACGTAAAGCTAATTAAGACTAATAAAAACTAATAAAAACTACTTAAAGCTTCTTAGAACTGCCTTCAACTAATTAGAAACTAATTACAACCTACTTATAAACTACTTACAGACTACTTACAAGCTAGAACAGCCACAACAAGCTTTTTTCAGTTTTATAATTTTTTTGTATTTTTTTTGATTTTATAATTTTTATGTGTTTTGTATGTTTTATATATTTTTTAAAATTTTTTTTTGGGCCACCAGCTATGTAAGTCGGCCATACAAAAAAAAGAAAATAGCATGGTCAACTCTTAAATGTCTGAAGGAACTTCATGTTCGTTTTTCATTCACCAGAACTGGTTCTCCTGCCTTACCCTATCTCTTCGGTCCCGTTCAGACAGATTCCTAAAGGAGCCGCCGATCAACAGTTCTACGGCCGACGTGGTAGATTGGCGGAACCGCCGCTCTATCCTGGATCTGGATCAGCCCTCGACTGTCTAGATGGAGGAATGCATCGGGCGGAATAAAGCCGCTTAGCTGGTCGATATTCGATGAGCGATGGTAAATGTTCAATGTCTGATGTTGGATGTTCGATATTTAGTTTCAGTGTTTGGCTTCGATGTTCAATGTTCGATGTTTGAAGTTCGGTGTTTAATAATAGATGTTTACTATTCGATGTTCAAATTAGATGTTTGACGTTTGATGTTCAATGTCCACCGTTCATTTTTTGTTGTTTAATATTCCGATGTTCGATGTTTAAGTTTGGCTTGACGTGTGTTTGAGTTCAGTTTGAGATCGGTTTGAAATCGATTTGAGTTCGATTTGAGTTTCGTTTGAGATCAGTCTGAGTTTGTTTTGAGTTCGGCTTAAGATCAGTTTGAGTTCAGCGTGTAATATGTTTGAAACCGGGTTTGGATTGTTCGAAGACTGGTTTGGGATCGGTTTGATATAGGTTTGAGATTGGTTTGAGATCGGTTTGGTTTGAAATCGCTTTAATGTTGGTTTATGATCAGAAATAAGATCGAATTGAGTCCGGTTTGAATTTGGCTTGAGATTGTTTTATGATCGGTTTGAGATTGGTTTGGGATTGTTTTCTAATTGGTTTGAGATTGGTTTAAAATTGATTTGAAATCAATTTGTGATCGTCCTGAGATTGGTTTAAGCCCCTGCAGACTGGCCTATAGTAAATTTCATCAAAATATAACTGAAAGTACAGGTAGGAAGCACTAAATGAATATTGGCGTTTTTTTTAATTTTACGAATGTAGCACATTTTCGAAGAAGATGAAGACTAAATAGTAAGTTCTTGAAAATAAATGAAGGTATTTAGAAGATTGAAAAAGAATTTTGAAGGGAAATATTCTTACTTCAGAATGATCACACAGAGAAGTAATATAAGCCCCCATATGCATAGGAAACTATTTTGTTGTTTTAACTAAATATTTAAAGACAAGCAATAGTTATTTTGAGACTAGATTCAAATTTAGCTCATTAAAAACCACCAGAAAAGTATATTTTATTTCATGTTAAAGACAAAAATTCAATTTTTTTACACAAAGTATAGTGCGTTTTCGAATGGATTATCAAAAACATTAAAAAAAAGCTAATTTTCAACTAGCGTTTGAATCCAAATGTTGGAAAAAAATGCTCCGATGATGGTTTGTTGGAAATTGTGCATTTCTCCAGCAAATTGTCCGCTAAGGGCACTTTTATGCACAAATTGACTGAATCCATGCTTATTAGTTCTCGTAACAAAGATTTGCATTGTGCGTATTATTATCCTTTTATTTATCTGCGATCACCAAGTTAATAACAAAAATTCTAAGCAAAATTTGATTGAAATCGGTTAATGTTTACACTCCTGCCAGCGCCAAGCGCCTAAAATCTCCAATACAAAACATGGAGATGGGGATTTCTCAGTCTTTCACTTAAAATTACGGTAAAAGAGTCAACAATTTTAAAATGTACTTATGAACTTATCAGACAAGAAAAGGAGTGCATACAATTCCTAGACAAAAAAAAAAACAAAACATTTTTTTATGTTAGTGATTTTTGCGCACAAAATTAATTTTGAATGTAAAACTTTTTTAACGAACTGTAACTGCCCTATTACACGACGACTTATGAGTCATGACTATTTTCGAAATTAAATGAGTTCGGAGTTGAGACCAGGTGTTTTTTCTCTTTCGCACTCATTGAATTTCGAAAAAGGTCATGCCTCAAAAGTCGTCATGTAATAGGGCACTAAGGAATACAAATTTTATATTCACTACGCTCTCTCACGCAAAACAATCTTACAGTATTTTTTTGTTTGCGGAAAAACATGTGTTTGACGTTTATGTTTGATTTTGCATGGAATTAAATAAATTTCTATTATAACAAGCACATATTTTCTTTAAAATGTTTTTTTTCTCACAACCAAGTTTTCTTTTCATTTCTTTTACTACAAAATTAAATAACCAAAACATTTTTAGGTAGCAATTAATATTATTAAATAATTTTAATGTGGCAGTGCTTTAATTTCCATCTCATTTATTTCATTTCTATCAAAGACTCAAACCTTATTGTATGAATATTTTCCAGCAGGTGGTGTCCGCACAGTTATCTCGAACACAAACCTTCTATGTTATTCGATGTTTTTGAAACCCATTATTTTATTTGTTAGTTAATCTACACAGGGGTAGATGTCTTTCCATTTATTTTTACATTGATATCTTTTGATGAAAATAAAAACGAAAAATTAAATTTGTTTTGTGGAAGATGAACAGTATACCTACTTTCTTAGGTAGTTCAAATATAGGAATGGACATGCTTTTTAACTTATAAAATGTTTTCTATAATTAATGCACTGTCGATTTAAAAAAACATATAATCTTGTGTCGATATTCTTTGTTTTAACTTTTATTCACTGCATAAAATAATTAATTGTATAAAATGCCAAGAATATGGTATCGAATAGGTAGGAAAGCCCTTACGAGTTTTTTGAGAAATGATTTTCAAATGAAAATTTTTTTTATAGATTCTTGTCAACATAAGTGCCTTTTGCTTTTTGTTCTTCTTATCAATCAGATTCTTAAAATAAAATGCTCTACTCTAAGAAATTATTATTTAGATAAACTTATAATGTTTAACAATAATTCTATTTATTTTATACCCATAATCTAGTGTGGGTTGTTCAATTTTAAGAAAACTACTAAACCGGCGTGAGCAAATTAAAAAGTTCGGTAAAAAATAATGTTTAAAAAAAAAAAAAAAACAATTATAAAGTTATAAATTTATTCTAGTGGGCCAACACACAAAATGAAAAATCTGTTGATTTGAGGTAATCAAATTTATTTATTTATTTTTTTTTGAGACGCCAAAGACTGAAAAAAAGAAAATCAAGTTTTATATGATTAAAGTTCGAAGATCAGCTCTTTTGTTTCAGTTATAAGAGCAAACATAATTTTTATGTTATGAAAAGCGTTTCAATTTCAGAGTAAACCATCTTAGACATTTATTTTTTTTACACACATAGCTAGTGTGCCAATGTTGGCAAAACTGAGTCAGTGATCGAATGAATAAGGTGTTTCCACTTTGGTATACTTGATTGCTCAAAGCATGAGCTGTAATGCCAAACTCACATAATTCTGTCTTGTGTATTATTCAAAAACTGATGCAGTAAATGGCTCCTGGTTTATTGCTACCAAGTCATCTTGATTTATTTTTTTGGCGATTCTTTACAAGCTTGTTTTGGGATTTGCTTAAAAAATCAAAATATTTAAAGATATTTCCATTTTTTGTTTGGAGGTTTAATGACTGGGGAGTTATTTCACAGAGCTGTTCCTAGGAAGTAGTTTTGATTGAAAGAACCTTAGTTTGAAAGAAGGTATTTAAAGATTTGACTTCTTTTATTTTGATATTGTTCATGCTAAAATAAAAATATTTTTGTTTTAAAAATGGAGTTGCAAGCAATGATGCGAACAAGCATATTTGAAATTTCAAAACTATTCCAAAACATTCTTGATAAAACTAAAAATACTGGACTTCTAAACAAATAAACCAAAATATATAAATAAATTGTATTAAAATCTCTAACAAGTTGTTACCATTATTTTTGATCCAAGAATATTATTTTATAATTTTAGAAATCCTTAGAGTTAAAAAATACAAGGTAGGGTAACACTAATTTTTTAAATTTTTGTATTTCTTTCGCTCCGCCAGAAAGTTTAATTAAAAAAAATTCTATATAAAATTACTATAAGGAGGATAAATAACAATTATTTTGTATTTTTGTGCTTTTGTTGTTGTGTTTGAAGGGGTAGATATTGAATGAACATTGAAAATAATTTGTCTGTGCACTACTTACGGTAATGATTAGTAGGTTTTAGTAAAAAGAAGTACAAATTCAGTTGTGCAAATAAACACAAACGTTATAAATGTGTCCAGGGGATGCTGGGGTCCAGAGCCGCAGATCTTTAGTATTCATTATGCATATAAAAATAAAATTTCAAAAGAGAATTGGCAACCATTGGTTTTCGAAATATGAAATTTTCAAAAAAAAAATTTAAGTTTAAATTATTATTAAATTATTAAAATTACATTAAATACCGAGTTTTCGAAAAATTTTTTGATTTTCAAAAAAACAAACATTTTTCAAAAATCCAAAAACTATATTTTTTGAATATTTTGGTGAGAAAACTGTTTATATTTTTTAGAAGCTTCTGTAAAAAATTGAAATCATAAATACCGTTTTGAAGAAAATTGAAAATAGAATTAAATTTAACTAAAATAAAAAAAATAAAATAAAATATGTGAAATAAATTAAAATAAAATAAAATAAAATAAAATAAAATAAAATAAAATAAAATAAAATAAAATAAAATAAAATAAAATAAAATAAAATAAAATAAAATAAAATAAAATAAAATAAAATAAAATAAAATAAAATAAAATAAAATAAAATAAAATAAAATAAAATAAAATAAAATAAAATATAATATAATAAAATAAAATAAAATAAAATAAAATAAAATAAAATAAAATAAAATAAAATAAAATAAAATAAAATAAAATAAAATAAAATAAAATAAAATAAAATAAAATAAAATAAAATAAAATAAAATAAAATAAAATAAAATAAAATAAAATAAAATAAAATAAAATAAAATAAAATAAAATAAATACAGTTAAATTTAAAATAAGTAAAAAAAAACAAAACAAAAAAGGATAGGATTTATTAAATTAAAAATTAAATAAAATTAGATCCAATAAAATTGAATAAAATATAATGCTTAACGGGGTTGCACGTATTTGATCATTTGTTCAAGGTGCTTTGAGTTGAGAACATTTAAAATATGAAAGTTATAAAGAAAAGAAATATAAAAATATAAAAATATAAAAAAAGCATTAAAACATTCATTGCTTAAACAACTGCTGAAAATGCTAAGAGCATAAGAGCAAATATGCCCCTTAGCTCTTTGGTACTTGATAAAATGCGAATACATGCCAAAAATTATTTTAAATCGTTGTAGCCATTTTCTTAAACACTCATTTCTTATATTTTAAATAAACATCTCAATTTTGGAAATATATTAAAATACAATTTTGAAAAAATTCACCAACCCGTTTTTGAAATATCGAATTAAAAAAAATAATTTAATGATTTTAAAAATTCACAATTATTTTTTCATAATTTTGATAAGCAATAGTGACATATAATAGAAACCTTTGCATAAAAAATACAAATTTTTACTGTAATCGCCATTAATGAGAAAATCGATAGTCGAAAAACCGTTACAAGACTTGTATCGTTAACAACGGTATTTGGTAAATTTTTTCGTACCTACTCAAAAATCCACTGTACCTAAAAAAAACTTAAGTTCATAATTTGAAGAAAATCACTTCAGTCTAAGGCTGACAGACTGACAGACAGACAGGCAGAATTATGTAATCCACTTTTTTCGTCGGCCATATCATGGTAGTTACAAATCTGATCAAAATCTCGAGTAAAATTTTTTACAAATGCATAATTTGCCATAAAGTACCTACCTATCGCAAGTAAAACCAGTGGATATCTCACAAGCAAATATTTCTCTTTACATTTAAAAATCAAGCCTAGGTAAGTAATGTGTTACTACCTGCATACTATATAAACCAATTTAAATAATTATTCACAATCAATTATTGCACTCAAACCTAATGACTTTTCTGCTATAAAAAAAAACAACTCATCATAACAAGCAAAATGTTCTTCGCCGACATAACTTGATTACCGCAGAATACAAATTTTATGAAAACCGAGCAATCTGCCGCAGTTTAAACGTCTTAACATTTTTATTTATATAAATTAATAGCCTCATCAACACATCCAGCACTTTAAGCAAAAACCAAAATAGACTCATAAAAACAAAACATTATATTCATCTACATTAACAAACCTGGGAGTAATTTGTGTCAGACTTTAAAACAAGAAAAAACCGTTGTGTCCATCTCCTACATCTCCTCCACACACACGACATCCTCTATTAGTCTAGTGTTGTTTTGAATGTTTTGAATTTTCCAGTCTGACAACTTTCCAGCCACCCATCACTGCCAAAGTAAGTTTACTTGGTCAAGAGTATAATACGAAGAAATGGATGATTGCAACTGCAAGATGCATTTTCTGAGTTTTTGTTTTGATCGACTCTTTCTTAAGTTGAGCGCGCCTGATAACAAACTAACAACAATGTCGTTCGGGCACCGTTACAATTACAACCATCATCATCAAACATCCCAATCCCAATCCAAAAGATACAAAAACCAGAAGAAGCAGTCTTCTATATGATGCGGTTAGGTTAGACACACATTCCGGGAGTATATTGTATCTCTCGCTAGTAGCTTCAACTAACTCTAGTCCAAATCCACTAGCAGACGCCAAAACAAAACGTCTTCACTTCTTCAGTTGGATTTTATATTCGCTTGATGAAAGAAGTGCTCCAACTTCGGTCGTGGATAAAGTATCTTCTTCGAATAAGAGATACAAGATTGTGAAGAAAAGTGAAGAGAAAAAAAATTGATATTAAGAAGAATCTAACAGTTTTTTTTTTGTTTACACTAGATTCCATATATTTTCAATATAATTAATTCAATGAGTGGTTAAAAAAGGAATAAAAATAAAAGAAAACGTATTCAGTGAATGTTCGTTTCTGTATCTGATAGCAATATGCTTCAGCAAAGGATATCGCCCACTGCTGCCACTGCCGCATTACTTTGGATTATCTTCGCATTGCGGATGGATAGCTGTTGTCATGGCAAGTATTTGGGTGGTTCAACTGCCATAACTACAATTATTATTAAATGACGACGGGGAGTATACGCGCAATAAGGAAGTGTGCTGCAGTTGCAGTGGCGTTACACCTGCTGCTACACAGCTCTCGGCCAATTAACTGGATTACAAACTTGGAAAGACTAATTGTTGGCCCGCTTCACTTCCAGGAGAAACTTTATTTATATATGTCTATTAGATGTGCACTTTGTGACAGAGATTTCAATTTAAACTTAAATTTTGATTGAAAAAGATTTCAGAGTCTTTGGCAAGAAATGATAAATTTTCCTTAAATATTTTGAAATTTTCAAAATTGAATTTCATGACAAAAGATACTTTTTGTAAAGGTTCATCACTTAAGAGTTACATAAAGTGATTAAAGGAATTAATTAATCGATTTTAAAATAACCGTTAGGTGTTTGATAAATCTTTAAAAATCAAACAATGGAAAACCAATGTTTTGAATGAAAGTGTGTGTTGTGCGGTGTGTGATGTAAGGGCAATGACATCGCTAATTTAAATTTGAATGAGACACAAGAGCTTATAGACTTTGCGCAGAAGACGAAGAAGAAGAAGAAGAAATCTTTAAAAAACTATATGTGAATTAATTTAAATTATAATAAGCCACTGCCGATTAAAATATTCAGTTGAATATCCGAAGAGCCAATAAAGCAATTATTATTATGAATCCATATAAGATGAAATATCTTTATTGATCTTTATACAGTTTGTTATTGTTAGCTTAGTTCGTACATTATGCTCATATAAATGTTTATAAGTGTTTGATTTGTTTAATAGCACAGAAAATACTTTTTGACAAAACCAATAATTAAAAATTATTAAATGATGGAGCAATTAGTGTGTTTAGTGGAACGTAAATTGACCTGAAATATTTATTTAATTTTATGCCTATGGCATACAAAATTTTCTTTCTTCCGCAAAGTCTCATATGATGGAAAGAAGGGTATTGATATTAGACATGGTATTCTCTTCCATAGTATCCTTTTGTTTACAGGGTGGTTGCTGTTTTTGGTTAATTCTTTTAGAGAATATAGAAATGTAGCTTCAATTTTGAAATTTAATTGCATCTACTTAAGATTTAATATCTTGAAATACAATATTATTCATCTTTATATGAAAAATAAAATTTAATAGAAGTGTTGGTTAGAAAAAAGTCGAGGGTTTAGTATATGATGTTTTAGATGCGACTTTTAGTGAAATAGGCTGCGTTAAAAAACTGCCTAAATTTCGACATTTTTAATATTATGAGCCAAATTTCAAAATTGAGTCAGACTGATGGGTGATTGTTTTTAAAAATATTTTTTGAAACTTGACAGTTTTCTATTCATTTTAATTAAAGAAAAATACCTATTTCAAATAGCAAAAAAAAAAAAAAACAAATTAAAAACCAATGAAAGCACTTTTAAGTATAACATCTGTTATTGAGTACTCGATACCAAGTAGTGTTAGAGCTGTATTTCGTCACTTCAAGAGGCCTCTACCCCAAATGTTGAACCGGCAGATAATATAATATACAACCCACTCGAGATTTGTTGAGTGGGTCCAATAACCACTCAATATTTGACGGTAATTTTAATAAATAGGCACTGTACAAAGAAGAAAAAAATTATAAGAAATGGATAATGTTCAACATAAAATCACTAATGTCATAAATTATATAAAATATTTTCAGTTCTTCATACAAGCGGAAATGCTTTGTCTGTCGTTCTAGTCTAAGGCCTTGTACCCAGACCTTTATCAATATTTTTCTCAATTGCAAATAGAAAAACAAAAAAAATGTAACAAGAATTACAGAAAACCATTTTGTACTGAAAGAAAGAAAAAATAAAATTATAAAATACTCAAATGAGTTTAATGCGAATCAAAAAATCCCATACAAAATGACAATAAAACTTTAAACGAAAAATTTTGCTCTATCCTTTTCGTTTTTAGTTCGGTGCTTGACTAGAGAAATTGATAACACTGGTCTTCAACGGAAATTGCCTTCAAACCAAACCATACCTACTTTTCTTCCAAATTTTGGCATAGCGAATTTGAATGGGAAAACAAAATTGCTCTAGCACATCACATTTTCAGACATGTCAACATAAATATTTAAAAACCCGTTTTTGACGTCGTTTTACTTCACCACTAAATATGTTTTAGCAAAACTACTAATTGGATCAAAAAGAATTGTATTTCATCTCAATATGTAAATCATTTAAATTTTTTTCGAAAATCATTTTCATTTTTTATTACATTAATACATCATAACGACCAAAACAGCCGAAGAAGAAAATTTAAAAAATTCTCAAACACCTACAATAATTAATTTTCTTCTCAAAACAGCAAAGTTTCCAAAAACCACTCCAAAAAAAAAATATAAACATTTTCATTTTTTCCGCTTTCTATCTTTTAATGGACAAACTATTTAGAGCTACCTAATTCACACTTATTTTCTCAGACCAATAGGTATTGAAATAAATAGATTTAGAAATAGGGAAGCGAAAAATTTTTTTTCGAAATTTCTGCAGTTTTTAAAAATTTATTGGTTAAAAAATGTGAGTAAACAAATCTGGTTTCATGTGAAAGCTAATATTGTGTGTAATAAGTCCTCCAAATTTGAGCTTATTAGGCAAAACAGTTTTATTCTTTTAATCTTAAAGATGGTTCTATTCTTCAAATCAGTGGTTCATAAACTTTTTAAGCTGCGGAGCACTTTTCAGGCGACAAAATTCCTCTTTTTTCTTGTAAGAACAATGAGCCTGTTTTCTTTGCGTAATGCTGATATATCTGGTTATATTTGTGACCAAATACCTGGCTCTGGATCTAAATATTTTTTTTATTCCAGCGTAGACATTGAATTCTGATTCACACATATTGTTTTTGTTAATGCTTTAAAAAATTTGGATTCGTCCTACAACATATACCAACATTCCGACAAAGACTTCTTGCTTCTTAATTCCATAGTTTTCCCCTATTAAAAAATCACATCAAATCAATAAAACACTCAAGCTGCAACGATGTATAAGAAGTTGGCTTTTCCAATACTGCTGAGTATGGGTTTTTGAAACCCAGTTTTCCATATTATTTGAGATGCATTCTTTCGGAAAATAGCAGTGGAAGGTGAATATGAAGCTCAATTAAAATATTGTCGGAATTCCCAAATTAATTTCCCTTTAAATTTACTGACCATTAAAAAGCTGTATTTACCGATTAAAAACTTGAATTTCTTTGTCACCGGCAACAAAACCATTTATTACATTTGCCTGAAGTGATATAGTAAGAATATTAATATTAGAATATTAGAATATTAGAATATTAGAATATTAGAATATTAGAATATTAGAATATTAGAATATTAGCTAGATACGCCCCTGTCCATAAAACATCAATTATAAAGGTTCTGACTTCAGGCCTTTCCTTTTCGGAAATAAACATTAGTGTTTTACCACGGGAAAACCATCTTATTTCTGTGTGAAAAAGTAAAGAATATGCAGACTTACCTATGTCCATGTCATCGCGTAATTTGCTGAGGTCATGCAGGAGCAAAATTTAATAGTGAAATGGAATTTTAATATATTTGTTTTGATCATTCCACAGAGCACTTGAATATTCTTCGAGCTACCCGGAGCACAGTTTTGGAAACCTGGCTTCAAATCATTCATATTCTTCAAAAATCTATTAAAAACAAATTTTACGTGACAGATTTCTTCTGAATCAAGATTTGAATTTATAAAGTGTCAAAACAGTCATAATTAAAAAAATAAAAAAACAAATCATTCAAACCAGTAAATTTTTGCCCACAGTACACATATTGGATATATGGATTTGTGTACTGTGATTTTTGCCGACCAGTGTAATTATAGCAGATTATTTGGTGAAGTCTACAGTCTACAATCGTAACTGGAACTAACGAATTGTTGTTCCCTTTTCAAAAAATAACTATAAATTGTTGTTTTCACTAGTAGCTTTAAGCTATGTGAAAGGACGTTCTCATGCTCAACCGTAGTTAGTTTTAACGTTTATTTGCATCCAAATCTGTTCTTCCATTTTTCCATTGCTAGATATAGAAATAATTAAACGAGACTAGCATCTGTTTTCGGATAGACCTCTGTAAGCAAATTAATATGAAGGATATTAAGCTATGACTCTTAAAAGATTCTTTAAAATTATTTTTTTGAAGTTGCTGTCAGTCAGGCTTCAAAAGTATTTTGTAACAATCCTTTGTAAGTTTTATTGAAAAATAATTCACTTTGACGAATGGAATCTTATACACAAACCATAAAAGAAAATGTCAATTTATATTACAGAGGCTCAAACTTGTAAAAGTCATTTTAGAGAAGCCTTTTAAAAAGCATTAAAAAATATTTAATATTATTTCTTTCCTCAAATGAAAATGGCTTAAGAGAAAATTTAAAAAGTCATCAAAAAAACTACTGCTTGTTTCCCCATGTGAACAGGTATCGAAGAAATATTATGCAGTTTTACAAAAGAAAAAGTACTTTTTATTTAGCTTAAAGTCAAAAAATTATCTAACCAATGCAATGCGAGACTGTTGAAAAAATTGACAAGAATTATTGTTTTTTTTTATTCACTTTGATAAAAAAAAAGCTTGGTCTAGGTGAGAGGATCGTTAAATTTGTAATATAATACCAAAAAAAATGGATTTCAGGCAAAAACTTCGAAAAAATTGTTAAGTTTGAATGGCTATACCTATCTCTAACAGTTTGCAATTAATATGGCTTTATATTAAAGCCTTAAGACTCTATTTTATTGAGCCTAAGCACGTCTGGAATGTAGGTATTTTTGCTCCACAAAAAGTTATGCACAATTTAGAAACAAATTTAAAATCTTTGATTTTTCGGTTATTGTATGTTGGTTTATTAACTTTTCTTAGATTTTCTTAAATAATTTTTAAACCATCCATTTCTATAAAAAATTTAGCTTTGAACAAAAAGTTTGAAATTTAAAAGTGCCAAATTCGGCTTAGTGTCCGAGTTACAACGAACAAATTGAAACGTATCGGTGAATTAAGTAGCATTTTCGGTACTTTCTGTTTTGGTTTTTGATGCATATATGAGCCAAACACAAATAATAAGTAATTAAAATCCCTGCACTTTATTGTTCTTTTTAAATTTTAATCAAGCCTTTCAGTCAGCTTTTTCAATTTGTTAATTTGGTATTTATTGGGGCAAACTGTGGCAGTGCTTGGCGCCCCAGGCATTGAAGGCTTAGGGGCCTCCAAAAACAATTTTTACATCGAAAATAAAAGTAATTTTTATCTTTAAAGAAGTTTCTGCCCAACTTTTTCATTAATACTAGCCGTTTTCTGATTTGATTAAAAGCTTTTATACTTTAATCTTTTAAATATGTCTTAACTAATATCAATGTCTTAATTTCTTCTTAAATATGAAGGTAAGCAAACACGCCGTAGTCAAAATCAAACGTATATGGGTGACCTCAAGGTTGTTTTGTGTGAGCTGAATTTAAGAATAGATTTTGATTTTGCTGGAAAAGTAAGAATAGTGTATAGTACAAAATATTTAAGTCTTATAATAGTACTTTATATATACACTCCTCGTCAACTGAATACGCACAAACATTTTTGAATATATTTTATCCATTTTTTCCAAACAGTGATGGTTATTATGCCATCTGTTGATGGTAAAAATGTTCGTAACATATAAATAACAGAATTTCAAAGTTTTATCCAAAAACAACCGTGAGTTTTTCCTTCAACCACTTCCAAAGTGTAACTTATACAAAGTAGAAGTTTTTTTTTGAGTCAACTGAATAGGTACAAAAATTAAAATTGGTATTGGAATGGAATGAAACAAGTTTTTGTTTAAGTTTAGTAGTGGGTACTTCCACCTTTATTTTTAATTACTTCGTAAATTCGATCCGGCATGGAATCGTATAGCTTTTTAATGTAATTTAACGAAATTTCGCTCCACGCTAATTTGCAGAAATTAAGGTTTCTTTGTCTTCGAACTGACGACCACCCTCATAAACTTTGCGTACTAACCATCCCCAGACATTTTCTATGATGTTATTATGCGCGCTGAGTGAATAGGCGCATTATCATGTTGGTAGGTCCAGTTTATGGGTCCAAAGATGTTAGAAAATTTAGGAAAATTTCTTTCCAAAATTACTTTATACCCAGCTGCTGTCATTCTTGATGTTACAACCTCGAGCTCAACTGTTCCATAATAACTGACTGCTCCCCATATCATGACACCTCCTTCACGACTATGATGGCGCTTTAAAAATCTTTTTTCTTTTCTTAAGTCGTGAAAATAGAAGTTGAACCCATCAGGGCCATCGAAATTAAACTTTTTTTCATCTGAAAGTCTTGAAAAATCTAATCGAAACATTTTCCGTCTCTCGTCAAGTGGTGGTTTTTTCTTAAGTTTCATTCGTTTAAGATGGCTTGAGTTGTTGATTACTCTTAATACTGTTGAGCAACTTGCGTTTACGCCGACTTTTTGTTTTATTTTTGCCACAGAATCAGAAGAATTTGATGCATATCTTAAAATTCTTCGTCTCTCAGCTGCTGTTGTTGCTGTTTTCTTACCTCCCTTCATGTTTTTGCCGTATGCATCTTTATTTTTCAAGTAAGAATAAACTACATTAAAACTTTGGCCAACTTTATCAGCTATTGCACGTCCAGTTAGGCCTTGGTCTCTAAGTAAATCGATTTTAGCTTTTTCAACACTGTTAAGACACGTAGATCTACCCATTTTTCTTAAAATTTGAAATCAAGAATTAAATTTTACTGCAAACACTAAAATCGTTAATTTAAACTGTCAAGCACTCCAAAAAACTTATAAACAACCAAGAAAATGGCGTTGTACCTATTCAGTTGACTAGAAAAAAACTCCTAATTTGCATATAAAACACTTTGCAAGTGGTTGAAGAAAAACTCACGGTTGTTTTTGGATAATTCTTTCGGAATTATCTGCTTAACATCTTAAGGGAATAGTTAGCATCAACAGATGGCATAATAACCATCACTGTTTGGAAAAAATGGATAAAGTATATTAAAAAATGTTTGTGCGTATTCAGTTGACGAGGAGTGTATATTCAAATTTGTTTATTAGAAAGTTAAAATAATAATGCAGTTTTTACTAAAACAATATTTTGCTATTTAAAATCCCAAATATAAGGGTGCGTTTTAATTTGAGAGTACTTTCACTACAAAACTCTCGATAGTGATTGTCACATAGCTGTCTACTCTTCTGTGAGTTATGACTGTGTCGGCTTGCAAGTTTTTTACTCTCGAAAGTAACTTGCAGTCTTTTAACCCCCAAATGGATACGCGCCTATAAAAGAACAAAAAGTATTGATTTAAGTTATGATGAGTCCAAGTGAGTAAGCCGGACGAAACGCCGATTTGTAGGACTAAAGGCCATAAAAAGCTATTTTGAATCAGTATTGATTTAAGTTATATTAGTTATATCAGCAAAGGAAAGGAAACTATACTTAATATAAAATAGTTTCGAACTAAAAAGTTGAACAGTAAGAAATATGAAGAAAATTGAAAAAAAAAATTCTTCTGTTAAAGTTGGTAAACATTGATACAAATTTGCGTCTTAAAAGGGTACCTACTATAGTCATTTAACTAATGAGCCCATCTATAGTACCTGGACGAAACGCAAACGCAAACGCTTATTTGAACTTTTAACTTGAATTACAAAGTTGGACTCTTATTAACGAAAAATAACAATAATCCATCGAATTTAAGAAAAGGAAAATTCTCGTTTGCTTCTTCAGTAGCTTTAAGTGGTTTAAAGAATAAGGAAGGAGTCTTCCAGATTCATGTGGTATCACAATGAACCAACTTTCTAAGTGTGTCAGTATTAATTTACTGAGAGCCACTTCTACCTAACCTACCCTAGTGTTGTAGTGTTAGGTGAAAACATACGGATCGTTTGAGGAAAAAACCCATTAATTATTGAAAAAATCAGTTTTATTAATATTTCTACACATATTTTTAGTATTTTACTCAAAAAATTAGGTTCGTCAAGATAGCACCGCCACAAACAATTCCAATAATCTAATGATGCAGAAGTTACGTCCTAATAAGGTGCTTATTAAGTGCCTTAATATCAACGCAACACTTTATCCAAGTGACCTTGAAATGCACGTCAAACGCTTCAGCCAAATAACCTTAATCGCTTAAAAAAGACCTCAATAAAAAAAAAATTGCCATGCTGAAGAACTTACCGAGTTCTTTTTAAAAAGGTACAGTTTGAATTTCTATTCCCACCCATTCATGGTCAAATAGGCCTGAAGACATCTTGTGAGGAACTTGTGCTGTTATGGGTAGGCGTCAAGATAGCACCGCCACAAGCAACAGTTAGGTGCTAATTAAGTGATGCAATATAAACGCAGCAATTAATTCGGATGACCTTGAAATTGTATGCACAAATGTAAGATTGCACTACCAAAAACGAAATTTGAAAATCTAATAATGAAAAAATTACGTCCTTCTTAGCGGCTAATTAAGTGCTGCGATGCCAACGCAGCACTTAATTTGGATGACCTTGAAATCGGATGCAATAATTGTATGAAAGGTGAAGACTTTTTAAATATTTCATCCATTAAAAAAGTCGAAACGCCAGAATTAAAGTGCTGTCGAGTAGGTTGCAAAAACTTATATTTCAAGTTCCACAAACCCATTTGGGAATGAAAGAGTGGAGGGACCTTTAATTTGAGACCAGACTTTTCAATCTAAATAATTTTTAGGCATTTTCGGATTTGGAAAGCCCCTAACTAGCACCTAACTACGGCGGCATCATTAGATTTTTGAATTTCGTTTGTGACGGTGCTATCTTGACAGACCTCAAAAAATTTGATTTTAAGAAAAAAGTACTCCTCAATTTAAAGCATTTACAGCTACCTGAAAACAAAGCATGAAAATGTAAATATATTAAGTGTAAATGAAATGTTAATACAACTCACAACAAATATGCGGCTAAAAACTAAAAGTCTTAAAATATTGATTTCGTACGTGCCCCACACGTAACAAAATTGTTCACTACGTAACGGAGTACGTAACTAATTGATTTTAATTATTATTTATCTTGTAGTTTCCCAATTTTTTAATTTGGTCATAACTAAGAGAAGTCCTTAAGCAAATTATCCAAGTTCTTGAGTGCATTTCCCACTTCAAACTTTGTTGAACTTGTGCGTTAACAACAGAAATATAAAACAATGGTAGTTTTGATGTCCCACACGTAACGCTCAGCAAAATTGAGATTGCGCCAAGATACCTGCAAGTATTTCAATAAAATATTATTCCATAGCGTAAACATTATTTTGATGTACATAAGTATACCTTTTTAAGAAAAAATATTAAAGATTGTTTAAAAAGTTGATAACCGTTTGTCATAGGTTTCTCGTACGAATGTCCTACACGTTACAATGGAATGCTCCCATAGAGTTTTGTTGAATTAAAGATTGGTATAATGTTGGATGATTTCTGATATACCCGGAATAATTACATGTTGCAACAAATTTTAGTCTAGGAAAATATATTTTTGTTTGTATTTGTTCATATTAACTTATAGAACATTATTTTTTTTATTAACTTCATACACATGTCTTCTTATCTATCTTTACTTATTTCTCTTCCCACGCAGTTTTTTTTGTATGTTTCTCGAAATTTTTTTTTAACGATTTTGATTAATTTTTGCATTTCAATCATAAAAACAATTTCAATAAAACTAATGCATTTTAGATTCTTAACAAACAATTTAAAAGTCAAAAATACTAGTTTGAAGGTATTTAAAAAAAATGTCAAATTTAATGCTCTTATTCACATTTATTTCATTAATGGTCCAACCAATTTTCGCAATACTTTCTCACTTAATAGCCTTGAATAAAAAAATTAGCAAGTTCATGTGTTCCAGTTGCGGGTTTTATTTTGTTTAAAATCTTAAATTATCACCAAAAGATAACTTTCCATTAGAAAAAACAAAAAAACTATAAAATAAGCAAATAGTAATGACATTTCGGACAACCAATATACAGTTCTAAAATAAATATCAAATTGTTGCTATACAATTTAATTAGTCCTTGTCCATATATTTCAATGATTTTATTTAATTCGCAATAAACATCTACAACCAAAGTGCATCTTTTATAAAAAAAATTATATGTACGTCACCAACTACCATATCACAGCACAGAATATGCAATAAGTTTGTCATTATTGTAACTGTAACTCATTCTTTTTCAATTAAAATAAAGATAAAACTTGTTTCGATTGAAGATATTATTTCACGAAGAGAAAAACTTGAAGCAACTAAAAGTTATTTATGTGAAAAAACCAGAATTTTGGGATCCTCAGCCAACTACTGCTGCCGGTCGGTCATGCCATTCCTTACTTGGAACATGGGACATCTTTTCGTTTTCATTTGATTTTTCTTATTTTCCTCGATACTGCAAGTTCATTTAAACAGAGATAGCGAGTTGTTTATTTCTATGGTTACTTTCTTTTAAGATCAATATTTTTGTATAGTTCATGCTTTATATGAAATGCAAATCAAATCAATTTGACTGTGAATTAAATGGCAATTAAATTAAGATGAAGTTGGATGTATGACTTTCTTAAAGCTAAAATTCTGGTTGAGCGTGAATGTTATTAAAAAAAATGTTAAAAATGTGAACCTATGAGGTGACAAGTGTATAATTTTGGTAATGAATTGACTCTTAAGTTAATGGAGGATTTTTTTTTTTTTATTTAAATGTGCAAGCTTCGGTTAACCTAAAACTTATTCAAATTTAGATGAAACAAATAATAAACTAGCAAATTTATAGTTTGAAATTTATATTTGCTTCAAATATGTGTACATACATATACATAGCTTTAAAACTGTATCAATAGGTCGAAAATTATTAATTTAAATTAGTTTTCGGTTTTAAAGAGCCTTATTCGTACGATTCGTTTTTCGAACGTTTCGTGGTTCGTCTTTTTGATACATTGGGTGAGGAGTGTAGAAATGTAGGGGGAATGAAAAAACGAAAGCACTTATGAAATTTTTAAGATTTTTTCTGGTTGAACTTTGACGTTTATGATTTGACAAACGAGTAGAGGCGGGGGATGCTTATATTTTTTTAATAATGAGCTTTAATTTTTTTTGTGATTAAATAGATATAAGATTGAACGAAAATTGATTTAAAAAATGTTTAATTAATATTACTGTCTACTTTCCTATATTTTCCAAAAAATGAACTTCATATTTTGTGAGCGTCAGAAAAACGAATGGACTTTTTTGGTTGTGTTTAATCACGATAAAGACGAGAAACGAAACGAACGAATACACGAATCTTGTAATCTAGCTCAAAGAGTTCATTCATTCAACATTCATTCAACAGCGTAAGGTAGTCGTAAACATAGTAGAGTTGTAAACTGCGTAAGTCTGTCATATTTTCCATACAAATTGTGACACAGTTACGAAGTTTTAAACTTTACGACGACTTTGCGCTGTTGTATGAATACTCTGATTATATTATTTTGCTTTACGTTACATCAATCAAAATTATCAATTCATCATTCACGTATTGTTTTGAAGTAGACGCTAAAAATTGTGATTTACGTCAAATATGCCGTACACTTTATGCAAATTTGGTTTTAGGAATTGTTTTGACGTAATGTACTATTATACTACAACGTATACGTCATAAAACTTCCATGTTCGGATTTCGTTAACATCGCTCAGGGAACAACGAAGTGTCAATATGTTGACATATTTTTGGAACACCCTGTTTTGAAAATATTTTTTTCTTTTTAAAACAACGAAGTTCCCAGCGTTTTAGAAGCGACAGTATAGTATTTATTTTACAATTTTTTTCTCAAAATGCCTGCCTACGCAATTATCGTATGATGTAAATAAATGTTTACCCTAAAATTTTGATAGTTTTTTTTGACCATGGTTTGAATTTTCGCAGTACTTCGTACTATATTATATTTTACAAAGGATTCTTCCTGCCCTGAAATGGTTAAAATGGTTACCTACTTCATCCACATTCCCGAAGCTCGAAACCCAAGTCTCAAAAATAATCAAATCCCAAAGTAACCAAAAGTACCCAAATTCAAGAGTAACGATGAGTAATCAAAAGTAATCAAATACAGAAAAGTAATGAAAGTAATCACTCAAATGTAACGATTACTTGAAAAAAGTAACGAAAGCAACGATTACTCAAAAGTAACTATCTACATCACTAGTTACATGTTCTGGGTCTAGTAATTGAACTTGCTTGGTATTTCTTAAATTTAAGCCAAAAATCATTAGGTATTATAAAAGAAAATTTTTTTAACTGAAGTTTATTATGTTGACTTAATAATTTTTTAAACGCTTGTTTCACTTGTGGCTGGGTCATCACTAAAGAGGACCAAGTCTGAAAATTACATCCTTACTTAGATGGGCGTGGCAGTGAGCAGTTTTGATTAAAATTATCGTCTAAGCCTTCTCCCTGCTAAGGAAATAAGCTCTGAAAATGCCATCTAAATCATAAGAGCCTTTTCCGAGAAACCAGTAACAAAAATTGATTGTTTGCAACTAATTAATAATAATATTTAAATTTTCTACCAATACCAAACGATATACATACATAAATATATATGGGTGAATTTCGGTCCAAAAAATGCGGTATCGTCTCGGTATCGTTTCGGTTTCCGATACCGATACCGAGACCTAAGAATCTTCTGATTTTTATGATGTTTGCGGCAAACTTATTTCAGATGTTCAATTATATGAATAAAAAATAGAATTCCTAACTTTATACACATCATACTAAAAAAATCAAAAAATTACAGCCGTTAGTTTTTTTGCAAAAGACTTCCAAAAATTTAAATGTGATTTTCCGATACACGATATACAGGTTTTCGTCGGGCTAATTGTCAAATGTGGTAAATGCTTGAAGAAGCCATTTTGAAAAATAGCGTCATTCAGTAGTGTGTGTGTAAATTTGAAAATACGATGTTTTCATATTCTAATGCAATAAAAAATTAGTAGAACAATTAAAAAATCCAATCTAAAACGACATACATACATACTGTGACTCAAAAAATTGTACGCACATTTGATTTTCTTAAATAAAAACCGTTTTTCTAAGCAAATCGGCATATATGGTAAGCCTTTTGCAATTGATCGGCTTATTGAAAGTTTTATCAGAAAAAAAAAATTATATATTGCAAAGCTTTTTAAAATAAAGAAAATCTAAAAAATTAAGATGAACAAAAAAAAATACTTCAAAAAATTGCACGTAGAGTGGCCTTAAAGTCAAGGTTCTTGTAGATTTCGTAGAGAACGTGAAATTTCCTTGCTCTTACTCTTTATCTGAGACGGTTGTTTATTAAAAACAATAGCTTTCAGATAACTTCTGTTGCAATTGTGTTCCGTTTTTGTAAAATTACAACTTTGGAAAGATTTTTGCTAGTTATATGAGGTTTTGTAACTTTTTTACCAAAACTTTTCACATATACTTGATGGGGTAGAGGTCTGAGGATTTTGATGGGTGAGGCAACTAAGATCTTACACTACCGCTCATTTACTAACATGAATAGTTCGTTCATTGTCCTCTGCCAGTATGAAATCATTCTGTTACTCAATTCTTTCAGCACTGGGCTAAAATTTGGTTTTCAAATCTGCAAATTTTTGTATTTTTTGAAGACAGCATTTTCATCCCTAACTCCCTAAACCACAATGATTTCACCCTCATGTCTCACCGTAGTCTTTATATTGTTTACCTATAGGGGTGTGTTCAGTTTTTAGTACACAAACAATCAACCGTTATTTTCAAAAATGTTGAAATTTTGTTCCACAAAAATAACACTCACTAAAAAGTAAAACAGAAAAACGTGATAAATAATTTGGAAATCAATTAGTTTCTAGTCGAAAAAGTTTAACACAAATTCCTGTTTTACGTGCAATTTTTTGATACAGTGTAGTTACATACATTGTTGATCAAAAATAAGATTTGAGATGACGAATAACAAAAAATGCTTCTAATTAGAACATGTTGATTGCGCTGATATTAAAATCGTCATGAGGTTCAGTAATAGACAAATAATCATGGGGTGTAAGAAATTTGAATAGTTATTGATCGTGTCTCTTTCCAGCCATTTTGTGCTGACGTCTTTCAAATTGATGTTCATAGAGCGACGGCAACGGCTTTAACGCTTCTTTGTCAGATATGAATATCTTCAAACTCAGAATCATTGTGCTTTCTAAGATAACAGTTACTGCTTCTTTCTTTTCAGAGATCCAACTCCTGCGGTCTTTGTTTAATATCTTAATGCAATAATAACAATAATAATAATAATAACAATAACAGATAAAATACAGGGTATCCACCGGGAAGGTATACTACTATTTTGTTTGTCTCGCAGTAATTCCATTGTAATCCTGGCTGTACGCGATGTAGTACCGTCCTGTTGTTGTGGCGTTGAAAAGTTTTATTTTAGCATTGTATCTTAATACTAGGAAAAGAACGCACTTTTTTAGTTAAAAAAACAATTTCTGTATTCCAAAATTCTGTAAAATTGTTTTGGTAATGAAAAAAAAGTGCGCCCTTTTCTCATCACCAATTTTTCTTTTATCATTTTCAGAATTTTGTAATACAGAATTTTGGAATACAGAATTTTAGATTTTCAGAATTTGTCAATACAGAATTTTGTAATCCGAATTTTGACACATACAGAATTATGACCCCAACCCAATGCGATCACGTGCGTCGTTAAGTAAGAAAAGGGTATAGATATCTCAATTTTCGTACTTTTGAGATAAATGCATTTTAATGTCTTTGTGATTCTCGCCTTCAAATTAAACAATTTTAAAAATTTTCCAAAGCAATTTCTTACACAAAATTTAAGTAAATTTACTAAATTACTTTAATTTGACTGCTTGATTGTTGAGGTGAGGTGACTGCTAAGAAACAACATAAAAAAGGTTTTAGAAAAATTAAAAGTTGTTGCCGTTTTTCTTATTAATTTTTGGGCCAATTTTTCATTTCTTGGGTTTTCGGATAGCTCTTTATTTCGTTCAAAATAAAAAGAAAAAGAATTAAACAAAAAAGAATTCCCTATTTTGTTTAAGGTTTTTATTCCACCCTCAAAGTCTTCCTATTTTCACATTAAGTTACTTACTATGGTGCAGAGTGAGTTTTATAACACATAACTGGGGATGTGAATTATTTACCTTCATTTAGGCTGGAAGAGCTACTTTCTAAAAATAAATGTCTAAAATGGAAAAATATATTAAAAACCAACGGCAACACTTACAATATTACAAAATCATTTTTTAATGTCAATTTTTATATTCCATTCTCAAATAAAATTCTTTTAATGAATAGTTTCTGCAAAAATTGTTTTAAAACTAAAAATTTTGAAGTACAAAAAAAAATGCAAATTTCTCCAAAAACAAGAAAAAGTAAAAGAAGTGAAATTACTACAGTGTTTTACGGATAGAAGAAACACCCATATAAGAAAAATTCGTTTATAATACATAAATGCAATTCAAATTGTTCATAGTTTTTAAAACTTTTTAATTTCCTTAGATTTAAGTAAAATCAATTATAAACGCCTGAAATCGGTAAGCAAAAAACCTATTTAAGTCAGTAAAAAAATACAAAAATCTTAATTGCCTCATACCGCATCACACAAGTAAAAGACGTTGTCACTTTTATTTGCTTAGTAGACTTATTGACATCAAAATAAATATTTACATTAAAATTCATGACAGAATATTATTCATCATGGGAAAATGAAAAATAAGTGAAAAATGAAAAATTTATGAATGTATAAAAGCGGAAAACGAGCATAGGGGAAAAATTCCAATATATCATTCTTTCTTTTCAAATCTCGCATAGAAGACTCTATTTAAAGAAACTCACAAAAGATTGCGCTGCAACTAGATGCAAGAAGATGTGGTTATACATTTCTTAGGAAAAAAATGAGTTAATTATGTCATGAGGGTGGGAACTACTTGCACATTCTATCGCGCTCTCATCTTGGGTTGTTTATAGGTGTGCAAAAAAAAAATCAAAGAAAAAACTTCTCCCAGTCAAATGTGGTTCATTGTTTCACGATGAGAATTTGTGTCGCAACAAATCTACAATTATGCGGGATCATACTACCCGCAGATGTATCTTCTTTTTCATCTCATTTTTTGCTAGGCTTATTTCTATAACAATATACCGTAAGCAAAGAAAGTCATCAAATGCACATCGCGCGATCTGCATTAGAATGCAGACACCATCCAGAAGTGTACATTAAGAAATACACTTTTATAAATTATAAGGCCTATCCTTAAGGTGGAAGTCAGAGACCGTCAAGTGTCAACCTACTTACAGCTTAGATGCTATCTAATTACCGTGACTTTATAGAACTAACCTCTATTACGTGCCCATACAGGTTGTGTTTTCCATACCAACGACGGACTGGGATCGGAGAGCGAAGGGGTGCGGTTTATACGCGTCCGCGAAGATACACCGATCGATCAAGCGATATTGATGCTCCATGCACATCCAAGGTCATCGATATACCTGAAGAGTGCCGATGGCCTCACCGATCATTCCTACTTCACCATAGAGGAATTAAATTCCACATCTGTGCAAATAATTTTGACGAAATCTCTGGAGAACTTGGTGGACCGCGATCAGCCACAGAATTTATTGAAATTCCGGGTTCTTTGTACCGGGAAGAAGGGTAGGAATGAAGAGGTTTGTATTTTGTTTGATTTAATAGATCTTCTTTGACTTGCAAATATTTAATCATTCCAGACAAGCTTCATATCGGTGACTGTTTATATTGAAGACGTCAACGATCAAGTTCCGAGGTTCATTAACGAACCTTATATTGTTGAAGTTGAGGAATCAACGCCGCCGGGTACTGTGATATTCCGAAATATTCAAGCCTTCGATCGGGACAAGCCCAACACCCCGAACTCTGAAGTTCATTTGACACTTTCCAGTTTTGTCCATGGCCCAGAGAGTGGACCGTATTTCGCACTCGAAAGTCCTCATCGCCCACTTTTGATTTTAAAAAGAGAACTTGATTTCGATAATGGTATTCGGGAATTTCGAATCCCTTTGCTGGCAATTGATCGGGGAACTCCACCAAATCAAGCTAACACAACGGTGATAGTCAGAGTCACTGATGTCGATGATCTGCCCCCAAAATTCACCGAAGGAGTCTACAGGACTAAAATAAATGAATTCTTTCCAATGACGGTAAAGTGTTTTGAATGTTGTCTAAAACTTAACATTTACTGATTTTTGTTTTCGCTCATTTCACAGGGAAGAATGATTCGAATGCCACTTTACTTTTCACCTCCGATCATGGCGTACGATCAGGACTCACTCAATGCTACACTTGTTTATGAAATTATTTCTGGCAATGAGCGAAAGCTTTTCGATGTGAATTCCTCGAATGGAATAATATTTTTGCAGAAGGAAATCGATTTGGAGGAAGAAAGTCTTCCTGGAAATACATTTGTTTTGCAAATTGAGTCAAGGCAGAGAGACAGTCCGTTGAAGAAAGCTGTTGCAAGGTAAGCCCAGTACTTTTAAATCTGCTCCTGAGATCTGTGTACAAAAAAGAACGTTCCACAATCTTTATCACAATTTTTTGAGTCAGTTAACTTTTTTGACTTCTTAATAAAAGTTGTGGGTCTTCCTCTGCTTATTATACCATCAGAGTTAGATTCGTAGGTTTGGCGGGCTACTTCGTTACTGTCCATACACTCCAATTGTCACAGACAGAAAACTCAGCCGCTGTTTTTTTAGCTTTTTGACCACGTTGACGTTGACGCTGGGTATTTCGATCAGATTTTTGACAGTTGGTTTTAGGCCACACAGTTTTACCCACAAGATTTTGTACATGATGGTTAGGAAACTTATTCCTCTGTATAATAAAAAAATAAATAATCTCTCGCTGCTTTGAATGGTTCAGCTGGGAGTCCATCCACATCAACAGCCTTGTACGATCTAAGTTTGAAAATCGCTTCATCAAAATCGGATGGATGGAAAGTTGAATGAATTGCTTTGACTAGCAGCGGAATGTTAGTTATGTATATCCGCCGTTTAGATATTTCTTTTTCCTCCTTAGAAGTCGGCGCTCCTCCCTCCCTTTTGGCCCGTTGAGCTGCCATGCTACTGTCTCAGCTGCTCTAGTTTTCATCTGCAGTAGGTAGTTAGTAGGCTTTATTCTTAGCTCCATAAGTCAGCCGCCACTTTCTGTCAAACCAGAATTTTCGTTGTTGAGACCTAGTGAAATCCAGTACATCGGTGGGAACACTTGTGATGACTTTTTGACATTTGCCGTTTTCTAAAACGTCATCTGCGTCAAAAATGCATGTGAAGAATATTTTTAGACGCAGACTGCAAAAATCTTGTGTTCGAAAACGCAAATATAAATTTTACTGCAGTAGCATTGAGTTCGATAACGCTGCTGTAAGGTCAAATGTTGTTGCAGTTGTGCAGTAAGAATCGAGTTGACCAAAATATCAAAAAGCCAGAGATCGTGTTCGTAAACGTCAAATGCGTTTGCAAGTAAATTGACTGACGTTGATCAAATCGACTTTGTACAAGCATGACGATTGCATATTTGACGATTGTAATAGCTGTGTAATTTGACGATCAAATTGACTTTGATTTGGCGTTTGTCTCCATTGGTCTTCTGTACATGATGCGTGGTGGTGGGCTTGCTGATAGATTAAAAGAAGCGTCACCGGTAAAAGTTATGACAATCTCTTGGAATTCTAGCTTTTTGACTACGCGCTGTGGCGTATAGTGAATGTTTAGATACGTGCAGTAGGTTCTACCAAGTAGTGGTCCAACTCTGTATTTGCCTCTCGAAAAATTTGGACATCCAAGACACTGGAAGCACGTCAGACGTGTTTTGCGATTTGATCAATTTGGTTGACAGTTTCCGCCAAATCATTCTGTGTTTTTAGGCTATGATGGCACATGGCCCCATCTTGAAGTTTTGTAGTGCAGGCTGAGTCCTCTGAATTTCAACCCAAAGGTGCCATCCTTTCCGAATCTGGCGTTAAAGTCTCCCAGAATAATCTTGAAGCCGTACTTCGGGTATATATCATATGTGCTCTCCAGAAGATCATAAAAATATTCTTTTGCTGAGTTGTATCTCTTTTTTTTAGAGGCGTGGTTGCATACCAGCGTGAGGCGTGACGTCTTTAATGTTGATTGCGACTATGTAGGTGCTTGCTTACACATTAAAATCCCAAAACCTCTAACCTATTGCTTCCTCTAATCACTTACCCAAAAATAAATACTGACCCGCTGTGTGATTAATAATTAAATTGGTCCCAGTGTTATCGATTTCAGTAATCAAATATTAATACTAAAATAAGCCTAGAACAAGTTTTTAAATATTTCTATAACCTCCATTTTCTGTCTAAAGAGCAGCGAAATGCGTACCAAAACACTGCGCACAAAATTTTAGTAGAAATTTACCAATTTCCAAAATTTGAAACAAAACAACCGCAAAGAAAATCACAATGAAAGAACAAAAAAAAAAGAAACATGAAAAACTTAAAATGTCATTTTTCCGCTACAGACAATTCATTCCTTTGCGAAAGAAGACTTGGAGACTTCCCAAAATTATCACTTTTGAAAAAATATTTTTGTTTTATCACATTTAAGTATACATGGTCTCCAAAAAAAAGTGGAGACTTCTTCAGATAATCAGTTTTACGTGTAATTTTATCTCTAAAAAGGTATTGAAATACGTATGAAACAGGCGTTAGGAAAAAGTGCCCAAACATTTTTTTATCACCCAAAAGCAAATGAGAAATTGGAAATATTGCCCAAAACTACTTTGTGACCAAATATTTAAAAATGGAAATGTCGCCCAAACATTTTGCATATGTAGACTGTTTTTTTTTTTTTTTTAATATCTACTTTGAATATCAGTATCTTCTCAGATATTCTCAGATGTTTCTACAAACTCCGTAACTGCCCAAAACTAACGATGGTCTCTAATGAAGATGGCAGAACAGTTCAACATTCACATTTTCTGGGTGCCGGGGCACAGAGATATTCTAGGAAACTGTAAAGCCGATGAATTCGCCAGGATAAGAACTAATACACCAATATCACCTAACAAGATGAACTTGTCTGGCTACAAAACAGATCTGGCCAACACTGGATCCGAAGCGATCGAAATGTTTGTTATCTCTGAGTAGATTCCATATTAGCTCTTCAATTGGTGTCATTACTGGACACTGCCTCATAGGCAAACACGCCAATAGACTCGGTGTTTTCTCAAATGATTACTGCAGAAGCTGCATGGACGAGGAGGAGGAAGAAACTATCCCACACCTTCTTTGCTCATGTCCTGCTCTTTCTCAAAGACGCAAAACACACTTAGAAAGCTTTTTTTTTAATGATCCCAGTGACTTAAATAAAATCGACATTCACAGTCTCCATCGCTTTATTAAAAGTTCCGACTGGTTTAATTAACGAGGATTACCTCGCATTCCTTATGTGGTATCACAATGGGCCTATTCTGGCCTAAGTGTGTCAGCAGGTTTCCTGACAGCCACCTTAACCTAACCTAGACTGTTTTTGTGGAATTCAAACCACGTTTTCTTAATTTTAGCAGATATTTTCAAAATTTATTTCAATGAATAAATAAAACTTTTAAAAAATTTGTTAAAGGTAATATTTTATAAAAGCTGTTTAAAATATTAAAAAAGCTTTTCGAGAGGGGACGAGGTGACCATGCTTTACGTCGGGCCACCTCATTGCGGGTGGTTATCGTGTCACGGATTTTCACCTCGCACCGTAATCCAGATCTGGACGGGGTCCTCGGGCGTACGCATTATTGCCGAGAGCTTGCAGTTTACCGCCCCCATCCACTTCCACAGAGCTGCTAAAATTTTCTGCAATTACCCCGACACTTCTAGGCAATATTTCCTTATAATGCGGTTGTTTTAGAAAATTTTTCTATTTAAGGCTCTATTTCCCATTTGACTATTTTAATTTATTATTTTGGGCATTGCTTTATTTTATAAAAGAAAGTGGAAAAGGAAATACAACTGAAAATGAGAAAAACAAAAACTATAACAACAATTTGTTCAGTATTTTTATTTTTTGGGTGAAACGCAATGGAAATATTCTTTGGAGAGTTTCACCAATTGAAAAATATAAAAAAACCGCATTATATAAAGTATACCTACTAGATACTAATGAGAAATGAAAATTTACTCAGGCCTCCAAAAAGGCAGTAAAAAACGTGCAAAAACACATTGGAAAAAATCTATTGGAGAGCTTACCCAAATGCAAAATTTTATACAAAAACAAATACAAAAGCTAATCACAGTGGAAACAAAAAACAAACAAATAAACATAAGAAACTCCAAATATCAGTTTTGTTCCAGAAAATTCATTCTGTATGCAAAAAAAAAGTGGAGAGTTCTCCTCATATTCAACTTTTTAATAGATTTTTGTGTTTTATAATATAATAGTGTACTAGTTGCTGCTTGATAATCAGCTTTTTAATGGAATTTTTGTTTTTATTATATAAAGCGAACCTACAAGCTACTAATGTGAAATAAAATTTAACTGAAGTCTCCAACATGTCGACAAAATTTATCACGAAAACATGGCAGAAAAATACTCATGGAGATTTTCACAGATTGAAAAAATAAAAACAAAAGCAAAAGGAAAACAAAATAACCTTTTTTTTAGTGAACCATGAGTGGAGACTTCTTAAATCAATCTGCTATGATTTTGGGGTGTTATTTTGGTATGGATTGTGGAGGAAATAATAAAATTTCTGATCACCGCGGTTGATTTCAAATCTTTAACAAATTGCTAGATTAGTTGTGGTTAAGTGACTCAGCAGTAGTGTCACCAGATGGTCATTACAGCAGGAATATTACCATTATTTTGGAAAAAAAAATCTTTTACCCAAAAATATATCAAATATCATGTTTGTTTGATAAATATTTGTATTATTTATTTAAACAAAAGATGAATGGCTTGTCTTCAATTTTTGTGTGGTAATGATCAGATCTATACTTACTGAACGAAGTTGTAAGGTTTTGATGGTATTCTTATAGTTTTGTAAAACTACTATTTCTTCATGCCAATTAATCTTATATTCTAAAAGTCATAAAAGTGAATTTTCCTTAGACAATTAAAGTCATGATACGATTTTGAATGTATATTACCATTACGAGTATGAGCGGTGATATGAACGGTTGGCAATAAAAAAGTTAAGTATCTTCCAAGTAATGTCTTAGTTAACAATTTTAATGGCAAAGTAATGAATGGGATGGATAAATGGTAATATAACTAAAAAAAAGGCCAAATTAATTATAAAAAAAAAAATTGGTAGTTCGACGTGTCGTTAAACAAAGAAAGTGAACACTGAATATCGGAAACTAGCAATCTACCTACTTAATAATTTAATTACTTTAAACAAAATTTTAATTCCAATTTAAAAATTTTACTACCCAAACAATTATGACAGAATAGTTTTACTTTTAGTTTTTCTGCTTGATATTTGACGGAAGGAAAGAGCATTCATGATTAACCTAATACTTTACTTTATTTGATCACGTTTTAAAGCAAAAGTAAAAGAAGTACTTAAAAAGTAATTGAATGTACTTCATGTAGGTACGTCTTGGAGAGATCTTTTACTAAAGGCTTCAAAAGCAAAGTTATAAGCTCCTTACTTTGATAATTTTCTGAGTCGAATGCGAATATTCTTAAGGTGATTTAGGACTATAAGCATCTGCGGAATGAAAAAGAAACCACTACGCCATTTTTATTAGTTCAATAACTGTTCAAAAGAGATCAACTGCTTTCTTGTTGATACAAAATTTAAACATTTCTTTGAACTATGTACTTATTTTTGAAACTAATTGACTTCTAGCAAACTATTAATGAATTTCAAAATGGCATAGTCCTTTTTAAAAATTCCCACAAATGAGGTGCTAATATTCTGAATCCTAGCCTTCTACCAACCTTCCCTTCTCTTACTCTTCCTTCCACCATTTTTCAAACACATTTCAAATCCACTTAAAAACTAAATTGTTTTTCAATTCCAGGATTGAGATTGAAATTCTAGATCTCAATGACAACCAGCCCGAATTCGAAGTAGACTTCTATAACATCTCAATTGTGGAAAACTTACCAAGTGGCTTCAGTGTTCTTCAAGTAAATGCAATCGATCGAGATCAAGGAGAAAATGCAGAGTTTGCTTATAATCTTGTTGAAGAAAATTCTTCAGCTGGAGCCTTCCTCATCGATAGTCGATCAGGTTGGATAACCGTTCGAGAACATCGTCTTCTAGATAGGGAGGCACGCAAATCTATCGGACTGGTTGTGGAAGCTATCGAAAAGAATCCATCATACGATGAACTCAATCAGGAAGCACCAAGTTCTGTTCAAGTGGAAATAACACTTCTCGACTCGAATGACAACACACCGAAATTCGAAAAAGGTAACTTGTATGAATTTAAGGTTCAGTCTAATGCTGCAGTTGGAACTCTGATTGGAAAAGTCATGGCTTTTGATCCTGATGAAGGACGAAATGGTGTTGTGCTGTACGAACTGCAACGACCTAAGGGAAGTGGATTCATTCCATTTCGTTTGGATCCTCAGACGGGGGCTTTGTTTGTTGCGGGACCATTAAGACCTGGAAGAATTGCAGTGTTTATTGAAGCTACTGATCAAGTAAGACTTTTGTGATATTTCAAAGCCAAAGTGAATTTGTATTTTTGTAATGAATTTGTATAATTTCTAGCCAACCAACCCATCAGAGAGAAGATTTTCCCTTGCAGTTGTCACAATAGAGGTGTATGCGACTCTGGGAGACGAAGAAGTTGATTTTCTTGGAGCACCTTACGAATTCTGGGTAGGCTCGGATGTTCCACTAGGAACTTCTGTCGGTCAAGTTCGAACAACTTTGATGTACGAAGGAGATGATGACATTTTATATGATCTGCTGCATTCTTACTCGGATGGAGTGCCATTTGCGATTGAAGAACGATCTGGAATTATAACTGTCATTCGAGAATTGAAGGACTTTCAAAGATTGATTTATTATTTTGAAGCTGTAGCGAATTTTGTAAGTAATCTTGGACTTAATTTCTAGGAAATACAAGGTTTTGTGCCCATATTTCAGCTTAAGTTGATATAAAAGATCGTTGGCAGAAGTTTTGACTGCAAATCACAGAAATTCCAATGAACCCTAAGGCCACACGAGCGAGTAATTGCTAGCGAGTTACTAACACATGGAAGCCTTTCCTACTCACTAGACAACTGGTTTACTGGTTTCGAAGCCAGTTGAGAAGCAAGTAGAGCGCTGAATGATTTGATTTATTATGTATGTTCCCAACACGCTAGCGAGTACTCTCTCGAGTGGCTTCCAGGCAAAAGACCAGACCTTACATTTTCATTGATATTTCGTATGATTTTTGAAGACTACTTCATTTGATCTCAAATAATGGTAAATTCTTTTTATTACAGCAATTTACCAACTTGACTCAAGGCCGTCAGCTGACATTTAGAAAATCACCATTTCGAAAACCAATCGATACCTTTCACCAACTTGAAGAAGAAAAGGAGGGTGTGCTTATAACAAATGTTACTATCCACGTTGTAAGTCAAAAAGAACTTACCGAACATCCTGTTATTGAGTGAGTATAACACCTTTAAGTATTGATCTATTTTGTCTGTAAAATCTTCTTTCTTCCATTTTGTTTAGGGAAATAAATGTCCGAGCTATTGGCTTTCATGTAGAAGAGAATAAAATTGGAGCGATTATTGGTCAACTGGTCTATAAGAATGAAAAAGAACTTGAAGCCCTTGAAGCTCACAAAATCTATGCTCAAATGAATGCTTTCAAACGACTACAACCTTCGAGCTTTAGAAATTATAGCAGTTTTGTCAAAAACAACACCAAAACACGAACAATGCGACGCCTTGAAAATGGCGGATTTGTTGCTCTGAGGTATATTATAGCCAATCGACAGGAAGTGATGAATAAAATCACAATCACCGATGACGGAACTCTGATGACTGTTACCGGTCTTGACAGAGAGGATCGAGACCACTACGAACTCACAATTATAGTGGAATATTCGAAGGGTCAGATCAGTGGTGCAGCAATCTATCAAGTAAATGTACTAGTCGATGATGTCAATGACAATCCACCGATCTTTGATGCTCCAGTCTATGTTGGAATGATAAATGAAAATTGTGAACTCAAGGCTGAGGTATTTCTTAATCGATACATTAAAGTATCAGATGCTGATGCTGGAAAACATGCCGAGTTCAAAGTTGTCCTCCAGGGTGAGGGTAGTGAGATGTTTGCAGTGGAGCTGGCTAATAGCTCCCAGAATTCCGTCTTTAACTTGTTCAACCTCACTGAGCAGTGGAATGAGGAACAAGAGTTTGTTGACATGCAATCGTTTATATTGGGTCCCAACTTGACTTATAGCAGTGGACCACATTTCCGAATTCGATTCACAGGCCGGAAGGGTCTTGATAGGGAAAGAGAGCAATTCTATAAGCTTAAGCTGATTGCAGTGGACTCTGGAGGTCTGTCATCTGTGGCTCAGTTGAATGTACTCGTTGCTGATGTTAATGACAATCCACCAATATTTGACAAAATTTCTGTCTTCAAGGAATCAAACTTGGAGATTCGTGAGTATACCACTGACATGGAGATCTTCTTCATCGAGAAGCACACCCAGCAACCAATATCACTGATACCAAGTTACAATATTCCTGGATCACCCAGATTGGCTCTTGAGAGGCATTATGACATGTTGAGTAGAGAAAAACGAGCAGGTGGAATGCCAAAATGTCCACTTTTTGCTATGCGGGAGGATATCATGGTGGGAACAGTAGTTCTTCAAGTGACCGCAACAGATGATGACTATGGAAAGAATGCACGAATTATGTATGAAATTGAGTCGGAATCGGTGAATTTTGTGGGAAGACCGAATGGAAAAGTCTTCAAGAACTTTTCCATAGACAAACTCACCGGGGAGCTTAAGGTTAACTCTCCACCAGAAGCTATGTCAGAGGTGGCTCTTAAGTTGAGAGCTAGAGATATTGGAAACCTATTTGATACTACCTGCATCCGATTCACCATTGTCGATGTTAACAATCATGCTCCTGTATTCAAGAAGTCCTGGTATTCTTTCGATATCCATGAAGGACCGTATGTTCAACATTCCGTTGATAGAATCGAAGCCACTGACATGGATTACGGTCAGAATGCAAACATAACTTACAGCATTGAAGCTGAAGAAGACATTCCATTTACGATTTCCCCGATATCTGGGGTTTTGAAGGTCGATGGACATGTTGATCGGGAACAAGTTTCGATATACAACTTCCATGTAATGGCAACGGACAATAGTGAAGAGTCTCAGCGACTATCCAGCTCGGTAGAGATTGAAATAAACATTCTTGATATTAATGATAATGTTCCAGAATTCATCGGTTACGACGAACTTGTAGATCCAAAGCTTTATAATCTTGAAGGAAAGACCCACATTGCTCTTTATCGTTCATTTCTGGGTCGAAGTAGTGTTCCTGGAACTTTTGTGAAGCAAATTAATGCAGTTGACAAAGACTATACTGGCAATGGAAATGGTTTGGTTCTCTTTTCTCTCGTACACAAAGAGATGCCATCATTGTTTCAGATTGATTCAAGAGATGGCGTTGTAACAACAATTGGTGATTTTGATAAATACAATGATTACGAACATTTGAATTTGACAGTCATTGCATCGGACCTTGGAAGTCCTACGCAATCTTCGACTGCCTTGCTTGTAGTCAATCTTCAGGGGCAAATTATAGTTCCAGCTGAAGATTTGCAAGACGATCTCAATGAAAACCTATTTCCACACAGATACTACGAGGTCAGTTTGGAAGAGAACAATGTGGCTCCAATGGAAATTATCAGTATTAACTTAACTTCGAGGCATAAGCCAGAAGCATATCGATGGGTGTTGGTTCCCGATGCAGAATCCTCTGACCATCAATTCTTTGATATTGACCCAACAGCTGGGACGGTTTATGCTAGTAAATCATTTGACAGGGAAATCAAAGAAACCTACCGCCTAAAAATTCGAGCAGAGAAGATATCTCGAGAAGGTCGGAACTTTGCCAAAATGACATATCCCGTCGCCGATGAAAGAGTCCAAGACTTAAATTACAACGAAGTGAGGGTTGTGGTGCTGATAGTCGATGAAAATGATAACACACCCAAATTTCGAGGAAGTGGACGGCCAATTGTTGCAGTTATCCCGAATACAGCTAATTTTGGGTATCCCGTTACGATGGTGGAAGCTTTGGACGCCGATAAGGGTATCAATTCTGAAATCAGATATAAACTTCTCAATGAACCATCCAGGCTATTTGGAATTGACGAAGTAACGGGAAAAATACGAGTTCTCAATGCAGTTGGAATAGATCAAAGGGTTTATGGATTCGATGTGAAGGCAACCGATCGACAAGGAGCTGATGATGGAAGGAGTAGCATTGCGAACGTATTTGTTTATGTTCTCGATGAGAGTAGAGAAGTTCGTATAGTGATTGCTGGAAGACCAGTGGAAGTTGAAAAACAGATTGAGGTTTTGATGATGAGACTGAGTGAAGCAACACAAATGGATGTGAAGATAAGAATGCTGGAACCACATGATGGAGGTGATGAAATAGCGTGAGTATTTTCTTTGTGTTAGTTTTTTTATTTAAAGCGGTAAAACTAATAGAAAAGAAAAGCAAGTCCATGTCTTTTTTTGAAGGCCTCGATAGTAACACTATCAAATTTCATATTTTCAATATTTTACGCAAGAAATAAAGATTTTTATAGAGCGACTGGTAAAGGCTTAAGAATAGAATTTTGGAACTCTGACAAAACTGACCATATTGAAAAATGCTAGTTGATTGTTAACTCTAAATTGGGCAAGTTTATTACAAACTTTTCTCAAACACAATAGTTAACACTGATAGTGATGTTTCAAGATAAATCTTGGGGTTCCACAGGGCTCTGTATAAGGATTACTTTTTGTTAAAATTACTGATATCCACTGCACAAGTTGACTCTGATATAAACTTCTGATTGAATTGCAGAGATCAAGCGTACCATCTGACTTAGAGAGAGTTTTTTTTGAAGATTTTCCCACAAAAGTTGAAGCTATGTATAATTTAATTATTTCTACCTAATTGTGATATATTTCAGTCTTAAGAAAAATAATAAATAAATACAAAATAAGTATGTTACGGGAGTGTGATCCATACAAAGAATGGCTGATGTATGCGTCGGTTTCCATTTCAAACACGGTGACAGTGGGCTCGATCACCAATTTAGCGAGTTTAAAATTCAAATTGTTGCAAACATGTGGAATGTATATTTTAACCGACTAGTTAAGTTCCACTGTCGGCAGAAGACCTGTAAGATGGTATGTTTTACTCTTTTCAAACGAATTTAATAGCTTTTTAAACAAGATATTAACAAAATCCTACCATTATAGTTATAGAACGAACAACAAATAAATAATCCTGCGGAAGACCCTTTTTCTGTGTATTCGTCTCATTTCAATATCTCTGACTTGGTAACAATTAACCTAAATATTTCCAGATTTGATATTATAAGCATTTTTTTTCGAACTTCTGTCTCGCTAGATTTACTTTAGGGCCCACTGTATGGTAAGCACTCAGCGTTGAAGAACAGATCAAAATTTATATCGATTTTTCGTGTTGGAGTTCTTAATGAGTTGTGTGTATTTCGTGTGTAAACTGACGTCAAAATACAGAATTTTTAGACCTCAAAACAATATAAATGTAAATATAGTATGTATGAGTCTACTGATTTAAGTGACTTTTATGACTTTTAACAACATTTAAAATTATTTAGACTAGTTTTAACTTTTAATATAGAAAGTAAAAAATATATACTATAGGCGTCGAAAGGAGGTCAGTCTTCTGTTATCATTTAGTTGATGTCCCATTTTATGGAAATTTCTTTAGAAAGGGGGAGGTTATACCCAGCCGTTTTATAACTGAAATAATCTGAAAAAGCAAGTTCGACAAATGGTTTTTTTTGAAACTACAATCTGGTATCCGAACGGATATGACACTTTAGTTTGAATATGTAATTCTAATTTTTGTCTGCGTCCATAACAAGTGATGTGTTCACCTGACGAACACAGTGGTCATAAGAGTCAAGTTGACAACTATTGTGAAGGTAAGCAGTAAAATTTGTAAGTTGTTGTGTAGCTTCGTTAGGTTTGGGAAAATTACAGCTAACATGTTACACTTTGTATCCTCAACTTTTTTTAATAATGCAGATTTTTTAGACCAGTTTAATGTTTTTCATCTAACTTAATTGCTGCCTTGGAAAAACAAATAGATACCTTTAGGAATTGGAATAAATGGAGTTTACGTACCTACATTAAATTTTTAGTCTCATCCTCGTTTTTTTCATTCGATTCTCTTGAATCTTCGAAAAAAACACAGCTTTCAGGCAATATTGTTCAGCCCCAAGCGTGTGTTTTTTGTACTATTCCCTTAGGGCTGAGAAAAACACAGATCACAAGAAAATCTTGTTGATCCAGTCTTGTTTTTTTTTGTGCCAACTCTCATCGGAACTGACTGCAGGGGGTCTTCAGCTTTTTTACTTCTATAGCCCCTTCTCTGGATTCGCTGCTGAATCTGTGGTATATGAGTTAATAATTCAATGAAGAAACGTTTTATATGCAGGGAGAGCGAGAGGAGAAAAGGGTCCCAAAATGGAAAATTGTGGAACTTAAGAACGAACTGCAATCACAATATTCTTTATTTTTTAAAAATTCTATTAAAAAAACTCAACTTGCCTTTTCATAATCTTAAAAAGAAAAAAAAATTATTTCAATAAATCCATTAAATCTTATTTTAACAAGATGTGGGTTTTCTTTTGTTGAACTAACTTGTAGGTAGTATTTTGTGCCCCATAGGCAAAATAAAAAAAAATCCCTCTTCAAGAAGAAGCAGTCAGCCAAAATATGAACGAGTTTAATGTATCTATAACTTATGCTCTTTCTGCGTGACCTTGATTATTTTTTTATTTGTATTTCTTTATTAACACTTTCTTTCTGCAAAAAAAATCATAAAACCATTTATACCCAGTTCCTAAGATCAATTTTAAAAGCTATTCCATTTGAAATAACAAAGTAATCATCACTAGAAAACTTCCAAATATATTAATTATAAATCATTCTTACCTCTTAAAGTATTATTTATAACTCCATTTTAAGGGAACTTTAATGTTTTTTAAGAGGAAAGTATCAGAGTGAAAACCACTTGTTATTTAATGGTGTATAACGGTGTAAAAAGGTTTTTGTTACACTGAACAAAAATTTTAATAGATTTTACTTTGAATGAGTATGAGACAAAACATATTGCTTAAATGATGGCCTTTCTAATAACACAGGCTTACACGGGTTTGGAAACGGGTAGGTAAATGCGTTGGACCTTTTGCACCTCACATATGCGAAATTTGAAAAAAATGTCATCTTGTTGGTCAGTCATTAGTAGGAAAAGATAAACTAAGTCCCAAAAATCGGTAAGCCCTAAATAGCTTTTAATAGAGGCTTAAATTTTCTCAAGGTCAAGAACGGTCGATGCTTTGCACCTTATTTGTTCATTTGTGGGGAAATTTACCAAAAAAAAAGTATAACATCTGAATGATCTCTAGATCGTAATAAAAGATCAAGTGTTTTCGGTAATTAATCAGTCATAGATTTTTTTTCTATGAATTTTAAAAGTTAAAATTTGACTGATGGCAATCCAATTCAATTTCAATTCAATTTTATTTAAGTTTTATATAAATTTATAAGTTGTTTACAATATAAAATCTGCAAAGCCTTTAAAGGCTTTTCTGCAGAATGTTGGTTACATATAATTATTTTAATAATTCAAGTAGTATTCTTGAGTTAAACTTTTTTTTATCTTCCCTTAACAATGTAATGATCAAAAAATCGTCCGTTTTCGAAAATAGGTTTGATCAACGTCAGTCAATTTACTTGCGAACAAATTTGGCATTTACAATCACGTTGTCTGGCTTTTCAAAGCTTTGTTCATCAAATTGATTTCTATATGATGATGATGCTCCATTTCAAATCAGTTTGGACAATATTATGTCTAGCAATAATAATTTTTCAATTTTTCCTACGCATGTTCGCCTCGTTTCGGCCTTCACGACGTACGGTGCCTTTTTTAGCTAGGCACCTGTGGCATTTTCCCTTTTGCTCCTGCCCTAGTCATGGCCTGTGGGCAAATTTAAGCTTTAAGGAAAATGGAACCTTGACATAAGTTTGCAGTTTAAAAAAAAATTTCATTTGTTTTTACATTTCCATTCCCGATTTTGCAGCTTACCAAATATAGGTACAGTTAGCGAATAAGCATCGTTTATCTCAGGATCTTGGAACAGTAAGGCTCCAAATTTTAATTCAAATTTCGTTGCATCCTTTTTGTACCTGCCCCCCAAAACACGAAAAACAATAACCATTTCTGGCAACATTTTTGCAGGCACTTCCATAAAGATTTTTTATTGAATAGCAGAGCTTAACACTTATGAGTATCTTAAACTTTTTGCAATTCAAAACTTGATGATGGATCTAACTTACAATATGATAGCTATGATTAATATCTCACTGTACTGTATTATTGCTATAATATATAAGCACTGCAGCTATACACAGCAGAATAAAGTTGATTATATCGTAACAACACTTTGTCATTTGCGATATATAGCTGTTAACATAAAATATGAATATCGTTTACGAAACATTTTGTTTTTTCTATCAGTTTTTTAATGAAAGTGTTATTTACAAACTAATGATGTGGATATATGCGTAATAGTATAAGGTATCGAACTTCATTATTAACTCAATTTCGTTAAAAATGTTCCTTACGATGAATTTCCGGGAAGGGCTCGATAATATCCTACCTTCTGAAAAATATGTAAATCCAGTGTCTACATACTTTTAGACCATGTCATGTGTAAATTGCATTGATCGTATTGAAAATATTGTTTTTGTTCCATAAATACATTTTTGCAAAGTTTTTTTTTTAACAAAGCACTTCCCATGTCAAAAATTGAAAGTAAAGTATTGCTGAACACATTTCGCTTGGTTTAAAATAAAATTTATTTTATTGATAAATAAGAAATAGATTTTTTTTTTTTCTTTTTAAAAACCTTCACCCTTATTTATTAGATTTAGGCGGTTAACTAGTTAGACAGTTTTTAAGGTGCCAGTCATAGCTATCATTGAAACTCATAATTGAAAATTTTAATGATGGATTTTGAGACACTTAGAAAGTAAAATCACTTATTATTTTGATAGATAAATAAAGCTCAAGACTTAATTAATATTTTGAGTAAAAAAAAAATAAAATAGGCCCTACTTTCCACATAAAAAGACTTTAATTTTTCAATGATTGAACTCCCTTACCTTACCTTACCCTTATTAATTTTATGTGGAAAGTTAACTCTTTTTTAATTTTTTTTTTTTGACTAGAAATATTAATTAAGCCTTAAGGTTTACTTTTTCATCATATTTTTGCTTTCTAAATGTCTCAAAATCAATCATTAAAGTTTTCAATGATGAGTTTCAATGATAGCTATAACTGGCGCCTAAAAGTCCTTGATAGTTAGAAATATGCATTGTTTAATTAAATAAAATGTCAATTTAGACACATCTTAGACAGCCGATGCCGTTGTCCAAATAATACAACTTTACGACAACAGTACCTAAACAAAGTTTATAAATAACTTTTTGGGCTTGGATGGCTGGTTAGAGAAATTTTATAAATACGACTAATTGTTTACATATTTTTTTTTTAAGAAATTAGTTTTTAGTGAAATTTTTTAATTGTTAAAAATAATTATTAACAATAAAAGTTGACAAATAGTTTTTCGTGTTCGAGTTCTATTTTCAATGCAAAATTCATCAGAGCGATATGTTGCTGTGAGATTTAAATTTCCGAGATTTGCAATTGCGAAATTTTAGTTTGTGAGATTTTTGTTAAGATTTGCTAGATTTTTCAGTGCGAGGAGTAAATGCGAAATTGTTTAAAGCAAGATTTTGTATTTGCCAGACTATGAAAAACAAGATTTTTAATGTGGGAGATTTCGTTATTTGAAATTTGAAAAATGCGAAGTTTTGTAATTCTAGATTTTGGCTTACAGGATATCGTACCGCTTATGCTTTTAATTAATTATGCACACATGCCCATAATTATAATTTTAATATCCAGTTATTTTTCAACATTAAGTAAAAAATACACGGACTCTTTTTTTATATGATTTAATAAATTAATCATTTATTGTGATTCAATTCAACTCACAGTGTCATAGTTGTACAACTTCACGAAGTGCTAACAATAATATGTCATTTTTCTTTGTTAAAGGCATATGTACTTTTCCATTTTTTTTTTTGCATGCTGACCGACGACATGAACATCGGCTGGCTGGCTGGGAATAAATGAATGAATGAATTGAATATATTGGGGTTCTTGCACTGCGACCTCAAGATCCAATGTGCCTCCACCTAAAACTGGATGGGATTGCTCATCTTACTTTTCTTCCTTTTATTTGCCTCATAAATCTGAGCTCAGAAATATAAGGACTTTTAGAGAGGGAAGATAACTCTTTTCTACTTGGTACCTTCTCAGGGATTTTTTCCGTTGATGGATAATGGCATCATATTTTACTATTATATGACCTCTGTGTAACTAAATAAGCATGTTGGACTGCTTACTAGACCAAGAATGCTTATACATCTATTTCGTTTGCAGTGGCCAGTGAGGAGACCAGTTATTCTTCTTGGGTTGGTTGTCCTTACTTAGGTTGATACAGTCTGTATCACGTAAAACGTACTCGGTTGTAATTACCAAGTAATAGTTTTACCTGCCTAGGCTTGGGGTGTTCTTTCCAGATTTGGATCTTTAAGCCTCCTCTAGTTCTTTTATTTTGTTTTTTTGTTTTTTTTATCACATTTTCTTCTATGCCAAGAAATTGTTCAGGCCCAATTCCCTAGACACCAACAGTGATCAGGTAGCTAATAAAGTATGACACTACTGTTCTTGCCAAGAGCTTTGAGCTTGTTCACAAACTCCCAAACTACTTGAGATGGCGTAAGAGCTCAGTACTTTGATGGTTCAAAGTTCAAAGTCAGAACTCCTACACAAAACACACCAAGCGGTTTTAAAACATGGCTAGAATGGGTTAAACACAGAATTTACAGGCAGATGATCCTCAATTTTTTCACCAAAACTCTTTCGAAAGCTTTCGATTTAGATCTGAATTCAAATTAAAGCATCCAAAATTCCGTTTTTAATAAGCCATTATACACAAATTTAGCGAAGAAAATAAAAAATGTTTCCAGTCAACATTTTTCGTGCCAATTTTTCTTTCAGTGTACTTATACATCTATATTTAACAAATTCATGAATTTCTTCTCTCATTCTAATGGTCTAATTTTTATCTTTTTATTTTGTATCTTTTTGTTTTAGAACTGATGCATATGTCTATGCCATTGACCTGCGGACCAATGCGGTTGTTGATATGGAGACACTTCACAGGTATACCTATACTTAACCATTCAAAGAAAAGCTTACACTCTAATCTCCAATTAATATTGTCTTAATTTCTTTTTTTCTAGTTCTCTCAGTCTGCTGGTAGCCGAAAACTCCTCATCCATCGTTGAGCCCCGGATAATTGAAGTATCAGATTTTGGAACAGTTCGGTCTTCGAGTAAGTCGGTCTCCATTATGGGTGGCACCGAAATAATTTCTCTAGTTTTGGCTGTCCTCATTTTGGCCGGAGCCTGCACTACTGCCCTTTGCCTGGTGTGCTTCAAGCAGAAACGGTAACAACATTTAAGTTTAAGCTATAACAATACCCACATAACTTTTATGCATTAAGACTGATAGTGTTAGAGTTTTTGGCCACCATATAATTATTGTAGAGTTACATATCTTTGAGATACAAACACAAAAAATACATATTATACCCTACACGACATGGTTAAGAACAATAAAAATAATAAAAATTCCACAAACATGTGTGTGTTGTTTCAATTTGCTGCAAACTCTGCTGCCACCTTTTTGGACTTGATTTGGTACTTAAGGCCACACAATCTGGAACTGCTTGTTCTTGTTTCTTTGCACTTTATGTACTTCCATACAAATAGAACATGTGGGCATGCTGGACATTGAAAAATAACTGTAAACTCTTATTAACTCCATTCCTGGAATGGCAAGTGTGGAGTATAGCTATGCAATAACAATACCATGAAGTGCACACACCACATTTTTCTATACCTACTCTCATTTCCTCCAAAGACTCTGGCCCTATTATAGAAACATCTACACATTTTGTCTTGATTCATATAGTTATATTGCTCCACTCCTCATGGTTCATATATTTTTAATTCTCATGTCAGATGGACGGAACAAGAGTTTCCATCATCGGAAACTGGTCTAACTTATACGATAGCGCGGCTAAACGATGTTACCAGCAACGGTGGTGGTGGAGCTGGTGGTGGAAGCAGCGGCAAGGCATTGCGGAAGACCATAAGCAGTCCAGAGTCAATGTGTTCCACGCACTCATCCAGCACGCTGCAGAAACCGGATATCTTTCACAAAACGCCAACCATTCTTAACAACGAGTTTGTATATTTTTTTTGTATTTCTTTTATATTTTATTCTGGTCTCCTAACCGTAGATTTCAAGAATTGGGTAATATTTTTATTTAAAACAACTTTTTTTTCTTTTCCTTCACTTTTCGTTCCCGCCTCAATGAGCAGCATGCGTCCCAGGGAATATATTGATGTCCCGTTGCCAAAGTCGATCATCAAAGCAAACCGGTCAGCTGCAGCAGCGGAGCACGAGCCCATGTCATATGTGACCAAGTATAGCACCTTTCAGGCATCGAATGGCTTGTGAGTATGGAGATGGAGTTTTCTTTTGGGTTTTCAAATGTTGTGATGGTACCTCGTTTTGAAGTGTTAAAAGGGTCTGAATCAAATGACTTTCAAGGGTTACTGGGTTAGTTTAGTGTTGTTACTTTCGATTTTGAAAAGAACTTTGAGATTAAGGATTCGACATTTCATCTTGAATTCGTGTGAGGGGCTTACTTTCTTTTCACGAAGAGATTGGAATGGTATCTTTCTTAATGTTTATCGTGTTATATACATTCTAACAATATTTTGAACTTTAATTCATGGATTTTTCTTTGTTAATTGTAGGTTGGGCCAGTAGGTGATATGAGATTAATCAGGCTCATCATTTTTTTTCCAAAAAAAAATTGGGTCATCTGCTTTTGTTAATCAAGAAAAACATTGGTACAAATAATACATTTATTTGGTTAAGTCTCAATATTATCAAAAGCCAATTGGTTGTTTAAGTGACATGAAGTCGAGTATTTTCTGTCAATTAAGACTTTCTTTATTTGGCGAGTTAACTCTGACAGAAGCGTGTCTAAAATCTATTGAAATTGAAGTTAAACACTAGGGAAAACACGAAATCCATAATGGCACCCACAGAAATGTAAAGAAACTTCAAATTTGGTAGGAGTTGTGGAATCAGTCAACCACAGCCGCACAGTGCCAGCCTCCTTGGACAAAAATAGTCATGTCCAATTTAAACAAAGTTGCTAATTTTTCTTATAGTTTTACAACTAGTTCACTCAGAGAAAAAAGCTGGTATAACCAACCAATTTCTGGTTTATTATACCTGATTTTCAGGTTGTCATTTTTCATGAATAAAATGTTCAACGTCCTGTTAATTTAACATGAAGATCTAGTTAATTTAACTTGATGTTGAATCAACCCTGTATCCGGTGATTATTATGTCTTGGATCCATGCTTGTAGGTCTCATCTCTAACACTGCTTACCGTCCAGTTCATTTTGCATTATTCTGAAAGTATAGAAATTTATTACTATGTTTATTATTTTATTTTAAAGATACTTTGTGATACTTACTTAGTTTTGAAGTGGGAACCTCTCACGCATGGAGATAATACGCATCCCCTGGGCCACTTCGCTGCATAAAAAACTTGTGCACAAATATCAATAAGTTGAAACTGACCTTGTTTGGATGGCTTGTGTTTGTATGTGCTTTAACACTGGTGTCACGTTGAAATAACCTGGCAGAGTGTTTCTTTAACCATGGCTTGTGGATGTGTTTCAACGCTGGTAGAGGGCTACTTTAAAAACTTAATAAATAATTTTATTCGGATGGCCTGTTTGTGTGTGTTTTAACACTGGTGTCACGTTTAAATTAACTGGCAGATGAGGCCAGGTTAAATTCAACAGGTAAACATTGTAAAAATAACCATATAAAATGTTACTTCAACCTGATTTGTGGTAAAATAGATATTCATAACAAGCAATGTTAAAAAACCTGATCTCCGGTAAAATTAGCGTTAATTTAACTTATTTAACACTTAATATAAGGTTATTTAAATCAGGTAAATTTATGAAATTCCTGTAACTTTATATGGGATTATGCACCTTGTGAATTTAACAGGGCCCAGGTTAATTATTTACCTGACTTTTTTCTCTGAGTGTTCCGCAAAATTAAATTAATAGTTCGAAATATCTACAAGAAATACTGCGTCGAATTTTTTTTTTTCACTAATTTCGAACAAAAAAAGGATATGCGTTGTCCGCCATTTTGAAAAATTGCTTTGAAAGACCTTAATTGTCTTGGGTCCTTTTGAACGAAGAGCAATGTTTTTTGTTTGACTTAGAAGGTGAAAGTATTTAATAGAACTTTTGCCTGCAAACAGTTTTGACATCTCCTTTAGATGAAACGTTATCGTCGAAAAACTGTCAAAATTTTTGAGTGAAAAATGGTTGTTGGAGTTTATCTTGCCTCTTATTCTTCTGAGAGAAAAATTACTTAAATACTTTTTTGTAGAGCATGTAATTTCCTAAATTTCCTTTGGATATTTAGATTTTATATATGGCAAAAAATGTCTTAAATACAGTATTACAAAGCTGCCAATATCCAGCAAATAATTCCATATGGGAAATTACTATTCATAGTGCGGCAAAAAAAATGGATTCTTTTAGAAAAATACAAAGCCAGTATTTTAAATCTTCAGAGGTGGGCCTAACTCCTCTCTTCCATGGAGGAGGGGCGATTTCCTGAATAAAAAATTGTTAAAAAACTACGGCAACCTTCACATGTCATTTTTAAAAGGTCGGTCTGTATCTTATAACATGTCAAAGCTATGTTATATTTGTCAATATTTATTGAAAATCAAACACTTTAATTTTTTTCAAAAAGTTGTTTTCGTAATTTACAATAATTTTTTTTTTTTGAAAACCATTCACAAACATATTTTGATAAGGAATTTAAATAATAGATTAGACTTCAAGCTCTCAAAAAATATACAGCACTGCCCTTGTTTTTTAACGATTTTTTTTTATTCTAACTCTCTTTTTTTTAAGAAATTGCCCCTCCTACTTAACCGGGAGGAGATACACCCTATTCCAAAAATAAAAAAAAAACAAAATACTTGCATTGCAATAACAATTCGTTATTATTTTATGCCACAATACGAATCATAATTTCCCATAAGGACTTGTTTGCTGGATATAGGCAACTTTGTAATGCTATTTTTAAAACATTTTTTGCTTTACATAAAATCTAAATATGTATTAAAAATTTAGGTTATTACGTGTTCTTCAAAAAGTTATTTAAGTAATTTTTTACTCAAATGAACAAGAGGCGAGATAAACTCTAAAAACCGTTTTTAACTCAAAAATCTCGATAGTTTTTCGACAATAACTTTTTATATGAAAGAGATGTCAAAAATATTTGTACACAAAAGTTCTATAAAATTAAATATCTAGTATCTTGTAGTGCATTAAGACTCGAAGAATCAAATTGTTGGGTTGCCAAGCCCAATGGTCACAGCAATATCATAAATTTGATTCCCACTGAAATTTTTTCAACTCCTACTGACTACCGCCAATAAAGATTTTAAAGCCTTATTCCCATTCAGAAAGGACTGGAACGATGACGTCATGACGGGAGACTTCGACAAAACTATCTATACTGATGGCTGTGTGTGTGGTATTGGTTCAGGAATCTTTTCCGAGTCTCTTAATATCTCAAGGTCCTTTCGTTTACCCGATTATTCTAGTGTGTTTCAAGCTGAAGTAATTGCAATTAGGGAGGCATGCAGGATACTTAAACTAGATGCAAACCAAAATCGTAATATAGCTATCCTCACAGACAGTCAGGCAGCTTTCAAAGCCATTGATTCGGCCGGGAGGAGCTCGCAACCATTAATATTAACCTCAAGGTCACCCTTATCTGGGTTCCTGGCCATAGGAGCATTAAGGGAATTGAACGGGCAGATGAACTAGTCAGACAAAGATCAACCCTTCACAACTCACTTGCGAAAAGAGTCAACATTCCCCTGGGAGTTGTGAAGGGCAATTTACTGGCAATCTTCCTTAGTGAATCCAATCGTAGTTGGAATAGCTTGACCGAATGCAAAATATCCAGAAAGATCTGGCCCGCAAATAATAAATCCCGAACAATTGATCTGTTATGTAGGATACAATCGGAATATAGACCTCTGCTGGGTTTCATGATGCTCAATGACAGCGATCATCGGTTGGATCCTTTGCGCTCCAGCCGTTCTGCTATCTCCTGAGCTCAGCATATCGCAGCTGGCCTTGGGCGGGATTCGATCCAATCGACTGAGTATCTTAAGCCCCGCCTCTTGACGTTGGTGCTAGCCCAAAATATACTAAAACCATATTCCAAATTCGTTCTAATTCAAATCAAAGAACTATGGGCTCAAGGTGGATGCTGATCTCTACTGGAAGCCTCCAGTCATGCCAAGTGGACATACGGAGGCCCAGGTGGAAATCTCGCATTCAATCATGTATCTGCAAGACCCCCGAAGGAATCAAGTCAAACGAGTTATGGTATCAAAATGGCGCAATTCAGTGCTGATTGGGTACTGGGCGAGTGTTACGCCCGTGCCACCATTTCTACCAACCTTCCTCTATAAAATACTATTTCCTTCAAAATCAATCAAAAAATTTAATTTTACGTTCAAAAGGAGCCAAACAAAATTTATTTAGGTCTTTTATAGCTATTTTTTTAAATGGCGGACAAAGCATATTTTTTTGTTCAAACTTTGTGAATTTAAACTCTCCAAGAGGTATTCTTCACGAAATACAAAAAAAAGTCGACGCAGTATTTTTTGTAGGTATAGAATATACGCCACTGACGCATTACTATTGCAACAATTTTTCTCTTCAAGCTGCTGCTACGAAAACTGTTTGTCATAGCTAATAAAAAAACTATCAATTTTTTTAATTGTTTTGCATCTGATATCTGTAAAAGACATTTTTATCATGTTATAAAAATCAATCGATTTCCAAAAAATAGTGATTGAGCATTATTTTCAATTCCAAATCTCTATTTAAACTTTTAGCTTTTGGTGTAGAGAGCATTTGTTACCTAAGTACATACCTTTTTATTTATGGGGGTTACATGTACGCAGTACCAACATACATATTAGCTAATACTGATATGATACATACCTTCATGTCATGATCTCACTAGATTATGTAAGCTGTTTACCTAGTACTAAAACATAATTAATTTAATGAGTATTTAATAACAATAAGTACATAGTCAATTTGCTTCTAAACAAATGCTTTAAGTATATAATTAAAATTCTTTATAAAACTTTAATTTTACTAATTGAACCCAAAAAGCTTTTTTTCAACAAAGACAATATTTATCAATAGCACATTTGGTTGAACACGCGATTTTTTTTGTTTTTGTTTATGTTTTTTTTTTTTGTATTTACTTTGCAGAACACAACATTACGACACATCGTTACACTCACATCATTCAAGTGGTCGTGATTCAGGCATTGATTTTATAAGTCACCGTGAACGCAGTGAAACTCCTTCTGATATTCTCAAGGTCTTACAGAGGCGACAGAGCGTCTCGGATATTCGAAAATATCCCCATACTGAAGCAGGTGTTTGCTTTGCTGCTGCCAACGATAGCAGGTTAGTAGCAAGTAGTTGTTGTTTCTTATGTCTCTAATTAGCCAAAAAAAGAATAATTAAATTCAACAACAAAAGTGAATTTTGAGAAAATTACAAACGAAAAAAAATTGTCTTAATTTTAGTAAAAAATAAGAAATTTTTTTTTATTTATAATTTTCTACTCAAATGTCAAATCGTTTAGTTTACAATTTTATCAAATGTTTATGTTTTGGCTTGTAAAAATATAAAAATAAATATTTACAATTCTTATTAACGTATCTTAAAGTCTAGGCCATTCTTCATAATTTTTTTGAAAATTTTCTATTTTTAGCGATAGTTACGAGGATTCTTTAAAAAATGAAGACATCACATCAACTCGAGCCTGTAGTCTCCACTCGATACCGAGTATGCAGAAAAAGCAACAACAAGTCTGTGAACTCCACAAACTCCATAGTTATCAGAATACAAATTTCCATCATGGCCGGATACGACACTCATTTTCCGGAGTTAAAGACGACTTAATGCAGAGTTCGCCGAGAGTCTCTCTACGACCTAGGGGCCATCATTTAAGAAATTCCATGACTGATCTCGAACAGCGACTGCATAATTTAGAGCAATCGTTTCGCAAAAGTGACTCCATCTATTAGCGAAGGCTTGAATAAATTGTATACAATTTAGTTTAGGGTAAAACTGATTGGTATTATTAGAAAATACATTTGTAGGATTTAAGAACGCACCTTGTTAACTCTAATTGTTTTCTTTTTTTTTTTTGTACAAACGATGTTGAATGCATTTTTAAATAAAAAAAAAAAATATTATAAGTTTTTCGTTTCTTTTAGCATGCGTGAAGTTAGCACCGCCAATTGGATTTTCCAAAAAAAGTTGTGCTGTTTTGTGCTGGCTTGTGTCGTAATAATTTTAAAAATTTCGCAAATTCGCTAATTTTATGAATGAAATTTGTGCGAAATTTCAAAATTTCTTGAAGAAAAATGTTCTTCTTTGTGTTCAGAAAATGCTAAAAAGAACCAAAAAAATAATCGCATAATTGCAATTATTATGGCCAAAACAAAACTTTGCGAAAGGCTGTTGTGTGATGTTAGCACCGCCATTTTGGATTTAAAAAAAATAGTAAATTTGCAAATTTTGCTTATGAACTTCTTTAGATATCGTTGTTACTAAAAACTGAAAGTTTGTGCTGCCATATTCCGAAGAAATACAAAAAAAATTGAATATTAGTTACTTTTACGGCCAAAAAACAGTTTTGCGAAGCGTTAAATTAGCATCGCCATTTTCGATCTTCAAAAAAAAAAAGTTTTACTGTATTTTTTTTTTTTTTTTTTTTTTTTTTTTTTTTTTTTTTCATTTTTATTTTTAATTATCTTAGAACTATCTTAAAGCTAGACAAAAATTCATAAAAACTAGCCTACTTATCAATATCTTAAAACTAACTTACTGGCCCCAGTCGGGCGCTCTAAGTTAAACTATAATAACTTAATGCTAATGCCTTTCGGCCTAATAACTATCTTAATACTAAATCCAGGTCGGTTTTATTTTTTACCGAGAAGAATTTCACAAAAAACTCGGTATCTATGTCTTTATTTTTTGGTTTTATATAAAACTTACACTTACTTACTTACTAAATTAAAGCTAATTAAAACTACTTAAAACTACTTACAACTAATTTTAAACTAATTACAACCTACTTATAAGCTACTTACAAACTAGAACAGCCACAGCAAGCATTTTCCGGTTTTTATAATTTTTTTGTATTTTTGTTGATTTTATAAATTTTTTTTTTGGTGTTTTTGTATGTTTTATATTTTTTTTTTTTTTTTTTTTTTTTTTTTTTTTGGTGCCACCCTGACTGTCCCTACTTAAAACTAACTACCGAAACCTATGTAAGTCGGCCATACAAGAGAAAATAGCAAGGTCAACTATTAAATGTCTGAAGGAACTTCATCTTCGTTTTTCAACCACCAGAACTGGTTCTCCTGCTTTACCCTATCTCTTCGGTCCCGTTCGGACACAGTCCTACTGAACCGAAAGTGCTCAGCTCCGTCTTGTGCGAGGCCGTCTCGACTGTAAAGGAGCCGCCGATCTACAGTTCTACGGCCGACGTGGTAGATTAGCGGAATCGCCGCTCTATCCTGGATCAGCCCTCGACTGTCTAGGTGGAGGAATGCATCGGGCGGAATAAAGCCGCTTAGACGCACACTCTCGTAGTATTCGTTGTTGGGGTAATAAGCCCCGAAAATTAAGCTGTTAGACGAGGACATCGCTCTTGCAATGTGACCTCGAATAAGCTTCAGCAAGAAATTATCTATCCTGTTTATGTTGGCCCCGTTGTATAGAGCCAGGTTGGAATAGTAGTGTTTGTACTCCGACTCTGGTGTTCTGTGCAATCCAAGGCAGCGTCGAAGACACTGCCTCTCAAACACCCGAATCTTTTCCATTTGAGATGGGGCAACGTTGAACCAAACCGGGCACCCATAGGCAATCATCGGCCGGATAAGGGCCATGTAGCAAATCACCTTTACCCTGCTGTCAAGCCGGCTGCTATAAAACAACCGTTTCGTCAGGGCGAAAGCTCCCCTAGCCCTGGCCAGAGCAGCATTTATATGTCTGTCGAAATACAAATACTGATCCATCCAGATGCCAAGGTACTTTACTACACTTTTACTCGCCAGTGGATGTCCATTTGGCCCTACGATCACCAGCTTGCGCCAGTTCTTTCTCGTATCCCTTGTGGCTCCACGCAACGGAGTCCTAAACAAGATAGTTTCTGATTTCTGAAAGTTGATTTTCAACTTCCAGTCATCACAATATCGTTGAATCTCATCGAAGTCACTCTGCAAAAGAATTCTGATGTCCTCGACTTTTGCAGCTGTTCTGTACGCAATTAGATCGTCGGCATACGCAATTGCCTGAGTTAGACTACTTATCAGATCGCTGGTGTAAATGCTGAATAGAATCGGCGAATTGACCGCTCCCTGCTGAAGACCATTTTTAATATTAAAGGTTGTGGCAGAAGTTACATTGCCACTTTTGACAACAAACTTTCTACCATTGAGCATATCATAAAGCATATATAACAGTGGTTTACTAATGCCAAGTCTGGTCAGCTTTAGATAAAGACCCTCTAACCATACGGTGTCGAAGGCCTTCTCCAAATCAACCAGACAGGCACCCGTACACTGCTTCTTAGATTTGTTCCATTGGACATCAGAAACGAGTTTCGACGCGGCATGAATGGTGTCATGTCCCGCCTTAAAACCGAACTGATTGTCCGGTATGATATTATTGTCCTCTGCCCACTTAGACAGAGCTCTATTGATAACTTTTTCGAATACCTTGCTTATGCTCGGAAGAAGACTTATCGACCGGAGATTCGCCGGATTGGAGTTATCCTTTCCCTTTTTCGGGAGAGGATGCACCACAGCTGTCTTCCACCGCACTGGATAATATGCATTATTCAGAGCGTTGTTAAACAGAGTGGTATAAATGTCTACTGCTTCTTGAGGTAAATGTCGAAGTACAACGTTGGATATGCCATCGACTCCTGCTGACTTCTTCTTCTTTAATGAATCGAAGATGAGCTGGAGCTCCACCTTCGTAATTAACAGGGAACTGGGCCCATTTCGCTCGGCGATTATGGCGTTTGCCAAATGATCTTCATTGAACCCGGTGAAACCAAGGTTCTCTGATCGCCATTGCGTAATGTCATTCCGAAGGTAGAAGTGATGGAGCAAGGCTCTGTTTTCCAGGTCGTGATTCGGGCGAATGCACGCATTCACCTTGTACACTTGCTGGAAAGCAGCCCCCACAGCCTCCACTTTCTCCTGCGGATCTTCGACAATAAAGAGGTCATCGTCCAAGACGGCGTCCTCTGGATTAATTCCTGCTGTCAGAAGTACGTCTCTGTTGTCCGTCGTTCTCTGAAGCTTAAGACAAGGAAGGTCGTTCTGATCATTCCTTCTAAATATCTTGTTAATTTGCGGAAACATGCTCGGGTCGCTAGCATTAACGGCCCGAATTTTGTTGTCCCAATACAAATTAATTGACAACCGATAGTTCTCTTTAATTAGTTGGTTGATGTTTTTGATCGACGACTTCAGTGTCCTAATCTCCAGATGATGAGGGTCAGTAAACCGTCGGTACAAGAGTTTTAGTCTTGTCAGCAGTCCACTTTTTTGTCTGTGTAGTGCGTCAATGGTTGCGTTTCGATACATGTCGGTTGCGTCCCGTTGCTTGTATTTCGGTATTGTTCTGTTCATTGTTCGTTTGATTGTCTCATCCATTTGTTCTAGGTATTGGTCTATTTCGTTATTTGTCAAATTCCTGTAATTTGGTGGGGATATGTTATTCGAACTGATTTCGCTCGATAAGGCGTTGGTAAAGCGTGGCCAGCGCGCCTTACTGTAATTGTAAGTATGCACAGGTACATACTCATCCAACTCCACGAGCTCGTTCGGAAGCTGTATTAAGGCGGCGAGTCCGCAGTGATCACTGTCGTACTCGATCGTTCGTAAGCAGTTTCTTGGTCTTTGACCCACATTGTCAGTAATTGTCAGTCTTGCGTCTATTAGCAATAGATCCAGATAGGCACCGCTTCTTGGAAACGATGGCCGATCCGTAGCCAGCAGGTCGACACCATACTCAGTGTTGTATCGACTCATCCAATTGAAAAGATGAATACCTCTTTGATTTTGAATTTGATTTCCCCAATCTTGGTGTTTGGCATTCAAATCACCGGCCATGAGAAAGTAATTTTCTTCCAAGCTCAAGTGTAGACATTCGAAAAGTTTTTCAAGCTCTGTCAAAAAATCAGTTGGCTGAGGTGATGCCGGTGCATAAGCCGCGATCACATACATTCGCTTCCCCTGTTGGAGAGGAATGCATACGATGCACGCCTCTAACAGCCGAAATCTGCGCAGATCACTATTATATATAACTTTATGATTAATGCCTTTTCGTATGAAGATTGCGACGCCCCCCCCTTGAGTGGAGTTGGGTCGATCTCTTCTAACGATATTGTAATTGTTGTTAGTCAACTTATGTTTCTGGTTCAGCTTAGTTTCGCTGGCCATAAACACATCTGGACTTTGGTCTTTCAACAATTGGAAAAGATTAGCTCTACGTTCGGTCCTAATCAGTGAATTTACATTCACAGCAAGGATCCTAAGAGGCCTCTCCGACAGCGCGCCTTTAACCTCTAATTTGCGTTAGGCTAGGCAAAACAGAGTAGAGATAGTCTACCCTAGTCGCCTGCTCCTTTATCTGGGTCTGAAGTCCTGTTAACTGGCCTTGAATTGCCAGCAACATACTTCTAATTTCGACCTGAGCGTCCGGCGCCTTTGGCACTAGGGCCGGCTGGGCTGCCTTAGCTGCAGGCTGTACCGTTTTTCCCCTTCCTGCCGCCATTTGGGCGTAGGAAATTTGGGGATTAACGGGCGTTGCTGTGGGAGCACGCGTTGATGGGCGTATCTCTGCCACTGTCTGCTTAGCCGCTTTATTGTTGCGAATTTGCTGAAAAGCTGAGCAACCCCGATAATTAGCAGGGTGCCCCTCCTTTCCGCAAAGTGTACATTTAAGCTGGGTCATGTCTTCGACCCGTTCTTCACCGAGCTTGCACTCCCCCTTAATGTGGTCCTCACCACACTTAACGCAGCGTGGCTGCATTTCGCAGTTTGCTGCAGCGTGGCCAAACCTTTGGCAGCGCATGCATTGAAGCATGTCGCCACGTCTCTTTAATTTATCCCAAGTAACAACCTGGTAGTTGAGGACGGAGATACTCCTCAACCTATCCAGTTTGCTGTTGGGCGATAGCTGAACTAGGAAGAACGGCAAAGACCGCTTCTCCCGTCTGGCTCTGACTGTAGCGAACGGCTTGACCCCGATAAAGTCGAGATCGTCGCTCGCTTTTTGACGGAGCTCATTTAAGAGCACCTGTGGTTCCGTGCAGGAATCTATGCCCTTCAAGAGGACCGTTTGATATTTATCCACTTTGGGGGTAAAACTGAAGAACTCAGTCGTGGATTTCTTTAACAATTCTTTTATAATTTTATGCTGCGCCACTGTTGAGCAGTGGATAGCATGTCTATCTTTATTTAAACGTTTAATAAAAAAGTTTTGGCCTATGGCCGACTTACATAGGTCAATAGTTTCCTGCAATTCCATTTTGTAAGTGTTTATTGGTGGCACTTTTTCTTTTTTATTTTGGGGCGGCTGTGGCTGCTGCTGGTGTTCTCCTCGCTGCTGCTGACTCTGCTCCTGTGGTTTTTGTTGCTGCTGCTGTTGCTGTTGTTTTGTGCGTTGCACCTTCGGTTGCTGCTGTGGTTGTTCGGTTGAAAGCTGTTGTTGTTGCTGCACTTGTTGGCTCTGCTGTGGCAGTTGCTGTTGTTGCTGCTGAGCTAGCCTTTGCTCTGTCTGTGCCAGCTCTTGTTGTGGTGCAGCTTTTGTAGGCGCTGCTTTTTGTGGCGCTGTTTTTGGTGGCCCATGTAGCGCTTTTTTCTTTTCGCGCTCCTGTCTCTCCCGTTCTCTTCGAGCTTCCTGTTTATCCTTTAAAGCTTGAATTAGAGGGGTAACTATGGCGTTAAGCTTTTCCATTTCCCCCCGAATGGCATCGATTTTTTCACTGATGGCTTTTTCATCAAGTGCAATTGTTGCGACTTGCGCCCCATCTTCTTCTTCGGAGGACGCCTCTGGTGAGGCTAAGTCCACTAGCAGGTTGCTGTTGGAGTCCCCTGTTGTGAATAATCCCTCGCCACCTTCTGACATGTATTCAATGTCGTCATCGGATGGCGAGGAATCCAATTGTTGTAAGATTTTTGCTGCTGCTGACGTCTTCGCTGTGCGCGCCGTCTCCTTCACCCCGGCTGGCAGCTGGGCTGAGGTGGTGGTGGAGCGGCGCTTGACCAAGTTCGACGCACAGCTTATCTTCTTTTTCCTCTTATTCTTGATATCGGCTGTTGGTGCCGTTGCTTTTTTTGCCGTTGTTGCTGCGGCACTAGTTGCTGGTATGGCTGGTGGTGCCATCGCTTGCTTGGTTGTTGTTGTTGTTGTTGATACGGCACTAGTCGTGGCTTTAGCTGGTGGTGCCATAGCTGGTTTTATTGTTGTTGCTGGGGCACCTTTCGATGTCCCCGCGGTGTTGTTGGTTAGCATTTGCTGCTCTTCCCACTCGATGAAGTTTTCTACTTCACGATTGTGAAAAAAAGCAGACAAATAATTTTTGCCCGACTGGGATTCGAACCCGTGATCCTCAGGTTGTCGGTCTGCCACCTCTTCCTCTGTGCTATTGGCACTATTGAAAATAGCTTGACTGTAATTAAACTTTAAATTGTCACTCCGAAATATTTAATTTAAATAAACTGGGGAAGCCGAAAACGTCTAAACACTTCCACAGTACGAGATCGACTGTGAAGTTTTACTGTATAGTGCTCAACTTGTGCCGCATTGTGCTGTTTATATTTTTCAAATTAGCAAAATCGCAAATTTTACGGATGAACATTTTTCAAATTTCGCAATTCTGTAAAAAAAATAAAGTTGCTCACTTTGTGTTTCCATATTCAGAAGAGATGAAAAAAAATAGTATATTTGCAGCTTTTACGGATAATAAACAGTTTTGCCAAGCGTGAAATTAGCTCCGCCTTTCAATTTTCAAAAAAAAAGCTATACTGTATTTGGCTCAACTTGTGCCCCCTCTTGCCGTGAATATGTTTCAAAAAGTTCGCAAATTTGCAAATTTTAAGGATAAAAACAGCCCAACTTAAGTTTCTTACAAAACTTCAAATTTGAAAAATTCAAGGATTTGGAGGATGGCAATATGCTGCAACGAGGTTTTGGCAAGAAAGATGAATTTGCGATGTAAGCATTTTTGATGAAGAACTAAGAAGAAACTTTAAGGCCAATTGGTCAAAAATTTATTTTATTTTGGTGAGAATATGTAATAATAAAATAGGCACATACTGAAAACGGTAGAAAAAATAGAGCACTTTGTTATTAATTTGTTTCTATAAATATAAAATCATATCAACCCCAAATTCACTCAACTATTTTAATACATTCATCTATTCAAAATGCTTTTTGAATTGCTCAGCTGCAGCTTGGTTAATTTCAATTCCGGGAATAACAGTTTGGCAGTGCTTGTACCACTTGGCAACATTGGGGTACTTGCTGATGTCAAATTTGGCAGCTTCGTAATTGGAAACGGAGGCAACTAATGAAATATCGGCTAAAGTAAGATTTGCCCCAGCCGCATACTGCTGACCAACAAGAAACAATTCAAACCAATCGAAAGCTTCTTCAATCTTTTTGTATTTGATTGGATCTGCAGGTGCTTTGGCAAAGATTTGTGGATAATAATAGTCGGCAAATCGCTGGTACAGTGTTCCCATATCAAAGTACAAACGTTGATTGATAACGGCACGTTCCTTGGGAGATTTAGGATAGAGTGAATCATTTTTACTGTACTTCTCTGCTAGGTAGACCATAATGGCACGAGACTCCCAAAGGGCGAAACCATTATCTACTAAAGTTGGAATTGTGCGTTGTGGGTTGATCTAAGAAGAAAAAATACATAATTTAAAAAATATTCATTTGCAAGAAATCGAATGAATAGAAAATGAGAAGTATTAATATAATTACCTTAGCATATTCTGGAGTACGATGTTCACCAGCCAATAAATTCACTACTTTCATATTTAGTTCAACACCGACAGCTTTAGCAGTCATTTGAACTGAACGGCATGGGGCTGATTGGGGAAAGTAATATAAATCCATCTTTTCTGATTTAATATGAATCTAAAAGATATAAAATTTTGAATACGAATTAAATAATTCTACATTTAGTTTTGTAGCACAAACTTTTGTTTTATGAAAACTAAAAATGTGCCTTGTCACGTTACTTTTTATATAATTGTGTCAGGTTTTTTTTCATATTACTCATAGATTTTATTTAAATAGCTGGCATACACTGAAGGTGTTTTGAATATACCCTTTGGAATATTCAAAAGCAGTGTAAGCTTTCCATTAGAATAGTTTACATTTTTGTTGGATTTTTAGGATTTAGTCATTCAAATGCATTCTGACACTGATACAATTAACTATTTATGTTCTTCTGCCCGCAGCAAATAATCTTACCTCGAAAATTTAAAACTTAATAATTCCGCTATGAAAGTTCAATTTCAACTAAGGTCCGATTTGGACTGGTGTTGCCTTTTAAACGAAAAAGATATGAAATTAAGGTTTTTTATCAGCGTCACAACTAAATCTTTTACTTCCATCAAAAGTAATAACAAATTGATTAAGCGAAACAGAGGAATTTTTGGAATTGAAGAGATATCGAATTCTTTATGCTATTAGTTCTTAAAAAGAAAAACAAAAATAAAGCCCAAATGCTAGAATCTGTTTGGACTATTTTTTTTTTCATTGTGTAAAGCCATCCCCACAATGTTGAGGGGAATATTTTTATGTAGATACAGTACACTCTCGATTTAGTGAAATTTAAAATAGTGAACTATCAACAATAATAAATATACCAAGTTAAAAAAAATGGATTTTTCTCATCATTAGAATGCCTCGCATTATAAGCTTGAGAACATTGAAGAATTGTTTCTGTTTTCTAAAGTCTGATTCAAAGCCTTGTTTAGTACTTCAACAAATGTAAAAACATTCACGTCGAACAAAATGTGCATTATGAATAAAATTTATCATTAGAAAGCAAAACTCCCACTCTAAAAAGTGAACAGTCTCAACAGTATGAACAAGCCTGGTTTTTATTACTTCATTTAGTAATAATTTTAAGAAAAATTGCTAAATATTACAACAAAGAATATAAGTATGTATTAGGTATCCAGGAAATGAAAGGAAAATATGAACAGTAATAAATTGGGTTCAAGGGTTATTATTATTGAATATGTTTTTAGGCAACATAAATTAAGCATGCTTAAACCCAAAATTGTTACTGGATGCTGTTTAGTGTTTCTTAGATAATCTGGCAGTTTCAAATGATTATGGGAAATTTTACACATTAAATTTCCTATCGAAATTGATCATTTAAAAAATTGTACAAACTCAATATTCAGCAGCAAGGTCAACAAAACATATCTTAAAAAACTATCGAGAAATAGAACACAAATTCCAATGAAAACTTTATTTTTAATAAAAAGTTTTGAGCTATGCCAAACATACTGAAAACTGCCCAGTGTGACCATTCTCCTAGAAACACATAGTAGAATTTAATAACAGTACATTTTTTTCTTAATCAAGCAAAATCCTACTCCATGCATTCTAGATAGCTTCGACTAAGGCATCCTTATTTTCAAATGATCTGCCAGCATCATGCAAATGTTCGATATGGCGAGGACCAAAAGTTTTGGATGATGGTTGGACGTGCCGTGAAATAACGCCGAATTTCAGAATTTGGCTTTATTTCGCTTTTCTTAAGTGAAATAACGCCGATTTTTAGCGTTCGGCCATATTTCGCTGTGGCAAAGTGAAATAATGCTGATTCGGCGTTATTTCACCTTTGAAAAGGACTAACGTATTATTGTGTAGTTGAAAATAAAGAGTTCAAAGTTTCTTTAAGGCCATAATCATTCTTTAAATGCAAAAGAAACTTAGCACCCAACCTCGCACCTACCACAGATCCTACGGTGAGAATATGGCTTTAAACTTCGAGTAACTTTGCATTTATCCTATCAAACAATAACATTCGGTTGAATTTGTTTAGTTTGGCTTTATTTCTCAGCTTAAATTGACTGTATTTCACTTTTCAAAAGCGAAATAAGGTCGAACGCTAAAATTTGGCGTTATTTCACTTTAGTAAAGCGAAATAAAGCCGAATTTCGTATTTCGGCGTTATTTCGCTCAGCATTATTTCACGGCACAGATGTTGGAGTCTGTTTTTTTTTTGCGTTGGGCTACCATGACAAAAATTCCATCTTTGATGAAAATTATTAAATTAAATACAGCTTCAGACTATGACTTAATCACGGCAGAAATTTAGAAAATGCTCCCCCAAATATACCCTTTTTTTTATCATATTCTACTAAATTGACCATTTAGGTTTTTGCTTTATTTCTGCGTCTTTTTCATTTTTTACCATAGTGTTAAGTATTTGTTATATAGTTTTTCATAGCCCTTTCACTCTTCTTTCCATTCTATCACTATTTCATGGCCTGAAAGTCAAAGTTCCTTCAAATTATCTTCGTCTTTATTTCTGATACATTCAAAGTGTTTTCTGAGCCCATTTGTACCTCCTTCAAATTTAAAATTAAGTGTATTTTTTGACACTTTCTCAAATACATGTTCCTTTTGTTAAAAAAAAGCTGCATGATTTTAGCTTTTGAAAACCTCAAATACCTCAATAAAGTGATGTAACCCCTTATACCCCTTATACCCATTTTTGGCTTTTCATTCATAAGTTTGTGAATTTCCTAATGATTTTTTAAATAACCCCTTCAACGTTATCCTATTTTATTGAACAACAATATATACCTTACTCACAGATATTAAACATTTACAGGACAAATATTTCTCACATGTATTTATCGAGCATAATCGATTGCAAATACTCGTATTATGTCCTCAAACAAGGGACGTGCAGTATGTCATTTGTTCGCTAGTTGCACAAGTTTTTTTACATTTCAGCTTTTAAGGAGAGCAAACGAAAGTTCTGATTGTCCCCAGTAAAACGAAAATAACTATTGAAAATTAAAATATAAAGAGGCGTAAAAGTTAAAACTGATTTTTTTTTGTTTAACGGCATAGGGGTGCTTTTTTAGAAAATTAAAGTAAAAGTTTAAAAGACACTTATAGATGTGTTTTAAATTTCAAGATAAAGACCACGATCTTGTTTTTGGTCCATCGCAATACAAGGTTTCATTGTGGTGATTGATTGCGTTTTGGTACTTTTAAAGGAAGCAATAACATTTCGTTTAAACATATTTATAGTATTTTTATGCAGTTTTGACGTTTTTCATATTTCCTTGTTCAAAATGTCATACAATAGGTAGCACTGGAAAAAAAATTATGTTATTTTTGCCTTCAAATATTTTTTTTTTTAATTATGACAGATTTGATTTTTTCTTAATCTGAATTCGGTTTCAAAACAATTCTATTCTATAATTTTATTGATTTTTGAATCAATATTGCGAGAATATTGTTTGAATTTTTGACTTAAATAAATACAATTAAAAGCCATTGTAGCATATGTTGAATAATTTATTTTTTTCGAATTAATAATGCCGTTCACTGTGGTATATGTGAAACATTTGTTTGTCCTGAGAACCAGTCCTGTCACTGGCATATAAGCCAGTAACTGAAAAACAGTAGAAATATTTGCATAGATATTGATCAAAATTATAATCCAAGTACTACCATCACCCTTTGAGAAGAGTACAGGAAATATTTATCCATAAACGATAAAACAGTGCGGCTCCTTTACAGTCGAGACGTCCTCGCACAAGACGGAGCTGAGCTCCTTCGGTTCAGTAGGACTGTGTCCGAACGGGACCGAAGAGATAGGGTAAGGCAGGAGAACCAGTTCTGGTGGATGAAAAACGAAGATGAAGTTCCTTCAGACATTTAATAGTTGACTTTGCTATTTTCTTTTGTATGGTCGACTTGCATAGGTTTAGTTTAAAGTAGGGACAGTCAGGGTGGCACAAAAAAAAATTATAAAATCCACAAAAATACAAAAAAATTATAAAACCGGAAAATACTTGCTGTAGCTGTTCTAGTTAGTTTGTAAGTAGTCTGGAAGTAGCTCATAAGTAGGTTGTAATTAGTTTATAATTAGTTGTAAATAGTTTTAAGTAGCTTTAAGTAGTTTTAATTAGTTTTAATAAGCTTTAATTTAGTTTTATGTAGTTTGTAACTTATATATAAAACCATCAAATAAAAACAATGATACCGAGTTTTTTTGTAAATTCTTCTCGGTAAAAAATAAAACCGACCTGGATTTAGTAATTAAGATAGTTCTTAGGCCGAAAGGCATTAGCATTAAGTTATTATAGTTTAACTTAGAGCGCCCGACTGGGGCCAGTAAGTTAGTTGTAAGATATTGATAAGTAGGCTAGTTTTTATGAATTTTTGTCTAGCTTTAAGATAGTTTTAAGAAAATTGAAAATACAAATTTATAAAAAAAGAAACGCTTTTTAATTAAAGAGAATAAAATAATTTTAACAAACAAATATTCTAAATAACTTTTTTTTATCCCGGGACTATCCCGGATAAATGGGCTTAGGAGCATTGGGAGGAGGAATACGCCAATAGAACAATTATAATTTTGACTTTGAGGAGTAATAATATAAAACGTTCAACCTATAACGATTTTTTGTGATGTCAAAACCTATAATTTGATTGTACTCGTAGGTAATGTAGGTACTGTCAGTGAAATGAAGTAATGGAAAAAAACTTTTTGGATTTCAATACGCTTAAATGTTTCTTTTTTTTAATTCTCTGTTCAAAATCTTCTCTACACATGTATAGACCAAGATCCCAAGGTTGCCAGGCATACGCCATTTCACCATAGCTGAATTTCTTTCTGTGAATGCACACAAGGTAAACGAATGGTAAATACGAACTTTGAGCCTTGAGCCCGGGTGCGTTTCGGAGGTATCAAGTGCTTAAGGTGCATAAAATTAATGCAAAATAACGTTGTTTTATCAAAACTGATTTTTTGATATGTTATATGAACAGTTATGAAGTTATGAATGTCAGCCAGACACCTTAAAAGGTGCCAAAAAAATCGTGAAAATTACGGCACAGGGTTAAAAATCCAGAAGCTAAAAATCCATAATGGGCTTTTGTCTCAATTGGGTGGGTTAAAAGTCCATAAATGCATTATGAACTAGTAACTCATCTAAGTGGGACTTCTGGACTTTTAAGTTTTTAAATTGTAGTATCAGTAACTGCCAGACAGATACGTTTTAGTATCAAAACAAACGTTTTAGTACTTCGGACAACTATTTCATAAAATGTCTCAACCCATTAAACACCTACAGTGAGACCTTACATTCACCTTTTATACTGTCCTATGAATTAAATTTAAAATTCACTTAAATCTTAACTACTTACACCTTGAGTGATGATTCTTTTCTTTTAACTACACTGCGAAAAAAATTGAACCCATTCGTATTTAAATTAAATTCAAACACATATGATTTGACATGGAATCGATTCCTGTTTAATTTAAATAGAATCTTATTAATTCATCGTTGAAACGGATTGAACATGATTTGTTCAAATTTACTATGCTTTCTATTTAAAGATATTTCTGTTTGTTTTAATTAACTTCATTTGATCTTGTTTCAAACAGAATCATATTAACCTTTTTAAATATTTTCGTGTTTGGGTTGAAGATGTTTTCTGTTTAAATCAAATGATTTCAATGTTAGTTTTTCAAATAGATGCTAGCTACTTTTAACTAAATACAAATGTTTTCTATTTTTAATGATGGTAACGTTACCTATAATACATGCAACACACATACATATCGTTGGTTCACTTTAGACGGAAATCCAGATTGAAACATATTTTTTGCCACTGAAGTCACTTTTTCCTTCACTTTTTAATTAGTTTTCCCGTGCATTCCTTTCAATGTTTTATAAAACCTGGCAAAATGATACTTTTTAGATTTAAAATAATGGTCCAGTCGCTTGGCCGCCTCGGTCTAGCGATTTGACGCCGTTAGACTATTTCCTGTGGGGCTACGTCAAGTCTATGGTCTATGCCAACAAGCCAGCGACAATTGATGAACTTCGTACGAATATCGATTTATGCTTGAAAACCGTCGAAAATTGGGTTCAGCGTCTGGACTTCTGCAAGCGCGCCCGTGGTGACCATGCAAAAGAAATCGAATTCCATACATAATGGCATTGAACGTACTTTCACAGGAATAAAGAATTTCATTGATATCCAAAACCGTTCTTGTTTTATTTAAAAAAAAACTTTTGTAGCGCTGTTATTGAAAAACCCGATACATTTCATTCGCATTTGCTTGAATTCACGTTAAAAATTGCGTTTAGTTTCCAATGTAATAATTAAACATGAATGTATTTGATTTAAACAGATCTACCCCAAAATAATAGTATTTTTGAATCTGAATCGAATTCTATTCTGTTTAATTAAGTCATTCTTCAATTTCTCAGTGTACTCACATTTTTTAAAAATCAAATAAAGCAAAACTGGACGTGATAAAATTTTTCTGAAACCCAAATTTGATTAAAAAATCTACATAAATAAATCAAATCAAATCTGTCATAATTTCAAAAAAAAAACAGTGTTATCTTTATTCAATGATTGTTTATTGTGACTGGTACATCCACTAGTTTGCATGTAATCATAATTTAAGCCAATTAATTCAGTTTGAGAAGGTAATTATCGAAATTGTTATACTCAGACAATAATGGTTAATTAGTTCCAATTGACCAGGGCATGTGAAAAACTTATTACAGATTTAACTCAATATGAACATGAAAAAACTGGCACTTAATAAAACAAAAAACTCTACTCTACGACTAAGAAAGGCAAAGTGAATCGCGTTAGATCCTAATAAAAACTTTGCCCCAGAAACTTTCTGAACAGAACTTCAGGTTTTTTGGTAAAAAATCATTATTTATATTTATTGCAAAATGTTCTATATAATAGCGTAATTCCCGTATTTATCCACCGAATTTGTTTCATTTTTAAAAACGTATACTTATGTATAATTCAAAATTATGTAAAATGTATCCTATGTACACACATATGTAGTTATTAGTTTCTGCGACAAAATTGTTTTTAACAGGAACTTCTTCATCATATCTATTCTAAAAACAATTACTTCTTGTACACAAAAATTGATAAGGTCTTACTTATTTTGCTTTTGAAGAGTGATTTTTTGTTTTTAAATTTTATTTTTCATTTTTTTACAAATAACGTGTTAAATTCATTTAAACATTAAAACACTTAACTAAAAGCACCTATAGTTATTAATTTGTATCTTTAAATTTTAAATAAAAAAATAAATCAACATCAAGTTGACACACACATACAATCATGTATATAATATTACTACAATAATTTACTTAAATCTATTCAAAGTATTTTTTGAATTGCTCAACTCCATTTTGATTAAGATCAATTCCGGGAGTGACAGCCTTGCAGTTTTTGTACCACTTGGCAACATTGGGGTACTTGCTAATGTCGAACTTGGCAACTTCGTAGGTGGAAACGGTAGCAACCAATGCAATATCGGCTAAAGTTAGACTTTCACCAGCAGCATATTGTTGGCCATCGAGGAAGATATCCAAGAAACCGAAAGCCTCTTCCATTTTCTTGAATTTCTCGGGGTCTGCGGGTGCCTTGGCAAAGATTTGTGGATAGTAGTAGTCGGCAAAACGCTGGTACAGTGTTCCCATATCGAAGTACAGACGTTGGTTGATGACGGCGCGCTTCTTGGGGCACTTAGGGTACAGTGAATCGGTCTTGGCGTATTTCTCAGCAAGGTACACCATGATAGCGCGAGACTCCCAAAGAGCAAAGCCATTGTCTACCAATGTTGGAATTGTGTGTTGTGGGTTGATCTATCAGAAATTAACAAAAAAAAAAAAAAACCTAGATAGAAAATCTCGCAATCTAATTGAAATTGAATTAATAAGAAAATCTTACCTTGATGAATTCCGGTTTAAGATGTTCACCGGCCATTAAATTCAATTCCTTGAGATTAAGGTCGACACCAACAGCCTTAGCAGTCATAAGGACTGATCGGCATGGAGCGGATCCGGGCAAGTAGTAAAAATCCATGGTTTTTGGGGTTTTTGGTTTTTAATTTCTAGAAGATAAAAAATTAACAAACACTTAGCACAAAACGAAGTTGTTTTTATAAAATCCAGAAATAGATTAAACTGTTCCTACACTGATGTGTCATAAATACTCGTTTATAAGATAAAAAATATAGTTTATTAAAACTGTTCACTTTGAATGGAAAATTTTTAACAATACATCATTGTGTCTTTCAATAGGTAGGTACATAGAAACTTTAGGTATGTTTTTTTTCCAATTTATTTAGGTCGATTTCTATCTTCTCTTTAAAATCCATTCACTTTGTTGCATAACTTCACTTTTTTTCGTTGCACAGTTAGGGATTGGTCATTGAATGGAGTTTTTGCACGGTTAAACACAGTTATATAGATGTATATGTATGCACAGTTTAATATTTCTGTTCTTCTGCTGCCAAACACTTACCTCGAAAGAATAGAACTTAATAATTCAGCTACGAAGAGTCAACTTCAACTAAATGCCGATCTGGACTGGTCTTGCTTTTTAAACCAAAAAGCTTTCCAAGTTGGGGCTTTTGGTGGCGGCGCGGCGTCCGCGTCAGCATGATTCACAATAGAGTCAGAGTGCCAAGATGTTGGATATGAGGAGATAAAAAAGGGGGAGGGGATTCGGTTATGAAAACAAGTATAGAAGATGCCGACTAACCGGCCGGTGGAATAAGCATTAGCATCTGTTGATTGTGATTGTGAGCACAAGTTGGTTGATAAAGGGGGTAGCGAGGAGGTGAACAAAATTCTGTTTGGCGTTCGTTGTTGCTTAGATATTTGTGTTGGAATTGTTTTTTTTTTAAACTATTGTTGTTTTTTTTTTAACATGTTGCTATCAAGTAGACTTGATTTTTTTTTGTATTGTCAGAATATGCCCCTTTTTTTTAGGTTTGTGGTAGTTGCATAGCTATTCAAATTAAAAGCGGCAACATCAAGATTTACAATACAAATATCTGAAATATTTGTGTTGCTGGCTGGGTTTGGTGGGGGTATAGGGTATTCATGAATATTATTAAGTGAGATTTGAATTAGATAATTCTGAGAAATATACTTGTAAATTTTACTAGGACTTTGTAAAAAGTTTTTTGGGAGTGAAGACAATTTTGTTACAGTTTCAGTGGATACGTATAATATGACAAAAGAATGACTGAACTTATCTGTCATAATTATTTCTCAGAAATTAGCTATGGGTAGGTAGGTATAGTGAATATGATTTTACATAAAAATGTTTTTTGAAAATAAATAAGGTCGTCCGTAGCTCTCTGGGGAAAACCTTATCTGACTTATATATAAGGTACGTGTCCATAAAAGAGTACTTTCGTTACAAAACACTCGAAATTGACCTTCAAATCACTGTCTGTCTGTCTGTCAGATGTTTTTATTGTTGTGACCACTAGTGAGTCTTACTTTCGGGAACTGCCTGAGAGTTTCTCGTAGTCCTTTCACTCATAAATGAATTAAGAATCTTATCTTAACAAACCAAAACAAGTGCAATTTTGAGGATATTGTTAGACCCATTGAAAAAAAAAAATATTTTTGTATCATTTCTTATAGGTAGTTGCTCAATGACTTAACTATAAAACAAATAGGTATCTAAACAAGAAAGATAAAGCATCTTAAAAGGCTTCTTATCACAGAGATATAGCTCTTCAAAAAAGCACTAAAAAGACAAAACTTGTTATATTATATATTTTTTTTACTAGAGCAATTTTAAATGAAGAAATACGTGTGCTGGAACTACATTGCTTCTCCCCTAATTCCTCTACGAAATATCTCTCTTTTCAATCCCATAAACACTTTTTTCAAACACGAGATAGACTAATTTTCCGATTCGGGGATCGCTGCAGAAAAAATTAAACTGATTTGAGCGATCGATATAAATAGTTCGTTAGAACTCGTACGACTTCGGATGAACAAAATGCTTGCGCTGTAACTGGCTTCATAAAATCATATAGTTTTGTTTGTTTTGATAATACTCGTATGTACGTCACAAGAAATAAATGTTCGGCCGTATACGCACAAACTTCTGAAGAACAGTTCTGACGAATACGTCAGAAGAATTGTTCGTCAGTATATGCATCCACTGTAATCCACTGATAGTAGATGAATTTGTAAATTGAACAAGATATTTGTTAAAATTAGTTAATAAACGTGAATAGCTATACTGAACAAAATATTATTTGTAAAAGTTTGAAATTCGTTACGTTAACCGCTTTTTCGTTGGCACAACGAAAAATTCGTTGGATCAACGAAAAGATGTAATTTTTGCGCAAAATGAAAAGTTCATCAACTAACGAAATCTCTTCATACACGTTTTATCCTTCTTTTGAGGTGATTAAAGCATTTTGATTAAGGTTTCCAGTGTTCTGTATATCTCTCAAACGTAGTTAGTTTACTTTTAATTACGCAATTTTTAGCTTTTTATTTTATATTATATATATTGTATACAGATACAGATTGTTATATCTATTGATAAAATTTTCAATATCAGAACAAAATTTGCTTGGGATACCTTTTTTGAGTTTTAAAAATAATTCAGATAAGAGTTTTTGGGTTTTTTTTTTTTTTAATATCTTTTTGAAGTGTTTGTTTTGACAAATAATATAATTAATTTATTTCAATAAAAAATCCCAAAAAGATATTCTATATGTATAAGAACCATTGAGCGTGGATAACTTCAACACCAAATTATTTACACTTATCACCTCATAATAATTCTTGAGTGCATGAGCATTTATTTTTTTATTTAAAATGTCAATAAAATGATGATTATTTTTATGTCGCTTTTATTTGCTTACTCGTATCAAACATTACAAACGTAATCTTAAATTAATCAAAAAATAAAGAAAAAAATAAAAAAAATTATCTTCCATCGATTGATAACTCTATTATATCAGCAGTAAAATTCCGTTACTCAATTTTAAGATTTAAATTTAAACTGATGGACAGAAACAAACAAAAATCATGTCTGATTTATACTTGAGTAACTGCTTTTTTATAAACATAGTTTTAAAATGACATTTTAATAAAAAAAAAGAAAACATTTTTTCCTTTCTATTGGATAAAAGGTACTGGGTGGAAAATCAGGTTCAACTGACTTATAAATTGCAGTTTAGTGGATCTAATATGGTGGTTGCATATTTGTATTAATTTTATAGGTGCGTGCATAAGCTCACCAAAAAAGTTCTTATCTTAAAAATGGTTTGTTTTTCTTTTGTGTTGTACATTCTTCAAGTCAGTTGAAAGATTTTTTAGTTGATTATTTGTTATTTAAAATATATTGCTCAAACGATTTAATTCTCTTTTCTGACCTCAAACTATTAAAGCAAGTTTTTAACTTGTATAAATATTGTATTTCTTGCCTTAAAATATTTTTTTATTTGTGATATAGGTACTACACTCAGAGAAAAAAGTCAAGTAAATAATTAACCTGGGCCCTGTTAAATTTACAAGGTGCATAATCCCATATAAAGTTACAGACATTTCAGAAATTTACCTGATTTTAATAACCTTATATTAAGTGTTAAATTAGCTTGGTGTCCTATATTACCATATTGAAGTTGATTTAATAAGATGAACTGTTATTTTAACACTGAATTCTGTTAAACAAGAAATTTTGATAAGAATATAGCGCAAATTTTACCTGAGATCAGGTTTTTTAACACTGATTGTTATGAATTTCTATTTTACCCCAAATCAGCAAGAAATAACATTTTAAATAGTTATTTTTACAATGTTTACCTGTTGAATTTAACTTCATCCAGTTAATTTTAACGTGACACCAGTGTTAAAGCACATACACAAACAAGCCATCCAAACAAGGTCAGTTTCAACTTATTGATATTTGGCACAAGTTTTTCATGCAGCGAAGTGGCCCAGGGATGCGTACTATCTCAAAGTGTGAGAGGTTCCCAGTTCAAAACTAAGTAAGTATCACAAAGTATTTTTAAAATAAAATAATATACATAGTAATAAATTTCTATACTTTCAGAATAATGCAAAATGAATTGGACGGTAAGCAGTGTTAGAGATGGGAAGTACAAGTATGGATCCAACACATAATAACTACCGGATACAGGGTTGATACAACATTAAATCATGTTGAATTAACTAGATCTTCGTGTTAAATTAACAGGACGTTGAACATTTTATTCATGTTTTTGAACTAGATTTTCATGTAAAGTTAACTAGATTTACAGGCAAAAATAGCAAGATTCTCAGGTAAAATTGACAGTTTTACTTTTTTAAGGCAGAGCTAACTTTACCTGAAACCAACGTTGATATAACACGACATTAAAATCAGGTTTCAGGTTAAGCCGTTAACCTGATCTACCGAGTTGAAAAATAACAACCTGCAAATCAGGTATAATAAATCAGAAATTGGTTGGTTATACCAGCTTTTTTCTCTGAGTGTATGAGACAAGTTTTCTATTGATGCAAATAAAATTTTTGAGAAAACAATTAAGTATGACAATACGATAATAGAAAACACCGACAAAGTTGTTTTTATCCATTTAAAACTATCAGTAAGTCTTACAATTGATCTATTAAACTCTTTTCAGGACGTATGCACACAAGCTTATATTTTTGAAGCTAGCTTTGATGCGAATTACAGTTATTCAATCATTTATAGGCTTAAAGTACTTCTTAGCCCATTTTCTTCATTGTGAACTCAAATCCTTACATGTTCAATCTTTAATCACACGCCCGATGAATAGAACCTAAGCTTTGTTTGCCTGATTGTCAAAAAAGGCAATCCTCTGATGGACTGCACCTATTACAGAAGAATCAGTCTCCTGTACATCGCATACAAGATCTTCTCTGTCGTACTTTGTAAACGCCTGAAGCCATTCACCAATAACCTGATAGGCCCATGTCAGTGCTATCTTAGGCCAGAAAAGTCCACCATCAACCAAATATTCAAATCTTGGACAAATCCAGGAATTTCAATTTCGATATCCTACCTCTTTTCATCGATTTCAAGGCCGCGTATGACAACATCTAAAACTAGCTAGCTGAATGTCTAATTTCGGTATCTCTCCCAAACTGCAAAACTCGTCCGTTTGTGGAGGATAACGATGGAGAATACATTCTCCATCAAGATTGGCCAAGACCTCACCGATGTCAACATGAAAGGATACCGAACACCTGACGTCTCGGACAGAACGTCACCATAAGGCGTTTTTCTTTTTTTTTTATTCAGAATAGAGATCTGAAGAACAGAGTCCAAGCATATCAAGCATGTTCTAAATAACCTCTGAACCAAGCGTGCTTTGAGCACTCTGCTCTGTCAAAGTGCTTGTGTTCAGCGATTAACTCTGTCTGCTCAGTTATTTTATTCTGAGCTCATAGAGCGCACTCTAAATAAACTCAGAACATGCTCAGAAAAAAGTAAAAAACACAAATTGTCATCTCTGAACTGAAAAAGAATGACAATTTTTTGTTTGACAGTTCAGGCCCTGCTCTGAACTCAAAAAGAAAAACGCCTATAGACAGCAGCTATAATTTCGAAGTGTCCAAAGACTTTGTGTACCTACCTAGTCTCCGCTTTCAACTCACTGAATACTACTCTTAACTGCTTGAAGACGAACAGAATGAGAGACGGAGCTGAAATTGATGTCAAAAATGCTGAAGGTGCAGCTGCCAGAGTTGAACAAATTTTATCTTTTTTTGTTGCATTTTTGACATCTATTGCAGCTCCGTCTCCCATTCTGCTCAGGCAGTAAGTCTTTATCCGTTGACGTCCAAGGTCTCGTAGCCATTGAAAAGTTATCATAAAAAAGGAAAGCATAAAACGTTTTAGGAAAGTAAGCCCGACGCTACGGCTTATCCCCCAAACCCGGAGGTCCACATTCTTGTTTGATCTTAATTTTGTTAGATTTGAAAACGAAATACCTTTCTTCTTCCAACTAATCATTGGATTGCATTATTTGAAATAACATCGAGCGCTAATGTAAATTTTTAACTCATTAATAAAACAGCATTACACAGCAAAAATTGTGTTTTGCCTCCGGCTCCGGACGCATTGAAGATACAAAAACAGCACTACCCAATCATTCCAGAAGTATCTATCAATGTGTGTAGAAATGTTATATCGTTGATGTTGTTATTCTTAAACTGCTATCTTGGTCACTTGAATTGTATGCATTGAATCGTTCAACTCATATTTGAGCTGCTATGACTTGCAATTTCCTTGGCCTTAGATAGCCCTATCAATCATTGTTTGTCTTTATTAAAGTGCAACTTACCTCCTTAGAGTGATAAGGCAGCTAAATAAAGAATCAATATGAAAGTGCATTAAAGTCAGTTTCTGAATGTTAGATACTGTGCTGTTTAAAAATTGAAAAAAGAAAATAATTACCCCCCTAAACATGGAGATTTGTTTTATTCTATCAATTTTATTTGACTCATATGACCTCCAAATTTTTGAGTAGTTAACTTAAATTTGAGGTATTTTGGCTGATTCCATTACTTTTTTACGTTAATTTCCGAAAACAAGTTTTTATGTTTTTTTTTTTTTTAAATGACGTGGTTAAAGCTTTTTTTTGTGGAAATGAATGACTAGACAAAAACAGACTCATTTGAGACAAGCGTAATTCCCACAATATAAGACTTTCGTCACAGTTGAGCTCTGTTTTTTTTTTGGATTTTGGAGAATTAATAGTTAATTTTTTATTTATTCATGATTCAATGTGACAGTGAACTTCATTTCGAGGGTTTTTTGTGGGTGATCCATTTGTACTCGTATAATGAAGGCGTTGTGGTACAAAAAGACACGTCAATGTTTGTTTATAATTTTGTGTCATGTCATCGTTGGGCTAGTAGTTTCTTCAGCTATAGATATTCATGATTGTGTTTGTGTAGATATAAAAAGTAATTCCTTATCCAACAGCAAAAAAACTTAAAAAAAAAATCAATGTTTTACTAATTGTTAATAAAAGCTGAGACCTACATTTATGTCTGTTTACACAGGTAGTAACAGTATTTATATGAATATAAACATGTTTTTATTCATGTTAGTTAAATAAGTGAAAGGCTGAATTAGAGATTAATTAGAATGAAAAATTAATAAAAATGAAAATAAATTTTAAATAGACTATGGGAAAGGCTTCGCACTATGCAATGCAATTAAAGTTTTAAAAGTGTAAGTGACAGAAAAGCTCGTATCAATCTTTTAAAAAAAAACACGTTTCAATTGAAATATACTCGTAATACAAAAAAGCTCTTGAGAAATGCATTGTAATGTATTCAAGAACTTTATAAACGTATGTATAGGAATTTGCAACAGGTGCAGCGCTGAAAAAAAAATAATTTTGCTTCAATCGAATCACGTAAATAGCGTGCATCATTCCGAAGCTTTTCCGGACTGATGGAAGTTTCACGAAGGCTTTCTCTTCATATTTGCTGGCAATAATTTGTATGTAGAATTATTGGCTATTAAATGGCTATAAGCGCTTTGTTTTGTCGGCAACAACCTGTTTTCCGTTAGCAAGATAGCGAAAGCAAGACTCCAAAATGGACTGGTTCCACAGCAAAGTAAGACCAAAGTGTCCAAAATAGATAAATAATTCGAGAATTTCCTTAGCTAACAAAAAGATCAGTCTACATATGCTAAGCAAATAGGTTACCTATAAATCTCTCAAGAGATTTAAATCTAACTCTGATGATTGGTTACAAAGCATTGAACAAAAGGTTAAGCACCTTAACGCTAGGTAAATTTATGAAAATCATCCAACGATGAAGAGAAGTATTACGATCACAGGTTTTTTAAGGTTTGTATGGGTGATGATATGGCAAAACCCGTACCTATATGACTCATGAAGAGGAGACAGAAGGGGTTTGAGAAGAGTATAAGATGTCAAATGCCTGGCTGAAAAATCCTGAATTCCGAGTGGATTTTAGGACATTTAGAAAAAATGGCGCCCAATCTGCAAACCAGTTAGGTTACCTAAATCCCAGCACATTTAGCTGGAGACTATAATTGTTATATATTTTTTAACATGGTAACAATTTAATTAAAGTTGAGAATCATTTTTGTAATCTTGCTGCTTGGAGGCCATTTTCAAATAGGGTTCCCAAATCTGTAAGCAAATAGTAAATTAAAAAAAAAAATAAAAAATTTTTATTGTCTTAAAAAAAATGTTGAGTACACACCTTCGGATACAATTTCAATATTTCCACTATCCGGGAGCATACTTTATACTTGCACATATATGAAGATACTATAAGGCCAGTTTTGGATTCTTGCAAAAGAAATTCGAGATAACAATCAAACGTGACATTACGATGACGGAGAACACCAGAAAAGTGGGTAGGGTTGACAAATTCTGTATGTCTGTCTATCTGAACGTCTACAGCCTAAACGAAATAGCCTGATCAATTTGCTTCAAACTTGGAACAAAGTGGTTTTTAGTGATTATGTCCACACATTTTTTTCATTTTTAAGAACCAAAAATAACAGTACCTGCCATACAATTTTTTTGTAGCAATTTTACATAATCATTTTTTTCTCAAAACGGCTCGCTGACTTTTCTTTAAAAAAAAATCAATAAATTATTTCAAGTTAAGAAACCCTTTGGGTGGAAAACCATTTTTCAAAAAATGGTAATTAATGGATTTTTAAAATACATATATTTAAAAATTTTGTTTGAAAGTCAAATATTTTGAAAACGATATGATCCATTTTTTTGAAACTCGATACTTAAGAGTATTTTAGTACTCTCTAAAATATTTTTAACAGAAACTTTACATATATGAAAAAATAACGGTACCTTCCATACAAAAGTTAAAAACCGGAAAGGAAAATATTTTTTTTTCTCAAAACCGACTTCTAAGATTTCGATTAAACTTTTTCCATATACTAAAATTAATACAATCTAGGTACTACAAAAAATGCTGTTACCTCGTGGCATGATTGATTAGGATGATGCGTAGGACTAAGTGCCTCTCATCTAGCCGTTCGGACACGGCAAAAAATTGTAGGTCCCCTCCATTCCTGCTAATACCACGCACACCGGAATGGTTGGGAGTTTTAAGTCACTCGTCCCTGGTTCTCACTATCGGCTGAACGGATTTAGATACATTTTTTTTGTATATAAATTTCAGATAAGATTGAATAATGAAGAAGTTATTTTAGCAAATTTAAATATCGTATTTCATTTTTCTTTCATAATTTCCATGTCTTTACATAAAATGTTCTTAAGCCCACAGCGACTTTAACATAAAAACAAGTACGTGCGATCTAGTCATGCATTTTTTTTGTCAACGAGTGAAACCTCCACTTTTTTATAGTTTTTAATTTAATTTGAAAAAAATTGCGGAAAAGACTTCATAAGCCAAAAACGTGATAAGAAATAACAATTTATGTCAGTGTTATGACTTTTAGGGAGCATACTGTTCTGAAAATAAAGAGTGTAGGATCTCCTTTGTTTGGTAGTTTTTAATATTCGAATTACGATAAGGCTTCCAACAAAGAGTAGGATCTTCACTTTTTTGATGGTTTTTAGTATTTTAACTATTTATTTTTTGTCTGTTTTAAAGGAATCAGCATTCCTTAATGCTAATAACTGTATTAAATAATAATGTAGCAACGTTTAATAAAAATCACTTAACAAACATAACCCTGAGTATTTTTATCTAAAATATTTACCTCCAGCTTAACAGTTTCGTTTAAACCTTGACCTGAGTTCAATTATGTTCTGCAGAATTAAAGTTTAAACCAAAAGTGGATTTTAAACTCCCACTGTGAAACTGAGGGTTAATATTATTTTTTTTTTGTAACAATACAAAGTTACACACAATTAAATGTGTGAAATTAACACAATAGTAGTATGTATATTTATTTGCGTTTTATTCTCGACTTTTCTCTTAATTAAAAACATATTACTTTTTTGTCTCAGAACTTGAAAAAAGTCAATATTTGTTTGATAACAGATTTATAAACATTAAAACAGGGTGTTTTGCATAAAAGGAAAGTGGGAAACACATATCATTTTACATTTCTTGTCATACCACCCTAAACACATGACTCATAGGTAAACTATGACTAACTATGACTTTAAGTTGAAATGGAGGTATGTAAATAGCTTTTTATGTAAATAATTTTATCTTCTTCAAGATTTTTGTTGAACCTTTCCTTGTATAAAGAAATTGGAAAGAGTTGTTAAATAAAAACAAACCCAATCTCTGTTTGACGACAACGGCCCTTATCTAACCGAGTGCCTTATCTTGAACAAGAAACTTGTACTCCAAAAACCAAAGATTTCCGGTACCACCGCAATCGCAACTGGAAATAACTTTTTGAGAAAGGAAGCTAATACACTGCGAAGACTAATTCAAAAATAAAAAAAATTTAAAAGGATTTTCTTATCAATAAAACAAAAAACAAATTCCAAGGAGTTTATATCTATTTCATTAGGTTTTTACTAAACAAAACAAATTTACACAATAAAAGCAAAACAATGAAAAAGCTCAATATTTGCTATAGGAAAAATAATACGTTTTCCGAAAGCTTATTGATCTTGAACTATAGAAAAGGACTTCCCCATACCTGATACAAAATAATGAGCATGATCAGGAAAATGAAATTGCAGAGTCCTAAGCAATCCCAAACATCGTTAACAGGATTCCTCAGAAAAATTTCTGTCAAATTACAGAGGAAAGAAAATATTAGATCCGCTCACTTTTTGACGGATAAAATTTGCCTCCGAGATCTCATTTTCCTGGATACGACAGTTAGATCTTACATGCCTTCAATTTTCAACTATTGGCTTTTCTAAAACTATTTTACATGTTATAAATTGTAATAATTAAAATAAAAAATTATATAGTTTTATAGTTTTTAATTCTTGTTTTACAGAAAAATTTTGATTTGATTCTGATTTTAGGATAACAACAATATGGAGTCTCCGATGTTGAAACAGGGAGTAATAAAGCCATCATGCGGTTGGTGAAAGTTTGTTGAAGCTCCAACGTTTTTTTGGAGCTTTGCAATGTCATGTCTAACTTTGAATGTAGCAAAGTGTGCATTTTTTCTGACAAAGATTGAGTTTCTAGGTTACCAAGTCGGCGTAGAGGCTCTTAGACTAAGGTAAAGGAAAAAGTTGGCAATAGTATCGATCCTAACTCCGAGAGATGTGCAGGGGCTTCACCAATTCTTGGGGATCACAGGATTTTTTCGTAAATTTATGAGGAACTATGCACACTAGGCAACACCGTAGGTAGACCTCACCTATACCTTTGTGAATGGAACCATGTGACAAGAGGTCACTTTCCAGAACTTGAAGGAAGCGCTTACTAATCTGCCTGCTCTTATATTATATTCGAATTGTGCTCATGAATGGCATTCAGAAATATGCCCTCGCTGGAATTGGCTGGAATTCTGCTACAGCGAGGAATTGAAAACATATTACTTCCACAAGTAGCTTTTTATAGCCGGAAGCTATAGATATACTGATGAGGGAAAGTACCACTTTATGAGCTAAAAGTTTCGGCCATAGTGAAAAGTTTGAATAGATTCAGGGTGTTTCTTCTAGGGTGACACCTAATAAAAGTTGCTGCTTAACATACTTCGAGGGGTATTTTGGATGGCAAACTGCTACTTGAACTTAGAAAGTCAACATGGGAAGAAGCCCAAGAAAAGGAAAGAAGGCCTGGCTTAGCGCTGAAAAACATCGAGTTCACTCAGAGTCATGGAAGTTCACGGATGTTAGCACCAAGCTACCGCGTACCATTTAAAGTTACGAAGGTATTGCCAAATGACAGATTACATTACGAATGGCAACACTGGGCATTCGTGCTGAATGTTGCTGAATTATTATGTTATTGCTGCCCTTAAATCCTGGCGCTCAGGGTGACTACCCCTTTGGCCCCCCCCCCCCTCTAGCTATGCTAGTGCTTGCTATGCATATATTCCATAAAAAAAATTTTTTTTAGTATGCACAAAATGTAATAGAAGGCAAAGAATGTTTGGAATGCATGCGAAGGAATGTATTAGCTGTAGGTATTTGTATTCCCAAAAGATTGTATTCAATTGGTTGTGATAACATAAATGAGAAACAAATATTACAATCTTTTTATGTCAAATGACTGGTAGTTGTAAAATTTAATGATAAAGTCTCTTAGTATTCTTTAATTGAAAGTTAAAGACTACATTCACAAAATATATTGCTTTGTTTTACAACTTTAAGAAATGTATCTATTTAGAAATTAAAGTAAAACAGTTAATGACCCCACTCTCAAGCAGATAAGCTAAATGTTTATTAGCTGCCATCAGTACTCGAGCCTAGTGACGGAAACGATGTTTTAAATTACGAACATCAACATGAACGACTAGAAATTTGTTTTTATTTGTTTTCCATAAAGCAGATTGCAGATTGTTTTATTGTCTTATTTCGTTTGTATTGCTCTTCGTCGGTTTTGAATAAACTCAATACATTTTTGATAATTTCTTAAAACTTATATGACTTAAAAACAAAAGAAATAAGTATGCATATACGACATTGTGTATTTTTTTTTTAAGATAGTCTTCAAAGTCATGAAAATTTCAACATAAAGCTAACAAGACTCTAAAATAAAGGCTTGGTGGATATATTCCAATTTATGATTTATTAATCTATTGCTAGAAAAAGAAATTGACAAAAATTAAATAACCAGAAATAAAATAAATTTACTTCTGCAAATAAAATTCTCAATAAATAATTTAAATATGTGTTGGACTAAACAATTTATTCATTGTGTGAATATTGAATACCAAATTAGATATCATTTATATACTCGTACATTATTGCATTAAAATATTTTGAACAAATGTCTGACAAATGTGGTTTGAACAATTTGAATTTAGATAAAATTTGAACGCTCGTCCCAGCATGATGCCAGAGACCTAAAAAACCACAAAACTGAATGGCACCCTAGAGCTTTCCATTCATTCCATCAATCATTTTTGCTTTTTTTTCATATTGTTGAGAGTAAAAGTATGACAAAAGAATTTTCAATAACCAAATGCCACAATTGTTGTTGACAATTAATTTTTTTCCGCTCGATTAAATTATTCCTCGAATATTATTTAAACCAGTTTCAAATGGTGGATATAAATATAAAACCTAATATTTTTTAAAAAATCAATGCAATGAACGAATTTTTGCAGTAAAAAAGTATCCAAATTATTTAAGATTCAAACCTGCATTCGGTTGCAAAAAAAAGAAACAGGTTTAAATTGCATTTTTACCCAATGGCTACTAGTACTTCCATAGAAGAATCTATCTGTATCTGCATTTGCATATCTAAATCCAGCCTCCACCTACATGCGAAATTTCCGGTGTAAAGTTAATGGTTGAACAAAAAGAACCTAGTTTTGAATTTTGTTCTGTTTCGAGGAATGGAAAAGTCTTCAGCGGATAAAAATAAACAAATCAAAACATTAGATTTCAATTCAAAACTGGTATAATAGCAAAAACATATTCATACAAAGCGGACTTTACACAACGTAGCCTTAATAATTATTAATATTTTGTACTTTTTGATGATTTTTTGTTAGGACTGCTTTAAAAAAACTAAAGTGTTGAATTCACGTTGAAAGAACAACTCGAACCTCGGAGGTTTTCATCAAGTCTATTTTGCAATGATGATGAAGTATAATTAGTGCTTTCCATTGGTTTTTCCACCCGTGTGTTTTACTTCCACTGTGCATCGTTTACTATATGGTCTTTGAACAGAGTTTTTTTTTAAATATAGTTCACTAGAAAGGACAGTTAATTTTTAATTAAGATATTTTCTGGATCTACTGTGAGCGTCAAAAGAAGTGTACAGCTTTGAGCTGAATTTTTGTAACTCTGTTAAAGCAAATATCGGGTTTTCCAATAAGAGTGCAATAAAAGTTTTTTTTGAATAAAACAAAAACGGTTTTGGATATCAATAAAATTCTTTATTCCTGTGAAAGTACGTTTGATGCCATTATGTATGGAACTCGATTTTTATTGCATGGCCACCAAGGGCACGCTTGCAGAAGTCCAGACGCATAACCCAATCTTCAACGGTTTTCAAGCATAAATCGGCCGACACTGCTGCAATTTCACGTTCGATATTCGTACGAAGTTTATCAATCGTCGCTGGCTTGTTGGCATAGATCACAGACTTGACGTAGCCCAACAGAAAATAGTCTAACGGCGTTAAATCGCACGACCGAGGCGGCCAAGCGACTGGACCATTTCCTGAGATAACACGTTCTCCAAACTTGGTTCCAATAAATTGATTGCGACATTCGCTGTGTGGCTTGTGGCGCCGTCCTGTTGGAACCACATGTCCTCCAGGTCCATTTCATCTAATTGGGGCCAAAAATATTCGCTTATCATTGAACGGTAGCGATCCCCATTCACAGTAACGTGCCGGTCTTGATCATCACGGAAGAAGTACGGCCCAATGACGCCGCCGCCGCCGGCCCATAAACAACACCAAACCGTAATTTTTTCGGGATGCAATGATGACTCATGGAGTACATGTGGATTGCTGCCTGACCAATACCGCATGTTTTGTTTATCGACGAATCCATTCAGCCAGAAATGAGCCTCATCGCTGAAGATGATTTTTCGATGAAAATCCGAATCATTTTCAAGTTGTTGCTCAGCCCAATTCACGAACACACGACGCTTTTGGTGGTCAAGTGGCCTCAGTTCTTGCGTCAATTTAATCTTGTAAGGATGTAGGCCAAGATTTTTTCGCAAAATTCGCCACAACGACGTCACAGAGATGCCCAACGCTTGAGAACGACGTGTGAGAGACACATTTGGGCTTTCTGCAACTGAAGCCTCAGCGGCAGCAATATTCTCGACGCCACGGGCACTTCTTTGTCTCACTGGCATGGAAATATTTTGTACTGTGCCTGTGGATTCAATTTTTTCCACTGGCCGCTCAATTGTTGATCTGCTAGGACGATTATAACGACCATAAATTTGACGTAGCACTCTTAACGTTGAGGCCACTGACTCCGAATTTCTGTAGTAAATTTTAATAATGTCGACTCGTTGTTGGCTCGTATATCTTTCCACCATGAAATGGCAAACCTTACTGAAGAGAAATGGCAAAAGAGTGGCAAGAAATATGGCGTCGTTTGCTGTTCCTGTCGATCTACTTTTGTAGCGTCCCTGTTGAAAAAACCCTTTAAATTCGAACTTTAAGTAAACGACTTATATTATTTTTATAGCGGTTTATCTACAATGAATACCATATAAAACTTAGTAAAAAGTTTTGTAGAAATAATTTTACGAAAAAACACTATTCAATAAAAGCAAAAAATTAAAAACCAACTTCGTTTCCCTTTGATTTTATGACAGCTGCTATGCGCCAGTTTTCTTGGCAATTAGGCTTGGACTTGTTGCCACTCTTCAATTTAAATTGAATTTCCCTCTTTTGGATCTGCTTATGCAGTGGTACAAAATTCAATTTAAATTGAAGAGTGGCAAAAAATCTCAGCCGAATTGACAAGAAAGCTGGTAGAGTTCATCCCCAGGCGCATAGAAACCGTCCTGAGAAAAAAGAGAAGGAATTGGTTTTAAATTTTTTGCTTATATTGAAAAGTGTACGATTTTTCTTGACGCTATAAAAATGAAGTATTTTTTGATATTTTTTTTGTAAATTTTTTTCTGCAGTATTTTTTGCTAAGTTTTATATGGCAATTCATTGAAAATAAACCGCTTTAAGAAATAAAATAAGTCCTTTTCTTAAAGATCGAATATATATATTTGCTTCAACAGAGTTACAAAAATGCAGTTCAAAGCTGTACACTTTTTTTGATGCTCACAGTAGATAGACGAAAAACATTACCTTTGGGTTTTTAAAAAAATTTCTAAAAACTTATTTTCGAAAAGTTTTAACACTTCGAGAAAGAAAAGGAAGTTGAAAAGAGAGCATGGGCTTATTTCCCCCGGTTGAAGACAATTTCCCATACAAATGGAAATATTTATAACTAAATACTTAAAACTTGCATACCAAAAGTTTTCCTTAAAAATGTTTTATGAATTTCATATATTAAAAATTATTATTTGTTTTTTAGTTTTAATGAATTAAATTTTTCTGTAACAAATTTTAATCCGTAAGAAAAGCTGATTCTGTTTTATGAACAAAATTCATGTTTGTTAAAACAAAAGTGTTAATTTTAAAAACTAATAATAATAATATTCAAAAATGAATACACTTAACTAGGAGCACATACAGTAAACAGTTTTTATGATTATATTTTTGTTTTTAAAAAAAGAACATCAAATTGGCACAATGTCATAGTTGTTGATTTAATACTTAATTAATGTTTAAGAACTTCAAAGTATTTTTTGAATTCTTTAGCTCCTGTTTTGTTTAGCTCAATACCGGGAATAACAGCCTGACAATGTTTGTACCACTTAGCAACATTTGGATACTTGCTGATGTTAAACTCTCCAGCTTCGTAGGTGGAAACGGTGGCAACCAATGAAATATCGGCTATGGTTAGACTTTCACCAGCCACATATTGTTGACCATCAAGGAAGATGTCCAGGAAGCCAAAAGCCTCTTCCATTTTCTTGAATTTCTCTGGGTCTAATGGTTCTTTGGAATCGTAGAAGAGTGCTGGGTAGTAATAGTCAGCGAAACGCTGATAAAGTGTTCCCATATCGAAGTACAAACGTTGGTTGACAACTGCGCGCTTCGCTGGACATGTGGGGTAAAGTGCCCCATCCTTGCCATATTTCTCTGCCAGGTATACTAAGATAGCACGAGACTCCCAAAGAGCAAAACCATTGTCTACCAATGTTGGAATACCTTGAGATTGAGTTCAACACCAAGAGCTTTAGCAGTCATAAGGATTGAACGGCATGGTGGGGAATCGATCATATAGTAGAAATCCATGTTTTATGGGGTTTTTGATATTATAATGTCTAAAAGATAAAAACGATTTTTGTTGACAATTGAAAATATAATAAAATAGTTACATAAATAAGTTGGTTGATTGTTTTTACCTAAATACGCATTAAATTAAACAAAATATCCATTAGTTTCAAACATTCAAGCAACAAGATTGTTTGATTTAAACAAGATGATTGTTTAATATTAAACTTGAGGTGTGTCAAATAAACGTATGCAATTATTTAAATTAAATGACTTACTCATTTAAAATAAACAATCTTAAAAATTCCGTATTTTCAACAAGTTTATTGGTTAATATAAAAATCTCCTTCGTTTAGCTTAGATTTCTTTGGATTTTATTTTAAACTATTTCAATTTATCGGGGTGACTATGTCAATTCTAACCTAATGCATTATGTTAGTTTACCCGAGACTAAGTACGTTATTTTTCTACACATTATTTTTATATACAGTTTTGATAAACAGTTTGGCAAAAAATTGTAGCCTTTCATTTTTCTCTTCAAAATTTCAAGTTTGAAAATATTTTTACTGAAACTTTTAACGAAAAGAATTTTGTATTAGAAAATAAAACATAATAATTGACTTCTGTCCTTAGTTGAAGCTTAAACACAATAATTTAAGTAATGCTGTTGTTTGTTTAATATTTTTTTTATAAAATTGCCCCTCCAGTCCAAGCGGGGGAAATATTACTTCTCTTCCAGAGGCTTTCTTCTTGTTTTCTTGCAGTCAACTTTAATTTGGGCAAATTTTACGCGAATCACCTACAGTCCAGTAACTATATGCATAAGATCTTGCATCAAATCCGCAACCAATAGTTCTGATTTTTTCTGGGTTGTTGCTTATAAATAATCCAAGTTTTCAACCTTGAGCGCCTTACGCTTCATGGTAAAAAAAAATCAAAAAACCGCAAAATTTTCGAGCTTTTTCCAATTATTTTTGTTTTTATAAATGACTAATTTTTTGTATTAAAACATTGCTCTACAATTTGAAATTAATTAAACTTACATTAATTTGAGCCTAAAATCGTCTCTGTAGACCCAGAGTTTGCAAGAGCCACCCCTTCAAAATGTTTTAAAAATAAATTTATAAAAATTAGTAATGTACTTGGCATAAGCCGTTTCAAAACTCTAGAACTCTAGGTTAGGTCAAAAGAAAAAAAAATAGTATAGGAAAAAGGTGCATATCTCTCCATTCAGAGGGGGGGGAGGGCAGTTGTCTAAAAAAAGTGACTTTTAACATAAAAATAAATATTGGAGAACAGTGGTAATCTTTGGAGAAAAATTCTTTAGCTCATTTTAGGTCAGAAATTCAATCTTCAATGTTCTTTTAAAATAACTTTATTTTAGTTGACATTTTTTGAAAAAGTAATTTTCAAACACAAATTTTGATAAGAATAATGATTTTTTTTTTAAATTTTCTTTTCTTTTCATTTATGTACATTTGCATTATTTTTGATTAAAATATTTAAAGTTCCCTTTGAGCACCTGGGACATGCTCAGAGATGTTGCATTTTTTGGTACAAATTTTTTTTCAACACTAATAAAAAAATCAAATAATAGATCGTGTCACTTCCGGCGTATTCAGGCACCAGTTATAGCTATCACTAAAAATTTTAAAATAAAGATAAAGATTAAGTCTTGAGCTTTATTTGTCCATCAAAATCAAAACTGTCAGTGATAAGTTTCAATGATAGCTATAACTTAACTGGCACATAATAATTGACTCCACCCAGTACCAAATATTTCAGTAGGCCACGTACAAAAAACAGGAAAAAAAAACAATAGAAATTTCAATCTATTTCGATTTTCTTCCAAGTTAAAATACCTAGTTTTCTAACTTGTTCACTAAGAATTGACCTTTTAAAATCTCGACTCAACAAAAAATTAGCGGCGATAAAAAAGACGAGAAAAGGATCGATTTTTTGACTTGTGCAAATTTTTTCTCAGCATTTGACGGTGTCCATACCAGCTTCACGTGGGGAAACTCACTTTGACGTCTCTCTTTTCTTTCTCGTTCCAATTTCTTAAAAGGAAAAAGATGGAAATAGTGAGGCAGAAATTTTCAAAAAAATTAAAAAAACATTGGCTTCACTAGGCCATCCCACTCTTTCCAGGAGATTGAGTGTGTTAAAAGCAAAAGACGTCAAAATAAGTCACCTTACATGAAGCTTGTATTAACAACGTCAAATGTTGGGAAAAGAGTCGATTTAAATCTATATTTTAATCTTTCGATATTTTTTTGATATTTTAACAATTCAACATTTTTTCTGTCGTTCCCAACCCCTATAGGCATGGCCGTGCTTGCATAGTTGTATTGCAGAGAAAATATCCCAAAAGATGATGTAAACATATTTTACTATATTCTATAAATTCAAAAAAATAATGGAAGACATTCAATTGCAGAACACCTCCCTCGAAGCCACCGTCGTCACCAAACAACTGGGAAGGGAGTCTGTCACTATCATCAGCGTCTACTTCAAATGCAAATCAAGCATGAGAAACATCCATAGCGATCTTTACTTTTCAACAATATCTTTAAGAGAAGCACTTATGGACTCATCGGTGGTGACGCAATGCATAGCCTTTGGCTGGATACTTCTGTCACCAACGAAGTCAAGGCGATTGCCCAATGGCTAGATACCAACAGCGATCAGCATTCATTGGTTGTAATTTTACAACCCAAACCAACCTTCCCCAAAACACCATCAACATTAGATTTTCTTATTTCTTTACCTAATTTTATTCATATTCTTCCACAAATCAGCAACTTCACCTGTACAATAGTATCCAGCGACTTGGACCATGAAACTGTCCAGCTAAGCATCAAACTCCATCAACCCATCTTCCTAGCAAAAAAAACCAGTGGAAAATTTCATTAACTACAAGCGACTGAATGTAATGTCTCTACAAAGAGACATTGAAGACGCCATAACTTTCCCGCCCACAAAAAGGTATCTAGACAACACTGAAATTGACAGAGCCATCGACTGTCTAGAACTGACTGCTTCAAAGTCAGTTCATCCCAAGTCCCTCTGATGATCCAGTCTTCCTTCGCCAAATCGAGGCATCCATGCAGCAGACACTGATGCCCAACTTGTATAGAGTGGCACCAATCCTGCAAATGATCCAGTCAGTACCCCAAACTTGAGCAACCCAGAGGAAATAGCTGAGATAATTGGCAGCTCCAAACTTAAGACATCAGCTGGACCGGATGGGGTATCCAACTTTGTTCTAAAAGGCTTTCACAAACATATGTTGCGAATTACAGAATTTTTAAAAACAGAATTTTGAAAAACTTATTTCTTGTAATGAAATTATCTTAAACGTGGTTACGTAATTGAAATGATTTTAAATTAATAAGATACTATCTTAAGGCAGAGTTTTGGAAGTTTTTACATAAAACATAAAACATTGTCAATGTTTTGAGTAGCTTACTAAAAAACTGAAAATGATCTTTTGGCAAAAGCGCAGGTGAATACAGAAAAAATTGGGAGCACATAAAAAAAGATTTTCTAAAAAATAAGCAAATAGCGTGAATCATAAAAAACGACTTGAAAGCTATATTGGTTATTTAAAACCCAAAAATTATGTTTTACTAAGGGTATTCATACAACAGCATAAAGCTGTAGTAAACGAAGCAAAACTTAAAACTTCGTAAATAATTCAAAATGTACGTGTTATTTATAGCAAAAAAAAAAATAAGTATAGGTAGACTTCGAATTTTTCAGTCAAGATTATTCCCAAAATCAAAGTCTTGCAGTCCATAACCGGCAACGGACTTCAAGACATTGATTTTTTGAATAGCTTTTACTCATGATTTTGACGCCTATACTTCTTTTTTTTGCTATCACTCACCTTCAAAATTTTCTGTGGGTCTATAGAAACATAAAAAAAATGTTTTGTTTAAATAATAATCTTTTTTAAACAGAATTTTAGTTTTCATAAGCAGAATTTGGAAAAAAAATTGAATTTTTAGATACAGAATCTTGCACAAACAGAATTTTGATACCTACACAAAATTTTGCATTTACAGAATTTTGGAGTACAGAATTTCGGCCAAACAGAATTTACAATAAAAAAGCAGAATTTTGACGAAACAGAATTTTGAAAACCAGAATTCCGACACGCTCCAAATAAAAATGACAGGGAAAATGACAAATGTGTGTGAAATGTGTTCATAGTGGTTTTTGGTCGTTCAATCCACTTATTTTCATAATAACAAAAGGAGATTCCAATAAAGACAGTGAGATTGGCAGGTAACAGCTTGCTAGTATAGTTAATTTAAAGTGAGTTCTTACCATATCGTTTTATTTATTGTTTTTTAAACGTAGAAATTAATAAAACTTTTTCTACACTTCTTTTTAGAATTCGCTATCTTTTTCGCCTTAAAAATGGACAATTGTCATTTTATTAATAGTAAAATTAAATTTTTCAATTAGGTATCTACTTTTGTATTTCTTTCTTTTGCTCGTATGTATTGTATCAAAACACATACAAATAAGTAAGCTGATTACTATCTTTCATTGAATTAATTCACTTTGTTGCATAACTTCACAATTTTGTCTCGCACAACTTAAGTTCTGTCATTTAATGGAATTCTTATAATAGCCGGCCGGTCCAAAAGTAAAACTCAATAAGATTGAAAATATTTGATGCACATGTATTGAAATCAAAAAGAAGCATTTTAAACTACATGTGTATGTGTATACGAGTTAGCATTGAAAGATATTTCCGGTAATTATTTATGTGCCAACAATCTGCTAAATATGACTAATTATAGACTCAAAAAGGGGTTTTAATCTTATTTCTTCAAAAAGTGTATCATATTAGTTGATGAATTTCACCGTTGAATTGACAATATGCATGCATTTACACAGTTTAATATTTTTGATCTTCTGCCCACAAGCACTTACCTCGGGAGATAGGAACTTTTTAATTCTGCTAGCAAAACTCAACTCACGCAAATTGCGAACTAGTCTTGTCTTTTAAACTAAAAAGCTCTCCACTATTCAGGCTTTCTGCGGCGCCGCAATGCGATAGCTTTATTGATTCACAAAACAATAGAGTTCCATAAGATTATGATGGTGCAACAAACAGAGAAGAGTATAAGGAGGGTTTGATGATGAAGATATAGACATAAAATTGAATATGCCCGCCAACAAACCGCCGGCCGGCAGATTATAAACATCAGCATCTTTTGATTATTATGATGTTGATAAGGCAAAATTGGTGCAGGGAAGATGTACATAAATAACTGTTTTTTTCGTTCATCAACAATGTACCTATGTATTTGTATATTTGAGTTGGATAATTTTTTTTGTGGTTTTTAAGTAAGTTGACACTTGATCAAAGAGCACAGTCAGGGCCGTTCCTAGCTCTTAGAACACCTGGGACAAGCTCAAGAAGCCGCCTTTTTAGCAACAAATTATATAGATTTGATAAAAAATCGAATATTAAATCGTATTACTTCCACCGTCTTAATACCGAATCAAAACTAATACCAACATATTTTAGTTTAGGTTACCTACGAATGTCCGGTAATACAAGGGGATTTAATCAGTTGAAATATCGGTTTATATCCTCTTTTTTGGTTGCTAATACATAAAATGTTTACCTTCGAGCTTTGACAAAAACTAAGCTGACTTGAAAGAAAGTTGAGAAAAGCATCAACTTTTATCGACTTATCGATATTTTTTCCCAAGGCTTAGTACATACAAAAAAATCGATATAAATCGACATTTTAAGAATTCAACATTTTTTCGGCTGTTTATTCCAACGTAACTTAAAATTCAATGCTCTGCTTGAAAGTTTGCACGGAATCAGCAAAAACTCAAATCATACATTCTTGTCTAACTTTATAACATGAATTTAACAGTTATTTGATGCTATCGAAAGTTTAAGATTATGTTTAAAATACATTTTTTTCCGAACGCCTTATTGGATTGATGGCAATCCAAATCAAATTATGCTTGCTTTTAATGTCGACCATTTTCGAAAACGGCAAGTCAAAGTCAATTTCATCGTCAAACGACCGTCGTTTTTTGAAGCAGATATTGCGTCGTAACAAGTAGTATGTAACCGTCCTGTTTGCAGAAAATTTATTTGATCATTGCCATTCAATTTACTTGTAAAAGCATTTGACGTTTACAAACACGCTTTCTAGCTTTTAAATATTCGTAAACTCCACTTTTTAATTGCCCAGTTGAACCATAGATGATAAATTTAAACATACGACTTTAGCAAACTTGATTATTGAACAAAATGCTAATGCACAGTATAGCAACAAATATTGACTGAACAAAAGTCAAAATTTTAATGACAAAGTGTACTGCAATGCTAAGGCAGTAAAATTTTGGTTTTGGAACAGAATATTCCGAAACACATTTTTGAGGCAGGTAGCGTTTTAAAAAACTGGCCATGACTTAATGACTTTCAAAATATCGCCTTTTGAAATCTCTCAGTCGATATTTTGGTAAAATTCTGTCTATTTTTTGTTCAGTCGGTCTTTAAAAAACTAGAAATTTGCTACCGTGATTATAAAAATCGACCTTATTGATATATCGTACCCGAACCCATTTCAATTTTCGGTCGATATAATAGTACATAGATAATAATAATTTTTCAATTTTTTTCTAAATAAGCTCGCCTCGTGTCAGCCATCATGACATGGTGACCCCTTTCATAGAACGTGACAAGACATTCGCGGTAAGGCGCGGCGCCCTTCACAGCCAGGTGCCGGGAGTAGTTGCCCCATTTCCCCACCCCTAGGCCCGGCCCTGAGCACAGTAGTGCCCAGACAAGTTCGTGACACTACACCTTTATTAGAGGAACAAACTCAGGCGAATTCCAACCTCCCTCTAATTTCAGTACCAATGAAGTCATAAATTTAAAATTCGCAGTGTATGTTAAACAAATCAAACATAGGTGTTTCATTCAATTTCAATTTTTGCAATGTTCAATTTGGGGGGCATGGCAACCAACAATTTTCTTAAATGTCCTTATAAATTACATGTAGGAGCACTTCTGATTGTTGTAAAGAGTTTTTCAAACAGGACGCTACAAAAGAAGAGCGACAGGGACAGCAAACGACGCCATTTTTCTTGCCGTTCTTTTGACATTTCTCTTCAATAAGGTTTGCCATTTTATGATGGAAAAATATACGAGCCAACAACGAGTTAAAATTTACTACCGAAACTCGGAGTCAGTGGCCTCAACGTTAAGAGCGCTACGTCCAATTTATGGTCGTCATAATTTCTGGCTGAATGGCTTCGTCAATAAACAAAATATGCGGTATTGGTCAGGCAGCAATCCACACGTACTCCATGAGTCATCATTGCACCCCGAAAAAATTACGGTTTGGTGTGGTTTATGGGCCGGCGGCGTCATTGGGCCGTACTTCTTCCGTGATGATCAAGACCGGCACGTTACTGTGAATGGGGATCGCTACCGTTCAATGATAACCGAATATTTTTGGCCTCAATTGGATTATATGGACTTGGAGGACATGTGGTTCCAACAGGACGGCACCACAAGCCACACAGCGAATGTGACAATCAATTCAATGGAAACTAAGTTTGGAGAACGTGTTTTCTCACGAAATAGTCCAGTCGCTTGGCCGCCTCGGTCATGCGATTTGACGCCGTTAAACTATTTCCTGTGGGACTACGTCAAGTCTTTGGTCTATGCCAACAAGCCAGCGACGATTGATGAACTTCGTACGAATATCGGACGTGAAATTGCAGCAGTATCGGCCGATTTATGCTTGAAAACCGTCGAAAATTGGGTTCAGTGACTGGACTTCTGCAAGCGAGCCCGTGGTGGCCATGCAAAAGAAATCGAGTTCCATACATAATGGCATCGAACGTACTTTCACAGGAATAAAGAATTTCGTTGATATCCAAAACCGTTTTTGTTTTATTTGTAGCGCTCTTATTGAAAAGCCCGATATATGTACAGGGTGTCCACCGGGAAGGTATACTACTCGTAGTAATTCCATTGTAATCCTGGCTTTATGCGATGCGGCACCGTCTTGTTGATACCACGTGTTAATCAAGCCCAAAGCATGCAGTTGTGGCGTTAAAAAGTTTTCTATCATATTACATATTTTAATCATTCACAGCTACCGTTCCGTTTTCATTTGAGGTTGATGGATTATTTTGAACACTTCCTTGAGCAGCAGTAATGTTTTCAGCCAATCTTGCAGTACGTTATGGTCCATGCTTGGGCCTAGACCTTCTTTTTTCGAAATCATTCACTACATGATAAATAGTGCGTTTTGTTGGCACGTTGTTTCTCCCAAAAATTTTACGTAACTTTCTCATCGTCACAGTAATCGATGATTGATTTTGATAAAATGTTTTAACGATTGCAAGATTTTTCATAATAAATTTGCAACGAGTCTTTTTCACGACTGCCAAATATGAACTGTCAAGACTAATGTTTACCAAAATGGTGGCAAAACAAAGAAGTATACCTTTCCGGCGGACACCCTGTATATCTAAAGGCAATTAATGAATTCATTTATAAACATTATTGCACATCACCTCAAGACATATAGAAAGTACAAAAAAACACAATCATAATGATACCAGAAGTATCATTCACTGTGCGTTTGAAATAATCATAAATTGTTTATACTTTTAGTGTCCTTATCTTATGTTTTATTGCTATCTTGATCACTTGAATTGCATTTATTCAACACCTATATTTCCGTTTCTGGACATGACTTGCAACTTAATAGCTCAAGATAGCCTTATCAATATTGTTTGTCTTAATAGCTTCTAAGCCATACGCCAGATTAGTAAAAGAATCACTTTTTCGTAAGTATGTTTATTAAAATTGGTTCTTAATGATACATTTATGTAGATGTGGGTACTAACTGAAGTTGTTTTGAATGAAAATTCAAAAATAATTACATAGCTATTAAGCAGCACTCCTGTCATACCAATTTAATTTAATTGAAATGACCTTCAATTTTCTGTATAGTTAACTTAAATTTTAGGTGGTTGGGCTATTTCTACTTGTTGATTTTTTTTTTCTATTTTTAAATTAATTTCCAAAGGAAAAAAATTAGTTTTATATGGTTTGATATTATGACATGGTTTATGTTTTTCTTGTGGAAGGAGTTAATTGCCTTCGACTAGACACAATGACTCACAAGTGAGTCTTACACTATCCCCACAACCACAAAATTAAACTTTTATGTATGTATATGACACAGTTTGATTAATTTTTAGGATTTCAAGAACTGTTTTATTACTTATTTATGAATCATAAAGACAATGAACTTAATTTCAAGGGCTTTGTTGTGGTTGATCGAATATAAAATGACAGTCATTACCAAAGGCGTTGCTTTATGACACGAAAGGCCAAAAGACCACGTCAATGTTTGTTTATATTTTTGTCATGTCATCGTGCGTCGTTGGAGTGGTAATTTCTTAGGGTAGACTATACCATTACTATGTTCATGATTTTAGGTACTTAAAGGAAATGGGTATCCCAAGTGAATAGAAAAAACCTTATTCAATTATTCATAAAATCTATAGAGCCATAAATTATAATTACTTAACTAATAACAAAAATAAGTGAAAGTGTGAATTAGAAGTTCATTAGAGAAAGAAATTAATAAAAAAAAAAAAAGAAAATTGTTTTTAAATCGGTTTTGACAAAGGCTTCCGACCACGGTATGCTATTAAGGCTTTAATAGTGTAAGTGACAGAAAAACGCTGGTTTCACTATCTTATACAATGTACCTAGTAGCGAATCAACGTCTGAAATATCTGATTTGTAAAATAGACAGAACTAACGTGTTCAATCGATTTAACGCTAGCTGTGTTCACTGCGCTGGCTTAATGGGCTCGGTTGTAAAAGTTACGTTTGTGGTCTTATTTGGAATGTATGTGCCATCAAAATTGGAGTTCGTATAAACCATTCAACACATAATACAGGGTGTCCGCCGGGAAGGTTTACTATTTTGTTTTGCCGCCATTTTGGTAAACATTAGTCTTGACAGTTCATATTTAGCAGTCGTAGAGTTGACTCGTGACAAATTTACTATGGAAAAATATTCGATAAACCAACGTGTTTTGATCGTTAAAACATTCTATCAAAATCAATCATCAATTGTTGGGAAAAATCATATTGAGTGACGAGGCACATTTTCATTTGAATGGGTATGTGAATAAACAGAATAGTCGGTTCTGAGCAATGGAAACCCCTAAAATTTTTCATCAGCTTGCATTCATTAAAAGTTACAGTCTGGTGTGCAGTTTGGTCAGGAGGAATCATTGGACCTTACTTCTTTGAAAATGAAAACGGCGTAATGGTAATTGTGAATGGGGAGCGATATCCTGATATGTTTGAAAACTTTTTACCACCACAACTGCATGCCTTGGGCTTGATTAACATGTGGTATCAACAAGACGGTGCCACATCACATACAGCCAGGATTATAATGGAATTAATGCGAGACCTCTTTCCACAACAAAAGTTATTTCAAGAAATGGTGATGTTGATTGGCCCCCACGGTGGCCTGATTTGACTGTTCCGGACTTCTTTTTGTGGGGATATCTGAAAAGCAAGGTTTATGCAAACAAACCAGAAACGCTTGAGCAACTCAAACAAAATATTTGTGATGAAATTAATGAAATACCATGTGAAATGTGAGAGAATGTAATGAAAATTGTGCTTAAAAGGGCTCGCATTTGTGAGACTAACAGAGGCGGACATTTACCTGATATTGTATTCCATACATAATTGCCGACATTAAATAAAACATTTATCAATATAAGATCTATACTCTTTCATTTAATCAAAAATTATTCACAAACAAAGCAGTATACCTTCCCGCCGGACACCCTGTATAATGATGCGTCAGAATGCACAGTCAGGGGAAACCTGATGTTCTCCCGATTATGGAAAGTTTACTTCTTGCACTTACTTTTATGCAACATGGTTAGCTTACCGACAAAGCTAGTTTGCTTCTACGATGGTTTGGATTTCTATACAGGGTGTCACAAAGTTTCTGCACGATAATAACTAGAATTATCTCTGAGATTATTCTATTATTATTATATTAATTCTAAGCCCCTCTTCTTAAGGCTAATTTAAAAAAAAAAAATTAAAAAGAAAGCGCATTTAATATTGGAAATTTATATATTCCATTATCTTTTTGTTTTTTTTTAAACCATAAGGAAAAGTCTTGGAGAAATGAAATTTTAAAATCAATATTTTTGAAAAAATAAGTTGTGAACTATTTACAACTTGATTCTATTTGAAAATGTTATTTTAATAAAAATAATATATTTAAAAATCAATATAAGTTTTTGAGAAATTTAAAATAACGAAATGTACGAGTACTTTCTCCCCACAAAAACCCTTAAATAAGGTTTTTATAATGAATATCTGTTAACTTTTTAACACACCAAGTGAAAAAATCTTTCTTGGCATACTATTAGGCGATGATCACAATTTACAAATCCATCATCAATTTTCGGCCATCAGCTTGAATTTTCGAGATATTCTCGTTAGAAAATGAAAAAAATCGTTTTCTTTTTTGTGACAAATTTTGTAGTAATGTTATCTCTTCCTTAATAATTTCGTTTATAGTTTTTCAACATAAGTGGGGCTGTTGGGGAGACCAACCTGTCATTTTTACCTGACGGCTTGAGCCTTACTATAATAATAGTTCATGTCCTAACTTTACTTTTAAGAAGTGTTGCTAAAGGTGGAAACACTGTCAGAGGAACGAAAAACAAGCTCAGAAGGAGGATATTTCGATGTACTCTTTTGATTCTTGATCTCTTAATGAATAAACAAACATTTACACCAACTTTCATCAACGAACCTGTTTTGGAAGGGGTTTCATGGTAGTAGTTCAATTTTTTTTAATTTCGTTGAAAAAAACACCCTTTCACTACAAATATTTTTGTAACCTTTCTTGATATTATTACTTATGACAAATTAAATATGTGTACCAAGTTTTTTCACTGTACTGATGAAATTTGGCAAATTTTACTTGTGTCACTTATGAAAAAGACAATAATTTTTTTTTAGGTAGTTGTATTGAGTTCATTTTGATTTAATAAGATTGGGCACTAAACAACAGCCTGAAATCATGTGTCATATACTTAAATTATACGAAGATACATTTTTATTTTGTTTAACTTTCATATTCCCCCTCCCCAGCACTTTGAAAGTGCTTTTTATAAAACCAAAGTAGGTTTTTTAATTAACTTCGGATACAATGTGGTAGATAGTAAAGTTCTGCTTCGACACCAATCTTTAAATTTTAATAATAAAAATATTTTTCTTACTCTTTTCTCAAACGGCATGAAACATGTGGTCCTATGTTTACAAGGGTGTTAAATCCAACGAGAGTTCTTTGGTCATCGTCCAACCTCTAGTTATCGATTAATAGTTTTGGTTCTTCTGACAGTTTTGCCACCTTGGGAACACTTCCTAAAAGGAAAGTTAGGGCATGAACTATTAGTATACTAAAGCTAAGCTCGTCAGGTCAAAATGACAGGTATGCCCTTATATCGTGCACTAACGCCCCTACTATATAGTGTTTTTCACTATTTTTGGGGTTATGTATGTTATTTTTAGCTATAAATTTTTGTAACTTTTTCTAAAAATACTGGGGCAAAATTAAAGTGAAGTTAACTCCTTACTAAAACAAATTTTTTTTAATGGTAAACGATGTCAAACCTGGCTCTGGATCTTTAGCACCTCATTTATGGGAAATTTGAAAAAAAAACAAAGAAAATGCCATCATATTGGTCAGTCATTGGTCAAAAAAGGTCAACTAGTCCTATAAATTGGTCAACCCTTGATAACTTGTAATCAAAATTTTAAGTTTCTCAAGGTCACGAAATGTCACGTGCTCTAGATCGTGATAAAAGATCAACTCTTTTCATTAATTGGTCAGCCATAGATTTTTTAAAATAAATTTTCAACATTAAAAAAAAACTTTACCTTGGGAAATTTGAAGCCTTGATTACAAGTCATCTAGGACTGACCAATTTTTAAGACTAGTTGACCTTTTTTGACTAAATAGATGGCATTTATTTTTTTTCAAATTTCCCATAATTTGAGGTGCCAAAGGACCAGAGCCATCAAACCTACTTAATATTTAAACACTTGCATTTAAATCTTCAATGCATGATTTTATTTTTGTGTGTGTCATATTGACTTGTACGGTTGGCAGCCCTAGGTGAAGCCCTGTTTCTTTTGCACTTCACCGTCGTCATGTCTGTATTACTTTGGAGGAAAGCACGAAAAGTTTCGTCACTTTGCACGTCCGATAAATAAATTCATTAGGCCCTTCGTTAAAAAAAAATTGAAATCTTTCAGGGCATCAGTTACACAATGCCAAGCATTAGTTTTATGGCACTGGATGGGAGCATTACCATTGCCATATTGTTTATCAATTATGCTTTGGCTTCATGATCCGTTTTGGAATGCACAGTTATAAACTGCCAATAGCTGGAATTCTAACCCTGGTTCTCTAGGTTCTCTAACAGTTCCTTTGTTACGGGTGGGCTCCACACATGAATGCGAATTTTATGTCAAGTGGGTACTTTTGGAGGCAACTTGCAAGGCTTCCCCCTCAAGTAATCCATTTCAAAGTGAGTTCATCTTTGCATGAAAAATATCTTGAATCTCTATATAGTTAACATGGCCATTTTGGCAGGAAACCGATAAAGGCAATGTATACTCGGAATTAATGCATTAAAGAAGCTTTACCTTCACTTGAGACCACTGCTCGTTGGTAAGCAAGAAGCAGCCTTTTAGAGGTCCTCTCATCGAAAACGACCACCCGATCTGCGTTACTACATCTGTTAATGTACCTGCTCTATGGGTCGTCTTAATTGTTCTGTTGATGGACAACAGAGGGGATGTCCAGTCATTATGCCTCGTTCTTTTTCTTGTAATACTTGTAGTTTGTTTGGCCCCAGAGTTCATATAACTTTAATTTGGTCTTACTTTCGGCCTACTGCCGGTCAATTCGGAGGTGTAGGCACCTTGTTAAACACTTTTGTTTTTTGATGAATTGCCTGATTTGGGATCGACTGCCAGCTTAATGTTATGGTTCCTGTCTTAGTGAAAAACTTATAAGCCCAGCTCAAACTCTTCCAGTCCCTAAGACAATAGCTTCTTGGTGTCATCCAGAACTGGGGCATATCTACGGACGGTCTTCTTAGCATTTTCTGTCTATCCTATTGAGATCTAGATTCATATCTCCTTCCTTATTCTAGATTTTTAAATGGACCAGATTTTCTGAAATGAATTTGACCTATCCATTGACGGGCATTGATTTTTGGAAGATTTTGCCATCTCAGTCCTATTTTTATTATTATTATTATTACTATTATTTGTTGAACTCAAGCGCTAGTTGGAAATTGGCATATTTGAACTGATTTCGAAAATACAATTAAAAGCCCTAAGCAACTTCATGTGATTTTGATTGTCCCCATACCTAATATTGACTACGGTGCTGAATCCGAACCTGAGTTTAACGACTAAATTTTCGTGACGCAACATGCAAAAATTTGTTAAAAGTGCTCCAAAAATGCAAATTGACTGGGATTGTTTCGAATTACGTGTTACAATTCAAAGGCTAACGAGATGGATATAGGTACTTGAAAAAATTCAAAAGGAATTTTGATGTATAACTTAAGAATGACTATATACATTTTTAGAAAAAAAAAGACACGACAAAAAATATAACCCCAAATTTGCATAAAAACGTATTTTTTTATATCTTTAGATTCAAATATCTCAAAAACGTGATAAAATTTTAACTAAACGCATCACAACCATCAGAAGAGTACATCTCCGTTCATATGTTTTAGATAAAAATAAAAAATTCTCATAAAGTAATTACTTAGTGGATTTAAGGATTTTTTAAAACAGTAAAACAACGTCAGTTTTCAGCTAGTGCTTGAGTCCAAATGAATTATGATAGAAAAAAACTGTAAGCAGAGATTTAATGGAAGTTGTGTATAATTTTAATAAAGGGTGATTTTTTAAGAGGTTTAGAACTTTAAAAAAAAAACACAAAAAATTCGAAAAAATGAATGAAATATTTATTTGAATCGATAGTTTGAACCTTGCAATTTAATGTTTAAAGATAATTTCATGCAAATGTTGACCGCGGCTGCGTCTCAGGTAGCCCATCCGCTGAGTCCAATTTTGGCATACTCTTTCACACATATCGGCCGGTATCTCACGAATGAATGCATGGATGTTGGCTTCCAGTGCGTCAATCGAAGCAGGCTTGTCCCTATAGACAATAGCCTTGACATACCCCCACAAAAAATAATCTAATGGTGTCAAATCGCACGATCTAGGCGGCCAATTGACCGGCCCGAAACGTGAAATTAACTGTTCACCAAACTCGCCTCGCAATTGCGCCATTGTTTCGCGTGCTGTGTGGCATGTGGCACCGTCTTGTTGAAACCACATATCATGCAAGTCAAGAACTTCCATTTCGGGCAAAAAAAAGTTTGTTACCATCGCTCAGTAGCGTTCACCATTGACAGTAACGCTGCGATTCGCATCATCTTTGAAGAAATATGGCCCAATAATGCTGCCGGCCCATAAACCGCACCAAACAGTGGCTTTTTCGGGATGCATTGGTAGCTGTTGCAATGCTTCTGGCTGATCTTCACTCCAAATGCGGCAATTATGCTTATTTACGTACCCATTCAACCAAAAATGAGCCTCATCGCTGAACACAATTTTTCGATAAAAAAGCGGATCCTCGGCCAGCTTTCCAAGAGCCCATTCACCAAAAATTCGGCGTTGTGGTAGGTCGGCTGGCTTTAGTTCTTGCACCAGCTGTATCTTAAAAGGCTTTACGCCCAAATCCTTCCGCAAAATTTTCCACGTAGTGCTGTAACAAAGGCCTAACTGCTGGGAACGGCGCCGAATCGACATTTCGCGGTCTTCTGTCACACTAGCTGATACGGCCGCAATATTTTCTTCACTACGCACAGTACGTAAACGTGTTGGTGGTTTAATGTCCAACAAAGTAAATTTGGTGCGAAATTTGGTCACAATCTTCCGAATAGACTGCTCAGAAGGTCGAGAATGCCGACCATAAAATGGAAGCAGCGCGCGATGAACATTTCGAACCGAGCACGAATTTTGATAGTAAAATTCAATAATTTGCAAGCGTTGTTCATTTGTAAGACGATCCATGGTTAAATTGCAAACCAAACTGAAGCTGTTTGACAGTAACACAAGGTACTAAACACACGTCAGCTGTCAAAACCAGTGTTGCCAAAACCAAACCAGCTAAAAAATCACCCGTTAGTATTTTGATGTTATTTCTGAATCATTGGTAGTTTTTGAGTCATTAATGAAAAACTCTCAAATATGCATTATTGCATATTTTTTTGAATTTTTTTTCCATTTTGCGTCACAAAATTTTAGTCGCAAACCTTACGTTCAGATTAAGCCACCTCGAAAGCATAAAGGAGGGGCAAAATCGAAACTTGCCCATAGTACTGAACTATTTCATTTACACAGTTTTTATTTAATTTGTATCAATCCAATTGTATTGTCTGTGTTTTTCTAATATTTTTTCCAAGTTTAAGGGAACCCATGCACCCAGGCACCTGGCAGGCAATTTGTTCCCTTATTTTTCAAACTTACACCTCTGAGCAGTATTTTATGTTGTATTCGCATTTAAGTTTATCACATTGTAATGTCATCGTTGTAAAAAACCCACTAACTGCGTTATGGGATATCCTCTTTGTTTCAAACTAAACATCGCAAATTCGTCGTTTTTTCTCTTATTGGCCGCCAGTTCAAAAAGATTTTGATAATATAAATACAAAACCAAAACACCGAAAGAAATTGTAAGGATCATAACAATGTAAAATTTCAGATTCATCAAAAGATTTTTAAAATTTGACTAAAAAACATTCCACGTACGTCATAGTGTATACGTCTCTTATGCTATTTCAAAACTCATGAATTATAATTTTATTTGAATTCATTAAAAAGAAAATAAGTGACTTATAATGTGAAAGATAAAAACTGGTTGAGATATCATATCTCTTAAAAATTATTCTTCACATTTAGTTCTATTTATATTTCAAATTCAAATGATATATGTATAATATAATGCATCGAAAAAATCACAAAAAAAAAGAAAAAACTTTATCTCCCAATAAAATGCCCAATAAATTATTTTTACACTCGTCATGTTAATTAATGGATTCATTGTATGAGCTTTAAATGCAAAATAAGATGTCATTTACATTATTGCATAAAATTGTTATTGTGAACAAATGTCAGACAAAAATGTGGTTTAAGTAATTTGAATTTAGATAAAATTTGCTCATTCATCCCAGCGTGACCACAACACTAAATGGCACCAGGGAGCACATCAATCATCAATCATTGATATTATTTACATCAATTTAGATGTGTTGGGTTAGGACTTAAAATAACTATTAATAGTGTAATTGTAACAATAGAGATTCGAATAACCAACTGCCACATTGGTCGTGGACAATTATTTTTTGTTTGTTAACTTTTTTCACACATTTAATGTAAGTTATTGTTGAATATATTAAAATTAGTTTCGGCTGACCGGCAGTGCAGCTGGTTGAAACAAAAAAAAAAAGAAATCTAAACTTTTTAATAAAATCAATAAAGTACACGACTTTTGATTCAAATTCCAATAACAAACGTTGACCTTAGAAAAAATGCATCGAAAGCATTACAAACTCAAACCTGTATTTCGATTGAGACAAAAAAAGAAACTAGTTTCATTTTTATTTCAACCTCTGTATGTAACACCAACCCATGTGGAAAATCTGTTTCTACAGATCTATGCATCCAATCTCCACCTACATTCGAAGGCGGAATTCCTTTGAAAATTAATTGGTTGAAAATGAACAATATTTTACTTCCTTAAAATTTGCTATGGAAAATCCAATAATTCTTTTTTTACAAAAAAGGTTTTGAACTAATAAAAAAACAAATAAAAATTACAGATCTTAATTGAACATAAAGTCTCAATGGTAGAGATGGCAGACGGAATTGGATCCTACACAGATTTCTTTGTGGCCCAATATCTACAACATATGTACGTACATGTACTGACTACAGAGCTTCATTGTACCAAGGAACATTTTTAAACTTTCGGTATTCAGTACATGGACATGGTATCTCTTCTAGTGTACACCCTCGGTATACAAACTGTTAACTGATGGCTGGCTGTCTAAAAATTATATGAGTGTCAAGTTAGAAAAGCAACTTTCACGGGTCACAAAATTAATAGGGGAATAATTTGTCGTTAATCAACTGTGACAGCTTTGAATTTGTTGTTCAATGCTCTCTATGTTGTCTTAAGTATAGGTATAGGTACTTTTCGAACTTGATATCAAGTTAGTAAAGCACCTTGTCAAAAAAAGGTACAGATTTCTTATACTTGATGGTTTATAGCAGTGTTTTAAAATCCCAACGTGGGGCCCACACCCCACAGGGGGGTGCAATTTTATTTAAAAGGGAAGAATTTTACATTCTGTATTCTGACTCATTTCTCAAGCGAGTGAGAAAAAAATCTCACTTTTGCACTCGTTTATTTTCAAAAAGTATCTAGACTCCATCTTGGTTTGTTCAAACATTCGGTCGAGCCAAATTGTGTACGACTGGGTCACACGCACGTGCTTTTATGTTCAAGACGCTGAAGTTTAAGAACATTTTTTATGTAAAAAAATGGAAATTGTGAGAGAAAAATGTTTAAAAGCATAAAATACGTACAATCAGAGAAAAACGCTGGTATAACCAACCCATTTCTGGTTTATTATACGTGATTTTCAGGTTGTTATTTTTCAACTCGGTAGATCAGGGTAACGGTTTAACCTGATACCTGATTTTAATGTCGTGTTAAATCAACGTTGGTTTCAGGTACAGTTAACACTGCCTTAAAAAAGTAAAACTGTAAATTTTACTTGAGAATCTTTCTTCTTTTACCTGTTTATCTAGTAACCTTTACATGAGAAGCTAATTCAAAAGCATGAGTTAAATGTTCAACGTCCTGTTAATTTAATATGAAGATCTAGTTAATTTAACATGATTCAATGTTGATTCAACCATTTATCCGGTAATTATTTTGTCTTGGATCCATGCGTCTAGGTCCCATATCTAACGCTGCTTACCGTCCAATTCATTTTGCATTATTATGAAAGTATAGAAGTTTATTACTATGTATATAATTTTATTTTAAAAATTCTTTGTGATACTCACTTAGTTTTGAACTGGGAACCTCTCACACATGAAGATAGTACGCATCCCCTGGGCGTTGATGCAGACATTTAGGCTACTTCGATGCATAAAAAACTTGTGCCAAATATCAATAACTTGAAACTCACCTCGTTTGGATGGATTGTGTTTGTATGTGCTTTAACATTGGTGTCACGTTAAACTTAACTTGCGGATGAGGTTAAATTCAATAGGTAAACATTGTAAAAAATAACCATTTAAAATGTAACTTCAACCTGATTTCAAATTCATAACAAGAAGTGTTAAAAAACCTGATCTCAGGTAAAATTTGCGCTATATTATTATCAAAATTTCTTGTTTACCAGAATGCAGTGTTAAAATAAGAGTTCATCTTCTTAAATCAACTTGAATATGGTAATGTTGGTCACCGGGCTAATTAAACTCTTAATATAAGGTTATTAAAATCAGGTAAATTTCTGAAATATCTGTAACTTTATATGGGATTATGCACCTTGTTAATTTAACAGGGCCCAGGTTAATTATTTACCTGGCTTTTTTCTTTGAGTGTAGTTTATGGAATTATGTTTAAAAGCACGCTTAATTTGATTTGGATTGCCATCAATCCAATAAGGCGTTCGGAAAAAAAATGTATTTTAAACATAATCTTAAACTTTTGATAACATCAAATAACTGTTAAATTCATGTTATAAAGTTAGACAAGAATGTATGATTTCAGTTTTTGCTGATTCCGTGCAAACTTTCAAGCAAAGCATTGAATTTTAAGTTACGTTGGAATAAACGGCCGACAAAATGTTGAATAGTTAAAATGTCGATTTATATCGACTTTTTTGTTTGTATTAAGTATTGGGAAAAAATATTGACAAGTCGATAAAAGTCGATGCTTTTCTCGACTTTCTTTAAAGTCCGCTTACTTTTTGTCAAAGCTCGAAGGTAAACATTTTATGTATTAGCAACCAAAAAAGAGGATTAAATCGCTTTCTTTTGCAGGTCATTCGTAGGTAACCTATACTAAAATATATTGGTATAAGTTTTGATTCGGTATTAAGACGGTTAAAGTAATACGATTTAATATTCGATTTTTTATTAAATCTGTATTATTAAAAAGCGGTTTCTTTGAGCTTGCCCCAGGTGTTCTTAGAGCAAGATCAAGTATCAACTTACTCAACTTACTTAAAAACTACAACAAAAGAATTATCCAACACAAATATTTTACGAAGATGAACAAAAAAAAAATTACTTATGTACGTCTTCCCTGCACCAATGTTGTCTTATCAACAGTTTTAGCCCAGGAAAATTAGACAAAAAAAATGGCACAACTACGAAAAAATTCCGACAAAGCTGAATTTTGATAGAGAGGCTTTGTTTTGAAGTCTTAAGCATTTCCTGAAAAGTCCGAAAATTTGGGCCGGGGCTCAATTTTTGAGGGGGGGTTAAAGGGGGTAAAATTCAGTTTTTTTCTTAATTTCTCAAAAACTATAAGTTTTTTTTGGGAAAATGTGAAAGTACAAATTGTAGCTTATGTCACTCTACACAAAAAAGATAACACATACTTTTTTTCATACAAGCAAAAAGAGTAAATTTTGTCAAAAAAGTTATAAAAATTACATTAATCGATAGGTTAAAATTTTTTTACGATTTTAGTTTGACTACTTCTCCTCTTAATAAAAACCAAGGTTTTGGGGTGCCCGGGGTAAGGGAAACATCGCCATTTTGAAAAAGAAAGTGATTTGGTTTTTGTTCAGCAACTCAATGAAATTTCCTTTTACAACAAAATCATAAAAAATTACATTTAGACAGTATAATTATCTAAAAAATGAGCTTTTAACGAACTCCATAGGTTTATTAGTCTTGTAGTTATAACGTATCAAAGTGATACTTTTTATTTTGTACTGTAAGTGGACAAATAACAGTTTTTTGTTAATATCTCAGCAGATTTTTATTTTTTTTTTCGGAAAACTTATGAGTTTATGTTAATGTCCATAAAATTCTGGACAAAAAAGACTATGACACTTTTTTTCGTAGAAGCAACAGATTTTGAGAAAAATGTGCACAAACGTTATATTAAGAGCTTTTCATTGTAATCTATTTTTTACTTCATTTTGCCTTAGTAAAATTGGTAATAAGCGCATTTGTGCGAAAATGAGTAAATACTTTGATTACTCTAGATTAAAAAGTAATTTAGAATAGTTTGAAAGATTCAAATTTATTTTAAAGAAAGTCATTTAACATTCAATTTACACATACATAAGTATTAAATCAATATTTTTTTAACAAAATTCTACCAACAAAATCTCTATGACGTTTATATTTATTAAAAATATATTTTTATTTTGTTTGCATTTTTGACTGCAGCATCCCTTTCAATGCATCAGCTCCAGACTGATTAATTTCCTAAAAAACAAAACAGTTTAGTTTCTTTTGTTAACTTTTAAGAAATATTTTACCTGATAGCCATAAGGTTCCAGTTCATCTTTGCATTTTTTCAACCAAGCTCTAATTTTCGGATATGGACCCAAATCAACTCCAAATGCTTCCATCTGAGATACAGTTATTGTAAGTGATAAATCAGCAATGGTAAAGTGATCGCATGCCGAGAAGTCTCTGTTTTTGAACATGGCCTCAAACCATCTTAAGGCTTCTAATAATTTGGCTTTTTTTGTTTCATCCAATGGAGCACCCATAAACATTGTTGGGAACTTGAAAGCATAGAAAGTAATTTATGTTAAACTTGCTTTTTTAAAATATATGTAAACATAGATTCTTTAGTTTTAAAAGGATGTATTAGTTATTAAAATAGATTTTTAAGAACTCTCTTTCCGATTTCTAAGAGTTGTGAAATTCATAGTCCACTTTTGTCAGCCTAAAATCGTCTAAGATGAGGTTGTGTGGGGGTCTACCATCAAATCTTAAGTATTTGATGTTGTCAAGTTTAAATGAAGCACAAGAACTTTAATCTCTTTTACCAATTACTTTTTAACTTATTTACTTATTTCTTCATTTCTTCAAAGTCTTCCTTTTATTTTATTCAATTTCATTATTTAATATTTCAAAATAACCATATTTTATTTAATATTGATGGCAACAGGCAAGATGATTGTGTTCATCTTCAAATCCTATTAGGTACTTATAATGATTGAAAATCATTTTGCCAACTTGTTTTCACTCGCTTGAAATCTATATAAACGAAAATTTTATCCTGAAGGGATTTGCATAAATTTAAAGGTATTTCAATTTCCATATTAAGAACATTGAACAACAAAAACCTTTTTTGATTTATTGATTTTCGAATCACTTATAATTTTAACGAGTATTGAACAACAGAAACAGGCTTGCTGATAACAAAAGCCTATATAAATGCATAGAGTTATAAAGCATGATAGGGCTCTCTTTACCTACAGAAGAACAGGTACGTATTTCATATTGTATATTTGGCTGAACAAGGATTATGTATAGATATAATTGTATACTCACATATCTATCGAGGAGAACAAAATTATTGAATTTAGGAAGAATCATTGTAAGCAAGACGATGAGTGATGAATTAATATGATTAAAATCTAGTCAAAACTATATCAGGGATTATGTTGATGAAGGTAAGGACTGAGCAGGAATTCAAAAATGTGTAAGCTTCCTAAGGCTTAAAGTATTCAATCAAAGGAACAAATTTTAAAGAGGCTTTGTCCTCAGTTACTTCAACTTTGTATAGATTATAGATTATGTATAAGTATTACTTTGCATAGTAACTAATTTGAAATTCATACTGCTTAAGGTGTTCTATATACTGATTGTATTTACATACATAAATAATCTACAGTATAATGGGCTTAAGACATGCGTCAATGTAGTATGTAGGATGTACATAATGTGAAAAAGTCCACTATATATGAATTCATCAATCTCATTAGGAGATAGTTCCTTGCCCTTAAAAATAAACCCTCATATTAATAAAAGCAAATAAAACATGAATCAATTTTAATCAGTAAGTTTACCGGAAGGTAAATTAACTAGTTATTAAGTTTAAAATAGTTTTTTGTTTTTTTGTTTAGTGCTTGAATAAACAGAAACTGTTAAAAAACAGTTTCTTTCTAGCCATAAAACATTAGCCCCTTATCACAATAACATCACCTTTAAACTACTAGATCTAGAGATTATTCTACTAAAATGGTAGTCCTTCACTGATTATTGAAATACATGAGTTGTTTAAGTCTAAGTTGTTCATAAAGTCAATTATATTCACCCTTTATAAGAAAGAAGATACAAATATGGTGTTGCGTCATCAGAATAAAGCTGACGGCATCAGTGGGAAACCTTGCGGAACGGCCCATCTGAAAGCTCAGTCAAATTTTTTATCACGTCGAATCAACGAAACGTCAGACGTCAAATTGTACTGTCACTTCATTTCATCCATTGCCGTCAGTAAAAGTGTTTTGTTAAGAAATAAATGTTTTTTTTTTATTTTTTTATAGAGTGATTTTTTTACTAAAATAAATTAAAAATAAAGGCTTTACAGCCAAAACATATGGTATCCAACTATAGACTGTCTTTTCTAAAAACTTCCAATACATAAACTTCGTCTGCTACATTTACCCCTGCTAAAAGGTTCAAAACGTGGCCGCTTCCTCTACAGCCCGACGACATCCGACCAACCCGTCCCAACTGGCTGTGAAAACCTGCTGTTTGCTGATGGCTCGCTTACATACGCAACCTTAATGTCACCACTAATCGCAGTCCGGAGAGTACATCAACTGACAATGTTCAATTTCTACAAGAAATGAGGCACTAAAATCAACTCAGCAAAATCAAAGCATGTCTGCTTCAGGAGACCCTGTAGTCGCTCAGCAGCCATTTGCAGAAACCTAGTTCTAAAGCTTCTAGATGCATCTACCATTGCCACCAAAAAGAACGCCAAATTCCTGGGGATACATTTCAACAACTTGTTAAGGTTCAACCCACACTCAAAAAGTGTATACTCAGAAAAGCAAACTGGACACACACACAGAGAATAAAAGTCAGGTAATTAATTAACCTGGGTCCTATTAAATTATCAATGTACATAATCCCATTTTAAGTTACAAATATTTCCGAAATTAATCTGATTTAAATAACCATAAATTTAGTATTAAATCAAGTTGATTTAAGAAGATCACTCGTTATTTTAACACTAAATTCTGGTAAACAAGAAATTTTAACAAGAATATAGCGCTAATTTTAACTGAGATCGTGTTTTTTTAACCCTGTATGTTGTGAATTTCTATTTTCTCACAAATCAGGTTGAAGTAACGTTGTATATGGTTACTTTCACAATGTTAACTTGTTGAATTTAACCTGGCCTCATATTAAAAACACTCTGTCAGTTAATTTTAACGTGACACCAGTGCTAAAACATAAACACACAGGCTATCCAAATAAAATCATTTCAATTTAACCTGGCCGCCTGTTAAAGAAGCACGCTACCAGGGTTGAAACACACTCACAAGCCATCGTTAAAAAAATACTCTGTCAGTTAATTTCAACGTGACACCAGTGTTAAAGCACATACACAGGCCATTTAAACAAAATCAGTTTCAACTTATTGATATTTGGTACAAGTTTTTTATGCAGCGAAGTAGCCCAAGGGATGTGTGCTATATCCATGTCCGAGAGGTTCTCAGTTCAAAACTAAGTAAGTATCACAAAGTATTTTTAAAATAAAATAATATACATAGTAATAAATTTCTATACTTTCAGAATAATGCAAAATGGATTGTACGGTAAGCAGCGTTAGAGATGGGACCTAGACGCATAGATCCAAGACAAAATAATTACCAGATACAGGGTTGATTCAACATTGAATCATGCTAAATTAACTAAATCTTCATGTTTAATTTACAGAACGCTAAATTTTTTATTTATGTTTTTGATCTAGATTTTCATGTAAAGTTAACTAGATTAACAAGTAATTTTAGCAAGATTTTCAGGTAAAATTTACATTTTTTCTCTTGTAAGACAGTGTTAAATTTACATGATGTCATAGAGATATTACCTGAAGCCTACGTTGATTTAACACGATATTAAAATCAGGTATCTGGGTAATAACCTGATCTACCGAGTTAAGAAAATAACAACCTGCAAATCAGGTATAATAAACCAGAAATTGGTTGATTATATCTGTTTTTTTCTCTGAGTACACCCTTTGATGTGGAGAAAATCGGCGATGAAGGAGCTCCAAATCTTTGAGACTTGAGAGGAAGATACTTAGAATCTGCGCTGGATTCCCAAATTCCACTTCGAATTGCAGCGAAGAAAGCATTACAGAAACGAGGATAGAGAAGCAAGGATAATATCACTAGAAAAATACCTACTACATTCGGCAAAGAAGCTAGAGCCAAACACCGTCAATGACCCTAGTCAGCCAATGAGAAGGATGGCCAGCGAGACACGAAATCCCAAGCTGAGGTATCTCCAGTGTGATGGAATCCCTGGAAGCCGATATTTTCACCAATAATGACAAAGCGAAAGCAGCCATTTCCTTCTACGCAGACACAGACTAAGCATACTGCCCCAGCTAAAACCCAACCCTTTCCTCTAAACCGTCACAAACCACCAATATACAATCGGGACGGAAAATCTCGTGAACATCAATGTCAACCGACTTTTACATGTAAAGGGTGATTAAATTTTAAGACCAATGTTGAATGTGAACCACACCTAAACGTCAAGTTTTATTCTGCATTTCATTTGACATTTCTCAATTTCAGACTAACTCAATTTGAACCATTTAAAGATACACAATCGAATAGTGGCTAGAAATGGCAACAGTGGATGATCAATTTTCGAAGAAAATCATCTTCAGTGATGAGGCACATTTTCACCTCAGTGGATTCGTTAATAAGCAGAACTGCTGAATCTGGGCGAATGTTAATCCAAGATTAGCTGTCGAAAAACCAATGCACCCACAAAGAGTGACTGTTTGGTGCGGTTTATGATGCCGCCAGCCCATCGGGTCGTATTTTTTCCAAATTAGGCTGGTCAGTCAGTTACTGTGAATGGTGTTCGCTATCGTGAGATGATAACGAACTTTTTATGGACCAAATTGGAAGATATGGAAGTGGACAATATGTGGTTTCAACAGGACGGTGGACACACAGCAATCGAAACAATGGCTCTTTTCTGCGACAAATTCAATGGCCGTGTTATCTCACGTGGTGGCGATGGGAATTGGCCGCCAAAATCATGTGATTTGACATCGTTGGACTTCTTTTTTTTGAGGTTATTTGAAAGAAAAGGTGTACGTCAATAAGCCAGTAGCAATTCAAGAGCTAAAGGATGAGATTATTCGGCACATTAACGGCATAGAACCTCAATTATGCCTCAGTGTCATCGAAAATTTGGACCATCAGATGGAGGTGTGCCGCCGAGGTTGCGACGGACATTTGGCCGATATTTTGTTTCATACATAATTGAACTATACCAATATTATCACAATAAAAATAAATGACAAAAATTTCTTAAATAATTTGTGTTTTTTCAAAACCAACATCGGCCCTTAAAATTTAACCTTAATTTGAGACGAACAAAATATGCAATTTTTGTTAACATTTCTTGTAGTTTTTTTTTCACTTCAAAAGAAAGCTTCCAACTAGAGCCCAACAAAATTTACGGATTTGTTTAAAAATTTATCAAATGCTTAAAATATTTTGTCTTAGCATTAACTATTAACAAGAATCATAATAAATCGATTTAATTTGAAAGGGAATAAGTGGAAGAAAGTATAAGGTTTGGCATAAGCTTCATAATTTATGAATAGTAAAATGTATAATGCAGCCTTTAGTTTGACCACTAATAGAATAGTAAATTTTCGTGTTTCAATTTAGAAACAAAATAAAAACCCACACTTATTTGTCACTTAAACTATCCAAAAGCTATGTTTATAATTTAAAGAAGTCATAATAATGTTTAATAATGGCTTACGATTGACTTTTATTCCTTTTTGCGGTTTTGTTTGAAAATATTAACAATGTGAGTATTTGAACACCACCGTTTGATTACCTTTGAGATTTCTGTATAAATGTCAAATATCAACTCAAAATGAATCAATTACTAAATGGATTGTTAAATTTAATGTTTTATAACTGATACTCACAAAATAATCCCCCATCCGGGCATACAACGTGCCCAAATCGAACTGCAAACGTTGATCCACTAATGCTCTTACGCGTATATCCTTCGGATACAATTTATCGTCCTTGGCATACGCCGACACCAAATACGAAAGTATAGCACGACTAAAATAAAAGGAAAAAAAAAATAATAAACAGAAGATATAATTCATTAGAAAAGTCATTACTTTCTCGATAAATTTCAAATCAATTCCCATTAAGTCTTACCTCTCCCATAAAACCAATCCGTCGTCATCAACCGTTGGCAAGCAATGCTGAGGATTCAATTCCACAAACTCTGGCTTCAGCTGCTCTCCCTCCATGATGTTCACCACTTTCATATCGAATTCCATATCCAACATCTTGGCCAGCATCATAATTGCTCGACATGGTGGACTTGGAGGCAGATAATACAGAATAGGTGGCATCTTTCCACCCCTAATAAGGCAATAAACGAATTCCTTAACAATTTCACGTGTCTCGTTGACCATAAAGGATCCTCTTTGGATGGCAAGTTTTATTGTGAACTTATCGGCTCACCAATGCGACACACTATGATTCGAATATCCACTCCACACATTCGTTCGAAGAAATACGAAAATCTCAATTACTTTGGACTCAATTTTCACAGTAATCAACCAAGCAACAACAACAGTAATATGAAGGCCTTGAACTCTTATTTTAGCTAGACCCCAACCCACCACCTGCCTCAGTCAATCAGAGTGGAAGGAAATAAATCAATCAATTCGAAGTAGAAACAAAAACAAAAATATGAAAAAGTACTTTGTTCTCAAGGAAACTTTCTCGACAGGTTATCATCAAAATTTAACAACTATTAAGTTGATGACTACCCCCGTGGGTGGCCAATAAGTTCACAAGAGAAATCCCCACAGCAAGAGGACGCAATCGAAAGAGGCATAAAAGCTAGTCTACAACGTCCATCAGTGGACTCACTTTAACTACTCACTTGGCTCGCACGATTAATTTGTGCTGCACAACAGCTATTGTATCAATGCAGTTACCCAGTTTGATTGGGATTCACCCTCTACTCGACTCTCGGTTATAATATGGGATCGGAGTCTTTATTGATTGATGGCCCCGAAGACCGTCCTAACACAACCGCACTCGACCCGAATCTCGGCCAAATGCAGAAAGCAGCGTTGATAAATAATTTTTGTCGTCCTTTGTTTTGCCTGAAATTGTTGTTAGTTTATTGCATGGATGGCATTGAACAATGTTCAATAGTGTTCTTGGGGTTTTTAAATAGGCTGACTTAACCGTGTCGTCGCCGTCGGTCGCTAGGAGACTTCGTCCAATAATAGGGACACAACAATATGGCAGCGCGCACCTAGAGTGGAGCACTCTTACAATTATTATTGCAAAGCTACTCGTTTCCTTTTGAATGCGGGGACTTGGGCTGTGAAAGTGTTGAGTTGACGACCAGAGCCGTCAATTCATAACCTGTGAACTTATTTGACGCAAATTAATTTTTTTTTTGTTCAAAAAAAAAGGGAAAACTTTCTGGGGCATGGGCAGTGCATACGGGCAGGAAGAGTATAACAAAAAGTAAAAACTTCAATGGGGGTCGCCCTATCACACACACTTTTTGCAAACAATATTTTTAGTTTTTTTTTTTTTCAAGAAAAGAAAGAATAAATGTTGCGTGTGTGAAGAAAAACATACTGGCAAGCTAACGTCAAGTGCGCAAAATTTATTTATTTATAAAGTCAAAGAAATTACTCTAATAGGTCTTTGGCTTTTTGCGATATAATGGACTCTATATACTCAAGAACTGTATGTTGACTTAGTTATAACGTTGGTGTTAGTTGACTTTAGTAATTTTGTCAAAGACATGAATATTTCCATTCACGAAATAAAAATAAACACAGAAGGGAACAATAATTCCACAGACTAGGTTGCCTCATTAAAATGTAATTAAGTGAGTTGGGTGATGAATTATAAATGAAATGAATGCACGCAGTTACTCTTTTGTTTTTAAGTTCGTCTGTGAAGATACTTTCTTATAACCCAAATTCTAAAGGAAAAAGCCAAGAAAAGAAGTGACATCCTGGATATAAATATATGTAGGTGCAATGGCAAAGCAAGGCGAATTTGCATAAGTGCATTTAGTTGTTGGTAAATTTTTGTCTATGTAAAGGGAAGAGAAATTAATTCCAATTGTAAATTTAAAAAAATATTTTCGAAGAGCTTTTCAGAAAATTATTTTAACCACAGTAAAAATTTATTTTTTTTTGCTGGGAAAATATATCATTCGGTTACAAAGCTTTGTAAAATTTACGAGTAGATAGATGGTGATTTTTGTGACAAATAGGTATGAAGAGAAAAAATCGTTACAAGTCTTTTCCGGATTAAATTTTCCTAGGAAGTATTCTGGCTTCTTGTATGTGCCTACGTGTCACTTATAATAAAACAGTGGGGTAGTAATAGTGAATATACTCTTTAACCAGGAGCAATTTAGATTAATGGTATGATTACTTGCTATGTTCTGAAAGGGACTTTCAAGCATGCTTTAACCTCATAATGGAAGGTAAATTATTGTTAAACTATATTTCGGATTTTGGTCAAATATGAAACTATAACTACGAAGAACACACAACACACCAAAAATGGGTCACCCAATTTTTTCACTCTGTTTGATTTTTTCTAGCCATGCTGACCTTAAATTTACAAAATAAACAGTGAATCCAGTGAATATTGAATATTAAGCGTTTCTTGCCTTATCCAGAGGGATTATTTCTGTCTCTTTAATTAGATTCTTTATTCTTGTTTAGGATTAAATGTGCTAGAATCTGTAGAATATGGTTGAAGATCATTTCGCTAACCGTTTAAATAAGAAAGAAAAATATATTTTATTATTATTCTGTTTGGGACATAACAATTCCTTCTTGCAAAAGTATTTTTTTTATTAATTGTAATCGTGATTTTTTCCGCAAGTGGACCAAAATTTGATGGCAGTTGAAATTTTATTAACTAATTTTAACATTTTACCCAGGGCCATGTCTAGGGGTGGGGCAATGGGGCAAATTCCCCAGGTGCCTAGCCAAGAAAGGCGTGCGCCGCACCGCACGTTCCGTGAAAGGAGCCATCATGTGAAGGCCGAAACGATGTGAAATGGATTGGATAGTTGCAACTGCAACTGCAACTGCAACTGCAACTGCAACTGCAATTGCAACTGCAACTGCAACTGCAACTGCAACTGCAACTGCAACTACAACTGCAACTGCAACTGCAACTGCAACTGCAACTGCAACTGCAACTGCAACTGCAACTGCAACTGCAACTGCAACTGCAACTGCAACTGCAACTGCAACTGCAACTGCAACTGCAACTGCAACTGCAACTGCAACTGCAACTGCAACTGCAACTGCAACTGCAACTGCAACTGCAACTGCAACTGCAACTGCAACTGCAACTGCAACTGCAACTGCAACTGCAACTGCAACTGCAACTGCAACTGCAACTGCAACTGCAACTGCAACTGCAACTGCAACTGCAACTGCAACTGCAACTGCAACTGCAACTGCAACTGCAACTGCAACTGCAACTGCAACTGCAACTGCAACTGCAACTGCAACTGCAACTGCAACTGCAACTGCAACTGCAACTGCAACTGCAACTGCAACTGCAACTGCAACTGCAACTGCAACTGCAACTGCATCTGCAACTGCAACTGCAACTGTTTCTAGATTGTTTCTAGATATTGCCTGGGAATAGCCAATAACACATAAATATATAGGATGTCCTTTAAATAATGGAAAACCTTGCAATATGTTATTATAGGTCTTATAAACTTTCCAAAAAATATTTTCCGAGTTACTATTACTATCCCAATTAACTATTTATAACGCTTCTATATTCATCCATTAATGCTTTTCATTTTCATTCAACCTATACGACATAAAAGCATTGCATAAGACTGCATAGAGTGAAAAAGGCAACCTTTTTTAACTCCTATTGTACCTTTATGGAGTTAATTATTTCAAAGAGTCTTAAAGAAGTTGTTGATAGGTTCAAGAATCGAACCCGTGTCCCTCTGAACTAATTGTCTTGCTCGCTTACCACTCCACCAATCACACATAGACAGTTCAGTGCAATTCATTGAAATCACTTTTATCTTGAATTGTCCCCTATGAGAAAAAGCTTGCATTAATAAGAAAAAACTTTGTTCAAGAAATTTATAAAACAATAGATTGGTATTGCTAGTTAAATAAATAAAGCAATATTGACAGAGTTTCGAAAAATGAAGTTTGAAGAGGCAAAGTTTCGAAGGATAAAGTTTCGAAAAACGAAGTATCAAAAAAAGAAAGTTCCGAAATGCCAAAGTTTCACTAGAGAAATTTCAAAGGGCAAAATTTCGAAAAAAAATGTCAACTTCGTTGTTCCTTGGCCCATTTCAATAAAATTGACACAGACGATACCTTATACAGAATTAAAAATAGGTCAACATATTGAAACTTCGTTGTTCCTTGAGCATTTCAACTAAATTGACATAGATAATAGACGATAAGGAATAAAAAATGAAAAAAAAATTTCAAATAGGGTGTTCCAAAAATTGAGTGATTTCAATGAAATTGATACAGGTGATATCTGATACAGAATAAAAAATAAAAAAATAATAAACAGGGTGTTCCGAAAAGCTTAATTTTGCTGAATATTATTCAGAACAGTCCTTTTTACTATATCAAAAAGTTCCCAAACATCCCGAGGTGGGGTGTCACCATTGTTTTGGAAAAACTACCCCAAGGTGGAGGTTTCGCTTTTGGGCTTTATTTTGGAAACTTTTTGTCGTAGAGAATTCGTTTAGGTGTCAAATATCTGCTCGACTGTCAAAATTGGGAAAAATATTACATACGCGTTACAGAGGGGGTAAAAGGGGCCACTTACCCGCTTCACTCTAGAAAAATACCATAATTTTACCAACATATTTAAGTTGATACATATATATTACAAAAAACATGTTACCTCGATTAGACTCAGAAAACATGTGAACGATTATCAATTGGCGGTGAATACTAAAATAGTAAAATTAATGTTGGGATTTTGTCAAATATTTTTCGGAAATGAAATAAACGATGTTATTTACCAGTTTTTGGAACACCTTGTTTTGAAAATATTCTGTATCAGGTATCACCTGTGTCAATTTCATTAAATTCAGTCAAGGAACAACGAAATTGACATTTTTTTTAACCATTTCTTTTATTTTTAATTCCTTATCAGCTATTATCTATGTCAATTTAGTTGAAATCGCTCAAGGAACAACGAAGTTTCAATATGTTGATCTCTTTTTGAATCAACCAGTTTTGAAATTATTTTATTCGTGTTTAATTCTTTATCAGCTATTACCTAAATATGTCAAATTCATTGAAATCAGTCAAGGAACAACAAAGAAACAACGAGGGTTTCGGAACTTTTTTTTTTAAAGTGTCCATCGAAAATTTAACATATCACAACTTTCTCTTTTCGAAACATCGTTTATCGAAACTTTATTTTTCGAAAATCTGGCAGTTTCCCAATTAATACCAACCTATAACATTGACTATAATAAGAAACATATGTGCTTAGATGCCAAACTGAATACCTATAAATTATAAAATGGCAATTTATAGCTTGGCGTCAACATATTACAACTTATACAGGAAATATAGAAACAAAAACACACAAATTAACATAAGGATTGTATAAACATTTTACAGCATGACTATTGAAGCAAAAATACCGTGGTCATTTCATAAAAGCAATATAGAGAGATTAAAGAAACATTGATACTCCGCTTCTATTATGCTGATATAATTTGCAGCAGTGAATATTAAAGGACTCATTTATGCTCCAATAAGGTATTTACTTCCTGTCAGAGGGGTAAATGGAGCGCTATAGAAACAAATAACACTTTATTATCTGAAATGCGAAGCAATTTTGTTAGTTGGGCACCACATTTATGCCAAGTTTCATCAATGGAACATTATTTTTAATTGGGTTTTGGTAATATTTAGCTTTAATACTTAAAAACTTTCATCCTAACATACAAATATCAATAACTTTTTTTTTCGGAGGTCATATTGACTTGGTTTTGGTGTCATTTGATTCAACATTAAAAACTACCTTAAAAACAAATGTCATATACTTAGGTTGCAACAAGGTTAATTTTTCAGTTTGATACACCACAACTATTCCCCCTCTACCCCTTAAAAAACACCCTTCCATGTGAAATATTGGCATAGGCTTTTAATACTTCATTCTGATTTTGTATAAAATGTTTTCACCAACTTTCATGATGGTGCTAGTTTTTTTGTTTTATTTATACTATTTTACCTATTTATATTGCATAAGCTCAACTTTGAAAACTAAGAAAAAAAATATTTAAATATTTGAAGTTTATTAAAATCTGATTTGACATGTGAATTTCCGGTTTTCTGTAAGAAAAATTAATTTCCGATAAAGATTTTATCAATGAAAAAAATATCTTATGTAGGTACTGTAACAGGCCAAGTATATGTCAATACAAATAAAAATAAAAAAACAAAGGCGAAGAAGAAAAAAAGTAATAAGAAGAAGAACTACCGGTGAGCGAAAAAAACATGTAAAGAGTTTCAGTTTGATGTTACACTTAAGACGATTCGGTCGTGTTTGCTAAATAAAGAAACTTAAAATAATAGAAAACTATAACTGAGTGTTAATTTATTTAATTGAGCCTTCCCCCCTTTCACAACTTCAGAAGTGGGATCCTGAAAACCCTATTCTTAAACAATAAACTAAATAATATTTTATAACGAGTGTCCCTTTAAAAAAAAAAAAAAAAAGTCTTGCTTTTCATAATGGCAGAAATAGAAGCATACAAAAAATATACTGCGTCGCAGTTAAAATTATGGCTGGAGAAACTCAACAAAAAAACGACTGGCAACAAGAGTGAGTTGCTGTTGCGGCTTCTATCTGTGCCAAAAGAAGAACGCGAAAAAGCAAAAATAAATACCGAAGAAATAGACGTTGAAAATGAGAGCCAGACAGCAGATGTGTCTATTGCTGACGACGAAGACAGTGACAACAGTACCATTCAAGAAGGGGAATTGAGCACACACATTGAAGATATTGACGAAAATGAGGAGGAAAACGATCGGAACAAGAAAAAAAAATTAATAAAGAAGACAACGAGTGGAAATACGAAAAAGAGTGCTGAAGCTAAATGTGACGATGATGAGTGGAGAATTCTAAAGAAGGAACTGGAAATAATGAAACGAGAAATTGAAATACAAAAACGAGAAAATGAATTATTAAAGAGTGAAAATGAGTGGCTAAAAAAAACGAAAGATACACATAACGACGAAAACCAAAACAGTGGCGTAGAAAAAAATTGTATGCTGTTGAAAGAATTGTTAGCAGAATTCTCAGGCGAGGGGGATTATTTCTCACATTGGGAATCCCAATTATTAAACTTGGAAGCTGCATACAAATTGGATGACAACAACATGAGATTACTTATCTCATGCCGACTCAAGGGGAAGGCCCTGAATTGGCTACATTCGAGGTCGGACATCACCTCTATTCCGATCCGACAGCTGCTGTGCGAGATGAAGGAAATGTTCGGTGACCGTAGCAGCCGACTAACTCTGAAGCGAGCGTTCGAAGCTAGGAAGTGGTTGATTACGGAAACATTCGTACAATATTTCCATGAGAAAACGATTTTAGCAAACAAAATCTCGTTGGGAGATGAAGAGTTGGTGGAGTATGTGATTGACGGAATACCGGATCCGTATCTGCGATCCCAGGCGAAAATGCAATGTTTTCGCACTAAGCACCAATTATTGGAAGCGTTCTACAAAATTGAGCTTCCCAAAACGACAGCTTCTTCAACATCACGACGAGGGATAATAGCTGAACCATCAACATCCAAAACTATGCCGATCAGGTGCTACAACTGCAACATTTTGGGTCACATGGCTCATGAGTGCACCAAACCAAAACGTGAGCGGGGTGCATGCCATGTATGCGGTGAGATGGGACATCTTGCGAGCACATGTTCAAAGAGGAAAGTTATCCAGCGAGTACACCACGTCAACCAGGAAAGCGACGATGACGAGTATGTAAGAAACTTATATTTCATTATTAATAGTTTAAATTATAATTATAAAATATTATTAGAAACTCTAATCGACACCGGTAGTCCTGTCAGTTTTGTTCGCCATCAATTCGTACCGCCTATCTTAATCCAAAAATGTAATAAAAAATGTAACTTGTTTGGTATCAATAAAAGCCCACTAATTATAGTTGGTCAAATTAATAGTAGTGTATTGTTTGAGTATAAAGAATATAAAGTGGAATTGCTGGTGGTGCCGGATGGCACAATGGAGCATGCGGTGGTTTTAGGTAAAGACTTCTTAAAAATTGCTAAGTTGAAATTTAAAACTTCAACTGTAGATCAAAATAAAGATACGAAAAATGAAGAGTACGAAAAAGAATGTTTAAATTTAATGATGATAGAATTAGAAGATAAAAAAGAAGAATGTATAACAAATAAAGAAATAGATTTTGTTGATAAAAAAAGATTTGATATGCTATTTGATCAATGTTATGTGAATTGCGAACGTCCCGAAACTCCTGAAGTAACGTGCAAGATGAAATTAATGCTAAGTAACGATAAGCCTTTTTATTGTCCGCCACGTAGACTTTCATATTTTGAAAAAGAGCAGGTTCAATCTATATTAGACAAGTTGTTGACGGAAGGGGTAATTAGGCCAAGTAGATCTGAGTACACTTCACCTATTGTATTAGTTAAAAAAAAAACAGGAGAACTTAGGTTATGCGTAGACTTTCGGACATTGAATAAAGTTACTTTGAGGGATAACTACCCACTACCATTAATCGAAGCTTTATTAGATGGACTAGTCAATAAAAAATTTTTTACACTATTAGATTTGAAAAGCGCGTTTCATCACGTTCAGATGGATGCAAATTCTGTTAAGTATACTTCCTTTGTGACACCATTGGGTCAGTTTGAGTACCTAAAAATGCCATTTGGCCTGAAGAATGCGCCCTCAGAATTTCAGCGCTATGTTAGTCGAGTATTTGAAGATTTGTTGAGAGCTGGGAAGATGATGATTTATATCGATGATTTGATGATAGCCACCGAAACGGTGGATGAACACTTGGATATACTAAAAGAAGTATTTGATAGATTGGTTAAAAATAAACTGGAGCTTAGATTAGACAAGTGCCAGTTTATAAAGTCTCATATTCAGTATTTGGGGTATACCGTGACGAGAGAGGGAATAAAACCTGATGCGAAAAATATAGAGTCGGTTAGTAATTTTCCGGTGCCACGAAATGTGAAAGCGGTTCATAGTTTTTTAGGCTTATGTTCTTATTTCAGAAAATTTGTAGAGGGTTTTTCAATAATTGCGCAACCATTATACAAACTGATTAGAAAGGAGGCTATTTTCAGTTTTGGGGAGGAGGAACTAGCGTGTTTTGAAAAACTAAAGCAAAGATTATTAGAAGCACCGATATTAGCGTTATATAATCTAAAAGACAAAACGGAGCTTCACTGCGATGCGAGCTCTTTGGGATTCGGTGCGATATTGATGCAAAGAAAAGGTGATGGAAAATTCCACCCAATATTTTATTTTTCTAAGAGAACAACAGACAATGAGTCCAAATTTCACAGTTTTGAGCTAGAGACGTTAGCGATTATATACGCGCTTAAGAGGTTTAGGATATATTTACATGGGCTTCGATTCAAAATAGTAACCGATTGCAATTCATTGACCCTTACATTAAATAAAAAAGAGATTAATCCCCGAATAGCGAGATGGGCATTAGAACTTCAAAATTACGATTATTTACTAGAGCATCGCAGCGGAATGAAGATGCAGCATGTCGATGCCTTGAGTCGTGCGACAAACATTTTAATATTGGAAGAAAATACACTAGAACAAAATTTATCGATTAAACAATATAAAGATGAAGTTGTGAATAAAATTAGGAAGCAACTTGAGGAAAAACAGTGTCGTTTTTATGAAATGCGGAATGGACTAATCTATAGGAAGGTAGGACAAAAGGTCTTGTTCTATGTACCCAAAGCTATGGAGGAAAATATAATTAGGATACACCATGATGAGATGGGGCATTTGGGTCGAGACAAAGTAGTAGGAGCTATAATGAAGACATATTGGTTTCCGAATATGAAACAGAAGGTAATGATGCACATTTCAAATTGCTTGAAATGTATTGTGTTTTCGCCCAAGCTGGGCAAGCACGAGGGATTTTTGCATAGTATTCCCAAGGGGGATAAACCCTTTGATACTATACATATAGATCATCTAGGTCCAATTTCCATGAGAAATTCGAAGAAAAAGTATGTGTTTGTGGTAATAGACGCATTCACTAAATACGTGAAGTTATTCGCGACTATGTCCACTAACACTAGAGAGGTGTTGAATTGCCTGCGATCCTATTTTATGTTCTACAGCCGTCCGAAAGTCGTGATATCGGATCGTGGCAGTGCATTTACGTCAGAAGATTTTACACATTTTATAACTGAAAACAACATCCACCACATAAGGATTGCAACTGGTTCTCCTCAAGCCAATGGACAAGTTGAGCGAGTGAATAGGAGTCTAAGCCCGATGATAGCGAAATTAACTGATGCAGGTTTAACTTCCTCCCTTGAAGGGGTGCTACAAAAGATAGAGTTCGCTTTGAATAATACTACATACAGTAGTACGGGAGCGACGCCAAGTGAGTTGTTGTTTGGGATCGGACAAAGAGGGGTGGTGATAGATTATTTAAAAGAGAGTTTAAAAGATTGCGGAGAACAGGTAGTAAATAGGGATTTGGAACAATTAAGAACTAAAGCGTCAGAGAAAATCGTTGAAAGTCAAAATCGTAATAAGAAATTGAAAGACCGCAACAGAACTAATGCGTTATATGAAATAGGTAATTATGTCATGGTTAAAAATTATGAGAGCAGAGCGGGTGCTTGCAAAAAGATTATTCCCAAGTTTAAGGGCCCATACCGTATAGCAAAAATATTACCCAATGACAGATATTTATTAAAAGAAGTTGAGGGTTTCCAATTAGGTCGGGTACCATATGAAGGGATCTGGGAGGCGGCCAATATTAAGTTATGGGTTAATGATATAAAAAGTACTTGTCAACGGAATCGGGACGATTGTGATAGTCAGGACGGCCGAGTTGTAACAGGCCAAGTATATGTCAATACAAATAAAAATAAAAAAACAAAGGCGAAGAAGAAAAAAAGTAATAAGAAGAAGAACTACCGGTGAGCGAAAAAAACATGTAAAGAGTTTCAGTTTGATGTTACACTTAAGATGATTCGGTCGTGTTTGCTAAATAAAGAAACTTAAAATAATAGAAAACTATAACTGAGTGTTAATTTATTTAATTGAGCCTTCCCCCCTTTCACAGTACGATATATTCAACTATGAAAAAATAATTTTATCCCTTCATATAATTTTCAAATATAACGAGCCCATAACCTCAGCACGCTTCACGTGAAATATGCCCCATATGTCAGATTTGATTCGTGTACCTTCATTACCATCATTAGGAAACTGAATTCGATATATTCAGTTTCCTAATGATATTTTCCAACTTGCAGTTGAATATTTGTAGCATCAAGATCTTATTGATATTTAAATAGAAAATAAATGAAGTTGGTCCTAATTCCTAGCCGTATCATCAAAATCTAGCCCTGTGCATTATAATGGTCATTATTCATTAATAATATTACAATCAGTTACTATATAACCTATGATTGTAATATTACAATCAGGTAGATATCCATTGAAAATACTAATTACTAGAAACCAATTTGAAACCAATTGCAAATACAAATATTTCTAATATTTCCTGGCAATTACAATCTGCGCCTATCCCTAATTCTAATTTAAAATTAAACATTTAAACAAAATATACCAAAATTTTAATTTCTATGTCTACCTACTAATACCATCTGGTAGGTACTTGTGTGTTTGTTCCATCATTAGTTTAGTCATTTTCAGTTTTAAATATAAAACAACCTTACAAAAACATTTATTATTTTGGAAGCACCAAAAGGACACGTACTTTCCATAAAATCTCATTAGAAAACGCGGAACGTTTCCGAATACACAAAAAAGAAAATATAACAAAACGTGGTATAGGTACCTTTCCACTAGCTAGGTGCCTGATATCCTTTATTCTTTTTACTTTAAATACAGGTGTAGGAACATAAGGGTTATTTAGATGATTCACAAAAGGAAAAGCAGTTGCATATCTGTAACTAAATAACATACAATGCTGTGGGAAATATTATTTTCAAATTAAACTCAGCAGAACTAATTAAAAAGAAATTAAATTACATATAATTGTCTTGTAAGTAGAAAAGTAGTTCAGAGTTGAAGTATGACTGACTATATGTAAATAATTTAAAGCAAGTATCTCTAAGTCAATATAACATTTATAATAGAGAAAAAATAAGAAAGAGATTGCTTTTATGTATAAGTACATAATTTTTAACATCCTCTAGCCGACGAAGAAGAAGATAGCTCCAAAAGATATAATAATTGAAATTTACTTATTTATTTATTTTCGAACCTTACTCCAATCGGAGCAAATTTACTCCTTTTTTGAGGAAGAAAACAAATCTACTATGTCACTCCACTTTATTGAAATCTACTCCTTTTTTCCACACTTAAAAAATGCTTAGGCAAACCACATGAAATTATATGAAATTCTGACTCTGAAATTTTAATGTTTGCATTTCAAATTCTGTGCTGAACGGAATTATTCATCTTTTTCTTACTTTCTTCGTCGGTTCTCGGTCATTTCGTGATTTATGTAACTTTTTCTTAATTAAAAATATCTACTAATTTTTTAAAATATTTTTTTTTTGTAAAAAATACTTGAGTTTTTCCTTCGTTTCAAATCTTCTCCTGAAATTTTTGATTTACTCCCATTTTTTAACAAATCTGCTCCGAAACTCAACTACTGAGGTTCGAATCGTCATCGTATCTCACACGCTTTAATTTTACCATCGTTACCAGGGAAAATGGTTTCTATATCACAGCCATTCTCCAGTTAATGCTTGGCTTAGCGGAATCAAATACGAGGATGACATCATTTTCTTTAGTTTAACTGATGAAGTGCTATTGTTTCGATGAAACGATCGTAGTAACTGCAGATATTAGGTCCGCCACTGCTTCTCCAGGAAGTGTTTCCTTCGTACTTCATCCAGTGTTTCCAAAGCAATTGTATGTCAATTGAATCAAGTACCACTTTGCGGATAGATGGTCCACAATTACACATCAAAAAATTAGATGGGGTCAATGGAACAACATGTAAGGGGTTGCTACTCACGTATGTTAGTAGGCGGGCATTGACCACACCCTCCGCTTCGACGACTTTTGTTCTAAGTTGCTCAAAAGACAGCTTTGCCTTACTTATGGCTATTTGGAGGACGTTTTTGACCCTGGATATAAGGCGCTCCCAGAAGCCACTTAATCTTAATCGTCTTCAAAAAATTGATTGACAGCAGCTCTAACTAACTCCGTAGCAACTCTGCGAAAGGTTCGGGCGTTATCGGAATATATTACAGATGGAGTACTCACTCCTTCAAGCTATGAAATATCTTAATCACATCAGGCTTTCTGTTGTTAAGCCCTTTTCTGTCTATAAGTGTCCAGCTCGAATGGCAGCGCACGTAAAAACCACCGTTTTACTACGTTTATGTTACTACCTTACGTTTTACTCATCTCTCCTTTCGAGTTATCGAAGCAGTAAAAGGGACCAGCGAAGTCAACGCCAACGTGGTCAAAAGGCGTTAAAAGTGTTAATATTTCGATATAGGAAGTGGGCCGAATGGCTGTGAAGCTGGCTTTCTCCATAGTCGTCGGACGTCAGGACATCATGTCACTAATTTTTTTTTATCACTTGGCGTCCTTTAGAAATCCAAAATCGAGAATTTATCTGTGATAGAATCATGTTGGTAGACTCCGATATATTTATATAGTTCGTGCGTGATAGTCTTTTACTAAGAGTTCAGTGAGATGGGAATTTTTCGGCAATATAAGGGGGTGCTAAATATCGAAAGACTCCTTTAAGCACTGAAGGTGGTCAACTACCCTATAAGGCCATTGGCATCCAGAAAAGGACACAATTGGGCAATTTTGGAACCCTTTGGTACTGGCTGTTTCTTCTGCAAGAAACAAATTTCACTAGAATAAAATTTGACGACTCCATCCGCTGCCTTAGACACACTCTTCTCCATCTGATACCTCTGGATATCTTCAGCAAACAAATGGCCGCGAACACAGCCATTCACCTCAAAGCCTCTTCACTGTGGATCAATAATAGGATTGGCCACTCCGATGTTCGGAATATATTTGGATCACTTCCAAGTAACACTGACTACACAATTCCAGTATTGAACTTCGACATAAACTTTGAAAATACCATACCTTCCAGGTCCACCTGGGAGGATGTGGTATTATTTAAAGATGAATCGATTCACTTCTACACCGACGGATCGAAGACCAAAGATGGGGTTAGTATGGAGGTGTGTACTCTGATAGACTAAATTTAAGTCTCTCATTTCTTCTTTCTCTAATCACTGTCGCGTATTCCAGGCGGAACTTCTAGCGATAAAAGAAAGTATTATCTTGGTTCAAATAAAACGTGATATCCTCGGATATCCGCATCAAGCCGCTATTAAGTCTCTGGATCTGTTTCTATAAACTCTAGAACTACCCTTAATTGTCGAGCATCTCTGGTGGAGATGGAGCAACAATTTAATGTTCACCTTTGTTGGGTGCCGGGCCGTAGTGACATTCCAGGAAATTGTAAAGCTGATGAACTCAATATAGAAGTGGAACATTACTACCCATTTTATTTGAAAGGGCAAATATTGGTATACCCATCGCTACTTGTAAACTTTTGCTGAAGCACAGATCAAATATTAGGTGGAATAACATCATTACTTTCTTGGTGACAAAACTAATATGGTCAAATCTTGATTTAAAGCGCTCCATGTGTTTAATATCTCTAAACAGACTGCACATCGGTTCTTTTGTAGATGTCATTACAGAACACTGTTTAATAGGCAGATTCGTAAGGCGGCTTGGCAAACCTTCAAACGATTTTTGCAGAAGCTGTATGGACGAGGAGGAGGAAAAAATGATTCCTCACCTCCTCTGTACATGTCCAGCACTTTCCAACAGACGTAGGCTCCACTTAGGAGACTACTTCTATAACGATCCTAGTGATCTGGCTAACATCGACATGAATAGTCTCGTTCGCTTCGTCAGAAGCTCCAAGTGGTTTCACGAGTAAGGAAGGAGTTTTCCAGATTCATGTGGCATCACAATGGACCAATTTTGGTCTAAGTGTGTCAGTTTTAATTTACTGACAGCCACTTCTTCCTAACCTAATCTAACCTATAAAATTTGAATTGAATATACTTGAGCCAGTAAGCTTCAGCGATTTCCAGATCGTCAGCAGTTAAAGAGATGGTTCTTTCCTTATTCCTTCAACTTGTCACAATCGCAATATATAGGCTGTTACTCGTAACAAACGCTTCCAAGTTCGAAGTGCTGAAGTTTTTAACAAATTAAAGGTTCGAGTAGTTCGCTCATAGATCGGAGGTCTGCGAAAGTACCGGGTTTTGTACTGTCTAGATGTCACCATAATGGTAATGTTTACCAGATTTTAGCCAGGTCGGACTCTCAGCTCATAGGAAAGAAGTTCGAAAATTCTTGGCTGGTATACTTCTTGTGAGGAAATCCACCAGGTTCACTATTCCGGGAAAAGTGTTTCAGTCTACGGAGGATGTATGACAGCTTATTTCGGGAACTTGGCTCTATACAGCTTAAAGCTATTTTTGAATTTGTCCATACATGGAACTTTAGAACTGAAACCTTCAAAGATAGCTCTAAGCTGGATACAAGGATCTATGAACACCATCTGTACAGAGCCAAGTTTCCAAAATACGCCACCATACATCCTCCGTAGACTGGAAGCACTGTTCTGGAAAAGAAAGAAAGAGATAGCTTTTATGTATTAGCATACAATTTTTAACAAATGCTGTTTCAAGTCCTTCAAATATTGTTTTCTCTTATGATGACGATAAAAAACTATTATTTGGAATCGAGGGTAAGCCCAACTTGTTTTAACTCGGAGTAAGCTCAGTACTAAGAGCACGTAAAGGGGTGGACAGAGAGTAACTCTCGAGGAATGTATAAGTGAAGGTGCTCTCAAATGGACAGGCTCTGGCTAACAACAATTTTCTTTTTCTTTCCACCGCCTATTATAAAGTCAAGTAAATGCAACCTAGAGGTGCATTATATTTTAAACAAGTGCACCATAGTTACCTATGGAAACAAAATTAAGGGCAATCGATACTTTCTTTCCTTCAGGTTGCATTCCATCTAACTTTACTTCTCTTTAGGTAGGTACCTACGTGCACCATGTTTAGCATATAACTACGAGTATAGGTTTATGCAAGCTCCACATTATCTGTGTTGCAAATGGTTAAACTAAACACAATTTACCCTTGCCACAGATACCCTCGAATCTATCCATTAAGAGTGTAATTATTTATTTTTTGTCCATCGGCCTTTAGAGGAAGAGATATTGGATAGCAATTAGTATAGGAAATAGATATATAGCTAAATGCAAATTGCAGACAATGATACCCATCAACCTTTAACTTAGACCTAACCTATACCGCTCGCTACCTGAAGTCCCGCCACCATGCACCAGCCACGAGTATATGGGAAAAGTTATAATCTTTTGTTTGACAAGTACCCAGTGTGTGTCATCAATGGAACTTATACCTGTCATCAGTCTTGGCTTAATAGTCATCGGTGCATCTTATTATCGGTTAAACCTTGTATACCTAAAAACAATCTGCAAGCAATTAGGATTTCAATTTCTCTTCCAATAATGTGCCGTATCGAATCCAGAGTGCCGATGCCTTCCTAGTTGTCACAATAGTTTTGAAAATATTTATAATCTCGGTTGAGACACAAATTCCTGGAATAGTTTCAGCAGGATACTGTTTTGAAATTCAATGTCGGACAATGGTTAAGTGGTGTTAGTGGCGGGGTAGGAAACTATTTGACTTCTTCTTCCCATCATTTAGAGAGGGGAAAGTGATATATAAATAAATAGAACAGGCAGGTTTTAAAGACATTTCCCTAAAGGACTCAGTTGTGAAAGGTCATCGCTTTGTGCCTATACAAAATATAATATGAACTGTGTTTTGACTGCAGTCAGTGTGATTTTGCTGATTGCGACAAGTGTGTCAGCTGTTCCTATTTCAGATGAAGTGGATCAGGTGCCTCCACTTCCTTCTGACTCCGTTGTCGTTGCCGTTTCCAAGGATGATGGCTCGGCGGACTTGAAGCCACCGCCAGCACCTGAAAATGACAGTCAATATTCTGGAAGTTCAGCAGCGGTAAGTTTGTTACTTTTACTTTCACCTTGAACATCCGTAATATCTAATTTATTCATCAATAGGTTTCTTCTGAAACTACAGTCTACGACCCAAGCATATTTTCGGGACTTTTTCCAGGTGGACTTCCAGGTTACCCAGATCCCTTCCCAGCAGGATATCCTCAGCCATCATACCCTGGTTACCCACAGCCTCCTCCAGGCTACCCTTCTCCGTATGTTATGCAAACTGGATACGAAGGATACCTGATGCCATCAGCTGCTCCATCATCAGCAGTTGAAACATCGAATTCCTTTAGTTTCCTCCAAGGAATTATTCCTGCAGCAATGCTCTCATGGATGATGCGATCGATGGCAATTGTAATGGGAACCGTGACCATGGTCATTATGGGTGGAGCCTTGACGACAGTTCTATGCTCTCTGACCCCAATCTGCTCGGTATCGTTTAAGTCTTTAAAATTCTTGAATTGGAATGAAACTGCAAGAAATGTCGGCATGATTGTTGGCAAAGAAATGACTCCGGAACGTGTAAGACGGGCAGCCAATTTTGTGCATGAAGCAATTAGAAAGTACAGTGAGTTGCAGAAAGCATTTGCAAGTGATGAAAAAGTTGTGCAAAATAAATGAGTATAAAATAAAGTAAATTTAATTTAATTTATAAAAATGTATATTTAAAAATAAAATTATAATAAAAAGGAACTATATGATTATGTTAGCTGGAAAATTAGTGTTTTGTTTATGTTTTGTGAAGGAATAAATCTGATTTTAATGAATTAAAAGCTCAGGAATATACCTAATGAAAACTCTTGGGAAACATGAAAAATTATTTTTTTTTGGTAAAAAATCAAAGTGGGGTATCATGGATCTCCATGTTACCCTATATATTTTTATATTTTATTTTTTACTAAGATTTTTTACTATTTTCGAGAAAAATTTAGTTTTATTCAATTATGTTGTTTTTTAACATTTGTATAACAATTTTTACTTGAAAATTATCTTAAATGCGTAAAAAAACTTAAAATATTATGTTTCGAAAGAATCGAGCGGATCTTGTTCGAAATAGGTAGATATTGAGTTTTCAAGAAACAAATTTTAGTATTTAACACCATATATGTAAATAGTTTGTAATCTTTTGCATAAGAAAAGATTAAAATCAGTCAAATAGTTTTCAAAGAAATTCAAAATTAAGAAAAAATTATTCCTTGGGAGGTACCAGTAACAGCTAGTTTTGAAAAACATATTTTTTAATTAAAGGTAGCTTTACTTAATGAAATCGGCCGAGTTTTGATAAGAAAAGCTGCGGAGCCGTTTGTAGAGAAAGTTAAGATTTTGTAACATAAAAAAAAAAACTGAATGGCTGGTTCCATTATTTCTGGTTCCAAAAAAAAATGTGAAGGGGAAAACTAAAACCACTTTTTTGATTTTTGTAACGATTACGTAGCTGTCCATATACGTATGTAATATGTTTGTATGTAAATACATATGAATATAATACCTAGTTAAACATAATGCAGGGTCCAGGAAAAAAATAGCTTGAGTAATTCCTTTGAGTGAAGTATGGCTCCTTCCACAAAGGGTTTGGAAATTTCACAAATTGACAGAGTTATAATAAACCTGACTATTCCTTGTGTCAAATCAACTGAGAATTAAAACTTATTATTCCGAAACTTTAAAATACTTCTGGTCAAGATCAAAGACAGACTAGGGTTACAGTTGCCAAAATTATTTTGAATTTACACTTCGCTTCAACTGAATAGGCACACACATTTTGCGAGAACTTTTTCCCATTTTTCCAAACATTGTTCGTTAATGAATCATTTAATGATGCATATGTTCAAAAGTGCCAGAGAAGCTTATTTCTCCCCAAACCATAACATCACCCTTTTGAATATGGTGCTGCTCTAAAAATATTTTTTATGCCATCAGAGCTTTCAAAATTTATTTGTTTTTCATCCGAAAGACCCCTTACTTTTACAACTCATATGATTTATTGAAGAAAAGGTGATGATAAGGTAGTTATGATATATGTTTGTATAAGCATGCTTCAAACCGAAAATGCTACTAAGTTCACAAGAGCGTTTCTGAACGAATGGCTATCCCGAACTCTTTTCAATTTGTTTGGTACTAATTACTCGGAAACTTTGCCAAATTTGACAATTTTAGGCTAAACATTTTTTAAAGATTTAATTTCCTATCAAAATCGAAGGTTACATTTTATTTTTACTTAACTGGACATAAATTATTTCACAGCAAAGATACGCTCAAGACGCTGGTACACATAATGATAAGATAAAGATACTCAAGACCAGCCCTGGATTTTCCATAAGGCCAACTAGCCACAGGCCTACGGCATCACTGCAGAAAGAAACTCAAAATTTAGTCAAATTTTCTTTTTAAGAATATTTTTTATTAAAAAAAAAAAAATAAAAAAACCTAAGTCCACGCTGCAGATGCGAAACAAGCAATCCCATACAAAACATAACACAACGAAATCATAAACGAAAAATTTAGTTCTATTTTTCGTTGTGCAGTACGAGTTTCTGTTCGATGAGTCAAATTGATACACTTTTTTTCGCACACAATTCAACACCCAGACCTTTTATGTGTGTGGGAAAAGTGATATTTGCGTTTTTTTTTGTATTTGTTTGTGTTGTTTCTTTTATTTAAGAATTGCTGCCGGTAGTTTTTTCTGCATTTTGTATTCCTTTAAATGTTTAAAGTTGAGCAACTTATCATTGAATATTTTTTCGCTTCATTTACATAATCATTTCGCTGTCTATTTGGAGACCAACTTAAAATTTCGTTTCGCATCAGCGGTGTCCTTGGCTTAAAAGTTAACAAAGCCATTTTGTTTTTCTGTTGTTATTTTCAACGGACAGAGTACAAACAACTTCTGCCCAAAAAATTTTTAGAGCAGAGTTTTGCTAAAATTGCCAGAAAGGGGAAAATTTTATACTTCTTCTCTTGGCCTAAAAGTTTTATACTTCTTCTCTTGTGCCATACACGAACAGCTTTGGGGAAACTAGCAGAATTGGATAGAATTCGGCTTTTTTATGTGAGTACAAAATTATAGAACAGACTTATTTGCCCGTCAAACTTTCAAGTTTTTGTACTTGAAAACCTATTGCCGTTTATTTAGACCAGATTTAATATATTTAAAGAATTTTTAACACCGAACCCAAGGCGCAGTTTTCACAAATTTTTGTGTGCTTCTGGTTTTCGTAATCACAAGTGGAAGACTTGTTGGAATTCAGAAATGAACAAAACAAACAAACTTTTAAAAAAGTTCAGTGCCAAATAAAATGTCAAAAAAGAAACTGATTGAAAGCTTTAAAAAAAATTGAAAAAAGCTGACGAAACTCTGTCATACCAAATGTAAAACTAAAATCTCAAAATTTAATTTATTTAAAATTTATTTAAAATTGATAATCTTTTGTTTGTGGTCATTTATATTATTTCATATTAGATCATCTTTATGCATACAAATAATCACTATTTTACTTTCATAAAAATGAAGAAAACAAAAAAAATAAAAAAAAAACCGTGAGTGATTTGTTAAAGAAAAATTGTAATTTCAAACGAAAACGTGTAATGTTCGGTATGAATTGTTTTCGAGTCTTTGAAAAGCTTACGCCGAAAACCAGTTTTGGGGTCTTGTGTGATTAGTTTTTCTATGCGTCCAGTGCAGCTTAAGATATAACATGATAAAGGACCCCGAATTTAATATTTTTAATACTAAAAATATGTATGTGTCTTCTTCATTTTTTTTTGCAGAGTTCAATAAGAATTCGCCAGAGTTTCGAAAGGCAAAGTATCGAAAGCCAAAGTTTCGAAAGATTAAATTTTAAAAAACCAAAGTTTCGAATAGATAAAGTTTAGAAAGGTAAAGTTTCGAAAAACGAAGATTCGAAAGAAGAAAGTTTCGAAATATCAAAGTTTCGCAAAGAGAATGTATAGAAGGACAAGGTTTCGAAAAAAAAGTTCCGAAATCCTCGGAACTTCGTTGTTCTTTGACCTATTTCAATTAATTCAACACACAATATACGGATACCTGATACAGGATTAAGAACGAAAAAAAATATTTTTTAAACAGGGTGTTCCAAAAATAGGGCAGCCTATTGAAACTTCGTTGCACCTTGAGCGATTTCAACTAAATTGACACAAGTAATATCAAAATTAAAAATGAAATAAAGTATTCTCACATTTGGGAGGTGTTGCAGCTGCTTTTTACCATTTTTAAAATTATAGAATTTTAATTTAGAAGGTTTTTTATAATACAAATTCTATATACTACTGAAATAAATCAGCCAAGTAGAAGACTTAGCATTAAAAAAAAAAATTTAATTTAGTTTTTAATTCTGTTTGGTTTTTCTAAGCGTTTAACCTGAGACCTTCCACACTGAAATCCTTTAAATCACCGTCAAATTCATAAAAAAGTAGGAAATAAATGAATTTTCTCAAGTAGCACACTGGTGGATGAGAAAAAGAGAAGAAAATTTAAATATTTTGCTGTAATTGTCAAAACATACCAGTATAAAATTAAAAAAAATTAATAAAGCGCAAAATTTGATCATTTCTTTCGAAATTCGGTTTAATTTTTTTTTACTGATTTTCAATTTTTGAAATGGCTCAAGGAACAACGAGTTTAAAATTTTTTTGGAACACCATATTGTAAATATTTTTTACATTACGGTCCCTTGAGAAACTCCTGATCTGAAGTTTTTAGTTGTTGACTGGCCGTTTTCAATCTAGATGGAGATGGAGAACGATCTGGAATTGAGAAAATAAAAAATATTTTTATAGTATACCTGGATCATTAAAATTGGTAAGCTTATCAATTATCCCCTGTATCCAGATACTGATACTGTCGAATGCTTTCTCTATATCCAGAAAGCATCCAACAACAACCTGACAGTTATTGATGGTGCTAACAACGTCGTTATGGAATTACAAGAGCGGATGTAAGGTAGAATGTATCTCCCGAAATCAAAACTGCATGTCCAGAACGATGTTGTTAGTAATGCAGAAGACCTACAATCTCCGAATTATAAGTCATTCAAGGATTTTGCTGGTGTTGTTAAGAAGAGCTATGAGGGACGATATTCAGAAACGGTACCTCTGTCGGCTTTCTTTGGTATTCGTACTATTTTAGCTGTTTTATTCGGAAAGTAGCAATTGTTGACGCAGTCATTGAAAAAAATAATGCCCATGGCTTGGGGAATAATGTATAGCTTGAAATCGTATAGTTGCCTTTTTTACACTAACGCAAAAGTTGTAAATTTTCATTTTCGAATAAGAAACTATTTATTTTTTCAAAAGAAACCAAAGGGTTTGAGTAGTTTGAAGTGCATGACTAATTTATTTTAATTTTGTTCAGATCTTTGATTTATTTAAAGAAGACGCTAATGCATTTGTGTGTATTATTTAAAGAAAATTCTCCGATTTCTCTGAATTTAGGTAATCTCAATGCCTAAGCTTATATGTATGGACTTAGACTGCTTAGAATGCTTGGAAACTTTGTGAAGCTGGGAAGAGATACAACTTAGGCGATTTTATTTTCTACTTTTTATTCAATACTTTATTCCTCATCGATGTAGTCTATGGGTAGGCACTACAAAAATAGACCTTGAAATAAATAATATTATAAGCAGACTATCCACACCCCCTCGTTCCATTTGTACCACCTTTTATAAAAAAAAATTGAGGTATTTTCTTGCTACTACTCCCTTGGAAAATAACTAATAATCCTTGGCCAAATCCATTAACCCTACAGCAAATACCTACAACTCATATTTATGATCTATTAAATAACTCATTCGAAAAGGTCTATGACCCAAGTAAACATACTCACATAAAATAAAAAAAGCTAAACTCTCCCCAGTCCAATCCAAAATTAAAGCCACTTTAGCTCTCCAAAATCCAACCAAAGTAGTGCGCCACCCATCCACCCACCCAGCATAGAGTTATAGACAATAAAGTATCCTCAAATTTATATTTTATAAATTTCCAACTAAGAGTATCATCAGCTCTTATAAAACTCATGGCAAACGGAGTTACCACCACATATCCTTCCGCCCCCATTTTTTCGTCGTGTAAAAATCCAAAACAATCAATGTTGTGTGACCCAAAACCACCCGCTTTACTTTTTTTCTATCCATATTTGCTAGCTTTGGAGCAATTAATTTCCATTCATATATCGCCAGCTGAGCATAACCGAGCCGCGATATATGTATCTATGCTAATGTGTCATCAACATCATCATCATCACACATATACGAGTAGATAGATTTCCACATCCGCACAAATTGGGTCGAGCTATTTTTACTACAACCGACATTCTATGTCCACTTCCTTTCAGGCATGTTAATGTGAGCTCACTACTAGGTCGATTTTTTTGTTATCCTTATAAAAATACCCTAAACACTATAAAGGGATGATGGCGATATGGCGGTATGGTGCGGGTGGATGGTAGGGAAGGGCAGGATAATTTTAAATTAAGTGTTCTCAATATTATGATATGAGAAGAACTTCTCATTAGTCTCGCGACATCGTTATCGTATCGTCCTGTCAGATAAGTAAGAGGCTGAGGGCTTGAAATTAGTTGTGTGACTTCAATCATGGCTAGAAGAAGTGTCCTTTTGATTTTCTGTCTAATTTGTGGCTTATGCTCGGATTGCATTCCATCTGTGTCAACCGCAAAAAGGAATTTATGGCTCGGTAATGGTCTTAGTGAAGCGTGCGATTTGTGTTTTTCGATTTGAATGAGCAAACGGAAAACGCCAAACAGCCTCCAAAAAATATATCAACGTCTGCTACTTACTACACAGAACGCGAGTGCATCCTTTCCCTTTTTTTTATTTATTTTGTCTTGTTTTCCAGATTGTCCTTGTATCCATGCAACAGAAGTGAACGAGGACAACCGCGGGGTGTTTTCAGTTAACTCAAGCAATCCTCGTTTCGTTCGCAGCGATTGTGTTCTGATTTTCGTAATGGGAACTGCGAGCAATATCGTTCAGCTTGAATTGAAGGACGTTCAACTGCAGCCCAAGTGAGTGTGTTGTGTGTGTCTTTTCGTTTTTCAATAAAACTTATATCTATGTGGCTCTGACTCTGACTCGGTGATTTGATTGAATGTATACAAGTGTTTCGGAACGAAAGAGGAAGCAAATACTTCTTCAGGGGCGTAGATGCAGAAGTTAATTTTGGGAAGGGGATTTTTTAATTATTGGAATTAAAGGATGTAGTGGAAATATCGAAATTTTTTTATTGGAATGCGCCTTTTTTTTTGTTAAATAACAAAAATCGTTTTAAAATGACTTCTCACCCTCTCTGCTAAGATCGGCCATTTTAAATTTTAGATTTTACCCGTCAATTCGTTCAAAATGACATTAATTCTTTGATTTGAAATAACTTCGAAAGCTACATGTGTTCTTCAAATAAGAGTACTGCGGGCCCCAAGCAGCAATAATTATTGTAAATTGTTTGGCAAAAAAATGAAAATAAAATGTTTATGACCCCAACTGCCAAGTTTTGAGAAAAATACAAGTATTGACAGAAATTGAATCGGTATGTCGATAATGTTTGAGGTCAAAACGGCCCCTTCACACTTTTTCACCTCACTTGCGATCCGTGCTTGATTCATGTTCTTCTTTGGCAATAAACAACACTGCAATTTGGTATTTGGTTGGTTGGCAGAAGGTAGCGAGTGTCTCTGTCAATTAATTATTTATGATGCGCACAATTTATGCTGAAGAAAATATTTTGGAATACTCTCGTATATTTGCAGCTAAATGAATGCTTTATATTAATACTGATCTGAAAAAAAAATATAAATTCAATTTTGTAAATTGATTTAAAATAGATGTCACGAGACCGACAGCAGGCAATGCATCGGTCCAATGGATTCCACTACATATACACTCTGCTTAAAATTATGTAGATATCAATCTGGGAATTAAACGCAAAGGAGCGCAATCGAGCAATTATAAGACTTTGGCATACATAATGGATGGAGCACCTTGTCAAACAGTGGCGTGCACTTGCGATGATTTATTGGGGGAGAGGAATTTAATTAAATTGCATTTGATTGTGTGTCTTACTTATATATAGAAACCTGTTGTTTGAATCTGAAATTCAATCATTAAGAATTAATTGAATTGTAATATACCTTCATTTAGCGTTGATAGATAACTGGAGGATAGAAATGGAGTTAGGTGGATATTAATTATAATTTTGATTCTCTGTTAAAAATTTAAACTTAAACGATTTCTTTAATGGATTTTGCAGTTCATCAAATAATGTGTGTAAGCTTAGTGTACTGCTAATTTCAGTGTGAAAGTAACATAACAGTAACAGCACCTTTATCAGAAATTGAGCTTGCTAGAAATAAGCATCTTATAAGGCTGCAAACTTGCAGGTTTGTATGCATTTTAAGTAAAAGTGCAGACTCATGGGTCGGTGCTTTACTGCAAATATCAAAGCAGCCCGTTGCTGACAAAAAAGCTGTTATGCCTACTTCACAGGGAAGCTTTGAATTAACAACCCCTGTTTCATATTTACTGTACACAATATAATTCATCAAACTGAAGGTAGATCTGAATCTGGGTATATGACAATATCCACATAATTACTGATCTCATATGTCTAATGTAACTATTCATTTATGCGACATTATTCCGATAGTTCTGTATATCCGAAATATCCGGATACTTGGAAACACTAATTTCTTGCACTGAACCCAAATATTCAATTAACTAAATTTTTTTTGACAAGAATAGAGCTAAAGTTGCATGGTTGAGAATATGATAATTTGACCAAGAGGCAATGACATATAAGGTTTGGGCGCAGGTAAGCACATGCATAATATTTGGCAACTTCGTTGCTCTTCTTAGGGACTAGCTGCAGAAAGTTTGGCCTGACAACAATTATTATTCAAAATTTCAAGCTGAATATTTCTTGTGTGGACACTTTTTCCATCTGACCAATGGGCGTTGAAATAAGTAAATATAAACGTTGTATGCATATTTTACACCTATTCGACACTTGTTTAGTTAGGCAGACAAAACTGTTATTGGTACAACACCACAAAGGCTATTATTCATATGAACGCCAATAACACTGGATTGCAAGAAAAACCGCCTTTAAACAGAATGATACTTTTCTTTAGGATTTAGGCATGCTGAATCTGAATCAAAAGCCTAAATTGCTCTAACACGTCACGTTTTTGAGATATTTCAACATAAACATGTCAAAAACCCGTTTTTTGGGTGCATTTGACAATGAATTTCTTCAACAGTAAAAATATTTTCTCAAAACTACCAACAGGATGTGTTGTGAAAGCGCTGTATTTTATCTACCTGAATAATTTCAATTCTTGTCAAAATTCTTTTCTTCTCAAAACAACAGAGTTTCCAAAAAACACTTGGGTAAAAAATTTAAATCTCGTTTTTGGAGACTTTGCCTCTTTCTATCTTTTAGAAATTGTAAGTTTAATGATTCTTGCCTACAAACTTTATCACTCAGACAAATAGGTATTGAAATAAATCAATTCTAGTAATTTTTTTAATTTTAATAAATAAAGGCGAATATGGAGGGGGAAAGGCGCTGGGAGGAGGAACCTGCCAATTAAGTTTGTTACGATTTAGCCTTTGAAGAACAATAATATCAAAAGTAGAACCTGTAACTAGTTTTTGTGATGTCAAAACCTGGTTTGACTGTACTATCAGTGAAATAAAGTAATGGAAAGTGCTTCTTTGGATTTTAATACGTTTGAAATATGATTCTTTTATAAATGCTTTAATCAAAATCTTCTGTATATACTATGACTTAATGAATATTGAAGAGAAATTCTATTGAATTAGAGGGTGCATTTTCGAAGGGAGGGGGGTGCAAAAGCTCCTTTTTCGGGTCTTTGCATATAACTCGAAAAAGAAGCAAAATTTCGAAATTATGTTGGAAACATTTCTTGTACACAATAACGTTTATCATTGAAATGGTTCATTCAAAATATTTTAATAAAATTTTAAGTAACCTTAATTTAAAAAAAAAATCATTGCAGAACAATGTAAAAATAACATTTTTTTTAAATTATTTGCCTATAATAATAATATTTTCACCTGCGCAGAAAAATGTAGGCATTGCTCCATATAAAAAAGATGATTTAGTTTTCTTTAAAATGATATATTTCAAAAAGTTTTGGATAAAAATCGTCCCGAAACAGTCGCTCAAACTTAGCTGATTTTAAGATTTAAAAGTAAAATATATATGGTATTTTTGGCTATTTTGAGAAACTTGTAAGATTATACGCTCACACTGGGTAAAAGTAAAAAATAGTTGGGAAAATAACCAAAAACAACAAACTTGCTCCCGAAAACCCTGTTTTTGAACATAATTATACCTTCTTCGACATATAAAAAGTGCCAGACGAGTTTTTCGGTCGATAGTACTTGCTATTTGAGCTCAAAACTTTTAAAGCAAGTATTATAAGATATTCCAGTTTCGACTACCAAAGTTATCTGGCAGTATTTTTTTTCAGGTCCAAGAAGGTGTTATTCGCTAACATATGTTCAAAAGCCTTTAACTTTATTTTATTCAAAAATAATCACTTTAAAATGTTATTTCTCAAAAATTATTCCTTAAAGCAACAATATTTAAAAAACGGGAACGGGTTCTGTATGAACATAACTCTGTACTCCATTATTCTGCTTTTTTATTATTCTGTATTCTATACAATTCTGTAAATCCAGAATTCTGTATTTCAAAATTTCTGTAAATCCAAAATTATGTAAGTGCCAACGTTCTGTTTCCAAAATTTTGTATTCTTCATTTTATTTTTTAAAATTCTAATATTTCTTCAATATTTATTTACTTTCCTTCCCAGAAATATTTCATAGTTCCATAGTACAATCGTGGCTCAAAATTTTATATGTGATGGCTTAGCAATTTTTACTGACTGATTTCCGAGGAATAACTGAGGTTCAACGATGGTCCAAGGTTCAAGTATGTTCTTTGTAACCAATTTAATGCCTGAACCATCAATCGTTGAACCTCAGTTAATTCGCCAAGGTCGGTGAATTAAAATTTCCTAACCACGGATTAAATATTTGTACATCTGTGGGTAAATCTACATAATTGTTGAATTTCAAACTGCTTTACTTTTTTTTATAGTTTTGCTGGAAATTCATGTTCATATCTATCAACTAGTTTGGAAACGTGTTTCAATTGGCTTTTCTTCATATTTTGTTAATACTTATTTGATTAAAAAATAAATTTGGTGGCTTGACAGATCGAGGAAGGCTTTTGTTAATTACTTTACTTCCATTACCATTATCGCTTACTATTATTATTATTTTGAACACCATATAAGGGGGTGGCACAATTCTGTCTATCTAGCTGTTCGTGTGCCTTAACGACCCTATCGATTTTCTTCAAACTTGGTACATAGTAATTTTTGGTGATTATGACCACGTTTTTTTCATTTTTTTAATAGAACCAAAAATCACTGTAGTTGCCATATAATTTTTTAATCAATTTTACACTATCGTATTTTTCTCAAAAACGACTCTATAACTTTTCTTAAAAAAAATTCAATAAATTATTTTTAGTGAAGGCTTTCTTTGGCTGGGAAACCATTTTACTAAAAATGATAATTAATGGTACTTCCGCAAAGAACCACTTTTTTAATTTTCAATTTTCTTCAAAACCGTTTGACTGAACAAAAACAATAAATATTTTTGTGTACTTAAATTAAAAAAAAATATTGTTTGGATTTAAAAAAAAAATGTTTCAAATTTTTTTTCTCGAAATCAATTATTTCGATCGATCGATTTTCTTTTCGATACTTAAGAGTTTTTGGTTAGAAAATAATTTACATATGAAAAATTACCGCCCCTTCTATACAAAGGTTAAGAAACCGGAAAGGAAATATTTTTTTTATCAAAAACGACTCCTACGATTTTTATTTAACTTTTTCTATATACAGAAATTATTACCATCTACTACAAAAAATTATACAATTCAGCACTTAGCAACTATTAATAGTATCTATCATACAACGTGTTTTTATTTTGGATATTCTCATTATCGGCTGAACGAATTTTATTAAATGTTATTTATATACAAATTTAAGATAAAATTAAACAATATTGCATAATAAATAAAATTTTCAAAAAAGAAATATTTGAATTTTTAAAAAAGTTTAAATTTTTTTTGAAAATTCGATATTTCGAAAGTTTTCCTTAAAAATGTTTTAAGAATTTTAGATAATAAGAAATTAATTTTTGAGTAAGCCCATTTCAACAATTTAACTTTTTTTTGTCCATACAATGATATTCAATAAAGAATTAAGATGGAGTTCTTTTTTTTTCATCTCGAACTCTCAACGAAATCTTTTTAGCTTGTTTAAATGTCGTATTTCATGCTTTTAAACATTTTTCTTTCATAATTTCCATGTCTTTGCAAATAATTTTCTAATACACTCAGAGAAAATCAGGAATTAAAGTGCAAAAACAAAAACATATAATTTTGTTCTGTTTTGTCCTGAAAGAATCTTTTTCGGTGCTCTAATGCAAATTTCACATTTGTAAAAAATATTCGAACCTTAGATTTTGATCAAATATGACATTTTGATTATTGAAAATATTTAAAAAATAAGTATGCTCCCAATCTTGTTTTCCAACTGTTATTAAATGCTTCCAGTCCTGCACACTGAACTGCTATACCGATTAATATAAGACTTGGTGCCTGGTGCAAGGATTGAAAAAATTTACTTTGGCGAGACAATTGCAAGATGATGGAAAAACATTTTAAGTGCCAAAAACCATGTATTAATGTCACGGCGAGACCAAAGCAAGACAATAGAGAAAAATTGATCCCCGTGAAAATGGGCCTGGCGAGTTCACAGCAAACACAACACAGCAAACACAATGATCAACACACTGAAAACCATGTTTAGACTTTTTACCAAGTTATTAGCTTATTTTAACCCTTTTGAAAAATGTTATTTTGAAAAAAAAACTTTGGCGTGACTTTAGCGGGACCAAAGCGAGATGATGGTAAAACATTATAAATGTCATAGAAAGGGCATAGTAAAAAAAAAAAGTCAAAAATACAGAATGCGTCTTGCAGCTGCGGCAATGAGTTTTCTGTAGGAAAACCAGCACATCAACATAAGACAGTTTATTTGCCCATACAGACTAGAATATCTCGAAGATCTAAGCCAATCCAGAAACTTTGAGATCGGTTTTTTATTCAGAGCTTCAAAAACTTTAGCTAGAAACCTTTAACTCAATTTTGAAGTCTAAAGATTTTTAAATCGTGATTTTCTGTAAGCCATTAACATTAGTACCTCGTGGCATAATGGTTAGTGCGTAGGACTGTCATGCCAAAGGTCTGGGTTCGATTCCCGGCCACTGCCACCTAAAAACAGAAATGTTTTTTTCCGAGGTACTGCCTCTTGCGAGGAACTGACAAATCCTCCAAGAGTATACTTGTCATGAATAAGTGCTTCTCATCTAGCCGTTCGGACTCGGCAAAAAATTGTAGGTCCCCTCCATTCCTGCCAACAACACGCACACAGGAATGGTTGAGAGTTGTTAGTCACTAGGCCCTGGTTCTCCATGAGCTGTTGCGCCACAAAATTTTTTTTTTTTTTGAATTAACATTAACAAGTTCTTAAAAAAGTTTCAGAATATTTGAATACTCCCAATAAAAGCCCCTATTTCGTCAACATACCTCCTCCGTCCATGGTGTTTAGTGCAATAAGCACCGGTAAGTGTAACAAAAAAAAAAAAACAAAAATCGGAAATCAGGAAAGAACTTTGTAAAAATAAGGAAAAAGTATTAAAAAGAAATATAAAATGTAAATAAAAATAAAACTGTAGGTAAAATTAATATTTTCTAAAAATACACCTTCGATATACGAAATATTTTCAAATTTAACACGCCTACCACTCAGTCTTTGCGACCAAAAACAAATCATTCGCAAGCATAGGTATGTATGTAACCCACGATCGATTAGTTCTCCAATAAAATGGGTGTCTTTGCTAGCAACTGCTCCCAGTTAACGTACTGAATAGAAGCGTGAACGTTGGCTCTTGTTGAGTGTTCCTTTTATCTCCTTTGGTCAAATAAAATTATCTTCGAAATCTTTACCCAAAAATGTCTATGGAAAATGTGATTCCATTTGAGGAACTTGAAAGGGTGAATACAAATGGTGTACTCCTGCACAATTGATTTTGTTATACTACTCTGCAATCCTTTGCTCTTTGAAGAAAAGAAAGAAATCTGCTGCCAGACGACTCAAGGAAAAGGAACAAAAAGCTCTCGCCGAGGAGGAAGTCGATGAATCATCAGCCATGGCAGTGATCAATGAGATTTTCAATCCCAAACTGAAGATACCAAAAACTGTCGGCCATTACACAGTTCCAGATGAAGTGCACATCGGCGATGCGGACGCCCTCAAGGATCTGGATGAGAAGAAACTAGTTGAATTGAAAGAGGTAAAGGTCTATTATACAGCTCACATATTCTATTCATCCTTAACGCAAAGGCAATCTTACATCCTTCCTTCAAACGTCATCACAAATAAAAATAATCAAAATGCAGGTTTTCCTACTCTTCGATGCCGACTCGGATGGCTTGATTTCCCGCGATGATCTCAGGATAACATTACTGGCATTGGGCGGTGAGGCACCAGAGGAAATGCTCGACGAGATGATAAAGGAGGTAGAACTGCTTGTTTGACACGCTTTTTGAGATTTATACACAAATGATTTTATGTTCTCGCCCTTGGCTACAGGCCAAAGAGCCATTGGACTATGATGCATTTGTGCAGCTCATGGGTTTCCGGACGATTGAGCTGGATCCCGAGGATGTCCTACTCGAAGCATGGAGCAAGTGGGACGACGAAAAAACTGGGTTAATTGAGGAGAAAAAGTAAGAGCAAATATTGTTTGCGTGCTTTTCACGAATATTTTGTACATAAAAGTGGGTTAAAGTAGTAAATTTTCAATTCACTTTTTTTAGAATGTATGAGGAGTTAACTAACTATGGGGATAAACTATCCAAAACTGAAGCCAGAGAAGCACTTTCCAAGGCTCCGATGGCAAAACCGAAAACACTGGACGAACCACCGATGATTGATTATCCTGCATTTTGCCGAATGTTGTCTGGCCTCCGAAAGAGAAAAAACTAAATAATTAATTAACTTAACAGAAAATAAAATAATTGTTTTTAAAATTAAAATTGAATTTTTAATGTCTTATTTACAAGCAATTAAAGTTGGCTGGCGATGGCGTGAAAAGGGACCTTAAATCATTTTTTTGTGTTGAAATTTTTTGGTGGAGTTCCCTAAATTTCAGACTTTCAAATAAGGTGTATTCACGATTGAGATAAAATATGTGGAAAATAAAATGTTTCAGACACTACACCTAACAATTTAACAAGGATAAAGGCTTTTAGTTTACACATTATTGCGGAATGAACCCGAAATCAAAGAGGAACATTAGTTGATCTCATGACAAAAAGTTAGCACAAAAAATATTTTATGCGTGAGTAGTTTTTCTTATATGAAACACAGTTTTTTTTTCACTTTCGCCTGGAAGTGTAAACTCTCGGCTCTATTTAGGTGTAATTAAAATTTTTAAACAAAATTCTGAGTATATGATTTGGATAGTACAATGGGGAAAAATCTGAAAAAAAGTTTTGACTACCGCGAAGTTTGAATGCATTTTTAGAAACGATTGCATCTTGGCATAAATTTCGATTTGTGTCATGTTAGATTTGATTAACGTCTTCTCTGAAGACAAAAGGTAAATCAATAAGTTAGAGAAGGCTATAAGACATATTTAAAGAGCTATAGTTCGGGTAGTCTAAGCTTCTGGAAGCAAATTAGTTCTGTTTTTTGTTTTCATTACATCGATCATTAATAAAAATAAAATCATACCAAATTTTTTGTGTAAATGGAAATTTTTCTCCGACAGAATTTTGGAATTTTTAACAGACAAAATTTTGAAATACAGAATTTTGCATTTACAGAATTTTTGCCAAACAGAATTTTGAATACCAGAACTCCAATCCGCTCCCACATATGGCTTATTTCCCAAACAACATACAGGGCCAGTTTTGGATTCATGGACAAAAAAAATTTGTGATACGAGTATCAATCAAACATGACATGACATGACGATCTCTATCATCGTGTGTAATAAAATTCTGTCAGCTTGTTTCTATCTCGATTTACAGGCTGTGGATTCTGACATCTCATATATGGCAAATTTGAAAAAATAAACTGCAATCTAATTGATCAGTAATTGGTCAGAAAAAATAAACTATTCTTAGAAATTGGTTAGCCCACTAGGTAACTTGTAATCAAAACATAAAGTTTCTGGAAGTAACGCCCGATTTTAAGCACCTTTTTTAAAATTTCCAATACATAAGTTGCCAAAGATCCAGAGCCCGATCTACAAACTAAACCAATCATAACGTTTTCCTTAAATTTTGAACAGAGTGATCTGAAGGGAACAAAAGCAGCCATTTCCATGATTGTCAAAAAAGTAATTGGCGGTAAAAAATTTCTAGTAGGTATGTATAAAATAAAAATGTTCTTCAATATGTTCTTAGCAAATTTATAAAATTTCTTGTTATTAATTTTTTTTTAACAAAATATGCTTTAGTTTCAGACATTCGCTTTCAAAAATTTTTTTCAATGAGCTTCTTTTTTGAGATTTTGAGAGATCATTCAAGAGGCATGAAAAGTACCTATCATATTGGGACTCAGAACAAAACTGTTTGTTCCTTCGATTCCTCCTGAATAAAACATGCACACAATAAAAAATAGAACGAGTCATTAAATTAGGGAATTTTCCGCAAAACTATAAAAAAAGGAAGTAAAGCAGCTTGAAACCCAAGGATAATGTAGATTTACATACAATTAGATTACTAAGGGCCAGTTGTACAAATATTTAATCCGTGGTTCAGTAATTTTAACTTACTGAAATTGGCAAATATTAAAATTTTAGAAAACCGAATTTTACATTTACAGAAAAATAAAAATTTTGGACTTACAGAAATTTTAAATACAGAATTTTGGATTTACAGAATTTAAGAATACAGAATATTGGAATACAGAAATATGATCATACAGAATTTTTGATCCATACACAGAATTTTGATTATACAGAATTTTGGAATACAGAATAACGACCCGTTCCCATCAAGGAGATTTATAGCAGATTTTCAGGAATCAATTTTAGTTAGTTCACATCAGTGCAGTGCTACGAAAATTTCGTTATCAAAATTTACTGGTACATCAAAAATATTTTTGATCTAAAATCCGACCTACAAAGTGACTGCTGGTATGTTATAAAACGATTGAGTACAAATATAAAGAAAAGCACAAGAAATAAAAATGTTCTTGAAGAGCGGCCCAGAGGGGGTGGCAAGTGCCACTCTTGCTCCCAATTTGCATACGCCTTTGCCAAATTTGAACATAATCAAATTTACTTTCATTTCTACTTTAATTTTTTATTTCAAAAGTGAAAATAGAGGAGTTATTCAATAAAGCCTTATTTTTTGTTAAATCTAAGATGGCGGCTTAAGCTGCGGCGCAATTTTCTCGAAATACTACACCTAGGCTCCTAATGATGATGACCCCCTCTAACGAATTGTGAAAGAAAAATTCAATATTGTTTGTAATAGCGACTTGATTAATAATAATGGAGTAGACACCGAACAGCGTCAGTTATATTTTAGCTGATTGTTCTAAAAATTGATGAACAGGATATGAAGACATCAATTGACTCTTGAGGGGGTCAGAAATGCAATACCATCCGATTTTCGAAAGTCAAAGTCAGTGCTCCATTAACAAAGCATGCACTTAAAGAAAACATCTGAGCTGTTGTTTTTTAAATAAATCAAAGGAATCGCCACTTGAAGAGAGAGGCCAAGCAGCAGATTTTGTTGGTTTGTTTCGTAACTTTTTCTTAAAAAATAAGTAAAAAACCTGTCAAATTTTGAAAAGAGAGGAAAATTCGATCAGTTTAAAATCGGGGAAATTTAAAAACAGTTAACAGACACTTTGAACCATGAAACGCACCACTTTTGGTTAGAAACTTCATTTTGTGCATAACCGGCGTTGCCACTTTGCCATCATTTCAATAGTTCTAATGCACTTTTTTTGAAAAACAAATCTGCTGCTTTTAAATCAAGTCAACTGCACTTTTATTTTTTTGAAAATTAAATAATCACTTATTAAAATCCAGTTAACTAGTTTTTCAATTCTATTCTTTCGGCTTCCAGTTATTGGCTTGCTTTGATAACAATCTTGACAGCATAATTAATTATACTATGCAATTAATTTCTTTTGTTCTTCTATTTCGAAATTAAAAGCAAAAATTGAAATATGCAGATCTCCTGCAAGAAAATTGAATAAACTGCATTTTTTGTTTGGAAACCTACTTCGGAAAGTTTTTCAATTAGTGGCAACGCTGTGACAGAAACAAACCATCACAACTTTTGATAGTTATAAGACTTCGGGTACACAGAAATGTGTGTAGGAAGAATTCACAAGATTTTCAATGGAGGGCAAAATAATCTGCTATCTCATTGCGCTCTCTCGAGGCCATTTTTTTTTTTGAGTAAATTTGAATTTGAGACGATTTGTGAGAATTTGGGAACATTATTGAAAATTTGCAAGAAATTTCACGATAGCAAACAGACCTCTTATTCAATTATTTAACGCAGGGTTTCTTCTTTCTATTAAAAAACCAAAAATTGCAACTTTAAGAAATAAAAAAATTAAATGTTTAAAATTAAACATCTTGTTGGAACACCCTACATTTAGATTGTAGTAAGATATTTTGTTCAGTTCGAAAAGTCTTCAGCTGAGAGTTTTTAACTGAAAGTATGTACTCTCAAATGAAAGCTCACCTTAACATCAAAATAAGAATATTTCTTTTTTAACTAGTAGAAGTATACTTATGCATGAACTTGTTGCATATTCTTCGACTAAAGTTCTTTATAGGTCAACCGTAACTTTCCTATGCCACAAGTTGTTTCGAGTTGCTTACCAAAGTTATGTCTCCTTATTGCATTTGGTAAAAAAAAACATTAAACGAAAACTTATCGCATTATAAAATATTTAATTTTTTTTTTTTGGTTGATGAGGGGGTGTTTTTATAGAGCGGACGTCATTTCGTCAAACCCCATCGCTTGAAAAAAAAACAAACGAGCACTTTTCCTTACAATTTTTTTTTTTTGCGAAATTAATTTAATTTACAAATTTGTTGCAAACATTTAATTTTAATTTTTATTTTTGGTATTTTTTGTGTTTATTTGCAGTTGCGTCGAGTACGTAGAACTATTTCCGTATCTGAAGGAGCCCGTCATTGAGAACACAACCATCCCCGAATACACCATGTGTCACAGTCACTTTAAACGGAATGTTTTACTTAATTATGCGCCAGAAGAACTGAATGAAATTGTTTCACGCTTGGATGCCGACGAAGCAGCTATGGTTGATGAGCGTGGTGCTGGTGGTGGTGGTGGAGGTGGTGATGGCAGTGGACATCAGAAACCGCTCTACCTTCAGCTTCAGGAGCAGCTCTTCAGTGGTGGAAGAATTTATGGATTGCGGGTGATATTTAAGCCAGCATCGTTGAGACGAGTTGACTCTGTCACCGCCGCCGCCGCCATGCACATCCGAGGAGAGTATGCTTTTCTGGACCGAGGTATGATTGTGTCTATGGCTTTGTGGCACTTCAGATGAATAATTAAATTTTAACTCAAAATATGTATCTTTTTTATTATGCTCGTCCTGCTGAAGCTAATTTCGAAAATGACGGCCGTCTGATACCGGGAACCTATTGTGATTATTACTTTTTTGCCGAGGAGCAGAGTACCGTTGCTAACGAGACAAATGACGTGTGGAAATATTTCCATTCACCGCGATATCCTGCACACTATGCCGCCCACATACAGTGCACGTATAAATTTATAGGAAGGTACGTATGGTGGCTGTTATTTACGATTGTTTAATTGTTTTCGCTTATTGTTGTTTGGTTTTGGTTTGAGGGAAACACAGAATGTAAGACAGGGACTGCTATTACTCGTATCAATAACTGCACACACAGGTTGGTTGAATAAATAATTTAAATAAAAACACCGTAACTGAATGAGCCACAGTAATACATGCATACCTTAGTTGATGGTGAGCGAGTGAATTTTGTGCATACTCGATATTGGTTTCGTTGGTGTGCATTATTAGGGAAGGAATTCATTTAATTAATTATAAAAAGGGTTAGGATAGTTTATTCAATATATCAAATAGATATGTGTGTATTGGCGGTCAATATTGGTGGGTTTAATATTCAAGGGTGGACTATGGGTTTAATTACATTCAATAGGAATCTTCTGACAACAATTTACATAGCCAAACATATTATAGCAGGTAGGTAGGTGTATTATAGCACAGGTAGGTATGTACCTACATATCCGTGGAAATGAGTTTTGCCGGCCAAATTGTCTTCAAAATCTTAAGAAGTTATAAATGCTTGTAAAAATATAGAAAAATTAATGTTCTGTTCTGAACATTAAGTACAGGTAAAATAGGATAAATAAAACAAAACAATTAGTACCATCATGAAACTTGGTGAAAACGTTTCATGTACCATGAGAATGAAGAGTTAAAAAGAGTCCATAAAAATGTTTTTTTGAGGGGGAGCGGAGAGGGAGTTGGAATAAGATATACCTTGGTACAACCTTAGCATATGACACATGTTTTTAAGGTACTTTTTAATGATAAATCCAATGACAAAAAAAGAGAATCGATACAGCCTCCGTAAAAAAATTATTACCATTTTTAGGTAAGAACAACTAATTTTTCAATATAAAAGTTAAATATAACCGGATACCAATTGAAAAAAATGATCCATTGATGGAACTTGGCATCAAATGTTCATTTGTCATAAAAAGCGATAATTAGAAGAAGCCATTAAAATATCTGTGGTGAACAGATGTGCTTTGAGGGGTAGTGGTAGAATAATTATCATAAAATCTATGACAAAAATGGTACTACCGGACTGTGAGAGGTTGTTTCTTTTTATGGGTGACGGGAAGTATAATTCTTTTTTTCAAAAACAATACCACCAATTACCCAAACCCACAAAAACACCCTTTGACCCTCGATATTTTTGTAAATTCCTTTTATTCTTTCCTTGAGGGTAACATCTATTTCAAAGAATTTTGAAAATTAATACTACACTTCCCAAGTTCTTCAAAAAAAACACCCTTCCATGCAAAATATTTTAATAGACTCTTTTGATTCTTCATTCTGTTAGTTCATAAAGAATTTTTACCAAGTTTCATGATGTTACCATTTTTGTTATAGGTCTTATGGTAATAATTGCACTATAAACCCAAACCCCCTCCCCACAAAAAATACCTTTTCTTCTGATAATAGTGTGATATGACAAATGAACCATTGATGCTAAAATTCATCACTGGACCATAATTTCCAAATGGGTTTCGGTAAAATTTAACTTTTATATTTGAAAAATTAGTCATACTTGCCTAAAATGGTAATAACTTTTTTCACGGAGACCGCACCCATTTGGTTTTTATGTCATTTGATTCAGCATTAAAAGCCACTCTAAAAAAATGTGTCACATGCTTAAGTTGTTCCAAAATAAGTTTTTTCGTTTGATACACCACAACTTTTACCCTCTTCCCCTCAAAAAAACCCTTTCATGTGAAATATTTTTATAGACTCCTTTAAATTTTCATTCTTATGGTATATGAAATTTTTTCACCAAATTTCATGGTGGTACCAATTTTGTTTTATTCGAAGGCCTATCTGTACTATTTTATCTGTACTTATTTCGAATTTATTGTTCTATGTTTTCTATGTTTTTTAAGTGTTTAAGTTTATCCATTCAAATTTTAATATTTTGGTACTAAATTTTTATTTAGTGAAAAATCTATTTGTCATGCAATGTTTTCTATATCTTTTTTTATAAGTTATTTGTTTTCTATGAGTGTCGAGTTAGCAAAGCAACTTTGACGAAGTAAAAAATGGGTAGTTGGATAATTTTCCATTAAAAAGCCGTTAATTAGATATGATTATTTCTCATTTGTCATTCAATGTTTTCTATGTTTTTCTATGTGCTCTGCTAACTTTATATCAAGATAGTAAAGCAACTCTAATGGATCAAAAATTGTCCTTGACTACTTCTAAACATTTTAAATTTGTCGTTCTATGTTTTCTATGTTTTTTTTTTAAGAGAAAACCTTAAAAATTTTAATATTTTATTGCTTAGTAAAATGAATGTGAAAAAATCAATTCAGTCATACGATATTTTCTATGAGTGTCAAGTTAGCAAAGCAACTTCGACTTAGCGAAAAATGGGTGGTTGGATAGTTTGCCATTAACTAGTCGTTAATTATTTGTGACAATTTCAAATTTGTCGTTCAATGTCTTCAATGTTTTTACAGTTTTTTTGTTAACTTGACAAATCTGGAAAAGCAGTAAAAGCTTCTTATACTTAATGTTTTATGGCATACAAATTTGCCGTTACATATTTTTTCTATATATTTGAATGTCCTTAGCTAGCTTGACTTTAAGTTGGCAATGCATCATCGGAAAAAAAAGGTCAAAACTGCGAAAACCGAATAGTTTATGGCTTAATAATTTGTCGTTAACTAGTCCTTAATTAGTTGTGATAAAATCAATTTTTTCGTGCAATGTTTTCTATGTATTTTCAAACCAAACCTCATTTGACCCAAGGAAAGCGTAATCTTCATATAACTTTAAAAACAAAAACTAAAACTTAGAAAACATTGCACAACAAAGATAAAATCTTAAGGTATAATTTAATGAATGACTAACTATACATGGCTCCTTGATGATGTCAAATGGCTTTTTAGCATGAAATTGTAAAAAAAATTCTTTTTCTTTTTTTTTTGCATCTGTAATCTAGGCTTAAAGCAGTGCGAAAAAAAAATATATGCAAATATTTTCGCATGTCAAAAATTACTGAGGTAAAATACAAAATTATTTTCCTGGATGGTGGGGTTTACAGTGTTGATTTTACACTTAAAAACAAAGGAATAAATATATATTCACCTCAAGGCATAATTTGCATGCAAATAGTTTTTGTTACTAAAAATAATTACTGTTTTACATTTCTAGGCATATAATTTATTATTTAAAGGATAAATTAATTACTCATTTTTTGTCTAGAATATTTTACAATTTGGTGCACAAAAAAGGTGGAAATCTTTTTTATAAATTTTTATATTTTCGCATGGAAACTGTACACTAAGCTTTAAGCCTAGTTAATAATTCCCATACGCAAAAAAAATGTATGTACATATTCTCGCATGTCATGTTATTGTTTGTGTGATTGGTTTAATGTTTCATGCAAAAAGGCATTTGTTGCATGCATCCAAAAATAATAATTTTCCGTTTTTAAACCTATAGTTTATTAATTTTTGGTAAATTAATGACTAAATGGGTAGCTAAGGTCAAGGCAAACGGCTTTTGCCTTCAATATTATTCACTATGCTGCACAGAATAGATGGAAAATCGTTTTGAAAACTTAATTTTTTTTCGCATGGGAACTGTAGGTATGCTGGAGTATACTTCAGAATGGTGAGAACAAACCACCGAGGATTTTTATAACTCAAAAGAACTTAGCTTAAATGGTCAATTTTTTTCGGGAAATTATGCCCCCTCCCCCGCCCCAAATTGTTTTTTAGCTTCAGCCTTGTCTAGCAGTATTTGAAGTTTTAAGTTGTATTCTTATTCTTATTGTTACAGACCCGAAACAAGAGTCGAAGTTGTGTTTGCTGAGCTTATCATGCCGAAAAATCAAGAGAAGTAAGACATTTAATATTATTTTTATGAATTTATTTCAATTAGGTTCTTAATTAATAAAAGTATATCCATGCAAGTAGATTAGTAGCGATTTTTACTTAAGTATACTGAAAATGAAGAAAATTTCAATAGAAAAAATTCTTCTGATAAAAATTTGGGTTTTAGAAGGGTTTTTATGATAGTCATCTTACTGATGACCCCAAATATTGTACCAGGGCAAAATGCATTTTGGAGTTGAGATCATTTAAACCATTTGATTAAATTAATTTAAACATAAAAATATATAAAAATATAAAAATTATTTTGCAAGGAATTATTTGAGAGTGAAGAACTCCATAGAAATACATAATTCCTATTCAGTTTCGATGCGTAATTACTTCATCCCACTTTTTTAAGTCAAAACTTTTCCACGACCTTGCAATATAATTTTATATTTTATTCCATATCCAAAGAAAAATTTTTAATGTTCATCTCAAATGATTATACATCCACTGACTCTTGAAATAGAAGTAATCATCATTTTCATAATAACTCGCTTCCTACCGACATTTCTTCAATTACATATTAATGAATTTTTACCTTCCTTGATTTTGCTATACTCACACGTAAAGAAAAAACAAAATGAAAATGTTTCAGTTAATCCTTGATTACTTAAATGATGCCACACATTCATTACCTACCAAAGGAAAATCTCAACTGCATGTGTACTTTGTAACTTTTCCTCAAAGAACACCAACAACATACACAATCCAACTCTGATGATCCTTCGAAAACTTTTTGTTTTCTTTTTTTATCTCATTTATTTTTGCTTTTTTTTAAATATAAGTTTTCTTTTCATACAACTTGCTTTAGCTGCAATTTGGACAAAGTAACCATCTACGATGCAGAGTCTCCCAACGTATCCTCAATCATCGATGTAATCTGCGAAACAGTACACAACAAAAGAATCTACAGTAATGGTCCAGATCTTCTCATAGAATTCAACGCGAGCTCCAACCAAACCGCCAAAGGATTTCGTGGTAAATTTAAGTTTGTCGATGCGATTAAATTGAAAAAGAACAAAAGTGAGTATCTACTTCTACATACATACCATGCTACATACAACGGCCAATGATACCAGATACAGCTCAAAATCGAGGTCTTTTTAATGTTGCAGTTGCATCAGAAGCAGCAGCAGCTTCGTGGGTAATTGCCAACCCCAAGCTAAACGAAGTTTTCTTTCAAGAGTCACATCATGCAATACTGGCCACCAACATGGCCACCACCGGAAGTGGTTCAAGTTCATCGCTGGTCAATCCAATGGGTAAGTCAATATAAATCAAATACATAGATACTCGTACTTTTTATAGAAAACTATAAGCTCTTAATCGAATGGGATATCTGACTCATCCCTGTCACAATTCTCCAATAGACAAGCACGAGCACGAGTACGACCGGGTAACTTTTTATATTTTTTATATTTTAAAAAGACTCTAGCAAATATCATAAGTTTAGAATTGAGTTATAAAATAAAAGGAGGACAGAAAAATTCAATAAAATATCTCAGCATCCTGGTGGCGGAAAGAAAGAAAAGATGTAAAAAAAAACACACAAAAAACTAAGCTAAATTATTGAAAATTGAACCGATTGAAACTAAAGGTTGTTCTTATTCAATTATGATGGTGTCCTCCTGTAACATAGGTGGCAATGGCCAGCCAAGGAGAAAGGATAGAAAAAGGCATCCGTTGAAAGGAAATTACGAACTATGAAGAGGATATTTTAATTTTAACCATAACCATCATTTCTGTGAGCAAAATATAATTTTTTTTTTACTCTCTTCAAAGAATTTTTTTGAGCGTCGTTGGTGACAGCGGTGGTGGTGACGATATGGTTATGGCCCAGCTGGTGGTGCATTTATTACGAAGTTATGAAGATGACACACTCCTTTTTAATAAATTCATGAATCTCATTGACTTGCTAATTTTTTTTTTTTTTTTGTGTGAAAATTAAAGCATCTGTTTGTAAATTTTTATATAATTTAACCAAACTTTAAGCAGTCGGAATTTCGGAGACGTGCCAAAGACCAAAGTCTTTTTTCTTTGATCCCACCTTAGTAATGGTCCTTATAAGGAAGAAGGTTTTTTCTATGTTTTTTCCTTTTCTGACTAGTAACTCTAAAGACGCACAATCACATTCAGGTAGTCTGCATGTATGCTTCATTCTCGGCATTTTCTAGAAAGAAGTAAATGATTTTTCGGAAGATATGGAATTCTTAATATTTCAATAATTGATTGTAATAAATTAGCCCAGGAAAATTGAACCATTAAATGGTTAAACTGAAAAAAAATTCCTACAAAGCTAGATTTCAGTGGAGATTGTTGTTTTGACATCTTAAGTTTCGCAAATTTGGGCCGTTGCAAAATTTTTTTGCTGGGTTTTAAAGGTGGTAAAATTCAGTTTGTTTTTAATTTCTCGAAAACTTAAGTTTTTTTGAAAAAAATATTTGTTTTTTTTTTTTATATTTCAGCAAATTTAATTTTGTTCAAAAAATTATGGCATTAATATTAATGCCTATAAAATTCTACACAGAAAAGATTATGACACTTTTTTTCGTAGGAGCAACAGATTTTGAGAAAAACGTGCGGAAGTGATATAATATGAACTTTTTATTCTAATGAAATATTTTCATCATTTTTCCTGGGTAAAATAGGTGGACCTAATGAGCGCGTTAGTTCACGTTTTTCTCATAATCTATTCCTCTTACGAAAAGAATTTAATTTTACCTCCACTAAGCCGTCCTTCAAGCCAGGCTGGCTTGAATTTGCATATTTTTTTAGGAAATGCTTTAGACGTCAAAACAATGCACTCCACCCAAATTCTGCTTTATCGGAATTTTTTCGAAGTGAAAGATGGCGTGGCGTACTAAATTCGACTCGTCAAGAATGTCAAAAATAGTTGAAAAACGCGTTCTAATAGCCGATTTACATGTTTTCCCGCGAAACTTTGTATTTTGTCCCGAATCGTAGGAATCCGGAGATCCATGTGAAGATCTTTTTAATTCTTTGCATTTCTTATTACGTGCGGCTTCCATTTTAATTTCGTGTCTAGGGTCATTTCCAGATACTTTGCCTCATTAGGAAATAAAACACGGGCGGTATTAAGATAAGAAAGACGGGTAATCTATTTATTTTTTTATGCTTAAATTCCACGTGGACTTGCTATGTTTTCGTCCACTCATTAACATTAGTAAGTGCATTTAGTTATTAAATTGTAGCTTCACTAGCCGTTTTGCCTACTACTAGTATTGCAGTATCATAAGCAAACGTGGCTATAGGCGCAGAAGTAATATTCTCTCAAAAACTTTTCAGATTAAAGGAAGAAGCGAAATGGGTCTGTAAGAATTCTTTTCATGTAATGGTTTGCCAGGTTTTAATACCATTATAAGTTTTGCAACTTTCCATTGGCTTGGAACATATTCCAGTCGTGGAGTGGCATTTATTATTAAGGGTGTTTTCTTAAGACATGTTGTTTTTAATCTGGCAATACTTTTTTCGGAGTTGGTCTTTTTGACAGATGTCACTTGATCTATTCCCGATTTGGTTTGCCATTTCATAATGAATAGACTAACTCCTGAACAACGTTTGCAAATCGTGCAAATTTATGACCAAAATAATAGTTTAGATCGCTTGACGCATTACGAAACAATGAATTTATTGAAGGAAACTTTTGGTGAGCACATTATCTCACATCGTGGGGCTATTAATTGTGACGTTTGTGTTATCTACGCAAATAAGCCCAAGACGATTAACGATTTGGAAGAGAATATTCGGCGCCTCACCAAAAGTTTTCTTCAATAAATTGATTGTTTCGCGATCCGTCGCGTGAACCGTATCATTATTTTGGTAACAAATTTGCATGATTTTCAAGCATTGCTCAGGAGTAGATCTTCATCATTCATTCATTATGGAATGGCAAACCAACCAAACTGAAAAAATCAAGTGACAGCGGTCAAAAAGACCAACTCCGAAAAAAGTATTGCCAGATTGAAAACCACACGTCTAAAAAAACACTCTTTATAAAGGAGTTTAAGTCAGAGTTGTAAGGTACTTAAGTACTTTGTTAGTACCCAATACTTTTTACTTGCACTTGCACTTGAAAAAAAACAAGTACAATAAACTTGGTACTTGAAAAACACCAAGTACAAGTACTTTTTTAAGTACTTTGTTAAGTATTTGTACCTGGCACTGTAATACTGCCCAGCACATTTTCAAGTTCTTTTCAAGTACAATTTGATGAAAAGTCTGTTTTTGCTAACGAATAATGATGACCATGGCGAGACTTTTGCGAGATTACGCCAAGATAATGAGAAGCCATCAGCCGTCGTGATCTCCGTTTTCCAGTTGAAATATGTAGTCATTATTCGATAGCGCTCAACCAGACTACTCAATAAATTGTACTTGAAAAGTACTTGAACATGGCTTGTTCTTGAAATGGAATTGTCCTCTTGAAAAGGATTTTTATATGAAAAGTGCTTGATATGGACTTGCAAAGGGGTTTTCAATAGGGACGCTACAAAAGTAGAGCGACAGGGACAGCAAACAACGCCATATTTCTTACCGCTCTTTTGACATTTCTCTTCAGTAAGGTTTGCCTTTTCATGATGAAAAGATATACGAGCCAACAACGTGTCAAAATTATTAAAGTTTACTACTGAAATTCGAAGTCAGTGGCCTCAACGTTAAGAGCGCTACGTCCAATTTATGGTCGTCATAATCGTCCTAGCAGATCAACAACTGAGCGTCTAGTGGAAAAATTTGAGTCCACAGGCACAGTACAAAATGTTCCCGTGCCAGTGAGACAAAGAAGTGCCCGTAGTGTCAAGAATTCTGCTGCCGCTGAGGCTCAAATGTGTCTCTCACACGTCTTTCTCAAGCGTTGGGCATCTCTGTGACGTCGTTATGGTGAATTTTGCAAAAGATCTTGGCCTACATCCTTACAAGATTAAATTGACGCAAGAACTGAAGCCGCTTGACCACCAGAAGCGTCGTATGTTCGTGAATTGGGCTGAGAAAATGATTTGGATTTTCATCGAAAAATCATCCTCAGCGATGAGGCTCATTTGTGGCTGAATGGCTTTCGTCAATAGACAAAATATCCGGTATTGGTCAGGCAGTAATCCACACGTACTCCATGAGTCATCATTGTATCCCGAAAAATTTACGGTTCGGTGTGGTTTATGGGCCGGCGGCGTCATTGGGCGGTACTTCTTTCGTGATGATCAAGACTGGCACGTTAATGTGAATGGGGATCGCTACCGTTCAATGATAACCGAATATTTTTGGCCCAAATTGGATAATACGGACTTGGAGGACATGTGGTTCCAACAGGACGGCGCCCCATACAACACAGCGAATGTCAAAATCAACTTATTGGAAACCAAGTTTGGAGAACGTTTTATCTCACGAAATAGTCCAGTCGCTTGGCCACCTCGGTCGTGCGATTTGACGCCGTTAGACTATTTCCTGTGGGGTTACGTCAAGTCTATGGTCTATGCCAACAAGCCAGCGACGATTGATGAACTTCGTACTAATATCGAAGGTAAAATTGCAGTAGTATCGGCCGATTTATGCTTGAAAACCGTCGAAAATTGGGTTCATCGTCTGGACTTCTGCAAGCGTGCCCGTGGTGGTCATGCAAAAGAAATCGAGTTCCATACATAATGGCATCGAACGTTCTTTTACAGGGATAAAGAATTTCATTGATATCCAAAATGGTTTTTGTTCTATTTAAAAAAGTTTTGTAGCGCTCATATTGAAAAACCCGATACTTGAAAAGTACTCTAAAATGTAATGAACAGTATTATAGTGCCAAGTAGATGTCCTTTAAACAAAGTACTTGAAAAAATAGTTGTACTTGGTGTTTTTTCACGTACCAAGTACAATATACTTGTTTTTTTCCAAGTACACGTACAAGTACAAGGTGTTGGTGACTTGACTGGTACTTGTACTTAAAAGTTAATAGGTCTGGATTGAGTCATCCTTCATGTGGAGGTGTTTTTAATATTTCTGCTGTAATTAAGTCATAACCAGGAGTCTCGATTTGGAGAGCGTAGCATTTCTAGTTGTGTTGCTTCTAATTGAGCTAAAACTAATATCAATATTTCCATTGAGTGCTTGCCCTTCAAAGTTCAAATACTGCGAATACTGCCGCCGCTTTCTATTTATCACTTTTAGCCCATTCATTTTGGCTTTTCTTAATCGAAGGCAATTTGTTCTTATAACTTTCCAAAGTGAGTATAGCTAGTTGGATTTTTTCCCCGCTATCAGACTTTCAAGGTACCTACATTTCCAACTTCAAGTTTTTTGAAATCTGATATCGCCGGTTTCAGCATATTACTTGTTAAAACAAGTTTAAAAATGTCAATTATTATTATTATTGTTTACTTTATTTAGACAGCCTGTTAGCTCATTTGGACACATTTATTATTTTTCTAAAAAGAACCAAGAAATTGAAGAATTTGTTCCACTGTGTGGTTAAAGGGTATAAATCCAACCACAACACAGATTTAGTTGCATATGTTGAAGCACATCAGCACTATATACGAAAAGAATCAAAAGAATACTTTTAGGGATAGATAAATTATTCTATTTTTCATTGCCTAATTAAATGCGAACAAAATTGTACTAAACTTGTTTGTATCAAAGATTTATCAACTTTTACCGTCTAAATATGAATTTCATACTTTTTTCAATAAAGTTGTGATCAGATTAGATTTGATTGATTTTACTTATTTTCACTCCAACTTTTGAGCTTATGTATTCTTATTTATTTTGGGTAGACGTCTTTCATTATTCAAAATAGTATATTTTCAGTTTCAAATACTTAATTGCAATGTAGATATATCTAAGGTTTATGATTCTGGTTTAATGGGGTGGAAAACAGGTTGAGGGTGGAGGCCCTATTTAATTGAATGCATTGCCGAATGAAAGAAAAGCATGTAAATGTTATTAGTTTTTCGAAGCATATCTATCTTTATTACGGAACATTAATGTTCTTTGTTTGATAATGGAACCGATCTAAGAAATATTAACTAATGGGGTTAGTAGGTAGGTATGGTCTGAAATTTGTTTGGATAGTCTTATTTAAAAGATAGAAAAAGTTTGTTGGTATTTGTGCCTGTAAAATTTTGAAAAGAGGGGAACATCCTATCAGAGTGGGGGAAGTTTAAAAAAAGTAAACAAACGCATTGAACCATGAACTGCAAACTTCAACTTCTGTTTAGAAACGTCATTTTTGTGAATAAATGGCTGGCGTTGCCACTTTGCCATGATTTCAATATATCTTATCTACTTTTTTAGTCAAAAAATGTTTTGCTTTTAATTCGAGTCTACTGCACTTTTATTTTTTGGATAAGAAATTATTCATTCATCAAAATTCAGTCCACTATTTTTTTTGCATGACATCATGTAAATTTAACACTGCCTTACAAGAGTAAAACTGTAAATCTAATCTAGTTTCCTTTACATGAAAATCTCGTTCAAAAACATTAATAAAATGTTCAGAGTAATGTAAATTTAGCATGAAGATCTAGTTAATTTACCATGATTCAATGTTGAATCAATCCTGTGTCTAATAATTTTTCTGTCTTGGATTCATGCGTATAAGTCCCATCTCTAATGCTGCTTACCGTCCAATTCATTTGGCATTATTCTGAAAGCATAGACATTTATTGCAATGTGTTTAAATTTATTATAAAAACAATTTGTGATTCTTACTAAGTTTTGAACTAGGAAACCCTCACACAAAAAGATAGTATGGATTCGCTGGGCCAATTCACAAAAACTTGTGCCAATTAATTGAAACTGATTTCGTTTGGATGGCTTGTGTGTGTGTTTCAGCCCTGGAAGAGTGCTACTTTAGCAGGCGGCCAGGTTCAATTCAAATAATTTTATTTGGATGGCCTGAGTGTGCAAGTGGTTTAACACTGGTGTCACGGTTGAAATAAACTGGCAAAGTTTTTTTTTCAATATGATGATAGGTTAAAGTCAACAAGTAAACATTAAGGGTATTCATGCAACTTCGTAAAACCCTAGATAAGTTTACAAATTGGTAAAATTTATCTTTTGGTTAATGAACTGTCAAATTTGGTTGGGAAATGATTTACACAATTTGGTTAAACTTATCAAAGGATTTTGTTGCGTAAAATTAACCAAACTGGTTAAACTTATCCAAACGTCATATTGTGACTTACTCTGATTGAATTACGTAGCATTTTATCAAATGTTTAAAAAAAGTCGTTGATGCAAACTTTGCGTAAACTTATCATTTTACACAATTTGTAAACTTAAGACGTTGCATGAATACTCTTATTGTAAAAATAACGACATAAAACGTTACTTTAACCTGATTACTGGTTAAATAAAAATTCATAGTTTACAGTTTTAAAAAAACACGATCTCAGTGGTAATAAGCGCTATATTTTTATCAAAATATCTTGTTTACCAGAATTAAGTGTTAAAATAACAGGTCCTCTTCTGAATTCAACTTAAATACAAGCCACCAGGATGAGGTACTGAATATAAGGTTATTAAAATCAGGTAAATTTCTGAAATGTCTGTTACTTCATATATGGGATTATAAACCTTGTAAATTTAACAGGGTCCAGGTTAATTATTTACCTGACTTTTTTCTCTGAGTGTACCTTACGTTTATTAATCAAAATGTTATGAAAAATGGGAATCATTTTATAGTAGAGTTCAAATAACAAATATTGTTTTTTTTTTAATAAGAAAAAAACACTCGGCAATAATATTCTGATTCGAAGTTGAATAGAAAACTCTCTACACAAAAAATTTTGTTATATTTTCAAACGAATTATTACAGTTCCTAGGCAAATTTCATATTATTCCTGATGATATTGTTTCTCATCTAGTATCTAAAAATTGTATCCCTAACAAATTGTCTGTCAAGTGCACCAAAATAAGTAAAGCAAATAGCTTCGTGTCGTCTTCTAAAATAGTAACTCAATCTTCGTACTTTGATTCAATTTGTGATAGAAGTAATTGGCCTAGTGAAGTTCTTATAAAGGAAACTACTACTAAAAGAAAGAACAATCCTAAACATTCCCTACAAAATATTACAGCAGCAAAAAACTTGATAGAATTACCCTCTTTTACCAAAATGTAAGAGGGCTACGCAGCAAAACTGCTGATATTTATATGAACTCTCAGGCATTTCCACATGACATCTTTGCTTTGACCGAAACTTGGCTCAATCCATGTTTTTTGAACACAGAACTCTTTTGTCAAGAGTTTTTAGTTTATAGAAAAGATCGTCATGTAGATAAACCAAAAGAAATGGGAGGTGGCGTTTTGATTGCTGTGCGTAATCATTATATATCTTCTTCTGTTTCCTTTCCTTTCAATTTATCCATCGAATTAATCTGTATAAAAATAACTTTACAGTCAAAATATATTTACATATTAAATGCATACATACCCCCTAAAAGTTCTGACGCAGTTTTTAATGAGCTTTATATGGCCTTAGATTTTGTAATGGACTTATGTTGCTCTAACAGCAATATTTTACTTCTGGGTGATTTCAATCTACCGTTTATTGATTGGGTCTCTTCTGAAGATGAATCATGCCAAGAAGCTTCTTTAAATTCTGCACAATCGGAGCTTTTTTTACTTGATAAAATTAGTACTAGTGAATTACAGCAAGTAAGCTGTATTAAAATTTCTAAAAATCGAGTTCTCGATTTGGTATTTTCCTCGGACGCTATTAGTACTCTTGTTCTAAAATCTAGATTTGGGATTACTAATATAGATAGTTACCATCCTCCCCTGGATATTTTCCTTGACTTGAATAGCCATCTCACAGTCAATAGTAATTCTTATGATTGTTCTTACATATTTGACTTTAAAAAGGCTAATTATCAATTGCTCTCTGAAAAACTTGTTAGTTCTGACATTGGTAACATATTATCAGCATGCACTAATATTGATGAAGCAGTTTCTATTTTTTATTCAATATTTTATAGTTGTATGAATGATTCTATACCCTTAAAAATATCGAAAAACTCGAACGTTTGCCATGCATGGTATACGAAGGAGCTTAGATCACTCCGTAACAAGAGAAATAGGACGTGGAAAACTTACTTAAAAACTAATTCACAAATTGATCACATTTCTTATATTGCAATTTTTGAAGAGTTCAAAACTCTTTCAAAATCACTTTATACTAAGTATTTAAATGAAATGGGAAGCTGTTTAAAAGAGGATCCTAAGTCATTTTGGAAATTTGTCAACACAAAGAAGAACTCGGACGGCTATCCGGTGAATTTTGTATACGAAAACTGTTGGCTACAAAATAATACCGATATTTGCAACGCATTTGCGAAAAATTTTCGCTATTCTTTCGTTGATACGCCTGTCGTTGTTGACGAAAGTTATTTTAAAAATTTACATATCTATTCCCAAACGAATTGTAATAATATACCTGTGCAACTGAGCACTCTTTTAGGATATCTTTCATTGTTAAATGATGATTATTTAACATTTTTAACTCCAGTTTTCAAAAAGGGTGATAGGAACGATATTAAAAACTATAGGCCTATATCAAAACTGTCTTGTATACCGAAGCTTTTCGAAAAAGTTATTTGGGAAAGCTTGGCTTTTCATAGTTAAAATTTAATATGTGCAAAACAGCATGGATTTATGTAAAGAAGATCAACGGTAACAAATCTCCTTACCTTCTTACACAAATGCTCCAATGCTTTAGAAAATGGTAGTGAAGTTGACTACATTTTCACTGACTTTTCTAAAGCATTTGATCAACTTAGTCACAATATTACTTTATTCAAACTTAAAGCTTTCGGCTTTCCACCTTTCTTTATAGATTGGATAAAATCGTACCTGGGAAATAGATCCTACCAGATAATATTTCGACACTCTTTCTCAAACCCATTTAACGCTCTCTCGGGTGTACCTCAGGGAAGTCATTTGGGCCCTTTTCTATTCATTCTTGCTATAAATGATGTTGTCTCATGTATACGTTCTAGTGAAATTCTTATATTTGCGGATGATATGAAGATTTTCAAGACAATAAGAGCTGATCATGACCACAGTCTCTTGCAGGATGATATTGACAGCTTCACTCTATGGTGTGATAAAAACGGTCTTAACCTAAACCCTGTTAAATGCCAAACAATAACTTTCTCAAGAAAACGAGTTGCAAGTGCTTTTAATTATTCTATTTCCTAGCACAAACTATGCCGTGTCTTTAGTTTCAAGGATTTGGGTGTTCAGTTTAGTTCTAATTTAGAATTCACAGAACACATAAATTACATTGTAAAAAAAGCGAGCTCTATGCTTGGATTTATAAAACGTTGGGCAAAAGAATTTAACGACCCGTATATTACCCTTTCTCTATATAACTGTTATGTAAGACCTCATCTTGAGTATGCCTCTCAAGTTTGGTCACCCTTCTATGAAATTCATAAAAGTCGTATTGAATCAATACAACATAAATTCATTCGTTTTGCCCTGAAAGGTCTCCCTTGGGCTGATCCATATAACCTTCCACCATATGAACATCGGATCCAACTGCTGCAGGTCCAAACTTTATATCAAAGGCGGGTTAATAATGACTTAATATTTCTTCAGCAACTTTTAAATGGGGAAATTGATGCTCCTGACTTGTTAGCCTGTATTGGCATAAATTATCGCAGAGGATCTCACCACCTGCGAAGATTTGAACTTTTACATGTCGATTTTCATCGTACTAACTACGGAATTCATGAACCTTTAAGCCGAATGTGTAAGCTTTTCAATTTAAATGCTTCCTCCATTGATTTTAATATAGGTAAAATGGGATTGAAAACATTGTTTCGAACCAGTGCTCCACAATCGTGACCGTCTTATATATCTATTAAGATACTTTCAATGTTTTTTTTTAATTGTATAATTTTGTGTATTAGGTATTTGATTTTTGTAATTTTGTACACTAGTTCTTTTAGTTTGCATTATTTTACTAACCACTAACACAAGCACTTATGATGAGCCCTTGTTTGTAGGTTGCAGCTTGATCTAAGCTTTCTACACTCATAGAATCTGAAGTGTAAAAAAAAAAAAAAAAAAAAAAAAAATACCAGTCAGCATTTTATTTCTAATGACAAGTCACAATACTGTTATAGTTATAACATTTATTTTTATTTGAAACTGTCATAGAACGATATTGCTATTTCGAACAATTTAACTCAAACCGTAGTAAAAAAAAAAAAAACAAAACTATTAAATAAACCGCATGAAATCAAACGACTTTACAGGTCTTTGTTCAAGCTTTTCATCACCTACCTATGATGTTAACCTAATCTCCGCTCCGTAAAAAAAAAACAAATAAAATTCTATGCCCAATAAAATATATCCTATCTCATCTATAAAATGGCAACCCTTTTCTAAGCTTTTTTTTCATCTCCAATCCAAAGCTTTGTAATGGAATTTGCTCTATTATTTTGTTTTATTCACGTACCCATGCTGTTTTCTGTTATCCCAGTCAGTCAGCCAGCAGGGTGCATTATACGTTAAACGTATGTAGATACGCAAACTCATTTCTTTCATCTTTTTTTTTCGTTTCGTTGTTGCTGTTCGATTGTGACACATTTATATTCACACTTTCCCACATACCTAAAAAGGCTTAAGTTGACTCTATCGCGCTGCATGCCAACGACGACACCATCATTCGAACCCGAAACATCATTGCTGCGCTGTGCCGTGCCGCCACTGCCAAACAACTAACTATAGATGATGATGAAAACGACAAGAACGACAAAACTAAACCCTACTTAACCACTATGCCGAGGCGAGGATTCGAGCGAATATATGCCTCCTAGATAACACACATTGTCCCTTCATCATTATCATCATCATCATCATCAGCAGCAGCAGCAGTAACCAAAGAGTAGGAGCCAGCATCCAGCCAGCATCCAGGAGCAGAAGCAGAAGGAACCAAAAACCAAAGTAGCACCATTTATAGTTTCATCCCTCGGTAAAACGTAAAGAAGAAAAATATGAAGTTATAAAGGATTCCCATTCGCATCCTTTCGATGGTAGTCTTTGCCGAGCAGCTCCCCAGAGCGGAGCAAAAACTTTTCACTATTTTCGTGTCGGTTTGCGCGTATATTCGTATCTAGCATACTTTGTGTGTGTTTCGAATCGAGAACTAGGATACGTGCAAAAATATTACAAAAAAAGAAAAAACTTAAATATTCCCTTTGGTCCTCTCTCCGAAAGCAAACTGACTATCAAGACATAATGTCCCTGCCTGCCGTTATTATTGTTGTTTTTCATTGTGCATTGTAAATTCGCGGCGTATTTTTAAAAAAATGACTTTCATCCTATTTTGCTTTATCCACTTCTTCAACAAAATGATGGCAGCATTGGTATACCCATCAGCCCCTAGAGGGCAATTCTTCACAACACTGTCCCTCTTCCTCGTGATGTTTGTTTGTGATATTTGCTTACCTCGTCATGGACGAAGCACACCGGAAATCATAACAATGGCACATGTTGTGACGGAAACCAATATCCTCATGATTCGCAGCTCCGGTAAAGTAGTGATGTTTTCTTGAGTATATTTTTAACAAAACAAAAAAAATTCCTATTACCATCTAAATGGACTGTTTTGCATGAGATTGTATATGTTTTAGATGTTTTTTTTTTATTCACCGTTATTTTCTCAATGTGATATTACTCTCGTATAACAACAAAATGTGACAAAAAAAAAAGTACATACATACATTTATATGTACATATCTAATCTTAAGCCTTATAAATATACATCCTTTGGAGATGATGTGATATCCTTTTGTGATGGTCATCAGAATGTGCAGGGACTTGGGAGGGGTGGGGAGTAATGGGTCCTCCATTTTGGTTTTGTGATGATGATAGATTGATGATATATTTGGATTCGATCGATGACGTTTAACATTTTTACATAACTAAACTCTAGAGGCGGCTTGGTGGCACTGAATTCCTTCGGTCTGCGATTATGATGGAAATTCCATTCTCTAACTATTTTTTTTTTTTACTCTCGATTATTTATCGAAGAATGCCTTAAACACGAACATCAGCAGGAGGCAAATACCGGATCCATATACTGTCAGTAGCATTGCTGAATGCAATATCCTTAATCTACAAAAAAAAATACATGCATAAATGTAATATTATCCACTGTGCATCTTAATGCAACGGGATATACCTTCTTAGCAACTTGATTCCTTTGGGTATGGTCTTTGGTTCCTCTTTAGCCAAATAACGTCTAACACCACACATGCTGTGGTAGAATTGCCGACTCCATACAATTTGTCGCATGTCGAAAGGATACATTTCGTGATCCGTTTCCGGTAGTTTGGCCCAAATCTTTTTGATGTTGTCGGACGTGAAGGTCCAGTCGTGCTCGGCAAAGTAGTTAAGCAACGAACAGGATTTGTGGATTTTCTTGTACATCTTAAGCATTCTGTTGACACACATACATACATAGAAAGTTTTATATAAAGTTGGTATTTTTGTTAAGGAAGTAAAAGGATAAAGAACATTTTTTGTGTTAAGGTAATTCACATTTGAAACTATGATGCTGAACTTACCTTCGTTTGCGACCAATCAAGATGAGGCAGAAGTCAAAGATCACTGCCGGGATGATGTGGTAGAAGAAGCAGAGAATACTAAACCAGGTCTTCGATTGAGTCACTGTTAGGGTTGGATACCATAGCATGCGAGTGAATGGCATCTTAACACCATCTGTGAGGGCGGATGTCCTGTAGGCCTCCCATTGGACAAGGTTCTCTGGGTCCGGAACAAAGTTGTAAATAGGTGGAATTGTAGCACTATATACGCAGAGATAGAAAAGGGAATGTGAATACCATGGGATAACAAAAGTAAATGATTTAGTATCTTCTTTGCTGCTGGATGTTGCGATGGATGTAGGATGTCTATCTAAAGAGTGCATTTAATTTAATATGAAGAAGGACTCGGCCTCGGCTGGTCTAGAAGGTTGTTGTGTGTCGCCTTTTGTGTGTAATGGATTAAGACATATTGGGCTGGTAAATAAAGCTCCTCTAGCTCGTATACCTACATCAGAGAATATGAGATGTGAATTCAACTGAAGCTTCATCAGGTATTGTTATGGCGGACATGACAATAGGTTGTTCTGTTTTGTTCTGTTGAGCTTTGTGTGTGTGTGTTTGTTTTTGTTTTGTTTTATTGAAAAAAAAAAAGAATTATCTTAAAGGACGATGAACATTGACTCTATAGTGACTATATCGTGTCGTCTATCGTGTCATTGTCACGCCGAATGGATATCATTCTTGTTTTTTTTTTATTATTATTTTTGTTCTCTCTTCCTTTCATCATTCAGAGTTTCATGACCAGAATTGTTAAACAGAGCAACTATACTGACTATGGCGATTCTTATTTTAGAACATTTGAGTTCTTTAACGGTAAATGGAGCCTTGTGTGTATTTTGTAACTTTACGTCCATTTATCGGTCAATAAATCAAACGGAGAACGTGTCAAAGAGGCGTTAGAGTTGAGGTGACATTATTTAATGACATTCTACTAAAAGTGTTAAAATTTTATGACTGCCGATATCCTTTTTTTTCTTAAATCGAAGAAAATCTTTATAACTACGTTTTTTTTCTCTGGTAAAACATAAATTTCAAAAACCAAGTACCTTTATAAAATCTTGGTTATGAATCAAAGTAGGTGTCTTATGTTGCCAAAAGTACACCAAAATAAAAAAAAAATATAACAAACCATATAACACATTATTTTACGAGTTAAGTGGATTTTTTCGCGGGAGAATTTGTTCCTCTTTTGTTTCTTTTTTTTTTATTATTTTTTCTGTGTTGGTTAGTAGGTGCCTAGACCTACGTATCATTTTGTATAGGAAAAAAGTTGTGTTTTTTTTTTTTGCTTCTCGTATTCGTTTGGTTTTATTGCGTTTTTAATTGCGCTGCAATTTTTTTCTATCTAATTGGGGAAATAGTACAGTGAATTGTATTAAGTGTGCCATGCATGCTAAAATGAACATAGACAACCGAAATACAAGACACAAAAGAAGTGGGTAACATTTTTAATGACCAAGGAAGTGAGATAAAATAATTATATTGATATACAGTCAAACTTCTTTATAACGAACTTCCCTATAACGTAATTCTCTCTCTAGCGAATTTCATTTTGTTCCCCTTCCCCTTAAAAAAATATCCCATATGATTTAGATTCTTTATAACGAAATTCTCTATAGCGAATTTCTCTTTATAAGGAACAATTTTTTTTTTTTTCCCAAGGCAGAGTTGTTTCTTTATAACGAAATGTCAATTTTCAAATTTAAAAACAAAGCTTCCTACGATTTTTGAATCCTAATCTTAAAAGGGAACTCCCCGTTTTGGCAAGAATTTTCTTAAAGTGAATGTACATATGTATGTTCATATGTATGGATGTATGGAAAAGTATACCAACACAAATGTGTTGCAGAAATTTCATGCATATCAACAGGTCATAGTTTAAGTTTGCATTTCAAGTTCGTGATACGTTTATAGAAAAATGTCAAAGCGCAAGGCAATTTCACTTTCAGAAAAATTGGCGATTATTGAAAAAGTAAAAAAGGGAGAAAAGAAAAGAGATGTTGCAGAAAAATTTGGTGTTTCGTTCAGTACATTGTCAACAATTTTAAAGAATGAGGTAAAAATTTTAAAGTTTGCGGAAGCAAGTTCAAACAGAAGCCAAAAAAAACTAAGAAAAACTAAATTCTGTGCTGTGGATAAGGCAATGTTAAAATGGGTGCAGATAAACAGGAAAAGGAATTTACCACTCTCGGGCTCTATTATCAGACAAAAGGCTAAATATTTTTCTGAATCATTGGGTCAACATAATTTTAAAGGCAGTATTGGATGGCTAGATAAATTTAAAACAAGGTAAGCTAGTCAATTGCAAAACCTGTTGTTTTAAATTTTGAAAATAAATTTACTGTACAGGTACGGCATCAAACAAAAAACTTTATGTGGGGAAGGGGCTCACGTAGACGATGAAGTGTGTCAAAATTGGATTAAAAATACGCTCCCAAATTTGCTGGATGGATACAGCCCTGAAAATGTTTTTAACGTGGATGAAACGGGTCTTTTTTTTAAATGCCTTCCTCAAAAAACACTGGCTTTTAAAAACGAAAAGTGTCACGGAGGGAAGAAAAGCAAGGAGAGAGTCACGTTAATGGTTGGATCAAATATGACAGGTGATGAAAAATTGAAACTTTTAGTGATTGGGAAAAGTGCAAAGCCTCGTTGTTTTAAAGGAATTCAGTCCTTGCCAGTTGATTATTTTAGTAATAAAAACTCTTGGATGCCCGTGAACTTTTTCAAAAATGGATAGTCAAAGAAGATCAAAAATTTACGCGTCAAGGACGAAAAGTTTTATTTTTTCTTGACAACTGTCAGGCGCACCCACCAATGGTTCAGATTTATTTAAAGGCAATAAAGTTGAGATTTTTCCCACCGAATACGATCAATACTCCAACCAATGGACCAAGGCGTTATTCAAAATTTAAAAGTGCACTATCGTCATCGTTTCGTACAGAGAGTTCTGGAAGCTATGGATCAGGGACGCGAATACAAATCCGATCTTTTGAGTGCAATAACAGATGTTTATAAAGCTTGGTGCGTCGATGTTAAAGCAAGTACAATTCGTAATTGTTTTAACAAAGCTGGGTTTGGTACTTTCGATAATTGGTCCGATGAAGACTCGGTTCCATTGTCAACGATAAGATCATTAATAATCGAGAACAACAGCAACTTTAACAGAGTTTTACCAAGTGATGATTGTCCAGTTACGTTTGAGGATTATGTTGCAGTGGATGAAAATGTTGCTACTATGGAACTTCCTTCAGATGAAACAATTTTGAATGTCATTTCATCTGAAGAATCGGATTCATCAGATGACAATGCTGAAATCGAATTGATTCCAAAAAAAACCAACGATAATGATATGAGAACTGCATTTGATAATCTACGAACTTTTATTGTAACAAGAGATGAAAACTCAGATGATGCATATTTTCACCTCTCTAAGTTGGAAGATTTTTATAATAAAACAAGAAACAAAACTGTTCATGTGCAATCGAAAATTGATATGTTTTTAATTACAAAATAAAAGATATATAAATACATAATTCTTTACCATGAGTTCTTTTTTGGTGCAATTTCCTTTGTAAATACAAAAGAACATTTGCAGCATTTAAAAAAATTAAAATTTTCTATATAGCGAATTTTGTATAAAACTTCTTTATAACGAAGCAATTTTGTAATCCCTTGAAGGTTCGTTATAAAGAAGTTTGACTGTATATTTTGTTTAATGCTTAGAAATTTAATATCTATGTGCTTACGTTTAGTACGTACTGACGAGCAAGGTCGTATATTAGAAGTGGTTTGAAAAATATGGGGATTTTGTGGTGTTTGGAAATTGCTTTGTTGTAAATGGGGGAAGACATAATAATTTGATTGAAATATTAGAGCTTGGATTTATATTTGAATTTAAATCGTTTGTAATTTTTGTGCACTTTAAAATATTTAGGGTGGAAAATAATGATGTTATTCACAAGACATAACAACATTGTCTCACAATTATGCTAGGTTTGCATTTTCATTAGGCAGTGATATATATTAAGTCTTTATTATTTTTTTGGTAAAAATCATGAAGGCTGGATTGTCATTGTCAGTGTTGAGCACTAAAGCCATTTAAAACAAAACTATTATTAAGGTGGGAAAAAAATCTAGTAAAATTAATAGACATTACATTTTATGTCTAAGTTTACCAACTGTGGGTTTTGGTGGCTATTTACAATGTTTGTTCAAATTTTTTTATTTAACTTAGAAAATAGTTAAGCAGTTGTAATAACATTTGTTTAAGGAATTCGATATTTTGATACAAATTGAAATAACTATGATAGTCCTCTATACATGTCTGTCTGTTCGGCTACAGCTTAAACGGCTGGGGTGATTTTCTTAAAACTCAGGTACACAGTAGTTTTTGGTGATTCTGTCCACATTTTTGTTCTTTTTTTAGAATAAAAATAATATACAATTTTTTTCAGCAATATTACAAAATCTTATTTTTCTCAACAACGGCTCCACAACTTTTCTAAAAAAAATAAAATGCAGGTGCTTGGAATTAAGAACTTTTAAAATATGAAAGTGATAATAAAAAAAATATAAAAATATAGAAAAAGCATTTAAATTTTTTTTATATTTGTTAACAACTAAGCAACAACAACTAAAACAGAGCTCAAAAACAAGTATGCCATTTGATTATTTAAAAAAAATATGAATATATGCAAAAAAAAATTTAAAACCGTTGGAGCGGTTTTCTTAAAAATAAATCGTTTATAAATAAAAATCTAATAACATTTTACAAAAAAAAAGTTTCGTATGCTTATTTTGAGAATGTGTTAAAATACATTTTTAAACCAATTTTTGAAATATTGAATTTTCAATTTTTTTTTTAAATATTTTTTAAATATCCAAAATTTATTTGTTTTCAAAATTTTGATATAAAATACTATATACGTTACGTTAATAACTGTTTTCGGTAATTTTTTTTTGTATAAAAAAGTACACCATACCTACAATAATACATTAGTTTTTTTATTATTAAAATCGTTAAAGCCGTTTTTGAAATAAATAAGCCTTTCATTTACGGTTGTAGGGCAAGTACCGTTATTTTTGATGTTAAAATTTAAAAGTTCGTACATTCGTAGGTTCATACGTTCCTTTGCTTTTTTTCGTTCACCATTTCTCAAGAACGAATGAAGATGTCCACATCGAATAAATTTTATTCTATAGAAAGACGTTTCAATACTTGCAGAAAGGGCTTTCGAAAAAATCAATGGTCGAATTTTTACTATAGCAATTCAAAAAAAAAACCTGGGCTGGGTGCGACCCACACAGGCAACTTCCCATTGGTGCCCCTGGAAGCTAGAGGCCCGAAGTTATTTTATTTTTTAAAAATCAACTTTGAAGTTCGAAAACATTTTTAGGTGTCAAGTGAAATAAGTGAGTAGAATAAAACTAACACAAAGCCAATATCGTTGTCTATTCTCAAAATTTGTTAGGCCAAAATTATTCGCAGTTTTTTTGTGTTTAAAAAAATCATTGATTCAATACTTTAAAAAATTTGATCTATATTTATTAATATACTTGTGTATTAAATAAAATTACCTCGAAGTCAATTTTATTGTTTTGTTCTGAAGATATTCCAGAAAAACCACTTCTTCCAAAAACTTTCAGCAACTTTTTTTTTAATTAAAAAAACCTTTTTCAATCAAGACCTAAGATGGCTTTCTTAATTTTCATCACAAAGACTCAAAGAAGTTGTTTTAGTAACTTTAAACATTGTCGTATTTCATGCTTTTAAACATTTTTATTTCATAGTTTCCATATCTTTACATTCAATTTTATTATTCTCTCAGTGTCTCATAAGAGCTACCCAGTCGTGTATTTTAATATATTTAAAATTTTTAAATAAAAAATATCTTACTTGAAAATTATTGGATTTTTTAAAAAAAGTTTAAAATCTATTTTTGGAAAATCTTTATCTCAAAACGGGTTGAAATTCTTGATATGCAAATCATAAGTATTTATTTATATGCATATAAAATTAAAAAAAAAATGTCAACCCGTTTTTGAGATATCTAATTTTCCAAAAAAAAATTGAAACTTTTTTAAAAAGTTCAAAAACTTTCTTTTTGAAAATTTATTAGTAAAATATTTCTAATCTTATTTGAAATTTGTATATAAAAAACATCTACATTTGTTCAGCCGATAAAATGAGAACATTAAAAATAAAAATAAAAAAAAATACGTCCTTTGAGATGAAGGTACCTATTTTTTTAATTTTTTTATAATTTTTGATAGTATATCGCACTTATATGAGTATACAGAAAAAGTTTTTCAAAAATCCATATTGTTTTTTTTACCATTTATATGGAAGGTATACCATTTTTTTTGATAAACATAAAATTTGTTCCTAAAATATTGTAAAAAAACTTTAAAATACTGAGTCTTATAAAAATCAACATTGCAGCTTTCCAAATACTTGAGTTTTAAGAAAAAAATTTGAACATTTTTTTAAAAATCCAAAATATGTTTTTCGGAAAATGTTTGTTAAAAAAAACTTTTATATTGCTTGGAAGCAAGAAAATAAATTTTCAATTCGAATCTACCGTTTTGAAGAAAATTGAAATAAAAAATACTGTTGCTTAGGAGGTACCATAACCATTTTTTGAAAAATTGTTCCCCATCCAAAAGTAGCCCTTACTAAGGGAAACGTATTGAATTTTTTTTCAGAAAAGTTGTGCAACCATTTTGGAGAAAAATAGATTTTGTAAAATTGCTAGGAAAATAAAATGCACGAATGGATCGCACGAACTTGCTCCTATGGTCAAGTTGCTTGGAATTAAGAACTTTTGAAATATGAAAGTAATTAAAGAAAAAAAAAATATAAAATATAACCCAAAGTTTTTAAATCGTTCTTTTAACTGTATTAGCAACTAATAAAGTCACTAAGAGCTCAAAAACAAGTATGCATTTGATTGAATGCATGCAAGTTATGCATATAGTAATAGCGCAAGTAAAAAAATCATTTTGCAGGATGTTTTGCATAAAATGTCATAAAAGACTAGAGCGTATTGGTTACACAGAGACAAGAATAAATGCGTATGGGTGGGAATGGGTTTTATATATTTCCTTTATTTATTTTTAAAGTAAAAACTTCCATTTTTTTATTTTCTCTAAGTAAAGTTGTTTTTATTTTTGAATAAATAACTTTTAGATATTTTAATATCTACCTAGATATTTTTTTTTTTCAAACTAATTTTTCCAAAATCTTTTGTTTTATTTAAAATAATTTGAAAAATTCCTGTTTTTGTGAGTAAAATTTACAACCAGGAAAAAATGTTTCCCAAACAGAACATTTAAATTTGAAATTCAGAACTGAATTACCAAATATTGAAGCATAAATATTTTTATAGCTGAAAAATATTGGTTACAACATGAGCGTCAAGTTTTACTATTTGTATTCTCATCTTGAAATTTTTTAAAAGTCTCGGCCAATTTAGTGATGAACAAGGAAATAAATTCCACCTAAGAAATTCGTACCATGGATATATATCAATGTCATAAAGGTAGACGGTAGACGGATATATGATAGCAGACAACTGCTGGGTATTTGAATAAGGATCGATCTTTTTATGAACAATAATAATAAATGTATGTAATTCGCTTTCTTAATGCATTTTTGTAGAAAAGTAAAAATTAATGTGACACACAGTAATTTTTAAATAAGCTGCCTTAATTTCATTTTTGTGAAAAATCACCTTACAATATTTTGTTCACCACAAATCGCCTTAGCGGATCCATATCCGTAGGTAACAAAGTAAACTAACCTCTTTTTTAATTTATTATTTATTTATGAAAACAATACAAAACACGCGTATCGCGTATAACTGAGATAAACTCTAAATCAATTTTGATAAGAAATACAAAAGGAGTTTCCGGTCGACAAAGGGTCTGTTTCCGTTAAGATAAGTATAGGAAGGTTATATACACATGATTATTCTGTTTGTCCTTTCCTTATTTTCTTTTTCTTTTTTTCTCTAGAATTAGGTATATGTAAATTATTTATAAAGCCTAAAGGGAAGCTCTTATAGCTTAGTTTCGTTAAGTTACAAAGGGATACTATATAACATAGGTTATGTAAATGCTTCACTTCCTCAAGCCATATACAATGTCCCAACAACAAGAGCTTGATTCCCATATTAGTGGTTTTATTCTTTTGTTTTAAAATGATCTATCGAATATCGGGTGTGTGTGTGGAGCTACGGACAAGCAAAAGAGCTATTAAGAGTCGATTTTTATTTAAAATGGAAAAGAATATTTGCGTAAGTTATGCCGTACGTGATGTTACTTGGTTTGAGCTTGGAAATTAACGAAATAACTGATTCGAGCATTGTTCCTAGATTCAAAAATAATGGGAATGTTTAATTTTTTAAGTATATTTCACATTACAACACGAATTCAGTACAGAAATTATTCAATGCTCTTAAAGTTAATGAAGCTGACATTTCAAAAATATTTTTAATGCTTTAAATTCATAAGTATTTTTTTAAATAGTTTAATTGTTCCTATTTACGTGACCTTTTTTTTAATAAAAATTTTATCTCATAATGAGTTGAACAAGATTTCGATAAGAGTGACACCTTTATGTAAGTGTCCCGATCTAGACCATTATAAATAAAAAATTCTATGGGCACTGTTAAACATTGAGCATTGCTAAAGTATTTTAGTCTTGTCTAGTCACAGTCACTAAGCGTATGATCTACTCAAAATTGTAAAATTTCAAATACTAGTACCAGTCAAGTACTCAGTACCTTGTACTTTTACTTGTACTTGAAAAAAAAAACAAGTACCATGTGCTTGGTAAGTACAAGTACTTTGGTTTAAGTACATGTACTTGGTACTTTAATACTAGCAACTACATTTTCAAGTACTTTTTAGGTACTAGTCCACTTCAAGTACACTTTTAAGTACAAGTCAATTTCAAGTCTTTTTCAAGTACATGTCCATTTTAAGTACTTTTTAAGTAAAATTTTTAATAATGACTATTTCAACCAAAAAACACAGATCATGGCAACTGATGGCGTCTCCTTCTTTTGATGTTATCTCGCTGAAGTCTCGCAATAGTCGTCATTTTTCGATAGCTCAGTTAATAGGTGGAATTAAAAAAACAAGTTAATTGTTTGTTTTTTGCTTTTTCTACGTTGTAAAGTTCCAAGCAAGTTGAACATAAGGCCAGATCAAAACTAAATTTATTAATTCACTTTTATTAATAAATTGGAAAAATAAGCAAGCCAATAACAACACACTTCGAAACTAGTCGATAGATCCATGAATTTCCAGAAAAACTATAACAAAAACAACGATTAAATTGATTCACCCGCAATTAGCTGACTAAGAGCCAGTTGTGCAAATATTTAATCCGTGATTCATCAATTTTATTCACCAACTTTGGCGAATTTACTGAGGTTCAACTATTAAATTTGCTAACTTGAACCTTGAACCGGCGTTGAAACTCAGTAATTCCTTTGAAATCAGTCAGTAAAAATCGTTAATCCACGGATTAAAATTTGAACCACATTTGTACAACTTAAACTAAGAAATCAGAAAACTATCCCCACATTTCTGGGGAGGGAAGTCTAATTTTACATTGAAGAAATATTAGAATATTAGATTGATAGAATTTTGGAACTGAAACAGAATGATTAAAAAGCTTAATTATGGAATTTACAGTTATGTTCATAAAGAATTTTGAATACATACAGAATTCTGGTCAAACAGAATTTTGGAATACAGAATAATGACTTCCATTTTTTCTTTAAAACTAAAAAAAACTAAAAATTACTATTTATTAAAACACCCTGTAAGCATTTAAACAACTATAACTTTTTTTCTCAAAATTCGGAGATTTTATTACTGTTTTCAAAGTTTTACTTTGATTCTCTATCTGTTAATTCCTTTTTATAAGAAAATCGAACATTGACGATTGAGTTTGAAAAAATTATAGCGATATCTTCATGTGTTCAAATGTTCAGATTTTTGCAACTAAAAAAGTAATTTTGGACCACTGTGCACCAAACGTCAGGTTTTATGGTGTGGGGAGCTATCCACAAACATATATAACGTAAATCGTAAATCGTAATAGTGACCGCACACAAATGACGTCTAGTTTTTGTCTATAGAAGTGTGTAAAGAATGGTATTTCAGAAACGACTTTGTTGATTTTTGTAATTAAAAACATGCATAAATGCTAATACTCTGAAAAAATAACAGTTTTCTTTAATAAAAAAAGGAAATTATTTGCTTAAAATACGAGCTGAGCTTCTCGTATGTATAAATATTTTTGGAACCTTCAACTACACGCAAGTAAGTGTGAGATAAAATAAAACAATTCATCTACAGTTTCAAATCACAAAGGTGAAAAAAGGCTTCAAATAGAAGATAACTCAATTCCAACTATTTGTAAAGTATTTTTTGCAAATCTCAACTCGGTAAGCCCAAAAGGAAAACACTGCATGATGACTAGACCATTAGCTATTCAACCTATACTATTTAAGCTGTTTTATTCATAAATTTGGTCAGAGATTCCTTTTCAATTCCCAAACAAATAAACCCAGCTACAAAAAAAATTCACAAAAAACTCTATTTTGTATAACATTTCAATAACGATTCCATTCTAATTTGCTTGTCCTGCAAGTTTCCTCTATGCCATAAACGAGCTTTATTCACTGGTAGTTATGTGTGGATGTGGATGTGAATATGGTAACTAGCAACCTTGTGTTTAGGATATGAAAAAAGAACTAAAATAGATATAGGTAACCTCTATACACCCTATACATCACCATCTCTTTATATCTTCTGTTTATTGCTTTTTTTTTTGTTCGTCAAGGACCTCGACAATAAAGATAAATAAATCAATTTATAGTCACTATAGAAACATATAGACAACCACAAGTGTATACATGTGTACATATAAAACATTGCATATTTTTGGGGTGAACCAACCAACTCTTATTAGAAGGTCAACTATAGCTCAGAGTAGATATTCAAATAATACCCTCTTGGACCTAATTGAATTGATTTCGATCTGCTTGTTTTTATTGTGATAAATAAATATGATTTAGGAAGCAAAGCTTTTAGGATAATAATACAAATGAACGCGCCAATTGAATTAGCTTGAAGATGTCAATTTGAATGGAATTTCTTTGAAAACAAGTTTGAAAGATCAAACACGTGTGCAACATCAAACATTCACTTGACCTCGAAATCAGTTTAATTGTAGGAAGGAACATTAAACTCTGACAACAGAGAGTGTGGTTCAGTTATTGTTAAGAAAATTGATCATCGTTTACGGGAATCCACAGCTCAAAGTTATAACTACTGCGAACTGAAGCTGCGTTGAATGTTAAATGATTTGTTTACCAAACCACCGGAGAAGCATCATTTAACTCTGAGAGTGACACACCACTCCTCATCTTCATCCCCATCAGCTCCTTACCTCGTTGCCAAACGCAAACCTCTTATCACACAACCAAATAAGTGAACAATGCCACAACACGACCAAGACCATCGACCGACCATTGACTCGAATTTTTATCCATGAGCTTCACATTTATTATATCTTTTTAGGATTTTCTTGGTTTTCTGGTTCGGAGTGGTGCTCTAAACTAACAACCCAGCTTCTTGACTTATTCCCGTTCTTATGGCTACAAAGTGTTTCGTTCGAACGTTATGTGTGTGTGTGTGTGTGTGGTGCTTTCTGTTATTGACGTCCATAAGTCGTCCCAGGGTACAGGGATCGATTTCCTAAACAATCCATGTTTTGAATTACTTTCCATATGAGGGTTTTGGCTCGGAATAGATGTTATATGGCCCATAAAAGGATGGTCTTCCTTCTGTTGGTTTAGTTGCTCCGCAATGGAATGGGAACATATTATTCAATGGAAGTGGAATTGGTTTAATTATTGTGCTCTTATTTTGATGATAAATCTGCGGCAATCTATGGAAGTGATTGGGTCAGTTAGAAGAGGATTGGCTGGGTCAGTCGGTATACCTACATTATAGATATTTGAGAAGATTCCATATCTGTGAAGTTTGATGTTTTTATGGGAATTTTGTATGAGATATTGTTATAGTAAGATTTACTTGCAATAAATAGCAGGAATAGGTAGGTACCTACTTATGGGAATGTTTTGCATTCGTAAAACTATTCAGCTGAAGATCTATAGGATCTATAAGTTCACATATTTCCTGAAGTTAATGTAAATCAATAGTTCAAGTTGGAGTTTTAAGAAATCGTACATACTTTATGGGTCTACCAATAAAAACGCTTTTGTTGGAAGTAATTTAGTGAAAGGGACTGATATCTGTAGCATACAAGAAAAAATGTGGCAAACGTTAGGAATTAAAAGTTAGATTTGTATTTTCTGTCAATAGTGGCGCAAAGAAAGTGTTGGCAGCACTCTTAAAAAAAAATGACAGCTGACAGCTATGACCAAATCACAACCTCGTGTTTTTGTATGTCAAAAAGCGTGACCCTTCGCATTTGTAAAATGAAATCTACCTTCAAACCTCGAGCGTTGATTGACATTTCTATGACATCTTTGATAAGTACCTACTTAATTGTAATTTTCTAATAAATTTTGTTATTGATTACAAATTTACAAGGTACATTGTTTATTTAAAAGTTTGGGCATTTAAGGTAAGTAATTTTTTTACACAGCTATTTTTGTACACAAAACATGGATATGGCTGATATAGACGATCTTGTTGACCTACTTGACTTTTTCTTGTTTTTTCTATAACAATGATTTAAATGACTTAAGCAAAAACAGAGCCAGACTTTTTTTTGATGTAATTATTTAAAAAAAGAAGAACTTCAATTACGAACTTCATATTTTACTTCAATTTTCAACTTTTAAAACAAAATGACTCACAATGAATTGTCAAACGCCCGAGCAAATAGAAAAACGATCTTCTTTTGCTTTGGCTTGGGTGACATTGGTCTGACGTTTACGGTACAACGATATAAAGGGGTTGCAACGCCTGAAGTAACATTTCAGATGGCCTCATTAGAGTTAATTGTTTTTATTCAAAATGTCAAAGCCCGACCGACCGAACGCGAGATTGTGGTTTGGGTATTAAGGTTTCATATAAAAATCAAGCATTATAGGTACTATGGAACAACGTGTGTTCCTTTGTTAAACAATATTTCAAAAAATAATAAAAACTTGGCAGCCACAGTTTGAAAGGGTGTTCCAAAGTTTACACAAGATTAAAATTAAATAGAAAACATAATTTTTTTAAAGATTTTTCCTGTTTTATTGAGCCTTAAGCTACCCAAGATAGGGTTTTATTAATTGAATAGCACATCAGACAAATGGCCTTCCTGAACTTTCTGGCACAATCGCACTTCTTTGCTAAGAACTTTATAACCAATTTTTTTCATTATTTCTGAAATTCTATTAATCAAAACACGTTGGTCTCGCAACAAACACTACATTTTTGCCTGCCCTAGACTGTCAGCTGTCAAACTGTTTATTTTTTAAGGGTTGCCAATACTTAAGTGCTCAAATAATTTCAATTTAAAAATTTTGTTTTGCAACAATGTTCATTTTAATTTTTCTAATTTTGTATTTCTATTTTTCAAAGCATGGTTTAAAGCAGTGTTTCTCAACGTAGAGCCCACGCCCCACTGGGGGGCAATTCAATTTTTCAGGGGGGCAATTTCAAATTCTGTTGCTTCAAATTCATTTTAAATAACAATTTAGAAGATTGTGAAGGAAATAAAAGATCTCACTTTCACACTAATTTATTTTTGAAAAGAGTTTAGATTCAATCTTGGCTTGTTCAAACTATTGCTTGTGCCAAATTGTGCACGCTTTTTCCAGTTATTCTGTAAGGAACAAAATGTGAGCACGAGAGGGACATATAGATACTGTTTAAAAATATTTGTGGAAGTTTTTGATTTTCTCAAGCAATAAACTGGAAACGAATATTTGCAAACGGTCAATTGTAGGACATTTTTGAGTCTTTGCTTCTGACTCTTCTTTCGAATTCCTGATTTGATGATTCGATGATTTGAAAATCATCCTGTGAGTCCTCAGTTACACGGAGCTTCTCGACACTCGTTGCAAAGTTGACAGTTCTCTTTACTGTTAAAGCGTTTTCTACAGAGTATGTATAGGAAAATACGAAAATATGGAAAATGCTAAAAAGAAACGTCAAAAAGAGTCTCAGAAATCTTGGCCCATGACGTACAGGGCCACTGGTCTACCATCTCATCTTTTTTCTCTTTCGCACTCATTATGTTTGAAAAGAGTCAGACGCAAATAATCATCGTGTAATAGATGTCTTTTTAAAAAACTATACTCATTTAGGCTTGTTTCACACACATTCGGTTTCATTTGGTTTGGTCTGTGTTCGGTTTGAATTTTCACACATGTATGGTTCCTTCACTTTGAATCTATGTGATTTTTAGTCCAAACTTTTGTCAAAAATTGTTTTGTATATGAATTCTGAGAGAATTTTGAATTTTGAACTAATTCGGATTCAGCGCCCCCCGAAAATACAAAAGCGGGCAAGATCAAAACTACCCCAAAATTTGCTCGCTAAGAGAATTATTTAAAACAAGGCGACTATTTGGTGAAAAACCATTTTTTTCAAAAAGTGGGTTTTAAAAGTACCTCCCAAAGAACGAGTTTTTTGATTTTCAGTTTAAGTTTATTGTACAAGCCTCCATTCTTGCCAACAAACACGCAAACGGGAATGGTTGAGCGTGGTTAGCCAATAGGCCCGAATTCTCCACGAGCTTCCGCCACCAAATTTAGTTTTTTATAATATTTTTTTATTATTCCAAAAAGTTCAAAAAGTATTTTTTTAAAAAAATTTAAAAATAAAAGTAATTTCAATTGAAACTTCAATATTACAATCAACACTGTCAATTTTTTTTTTAATTGATAGGGTAGGGTGGGTCTAGTTAGACCACTTTTGATTTAAAGTCTCATAACTTTTCACCTATTCATAAAATATAAATGAAACTGAGGCCATTGAAAGAATATAACTTTAAATTTGAAAAAAAAAAAATCAAAATAAGTTATAGCAAAAGATTAACATTAATAAAATGCACCAAGTTCAATTTTTTCAACTTGTCCTACTCTCCGGAAAAAATGGTTCAGTAGATAGGGACATAAACGCTGTAATTTTAAAAACAAAAATTAAAAAGGTCACGAAATAGGATATTATATATAAAAAGGAATTTAAGTTATTTATACAAATTCTTAAAGTATAAATTATATTGCACATCAAAATTTTACAACAAAATTTTTAGGAATTGAAACAAAAAAATATAAAAATGAAAATTCGATATTTCAAAAATGGGTTAAATATTTCGTTTTTTTTTGGAAATTTAACTTAATAAAAACTTAACATTCACATACCCAATTTTTCATTGAATACGATTAATTTATATTTAATATAAAAAAAAAAAAACGCGATTCACAATTTTTTTCGCATAAATTCAAATTTTATTCAGGAATTCAGATGGAATTGATAAAGAATAAAAGTTCTCAGTCCAGCTCGTTTTAATTTTTTAAATGAAGTTTTATTGTTTGTTCTTACTTGTAGGAACAAATGGTTTTAATAAATAAAATTCCTTAAAAATGCAAAACATTCAAACTGTTTTAATATTATGAAGCTTCTTGCATTTTATTCTCCGCTTCAAAGCGATTTTGTCTTTCCTTCTACTTTGAATAAAGACAAATGATGGTTTATTTGGTTTTGTTTAAAAGACGTCAACATGTTTGTCTATTTTTTTATTCTAAAATATGTAGTCGTATTAAAATCTGTATGGAATGCAATTTGACTTTGAGATGATGGCGAGTAGTAATTTCTTTTTTTTTTTTATTTTTTCAGAAGAATTTTTAATTCAAAACAGTTATTTAAAAGTCTTGGAATGCCTTAACTAAAAGTAAAGCAATTGAAAATGAGTTAGTGATTCCTTGATTTTAGCATTTTATCGTTTGAGACTACTATTCTTTCATTTTTGTCTATCCTTTATTAAATAAAAATAAAAAAATTCTACTTTGTAAATCAAGAAGAAATACTTTTCAACACTTTTGAATTTATTTTTTGAACATTGCTTGAACAACAATATGTTATTTAGTTGTATTTGCTATCATTTCAATTTGTTTAAAATGTACATAACCACCTCACCAACAAATAATAACAAAAATAATTGATTTATTTTTGTGATTTGTGTTTGTTTGATTTGTTGTGTTGAACTAATTACTCAACAGTTTTATTGAAAATACACACTTATTGATACAAATATTTATAATATTTTAACAAACATGAAAATTAAATTGAAGAGGTGTTTGTACACCATGGCGTATACGTAACCTTTTTATTTTGTGGACTTACACCTAAGCAAATACTTAAAAACTAAATTATGGTTCTCAAAATGTTCATGTACAAAAATATAACCAAATTTTTGCTTTTTTTAAGGTTATTGTAAAAAATTAGGTTCACAAAAAATTAATTTTAGTTTAAAAATTATTTTTCAAAAAAATATATTAAAAACGCAACTAAGATTGAAAAAAATATTTAGTTTTTAAAATTTTTTTTTTAGAAATTTATTTATTTTTTCAATAAATATTAATAGAAAAAGCTTGATTTTGGAAATTTAAAATATGTAGGGAATATAAGAAACGAAGAAGTTAATTGGTTATTCTTATAAAACATTGGTCATTGAGAAACAGAAAACCATCATGGACTACTGTTGAATTAAATTGAATCTCAAAAAAAATTGCCAGCCCGTTTTTGAGATATCGAATTTAATTAAGTTAATCTTTTTTAAAAATTATTTTTTTTTATTTTGATATGCACTATTTTTAATTGTATTTGAAATTTTATAAAGAAAATTAATCAAAATCCATTTAGCCCATAATGAGAAAATTCAAAATTAAAAAAAAACGTTCTATGAGAAGTAGGTACCATTAATAGTTGCTATCTGTAAATAATTTTTGGAAGTAATAAGTAGTAGTAAGTATTTTTAGTATTAACAAAAAGGTTTATAAAAATTGTAGGAGCCGTTTCAAAAAAAAATATTTTCCTTTATGGTTTTTTAACATTTGTATTGAAGGCTTACCCCTATTTTTAATAAAAGTATTTTTTTTTTCTTAAGATACGTAAGAGTGTAAGAAAACCTTAAATACCGAGTTTAGTAAAAATCCACCATTTATTTTTCGTAATATTTAATTTTCATCCAAACCAAAACTTTTTTTTGAAAATCTTGGTACTAAAAACTATTAAGATTCTTTAGAAGCTTCTGTATAAAAAAATAGTAAAATCCAAATAACAGTTTTGAAGAAAATCGAAAATGAAAAATGATTCTTTGGAGGGAAACCATTAATAACCATTTTTTCCAAAATGTTTTCCCATCCAAAGTTAGATTTTACCAAAAGAACTTTTTAAGTAAAAGTTGTGGAGCCATTTTTGACAAAAAATAAGATTTTGTATAATTACCATCATTTTTAGTTCTAAAAAAAACAACTGAAAAAAATTTTGTGGGAAGAAAAACAAATTCCACTTTGAACCAAGTTTTAATAAGGTTCCAGGTGTTAAGGCTGTAGACGAACAGACGGACAGACAGAATTTTGAGATCCACTTTTTCGTCTTCCCATTTTTTACCAATGCATAACTTGCCATTTTACACCTATTTGTTTTCACTTATCTCCTATACTTTTGATAGGTAACAAAAAAATTAAGATGGGTTAAGAAATTTATAATTTTTATAGTTTATACTGCTCGGAAAAAAGGCAATTTTAGGTCTATCGGTTGAGATTTTAATCGAATACATTTTTTCCGTCAAATTATATTTTTTCTCTTATTTGTGAAGCCATCAACTGCAAAATTACATTGGGAGATGGAGTTGATGGCGATTGATTTAAATATCCCTGCGAAAATGAAATGAAATGTTGACTGTTTTTTTTACTACAAAAAATAAAGAGTCTAAGAGCCGGTAGCTTATTTTTGGGTTGAACAATGAACACATAACCAAAAAATGTAACTTTTTTAAGTAGTGTACTTTAAAAATGTGACTTTAGGGCCTTATTCCGAGAGTCTATTCAAAATATATTTTAAGGCGAATAGAGTTGAAGTCGACTATCAGTCATATTTTTCTATTTGATTTTTATGAATTTTTCTATTTGATAGAAATTTCAACTCTATGAAGAATTCCAGATCGACTTTTTTCTATTCGAATTTTTTTAAATAGACTCTCGCAATATGGCCCTTTATTTGTATATTAAGAAATACTCAAAACTCGCATGCAAACACTTTTTTAAAGTTACCAAATTGCTATATAAAGAATGTGTTTTTTAGACGTGTGGCTTTCAATCTGGTAATACTTTTTTCGGAGTTGGTCTTTTTGACAGCTGTCACTTGATTGATGATTAGTTTGATTTGCTATTTTGTAATGAATAGACTTACTCTCAAATTTATTACCAAAATAATGGTTTGGTTAGCGGGACTCATCGCGCTCTGCGTCCAATATTCGGTCGACATAATTACCCAGCAGAGTTGGCAATTCAAGCAACCATGGATCGATTTCGCACCACGTTTACTCTAGTAGACAATGCGCATCCTCAGAGATGCCGTACAGTGCGCACTAAAGATGCAATTGCTGCTGTGGAGCACAGTATGGAAGAAGGTTCGAATGAGTCCATTTGCCATCGCGCGCAATGGAAGATTTTGCTGAAGGATCGTGGTTTGCGGAAAATTGAAGCCAAACGACCATCAAGCGCGTCGCAGGCTCGGTTAATGAGTTCAAAAACAAGATGGTCCCTGATCCTGATTTTCACAAGAAAATTTTGTTCAGCAATGAAGATCATTTTTTAGTTGTTGTTTAGTTGAATGGGTACTTTACTAAGTAAAATTGATGTAATTGGCGTGATCATAATCCACAAGCCATTGTTGAGACGCGCCGCCGTTACATCCTCAAAAAGTCACTGTTTGGTGTTCTCTTGGCAGAGGAAATCATTGGTCCATATATCTTCAAAAATGAAGTGAGCCATAATGTAACAGCCATACAGCCAACGAAACAATCAATTTATTAATAGAAACTTTTGGTGAGTGCATTATCTTGCGTCGTGGGCCTGTAGCTTGGCCTCCAAGATCGTGCAATTTTATGACCGCTGGACTATTTTTGTGGGGCTATGTGAAATCGCTTGACTATGTAGATAAGCGCGAGACGATTGACGATTGTTTAATTTACAAGGTGCAAAATCGTACATAAAGTTACAGATATTACAGAAATTTACCTGATTTTAAAAACGTGGCCTTTATTACCATATTATGTTGATTTAAGAAGAAAAAACTGTTATTTTAACACTGAATTCTGGTAAACAAGAAATTTTGACAAGAATATAGCGCAAATTTTTCCTGAGATCAGGTTTCTTTAACACTGCTTGTTATGAATTTCTATTTTACCACAAATCCTGTTAAAGTAGCCCTCTTCCAGTGTTGAAACAAACTCACTAGACATGTTTAAAGAAACACTCTGCCAGGTTATTTTAACGTGACACCAGTGTTAAAGCACATACAAACATAAGCCATCCAAACAAAGTCAGTTTCAACTTATTGATATTTGGAACAAGTTGTTTATGCAGCGAAGTGGCCAAAGGATGCGTACTATCTCCATGTGTTAGAGGTTCCCAGTTCAAAACTTAGTAAGTATCACAAAGTATTTTTAAAATAAAATTATAAACACAGTAATAAATTTCTATACTTTCAGAATAATGCAAAATGAATTGGACGGTTAGGAGTGTTAGAGATTGGACCTACAAGCAAGGATCCAGGACATAATAACTACCGGATATAGAGTTAATTCAACATTGAATAATGTTAAATTAACTAGATCTTCGTGTTAAATAAAAAGGACATTGAACATTTTATTCATGTTTTTGAACAAGATTTTCATGTGAAGTTAACTAGATTTACAGGTTGAAATAGCAAGATTCTCAGGTAAAATTTACAGTTTTACTTTTTTAAGGCAGTGTTAATTTTACCTGAAACCAACGTTGATTTAACACGACATTAAAATCAGGTATCAGGTTAAGCCGTTGACCTGATCTACCGAGTTGAAAAATAACAACCTGAAAATCAGGTATAATAAACCCGAAATTGGTTGGTTTTTTTCTCAAAGTGTTATCTTTAAAAAAAAGCTAAATTCTTGGCCATAACATTAAATTATATGCGTTTTATTTTTTCTTGACAATAACTCACAAAAAGGATGATTGAAATGCTTTATAACTCCCATATTTCAGAAGTTCTTAAGTTACAAACAACATAAGAGCATAAGAGCTAGTACGTGCGATCCAGCCGTACATTTAATTTTTTTTATTTTCCAATATTCAAGAAAAATTTTGAAGAATACCATCTTTTTTGTTTTCAGTGTTCTATCAAGAGTTTAAGTAAATGTTACAAGGAAATAAAATAAATAATTTCCTGATTTGAAAAAAATTTCACAATCCTCCAACACTAAAAAAAAAATATAAAGTCCTTATCATAAATTATTGAAATATTCATGCACTATATAACCAAGAGTGCTCCAAGCACAGTGTAAATATTTTGAAAGAAAACTAAATGAAAACTTACATTTTTGAAAACAAAACAAATACCAAGTATTAATCAATTTAAAATACTATTAAATGATGAACAATTACATGCATTGCAAAACAAATAAAATTATTTTTTTTAATGATATTAATATTTGTCTTCATTAAAAAATTATCCATCAAATATTTAATTCCTATTTTTAGTACCAACTATAAACATTAATGAATACGGAAAAGCAATTAATGGTTATTCTGTTGAAGTTATCACCGGATAACTACATTGCCATTAATAACCGATAAAAACAAAAATTAATTTAATTTGAAAACAAATAAAAAAAGCCTTAAAAACGTCAAAGTTGCACTTATTGCAGCAGGAACTTGCATTAATTTGTATAAGTTCGCTACTGAAGAGCCATTTCAAAGTTCAAAATCTTCCCCTTAACTGATGATCATCAACAACTGCATATATGTGCATAGGTATATCTATAACTTCTATGTACCATGCATTCCCTGTTTTATTTACTGGCAACCCATTAACAAATATTTACTCGCCATAAAGTCTCATCATAGAGGGTAGTAGGTAGATATAATGCTACAAGCTTTATGAACTGAAATCACGTCTCATATGGAAACAGTCAATTTGTATCTATATAAACACTGACAAGCCATTAATTTGACTCGTGTCTCCAGTGCAAACAAACCTTCTGTCGGCAGCAACGCAATGCATTCCAATATCAACTATTTAAACAGTACAAGTACCATAAAGCATCATCAGGAACTACAAAAACCTCTGCTTACATTGTAGTCGAAATGCATCTAGGTTTACTATAGGGGTTGGGGTTGGTTGGTAGATATGATATACTTACTGGTTCTTAGCGGTATGCCAAGTGCAAGCCAATATTGCATTCGCACAATAATCTACCGGAACAACGGCAGCATTTTGACTCATCCTGGCATAGAGCACTCGCAGGACTCCAGTTGCGGCGCCAATCAGAATACTCGTTGGTCCGTACAAATTGTCAATCCATCCCGGCACCGGATCCTTATACGTCGGAATAACTGCAATAATCAAATAATTACATCATCATTATCAACATCGTTATCATGACTGGGGCATCAAGTGCATTTTCATTTGCATTTGAATTTGCATTTGGTATTCGTTGTTGCATATTGTCCGTCTATCCAGTGCCCCATCATAAATCACTGTGGTCGTAAGCGTAACTCACCGATTCCGGGCCTAAACACACAAAGTGGCAGCTCCTTGCCGTTCATTAGAATAATCTCCTCGGCTAGAGCCTTTGTGTATGTGTATGTGTTGGGGAAGTTTCCAATCAGCTTAGAACTAATCTTGTCGAGGACCTCAGGACTAAGTAATTCGGCTAAGAGGCATGCATTCTCTCCACTTATACCCGCACTGTAGAACACCTCGTCTATGTGGGGTCGATTGCAGTTTGCAAACGCCGACGAAACATGAAGAAAACTCTGAAAAAAAAACACACAGATATAGTTCTATTCAGCTTGTTAGACACAAATAGCTACATTTTAAACATATAGTTGTACTTAGATATACTCGTGAGACTTTAATTGATCAAAAGAACTTGAAGTTAACCTAAAAACTCAGAAGATGATAGCCTTCACTTGTGGATTCTGGGTGTGCGATGGTGATGTGCGGTTCTATGTAGTATAGAGTGAGTTGGAGAGAGATAAACAAAACATTGAGTGGAAAATTCTACAACTAGGCACTTTGAGTGAGATTAAAGGCTATGTTGTGTTAAGAGATTTTTTTCATGTTCCATAAAAGACAAACATATGTATGTATGTATGCCCCCCCAATTCACACTCTGGGTGCAAGCACAATGTAATGAGATAAATATCGTTTCACCGATTCCATATCAATTAAATTTAAGCAAAAACAAAAAACGAACAATGCAAAAGATACACGGATTGAATGGAAACGATGAAGAAGAAAAAAAAAAACGCGCATTTGTCACAATTAACACAATTTAAAAATCGTGTGCGAACTTTTTTGTTTGTGATGGCTTGAAGGGAAGTTCAACCTTTGGATAGGTAAATTATTTATTGGCGTTGTAAACACATATTTCTATTTGAAGATGATTACTGATTCAACCACAATGTTTATCAATGACTGTCATCTTTTCAAAGCTTTTTTCTCTTTCAAATTATTTTCCATTCATAAAATTATACTGAGTGCCTTTGTGCATATATTTTTTTTTTTGTTAACTCTTGAATTCCTTGGTAGTTAAGACCACAAATATCCGTATTGACCACATTATTATGTCATTAAAGCATGATATTGATGTTTTTGAGTTTTTTTATAGGCACAGGTACCATACTATAGCGAGATGTGTCTACTAGGTATTCAAATTTTACTGTGGTTTGATAATTATGATATCAATTATGATTTTATAGGCTTACGCTCAGTTTTTTTTAGTTCGAGATTATCCAAGTTTCGAACCAAATTTGGTGCTAAGCAAATATAAACATGTCATCCCGAGAAAATGACAATTAAAATTCAAAATGTTTGTATTTATAACTTCCAGGTTTTTCTTAAAAAACATTTACCCCTCAGAGAAATTTCAAATTTAAGAAAAATACTCACACTTATCATTAGCGGGCGTATTCACTTGAATCATTTTAAAACCATCTTCGAATCATAAAATAAAATTGCGAAAATTCTGTGGTTTCCAATAGAGATGAGCTAGGTCATGATTTTTCAATCAAAAGTTAACCTTTGACTGTGATTAGCAATTCACTGTGAGTTTAGCCTGTTATTGTGAATCTTGAATTTAAAAAATATAAAGGGTTTTTTAACAGGGACGCTACAAAAGTAGAGTGACAGGGACAGCAAACGACGCCATATTTCTTGCCGCTCTTTTGACATTTCCCTTCAGTAAGGTTTGCCATTTCATGATGGAAAGATATACGAGCCAACAACGAGTTGAAATTATTAAAATTTACTACCGAAATTCGGAGTCAGTGGCCTCAACGTAAGGAACGCTACGTCCAATTTATGGTCGTCATAATCGTCCTAGCAGATCAACCATTGAGCGCCTAGTGGAAAAATTTGAATCTACAGGCACAGTACAAAATGTTCCCGTGCCAGTGAGACAATTGCTGCCGCTGAGGCTTCAGTTGCAGAAAGCCCAAATGTGTCTCTCACACGTCGTTCTCAAGCGTTGGGCATCTCTGTGACGTCGTTGTGGCGAATTTTGCAAAAAAAAGATCTTGGCCTATATCCTTACAAGATTAAATTGACGCAAGAACTGAATTGAATTGAACTGAACGTGAATTGGGCTGAGCAACAACTTGAAAATGATTAGGACTTTCATCGAAAAATCATCTTCAGCGATGAGGCTCATTTCTGGCTGAATGGTCAATAAACAAAATATGCAGTATTGGTCAGGCAGCAATCCACACGTACTCTATGAGTCATCATTGCATCCCGAAAAAATTACGGTTTGGTGTGGCTTATGGGCCGGCGAAGTCATTGGGCCGTACTTCTTCCGTGATGATCAAGACCGGCACGTTACTGTGAATGGGGATCGCTACCGTTCAATGATAACCGAATATTTTTGGCCCCAATTGGATGATATGGACTTGGAGGACATGTGGTTCGAACAGGACGGCGCCAAAAGCCACACAGCGAATGTCACAATCAATTTATTGGAAACCAAGTTCGGAGAACGTGTTATCTCATGAAATGGTCCAGTCACTTGGCCGCCTTGGTCGTGCGAATTGACGCCGTTAGACTATTTCCAGTAGGGCTTCGTCAAGTCTATGGTCTATGCCAACAAGCCAGCGACGATTGATAAATTTCGTACGAATATCGAACGTGAAATTGCAGTAGTATCGGCCGATTTATGCTTAAAAACCGTCGAAAATTGGGTGCAGTGTCTGGATTTCTGCAAGCGTGCCCGTGGTGGCCATGCAAAAGAAATCGAGTTCTATACATAATGGCATCAAACATACGAGTGCTTTCACAGGAATAAAGAATTTCATTGATATCCAAAACCGTTTTTGTTTATTTAAAAAAACTTTTGTAGCGCTTTTATTAAAAAACCCGATATATCGACGACTATACTGAAATATTTTCTATTGTGCTAGATACGTAGTAGGTACTATCTATCTTAATTTTGTTAATCATTAATTTTCTTAAAGCAAAGTTAAAATTTTCATTAGGTAGAACAAATGGAAACGCGATCTGACTAGCACATTTTTGAAATTTGTTCTTGTTGTTTTCTTAAATATGATACAATAATTTATATATTGACAAATAGATCACTTTGACCACAGACAGTGGCAATATTATAAAATATCTCTACATACGTATAGTTGAATCTGTTAACCATATAAGGCTAGATAGTAGGTATAAATAACTATCCATATCAGAAATTTAATATTTTAATCAACTTCGTATTAAGATGGGATATAAATATGGGCATTTTTCTAGATAATAATAATACACAAGTGGTGATATGCAAGTTAAAAAAAAAATTTCTCGCACATTTTAAGGAAACTTTATTTTAGTTTTTAAGTTTTCTTCTATGTATATAAATCATTTAACTACTTAATACACAAATATAAAACATCAAGTTTACAAAACAATAGAAAAATAAAATGTTCAAAAAATATTTGCAGCGATTTCTGTGAAATGAGTACACATAAAATGCATTAATTGGGTCGCACGCATTTGTGTTCACGCTCAAGAGGCGTATGGCCAATTTCATAAACAAACACTAAAATTGCTTTTATAATTTTTGTATGTAGTAAAAGGATATTTTAGGAACATTTCAATTTAACAGAGTTCGGCTTACATCCCTGGATACGAAAAAAATTGTTGTTTCCCAAGTACATGAGAAGTGTATGAGAAAATGGAATGGATCAGTTCAGCGGTTATTGACTGAAATAGCTTAGCAAAAAAGACTTTTTTTAATTTAATGAGACAAAAACGGCATTTAAAATCTTCTTAAATTTAAAAGCAATTCGTGAAACCAAAATTTATCACTTAAAGGCCAAAAAGCTATTTGAAATAGTTAAAAAGTCTTTTGTGAGATTGGGCAGCAGGGTTTTAAAAATTGTCCATACACAAAATATCTTTTTAAAAATGAGTCAATATTATTCTCAGAGTAACTTTTAGTGGGACAAATTCCAACAAATGCATGAATGCATGAAGAAAAAAGTTTACCAAAATCGAAAGTATCTTTTTTCAAATTGGCGGTCAGTTACCCAGAAAATCAGAAAAAAAACTCGAGGCTGCAGAGTTACCAATTAAGAACACTTGATTAACCTCAAAATATCTTGACTTCAGTCCAATTGAATATCTCTGGGCTCAAGATAAACATGCCATTAGAGATTTACTCGGAGATTTTTCAGATTTTCAATCATTTTGACACTTCTTCCGAACTGTTTGGAAAAGTTTCATTTCAAATCAGTAAAAAGCATTTAAAGAATCAATGCCATTAAGTAAAAAGTGATCTCCAAAGCAAAAGGAGGCCACGCGAGGCACTTACCAGGAACAGTTTCTAGTTTCTAGTAGTTTCTAGTAGTACCTCGTGGCATGATGGTTCGATTCCCAGCCGCTGCCATCTTAAACAGAAATGTTTTTCCGAGGTACTGTCTCTTTCCAGAAACTAACAAATGCTCCAAGATTATATTATAAGTGCTTCTCATCTAGCCGTTCAGACTCGACCAAAAGTTGTAAGTCCCCTCCATTCCTGCCAACAACACGCACACAGGAATGGTTGAAAGTTATAAGTTACTACACCCTGGTTCTCCACGAGCTGTTGCACCACCAAATTTATAACGGTTAAATTCTGATCTTACTTTCCTTACTAGATCGGAATATTATTTAATTATTAAATTTTAAATTTCGTTGAAATATCTTAACAAATAAGAAATTATAGCCAAGAGTTTAAAGTTCTGCTAACCGTTTGATCAAAAACTTGCGTCACTGTACGTACAGTCATACCCGATTAATTACATATACTTTTACTGTTATAAACTATGACCAAATACAAGCAGTATTTGATGTACTAAAATAAAAACTTAAATACAGTAGTTGTTTTCTTTTATTTTTCAATAACAAGCAACCGAGAAAATAAATTAAGTGGTAGGCAATTAAACAGGTTTAACTGTAAATATTTGTTTGACAGTAAATGCTTGATAGAGAAAAAGGAAAAAGAAGACCCTGAACGCTGCTATCGGCCATTCCAATAATCTTCCCCGTCAGTGCTGGAAAATTGGTTGGTTCGTGGGTGGAAAAAGCCGAAATGTCACATTAAGATTGCGACCGATAAAAACAAATAAATTAATAGTCAGTCTCGCTCCCCCTCTCACTCACACTCATTTTCTTTTATTGTGTTTTAGTTTTTGTGGTGCAGTAATTTAAAAATTTTTGCATTCTGAACTTTTATGCAATAAAACCTTTCAAACAATTTATATTTTATCTGCTTTCGGCTTTTGTGGACCGCTTAAATTGTACCACAAAGTTCGTGTTTGCCGTTTTATTATATGAAATGATCTTACGGCTGAATCTCCGGTCGATAAGTCTTCTTCCGAGTATCAGCAAGGTATTCGAAAAAGTTATCAATAGAGCTCTGTCTAAGTGGGCAGAAAACAATAATATCATACCGGACAATCAGTTCGGTTTTAAGGCGGGACATGACACCATTCATGCCGCGTCTAAGCTCGTTTCTGATGTCCAATGGAACAAATCTAAGAAGCAGTGTACGGGTGCCTGTCTGGTTGATTTGGAGAAGGCCTTCGACACCGTATGGCTAGAGGGTCTGCATCTAAAGCTGACCAGACTTGGCATTAGTAAACCACTGTTTGTTGTCAAGAGTGGCAATGTTGCTTCTGCCACAACCTTGAGTATTAAAAATGGTCTTCAGCAGGGAGCGGTCAACTCACCGATTCTATTCAGCATTTACACCAGCGATCTGATAAGTAGTCTAACTCAGGCAATTGCGTATGCCGACGACCTAATTGCGTACAGAACAGCTGCAAAAATTGAGGACATCAGGATTCTCTTGCAGAGTGACTTTGATGAGATTCAACGATATTGTGATGACTGGAAGTTGAAAATCAACTTTCAGAAATCAGAAACTATCTTGTTTAGGACTCCGTTGCGTGGAGCAACAAGGGATACGAGATAGAACTGGCGCAAGCTGGTGATCGTAGGGCCAAATGGACATCCACTGGCGAGTAAAAGTGTAGTAAAGTTCCTTGGCATATGGATGGATCAGTATTTGTATTTCGACAGACATATACATGATGCTCTGGCCACGGCCAGGGGAGCTTTTGCCCTGACAAAACGGTTGTTTTATAGCAGCCGGCTTGACAGCAGGGTCAAGGTGATTTGCTACATGGCCCTTATCCGGCCGATGATTGCCTATGGATGCCCAGTTTGGTTCAACGTTGCCCCTTAAATGGAAAAGATTCGGGTGTTTGAGAGGCAGTGTCTTCGACGCTGCCATGGATTGCACAGAACACCAGAGTCGGAGTACAAACACTTCTAATCCAACCTGGCTCTATACAACGGGACCAACATTAACAGGATAGCTAATTTCTTGCTGAAACTTATTCGAGGTCACATTGCAAGAGCGATGTCCTCGTCTAACAGCTTTATTTTCGGGGCTTATTACCCCAACAACGAATACTACGAGAGTGTGCGTCTAAGAGGCTTTATTTATTCCCCTCGATGCATTCCTCCACCTAGACAGTCGAGGGCTGATCCAGGATAGAGCGGCAGTTCCGCTAATCTACCACGTCGGCTGTAGAAGTCTGGATCGGTGGCTGGAGATAGGGTAAAGCAGGAGAACCAGTTCTGGTGGTTGAAAAACGAAGATGAAGTTCCTTCAGACATTTAATAGTTGACCTTGCTATTTTCTATTGTATGGCCGACTTGCATAGGTTTAGGTATGTAGTTAGTTTTAAGTAGGGACGGTCAGGGTGGCACAAAAAAAAAATTTAAAAAACCACAAAAATATAAAAAAATTATAAAACCGGAAAATGCTTGCTGTGGCTGTTCTAGTTTGTAAGTAGTCTGTAAGTAGCTTATAAGTAGGTTGTAACTAAATTATAATTAGTTGTGAATAGTTTTAAGTAGCTTTAAGTAGTTTTGATTAGTTTTATTTAGCTTTAATTTAGTTTTTTGTAGTTTGTAAGTTTTATATAAGACCATATAAAAATAAAGACAATGATACCGAGTTTTTTGTAAATTCTTTTCGGTAAAAAATAAAACCGACCTGGATTTAGTAATAAGATAGTTCTTAGGCCGAAAGGCATTAGCATTAAGTTATTATATTTTATCTTAGAGCGCCTGACTGGGGCCAGTAAGTTAGTTTTAAGATATCGATAAGTAGGCTAGTTTTTATGAATTTTTGTCTAGCTTTAAGATAGTTTTAAGAAAATTGAAAAATAAAAATGAATTTCAAAAAAAAAAAAAAAGTGGTTAATCATTTCGGGCTTATCAGCGTAGTAACTATAGCAACTTCACATATCAATCAGTCAAGTGATTTTAAATCGCATCGTCTTGGAAGCCAATTCATAGGTCCGTAACGTGAAACTAAATGTGGTTACCAAACTTTTCCTACAATAAATAAATTGTGACACGAGTTGTTTGTTGCTATATCTTGTTGAGAACACAGCTCTTGCACATCATGGTTGTTCAATTGATGAACGAAAAAGTGAATAATCATTGCTCTATAGCGGGCACTACTGACTATAACGATTTGGCCAGCATCGTTTTTAAAGAATTACGAACCAATTATTTCACCAACCCATAAATCACGCCAAACAGTCAGTTTTTTCGGATGTAATACGGTGTCTCAACAAACACTTGAGGATTATCATCCATCACTCCAAACACGGCAGTTTTGTTTGTTGACGAATCCATTCAACCAAAAGTGAGCTTCATCGCCAAACAAAATTCTCCAGATACGTATATCGCACTGAACCATGATTTCCGAAATAAATTTGCAAAATTTAGAAGCGTTGTTCAAGTGTTTGTCTATTCGTGTTGAAATACCAAACCAAATTATAAATAAATCACTTGACAGCTTACAAAATGGCCACCAGTTAAAATAGTGTTGCCAATCTTAAGTTATAAACCTCTAAAAAACACCCTGTATAATGAACTCATGTCCAGCAAACCATTATCTTAGCACATTAAAATCCTTTTCTAACATAACAGTCAATTAGACAAAAGAATTTTGGGTATACAGCAGTGCCATATAGACCAAAAAAGAAAACAATATTGGACCCAACACAGAACCTTCAGGTACACCAATTATAAGCTTCTGAAAGTCACCTAATACTCGATCAATTTATATGAAGTACACGAACCGAAAAGAAAATATTGCTTTAAATTTGATATTTCGTTAAATAAGGATACTCACATATTACAAAATCAATTAAGTATTTAGTGTGAGACAAAGTTTTGAATTAAACGTGAAAATTATGAAACTCTTACTGCAATTATTTGCAATATCAAAAAGATAACATTTTATAACCTCATTTTAAATTACTATTTTCTGTATGGAATGGGGGCACTTTTTATTTATTAAAAATCCAAAGCATTTTTTATGTTCCATTCTTCCTTTATATCGTCCTTATAACTTTTAAGATAATGAGATTAAAATGTTTTTCAACCTAATACTTTTTACATTTTCGCTAAGTTTGTTAAGGTACTCGTATATATATATACTTAATTCTTGAAACATGAATATAAAAAAAACTATCAAAAATGTATCCTTAATAATATTGAAGGATCCATCAGGTCTTTAAAAAAAACAACACAAACACTATAAAAACTGTCGTATTTGAGATGATATCCTTCAAACAATTCCTCAAACCAACCTCAAAACCACAATGTTAAGATTTAGATTTTTTTTATTCCCAGTCCGAAGTGTTTTTTAGTTCACAGTTTCTGTAGAAACAATCAAAATACACACGATAATGTGTTATCTCTATGATTTAGGTCATGAAATGATTGTTTCCATTTCCAATCCAAGATTAACCCTAGGGACATTTTTTTTATTGTTTTTTTAACAACGATATGTGTGGGTGGGTTATACCAAACGTTAAATCCCTAATGTTGTTTTGTCCTTCTTATGGTTTTTAGTTTCGTGTATCAATATAAACATAGTGAAGGAAATACAAAAAAAAAGTCCTAAACCTCTTTTTACACATTTCCTTTGGGATATGATTTCTAATACATTTGCTGTTAGGTACACTTTTTTTTATCGTTCGAGATTTTGTTTTTTTTTTTTGTTCATTTTGTTTTAAATCTTTCAATGAATTGCAAGTATATCCCTGAAGGCATTAAGATAGATTATAGAAGAAAAACTGATTTCTTGAGTGTTTTTTAGTTCTTTCTTTTTTTTTCAATTAATACAACATTTTCCAATTGAAACATGCAAATATCGCAAGGTTATTCATTTAAATTAATTTTTTTTTTTTCATGATCTCATCTTATAAACTTAGCTAAGTATTTTAATTCTTAAAATTCATTAGACACAACTTGGCAAACAAAAATGAAAAGATTTTATTATGGCAAAGTGACAGAGTATCTAACACCCTCTGTTTGCACACTGTGTGATTCCTTTCACAGGAAAACTACCTTATCTACTTTATTGGCTTCAAAGTTCAAGAGTATATCATCCTCCTCATATCAGACGATTTCGTTGTCGCGCGTTCTCACAAAATGCATTTACTTATGCAAATATTTTCCTAAATACGTGCGCAACCTAAACGAACAAACACTTTGGAAATATATTTCCCTGTCTCCAGCTATTAGACGAGCTCTAAAAGCGCAGTAAATTTAAGTTTGAATATGAAAATGCATGCGAAGTTGCTGCTAATATATATTAAACAGCATCACAATAACAAAAATTACGTAAAATGCCACACAAAGTACAACAGCGCGACGTAATAGATTTTCGCAGGAAAAATTAAACTGGCTCTCTCTGGTAGTTGGTTGGTAGAAGTTATCCTCCAGCAAGAGATATACGAGTACCACCTGTGTGTGTTTCCTGGCATCACAGTCCACTGTAGTCCGAATTTTCATCAACATGCAACATCATGGATTTTATGTTCTCCAGTTAATCAAATCAGTGGATTTTAGTGCGGTTATAGCTTACAGTCTACTTTAAGTCGAAACAACGCATCGGCATCGACATCGGCATTATCAGATGGGAGTGTGGCAAATCCTAACACGGAAATAGAAACCGACCCAAGTGCGAGCTGGTTGCCATATTCCGAAAAACCTGCATTTGATCAAGTGGTCATTGGAGGCACCGGCATAGGTAGCAGGGGGTGGTATGAATGCAGGAGTTTATCCAGCTTTTGGATGAAAATAGCTATAGCTTCCTGGTTATTTTCATATTATGAGATCATACCAGAGAACAAGTTTTAATTTTTTTTCTATTTTTTGTGCACCATCTTGGCCAGGCGACTTCGGCCATCTCCATCATCTGCAAATAGTAAACAATACTCGAAACCAGTATAAAACAGCATCTGCATCAGTAAGTAGTGGCGGCACACATATTGCCCGCCAAGACGGATGTGATGCTATTTCTTAAGTGCATCATCCATCGTAACTACTGTAGATGAGATAAAATTCGTCAGTGTGTGTTCTGTTGGTTGATACGGTTTATTCGGGTAAGATTTTGCGTTAAGATTAACTACCAGTCTTATTTTATTTGTCTCAAGAAAGTTATTTTCAAGGAACAAGATGACATTTCAAATTCTTGAGAGTATTTGATGGATTTACAAAACATAAAACTTGCAATTGCGCATTTAGATTTGACAAAATTCCTGTGTGATTTATCTCACAGAAAATCTGTTTTTATTTTAATTTTGAGAAATTTTTTTAATAATATACAAATTAAATTGATTCTCAAGAATTTTACTTGTTTAAGTGAATCCCCTTTGTCTATCCAGGGACTGTAATTAATATTTAATCAAAGGTTCGGCTGAATTATTGTGGTCTGGTTTGAAGTGTTTATAATTGAGCGATTTACATCATGGTTTGATAGTTTATTACCTTTCAACAGATTAACATAACCCCACGATCAATCTGGTCATTAAAAAATAAATCTTAAATAATGAAACGTGCCTTTAAAACCTCCTTTATTGAATTTTAAAGCGTGTATGGATAAAGATTCATACCACATATAATTATTTTTATTTTATCTATAAGTGAGTTTGTTTTGAAAATCCAACATTTTTTACTATCGTTCACTTTGAAATACCAAATTTGAAAACAGAAATAAATTATGTTATGAACAATAACATTTTTGTTTTTAATTTTTGAACAGTTTTATAACTTCTACAATTAATATAAAAAGAAGGAAAATAAAAACTATGTCAAGTTTAAAAACTGAATATAATTTTGTTTACTAAAACGTTTTTGTTTCCATCTGAGGTAGGTCAGCGGGGTCTAGGGTCTAACCGTAGAAAACAAGAACTCGGTATGTAGAGAGTTATGAGCTCCAGTTCCAATGTGTAAATTATTATTTATTTACGGATAACTTAACTTAACAAGATATTTCCTATAATTTTACAATATTTTCGGTCTTATAATAAACTAACAAAGTACTTCATACAAAATAATGGCGGGATCAATTCCCTCACCATGCACAGAGCTAAAGACCAGCGAAGATTGGGTTAGAGTCTCAAGTCTTAACAATGACGGTGGAGAAGGGAAGCCTTAGACAGCGGAGGTTGGAATGGAGTCCCTAGTTTTAGCTTTTCGGAAGCGGTAGAAAGTTAAGGTAGCGAAGATTGAGATAGAGTCCCTAGTCTAAGCTTCTCGAAAGCGGCAGAATGTTAAGACAACGAAGGTAGGGATAGACTCCCTTCAATAATCTTTGCTACGGCAGCGGAAAAGAGAAGGCTAAGACCAAGAAGGTTGGGATACAGTCTTAACTTTTCGAAAGCGGTAGAAGATTAAGACACAAAAGGTTAGGATAGAGTCCCTAGTCTTATATACGGTGGCGGACGAGAAAAGGCCAAGACAGTGAAGGTTGGGATAGAGTGCCAAGTCTTAGTTTTTCGGAGAAGGTTAAGACAGTGAAGGTTGGGATGGAGTCCCTAATCTTAGCTTGGGTTGGTTGGGATAGAGTCTCTAGTCTTAACTACGGCAGTGGAAAAGAGAAGGCTAAGACGATTGGGGTTGGGATAGAGTCCCTAGTCCTAGCTTCTCAAGTTCCTAGTCTTAGCTAATGATAAAGGAGTAGGAAAACGGAGGGGTGTTTTAACGGCGGAAGCCAAAAAGTTTTGAAGCTACTACCTGGTATTGATATACAGCATTGTGCTTCGTTATTAGTTCTTATATACTAATAGGTTTGAGATGGTTCCTTATCTTTTGCACTCGATTTGGTACTTTATTACACGGTGGCAAGAAGAAAATGATTTTCGATAAATTTGCCACTCTAACTTGTTGACTTTGCTGCCCAAACTAAATGTGTATTTTAAAAACCACGAACGAAATTTATTTGCTGATGTCGCCAACTGTCAGTGTGTGTATGCAGCGTTTGTTGGTAATTTATTGCTGACGTGTCGTAGCCAACTGCAACTGCTTCGTAGTTGAATCCTGGCTTTAAATAAAGTAAAGTAAATGGCTTGGTGGTTGGGGGATAAAAGATGTAACTTCGTTACAACGTTATAGTAACAACCTTTTACAACTGTAACCTTTCAAAAACCTGTTAAGATTTTCTCATAAAATAAATACCTTTTATAAATAACAGTTTGGAGTTTTTATTCGACTAAGAAAATTTTCTCTGGCTTGTGCCATTAATATTTTTAAAAAATTCTCAAATTTGCAAATTCTATAAATGAAATTTTTGTGAAATTTCAAAATTTGTTTTTGTGCTGCTTTGTACTCAGAAAATGGTTCTAGGAACCAAAAAGAAAAAAATCGCATAATTGCAACTATTATGGCCAAAACAAAACTTTGCGAAGGGCTGTTGCGTGAAATTAGCACCGCCATTTTTGATTTCCAAAAAAAAGAGTTGTGCTTAAATTGTGCCATAAATATTTTAAAAATATCGCAAATTTGCTTATTTTACGGATCAAATTTTTTTAAATTTTGCAATTTTTTAAAAGAAAAGATTGTGCTGGAGCTATTTGTGAACAACCTGATTATGGTACATATCAATGTGGCTTCAAGCCAAAAAAGTCCACGTTGACTAAATATTCGCACTATGTCAGATCTTGGTAAAAACCCATCAGGAGTTCCAAATCGATAGCCACTACCTTTACATCGATTTCAAGCCCGCGTATGACAGAATCTGTAGGAATGACCAATATAGAGCGATGTCTAGTTTTGGCATCCGTCCCAGACTCGTCCGTTTGTACAATGATGATGACGATGGAGTATGCACGCTGCTCTACAAAAATCAGCCAAACTCTCACTGATACCTTTGATGTCATGCAACTTCTTCAACATCGTTCTTGAAAGAATTGTGCAAAACTCTCACGTGGCACAATTTTTTAAAAGTCCGTCAAATTCCTCGCTTACACCGACGATATAATCGGACGAACAAAGCATGATGTCTATGGTGCTTTTGTGAGTATTGAGGAGGAAACCAAGAAGATGGGTTCAACGGTGAATGAAGGCAAGACAAAATATGTATATGCTGTCAACAAGAAAGGACACCCAATACCGACGTCTAGGTCAGAACGTCACTATAGACAAGACGGCTATAATTTTGAAAAGGTCAGAGACTTTTTCTACCTAGGCTCCGCGTTATAAGCTCAGCGAACGATACCAGTGCTTAAATCAAACGAAGAACTAGTCTTCCCAATCGCTGTTTCTTTAGGAAAGAGAATTGTGTCATTTACTTAATGTTTTACAGCTTTATGAATTGCCATTTACTAGTCTTTAATTTTTCCACCTTCCTATTTTTCGAAATGTGAAAGTTGGTAGCTTGACGTTCACAGAAAACAAATCACCCAAAAATACATAAAAAACATCGCATGACATAATTCAATTTTTCACAATGAATTAAGGTTTAACTAACGGCAAATTATTAAGATATAAAATATAAGGTTTTGAAAGTTTTAACCGCTATTTGCAAAAAAAACATAGAAAATATAGAACGACAAACAAGTAAACGGCAATTTACTAAGCTATAAAACATTCATTATAAGAAGTTTTTCACGCTTTTTGAGTTTTGGTAATTTAGCAAAGCATCCAAAAAACATAAAAAATATAAAACGACAAATTCAAAACTGTCACAACTTATTAAGGACTAACTAACGGCAAATTATCCACCTACCCATTTTTCGATTTGTGAAAGTTGTTTTTCTTACTTGACACTCGTAGAAAACAAATAAATTGAATTTATCACAACAAATTAACGACTAACTAATGACAAATTATTAAGAAATAAAATATTGATTTTTTGAAGTTCTTAATAATTTTCGAAAAAAACATATGTAGTAAAAATAGAACAAAAAATTCTAAGCTGTAACAACTAACTAACTACAAACTATCCACCTATCCATTTCTCGATTCATGAGAGTTGCTTTGCTAGCTTAATATAAAATTAGCAAAGCACCCAAAAAAACATAGAAACAATTTCACAATAAAATTCAATTTATCACAACTAATTAATGACTAATTAATGACAGATAATTAAGCCATAAACTATTTAGCACAAGAAGTTCTTACAGGTTTTTGACAGGGTACTTTGCTATCTTGATGTTGAGTTAGCAAAGCACCCAAAAAACATAGAAAACATTGAATGACAAATTCTTAATTGTTACAATTAACTAACGATTAATTAATGGAAAATTATCCACCTTTTCACTTTTCGATTCCTCAAAGTTGCTTTGCTAACTTGACACTCATCAATATTAGCGGTTAAAGGTTTCATGCACCCAAATATATATTAAGGAATTAAGGTTAAGGAAAGATTTTATGATAGGCACATGACTTATCTGTTTGCGCTCTAATCAATAAATTATATATATGGTCTTCGGATTCGGAAGGAAGCTCCTTCTACAAACTTTCCTACCATCTTTGGTGTCAATGTAACCATAAATCACCATATCCATTCATCACTTTATTAAATCAATCAATTTGAATTAATTAACTCATCCGTGTTAGTAATTAATTCACTCATAATAACCAAATGATAACGCAAATTCTGCCTGGTGCACACATTCCTACAGACTTGGGTATTTTTTGGCTCAATTACAATGTCATTAAACCGTAGATGACTCTTTTTTGTAAGCTCAGTTCCGGTCATGTCTTGATGCCATTAACGTCATTTTGAAGTTCATCATAATATGCATGACCGTCATGGAAATCTTTTGCTCAATTTCGCTAATATTATGCATTACACATACAACTTGACTCATTGATATTGTTTTTTTTTTTTTTTTTATTATCGATTCTCAAGATTGCATTCATAAATAAAAAAAAATAAAATAACTCGAGATGCTTCTATAGAAACCACATTACATCAACATCGCATCGATATATGAATGAGTATTATGCAAATTGGTGTAAGTACTTTTATATCAATCACACGCTGCTGCAGCAAATTGATTAAGTATCTTTTGTTTCAACTGCATTTGGTTTTGTTTCCTTTTGCTAATTTTCGAAGCAAGTACTTCTAGAGAATGCATATTTTTGCACTTTACATGCATTCATGGGATCATGTCACCTGGTGTGATTACAACGAAGATTGATTCTAAGGGAAATTCCCCACACTTGCGACACCTTTATCACCACAATGCAATACCTAATTTATAATATAAATGTGAATTTTATTCAACTCACGAAATTCTACGTCAAATGCGACAAAAAAGGACCCAAAAAAAAAAATACAAATATGCTGGCTCGAAGCGTTCTGTTTAAAGAATATGTAATTTCCGAAGCTATGTTCAACAATGTATATCTTCGTTTAGATTGTAGAACTCAGCTGAGTCATCAGCTCTCTCAGCTCAGGTTGTTGTTCTTTTGTTTAGATCTGATAAAAAAAATAGTTAAGAATAGCAATTTATATGAATTTTCCATTTCGAATTACAGTGGCTTTTTGATATGCTATAAACCTGTCGTGAAGAGAAGGCTATAGATGGCCATGAAAGTCTAGGATACGACACCATCAAGAATCTTTCCACTGAAGACATCCGAGGTTTGTGTGCAGTGTGTAGATCAGATCATACAGTCCTGATTCGTGTGTAATTCATTTCTTTAAAGAAATACAACACTTGGTCACGTAGGTATGATGATGCGTGTTGGGAATGGAAGCAAATTAACTACCAATTGGTAGTCCGTTGCATGAAATTCGAATAAAAGTCCGCAATTTAAAATAATGGAATGGGGATTCTTTATGGAAACGTTGCAGAAGTGTTTATTCACTATCTTTATAACAAATCCTGACAAGCTTTGATGTCACGATCCCCTAGAACAATAGAAAACTTTTATGTTCTTATTAAGATAAGCGAGTTCTAATGTCTCTACAACTTTTTTTCCAAAAACCACATATTTATGTTTACTAAGATGCTAAATCTGAATATTAAAAGTGCTTCAAAAAAGCAAATTGACTGGATTTTTCAAATTTCGTTGTTTAAGACAAAGGCTAATGATTTCTCGAAGATGAATGATGGTATTTGAAAAATTAAAAAAAGAAAAGAAAGAAGTAAGATGCTCATACTCCAGAATGACCATAAACATTTTTTAAATACAAATTACCTCGAGAAAAAGTACAACTCCAAATTTGCATAAAAACGTTATTTTTATATTTTTAAATTCGAATATCTCTAAGACGTGACGTATTAGAACGAGGCGCGGATCCGGGGTTTTGTTCAAGGGTGGGGTGTATTTTTGGTGTATTTTTGGTCACACTAATGCAAAATTGTTTCCAGAGCTTCCATAATCTTGATTAGATCTACAGACAATTGGAGTACTTTTCATACTACTCAAAATTTGAAGAAGGCAATTACCTCTTTTATATCTGCACTGTGCCTCGAGCAGTGGGTACTTGGGAACTTCGTGAAATGAAGTTATGCAGTTTGTGGCAGTAACAGGGTGTTTTAACAGCGTTTTTTCCCTCTAGATCTCCGAAGCACCACCTAGAATTTTGGAAAGAATAACAGCACACCGGTATGTTCCTATTCCCACACCTAGGGTTTCAGCCATTGCCGGGATAAGATTCTGTGGCCAAAGACAAGTTAAAGGCCGTTATCAGAGTCAGGAATGCATTTGCAGAATATTCCCTGAAAAAGTCTTCTATTCAAAAAATCAAATAAAAGTTTTACTGCAATCGCTCTGTGCTCGATAATGCAGTTTGCCAAAGTCACATGTTTGAAAATATCATTTACAGTGCAATTTCACCGCACCGTAAGAAAGTCGAATTGACGGAAGAAATAAGTATTCAGAATCCAGAGAATGTGTGTGTTAACGTCAAATGTGCTTGCAACCAAAATTCACTGGCACCGTGTCGTTAACAATCAAACAGAGGCAACAAAAAAATGAACATGAAACCAAGTAAATGGGCGAAACCTGAATTTTCTAAAATAATCGATGAAGTAAATTTTGTTTGATTTGGATAAATAGTACGGAAGTTTCTAAAACTCATTCATGAAAGTGAAAAATCTCTTCACGAATACAGTAGACGCTCGATTTAGTGAATCTCAAAATAGTTAACTATCCACAATAGTAAATACACGAAATTTTCTATAAAATTCAATTTTTTATAAAAATAACTAGCAAGCATTTAACATTGCTTGAGAACACTGGGGAATTGGTTCAGTTTTTCTTAACTTATAAATATTAAAACCATTCACATCAAACAAAATTTGCATTTTGCATCAAATTCATCTTTAGAACGCTTTTAAAAACTTCCGCTTGAAAAAGTGAACAATCTCGAAAGAATGAACACTAAACGGGCCTGGTTTTTATTACTTCACTATTTCGAACGTCTACTGTATTACCATCAGAAACGTATGTTTTGGCTAAAAAAGATGTGCAACATAGTTGCATACAGAACTGCACTCGAAATATATAAGAGAGTTAAAAGATGGGGACAACATCTAGAGTGTTAAACACGGAAGTGGACATATTCATGAAATTAGCTCACCAGAGGGAAAGACATCCGAAAGTTACTCTCGAGAGTTTTCAAATGAAAGTACTGTCAAATAGAAACGCATCCTTTTAGTACGAAATTTGTTTGTTTTCACTTATTTTTATACAGAAATGTAGTTTGTCATTTTAACTTTATTTAAATTTCTTATGGCGGTATTCATCAAGTACTCATAAATGGCTCTTAAGTTTATGAGGCTCATAACTCAAATAATATTTGTACTATTCACCAGCCACTCATAACTGTTTTTCGCAGTCCGAAAATGAGAACAACTCTGTCTTCACCAGGCATACCCAAACTGGGAAATCAAACTGTTTTCAGACTGGCCCAACTTTTTTGGCACGTTTATGATCCGTACAAAAATTTACACAAATCTTTGTGACTAAAGTGATTTAATTTTATTTTCATTTATTTGTTTTTATTTTTGTTTTGTAAATAGATCATTTTTTTTTGCTGAATATCATTCCATGTTTCAGTTTGTTTTATAAAGGGAAATTTTGCGGACCCAAAACGAACTCCTTTGATTGAAGGGGAGTGAAGCTGAAGGATTTGTACTACTGACGTTTTTTTTAAGTTTTCACGGACTAAAACCAGCAATGATCTTCACCGCGTAACCTACAAAAATAAACTTATGAAATAAGTGGAAAAAAAAATAACTCTTATGAGCGCTCTTAAATATTCAATTTTATTGCTTGGTGAATAGGTTTATGAAGCTTTTAAGTTATGAGCGTTCGGTGAATACCGCCCTTAATCTTGTTGATCTGAAGATTTGAAGCAGAGTTAGAATGTTTAAAACTAATTAAATTGTCCTTTTTTTTGAAAATGTGGATAAGTGCCACTGCTGCCTTCTGCGTTACATTCCACTACAAAAAAAAAATTCTTACATATTTGTGTTGGGGCATTAACTTTTTGAGACATTGTTTTTCGAAACTATGTCATTTTTCATTGAAAAGTGATATCAGATCGATGTGGGACTCAATCTGCTCTCTAGTATGAAGTAATTTGACTGTTCTCAAAAAAATATTAAACAAGAATGTAGCCTGACATTTAATTTTTAATTAAAGACCTTAAATTTGAAGACTGGACGTTATAAAACCGACGTTATTCGCTCGATATGAAGGCTATTTTTGCATATCAAAACTTTTTACACTTCACAGCTGGGAGAAACGAGATGAATCGATACTTTACGAATCTTTATATAATTTTGTGAAAAAAAAATTAGGAAAATAACAACGTATAGTCTTCTTTTCACTGCCAAGAAGAATTTTATAAACGTAGAACGAAGAAGCATTTTTTGATGACATTTTAATGAATTAATATTTTATGTTTGGTTCGTTCCTGCTCAGGGGGGAGACCATCACAGCCACTGCCCCCCCCCCTGTATCCGCACCTGGTAAGAAGTACACAGCAGAGTTGGGAAATAATGATTGTTTTCTGTGAACATTAGACACAATTGTAACTGATTTATTTGTACTTTCATTCCAACTACACGTAGTTGGTTATTGAACTTACAATTTCCATTATTAATTTATATTATTAATTTATATTATATTATAATTGTAATTTAAAATAATAAATCACAAATTCCATGATGAAATTGAAAAAAAAATCACTTCCAAATTGCTTTTAATTGAAAATAGAAATGGATTTTTGCAAGTAATTGAAGGAATAACACTGTGTTCATTACATTCAAGGTAATTGATTTCTTGGATTGTAATTCATTACATCTTTTTATTAATGAAAAATTACATTAAATATAATTGACAAGATTAATAAATTTATTAATTTCAGTTTTTGTAATCATTATTTGTTTTTCAATTACTTTAGTCAAATTAGATGGCAAATAACTGGCACTATTAAATAACAAGAAGTAATAAGTAACTGAATTCCATCTATTACATCAAAAATTTATTAAAAATTGGTTGGATATTTCCATACAAAATTATTGTAACTAAACTTTTTTCTATCATTATTTCCCAACTCTAGTTTAAAGGTACAAAATTGCAAAAAAAATACGACAACGACATACGTACAAGATATCTGGGAATGATCCAAATATAGAACAATGTTCTAATAGATTATTGTGTGAATTGTTTTTCAAAAACCTGAAAACGTCAGTCTCTTAAGCACAAATATACTGCAAACTAAAAAAAAATTTTTTTTGGGAAAAATTGAGAAAATCTTAAATAAATGGTTGCTACCTGTTCTGTGTGAAGAAAAACAAAACTTTGTTCTTACTCCAAATAACATGGTAATACTCTGAACCAAATTTAAAGCAAATATAGGTCCACCCACTTAGACTCGTTTCTCAGATCGACAGACGGTTTCTATGAACCCACTTATTTAAACGTTTCCATCATCGAAATGATGAATTTTACAAACTCCTCGAATTTTGTATTCACCACCTAACCCAATACTTGCCAATTATCAAAAAACCTTTAACAAACTTAAATTTTTTTATGACAGTTTGATGGACAAGAAGTTCAAATTCTCATTAATCAACATTGAATTTAAAGCGGAATTGTTGAAATATATTATTGAATATAAAAAACATTATAATGTAATTTAATTTAACACCTAATCTTCAATAAATAAAAATTATATAATTAATTTCCTTCAAATAACAATAAATCGAAAATAAAAGTGGGCTGACAAAAAAATGGAATACAAAATAAAAGTTCATTAGCTGGTCAACGATCTGTTAAAAGAAAAAAAAATTATAAATAAAACAAACAAACATTGTTTTACATATTTTTCAGATAAAACACGTTTTTCTTTAAGATAATATTTACCTGTAAAAAAAAATTGTTTAGGTAGGTATAGGTATGTAAATTTATGTAAAATTTTGTATTTTAGATCATTTAAATTGTTGTAAGCTTATTTACTTGTATTAAGTAATTTGTTGAAAAATTTTTATCAATGAAATAATATTTTGTTTTGAATGATTTTTACCTCAACTTGATTATCTTTTGATATTTTATTATTACTTTGTACGAAGAATAAAGCGAAGAAGAAACTTAATAAAGTGGATTAGGTACACATTAATTCTGCAATTTTTTGTAAGACATAAAGTTTTAAATTAAGCTTATTTTGTGTATTTTTGGATAAAGCTGTTATTATTAATGCGCACTAGTGGCCCTACCCCTAATCGTTGGGCTTAAGGTCAAGACGGCAAAATAAGATTCTGCCTTGGAACTTCTTCATCAATGGACATTGGACAATCAGTAAAAATGGTGAAGAATTTTCAATATATGATGGGAGTATTATCTGTATTTATGGCGGCCAAACAAGATGTTATGAGCTTTATCGAGAAAGTAAAGGCTGCGTTGGCAATGCTGTTAAAAATATGGAGAGACGACTCGTTAATCCTAAAAACCAAGCTTAGGATAAACCGCTACAATGTTGAATCTGTGCTTTTTAAGGGTGCATTTGGAAAGTAACACCCAATTTAACACAAGAAGGCTGAAAACGTTCGTGAATAGATGTCTGCAAAAAAAAATTGAAATTTTCTGGCCTAACCAAAAACTAATGATAAATTTCATGTGAGGACAGGTCAGGAAACCATCGAAAATACGAAAGGATATGTGGTAGTGGATTAGACATACGCTTTGAATAGGTCACGACTCAATAGTGCTTTGCAAATCAAGCGATGCAATAGAACCCTCTCACGCAGACAGGCAGACGAGTGGGCCGATCCAAAAATACTTGGCGAAGAACTGGGAAGTGTTGGAGGGAGCTATGGTATGCACATATCCAGAAATCGTACACCATGTCACGTAAGAGAAGTGGAGGGTCTTTCCCACTAATATGGACCTCACGGACGTAAAATGTCCGTAGACCTTAGTATGAATAAGTTTCGGCCTTCTCGATTTATTCACATACACCCATTACTGACCTATCAAACTCATCTACCAGACGTTGAATGGAGCATTGCTCATACGGGCCTGGTGAAGGTATGATTTCTCAAGTGGAGGCGAAGGAAGGGTCACACCCTTAAAAGGCGTTGTCTTGTCTTCAACAAGGTGATTGTGTATCGACAGACACTTCTTCAATGACTTAGAAATAGCTACCGACTTTTCAGGCTATAGCCTGCTGAAGCTCATCAACACCTGTTAAGGGCTTGATTGTCTTGGGATTTATCATTGGTTTAGTTTCATTGGGGTCACAATCCCTAGGGTATTACAATGGATCTACAATGATCTTAGTGTGACGGTTACAAGATCAACTGTCAGCCCATTAACCTAACCTAACCTAAGCATCGGCCTCAGGACAAAAAAAATTACAGGCTAGGGGCGAGATGTGTAGTACGAGAAAGGAAATCACCAAGTCTTGGTGTTAAATCTCAGTTAGATCCCGAAACGTGATTTCAATTTAAGTCCAAATTAGCTTTTAGCGCCATCTTGATTTCAATATTGAAATGCTAAAAAGTGATATGATATCCATAAAGTAGCAAATCAATTTCAATAGATTTTTGACAACTGAAACAACAATCTTCAACTGAAAAACTGCTTCTGAATTAACTCAAAATTAATTTATTTTCTGAATTAGTTAAGCTTTAATTAAACTCTGAGTTTATTTTACACTAAAAAATTTGCCCTCAAGATATATCTTGAAGTTGATAAAAAGGCAGCATAAATTGATTTGAAATATTAGCTGAAAGCTTAAAGCCTTTTTTATCTACGTAAAATTTTCTTCTACCCCCTCCAGACCCTTCTTAAATTCTCATCTAAGGAATTTTAGCATTTTTGTATAAGTATCTTTTTTTTGTAACCATTTTTTGGCGTAAGAATTCATCATCACACAACGAGATTTTTTTCTTCAGCAGCTATAAATTTCAATTTTATTTTTATACAAACATACATTCACTTAAAAGATTATTGCTACCATTTCAATGTTATATTTTAACATAATGCAAGTGTTTAAAAAGCAGTCGGAGGAATGAGTAAAGTAGAAGATAACGATGCACATTTATGTTTAAATGTCGGATAAGGAAGGAAAATGATGAAAAATTGATGATTTAAAAATATCGGAAGTAACTTTTGTTTCCGAAAACTTACGCTTACCTATGTATACTACCTCAAGAAGCTTAAGTTTAAAATATTCTATTTCATTCTACGAACTATGGACACACAAACTGAACCACCCCTCCTCCCTCCCTGCCCCTAGGAAATGCCTAGCTCCTAATATATTTCTTTCAATTTTTTTATGAATTTCAGCAAATAATTCTATATTTTTCCGTCGGATTCCATGATTTGCCTCCCCATGACTTTGGATGAGGCTGAATATACAAAGCTGAAACTGTCATTATTGTTTTTAAAATAAGGATATTTTCAAGATTTGTCCCCTTTTGGTATTTTTGCGAATATAGATATAGGACCTAGTTAATATTTTCAATAATTTAAGGAAAACGCAAGCAAACGGATATTGTTTCTCAATGACAGATAAATTACGGATTGTTGTTTGCTTTATAAAGTCCAGTCAATAGAGGTAAAAAAGAGGGATGACCCTACCCTATACAAAAGGTCGAGTAGTTCTTTGTTTGTCAACCCGATTTTTTTTACTGCACAGCTGCACTGCAGATGAGGTTTTCAAACATGTGACTTCAGCAAGCTGCATTATCGAATACACTGCTAGTTTTGCATTTTGCGTTTAAGAACATTCTGCAATTGCATTTTTGACGCAGATGACGTTTTCGAAAACGGCCATATTATGTCCACATAAGAATGCATCTTTCTTGGAATTCATAAACGGAATAAATAGACTGAAGAATTCTTTCTCATTCGCTCAGTGTTCCTTAACTAAGTTGAAGTATTTTGACTTTTTGGACTACATTAACATTTGCATATTTCTATTGTTCATTGAGTTCACGTTTGTATCTTCTCCTTCAAAACCCCGTCGAATAATGCTACTTGCAAAAGAGCCCAGTATCAGCTTTCCTTTCTGCTTTTCATCGAGTTTAGGATAGAGAAGCAGTAAGTGTGAGCGCACTTTTGAGCGTGCATTCGTCTTGAGCGTAAGAAGAGTGTTGAAGCCAGTCCTGTATGCTTTCAAGAGAGATAAAAGTACCAGCCAAGTATCTTCTACCTTGTACTTGTGTTTGTATTTGAAAAAAACGAGTACCATGTACTTGGTACTCGAAAAACACCAAGTACTATTACTTTGTACCAAATTCATGTACTTGGTACTCTAATACTGTCCAGTACATTTTCAAGTACTTTTAAAGTAGGTACAAGTCTATATGAAGTACTTTTCAAGTACAAGTCAATTTCAAATACTTTTCAAGTACAATTCGTTGAGTAATTTGGTTGAGCTATCGAATTACTCGTATGACTATTTCAATTCAAAAACACAGATCACAGTGGCTGATGGCGTCTCGTAATCTTAACGTCATCTCACTTAATCTCTCAATGGTTGTCATTATTCGATAGCTCAAACAGACTACTCAACAAATTGTTCTTGACAAATATTTGATATTGACTTGTACTTAAAATGGACTTGCATTATAAAAGTATTTGAAATAAACTTGTATTTGACAAGCCTTGATAATGTACCGGGGCAGTATTGAAGTACCGAGTACAAGTTCACAGAACAATGTACTTGACAAAGTACTTGTACTTCGTGTTTTTCACGTTCCAATTACATTTTTTCAAATTCAAGATCAAGTTCAAGGTACTGGGTACTTACAAAGTACTAAAGTACAAATGTACTTAAGTACTCTACAGCTCTCGTTGACCCTACTTGTTTGTCAAACTGAAACAGCAGCAATATCTTAAAGTATCTTTTCGCAGAATATTCGCTTAGGTGTCATCCGTGGAGTAAGTACGAGTACTAACTCTGAGGTAAATGAAATTCTTATATGTGTGCTTTGAAGCTGCGACTATTAATAGAGACATTTTGGCCTAAGTTGTGAACATAAGCTTTTTTGTTGATAGTAGTTAGTTGGACTTTTACTCTTTTACTTCAAGATCAATATATACGTATAAAACAGACAGAAAAGAAAGTGAATTCCAACTCACAAGATTTTTATTCGTCACAACATAAAAGTATAGTCGATTCTCTCTAAGTCGAATTTCCACAGGATATAAAAATCAATTCGAGTTTTAGAGAGTTTTGCAAAAATTCGATTTAGAGAGAAATAAATACAGTATCTTTGGAAATTTGAGGTAGTACCTCGTGGCATGATGGTAACTGAATTGGACTGTATTGATCATGCTGAAAGTCTGGGTTCGATTTCCAGCCGCTGCCACCTAAGAACTGAAATGTTTTTCCCGAAGTACTGCCTCTTGCGAGGAACTGATAAATCCTCCAAGAGTTCACTTGTCATGAATAAGTGCTTCTCATCTAGCCGTTCGGACTCGGCAAAATAATTGTTGGTCTCTATTAAGAGCCTATTATTTAGCCTTTCTTGGGGGCTCCATAGTGCTGTTTGAAGTAGTTGTAGAAAGATGATTTCCACATCATATCTGTAGGAAGTTTTGTTAGCTTCAAATTTCCGTGCGTGTTTTTTCGTTGAAATACATCGGAGAGAAGTTAAAGTTAAAACATCTGAAAAAAGTGTCGAATTCTTATTGTTTTTCCAAAATTTTAAAGTGGGTGGAGGTGGCGTGGTTGAGGAAATTTGGAATTTGTTTTGGTGACGTAAAAACAATTTAAATATGAATAGCAGCATTTTTTTATTTGAAAAAAGCTAATGATTTTTTCGGAGACGAAAATGAATATAAAAGGGATGCCAAATAAATCTTGCAGCAGAGAAGAATACGTTTTTACTTTCAGAACTATGAAATGAGTTTTGTGAGTACAAATTTTATTGTTATTTTTTGAATGTAACATGACATCGAACTTAGATAATTATTTAAAATCTAACAAATATTTCTAAAAAGATTTCTTCCAAAAAGATTTTTTCCAAAAACCAATCCATAAAGCGATCAAACGGTTTATTTTTGATTTTTGAAGTATGATAAAATTTTGTCAATACATCGATGTAACATTCTATACAAACATATCTACCATGAAATTTTACATAAATCCGATAACCGATGGGAATGAATAAAAGAATTTTTATTATTACACCATTGATTGACATAAAAAAATATAAGAGTCATGTTAATAACCCAATTCAGAAAAAACCCCACGCCCCAAACAAATTAACAACACTTTTCATAACATTTCGTTTATTTCCGTAAATTACTCTAAATGGTAATAATTATTCAAGTTTGACAACATATTTCGGTTTTTCTCGAAAAATCAATTCAAACAACAAGTAAAATATCTCAGATATGACCTTACCTTATATGCAGTTGTTTTTTTATTTTTTTTTTATTTGTAGATTTTACAATAACAATAATCGGCAATAACAACATAAATATCTTTGAGCCAATTTGTTTTTTTTATTATTATTATTTTGAATACTTCTATTGGGCTATGAATTTATTGTGAAATTAAAATTTGTATATGGTTAAATTAATAGCATTATATAGAAATAGTTTTTAACAGAACCAAAATTGTTTTAGAACAAACTGAAATGATTTACAGATTGGTCAAACAAAAGGTAAAGAGGTAAAGTTGCTTCTAAAAGTTTGTTTTTCATCATAAAAGTAAAATCAATTAGTAAAAAGCCAACAAAAAAATCTCGTTAAAGAATAATCGCTCCATCTAATTAAAAGTTAAAAGCAAACAAGCCAAGTGAGTTGAATTATGTTGTTTATTGATTCTTTTTTTGTTTATTGATTAGACAATTGTCTAATAAATGAGGTGGTCACTAAACGAAAATATTGCAAATATTGTTTTGGACATAAAGGGGATAAACATTCTACAATTGGGTGGCTAATTACGCGGCTCTGTCCAGGCGCGGATACAGGGGGAGGGCAATGGGTGCAATTGCCCCCCCCCCCTGAGCAGGAGCGAACCAAGCAAAAAATATTATTAAAATGTAATCAAAAAATGCTTTTTCGTTCAATGTTTATACATTTTTTTCTTCACATTGAAAAGAAGACTATACGAGAAAAATTCCAATATGCAAAAATAGCCTCCAAATCGAGCGATTGTAAAGCTTATAACGTCGGTTTTATAACGTCCAATCTTCAAATTTAAGGTCTTTAATTAAAAGATAAATGTCAGGCTACATTTCTATGTAATAATTTTTTGAGAACAGTCAAATTACTTCAAACTAGAGAGCAGATTGAGTCCCACATCGATCTGATTTCACTTTTCAAAATGCAAATGTGAATGAAAAATGACACAGTTTCGAAAAAGTTGTTCCAAAAAGTTAATGCCCCAAACCTCTACAAATATGTAGGTATTTTTTTTATAGTTAAATGTAACGCGGAAAGCAGCAGTGGCAGTTATCTACATTTTCTAAAAAAAGGTCAATTTAATTAGTTTTAAAAATTCTTACTTTGCTTCAAATGCTCAGATGAACAAGATTAAGATATTTAAATAAATTAAAAATGACAAATTACTTTTTGTATAAAAATTATTGAGGAATAGGTACCACAAAATTTCATTCAAAATAGATGCGTATCCATTTGACAGTACTTTCACTAGAAAACTCTCGAGAGTAACTTTCGGATGTCTTTCCCTCTAGGGAGCTAATTTCATGAAAGTGTCCACTTGCGAGTTTAACACTCTAGAGCATGTCCCCATCTTTTAACTGTCTTATGTATTTCGAGTGCGGTTCTGTATGCAACGTACGTTTCTGATTGTAATACAGTATACGTTAGAAATAGTGAAGTAATAAAAACCAGGCCTGTTCAGTGTTCATTCTTTCGAGATTGTTCACTTTTTCAAGCGGAAGTTTTAAAGGCGTTCTAAAAATGAATTTGATCCAAAATGCAAATTTTGTTCGATGTGAATGGTTTTCATATTTTTAAGTTAAGAAAAACTGAACCAATTCCCCAGTGTTCTCAAGCAATGTTAAAGGCTTGCGAGTTATTTTTATAAAAAATTGAATTTTATAAAAAATTTCGTGTGTTTACTATTGTGGATTGTTAACTATTTTGAGATTCACTAAATCGAGCGTCTACTGTATTCTTGATGATTTTTTTCACTTTCATGGATGAGTTTTAGGAACTTCCGTACTATTCATCCACAAATCAAACAAAATTTACTTCATCGAACATTCTAGAAACTACAGGTTTTCGCAAATTTACTTAGTTTCGTGTTAATTTTTTGCTGCCTCAGTTTAATCGTTAATGACACGGTGCCAGTCAATTTTGCTTGCAAGCACATTTGACGTTAACTCACACATTCTCTAGCTTCTAAATACTTATTTGTTCCGTCAATTCGATTTGCTTACGGTGCGGTGAAAATGCACTGTAGATGATATTTTCCAACATGTGACTTTAGCAAACTGCATTATCGAACACAGAGACATTGCAGTAAAACTTTTATTTGTTTTTTTTTCGAATAGAAGACTTTTTCAGTGAATATTCCGCAAATGCATTTCTGACTCAGATAACGGTCTTTAAATTGTCTTTTGCCACAGAATCTTATCCCAGCAATGGCTGAAAATTGTATGTGTGGGAATAGGAACATTGTGCTATTATTATTTCCGAAATTCTAGGTAGTGCTACGAATATCTAAAGGGAATTCAAAAAGGCGGTAAGACACCCTGTTACTGCCACTATACGGATAACCATTTCACGAAGTTCCAAAGTACCCGCTGCTCGATGCACTTTGCAGATATGAAAGAGTTAATTGGCGCGTTCTTCAAATTTTGAGTAGTATGAAAAGTATTCCAATTGTCTGTAGATCTTATCAGGATTATGAAAACTCTGGAAACAATTTCGCATTAATGTGACCAAAAACACACCAAAATTGCCCCCTCCCTGGACGAAATCCTGGATCCGCACCTGGTTCTGTCATATCGATCATAGAGTTAAGATTGTGGCAGTGAGCATGAGGTTTAAACTAAACTAGCAAAAGAAAAGTTTGTTAAATTTGCATTACCCATATTATTGCAGATAAAATGATAAAAATGCATTTCGCAGGTTGGAAAGTCACTTATATCACAGTTGCCGACAACTCAAAGTCAAAAAATAATGGCAACATACACAAATAAATTATAATGGACAACAGGGTTACCTTTGGGACACTTAAGTGTGAATTTGACACCTCTTCATTCCCTGGACACCAGGACACTCTTTTTTAGAAATATTTGATTTTGGACGGATTTGAGAAACTAAGCAACCTTTCGGACACCTTTTGAAATAAACATTTCTTTTTCCAAATTTTTAAGAATTTGTAGGAAACATTTGTGGCAGATTGAAGCGAATACTTCTCAAAAATATTATTTTTAGTAACCTCTTATGAAACTACAAGGTTATTGGACTTTTGACTGATGGCAGAGTCAATAGTCCAGTAACCTTGTAATTTCATAAGAGGAAGACATTTTCGCGTTTTTGTTTTCTGAAGGAAAAGTTTGTAATAAAAATATTGCTCTACGATTTTAAATTCACTATAAGCTGGCATCAATTTAAGCCCAGAATTGTGTCTGTAGACCTAAGAGTTTCACAGGCACCGCCATTCAAAATGTATCGATATTATATTTTTAAAACAGCAAGCAGTATAATTAACAGTAGAATGACAAATACCGTATGCTTGGCTTATAATGCTTGAAATATTTAATATTTAGTGCATATAGTTCGGTCTGAAGGAAAGTGCATGCATATCACCCCGTTCATTTGGGAGTTTCAATTATCTCAAAAAGTGACTTCCAACATAAAAAAACTAATAATCAAAAACAGTGGTAGTTTTTGGAAAAAAAATCCCTAAAGCTCAGTGTTTCCCAACTTTTTTTAAGCTATGTCTCACCAAGCCATTTCCAAAATGTTTATGTCCCCCCAAAATTATGATTATTTTTAACATTCAAAACTTTAAAATGTTCACTAAATTCTTGAATTATTAAAAATTAGGAAGAATTTACGAGAACTAGAATTTTATGTTTTTAAATCCAGCGATAAGTATTGCAGATGGCAAACAATCACATCTTTAGTGATATCAAACAAAGTTTGAGTTGTAAATGATTGTCTGAAATATCAATAAGAGTAGTGAATCCAACGATATTCAATCAAAACAGTTCCACAAATATTTTATTTAAAACAGTAAAAGTCCCTCATGCCCAAATTTTTTTCTTTACAGAATGCCTTCCCAAAGCGTTCACAATTCGGTACAAGCAAAAGTTTGAACAAACCAATATTGAGTCCGGAATCTTTTCGAAAATAAATTAGTGTGAAAGTGAGATTTTATTTTTTCGTGGCTTTAATATTGAAATCTTAAATGGATGTGAAGCATAAGAATTTATAATTGCTCCCCTGAAAAATTGAATTGTCCCGCTGTGGGTCGTGGGCCCAACATTTAGGAAACACTGTATAGCTCCTCTTAGGCCACTATCAATTTTTGAATATTTTTTTTAAGTAAAGTTATTTTAGAGTTATTTTAGATTCAAAATATGTTTTTATGGCCTTTAGTCCTACAAATTGGCGATTCGTCCGGCTTACTCACTTGGACTCATCACTGACGAAGTGAAGGCCTTGTCATAGGGAATTTGTATTTGTAGCTATTTTAATCGACAGTTTTTGAAAAATCAATTTTCTAACACTAAGGACTTGCTTCACATTATCTGATTTAAATTTCAATTAAGCTATACTTTGAACTTGTTTGTCAATTAATAACCTTATTTACGTTTCACAAAATCTGAAAACATCTAACTAGCAATTAAAGCTGTGAGTATTTAATTGGCCAGATGAAGTATTGATTAGAAAAATTTAACTAACAATTAAAACATTAAAGGCTGTAAGGTTTGATTTTTTAGGGTCAGTTGTGCAAATGTGGTTCAAATTTTGATCTGTAGTTCAGATTAAACAATGTTTTAAGGCTCAAGTATATAATAGAAGACAATTAAGGGCTTTATGAACCATCATTGAACTGCAGTTAATTCACCGAAGTAAGCTGAGTTAAAATTACTGGACCACAGATTAAATAATTGTATAATTGGCCAAGCAGACGGAGATAATTTATCCTATAAGTTTCAAGAGGATTCTGCCAAAAATATTTTTCGAGATCTCAGTCTTATTATTATTAAATAATTTTTCAATATTTTCATCAGTCCAAAATATTTTTTCTGGAAAACTGGAATAATTAACGATATACTATTTGACACATCATAATTTGTTTACATACTTCAATCATTGTGAAACGCAAAATTTGTTATTGAGACCTTAATTTTGAAGATTAAGACAATTATTTGTTTGTCAACAATTATTTTTAAGTTTAATGTCACTAGATATTTTTGTTTTGTTTTTAATATTCAAAGCTGTTTGTAATCAATTTGTGTCAAATTCTGAAAACCATAATGCTAAAAGGTTCTTCTAGTATTAGACGAGACTTATACGAGACCCCGATGATACCGAAATTTTTATATTTGGATGATACTTACAAAAGTATACTTAGTTTGATTTGGTATCATGTCCAGCCCTATAAATAGTACCATTTATAAACATTTTGTATTAAACTTTGAAGTTACGAGGGCGAGACAATTAGTCCCTGAATGATGTATATACAAACCTAACAATTGGCCTGTCATGAAGTTTATTTCAAATGAATGACCTGAAATTTTTATTCAGATATGTTCAATAGTTTTGTTTTCATAGCAGTTTTTAGATGTGTTTAAAGAATCAGTTCCGAACAGAAAATTACAGAAAAGAACAGAAAAGTACAGGACTGTGTATCCTATGAGTAAAAACCTTGCTCCAAACTGTTCTTCATTCTGTCATTTTGTGTTCTATGACGTTTTTCAGAACAGTTTAGAATAATATTTCCGGCACCTACTTTTGAGGCAGAGCAAGTGTGTGAGAAATGTCAAAGTACCAGCTGATATTTTGTTTATCACAGAAATTCCTTTTTTTGTATTTTTGGACCTAACATGAAGAAAAAGACATAAAAGAATATAAAAAGTTTAAATTTATAATTGATTTAATTTGATCATTTATGCAAACAAATAACAATAGAAATTTTTTTAAATTTGAAACTGCACAACTGATAGGCAACGGTCAATTTCGTCAACATAAATCTCCACTTTTCTGTTCTTTCGTGTTCTGACAATTTTCACACACTTGTGCTGTTCAGATCTAGTTTTCCTTCATTAAACACAGCTTTTATCAGAAGCGTTTAAAAAATTTTCAACAAAGTGCAAAAATGAGTCATGAAACATTATTTTTTTGTTCAAAAAAACCATATTACGGAAATAAAACAAAACCTTTAAAAATATTATGGGAACTATTCTCGATCCATATTGAAACCATCTACATTTCGTTTACGCAATTTCTTTACGGATGAGTCAGCGCAAATGACGCAGAACGCTCTAATCACCAGGTTGAAGTTGCTACACCGAAAATGGTAGACAAAGTCCGCTATCTTATATTTTGCAGAAATATTTGGACATACAAAAGCTGTCCGCAAGATGTGTGCCGCGTTTGCTTCTGATCGATAGCAAACAAAAGCGTCAATGGAGTATTTGGCTATCTCTATCCGAATTCCAAGCAAGTTTTTGCACCAATTTGAACCTGTGGATTATCATCATACAGTGGGCTTCTCCATAGCTAAAGAAAGATAAAGTGGGTTTATCGGTAAACACGCTGATGGTGACATTTATTTTGGGATACGGGAGGTTTCATCCATAACGATTTTCTTGAGAAAGGTATGACATTGCCGTTGCTGACCTAGTGAAACGATTCAACATTGATTTATAAGGAAAACGAACCCATTTGGCGAGGAAAAATATTCTTTTTCAACAAAACAAAGCTTCTGCGCACAAGTCCAGAGTCGCAATTGCAAAATTGCATGTATTAAGATATGAGTTACTTCCCCACGCAGCAAGAAAAAATTGGCTCAAATGCTGAGGTTATTCAAGAATCTATCGTCTATCGTCTCGTTTTTTTTTTTAATGAATTTTGAAAATGAATTTTGCTGTCAAAACTTAAAATCCTTGTCGTTTTATTTGCAATTACATTTTTAAAATAACGTGAAGTTGCAAATAAAACGACAAGGATTATCTGTTAAAGTATTTATTCGTGGATAAATTGCTTCTTTACGCCAAGCAACAATAAATACAGCAATAAGTCAGGATAGCAGCTGGTCAATCAGAGTGCCCAATTGAAAATATGATTTTGGCCAACAAGCGGCCCAGTGTTGAATATGAAGAAATAAAAAAAATCCATTAGAATAAACATTGAGGTATGATTTAACAGCAAGACAATACCCTTAAACATGGTGCGGGCCTATAGCGGTTTCCAGTTCTGTGGTTATTTAAAAAGTGCAAGGTTGTCAACAAAAGTATGAAGTCCATCAAAATTATTAAATATTGAATAAAATATACATATGTATGCATCAGTTTTAGAAAAGATGTGCTTTTTTGTTCTTAACCAATTGCTTTTCTCTCAAAAACTACACTCCTTAAGCATAGTGGCTTTTGCATCGACGGAGATTGACTGTGGATCCCAATCTATGCTATTTTAAAACAGAAGTTTATTTTTCTTACACGGTACTTCTTTTGAAAAGTGAACCAAAAATATGATTTTTAATTATTTGATTGGTATGTAGAATATTTTCTGAAAGCTCTAACTATGAACTACTGATATGTGTAATGCCGTAATTATTCAATTATTATTTTATTTTCGTGTTTATAAAAAACGGTGGTAAAAATTCAACGAAAAAGTATTTATCGCCTTTAAAGCAGTCAAATAATAACAAGACATTACCTCATTAGCTATCGTTTAAACTCTATCGTTCTGACGATAGCGTTTCGACGATTATTGACTTATGTATATATGTACGTAAATCAAATATTTAACTACCAAAACGCGGTCGTCAAACTATATTAATTTTAAATGTTACGTGAAGCAAGATTATCATCTAAACAATATCGTCTGGCGATAATCGAACTACGGAATGACCCTCCAGATGTTGTTTGAGCTGAACTCGCACGTTGTTGATAGTTTTTCTACTTCCATTTTGTTGTGTTTGAAATGTTAACATGTTGAGGTTGAATTTCAATACTTATTTATTTGTCTTCTGCCTTCGCCTGTTGCTTAATAATAATCTAGTTTACCGTAGAGGAGTGTGAAGTGTACCAGATAGTAGTTTCGAAAAACTGTTTGGATTCTAAAGTCCAAACTTCTACCTCCCTCGTTTGCTATCACCTCCCTGCTCTCTCTATCTTCTTAACAAACCTCTACCAATTTATCTTCTAGGCTTTCGCTAGAAGTAGATCTGTATCGATTATTTCTGCGCCTGCTTTTCAATATTTTTATCATCAACTTATTTTTTTATTACAAAATTCTGCTGCTGTCAACCATGTGACTTTAGCAAACTACTAATGCTAAAGTACCTTAAACTTGTATTTGTTTTTTCGAACTTAAAAATACATTTTTGATGCAGATAACATTTTCGAAAGTTGTCTTGAACTAGCAAGGCCATTTGCTAAATTATCTTGCTCCAGCTAAAGAAGTGACTCAAACTTTCACTTGAACTCGAAGTCATGTGTGTCATGTCAATTTCTTTCTTTAAATTTCAAACTCATCCACTAACATTTTTTTGTGTGACCAGGTGTGTAGAGCGTCTGTCAAGCTACAGACAGACAGATGGACAATCTGTCTGTCTGTAGCTTGACCACAGCCTAAACCACTAAAACAATTTTCTTCTAATTTTGAACTTGAGAGGGGAAATTGAAATTTAGTTTTTAGCTCCAAAAATTACAGAACTTGCCATACAACCGTTAAAAACAGGCTTATTTAACTCAAAAACGGCTTAAAGATTTTGATAAAAAAAAAATTAGCTGGTTATATATAAATAAAATTTACCAAAATCTGTTATTAACATACCTGCCATATAACGGTTTTCTTGAATGTAGACATTCTCATTAACGGCTCACATGATTTAAATCAAAATATCTGTGCAAAAGCTTTTTTCAAATATCAATAATATTGCATAGCTAAATGTTGAAAACAAAAATTAAATATAAATAAAAAATATTTTATTTCTTTTTTCTTAAAAATTCAAAATTTCAAAAACGGATTGATAAATATTTTTTAAATTAGGTTGCTAGATATGTTTTAAGGAAAAGTCATAATTGGCATGTCAAATCTTTTTTTAAAAATGTATAACCGAAATTTTACATACACAAAATAAGTTTTTAAGTTAGTTTTTTCGCATATATTAAATTTTTTTCAAGTAATCAAATGGGATAGTTCTTTTTGAGCTCTAAGTGTTTTTACTAGTTGTTTATACAATCAAAGGAAAGGAACGATTTAAATGCTTTTTATAATTTTTATATTTTTGTTTCCATAATTGCTTTTACATTTTAAAAGTTCTTAGTTCCAAGGAACTTGAACAAAAGAGCAAGTATGTGCGATCCAATCATTTATTCCCTACAGTTAACAAAAATCTGAGTTATCCATGCATTTTCTGAAGAAATATGAGTTAATGTGTGAAAGCGCCCAAATAATGTCGTTATTTATCATTAGATCAATAATTTTTATCATCTCTGTTAAAATTTAAGATTTCTAGAAGTACCATGTACCCGTTAAAAATAAATATTATATACTAAATAAATTCGAATAACCATTGCATAATTTCTAAATAAAAAAAAAAATTGGTCTTAAAAAGGAAGAGTTTGTTACCGAAACTGGTCATCACGAACGCTACTGTCTACAATAGTCCTTATACCGATTAATAAGATTTTTTAACCATAAATTATTGGATTGCAATTTGGTTCACATTTTTTTCAGAAAGGCTAAGCTTTCCTAATAACATGGGATAAATAACGGTTTCCTAATAGTTGTAAGGAAAAAAAACATATTTAAGTTCAATAGCCATAAATATTTTCCAATAGAATAATTATAATCGAATTTATTACGCTTTAAGCCTGCCTTATACATACAAAACGATTTAAAAATTGCATTTAAAAATCGTTATTTTTTCTTTGGTGTGATAAATAAAATCAAGTTTGATGCAAAGAAGATCCAATTTTTGTGTACAAACATGATGAAATTAAGTTTAAACAAACAAACGACTTACAAATGTTTTTTTTTATTGCAAACCAATCTTTCTATTTTGGATGATTCACTTTAATTTGGATTTCACTTTGCATTGTGTTGTACTAATTTTATGAGCACGAGTCTAATAAAAGCCCACTTTTGTTAGTAATTTAAGCATTATAAACTCATAAACACATTAATTAACTTATAAGTTATGTCAATAAAATTTTGATAGTAATATCTGCCACATGTTGTCTATTAAAAAAAAACTACTCCCACAACATAGAAGCCAAAAAATATGAAAATTCTAGTGACCTTTACTAAAATAGAGTTCATTGAATCTATACAAAAAAAAAATAGTGTTCTTTGTGTTGTTGATTTTGTTTTAATTAAAATAGTTGTTGGTTTTACAAAAAATAATGTGGCTATCGGGAAATACTTTTATGGGATTTAAGGTGAGAGTGAATAATTGCTAGACTCCACGTTTTAAATTGCTTTATTTTGATGGCTTTGACTTTATCCATTTAAATTTAGGAAATATGATGCAATTTTTTTCTAAATTGTTGAAACAATTAATGGTTTAGCTCCAAGTTTCGAAGAGGGACTTAAATATTCAAGTTCTACATAAGAACTTATGGAGACAGTTGTTTACGATGAGGAAATAGTAGAGAGCGTTTTAACCCAGTAACCTTGTCGTATTATTGTTGCAGCAGCAGATCCGGTAGTTCTGATTTTTCAATAAGTTGTTTATGATATTGGCCTGAAGAGTAAACTTATTTTTTGACCTAGAACGCTGAACACAGCATCGCCAGAAATTCAAAAACCCAATTCAGAAATTCTGTAAAAGGATTCAGTTTCAGTATATGAAAAAAAAAATCAGAAGAGTATCAAACATAGTCCCAATTTGTTGAACTATGAAATAAATAAATAATTTCTTTTAATATTTTTTAAATTTAAATGTTTTTTTTTAAGTATTTTACAAGAAATACATACAATAAATGTAGACCGTAAATAAAATCTAACTATTCAACTGAACCATTTTTTTTTTTGCTGCAAAATATCTACACGTTTATAAAAAAAAATAAATTGTCAACCCTGAGTGTATGCAGAATCTGCTTATAGAAATAATACAAATCAAACTCAATCCCAAGCTTAGCTTTCCAGCTGCTTTAAAATGCACTTTAGAATAATTTTAATCTTATTAAAAAAATTCACTTAAGGTATAAACCAAACAAAATATAGTTTTTGCATATTGAGATTACTCATTGTCAATTTGTAATTTTAAGCGAGAAAATGCTTAGAATAACAAATGAAAACTTAGATTTATTGCTTGGGTTTTAAAATAAGAAAACAAAATAATTGTTGAGGTTTTCGTAAGAATCTGGGGTTTTACTTAATGAGAACAAAAAATGTTAAAACGCGAAGAATAAAATCAACTGTGAACCACAGACAAATGACTTGAATAAATATAGTCTCTTTCCCCTAGTTTCACAATGGGAGTTTATACTCCACTTTTGGTTTAAAATTTAGATCAGCAGACCAACTGAACTCAGCTTAAGGTCTAAGCGAGACTGTAAAACTGAGGGTAAAAGAATTTTTTTCTTCAAATTTTACTGGAAAGTAGATCAAGGAAAATTGAGTGTTTTATGTGAACTGTCACCGTAAAACACTAAAATTAGTTGTTACTCGATTGAAAAATTGAATGTCGATTTTAAGTCAGACATGTCAATAATGATTTGGAGAGATGCGCTCTTGCATATTTTTTGATTCAAAAATCAATAAAAAAGCTAGGTACGACTCACACTGGTAACTACCCATTGGTGCCCTCGGAAGCAGGCCCGATGTCATTTCATTATTAAAAATCGCCAATTCAAGATCTTCGAAAAAGTCGTCAGGTGTTCAATATACAATGAAGTGAACATTGTTAAATTAGAGAGTAGAATAAACATATTTTCGTGAACAAATTTGATTAACTATTGTTGGTTAGGTTTCTTGTAGTTTTTTTCGGTTTAAAAAAAAAACAGAATGTTAATTTTGTTACTTATCCTTTCAATTATCAACTATAAACTAGTGTGTATAAATAAATTAGCCCTATCATTATTTACTCTCAAGATATTTAAGACAAAAAAAGGTTTCCACAATTTTTGGTAAAATTTGTAATAATTTTTTGTACTTACAAAAAGTAATGGTTTATTGAATATTTTGAAAATTTTTTTCAATTAGTATTCATTATGAACTAGTTTATAAAATGAAATTATCCGAAAGCCAAGACAGTGATCTGTTCTCAAGATATTCAATCAGAAAACTTTTCTAAATAATTTTCAGCAGTTTTTTCTTAGTTTCAAAATACCTGTAAACTTAAATATTCTCATTTTTTAACCAATTACGTCAATATTCGTAGAATAAAATTAACCCGAGCCTAATGTCGTCAATTGTTCTCGAGATATTTGAAGCTAAAGAAATTTAGCAACGTTTTTCTTTAAACCACTCACTTAATTTTAATAAAAGTCCTTTCTTCACGTATTGAAACTGCTGAATATAAGATAAAATGTATCCGAAGTCGATGTCTTCATTCGTTCTTGAAAAATGATGAACGGAAAGCAGCGAAGGAACGTACGAACGTGCGTCAAAACACAGACATCTCTCTGAAATTATGTATTACAATTCTTGGGAACTTGAAAGATACGTCAAAATTTTCGATTTGACAGATCGGACCAATTACAATAACTTCCAATGGGATGTTAAAAACCGATTTGTCAAAAAACTACTGAAAATTGTTGTACAAGAGTTTTCGGCCCCAACATCTTACGGACAAAAAATTAAATGGGTTTCGGGGTGATTATTTTATAGATATATTAGTTTATAGTTAATATTTGATGAAATAAAAAATTTGCAACGAAAACTTTTTTTTGAGTGACAAAGCTTGAGACATAATACAAAGAGAATAGCGCTGGCCACGATACCATAAAAGTCTCGGTATCGTTTGGCATCGGTGAAATACCGATACCAGCTCCAAGGAATCATAAATGGCTGTATAATGGATTTTTGAATATTATTATTAATAATTTATTACAATTAATGAATGACATTTTCACAGCTTTTTCTCTAAATCAGGGAAATCGGAAAAGTTTAGGTAGTGATTTTAATTAGAAACACTTGGTTTCTCTGAAAACAACTATTTGGATGAAATTTTCAAGAAGTGACTTTTTGAAAATCTAACCACCGCCACGCCTAGTTTTTATTATAACTTGGTTTCTTTGAATCGGTTTTAACAATTTTTGTAACAATTTTAACAAAATCATTGTTTTAATAACCAGTTTAACCAATTGAAGCGTTTTTTTTCGATCTGTTCAATTAATACTAAAGTATGTAATATGTATCACAATTTTTATAAGGCTTACGGTATACAAGTTCTTATTACTCATACTCATGATACAAAGTTTTGATCCACTCCACAAGTCATAAAAATAATTTTTGGATTATTTAAAACTCTATCAAATGGACAATTTAATAGCTGTACATTGCTTTTACGGAACTTTACTTACACATTGTGATAGCGTTCAAAAATTATTAAGTCAACAACCGAAAACCTTAGTTAAAAAATATCGATCGAGCTCAACTCCGAGATCATGAACCTGTTACCAAATCGTGCATTTTAGTTTTCGACTGAGACATTCCGTTGAAGCCTTCCCAATTATGTTTATGTTACTAATCAAGGAAATATTAACTATCCAGTCCTAGGTAGTGGCGTTTTTAACCCAGGGCCAATAAGAGACATGGCGGCACACTGCGTGGGGCGGCACTCAGCTTCGGGTGCAAAATGAAAAAATCCTCTACAAATTTTAATAGTAAAAGTAAAGCCTTAGAGGTGCCCGAACGGTGTGATATACCAACACCTATGGCCAAAATAATAAGAACAGACTAAACTTTCAAAAAATATCGTTCTAAACTACTTTTTTGTTGAGTGACGTAGAAGCACTGGGTACAAACTATGTTGTCTTTATATGCTCAATAGTTTGATGTTTGCTTTTTCCACAAAAACTAAGAATAATCTGATCAGTTGCAATTAGATGTTTTGTCTAAGGTGAATAAATTTGCTTGGCCAAAAAAAACAAAAAAAATAGGAACACTCAAAGTTAATTTTACAAAAACGAGTTTTTGATCTTGTGAAAAATAAATGTCCTGATATTAAACTTAGTTTTATAGTTTTTATTACAAATATTATGGACAGAAAAAAAGACATTTCTCTGAAGCTCAATGTAAAAGTGTTTTTGCCCTACGCGAAGAGAGTTAATCCATTTGAATCATTGCAAAAGAATTTAATTTTCTATCAAATAGAAAAATACATACAAATCAAGTAGAAAAATATTTACTTTTGCAATATAAAATCGACTTTAAGTCTAAGACTTCAAGTCTCAAGACTCTCGTAATAAGGCCCTTTATTTATGACTTTTTTTTTAGTGATTTTGTCTTTTCTTCTTTCAATAGCGCTTGAGGCGCCAAATTTTTAAATACGCCACTGGTTCAAGGGACTGATTCTGGTTCTGTGGAAAGTTGAAACGAAAAAATTTTGATTCTTGTTCTGTCAAAATGTGAGTGAAACAAAGGCTTAAGGCATTAAAAAATTTCATATGAACTAGTTTTTTTTCCCGTCTGTCATTTGTAAGTGAATATCCAATATGAGAAAGGCGAATATGAACAAGCAATTAATTATTCAACCATATCTCCTTTCTTGTTCAATCCATTGAGAAAAATGTGCTTATATCCCGTACCTAGATTTCTATTTTCTCCTCAAAAATACCTGAAAAAGTGAGAGAATGTCGCCAATTTTAGATTGTGATGACTGGGGATGAAATCCTCTCAGAGAGGAGAGAAACTGTCAAAATATCAGGAAAGCTTTGAGCACTAATTTGCACCACGTCAAAAGATATATTTGACTAGAGCTGCCGTAGGACAATCAAAAGTCAATCAATTTTTCTTAGAAAATCACTGTACAAGAAATTGAATGTTAAAAAAAAAGAAACGTACACGTATAAAAATAAGCAACTAAAAATTCTTTTATTACATTTTAAACCATGAAACTTCAATTCGCCTAGAAAAAAAAATGCAATAAAGCATGAAGAAAACACATTTAGGTTACTAAATTTTCTTCTTTGGAAAAAGATTTGCTAAGCAACACAATGCATTTTAACAAAATCATTTTATTAATAAAAATATAAATAAATTAATAAATTATGCACATCTACCAAAAAAAACAAAAAAGTAACACTTGGGTAACACTAGATATATATTTGTATTTTATTTTATTATTTGAATTCAAATTTTTTTCAAATCTGACATACAAACACCTGGCATTTGACAACCTTCGTCTTTGCGGTCCGAAACAGAACAATTTTTCAGCTATGGAACGGGTTCGCAATAAAAATGACTAGTTTGAAACTCGCACTCATAGAAAGCACCTAATGATATCTGCTATCTCAGATCTGTTATCATCTGTGGCATCTGTTATTTAAGATTCTGACCAATTGACGTCTGTTATAACAGACTTATGGCTAAAACACACGTGCAGCGTTTTTCATGCAGCGAAATAAAATAACACAGGTTCTTATGGGAGCAGAAAAACTCAAGAGCTGCAGGCAGCCCAGAGCTGCATGATGACTTTATTCCTAAAATTGCTGCGCAGCGCGCACCGTCGCAGCAATAAGTGATTGATCGTCGGACGATGACTAGGTTCAGTGGAGAAAAGTTCCGTTATGCAAAAATAGCATTCAAGTTGATCGATTGGATAGCTTATAACTTCGGTTTTAATTGTTCGATCTTCAAAGTTAAGGCCTTTATGGAAAGAATAAATGTCAAGCTTCATTCCTGTATAATTGTTTTTAGAATATTCAGTTTTTTTATACTAGAGATCAGATTGAGTTGCACATCAATTTTTTTTTCACTTTTCAAAATGCAAATATGAATGAAACATTTAACAATTTTGAAAAATTATGTTTACAAAGGTATTGCCCCAACACTCCTCCACAAATATGCAAATGGTCTTGTATAGTTAAATGCAATGGTAGAGACGGCAGGGGCACTTATCCTTATTTTCCAACTTAAAAGTGATTTTTATTTAAAAAAAATACAATATCTTTAAAAAACGTCGATTTCTTACTCTTAAATATTTAAGAGTATGCACATGTGTTTTAAGTGCGGCGCTGCTTGAAGAGATGCGTGCAGACGTGCTGCACATCTGTTTCAGGCATAAGAATAAAGCAATATTTGCTATTTTAGTCTATGAGTGAATAAACCCTTATATATCGCCATGTGTACTGTCAAATTTCTATCAAAACCTCGAAAGTCTTTAAATGACATTTAAATAATGTATGTAGGTATTTCAGATCAAAAAATTAATAACTCAATTTAAATATCAATGCTTCGTAACTGTGTTATATTTCCGTTCAGGATCTAAAAATATTATAAGGAATAAACCTGAATGTCAATCATTAATGTAACAGTGTCAAAATGGCAGCCCAGTAACAATTTCCAGCGAAGTTTCAGCAGAAACGGGAAACCACCGAAAGTCTTATACCGGGTGTTTTTTTTTTTAGACGTGTGGTTTTCAATCTGGTAATACTTTTTTGGGAGTAGGTCTTTTTGACAGCTGTGTTTCGATTTATGATTCAGTAATCAATTTCGTTTGCTATTTTATAATGAATAGACTTAAGTCTCTCCCAAACCAACGCAAATGCGGAGCGATTCGCAGCGAATCATTCACAATAGTACAAAATATGACAGATACACAAAGCTAAATAACCACAAAAATTCGTCGTCGCTCCGCATTCGCGTTGGTTTGGGAGAGCCTTTACTCCTGAACAGCGTTGGAAAATCATGGCACCAAAATAATGGTTTTATTTCAGCCGACGCATCGCGAAACAATCAATTGAAGGAAACTTTTGGTGAGCGCATTATCTCGCGTGCGTCGTAGGCCTGTGGCGTGCGATTAAATATCAACAATGTTAAACTCTTGTATTAATATTGCAACTTTTACAATATCTGTTTTTTTTTGTTTTTTATTTGAGTGACTTTTGTCAGAAAGGTGATGAAAAGTGACACAATTAATACTACATTAAATAATTCTGATTTAAACTTAAAATGGAAATTATTTGAAATTTCAAGGAATTAAATAAACAAAAACAGAAATTGGTAAATAAATAACCTCAAACACACCTAAATTTGTTGCTACTTTGGTAAATCTTAAACCCAAAGAGCATAACTATAGAACCCAATAATATTATTTTTATTATACACAAATTACGTTTGTGGAAAATTGTAACACAATAAATAGAATGAACCATTTATGTGAAAATAACAATCAAAAAATAAAACTACCTGTATTTTGTCGAAAGAAGTCAAAATCGTTTTTTCGCTATATTTATTTTTCACCGAAAACCAAAAATTCTATTTGCTACAGTCGTTTGAGACACCACAATTCCCAGTTCATGGAAAATTATTGCAACTTTTCAGAAAGAATTTAAAAAACTATGCTGCAGCCAGCTCTAAAGTATCACAAAAATATTCCAAGTTTTTTAATTTGAAGCGAGTCGGTCCAACAGGAGTTCTTTTAACTGGCATCTTAAACTAAAAAGAATTGATCGCAAGTTGCTTACTAAACATAATCAAGAAAGCCACAAACAACTCCAGTGGTAATCCCCCATTAGCATCCCAAGTTGAAAACCTTATACAAGTTTATTTACAAGCAATAATGATCCCTTTTCTGACCGTGACCCTTTCGATCGGGTAATGTAGTGCAAAATGCAGAAACAAGAGAATACAATTCAAAACCAGTCACAATTAAAGATTTCCACAAGCACAAGGCCTCATCACATCATTACGTCTAGAAGCCATCAAATCAATGTGAATAATTAAAATTTCCACCCGATTAAAGTCACTTCTGTTCTTTTTTTTATAGACATCAACAGGTAGGTAGGTACCTACTTAATAATTATTAAGGCCTTCTTCTGCCAGTTTATATTCTTGATCAACTCAAACAAAAACAAAAATAAGATAAAAATAACAATAAAACTGTAGTCAGTTTCAGAGACTTACCTTAATATTATCCATTTCCTTGGCCAATTCAATCAGTGCCAATGTTGCACGTACATTTATTTCCAAGGCATTTTTAAGTGGTTCTATAAATCGTACTGTCGCTGCACTGTGTATAACCACACTGGCATTCTCCTTAAGTAACTGTTGATCGACCTTGGATATGCCTAGATGTGGCAAGGAGCAATCACCAACAATTGGATGGACCCTCATAAGAAAATCACGTTTCTCTCTATGTAGAACTTGGAAGAGCTACAATTTTTTTATGATTTTTTTTTTTAATTTAATTAATTAATTCACACACAAAACACTTGAGATTTTAAAATAGAATTTGGAGAAAAAAAAATGAGATGATAAATTAAAGAAACTCTTACTGGATCTTCAAAGACATCGGCGACTCTTTCCTTAATGTCCTTATCTCGTTTCTTTCGAATTAATATGTAAACCATTTTTACATCCGTTGTGTGCAGCAATTTTTCCATTATCACTAAATTTGAACAGAAAATTTTATTAGCACTTTCAAGGATTTTATTTTATTTTATTGATTTAAAGGACTTTTGACTTTTTTTTATTATTTTGATTTTCTATACCTTTGCCAAGGAAGCCTGTGGCACCAGTTAGGAAAACACTTTGATTTTTAAAAAACTCTCGAATACTCGATTCACTGAATTCACCTACAAAAACAAACAGAAAAAAATTAACGAGGATTTAAACGATGTCTCGAGGATATTTGAATTTTTTTAAATTACTTTTAAACGATATTTCCTTGTCGCTTGCCATGATTATGATTTTATGATAACTTTATGCGAACGATTTCCAAATAGTTTTAATATTTTTAAAAATAATTGAATTAAACAAAAAAAATTAAATAATAAATCACCAACAATATTTATTTATGTAATTATTTATTTTATTGATCTATGATTCACGCACTAAACACTGATTGAACCATCTGATGAACAAAACGACAAAATGGGATGCAATGCTCTTTATATACCCAGCAATATGTGGCTTAATGGTTTAATGGCTAAGTGGCTAATAACAACCTGACTATCTGCCTACCCATGGTAAGCGCAGCCGTAGTATGTTTCGATTTATTATTAAGACTCAAACTTTACACTCAACTCAGAGTAGTCAGGTGTATTTGCAAAATACAAAAAAAAAAAAAAACAATAAATAAATAAAAATACACTACTAAAACCAGTATCTCTTTACTACAGAAAAACCACTCAAAGATGTTGTGTGTACAAAGAAAAGATTGAAATCTAAATTGAAATTCTATCCAAGAAAACTACAGCTGGCAATTGAGACGAGATTGTTTACATACTCTTATGAGATGATTGTATAAATTCAATGTCAAAGGATGTCGTTTGTGGAACACATCACACTTTGACTTAAGATACGTTTAATTCATCTACCATCAATGAGTTTGTGAAGATAAACAAATTAAATTTTGTGTTCGTCAAATTTTTGATCACATACTAATTGACCTCTAAACATTGTCTATGGTTGTGCGCTCGTTGGTACATTGGAAATGTTTATTTGAAATTAATTGCATTACAGTACATTTTTAATGACTAATATTATTCAAATGACAATTTGAGCTGAAAATTCAAAATTTCCATTTAGAAATTTGTCGTTCATTGGAGTTATTTGATTTTTAATGTTGTGCTTACAGGGTGTTTTAATTTCATGCTTGGCCAAACGAATGGAAAATAAACTTTCAGTTTTCTATCAACAATGTAAATGCTCCATTGTCTAAGTATTGGTTTCTTGTCAAAAACAAATTACTTTTAATCAAAGTTAACATTACGATGAAAGAGAAGTCCAAAAAATTGTTTTCTTTCCATCATACCGTCCGGAAGTCTGTTTGTGGGTGCATCAGTGCGTCTATGCGTCTACACGTCCGAACGTACAAATTTCTTTTAATCAAAGCTAACATTACGATGATAGAGAAGTCCAAAAATACTGTTGTTTTTTCTCGTCAAACCGTCCGACGATCTCTTTGTATGTGCGTCAGTGCGTCAGTGCGTCTATGCATCTGCAAACGCACATTGAGACTGAGCAAATGGATGCATTCACAAATTCGGTATTTTGTTTTTTAAAACTTATCTAGAATGGCTATAACAATAACAGTTAGATAAAATATTTATTCTCAAAAGTAGTTCAAATAGTTTTGATAAAGCCGTACCTGTAATATCAAGAGAAATAGCAGTAAATCTTTACATTAAAGGTTTTTGCAGATTAGCCGAGGAAAATTAGACTTTCACTTCGAAAAAATTCCGACAAAGCTGAATTTTGGTGTAGAGCTTTGTTTTTCCGTTTTAAGCATTTCCTGAAAAGTTCCGAAAATTTAGGCCGGGTCTACATTTTTAGGAGGGGGGGGCTTAAATGGGTAAAATTCAGTTTTTTCTAAATTTCTCGAAAACAATAAGTTTGTTTGAAAAATGTGAAAGTACAAATTGTAGCTTGTGTTATACTTCAAAAAAAAGATTTGCATTCTTTTTTTATACAAGCAATAGATTCTGAGAAAATCGTGCAAGAACATCACGATGGAGAAAATTTTGTGAAAAAAATTTATTAAAATTTATTTAATCGATGGGAAAAATGTTTTCCCCGATTTGAGTTTGACTACATCTCCTCTTTATAAAACCAAGTTTTTGGGGTGGCTGGGCTAAGAGGAAGACCACCATATTGAAAAAGAAAGTGATTTGGTTTTTATTCAACGACTCGTTGAAGTTTCCTTTTACAACAAAATCATGAAGGAATAACATTTAGAAAATAAATTTCTACAAAATGAGCTATTGATTAAATCTGTAGATTCATTAATCTTGAAGTTATAGCGTGTCAAATTTACACCTCTAATTTTGTACTGGAAATTGACAAATAACAGTTTTTTGTTAATATCTCAGCAAGCATAATTTTTTTCAGAAAACAAATAGATTTTAAAATAATACCCATAAAATTCTGCACAAAAAAGATTCTGACACTTTTTTTCGAAGAGAAACAGATTTCGAGAAAAACGTCCACAAACTTTATAATAAGAGGTTTCTACTAAAATTAAATTTTTTCATCATTTTGACTCGGTAAAATAGGTAATGAGGGCGTTTGTGCACGTTTTTCTCGAAATCTAATGCTTCTATGAATAAAAGTGTTTTAATTTTTTTGTGCAGAATTATATGGGCACTGGGATATAATTTCATTTGTTTAAATTTGCTGAGATATTAATAAAAACTGTTATTTTAAATAAATTATTTGACAAAATTTGCTATGAATAAAAAATTGCAAGAAATGCCAACAATGTATGAGATAATGTTAAATGAATGAGAAAACAAATGATTTCGATAATTTTTCTTTTCCAATGAATGGTCTTAAAGTCAATGAATATAATCGTTTGAATAAATTCAGTAAATGAATTTTGATGATTATAGTCACAAAAGATTGCATTCTCTTTGAAACATAAAAAAGAAAGCCTAATATTGAAATAACAGAAATTGAGGCATAAGTTAAAAAAAAAATGTTCTTATAATAAGCTAATTGAAAATATCTACTTTCTTTGAAGCAAACATTTAAGAGGAACAGGGGCCCATGCGGTTGCGAGGGCAAGCACGCGTGCTCTGTCACAGGCACGTGCCCCTCTCCGTACCTAGTCTACCCTGGGTTGTCGCTTTTTATTATTCATTCATTAACATTTACCTTTTCAAATTTTTGTTTAAATAAAGGAGCTGATTAAAACATCCCTCACTGGGGAAATTTGATTGTTCCATCTATTAAATGCTTGCTATTGAACGCAGGAACTAAGTCCCACTTTAACCTTAGTTGTCACTTTGCTTTTAAATTAAAAAATAACAAATTCCCACTTTTTTGAAGGATGAGACTAAGTTCAATGGAACTTAGTTCATAATGAACATAGTCCCAACTGAATTAACTCCAAACTTTATGAACTAACTGGCTGAACAGAATGGACACGGAGCTGCAACTGGAATAGCTGTCAAAATGTTCGAAATCGAGTAATACGAACAGAACACGATGCAGCTGCAGACGTAGCTGGACAAGTTGACCAACTTTTAACTTTTGCATGCAGCATTTTTGACGTTTCAACAGCGTGAGCGCAACCAAGTGTTTCAAACTCTTTTTAATCTCTGATAAGGACGTAAAGTATTTTTAGCTTGCATTTCATCACTATCCATGTTTATTTTTGTTTTAATTTTAATTTTTGTGTTGAATTAAGTTCGCACAACTGACTTGAAAAGCCAAAAATGGCAGAAAGCTGTACAGCACATTGTGGGCGAGTAAAAAACTTAAGTACAGCATTTTTTTGACAGCAATTCCAGTTGCAGCTGCAGCTCCAGTTGCAGCACTCTATTTTGGTCAGGCAGTAAGTCCCACCACGTATTGTTTCCGGAGTTAGTTCATTTTGACGAGTAGGAGTTAATTCATTTGGGAGGAGTAGTGTCTATTTTTAAAAATAAAAATGATTGAAAAGAATAAACAAACTTTCACGTTTTTAAATTATTTCCTCTTTTTCTACAGGTAAAATATTAACGAAAACCCTTGAAAAAGAGGAACGTTAACTCAATAAATAAAGGATATTAGTTTAATTTAGGCCGAAAGGCATTAGCATTAAGTTATTATATTGTTTAACTTAGAGCGGCCATATGGGGCCAGTAAGTTAGTTTTAAGATATTGATAAGTAGGCTAGTTTTTAAGAATTTGTTGTTTAGCTTTAAGATAGTTTTAAGAAAATGGAAAAATAAAAATGAATTTGAAAAAAAAAAAAAAGATATTAGTTTGAATTACTTATATTTATTTTATGAAAAAACACGTTGAAAATTTCCAATATCAAATTAACGTTATCTTGTTTATCCTAGATTCAAACCGGGAGAAAATTTTATATAGGGGGTGGGGGGTTGAAAGGGATTCAAATTCAGTTTCTTCTAAAATTCGTTTTTTTTCTGATAGTTTTCAAAAAAAAATATGAATATAGAAATTGTAGCTAATTAGCTAAAGATTAACATACTTTTTTCATGACAAAATTGACTATTCTCAGCAAACTTATACCTTTGGGAGTACAAAATATACGCAGAAAAATGTTAGATTTCAAACCTTTTTAATGCCAAAATGATTATTTCCTTATGTAGCTTTTGTTAATGCTGAAAGTGGTCGCACTATTAGGTGTACATTTTTCTTAAGCCAGAATTACATGTTAAAATGATGAAATGCCACGTTGTGAGTGAAACGTATTTAATTGCCTCCCTATTGACATTTTCATACTTAAATCCAATTTGCAAAAAAAAAATCATTATAGTCAAAATATTTTTCGAACAAATTTTAGATAAGTTTTAAAAACTCTATTTAAAAATGGTTCGATCCATGTAGAAAGTTGCCTAATAAAACTCTACACTAACACGCAGAAACAATAGATTTTGAGAGAATATGCAGAAACGTTATGATAAGAGCTATTTACCTGTAGTAAAATTTTTTCAACATCCCAGCTAATAAAAAAGGTAATAAGACAGTTAATGCACGTTTTTTTCCAAATCTGTTGGTACTACGAAAAGAAAGTGTTATAATCTTTTTTGTGAAGAATTTTATGAGTTATAGTAAAAACTAATTATTTTTTTGAAAAAAAGATGCCACACAATAGCGGCCCCCTAATGTACTCGTAAGTCAAAACCTCATATCAACATCACTATATTCAAACCTTCACATAAGAGCTTCTCAGCGTGCACCGAGTCATTGGCATCATTTCATCATTTGTAGTCAACTTATTTCATTCGTTATTCTTGAACGAAATTATCATCTGGTTGTAGCATTAACAAGAAAAAGTATGAATTTGGGAAAAATTTGTTCCTTCTAAATTTCGACGTCTGTGAAGTTAGCAGAACAATTTTAAACTAGGCCAAAGCGACCGCTGCAGGAATTTGGAGTTTTTTTGCGTTTTCAATGCATTTTTATTCCAGATTTTGCAGATCACCAAATAGTGGGTGTAACCCACTGCACTGCTAACTTCACTGTGAAGTTAGCAGAACAGTCCTTTTATCAGTAACCGGAGCAAGCTGCAAAATTGCAGTTACATCCCAAATTTGCAGTTTTTCATGCACTTCAAGCAAATACTCAGTTCAAATTTTTAAGTAAAAATTTTACAAAAAATCGAATAATTCATTTTTCACTGTTAACTTCACTTCGATGTTAGCAGAACATGAACCTATATTTTTCAGCAAACGAGCTAGGAAATTGCAGTTGTATCCCAAACTAGCCGTTTTTTACATACTTCAAGAAAAAAACAGAGTTAAAATTTTGACGAAAAAAAAAAAATTGACTAAAAATCGAAAAATCAATTTTTTACACATACGTCTCGTTGTTATTGGTTGAGCTAGCGTTTACACATTTTTCTCATCCTTTACAAAAACTTTTTTTCACACTAAAATGCATCAAAATATATATATACAGTGATTTTATTTTAGGTAAGAAAAATACCTTTGGAACGATATATTTATTTGCATGGGATACATTTTTGAACGCTAGCATGTCTAGGTTATTCCTACATCAAAGTGCTTTGTTCAAAATTTCGAGCTGGTGGTTCCAAACCATTCCTCATAGACTTTTCCATCATCGTTATATATTAAGCCTGATAAAAATGTTTCAGAAGAGACCAACATTTGCAAGAAATAAATTTTATTTTCATTTAAAATTAGGTATTAAATCTTTGATTTTAATTTAACTTACACATTTTCATACTAAAATTTTGTGTAATAAAAATTTTAATGTATCCGTATTCTGTATTATTTATGCTTTAATATATGTATATCACATGATTGAAGTTATTTTCACGTATGTATATATGAGTTCCTACTGAGCTGAATAAGTTACATACACCAGAAACCGGTTGGCTTAATTTAGTTTCATAAAAAGTCTGACTTAAATTTGATATTGGTCATACAATTGATACTATTTATAAATAATTCTTAATTACAAGAAAAAATTAAAAATATATAACCTAATTTTATATCAAATATTTTTTCGACAAAGTATGCAGTGTGTATTAATGCTATAACAATAAATTCATTTGAAATTCGTTAAAGTCATCCAAATTAAGGTGCGGTGGCACATGGCGCGTGTGGAATGAACGCTGAGTGTGTCGGTCGGTACTTGTATGTTAATAAACTCAATATCAATAACACTATATCGACAATGTAAGGTAAAAGCACTTGATTTGCTCCCGCTTGATGTCACGTGTTTTCTTACTCTCCGTTACAATATATTGCTAGTATGTATATGTTATTTGTACATATACTCGTATATACTCAAATTCAAATTTTAGTTTGGGGTATATAGGATACAAATTTCCAAAGGGGCTTAATTGGAGTTAATATTAGAAAAAAAAGATGAATATTTCAAGACATTTATGGTTTGATTATAAACTAAACAATGTATACATTTACAAACTATGTAATATGTATTATTGTATGTAATTATATCCAAAAGTACCAGGCTAAAATTCATATATTTGTATCTTAACTTAGGTACCAAGAAGAAGAGAAGCATATAGTACAGTGTCAAAAAGTATAACCATAAAGGTGTTATTTATTGATACTACTTAAAAAAATAACACTTACTGATTTTTAACAGTGGACCCAACTATATAATATTGTAACGACATTCACTTTAATACTTTAACGACTCTCGAATGAACTATAACAACTCTCGAATGAACTATAACGGCTCTCGAATGAAGAAACGCCCTCTTCCGGCTTATACTTGATACAAACCAACCTACGGAGAGCTTTGGTGAGCTTTAGAACTTTAAGTACTAAAAGTCAAAATGAAAGCTTTGAAAAAGGAAGTTATAGGAAATTTTCCCCAACGGAAAAATCTAGAAGCAGATACTAGAACATCCACGCAATACCCAGAGCTTATAGACCGAGTGCCCACAGCAGATTTTGGGTGTGAATGGTATCAAAAAAAGAAGAAGAAGAAAAGAAGTTTAAGCTTCATTTAAAGCTATTTAAAAAATCAAAGTCTTGAAGTCCACAACGTTTGCCTAGGTGAGTTAGCCGAAATTGGTGTTCACCCTTTTCTAGAAAAGCTCCTCGGATCACATATCACGGAATTAAAGACCATTTCAGTGTAAAGCTCGCCCTGCCAGACCGTTTACAAAATTAAAACTCAAAGTGAAAACTGCTTTTTTTGTTTAAGTTGGATAAGGCGAGCTATACACTCAAATGTTCTTGGATTCCGTGATATGTGATCCGAGGAGCTTATCAAGGAAGGAGCCAATTTTGGCTAACTCGATTACCTCAGAAGTGGCTTTCTTATTTTTTTTTGTATGCACTGTTTAATCACAAAAGCCCCAGTTGTGGACTGAAATACTCCGATTATTTGAATAGCTTTTACGAAGCTTTCGACGCCTATACTTTTTTTGCACACAAAATCTGCGGACGACTCTTAGTCCATTATCAAACAAAGTATAGAAGGCACATGTTTGACCGGCATCAAAAACAATTTAATTTTAATCATGAATGAGTAAAGCTCGTTTTAATAAAACTGAGAAGTAAAGTCAGTGATTTAATTTCAAAAGTAAATAGTTACTTGCTTTGTAGTAAGAAACACTTGATTTGCGAAACAAATAAGCGAAATTAATAAGTGGAAGTTTAAATAAAGTGAATAAAATTTATTAACGAATCTGTGAGATATTTTAATATTCTGGCAGGTTCGTTGTGAAAAAGTATTTACTTTTTTAAAACTTCAACTTATTTATTTCGCAAATCTAAATACTTTACTTCTTTACTACAAAACAATTTACTATTCACCACTGAAATTAACTCAGCAGATTTACTTCTCACTTTACTTTTATAACAACTAACTTTATTCATTCATGATTAAAAACAAACTGTGTCCACAGCCGGTCAAACATATCCTTTTATACTTATCACACAGGTTAACGAAATAGCATGAAGGTTCTAATATTTGTTTCTAGAGCTTTCCATTAGGGGAAATTTCCCATGAATTTCCCTTTGTCGATCTTCAATTTTGACGTTTAGTTCTAAAAAGTATTGAAGCTTACCAAAGCTCTCCGTTGGTTAGTTTGTATCATGTATTATCCGGAAGATGGAGCTTCTTGGAGAGTCTTTATAGTAAAAATATGAGAATCGTTACAATATTTTTAGGCTTTATATATTATTGTTAAGCTTTATCTTATGGTTATGGTTAAATTAAATACAAAAAAAAACAAAGAAGCAGTTTTTTTTTGTTAAACGGTTTCAAATATCACAGGTATCAAGTATCACACCATCACCGTTGGACAATAACTATTTTATGCATACGTATACAAAAATTCGAATTTTTCCTCTAGGGGATCACATAGAAATACTCTGTACCGAATTTGAAGAATTTGAAGCTCGATGTACAGTGGACTTTCAGATTATTACACAGCCACATAGAAACATAACAGACCAGATCCATGAACGGTATGACTAAACCTTGTCAAAATTGTTCAAATTTTTAAAATGTTATTCCATAGTTATCTTGTAAATGTGCTTCACAGATTTATGTGAAACAGAATTTAAACTGTTCCTTGTTATTGCGACGGATTCAATAGTAAAAAATCTAAATTTAATCATTACCAAAATTAGTAAAGTAATGTGAAGTATTTTATTCGAGAATGGCATATATATATGGAAGTAAATAGAACCGCATGGAGAAAAAGTTGGCAGTGTTTGAAATAAAAACACATGAAGCCGTTATCATTTGTCACTCAGGTTACACAAACAGTTATGTAACTTTTTTCTATGATCTAGGCATGGTTTCAATAAATATCTCACCTTCTTAAATTGCTTACAATTTTTTTTATTACAGAACACATCTAAAAACCAAATTATTTTGACAATATCACATTAAAAAAATATTTCATTTGTACATTCAAACTGTTAACACCCTGTTTAATAGCCTCATAGTAATGGTAAGCCTAACTAATCACCGTAATTATTAAGTGATTTAATTTTCTTCGCTCAACCATTTTTGTATTTAATAAGTTTTCTTTAATACATGCACAAACACTTTTCCAAATATTTTATTTTAATTGCTATGTGCATGACTAATTGGTAAGCAGTGGTAAACAAATTGTCCCAAAATTGTTATTGTTACTAGATTTTACCCCCAAAATAGAAACACCACTCACAAAAATTTGTTTCCTTTGTTATTTTCATTCGTAAAAGATGATTCTCATAGCTATACCTTGAATAGAAATTGAATAAAAATTAAAACAAACTGGGCAGATGTGTCGCACGAACTTGCTTGCGAATAATTTTTACATTTAAGAACAATACCTGCGTTTTATGGGGAAAAGAACTCCCAAGTCGGTAAAAAAGGGAAGGAAGAAAACAAAGCTTCCCTACGCTAAAAATTAAAATGCAAAAACAATAAAATGGACGACTGGGTCGCACGTACTTTCTCTTATGTTCAAGACGCTGAAGGTTTCAGAGAATTGTAAGGGATGTTTTTTTTTAGACTAATGGTTTTTAATCTCTCAATAATTTTTTTCGGAGTTCGTCTTTTTGACAGCTGTCACTTAATTTATGCTCAGTTTGGTTTGATATTTCATTATAAAAAGACTTACTCCTGAACAACGTTTGCCAATCGTGCAAATTAATTACCAAAATAATGGTTCAGTTCCCGCAACGCATCGTGAAACAATCAATTTATTAAGGGAAACTTTGGGTGGTTTTCCCTCCAAAAATTAGTATTAACTGAAAAAAAAATCATATGGATTCAAAATTCTGCTTGACCAAAATTCCGTATTTCAAAATTCTGTTTGTTCAAAATTCTGTATTTCAAAGTTCTGTTTTTCAAAATTCTGTATTTAAAAATTCTGTACATACGTCGTAAAAGAGCAATCGTTTTGATAATGTAAAAAAAGTGCGCACTTTTTTACATTATCAAAACGATTGCTTTCTTACGCCATATTCACAGAGTTTTTAAATACAGAATTTTGGAAAACAGATTTCTTGTAACGGAACTAAATTTAACGTGGTCAGGATATACAGAACCTTATTGTTCTATAAGTAGAAACTATCTTAAGGCAGAGTTTTGATATGTTTTTTTATGATGAAAAGCCAAATACGGAAGTTTTTCCAAGAACATAAAACACTGTCGATGTTTTGAGTCGCCGTCTAAAAAGCTGAAAATGATCTTCTTTTGACAAACGCTCAGGTGAACACAGTAAAACTGGGAAGCATATATACATACGAAAGTTTTCAAAAAAACAAGTAAAGCGCGAGTCATAACAAAACGACTTGAAAGCTATATTGGTCATTTAAAAACCAAGAAATTAAGTTTTATAAAAGGTATTCATACAACAGCGTAAGACCAAATAGTAAAACATTAAACTTCGTCAATATGTCACAATTTACGTGTGAGTTATATCAAAAAAACAAGTATAGGTAGGCGTCGAAAATTTCCGTCGAGATGTTTTTGAAACCAATAGCTACTTCTTTTTTGCTATCACTCATATCAAAATAATGGATCTATAGAATCATAATAACGATGTTTTGGGTAAATGAGAGATCTTGCATTTACAGAATTTTGAAATACAGAATTTTGGCCAAACACAATTTTGACAAGACCGAATTTACAAAAAAAAAGCAGAATTCCGTCCCGCTTCCAATTTGCAAAAGCTGTGGAGCACTTCTCGGGAAAGAAAATGATTTTGTATAATTGCTAAAAAAAAGGTTGAATGGTAAGCACCGCTATTTTTAGTTTGAAAACAAATAAAACAAAAGTGTGGGCAGAATCACCAAAAACCACCAAGTTTTTCGAAAATCTTGTTAAAGTGTTGCTTTTGTAGTGCATGCTGGGAAAATATTGAGACAAAACAGCCAGCGTTATTCGCTAAATTTGACGATTTGGAGTCAAAAAGCCAGTCCAATGTCAACTTTATCGATTTTTCTGGGATTTAAAAAAACAGACTTCACTTTTATCGACTAATAAAAATGTCTGTATTTTAGAATCTCTACTTGACAAAAATCCAACTTCCCTGAAAAAGCTTTCGAGATAATATTGACTTTTATCACCTAGTCGGTTATTTTTTTTTCCAAAACAAAATCAAAAGATAAATTAACCAGTCCATAGTTTTTCTGTTGGTCATTTGAAAGTAGCACAATGAACAACCCTCTGTTTAAGATGTTAGCATGGAATAGACATAAGTCTTAAATTCTTGTCTGACTTTGTATTGAGATATTAACAGTCATTTGATGACTCGAAAAATTTTAGACTCTGTTTAAGAAACAAGTTCTAGATTAATTTTGGAGATTTGTTAAAAAGGATTCTTTGAGTAAGTGTCGCAAAACGAGTAAATGATGATCTGATCAAAATGTTGACTAACTTCAACTGTTTAAATCTCGATTTATAAAATGTTGATCACTGTTGACATTTTGAAAATTGAGATTTTGGCAAATCGACATTTCAGTTAATGTTTCTTTATTTTTTATTATTCCACCTTTTGACCGGCCTATTTTTTTGTCGAGATTATAAAAGTCGACTCTAAGTAGTTAATAATATGTACTTTAAACGTTAGCATATCAAACCGAATCTGTAAAATATATACAATCTGAAAGGCCAGTAGACAATGATTAAATGTCAAGCCAAAGACTTTCTTGTTTTTTCTAAGACACGAACGAATTTTGGCACCCTATTTGTGGAGTATTCGCAAAAAAAAAATGTGTGGCCATCTGAAACTCCAAATAGTTTTTATTAAAGGTTTACTAGTTTAAGAAATTGGTCAGCCATAGTTTTTTTTGAATTAATAAGAATTTGTTCAAGGTCACACCAAAATTTAACAACAACTAACTTGATCGTGAGAAACTTCAAGCCTTTTAAATACAAGCTTTCAAGAGCTTACCAATTTCTAAGACTTGTTGACCATTTTATGCCATACTTTTTGACGAATATCCCTTATATGAAGTGCCGAGATCCCAGAGTTGAGGAAATTATTGTTTGCAAAAAAGAATTAAGGAATCCGTTGAGCAAAGATAGAGCCAGTCAACTGAAACGTTACCAAAAATCATAAAAAGAAGAATTAAAGAATAAATAATTTTCTTCTGTGGTGCGGACTTTGAGAGCCCCTGTATATAATTTTCAAAGTGAGTAGTACACGGGCTATCATCGAACCAGTTTAATGGAAAATGCATATTCAACAATTCTTTCGAGGCTTCAGAAAATTCAAATATGACATCTAATTCAAGCTTCTTGCCACAAAATTTTAAATATATTAAACAAATTCTAAATCACATAAAAAATTTAAGTCGTCCGTTTAAACGATTACTAAACCAAGAGTTGGCTATTTGTTAATTTTAAGAGATATGAAGTTTACTCGTATTTTAACACGAAACAAGCTAAGAATTACGAAGTAGCTAAGTGGTCTGATCCCCCCGAATTTTGTTTTCCATAGTTTTTAGTGGGTTTTCAGTATTAATTCTGTCGTACCTAAAGAAAATCAATTCAAAAACATTTTAAAACATATTCAGAACCCTTTAGACCATGCATCATAGCCTTTGATTATCCAAAAACAAACATTTTAGTTTAATAAACTTCCACCACTCTCTTCCATTATCCCACCTTGAAATTTTCTTTTTCGGGGGACTTTGGATTCGCCAATATCAATGACAAAATTTTGAATAATTTGAGTTTGAGCCTGATCGACAATGGGACAAGACAAAATCAAAGAATGTGACGAAATCCCGTTGTACTGTCACTGCACTATTAAACAATATTAATAAATTAAATTAAATAAAAAAGTTTCTGTGTAGGTACTAGGGTAACGCTTGTATTTGAATTTCTAGAATTTCTTTTGCCCTCCCTCTAAAAGTTATCAAGGTAATTCGAAAAAATTCCGTGTAAAATATTAATTCAATCGGTTAACACGGTGCCGGCAAGCACTTACAAATGTCCACACAAAATACATGAAGAACTCTTGGTTTTTTACTCAAAATTTCGGTAAAAGTGTGAAAATAAATGGAAAATCTTCAATGGCGTATAAATGTAATCATTTTTTTTTTAAATAATTAAGCCTTTGCGCAGCTTATGCGAATAGAAAAATTTCATATAAAAAGGAAAAATCAGAAAAATTTTGTTTTGTACGTTTTTTTTTGAAAATTTTGCTTTCTTTATTTGCAAAAAAATGATTGACCGCTGCCTGTTGATGTGATTTGCTTGCGTTTGTTTTTGTTTTTGTTTTTGTCTTTTATTTTCTTGCAGTTGTTGCAACTCTCTACTGTACGAGTATGTTTTTATTATATTCCTGTTATGTTTTCGTTAGCATTTCTTTCCTTTGTGTTGTTGAAGTTATTAGTACAATTTCTTTAGGCAATTTCTTACGTTGCAATCTAATTCTCCAAAAACTATCAGAAAATAGTAGCAGCCATGTGATTCAGAGTGTTGTGATTTTATGCAATTTTAAATGTATTAAAGCATTTAAATCATTGCTAAACAGCATGGTCATTAAAATAAAACTAAAATATTAAAAAATTAAATGATTTACAATTATTCCAACAACAAAAGTTTTACTTCAATAGTGTTTGAAATATTTTTTAAAAAATTGTAGGTACTTGCCATAAAATTCTTAATTTCAAAATTTTGAGCTTCTATCAAAACAACAAAAATAACCTATCTTCATGAAGAATATGAAACAAAAGAAGAATTATTCTATATGTCGTTTTTAATCATGGTACATATTTTGAAAAGTAATACTAGGACCTCGCCGTCACCTCCTTTTAGTGACGTAAAATTAGAGGCTCGTTGAAAATCTCTTCAGCCATCTCAACATAATAAAAAATTGACATTGAAAACTGACAGTTTATATTGTGAATGGGCCTCATGTGGTCTGAGGTCCATTAAAATTATTGAAAATGGCGACTGACCATCCAATCATTTTGTTTTTGTATTTGTGATATGCTATGCGGCTTATGCTGGACAAAACGGTATCATAGAAAACGTTCTTTGGAAATTTGTCTTCCTTTTTTTCTTTTTACATTTGTGCACTCTTCCTCCTTGATACTCGTATAATGCCATACTTTTTCAATGGTTATCATTGAAACATAGGGGAACTTATTCATTTCTCCAGGATAATAATCACTCACCACCACCGGTAACTATACAAAATCATCACAAAAATCGGTAAGCCAATGGAATTCAGACACAAATGACTTTTCTAATTGAAATGCGTAACATTCCGGATAAGAATACAAGTTTAGGGAATAAACAAGACACAACGAGCGACACGAATGGTATGTGGGAAGGGGAACATATTTTTTCCGGTTTTGTAAAGCAATTTTTTTTTTATAAAACCAATACTTGTCCTATAAGAGCATTTATCATTTAATTCTTACGGGGGAAGTGATAGATATCTAACAATTTTGGCAAGATACCTAAACGGTTGTTATGGCTAAGAATATGACTTTCAATCATCGTTGCCTTTTATGGAATTTTTTTTTTCTTTAATTTTTTTATTTAAACAAAATTTTGAAGTAATGTTTACAGACAATCAGTGCTGCGTCTAGGTCAATGTAATTATTTTTCCAAAAATTTAAATTAAGTTCGGTATTTAGTACTTTGAAATGAGGTTGATATAGGTAGATATAAAGATTTTGGTACAATAAGCCCTATTGTGTTGGTTAAAAAAAAAAAATGTACGAATCACACTTGACCGACGACGACAGTAATTATTACAATTACGATTGGGTAGTTACAAACTTTTTTTTTTTGCCTTCTATACTTAAACCGACGAATTATTGGTATAGGTATCCGATTACCACGCAACACAAATTTTCAAACCGTACTGGCTGTCTTGGCCAACTTGAAAGACGGTAAATGAAACCTAAAAAAAAATTGCTAGGCATTCGTCAGATATGGATCCACGCAATGTATGTGCTCTGAGTGATCGCTTTCGATTTTTACGCCACACAAATAATGGAAATGATTTGAATGTGCAACTGTCAAGTCTGTTGGTTCAATAGGAGAGTTATATGGTGGTAAATATTTGTTTTGCTTTGTAAAACGCAGAGAATTACGCATGTGAGTTATTTACTTCCCATTTACAACAAGAAAAAAAAACCTTATGTCGTGAAAGATTAATGAGACATTAACGTGAGTATATGGGTCTATATTTCTTTTTTTTTTCAATATCTAGTTATGTTATGTTTTGCTTGCGGACAAATGTGTTGTACATAACATGTACCTACCTCTATTAGATAAGATCTCTATGATCTTTATGTTTTAGAGCTTAAATGACTACATTATAACGAAGGAATATCGAGCTACTTAGTTCCATAAATAATAACTTAAACCAATAAGAATAGGAAACGTGTGATCTGATAATTCAGTTTTAAGAAAAAAAAGAGCTTTTAACTTAGAAAAAATAAATTTACTCTTTATAGTTAATAGTTTCGACATAATTTTTCTCTATGAAGCTTTTGCAACGGAAAAAAACCTTACCAGTATTGAAAACAAAATGTTAGATTTCACGTTCAAATAGATTCCGGCGACACGAAATCACTTGCGAGGGAGAGCTATCGGAGGGTGCTTCTTCAGACTTAAGAAAATGTTAAGAAGTTTGAAATGTGAGTTCCATTTGTGCAATGATCATTGTTCGTTAATTTAAAAATCAACAACAAACATTTTTGGATAATACCTTTGTATTTAAATTGTTATAATTGGTAAGATGACTTCGAGAAAGTATTGGAGATATTCAACTTAATGGGGCCTTTGAACGTAATGGTGATTGGAGATTTGAACGCAAGAATTGGTTTAGTGCCAGGTGGGATGAACGAAGTAAGTGGATTCGGTAGGTAATCAAAGGATACTGGATCTTTGCGATTCGCTTAGACTTCGACTTGAATGGAACTAGTGCAGGAAACTCATCAGGAAACTTAACATTTGTCGGTGGTCAAGGTACATCAGTGATTGATTATGCTATCTTGGGAGAAGATTGGGAACCCTTTGTGACAGATTTTGTGATTAAAGAAGTTCCATTCTCTGACCATTTTCCGGTTGTTGTTTCTTTTCAACATCTTGTTCAGTCAAATGATGAAACTATATTGGCATGCGGTCGCTTCCTCTGCTGGAAAATTTCAAAAACCGAAACTTATAGACAGCGACTTAATTTGGAGCTTCAATCACACGAAAATGTAGATTTTGTCATGTTAGAGTACATTACGAGTATGAAGACAGCGTAGCCTCACCAAGAATTCTGCCTTAATCGGAACAAATTGGGAAAAGAACCCTGGTATGATGAGGAATGTCAAAGAGCTCTTAAGGTATCTTTTGCATGGTTGAGAATTTTCCGCTATTCAACTAATGGTTTGGGAATTTCTACATCGAGGCAAATAGGAAGTAAAGGGTTTTTCAACAGGAACGCTACAAAAGTACAGTGACAGGGACAGCAAACGATGCCATATTTCTTGCCGCTCTTTTGACATTTCTCTTCACTAAGGTTTGCCCTTTCATGATGGAAAGATATACGAGCCAACAATGAGTCGAAATTATTAAAATTTACTACCGAAATTCGGAGTCAGTGGCCTCAACGTTAAGAGCGCTACGTCCAATTTATGGTCCTCATAATCGTCCTAGCAGATCAACAACTGAGAGTCTAGTGGAAAAATTTTAATCCACAGGCACAGTACAAAATGTTCCCGTGCCAGTGAGACAAAGAAGTGCCCGTAGTGTCGAGAATATTGCTGCCGCTGAGGCTTCAGTTGCAGAAAGCCCAAATGTGTCTCTCACACATCGTTCTCAAGCGTTGGGCATCTCTGTGACGTCGTTGTGGTGAATTTTGCGAATTTGGCCAACTTCCTTACAAGATTAAATTGACGCAAGAACTGAAGCCGCTTGATCACCAGAAGCGTCGTATGTTCGTGAATTGGGCTGAGCAACAACTTGAAAATGATTCGGACTTTCATCGAAAAATCATCTTCAGCGATGAGGCTCATTTCTGGCTGAATGGCTTCGTCAATAAACAAAATATGCGGTATTGGTCAGGCAGCAATCCACACGTACTCCATGAGTCATCATGCATCCCAAACAAATTACGGTTTGGTGTGGTTTATGGGCCGGCGGAGTCATTGGGCCGTACTTCTTCCGTGATGATCAAGACCGGCACGTAACTGTGAATGGGGATCGCTACCGTTTAATGATAACCAAATATTTTTGGCCCCAATTGGATGATATGGACTTGAAGGACATGTGGTTCCAACAGGACGGCACCACAAGCCACACAGTGAATGTCACAATCAATTTATTGGAAACCTATCCCACGAAATGGTCCAGTTGCTCGGCCACCTCGGTGGTGCGATTTGACACCGTTAGACTATTTGCTGTGGGGCTACGTCAAGTCTATGTCAACAAGCCAGCGACGATTGATGAACTTCGTACGAATATCGAACGTAAAATTTCAGCAGTATCGGCCGATTTATGCTTGAAAACCATCGAAAATTGGGTTCAGTGTCTGGACTTCTGCAAGCGTGCCCGTGGTGGCCATGCAAAAGAAATCTAGTTCCATACATAACGGGATCAAAAGTACTTTCACAGGAATAAAGAATTTCATTGATATTCAAAACTTTTTTTGTTTTATTTAAAAAAAACTTTTGTAGCGCTCTTATTGAAAAACCCGATATAACTGATATCTCGACCAAGGAACTCTAAAATTTGAACAGAGTCAAAATGAAAATTATATTTCCTCCTTTATCTACTGACGGTTCCAATTTAGAAGGGTGTTGGGTCAGGATCTACTCAAATAAACCCACCATCAAAAAGATCTATCAAGCTTCCAAATTTTTGCAGTGTATGACAAGCGGAGGTGCTTGCAGTTTGTAAAGCTGCGAAACATCTCGCTTCACGCGAAGTAGCCAACAATAATATTGATAATAGCCAGGTGGCAATTGGGGCGATTTCCTTAAGTACCATAAAATCCAAACTGGTTGAACGTTACCAGAATGAGTTAAGAATACAGCGAATACAGTTATCCTAAGTTGGGTCCCAGGTCATGAGAATGAAATGGCAGCTGAACTGGCAAAAAACGGATTATCTCTTGATCTAAAAAATAGTTAGTGTTGTAATGATGGGACACAACTCAATAGGAGCCCACATGAGCAGAATAGGCCAACAGCTCATCGGAATTTTTAGGATATCAAGATGAAGAAGCAGAGAAGGGCTCACCTCACTTCCTGTGTGAACGCCCCAGCCTAGCTAGAACCGGAAAATCAGCCCAAGGAGAATGCTTTTTCGACGAATTGGGCAACATTTCTGTCTTGCCAATAAAGAACATCCTAAAATTCATTCAGAACTCAGGATGGTTCAGGGAGGCCCCTCACACCCGCACCTTAACCTTCCCCTTAACCCCCTTCCTACCCTCCAACTAAGATTCAAGTGAGATGAAACTATAGAGTTTAGAAGATAGCTAAATAGGTATCGTTTGAATTTATTTTCAAGCTGACTGTAATTGAATGACTGAGTAGTACTTATTTTGTCTATTTTTTGTTGCACCAAAGACACAAAATCAACGCAGATTGTCATTTTTGACAGCTAATATGATATTTTATCCACAGTTTCAGAATACCAAACGATCTCAAATTGCATTCTAAAACAAACGAGAAGCAAATCATTGACGATCACGTTAACGCTTATCTTTTGACGATTATGACAGTTTTTTTAATATAAAAAGCTTAGCTCACCTCTTACCTCCGCGTTTATTCACGTTCAACAAATTTGAAAATAAAGATTTGAAATTTTCAAATTCCATTTAAGAATTCATTTGTTAATGGATTATAAAATAGGAAACAATCAATTGAACAAAACTAAACTTTAAGTTTTCGCTAAAAGAGACGCCAATTTCAGTATTTCCTACTGACATGACACTTCGAAATCAATTGACCAGTTTATATTTCTGTATTTTTCGCAATTTTTTGACAGAGCAGGAGAGTAGAATATAAACAGTATTCCTCACATTGAAGTCAAAACAACTCTCTTTTTCTTTTCTTCTTTTGTAATTTACTGCGACAAAAAATAATTGAGCAAGCGAATCCAAAAAATTTCAGTCTCAGTTTTTAAGGGGAAAAGTGAGGAAATTTTGAGAGGAATCCTGTTTATATTTCTGAACGCTCTAAGTCCTCTGAGATCTTAGAAATATAAACTGGTTAAATATTTATTCAAATCCAATTTGCTTGATCTAATAATTTTAATACATCAAATTATTCCACTTCAATGAGTATGTATGTTCATCATCACAAAGAACCAAATTCCACCAAACGATAAAAGAAAGAAATGACAAGAAAAAAAAACGGGGAATATAACTGAATGCAACTGTCATATTTTCGTTCATTCTCTTGTTCATTTTTTCAACTGAAATGATGTACCTAACTCATAGAAATCCTTAACAGTTTTCTTTCAGTCCTTGTAGCAACAAACAATTGTTGTATTTCGTTTCAGATAACATCTTAGTTTTAGCAAAAGTGAACAAACTTAACATTGCGTTGTATCAGATAACATCCTTGTTGGAACATAAGCTAACAAATAATTTTACATCGTGCATCCAGGAACAATTTTCCATAGATTTTTATCTGTCAGTATTTTGGCTGAATCCACAAAAGTCCAAACCCCCCAAATATGAATAGAAAAAAAAGGCATCACAAAAATAAAGAAAAAGAACATGAAGTAAGATATGAAGATGGGACGTGATTATATCGTGGATATTCATATTCCCAATCTACATAATAAGGATGGGGTTCCCACAGAGCCTATGGCAAGTGGGTTCATTTTTTTTTTGTGCTGGATAGAATAAAATTGATGTTTTTTTTTTTTAATACTTTGCGCACTCAAAACGCTTGAACTGCCCTTTAAATAATTAAACACAGTTTAAGTATTAGGGAAATAGAGAAAGATGTAAACGGAAATACCATGCACATTATTTGTTTTGAATCAGATGAAAAGGAAAGTGTCTACATTGGAAATTGGGTGAAAGTTCAACCGATGTGAGTATTTTGAAAGTATTGTTTAAGGGCCAGTTTTTCATTGCGATATCATCATACCCACCTGGAAAAATGTCTAGTTTTTATCAAGTTTATTCAAGGCCCTGAAAAGGCTTCGGTACGGGAAAACTTGTGAAATACTAGTGAGGCCCTCGCTAGAAAAAACTTGTTGGGAATCCTTTTATCCCATTTTTAATTTCACATCCCACAACTGTATTGCAAAATAGCTCAGTTATCGTATGGTAACACTCCCACACATACCAGAATATCGTAGAATCGAAGGTTACTTAATGACGGATGAGGCCCCTTACAAAATCGAGTGTTACCCTTCCTAGATCCATGTTAGGATCAATGTTAAACTTTCTAGTGCCCCGTTAAACACTAGATTATTTTTTCAGGAGGGTAGTCTCGGGATTGAACCTGGCTGGCTACTCCCGAAACGTGTTTTCAGTCAATTTAAGTCCTGAGTTAACTCACCTAATTTTGTGAGTTAACTCAGAGAAGGGACTGAATTGAGGGGTGTTTCTGTTGTGGTTTCATCTCGATTTTAATAGTAAAAGTTATTAATGGAGGTATTTCTATTGTGTTATCACCTAGAAGGGTCATATTTATACAAGGATCAAATTGATTTCAATAGATTAAAGATACAGTTAAACCCAACTAAAAAACTGTTCCTGAGTTAATTCTGATTTAACTCGGAAACTCAGTGCAGGGCAACACTGAAAAAATGGCCCTAAATCACTATTAAAAAAAGAGTAAGAAATAATGACAGACATGAAATATTACAGCATGCGTTGTTAGAGAGAAGCAATTCTTAAATTTGTAAAGCCTTATTTTTATCCAAAAGGCACCCAAGCTAACTATAGAAGCTATTATACTCAAGCTTTGGGTGAATCAAGGCATTTGCCTTATAGATTGAGGGCAGATCAGAAGAATAGACCATAGACGAGAATCTTCCATCGTCGAAGAAAACGTTAACAGTTAGCGGTGTTTCTGCTTGGCGACGACAAATATGTGGTCAGAGATGGCGGAAAGCATGTACGGTGTGTGCCACCGCACACGCTTTGTACGGCCCCGCAAGATGTCGAAAAGTCTTCGCACTTCACGATTTTTTTTATTTGGACAACATTATTTTTATTTGAATTTTTTTTTAAGAAAAATTATTTCCTATGAAATCGTTTAAATGACCTTTAAAATTTCATTTGCAGAAATTTCTTTAAAAATTCAGATTCCATTTTTTTGCTCAATCAAATTTGGTAGCGCAATAGCTCGTGGAATAGCTCATCAGGGCCTGGTGACTTATAACTATCAAGCATTCCTGTGAAAATGTTGTTGGTAGGAATGGAGAAAACCCACAATTTTTTACCAAGTCCAAACGGCTAGATGAGAAGCACTAATTCATGAAAAGTACGCTCTTAAATGTTTCGTCAGTTCCTCGCAAGAGGCATTACCTCAGGAAAAACATTTCTGTTTTTTGGTGGCAGTGGCTGGAAATTGAACCCTGACCTTCGGCATGCCACCAGTCCAACGCACTTACCATCATGCAACAAGGTACTACTTTTTTCACTCAGACTATTTGCTCAAAAATTCTCCATACAAAAATGACGTGAAGTGAACAATGGCCAGCGAGGAAAGTCATTTTTTGACATTTCTCACGGGTACAGACCTGCGAATGTGTTCCCAATTGTATTTCCCAAATTCCAAAGCATATAAAACTGTGTTCCATAAAAAGCAATGAGTTAGAGAATTGCTCGTAAACAAAAATTCCGCTTTTTTCCACATAACTTCACGAGCACGGTCAAGGGTGACCAAAAATGGAAGTTTTAAATGGATTCACAACTCATTGTTTATAAGTATCTACTATTAAGAAAAAACTTCTTTAAACGTGTAAAACATTTAAAGGTCTTATAATTTTTAAGCTAAGAAAATCTTTGTCTATAAACTCCCCTTTTATCAGGGGCCCCGTAAATTTGATCTCGAACTCGCCTCGTTTTGGTCTAACGCCGCCTCTGCGTGTGGTGATTCCTCAATGGTTTGAAATGCACATAAACATTTTTTAATTTTTTTCTTTTAAGCCCTAACTTTATTTTGTTGAGACATATCTTGAGCGGTTGGGCCTATCTTTGGTCCGAAAAATTAGAAAATTAGTAAAATTTCTTTAGAAATCTTTGATTTTTTGATTTTATTCTCAGATTTTTGTAGTTTATTTTTTTTAGACCATTCATTTGAAAAGTAGGCGTAAGAAAGTCATATCCAGCTTAATTTTTAGTTATTACCAATCTATCTGAAATTCAAGGGTAATAGCCTTTTCACACCGCACCCAAAACGTGGTTTTCGCGAAAATATCGGTTTTGGAGAAAAACCTAATCGAAAACACAAGTTTTCCCATACATTTTTTCATACTTCAGGTTTTCGTAGAACACAAGTTTTATATAAAACCAGTCGAAAACATGTTGGAATTCAGAGATGAACGAAACAAACGTACCTTTTAAGAAGTTCAGTGCCTAATAAAATGTCAACAAAGAAACTGATTGAATGATTTCAAGAAAAAATTGAAAACAGCTGACGAAATTCAGTCATATGAAATATAAAATTGCATTCTCAAAATTATTTAATTTATTTTAAACAGATAATATTAGATATGAAAATGATTTTTTTTAAGGATGTAATCTAAGATGATCCTATAAACTTAGCCATAAGTAGCTTCTTTGTGTGTGTTTTTTTTTTGCTTCTTTCTTGTGTATGAAATGTTAGGCAAGAGTACCGTTAGCATAAATTACAAAAAAAAAACAAAAAATGTAAAACAATTTCATTAGATTTCAAGACGTGCCTTCTGAATATTAAGCCGACATGAACATAAACGCACACACCACAGTGGGTCAGGAAGCCCAAAGAAAGTAACATTAAATGGAACGTGACTATGAGTATGTAGGTATTGTTCGAGTACAAGTGCGAGTACGTATTGTCTGCTGCCGCCACATGCAATACCAAAATCTGAGTCTTACCTTATCTATACCTGCCTGCATGTCTCTATCTACCTGTTACCTGCTTTGCTATACTACATATACTATCTACAATTATACTCAAACTCATAAATGCGAATTTTTAATCAATTTCATAGTTTTAAATCAAACAAAGCTAATTTGGAGCCAGAGTGGCATGATGATGGTAGCGCGATGTGATGTCTGTCTATGTTCGTATTAATGAGTTTGAATATTAAAATTGTATCTGCACTACTGTCTGTGCGTCTGGTATTTAATAATTTGATTTGAATTGTAAAATTTTAATACCTAATCAAATGAACTAACAACAGTGATGTGCAAAATATGTACCGCAAATAAACAAAGGAATAACTTCAGCGGAAGAAGGTATATATATATATATATACTTTAAACGTAAGGACATCGTTGGATATTTATTTTACACAAACAAAAGTACATCCCGATCGACAAGTTGCACAGAGAGACAAAATGATATTAAAGCGGCACCAATTCAGCCGGTAGCTGGCAATCTGAAGTTTTGAATATTTGCTTCTGAGACTAATATTTAGATATTTCCAAACCCACCTCTGCCTAAACGCCCATATTTTTATTTTTTTTTATTTTTCTAAGACGTAAATTAAGGCTTTTGGAAATTATTCTTGAGTATACATTTTTAGAAAAACAATTTTGAGAAGGTAGGTCTTTTTCTCCCATTTTTGCGAGAGTCGAAAATTTTTAAAATACTTACTTAAAATATTAAAAATTATTAATCAACAGTGGTAACACTTATTATATTCGGTTTGGTATTTTCAAGCCAGAAGTCTAGTGTTTCGTTTGATAACTAAATCGAGTTGTTAAGCAATTTATTTCCTATTTATTAAAATAGAAGTGTTTTTAAGGAAAGTTTTGGATTCGGGAAAAAAAAATCGAGATAGGAATCCAACATGACATTACGATGACAGAGAATACCAAAAAAGTGGTTGGCTAAATTCTGTCTGTCTGTCTGTAGTCTTACCTGTCTGTCTGTGTTTGTTTGTCCGTTCAGCTGCAGCTTATAGGTTATTTTGATTTCAAGAACTTTTTTTATACAGAAGCTTCTTAATGACGTAAAAAGTTTTTCTTACCAACATTTTCAAAAAAATATTTTTTGGATTTTTCAAAACTGTCGATCTTTATAAAATTCGGTATTTAATGTTTTTTACACTTTGTTAAGTATTTTAGGAACGAATTTTACTTTTATGAAAAACGGTACCTTCCATACAAATGATAAAAAACTGTTAAGGAAATAATTTTTTTTCTTAAAAATGGCTTCCACGATTTTTATAAAACTTTTTCTGTTTTCTTAAATCTTTCTTTCTTCGATCCTAGCCAAAGTTTCTTAGTAAAGCCAGGCACTATTTCTTCTTTGTGATATGAAAACATTTTTCACAGCACACTAGTGGTTTTCGATGGTTCCGTGCTACTGATTGCTCTCAATCCTTGTGAAAGATGGTCCCCTAGTTGTTGGCAAACTGCGGAATCCTTAAGTCTATCGGTATTGAAGATGGGCATTCGGGTTTTTTGTTGGGGTCTTCGAACTGTAGCTGTTCGTAATCTTACAGCAGCGACCATCAGGTGGTGGTCGCGGGCAATTCCCATGCATCTTCTGTTGCGAACATCCTAGAGACTGAAAAAATAAAGGAAAATATCTCGAGCCCATTGATTTAAAGCTTAACAGCAATTAAGTTAAATGTAGAAAAATATACTCACAATAACCTTTCCAAAAATGTATAACATATTCGTGTTGAGAAATGTACTAGTTTAGATAGTTTCCAGTTTTGACCAATTCTCCTTTGAATCAAATTGTTAGTACTTTTTTTGTGATATTTTTACAGTCTAAGTTTTATTAATAAATTTCTTACGCAAGTACTCTTCTTAAATATCAGTAACGAATTACCTTTCAGTGTTGGAAGTTTAGATCACTAAAACTTTTTAAACCAGGTTAATATCCTAAAAAAAACTTGTTCTAGCCTTTATTAAAGTTTATTTGAATTTTGTTGCTAATATGCATCTGAAAAAAACTATGTTTACCAAATTAGCACATTATGAGATGCGAGAGAATTTTAAAAATATCAAAACATCTTTGCACAGCACTGTATACTGCTATTGTGATAAATTTGTATAACATGTATGCTCATTGACAGATACAAGTGCTTTCAAATTATTTCTTTCATTACAATAATCACACATAGATTAAGGTTAGGGTTGGGTTTGGAAGCTTGAGATTGATTTAAGTTCAAGTTTTTTTGTGGATCAATGAAAGCTCAAAGATTATGCTTCTTTGCATATGTACAAAAAGTCAAAGATAAAATGTTTGTTTAAAAAAAAAACCTTAGTAAGATAAGTAGGTACTGCTTAATGCAAGCAATTTGTAACATTATTTATGAAACTCAAAAATATTAACATGTCACAGTCATCATTTAGCATAGTGTTAGTTGTTAGCAACAAAATATAAAAAAAGTCTATCACACGACTAATGCAAACAAATAATATACAAAACAACAAAAAATAATTACAAGTAAAACATGGCACATTGAATAAAAAGATTTTAATACAAAAAACAAAACAATTAGGTGAGTGGTTACACCAAATATTTAAGAAATACCATTATTATCTCACTTACAAAATGGAACTTCAAATTTTGTCTGTAAAACACCTACATATATAAAAATAGGTACTATGCTTTATGAAAGCAGCCAAACTAAAAAAATGTTTATGTTTATACATATTTGGCCAGAGTATTTGTTTAAGAAAAAACAACAAAACAAGATATTCGATAATTCAAACTTTAATAAAATCTTAGAGGTAGTAGCTATATTCTATACATATGATAAAATAAATAAATGAACTGGGTGGCGCAACAGCTCATGGAGAACAAGGGCCTAGTGACTAACAACTCTCAACCATTCCTGTGTGCGTATTGTTGACAGGATTAGAGGGGACCTAAACTTTTTGTCGAGTCCCAACGGCTAGATGAGAAGCACTTATTAATGAGGAGTATACTCTTGGAGGATTCGTCAGTTCCTCGGAAGAGGCAGTACCTCAGGAAAAACATTTCTGTTGTTAGGTAGCAGCGGCTGGGAATCGAACCCAGACCTTCGGCATGACAGTCAAACACACTAACCATCATGCCACGAGGTACTGTATACATTATGATGTTAAGCTTAAATTTCAAAAACAAAACTGTCCTCTTAAGTTAGTACCACACTAAAGAAGTTTTACCTCTTAAATTCAATATATAACCCGTGCACTAAACATAATTTGCCGGCATTAATGTTGATTACCATGACAATGTGAAACTCCATATTTATTGAACAATTTTTAATAAATTTATAAATTTTCCTTTCATTGTAATCAAGTCTTTTAACATAGGCATGACCTTGTTCAATGGGCGATATTGTTAACATACCGTAATTGCTATGTATAAGTTAGTGACAAAGGCTGAAAACTAATTTCAAGAACTTTTTTGTCATCATTGCTGGCCTGTGGTAAGTGAGTAACTGAGGTCTTGACATTGCTCTGATATAAATGTGCTATTTTTGTCTTCATCCGAACTTTTTATTGAATTGAAAAATATTGGAATTCAAAGCTTTATGGTTTTAAAATTAAACGATCTTGCCACAAATATTCATTTTATGTTATTATTAACTAAAATGTAACTTCTGCAGAGATGATAATTACTTTCTGCAGCAAAAAACCACTAGCGTAATAATAATTAATAATAATTTTGCTGGCTTAGCTTTTGATTCATGAACACAAAAAATAACATTAATATAGATAACAATACTTGTAAAGGGTGTTTTTTTATACGTTTGGTTTTCAATCTGGCAATACTTTTTTCGGAGTTGGTCTTTTTGACAGCTGTCACTTGATTTATGCTCAGTTTGGGTTGCCATTTCAAAGTAAATTGACTTACGTTTGCATGCAAATGTATTACCAAAATAATGGTTGGGTTCAGGCAACGCATCGCGAAACAATCAATTTATTGCCATACTTTTTTACTTTTTATGATATAAATGCAAATATATACAAATACAAATAAAGAACAAGGTGAGGATGTTAGAAGTTTTCCAAAAAGGAATTACTATAAGCATTGGCACCCAGAGAAAAATAAAATATGTTCTTTCATAGTTTGTCCTTGTTTTAATATACAGGGTGGCGCACGAATTGTGCTACAATAAGAAATTCAAATAACTTTTTTTTTAATCGATGTATTTCATTTTTTTTTTTTATTGGTTAGAAAATTTAATTTTATTTTAAATAGTTAGTTGTTTTTAAAGATTATAGACCGCAAATGACCTCCACGCTCTCCCACGCATATGCAGCACCTGATCAAAAAATTATTCATTGCGGCCTGAAGAGTTGAAGTTGGGATCGCCTCAATTATTGTCGTTATGGACTGCTTTAATTCAGTTAAATTCCTGGGCTTCGTTTTATACACCTCTTGCTTGACATAACCCCATAAAAAGAAGTCTGGTGCAGTCAGGTCAGGTGACCTTGGATGTCAGCGAAGAGTGGAGTTCCTAGAAATTAATTTGTTTGCGAATTTTTTGTTTAGCTCCGCCATAATTGGTCTGGCTATATGTGCAGTTGCTTCATCTTGCTGAAACCAAACGCTGTTGAATGGTATACGTCTTCGGCGCAGTTCTGGGTAAAAAAACTCCTTCAACATCTTTATATAACGGTCCCCATTGACAGTAACGGTTACACCGTTTTCTTCAAAGAAGTACGGCCCGACAATACACCTTGATGAAACTGCGCACCACACAGTGACTCGTTCTGGGTGCAGTTCCGTCTCATGGAGCATTTCTGGATTAGACTCATTCCATATACGGCAATTTTGCTTGTTTACATTGCCGTTAAGATCAAAATGGGCCTCATCAGACATGAACAAACAATTGATCAATGTGTTGTCTTCTTCGGCCATTGATATCATTTTTTGGCAAAATTCCAGGCGAACAGGCAAATCCTGAGGGTTTAACTTGCTAGTAATTTGGACTTTGTACGGAAACAAGTTTAAATCATCATGAAGTATCCATTGTAATGACCGTCTACTAACTCCAATTTGCCCCGATAAGTTTCGGGTCGAAACGCTCGGATTGGCCTGTATTGCAGATGCTACTGCTGCGATTGTATCCTGAACCCGACCCGAACATTGGCATCTCGATGGTACGGCCTTTGTGCGATGCTTCCAGATTCGGCAAACATGTTTACAAACCTCATAATGGTCCATCTACTCGGGGGATTACCGCCAAACTCCCGCCTAAATTCCCTTTGGACGGAAATGACGGACTGCAAAGCATGGTACCGTTGCACTATCCAAATTCTTTTCTCCGTATCCCAAGCATCCATTTTTATAAATCTAAATAGTAACCTACAAAATAAAAAAAAAAATAAGCCGATTACTCACACAGAAAAAAAGTTATTACGTTTTATTTTTGTAGCACGATTCGTGCGCCACCCTGTATTAACGCTTTATTTTAGGATGCTTTCTCTCAAAGAGCTTAGAAATAACTGTCTAATCAACTTTTATTTTCAATCGACTTCTCTCTGAGAGCTACTACTAGCTAGGCTACTACATTCGTTTAAAATGATTTCGGTTTCGGTTTGAGATTTATTTTAAAAAAGAAAATTTGATTATCGGTTAAAATTTTTAATTTATTTTTATAAATATCTCTCAATGGTTGAGGTCAACCTTTAAGCTTTTTCGCTAATAATAAATCAAAAAAATGGTTTTCAATGTACGGCACAAAATTACTCAAAATCCACAAGTAAGTATTCACCGATGACTTAAATGCATAATCAACTGTATTTCCTAGTGCAGCGCCTACAAAATATGACAAATTCTGCCCAAACAAATTACTAGGGCAGAATTTGGTAAAAATGTCAGAATGGGGAAATTGTGTACTCTCTTGTGAGTGTTCTCTTGTCTCCTCTGCCAAAAAATATACATTCTTTTTTTTGCGTACATGAACAGCTTTGGACTTACTTCGGCAGAATTTGGTAGAATTGAGTTGTTTTATGTGAGACTGTCAAACTCTCAATTTTTTGAACTTTAAAACCGTTTGCCGTTTATCTTAAACTGATCTATATTTCTATGTATTGAGCTTTTCTTTGCGTTCAATACAGCTAAAGGCAAACCATGATGAAGAATCCCACTAAAAACAAAACGGCAAATTATCAAGCAATAAAATTTTAAACTTTAAACGACAAATTCCAAATTGTTAAATCTCTTTATTGACTAATTAAGCCATAAAACCCTTTTTTAACAATGCTAACTTGAATTCAAGTTAGCAAAGAATCCACAAAAAAGTAGAGAATACTACACGACGATTTTTAAATTATCACAACTAATAAAAGACAAATTAGTGACTAAGGACTAGTAAACCACTAGCCGCAAACCATTCGAAATTAGCAGTTTTTTAACCCTATTTTAGGTAATGCTTTGCATACTTGATATCAAGCTAGCAAATGGCCCACAAAAAACATAGAAAGTTTTGGACGATTAAATTAAATTTTTCGCAACAAATCAAAGACTAACTAATGGCAAATTATTTAACCATAAAACATTAACACCGGTACTCAAAAACGCAAATAAATCACGAATTATCTTTAGTCAGTGAGTTAAGTGTCAAATCTTATCAGTACATTTAAATTCAAAATTTCAAAAAAAAATTGTTTATTACTAACTCACCAAAATAAGTACATTATACGACTAATTAAGTTAAAATGCTTCTGTCATTGTTGCCAAAAACTAGAAATAAAAAGAGAGATAAAAAGGAACAGCTATTGACACACATGCTTCTTACAACTTCAATTGAGAGACTGTATGTGCAAAAGTTCACATTTTGTTAGAAAGTATATGTGCAGTTCAAAAAATTGTCTTTGGTTACAGCAGAGATCTTGTTGATTATAGTTGATTTTCGTTAAGATTTTAAACTTAACGTGGTTTATATTATTCCTTCGACGTTTTAGTTAATTTTTGAATTAAAAGATATTCAATCAGGTAAATGCATCAAGATCAATATTCAATCATTTTGTTCATCGAATTTCGATTTCTTATTTTCAACTTTTAACAAGATTAAATTTGCTATGCATAAATTGGCTGTCACAAAATTGATCCCATAAAAAATTGTCATATTGATTAGAATCAGTGATGCCAGATCGTGGGCCAAAACCCCTTTCGTGGGCATTTGCAAACAAAAAATAATCTAAAAGGGCATTTTCATGCCTCTCACTTGAAAAATAGGGCATTTCAATTTTTTAAACTTTGTATCCATTTTTGCTACACAGGCCTAAAAATATTGCTTCATAGTACTTACCCACTTGTACAAATGTACATTATAAACATTTAATGCTGATTAATTCGTGTATCGTGATATACAAATATAACACTAAGGGCCAGTTTTTTCACTGCTGATCATCTTTAATCAATGATTATTGGGACCGGTAAGTCTGCGGATGTGCTTCTTCACCCCACAATTTTAGTAAATGAATCCATAGTTTGAGTTGTTAATTATCAAAATCACTAATAAGACAATATTTTTTTACTAGCTCCACTTAACTAGAGCCTGTGAAAAACTTGTTACAGATTTAACCCAATGTGAACAAACTGGCCCTAAGAATGTTTTCTTAGTAATGGTATATTGCAATACAAACTTCTACATATTTATACTCAATAATGTAAAACATTTTATTGCCACCGGAAAAATTCAAGTATTTTCTACGATTTATGATGATTTTCGGATGAGGGAGATGGGGTTGCAAAATTTTAAAAAACCACATTAGTAAATATTCAATGAAGTTAATTGACGAATCGTTGCATTTTAAGCACTGGGGCTGGTGAGGATTTTGGATACGAACTAAACATTTTATTTTCACCATTTGGAAATTACGACAACACGAAGAAGAAAATAGAATCTGCAAAATATTTTTCATCACATCTGAACAACTTCGTTCTTCACGTGTGAGCAAGCTCCTAAAAATAAATACTTACATAAATTAAATAATTTTTAGTTTAATTTTGTCTTTTTTGCTTTACATTTTCTATGTGGGCATTTGTTTTCGACTTAGAGGGTGAAAAGGGCATTTTTGATTGAAGTCATGTGCACAGCAATTTAAAAAGTCTGGCATCACTGATTAGAATCCTTTTTTAGAGTAACATCAATTCTTTTTCCGTAAAACAAATAAAATACTACTCTCTTAATAAACCTCTTCCCTCTGCAACGGCGTATACAAGGGGGGGGTCACGGGGTCATGACCCCCCCCCGAGAACTCAAAAGATATACGCAAAAAATAATAAGAAAAGCAAAAAATATTTGCAATCTTAAAATATAATTTCAAAAATATTATTTGTTTGTTGCTTTGGAATAGACAACCTATTCATTATTGGTAAAGATTATTTACCTTCTCCTATCAACATTTATAAGCCATTGCCCGAATAATATTATTGGGGTTTTATTGTCGAAATTAATCAATTTTTGTTTTTGGTTAAGATTTATCAAATAGACGATTTTGATCACTTTTGCATTCAGAACATTTCAGCATTGATTTATTTTTTGATTCAAAATCAATTTGGTAGATCTACGTTTTTGGCAGATATACCAAAGTATCGGTATATCGGTTTAACTTACTTATTTTGTGAGAATTTTGTTCAAAATATCAAGGAAATCATCTTCGAAAAAAAAAATTAATGAATGGATAAAAAAAATAACAGACGATATTATACGAATATTACAATGAAAAACAAAAATTTTACTTTAAACCGTATTCCATACACCAGGTCCGTTCCGACTCAAACCCAGTACCAACTTGTTTTAGTATAGGTTACGTATGAATTACCAGCAAAAAAAAAAACGATTTAACTAGTTGAAACGTCAGTTTATATCGACTTTTTTGCATGTAAGAATACTTATTTTGGTTACTAGTTCATTAAATTTTTAGCTTCGAACTTAGACAAAAAGTCAGCAGCCTAAAAAGAAAGTCGAGAAAAGGATCGACTTTTATCGAATTTTCGATATTTCTTCCCAATATTTAGTACATAGAAAAAAAGTTGATATAAATTGATTTTTTAACCTGTCGACATTTTTATATTTAGTTCGATATTTTTTCTATCGTTAATTTCATTGCAACGCAACGTAACTTAAAATACATCGCTCTGCTTGAAATGTTTGAATAAAATCAACAAAAACTCTAATCATACATTCTTGTCTGACTTTTAAACACGAATTTAACAGTTACTATTAATTTTGGATTATGTTTAAAATACATTTTCTTTTGATCGTATCGATCGTATATTCGAAGCATTTGACCAGCTAAGTCATAACATTATTATATTCAAACTCAAAGCTTTTGGTTTTCCGACCATTTTCATAGCATGGATTAAATCATACCTTGAAAATAGATCTTACCAAGTAAAATTTAGAAACTTCCTTTCAAACTCGTTCAATGCTCACTCGGGTGTACCCCAGGGAAGTCATCTGGGTCCGTTACTTTTCATTGTAGCTATAAATGATGTTACTTCATGTATACGTTTTAGTGATATTCTTATATATGCTGATGATATGAAGATTTTTAAAAAAAATACAATCTGGTCAGGATCACATTCTGCTGCAGGCTGATATTGACAATTTTAATGTCTGGTGTTGCAAAACGGCCTCTTTTTAAATCCCGTTAAATTCCAAACTATAACTTTTTCTAAAAAACGAGTAGTGGGTGCTTTTGATTACTCCATCTCGCAGCACACACTCTGTCGTGTTTTAAGTTTCAAGGACCTGAGTGTTAACTTTAGTTCTGACCTAGGTTTTATAGAACATATTAATTATATTGTAAATAAGGCGAGTTCCATGCTTGGATTTATAAAACGTTGGGCAAAGGAATTGAACGATCCGTATGTTACTCTTTCGTTATACAATTGCTATGTACGACCCCATCTTGAGTACGCTTCCCAAGTATGGGCACCTTTTTACGAAATTCATAAAAGCCGTATTGAAGCAATACAACATAGATTCATTCGTTTTGCCTTAAAGGGTCTTCCCTGGGCTGATCCGTATAACCTGCCACCTTATGAACACAGAATTCAGCTTCTGCAACTTCAACCTTTATATCAAAGGCGTGTTAATAATGATTTGGTATTTTTTCATCAACTCAATGGTGAAATTGATGCACCTGACTTGTTAGCCTGTTCTTCCCTTATCAGATAAGAAAAAAAATTAATGCAAACTGTCCCTAAAAACTGTCTTCAAACGTAAGATATTAAGAAAAATATTAAAAAATATTAATATTAAGTAAAATATTAAGAAAAATATTTAATAACCTCTTTTTTTTAGCGTGCACAAAAAATGCATACGAAATATTTTTGGTACACAACCTCAAGATCATATTAAAATTTAGGATCAAAATTTTATTTCCAAAACTCAGCTCTACAAAATTTGTGTTTTACACAGAAAATAATAAGGTTAGTCATGCAACGTCGTAAGTTTACAAATTGTGTTAAAAGTTTGCATGAACGACCTTTGTTATACATTTGATTAAATGCTAGGTAATTCAATCAGAGATAGAGTCATAATGACGTTTAACCAGTTTGGTTTATTTTACGCAACAAAAGCCCTGATAACTTTAACAAAATTGTGTAAATCATTTCCCATACAAAATTTGACAGTTCATTAACCAAAAGATAAATTTATCAAATTTGTAAACTTATCTATGGTTTTACGAAGTTGCATGAATACCCTTAATATAAAAATTTTTAAGCTTTGTCGGCAAATAATAATACAGTAGACGCTCGATTTAGTAAATCTAAAAAATTAACTATATTGAACACACAAAATTATTTATAAAAACATATTTTTGTTTACAAAAATGTCCCGAAAGAATTTAACATTGCTTAAGGACACTGGACAAGTGTTTCTTTTTTTTAAACCTCATTTGTTTAAATCTTCAACTCCTGAGAAAAAGGAAACAATCTCGAAAGAGTGAACTGGCTAGTTTTATTACTTTACTATATCGAGCGTCTACTGTATTTTATTTTAAGATGACCAAAAAGGTAATTGAAAAAAGAAGAAAAAATTACGCTCTTTTTACATTTTCCAAACTTCTCTTTATTTTGTCAAAATTATGTAAACGGAATTTGGTGAATATTGAGGAATTAAATTTCGAAAGAAAGGTTTTGCAAAACGAATTTTGACCTTGCTAAAATTTCAACCCCAACTCTTTATAATTAAAATAAAAATGGTAACATTTGTGGGACCACCAGAAAATAATGCCAAAAAAAGTACAAAAAGCGAAAAAAATTGGAACCGTGTGGATCAGTCTTTTAACTAATAAATTTATAAGAACTGAATTGGGTATTTGTTTTGGTATGACCCCCCCCCAAGAAATGGAGCTGTATACGCCGCTGTCCCTCTGATATACTTTTATTGATTCTTCATTCTGGTGGTAAATGAAACGTTTTCATTAAGCTTCATGAGGGTAAAAGTTATGGTTGTCTTAAATGAATTGAACATCATGGCTAACTTTGCCATATTATCAGTTTGTTGTATGAAGTTTTGAAAGCGCTAAGCGTTCCAACTGCACTGAAGGCATTGTCGTTGAATGTGAACCCTGTTTTTAAGGTGAAGCAAAAAAAAATAGTGTTCTCTTTAAAGGGAATTCACCTGACTTTTAGCATTTCAAGGAATTCATCCTAACATATATACATAGGTACCTTCCTACCTACTTCTCAACTTGAATCCTTTTTTAACTTTTGTTTCCTATTAAGAGGGAAAAAATAATAGTTTTATCTGAATTTTCACTTGAAATATACGAGTATTATCGACCCCTACTTAAAGGCGAATCATTTGTTTAAAAAAATAGAGCAAATAAAGTAAACTTTACCCCAGGAATTCAGTAGTTGTGTGTTTCGCTGTATGTGCTTAAGTATGTTAACAGCTTTAACGTTTATTTTTCTTCAAATTTAGCATTGATGTGATTTTTAAAAGTCTTTCCAGAAAAAGTTGTAAAATATGTCTACCATTAACCAATTATTTTTAAACCATATATAATAAATAAATAAACTTGGTAGCGCAATAGCCCGTGGAGAACCAGGGCCTAGTGACTTACAACTCTCAACCATTCCTTTGGGCGTGTTGCTGGCAGAAATGGAAGGGACCTACAAAATAACTTTTGCCGGATCCGAACGGCTTGATGATAAGCACTTATTCATGACAAGTACACTCTGGGAAGATTTATCAGTTCCTCGCAAGAGGCAGTACCTCGGAAAAAACATTTCTGTTATTAGGTGGCAGAGACTTAGAATCGGCTTGACAGTCCAACGCCACTTAACATTATTCCATGAGGTACACCTGGTTCGAGGTAAACCATAATATTTTTGTTTAATTTAAGTGGCTGAAGTTAACTTTGAAAAGATTTGTCTCTTCTGAATTTTTTAGAAGTAAGAATGCGGCTCAACAACAGTCACATCATCACACTTTAATTTTGACATGGTGGTAACACTTTATGAGACTGTATATCAAGGCACTAGAATATCTACACCCCTATGCATTATAAACCATTGTGAATTTTAACCATTTACTTACAAAACCTTGATTTACAAAGCAAGCACGTGCGACACCGCCTGGCATTTTATCTATTTTTTATTACTAACGAATAAGTATACCACATTCATTGCAGAGAAAACTCAGTTTCTCATGATTGTTCTTTACAAAGATGTACCTTCTTTGGTTGCTTCATTGTTATCTGCAGGTGAGAATAAAACTTAAAAAAAAAAAAAAAAATATTCAAGAATCATCTCAACGCAACCTTCCATTGTTTTCAAATCATAAAACCAAAGATAAAAATCCGTTTCAAGGACTTTTTTATGAAAAAGAATTATTTTATGTTAGCTGGAATACTTCAGAAGAGATATTCTTACTTTAAGACTTTGTCTATGGATATTCTCGGTGCATGTGTGACTTCGCATTCATGATTTATCAGTCTTTCATTGTTTATCTGTCAATTCTTTAATTTTAAGCTTGTTTCTTAGACAGAATCATCAAGCATAATCATTATTTACAATAAATAACCATTCTGATTAAGAAGATTTAAAATAAGGCTTTATTGCAACAGCTAATCGATTTGATTTAATTTCACCCACATACATATGTACTGAGAGTACGTTCAATACAGACTCTCGAGAGTTACTTACGGATAATGCTCTCTACCTCTTTGCGATCTAAATTTAAGACTGTGCCCATCACTTGCTTGATTTTTCCTCGAAAGCGTCCTGAGACTTGCTCAATCTCTTACTCTCATATAGATACACAAATTTACTCCCGAAAGCTTATTGAGAACTGCTCGCAGTATTTTTATTATCAAATGGATAAGCAAGGTGCACGTCCATTTGGGAGTAAAAATGCTGCGTGTTAGGGCTATATCAGGAACTGTTAGATTTTTTTGATCCGATCATCGAGAAGTATTGATGATTGAAATCACAAATTTTCATTTCAATCGATCTCAATCTCAATCATTTCGATTATTCTCGATTTGCCAATCTCAATCATTTCAATAAGGAATTTCGATTTTTGGTATCAATATCTTCAAAAATGTCTGAATTTTTAGAGATTTCTTAATCCATCGACTCCTAGCCATCCTTCAATTGAATTCGGCAGTTGAGAGCTAGATAGAGAGGAGACAAACTATTTTGTGGCAGAAAATGTGTGTTTCGATCCAAACATTACCCAATTGACCTTAAATCACCTTTTTTAATGAGTAGTAATAATTCTTCAAAAATTTCTGATATTTTAAAGGTCATCGACCTCGTAGCCATCCTTCAATAGAATTTGACTGTTGATGACTTGACAGATAAGGGACAAACTATATTTTGACAGGATATGTGTATTTCGATCCAAGTATGACCCAATTGCCCTAAAATCTCCTTTTTTCTGGAGCAGTAAAAATTCTTCAAAAATGTCTGATTCTTTACAAGTTTTTTAATCCATCGACCTCGTAGCCATCATTCAATGGAATTTGACAGTTGATGGCTATTGAAAACTAGATTTAATCGAAATCGAAATAAAAATCAATCAGGGCACTATCGAATAATGAACTGGGTGAAATAAAAATGATCGAATAATTGATTGACTGAAATAATCGAATCATTTTGTTGATCGATTCTTGAACGGTTCGATCATTTGAAATAAACGATTTACACAGCTCTACTGCGTGTCTGAGCAGCCTGTTTCCAGCTCTAGAGAGCAAAATAGCAAGTGGGCACAGTTTTGAGAGAAGCTCACAGCGAGTTGACTTTGACTCTCGAAACTTGAAATTTTTTGAGAGTTGCACGCAAGTGAACACATATTTTCTTCACCATCGAAGAGGAACTCACAAAATTCCAACACAGATCTTATTTTGCGGATAACTGTCGAGAGTTATCAAACCAGAACAGCGGACATTTGGTTTGAGGAAACGAATCGATTTATAAAGATATATGAATAATTTTAAGCTTTGTAAAAAACTATATACTGATAATTCACAAATCAAATCTAAGCTTTCAGTTTGCCCTCAAATAGTAAATAAATGTAGTGCACACATAAAGCGCCTTACTGGATACGAGAAATCTTAATAGTGTTACACTATAGTCAAAAAATTCAATAAACAACATTTTATTTTATTTTTGTTGGCGTTTTTTGGAGAGCTGTATCATTGTGTATTTAGTATTTTCTTTTTCATGCGATGGAAATCTTCAAAAGACACTTGGTAACAATTGGGACTGAGTAGTGTGGGACTCTTACCGCACTTAAGCCACCGTTGAATCAGGACCAATCTATGAAACATCAACAAATTATTTTTCTTTCTTAATTTATAAATCACATTGTGGGAAGTTTTAAAGTTATAACACTTTTCCATAGCTTTTAGACCATCAGCTCATGAGGATTAGCTCTTCTTAATCTCCGAACATTGTCTCGTACATTTAAGATGGTCTCCATTTCGAAATTGGTATGACTTTGCAGTCACTGATTGTGTGATCCAGCGTGTTTTTTAACCACTTCTGTAACCATTTCAATTTGAAGGTCACGATGTAGATCTCTATTTCTTATAAACCATGGGGCATTTATTATTCCACAAAGGACCTTGCTTTGGAATTTCTGGATGGGTTCAGCATTTGTTTTCTTTGTACAGCCCCATAGTTGGATATCATATGTCCGAATGGGTTTCAATACTTGCTTATATAACTTTAGTTTGTTCTAGATAAATAGGTCAGAGTTCTTTCCTAGTAACCAGTACATTTTTCTGTACTTCAAGCTTAACTCGTCTTTTTTTCTTTTTGATGTGCTCTTTGCATTTAAGCTTTGCATCCAAAGTCATTCCAAGGTATTTGGCAGTATTGGAGTAAGGTACTGCTGTACTGTTCATAAGAATTGGAACATTGTTTATTTTTTTGTTTGTAAAGTTTATATGCGTCAATTTTGTTTCATTTAATTTGTTTCGCCATTTTTGCGTCCTAACTAACTTTATCGACTGCATTTTGCAATTTTTGTGTAGCCTTCGTACGGATTTATCTGGCACCAATATTGCAGTATCATCAGCATAGGTGGCCATGATAACGTTGATGTCCACTGGAATATCCCTTGTAGATATAAATATTAAAATAGTTGATAGCTTAAGAATTTTTCCAAATGAAGAGTTTGGACTCAGAATGCATCATAGCAATTCTCATCAAGCCTGCAAACATATAAAGGAAAATCGTTCTCTTAGGATATCAATTGGTCTTATTTAACTCGATGTAGAAAAAGCATTTGACTCAGTATGGCATCAATATGATCTATCCATTTATTAATAGGAAGTCATGTCTGAGCAACTCCAACAAAATGATTATCCATAAAGTAATATATCAGGCAATCCCCTTGTATGGCTGCCAAGTGAGGGGAAATTGTGCTAAAAGTCATCTTAACAGACTTCAAGTATCACAGAATAAGTTACTAAAAATGATGCTTTACCTCCCTCGATACCACTCGACTTCAGACTAACTCGAAAGAGCAAATGCCGAAATGATTTTTGTAAGAATCAATAAACTCAACAATAAGTTTCTACTAAATTGTGAAACCTCTGACAATCCGTTAATCAACCAACTCTTTCCTTAACCATAACTCTGATGTAATTTTTGTTATTTAATGTAAATTAATTTATTAAATCTTTTATGTATTTATGTTAACTGAGTTATCTATTTATTTGTTATTTATTAATTTATTTGATTATTATTTATGTATTTATTTTGCTTTAATTCATTAATTTATTTATTTTTGTATTTATAGTCTTCAATTATTTACTTATTAATTTATTTATTTATTTATTTATTTATTTATTTATTCATTTATTTATTTATTTATTTATTCATTTAGTATTTATTTATTTAGTTATATAATTTTTATTTATTTATTTGTAACTGAACTTATTATTTACTATCTTTACTAACCTTAAAATTAAAAAAAAATTATTTAATTAAATTTTTACTAATCTACTTCATAACTCAAGTTTTCAAGTTTTAATTTTAACGCTAGTCAAAATGTACCTGTACCTGTCCCTACAATTTTTAAATTGAAGGTTTTTACTTTTTTTCTGTTTTTATGCATGAATATATGAACATTTAATTGAGGGGAGAAAAGGGGGATTTTTTTTAGAGACTAGGGGGAAAAATTGGGTTTGCTGATAAATACAGGAGAAAAAGGTAATGAAAGTCTTGGAACCCTGCATCAAGGCAAAAAGAGCCTAGGAGACCTATGTACTTCTGAGCACTAAGCTGTTAATATTTCATACAAATATACAAAGATATTTTAGTAGGAACATCTTTTTGAAGAGTTTGGCTTTGAATTTAATTAATATTTAAACATCTTTTGTAACCGTAAATGAATTAAAGTTATGAGTAAAATACTTATTTTGTTAATATAATACAATTTTTATAATAACTATGACGTATGACACACTAAGATTGCAATGGAATTAGCTTCGACCAAAATCCATTCTTTGGTGCCAGGTTAAACAATCCTGCATCCAAAACCATGGGTATGGTTGAATTTGGTGATGGTTTGATTTCAAATTCACCGACGAGATAAAATAACATTGCCTTCGCTTCCATAAGTGCAAATCTATTGGCTAGAATTAAGGACACAATTTAAATATGAAATCAAATGATTACATCTGAGAAACTATTTACCAATACAATTCCTTGGACCAACTCCAAAAGGCAAATAAGTGAATGGTGTAATGTTGGCTTTATTTTCATCGCTAAATCTCTCTGGATCAAACTTCAGCGGGTCGGGGAAGTATTTTTCATCCAAGTGGTAGCCAACTATTGGAATCCAAAGATGTTCACCAGCCTTTATAGTGACATCTATGTCATCATCTTTATAGTGGAAATCCTTATTGCACTGACGATCAGTAACAATAGCTGGAGGCCACCTTCGAAGAGTCTCTGAAACCACCATATCCATGTATTTCATTCCTTGAAGAACTTCATAGGTCAATGGTTTCCCATCGAGATCGTCTTTGATATCACGAATTTCTTGACGAAGTCGTTCCTGAACATCAGGATTTACCATAAGTTCATGTGAAGCGAATGCCATAAGAACCGAAGTTGGTTCAAAACCGGCAAAGAAAAAGACGAAAAATTGAGCCACAATCTCGTCGTCAGACCATTCCCTGGCGGAAACTGGTCTTTGATCAGGTTCCTTGTCAATATACATGCCTTTTGCTTCCATCATCATATTGATCATATCGGGTCGGACAAGTTTGTGTTCTTGGCGATACTTCATTGCGTCCATGACAAGTCGGGTGAAGTACGTGGTGTACTTGGCATCGAATAGACTGATTTTAAAAGCCTATAAATATAAATCAAAAAATAAAGTTTCAAGCCATTCAATGCTAACAAAATTTTCCAACTCACCCTCATGATATATTTAAAGTTAGTAAACAAAATGAACTTCAAGCTCTGCCATGTATTGAATTTTGTTACTTTCTTGCCCATGGCATAGAACTCATTATCTTCGTCCTTAAAAGAATTGATTTGAAGACCAAAAACTGCCGAAGCAATAACGTCATTGGTAAAACGTGTAAAATAGTCTTTGATATTGAAATCGATTTCAGTTTTGCCATCTTTTTTCAAAAATTTCATTGATTCATGGGCCACATCGTTGATGAGGGCAAACATTTGACGCATTTTACTACCAGTAAAAACCGGACTCAGGGTTGAACGCATGTTCTTCCATTTCTCGTTCTGCATGTTGGATAAGGCGTTGCCAAAGAGACCACCATCCTTGTCTGTAAAAACGGTACGATGATTGATAAAGTGGTCGAAATCCTTGATTGTGATTTGTTTCAAAAGAGCCGGATCACGAATTATGTAAGTAGGGTTGCGTTGGTCAAAGACTCCAGAGAGACTGCAATAAAGTGTGTTTTTGAAATTATAATTTTTTGTAAATTGACTGCTAAGCTTTCAAGTTTTCCACCCCAACTTTTGCCGGCCGAGAAAAATGCCCTGCCCCCCCCCCCCCATAAATTGGGCCTTGGCAGTAAAAAATTTTTGTTTATCTTTCAGAAACGGCTATGGGTCAAGTAGGTGATCCATGCATGGTAGCCTCCCCTTGTCAGACTCGAAAATTCTTAACTTAAAAAAAGCTTATTTGGTTCATTTCTTGTTATTTAAAAAAAAAAAAAAACAATTAAAAAATAGATAATATGATTATTTCCAAAATAAAATATTTCAAAAACTAAATTAAAATTCTAAATCTGGCCTCAAATAAATTGGGACCCTAATTAAATAATATAAAGGGTGTTTTTTTAGAGGAATAGAACTTTGAAATGGAATAAAACAAAATGATTTTTTTTAAATCGACTTAAAATTTACTTTATTCAAATAATTATCTTCTGGCATTATAATTTAAATATGATTTCTGGCATATGACTGCCATGGCTGGGTCGGAAGTAGTCTATATCTGACAGGCGGAGGTCCAATATTTGATGAATTTTTCCAACATTTATGGTCGGGTATCGGCAAAAACGCGGAGAATGTTGCGACTTCACATATCCCCACAGAAAATAGTAAGTCAAACTACCTTAGATCGCACGATATTTGAGTATAGTTCACGGAAACTATGCGGTTACCAAACGTTTCCTTCAATAAATCAATTGTGGTAACATGTCACACAGCTCTTGTGACATGTTGCGCCGTCTTGTTGAAACCACATGTCCTCCAAGTCCATATCATCCAATTGGGGCCAAAAATATTCGGTTATCATTGAACGGTAGCGATCCCCATTCACAGTAACATGCCGGTTTTCGCAAAATTCGCCACAACGAAGTCACGGAGATGCCCAACACTTGAGAACGACGTGTGAGAGACACATTTGGGCTTTCTGCAACTGAAGCCGCAGCGGCAGCAATATTCTCGACACTACGGGCACTTCTTTGTCTCACTGGCATGGGAACATTTTGTACTGTGCCTGTGGATTCAAATTTTTCCACTAGACGCTCAATTGTTGATCTGCTAGGACGATTATGACGACCATAAATTGGACGTAGCGCTCTTAACGTTGAGGCCACTGACTCCGAATTTCGGTAGTAAATTTTAATAATTTCGACTCGTTGTTGGCTCGTATATCTTTCCATCATGAAATGGCAAACAAAATGGCAAACCTTACTAAGAGAAATGTCAAAAGAGCGGCAAGAAATATGGCGTCGTTTGCTGTTCCTGTCGCTCAACTTTTGTAGCGTCCCTGTTGAAAACCCCATTATAAAGGTCAAGACATAATTAAGCAAAAAAAAATTTCAAATGGGCCCCCAACCTTCGACATATGTACATAAATATAAAGGCGCCAGTTATAGGCGCCAGTTATAGCTATCATTCAAACTCATCATTGAAAACTTTAATAATTGATTTTGAGACATTTAGAAAGCAAAATCATTTATTATTTTGATGAAAAAATAAAGCTTAAGACTTAATTAATATTTCTAGTAAAAAAAAAATGTTCAAATAGGCTTTACTTTCCCCATAAAATGATTTTTAAGATTCCAATGATCATTGGTAAGGTAGTTCAATCATTGAAGAAAGAAAAGTCTTTTTATGTGGAAAGTAGGGCCTATTTCAAAATTTTTTTTGACTTAAAATATTAATTAAGTCTTGAGCTTTATTTATCTATTAAAATAATTAATGATTTTGTTTTCTAAGTGTCTCAAAATCCGTCATTAAAATTTTCAATGATGAGCTTCAATGATAGCTATGATTGGCACCATAGCTGTCATTGAATGATAATGATTGATTTTGAGATGTCTAGAAAGAAAAATCATTTGTTTTTTGCATGGAAAAAACAAGTTTAACTTGATTAATATTTCCAGCCAAAAAAATTTCGAATAGTCCTTACTTTCCACGTAAAATGAATTTAAAAATTTCAATGATCATTGGTAAGGTAGTTCAATCCTTGAAATATTAAAAACCCATTTAAAGTTAAAGGCTGGGCCAAAATTAATTGTTTTTAGGCCAGAAATTATAACTAGGAAAGAGATTTGTTTTGTTATCAAAATAATCAATGATTTTACTTTCTAAACGTCTCAAAACTAATCATTTAAATTTTCAGTGATAGCTATAACTGGCACATTATTTATTCAATATTTTGGAAAAATAAAATTCTTATCGAAGCTAAAAACGAAGAAATTTAGTTTGGCTACCCTTATTGATATGGCAGACATAACAACAACACAAGTTTTAACAGGTTTCATTGGCTCCAAAAATGTTAAGTGAATTATACCGCTTTAAATGCAATATTGTTGATCATCTTGATAATTTAAAAGAAAAAAATCTGATTCTTGTGATATGTATCTTAGTAATTTTTAATCATTCAAAGTTTTTAGTGAACATTTGAATTTTTGAGTGTTAAAAATTGTATAAATATTTTGTTGAGGGGACATAAGAATTTTGGAATTTTGGAAAGCTTTGTAGGGGCAAAGCATAAAATAAGTTGGGAAACACATTAAAGAAATATAAAATCAACAAAAATTAAAAAAGAAATGATAAAAATCTGAAAATGCTTGCTGTGGCTGTACTAGTTTAGTTTAGTTTTAAGTAGTTTGTAAGTAGTTTTAATTGAGTTTAAAGTAATTTGTAAGTTTTCTACTAAACCTAAAACTCAACAATAGAGATACGAAGTTTCTTGTAAATTCTTCTCGGTGAAAAATAAAAACCGTTCTTAGGTCGCATGGCATTAGATTTAAGTTAAAATAGTTTTTTTAAGTTTGCCAGTCATTGAGGGAATCAGAATGCAGAAAGATGTTCATTAATAATTCTACTATTTACGTGAGGGAGATGGACACAATCCAAAATTCTGAAACCCAAAATCCTGAAAATCCAGAATCCCGAAAACCCAGAATCCCAAAAACCCAAAATCCTGAAACCCCAGAATCTCGACAACTTAGATACCCAAAAGCCCAAAATCCCGAAAACTCAGAATCCCGAAAACTCAAAATCCAGAAAGGCCAACATCTCGAAATTATATTTGAAAAAACGAGTAAATTATAAAAATATATGAAATTTGAAAAAAAAAGTTACAGCGACTTCACTGGCCAAATTTACATTAAAGTTTTTTTGTCGATAAAGTCTCGACATAATAAAGTATCTTAAGACAGAAAACAATGAGTACATTCACTTCACCGATACCTGATTCGCTTTCGCTCTTTTCAGTTTTTCTTATGTAAAAATATTTTAATTTAGCGATAGCGTATCGGTATCGGCAAAATGGTGTAGATCTGCCCGTATTGAATTGAAATCAAATAGTTTTAATTAATTAATAACAAAATAAAGAAGTGTTTAATCTTGAAGTTATTTTATTCCATATGCATTTCAAAAGAAAAAGTTAATTAGAAACAAAGAGTGAAAGCATGGGTTGTAATAAAAGTATAATCACCTTTGGGGTTCTGTGTTTTAGGGATTTGGGATTTTTGGGATTCTGGCTTTTCGGGATTCTAGGTTTTTAGAATTCTGGGTTTTTGGGACTCTGGTTTTTCAGGATTTCGGGTTTTAGGGATTCTGGATTTTAGGGATTCTGGATTTTCGTGATATTGGGTTTCCGGGATTTTGGTTTTCGGGATTCTGACCCCACCCCAAGTTCAGAAAGTTTGGAACATAGTTAATAACTATCGCAAAAATTTGAGTATATACATTTCTTACTTTAATGGAAACATTATGATTTTCAAATACCTTTCTCAAAATTTTGGGGGGGTCGAACCCCTCTGTGACCCCCCCCTGGCTACGGCCTTGTCCGACACCATCAAAATTCATGTCTTCTCCATAATCATAGTGTTGGATTTGATTAGGGTCTCGATTTTGTTTCGATACGAAACCAATATACCTACACACTCGTCCTACATAAGTAAGTAAAAACCTAAAAAGAATAACCGGAAAATGAGTATAAATATCGATATGAATCCACTTTGAAAACCATACACATCTGATATCATTTTACCCACAAAGAAAAAAAGAAGTCATTATAAATTGAACTTGAATTCACTTGGTAGGTACTTTCCTAATCTTATTGTTTTCAATTTATCAATGTCAATAAAAATATCTTTGGAATAAGAAAAATCATTTCGTCGCTAGTTCTAAGATTTATTGCGGTATTCAACATTCTATCACGCTTGAACGCAAATCCGCCCTCTATCTATGAATTGATTTGTTTACCCACTATCTACTTTGTAATAGTAAACTAAAATTAACATAAATAAACAGAAACACATAATCCATATTAACCTACAAGCCACAACTTACATTAATCACCCAAGATCACTAGGTATGCATAACCATCATTTTAAAAAACATATATTGTACCTAAAATATGTATATAAACTGGTTTATGTCATATTTAATTTTAATCATTGTCTCAATGAAGTTAAAATTCAATCAAGATATCACGCAATAAATTAAAACCACTAAAATCACAGACAATCAAACAAAAACATCTATAAAATCTAAAGCACAATAATTTTAATCAAAAAAAATCTTACCTTGTATTAAATTGCTTATAAAGTCTATTCACATTTTCAAACATAGAAATTTTCCGCATAATAATATCCTTTTGACTTCCGAACAGTGGAAATGGTTTGTCATACGGAATACCTTTCTTTTCAAAGAAATCAAAATTTGAAGTTGACCATTTGTAAAAGATAAACAGGGCCAACCCCAAAAGAACTATGAGCTCAACAATCATATTGAGTCAAACAGCACAAAACTAAAAAAAACAAACAATAAATCTATATCAAAACAAACTGAACTTTTTTTTTGCTCTCTTAACCGCCTCAGACGTCTCTGAAATGTATACTAAATTTTTAAATTCAGCTAGCAAATTGACTGGATCTAATGAATTGATAATTGAAGCTTTTTACATTCAACGAGTGGGTATAGGTACTCATAATGAAAAGCTTATCGGTAGTCAGTGTGACCGTTAGACCAAGAACAAAAACAAACTAATGTATGAATAACAAATGATCAGGATACTACACATATACGTAAAGAGTCTTTCAATAAGGACGCATGATTTTAAATGTTAGAACGGCTCTGAACCTTTGGCACCTCATATATGGGAAATTTGATATTTTAGAATGTCATCTAATTGGTCAGTAATTGGTCAAGAAAGGTCAACTAGTCCTAGAAATTGGTCAGCCCTTGATAACTAGTTATAAAGACTTAAAGTTTCTCAAGGTCACTCAAGGTCACGCGTGATTTTTGGCACCTCATTTATGGGAAATTTACAAAAAAAAGATGCCATCTGAAAGATTTGTGGATAGTGATAAAAGGTCAACTATTTTCAGTAATTGGTCAGCTATAGTTTTTTTTCTATGAATTTTCAAAACTCGTTTCAAGGTCACAAAAAAAACTTTTGGCACCTCATTTGGGTCATTTAAAAAAAACAAGTATGCCATTTGAAAGGCCATTTCACGGTCATAAAAGGTCAGCTATTTTCAGAAATTGGTCAGGCATAGTTTTTTTTTAATGAATTTTTAATTTATTTTTAAAAAAATTTCAAGGTCATAGCGATTTTTGGCACCTCATTTATGGGAAATTTGGGAAAATTGCATACATTCTGAAGGATCTCTTGATCTATATAAAAGGTCAGCTAGTTTTAGTAATTGGTCAGCCATAGATTTTTTTAATGAATTTTTGAATTTTTGTTCAAGGTCATAGCGATTTTTGGCACCTCATTTATGGGAAATTTGGGAAAATTGCATGCCATCTGAAACATCTCTAGATCTATATAAAAGGTCAGCTAGTTTCAGTAATTGGTCAGTGATAGATTATTTTTTACCATTTAAACAAAAAAAAAAATTCATTAAAAAAAATCTATGGCTGACCAATTACTAAAACTAGCTGACCTTTTATATAGATCAAGAGATCCTTCAGAATGTATGCAATTTTCCCATAAATGAGGTGCCAAAAATCGCTATGACCTTGAAATTTTTTTAAAAATAAATTAAAAATTCATTAAAAAAAAACTATGCCTGACCAATTTCTGAAAATAGCTGACCTTTTATGACCGTGAAATGGCCTTTCAAATGGCATACTTGTTTTTTTTAAATGACCCAAATGAGGTGCCAAAAGTTTTTTTTGTGACCTTGAAACGAGTTTTGAAAATTCATAGAAAAAAAACTATAGCTGACCAATTACTGAAAATAGTTGACCTTTTATCACTATCCACAAATCTTTCAGATGACCAATTACTAAAACTAGCTGACCTTTTATATAGATCAAGAGATCCTTCAGAATGTATGCAATTTTCCCATAAATGAGGTGCCAAAAATCGCTATGACCTTGAAATTTTTTTAAAAATAAATTAAAAATTCATTAAAAAAAAACTATGCCTGACCAATTTCTGAAAATAGCTGACCTTTTATGACCGTGAAATGGCCTTTCAAATGGCATACTTGTTTTTTTTAAATGACCCAAATGAGGTGCCAAAAGTTTTTTTTGTGACCTTGAAACGAGTTTTGAAAATTCATAGAAAAAAAACTATAGCTGACCAATTACTGAAAATAGTTGACCTTTTATCACTATCCACAAATCTTTCAGATGGCATCTTTTTTTTGTAAATTTCCCATAAATGAGGTGCCAAAAATCACGCGTGACCTTGAGTGACCTTGAGAAACTTTAAGTCTTTATAACTAGTTATCAAGGGCTGACCAATTTCTAGGACTAGTTGACCTTTCTTGACCAATTACTGACCAATTAGATGACATTCTAAAATATCAAATTTCCCATATATGAGGTGCCAAAGGTTCAGAGCCTGAAAAGTGTGCAAAAATATGATAGGTACCTAGGATAGTATGAAATCCGATCGCTGTCTTGAGGAAAAGCTTCATCCAGGTTATTTGTACTTCCTTTGCGATAAGCTGACAATTTTCCAACTGGAGAACTTTATGTGTATTGTATTATGCAGAAACAATTTATAAAATACATAAGCTAAACTTTCAGAAATCTTTAGAAAATTCAACAAAATGCTACAGATTTCCAAGGAAAATCCATAACAGTATTTTCACGAGACAAACTGGCAGCTTTAAAAAAATGTCTGGTTTACCTGTGCACCTACAAAAGGACAATATTGAATGTTTTCCAGGTTTAAATGATTGCTTTTAAGTAAACATGCTTGAGCTCCAAGGTGATATTCGCAAAGGTCTTGGCAAACTCAGCCTACGACGGAACGCTAAATACGAGTATACAACGTATCTCTGATAGATCTACAAAGTTCATATTCATTATTTGAATAAGTTTTTTGTCCTCTTAACATAATAAAGATCGAAATTTGTCGATCCCGTCTAATCGGTTTTTCGTCTAATACAGTTTGTGGGCATACCTATGGCACCTTATTTTTAACATTTTTGAGTATTGGCCTTTAGTTTTCATCTGTTAGCTACCCAATCAAAAACTCGAAAAATTGAAAAATGTGAACTGAAGTGTTGAACGTGCCCATGTCAAATGAGTGAAAAAAGAGCGAAGTTTGCTGCGCTCAGCTATTTACTCCGTTCGCTCGGTCTTTTTATCCTGAGCTCATGGAGCGTAATCCGAGCTAGCTCTGTTTCAAAAAAGAATCACAATTTGAGTGTTCTGAGTACTCTGAGCTAAAAAAGATACAAAGATCTTTTTTTGACAGCTCAGTACTATGCTCGGAGTTAAATGAAAAACGCTAAATGAAACTGTTTCATTCTTTGGTCTAGCTTTGATAAATAAATAAAATAAAAATTAATTTGATGGCGCAACAGCTCGTGGAGAACCAGGGCCTTAGTGACTTACAATTTTTTGCAGAGTCCGAACGGCTAGATGAGAAGCACTTATTCGTGACAAGTATACTCTTGGGGGATTTGTCAGTTCCTCGCAAGAGGCAGTACCTTGGGAAAAACATTTTTGTTTTTTTTTGTGGCAGCGGCTGGGAATCGAACCCAGACTTTGGCATAACAGTCCAACGCACTATCTTTTTTTTTATTTTTGTGTCTTTTGGCTATCAATAAGTGTTGACTATGTGTTGTGTTGTTGTGTTTCCTTCCACCTCAATCCACTCTGTATGGTCCGCCTGTAACCACATTTCTTAGCATCATAACATCCGGTAAGGGATACAAAAAGTTTCTTATCAACGATTTGTTTCAATTGGCCCCACCAAACAGTGACTTTCATGGGTTGCATTCGTTGTTTTTTCATACATCCATTTGTTCTATAACTGACCTCGTTGTTAAGGATAATGAAAATCATGAATGTTGTCATTTCACACATTGCCCCATGAAATCTTCTATTTTGAAATTTTTTATGCACTACTGAGCAGCTCACACAACAAATTTGACAGATGTTGCTCTTGCTGTAGCCAAACAAATTTCTAGCATCCCGATTGAAAGACTCTACTAGATAAATAAATAATTGAATTCGTCTTTATCTCCTCACTTGCATCTATGTATGGTAAACAAAAGTCCAAAGCCCCAAAGCTGTTTGTCGTGTACTGCACTTACATAGTCTTTTATCAATGACACTAATATTGTTGATTTAAAGTTGTGATTTTTTATTTACATTTTAACCGCTTGTGCCATTCATGGTCCATGAATGTTAGCATCAAATTTATTATACTTCGGTATAGGGCCGGATAAGCTATACGTTCAAGCGGTGCAAATGTTCAGGGTACTGAACACAATGGGCCCCTTAAATAGGCTTTAAAAATCCACCATCATCCATGAGTTAATTATTTATTTTTATATTATTCAGTCTAATTGTGAGTTTAACATGGAAAATATTTTACCCAAAATTTGTTTGTTCCCGCGGAATTTTAAAAGCAAATTATTATGATTTTCGCTTGAACTTGTCCCTTAATAAACAAAAACTTTCGCACAGAGCATCAGTAACCTCTGTTTTTCTTTTTTTCTTATTTTCTCAGATAAGTGACAATTTAAGCTCTTCATTGCGAAATATGGCGTGGAATGTTGTTCACGTGAAACTCACGATAAGGCTGTTTATGTTTTTGAATTATTTTTTAAAAACTTTTTACTTAAATAAATTTTTTTCAGTTCAGTTAATTTTTGTGATAAGTTTTTTGACTTTTGTTTACAATTATTGTTATATTCCTTAGTTGCTATTTTTTTTTGTGATATAATAATCCATTGTGAAATAATAATCCATTTTGAGGGCAGTAATGATGAAGCTTGCATCGGGCGCTAATTTGTATCGGGCTGGCCCTGCTTCTATACTTCGTATCACAAACCCGGAGCTTATAACTAAAAGTTTATTTGTAAAGTGAATTTAGGAAATTTTCATTCTTTACTGCATTTATTTTAATAAAAAGTATGTATTGCAGTGAGTGATTCAGCCGGTGGCGTAGTGCGACACGTGATTTTTCGTTGTGTAGGGGAGCAGGAAAAATCCGCAAAGAAAAAAAATATGACACTTTTTTTGGTAGGAGCAACAGATTTCGGAAAAAAAACGTGCACAAACGCAGTACTAAAATTAAAAATAAAATGGTGAACAAATTTCATTACAGTAAAAATACAAAAAGTTTGTGCACCTTTTTTTCGAAATCTGTTGCTCCTTCCTTCTTTCACATAATGAAAAATATTTTTCATGTGTATAAAAGGAGAGTCGGGACAGAATCGGGTATTTTGTATATCGCCACAGATATCGGGACAGGTCCCGGCAAAAGTGGGACGTTAGGCAGGCCTACCAGAATGATGGACGAATAGTTTACCTTGTCCTGTTGATCACTTATTATGTCTTATTAAATCCATAGGACAGATGCAGAAATATAATACAAAACAAAACTCATACAATTTTATCATTAGAAATGTTCAAACGGAGCTAACAATGTGAACAAATCAACGGAATCAGAAACTCCTTATTGACAAAAAGCGCGAAACGTCAGAGGAATACACAAAATTATTGCGTTCATACTTTGTTCTTAGTGGTCTACGGAAACAGAATACGAGAGAGATGATAAAACGTACACCAAAGAAAGGAGAAGTGTTAATAGATTTGATTGATTGTAAAGAAGAGTAAGTTTAAAAGGAATACCATTGGAATTGGAATACATCATCTGCGGTGCTACTGAGCAGTAAGAAAATCCAGTTGGCGAAATAGATATATTAAAAAGCCAGAAGCGTGTTTGTCGTCAAATGCGTTTGCAAGTAAATTTACTGGCGTTGATCAAACAAATTTTCTGCAAACAGGACTTTTACATACTTCTACTGCTTCAAAAAACGACGATCTAATTAACTTTGATTTGACGTTTTCGAAAACGGCCGATATTGCGTTCAGGTTATAGTTTAAGGAATGATGTTTAAGAGTGCGCTTAACTTGTTTTAGATTGTCATCAATCAAATAAGGTGATTGGGAGAAAAGGTTCCACTTCGTGGGCCCCTTATCAAGAATTTTGTAGAGGCCCCCTTTTTCTTGACAGTGACACAACCTTAGGATTAAAAATGTTTTCCTACAAAATAACAAAATAAACTTGCATCAGCATATAAGATAAGATTATTTCAGTTAAAAAAGTATAACAATAGGCATGTTTTATTGAGAAAGTTATAGCTAGCACAGTAAAATCTCCCTTGGCAAACGACAACAAACGAAAAAGTGTCGATAAAAAAGTGAGTAAAAAAGTGGATATAAAAGTTGAGATAAGTTTCGTTAAGTTTAAACTTTTATGGTGTCAGACTTGGGTTGATTGCATTGCTGCGCTAGCTATAAATTACAGCAAAACGCACCTAATAGCAAAGATAACTATAAGTTTGTCTTAAGATTATGGAGGTTCAATGTTTCACATCGTAAAAGTATCAAAATAGCTCTTTTATAAATATTTCTTAAATCCTTAGTATTTTTTTTTTCAGTGTGCTAAGTATTTAGATTCACCCCAGTGGTAGTGTCTATGTTTCTCTCAAAATCTGTTTTAATACATTTTTTCGATTAAACTAGCTGGGTTTCTCTAAATTATCTATTGCTTTGCATTTTGAATGATAAAAATAAGTTTGTTTGGTGCAAATAATCATAAGCTAAAATTTAACGTACTCCCGCACCTAAAAATACTAGCCCCAGTCCAAGTTCCGTGTTTTGTTCAAAACTATACACAGCCAGGCAAAAGCTTTTCAACAAAACGGGCCGGAACAAACTGTTAATAAAGCTTCTTTTGTATGAGAATTCCATAGTTCCAAACTGTTTCAAGGCACTGTTCGCTAGTCACATTTGACAGCCGAAAAAGGTAAAGTTATTGGCAGCTGGTGATTGTTGTTGCACTGTGTGTAAAATTTTAACTTGCTCGCTGGCAACTTCTCAACAAATCACGGCTAATATCACTATTTTAAATTTTAAATACTGACCCCCTTACCTCCGTTTGACTGCTTTCACTAAAAAACATAAATAAAAGGTATCTTAAAATTTTAAATACAACAAATGAAAACTATTAAATTGAAAAAAAAATGTTTATTTCATACAAATAGAATAGTATTTTTTATAATTTTTAAAAACATGAATTAAAATTGTTGGCTTGAAAGAAAAATGTCTTTCTAAATGCATACGGTACGAACACAACAAAAATGTAAATATTAATTAATTGACAGTTTCAAGAGGAACTAATTTCATCCAGGAACCGCCTTTTGGTACTAGATTGAATCCGGCATATTTTAAAACAATTGGTACTGTGCTTTTGGGCGATGGCTCGATACGAAACTCGCTTAAAATATAAAACAATATAGCCTTCCCCTCCAACAGGGCAAATCTGCTACCTATGAAATCAAAGAAAGATGTATGAAGTAAAATAAATTTTTTCATATAAAGGGTGTTTTTTTAGAGGTAGAAAACTTTAAGTTGGCAACACTATTCTAACTGACGGCCAATTTGTCAAGATCCAAGATCATGCCATTTAACGCCGCTTAAATATTTTCTGTTGGTATACGTAAAGTCGCTTGTCTACACCGTTAAGCCCGAAATAACTTTGTTTTATTTCATTTCGAAGTTCTATACCTCTAAAAAACACCCTTTACAATACTTCGATATATCTACCTATACAGTTCCTTGGTCCTACTCCAAATGGCAAATAAGTAAATGGCTTTATATTGTCCTTATTTTCATCACTGAACCTTTCCGGATCGAATTTTAATGGATCTGGAAAGTATTTCTCGTCCAGGTGGAAACCAACTATTGGTATACAAACTACTTCACCAGCTTTGATAGTTACATCAAGATCATTGTCCTTGTACGCAAAATCCTTATTACATTGCCGAAAGGTTATAACTGTTGGAGGCCATCTGCGCAGTGTTTCAGATACCACCATATCCATGTACTTCATGCCTTGAAGAACTTCGTAAGTCAAGGGTTTCCCATCAAGAGCTTTTTTGACATCCAAAATTTCTTGACGAAGTTTATCTTGGCAGTCTGGATTCTGCATCAGTTCCATAGTAGCGAATGACATCATCGTTGCAGTTATCTCAAAACCAGCAAAAAGGAACAAGAAAAATTGAGCTACAATTTCGTCATCGGTCCACTGTATATCTGTTGTCGACTTTTGATGGTCATCCATGAATATACCTTTGGCTTGCATTAACATATGGACCATATCAGGACGGATGATTTTATTCTCTTTCCTATATTTCATTGTGTCCAGCACAAGACGAGAGAAGTAATCAGTATCGTCTTTTCTATACATTTGGATATTCAAAAGCTTCGACGACGGCACAAGAAAATGAATCAGTAAAAAATTGATAAAGAACACTTAAGTATCAATTAGTATCTACACTTACTTCCGTTATGTAACTTAAATTGAGATTTAAGTTAAACTTCATGCTCTGCAGAATTGTTGGTGTAGTTACCCTCTTGCCCACCTGATAAAACTTATTATTTTCGTCTTTAAAAGTATTAATCTTTAAACCAAAAACTGCCGAAGCAATAGTGTCATTAGTGAATTTTGTAAAATAATCTTTGATATTAAAGTCGATTTCTTTTTGAGTTTTCGATTTATCTTTCAAGAAATCCAGAGATTCTTTAGCGACTTCATTAATCAAAATGAACATTTGACGCATTTTACTGCCGGTAAAGACAGGACTCAAGGTGTGGCGCATATTTTTCCATTTGTCATTTCGCATAAAAAATAGAGAAATACCAAAAAGACCTCCAAAATTTTCATTAAAAACTTCACGATGATTGATAAAGTGATCAAAATTTTTGACAGTTATTTGTTTAACTAGTGCTGGATCACGAATTGCATAGACTGGATTGCGTTGGTCAAAGAATCCGAAAATACTGAAAAGAAAGTTAAGAAATTTATATAATTTTTTTTTTAAATAATTCTTTGCAATGTAAAGCGAATTCCATACTCTGGTAAAATTGATATTGTCCCAGCTCTACAGCAAAGCACAGAAAGCTGGCATAATTAAAAAGACTGTTGCTAAGCAAGCGTATAGCATTTTAGAATATTATTTGATGAATCACGGTCAAACATTTGAATGCATAATTTGTGGATCTAATTTCTTATATACTATAAAATTCTGTTATACATATAACATTTTGCAATATAAGTCAAGCCTTGGGAATCAACACCCAGGTAATCTATAATGTTTACAAAACTCATTGCCTCGGTTGTCTTTTTTTTTCTTCCTGTAGAATGAACACATATTCGGTGTAAGATTTCTTTGTAGTCCTGTTGAAATGTGCAAAAAACGGCTGAAATGAAAAATTAGGAAGGGCATTTTGTTCAATAATTGTTACGGAGGCCAAAATGAATCCAAATAAGAGCTTTCAGAATTATAGTTCATCAGCGTTGGGCGCCATTTTAATGCAAATTTGTTTTAATTCAAAAATCCGCTAATTTACAACTTACCTTAGACTGTTAATTATATTTCTCTACAACTTTTAATAAAACAAAGTTTTACATACGATTGATATAATATACCCACCAAAACGACTGAATAATTTTCCTGAAACTTTCAAAACCAAAATCAATTAAAATATTATCCAAAAATATTAAAACTTAAAAGTAAATAAAAACTATGGTACACAAGTGAGAATATCGGTATACAAAAAAAACTTTATTAATTTTCAAGTGGTACTAATTTCACCCAGGATCCATTTTTTGGTTCAAGATTGAAACCTGAAGCAGCTAAAACAATTGGTATGATGCTCTTTGGTGATGGCTCGATACGGAACTCGCTCAGAATATGAAATAATATGGCCTTAGATTCCAGCAAAGCGAATCTATTTCCTATAGTAACAATTAAAAATTCAGTATGTGAAACATTAAAGTCCAACGTTTTTTCAAGATTGATATGTACCTATGCAATTTCTAGGTCCAACTCCAAACGGCATATAAGTAAATGGCTGAATTTTAGACTTATTTTCATCGCTAAACCTCTCCGGATCGAATTTCAATGGATCTGGGAAGTATTTCTCATCCAGGTGATAACCAACTATTGGAAGCCATATTGTTTCGCCAGATTTGATAGTTATATCAACATCATTGTCTTTGTAGGTGAAATCCTTATTGCACTGGCGATCGGTAGTAACTGCTGCAGGCCACCTTCGCAGTGTTTCAGATATCACCATATCCATATACTTCATGCCTTGAAGAGCTTCATAAGAAAGGGGTTTTCCATCAAGAGCTTCTTTGACATCAAAGATTTCCTGACGAAGTTTATCTTGACAATCTGGATTCTGCATGAGTTCAAGGGCACCGAATGAGATCATGGTTGCAGTTGTCTCAAAACCAGCAAAGAAGAACAAGAAAAACTGTGCCACAATTTCTTCATCAGTCCATTTTTTGTCTGTTGTTGGTTTTTGATCAGCTTCCTTATTTATGAAGATACCTTTAGCTTCCATCATCATGTTAACCATATCTGGTCTCATGATTTTGTTTTCTTCTCGATACTTCATTGCGTCTAGTACTAAACGCAAGAAATATTCAGTATCTTTTTTGTTGAATAGTTGGATATTTAATAACTTAAATGACAACGAAATACATATGTAATTCAGTACATAAGAGAAAAGTTTGATAACAGTCGAAAACTTACTCGCATAATGTATCTAAAGTTGAAAAACAGGAAAAACTTGGCGTTCTGTAAAGCTGTGAATTTTGTCACTCTCTTTCCCATCTGATAAAATTCATTTTTTTCATCTTTGAATGAATTAACCTTCAGCCCAAAAACTGCCGAAGCAATTGTATCATTAGTGAATCGAGTGAAGTAATCTTTGATATTGAAATCAATTTCTTTTTTAGTCTTTGAATTGACTTTCAAGAAATCCATTGATTCTTTAGCGACTTCATTGATAAGAACAAACATTTGACGCATTTTACTGCCAGTAAATACTGGACTTAATGTTGAGCGCATATCTTTCCATTTGTCATTTCGCATAACAAACAAAGAATTGCCAAAAAGACCACCATCTCTGTCATCGAAAACTGTTCGGTGATTAATAAAATGATCAAAGTCTTTCACGGTTATTTGTTTAACAAGTGCTGGATCACGGATAACATAAACTGGAGTGCGTTGGTCAAACATGCCAAAAACACTGAAATCAAAAATTAAGTTTTGTATAATTTTTCATAAATAATGCTGTGCTATGAAGTGAAGATAGAAGTGTTTCTATTTTTTACATCTTGGTATAACTTTAAAATTAATGAAACATTATTTTAGAGTGTTTTTTAATGCCTAATCTTATGAAATCAAAAGAAACCCGATTAAATACCCCTAAAATAAGTTTAGTACGATTTAATTCAATAATGACTAAATTTTCAGTTAAATAAGTGAAATATGACGAAATTCTTATGGCATAATGATGAAATTTGGTCAAAGTGATGTACATACCTTCATAACAGTTAACGTTGCGAATAAAATTCCAAGAACGTTTTTTATGGAAAATTACCTCAGCTTACTGTTTAAAGAACATAAAAAAACTTATAGTTTTCGATATATGTATTTGGAAAAAAAAAATATTTTGCATCTCTTTTGATTGACTCAGCAGTCGTCGGGGTAGTTGAGGATTCTCAGATTACAAGAAACCTGAATACCAACGTGTTGCCAAAAATCAATATTTCTTCTTTTCCAACACAAAAAGAGTTCTTAATATTAGATTCAGCTTTTTTTGTTTTTAACCAATTTAATCTTATGAAGATAGCTTAATTTTGAAACTAACCCATTAACCCATCCTCTAAGTGAACTCTTTAAAACAAGAAAAACAAAAAATAAAATATTACAGCATTTTTTGTTTAACCTCATTTCACTAAAAAAAATATTTTCTTACAAAATTTTAGCCCACAATAAAGATCCAAACTGAAATCGTAATACAGCTATCCTTACAGGCAGTGAGGCAGCTGCTAAAGTCATTGATGCGAGTACAACATCCTCTAAATAGTTCTAGCAATGCTTGGAGGAGTTCGCAAACCTTAATATTAACCTCAAGGTCACCCTTATCTGGGTTCCTGACCATAGGGGCATTGAGGCAAATGAACGGGCAGATGAATTGGCCAGGCAAGGATCAGCCCTTTTCACAGTTCACTTGCGCGAAAGAGTCAACATTCCCCTTGGAATTGTGTAGGGTAATTTATTGTCAATCTTCCTTAGTGAATCAATTCAGAGGTGGAATAGCTTAACCAAATGCAAAATATCCAGAAAGATCTGGCCCGTCTATAACAAATCCCGAACAATTGATCTATTATGAAGACCCAGGCGAGACATAGAAAAGGAAACAGTCTTTTATTTTCTATGTTAATGTCCTACTCTGGGGAAAAAAAGATCAGAATCTTTTGGAATGGCACTTTTTAACGACCTCAACGATATTTCTGAAGAAGATTTAAAAAATTGATTTCCTTTCTTAACGCCACTAAATACATATAAGACTAATCGGTTGATTCTGTATCATGTTCCGCCCTCCAAACCCCAAAGACAGTGAGCAATTTGAATACGGGCCTATGCTGGGTGTCATGATGCTCAATTACAACAATGATCAATTGGATCGTTCGCTTTTTGGTGCCGTTCTGCTATTTGTCGAGCTCAGCATATCATAGATGGCTTTGGACTAGATGTCATCCAATCGAGTGGGTGTCATATGTCCAGCCCCTTGATGTTGGTGTTGGCTCACAATATACTACAACCATACCCCAGATCCGTTCTAATTCAAACCAAGAAACTCTGGTATCAGAAGTTCAGAAGAAGAAGACTCGAGTGGGCAGACGGAGGCCCAAGAAAAAGTCTCGCATCCAATCATGTACCTGGAAGACCCCTAGAGGAATCATGTTTGTCGATTTGTACAAACCAACTAACTGCCATCGCAGATCCCTTTGCAGTTAACTTCATTGCACTGAAGATTATCCTAAAAGATTGTCCGCAAATCCTCATTTTACTCGTAATCCACTTTCACCCACTGGTCAAACGAGTTATGCTATCAAAATGGCGCAGTTCAGCGTTAATTGGGCACCAAGCGAGTGTTACGCCCGTGCCACTATTTAAGACCACCTAGCCTACCAGCAGTGATTGCCACTTCTACGGTAAAAACGAGTGACTGTGAGAAGATGGAACCACCTTTCCCTATAAAATTGGTAAAATCCTCTTGGGAAAAGGGTCAGCCCTTTCTCACTTATTCATTAATCCTTACCAAACACAAACAGACGGATACATACATCACCAACCACTGACCCATATCAAACCATATTCCAGACGTTGGTTGTTGCAAGGAGTCAAATGCTCCTACGGGCCTGGTGGAGGAAGATTTCTCAAGTAAGGCTAAAAGGAAAGGATCACTACCTTATAAAAAGCATCTATATAATAATAATAATATCTAAAATAATAATAATAAAATCTCCTCAACCAGGTGTGATTGTGTTACGACAGACATTTCATCAATAATGTATTAGAATTCCCCTCCGCCACTTCAGGCCGTAACTTGATGCTTTAGTGTGACGGTAGCCAGATCAACAGTCAGCCCATTAACCTAAACTAAAAAAAAAAAAAAAAAAAATATTTGTATTGCTACAGCTCATGGAGAACCAGGGCCTAGTGACTAACAACTCTCAACCATTCATGTGTGCGTGTTGTTGGCAGGAATGGAGGGGACCTACAATTTTTTGGCGATTCCGAACGGCTAGATGAGAAGCACTTATTCATGACAAGTATACTCTTGGAGGATTTGTCAGTCCCTCGCAAGAGGCAGTACCTCGGAAAAAAATATTTCTGTTTTTAGGTGGCAGTGGCCGAGAATCGAACCCAGACCTTTGGCAAGACAGTCCTACGCACTAACCATTATGCCACGAGGTACTACAACCTAATCTATGATAAATCACGTAAAACGGCAAATACGAATTTTGTGGAACAATTTACGTAGCCTACGTAACAGGAGTTCAGAATGCAAACATTTATTAAATAATCACACCACAAAAACTTTAAAAAAAAATAAAATTAAATTGCGAAATAAGTGCTAGCAATAGCGAGAGTTAGACCGAACAATTATTTATTTTTATTTTTCGTAACCTAAATGTGACGTTTCGTTTTTTTCCACCCACAAACCAACCAATTTTCCAGCACTGACTGGAAAGATAACTGGAAGGTTTGGTAATAAGAACGTTTACATAAGCGGATCGAAGGATCGGATGCTATGTGGATCGAAATTTCGAATCAGGTTTATGACAACGAGCTCTGGATTGGATCAAGTAATCCGGATCCAATCCGATCCAGATCTACATGGACCTAAATCCTGACTCAATTCGGATTCAATTATTCATGTAAGCAAGGTATCAGTTTTTCTCTACACTAAAGACAGCTTTTATTGACAAATAATATTATTAGCTCTAGAGTTTCGAGGGCTGGACGTACTAGTTATTTATTAATATAGATACATCAAATTAAAGCTTCAAAGATGTATACCTTCACGTAACGACACAAAAGAGAAACATACATTGTCAGTGAAGATTTGTAAGAAATTTAAAAATATTTAAAAAAAACTTTAAAATATTGACTCACATCCGGTTCAAAAATAATATGTATGTAATAGAGAAATATACTCAACAAAAAATGGACACATACATATACATACCTATATGTAGTTATTGAAAAAAACAATGAAAAAAAAACAATTGTTTTAATAAATTAAATAAACTCAAGTTCATTATCATTCGATTTCATTTTATCGAATTTATTTTCTGCATTCATATAATCAACAAGATAAGCGCAATTCATTTTGTTTTTAATGACACTTCCTATTATTTTTTAGTTTAAACCCAGCACTTGATAAAACCAAAGATCTTATCTAAATTATTAAGGCACAGCTTATACACAATCAATTTAACAAATTTGTATTTATTTTTTAAAACAAAAAAAAACAAATTAGCACAAGCTCATTTCGGACTTAATTATAGGTTTATAAAAACATTTGACTCTATATTCATTCAAATAATAAAATCGCAAATATGTATGTAGGTACGAGTATGTATGATTATGTATAGATAAGTATAGAATGTGTTTATTTTATAAATATTGATGCAATCGCTATTTAAACAATTAAATTTTCCGCCAGCTCAAATAGCAACAAAACAAATAACAAATAATTGAAATAAATGTAGATATTTTGAATTAATGACGTTATTTGTTTGTGTATGACAGCCACACCTCCCCAAAAGCTTTTTTTTTCAATCAAATGGTTTACATTTACATATAAATATTAATTAATGTGATATAATTATTTCAATGTTTGTCAACAAAATAATTTTATTTAATTATACAAAAAATATCAATTAAATTTGGATCTTTAATCTTAAGACCTCATGTAGCTTAAAATAGAATAAAACTAGTTATTCAATGTGTGTATATAAAATATAACCCCTCTCTCTCTCTCTCTTTAGCGCGTTGATATAAACAAGAAGGTAGGTACCTAGATTTTGAATCATTATAGAATAGAAACCACTACACCGAAACGACCAGACTACCCCGGGCTAGTGGCCTGGTTAATTGGAATTTAATTGCTACTTAGCCACAATTTGAACTTTAATTCGAGCTTGAAATACTCGTATGTTTATAAGTAGAGCCGTTCTTTGTACACCAAAAGAAGCCAAGCTTCAAATGGAGAGGCTCTATAAGAAAACTCAAAAAACTATGACAGGAAAGTAAAGCGTTTACCCAAGACAAGCTTGCAGAATGCAACGAAGTTAACACAACGGTAACTAGATAAAGTCGAATCTCAAAATAATACATGGTTAAGAGATGATGATAAGATGTCAAGATCCGTTGGCATAGGCTTAGTTGCTGTAAAGGGGCGATGCTTTCATTTTTAGAGTTTTTCACCAAAAGTCTGGCGATTTATTTTCAGTTTCTGTCACCTTCAAATCAAAAATACTTTTTTCAGGCGAACCTTCTGTCTTTTGTGAGGAAGTACCAAATAATCCAACACTCGTATCTCTTGTCATGGAATAGTGCTTCTCCTCTTTGCGGTTCGGACTCGATAAAAAATATTATTAATTCCCATTATTTTTGCCGACAACATTCACTCAGCAATGGGTGAAAATTGTAACTTAAATTACTATAGGCAGGGACTAAGCCCTGGTTCTCCATAATATATGGCGCCACCACAATCATTTATTTAACAATAAAATCAGTGAAATAGCTTTAATTCATGTCTATAAACTTTGTGGTAGCTAAATCAAATTATTGTTATTTATTTCAAATCTTTAATATTCCATTGATAGTGCGAAAAGCTTTGCTGTGATATTTATAAACTCCTTATCAAATAGTTTTTTAGTTGTAAATATTTATAGTAACTACACTCGTATTATAGTAGTTTTTCAGTAAGTATTTCTACTTATGAATGAATTTTATGATCAAATTAAAAGACAAAATTATTTAATGGCCAGATATAGTTATCATTTAAACACATGAATTAAAATTCAAATTGAGGTGTTTAGAATAGAAAATCAATGATTTTTTTGACGTGAAAATGAGGATATTAACTATATTATTATACAGCCAAAACAAAAAATTAATTTTGACGTAAAATTCCTTATAAAATGACTTTTAATAATTTAAGGTTATAGTTCAATCATTGAAATGTCATAAGTAGGTAGTATTGGAATCATATCATTGAAATAAATATGGAAGGAAGGTTAGGCCAATATGGAAGGATAGGTAAGGTTTTGGCTATAGAAATATCAATTTAGTCATAAGTTTTATCAAACCATCAAAATAATCGTTGATTTTGCTTTGAACGTTTAATATACAAAAAAGTTTAAATTTGCAATGATGAGTTTTAATGATAGCTACAAGTAATAACTAGTGTCTATACCAGTGATTAGTGGATCATCAAGTCTGCAAATCTTTAATATCAAAATTAGGTATTATTTTAATTAATAAATTTGTCAGATATTTTGCACACATATCTTTTGATAAGGAATTATATTGACGATAAATGTTATCATATTATAATCATTTAAAGTGTTTCTAATAATAAAAAAATAATAAACTAATTACATAATATGCACACATTAACATTTATTTAATTTATGAAGACTAATCAAGCCGACAGAAAATTTTGGTCTGTTGAAAAAAAAATCGAACTTTTTTTTGAATAAAATACATTATTTGTCTTTTAGTCTAGTCATTAAAACTTTTTGCTTCGGAAACAATGGCGGAAAGCTAAATTTTGGTAAATAGCCTCCTCATGGCATTCTTAGGAAACTGTAAAAAGTCCAAATCAATATAAGCATCGCCTACAATTTTAAAGGGCGTCAAAGGCTCTTCAAACAGTTTTTAAGGAATATCTTTTGATATTCTTTCGGTAAATCTTACAAAAAAATTTCTACAAAAAATGTTAAGTTACTATTTTTGATAAAAGCAACCGTTTTCGAAATAATTCAATCGGTAGAGTTGCGGATTTTATATTTCTATATAAAATTTACTCTTTTATACCACCTTTGAGGTTGAGTTGAGTTATTACTTACAATGTCACGTTATACCTTTCTGTACACCAAAAATATCTTCTTTTATTTTAATTTTAAATTAAATGAACTTGCACGCTGGGCTTCAAATAATAAGCTAATTGAAAATGTTTTCTTCTTAGGAAGCAAATTTTCACCAATCAACTTACACATTCTAGCTTTTTTGTCGTAATTCGACGAGCTGTCACGAATTCCATCGTAATCGGCGTAAAATTGTTATGAATCCCAAACTCGGTGATAGCTTTTTGAGCGATTCATAAAAATGTTATGAAAGTTAAATAGACTTTATTTTTAAAACAAATATAATAATGGACTTATATTCTACCATGAAAAAATAATTCACCTAAATATAAAAATTGTTTTCATAAAAAAATAACAAAAAATAAAAAACAAGGCACAGTTACCTTTCCCGCCATGTATTTAGATACAAGACGGAGCTGACCACCTTCGGTTCAGTAGGACTGTGTCCGAACGGGACCGAAGAGATAGGGCAAGGCAGGAGAACCAGTTCTGGTGGTTGAAAAATGAACATGAAGTTCCTTCAGACATTTAAAAGCTGACCTTGCTATTTTCTCTTTCTATTTGGCCGACTTGCACAGGTTTAAGTAAAGAGTTTTTCAAGAGCAACAGGGACAGCAAACGACGCCATATTTCTTCCCGCTCTTTTGACATTTCTCTTCAGTAAAATTTGCCATTTCATGATGGAAAGATATACCAGCCAACAACGAGTCAAAATTACTAAAATTTACTACCGAAATTCGGAGTCAGTGTCCTCAACTTTAAGAGCGCTACGTCCAATTTATGGTCGTCATAATCGTCCTAGCAGATCAACAATTGAGCGTCTAGTGGAAAAATTTGAATTCACAGACACAGTACAAAATGTTCCCGTGCCAGTGAGACAAAGAAGTGCTCGTAGTGTCGAGAATATTGCTGCCGCTGAGGCTTCAGTTGCAGAAAGCCCAAATGTGTCTCTCACACGTCGTTCTCAAGCGTTGGGCATCTCTGTGACGTCGTTGTGGCGAATTTTGCGAAAAGATCTTGGCCTACATCCATACAAGATTAAATTGACGCAAGAACTGAAACCGCTTGACCACCAGAAGCGTCGTATGTTCGTGAATTGGGCTGAGCAACAACTTGAAAATGATTCGGATTTTCATCGAAAAATCATCTTCAGCGATGAGGCTCATTTCTGGCTGAAATATGCGGTATTGGTCAGGCAGCAATCCACACGTACTCCATGAGTCATGATTGCATCCCGAAAAAATTACGGTTTGGTGTGGTTTATGGTTGTGCGGCGTCATTGAGCCGTACTTCTTCCGTGATGATCAAGACCGGCACGTTATTCTGAATGGGGATCGCTACCGTTCAATGATAACCGAATATTGTTGGCCTCAATTGGATGATATAGACTTGGAGGACATGTGGTTCCAACAGGGCGGCGCGACAAGCCACACAGCGAATGTCACAATCAATTTATTGGAAACCAAGTTTGGAGAACGTGTTATCTCACAAAATGGTTCAGTCGCGTGGCCGCCTCGGTCGTGCGATTTGACGCCGTTAGACTATTTCCTGTGGGGCTACGTCAAGTCTATGGTCTATGCCAACAAGCCAGCGACGATTGATGAACTTCGTACGAATATCGAACGTATCGGCCGATTTATGCTTGAAAACTGTCGAAAATTGGGTTCAGCGTTTGGACTTCTAAAAGCGTGCCCGTGGTGGCCATGCAAAAGAAATCGAGTTCCATACATAATGGCATCAAACGTACTTTCACAGGAATAAAGATTTTCGTTGATATCCAAAACCGTTTTTGTTTTATTTATTTATTGAAAAACCCGATAGTTAGTTTTAAGTATAGGGAAAGTCAGAGTGGCACAAAAAAAAAAACAAAAAATTATAAAACCGGAAAATCCTTGCTGTGGCTGTTCTAGTGTGTAAGTAGTTTGTAAGTAGGTTGTAATTTGTTTATAATTAGTTGCAAGTAGTTTTAAGTAGATTTAAGTAGTTTTAATGAGCTTTAATTTAGTTTTATGTAGTCTGTATCTGTATTATATTATATTATATAAATCCAAAAAAAAAAAAAAATACCCAATATACTGAGTTTTTCGTAAATTCTTTTCGGTGAAAAATAAAAACCAATCTGGAAACAAAACAAATAGGAAAAACTCCCGTTACACATTCTAAGCAGCCAATTTTTGTTTGCGGGCGTTTTTCCTTGAGTAGTTATTATGTTATATTATTATTATATTATTATATATGTATATTACAAAATTTTTGAGTGGACTGTTAGATATATGAATTTGGTTGACTGCGGCATCTATCCCGACGCGGCATCTCTCCCGCAATTTCCCTACTATGAAATTTGTGACAGGGTCCATTGTATGCAAATCATGGATATAAAATCCATCTGAGCGGTCTATATTCTCGCTCTGTACCTTTCAAAAAAAATATATTTTGGGGAATGATTTCTGGGATCATTCTAAGAAAAGAAAACTCTTTCTCAGAGGGGAAGACTTTTTGAAACAACCAAAATACAAAAAACTAAATGAATTCAAGGTAGGTACTTAATAAGATTTTCTAAGAAAAAAAAAATCTTTTTTTTTGTTTAAATTGGAATAATTTGTTAAAAGCGTAAAATTCGTCCATTGAATTCCTAAAACAACTGTTTAAATAGCCTACCTTATATTATTTACAAATATGAATTTATGGGAACACAATTTTGAAAATCGTTTGAAAGGTTTTTTTAAAATATTAATTTTGTATATATTATATGAGGCCATGAGAACCAAAACTCTCCATGTCCATGTCAGAAAAACTCCACATAACCAAATTTAACTGTTTAATAACTTTTAAACGAGAGCACTTAGAAAATAAAAGAAGAATTATATTTAAAGTTCTGTTAAAAATATATTCATCCTTATAACGATAGTCGTTTTACTAAAACGCCAGTAAAACAACAAGGCTATAAAAGCGTTTCAGTGAAACGACTCCCGTTAAAATGGTGAAAATAGTAAAGAGTGGATAGAACACTTCACTTTGAAAGTTCCAACCAGGGTTGCCATATCTAGAGCTCGTTTGGTAGCCCAAATAGTTGCCCAATATCGATACATTTTTTTTTATAAAAACGAGAATTTTGGGGAACAGCATATAGATAGAATGAATTGTTAATGTGAAAATTGTTGCAGTTGATTTGAAATGTCAAAACCAATGAGAATATTCAGTGAATAAAAAAGTGATCCAAATTGTAAAATGCGTTAAGAATATGTTTATTAGGAGAGAAAAGTAGTTTTCTCTATGATTTATTTATATGGAAATATATCAATCAATTATAATTGGACTGCCATAACTGAAATTGCTGTCGGCAATTTTTGAGAAACAAAGCACAATTCCCGACAAATAGCCCAATTCCAACACCAATTTTCTTTTCTAGAACCGAGTCGTTTTATTAGCGTTTCAGTAAAACAACTATCGTAATACATAAGGATAAAAGATGATTAAACGATTATATCTTGTTGTGATGAGTTTTTCTGGCATGGACATGGCGAGTCATATAATTAATAGATTGTAATTTCCATCGTGCGACTATTCAGTCACCAGAAATAGAACACATGAATTTAAATGACCATGAGCGGTTATGCATTCGTGAAATCGCGAGGATTAAAAGTAGAAAATTTGTTTCATTTGCGATTGCGATGCGATTGTCGAAGCTTAAAATGAAACGAACGCAGTTAGATGTTTGTGCTTTGTGCTCACACTAGCAATTTAACAACTAGAAAAAATCATACACGCACTTTGGATTTTCAATCGTATATGATTATTTACACACATAATGCGGATCTTATATCGCACCGATTAAAAAATGGACCCAGATCTAGTGTTTGAGTGTTTTTTCAGTCGCAAAATTAAAAAGATCAAAAAATGAAATTAAATGGCTCAACACCTACTTGTGACATTGTATTCTTTAAAGATTTTATCATTGCACGACAGGCAATCGCAAGTGAGTGCATGTCATTAGCTATTTTTTAATCGCAAAGAGAGAAAACCAAAAGGTCGTTCGTAGGCGAATCCTCAACAAGATATATGTATTATTAATGGTTGTATTATAATTTTTGCGATTGTTTTGACACGTGTTCGTGCATTCACATTAAAGCTTTTTAGTTTTTAGTGATTAAAAAATCGCACGTTAGATAATAGCCTATTTCTAATCGCAACGACTCAAAATCGCAAGTGTGATCCTAGCCTAGTATTCTTTCTTAATAAAGTTTTTATTGTAAATAGTTTTAGAAAAAATAATTTTCAAACTCAAATTATTTTTATTAAGTATATAAATTATTTTTTTCAAAAACTAAACTTTATTTAGAAAGAATATTAGAGAAAAAATTTGTGTTTTAAAAAAAGCTATAGCATAGCATTGTAAGTGATCCCGCTTTTTTTTTAAATGTTTCTATTTGTAGCCAATTTTTTAGAAAATTAACCATCCCGCATGAACGAGGTTAAATAGACCCCGCCCCTAAAACATTTTTTTTTTTCTAAGCTCAATGCATACGCTCTAATATTTTTTTCGTGTATTGTTAGAAGGACCCTAAGCCCATAAGGTATGTATTAGTAACTTAAATTATAAAAGAGGGAGACGATGGGGTGAAATAAGAATCTGAAAAAAAAAAATTCTATTTAGGTATGTATAAATATCTATTTGATCCCTATCCAGTTGGGTATTTCAACAAAAAACAAAAAAACTAATATAAGGACCACCCCAATGTGCATACGTCTTCACAAAATAAACCACTTTGAAAATTTTAGACATCAGATAAGATCATTCTTCTAACAAAATTTTAACTTTTAAACTTAATTTAATAACCAACCATTTTTCAAAATATATGTAGGTATAAGAGCCTAAGGCTAATAGTAGGTAGGAAGAGGAGCCTACGTATAAATGAGGGACAAATTGAACATTTGGTAGGTATATATTTTCAAAAATGTTAGATACTTGTAATGCTAATCAAAAATAATAATAATTGTCAATTCATTAATGTGAATAAGGAACATTCTATCGATTGTTCTGGGATTTATCTATTATTGAAATCTCGTGTACACTTACGCTTGAACAAAAAACCACCCTCTATTATGCGTTTTTGTGCATCATTGTAATAGATATAAAATTAGAATAATGTATTATGTATGTATGAACATGTACATAATATAAATAAATAGCAAAAGCCATATCAAATGAATAATAATAATAACGAATACTATGCTCAGTTTGAATTTATAAGAGAACCAAACGTGTCTTAATTAATTTATAAACTGGTTTAACTTATGTCATACATTATGCACTATAATTGTCAAAGCAAATAAGTTGAAATTAAATAAAAAGGATATCACACGCAATAAATTAAAGCCACTAAAACCACTGACAATCAAACAAAAACCACTTAAAAGCATTTTTCACTAAAACAATACAAATATTCTGAAGAAGAAAACTCACCTCGTTTTAAATTGCTTATAATTTTTATTCACACTATCGTACATAGAACTTCGCCGCAAAACAATGTCCTTTTGACTTCCAAATAATGGAAATGGTTTGTCATAAGGAATACCTTTCTTTTCAAAGAAATCAAAAGTTGCAGTTGACCATTTATAGAAGATAAACAGGGCCACCCCCAAGAGAATTATGAATTCAACAATCATAATAAAAGACAAATAGTTATAAGCACAGAATTAATTAAAACAAACAAAAAAAAAAAAAATACAATTTCTTAATTGTTTTGATCACTAAACCACCTCGGAGAGTTATTAAATTCAAACTGAATTTTGAAGATACATCTAGGCTTCCAGAAAATTAACTGAATCTAATGAATTGCAGCTTTCCATGTTATATTATATGTGAAGCAGCAGTAGGTTGAGATACTCATAATAAAAAGCTTATCGGGCCTCAGTGTGACCATTAGACTTATAGAAGAAAACAAAAACAGCTTTATCGAAAGATAAAGATTGAACTTCAAGGAAATTGAAATTATATGATTTTAATGCATCGATTTTTTGTAATCTTATCTTATTCTTAGGTTATGGCATAGGTGATGGTGATACAATGGAATACATATTTATAAACAGGAAAAGGATTTTGTTGACCTAAAAACTTAAAAAAAAAAAAAAGACAAACAAAAATTCTTAAAAAGAAAAAAAAAGGATTTATTAAATAAAGAGTCTATTAAGATAACTTAACGATCGATTAATTTACTAAACCACAAACGCATTTTTAAAGTTCTCAGGTTGTAACCTATAATTATCTCTTAAAATTAGGTACCTTGAAGGAGCTAATGGACCTATCTACTTGAAACCCATTTAAAGCTCTAAAAATCCATTCAATTCAACGTTTTCGGGAAATTTGGAATTGATGTCGCTAGCTTTAAGTCCTGTATTTTTTACATTTAAGACCAAATTTGTATTGATATTCTTTAATGGCCTTTTCGATTGGCAATTCGGAAGAACTCTCCGATCCGGATCACGAATAAAACAAACAGACACGCATGCAGTTTGATTCTGAAGTTTTCGTATCCTTGTATTTGTGCAACTTCACATGCAATTCCCGAAATAGTTCGTCACATTTGTAAAATTGTCGCGCCCAAATATGGACGAGTGTGATAATTTGCAATAAAGAAAATGCGAAAATAATATTCTAAACTAAAAATAATTGTTCTTAAAAGCAATAAAACGTGTGAAGTTTACTTGTTTTTAGTTAAAATTTACTTATTGCAAAATTTGACAACACTTTGACAACTATGTGTTTGAATGTATGTGTATTTGGTTTCGATTCTGAAATAAAATCTAGAATCCTTTTCTGTTCTTTTCAGGAGAAGAACCGTCATTCTGAATGCCAATAGAACACTTTCAGCGAGTTTACACGCATTCCGAACGCTTCTGGATTGCCAATCGAAAAGAACATAAAAGTGTTCCAAACTGAAAAAACAGTAATTTTGATAACTTTTTTTTGTTGCATATAAATAGATACATAAACTAGTTTTTTTCACTTTCATCAGATAGTTTGTTTAATTCAACTTTTTATTTTTACTAATTGGTTGTAAAAGTAACTGATTTTAACTTCCAAATTACATGCATTTTCTGTCAAAAAGTGCCTTTCAAGAATTAAAAATTTCAATATCAAATGATACAAGTATGATTGTAAATAATAATGAAAATTGTGAATAATAAATTGAACTTATATCCACTAAAAAAATTGTCAAAAATATTGTTAGGTATACAAAAATGGACAGTCAAAAATTCATCTTTTTCAAAATTTACAAGCATTTTGTATTATTAAAGAATTTTATTAGGTTCAAAATTAAAAATGTTCTTCAATAGTGTCCGAATAAAAATATGGATTTTTATGTTATTTAACATTTTGTTGCAAAAAATGCTATAGTGAAGTCTACATTCTCTTTGCAAAATAGCCATTTTCGCCATATTCTCGTTTTCTTAGAAGCTTTTACCAAATAATAGTCCTTCACGCTTCATAATCTGAAATCACCATTTCAGTTCAGAAATCTCCTCTTCACTAGGAGAACTAGGACCTAGTGCAGCGGTGGCGAACCAATGGCATGCGTGCCAGCAATGGTGGCACGTAACGAAATATTATGGGCACGTTCGATCCGATCGTAGCATCATCTTTCTACATCAAGTTTTGTTTTCTTCTTATACTTTTTCGAAAAAGTTAGAGTTTGCTATTTTGAAAATATTTTTGTCTACCTGTTGTTGAGATTCGTTTGTCATTACTTTAAAAAATTGATAACATGAACGATTCGATTTGAAACCGTTTGGCAGATGATTCCTGTTCAGCTTACATTTAGCTTAGAGACCTCCACCTATAATTTTGAAAGAATCAAGAAATTGGGTAAATGGTAACAGCGCTTCTAAAGCCCATACAACATGAATTGCAAAAATATAATATATTTCTGACATTTAAACTAAATAACGTCGAGTCACATTTAAAATTTTTATTTGTATTTTTTCTTATTTTATTTTAATATTTCGATAACGAAAATTTCACAAAACTGCTCAGGATGAACAGCGGTACTGATAAACTGAAGTGGAAAACACATTCCATATTCACATTATTTTATAGTTAATGATGAACTATAGAAAAATGGTTTTTAATAATCATCTCTAGAAAAACACCAAAATTGATAACTTTTTAATGTATTTTTGGGTGTTTAATTATCAGAAAAAAAACAACCTTATTTTGGCCAAATGACTAATATGTTTTCAAAATTTGTTTTAATACAAACAAATGTCATAAAAAAAAACCTTTCATTGCAAAATAACACATTTTATAAAATCTAGTTCACATATTTGCCACAAGATGGTTGTTTTCGATGTATTTTATGTGGGAAAATGTATGAAGAAGATGAAATGCGAGATCTTCGAATCTGAGTTCGACATTTTGGGTAGAAGTGACGAAATACAACCATGATACTACTACTACTCGAGTGCGCAACAACAGAAGTCATACTAAAAAAGTGCTTTCATTGGTTTTTAATTTGTTTTTTTTTTTTTTTTTTGTATATAAAATATGTTTCTTAAATTAAAATGGAATGAAAACTGCTAATTTTCGTAAATATTTTTAAAAAAACAATCGGCCGCCTACCGTCACCCTGATTACAGAATCCGACCAATGAGCTGCGGAGGGAGTCTGACTCGATTTTGAAATTTAGCTAATAATGTTAAAAATGTCAAAATTGATTCCGATTTTCTCCGCATCCCATTCGTCGGATTCTGTAATCGGAGCGAATTTTCTGCGCACTGTAATTTTTGGTTCTAGTAGTCACTAGAAAACAAGGTTAAGACTGTATGTTGGCACGCCAAAGGCATTTCAAACTTTTCATTTTTAAAAATGCCACGAGTCAGTAGAAAGGTTCGCCATCACTGGCCTAGTGACTTAAAACTTTCAACCATTCCTTTGTTCGTGTTGTTGGCAGGAATGGAGGGGACCCTACAATTTTTTGCTGAGTCCGAACGGCTAGATGAGAAACACTTATTCTCGACAAGTATACTCTTGAAGGATTTGTCAGTTCCTCGCAAGAGGCAGTACCTTGGGAACAATATTTCTGTTTTTAATTGGCAGCGGCTAGAAATCGAGCCCAGACCTTCGGCATGACAGTCAAAAGCACTTACCATCATGCCACGAGGTACTACAAAATCAACCCTATTACAATTTTCAATTACCAAATTGATAGTTGAATGTTGATAAACCTTCAAATTTGTATTTTTATAGGTGTATCAATTTATTAAAAAAGTAATTTTCTTGTGATTCGCAATGGTCTGCATCATTCTTAATGAATGACCATTTAACTTTTATCGGTTTGATTTGAACATTAAATAAATATAAAATTCAATAGAAAGAGTGAATTTCATATTCGATTTTGACATACCGGGCTTAGCTTTATTACTACAGGGCTATACTTCCTATAATCTCGTAAAGGCCCTAACTACAGTTTTCATACTTCTGAGTTATAAAGGAAAACACTAAATCGCTAACCGCAACCTGAATTTAAAACGTAAAAATATAAAAAAAAAAATATTTTTTAAAGCGTAATTTGTGCTTTATTTTTCACAATTATCTAATATTAAAAATTTGAGAGAATTTATAAAATAGCGTAGATAGAGTTTTCTTTGTGTTTCAATAAATAAATATATGAAAAGGCCTTATGTACACCAATTTGCAAACTTTGCAGTTTAAAAAAGGCCCTTTGTCGTTAGTTAGGGCTTTTTAAAATTTCAGTGCATATGATTTGTAGTTAGCTTTTTCAAATTGCCATTTTCTGTCTAATTTGAAGATCTAGTGTCAAGAAATATATACGAATAAATCAGAGGCAATTCCTTAGCTCCAAATTTGCAGAAAAAACTCAAAATCGGAAATTTTTTAGATAGGTCCTTTACAAGATTATGGGCGCAGTAGCGTATATTTTGTGCAAGCAGACTTAGAAGTCTTGAGATTTAATAATGTGAGCGAGAATCTCACGACTTACAGACATTAGCCTGATATGAGCGCATATAATCACAGAGAAAAAAAAGGTGGTGATACCAAAGACAGGTGATTGACGTCTTCTACATAAAACATTATAAACATCTACCCATCCATCTCATAATCTAATTCTCTTACTAAAGCTTCCAGCTGAAACTTTATGAAATAAAACCCTCCACCCAAGACCTGACATAAATAATATATAATCAAAATTAACAAATCTTTAAATACAAACATACAAACAATTGTTTTTATCTACGGCCCTCATTATGAATAGCAAATCGAACGTTCGCTTGAAAGTACATGACTTTGCAAATTCTTAATTAGCCATTGTTTGACGTTTAAAATGTGTTTATGAGTTATTTTCGCAATATTTTTAGCAGAATTGATTTTTGAAGTGAATGTGGAAGCTCGCTATCATGATTAGGGGAAATCGCTAAATCATTCGCTTTTAAGCGAACATTCGATTCGCTATTCATAATGAAAGCCATAAAACAATAACAAAACTACCTATCCTCAAATAATGTTGTTCTATAAATTCAATAGGCAAAATAAAATCGTCAGCATAGTTTGAAGAATTAGAGTAATGGTAACAAAAAATACAAATTCAACCCATAACACCATACCTCATAATACAAATTTTAAGATAATTTCAACACCAAAAAATATAGCTCGAAATTTTGATCAAACTTGTTATTACGACGATAGGGAAGATGAAAAAACTTAGTCTCACAATTATATCTGTCCTTTGAGCTTTAACCTAAACGGCTGGACTTCAACCTTGTTACATAGCGTTTCCGGCCATACTCCCACACGTTTTTTAATTTTTGTTTTAATTTATGAGCAAAAAATAGCGGTATTTTTTTCCAAAATTTGATGAAAAAATTACTTTATCTTCCATACAAAATGTTAAAACCCCGTTACAGCTCCTACGATTTGAATTAGTATTATTTACTACCAAAAATTATAATAATTTACATTTAGCAGCTATTAATAGTACCTCTCATAGAATTTTGAAATTATTGGCTGGATTTAGATCCATTTTTTTAATACACAAATTTCAAAAACGGCCGCGTGTTCTCCAAATTCAATTTTAGAAAATGTACCAGAAAAAAAATTACTTCTTTCTATATCATTTACAAGATCCAACATACCCATTTTGCATATAAAAACAAAAAAACCAAAAAAGCCAATACATAACTGAAATTTGCAATTAAAAGTTAATAGGGATAACTCAAAAATTTATTTTACAAACAGCTGAAGACCAGGGAAGTGATTGTTTTTTTGTGATGATAGGTCTTTTAACGTCGCATGTGTTTAAAATTCTATTGATAAGAACGTTTGAAAACCAAAAATCGATGATTCACGTAAAAAACGGAAAACAAATATTAGGAAGTACATTTTTGATACTGGGGGGTACTTTTGAAAAACAGTTTGAGTTTTTTATTTGTACATTTTTTTAAGGTTTAAAATAAAATGTAAAAGAACTAGGTACAAAAGAATTATTTGCATCTCTCAGACACGGCCCCAATGTTTCATGCATCTCTTTATTTTATCGCTATTTTCACAAACATTTTTCTAGAGAAATAGGCAGTTCCATTCCTCTCCTTAAACAATTCCACCGTAATTCTCGCACATCAGTTTACCCTACGCCCAACTACGCACCTATTGCCAAGTTTATTATCCGCTCTCACAGCGAATTTATAATGCTTTCCCGTCTCTATTTTCCCTTCCATTTTAATATTCAGAATTTCATAAATATTGGGCATCGGTATACGTCCTTTAAAATCTTTCCCTTTTTTCTCAATCCTCACGCCCACACAGCCACTGTGTTAAATCATGTCAGTGGTAGTCAAAACCACTTACGTGCGTACTCCAAGTTGAAATTCAAATCTGATTTGTCAGATGGAAAACCCCATAAGAGAATTTCATCTCCACCGTTAACATTTTACCACAAAAAATTTTAAACAATTATTCAAAGCTGCGATTAGAGAGTGAAAGTTATAAAATTCATATAACTTTTGATAGTTTCCCATTTTCAATGGCTACTTTTTATTTTCTATAAATGAAAACTAAATGTACCTACACTTAAATTAAGACTTATTCGAAAGTTGTTGTAGCTTCATCCAAAATCCATTCTTAGGTCCTATATTGATAACTCCAGTAGCAAGTTCCATTGGTATTGATGACTTGTGCGATGGTTGGAGTTCAAACTCACTTATTAGATAGAATAAAATAGATTTCGCCTCTAACAGAGCAAATCTATTGGCTGAAGAAATTAAGAAGATATAGCATAAGTGATTGTTTTTCTAGCACATTTTAAATAAAAACTTACCTATACAAGTTCTGGGCCCAATACCAAATGGGAAATATGTAAAAGGTTGAATACTGCTTCTGTTTTCATCGCTAAATCTTTCCGGATCGAATTTCAATGGATTGGGAAAGTACTTTTCGTCCATGTGATATCCGGCAATAGGAATCCAAATGTAGTCACCGGCTTTGATGGTGACATCAACTTTTTCGTCCTTGTAGTGGAAATCTTTATTACATTGGCGATCGGTTACAACAGCTGGGGGCCATCTGCGTAGGGTTTCAGAAATAACCATATCCATATATTTCATTCCCTGTAGAACTTCATAAGTCAGAGGTTTGCCATCCAGATTTTCCTTCACCTCTAAAATTTCTTCTCGGAGTTTCTCCTGACAATCGGGATTTGCCATGAGTTCGTGTGCAGCAAAAGACATCAACACCGAAGTAGGTTCAAAGCCAGCAAAGAAAAATACGAAAAACTGAGCCACGATCTCATCATCCGACCATTCGTGACCTTTTGTCTGCTTTTTGTCCTCGTTATTAATGAATAAACCCCTGGCTTCCATCATCATGTTGACCATATCCGGTCGGAAGATTTTATTCTGTTGACGATAACGCATTGCATTCATCACTAAGTAGAGGAAGTAATCAGTGTCTTTCTTATCGAACAATTGGATTTTTAAAAGCTATAAAATAAAAAGGTTAACAAAGTTATTAAAAAATAAGTTTCCTAGCAGTAAATCTTACCCTCATGAAATATTTCAGATTGGCATACATAAAGAACAAAAAATTTTGCCAAATGCTTAGTTTTGTGACCTTTCTACCCATGACATAAAACTCATTTGTTTCGTCCTTGTAGGAATTAACTTTGATACCAAACACTGCCGAGGCAATTACATCGTTTGTAAAACGAGTGAAATAGTCCTTGATGTTAAAGTCAATTTGAGCTTCTTCATTTTTCTTCAAAAATTCCATAGACTCTCGAGCAACTTCGTTGATAAGGACAAATATTTGACGCAGTTTGCTACCAGTAAACACCGGGCTAAGGGTCGAACGCATATCTTTCCACTTTTGGTCTCTCATGTTATTTAAGGCTTTGTCCAGTAGACCTCCATCCTTAAAAGCTTCCCGATGATTTACGAAATGATCAAAATCCTTGATGGTAATGAGTTTTAAAAGTTCAGGGTCACGAATAGCATAAGCTGGAGATCGTAAATCAAAAAGTCCAAAAATGCTAAAAATAGAAAATCTTATACAAAATTTCAAAATAAAAAAACTTTTTCACTCACTTGGTATCGAATTGATTATAAAGATTTCTTACATTATCGAACATCGACACTTTTCGAAGAACGAAATCCTTTTGATTTCCAATAAGCGGAAGAGGTTTCTTATAGGGAACATTACGTTTTTCAAAAAAATCAAATGTCGATGTAGACCATTTGTAAAATATAAAGGCTAATAACCCGAACAACACAATTGCTTCAGCGATCATAATTGTATTTGTATCCTTACAATTGAATATCAGCAAAAGAGGTATAGCTAGGTACTTAGTTTATTTAGTAAAAACAAAAGGCGCTTTAAATATCTAAACAGGTGGTAGTGTAAAATTTAGGTTCTGTTATTGCAACCATTGATACGCAATTCTCTTTTAGATTCAGAAAGCTCACATGCTTATCTATTGCTCATGTACAAGAGTGTATAGAAAATTGACCCTAAAGCTTATGATAACGCTTATTGGCAGATAAGATACAATCAAGCTTTTACTCATTTTAAAATATTTCGTTAGAATTTGAAACTTGGCAGTAGAATTACTTTGCTCGAGTGTACTTATAAGACTTTTCAATTATTTAGTTTTACGAATTCGCTTGAACTTGTCGCACAAGTAGTATATGACAAGGCAATTACAGTTATGCTTTTGAGACTAAATTCTTTGTAATCAAATAAGGAACATTTGAAAAACTTTTTCATAGTCAAAAGAGCCTATCTATAGTCAATAGAGTGTTGCTGGGTTTTTGTTTTGTGGTTCGTGATTATCTTTTAAATATACTCTTAAACAAGCAAAGTTTTGCTCAAGAAATTTCCAAAAAATCTCCTGAGTCTGGCCTCGCAAGAAGCAGTAGATACAACTGAAAACAAATATAAAAGTGGATTGGGATTCGACTCTAGACTTTGGGCACTTCGTATGCACTTACCATTACGCCTACGGTAGTAAAGAGAACAGAAAATTGTCTAGAATCTTTACAGAAAGCCTATATACTATGGCCAGTAAAAGTCACTTTCATTGCTCAATATGAAGGCAACTGGAAATTTTAATTACATTATTCGCTTACTAGGACCAGTAAAAATTGCTGCCACCGAAACCATAGCTTTACCTTTATATCATTTCTTCTGTATTGCTATTTCCTTTGGATACATATATATTTTTAGTAGGTAACTTATCCTTAACTGATTTGGAATACCCTTTTTCTGACTTTTTTTCCGATTCTTTGCAAAACAAAAAATGGTAAATTTATCGAACAAAAATGTTTTGCAGGTCGTAATTCACGTACATATTTTAGATGTTACAGCATAATTATATTTCAAAGTGAGAAAATTCAAAATGCATCATTTATGTATTTTAAAAATTTTAATATTTAAAAGAAATGCATACTGAGTAATTAAATAAACTTAAACATATATTTGCTACCTTTTAGCACAAGAAATGCATTTTTTGTAAGATAAGTGTACAATTCACATTAAATTAAATTTTAAATAGTTAAGCTTAAATTATTTAAATATTTGTAATATTTATGCTTACGCGATTTTACTTGCGATATAGGGGTATTTATATACAATTCATAACCGTTTGAGATTAGTTTTTTATTTGAACAGCATATTCAGGAATTGGCTTTACTAAGTCATCACTGATACAGTCTGTCATCCATTTAATAGAAATATGTCTACAGTCTTTACTATAATATAATCTAAAAGAAATAAAACATAGTCAAACAAAATTATTATATTAAATTATTTTTAGCTTACCTGCTCTTGCTAATTGATTCGACAAACATTTCATCCTCATATAGAACAATATTGGCCTTTTTTCTATTTAATGTTATATTCCCTCCTTTATCTTCAAATTTCTTCAAATACTCATGCAAAGTCGGACCCTTTTTAGCTTGGAAATATGCAGTGTACCCAACAAATATTCCCGCTTTCCTCTGTTTCTTCTTAGGCAGCAGTGAATCATCTTCAGAATTATTCGAGTTTTCTCTCTTAACTGATAGTTTTTCTTTTTTAATTGGACTTAGCTCAGAGTTCTTATCAAAGTCATCCAACTTTTCCCTATCTTTTTTGATTGAATCGAAGAACATTTTGTCGGTAATGATTGGTTTAAAGTCGTCTTCGTCAGTTGAACCTTTATCACTAGATGGAGAAGCTTTATTGTTTTCCACTTTAATTTTCTTCATTGGACTTCCTGCAATACTGGTTTTAATATCAATATCTACATCACCGTCACAGTCTTTTAGAAGCAAATCAACATTAACATTGTTCTTAGAGGCAGTAAATAAATTTTGCAATTCTTGCAAACTTGTTGCTTCTTTAGGTGACTTGTCATTTCTAAGTTTTGTTATTCGAGGAAAACGTATAGAAATTCCATTCGCCGTATGGGCATTTGAACTAGTAAATTCAGCTCCTGTTATTTCCCAGACTGGCATTTTATTTGGTGATTTAGCAATGTAATCAGGCACTAAAGGCTTGTTACAAACCAACCATGGAGGTAATTTTTTGACATCACTACGTTCCATTTCTGGCATAAGTTTATCGTGGATTTCTTCCATTGTTGCATCGTCAAGACCTGAATGTACTTTTGTTACTGTTTTCCAGACATCAGTTTTCTTGTCAAGACAGCCCATAAGATAGATGCTAAGCATGCCACCTTTTTTTCCAGACCCAAACCATCCACCGAGAACCACCAAATCAGCGGTATCTGCCATTTTACCTGAAAGCAAGCAGATGGTGATTTTTTATGAAGTCTTTGTTCAATTACATAAGGTCTTATTCTCACCTTCAAAAAGATAATCCTTTTTCACTTTTAGCCAACCTCTTTTTCCTGGTTGATATAGCCCATTGGCACTTTTAAGCACTATTCCTTCCATTCCAGCTTTAAGAACCTTTAAATTAAAAAAACAAATTGTTTTGAGAATCATTTTGAAAACAAGGAGTTTTGCATTCTTGCCTTTGCTGTCATTAAAGATAATTCTTTTTTCGTTGATAGAAAATGACTCTCAGATAATTGGACATAGGATTTTATCGGCGTGAGATTAGCTTCAAGAATCTTTCTTCTTTCTCGAAAAGTCCTAAAAAAAAAATTTGTATTTAATTTATTTCATTTAAAATAGTTTCATTGATCCGTCTTACACATTTTGCAAATCTTTTCCATTGAAATATATGCAATCGAAGATAAAAAGACAAACTTGTGAATTACTGTGTGCTTGCTTCTTGTGGACTCCTAGTGTTCCAAAGGGCAACATTTCACCCGTGTCAGTATCGACCATAATTATTTCTGAATCTATTATCATATCAGAAGCACTTGGGAAGGCCTGTGTTATTAAAATGATATTATTTATAATTTACAGAGACACATCGACAAATTACGCTTACCTTTGGAATAATTTCTTTAAATCGTCGAACTTTATGATCCATCACAGGTTTTAGATTTCTTGAGAAAAAACGATACTCATTACCCTGCTTATGAATTTGAACACGTTCACCATCGTATTTTATCTCACTAAATAGCCCATCGGGGTTCTTTTTGAAAGCAGTATCTACAGAATTGCAGGCACTTGCAAGCATAGGACTTATTGGAGTCATAATTTGGACATTTACTGAACCAGCAGCACCCTAAAAAAAATAGATGGCTAGTTAAGGATTATATACAAACTATAAATATAATACTTTTATACCTTTTTACCCTTTAAGGGGCTTTTGACAGCTGTTTTTGAGGAAAATTGATCCACAACTGCATCAAGGTCACGCGAGGACTGGTATGCGGGATAAGCATCTGGACCAAAAGCATCTAATACGTGTCTTTCTTTTGCATTTATTTTTAAGTCTTGTTTAATAAAGCGGATCACCTGAAAATAAAATCATGTATTTCTAAACATTGTTTTTACTTCAGATATACATATATATTTTTGTATTTGCTTCTATAATGCTAAACATTTTTGCAGTGGAGAAAGATTCCAAGTACTAATAATACCGATTATGAAGAATTTCATAACACTCATCTTCTTCGTACCATCTGTAAATCTGTTTATCTTTAAATCTGTACACCAACCTACAGTAGAAACGGACGAACATAAAATCTTTTTGGACTGAGAAAAAATAAAATAAATGTTCCATCACGTTCAGTAGTCAGTAAGTGAGTTATTTCAATTAAAGTCTAAGAGCCAAATTGAAATAAAGGGTACTATAGCAAGGAATTAACAAATCCAAAGAGTATCTCTCTTCAGGATAAAAAAAACGGCAGTCACGAGTCACGATAATTCTTAGAATGCACATAGAGAGGGAACTCTTGGCCTCTTCCAAGGAAACAGCACTTATTTTATCAAGTTTGTATTAAATTGAAATCGTTACTAAAGTAAGTGCTTCATTTTTGGGACAAAAATATAAAAAAAAATTTGGACAAAAAATAATTTAAATTACTTACATAGCTGATCTCTTTTTTCATGGGTCTTGCATGTTCAAGTCAAAATTGCATGCTAATCATTTTTTTTTAATTTTGGGACGATAATTGATTACAAAAAAACTTTGTTAAGCTATCCTTACATATTCAATTAATATACTTTGGATTGGAACGGGAGTTTTTCTGCTTTCTTCAGTTGACCCCGCTGACCTACTTCAGCTGGAAACAAAAAAGCATTACAGTTTTTAGTTCGTACATCCTTCAAAACGGTTTTTTTTAGATGAGGTCTGACATTTAGAGATTTTGGATACTTCTTTTGTCTAAAGTCTTAACCGTAAATACGCTTAGTTGAATTACATATATTCAAACGCTCCACCTTAGCAGAAAAATTGTCATATCAAGATTAAAATCTAAACATATACAACACACAGTCACTGGATTTAAAAATATGATAGTGTACTTATTTCATTTTGAACTAGAAACTATTTTAGATGGTGACGAAATTCATAAACGCATTTTTGGAGTTGAGATCACTTCTTGAACTGTTAAGACTCGTAATAGAATTCTATTCACTGGGCCCACTTAAAATCTTCCCAATTTTAAACTCAAGTCTTTTTTTTTTGCGACACAATAATCGTGTCACCTGATGATGGTGATGGCAGGTACATAGGTACTTTCCTTATTCTATGCATTTTATCATGAAATCACTTCTTTCAACTTACCATTTTTAAATCTTCTGGAGTTGCCTTCTTGCATAGTTTGCTGAAAATATCAATTTGATAATCTTCTTTTCCTGAGCTAGTTAAACTGACGAGAGTTTCTTCAACTTGTTGCAGGGTAAGGGTACTTTTAGAGCTTGGTGAAATTCCTTTGGATAACTCAAAATACTTGCGAATCGTTTCAGAGACATCGCCTTAAAATTTGATTTAATTAGAAAAAAAAATCAAAAATGTCGATTCAAATTGTTATTGTTGACAATTTACCTTGCTCCAAATCAATAAGCATATTCTCAACATTCGTACGAAATATCCTCGAGAAGATTTTGATAATTTGTTTATTTTGTAAGTTGTACACTCTTTGGCTGGCTTTTGGTAGCAGCATATTTATCCACAAATGGATATCTCCTTTGAAGCCTTTACCACTGGACCCCTATAGATGTAAAGTTAAAAATATTAAATTTTATATGGAAAAGAGTTTCACAAATAATTCTGCAAACCTTTTGAAAGAAATCCTGCAGAATGTTTGATTTACTGATGTAACTCGAAACATTAGCAACTTTATCACAAATATTTATAAATGTTCCTAGTAAATTATCTTTGTTAGCAGACATTTTAGTGCAAAAGAAATGTATATAAAAACAAGATTCAACACGAATAACAAAGCAATAGTTTATTTGTATTTCACAACGTGTGAGGACGGTATGACATTATTCTTAAATAAAAACTACGTATATATAACAAAAGATATGAAAAATAAAACCAAAAGAATTGTTTACAAATAGAACTGTCACTTTGGCGACCTTGACGTTGACAGCAAATTTGAAGTTTGAGTATAACAGTTGGTAATGACTTGCAACAGTAGAGGCCATTTTTCTTAAGTCATTTCATTACACCATGCCTCCAGTAGCAATATAATAAAGTAAATTGCATGCCTGCTCCACTTGACATGAACGATGCCCAACATCCAATAGACGCTGTTTAGATTATGTTAAAAACAGTAAAACAGCTGTTTATATTTCTGAAATCTCAACGGAGGACTCATAAATTTAAAAACAATTCCTCACTTTTTCTCTTATAATTTTTTTTTGCAGTTAATTACATAAGAAGAAAACTAAACGAGAGTTGTTTTAACTTCTGTTTATATTTTACTCTCCTGCTCTGCCAAAGAACCAAATGAAAACTACTGAGCACTCAAAAAATATTTACTATCACTAGCTGTTTTCATTTGGGGGTGGCATAGTACTTTATGACTAGATGAAAACCCCAGAAAACCCTAATCTAGTACTATATCACATTCATGTTTATTAGGTACTGTCTCCATGGAATGAAAAGTTATTAAAAAGTTACTAGTTATCACAACATAATGAATTATTATAAATTTAGTAACAAGTTTCGGATTTTCAACGCATTGATATATACGAGTACTAACGAATTATTTTTGTTTATTTTTTTTTAGAATTTGAATGTGATAAAATATTCGACTCAAAAACTACTAAAAATGGCACAATTAACTCTCCACTTTACTCGGAATCTGGATTTTTAACGTGTCGCTACGAATTCAAAGCAGACGAACTCGAAAGAATTCAGGTATGTATCATATTTAACTTTTTTAAAACAAAACAAAACAAACTCTATTCTTTTACTATAAGATCAAATTCTTTGAGTTCAGCCTACCTAAGCAATCAAATCGCACTGATTGTGAGAATGCAGATATTCTGCAATTATTTCTGCCCCAACGGAGCAGATATGAACTCGAAGACACCTTTTGTGGTTCAATTATTCCAAAACCTATTATGTCTGATGGATCGATGATGCTACTTAAATATATGAGCAGACGAATTGGAAAAGGTACACGAGGTTTCAAGGCTGAGTACAGGTTTCTAAAAAGTAAGTTTATTTAAATAAATTTCATACACACTCTTTAAAAGTTTTTTTCACTGTCATTGGTAGATTTTGGAGTCACAACTGGAGAACAAATGTCAAGTCACTGTGTTTTTGCATACAATAGTTCGGTGGATAAAACTGGTTGGTTTACGTCACCAAACTTTCCAGGTTTCTATCCAAAAAATTTGAAATGCAACTACTACTTCTTCGGACAAACTGGAGAGCGGGTGAATATACGGTTTACGTACTTTGATGTGGAAGGCATTTATCCGTAAGAAAATTTAGTACTAGATTTATATCATGATCAATCAATTTTAATTTTTTCCTCCAATTGAAAGATGTGGAGAGTCTACCGCTAGTGATTATGTAGAGTTTTCAAATTTCATGAGCACAGATAGAAAATTTGCTAAAATGTGCGGCAAGAAGGATGAAATAACTGTACGTTCGGATGGACGGTTTTTTCGGATATCATTTAATGCAAATGACAGATTTGATAAAACAGGATTTCGAGCTTCGTATGAGTTTGAGACAAAAATGGTCACCACAGAAAACACTTCACTTAAGAGCTCACAGTCTAGAGGTTCTTCGATTTGGCTTATAAGTACTTATGTAATAATACATTTTAATAAAAATATTAATATTTTTTTTATTTTAACACAAAATAGGTTGTTTATGGTCACTGATACCTCTGGTACTCTCACATACCCATAGCTGCTATTTAAAAAGGAATCTCTGACAAGCATTTGCAAAGATCAAAAGACTTTAGGTTTCAATGTAGTTTAAGATTGTAATCAAACTAGATAAGATTGTACGTGTAAATGTAAGGAGTCTTAGAAAAAAATTGTAAATAAAAATTCAAATAAAGCGTTTCTTTTGTTTTTAAGAGAAGTTTCATATTTCTGCTTAATAAAGTTTTAAAATGAATTAGAATTTTGATGAAGCTCAAAGAGAAATATCCATTTTAGTATTCATATATACACATTAGAGTACAGTATAAATCAAGCCTAAAAAAATGGTTTAAGAAGATGACGCATAAAAAACATGCTCATATAAAAAAACTCGCTTATTAATCACACATTCTGGAACACCATGTATATTTCCATTTAATTACGTGTAAAATTAATCTTATATGAGAAACCGTTTATTAGAAAAACACTGATATAAGAAATTAATTCTGGTACAAAATTAAAATAAGTTTGTAAAATACAATGCTAGTAAAAATACAAAAAGGCAGCAAAAATTTGTATTTGATATTTTTATTCCAAAATTTCACCATGCAAACTATATATGTCCAACTTAAGAAACAAATAAGACATTCAACCTAGCTTTTTCCTTAACACCAAATAGCAGCCAGTTGCGGGACACCCTTTTTTCTATCTTCCTTAAGTCACGTTGGATCAAAATCTCGAGTGTTTTGTTTTTTACGAGTGCACTAGCTATAAGAATCTATAGTTCGTTACCCTGAAATCACTCGAGTAGGTATTTATATTTATATATTTATTTATCAAATCAACTCTGTACATTTAAGCTTTAGGCTTTTGATCATATACAGGATATAAAAAGGTTTAACAAAAATATATTCTTATCTTCTAATGAGAATTAGTATCTTAATCTAGAGAGCAAAGGAGATGATATAAAGGAATACAGTAAGGAAGAAAAGGATTTAGTTGCTGTTGTTGGCGTAGTATTCGAAAAGTTGCCCTTTAAATTGACGCACTGCACTTATTCTTCGCATGTTATGAGGAAGCTGATTCCATAGGCGAACAGCATGAACAAAGAACTGACGACTACTTATTAAATACCTATGTCTAGGGGGTATAAGCAATAACGATCTAAGCTAAGGCGAGCATTGAAATATATACGTAGGTTCTTAAATGTCTTTACAAATTCAACAGGAGAGTTACTAACATGTAATAAAGGAGTGCTCATGCCATATGGATATCTTTGCATTTTAATTGCTTTAGTTTTTGATGGGCTCAGATTTATTTGATTTCGCTGAGACCAGGTAAAAATTGAGTTTAGATCGTTATTAAGGACTGCTACGCCAGTTAATTCATCAGTTATGAAAAGGTGTTATAAATTTGGACATCATCCGCATATATATGATGTTTACAATTAATGATATTCTTTGAAATATCATTTATAAAAAGTGGGAATAAAAGAGGGCCTAAAACGGATCCTTGAGGAACTCCTGACTGGACTGGCGAACTCAAAGATGCTCTATTTTCATAATGTACGGCTTGTCTACGATTTGCTAGATATGAAGCCATAAGGCTGCACACAGACTCCTCAAAGCCAAATTGATTCTTCAGTTTATATAAAAGAATACGGTGGTTTACTGAATCAAAAGCTTTTGAGAAGTCTAGAAATACGGATACAGTCACCATATCTTCATCGAAACCGGAGCGAACATCATCACTAACCTTAAGTACAGCTGTGTTTGCTTCTAAAACCTGATTGGTGTTTAGTAATCAACATTTCATTTTCCAGGTACGTTTTCATTTGGGATTTTATAATCTTTTCAAACACTTTACTAAGAATAGGCAGAATAGCAATAGGTCTAAATTCAGTATTTGCTAGTGACGAGGACTTTGGTAGTGGCAAAATTTTTGCTTTTTCCATTGATCAGGAAATTTGCTCGTTGTAATAATACTATTAAATATATGGCTTACCTTTGTATTTATCAATGGCAGAAGAATTTTAAGAAATAACGGATGGATTCCATCCAATCCTTGAGCCTTAGACTTAATGGAGGGGATTGCTTCTCCTACAGATAAACTATCCACGCATTGTAAAGAGAATTTTCCCAGGGTACTAAAAGAAGTGTTGCTAAATGCAGAAAAATCAATTTGATTATTTACTTGTGTCGAGGAATTAATAAATTTGTCGTTTAGCTCATTAAGATCTATATCTATATCATGATCACATTTATTGTTTTTATTATTAGCTCCTATTTCACGAATAGTTCTCCAAAACGCTGCACTAGACTTATCTGTGGAAAATTTGTTTTTGAAATAGAGTGTTTTCGATTTTGTATTAAGGAGGTTGTAGCATTTCCAGCCCGCTTATACTCAAAGAGCATCTGTGGACATTTATATCTACGCCACCTATAGAACAGAATATCCCTTAAATCAATCGACTCTTTGACTTGTTGTGTAAACCAAGGAATATTGACGTTTTTCACCTTTCTAGTTCTGAAGGGGACGTATTTATTAAAAAGAAAATTTAAATTTTCATTAAAAATAGAAACTTGAACATTTACTAAAACTGACATTCAGAAAACAAAGACTCCATATTCAAAGAAGAAAAATCATAATACTTATTTATTGTATTAGATGTGCTAGATGGAAATACATTTAAAACCAGAAAAATTAGATCATGATGCGAGAAACTTGGTGCACCTATTTGACTATAGTGATCTACAAGTTCAAGTTGGGATACCAGAAAGACGTCAAGAAGCGATGGCGTTTTATTTGGTAGAAAATGAGTAGGATGGTCTCAATTGGTAAATTGAAAGCCTAAGGATTCTATCATTGGTATTAGATTTTTGTCTCCATTTAGAAAATCCAGGTTAAGATCGCCGCAGAAAATAAATTTCTGGTATAACGAACCAAAGTCCTCAAGAAAATTTCTAACCAAAGAGGCATTCCTCACGTCTGGTGCTAAATACATAACACCCACAAGAAATTTGTTACCATCAAGTGAAATTTCGATAAAAATTAACTCCAATACGTCTGAATGGGTGGACTGCTTTATTAATTTACACTTGAATTTGTTTTTGACATACATGGCTACTCCCCCACCGCGCTTCACTGTACGATCAGCACGAAACAGTCGGTAACCATTCAATTTAAAAAGATCACATACCATATTAGATAACTAAGCCAAGTTTCAGATATGCAGATGATATCCATAAGACTCTCTTCAAATATATTGCGCAATTCATCGATTTTATTTACAATACTTTGCCAGTTTAAATGACATATACGAACTCCCGCTCTGTTTTGACACATTAAATGTAACATCAGCTTCATGTTACTCATGCCACTCCCCACCGGACCAACACGATTCCTCATATTTCTAAGCGCAGCGATTTGCATTAAATAAATTGCAAAAAAAACGAGTAAAAACAATACGACATCAATTTTGAAAAATTTTCGAGTATAGCGCACTAGAGACATGGGTCGATTCGTTTTTTTTTTTTTAATTTAATAAAATGTGAACTTCTTTTAGACTCTCATAATTAACTCCATAAAGGTACAATAGGAGTGGAAAAATGTCGCCTTTTTTACTCTATAGAGTTTTATGCAATGCTTATATATGTGAAGGTTGAATGAAAACGAAAAGCATTTATGGAGGAATATAGAAGCGAAATTGTTAGTTGGGACCCTACTATTTGTGTGGTAAGCAATAGGTTTATCTTCAAAGAATGTAAGAATTTCATTTAACTGTCAAAAAACTGTATATACTCGTAAGTGCCCTATTGCAAGACGACTTTTGAGTCATGACTTTTTTCGAAATTCAATGAGTGCGAATGAGAAAAAACATCTGATCTCCCCTTGGCACTCATTTAATTTCGAAAAAAGTCATGACTCTTAAGTCGTCGTGTAATAGGGCACTAACTAGCCTTACATTTTGATTTTATATGTGCCCTATTACACGACGACTTATGACTCATGACTTTTTTTCGAAATTAAATAAGTGCGAAGGTGAGATGAGTTGTTTTTTTCGTTCACACATTGAATTTCAAAAAAAGTCATGACTGAAGAGTCGTCGAGTAATAGGGCACTATCGAACTATCGATTTAGCTAGTGAGTGAGTGGGCGAGTGAAATGAAATCTCAGATTACTCACCGGATATTTCAGCAGTGACTTGGTGTATGTGTTTGTAAATTTACACTTTTGGACAAGTATTTGTGCTTTTGCTCAACAATTTTACACACTTACTCATGGATAGGAAACGAAAATTAAAAAAAAACAACTTAGATGAAAACAATTACCCTTTTATTGATACTTTGAATCTCATTTCATTATCATAATATATTAAATACAATTATATTCTATTCACTTTTCACACTATGAACATTTTATTTTCCAAGGATAAAAAGTCACAGTAAACTTTAATTATGACAAAAAAATTACTGAAATCAAAGATACTCCATTATTAAGATTTCATAATGTTTGCATTGTTGTATTTGTAATTTCTTTTCGCGTTCATTAGTGGTGATGTGAAACAGAATATTAAACGTAATAAGTGTGACAAAGAGGTAAGGTAAAACTTGTCTCTTTTATGTTTAGTCTTTGTTTCACGTTCAAAACTAAATTCGAACTTACTCATCTCACTTCAATAGCTTAATCACTTTTTTGAGTGAAGTGAGATGAGTCGGCGAGTAAAACGAGTCATCTCACTTCACTCCCTGAAATAGCTGAATCTCGGCACTGATGTGTGTTTCTCGTTAGTGCTCTATCACCCGACTTTTTAGTTATGACTTTTTTCGTAATTCAATGAATGCGAACGAGAAAAAAGATCTGATCTCGCCTTCACACTCATTTAATTTCGAAAAAAGTCATGACTCTAAGGTCGTCGTGTAATAGGGCACTTAGTGTCTGAGAGGCCAATTGTTTTTTTTATACTAAATTTTTCTTACGCAATTTTTTTTTATGAAATTTGATTTATGATTAATTTGAAAAGAAAGGTAATGGCTTTTTAAACTTTTTGAACTATTTTCTAAAAAAGTAATAAACAAATAATGACAACCCAATCGTCAAACCAAATTGTCAAAAGTTACACCAATTTTCTGTTTTGCTCCAACTAGTGCTGGTGACGCTTAGTTGCTGAACATGAACCATCATGAAGTTGGCTCCTGGCAGTCCATATATAATTGAGGTCAATGGCTGATTGGTTTGACCCCTATTGCACGATAATTCTTTGCATCTGACTCTTTTCAAAATTCAATGAGTGTGAAGGTGGAATCAGATTTTTCTTCTCCTTCACACTCATAAAAATTCGAAAAGAGTCACACGCAAACATCGTGTAATAGTGGTCTTTGTGGTTTGGATGTTGAGCATTTTTCATATCCGGCGTAAAGCCATCGTAAATATATATTTATGCTAAGGGTATTCATGCAACAGCTGCAATCGTAGTAAAGTGTAATCTGCGTAAATATGTCAAATGTTCCATACAAATTGTGACAGAAATACGAAGTTTAATACTTTACAACGTTTGCTACAGCTGTACGCTGTTGTTTGAATATCTTTACTGTTTACAACTTTACTACGTTTACGATGTGCCCTATTATAAAACGACTTATGAGCCATGACTTTTTTCGAAATTAAACAAGTGCGAAGGTGACAGATAAGATGTTTTTTTCTCATTCGCACTCATTAATTTTCGAAAATAATGTAATAGTGCACTTAGCAGATTTGTGTAATGACAAAAAAATTACTGAAATCAAAGATACTCCATTATTAAGATTTCATAATGTTTGCATTGTTGTATTTGTAATTTCTTTTCGCGTTCATTAGTGGTGATGTGAAACAGAATATTAAACGTAATAAGTGTGACAAAGAGGTAAGGTAAAACTTGTCTCTTTTATGTTTAGTCTTTGTTTCACGTTCAAAACTAAATTCGAACTTACTCATCTCACTTCAATAGCTTAATCACTTTTTTGAGTGAAGTGAGATGAGTCGGCGAGTAAAACGAGTCATCTCACTTCACTCCCTGAAATAGCTGAATCTAGGCACTGATGTGTGTTTCTCGTTAGTGCTCTATCACCCGACTTTTGAGTTATGACTTTTTTCGTAATTCAATGAGTGCGAACGAGAAAAAAGATCTGATCTCGCCTTCACACTCATTTAATTTCGAAAAAAGTCATGACTCTAAAGTCGTCGTGTAATAGGGCACTTAGTGTCTGATTGTTTTTTTTATACTAAATTTTTCTTACGCTATTTTTTTTATGAAATTTGATTTATGATTAATTTGAAAAGAAAGGTAATGGCTTTTTAAACTTTTTGAACTATTTTCTAAAAAAGTAATAAACAAATAATGACAACCCAATCGTCAAACCAAATTGTCAAAAGTTACACCAATTTTCTGTTTTGCTCCAACTAGTGCTGGTGACGCTTAGTTGCTGAACATGAACCATCGTGAAGTTGGCTCCTGGCAGTCCATATATAATTGAGGTCAATGGCTGATTGGTTTGACCCCTATTGCACGATAATTCTTTGCATCTGAATCTTTTCAAAATTCAATGAGTGTGAAGGTGAAATCAGATTTTTCTTCTCCTTCACACTCATAAAAATTCGAAAAGAGTCACACGTAAACATCGTGTAATAGTGGTCTTTGTGGTTTGGATGTTTAGCATTTTTCATATCCGGCGTAAAGCCATCGTAAATATATATTTATACTTAGGGTATTCATGCAACAGCTAAAAATAATCGCAATCGTAGTAAAGTGTAATCTGCGTAAATATGTCAAATGTTCCATACAAATTGTGACAGAAATACGAAGTTTAATACTTTACAACGTTTGCTACAGCTGTACGCTGTTGTTTGAATATTTTTACTCTTTACAACTTTACTACGTTTACGATGTGCCCTATTATACAACGACTTATGAGCCATGACTTTTTTCGAAATTAAACAGGTGCGAAGGTGACAGATCAGATGTTTTTTCTCGTTTGCACTCATTAATTTTCGAAAATTATGTAATAGTGCACCTAGCAGATTTGTGGAATGTGTCCTGATGTTGTGGATTGCGAATAAGTGTTTGACAATTATTCGCAGAAAATATGTCGTTGTTCGCGTAGAAAATATTTAAATGCTAAATTCAACAATTTAAAATAATTTCAGGCCATATTTTATTTTAAAAAAAACTGAGGATAGGATCGATTATTCAGTTTATCGAAAAGTAAAATCAAGAATTTGTTTATATTTGAGCTTGGGATTGAATAATCAAATTTATTCGCACTTGCAGTTCGTGGCTGCGCATAGCAAAGATCGCAAATTTTGACATTTCTTTCACATGAGTGATCGCCACTAGACGTGAATTATCATACAAAATAATTCAGGGTGCTGAAAAATTTGAGGTTAAATTCGAGCGAATTTTTCATTTGCAGATTTGCGGAATGCGCCCTGATGATATGGATTGCGAATAACTGTTTGACAATTCGCGGAAAATATCGCGTTGGTACCGTAGAACATATAAAAATGCTAAATTTAATATTTTAAACTAATTTTAGACCGAGCTTTCTTCAAAAAATTTTAGATAAAATAGTTATTTTAGTTTGACCAAAAGCTTAAACAAGAATTTGTTGATATTTGAGCTTGGAATTCCTTAAACATATTTATTCGTGTTCGCAGCTTGGAATTGCAACTTAATGTTTGTTATCACGTACTTTAATTACCAATTTGTAAATTTAAGTAAATATGTATTTTTTATATTAAAGCCTAGTACGCAGATCGAGCTAAAATTTCGCTCCCACTTTTCTCGCCAAACACTAGCTAAATTCCTAGCTAAATTTTGACATAAGCTTTTTGTGGAGATTGCATTACAAAAAACAGCTGTTCGCTAAAAAAATTATATTCAGCAAATTTCGAAGAATTTTATTTCAATATTTCAAGAGAATGTTACCAAATAAAATAGATTTTTCCCTTTGGCATTAATAAATCGTTTGTCTTTGAATATTTCTCGTTCTCAATTTTCATTTCATAATGTAATGCTCACATAAATCTAACAAATAAAAAAACTTGCCACAATTTAGCTCAGGAATAAATGTACCGAACAATTATTTCTCGCGCTAAATTTTGACAGATGGTTTCGTACAGTAAGAAACGAACATTTGAGTTTTTAGCTGGAGCTGCGTACCTCTCGGCTAAAATGCTAGGATTAATTTTAGCTAGGCTAAATTTTGGAGAGATTTTTGTATGGAAGCGGAATTTTAGCTCGATCTGCGTACTAGGCTTAAGGGTATTCATACAACAGCATAAATTCATCGTAAATGTTGTAAAGTTTTAAACTTCGTAATTTCTGTCACAATTTGTATGGAAAATTTGATAGATTTACGAAGTTTACAACTTTAATTCATTTAAGACGACCTTATGCTGTTGCATGAATACCCCTATTATGTGTATACTTAATTCGTAAAAATTTCTAGTTATGGAAAGCAAACGAACAGATATTTTGTTCGCATTCACTTTCAAAACTGTTATACAACATTGCAAAAAAAACATGAAGTTTTATATTTCTCGCCTCTACTGTGAAAAGCACAAGTTTGCCAAATGTCATCACATATTTCTACTTCACTCTGTTTTTCTTCTAAAAGTTTCGCAGGATTTCTTTTCGTTTTAAATACAAATTTAAAAATTTTTCTCAGTCAAAAATTTGTACTCGTCGTGTTTGTTTCGGTGAACCGACGGCGGAGTTAAGAAATAAAATAAAATAAAACCCTTTCCATATCCCAAAAAAAAAACATTCTCGGGCACAGAATCACACTCAAAAATAATTTCTTATTTAAATTGAATGAAGCGATCTCATCTTCTAAGCTGTAACAATAATAAACAATAATGTTCACTCGTCCAATGTAAGTGTTTCGAAAATTAAATATCTATTCATAAGAATTCGAATTAAATGTTATTGATCGATTGGTTGCCTGAGTAAAAAAATTGCGCTTTTCTTTTATATCTTTGATTTAACGACTCTTTGGAATTAATTTCAAATTCTTTTGGTTTTGTAGAGAAAAAGAATGTTTTATATAACGTCGACCACCAAAGGGAAGGTGAATTTCTTTCATTTCTCTATTAAATTCCGAATTCTAGATACAGAATTTGAGTCGATTTCGATTTTAATAATTTCCTTTCTACACCTCCTGCGCAAGGGATGAATATTTTAGTGGGGTAGGGGTTGGTTTATTGTAATCTTGTAATACGGTATTTGCGTGGCTGCAGCTGCTGATGTATGGGGTTGGGGGGCACGGTCACACATCAACAATAACCACCAGACATTGGGGCAGCCAGTTACCCGTCTTTGCTTGTCCCAAATCTTCTGCTTACATTGCATAATCACGAAAAATAAAAAATAAACGAGCGCAGATTTTGAAATCGAAATGGATCTACACCTTTAATTGAGAATGTTGATGATGCTTTGGCGAGCGTTCTCGTCTAAAATTAGCCAACATTTCGAAAGTCTTTTAAAAACACAACAATAATAATTCCCAGAAAGTGTGACTGTGAGTCCACGTCCATGTACAATACTTTTGCTATTACCGTATGAACCAACCCATATAATTCCAAATCAGCTGTAAAGTGTGTATATCATGAAAGCTCTCGACAGTGTGAACGGAAGTGAAAACTGAAAAGTATCGGATTCTCCAGCCCCAAATGACTGGCATTGTTTGGCCTGTGGGTAAACACAAAGCTGATTATGCTCTTGAAACCATAAGCGGCTAATTAGACTGCTGTGTGTCAAGAGGAAGATTGCCTCTCGAATCGGGTAGCTTTGTCATCATCATCACCATCATGAACTGCAGTTGTGGCCGGCAAATACAAACTATTGTATTCTCCCAGCTTCATAGACTACTTATAGATGAGCTTCTCTTGATTCTTACTTTTTTGTTTCAGCTTAAATTCTAATTTGGCAAAAATTTGCTCCGTGGCGCGGCATAACGGTGCTATAACATCACCAAACAACCAGGCGGCGGCGACATGCGGTGGTGGCACCGAAATCGTAACCCGACAATATCATGAAGTGGTCGGTGATATCATATGCCCATCACAGGTGCTGGGAATTGACCATCTCAGGGATCCCAGGATGAATAAGGTAATTAGAGATAGTGTCAGTTTGTATGAATATTGAATGAACAAAAATTAGAATATTGATCAAAGTCACTTCGTCCACCCCTCCCTGAGTATGTTCTGAATAAATTAAAATATTTTATTTTTATTGAAAAAAATAGTTTTTTTTAGTAGGTAGGTAGTTAATCATGGAATATGTTAGTAATTTGTTTGGTGGCAAATAAGGAAAGCCTAAATACAAAACTAGTCAAATAAAAATTGTGTTGTGATTGGCAAAGCATACGTCATGATTCTTCTTCCACGTGTAGAGAAATATTATGTATACCTACCTACATTAGGTCTTATTACAGAGGATATATATACTTACCTACATCGAGTTCAAGTTTCTTGGGATATATTATGTTCATGTTGGCAGAAAAAGAAGATGATGAATGGAAAATCCCCAAGTCGTTACGTAAACAATGGGCGATTATTATTATACCTATATGAAAAGGGTAGAAAAAGGAATAGGTATGTTTAATGAAAATATACTTCCACTTGTTCGTTGATTTATACAATTTTTTTTTATACATTACCAATTCTTTGTGCGAATTACAATTACGCTAATATATATCTAAGCATTCAATCATCAATTATATTGATAAAAAAATGAATTAGTCAAACATATCAATAAAATGGGAATTCTATATCATTCGTCGTGACAAAGGACATAGGTACTCGTACCTTAAAACTTTTTTTTTTTAAAATCCATATGCCTGGTTTCTTAAAAAATAAAATAAAATTATAATTCCTTACTCTACGCAATCTTTATTTATTTAAACAAAAATAGGTGTAAAAACAAAAAGTCAATAAGTTTTTTTGTTGTATTATTTTCATAATATGAAATGTGAAGAAATGCGTTTTTAAGTACGTAATCAAAAATATCTATTATTCATTCATCCTCAAGATTTGTAAATCTTGGAAAATGTTCTAAGGAATAATAAAAATATAATTGGAACAATAAAACTAAAAAAACACTAGTTTTCTGCTAAATTGAACGTCCAACGGCATTATTATTCTTACGTATGTTCATAGGTATACGCTTACAATTTGATATGACTTTTTTTGAGTAATTTTTGATGTAAACAAAATTTGTAAGTAGGTATACCTACCATAAATAGCGCGATAGCATTTTTTGTCTAAGCGAGTAGCCGGGAAAAGTGTGTAGCCAAATTACATGGTATCTGCTGAACTGAAAAGTCAGGGATAGTCAAGGAACACAATTTTGGTCAGAGAAAGTCTGTGGATGTCAGGGAATTCGGGAAGTGGTCAGGGATTTTTTTCTTTATAAATTTTTTTAAAATTCGCTTGATTCCCATAACTTTTTACTTTTTTTCATCAAACATTTCATTTATATGAAATGTTCAAAACTATTTTGATTTATTTTGAATTTGAAGAAAATTTGAAAACAATATTCTTCTGTTTAAGTGGAGCGAATAAATTAAGTTCAAATAAAAGTATTAAGTGAGCTCTACTCCATATTATTGCGTTTCGCCCAGGTACAACAGTTGGGCTCATCAGTTGGATGCTGTTGTACCCTTCTAAGACGCAAATTTTATCGGTGTTTACCGACTTTTATTGGGAAACGCAATCACATGGAGCTCACTTAATACTTTTATTTGAACTATTTTGATTTATTTATTAAAATAAAAATAAACTTTTAAATTTATTTATCCCAACGAGCTTTGATTTAAACGCATTTTATTTAGTCAATGAATTATGCTGCATTGTCGTCACTTTTGTTACAATACATTTTTTTTTAATTCGTGCAGTTATTTTTTCACTTTCAAAGCAATCGGTAATTTCTTACCTTCAAGAATATAGGTAGATCTTTGGAAAACGCAAGTTAAGTTCATTTTTTTCAAATATAGTCTAAGAGCCCACAGCAGATTTTGAGTGTGATTGATAGCAAACAACAAAAAAGTATAGGCGCCGAAAGCTTCAGTAAAGGCTATTAAAAAAATCAAAGTCTTGCAGTCCACAACCGGGGCCTTAGTGATTAAACAGTGCATAGAACAAAAATATGAATGCAACTTCATGTTAGCCGAAATTGGTTTTCAGGGAGGTCTGAAAACTAATTTCGGATAATTTCATTTAAAAAAATATATATGGCTGGCCAAATGCTCAAACTACCTGACATTTTACAACCAATTCAGTACGAAAAATTTGTTCTGTGACCTTGAAAAAGATTTAAAATTATACCAAAAAAAGTTTTCCTCTTTTCACGAACACTAGGTGGTACACAAAGTAGGTGCCTAAAATCGTGACTTTGAGAAACTTTGAGCCTTGATTACAACCTTTCTCAGGCTAACCAATCATGTCACAGTTTTTTGTACGAATGTCGCAAATGGATATGAGGTGCCATAATCACAGAATCGTCAATTTTCTACCACTTTATACAATTGTATATGTTAATACAAACCTACATACTTGCAAACAAAATATTTTTTTAATATTTTGGTCAGGGAATGTCAAGGTAAGCCAGGGAAATTTATTTTTTAAAATAGTGGACATCATGAATTAATGTTGACCCAACTTCCTCAAAAATTATGCAATAGTTTTCAAACGTTTTCTATTTCCGTCTATTTCATATTAATATTGAAAAATAATATTATGAAGTCCAAACTAAATTTTTTCAATCCGATTTTAGTGAGCCGACATATTAAGAAAAAATAGCTCCTAATGTCCATAAATTTTGTTTGTAGGATAAAGTTATTATTTATTTGAACAATGGTAAGATAAGCACCTCTATTATTTTATTACCTTACAATAATTTTGATTTTATGGCATTAAAGACCAAGTAATTAGATCACAAACATAATGCCGTTATTTTTGTTGAAGACATTTTGCAATAAAAAACAGTTTTTTTTCTACCTCGCAGTAGTATGACTGCGGTGTTTAAAAAATGCAATCCCTCTTCGGTTTCGTTTAGTTGTTTACTGTAATTAAGCAAAAATTAATACCGTATGGTAGACAGATTTAACCGGAAATGGACCTTAAAATTAGAAATGTTTTACACGATCTAAAATTAATTGTTTATAGGAATCGAGCCTAGTCGTCTGCTGAAGCTTACAAATCTCGGTCGAAAACGAGTTATTAACATTTAGTTCATTTTGGTTCGTCTTTACTGCCTAAACAGACGGAGTTAGAATTGGTGTCTAAAATGCTGCAGCTGCAAGAATTGAACAAATTTGAACTTTCACTGCAGCATTATTTGACATCTTTTGCAGCTCCGTCTCCAATTCTGTTCAGGTGGTTATTCGTTTAGGTATCTACGGTTTCTCATTCTTTAAAACGAAGTACAAAAATCGTGTGAAACGAAATGGTACCTGATCCATGTCTTACAGCAGCCCACAATGAAAAAAGGGTGGAATTGAGTCGTATAAAAAACATGGCTCGTAATTGGAAAACTGAAAGCATCATTTTGTGAATTTAGTTTACCTGAAATCCCTTAAAATTATTATTATATAAGATGAGACGGTTTTAGTGAATATTGGTACGATTTGTAGAAGAAACCAAGGCTTTTTTTCGAAAAGGAGCTTCGGCGGTGGAAGTTGTGTGGTATGGTGCGCCAAGTTTAATTTAGTAATCGGCGATTCGCGACCGCTATCCAGCTCTGGGAATCAATTATGGATGCTTGGAAATTCTTAGAGGATTTCTGATTTAGAAAAGTGGTTCCATTTATGCCACGTAGGTTGTTTAGTATTTTCACAAAAGGAGGTAATAAAATTCTATACTAATTGCCGAAAGAACACTAAGCCAAAATAAAAAATCATAATGCGGTTACTTCTGCAAGTTAAAAAAAATATTTTTTAATGCTAGATTTATCAAAAGGAAAATACTGGTTGTTTTTTTTTGCTCATGTATCTTGTCTGTTTTATTTATTTACTTAATGGCTTTGTTCAAGCTGATTAACATGAAACATCATAAAAAACCTTAATTAAATAAAATAAACATTTACAAATAAAAATATTTAGATAGTATTAAATTAAATAATTAAGCAATCCGATAAACGTTTCTTAAAATATTTTATTAATAAAAGAGGGTTTAAGAGTAATAAGAATAAAGAATTCTTCTGAGGGAGGATGAACTAAGGTTAAAATCAAAAATGGCTAGGCGTAGCATTCTCAAGAATGGATTGTTATGGCCATAATTTGTGCGGTGTGTAGAAAGGCGGAAGAATGGCATGAATCGAAAGTTACGTAGGTCGATATTAATGGGTATTAGTTGGTGGACAAAGAGTTTGCCGGCAACAGCACGGCGTTTGGTAAGGGTGTGTGCAGGTCGATCAAGTGCAATCGATCTTTATATGGGGGTAAGATATGGGAATCAGACCAAAAGAGATAACGTAAAGCGAAACGGAGGAAACTTCGCTGCACACATTCTTTTTATGTGAGTGTGTGAACTGGTAAGGTGACCAAACCTGGCTGGCGTATTCAAGAAAATATCTGGTGAAGAGTGACTTAGTGACGTAAGGGATGGAAAATTCTCTCGAACAACGCTTTAAGGCTAGAATTCGTTTTTGTCTTAATATGGTAGATGTGCATACGGGAATTGAGTTCTTTATAACAAATTATGCCAAGATCGCATATAGAAGAAACTACGGGGACAGGGTCCCTGCAGAAGGAATAAGATCGGGGGTAAGAAGAGGCATTTTCAAGAAAAGTTTTTGGATTGACATTAACTCACATTGAAATTTAGGAAATATTTTGACAGCAAGTAAGAAAGAAGTTTATGAGCCCCACTGCGGTTGTGGATTAGCCGATCGATGAATGACTTTTTTCGATTATCAATCGTCGTTCATATTGTGTTTGTCGATTACAATCAAAACTTGTCGATCATCGCACAATGGAAATTTGTCGATGGTAATTTTCTGATCGATGCCCTAGGTACACAATTTAAATTGGGAAATTTAAATGCTGATACAAATGAACTTTAAAATTGATAAAATTTGCAATATCCTTGCGGATTATTCACAACAGAGCATTTTTCATTCGATTACGTTACACAATACAAAACATGGAACCCAAATTTCGATTCGATTGCTAATCGACAACCACAATCGGGGCATATGTCTTGTCGGCATATGTAAATAGGAAGGTCAGATTCTATCGAAATCATTAATAGTAAGGACAAAAAGAGTCGACCAAGATGGTTTCCCTGAGGAACGCCTTAGGTGCCATAGATGGGTTCGGAGCACCTGTATTCAACTTAATTTAGATAATTTGGTCAGATATTTAATCGGTGGTGATGATAACATCAACATCGAAGCCTTTTTTCAAAGCACAAAGAGTTGATGCCATAAAATAAAAAAAAATAATAAGAACTAGGTACCTTTTAAAAATTTCCTGTGAAATTACTTTTACAAGGTGCGGTTATACTTTTACATGGCACAAAATATGACAACTTATTTGAAAAAGTTCTTGATAAAGCTTTGAATTTTGTAAATTTCGTGAAAAGCCGTTCTCTGAAGTCAAGAATGTTGAAGAAAGTTACGAAGAGATGGGAAGTCAGAATGAATGATTTCTAATTCACACTGAAATCTTATGGCTTTATACTTGCCAAACGGATCAATTATATATCCTCATCTGTCAACCTTTTCACTGTGCATGATGAGCAATGGATTATAAAATAAGCTTATCTTACAAAAAAAAAAAAAAACATAAACAAAACTGCTACAGCTTTGCATAGAAAATCAACAACGGTTTTTTTGGATTACCTACCTGTTAAAAAAAAAAACAGAAACAGACTAAAGAGATCTTTGTTAGATATTTTTTAAACGCTCACTCAAAAATCGAGTGGGAACAAATTTGGTCCATGGAAACATATTATTTTAGAGAGTGGTGAAAAAGGATAACATTTGGTTTTTGCTAATTTCACGAAAACTGTTTTTTTTTTAAATAAATAAAAACAAAAATTGTAACTTATGTAATTTTGCAAAAAAAAAAAAAAAAATAGATTACAATACTTTCTTCATACAATCAACAGATTTCAAGAAAAACAAACTTCATGGTGTGGAAATAAAATGACAAAAGCTTAACTTTAAAAAAAGTGATCTCAAATGAGCTATTAACTTTATTAATGTTTATTAATCCTTAAGTTATAGTAGGTCAAATTTGGCCTTATTATTTCGTACTCTAAAAGAGACAAAGTTTCGTTTTTAGAACATACATTATTCCGAATTCCAATAATTTTCTCAAAAAAATGTGTGATTTAAATAACATTATATATAAAATTCTACACAAATGGAAATAGAGATTTAGGTAAAAGCAACACATTTTAAGAAAAACGTGCACATATGGCCTGATTGCAAAAACTAGGTAAGCTGATTACCTTCAGCTGGTAAAGATATATGACAATTTGATCCATCAGTTGTGCCTTTGTTGACAGCAATAATTTTATATAAGATACCCTTCCTGCACAAAGCAGGCAAGCAAGCTAGATTAATTTGCTTTGAGACTGTCTTATCGAAATCGATGAGAACCAGATAACGCAATGTTCTTGCAAGATAAGTAAGACGTTCATGATCGCAATAAAGACAAAAAAGTATGCTCAAATCGCTATCTTGGTATAAATGTTTTAGTTTTAGTTGTGTTCATTTTTCCAAAACAAGACCATAAAAAGAAAATTATAAAATTAATTAACAAAGCTACTTAAAAATAAAATATAAAAATAATATCTAAACAATTTCTTTTTTTTTGTTATCAAAGTAATATAACAAATACAAAATAAATAAGTACATTTATGTAGCTATTACTTTAAAGAGAGATGGTTATCTATCTATCTATTATAACACATATCTATCTATCTATCTATCTTTATTAATAAAGCTCTAATTTGCTTTGTTTGTTTGTGATGTCTTATCTCAGAAACTACATATCAGATTTCAAAAATTGTATTGTTTTGGTGTTTGAAAGATTATTGATAGAGGATCGTCTTAGGCACAAAATTTTGCATTTGCAGGGTGCAAAGGAATAAAAACTAAAAAATAGTGTCGGATTTTTAATGTTTTTTTATGTTTGAAAGTGGGCTTAAGGCTAGATTTTTTCCGAGATTTAGCTTCATATCTATAGGGTGACATGGGATAAAAAGAAAAAAGTATCCGATCTCGATTTCCTTTTGTGTTATAAAGGTTATTTTTAAGGGATATGTTTATTGGTGCTAGAGATTGCAATCCGGAATCCCGGGATCCCGATAAATTTTCTGATCTCGAAAATCCCGGGATTAAAATTCTCCGATCCCGAGATAGTTTTCAAGTGACTGCATTATGTGAGTTTGGTATAACTGCTCAGGCTTCGAGCAATCCAGTATGCCATCATTTGAAGTGATAACTTTTTCATTCGGTCACTGATGGGACTCACTCACTTGGTCATTGAAGCAGTAATTCGACCCCTGGCTTTCATAATCCTATAACCTTAAAATTCCTAGAAAGTTAAGCTCTTTAGTGAGATCTTCCAGGTGTCTTTCCGGTATAGAGTACTACAGTGATACGGATTTGAGACTTATAGGCTATTGATTATGTTATTTAAAAAAGAACTAAGACGTTCATGGATTTTTATTGTAAAAATCGATTATTGCGTTATTGAATATGAAGAAACCGCAGAGTTTTATTAAATTTGAGGTTGCATTTTGGAGGAGGGTGCGCAAAAGCCCCCTTTTTGTGTTTTTGCTTATAACTCGAAAACGAAGAAAAATTTCGGGATAATGTTGAAACCCTTTTTTTTAGGCAATAAAATCGAAATGGATCATTCAAAAAAATTTTTAATTGTTTTATTACCTACATTTTAGAAACATTGCAAAAAAAATGTGAAAAATCAGTTTTTGTTTTCTTGTACGGATTTGCCTATAACTTTCCCACCTGTGGAGATAAATTTATCCATTGCTTAACATACATATAATTTAATTTTCTTTAAAATGACATATTCAGAAAAAGTTTTGGATACAAATCGATGAGAAACGGTCGCTCAAACTAAGCTGATTTTAAGTTTTAAAGGTCAATAGATATATGGTATTTATGGCTTTTTTGAAAACTTTGAGATGTTACGCTCAAACTGGGTGTATGGTTCATTCTTGACTATTTAAGTACAAAATAAAAGGAAAACAAATTTTTTTTTCGCAGTTTAAGGGTTGCCATTTAATTTTTTTCTAAGTTTTAAATAATTGTCAACAGCAAAACTTACTCCTTAAAACTCAGTTTTTGAGCATTCGTTAGGTAATTATACCTTCTTCGACATAAACAAAATTGTCTTAGATGAGTTTTTCTGTCGGAAGTGCTTGCAATTCGAGCTCAAAGTTTTAAAGGCAAGTATTATAAGAAATTTCAGTTTCTACAACCAAACTAATCTGGCACTTCTTTTTTCAGGTCCAAGAAGGTATAATTAGGTAACATAAATTCAAAAACCGGGTTTTTAGGAACAAATTTGTTGTTCTAACCAATTATTTAAAACTTTGAAAAAAATAAGGTGGCAACCCTTTAAACTGCGGAAAAATTTAAATGTTCCTTTTATTTTGTACTTAAATGGTCAAGAATGAATAGTACACCTAGTTTGAGCGTATCATCTCACAAGTTTTTCAAAAAAGCCATAAATACCATATACATATTTTATTTTTAAATCTTAAAATCAGCTTAGTTTGAAACAAAACTTTTTCTGAATATGTCATTTAAAAAAAATTAAATTATCTTTCTTTTATGTTAAGCAATGGTATTCCCTATCTCGGAAGGTAAGAAAGTTATCGACAAATACGTACAAGAAAACCAAAACTGTCACATTTTTTTGCAATGATTTTTTTTTAATTAAGGTAAAACAAATTTTTTTAATGATCCATTTCGATAGTTAATTTATTTATCTACAAAAAAGGTTTTCGACATTATTTCGAAATTTTGCTTCGTTTTCGTGTTATATGCAAAAACCCGAAAAGGGTTCTATCGCAACCCCCCCCCCCCCTTCTAAAATGCACCCTCTAATTTAATAGTACTCCGCGGTTTTCCCATCTTCAATGACCCATCTATTGATATTTGCAATAAAAACCCATGAACGTCTTAGTTCCCTATTGCCCCTGTTTTTAGGACATAATCAATAGCCTATTATATACTTTTTTAAACTTTTCTTTTCTTTCACATTAATCATTTTAAAGTTGTTAGAACCCAGCCTATTTACATACCAATGGATGAGGGACACACAAAAAATATATCGGGGACCACCACTGAGAGGTCCACTTAATTGGGAATGGCTATTGCGCTTATAGCCGAATGCAATATACTCGAAAATTATGAACCGTAGACCACATTTTTTCACCTTCAAGATCTACAAATTAGCCATCAAAATATTAATTCTAAAAGCCGAACATGTTTTATTTTTGATTGAAGGACTTTAATTCATTGAACTATGTATGTATCATATATACATACGTATTTATATATTCCATTCCTAAAAAGTGTCAACCAATTCACGTGATACCCTATTTAACACCCATAATAACGGGTGATTTTTTAGCTGGTTTGGTTTTGGCAACACTGGTTTTGACAGCTGACGTGTGTTTAGTACCTTGTGTCACTGTCAAACAGCTTCAGTTTGGTTTGCAATTTAACCATGGATCGTCTTACAAATGAACAACGCTTGCAAATTATTGAATTTTACTATCAAAATTCGTGCTCGGTTCGAAATGTTCAAAATGTTGGAAATTGTGTTCAGCGATGAGGCTCATTTTTGGTTGAATGGGTACGTAAATAAGCATAATTGCCGCATTTGGAGTGAAGATCAGCCAGAAGCATTGCAACAGCTACCAATGCATCCCGAAAAAGCCACTGTTTGGTGCGGTTTATGGGCCGGCGGTATTATTGGGCCATATTTCTTCAAAGATGATGCGAATCGCAGCGTTACTGTCAATGGTGAACGCTGCCGAGCGATGATAACAAACTTTTTTTTGCCCGAAATGGAAGTTCTTGACTTGCGTGATATGTGGTTTCAACAAGACGGTGCCACATGCCACACAGCACGCGAAACAATGGCGCAATTGCGAGGCGAGTTTGGTGAACAGTTAATTTCACGTTTCGGGCCGGTCAATTGGCCGCCTAGATCGTGCAATTTGACACCATTAGATTATTTTTTGTGGGGGTATGTCAAGGCTAATGTCTATAGGGACAAGCCCGCTTCGATTGACGCACTGGAAGCCAACATCCATGCATTAATTCGTGAGATACCGGCCGATATGTGTGAAAGAGTATGCCAAAATTGGACTCAGCGGATGGGCTACCTGAGACGCAGCCGCGGTCAACATTTGCATGAAATTATCTTTAAACATTAAATTGCAAGCTTCAAACTATCGATTCAAATAAATATTTTATTCATTTTTTCGAATTTTTTGTGTTTTTTTTTTAAAGTTCTAAACCTCTTAAAAAATCACCCGTTACAAAACATGTATCTACTAACAACTGTTGATTTTTAAAATAAGATAAACTGTTGAACAAAAGAAATTTATATAAAGACGATCCGTAGAAAACTAACAACAAATAATAATTTAAATGTATCATTGACCTTTTAATTTTGGGAAATTAACTTTCTGCCGCCGCCTGTATCTATGTCATCGAATAATTTAATTATAGAAACAAACTACCCCCACGGAATACAAAAAAAAATATTTATCAAACAATCACAATGCGGTGTAGATAATCAATTCTTGTTTTATCCGCTTTTGAGATTATTTTGCAAAAGCTTTATTCGATATCAAACTTTTGGCTCTTAAAGCTTTATAATAATTGAATTAAGAACCTATCAAGTTAGTTCTCGATTTGTTTTGTGTCTTCTATAACACTTCAAAATATGAAAATGTGATATAACCAATTTTTTTGTTGCTCTAAATACATACATACATTTGTATGTATACATAATGTGTTTATACACGTGACATATTCAAACTTGTTGATTCATTAAAATCATTCCAACAGGACTTACAATACTGAAAGTAGAACAAAACCAATAGTTATTTTTTCTTTAAATTAAATCTATTGTGCAGGTTTTCATTTTTATTGGTTATTTTGAATGCCTCAAATGAAAGTCTAAAATCCTTTCTTATTGCTCTTACCTCCTAGTTTAGAATTAATAACGAACGTATTAAAATTCCAAATGAAGTTGTTTTTTGTATATATTTGCAACCTATATGTCATAAACTCTTCCATGGACAGTTCTCCTTTATTTGGGTTATAAAATATCCAGATAAAATTCAATCAAAACTTTATATCCCAATAAAAAAAAATAAAAATTTAAAAGAATCTTTCAATCAGTTTGTACTTCCCCGTGTTTAAATTTATCTAGAAATATCAAAGTGTTTCTAGTTATTTAGATTTGCAATAAACGAATAGCTGATATGAACCTCGAACATAACTCAATTGTGAGCTACGATTTTTATAAGCAATATGCTATCAGTGTCAGTAATTTGTATTGATATCAACTACGATAAAAAAAAACAACCCACCCATCTTGTGACTTGATGATATGAATTATTAGATCGAAAAATACGAGTACTTTCCTATTAATAGATGGAGCGTGTGTCTAGAAATTGTTTTAATAGCACTTTACGTAAAGATGTATAGTCAGGTGCCTTGCCTAGTAATAATTGTTTTTAACTTTCAGTTATTTACATTGTTTAAGCAATTGTATTCCGTATTTTCTGTTATACACACATACATTAGCCTATAGTCAAGTGTATTTAGATTTTTTTAGTTTAATATGGGGTTGGGGAAGTAATTTTTTTTTTTTTTGAGTTTGGTAGGTTGCTATACAGAAAACCTAAACACTAATCTTTAAACATCATCATCCTTGCAGGGCTACCGCTATCTTGCAATAAAAAGTGAATTCGTTTTTCAAGAATAATATTCGTATTTTTAATTTAATCGAAAAAAAAAACCAAAATGTTTATGTCCTGTCGTATCTATGTATTGTGACTTTCTAATACACACATATTTGCAAAATCTATCTATCTATCTATATTAGAAATAAATTAAAAATAAATAAATATAACGGAAACCCTGTTTAAGGCTTATGGTCAAAACTTGTAATTAAGCTTCCTATACAGCAAAACAAATTTCTTTCCCAACAATATTGGAATTCCCATTTTAGCCATTTGACTACCACATCACCCAGATGTTTTTTTTTTAACAAATTTAATTTAAATAATTTGACAAAACCTATAAAATTAAAACCATTAGATATTGGGATTCCTTGGAAATAAGTTTTATTATACTTTTGTTTGCCAAAACGTAATAAATTTTTGTTTCGTGGAAACATAAATAAAAGCGGTTTTATGAATGCAATATTTTAATATTCGATTTTTGTTCATTGGAATTTTGAATTTCTCCCTCAAACATAAAATTTTAATGTGTCAATTAAAAAAAATAGCCTCTAAAATAAAATTAAAGCAAATGCAGATACACTTAATACGAAAAGTATATATTTCAAGCGCAATTTATAATTGAAGCTTGGTTACGTTTAATCTTTAAAACGAAATAAAAAACAAAACAATAGATTAAAATGTGCTGCGGCAGGCTCGATTTGTTAGGTACTATAGAGCAAGTTTTGGTTTCGTGCAAAAAAAAATTTCGAAAATTTGCAAAAATTGCAATGATAGAGAACACGAAAAAAGTTGGTGGAACAATTCTGTCGGTCTGTCTGTCTGTCCGTATATTGACCTACAGCCTAAACTACCGAAGCAATTTTCTTCAAATTTTGAACTAAAGGTTTTTTGTAACTCTCCAGAGGGGAAATTGATTTTTTTAGAACCAAAAATAATGGTACTTGCCCTACAACCGTAAGTGAAAAACTTATTTATCTCAAAAAGGGCTCTAATTATTTTTATAAAAAAAAATCATTGAGGTATTGGTATTGGTATTGGTATGGTGTACTTTTTTGATAAGAAACAAAATTACCGAAAACCGTTACTAACGGTACCTGCAATATAACGGTTTTTCGATTTTCTCATAAACGGCTCCGACGATTTCAGTCAAAATTTGTACGCAGAAGCTCTTTTAAAATGTTAATAATACTGCATATCAAAATTTTGAAAAAAAATTTGGATTTTTAAAAAAACATTACAAATCTTTTTTGAAAATTCAATATTTCAAAAATGAGTTGATAAATTTTTTTTTGAAATTAGGTTTAAAATTGTATCTTAACACATACTCAAAATTGACATACCAAAACTTTTTTTAAAAAGTGCAATTCAAATTTTATATATAAAAAAATTTTTTTTCCAAAGAAAATGTGATTAATTTGTAATTTGAAGAAATATTTAAAAAACTGAAAATTTAGTTACCAAGTTTTTGTATTCAGGAGACGATATAATCGTAACTAGACAGTAATTTCTTTCACTTAGACCCGTTTGCTCGTACGAAACTTAAGCATTTACGGGCTCTGGACCTTTGGCACCTCATATATGGGAAATTTGATATTTGAGAATGACATCTAATTGGTCAGTTATTGGTCAGAAAAGGTCAACTAGTCCTAGAAATTGGTCAGCCTTAGATAGCTTGTAATAAAGTTTCTCAAAGTCACGTAATTGGTCAACCATAAATATTTCTTAATAAATTTTTAATGAATTTAAAAAAAAAAACTTCAAGGTCATTGCTATTTTTGGCACCTCATTTATGGGAAATTTGCATAAATTGTTTACCATCTGAGAGATCTCTAGATCTATATAAAAGGTCAACTAGTTTCAGTAATTGGTCAGCCATAGATTTGTTGTTATGAATTTTTATTATTTTCTGATCAATTATATGGCACTCTCAAACATCAAATTTCCCATATATGAGGTGCCAAAGGTCCAGAGCCATTTACGTTCTGCTTTAAAAGCTTATGTTCTACTTTTTCTCAGGGAAAACTGTCACATAAGTGCTTTTGTCAAACTTAAATATTTAAGTTTCGTATCACCAAATGGGGCTTAAACTTCATTAAAGAAACATCAAATAATTTGATTGTATTGAGTTTTTTTTTATAGAAAATTTACTATAATTTCACGCGATTATTAAAAAAGGGTACCAATCGATAGCTTTGATCGAAGCAATCCACTTTAACGTCTTTAAATGAAATAAAACCTAAGACTGTCTTCTATACAAAACTGATAAATCGGAAGAAAAAGCCTTTAAGTCGTTGCATCAGTTGCATCAATGTTTCTTCACTTTTTGCTTCTTTTCTCAAAAACTACACAGAGTAGGCACTTCTTAAGCAAAGTGGCTATCACGTAGGCGAAGCTCTATTCCCAACATATGCTATTTAAAAACAAAAGTATATTTTTTGAAAAACCAACAAAAAATATGCTTTTTAATTTTTTGATTGGTTTGTAGGATATTTTATGAAAGCTCAAACTATGAACTGATATACATGCATAAATGAAGTAATTATTCAATTATTATTTTTGTATTTAATTAAAAACCGTGGTAAAAATTCAACGAAAAACCATTTATCGCTCTTAAAGCACTCAAACAATTACAAGACGATATCTCATTAGCTATCGTCTAAGCTCTTTTGTTCTGACGATAGCGTTTCGACTAACGTTAATCAAATATTTAATCGCCAAAACGAGATCGTCAGGACGATCAGTGTTACGTGAAGCAAGATTATCGTCTAAACTGACTGGCGATAATCGAAATACGGAATGACCCCCCAGAAAGATGGTTTTGAAGAAATCGAAAATAAAAAAATTGTTCTTCGGGAGATACTATTTATTTATAACCATTTTTTTGGGAAAGCTTTTGAAAAGGCTTTAGAAGCGATAGTTAGCGTTTCACTAAAACGGCTGTCATCATTGTTGAAGCTGAAAAATCACTTAATTCATCATCAGAAACGTTTAATCATCATAAATATTTCTCTTACAAATATTGTAAATAATTTGTAACTTTTTATTTCACGTTAAATTTCTTTGCCATAAAACTTCAATTTTAAATTGAAATCTGGCGCTCAGATTATACCAATCGCCATAATTTTTATATTGTTGAATTCGCCTTAAAACTTTAATTGAAAATATAACGTAATCTCTTCGAAATTACATGAATTTTTGTTCAAATACCTATCTACGAAATAAAACTTTCTTCTTTTTGTATCACAACCCTTAGGGGAAATTCTGGTCGTTTTACTTAAAACAAATCTCGTCGTTCCTTTCGCTAGCTTTAATGGTCTTTGTTTGAAAGCCATTTAAAGTCCTCTATCGCCAATTTCTATAGTCATCGAAATAAACCAGTAAGGTTTAAATTAAATAAATTCGCTTTTTCGCTACCGTTGATAGTCGATCAACGTTTCAACCAGGATCTACCTATCCTTTCGATGAAAGAATTAATAGAGATCTTCGGGGGGTTGACGGTCAAAGGTTCTTTGAATGTACAATCATAATGGTGAGAAGGGCGAAGAGGCGAGGAAACCCTTGAGTTATAACTCTTTATAAACGCCATTTGTCGTGTCTAGAGCCTTGTCGTTTAGATAAACGACAACCGTTATAAAAGTGTATCACTCGGATGAGTGAAAAAAACAGAAAGTATACATAACTATGTATTTATACCACTATTTTTAAAATAAATTCAACTAAATATAATTATCATTAGCATTTTTCTAATTTCATGCATTTCAAATCGTTCTCTAACTACCTTATTTATTATTATTAAGTAATTATATACACACCTATTTGAAAATATTTTATTTTATGATGGCACCCCAACAAAACGAAAACTTGACATACTCAAGGTCACATTACTAAAAAACTCCAACAAAAACTGCTGTTTGTTATTTTTTCATCAAAAAAAGTTTGTCTCCTCCCATTTGTTTTGGTTTCATTTTCTACTCAAAGTTAAATTGTAATTATTTTAAAATAAAGTTTGAAAAAAAAATAAAACTTTTATTTTCTATTGCGGCTTTTTGCCAATTTTACAAAAGATACTCGTATATTTGTTTATTTTCAAACAAAATAAAAACAACAAAAATCCACAGCAAAGATATTTTTAAAAATCAATCGCTCTTGATCTGCCATCTACAAACATCTGATGATTAATGTCTTAAAATGTATGAATTCAAAAGAAAATTTTGGAAAAATTCAATTATTATTACTTAGAAGATTATTATATTTATCTTAATTTTATATATTCTTTTTTTTTTGAAAGATAAAATAGAGTCTCTTGATCTAGATAAGCTTAAGCTGAATTTTATTTTGTGTTTATTCTTTACTTTACTTTAATTCAAATCAAGGTTGACCTCATGTCATGCGTAGGTTTATTACTTCTTTTTATATCAAAAAGACAAATATTTGATAAGATTTTCCTGGCTCATTATTTAACACTACTTGCTTCATCGTAATATTAGCACTTGTCTAGTCAACAAATCCACTTATCGATTGATAACAGATTTATGAAATTACGAGTTTAGTTTTCAAGTATCGGCAGTTGTTATCATTTTTGAAGTACCTGTCGGTAGGTAGGTACATTTAATGAAATCGAGTCGAGTGAACAAAAACACTTAAGGGAAATCAGTGAGTCAGCGACATCCCAATCCCAACTGGATTGTATTTATGTGAGATTCAATGGAATTGGATAATTTCTGTTATTTATTTTACATTTAATTTTAGTTTGTTTAATTTGTTATGTCTTCTGTGAGAAATTTCAATTTCAACATTGTCTGTTCATTGTGTTGAAGACACTTTATTACGTCAATCTGTTTCGATTTGCTAGAGATCATCATTTTCCTAGCCATAGCTTACCTTTTTTGAATCATTTTGATTGTTTGTAGTTATCTGCAATATGTTTAATTTCATCCGGAGCTGAAATTAAATTTTGCCAGACAGGTCTTCGCTTGAGAAAGAATGACTGAGATCCATCTCCATCAAAGTCCCCTTTCTTCATTACTTTCTTGACCTCTCACGTTGTCAAAAGGTATTTCTTTTAAATATTTTTCCCTGATCATACACACATAATGTATCTCTGAGTGGTAAAAAGCAGAACGTTGCTAGTAAGAAAAAGTAAAAATTATGACTTTGATCAACATTCATGTAGCTTTTTTTAATTAAATAATAAACATATAAATTTTTGTTACAAATTATTCATTATAATTGAAAAAAATAATAACTTTTTCCCTAGGGTTTGGCCTTTACATTAGAAGAACGACAAGTATTGGGAATCCACGGTCTACAACCGGCTCGCTTCAAGACTCAAGAGGAACAGCTGGAACTGTGTAAAATATCCATCAACCGGTATACCGTAGATCTGAATAAATACCTGTATCTAACCGATCTGCAAGATCGTAATGAGCGTCTCTTCTTCCGATTGCTATCGGAAAACATCGAGGATCTGATGCCTATTGTTTATACACCAACAGTGGGTCAAGCCTGCCAGAAATTCGGTCTCATCTACAGACGTCCTCGTGGATTGTTCATTACAATCAACGATAGAGGTCACGTTTACGATGTCCTTCGTAATTGGTAAGCATACACAAAATATTGTCAGTAATTAATCTCTGTAAACAAAAATGATCTAATTTCTTAAACAGGCCCGATCCAGATGTACGTGCAATTTGTGTAACAGATGGTGAACGTATTCTCGGTTTGGGAGACTTGGGCGCTTGCGGCATGGGTATTCCTGTGGGCAAACTTGCCCTTTACACTGCCTTAGCTGGAATTATGCCACATCAGTGTTTACCCATTCAAATTGACGTGGGTACAAACAACCAACAATTATTAGAGGATCCCCTTTATGTTGGTTTACGACAAAAGAGGGTAACAGGCGAAGCCTATGAGGAACTTATTGATGAGTTCATGGAAGCCGTAGTAAAACGTTATGGACAAAATACCCTCATTCAATTTGAAGATTTCGGCAATCACCATGCCTTCTCTTTATTGGACAAATATAAGAACACTCATTGTACTTTCAATGATGATATTCAAGGAACAGCCGCCGTAGCAGTTGGTGGGCTTTATGCTTCAAAACGCATAACTGGCAAAAATATTGCTGATAATAAGATTTTATTCGCTGGAGCTGGTGAAGCCGCCATTGGTATCGCGGATCTTTGTGTTAAAGCAATGATGGCTGAAGGACTTTCACAAGAGGTCAGTATATTTATTAAAGTTTATCAAATGCTTCCAAAATTTTGTGCCTATTTTCTTTCGGTTGACTATCAATACGATGAATCTTGCAATTTGAAAGCTCTTTGCTATAGATTGTTTAATTATCTCTGTAATAAGAACAAATATTGCATGAAGTTCTCTTATCTTTGTGGTTGATATCCACTGTCGATCTATCTAATCAGTTTCTGTTCCCACTTTTGCGAATATTCATGGTACACGTGAAATTTAAAAATAAAACCTTGCTCATAATTTTTGTAGGTTACGTTCGTTAAACTTCTTTCTCAAAATTCTTGAATAGTTGTTATTTGTAACTTGTAAGTTAGCCAAGACTTGATTGTGTTGTTGTTTTTCGAATACTTTACTTATATTTGTTATATTCGTAAGATTCAATTCCTCGCCAAATGTGCTAATTTCTTCCCCAATACCCAACGTCAAGTTATTACCTCTAAATATCATCAATCAATTTATCAATATTATGGTTCAAGTTAAAAGTTCAAGTGAGTGAGATGACTATGGTAGCCTTGAAGACGCAAATTTGTATCGATGTTTAGCGACTAATATGTATAAAAATCCGAGCATTAGAGATATTGAAAAATTTATTATTCTAATGGAATTTGTTGATTTCAGACACTTTTAGAATTTCAAATGCCTTCAAATATGCAGTTGAGATCATTTGAACTTTTAACTTGAATTATATTCAACCACTCCGCTTAAAGAGAAAAACTTACTTTTCAAATTTTCTTCATATCCCATTTGGTGTGTTCGTTGAGCCCTGAAGTCACCCTGGGGTCCCCCCAAATCGTTTTTGAAAAACACTGAACTAACTCTGAGGAGCAAATTCTGTGTTTTTTGAAACCTGGGGTCGCCTTGAGCTCATCCTAAATTCGAACTAGTTTTTTTGCTGGGGCGAGTTAACGCTAAAATAAAATGTCAAAGTGACAGAAGCTCTGAAGCATTTTTTTTGTTGTGGATTCACGTGCTGCAGGTTATTCTTTTGTTTTTGAAACAAAAATTCAAGGAATACACAAATTTACTTAAATAATAACAAATAGAAATAGAAAATGGAAACTGTGGTTTCTTTTTTTTTTATTTTTAAATCAAATTTTGCCGTTTAGTGTTTTTTGAGAATCGAAAAACCCAGGTTTTGTTGACAATTCTTGGGGTTGTCAAGAAAACCTGGGCTAACCCTGGGTAAAATTCAACGAACAAACCTTAAACAATGCTGTTTTTTGAAAATATTCACACAGTTGCATTTTTCAAACTATTTGAGTTGTTTTTTCTTATGATTTGTTCTTGGGTAACATCCAACATTTCTGTTATGGCTGGGAATCTAACCGAGACCTTCGGCATGACGGTCCAACACACTAATTATTATGTCACGAGTTACTACAATAAAATATTTTGTTCACCTTTAAAATTTCCTCAAAAATATCTTTTAATTAAAATAAATATCTTCCTGCAAATGAATATTCAAAACTCTACTCTATACTGTGGTTGACATAGAAAAATCTAAAGCAACTTTTTGTTTCTTCGAATCGAATGGGTCTGATTGTTTTTGTTGCATACGAGTTGTCTTATTATCTTCATTGGTACAATATCTGAGGTAACGATAATTTATTGCTTGGCTGGGCATTTCATTGGGGGCAGTTTCAATTATTGTTAAATATTAGTACCTACACGATAAAAAAAAGCAGCTTTTTCTCTTTTCTTTTCCACCACAGTAAAAAAAAAAGAACAATATTACCATTTCAATTACCATCTCCATTGAACAAGATTAATGCAATGGTAATGAACGAGGTAGTTCATTGCTTCAAGTATTGCCAATACTCAAATGCTGTTGCTGGCTTAGCTCATTCATCCTCCAAATAATGTAGTTATTTTAAGCTATAAGTTGTTTCTTTTAACACATTTTTTTCGAAAGTAAGCTGAAGACAATTATAGTTAGGAATTTACAAATAAAATTTAGAATTTTTCAGCAGCATTGATAAAATACCGAAAAGTTTTGTTTCCATAATTCATTCTGAATTTTTTTAACAGCTTTCTTGTACAATAGTTTCTTGAGTGGATCGTTCGCGCGTCAAAAGAATTTTTACTCGTATTTTAGTTTGTTTACTCGCCAGATAGTTGTCAGTGTCACAGTTTTGTTGAAAAGGTGACCAAAAGAATGTAGCCCGGAATTAAATGAAAAATTCTAAAATTCCAATATCCTCAGTTCATATGAGCTTATGTACCATAGTAGTGTAACTCGTTATTTTTTGTCAAAATCGGTCTCTTATTTTCACATATGTATATGCATCAAAAAGTCACCATTGTTAATTCTAAAATACATATTTAAGCTTTCCAAAATATGACTTATCCTTCTTGAATTTCAAATTAGTAAGTATCAAAGATACAAAAAAAAAGTCTACAAATGTTGATTAAACTACTTTCACCCTTGAGAGATTTAGGGTATTAGTACACTACGACCACTTAGATCTTTTGTGCCCTACTCCTCTTTAAACTTAGTAAGCTACAATTGAAAAAAAAATTGTGAAACATTTGGAAAACCATAAGCTCTTCAATCACGCTCAATTATACCCAGCTATTTCGTTCAAAAATGCAAATACTCGTAATAACTGTTAAAAGCATATATTTTAAATCTATAGAAAATTCTCCCTGAGACTAGAAATTTACTACAGCAAAATGTTTTAGTATAAATTATTTTTTTTTTCCTATTTCATTTAATGGCGTTCATAAAATTGAAAACAAAAATTGAGATATTTAGTAAGTAAATATATTCGTGATTTTGCTATTAGAAAGTGCTTCAAACTTCTGTAAACTTCGATCTAATAGCTTATATTATTACTTTTTTCTTCTGGGATATTTGAAACTATTCCTTTAATTTCTATTCCCTTATCTAAACAGCACTATCTGACATACTTGCCTGCACGCAATATGCCGCAATCTCAAATCACCTTTTAGAACTTCTGCAATTTTGATATATGATTTTTTATTATTGTATTTTACTCTTTTTAAAAATTAATATTCTATCAAACCAAAATTTTAACATTAAAATATTTATCCAATTTAAGGAAGCACGCAGTAATATATGGATGTATGACATTGATGGTCTTCTCACAACTACCCGACAAGTTGGCGATTTAGTTGGTCACAAAGCTTTCTATGCCAAAGATGTTGAACCTGAGAAAGACTTACTGCAAGTAGTCAAAAAAATCCAGCCAACTGTAAGTCAAATGCTCACATTAATCAGAAAGAGAGCAGATTTGATTTGATTATTTCAGATTCTTATTGGAGCATCGGCTGCTACAGGGCTTTTTTCCAAAGAAATTCTCAACATTATGGCGGAAAACAATGAACGTCCCATTGTGTTTGCCTTATCAAATCCAACAAGTAAAGCTGAATGCACTGCCCATGATGCTTATCATGCCACCGAGGTAAGTAGTTTTGAATTTCCATAGTCAAGCTTCATTTGAGTTGAGATGTATGATGGAAATACTTTTAGGGTCGTGTGATCTTCTCATCCGGATCACCTTTCCCACCAGTTGAGTTCAATGGAAAGACATTCTATCCAGGACAGGGTAATAATGCTTACATTTTCCCTGGTGTTGCACTCGGTGTTATTGCAACTGGTACGCATCATATTCCCGACGATATGTTCCTAATTGCTGCCCAGGAGCTGTCGAAGTTTGTCGAACAAAGTGACTTGGAAAAAGGTTCACTTTACCCACCGCTAAGCAAGATCAAAGAAGTGTCTATGCGAATTGCTATCGGCGTAACAGAATGTGCCTACGCTAAAGGTAAGCGCTGTACAAAATGCTTCCGATCATTAGTTTTAATTATTTTAAAATTTCAGGACTCGCATCGACCTATCCCGAACCAAACGACAAACGCAGCTGGCTGGAAAAGCAGCTTTACAACCACAACTACATGAGTTCCATGCCAGTGACATGGCCTTGGCCGAAACCCCAAGAACTTAAAACTCGCGAATTGGAACCCACCCAGTTGTTCAAAGAGAAATAAGTGATTTGTTTGGTTCATATTAAAAAACAGCTAGCTAGGCCAACTTACACTCTCTCATTTTAATTTATTTTTATTTAATTTATTTAGTGTAAAGTAGCCTTAAGCTTATCTTTAAAAAAAAAATAGTGGTGCGTTCAATGCGTTCAATTAAGCTCATCCGAAGAGTGAGAGACAATATCAAAAGAGATAAAGCTAAAAAAACAGTATTCTTTCATTCATCGAGTCATTAAAACAAAAACAGTAAACAAAGAAAACGTTGACCACTACTACTTCAGGCCATATAGCGGCGTTAAACAAAAAGAAAATACCAAGTGATGTTTGTGTCCTTAGAATAATTCATATAAAACAATGTTTTTTTATTTTTAAAATAATTAATTGACTTGCCAGTGAGTATTTTTTTTTTATTTTAATATTTTTTTTTTCTTTAACGTTTAAATATTTTTTTAACTTGTTTTTTTTTTTTATTTGTATGTATAACTTGCAGAGCTAAAGAAACAATAAGGCTCTTAATATCTCAAAACAATACAATCAGCAATATTGTATGTGTCCGGTCACACATAACAAGTTTAACTATTAAAATAAAAAAAAAACACAACATTCACTACACATAAACTTTAAACAAAATTGTTTATCAAAAAATATAAAAAAAAACTGTTAAAAATAAATGAAATATGACTTCTTATTTTCTTTAAGTAAATTGTTAAAACTGGAGTCCTTTTCTCTGTGTTTTATTGATTTAACTTATTTCAATGCTCAAAATGTTATACAATTTTTAGAGGTCGGAAATTCAGTAAAAAGTCAATAAATAGCATCGTGGCTGTGGAGGGAATGTAAGTGCTCTCCAAAATAAATGAAAATTAAGAAACAAAAACATTGAGGAGTACACAAATATTACTTAAGGGTGTGTTGATGTTGGAGCTGTAATGAATTGATTATTAAAGCTTTAAAATCTTTATATTCCTATTAGTGTTTACGAACAACAGCAATATATGCTCACATCGCTGCTCGATTCGTTTATCATAACTCCAACATAAACACACCCTTACACATTCGTATCAAGTTAACTGCCAGTTTTCCATTCAATCGAAAAATGTCCGTAGAATAGGACATACGAACGATAGTTGGAAAAGCTTACCGAGAATAATTGGTTGACCTATCGGGCTAGTGTACTCTATGCGAGATATTTATTTATTTATTGAAATAATTTACAAACTTAATTCACAAATTATTTTTATAAAGGCATCAGGGTAGCCAGACCATATGATGCCGTCTCTTAACTATACATATTTATATTTAATTATCAAATTCTATATTTAAGGTTACATTAAGTTAAACAAAAAGCGAGATATTTCAGTACTTTTGCAACGAATATCTAAGAAAACTCATCCTATAAAATTATTTAGGCATTCAAGTATAGTAGTAGTCATACCACTGGGAATTGATTTCTGAATTTCGATTCCTTAAAAAATCCTTTCGTTTTCAAACTCTCTTGAATTACTTTTTGTTTTTAATACTTGCGAAATCAGAGTGTTTTGATTTTAGGGTGGATTGAAAATCAGCTTGACATTTTGAATTAGTTCGAAGTTTAATTTGACATAGCTTAAAAAAAATATTTTTGTTGGAAATAGGGGTAGACAAACCACTAGATTATGACTTAAAAGCAACGGACCGCGATACCACTTCCATTTCTCCTCTTGTTCTTAAATTAAATTTATTCATATAGATTTTGTTTTAATATATTTGACGTTTCGATTTTATTTTAAGGATTTCGAAAGAAAAACTGGTTTGAATATCGACTTTTGCGGAAGTGATTTTGTACTTAATCCAGACAATAATTTTTGAATTCGCACAGAAATCAATTTCGGAATCAGATTTGATTCCAAACGGAAATCAGAACAGGGGTGATTGTAAGTTTACTTTCTAGGAAAATTACTCTTCTTCTTTATTTTATTGAAGATGACAATAGTTAAGACCATGAAGTACCTATATGTTATGATAATGATAACAAAAAGTTTGGTACAATGAAGGCATTAAATTTTAGGGTAAGTAGTATTTTTTACATATTATTTTAAGCACAGTATTTAATCATGGTGTAGGGGTCAAATTATGTTTATGGTATGGGACTTTTGAATTAGAGTTCCTTTCCACTAAGGAGTAGTTTTATTTAAAATAAATAAAGCTTAAGCGGGGTGTAGGTATATCCAGGGCTGTAAACTATATTAAACTTATATTAAAAAAAAGGTGACGTAAATGAATAATAACTTTATTTCTTTAAAAAGTTTTTTTCTTCTGTTTGGATATGTAGAACATGTAATTAAACGCCGGGCTGTATAAATTAAAACAAATTCTATCATGTTTTCACATCTTGTTTACATAAAGGGTATTCATGCAACGTCGTAAGTTTGCAGATTTTGTAAAACGATAAGTTTATGAGAAGTCTGCATGAACGACCTTTTTTGGTTAAATGCAAGTTAATCCGATCTGAGTAAGAGTTGTGACGTTTGGATAAGTTTAAACGGTTTTGTTAGTTTTCGGCAGCAAATTTTGTAAATCATTTCCCATACAAAATTTGAGAGTTCATTAACCAAAAAATAAACTTAACCAATTTGTAAACTTATAAACAATTTGTAAACGAAGTTGCATTAATACCCTTATTATTTACTATACACACCATACTTTTTTTATTTCTCAGGTAATTATTGATCTTAAACTTCTGTTTATTTATTCTAAAACTTTATGATCCATTAGTCCCTAATCACGAAAAATGTATCAATTCTCGCTTTTTCAACATAAGTCCAGTAACCTTGTAGTTACACAGGAGGGAGACCTTGCGTCAGGATCTGGCGGTTCTGGTTTTTTGCGGAGTTGCTTGTGATGTTGGCCTTATTAATAATCCAAGTTTTTGACCTCGAGCGCCAAGCGCATCCTGGTAAAATAGTAAAAAAAAAAAAACGCGAAAAAATCGGTGTATTTATGATTTTTTCAATGTTGCGTTCGGTGCTGGAGGTCAAAAAATTGGATTATTCGTAAGAGCTTCCCCATAAACACTGACCAAAAACTCACAACTTCTAGATTTGATGCAAGGTCTTCTATCCTACCTTTTTTTAAATAATATTGAAGAATGGATTTATGGCCTAAGATGAGCTTAAGGAATTTTCTGCAGATATTACCATTGTTCTTCAATATTTGTTTTTCTATTTTAAGTACATCGCCCCCTGATTGCAAGAACTAGGTAACTCAATTTTTAAAATTGGAGATAGCAACGTACATAGCTTCCTAGCTACAAGAGGATGGGGGAAAGTTTTATAGTGTAAGTTTGACTATAATAGAAAAAAATTGGACGAAAAATCGTAAAAACTATACTGAACAACACCGTTTTCGCCGATATTATAGGTAAAAATTGAAAATTGAGTTAACTAGTTCTTGCAATGAGGGGACGATATCAAACACAATGGATTTTTCATTATACTACATACTTTTTATAAATTTATTATTGATACATTTTGAAAGGGTGTCTCTAAAAAATCTTTCAAATCGAAGAACAATGTTTTCATTAAAAGCTAGTCCTTCAGGTATAAAATCGACAGTAACTGGGAAAAGTGCAAAAATTGATGCGTTTGGCGCTCGAGGTCGAAAACTTGGATTATTTATTAGGGCAACATCACAAACAACTCAGCAAAAAATCAAAACAACCGGATCGGACGAAAGGTCTGATGGATATAGTTACTGGACTACTAGTAAGATATTACGATTGTCGAATTGATAACGATACATAAGAAATTCGATGTTTAAAAGCCCAAAGCCGTTGCGAAACAAAAGAAAATTAAGAATTAATTAAAGAAGAGGTAGTTGATCAGTTTTAGTTTAAAAACACAAATTTAAAGATATGTCAACAATCAATTTGATAATTGAGAATCGAAATAACTCAAAGAATGTTGAACCTAATCACGAACTTATTGTTAAATATTTATTATATTTATTTATTTTACTATTAGTCACAAAAAGAGGATACCAACCGGTGCCTTAAGTCTAAAAATTCTCAAAACTACTGGCGGGACAAGCTTTATCTGGTAGCAATAGTTAGATAATGCACTTTTCCAGGTTGCATTTTCAGCTGTACCTATAATGTAAGCAACTTATATATAAATTGGGTGTCAAATGAAAGTTAAGACCTCTACATGAAAACAATGGTCAGATAGGCTTTATTATGGGTTAAATTACGGATTTTGTTAATGCATACTTTGATGAAAATAATACAAATTGTAATGGTGACATGCTTAGCTATTTGATATGATTTTACTTAGTTTTCCCTAATGTAAAACCCAAAATTTGAAAAAGCAACAGCTTAAAAAAAATTTGCCCGATTATTGATATCATGTGGAGGACAGTCTTAGGTATTTTTGATTTGCTGTTAAAAATGTTCAGTGACCCAACATTCATCTTAACATTTAAACCAATTGTTATTTTCACCTCACCTAGAACAACATTCATCTTAACAATTAAGCCAACTGTATGTTTTTGCCATCCTAAAATACTCAAATTGCTAAATATTCATAAATCTATGGATCTACTCGTATTACCCTTTCATTCAAAATTCTGCCAAGACACAAATAAAAACAAGGGAAATATCTATGACATCATTCCTCATTGCAGATTTGAAAGATTTTTTCTTAAGTATCCCGGCAAATAAAAACAAATCAAATTTTCAACACGTTTAAGAATAAGCATTTAGATCTATTTTAAGCATTTTATCAGAAGAAACAAAGCCATAAAGACAAAAAGGTATGAATTCAGTTTCTACGTTTCTATTTCTAGATTCAATTTTGTGTCCGTTGTTATAAATATAACCTTAAAAACCTTTCTTACAAACTACGCAAACAGTCTTTCGAAACACTGCATCATTGAGCGACTTAAGCTGTTGGCCATTCAGTACAGTGCGGCGTTTACCGTGTGTACCTCTTAACTACTGCTGGACATCTTTTCGGCCTGATACGAGGGGCTATAGCCAGTGGTGGGCGGAAGTGGTGATAGAAACTGCACAAAAGTCTCGATATATTTTGGTAAGTACACAATGCTGGAGAAAGTGAAAAGCGCCAAAATGAATATAACAAATCCGTCTGCAAACCAAAAAAGAAATTTAATTAAAATTCGAAAATATTATGAATTCCAGCTGCGTCTGTAGCCATTTTCGATTACACTCACTTATGAGTCTCTTTTCCCAGGGCTCGAACATATAGATGCACGTTACCATCTCGTATTGGAAGTAAAGATTTGAGATGTATTTCTTTATTGAATCGAACATTTTTCTTATAAATTTATATATACAAAATAAAATAAATAATAATATCAATAATTTTAGATTATTCGAAGGAGAATATGAGAAAACAGAAAAACAAAAGAAAACAGAAATTGTATTTGTTTTCGTTTTTTGTTGTTGACAGCTGATATTGACAGCGATGACAGTTGCTCTCGTGGCAAGGTAGCTTTTTGTGTTTACACAACAAATGAAAGCTCTTATGTAGAATGTGGATTGTATTGAGTGTATTCAGTGCATACATTTAAATATTTCAATATATTAAACTGTGAACAGAATGGGGACAGCGCTATCAAATAGACCAGTAGGAAGCAAGAAGGTCTTGTGTCCGACAACTTTGGGTTTTGGAAGGGAAGGGTAATAAAATGTCGTTTTGGATTGTACTTTTGGGGTAGGGTGACATGGTCGATTTTACCCTAGCCGTAAACCATGTACCACGGCAAAATCTATCATACTGAAAACTGCATATGTATGAGCTTTACTTAATTTTATGCGCCTTTGCAAAATGCAAAAATGGCAGTAGATCTCAGCCTGGCGGTAATTGTAAGTGTGTGCAGACGTGCACAACGTTTTTTGCATAATTTACAATCAAAAGCAAAACATTGAGGAAAGTTATTTTTGTTCTCATTTAAGACCGTGTGTTTTTTTTTATATTACTAAACTTTAATAAAAATAACTTATAATAATATAATAATAATATAAATAATAATATAATATAATAACTAATAAAAATAAAATGAGGGGGGGTATACTATGTACCACAACAACATTGTTCTGAATGAATTAAATTAATAATTTTAGTTTTTGTTCTAAATCATAAAATAAAGTTCCTATATAATTTGTTTTTAAACAAAACTCAACGTAACTTGAAATTCTTGTTTTATTTCTTGAAATTAGTTGTTGGTGTAATGAGAAATCTTTATGGTTCATTGTGGATATAAGACTATGGTTCATTTAGTACCTACATAGCACCAATTTCAGTTTTAATTTGTTGCTGTGCCATTTTTTATTTCCGACAATTTCAATTCTGACAACCTGCACAGTAAATTACGTTGGATTTGGGTACTGTGGTTTCAAAGTTTTGTTTTTAGAGCCTTTTGTTTTCCTCATTTAAAGAAGGAGTTGACTATGAACACACGCATACATATACAGTTTTTCGTCGTACTACTTGTCAACAGTGATAAATACTTGAAAAAGCCCTGCTTTTTAGTGCCTTTTTTATATTCACTTAAGCCTTGTACGCAAATCGAGCTACAATTCCATTTCCATACAAAATCTGGCAAAAATTTATGTCGTTTTCGATTGGATTTTCGGAATGTTCTGCTCCTTTTTGAATCCAATCGAATATGATAACATCATGTTATCAGATTTACATACACCACTACTGAATGATGCAATTTAAAAAAAATGTTTCCTCCATCATTTATCACTCTTGGCAAGTAGTCCGATGAAAAACTGTATATGTATGCGTGTGTTCCAAATCTACTCCTTCTTGAAATCGGGAACAGAAAAACACTCCGAAAACATTACTCGGAACTGCCAATCTAAGGCTTTTGGAGTAGAAAGAGTCAAAAAGGAGTGGAAAGGGAGTACGCCGAACGTCCAATCGAAAACGACATTAGCCAAGTTAAAATTAAGCCAGGCATTTTAGCCAAGAGGTATGCAGCTCCAGAAAATCAAATTTTAAATAAAAATGCAAATTTTGTACGGATTCACGACATGATTTACAACTTTTTACTAGGCTTAAAAAGTAGCTTTCCCTATCGTCAAAAGAGAAACACATTTATACTGGTACTTATAATCTATCTCCTTTTGGGTATTCCTGTTTAACCAACTGTCAGTTTCTCTTCAGTGAGGTGCGCTCACGAACGTAACTCACTTTTGAAAGCAAATATGTATGAAAAACCACATGAATAATTTGTATTCACATGAATTCTTAAGTGTTCGTTTTTTTTCTTCCGATTACTTCAAGGGGTGAAACAATTTCCCTCTTTGAAGATTTTTGATATTCCTTCTTAAAAGCGTAATTTACAGTTTCCATGCAAAAAAAATCAAAAATTTCCCACCTATTCTGTTAAACATATTGTTTATTACTCAAGGCAAAAAATGTTTGCCTTGGACTAAGACAGCCATTGAGTCATAAAAGTACCCTGAATTATTAAACTTTAGGCCTAAAAATAGAAAATAACTATATTGTATGCAATAATGCCTTGAGGTGAATATATGTATATTGTAAGCTGACTATCCACACTATTGCAATCATTTAGTGCTATTAGGTTCAACATAGAACCTTTTACGTATTTTTATAATTTTTAAGGTTCAAAAGGTTCATTTTATCTATTAACCTTAAGCAGGGCCGTATTTAACTTTTTTGGGCCTTAGGCCTGCAGAGATAATAGTGCCCTCGTTTTTATTTCATTTGCCTTAAGAATTTATGAAATCAGAAAAATAAAAGAAAAGGTTTATCTTGATTAACGATAAGAGTGTTCTGAACAGTTAAGAAATAACAAAATCGGGAGATTCATCTAAAAAAAATAAAAAAATTGCTAAAATTTGATAAACGAGACGATGATTCAGAAATTTTAATAAGATTGACAGAGTAGCCTACAAAAACTCAATGCATAGAAATATAATAATCAGGTCAAGATAAACGGCAGTAGGTTTCAAAGTACAAACAGTACCTGCTGTACTCACATAAAACAGCCCAATACTACTAAAATTAGCCCAAAGCTGTTCGTGGTTCGTGTACGCAAAAAATTTATAGTTTTTGGCAGAATCGAATGCTCAAGAGAGAGTAAAAAATGTCTCCCTCTTGAAAATGTTCACCAAATTTTGCCCAAGAAATTTTTTTTGGGCGGAAGTTGTTAGTTCTGTGTTCTGTCCGTTGAAAATAATAATTAAAAAATACAAAATGGCTTATTAATTTTTTTTCTTGTTAAAGTTATTTTATTTCTTATGTTAATTTTTTTTTAATTAATTTTGAAAAAGGTTAAAGTGACTAAACTATGAGTTTCTTATTTGTTCCTTTTTTGTTGGTTTCCCCTCTGTCGTGATGCCCTGTTTTGGGCCTGCATTTAAGTTACAAGGAACTTAATTACTCAAAACCGATCTACATGGAACCTTTTTGCAGTGAATACCTTTTTGAGTAGTTCAAAAAGTCCTATTTCCATACAAAAACTATTTATTTCATATAATTTCTTCAGTACAATAAAGGTTACATGTTATAAATAGAACCTTTTTCCGAATAATAATTAATTTTATTATATTAAAATGCTTGTAAAACACTTTAAAGTCACACTAAGTTAACAGTCTTTTAATCGGTTCATAGATTGTTCTTTATCAGATTACATTAATATTTAACTGATATACGAAACTGTTTAATATAAAAATTGTTTTTTTTAAATACAACCTTTAAGTACTCAGCCAGCAATCTACTTCTTCAAATTAGGAACAAAAAACGACTACGAAAACGCGTAACTCGGAACGGCCAATCGAAGGCTATTGGAGTGCAGAAGGAGTAGTCTGAACGTCCAAAGCAAGGCAAAACGCACACTTATGTCGTTTCGATTGGATTTTCCGACTGTTCTACTTCTATTTAATTCTAATGGAATATGAAAACGTCATGTTTTTGAATTTATACACAAATTTAATGACACTATTTTGCAAAATGGCTTCTTCAAGCATTTTTCACTTTTGACAAGTTGTTCGACGAAAAACTATAAATATATACGTGTGTTTCAAATCTACTCTTTCATAAAATCGGGAACAGAAAAAGACTCTGTAAACATTACTCGCAACAACGAATCGAATGCTTTTAGAGAAGTAAAGCCCTAACTACATAAACCAAAAAAAGTGAAAAAGTACAAAAGTGAAAATTTTCAAACTCATTTTGGGATAGTGTTTCTCACTGGAAAACTTATAAAAATGATGCAGAAAGCTTAAATTTTGGTTTAAAAAAAATTAAATACACATTCTTTTTCACAAAACAACTGCTCTAGCGGGAAAAAAAATATTTTACTTTTGTCATTTTTCAAAAAGTGGCCAATGTAGTTAAGGCTTAAGAGTCAATTACGATTTCGATGGAATTTTCTGACTATTCCAATCCTTTTTGATTCGAATATGAAAGCATAAATTTACACACATGCTATCTAATGACGCCATTTTACAAAATGGCTTCTTCAAGCATAAATTATACTTTTGACAAGTAATTCGACGAAAATTTGTATATGATTCCGAAAATATTACTCGGAAAAGCCAATCCAAAAGTGGTAGGAGTCAAAAAGAAGTAGAAAAGGAGTACTCCGAACGTCCAATCGAAATAGACATTAAATTAATGAAATTGAAACGAAAATTAATATTCAAAAAAATTGGAATGATTACTTTTTTCAGTAATCATTACGTACACAAAATGTAGATAGTTTATTGTTTTTATCAATTACACTTTTTCCGTGATATCGTACAAATGGTTCCTTGTAGTGTTAAATCTCTGTGCGTGTATTTTTGTATATTTTATTAACCTTCATCAGGTTTTTAATTTACTGTCGTCTGTCAAATGATTTCGTTTTGAAAATAATTAAATCAATATAATATTAAAACGAGTTAATTTCTCGCTGCTTTTTTGTCATTTTGTATTGGTTTAGCAGTTAGAATACCTTTTTTACTTGTAGTATTATATTATTAAAATGTTTAATTATAAAACCTTAAGTGTAATTAACAGTACTTTTCTTCAATTACTTCAAAAAACCCATCACTAGGCAATAAGGAAATTTTTTTTAAACTACAATTACAAGTAATAGAAATATATGGTTTTTTCAATTACAATTATGTGTAATTGTAATTGAAGAAAGTTTAATTACTAATTACATGTACCTGATTGAAATGAAAGTTGAAATAAACTGCAAAAAGTAATTATTATTTCCCAACTCTTGTATTTACTGAGTATTTCTACACTTTTTACAACACTGTTTAAACTAGTAGATTACGTATTCAATATATAACGGCAAGTTCAATTCCGAAAAAAATAATAATACATATTTAAAAAAAACTATTGTGTTCCCCAATTGTCACTATTGTGGCAATATTTCGTCAGAAATCGACTTTAATTTAGGTCAAATTAATGAAAAAAAAAACAAAAGTAGTATTCCATATATACACATAACTCATTAAAGCCACATTCACATTATAGTTCAAATATCGAAAAAAATTCGAAACAATAGTGTAAAACCGTTGTAAACGTTGTACAGTTTTAAACTTCGTAATTCTGTCATAATTTGTTTGGAAATTTTGACAGATTACCGACGTTTACAACTTTACTACCTTTACGACGGCTCAATGCTTTTGCGTGAATACCCTTAATGAGTGTATTCACATCATTGATACCTAATACGATTCGATCCTCTCATTGATTGTTGTGTACAAATATTTTATCGTAGTGAGAGTTTATCGATATTGGCACAATAGTGTGGATTTGGCTTAATTTAAATTCATTTGCAGAATTTGCTATTTAGTGTCCTCGAGTTTTTTCGTGTTGGTATGTACATCGTAAGGTATAGCTGTGTTATAAAGGTGGATTTTAATAAGCTTACAAGTTAATTGATTCTGATCTGCATATCATACGTCACCCTTTATTTTCAATAAACAATCGACCGTCTCCAAATTTGTATGTATGATTAACATTAGTTTGGCAAAAAAGGAAACAAATTTTTAATTATTTTAATGTAAAATTGTATTTTCTAAATTTATATATAAAGCTTACAACTAACGTTTTTTTAATTTAAATTTTATAAACAATTATTATTGACAACTATTGCATAAATTCACATATTTTTCTTGAACAAAATTATAAACATAATTCTCGCACTGCTTCAATTTACAATAATTTAGAGTTCTTAAAGTGTATCTACATATCTATCTAATTAAAATACAAAATATTTATTTAAAATAAAATCTATTATATTTTTGTATACATATATAAAAATTTAATATTCAAAAAATACATTTATGTTTATTGTTTCGCAATAAAAACAATGAAGTAAAAATCATCAACATCAGCCTTTGAATTTTAAACATTTAAACCTACTTAAATTTTAACGAAAAATACAATTATTGTTTTTGTTTTTATTAAACTAAATAAATAAAAATTAATTTTAAAAGAAATTAAGATAATTGCGAACTAAAAAAAAATATCTTAAACTAACGAGGGGTGAATGACATTAAAAAAAAATAATAGAACTGGAATTGCATCAAACCTCTTATTATTTAAGTTCATAACTTAAATAAAAAATAAACTATTTACACTATTTTTATTTACATAAATATAATTAAAATATTCTCATTCCCAGTTTTTTTTTATTTACAATTAATTAAGAAATTTTCTTAAGTTAACTTATGTTTTTCTCTTCATAAATTTAAGCTTAATATAAAGTTACATTTAATTTTATAATATCACACTCATTAGGATTTGAAAACAATTAATATATTGCTGTTTAATATTTTTTATTTTTCATTTAACTTGAATACTGCGTGAGATTTAATTTTTTTCTTTATATAAATTTGTTTAAGTAGGCTCTGAAGTAAATATAGATGGCGCTTCACTTCTCTCAACATAAATTGTCTCTTTCTCTCTTTACTCTTTTAAATGCATTTTGCGAGGAACTTATGTGCATCTCTTCAGTTAAATACGTCATAGAACAAATTAAACAACTTTCGTGCGTATCGTACGAGATCTCTGTTTTTACTTTTTCATTTCAACAACCCCCTTTATCGGAAGACAACCGGAAACTTAGATTACAATAAATATCTAACATTTACAACCAATGACAACCTACGGTTAACTTAAAACTGCGCCAGATTTGGCCCTTTACTACACATGCACCGTTAAAACATCGGGATCACCAGTGATGGGCGGCGCAGATTTACAGTTGATTGAGCGTTTTCCAAAGTCCTTCCGCGGACTGTCCAGCGAACCGACAGTGTTTTTCTTCATGTCGGAGTTTTGTGTTTTATGCAGCAGAATCTGTGAGCTTCGCTTTTGCTGCATAGCCTTGGACGACGAGTCCAGCTCGTGGTCAAAATTCGACTCACACGGTGGATAAAGCGGTTGCGAATGATGCAGCGAACTTGGTCCAGCTGCAAGCGGAGGTATGCTGGACAACTCTGGTGCTGGATTCAGACTCAACTCCATGCCATTAGCTCGAAGCGAGCTCGTACTACCTTTTAATGGATTCGTATAGCGCTTTAGCATTTCTTCATTTTGTAGGTTATTCGATTTTTCTTCCTCGTGTCGCAAAGCATCGAGGGATGAAGTTAGATTTATGCCGGACGTGGTTCTAATAGTCGTCTTCTGTTTCCAGATCATGACCATAAAAACTGCAAAACCAACTAGAACTATTCCAATGCCACATAGAATTCCAAACAGCAGTCCTGAACTATTCGAGTTCTTTGACACCAAGGCTGTTTCAACCTTGACTTCCAGAATTGATATCAATGGTGCCAGGCTAGGCTTAGCGACTTGTTGATTTGAGTGAGAGATTCCACTTTGTCGTGAAAGTAGTTCACCAAGGAGCTTAATTGCAAGGGGGAGCTGTGCGTCACCGACCTTTGTAGATGACTGTAAAAGAAATAGATAAAAACCATACATTAATTGCGGTTAGTTAAATCTAATGTTTGATGAAGCGATGGGAGGGAAGTGAAGGTTTATAAAAATAGTGTAAATTGCTAATATAAAAAATTGCTTTGGGGTATTCTTAAATATTACTTAGCTATATTGCTTTATTTAGTTTTTTTGACGTTCAAACATGAGGCAGGAGTGCGTATTGCTCTCTTACTTTCTGGCTACTAACTCTAGATAGGTTTATAGATAACAAGAAATATTCAGAGCTAACATACTAGCTGAGAACAATAAATTGAAGCTGTGAAGAAGCTAAAGTTTGCTTAACTTCTTCATCATACAATTCTGGCTACAGCTACAACTTCATATTGTGTGAATGAATGTTTACTATTTTACCACATTTTAACTTTGAAAGTGCCGCAAACAATAGCTAAAGCTACACCAGAAGCTTTATAAATAAATACAAAAATTTGGCGGCGCAACAGCCCGTGGAGATCCAGAGGGCCTAGTGACTTACAACTCTCAACCATTTCTGTGTGCGTGTTATTGGCAGGAATGGAGGGGACCTACAATTTTTTGCACCTACAAACGACAAGTATACTCTTGGGGGATTTATCAGTTCCTCGCAAGAAGCAGTAGATCAGGAAAAACATTTCTGTTTTTTGGCGGCAGCGGCTGGGAATCCAACCCAGACCTTTGGCATGACAGTCCAACGCACTAATGATCATGCCACGAGGTGAGGTGCTACACACCAGAAGCTTTGAAAGATGATTTATTTATTTCCTGCTAATATAGGAAATCGTGTTTTTGAATAAGGGAAATCTTATTTATTTATGCAATCTTTTGTGAATGCAATCTTTTATGACTTCAATTATAAGATTGCATTCATTGACTTCACTTTGAGACTCCGACCTCAAACTATGCAATCACCATTCATTTCATTTTTCATTCTTTTCAATTTTCGCATTTATTTGCATTAATTATTTTGAATTCTTTTGAATTCTTTAGCAATCTTTCACATTCAATTTTATCCTTTACCAAAATTATATATTTCTCTCTACTGTGATTTCGAATATTGTTAGGAAATTGAAAAGAATTCAAAAGCATGCAAGGGAATTCAAAATAATGCAAATGAATGCAGAAAGTATGCAAAGAATGAATGTATTCCTGAAAGATTGTATTCACTTGCTTGCTTTTGCTGCTGAAGTCGCAGTCTCAATGTGAAGTCAATGGATGCAATCTTTGAATTCAATTATTGATTATGAATGATTGCATTCACAAAGATTGTATTATTTTTTAACCCTGGTATTTTATACCTTAAATTAAAAATAACACAACTCTGAGCTTAGATAAGCCCTCAGGGGCTTAGTTTTTGTGAGTACTTAACCCAAGAGTGGACCTGTAAGCTTTTAAGTACAAGAATCGGTCACAGTACACAGTACACAGTAGCTTGCACTTAAAAAAAAGAAGTACAGTGCACTTGGTCCATGAAAAACACCAAGTACGGTGTTAAGTACTTTGTTGCAAGTACATGTACTTGGTACTGTAATACTGCCCAAAACATTTCCAAGTACTTTTCAAGTACAATTCGTTGAGTAGTCTGGTTGAGCTATCGAAAAATATCAATTTCAACTCAAAGGTACAGATCACGACAGCCGATGGCATCTCGTTGTCTTGGCGTCATTACTTCAAAGTCTCACTATCATTACAGTCATCATTATACCATAGCTCAAACAGACTACTCAACGAATCGTACTCGAAAAGTTAGTTGGAATTAGCTTGTAATTGAAATAAAATTGAACTTGAAAAGTACTTGAAAGTGTACTGAGCAGTTTAATAGTACTAAATACATGTACTTGCAACTTGTTTTTTTTCAATTACAAGTACAATTTCAAGGAACTTGGTATTTGCAAAGCACTTTAGTACAAATATACTTATGCAATCTACAATTTTGCCCAAGAGCTATATTCCTTTGGCCTACTTCGGTCCGTAATCTATTTTGTGACTTTTGTCTCACCCTCAGTGGCGGACTAAGCGTGTTCGAGGTGGCAATGCTAAAAAAGCCCCATTCTGTGACAAGGTATTTTTTGGTCTTAAAAAAACGTCACCTTTTACGACAGAAAAAAATAAATGGGAGTAGTGCGATTTAAACGTCGTTAACTTAGCAGGATAACTTTCTCAAAAATACAGATAAGTGATCCGAAAAAAATTGTTTGTTGAGAACTAATAATTTACGAGTTATTGCGCAAAAAAAATGTATTGCATTTTTGGATTGCGAAAAAATGGGTGTCCTGCTAACTTCATGTGAACTTATTTCTGAGAATGTTGTCCTGCTAAGTTCACGTGAAAACTGCGATACTCCCATTTTTCGTAAACGAACAAAAAATTAATTTTTTTTAGTAACTAATTCGCAGTTAATTAACTCTCAAAAAATATTTTTTTCTAAATCATTTATCTACATTTCTGACAAGTTTGTCCTGCTAAGTTCATATGAAGTTAGCAGGACACCAATTTTCTCGAAAATCAAAAAATTATATTTCATTTTTGGGTTACTAGTTCGCAATCAACTGGTTCTCAACAAACTATTTTTTCTAATCGTTTATCTTCATTTGAAGGAAAGTTGTTCTGCTAACTTCATTATGAAGATAGCATGACACCCATTTCTTAGAAACCAAAAACGCAATTAATTTAATGTTTGCGTAACTAATTCGCAAATAAGCAGCAAATAATTTTCAAAAGTGTCCTTCTAACTTCATATACATAAAAAAGTTAGTAGAAGTAGTTTCTGTTCTTTAAATTTTCAACAAAACTTTGGTATTATTTGGTATTACTCGTAAACTAAGCCGAACTTGACAATTTCCACCAGTCCTCACCCTGACGTTTTGTCTCGCAAATAGGGGGCTATTTGTTATTTAATTTAAATTTAAGTTAAATTTTAAAGCATTTTCCTTCAGATTAACAAATAAATGGATCTGAAACTTTTGCACTGAAAAGGAGTTTAAGTACAACTTTACAAAAATCAATTTTTTTGAAAAGACCAAACTAGCCCTGACAAAAAGAGACAAAGAGGCAGTTGTTGGCTTAATACTTAATTTGTTAATTGTAATAGTAGAACAATTGTTTTCGTATACCTTAGTACCAGTCCAAACAGAGTTTTCGTGACAAATTTGTCACTTTATAAAAAATTAAATCAATTCAAAAGGGCGATAGAAAAAGCAAAATGCAGCACAAAATAGAGACCAGCAGTACGGCAGTACGCACTAGGTGAAAGCATCAAGCAATACAAAAAGGTATTAAATTTGCAGTACGTTTCGACAGCACTGATCGTGGCTATTATTTCATTAAACATCGTTATTTTGCCGTTCATAACACAAGATAGGAGCATTTGTCCACATATTAACAGGATTGACCAAATATCATAATTTCAAGATTTCAGCCATTTGTTGCCACATTCATGAAACAAAACACGGCAGAAATAGTGAAAATTTATCAACTGTGTTGATCTAGCATAAACTTCAATTTTTTCACAAGCTTTGTTTTTTTTTTTATTCACTTTCAAAGCGAGATCGCTTTATTTTATAAAAAAAATAAACTTACCAAAGTCACTTCAATGGTGTCATTCGTCGATGTCTTCAAGTCGCAAATTAGAATCAGCATTCCTTCACTTGTGGGCTCGTTAACCATTCTTCCAGCCAGTAGCAAGCGCATAGTTGAACACAGACTCTCCACCGATGTTCCTTTAGAAAGTCTCTCCACTTCTACAAGAATCGTCAATCTAGCACAATTTTCATTTAGAATCGCTTGATTTGGCCAACATTCACTCTTGGCAGGTAGTCTCGGAGGAGCTACTCTCCGTGAAGGCTCCAACTCTCTACAATCACCTCTGGTCAAACACGGTGGCGATAGACAAGATTCCCGCAGTGATGGCACACAAACTTCATGGCTCTGGCAAACTATTGACAAGTTCGAATTCTTTGATTCGTCACCAAAACAGTTCGGCAGGCCACACCAAAGATTCGTACACTTTCGTTTTCCCTTGACACAAGTACACGCGTTGCATGATTCTTCCAATGAAACGGCCGGTGATGTAACATTTGTGCTGTTTACCAACGAATTATATGGTGAGAGGGTTGTTATGTTCAAGCACGCCGACTGGGGGTCCGAGAGGGCTATAGAAATCAAAAAGACACATAAAATAATGTCAGCTTAATGAACACTTTAATCTAACAAACATCAGTGTAACTTACAAATCTCACATCGGACTCCTTGCCTTCCGGGCGGACAAACACAGGTGTATCCGCCGATGCCATCGATGCAACGAGCACCTCCCAGACACGGTTGTGGCGAACACTCGTTAACATTTATCCTACAATCGGGTCCAGAAAAGCCCTGAGCACACAGACAGCGAAACCACCCCGATCCGGACTCACAGGTGCCCCCGTTATGACAAGGCTGACCCTGGCACTGGTCGATTGCTTCGTTGCAAAATTGCCCATTCCAGCCAGGCGCACATCGACATTGCGCCGTTCCACCGTCGGCAGTTACACATGTTCCGCCGTTTTGGCACTGTCCAGCGTAGCACTGAGTCGCACGCTCCGAGCAACGTTTACCTGCAAATAATTTGTTCGGCGTTATGTACAATTTTCCAGCGACAAGTGGTGACTACTAAGACTACGAAAAACTAGTTATTGCTTCTATTTATTTCGCGCGCGCAAAATTTCCATCTAAAGAGATTCACGTAGTCGCAGTCAGCAGTTCGGCTTTATAAGCAGTGCCAAGCCAAGGAGAAGGAGAAAGAAATTATAATCTCTGCACGGACACTGCGTGTTCCACACGGACACGGTATTAATTCCCTTTTACGTTCTACAAGTAGTCTGCCTGCCACAATCAGATAAAGAATACTTCACACACGATTAGGAATTTTTAATTAAAATATTTTGTATTTTTATTTTGCACTGTGCTCTGTAGTTTACAGCGTGCTGATCGAACAGGCTCTGGAAGAATCGTCCACGAAAAAGCAACACAAAAATCAAAGAAACCAAGAAACCGATCTACAACTTGGTCTTCAGCAGAATAAGCCTGCAAACACCATCAACGACACTGCGATGGCGACGACATGTGAACATGAGTATGAGCCTATTGCCCGATACTGTTTCCTTCGATCATCCTTGCCTGCTTCAAATGGCGGCTTGGATCAACATAGAAGATTCGAATTTGGATTCAGATTCGGATGCAACAGAGCCAAACGATATCCCTCTGCGCAGGAATGCAGCACCATTACGAAAAATAACTCTCCCTCTCTCTGTCTACTTAAGGAGTTGGGAGCAGGTATAGACATGCCAGCAAGCAGCAGGACCAGACCAGAGCAGACCATCAGGAGGAGAAAAATTGACTCTTCGTGTGTGACTCTGACGATGCTGATGCATGCAAACAAAAAAATTGCCAAAAAGATGGGCGAGGAACTAATGAGGATGCGGCGAAAGGGACCCACCGACGACACCCGGCCAGAAAACAGAATCCTCAGCCTCTACCACCGCATCGCTCCACGCCAGCCGCTGCGCTCTGTGAGGAGTCATCGATAAATCCGAGATGGAAAACATTTAAGCAAGTGTGCGCGCGGGGAACGCATATATATTCGGACTTGGATTCGGATGCCCAAGACGAATGTTTATTGGGTTCTTCTTACCTGTCCAACCTGATATGCACTCGCATGTGAAATCACCTTCTCCGTCCAAGCAGATTCCTCCATTGCGGCAGGGATTCGGGGAGCATTCATTTAAATCTGCGGGAGAAAAATAAAATTGTGTGGTATTTTTAATTAGCTTTTTTTTGTGTGATCTGCTGGAAGGAAGGTATTCCAAATGAAGACCAAGAAAGACGACTAAGAAACAGACAACTCAGTGCATCAGCATCCGACCGATACACCGCGACGAAGATGCTCGCTTGCATGATCGTCTGATGGTGCTGGTGCTGGTGCTGGTGCTGCTGCTCCAGCTTCTTTTTCATCGTCTTTTGCTTTCATTTTGCTCCTTCTTCTTTAAGATAATTTAATATCTATAATCTCTTCTTAAATGGGACAAGGGGAATGAGGGATAATGCGTGCTGTCATCTCGTATACCTGGGTATGTATGTGGCATCTCAGAGATTAGTTTATTAGCGGATTAATCAATAATAAATAATTTAACGTACGTATCTTTTCGAAAGGTCTACGAGAGACTTGAAAAAATGTACAAAGAGCACAGGATGGGATTTAATTGAAAGAATTTTGGTGTAGGGCGCTAAATTTGGATAATCAAAAAAAGTTGCCGAACCAAAAGAGATTTTCTATTAGCAAACAATTGTTCATTAGTTAATTGAAAGGCATTGAAAATGTTATTGCAAGAAAAGGATTTTTAAGTTAAGTTAAGTTTTAGAAAGTGAGTATTCATTTTGACAGAATTTTTGAGAGATCATTTTCATCTGAAAATGGTTTCGAAGATTTGTTAAATAAATTGCACAAGGCAAATATAAATTATATAAATATTAGAATGGTCCTTTCATATTCGCTTATTCTAAGACCATAACCTCATAGGCCGACCCTGGCAGAGTCAAAGCACGCACTTTGCTTAAAGGATGAATAAGGTATTTTGTTTGGTTGAGTGGATTTGTGATTTTCTTGGTTTTTTTTTGTACTTTAGTTGCTCAGGAGGATAACCGATAAATTTAAACAAGTGGACAAGAGGATGATACTCACTGTGCTCACAGTAGGTTCCTGTACGTCCTGGATGACACTTGCAGTAGGTGCCAACGTCTCCGTTTTCGCAATTCCCGTGTCCACTGCAAGGCGATGCTGGGAACTGTGTTGAGTTAGTTATGGGTGGTGTACAACTTTCTATAAAAAAAAACAAAGAAGAAAAGAATTTGATAAAAAAAAATCTAATTGATGAAATTAATGATGATTTCAATGAATAAAGAATTAATGCTATCGATTTGTTGATGAAACTGAAATATGTTTGTTCTGGGTAATAGCTGAAGACACTGGGGGTGCAAGTTCTTAATGACTATTGAATTTCTTGTAATTTGTACACTGGAGGGGGTCAAGCCTATTTTTGAGTTTAATAAAAAAAGGCAAGCTGATTGAGATTTATTGGAAGACATGTATATTGAAGATCAATTTAATGATAGAATGGCATTAAAAATTAATTTTTTGTGTGGGAAACGTTGGAGCTATGAAAGAAGAAATTTCTTAAATACGTTTAGTGGAATACTCATAAATGTACCTTTAGAAAATTGAACGAAAGAAAGATACACTTACTTAACAAGCTTTGGCGGAATCATCGAATTGAAACAATTTTAATTGAAAATGATTAACTAGTGTCTTGGAGGTAATTTAATTTAAAAAAAAAATGATTTTCTGTTAATCAATTATTTTTACTTTAATGTGTCATGTTTTATTCAACTTTTGTCCTGTATGCTTGCAACATACTTAGTAGAAATGGTATTTTATAGTATTTTTTTCATCGAACATAAAGCAGAACTGTATCTGCCAGAAGGTAGTCAAGCAAACGTCTTCAAAGTATCCAGCAGTGTTCTTTGAAGAAGTGAAGGATTGCATCCAGCATAATCTGGCACCTTACACGGACAGAGACATGCATCGAATGACCTAGTTGAAAGCCCAAACCTGAGCACTCCAGAAAAAATAGCTGAAATAATCAGCTGCAGCTGCTGGCCAAAGAAGTCAACCGGACCAGGTGGAATATCCATCATTATCCATCCCCCAAAAATTAGAAAACTGTGAAGATCGTGGTGATTCTGAAGAAAGATGTCAGGAACTCAATCTCTAACATCCGCAGCAACCCAAAAAAGCCAAAAAGAAGTTTTGCTGCTAGAACAACATAATTCATGACAAACAGTTTGGCTTCAGGGGGAAGCACTCAAAACTAGACCCACCCATGAAGTAGCAACATGAAACCACCAAAAATCTCAACAGTCATCGTGTTACCGTTGGATGATTTCTGGGTGTCGAAAAAGCATTCGATAGCTTCTGGATAGACGCCCTTATACACAAACTACATCTGCCACATCTACTCCACCACAAATATACAAGTCATACAATGCTTAAAACTAGACCATTTCCTCTACAGAATGATGTCATCACATCAATCCGTCCCAACTGCAATCCTTGATGAGAAAGTTAGGTTAGATTGGGTTAAAAAGGGTGATGATACGAGAAGGACGCATCACCTTACTTTGATATAAATGGATTCATTGGGCTCCCCAGGGTGTAAGCAAGGTAGGTATAAAGAAGGGCGAGAAAATTGATTAGTGGAAACTTAGGTATTGGGGGCCTCACTGGACCATCCTGAATTCTGAGTGAATTTAACGATCTGCCTTAGTGGAAAAAACGAGACGTGCTTTGCCCAGTTCGTCGAAGAAGTAATCTCCGAGGGCTACTTTCCTAGTTCTGGCTAGAGTGGTAAGTGTTCTCAGAGGAAGTAAAATGAGCTTTCCTCAGCCTCTTTACGTTGACACCCTCTACACAAGTCAGATGAGCCAATGCCAATTCTGCTTTAGTAGGTTCCCATTGTGTTGTGACTTGTTAGGGAATTTCAACCAAGAGGGACAGCTGAAGCCTACTAAACTTGTTTAAATATTCAGTTTTATTCTGTGAAATATCCAGTCATAAGTTTCTAGGGACACGACAGGTATCAATTGTTGACCATCTGTCGATGGAAACTTTGGCAAAATCTTCTTTTTTCTGCACCAGTGGCATAAGAACTGAGCAGCTGGTTTGGCTTGGATCAAAAGACGAACTGTTTTTGGATAACTTGAAGAGAAGAAGATCAAAACTAAGACAACAGACGAAGATACTTGTGTATAAGTAACTTCTGTGACCAGTCATCAGCTATTGCTTCCTAGTCTGGTTCGCGATCTTAAAATTAAGGATGAAGGAACTCCAAATCTTCTAGAGGAAGATGCTACGAATCTGCATCGAACTTCGTTTCGACCGACTGGTAGCAAGGAAACAGTACAAGGACGAGGATTCTACAAAGAAGTAAGGACAATACCGTCAGATTACCTTTTAAATTCAGCAAAGAAGCTTGTGCTGAACACTGTCAATTACGCTTATCACCTAAGTGAAAGATGGCCACCGAGCAATGACATCCTGAGTTGAGGTACCTCAGTGTGATGGAAAACCTGGATGCTTATATTTTCATGGGCAACGCCAAAGCAGCCACTTTCTTCCACACTGACACAGGGTCAGCCTATCTCCACGACTAAGTGCCAAGTTTTTCCACCAAACCACACCCAAAATATCACTGGACAATCGGGCACTGAAGGTAATGTCATAAACCAATGAAAAGTAGCTTTCCATGTAGTCAAAAGGAGAACACTTCCTGTACTTATCATATATCTCTTTTTTGTGTTTTTTCACAAAATGTCAGTTTCATTTCAGTGAGGTGAGTTCGGCATCACAAATCTTGAAGAAAAATTCTTGAATTTTTGAAGGAAAGCACTTGGCACTTCACAGCGTTTTTGGCAACATCGAATTTGTGATCATTCCACAAAACGAGGTTTGTGAAACTAGCGCCGAGAACTGAAACCTTTCCAGTTTCCTTGACGTGAGTGCCAGTCTGTGGCGAAGGAGTTGTGCCCCGTTTCAATGAAATATAACCGAATTGAGATTTTGATATTGTACAATGCAGTCAATATTAGAATACAATCAGCTTTTAATACCCATCCAAAGAAGGAGACACTCCTGGAATGGAATATGAAAACCTGAGGGTAATTTTGTAAGGAACAAAATAAGAGGCAAAAAGGAACCCTGTGGAACACCAGCATCTGTTGTAATTTTAAACTTCAAATCATCCAATAAGAGCTTAATTAATACAAATTTCATATAAAATCAGTTGAGTGGTTTTGTTTGTACTCAATTTTTGTTCACTTTCCCATATAAATTGCGCCACTGTATAATACAACTCATAAATAATTAAAATTTTGACAAATGATGAAAGTTGTCCATTGCATTTATGTGTTCCTCTAGTTTCTAGTACATCCTCCCACAGATTATGTCAATGACAAGATTCTATTTAAAAAAATTTCTACAAATGTTAAGAAAAAAAAAAACAAAACAAAAACAACACCCACTGCCTACTTGTCAACAATTTTTATTGTCTACAAAACAATAAAACTAAATTTACTAGCAAAACTGTGACATCAAAAAAACACAAAGTAACACCAAAAACCAAAAAAAAAATGTTTCTTCACGTGAGCGCATTTTCACGCATTCGTGCATTCACATCCATCATTCGAAATCCGATTCATACAAAGATTTTGCCATATTTGTCCAACAACATCTGAAGAATAGCTCACGTGACATGCGTACACAATTTTAATGTTTTGTTTAGTGACAATAAAAAAAAAGTAAAAGAACGAAGAAAATTACTTTGCCCTGAAGCACACACAAAATACAATGACATCTCGAAACTATTTTACAAGCCCAGAGTGTCAGAGCAAATAAATCTCTCTTAACTAAACAAATAGATCTTCTTTTGGCCTTTTAAAGCCTTCGAAATGTTCACATTTGTTTGGGGATTACTACATCACTGGCAATCTATAGATGGATACAATATCTTATAGATATTGTATGTGCGGTCGTTTGGGATATGAATAGAGATAGCATCTTCGATATTTTGTTCGACTTAAACTTACCATTACAGTGGGGCGAAGAGCAAAGCGAGCGCATATTCTCACAGTGTTTACCTTCATGATCAGGAGGGCAATGACAGTAATATCCACCGGGTGTATTAAGACAGCTTCCCTGAATGCAGGGTGATGGTGTGCAATGATCCTTAGCTTCCTGGAAATGTATAAGAATATGTTTAAACTTTTTATGTTATTCATATTATATGTAAAGATAAATATGATTGTATTGTATTAAATTATAAGAAACAACATGTATAATGTTGAATTGTGTTTCTGAAGATATGAGTTGAAGGTTTGAGAAAAAAATAAAGTAAAGAAAATTACTTTCAAAAATTCTAAATGGCGCCCAACGTGGAAACGAAAACATATTATATTTATTTAAAAAGGTCCTAAGATAATTGTTCTCTTCGATAAAAAACTCAGTTATAATGTTACCAAATTTGATTTCTGTTCTTCACTCCTTTAAATAAAATAAAATCAGTAGAAATAACTGGCGCCCAACGTTAAATCCATTTAAGGTTACTTGTATTCATATAAAATAAATCATTTTGAAAGAATATAACTAAAATCACACAAAACCAAATCTTAAAGAAGTTTTCTTTCTCATTTTAAGGATCTTAATGAGAATAAGTTGTTTTGCCGTTTTTATAAAATGAAGTAATGCCATTTTTAGGATCTTTTTGGCAGTTAGTGTGTTTGCGGTTTTTATTTTTAATAAAGTAATGTTTACTTATGCATTGTTGAAGTACTTTCATTTTCCATTTTAATAAATTAATAAATACAAATAAATGGCGCCCAACGTGAAAACATTTAATTTTTATGAAAAGTTAATTGATAAAGGTTCTCTAATATTATTCCATTATATTTCTGTTCCTGACCTTTTCATGAAACTCTGTCAAACTTATAATTGGCACCCAACGTGAAATGTATTGTTTTTTTTTTATTCAAATTTGTTCATGGATTTTGCATTTGTTCACATAGAAGAGAAGTGTTTTCATTCCCAAAGATTAAATGACACCCAACGTGAAAACCTTAAAGATTTTGTTTTATTTTTAGTTAACCATTTTTCATAAAATAAAAATAAATGCAAAAATACTTAATGGCACCCAAGTTGAAATCCATACATTTTTTATCCTGACTTAAAGTGTATCACATAACGTTGGGTATAGAAAATGTTTTTTTAAGGAAGGATTTAACAAAATTAGATTAGACTAAAAAAAAAACATTTGTGTTTTTTTTTCAGAATTTTAAGAGGGAATGCAATTGGCGAGAATAAAACATATTTTCATAAGATAAATATGTTGAAATTAAATTCATCTGTGTGTGTTTTGACTCCGAGTTTGATAAAAGACTGATTTCACTAAATGGCGCCCAACACGAATACCTTAAACTTATGATTTATTTTTATTAACAAAGTTCTTTTCATCTTTTCTTGCTCTAAGATATATCCATTGAAAAACTATTCCTGCAGGTCATAGCTTTTCTATTTTTTCCAAATGATTTATTGAGATACAAATCCCGGGAGCTTTATTTCATTTAGGTCACAATAATCATTAACCACCATAAATCTCATTCATAAAGATGACGAATGTTTGTTTGAAAAGTAAAAAAAAAAATACTGCAGATTTTCTTTTACTCATCGCACAATCTGGCGCCAATTTAGAAAAATAAATAAATATTTATCACTAATTCACCCCAAATTAAGCCGAATATAAACATTAAAAACCAACAACAAAAAATTTTATAGTGAAAAAAAAATCAAAATTCCCCTCCAGAGATCAAAAAGGACTCCTAATTGGCGGCATCTTATGCATGAACCGTAAAATTAATTGACAATACGTTGTCAAAATGAGAAGGTGACAACAGTTCTATGAACATAGTCATCGTTGTTTCTGTCGTCGTCGTTGTCGTTGTTGGTGTTTCCTCTGCTCCAGCTCCATCGTCTTGGCTGCCTTCCAATGACGACCGACAACGTTCCAACTTCTACATCATCGTTTTGGTAGGTATATCCTCCGTGGTTTGTCTCTCTACATATTTTTGTTTTTTGTTCATTTTCAAGTGTGTTTATAATATTTAGGTACTTTGGTTCGTTTTCTTTTTTTTTTTGTAAATTTTGCCGTATGTGTCATTCGATACTTAAACGCTGTCGGCGGCTGCGACTGCGGTTACGGCAGCGGCGGCGGCGCGGGCTTCGTGTGGGTTAAGTCATTATGTTCTGTCTTCGGGGTCCCTATGTCGGTTGGTATGTTTCTGTCACATGAATTTAATGCTTTAATACCTGCTATAGCACTAATCGTATTACGAGCAATCAACTGTGATGAGAAAATAATTCAAACGAACTGAATTTCTCACGTTCGTTCTCGGGCTTGTCGCCTTGAGGTGAGGTGTTTTTAAAAGTTTTCAATTTTTTTGTTTGTTGATTTTTAAATCTGTTTCTGTGTTTTTTTTCTATTATTTTTATTTAATAAGAGAATTGATTTTAATTCTAGTAAAGGTTCTATAATATGCACGCGCGCCAGAGCAGATTTGTGGATATGCTTTTTTATTCTAAGAAGATAATAGCAGGAATGGAGATTGTGCTCCATATGACGTATAAAGTGTGTATGCGGAAATCAATGCCACGGTAGTCTGGGTCTAATTTAATATGACATGATTTTAAATGCACCAAAGATGAAGAATTCTAAGAATAAGGTGTTAAAATCGAAATTCTTTGAGTGTGAAAATTGGAATATTTAAGTCGACTTATAAGTTAACATGGTTTTTAAGGATTTGCTGGATATTTTAGATGCATCAGAAGTGTGTCAGCTTATATCATATAGTCTAGATATTAGTATTTTAACACACTGAAGATTGGAACCTATTTCGTATGATACATATATCAATAATTTTTGATTTCAACGGAAAAAAAAGAAACAGCTTGAGAATGTTATAAAACTTATTCTTGATGGTTTGCTAAAAGTGCAACATGTTACGAGTACTTTATGTATTGAAAATGATCATTGAATATTCAAAAGGAGTGTAAACTGAACCCACAATATAAGTTTTATATTGTGAGTTGGTTTGCTTAAATTGAGGAACTCAGAATAATATGGATGCAGCTTCGTGAAAACTTTTTTCAAACTGGAGATTTTATTTACTAAGCTCTGTTTTGAAATCCTATCAAAATTGGTAAAAAAAAAAAATTGCTTCACATCAAAACTAAGCTAAACCTAAATTTAAGTTTCTTTTGTTTTTCTTAAAATATAAGTATTTAAATGGTTTAAGCAACAAAATGTTGGCTTAAACTTAAATTAACTTAGCCAACTTATTTTCTCAGCACTCCAACTCTGATTCGTCACTGTTGGGAACTTGTTCAGCTATGTTTGTTCAGCAAGTGAAAATCATTTCGTAGCTCAATAAAAACTGTTACAATTGTCAACTTAGAAAAAAATTATTTCTTACTTTAAGTCGTTAAGTATCCGAAAAAAAGCATTTTATCTAAAATCAGCGCTTTTCTTGTAATAGTGGACGAAGTTATTTGTAAGAAGGACTTTCAGTAAGATAATCAATATTTTGAATACCGCACAGAGACAGCACATGTGGCTCTATTTCGAAGTAAATTTTGTCTTAAAATATATTGGTCTATTTTTGATTCTCATCATCACCGTTTGATTTAGAATAAAAACTAAAACATTTTACAAACCAAATTCTACCACTTAATAAATTCTTATAATTTTTCCCGATTCCATCACTTGATAAACAATACTGCAAGTGTTTTTTGTTAACTTGTTGACTTGGAACAAGTCCGCAATTGTCAGTTGAAATTTATAAACTATTCAACAAGTTTAGTCTCTATTCTTTGAACTCTAGTTGTTTTAAATTACAGAAACGTTAGATTTATAAAATTTCTCACTTGTTGAAAGAAGCCTTAACAGTGGCTTAAGGTCTCATAGACTGGTTGTTCCGTGTTACACAAATTTTAAAAATTTGTTGAATTTTACTTGTTCAACAAGCACTTTGTTTTGAGTTATAGGCCTCTGGTTATTCATTGGTCCGTATGAATTTTTTGCGAGTTATTTTTTCGCTGTTGGGCGCCAGTTTTCTATTTGGTCTGCTACAATCCTATTCCTGCGGTAATACTTCATCAACGTCGAAGGACATAATTCTCAATTATAATTTCTATCTTTCAACATTTCATTCATAGGAATTAACACTTTTCCAGTCACTTACTTCATTTATTATTAAATTAAAATAGGGATCTTAGTTTGTTGAGCTTTGTATTGAAAACTTAAAAAATATTATTTCACATTATTCATGTGCTAAGTCTATGTTTTTTCCAAAAGAAGTACATATTTAAGTAGTAAAATAGACCTTTTGCCAGTTTTACATCAGTTTCGTTTAAACCTTGAGATTAGTTTATAGCCTTTGCACATCCAACTGAAGTCTTGATTTTGAGCAATAAGATTTCACAATCTACTTGATTCGTTTACACCACACATAATCTAGATTTTGTTTGATATTTCGAAAGAATTAAGGTGTCCATAGGAAACCGCGAGTACTTGTTAACTATCAAGAAGCCAATCTTTCGTACGTTTCACCCTCCAAAACCCATTTGTTTACTTTTTTATGTATTTATAATTTCAATTCGTGTCGATTAATAGATGTGAATTGCAACAACAATAAGACCTGGCTGAATGATTTGTATCAGCTGTTCGCTTCAGCTTGTGGGCAAATCAAATTGAAAGCTCAGGATTGCCATCTTTATATTGTTTATATATGATAGGAACTCTAAAACAAATCCGTTGCAATCAGTCAAAGTGCAAGGACACAATTGCACATATTTGAAATATTAAAAGGACCTCAATACAATGTTCTCATAAATATAAATTCTCTTTTTTCTACCCTCTCTCTTCTATAAACAAACTGTTATACGGAAGTGAAAGTTTGAGTAGTTAAATGTGATTGTGACCAATCAGATTTTGGGAAGATTTGGTGTTAATAACGAAATCATAAAATCTACGGGAAATCTCTTTGATTTTGAGGAGATTTTGGGCTTTTAGCTCAAAATTTATATTTTTTTATTTATTTATTTGAGCTTTAATTTACATTAAACGGGGAGCTTAAACTTCCACTGCAAAACTGGGGATCAGGCTATTTTTATTTTAAACGTCTCAATTAAATTTTTTTACTGCTGACATTTAGCTTATCTGTTTTGGTTTAATTTTTAATAATATATCATGATTTTAATTAATTTAAAAGCTGCTTCAGTATCGTAGACAAAATTTTCACGTTGGGCGCCAGTTTTCTATTAATTTTGTTACCATCCGATTCCCACAGTAATATTTGAACACCATCGAAATAAATCTCTTCTAAATTACAATTTTTATCTTTCAACAGTTTAAACCCCTTCCCTTTTACCAATTCGAAATCGTTTAAAAATTCCTTCCATAAAAATTAACACTTTTCCACCAATCACTTAAGCCACAAAACAAGAGAACCAAATTGGTATCTCTTTAAATAACCTCAATCGGAAAACAGAATTATTGACTTTTCCTGCCTAAAAGCCTAAAATACAAACATAAGTAAACATCAAAGCCTTATAGAGGGCGTGTGTGTATCTAATTAAGACTCCAATCTAATTGCATTCTTATACACCAATTAAGCTAGCACAGTCAGTGAACATACACACACGGTAGCAGGTTGGATGGACATAGACACACATAGGTACGTGATTTTCCCATAGTTTCTTTCTAATCTCTTAATTATTACTATACAAAACAACCACAAAACAAAAAGCTTTTCAACAAACAAAACAGAATCAAGAAATAAAAATAAATAAAAAAAAAAATAAGAAAAAAAATAACTGTTTGCACTTACCTCACACAACGACCCCGAGTATCCAAGTGGACATATGCACTTAAATTTCCCAATCATGTCCACACATTCGCCGTTGTTGCGACAAGGTGATTTCGCGCATTCATTGATGTCCGTCTCACAGTCCCGTCCTGTCAAAGAGAGGAAGAAAAATCAACGAAAAACAAAACTGGTTATTGAAGCACAATTCTTTATAAGTAGGCATATACACAACGACGTGTTCGATGTCGAGAAGTTAGATATAACGCACCTGTGTAGCCCGTTGCACACGCACAATGATAATCGTTGACCAAGTCAATGCAGGTTGCTCCATTCTTGCACTGGCCTTTGCAATCGTCCAGGTCTTTGGCACAGGTTGGTCCACCCCAGCCTTTGAGGCATTGGCATGAGAAAGAGCCCGGCAAATTATGACACTTTTCCGCATTGGTACAGGGCCCGAGATTTGTGGCCAAATTCGACTCACATTCGTTGACATCCATCTGGCATATGTCGCCGGTCCACTCGGGGGGGCATTCGCATCGAAAGCCCCCGACGAGGTCTATACAAGTGCCACCGTGCTCGCAGGGACCTCCGGCGCACTCGTCAATGTCTGTAAGTGGATTGGATTGTGTGTTTAGTTTTTATTTTTAATTTTTTTTTCTTGTTTTAATATAAAATGTTGTCCCGTTCACAAATCTACAATCTACAATTTGAACAACTTTATCTCCGGGACCCGATCGCAGAGCATAAATTGTGCTCGCACACCAAGCTGCGCTCGAAAAACCTCTTAGTGGCTCTGGGCTCTGTGGCGGTTGAGCTCGAGATCAGTAGAACATATATGCAATCCCATCATAACCTAAATGTTGGCTGTTTTTTTTTTTTATTTTTGTTCGGGCTCAGCTCAGATGCGCGTATCTGAGAACACGGCACAAATTGTTGTATAGTTTGTAGAGCAAGCATCTCTGCATAATTATCTCTGAAGTGGACAATGTTCCTCATGGCTGATGAGATACAAAACAACCAACCATCCACATATTTTATACCGGACAATAGATATGCTGAGGATGCTGGGGATTCTGCGTGTGAGCCAAAGAGCAAATGTAACCTTTTCGACGATGACATATATGTGGACGAGAAGAGCAAACAACTTAAGGTTATGGGTGCCTTGACTTGACATCTTGTTTGCACTTCCACAGAATGGGTTTTTGTTTTTCAAGTGTTTTAAGGCATTTTTCGTGTAGTAATTTTTTTTTTATTATTGTTTTGTTCGTAATTGAGTTTGTTTTTTTTTGTTTTTTTAATTTGAATTTTCTTTGTTTTCCGAAACGCAACTCGCTAATGGCTTGAGATGCTGGATAAATATTCAAATCTTGATTGCTAAGTGTGTGGATGCACACCCACCACAAAAACGTTTTGTTTGTTTATTAATTATCGCGTTTGGTTAACTTTTGAGGATAAATAAACTAACTTTAATGGTGAATGAACAAAAAAAGTCATCACGCATGGAAAAAGGGTATGCTTACATAAAGTGGGGTAGAATTGACCTCAAAATCGAAATAAACTAGCAACATATACTTTAAGAAAACTTTAAGTTTCGATTGATATTTATCTTAAAGAGTCGGTTTTCCAGCGATGTGAGTTAACTCTGAGTAAAATCAGAGTTAGTTTAGAAGCAAATACACACTTAAGTTAGAAGTAATTTTTCAGTTGAAGATTAACTTTATAGCGTTTAGCTGTCAAAAACAATATTGGATTGAAAAGCTGGATTTTTTTGACGGTTCAGTATTCACATCTCCCTATATTGAAGGAGTGGGAAAGAGATGTGAATACTAAAACGTCAAGAGAAATTACAGTTTTTCAGTTTTTTATAAGAGTTTCATTTCAATTTTGAGTTGTATCTGTCAGAAATGTCAGTTCAATTAATCGAGAGTTAACTCGCCAGATTGATTTGGTCAAGTCGGGATTAGGTAGCCTCAATTTTATTCTAATAATGTTCGCCTTAAACTATAATTTGCAGTGCTGCCAAATAAAAACTTCACAAATGGGACCAAAATAATAAATCTAAAATTAATACAATATTTTTCCAACTAAGTCCTCTAGATTATCCCACTGTACATAAATGCGGACAATTCACAGTGAAGTCTTTTGTATAATCCATCAATTAAATGACAGATGAGTGATTGCTCTGATGACCCTCTCTGTGTATACACTTATTGTTTTTGTACACGCAAATGAGAAAAACAATTTTCTTGTTGAAAAGAACCAGAATACAATAATTTTGTAACATTACTTGAGGGCAAAGCTGCCCGAAGAAGGTGGGTGAACGTTGTTTTGTATCATTTGTTTGTATCGATCTAGAATATTGTAAGTTATACCACGATTTGATCTTTTTTTAGTTTGGGAGAATCTTTGTGATTTCTGAACATTTTTATTTGCCACTCCTAGAATGTTTAAGAAAAATAATTTCATAGGCTTTGATTAAATGACTTAAAGGTCAAAGAGTCAATTGGAATAATTTTTTTAAAGAAGTACATAAATCTAATTGTAGTTTTTTAGAATGGTTAATTGTTTTTTAAGGTGTGTTCAAGCCAACGAACATTTTGGGAAGATCTAATAGAAATATAGAGTGTAGGAGAAAGAGCATTAGATATCTACTTAATTTATTCAAATTTAACTAGTAAATAACGACTCTCACGTTGGGCGCCACTTATTATTTTAATAGTTTTGCAATAGATTTTGCAAAAACAAAATCCGTTACTTTCATCGATGATTTCATTAAGATAATTAAGAGAGAGGCAAGCTTTTTACAGACAAAATAAAACATAGTCTTAGGAATGTCAAAATCGTAATATCGAACCAGACCCTCTGTTGAAGGACAACTGGACGAACTCAAAAAGTGGTCATTGAAAAATATACAGACGAATAAAATATTTGGAATATCTTGAGATGATTTAATATATAGAAATAAAGGGTGTCGGAGAAGAAGCTTCAGAGGTATGTACTCTTTAACGTTATTGAAGTTTAAACGAAAATTTTAAAAATTTCGTGTTGGGCGCCAGTTTCAAGTTTTTAGTTTTAAGCTATAACCAAATTAAAATTTACAAAAGAAACGAGAAAATGTCTTTGCGATGTCAACATCTAAATCCCTAAACAGGAACCATCTTTTAAGGACAACTTGGTTAGCTGTATTGTTTCAGTGAACTACAAAAATCTTGTATTGGGCGCCAGTTCTCTCCTAAAATATTGGATAATATTTTTTGATTTTACAATAAAAACTCAATTTTTATGTTACAACTTATGAGAGCCGTAGTACCTCCCTCATGGCATGATTATAGATGCATCGGTGTGTCATGTCAAAGGTCTGGCGTTCCAGCCCCTGCCACCTAAAAACAGAAATGTCTTTCCCAGGTACTGCCTCTTGCGACGAACTGACAAACCCTCCAAGAGTATTACTTGTCATGAATAAGTGCTTCTCATCTAGCCGTTCAGAATTGGCAAAAAATGGTAGGGTCCCCTCCATTCCTGCCAACAACATGCACACAGGAATGGTTGAGAGTTGTAAGTCACTAGGCCCTAGTTTTCCACGAGCTGTTGCAATACCAATTTTCTTTTATAATTTATGAGAGCCAAGCTTTTTACAGAAAATAGGAAGCAATATCTTAGGCATGTTTACTTCCAAGTCCCAAACTAATAAGGACAGCTTGATGAACTCAGCAGTGGATCGTTAAAAATTAGACGAAGGCAAAAATAAAATATTTGGGACACCTTGAGAGGATATACTATGTAAACATAGATTATTCAAGACAAAACAGTGATATAAATCTCGTGTTGGGCGCCAGTTGAATGTTCTGCACTTAATAATTGTAGTTGATTACGTAAAGTGAAATGAAAAGCAAGCTTGTAACAAAAGAAATGATATAATGTCTTTGCGATGCTAAAATAATCCAAATTCCAAACTAGGACTCTTTAAGGAATGACTTGGCACAGCTCAACATGTGGATCATTAGAAAAATTAAGGAAGTTGAAGACGAAAACAAAACAATTAGACCATTCTGAAAGTAAGATCAATTTTTTTCAAGATTATCAACTCAGTAAACAATAACCAAACTCGTGTTGGGCGCCAGTTTTCTCTTTAACGTTCGTTGCAATAGATTTAGTTTTTATACAGTATACATACTTTATCACTAATGAGCTCATAAAATAAGACTCGAATGTTCCTAATTTTATTAAATACAATAAATCCCTCTCTTCCAAAATATACGAGTATAACAGATTCACTTAAACAAATTGCATACAAACTGACGATTTCATCCCTACACTTTATTAGTTCGAAACTAATGATTTAAAATCTTCTCTCCCACAGCCATACAGCATAAAACAAATCACATTATTGCAAAAACTGTCTTTCAAACATTTATCTAATCCTCAACAAACACAACAAATTCATGTTTATATCACACACAGGTAGGTACATTATGTATAAATTTTTTCTTCATTTCATTTCACTTCACGGAAAACGTCAAAACAAATTGCAAAACATTCCGAATTCTCTTACTTGAATGACAGCTACCACGAAGACTTACAAAAAACTTACAAACGTTGACTCCTTGATCGGTTCCCTGCGATAAAAAATGTTCACTTTGACAACTTTCTCATTAAAAGTGCGTTGTTTTTTTTTTACTTCGTTTTAAGTCCGTTGAGTTTAAATCAAAACGAAAAATTGTGTTCATGCGCTTCGAGCGCGCACACTCTAACGCCACTCTAGTATTTGAAGTAAGTATGAAAAAAAAACAACAATAACAACTGCAGAAAAAAAATACTAAGATACACTTTAACACGACTTATATCTATATATACTCACTTATTTCGCATGTGGGACCCGTCCAACCGGGTGCACAGGTACAAGTGAATTCAGCCACAGGTGGAGTGGTTGGACTCATTCTTGCCATTGGACTGCCGCTGCTGGTGCCTCCGTTCATAGGATTACGATTGCGTCCAACTGGTTTGCCCATGGAACTCATGCCTCGCATACCGCGCACACTTAGTCCCGTAGCCATTCCCATCGAATCGGTCATTTTTTGCGATTCCTGTAAAATGCAAAAATTCATTAAAAAAACACACAAACGGAATATCCATGGCAACAACAACTTAATGTAATGTGCAACCGATTGAAAAATAAAAAAATAATTAACAAAATCTATCTAAAGACGGTCCAACAAGAAGTATCTATGTATTACGAGTGCCTACCTTGAGCGTGCATGTGCCTCCATTCTTACACGGTTGCGTCGCGCACGGATGCTCCACAATCTCGCACCGTTCGCCAGAGAGGCCCTCTGCGCATGTGCAGCGATATTGATCAGGTGCCGTATTCTCGCATGTCCCTCCGTGCATACAAGGCTCATGGGTGCCACAATAATTTAAATCTAAATGAAATAATTAATGTTAGTTGTCAAATTCGCTTCGCTAAATCTTATCGTTTTCGATTTTCGCAGCATTTTTCTTAATTCGATGCTGCGACCTCGCATCATCAGCCAGCCAACTATAAGCAACCAAACTATAGCCAGGCAAGCAATTCAGCAAGCTAGGCAGCCAATACTCATGCCATCAACCAAAACCAAAATCTCATAAACTTACCTTGGTCACATAGGATGCCACCCCAATTTGTATCGCATAGACATTGCCAGGCGATACCATTACATGATCCGTGCTTGCAGCCGGGATAGACCATGCACTCGTTGCAGAGGGGTCCACGCCATCCGGGCCGGCATCTGTAAGAAGAGGAAGGGACACACGGCCATAGCCATTATTATTACCCGTTGTTGGTAACAAATTAAACTTTGAACTCTTCCCAAATGAGTTACCGGCTAGGAGTTGCGAATTAATGGGCTTTTCGCTTGAGGTCTTTCTCGCGCGCCTAATGGGATGATGCACCGTTCGCGCTATGTTGCAAATGGAATTTTTAATAACCCCACCCCCCCCCCTCTCCCCTTCTTTCTTTAAGAAGCTGAAGCTGGTGTGCAGCATGCGATATGATGTGCTATCGCTGCATTACCGATGGTCTATGGGAAGTGCATATAAGAGTTTAAGTAATGCGCGGTGCATTATGAACGACTGTGTTAAAATATAACGAAATTATTTGGGGCTTAAGCCGCGATGACCCTCCTATTATACCCCTCTATCGATTTGCAAGAAACTTATGGTTTCTAATAGGTTTTATGGATGATGAGGACAAATAGCTATTAGGAACAGGTGGTATATGTATATATAGGTAAAATTTTAGAAAATGAAAATCGATAGATAAATTGTTTTTACAACAATAACATTGTATGGTTTAATGATGAAAGCGATAAAATATGTAGAGGAGCTTGAGAAAATTGAACTTGAGGTCTCCGGGATGTTGATGGCTAAGAAGATTTGCCATGAAACTGTTAGGTATATGGTGATCGTTTGGTCATTAAAACTTGCTACACATATCAGTGAGCTGGTGTAGAAATCAAGAAATCCTAACGGAACCAAACAAGTGAACAAGTCGCTGCTTTGTACAAAATTTTTTATTTGTTGTACATACACTATAACAACGAGCTATAACAATTCTGGTACTTGCCTAGGGCTCATATTCAAATTAATATGGAGTAACCTAAAAAGTTTGGCAAAATCTGGAAATATTAATTGGCAAGTGTGCCCGCTTTCACATAATTCCACAGGCTCGAAACGGAAACTAATTGCGAAAAACTCTCAATTAAGAATGATACTTGTGATTTTCTGTCGCCCGATTATTCAGTCACAAAAAATAGAGTTGAATTTAAATGAAAACGGTCACACATGATGCCAAGAAATCAATCTTAGTTGCGACTACTATTTTCAATCGCAAGGACAGAAAAGTGATTTTTCACTTCGCCATGCCTTGATGATGAGTTTATTTGTGAGATTAGCGTGGAATTTTTTTTCTTGGACCATTTCTCTAATCATGGCGTAGTGAAATGTCACAATCCAAACATGGCCTATTTATCTGAAGCGCCCGATCCATAGATCTACTAGGTAAGTTGCAACTACGAAGTCGTTACGGTTGGAGGTGAAACGATGTTTCGGAGGATTGTTTTTGAAAGCTTAAAGTGTGTGATTTATAAAATAAGCCAATTTAATTACTAACAACTTTGAGTTACTTGCGCAGTTTAGCTGCTCTTAATACGAAGCAACTTTAGGTTGCTTGGCCTCGCCCACAAAGCAGCTAAGTTGCTGGCAACTAAATCTAAAAAAAAAAATGTTGAAATGGCATTTTCTTTCATTAACCGATAATTGACTGCTTTCAGTTGTACTTGATGACAGCCGGACAATAGGACACCACCAACAAAAAACAAAGTTATGACAAAATTCAACAACGCAAAAATCAAACTCTTCAAAGTTGCTCGGAAGTTGCCTAGTTGGTGATGGTAAGCCGACTTTAGTTGTTCCGTGTTTCCGGCAACTTTAAAAAGTTCAAGTTGCCAACATTTAATATCGTTTAATTCCTATCGAATATGATAGGAATGAAGAAACTCCAAAATTCATTCGTAAAACGATATAAGTTTTCTAGTCTTTATGTCAAAAGTAACAACCATAATTATGTGGAAACTGATACCTAAGAAACTATAAAACATTAATAAAAGGCGTTTCCTATTTTCCGAGAAGTTTGTGCTCAATTTCGATTTCTTAAATTTCATTTTAATTTTAATAATCCAGCTTTTTGTATTAATATAACAAGTTTAAATAAATAAAATATCTGTTTACATAGGTGACATATGTTTTGACAAGACAGTAAGTTTTTTTGTTTTCCTCTTTGTGTTTTTCGTAATTTAAAAATGGATGGCACGATTCGATTAGTTGGATTTGATGGGGAGAGGACCACAAAAGATAACGTCAATTTTATTCACTGAATATTTTCAAATATTTTAAAATTTTTCATCCCCCTCCCTCTTCTGCAAGTTTACCTGCTAACCGTTCAAATATGCTTAAATATCTTCACGTTTTAACATTGACATTGTTGTGGTCAGAGATTATCAAAAAATCAATACCCTTTCGAACGTTTCATTCCACAAAACCTATTTGTTTACATCGTTTTAGTTTTTCCGTCTCTGTTTATAGATTACTCCCAGCCGCTGCCAATTAAGACCGAGGTACCACCTCTTGCGAGGAACTGGCGAATTCTCTAAGAGTATACTTGTCATGAATAAGTGCTTCTCATCTAGCCGTTCGGACTAGGCAACAAATTGTAGGACCCCTCCATTCCTGCCAACAACACGCACACAAGAATGGTTGAGAGTTGTAAGTCACTAGGCATTGGTTATCCACGAGCTGTTATGCCACCAAATTTATTTACTTTTATGTACAGATTACATTCACTCTTAACAACGTCACGACTCCATAAATAAACTGTCAAAAACACCTTGTTGAGCTAAAACTAAAACGCTCGGAAGGGGTAATTAAGTGGTTGCAGGAAAACAAGCAAATACCCGGAAAGCATAGAACATATGACGCGGCTATAACTGCAGAGCGAAATGTTTCGTCAAGTTTCGTGCAACTTTGCTTTCGGAAGTGAGGTGTGCTCTCGAGCGAAGGGCTCGGAGGGGTAATTAAGTGGTCGGAGGAAAACAAACGAATACCCGAAAAGCATACTACATATGAACGACGCGGCTTCGGAACGTTCCGTCAAGTTTCATGCAACTTTGTTTTCGGAAATGAAGTGCGCTCTCGAGTGAATGACAAAAAGAGGTAGATGATGATAAGTACAGTATGGGTGTTTGTGTTCCTCTTCTGACGATACAGAATGTAACTTTTCGTTGGCTTTTGACATTAGTTTCAGTACATTTTGCGACCATTATAGTTCTACCACTATTCTTGTACCATAGGAAGTGGATCCCACATACTGATAGCTGTCACTTTTAACGTTGGCAGATCCGTAAAGTTTTATTTAGTCGACGACCTTGCATCCTTGCATCCTTGCATCCCTCAAATAGATGCGTTCATACATGCAGATGCCACAAATTTTGAACGTGTTACCCTAATCAATCGTGTTACCAGCCTGGTGATTAAGCATTAACAGTTGAATAATGAACAGCAATTGAATAATTAATTACAAATACCATCAAAGCAACATGGCTGCCGAAGACTGTCAACATCGACCCATTCCTATTGGAAAACCTTTTAGTTGCAGTTAAAAAAATTGGCTTAAAGCATTACTAAAGAGAAAAAGTATGAAAGTCGTTAACAGTGGTGCACTATGAAGTTGTATATAATATGTACATATTCAGAAATCTATGGAGACAAAATTGAGCCAAATAGAAAATCTTACAGCTCAGTCGTATATCGAATTTAATGTTGCAGTTATTATTGCAAATGAAGATAACCAAGATTTTTAGGTCTTACAATTTAAAATTAGAAACTTTTCTTAAATTTACATATATATACAGAAAAAACAAATACTTAAGTTCAATTACCAAGAAACATTCCATATAATTCTTAGCTGAAATAACACCCAAAGGCAACGCTTGGACGTAATACATCTGCCTTGAAATTTAAAATTCAAAGTAAACCACACACAAAAACTGTATTCAGTTTAATTAAAATTAAGAAAATCCAAGAAAAAAAAGAAACCAAACTCAGAGTTTTTTTCCTCTAAATATGTTATTATCGAACAATCGAACCCTTCACGACTGTCATGTCTTCTTAGTTGGTATAGTACTTTTTAGCCACCCTTGTTATTGCAGCTCGGGCAAATTTGTTTAAACTAAAAACATATCTCCACAATGGCCAAAAAAAAAAACAGAACTCCCAAGCTCACAAGCTAAACATCGCACGATACTTGTGTTGCAACAACGTTGCTTCGTCGACTCAAAAGACGAGAGTCTCCCAAAAACCGTCACCAAAGACTATAGTAGATATAAAATAGTTACACTGTATTATGGTTGAACGCTGGCTGCCGCCAGCTACTGCTACCGCCGACGAAGCAACATTCCTGATAGTATGTTTCAAGTCAAACCAAAAGTCTTGTACTCGCCCTCGAAGTGACACATTTTGTCCCGTAGTGCAACAAGATTCTCTATTTCCGATCCAAAGTACAACAAAAACAACATCGCCAGCTGTAGAAGCAGGATTGCAGCATTGTGTTTGATTTTAATTACCATTCTTGATCGAGGTGTACATAGAGTACACCCCACCATACTTGGTCCAGACAAAAATCCTGAAGCTAAGGTTCTTTCTTCCTTCTCCGAATCTCAACATTGCGGTGATCATTGTTCTGAGGTGAAATTTGATTTTAAAATAAATCCAAGTGACTGACTTGCTATTTGTGGAATACGATTTAAAACAAAACAAAAAACAAGTCAAGGCGTTTTGGATTCTTCGACTTGGAGGAGGAACAAAAAAGACGACTTCGACGACGCCGAGGAGATCAGGCAAAAGACAAAAAAAAAGAGTAACGCTCAGTTGAACGTTATTTGCATAACAACCACATCACTTTTAAATGCCTCCGTGTTGAAAAACTTAATTGAACAAACGTATCTGCGGCAACTATCACCGCTCCGGCTACATCCTCTTTTTTTCTTGTTGTTGTTCGTTTTTGAAGTGAAGAGGACATAAAAACACTGAAACCAAACCACTATGTTGCATCTCCTCGCCAAGTGAAGTTCTTCGGTCTATAGACTGAATAGAGTCGTGGAGTGCAAGCGAAGCGCAATGTCCGTCCGTCAGCAATACATACGAGGCAAGCAGTATACTGAAGCTGTATGTTGTAGCCTGTCCAATAACGACGAGGACGAAGACGGCCCCAAATCGATTCGAAAAACGGGGTATACGCTAATGATGGGTGATGTTTCCTAGTTTTTGTGGTCGGATCAATTGTCTTAATTGCCTCTAGTAAACGCTGTCTTCCACTCCTCCTCTGGCTTCTCGGGATCTTTTGTTTTTATTTAACAGCAACCAACTGTTGCTTACCAGAGTTTCAAGTCCAACAACGACCGACCCGACGATGGAATGAAATAACTCGGCAGGAACACCATCACCAACAACACAATACGTATCAACGCCACAGCTTCCAATTTCCAACATAACAAAAAGTCACAGAAGCAGCAAAGAAAGAACCCAGCCATAGCACAGAAGAAATAAATGTTCCACGTAATGTCCTGATGCACACCTGTTTGATTGGTATCTTCATTTAAATTGCAAATGTGACCAGAGCAGTCCATCAGTCAGACGACCGACGGAGCGACTTATATAAATGTGTGGAGATTTATGAAAAACCTAACTCTCCTGGGTCGTTCGTCATCAGTGATGGTTCTTTCCTTTCAAGCAAAGAAAAGACGATGACGAAGACGCTTAATCACCACGACACCGAATCTTTGCACCTAATTATAACGTCATTTACCACGACAAGTCAGTCGTTGCAATCAAGCTCAGTATCAGCCCACCAATTAACTCGGTTTTGTCACCATCATCACATCATCCCAATGGGGTAGACGCGCCGTCAAGTGAAGTGATACTCTTCATTAGTGCCAGTTTGCGATTGCATATCGGAATGGAATAGCGAGCGACGACGATGCAACGCGACGCGACGGTGACGATGTGACAGTGGCCCGAGAAGGTACCCCTTTTTCCATCGGGCTTTTGGATTGGGTTCCTGCGCTGAGCTAACAACTCAATTAATAACAATTTCTCAGAACAATAAAGAAGATTTCACAAATTATCTCCCCGAGATGGATGGGGCACCGGTATTGATATCGGTACCGGCACCAGCATAGTGCGGCATAGAGCAGCGCTACAGGTCTCCGATCCGGGCCAACATCGCAACATACATCACTACGTTATCGATATCGAAGGCAATTTCAATTTCGCCAACTAACAAGAAGGAGGGCGAGCGACGCTGCCAACGAACGCCACCACCGTGATACACAGTGGAACACTTTTAATATATGCTGGCTGTAAAAGACGTTGCCAATTTTGTGTCCAGTCGCAAATGGTCTTCTTTCTCCCGAATTCCCTTAATTTTTGCTAAAACATGGCTAGTTCCATGGTAAAAGGTTTGTTCTACAGGATTTTTTAGACTGTTTTTTGAATAATTGCTAAATTTGGGATATATGTATTAGGGATAAAATACTTTCAGGGAGAACAAAAAAACTATCAACTTGTCGGAAACGGTTTTTGGGTTGAGAAAAGTGAGTATAACACTTTGGCTACCCTTACTGAAGGGCTGTTTTTGTATTTTCGTTTGTCACTTAAGATTGACATTTCATCTGACATACAAACGTCAACCTAGAATTTGACTTTGTTACGTTTCGTCAATTTTAGTTTACTTTTGCTTTAGAAAGTTAGGCGCGTTCCCGTATAATATCAGTTTCGTTAAGTTTAAAACCTATTTGTTTTGTCATATTTTTTATTAAAATGTCACCACTCTTTTTCTCTATTGATAAATAACTTAAACCACTGTGTTCAAAAACTGAACTATTCCAATCTGAACGATTGGTCTACTAGTTCTCTCTGTGTGCCAAAGCTGCTTAGCGTTTTTTTTCACCATTTTTTATTTCGATGCATGCAACTGCGCATACCACAAGCGCACTATAGTCAACAACGGAATCTCTGGCCGGATAGAGAAGAGACGTATAATTTATGATTTCATTAAACAGGGTTTATCTGCGGACGAATCTATGGCATGTCATGTAGTCTTGGGACTCCTCAACTAAGCTAAGAGAGATCCATAGATCCGAACAACAACGTGCAAAAAAGAAGTAATTTTTTGGAGCCGATAACAACGACGACGGACTGACAACAAAACATCCACAAGGTAACTAGCAACCAGGACATCGGTCGTCGTCGTCTCTAGTCGCTCGTATAGCTCGTCGTCGGATCAGAACTTGAGGTGGAAGTTAAAGAAAAAAAATTAAATAAAAAAATACTCGATGCTTGTTAAATAGCACAATCGTGAGTACGGTGTTCTCTTTTTGATTGCGATGATGTTGTGAGGAGTTCGAATTTCACACAAATGCTGTAGACAGAGAAAGATACCTACTACTTCCACGTTCCACTATCAACTATGACTGCAGCTGCTGATGTTGCTGCTGATGCTGATGCTAGAGAGATGCATCAAAGCTGCAATTTTCATGAATTGAATAATGGCTGTTACTGACCGAGTGGTGATGTTATGGTTAGTTGAGTACACTAACGCTCTCTATGGGCCAACTGCTATCCGTATTATATTGTAGGTGATGTACTGTGTTAGGAGGCTTTTCCTGGCCATTCGCCATTCTATAGCCTCTTCCGTCGACTCATGTCAGATTTTATACTTCATCCTAAACAAACCAACCGAGAAAACCAATCACGTATTCTATGTTAAACATTTTTTGTGATGCTCATCCTTGGGCTTGTAGGTATATATGCATAGCGTTCGGGGGCTTTTCAAAGTTGAAATGAAATGAAAGACTCTGGCTGTTTCTTATCTTTCGATGGAATGGGAGATTAGTTGTTATAGTTTTTTTTTTTTTTTACAATTTAAACAAAAGCCGACCTTAAACGAACGGTACTGTTCACACAAAGTAGCTACACACCAAGATCATAGAAACAACTTGTTTTTCTTTTCTTTTTGGGCAGAGATTTTGGAAGCAGTTGTTGGTTCATTTCCAGAGGTGTGGATGGGTTGAAATAAATGGAAACTGATGTTCTGGGCTTTGGCCTGGAGTTTATCTAATCTCATGCTGACCCAAAAGCGAGCTCTGTTGTTGCATCATCCTCATCAGATAAATTATGAAATTTGAAGTTTTGAACAAAAAAATTATAAGATTATTAGGTACCTACCTACTCTGAGCCAAAGTGAGAAAGTCCTATCAAAATGACGTTTCGGCATGGTTATGTAATGGGTACATAATTCAATGTCCACTTATTTTGTATATGATTTGTATTTTGGTACATCTTCTCATTAAGAAAAAAAAGTTATTTGGAAGACATGGGTTGAAAAAACCTGCCATCTTGGAAAAGAGGGGTGATTTTTTTGTTGATTTTTTAGTCGTTTGAATTTCATTTAAGAACAAAAAGACCAAAAGCAGTGAAATTATCAATAAAATGAACTATTTATGATCGTTGTAAGCTGATTAATCTTTAAGTAACAGGTGAAATTTTACCTATGTAAATTAGAATGGTCGTTAAAAAGGTCATTACTTTATCTTAAATAATGTGCGAGCATAATTTTTCCCAAATAAATAAAATAACTCCTGTAAAATTTTCAAAAATGGCGCCCAATCTGTGGGCGTGGCATCTGGAGGCATTCCCGTAACTTTTTTTATGTTCAAAATTTACCAAAAAAGTGGGAATCCCACCCTTGGAAATAAAAAAAGTATGTTCCCGAAAAGTAGAAATACTGATATTTTACCCAAAGGTGTGCCTACTTCTTAAAACTTTACCTTTCTAAGACATCAACCGATATTTTTTCAAATACACTTTTGACTTCTGGAGGTGTCTTAACAACTTTTTTCATGTTGTAAATATTAAAAAAATTCCCAAAAAATAGAAACTCCCACCTTTTGACGTCAAATCAAATGTTAATTGTGTTTCCGAGAAGTGGAAATTTTGAAAATTAAACTGAAGGTGTGTCTTATCAACTTCTCTATTTTAAGATATCAATTGTTATTTCTCAACACACTTTTGGCATCCTAAGGACCAGTTTTTCAGTGCGGGATTATCCTAGTCTCGAGGTTAAGCCTGAATTAACTCCAAGAATGAGTTTTTCAGTCAATAGAAATCTTGATTTAACTCGCAGTTAACTCACCTACTTTGATGAGTTAGCTCAGGGACCAGGTAATGAAATTTCACCATCTCTTTTTCGATGAGTGAAAAGTGTTGAAGGGTGGTATCCACAGTGTCACACATCGATGGCCTATGATTTTTGACAACTGCAAGATAAAGTTAATCCTCAACTGAAAAACTGATTCCGAGTTAACTCAGGGTTAATTTATTTTCAGGATTAGCTTACTCTGAATTAACTCAGACTCAACCCTGAACTGAAAAACTGGACCTCAGTGTATCAAAACTAAGTCCAGTGATTTTAGTTTCCTGACTGGACCACTGATTGGGCGCCATTTTTTAAATAGATTCCAAGCATATTTTGTCCTTAGAATGTTAGAAATGAATTCGAACTCCCCAAAAAGCGCATGGAAATAAGTTTTCTGAACGGACTATTTTAAAACTTAAATAATTTTTTCATTAAAACAATATGTTTTTTGAAAATTTTGTTGTTTACACAAAACAACATTATATTTTAGAATCTTCTGTAAAGTTTTTATTAATCAGTTTGATCCACGATGCGAAATACAAAACGAAAAACTTTATCTTTATTTGGACTTTCATCTCGGATCTCGGAATCGTTTTGATTGATTTGGAGGTGGTACCGTCTCGGTTTTGGTTTCTATTTCGGGTTTCGATGCCAAAACCTATAGCTATATCAAACGAAACCGAGACTTTTCTGGTATCGTGACCAGCCATATAAATCTGGGAAGCACTGAAACTACATTGCATTGTAGCGTGAAGAGTGATACACAACAAAAAAGGGTTGGGGTCAGAATTCCGAGAACCGAAATCCCGAAAACTCAAAATCCTGAAAATCTCGAAGTTGTGCATTGTGCAAGTTTACATTTAAATAAAAAATAAATGTTCGTAGTATTCCAATGTCAAATTTAAGGAAACGATAGCAACAACTTTTTCGGATCAAACGAATAACAATAATTTGTCTTATGCAGGGCTAAACGAGACAATATTAATAAATATTACACAACTATAGTAGACGAATATAGGGTGATAGGTTGCTTGGACTTTCTTTCTTCAAAGTAGGATAACAGTTTTGGAAGTTAGCTCTTGTAACTTCTTAGGCTTTGTGACTGATTTCAGTAAGGATAAGTCTCATAAGAAACGCTTTGTGGGAGATTTTTTGTTGGAAGACGGACACAATCCCGAAATTCTGAATCCCGAAAATCCAGAATTCTGAAAACCCATAATCCCGACAACTTAGAATACCAAAAACCTGAAATCCTGTAAGCTCAGAATCCCAAAAACCCAGAATCCCAAAACCCCAATATCCCAAAACCCCAATATCCCAAAACCCCAATATCCCGAAAACCCAAAATCCCGAAAATCTGGAAGCTATGTATTTAAATTTGCATTTAAATAAAAGATAGCATTAACTTTTTCGGATCAAACGAATAGCTAACAACCAAGAATTTATGTTTAACCAAACAATATTAATAAATATTGCACAATTATAATGACCGAATATAGGCTGATAGGTTGCTTGGACTTTCTTTCTTCAACGTAGGATTACCGTTTTGGAAGTTAACTCTTGTAACTTCTAAGGCTTTGTATCTGTTTCAAGTAAGGATAAGTCTCATGAGAAACACTTTGCGGGAGATGTTTTTTTGAAAGACGGACACAATCCCGAAATTTTGAATCCCAAAAGCCCAAGATCCCGAAAATCCAGAATTCCGAAAACCCAGAATCCCGAATACCCAGAATCCCGAAAATCCAGAATCCCAAAAACCCAGAATCCCAAAAACCTGAAATCATGAAAAAACCAGAATCCCCAAAACCCAGAATCCCAAAACCCCAATATCCCGAAAACCCAACATCCCGAAAACCCAAAGTCCCGAAATCGAAATCCCGAAAAATTATAAAAAATGAAAAATTTGCGCAATTTCTTCCGTTAAAATAATTTTTCGGGATTTTGTATGCACAGTTAGTGATTATACTTTTACTCCAACTTTGTTTCTAATTTGCTTTTTATTTTGAAATGTAGATGGAATGCAATTACTTCAAAATTAAGTACTTCTTTACTTTGTTTGATATCAATTCTATAAGGGCAGATCCACATCATTGGTTTTCGGCATTCTGGGCATTCGGCTTTTTGGTTTTTCGGTATTCTGGGTTTTCGGGATTTTGGGTTTTCGCGATTCTGGATTTTTGGGATTTTGGGGTTTCGGGATTCAGAATTTCAGGATTGTGTCCGTCTCCTAACAAAAAATCTCCCACAAAAAGTTTCTCATGAGACTTTTCCTTACTTATAACAGATACAAAGCCTTAGAAGTTACAAGAGTTAAATCCCAAAACTGTAATCCTGCGTTGAAGAAGGAAAGCCCAAGCAACCTATGAGCCTACATTTGGTCAATATAATTGGGCTATACTTATTGATATTGGTAAATAATATTGTCTGGTTAAGACCAGCATAAGAGAAATACTTGGGTGTTATTTGTTTGATCCAAAATAGTTAATGCTATTGTTTCCTTAAATTTGGCATTGGAATACTACGAGCATTTATCTTTTATTTAAATTCAAGTTTAAATGCATACCTACCTACACAAATGTGCAAAAATATAAACTATTAGTTGAACGGCATCTTCATTAATTTAATTAATGTTTCTTATTGAAAGTGTAAAATACAAATTTAACACCTTATATGTACCTACCTTCATTATGTATCAACCTTCTAAAAAACATAATATTCTTCACGGAAATAAAATTCTGATTTTTATTATTAAAACTTGTGTTCTACTTGTTAAAAAAAAAATATAAAAATGTTCAGCTCATTAAGAACTCGCATATGTATACATATGTATATTCTAGTTCTAATAAATAAACATTCTGTCAATACTTAATAAAAGATTTTATATTCAAATGAATCCAAATTAATTTATGGCTATGAAAATTTGTCAGATTTATTTAATTTCTAACTATTTTACTTTAAATTGTTTTATTCAAATTCTTAAGATAAATGTTATGGATTGTACCTAATAAAATAAATCTTAACAATTTTTTTAAGCAAATTTAACTGAGTGAAAAAAGTGGACTAAGCATATATTATTAGCTTAAATGTATACATAAATGTGACAGAGTCGATTGAAAAATTAAGGCTTTTAAATTTTAATAGTGAAAGGCAAAAATTTGAATTTAAATGGCATCGATGACATATGGCCATATGTGCGGTCGTACGTATTACGTCAGAAAATATTGAGCTACAATTTCCATTGCAAACTTTTTAGTTCAAGGACTGATAGCTAATTTTTGGGATTGGATGATGATATTATGAACAAAATATGAGTAGGTTTTAAGGTTTATGCATCCTAATATCGAATGCAACGGCTTACATCTTTTGGTGAGCCTGGGGGTTTAAAAAAAAGTTATATTTCCAACTTTTGTGTTAAGGGCATTCCCTTTTCAAAATTTACAAAAGTGAAAATGCTAAAAATTCTGGAAACTAATTAAGTAGGTAACCAAAAGAAAGTTTAAAAACTCCTTACAAAATTAATTGCAACGAAACCATAATTTGACTTCAGATACGTGAAGATCTAAAAACGGAACAGTTGCCGAACTTTTTTGTCAATAACGCCTGACTCGGAAAATGACAAGTTTTAGTCAAGGCCCTGAAAAAGCTTCGGTAAGGGAAATCTACACAGGAAAAACTTGTCAAATACTAGTGAGGCCTTTGCTAGAAAAAACTTGTTGGATGAGTCTCTTTATCCCATCACAAATACTCCATATATAACAAGAACAAAAAAATACAAAATAGCTTTTTGAGTCATCAGTGACGTAGTGAGGGCCTTGTCCAAAAAAAAAATTCATACCCATCCTACAATAGTTAGAAATATCAAAGTAGGCATTTTTTCACTTTCAACATTACACAACTGTATTGTGATATAGCTCAGTGGCTATCATGTTGGAGGCAAAAGGTTACCTAACGGGTAAGGCCCTAGAAAAAATCGATAGTTACCCTTGCTAGACCCGTGCTAGCATCGAAGTTACATTCTCTAGGGCCTCGGTAAAAACCAGTTTTTTTTTTCTAGGTGGATGGAAATTATAAAGGACTAGTTGATAGCATTCTTTAAAAATCAACCCCAGTTAAAAATATAGAAGCTATTTAAAAAAATATATTCGTATGCCTAGTTTATTCCCAATTCCATTTGCAACAGTGTTAAAAAAAAAAACGTAAGAAATAGTAAAACAACTAAAGAAAATGTCTGTCATGTGAGGTAAAATGCTAATAATAACAAAGAAAATACTCACTCGCATGCTCCTGGTTGATCGCATTTCCCATGCGTTGGATCACAGCCTGGTTTACATATCGCCTTCTCGCAATTAACTCCTTGCCAACCATTAAGGCACACCTTCTGACCCTCCGATCCGCATGTATGATGCCCGAACTGGTCATTCCTGGGCCGGCAGAACGTTGTACATGTCGTATTGTAGTATGTAACTGCACACTGAACTCTCACCCGGTATGTTATGCGGGCATTCTTCCCGATGTGATCGAGTGTCTTCCATTCGGGCGATGGTAGGATGACGCCCGAAAAAGTTGCTTCTTCAATTAACCTCTCAGCATCTTGGTTAGGATGCGACATGGACCACCAAAGTGAAAATAAGACGATGAAATCCAACGACATATTCCGAAAGCCACAGAACAAACAGACATCCACAGTGGCACATGCAACGAGACGTCGAAAAATAGAAAACCGCACCAAGGAAAAAAAAAGAAGAAAAAACAAACAATTGTTTACATTAGACAAGATAGATACTCCTGAGATGTTTTGTGAAAACTCCTACTGGTACTGTTCGAGTGTCTTCCTCCTCCAGTAGCCCCTACTTCTGCTCATCCTCATTCGCGCAGGAATAAATTTGGAATTTTAAATAAGGACATCGGCTAATTAATCGTATGTTTTACCCGCATGTGCACATTCAAATGCCAAACAGAGCCTCTGGCTCTATAGCTCTACAGCACTGATGGCGCTGGTTGTTTCAACTGGATGTGGTGCAATATGCAAAATAGGCAAATGCACCACAGGTCTCTACAACAAACAGCCTTACAGACTTAGCCACAGATAACACTTGCAACTGTTGACGCTAACGCTTAGTTTGTTGCATGCACGTTTACCTATTTCTGTGGAAATAAAGCCCAACAAAAGGAGGAAGCGCTACTCGACAATTCAGTAACAGAAACACATGACTACTCCAAAGTGGGTATGGCATATTGGCAACAATAATTACCTGGATAGGAGGTGTTGTACATATCCAGTGCTTGTAGGATCAACGTAAACGACTTCTGAAATTACAAAAAAAAAAATAGAAAAAAGTAAGTAAAAAAGAAAATAACGAATTAAAAGTAGTATAAGGGGCATGGTCTTGTTATTTATTTTTCTATGGCATGGAGCAGATCATTTTGTCACGTCTCGCGACGTCGTCGTCGTTGTTGTCGTTGTTGTTGTTGTTGTCTTAGAAGTAGCAGTTTGCCGTTGTAGTCTCTTCACCTTTTGACCTGTCTCAACAGTTCCTGAGAATTTATTTTGAAGCACACCACACCAACTTCACAAACAATACCTCACAAAATCGATATCTCTTTTGATGGAGAATCCGGGAACTCGGTCACAATTATTTTATACGATTGTTAGGCATTCCATGCTTACTAAGAATAGATTGGCTTTACTCATATAAAATATATCAATCGGTAAATAAGAACCAAATTTTTATTTGGATTAAAAATACTCAAATGCAAAGAAGAAAGGGCATGGATTTCTTAATATTTTTGAAAATAATGTGACGCAATGCTGGTCAAAGTTAAACTTCTGGAAAGCTTACCTTCGCAATTCAGTTGGAAACTTATTCAAATCTGTCACCACACCAATAATTGTGTCACTCTCACTGTATTTGATTTTTTTAAATTCAAGTTTAATCACAAAAAGTTGTTATGGCGGTAAGTTTTGACTAAATAAAGCAATTTATACAATATCAATTTAGGCAATTGAATATAAAAAATGTCTCTGGATTTAGTAAACTAAACAATGTATTTTACTGTCTAAATATAGGTTTCTACTTCCTCTACATAGATAAAAAGCCTCAAACACAAATTATAAATTGTTAGTCTTGATCATCGCGAAAAAAAAAAACAGTTTTCGATTTCTTATGTAGCTAAAGAATTTTTAATACTTTTTTACGAGTCACATTGAAACGGAAACAATTTGTGCCAAAATTTTAAGCTGAATATAGCTTTCATAATTATTTATTATCGCTACATGTTTCAAAGATAAAAGCTTTTTTTATAACTTAAGTCTCAAGTCAAAATGCAATAAATTTTTAATTATTATGTGTACCTCTGTTCTGTCTAACGCACTTTAAACATATTTTTCATTTTATTTTAATTTTATTAGCTCTTAGAAGCTTAAGATAAACAAAATAAAAGGAATGATTTCAACTCAAAAATAAATAAAAATAAAATGGTTGAATTTCAAAATTATAGGGTACAGTGACTATAATGCTCATTTTTTAGCTACGAGTATTTTCTCTCATACCGATCAAAATCTTCTTGGGAAAGTAGAGCCATTATCTTAAAATAAAAACAAATAAATATTTTAATTTTCCTGATTTCAGGCATAATTTTTCGATTTTGCAATATCATAGCCCCCTCTCCTGGGCTTTACAGAGACATAAAAAGTATAAAATGTAAAAATGAAAATTCAATCACTAAAAATTGGTATGACTACTCAAAGGAGTCAATTAATTGTCAATAAAATATTGTTTGTGAGTATTTAAAGAGTCTAAACACAAAAGTCCGTGTAAAAAAATATAAATGAAAAATTAGTTGCAAAAATAATTCTTTCTCCAGAGCAATAAAAACAATTTTCCGTTGAAGATAAACATAAATTTGTTGGTATAAAAATCGTAAGTTATTATTTATGTGCCTATAAAAGTAAAATTTAAAAAAAATTGTTGACTTGATTTCGAATTTTCAAAAAAACAATTGGAAACTTTGAGTTTAAAAATTCAAAAACTTTTGTTTTGAAAATTTTACAGGCAATTTTTTTAATATTATTTGTTTAAAAAAAACTAATCTTAATCCGTTCAGCCGATAATGAGAAAATTCAAAATAAAAGAAAAACGTTCCATGAGGAGTTCTATTAATAGTTGCTATTTGTGAAATTTTATTATTTTTGCTAGCATTTCGCACTAATTTAAATATAAATAAAAATCGTAGGAGTAAGAAAAAAATATTTTCCTTATGGCTAATCGCGCACAGGTTTTTGGTAAAATAAATTTTTTTTTGTTTTTTTTTCGAATAAAAAAAAATTTTCATTCAATGTTTTTACAAATCTTATCAATTATTTATTATAAACTAATTAATAGAATAAAATACGCCAAAGCCAATATCATATTGTTTGTTTAAAGGTTATACATAAGGACCCGAACATTTTTTCAACAACTTTCAGCATTTTGTTTATTAAAAAAAAAAAACAATTTTTTACTACGTCAATATGCGTCGAATAAAATTAATCAAAAGTCGCTAGCATGATTCCTTCTTGAAATATTCAAGACTAAAGAAACTTAACAAGGGTTTTTTAAATTTCTTTAGTAAAAAGCCGCTCTGCACGTATTGAAACTTTTATCTATAAAATAAAATTAATTTGAAGTCAATATCTTTATTCATTCTTGAGATATGTTGAATGAAAAAGCGAAGGAACGTACGAACGTACATGCAGACACAGACATACCTCTAAAAATGATGGATTCATGGAAGATGCGTCGAAATTTTTGATTCTACAAATCAGACCAACTACAATAACTTCCAATGGGAAATTAACTAGTTGACCTATTATCTTAATCGCGTGGCTTTTTGGGTCGGGTCACGTGCGATATTTTCCAAATTAAAGTTTCGCATTTAAAGCCTCGCGTTTTGTAATGCTCTCACAATTATATAATACTGCAGTTTTTTGTACAGGGTGGCGCACGAATCGTGCTACAAAAATAAAACGTAATAACTTTTTTTCTGTGTGAGTAATCGGCTTATTTTTTTTTTATTTTGTAGGTTACTATTTAGATTTACAAAAATGGATGCTTGGGATACGGAGAAAAGAATTTGGATAGTGCAACGGTACCATGCTTTGCAGTCCGTCATTTCCGTCCAAAGGGAATTTAGGCGGGAGTTTGGCGGTAATCCCCCTAGTAGATGGACCATTATGAGGTTTGTAAACATGTTTGCCGAATCTGGAAGCATCGCACGAAGGCCGTACCATGGAGATGCCAATGTTCGGGTTCAGGATACAATCGCAGCAGTAGCATCTGCAATACAGGCCAACCCGAGCGTTTCGACCCGAAACTTATCGGGGCAAATTGGAGTTAGTAGACGGTCATTACAACGGATACTTCATGACGATTTAAACTTGTTTCCGTACAAAGTCCAAATTACTAGCAAGTTAAACCCTCAGGATTTGCCTGTTCGTCTGGAATTTTGCCAAAAAATGATATCAATGGCCGAAGAAGACAACACATTGATCAATTGTTTGTTCATGTCTGATGAGGCCCATTTTGATCTTAACGGCAATGTAAACAAGCAAAATTGCCGTATATGGAATGAGTCTAATCCAGAAATGCTCCATGAGACGGAACTGCACCCAGAACGAGTCACTGTGTGGTGCGCAGTTTCATCAAGGTGTATTGTCGGGCCGTACTTCTTTGAAGAAAACGGTGTAACCGTTACTGTCAATGGGGACCGTTATTTAAAGATGTTGAAGGAGTTTTTTTTACCCAGAACTGCGCCGAAGACGTATACCATTCAACAGCGTTTGGTTTCAGCAAGATGGAGCAACTGCACATATAGCCAGACTAGTTATGGCGGAGCTAAACAAAAAATTCGCAAACAAATTAATTTCTAGGAACTCCACTCTTCGCTGGCCCCCAAGGTCACCTGACCTGACTGCACCAGACTTCTTTTTATGGGGTTATGTCAAGCAAGAAGTGTATAAAACGAAGACCAGGAATTTAACTGAATTAAAGCAGTCCATAACGACAATAATTGAGGCGATCCCAACTTCAACTCTTCAGGCCGCAATGAATAATTTTTTGATCAGGTGCCGCATATGCGTGGGAGAGCGTGGAGGTCATTTGCGGTCTATAATCTTTAAAAACAACTAACTATTTAAAATAAAATTTAATTTTCTAATCAATAAAAAAAAGTAAACGAAATACATCGATTAAAAAAAAAGTTATTTGAATTTCTTATTGTAGCATAATTGGTGCGCCACCCTGTACTTAAATGTTACCTTACAAATAATTTTGAGATTGATTTGATGATTTTGTGAAAATCGCTGACACCACCGTACACCCATCATTTTGATAAGAAATTGATTTTTTTTTTTCAAATTCCATGGCATCCCATGTGTGTGCTTATTTAAAAGGTAATTAAAGGTTAGTTAGTTTCGGTAATTTGGCAGGCATAGATTTCTTTCACGGACTTTTATAGTTTGTTTAAAGGTCACAAAATGAATTTCAACAATTTATGCTGTGATCCTGAAGAAATACTCTGAAAATTCATTTAAAAAAATCTATAAATGACCAATTACTGAAAATAGCTTACGTCTTATGACAATTTAGTCATTTTTGAAGTGTCTTACTTAAGTGTCTTACTTGATTTTTAGTTTATGAAAAAAACTTAAAAATTTCATAAAAACAAAATGTATGAACAATTACTGAAAAAAAGAGGCTAGGTGCGACCCACACACGTAATTTTCCATTGGTGCCCTCCAAAACCAGAGACCCGATGTTATTTTATTTTAAAAAAATCGCCAATTCAAGGTCTTCGAAAACTATCTTAGGTGTTTAACGTGCAATCACGAGAAGATTAGTGAATAGAATCAAACTAACCCAAAGCCAATATCATTGGTCTCAAGATATTGAGAGATCAAAAGAAATTTCGAAATTTTTGGTAATATTTCTTGTGGTTTTTGTCGAATGAAAAAAAACTTTTCATTCAATGTTTTTACAAATTTTAACAATTTTTTACTACGTCAATATGCGTCGAATAAAATTAATCAAAATTCGCTAACATGATTCCTTCTTGAAATATTCAAGACTAAGGAAACATAACCAAGGTTTTTTAAATAACTTTAGTAAAAAACCGCTCTGCACGTATTGAAACTTTTATCTATAAAATAAAATTAATTTGAAGTCAATATCTTCATTCGTTCTTGAGATATGTTGAATGAAAAAAAGCGAAAGAATGTACGAGCGTACGTGCAGCCACAGACATACCTCTTAAAATGATGGATTCATGGAAGATACGAGTGCGTCGAAATTTTTGATTCTACAAATCAGACCAACTACAATAACTTCCAATGGGAAATTAACTAGTTCACCTATTATCTTAATCTCGTGGCTTTTCGGGTCGGGTCACGTGCGATATTTTCCAAATTAAAGTATCGCATTTAAAGCCTCGCGTTTTGTAATGCTCTCACAATTACATAATACTGCAGTTTTTTGAATGATCTCGCAATGAAAAACTTCCACTAATAATGTGGCTAGTATGGAAAGAATTGAATTGAGCATTGAATTTTTGTTTGCAGAAGAAAGACCCTCGCATCATTTAAGTTGAGTTGCAACAAATTCATTTTTTTTAATCAACGTCTCGCAAATAAAAATTTTGTGCAAGATTTTAATTTGCGAAGTCTTGATTGAAAATATCTACTATGTTTTGCAATGCCATTCAAGTCCGCGAGATTAAAATCTGCGATCGCACTCTAGCAAAAATTTAAAAATTAAATAGACATTGCATATTAAAATATCGCAAACTTTGATTGCATTGCAACAATTCAATGCAATTCAATTTTGCAAGATTTTCTATCTCCTCTGTAAAAAAAATGAGTGCTAACTTTTCGGTCATATTATTATTTATTAATTTTGTTGTGTGTGTGTGTGTGTGTGTGTTTTTTGGAAAGAAAAACATAGAAATTACGTGGTACTTTGAAAAACCTCAACCAAAAATAATCTGCTCTTATGTTCAACTCTTAAAATTTGAAAGTAATTATTAAAAAAAATTTATAAAAACATAGAAAAAGCATTTAAATCGTTCTTTTAACTGTTCAAGCAACTAGTTAAAAAACTTAGAGCCCAAAAACAAGTCATGCCATTTGATTACTTGAAAAAAATATGAATATGTGCAAAAAAAAAAATTCGTTGGAGCGGTTGTCTAAAAAAATAATTTTAATATATAAAATTTGAATAACATTTTAAATGGGGTATGCCAATTTTGAGTATGTATTAAAATACATTTAAAACCTATTTTCAAAAAAAATCATTAACTCATTTTTAAAATATTGAATTTTCAAAAAAAAATTTTAATATTGTTTTAAAAATCCAAAATTTACTTATTTTTAAGTTTAAAAACGCAAAATTAAATTAATTTAAAGAGCTTTTGCATACAAAATTTGATAGAAATAGTTTAAGCCGTTTAAGAGAAAATCGAAAATTAAAAACCGTTACATGGCATTTTCCGTTAGTAACGGTTTTTAGTTAATTTTTTTCATATCAAAACGTACATCCTACTAACAATAATACACTGATTTCTTTCATCAAAATCGTTAAAGCCATTTTTGAGATACGGTTGTAGAGGACACCGGACCTTTATTTTTGGCGCAAAAAAAATTTTCAGTTTCCCCTCTGGAGAGTAACAAAAGAAACTTAAGTTCAAAATTTGGACCAAGCTTAATCTTGAACTGCAAAAATACTGCGAATGCGAATAAATTTTTTCTAGGTGATTTCGAGCACAAATATCAACAAATTCTTGTTTTTACTTTTCCATAAATTGAATGAACAATCCTATCTGCATTTTTAAAAAGAAAACACGGCCATAAATTTGTTTAAATTGTTACATATAGCATTTTTATATTTTCTGCTAGCTGCCATACACGTATTCGAAATCCACAACATCAGGATGCATTCCACATATCTGCGAATGAAAAATTCGCTCGAATTTAATCTCAAATTTTTTAAGCACTGGTTTATTTTTCAAAAAAAATTCGCGTCTGTCGGCGCCACTCATATGAAAGAAATGTCAAAACTCGTGACCATTCACAAATTCCCAGTTCGCAGAGAATAGCAAACTACGAATTGCGAATGGTCACGAATTTTGACATTTCTTTCACACCAACGGACGCGAATTTTCACACAAAAAATTGAGGTTAAATTCGATTGAACTTCTCTTTCGCAGATTGTGGAATTCGTCCTGATGTTCTTCTTTCATCCTTTTTTTTGATTTATATATTTTATATGTACGTACCTATGAGTTAGTTTGTTTGGAAAATACATTTGCCTAAATAATTTTTTCGTGAGTAAAGAAAAAAAAAATGGCGGCTTTTGCAATATTTGTTGGCATTTACTCAATGTTACTAATGCGATTTTCCATAAATGTCTACATTTATGTAGATATAGATTCTTAGTTTGATGTAGAGACCTGAATCCAATAATTCAAGTTGAATAAAAATCATTTTTGATTGCTAAATGTCAATGTAGCATCATACAAAAAATAAATAAAAAAAGAAGATACATTCGACGAATCTTATGGATATATGCAATGCGTGTGCATGGATGAGATAATAATAATTGAAAGCCCTCTTCCAACCGATTTGTCCATCATATTATAGTCGGTCAGTTGTTGAGTATACTCATACACAATAAATAAAAAATAAGAAAAAAAAAAATAAAAACATACTACGAGTCGAGGATACTAAATAGAAAGACATTTTAATGAGAATTTCCTGGCTTCCAGCTGAGAAACGTCGTTTGCATTTAATTACTATCTAGTATGAGTTTGAGTTCAGATAGAAAGAGATAGATAGAGGTAGATAGCTAGAGAGAATACATATATAAGATCAAGACTCGACTCATGGGGCTTTAATTCATTTTGACATCAGATATTTTACACAAATAATAAATAAAAACCAATTTAATACGAAAAACAATACTCTGCAATAGATCACGGATCACGGAACGTTTAGTTGCTACGTGATGGTTTGATCAGTAAGAAAAAAAAAATAAACTCAGTATTTAATCATAATTTGTAAATACTACATGTAAGGCCCTTCAATTAGGACTATAGGGATAGATAAACGATCGTGTGTTGTGCGAGGTTATGAGGTTCCTACAACTTTATGTATATGATGTCCATCACATCATAATGAAGGGAACAGACTTATTGACTCTAATTTATGGATATCAATCACGTTGGCGTCACTCTTCTCACGTATATTTGCTTTGTATAGAGCAGTTATAGTGTGACCAGCATGTTTGATTTTTTTGTTTTATTTGAGCATATTCAAATGTTCAAAGCCTGACATACCCTCAATTTTTTTAAATATGTGGTGGCGTTATTTGGTATTGTGAAGGGTCTAGAGGGAAGGAGGGCCAGTTAAAATTCCCCTTTGCCCCTCTTCATGGTTATGGCTATTAATAGAATAAAAGATTCAAAAAAACATTTAATAGCCACATTTGTCAATAAATAAGCCTTTGTTTGAGATACTGCCACCTATTGCCTCTTAAATCATGACAAACATTTGCCAAAGATAAACAAATTCAACAGGTAAAGTTAGTTTTGAACATTTTATCTTCTTAATTAAGCAAAGTTTAAACATATATCACCACTTTATGCTCTTAAAAATCTTGGATTACTGCCAATTTTGTATAAATTTCACGTAAATAAAATTTAAACAAAAAATGTTTAGCTTATTTTCACACCTTGGATAAATATGGTGAGAGAGGTTTGTTGTTTTTTTTTCTTTTTGTTAAACTACTTATTCATTCATCTACAAACTTGACGGTGTTTATTTAAATTAAGTTGAGATTTCTAATAACTTGCATACAGATGTAATACACGTAAGAGTGTGACTTTATGAAATGGATTGATTTTTTTTGTTAAAACTAAAAATATTCCCATGAATATTTAAAGAAAAAAAAAATATTAAGAAAAATCGATTTAGCAGATTGGTTACTATTTTATTATTTTGGCGTTTAATTCCCAAACCTCTGACCGACATTAGGTTTAATTAGGCAAAATGTTCTTCAACTTTTTTTTTTTATTTCTCTTAAAATTTTGAATACCTATATCAACTGCTTGCTGGAAATGAATTAAGTATTTAAATTTTATAAGAGAATGGCCGATTAAATGCTGAATAAATCTATTGAATTAATTTTGAATAAAAATGATTCACAAGTTGATGGGTTTTCTGTAAGATAGATTGGTGATTTGTGTCTTAAGTTAATACTCACCATACACATTATATGGAAATAGAAACATTTAGTTGTATTGATAGTTTAATTTAAGTAGCAAAATTCAAAATTATGTATAGCTATTATAGGAAATAGTTTATATATGTACTATGACCTAAAAGAGCCATTGGCAGTGTAAATTAAATTTGTCTTAATTTAACGGAATCTATTAATTTTCTATTAATCTTTATTTTTTTATTAAAAAAAAGTCAATAAAGTATAAAGATAGCATTTTATGGTAATTTTTTTTTTTAGTAAAATTGTTAAATGGCTTTGAGAGAATTAAGACACTTTGTTTTGACGATTTGTTAAAAGATTATAAAGTTATTTATAAGCAAAATAAAGTCTCATGGAAAATTAATCACTGTTATGGATCTATGTCATAATAAAAGAGGAAAAAAAAACACAACTAGGTTGGATGGATTTACTTTTTTTAGCAAATATTGTTAGCATTAAGAGAAAACATTATAATTTGAGTTTTTAAATTCAATTTACATAAAATAAAATATGTGTCTTTGATGAATTCAATTAAAAAATAAGATGATTGCATTGCACGAACTTGGTTCAAGGTTCCAATGCTTTAATGTGGATAGGTAGGTATTGAAGATTATAGAGCATCAGTTTTTTAATAAAACTAAATTACAATAAATAAGTTTAGTAGTGTGATGGCTTGTGACCACCAGGCAATTTATAACTTAAAACCATTTATTTGTGCATATTATCAGAAGGAACAACAATAACATTGTTAACTATGTAGTGCAAATTAAGATTGAGAAAATTAAAAAAAAATATTTTATGGTAGGGTATTGTATGACATCAACAGAAAAAAATCCTCCTTAATGACACATCTCCCTTTAAAAAGAGGCCCCTAATCGTCAAAAACTTATGTTCCTTAGAAAAGTTGTAGATGATGTAAATTCTTCTGTACGAAACTATTCTACACTTCTATTCTTCAATTCTTATAAACAGTACAGCAGTACCTTACTCCAATACTGCCAAATACCTTGGAATGACTTTGAATGCAAAGCTTAAATGGAAAGAGCACATCAAAAAGAAAAGAGACGAACTAAACTTCAAGTACAGAAAAATGTACTGGTTACTAGGAAAGAACTCTGATCTATCTATCCAGAACAAACTAATGTTATATAAGCAAGTACTGAAACCCGTTTGGACATATGGCATCCAACTATGGGGCTATACAAAGAAAACAAATGCTGAACCCATCCAAAAATTCCGAAGCAAGGTCCTTCGTGGAATAATAAATGCCCCTTGGTATATAAGAAATAGCGATCTACATCGTTACCTTCAAATTGAAATAGTTACAGAAGTGGTTAAAAAACACGCTGTATCACACAATCAGCAACTGCAAAGTCATACCAACTCCGAAATGGAGACCGTCTTAAATGTACGAGACAATGTTCGGAGATTAAGAAGAACCAAGCCTCATGAGCTGATGGTCTAAAAGCTATGGGAAAGTGTTGTAATTTAAACTTCCCACAATGCGATTTATAAATTAAGAAAGAAAAATCATTTGTCATCCTTTCATAGATTGGTCCTGATTAACAGGTGGTTTTAGTGCGTGAAGAGTGCCCCACCCTTCTCGGTACCGATTCTTACCGAGTGTCTTTTGAAGATTTCCATCGGATTAAAAAAAAAAATTCCATTTTTAAGAGCGGTTTTGACATTACTTTTGGTTTTTGACTTATTTCCATGCCTTAATAAGTCACTTTTTGACAAAATTATTTCAAGAAATAAAATGTGCAGGAAATCATTTCCGAAATCAATTCCGACACAATTTTTTTACCACGCCTACTTTGTAGAGGTTTATTGAAGAGAAATAGTGCGTACAAAAACTTAAAACAATTACACACCCCACCTGGAAAAATAATCTTGTTTTTAATGAGGTCCTAAAAATTTTAACATTGATGCTAGCAAGGGTTTAGCAAGGGTAACTATAGATTTTCTAATGGGCCTTGCCTGTTAGGGAACCTTTTGCCTAGAGAGAAAAACATAACAAAAAAAGTTGTCTCAACTGAGATTCAATCCTGCGATCTTCTGTTTACCAGTCCAACACTTTAGCTACTGAGAAATTTTGCAATACAGTTATGTAATGTTGAAAGTGAAAAAGTATATACTTTCGTTATTTTTTCTTACTATTGTATGATGGGCATAAAATATTTTTTTGTCTTTGTTATATACAGGGAATTTGTGATGGAATAAAAAGACTTATCAATCAATTTTTTCCTAGCGAGGTCCTCACTAGAGTTTGACAAGTTTTCCTTATCTAGATTGCCCCTACTGAAACCTTGACTAAACATGGCAAAAACTTGCCATTTTTCCATGCGGAACTTCATTTCATAAACAATTGTCTAGGCCAGTGTTTCCCATCTTTTGTATGCTATGCCGCACCAAAAAATTTCCAAAATTTTAATGTCTCTCCAATATTCATTAACATTCAAAATCTTGAAAAGTCCACTAAAAACTTGCATGATTAAAAATAAAGAAGAAATCACCAGAATTAGAAATCATAGCGGTGTCAGTTAGCCAGTTTATATTTCTGAGATCTCAAAGGACTTGAAGGACTCAGAAATATAAACAGGATCCAAATAGGCAATTGAACCATGTCTTATAAGAATGAAGGATTCCAAACAAAATATTTTTTCTTTTAACACTCGCAATTTTAAAAAATACTTATGAAATGGACACTATGGCGTATACGTAACATTTATATAACAATTATTTAAAATTTTAACTTGTTTACAAAGTTTTTGAAAAGGACAATCTGAAAATTAATAAATAACCCATCATCTGTTTTTCCCAATCAGTTTTTATTCGTTCGTAGTAAGAAGTAGAAGTAATTTTCGAGGTTCGTAGAACTATAAAATATGATTCCTTCTCTCGTGGAAATTCAAATTCAGAATTTTGATTTCATTCGATCGCAAATCTTATTTTCTTGGATCCTTTAAAATAAAATTTGCTTTCACCAAATCTCCTCGAATCTGTATAATATGGTTTGTTTCCGAATTTATCCAGCCAGAATTATTAAAAATCTATTCACGAACCAGAGAAAGAAAATTGTAATTTTACGATAGGAAAGAGGTTCGATAGGCCCAAGTTACTCAATATTGAGTATCGAAGGACAAAGTTCCGAACGAAAAGTTACGAAAACCTCGTAAACTGAGATTTAAAAATAACGGTACTTTCCTTTCCATATAATTGTGAATGTAATGCTTATGTACAAGTATCTCAAAAATGTAATCAACGATTTTAATAAAAAAAATCAGTGTACCATTGCAGGTATAGTGTAAATTTTGGTAATACTAAAAATAACCAAAAAATAAATCAATAAATAAAAAAAGTATTTTTAAAATATTTAAAATGATATCTTTTATTTATTTCATGAAAAAACACGTTGAACATCTCTCTTATCAAGTCAAAAACTCTTATTAATGGTACCTGCCGTAGAACGATTTTCTCAATTTTTGGTTTTCTAATTAATGGCTCAACCGATTTCAACTAAAATTTTAAAGTAAAGTTTTTGAAAATAACAATAATATTGCATATATCAAAATTGGAAAAAAAAGTTAATTTTTGATTTAAAAAAATGTATGTTTTGAAAATTCAAAATTTCAAAAACAGGTCGGTGAATATTTTTGAAACTAGGTTCTTATATGTAATTTAATAAACACTCTAAACTGCCATACCGATATTTTAGACTTGTCGTTGTCATTACAATGATAGGGAAGACGAAAAAAGTTGGTCTCACAATTCTGTCTGCCTGTTTGGTTTTTTAAAAACTTGGTAAATAGTGAATTTTGGTGATTCTGCCCACAATTTCTTAAATTTTTTTAGAACTAAAAATAACGGTACCTGCCATGCAATTTTTTAAACAATTTTATAAAATTTTACAAGACTTTTAAAAACTTTTTTCAAAAAATTCAAACAATTTCTTTTGGTAAAAGCTTTCCTTGAACGGGAAACTATTTTAAAAAAAATGGTTATTAATGACACCTTCCAAAGGAACTATTTTTTAATTTTTTATTTTCTTGAAATTGGTATTTCTGATTTCAATAATTTTTCCATACAGAAGCTTCTAAATATAAAGAAATTTTTTTTACCATTATTATCCAAAAAAATATTTTTTGGATTTTTAAAAAGTGTTAAAATATTTTTTAAATTAAATATTTTGAAAACTTTATTGTCAATTTTTATAAAACTCGGTATTTAGAGTACTTTTACAGTCTCTAAGGTATTCAAAAAAAATGTTTACTTTAATTTTCATAAAATAAGAATTTGGTTGGAGTTCCTTTTTTTCGTCTTAAACTCTAAAAGAAGCTGTTTTAGGTATTTTAAGTATCGTAATTCATATTTTTAAAAATTTTACTTTCAGTCTTGAACATAAGAGCAAGTACGTGTGATAAAGTCGTGTATTTTATTTTTTAAACGTTACACAAAATTTTATATAAAAAATAGTTTTTAAGGAAACCACTGCAATGATTTTTTAAAGCCTTCCAGAAATTTAGAATATAAACAAAACAAAAAAGTGTTGACTCATTTTAAAATTGATTACCTAACTAAAACCTACTAAAACCGAATAAGTGGTTTTAGTATTAGGTTACTGTCTCTATCACTTCTTAATCTAATAATATCTTCTACGTGTTGAGAAATTTAAAGCTTTCAAATTTTAAGAACATTTCTAGCCTTCCAAAATGAAGTAAGAAAGACACCGTATATTTTGTTCTTTAAACATTCGTTATTACTGCCTAAGTTATCACGTTCATGCCCCAAATCCAAAATGAGTTGATTTTAGTTTAAAAAAAAAAAAACAGCATTCTTTAGTAGCTTTCCTACTACTTCTACATTCCCAATGGAAACTCAAAATAAAATTAGAATAAATTCAAGAGATAATTATTCATAAGCCATGATTGGCAGTGATTTAAGTTTCAAAATGCATCAGATGAACATTCGCTGCAGTGTCTTTATTCAGTTCCAAAACTGAAGTAAGAAAAAGATGATAATAAAGTAACAAGTACTAAAATGGATCCAAAAAGTCCAAGATGTTAAATGTGCATCTTACGCATCATATTTTGGATTTTGCTATTATTTTTTTTTTATTTTTTTTAATAAATTCACTGGACTGAGGCCAACTACCGTACTTACCTACCAAGTCAGCCATAACCTAAGCCATAACCTAAGCCATAAGTCTGCAACTCTACATCATTTTTTTAATAATGCAATATATTTTTTAGATTAATATAAAAGGAATAGACTCGCACATATTCTATTTCAGTAATGCAAACAGAATACTTATATGCATTCAATTTGACCCGATTTGGATGGAACCTTTTTTTCCCCGCCTTTATGAGGTTTAACATTCCAAAATGTTTTACAAATGTCTCGCCAATTATATGAAGTTCTCAGGAACTTTGTTCATAATATTACCTGCCCATATGTATCAGAGGTGAATAACCCTATATATGCCATACCGGCAAACTTTAGGGCCAATCATAACCATGAAGGATCCCCTCAGATTATTTCCTAGATAAACACTATTGGTATTTGTAAAAATTTTCTCTTGATGTGCTGTAATTAGTTGAAATTATCACGACTTGCAGGCTCAGTTGAACATGCCCCATCTATATAATAATACTATATGCCGCTGCCGTTGCACTGCGCCACTGCCGGCCGCCGCCATCAACATCGTCCATTATGCCACCGACAAGCATATCCATTGATTTTCTTCCACAAAATAACCTGGTGTTCCCAGATGCATCATATATCGATCGATATTTTTCCTCCATATATTCCTGCCATTCGTAAAACACCAAATTAAAGTGCATTACAGAGGCAAATCAACACTAAAAACAATCCATGCACAACAACTTGGTTATGAGTACAACAAAAAATAATAAGAAGAAAAAACACAACAAAAACAACAACAACAAGAAAAATGAAGAAGATCACATCGGATCGGAGGAATCGGTCGGTGGTGGTGGTGCTGTGTTCTTGAAAATAAATTACTATGCCATCGAGTTATTTACAGCTGTGCGCGAAGAAGAGATTTTGAAGACCATCACCGACGGACGGAAGACGACGACGTCTTCGTCGTCATCTTCATATTCCTTGGCATTGACCATAACTATACGAGTACCTAGTATATATGCTGTACACACTGTATCTTGCCAGTTCATTACCTGAAAACATACTCCATCTGTGTGAGAGGCTTTTATCCATCCATCCATTTATCCATCCATCCATCCGCATCCAGTTGGCCATCCCCAGTCAAGCCATCCGCATAATACAAGATAATCGCGCGCAAGTTCAAGAGAAAATGAAGCAGCGCAGTCGTTTCTAAAGTCCAAGTCCAAGCTTAAACCAATCCGATCCGATCCGATCCACCTGTGCGCTCGGCACCAGTCGGGGCGGCCTAACCAACCGACCGACATCTCCTCTCTTGCCCTAGGTCAGCGCGCTCCACGTCTGCGCATCTTGGAGCGTATCCGTGCGCGATGCGGCTGCAGTTATCTTTCGTTTTGTGATGTTTTTGCGCTCGCAAAGAAGTTCTTAAACAATTTTCACGTAAGAACTGCACAAAACGTTCTCAAGTCGTCGTCGTCATCGTTGGTCGTCGTGGATAGATATTTTTTTTTCATCATTGCCAACACTCCATCACACACATGTGGGGCGAATTATGTATCTTGTGTATCTATATAGCCATATATTTTTGTGGAATTAGTTTCAAGTGCTACCCATCATCACAGAACGGTCTTCAGTTTCAGCTTTAGCTTCGATCTGAGCCATAGCCATAGCCATCACACATCACATACGGCCGGCCCGCGCGCAGGGGTAATATATGAAATAAACGTTCCAACGGTCGTTGGCTATGATTTTCCATTATTCTCATAACTTGAATTCATAATCCGCACATGCAAGACTATTTTCTTCTTCTTAACGTCCATCGGATTCAACTGGACATCAAGCAATGACGAACGACAAAGCACAGTGGGGCCAAAGTGGTCGTTTAATGATATTAATTATTCGATAAGTATATTTATGATGAATTTTGTGCTACAAAATACGAGTACATAGGACTCAATTGAAACTCAGTAAAACTGTGATTGCAGTATTGCAGCCTAATGCAGAACTTTGACTTTCAGGAACACTATGCTCAATCCTTCGCATTACCTATTGACCTTATTTTTCTTTCTGCAGTTGGAGCATTTCAGATGGTTTTTGGTACCAAGTAGGGTCAAACTCTTAGGGTCAGTTTTTCTGTGCTGAATGAGTCTTGAGTTGAGCTAGAGTTGGCTAGGCTTGCGGAAAATGAGGAGCATGTTGCAGTGAGAGGGAATACAAAGAGCTATACAATACAGAATTACCAAGATATCTTGTCCTGTTCTGTGTTGTAAGTAAACGGGAAAATTTTGGTGACAATGGAAGATCAGCTAAGAAGATCGATGGAACTACACGATGACACACGACCAGAAAATGAATGAATATCCACAAATGATCCACTTGCAACTATCTTCTAGGGAAACTGACACCGGGCCACCAAACTGTGCTGGACTTAAGCATGCAATCCTTCTTCTTTAAACAAACAAGGCAGCTGATGGTCGTGCTAACAAATTAGTCGAGTTCTTGAAGGTGGATCATGAAACAAGGGCTGCTATTTCGCTTCCACTAATTCAGGATGTTTGAGAGAACGTTACCTTTCTAAAAGACCTGCCACACCTCGCCTTTCTTCCCAAGAAATAGAAGTATAAAAGTGATAAAAAGAGAGACGTCAAAATGAGTCAACTAAAGATGGTGTAATTGTAAAGATACCAAAAAATGCTCGAAATGCAATTGAAATTTTACTCCTGTATGGAATTCAAGCATAATAACGCTACGCACCAAGTGGAAACTCTTCGAGTCCAACGTAAAATCCAAAATCAAAAATCTGAACAACTGTGAAATCTGGTAGTGCTCCGTATACTTCTATATCCGATCCCTTGAAATATAAATTTATGACGGTATTTAGACAAGCTTCACATGAGGCAACTTATTTTGTCGTCTCCCATTTTTATCTCAGTCTCAAAAAAATTGCCAACTAAAGCAGACATTTTAAATTTTTTCAAAAGTTCCTGCCAAATAAAGTGAACCTATATGAACACTTTTAATAGTGACCTATTTGTTAAATCTTAAAAATATAGGTACTATCAGAGTCAAACAGTTTTGATCCTAGGTTAGGAGACAGTCAATGCACTGATGACAACATTTCCTAACTGCGTTTACAGGGTGATTATTTAGCCTTATATTCCTTAAGGAAGATTTGAAGGAAAACCAAACAGGCAACACACTTGAAATCAAAAAATCTGTGAAACCGATCTGGCTAGAGAGATAGAAACTTCCAGGTAGAGATCCGAAGGTAATTGTCCTTATTTTTATTGATAGGTTCGTCAACAATAAATCTGTTCTCAAAGTAGCCGATAAAAGGTAATAAGAAGTTGAACCTGACTTGAACTGAAGACGCCATCGTCACCAATAAATCTGTTCTCAAAGTAGCCGATAAAAGGTAATAAGAAGTTCAACCTGACTTGAACTGAAGACACCATCGTTGATTCAATCTTGAGAACTCTTATTTTGCAACCTTGATGAAATGACTAGTGCCTTAGTGAAAACACTTCACCAACCGTTTTAAAGATGAGAACTGAACAATTGAAGTAATAAGCAAGCTGATGTACACCACGGGGAAGCGAGACTAGGATTCGATAGACCAAAACCAACCAAAAATCTGTAGACGCTTGTGTTCTCTTGAACGCACATGTCTACCCTTTGAGACCAATCTTTCTTGTGACTTTTAAAGCATGGAATTGAGGGGACCTACCATTCACTGACCAAATTAAATATCAAAGGTAACAAGAAATACTCCTGGAGAATTTTCCACTTCTTCGCAAAGATAAGTCAGCTTAAGTCTAAGTTCTGGGAATCAATTGTCAGGCCTTTGACGTGACAGTCCAATGCACTAACGATTTCAAAGTATTAAGAGCCTTTTCATTAGCTGCGAATAGCGAACTGCGAATTGCAAATGGTCGCGAATTTTGACATTTCTTTCACACCAGTGGTCGCCAACAGACATGAATTGCCATAGAAAATAAACAAAACAAATGGGTGATAAGAAATTATGAGGTTAAATCCGAGCGAATTTTTCATTCGCAGATTCGTGGAATGCGTCCTGATGTTGTGGATTGCGAATAAGTGTTTGACAATTCGTAGAAAATATCTCGTTTGTCGCGTCGCAAATATAAAAAAGCTAAATTCAACAATTTAAACTAATGTTAGGCCATGTTGTTTTTTTGTTTGTTTATTCAGTTTGATTGAAATTAAAAACAAGAAATTGTTGAAATTTGAGCTTGGAATTGCGCAAACAAAAGTGGATCTCAAAATTCGGCCGGGAAGGTACTCGTATACAACTTTGTTTGTTTATAATTTTTGATAAAATGAAAGAGAATGGATCTTAAATAGATAAATGTTTTATTTAATGTCGGCAATTATGTATGGAATACAATATCAGGTAAATGTCTGCTTCTGTTAGTCACAAATGCGAGTTCTCTTGAGCACATTTTTCATTACATTCTCACACATTTCACGCGGTATTTCATTAATTCCATCACAAATATTTTATTTGAGTTGCTCAAGCTTTTCTGGATTGTTTGCATAAGCCTTGCTTTTCAGATATCCCCACAAAAAGAAGTCCGGAGCAGTCAAGTTAGGCGACCGTGGTGGCCAATCAACATCACCGTTTCTTGAAATAACTTGTTGTGGAAAGAGGTCTCGCAGAAATTCCATTGTAATCCTGGCTGTATGCATCGTCTTGGAGATACCACATGTTAATTAAGCCCAAAGCATGCAGTTGTGGTGTTAAAAAGTTTTCAATCATATCACTATATCGCTCCCCATTCACAGTTACCGTTGCGCCGTTTTCATTTTCAAAGAAGTATGGTCCAATGATTCCTCCTGACCAAATTACACACCAGACTTTTATTGGATGCAAAGTTGACTGATGGATAATTTGAGAGGTTTTCATTGCCCAGAACCGACTATTCTGGGTTGATTTGTTTATTGAATATTTTTTCATAATAAATTTGCCACGAGTCTACTTCACGACTGCCAAATTTGAACTCTTAAGACTAATGTTTACCAAAATGGCGGCAAAACAAAGTAGAACATCTTCCCGGTGGACACCCTGTATTTGGTCGGATATTGACTGGAACCTATACGGATCGGATGTATTTTTTTAAAACTTGGTATTAGTTACATACCGGATCTTGGATCTTCCTCAAATGTATTTTTTTTTTTTTGCAGACCAAGAGTAAGGCTAGGACCGCACTTGCGATTTTCTGTCATTGCGACTAAAAAATTTGATTTAATTGTTTGGCTTCTAATCGTCCCAATTTCTTTGTAGCATATGCGTTCATTTTCATAAATGGTGACTGAATAGTCACGCAATTGAAATTGCAAGTGCTGTCCAGGGCTAGGAGCAAACTTGCGATTTATGTTCTCACGCTTGAGACTGAATTAGTTGCAAAAAAAGAACACACATGATTTTAAGCATGAATGAACGCACATGACACCAAGAAATCATACTAGCCCTAGACTTACTGTACTGATTAAACCAGAAAGTCTTAATAACACAGTAAACGCTCGTTAAAGTGAAGTAATAAAAATCAGGCCTCTTTCTTTCTTTATTTCTTTCAATTTCTTTCGAGATTGTTCACTTTTTCGAGCGGGAGTTTTAAAAGGCTTTCCAAAGATGAATTTGATCCAAAATGCAAATTTTGTTCAATGTGAATGTTTTTACATATATTTGAGTGTTAAAAAAGCTTCCAATCAAGTTTAATTAAAAAAAAAAACTGAAGCAGTTCCTCAGTATTTTCAAGCAATGTTAAATGCTTGCGAGTAACTTTTATAAAAAATCTATTTTTATATAAAGCTTTGTGAGTTCACTATTGTGTAGTTCACTATTTCGAGGTTCACTTAATCGAGCGTTTACTGTATTGTATAGCAAAACATATCTTAAATCATACACTTTTTTTTGAATAAAGCTAGTTTTTGAACACTTTTTTATAAATTTTATCATAGTTTTACTTTATGCTTCGACCCCACTGTTTACTTTTGTCTACATGCTTTAATATACTCAACAAGGACTTAGAGAAAAAGAGAGTCAATGCCCACGATGCTGTTGATGATGATGACAACGATGATTCCTGCTGGACGACTCAGGAGCTGAAGCTGAAGTCCACAATGCTAGCCGCCGGCCGCCACCACCGCCACTGCAGCCACCATCAGCAACCAAAGCACTACTTGGTTTGGACGAAGCTCCTGAAAAGAAGGACGCAAAAAAGTGGCCCAAGCAAGAAATCAAATCTCCTCTTGGCCATCGAATAAAAAGAGCTGAAGCTGCTACTTCTGCTGCTGCTGCTGCTAGAGGCCCTGATGGTTGCATCCAAATAAGGGAAGGCGACGATGCATCACAATTGATATGGAAATATCGCGCGCGCATTTCGTATGCATCGGATGTGAGTATCTTTACACATACGGACACGGTCGGTGGTGGTTGCGGAGGAGGCACAAAGCAAAAGCAACGGCGACAGACCCTGTGAAATTACAATTTAATTGTCGATTTGTATCGTCAATTTGCTTTGAATTTTGCCACCAAGATGTAAACACCTCATTTTCTGATCACAATGATCGATTTTGTTTTGTATTTTTTATCCGATGAATGGCTGGTTATGAAAAGACTGTGCGGTGCTATGAGGGGGGAATATTCAACATGGGAATTTTCAATTTTTTTACTGTGTGTTGTGCGGGGTTTATTATTTTTTGAAGGTTAATCCATTACAATCTATGTAGATAGGCTAGGTAGGTAGGTCCGCTGTGCGATGATTGCGGGTGCGGGCCAGAGCATAACTTTTCCGATGCTTATATATGCCTCTAACTTCAATCAAATATCTCTCCAAAGTCTGTGATGATATTGTTCTTTGTTTACTTAGAGGGGGGTAAAGTAGTAAAACACTTGTGAATTCATCAATAACTCTACGGGAAATCAACAGAACTTAGTTTGTTTTGATTTTGAATCATGGCAGATATGGAAAGGTTCGAAAGATAGTCATAATAAATTGGTTAATTTAAAAATTTGTTTCACTAGAAACAGGCAAAAGAGGTGTAGGTAGGTTAGGTAGAGGTAGGGTTCAACTCAAGAGATGGTGGTTTATACATAATAAAATAGTTGAGTGGATAAGAAGATGATGGTTTTGATGAGTCATGCTGGCAATATGTTTTACTTAAAGCTTCAAAATTGGATTCGATTTATTAAAGTTAGCTTTTCTACTCACCGCATGCCGCCGCCGGTCGTACGTTGATCGATCAACATGTCGGACATGGTAATTATCTTAAGAGTATCGGTTTAAAAGCTGACAAGATTAATGCGGGTTTTATCATCATCCAAAATATAACAACATTCCATGACCTATACCGAATATCACATACATGGCTGAAGATAAGTTTATCATAAGTTTATCATCCTTAGGGCTCTCGGAAATAAGGCCAAAGAAGTAGAACATTTTTTATTAGAAACTCTCTCTCTTTTTTTTTGGGGTGAATTGTGGTTTTCACGTCCTCTCTTATTGGGTAATAAGCATTGGGCTATCCACCCGGCTGGCTACTGCTTAATCAAGGTTTCTGCCATCATGTTTTGAGAGTTGTACGAGTATATCGCCAGGTTAACATCCTTACCTTTTAAAAAGTTTCGATTATGTCGAAGACACGAGGCGCTTCAGGTTATTATCACCCTTTGATGGCAATAAGTAATGGAACGTCAATGGGTAACGACTTGAGAGTGAGGCTTCTTGATAGCTTAAGGAAGGCGATGATGATGAAAAAAAATATTGCAATGATTATAATACATTTACGGTGTTTTGAATTCGTCGTGGGTAATCGAATGAGAAGAAAAGTTTTTGACTCTCAACTGATACGTGATCGCCTGGCTTTGATCGGCATCAACACTGAATACCCTCTATCAAGTAGGAGGTTTTTGATCTCCTGAATGAAGCTAACAAAGGCTGTCCAGAGAACGATGTCAAAATTGTTTTAAGACTGTGTTCTCTTGGATAGAAGTTTTTTAAAATTTTTGAAAAGTACTGCTTGATTTCGTCATTTTTTCATTCCAAGAAATGAGAATGACAGAAAAAGAAGAGACGTCAAAATGAGTCACCTCACGTGAAGTATGTCGATTTCGATAAAATTTCCAGACTTGGTTGTATTTAGCTGGAGGAAGTGACTTTTGTGAAATCCACCCACTGCCACGCCTATTTTTCTTTAATCTTGGTTTCTCGAAAACAAATCCGACGATTTTTGTAACAATTTTACCGATCAAACGGTTTTTTTTTCAAACTGTTTATTAATTGCTTTACTAATATGGTTCACGGTATACATTTGAGTAAGGATCTACTACTAATAAAAACGGACCGATATCGATATGAATATTAGGACCCAGGTGATTACTTGTTATAAAAACCGAGACGAGATTAATACAAGTCCCGTATCGATAACAAGACAATACTAAAAAATTTTCCATTTTGACAATATCGAGACGATATTTAAATACAAAAGTATTACTTGGTTTGGTATCGTGGCCAGCCCTATGTCATCAAAGAGGTTGCCAAAACCAGCAAATCCCCCTAGAATAATAAAATTTGCAGTGTTAAAGTGCTGCAAGTTTTATAAGTGTTGATAGTCATTGACCAAAATATATCGCCTTGGAAGGGTAAAGTCATGAGGCCATTTATTGTCTTGCCTGGGTAAAACGCAATTTGACTAAAAGTTATAAGAACTTTAAACATGAAATCAAAAAAACCACTCTATACACAGTACCCATCCCATAAAAAGGACCCATGGTGTGATGATAAATGGGCACGAACCAGTGCTGTAGTTTTGTTAACGATCAGGGCAGTATATTCCAAAAATGTGTACATTGTTTTGAAACGAAATCAATACGCGATAATTTCGTTTTTTTTGTTTAAGTTGTTTTAAGTCCAGAATTGCTTGAATTGAAGCCTTGAAGTAAATTTCAAAAATTATAAAAATTAAAATTTTGAGGAAAATTTTTGAAGAGGATGTTTCGGAATCCTCGGCTAGTATAATAGGCGTGATTAATAAAAAGAATTATAGCTAGCTATCCCTTGGCAAACAACAACAAACCCAAAACTGTCGATAAATAAGTCAGTAAGAAAGTGGATATAAAAGTTGAGATAAGGCTTCGATAAGCTTAAATTTATGTGGTGCTTGTCAAAAAAATAAAATATTTATCTACATTCATCTCCCTCACTCGTTCATGAGCATAGACATGTACAAATTTAACCATTGGCTAAAATTTTAATGAGCTCCTGAGAAGGTTAAATTTTAGCGTCTATATTCACCTCAGTAATGTCAAAATTTAGCATTGGGATCAAATTTAACCATACTCTTAACTCAATTGGCACACGGCCCTAGTTGATAATACTCGTACATAGTAACATCATTTTTTTTTACTTTAAAGCCAGTATGGAACAGAGTTTTATTGAAAAATTCACCAAAATGTCTCTTTTTAGACAGTTCAATGACAATCAAAAAATTACAAATAAAAATGGAATGTAAAATGAAAAATGTGAAAGGAAATGCTATCGCTATTTAATTGTGAACACAAAATTTCAAAACATAATACAAAAAGTAAAATGCAGTACAAAACAGTGATGAGCAAGACGGCAGTACGCACTAGGAGAAAGCAATACAAGTACTGCAATTGCAGTACGTTCGACAGCACTGGTGCGAACTAGAGAAAAGTGACAAAAGATACACATGGAAATGTTGATGTATAGTTAATGACAGATAAGTGCAGCGAGAGAAATGAAGAGAAACTACGTTGAAAGTAGAGAGCATATACACATAGAAGAGTCTTGCAATTGCAATAGAAATGAAAATGCAGTGGATACGCACACTCTTCGAAAGAGTGAAGAAAATCTACTCACCAAACCAGGGCACAGAAAATTTAAGATGTAGGTACCTATTCAAATTCAAATCCCCAGCTGCTGCTAATTGTTCCTAATGTATAGCGAGTAAAAGGGAAGAGGAAAGAATCCATCTCCAATCATCAAAGACCCAGTTTCACCAAAAACCTTCTTTCTATTCTACTAACAAGTACTTTTCAGTTGTTCTCTCTTAAAATCAAATTTAAAATAAAAAAATAAGGCAAAATAAAGCATTTCTCTTTGTCGTTTTGCGTCGTTCAATTTTTCGAAAATATAGCCTAGTACGCAGATCGAGCTAAAATTCCGCTCTCACTTTTCTCTTCAAACACCAGCTAAAATCCTAGCTAAATTTTTGACATAAAATTGTTGTGGAGAATACATCACAAAAAACAGCTGTTCTCTGGAAAAAAATGTATTCAACAATTTCAAAGAATTTTATTTTTATATTTCAAGTCAATATAATCAACTGAAATAGATTTTTCTCTTTGGCATTGATAAATCATTTGTCCTTGAATATTTCTCGTTCTTAATTTTCATGTTCACAGAGTAAAGCTCACGTAAAACTCACAAATATAAGAACCTGCCACAATTTAGCTCAAGAATTATTTCACGCGCTAAATTTTGACATATGGCCCCGTACAGTAAGAAACGAAAATTTGATTTTTTAGCTCGAGCTGCGTACCTCTCAGCTAAAATGCTAGGCTCTTAATTTTAGCTTGGCTAAATATTGGAGAGATTTTTGTATGGGAGCGGAATTTTAGCTCGATCTGCGTACTAGGCTTATGACGTGACAGAAGAAGAGAAATTCTTCATTATCCATTTTTTTTTTAAGAGAGAACAACTGCGAAGAGATCTCGTCACGTTGACGTCTTGTTTTGTGAATCAGGCTTCTTTCAACTAGTAACGACGCAACGCAACTTTTGAAACAGCAACTTTGTCATAGAGTAGGTATATTATCTAGAGAACCGGCTTTTTCTCTTTCATCCTACAAACTGCACTGAAAGGATTTCCTCCACATAGCTGAGCATGTGATAGCTGCCCAATGCATTTTAAATGGAACCACACCAATACAATGATAATTTAATGGATTTTGGCTCATTAGACTAAAAACAACAAAAAATTGAATCGAAAAAATTGATAACGTCACATTTAGAGCTATCTACAATTCATACGTATTCACGGATAGGGATTTAAGAGAGTTTTCTCTTAATGTGCTCAAATAAAATTGTAGGTGTTTTTGGCAACGAGTACTAGTTTGGGTACGAGTCGGTTCTCTAGATAGTATAGGTACTCTATGAAATTTGTGGTGATAAAAGAGTCCATCAATGACTACTCAGAAGAGATCCGGTGTAGAACTACCCTAGAAAAACACTTCTGTTTCAGTTTGGCCAAAACTAATTATATTAAAACTCCTTACATACTAGACGAAGTGCACACTCAACAAAACTTTCATACTTCTCAGTTCTGCTTTACGAAACAAAGTGATAGTTTTGTTCAGTACTTAGATAATTCTGAGTTTAATCAGAGATGGCGCCACTACAGATTGCACTTTCAAAAGGTTTCAATAACTTTCCCTATCAAAATCGAGATGACGCCACATGAAAATAGCCCCTTGTTGAGTCTCTTAGGGTCAGTTTTTCAGTTCAGGGTCAACTCTGAGTTAAAACAGAGTAAGCTAATTCTGAAAATAAATTAACCCCAAGTTAACTCAGAAACAGTTCTTCAGTTGAGGATTAACTTTATCTTTCAGTTGTCAAAATTCTAGGCCCATCGATGTGCGACACTATGGATATCACCCTTCTATGCCTTTCACGCATCAGAATAGAGATGCTGCCACAATGTAATTGCACTGATAATAACCTTCACTATAGAAATATAGATGGCGCCAATAGTGAAAAGGCACTCAATTTGGTCCTTGATTAGGTGAGTTAACTCGGAGTCAACTTAAACTGAAAAACACGTTTCTGGAGTTAACTCAGGTTCAACTCCGAGACTTGGATGTACTCACACTGAAAAACAGGCCCCAAGTTAAAAAAGCCAAGCTAGGTGAATTAAATTAGAGTTATTTTTGGACTTTGACTGAATAAAAAATACATTTATTGAGTTAACCTAGGTCTGAGACCAGGATGATCTCGCACTGAAAAACTTGCCCAAGGTGTTAAATCTCAAACAAAAAAGGAGAACTGATGCTGGGTTCTTTCCAACAATATTGGGTCTTGTAATCTAAAATAAGGGTGGATGGAGGGAAAGATAAAACCACGAACCTGATAAGCTAAACAAAAATTCGGTTGCTATTCAAAAAGTCAAAACATGTCCATTATATTGGCAATACAACACAGCCAAGAGAATTTTCCAAAAGCGCAGCCCCGAGGTCCCAGACGACAAGGTAGACTGAAAGCTCAGACTGACATCTTTTACATGGCAGGAGCACGTTAGGTAAGTAGTGGTTATTGCAATCTGGGTGTCTTGTGTGACAACTCTTCAATTTATTGTTTTTTTAAGGGCATCTATTTTTTACAGAAATCCAATATTTCCAACAAGTCTAACAAAATTTAAAATTTTAATCATTAAATCTGGAAACGTTTTCTTGGCTATGATAAAATGATTATTGATTCCAGGCGGCAAAGAATACTCTCTGAAAAGGTCGTTTTGGTATTGGGAGGTCTTAACTTTGTGACATTTAACAAAACCCAGCGACATATGCTGTCAAAGCCAAATTTTGTGTGTTTCGACTACAAAAAAAAAAAAAAAAACAAATTCCATCGTAGAAAATCATGTGCGAAAATATTTCAGCGTCTTCTTTATCCGCATCATGTGATCAAAAATTCATCTCACGTATTTTCTCTTGAAGTATATTTTTATTTATTGTCAAACAAAAAAAAACGTAATCAGATGAAATTTAAAACCACCTTAGACTGTTTCAATTAGCATAATTCCTTCATCAAAAAGCCATATATCTTCATTTATTTTAAGACCCCCTGAACCAATTACTATTTATTTCTTTTATTTTTCTTCAATTTTATTCTCTTATAAGAAAAGGATGTCGTCGTCATCTGTGATATGGATCACATTTTGTATAAAATTTGCATAAAATATGCAAAAAAAAATATACTTTCCATTTTCCATGACCTAGCCTATAGAGAGAGGTAGTAGTAATAGTTCAAAGACAATGGATGCAACTATCTCAATCTTATAACGATCATCATCCTACGCACAACTTAGATTATTCCGCAGCACATCAAAACCCGATGGATAGAAAAGAAGACAACAACTTCAAGATAGAAATCTTGACAAGGCATTTTTCATCTAGCTTTGTTGTACGAAGAAGGAACACCAAGTAGTTGTTGATAGGTATATTCCCCCGCCCCCTTCCTTTCTAAATATCAAGATTGTTTCATTTCTGAATAAAGTATCTATCTTTAAAGGCTTGCGATTTTTGAATCTTTGATTTGTTTCTACGATGACACTTAACAGCAGGTACTTCACTTGTTACGCGCTCCTTTAAGTCAGGCATACACATTGAACAAATCATGCAAAAAAAAAAGATGATTGGCATCCGGTGGACAAGTCTTTTTGCTCCTTTTTATGGTTCTTGGATCGAAGTATCTTTTGTTCTCATTGCTGCGATTCATTGTTTCAAGAACTTGGATAACTCATATACAGGTATTTATAATATATGGATGGAGCAATCGATGGTGAAGGTGGTAGAAGGTATACGTACCTATCCAATCTAGGTATATCAATGTATAAGGGGTTTCCACGATTTCGTAGTTGTAACGTAGTCTACATCTTTCCAAGAATAAAAACAGCAAATTTGTTCGAAACAGCAGCAGTTGAAGTTAAAAAAAAATAAACTTATTAATATTCATGACCAAACTTTGACTATAACAAAAACAAACAAAACTTATATGAAGTGCAGATTTCGAAGAGCTGACGATGGCGACCACGACAGCAAGCTATACCTATCATCAGAGTCTTCTATACTATAGTTTAAAGAGAAGAAGAAGACCTCGAGGAGCTCAGCTCTAGAAGTCGGTATTTTATGTATAAGAAGAAGCAAAAAGAAGTGCAGCTCTCGTTTCTTGTTTTATGAAGAGAACATTGCCATCGGTGCGGGCTTTTAATATTTTCCTCATACGCTCAAGGCTTAAGTCAACTCATAGTGATGTATAAAAATCCAAAAATAGTACACGCTCGCGGTGTTACATCAGTTGTGTCCAACTGTTGTGTATACTATCATACAACTGACATGCTTTTGTTTTCATTTCGAACACTGGTGCTTCGAGTTTTTTTTTCATATTTTTTTTTTATTTTTTTAGTTGACTTGGGAGCGCAGAAGCACCAGTTTACCGCGCGTTTAGAGAATAAGTCACGATTAGCCAGTTTTCAATGAAACATAAAAATATCTATGGCAATAAATAATACATTTTTTGTTTGGTATGATTGTTTTGTGTATAGTGTATGTTTGCAATCTATTGAAATACACTCTGTGTCACTTGATATTGCTTAAGAACGAAATCCCTATTTTTTTTAGAGCCCCTTAGACCGCTTCTAAGCCTAGCGTAAGTCAACTAAAAAGTGATCCGCCTTTAATCAAGATTATACTGAATTCCTCCAACTATAAAAAAGCAGTTTTAGTGTCTTAAACCGTCATGCAATACTTTATTCTGAAGACCTAAGTTCAAATAGCAAACCCCCTAGAGGAGATAGTAAGGAGTTAGGTAGATCAACCTAAAAAATCAGCTAAGCCTAAAACGAGAAAATCAAGCATCAATATACAAATTGATGGTCTTCTTAACATTCGTCTTCAAAAACAGCTCCTTGGTGATCATTCTCATACGTTGATAAACCTTCTCATCAAAGGCGTATGCAGAATTTCGGTTAGGGGGCGCAACTTCATTAAGGATCTCGATTGCGGGGGGCAACCTCATTCAAAAAATAGTTTTGGTATAGAAATCTTGGTAAAAAAATGCTTTTAAAGGAGTAAAAATTTGCCAAATGTATGAAATATATTGTGATTAGGGGGGAAAGCGCCCTTACCTGCTCTTCTTACGTACGCCCTTGCATCACATCAATATTGAATTAAGCTTTTTGAAGAACTGATACTCAGAAAACCCATGCGATTTTTTGCTTTCCAGCAGAGGGTATGCTTGCTGCTCTCACCACGATTGTCCTTGAAGAGAACACAGTCTTGGGTAATATGGCTTATGATTAGGGTTGGCCACTACATCAAACCAAACTTTTGTAAGTATCGTCTCGGTATCGGTATCGGTCTCGTTTGGTTTCGATCTAGTCTGAGTAATCAAATGCACTAGTAGTTGAACTCGCTTGGTATTTTTAAGATTTAATGCAAACATCGTTATTATAAAAGACAGTGTTTTAACTGAAGATTTTTTTGCTGTCTTGACAATTTTTAAAAGCTTGTTTCACAATGTTTAAGTAAAGTTCCGATTAGGAATTCAACACAAAAATTGTGAAGTAGTAAACAACGCACATAAATATTTTATGTATTTCACTTAAGTCACTTTCTCATCTAAGAGAACTAGGTCTGAAAATTTCTTCCAAATCGTGGGCGTATTAGGGGGCAGTTGTTATATAAATTATTGAAGCTTCTCCCTGCTGAAGAGAAAAGCTCTGCCTATACCAAACTAAATCCAAAAGATACGATATTGTTTCGTATCGTCTCGATTTCGATTCCAAACGATACTGAAATATTTCTGGTATCGTGACAAGCCCTACTTATGATGATTCGGCCTTTGAAACTGGTCCTCTTATTCTGACGTCAGGTTTGGGACGCAAGTAGACGGTATTAGCCTTTAAGAGTCACTTAAAAACAGCCAGCTAAATCCCTCTGGTACATCAGCAGGTACTACGACCCTGGTTGCACTCAAGACAGCAGGCTGGAAACGCTCTGGTAGACCATCAGGTACTTAGGCCCCTGGTGGTAATAAACTTAGTGGGTGCTAAAATGCTTTACCAAATAAGCAGATACTACACCCCTGGTGGCATTCAAAATAGTAGGCACAAGACCGATACCAGCTCTGGTAGATCAGCAGGTACCAAAGCCCCTGATCCTGGGTAATCAGGGTGTTTGAATTAGAACTAGGACCCCTTACCAGTGGTGGGGGGAATCCTCAGTGAGAAATAGCTGGACAATTTCTTTTACCTAACTTTCAAATGAAACTCCTTATCACTGACTGGTGGCAGGAAGCTCTGAGAAAGCAAGTAATGCTATGTAACTGGGCTTATCTACAACCGGGCTTAAAATGATCAATTAAATTAAATTCACTTTCGTCGTCTGATTTTGCGTAGGACCAAGAGGGTCAAAGAGATAAGTGATGAATGGAAACGTCATGTGTCCATGTTGTGGGTGAATCATATTTGGTAAAATACAATTCTCTCGAGTAAATAAATTGGAGTAGCATGGAACACTTCGCTACAAGTTGCCCAATTCTCAAAACTTGCGTCACTTCTATACAGCAAATGACAACCGAGCAACCAATAGTAAGTGAGTGCAAGATCCTTCTTTTCACAAGAATAGCTTTCTGGAAAAGCAAGGCCCATTTCCGCATTGATGCCAACAAAAAATGGTTTTTGGATTGACTCATTCAAATCGAAACTCGTCTGCTTCAAAAGACTACAGGAGGCAGACGTGATCTCTCAGCTAGAAACTCTAGGAGCATCACTCCAGCACCACCAGATAAAACCAGAGCACAACCCAAACGCAGCGTGAGATTCTTACGTCAATTCAATGTGCTGCTGAGATTCAACATACATCCATTGACGGTCCTCAAAAAACCTGATACCAGCAGAGAGCTTTATTCCAAACATTTACAAAGCCACTGGTCGGATAAGATTTTTTGGTTGCTAAGGTTAGAAAATGCAGTTTTTGGATTGCATTTTCGACTAAGTATACCTTTCATATAAGGAACTTCTATAAATTGGATATCAAATGAATGCTTAAACTGTCCTCTATACTTTACTTATGGTCAGACGGACTTTTAAAGGTTTTTGCTTCCAGTCCGATCGCCTCCCAGACTATAATTCACAAACATGTAACTATTAGTCTTGTAGTTTTATGAAATAGGCCACTGACATCAGTCATCAGCTACAACTTCTCAGTTTGGTTTTTCATCTACAAAAGAGCTATCAAGAAATTTTATATATTTGAGAGGAAATGCCTAACAATCAACACGGGCTTTGTTGTGGTTGGAATTTATTTTGAAGAAATGGCGCCCAATTTTTAGTCTTCTCAGGATACCAAAATTTCTGCACTTTTTTGAGAGGAAGTATGCAATATTTTCAAATTTGTAATCTAATTTCAATATGCTGAGGAAGTAATTTAGCTTGGGAGTCATCGTTGTTATTCATTCGATTGGACGCCATTTTCAAAAATGGCGGCCAATCAGTGGAAAATGGTAAAATGAAAAAAAAATTCGTAGATAACTTGGAAAATGTCCATGGTTGACATAGCGATTGATATTGTAAAAGATAAGTATTGCATTTTCGGTTAAAATGTCAGTCTTGCGGCTACTTTTCAGGAACAAACTTTGATTTGATGTGGAACTTCTTACTATTTTAGTAATTTGTATTATTTTGAACAAGCAAAAACCCCACAGACACCAATTTGTGTTTTGAAAATGTTGGTATCTTAAAAAATTTGTGTAAAGCATATGCAATTTTGGGTCAATTGTCAGTGTTGCCACTTTTTGGGCACACACTTTTTCATATGAAAGAGTAAGACCTACATTTTTTATATTTTGAATAATAAAAAAGTCAGTATGTTCTATTTTTATCAATGATTGGTTATTTTTCAAAGTGGCACCCAGCATTACAAAAAAATCATTTAAAAAAAGCGAAAATTTCTGTTCATTTCAAAGCTGGAAACTGGCGCCCAACACTAGAATATTCAATCATTAATTTTTCTAAACACGAGTTCAAAATTCATGTCCACAATAAAAGTTATTTATTAAGCTAATCAATCAATCGATGTAGAGTGTTAATAAGACATATGTCAGTTCAAGCTCATAGATACGAACTTATTCAAATGTGTGCGAGAGTATGCAAATTGAATTGGAAATGCAAGTAATTCCTGCAAATCGGAATTGCGCAGGTGAATGTGCGATACGTTCTTTTTTCGTTGTTGTTGTTGTTGTTGTTGGTTTCTGAAGAGCTGCAGATCTCCGAAGAGAATGGTAGTGGTTCATGATGGGGATTCTGTGATGCGGCTGCCTTAGTACTTTTGTTATTCGTGGTTGTTCAGACATCGTTGTCGTCTTCTCGATGATCGTGTTGCATGGATTTCCTAGAGTATAGAGTGAATCCTTGGGGGAATACTTTGTGCGGTATGTGTCTTTATCGGAATGGGTTCATCGTCTAGATGGGTTGTTAGTTAGTTAGTTTTTTTTTGTCGTTTTGTTTTTGGGACACACGGAGGTTCTGCTCTTGTAGATACTTTCACACGTCCACCGCACCGCACAGTCAGAATCTGCACAGGTCCCACAAAAATATATAAGTATAAATTTTGCCTGCCTGGGCCGTCTTCAATGTCGAAAACCTTTGACACTTATCGTTTTTGATTTGTTCTGCCTGAGTTCTGGTTGTGATTTTGAACACGTTTCGGTTTATAGGGAGCATTAGGATCCAACCAGAGTGAGTGAGAAATTTTATTTATTACCATCGTTTAATAGCAGTGCTTCGTGTGGAAAGGCAAAATATATACATTCATAGACATAAAACCCACTCTCTTGGACGAAATATAATCGAACTATTTGGCTATGCATTCGATTTTATTGATACATTGAATATGATACTTAAATCTGGAGGTAGATATTGAATCATTACGTTGTAGGAGATACCGTTTCAAATAAACATAAAACAACTGATAATTATATTCATCGAATAATAGAAAAAAAAAAAACAATACAAAACGAAATTGTATCTTTTGATGAGAAAAAATAAATATGAATGGCGGTCACGCTTTTTGAGGTCAAACTCTAATCGATTTTCCGCTTCAATTTTATTTGTATCGACAAAATATGCTAATTGAGTAATGGATACATTTTATTTAATGTATTTATTTGTGTTAGGAATTATAGTGGGTACACATTATTGTGAGGGAGATCCCATTAGGCGCCATAGTATCTTAAGCTTTTTAAAAATAAAAATTCCCTAAAAAAGACAAATTCCTGGAGTTTTTTTTTTGGTGTGTTGATCTTAGTTGTTTTTATTTTTATTCATCAGGTAAATTGGTCTGAGCTGTCAAGAATAAAAGCATCACACAAATTGTCTTTGCAGAAGAATAATGTGACAGTAATATGTTAAGAGTTAAGAAGTTATGAATTTTTTGTTCTCTGACTGGCAGTTTGAGGTGTTTGAAATTAGATAGGTATTATTTTTATTCATGGCATACCAATGCAGTTTATGTCGATAAATTAAGTGATTGAATTTTTTATTTTTTTTTTAAACTAGTTTCATTTTTTTAATGAAATCTAACTGTTCTATTCTGATAATTTGCTGTTGTAGTAATTTGATTCTAGTTTTAAAGTTTTAACATTTAACATTTTAAAGGAATTTTATATGTTGAAAAAGTGGTGCCCAACGTTTGTTAAAAGTTTAAGATAGAGAGAAAATTATAGAAAAAGTATAAATAATTATGTAAAACTAGGTTAAACTTTAAAAGTTTATATTAAAACCACACCCACAGTTAGATTTACAAAAAAAAAAGTGATGACAAAAATGGAAGAGCCGGATAATTTTAAATTTTAAAGAGTGGCACCAAACACAGTGCAAATAATGTTTCAGAAAGGTGAAGTTAAAGATGTGATTATTTCAAAACTTAAACAGTGATACCCAATGCATTGTTTGGCTACAGGTGAAGAACTTTTTTTGGACATTGTCTGTTAGTCTTCCTATTGGCAGGCTGGGCAGTTCGATTTTCCCATCTAATGGAGAGAAGCATTAAAATACTCATGCCTGTTGAGAAACTGGGTGACGTATAAAAGTTTACTCCACCGTGTTTCCATCATTCAACTAAGCCACGTCCCCGATCAGTCTCATCATCCACTGCCTTGTATTTTTAGAACTCCAGCGCTCTTTTCACTTCGGTTTCGTGAGTTGCTTTACCTCCTCAGTTGCAGCTTCCACTCCAATTTGTAGTTTCGAGTCTTAGTTCCAAGTATCTCTTCGCTTCCTTTTTTTTAATGACTTTAAATCAAATTAAAAATTAGGTAGTGCGAGAATCCTCTTTTATGTCAGAAGGATTATCTCAGTTTTTTCCATTGCCAAGCTTTGATCGTGTTCATCCATTCCGAATTATAACGGATGTTTGTTTTAGAGGTATAGTACTTTGAAACGGACAAAAACAAAGATGATGTTTTTAAAATCATTTAAAGAAAGAAATTTACTTTATTCGAATAAAAATCTTCTGGCATTATAATTTAAATATGATTTCTGGCATATGACCGTCACGTCTGACTCAGACACTAATCTGGAGGTCCAATTTTCGATGACTTTTTTCAACATTTGTTTTCCTCTAAGAGTTCCATCGTTTCGGGCTTATTGGCGTTGACTAGCGACTTCACATGCCCACAGAAATCAGTTAAGCAGTGTCTGATCGAACGATCTTAGAGGTCAATTCACGGGCTTGTAACATGAAACTATGCAGTTACCAAACGTTTCCTTCAATAAATCAATTGTGGCACGAGCTGTTTGCTAAGTTCGTCAAAATAGCCTTACGTGCCCGGAAAGTCACCCCGACGCCGATGGCACGACCCCCAACCTAGAGGACCAGACCCATAGTATGAATCCAAAGGCGGAGTGCCGAATATGTCGTGGTAGCACGTGCAAGGTGTTTCCTAAGTAGTTCAACCTGACAGTTCATTCCATCTGGGGAATTCTTCCTCTGCCGCCTTGATGAAAGGAGGAGTGCCTTAGTGGGAACACACTTCCCCCCGTCTCTCGTTTGCTGCACCACCAACAATCGTCCATAGGGATTGAAATCCCATCTTCGATTGAGGTACATCCAAAGTTCACCACGGGGAGGTAAGAGTAGGGGTTGCTAGACAGAAGTTGGTTTGACAAAAAAACCTGCGGACGCTTGTGTCCTCTTGAATGCACATGTCTATCCTTTGAACAACAAGGCGACGCGCAGTCATTCGACTTCTTCAACATAGTTCTTGAAAGAATTATGAAAAACTCTCACCTCAAGACCAGAGGCACAATTTTTCAAAAGTTCTTCCAACTACTCGCTTAAGCCGACGGTATAGACATGATCGGATGATGTCAATGCTGCTATCGTGACTATTGAGGAGGAAGCCAAGAAGATGGGTTTTAACGGTGAATGAAGGCAAGACCAAATATATGCTGTCAACAAAAAAGGACACCCAACACCGACATCTCGGACAGAACGTCTCTATACACAGCTTTAATTTTGAGGTGGTCAGAGATGTTATGTGTGTTCCTTTGAATTTCTGTGATTTTTAGTCCAAACTCATGTCAAAAATTATTTTTATATGAATTTTGACAGAACTTTCGACTGAAATGCGCAGAAATGCACAGAAAATCAAAGTAAAGGAACAGACCTTTTGTCCACCTAGACTCCGCTATAAACTCAGCGAACGATACCAGTGAGATCAAACGAGAAATTACTCTTGCCAATCGCTGTTTCTTTTGGCTAAGAAGGTAATTGAGAAGCAAAGCCCTCTCTCGAGCACTTAAAGCGGTCCTGATGTGTGATGCAGAGACGTGGACATAATTAACGGTATATGAGAACGCTTTAGGCTGTTTTGCATAGATGGGGAATAGAGAAGAATATACAACCACTAACTGTATGGGCTGTACAGCTACACTGACCTAGCCGTTAAAGTGAAAAGCTGAGATGACTAGGTTACCTAGAGCAAATGGATAACAATGCTCTGGCCCGGAAAGACTTTGAATCAACTCCCGATTCCCGAGATAGTTCTTCAGCATCCGCAAGAGATACGTGGGTATATTAAAATTATTCTGTATCTAGCGCGTTAAGCATGTCACTCCACCTCCGAAGAGTCAAGGACGTTTCTGACATCCAGAGTTGACAGGAGTATAATTTGCCTGTTGAGCGATTTGGGTGACATTGACTACTTTTTCTAACGCTTCGATCGTAGAGTGGTTTCTCCCTAAGCTTGCCTATCCTGACATGGTGTTGCATTTCTTACTCTTCCTTTGTGTGTTTTTTCTGTTACCTCTATTTGTGGATTGAATGAACTTAATTCTCGAACTAAATTCCCTAATACTACAAAAGTACTTTTATTCAGGGCTGGATTTATTTTTTTGGGTCCCAGGCGTTTAGAGAAAATGGTTCCCTAGTTTAAATTTCTTTCGTCTTAGTTGGCTACCGTTAATTTTGATATTTGTTACTCACTTAGCCACTCACTTAACTTTGAAAACATTGAATAATAATTGTATGAAATGTCGTTCAGAATCAATTTAAATCGAAGAATCTGTTCTCCTGGAGTCATATAAGTTTGGATTATGATAAAAGTTACCCGGAAGGTTGGCACAGAATCTAATTATAAGTCATCTAGTATACATTAATGTGTTGCATACATTTTCAACTTGCAAAATTATTTTGTTGGAAGATTTTTGTTTTGTTTAAACCTAACATTTTTACGATCGCAGCTTAAATACTTTTTGGAAACTTTCTTTTTTAAATTCAAATAGAATATGAGTACATATATTAAATATTTAAATACTTTATTTAAATAAACAAAAGCTACAACTAGCAAATTCCAAATAATAAAAAAAATGGCGCCCAACGTTAAAAATCATAATTGAATTGATAATGATTTGATGATGATGAAATGATTTACATATCGGAACATAAAGTATATGAATATTCATTTTGAATTTTATATCATTGTACCACCACGAGAGACCACAATTATAATCTGATCTGATTACAATTATTTTTAAAGTTAGCAAAAAAACTCACAATAAATCAATGAAACAATCATCATTTAAGATTAGATATTTGGTTGCAGGAAATGGCTTTCACAAATACAATCATCTTTATCATATTGATTTTCTAAAACAGCCTCTTTTGGTTTATTATAAATATTACCATAAATTCCCACAGTTATTAAAGAAACATCAGCCTATCAGCACTTGTTTCATGTACAATTTTTAATTAATGATAATAATCGTTATCTAAATTTCTTCAAATCCAATTAAAAATCAACAAGATGTAAATTTGTCCATCTCATCAAAATAAGGTCAATCCACTTTTACTACAATAAATTAAATTAGAAATCTGCAGTGATTTATCATAAATATACAAAAATCAATCAAAAATCTTCATTTAACATTCATCAATTTTGCAAGACATTACAAATATACCTAATTTAGAAAGATACATGATTGTATGTTTTGAAATTTTATAACATAATTAATTTAAAAAAAAAACTTTTATTTTTTTTTACAACATTTTTCTTTGATAAAGAAAGAAACCAAATACCATCATTGACTTAAAATCAATTCGCCTTTTTACTGTCCCATCTAATTTTATTTTGAACAGTCATTCAAATTTTAAACGCTAACAAATGTACCAAAAAGTGAAAGGTTCTCTAAACCTAGACATCACTACAATATCGTTTGACTTATCTCCTATTCATCTGTCAAAAAATTGACGAATTCGGAATTAAATGCGATATCCAAGCCTATACCTGTCTATATGGGGGCAAATAATTCGATTAAATTAAATTCGCCTTAAAGGCAACGTCATGTTCAACAAAACACTAACTGGCGCTCAAACATCACACAAAAATAAATGGTATAGTAACAATCTCTGCGCACATGCCCAGACGTATTAACCTATAATAAAGTCTATATCTACCAATATGTTATGATATAAACTTCCTGTAGCCCCTATGGATTAATTAAAAAATTTAAACATTTAAATTAAAGAAAAACGCCGCATCAAAATTCACAGAGACAGAGAGCAATATAGTGAAAGGTGAAGCGATCCAAAATAACATGACACACCAAAATAATATCAAGCGGGACTGCGTACAAAAAAAAAAACTACGTAAATGTTAAGAAAAAAATGATCACAGTGATGTTGCGCTATTAAATACTCGAAAGCTGAAGCTGCAAAAGGTGTAGCACTTCATAGAGCGGTCTTCTAATTATAAAAAAATGTATCTTCAATCGAATCGAGATGAAGAAACAAAAAAAAAAAATAAAATCCAAATCCAATTTACATACAAAACATCAAGCTGTCAACAAGTCTGGTCCAAATTCGAGGGTTTGTTACAAAGGCTTCTCTGGTAGAAATACACTCTTGTTCAATTGAATAGAATCAAGTTTTGCTGAATTAGACATTTGATCGTCCTGTCATTTTCTGACCTCACCTAGCTGTTAGAGTTGTTAGAATTGTTAGAAGTGCATCAGGTGTTCTAGAGATTGAAATGTTTCCCTTGTAGTTTTATCACCTATCATTTTTAAGGCTTTATTTTGATCTCCATCTAAGAGACTTAAATTTGATTTGGGAGCAGTTGTTCAAATTGTAAGGGGGGCACATTTTTTGCATCTTCGAAGAAAACCTAAACATTTTTGGCGAAGTCGAATTATGATCATTCCACAGACGGTGATGGTTTGTCCTGCACAACACAAACCCAGAACTATAAGCTGTTCGGTTTTCATGATGCAAGTGCTACTCAGGGATAGTGGTGGATTTCGAATTTACGACTGAAAACAGCATTGAGTCTTCGAAGCATTAAATTCAACGCAGTTTTCATTACCCATTGCTTTCAAGACAATAACTTAATGAGCTTAACATGCTCTGCCGTTCAAGTCACTCATTCGAAGACCATCCGAAGCTGAGGGAACTATCTTCTGCAAAATAATTCAATAAATTAGAAGTCTCAGACAAAAGTTTATTTATGAAAATAAAAAAAAGAATCGGAAACAAAACGGAGCCTTGTAGTACACCAGTATTTAGTTTTTGAACATCACACTTGAAACTGTCTAACACAGCTTTTATCGTTCGGTCCATGGAAGAAGGGGCGATGAGACTCATTTCTGGCTGAATAGCTTCGTCAATAAACAAAATATGCGGTATTGGACCAATAGCACACAATTTTGATAAGAGAAAAGAAAGCTTGATTTCAAACTCTATCAAACGCTTTTGAAATATCAAGTGTGATAATTTTCCATTCACCAAAACGATGATATTAAGATTTGTTCCACTAGTCGGTGAGATATACCATCAAATTATCAATCAACCTATTGCTACGAAAGCCCAATTACGGCTCATTAAGAAGCTTTGTTCTTTTTGATTTTTCCTAATCTAATAATTGAGCAGCAATTTTATGACATTGGAAAGACGGCACGTAAGTGCAATTGAACGATGTTAAAAATGGAGAAAAAAAAAACACACGAATGCTGATTCCATCCACTTGGAAAGATACTAAGTTCAGTAGAGACAGATAGAAAAGCCTACGAAGTGACTTTTTCAGCTTTGAAAAACACCTCTTCAGAATAATGGGAGAAATACTATCCGTATCCGATTTTTGTGCATCAAGATTTTTTAGAACTCTTTTCACTGCATAAGCGCGAAAGTAGATTTTTCCCCTGCTTCAAGTACAGGGTGAGTCATACACTATCTACTTACTTATGTACTTATGTAGGTCTTCGGGTCGGTTGCGTCCGTGAGGTTCGATTTGGGGGGCATAGAGCCTCAACTACTCCCCAGTTGTTATGATTCCTTCACAAAGTACTTCTAGGTCGGCCTATTAGTCTGCCTTTCTGCGTGTGAGGGTCCAATTAACTTGCAATTCACTCGTGACCTTTTCGGAGCGTATGTCCAATCCACTGCCACTTACGTTTTCGTATAACGGAGTTTTCACGACAGTGTGCAAGTTTCTTGTGACAGCGGGAGTTAATTTGCGCCCATTAAGAAGCACATATTTATTATCTAAGGGAGCTGAACAGACGTTGGATGGATTTTAGAGTTGCTTATACATATTTTGGACAGCATTCTGAATGCAACTCTTGCTTTCCCGATGCAGGTGATTATATCTATTACAGTTCCGCCATCATAAGACACAATACTCCCAAGATATTAAAAACTCTAATATACCTACTAGTTGTCCAAAAATATGTACTTGGGTAGGTGAAGGAGTTCCAACTCTGATTTTTCTTGCCATACTGATCTTAAGCCCAACAATTTCAGTTTCTCTCTACATCCTTATTGTCATTTTATGGAGATCTTTGTTTCATGATTCTTGAGAGTAGGAGTCGCCCACGTAGTCCAGACGACATTTCCAGTCGACAAAACTGCATGTATCGCTTTTCACCAACAGGAAAAGTATTGATGACGGTAAACAAGCTTGTCTAATCCCACTTTGGATTTCAAACTCCTCTGACAAGCTTTCTTAATGCAGAACGTGACATTTGGATGTAGCTTGAACTGAAGCAATCAATTTATCCAGGATGATCCACCTGCGCAAAGCAAGTCAGATGAATTATCTATTGACAAACACTTTTTTGAAAGTCGATGAACAGCAGGTGAAGTGGTGGTCGGCGTCAAGTGTGTCTTTAAGCTGGTTTTTAATTCGCTTCAGGATAATTTTTGCTACTGCCATGGCTACAGCAGCCAGCACGAAAATTCCTCTCCTATTTTCGAACTGGGTAAGGTTCACTTCCATTGGGAGCTTGAAAACCCTTTTTTTCACCTTTCAGGAAAGCTCTCTGTTTCCCCAGTTCTCTAAATGAGTGAGTGCAGGTTGCAAGAGCTCACTTGATGTTATTGGCGGTGCTCGTAAGAGCTCTGCAGGAATACTGTCCAGTCAAACCGCTCTGTTGTTCTTCAGTGATCTGCTTACAGTTAAGATTTCTTGTCTACTGGAGGATACAGTGCGTATTTGGGAATTTGAAAGTTGGATCATTAAGTGTTGTGTTCATGATTTGTGCTCCTTGTGCTCCTTCCATCTATTGAGCTGGTTCCCATCCGAAACTAGCAGTGATGACTATGTCTTTTACCCGGTGTTGTTTAGAGCTTTTTGACACCAGTAAGCTCTTTGGTAATTCTGTAGATGGTCTAACTGTCACACCTACTTGAAGCCTCTTCTGGTGCTGTTACCAATTCATTGTTATATGTATAGTTACGCTTATCACTTCGCCTGCTACGGTGAACTTCTCTCATCTCCATGCGATACACCGTCTCTAACTCGTTTATCCCTGCTGCTGGAGTAGCTATGCAAGGCAAACTTTGAGCTGTTTTCTTTCTTCAGGAACTGTTTCTTCCTTACGAGCGGCCGACTATACTTTCATCACCGGATATGAAAATATTTGTATAGCACAGCAATGGTTGTCGAGGATGGTGGGTTCCATGATGTCTTTCCTTGTGAAAGGTGGTTCCCTAATTGTGGGCGGACTGGGGGTTCCATTAAGTCTATCGGTATTGAACTTGTGCATTCGGGTGCTTTCTTGGAATCTCCAGCAGCTTTGTGTAATTTTACGGTAGCAACCATTAGATGGTGGCCCCGGGCTATCCCCATGTCTGTACCCCTTCTGTTACGAACGTCTTGGAGACTATTTCTAAATCCCCGACTGATCACGAAGGGATCAGTTTAGTTAGAAGTTGCTTGTCTGTCCATCGGCCGACACCAAAATTACTATGTGGCACAGCTTGTGTTCAAACTTGGTCCCTCCTATTTCAAGGCGGTTGCCATTACACAATTTGACAAAACATTCGCCATTTTGTTGCGGTTGTCAACACCACACTTTTCCATAACATTCCTGATTCTATCACTGTCGTTGCTAACTTTACCCACGTTGTGCACTATTATAAGCAGCACTCAGGTGGTTTTAAATAAAAAATATCAGAATAAAGGTTATTTAAACCACCAATGTATTGAAACGGGGCTAAAACATGTTGAATAATAGCGGACCAAGTACGGATTTTTGTGGGACTCCATTCAAAAATGTTTTTTTTTCTTACAGATCTTATTTCATCAAGTTAAGAACTTACAAGTGTCTTTAAATTTGCAACACCAACTTGAGGAAAACTTTTTATTATTTCTTTTTTTTGTGAGAGAAACAAACCTTTTAGGACTACAAAAACAATTGAACCTATTTAATCGAACGGGTGTGTTTAACATTGGCCCCTATGTTCAAATCTTTTTACTTGTTTTTCTTTTTTGTTATATGAAGATCACTCAAAGAGGACCTCAAGCTGAATTTTTGCTACTTTAACTGAAAGATACGATGATGTGATAATAACCTAAAAAAAGATCTGTAAAGATGGATACAAAAATATTTTCGATAGAAAGCCATCAGGTTGAACATATATACCGTAGCTGTAGGTAGTATGTTTTAATATGAATCTCAAGCTCTCTTGTATCAATCGAGAAATGGAAATAATTTTTCTGGTTGTTGTTGTTTTTTGAGTAGAAAACAGATTTCTACAAACATCCCTGAGTACCACTTAACAATGTTTTAAAGGAGCGTCGTCGTGTTTTCTGTTGTTGTTGTTTTTGTCTTGTTGGACATAGTGTGTATATGGTGAGGTATACATCTTTCAGGGGGGGAAATTGGTGATGGAAAAGATTTCATCAAGTCATCCCATCCGATAGATCGATGCACCCAACACAACCTCTAGTCTAGAGCTTTTCAACAAAACTATTCAAATATAGAAGGGACCTGCGGAGGGGAAGTCATAAGGAAGAAGTCAGAGAGATGGAGCTGAAGCTGATGAAAACTGCTGCGCACAGCCTCTTAAAGTGTGTGTATTCAATAACATTGTGGAACGGTCATCGGTTCAAATCTGATGCCTTTGAGGCCTTTTGCTGGCCTAGCTGCCTGAAGCTGCTGCTGACAAGCAGCAGTCTCTGGGCAATCCAATGCTGATGATGATCGGAATTCATGTTTAATTTGTATCTCATGGATACAAATTCCCATCGATAGAGTGTTGTTGTTGGGGCTTTGGGTGATTAGCTCTTTGTTTGTTGTTCCCGTTCAATCGATTGATTGAGCCACAAGTACACATAAACAAAACAAAAACAACAACAACAAAAAACAGTGAAAGAACCCAACGGGCATGTTATAAAATCAAGGAAAGAAATTTTTAAATTTATCACGGAAAATGAGTAAAAAAAACTAGGTCCATCACTTTAAGCCTTCTTTTTGCTTCAATAAAAAAAGAAGAAAAAAAAATGCTTTGATCGCTAAACTATATTTAAATTGAAATCACCTTGTCATCGTATTTTCCGCGGATAGATGCAGTTCGTTCAGGTGATTTTGTGGGTGTGGTTGATGTTAAAAGATACATTTTGCCTATAGCGAGTCTTTTTTCAAACTCAAATACGAGAGTGTAAAATAAAATTACATTCACGCGCGTCTTGGAGCGGACTTGACATGGCAATTATATTGATCGTGGGAAAATTGCAACTATAGATGACTTATCTATATAACAACATATGCTCTGGTTAATAGATTTATGTAATTTTTCTATACACTTATGACATCACACTACAGCATTGTTGCAATAGATGTGACAGATTATTATGGGTTGTGGCCAAGAATGTTCAGATTAAAATATGAGTTAATTAATTACTACATGCTATAAAGCAATATGGATTCGGAATGGTTCTTGTTCTATTAATAGATTGGTGTGGTGTGGCTTGGTGGTGGTGGTGGAATTATGGAGTTTCATTTAGATTCTTGGAATTATCTCTTTTGAATTGAATTTATGGAAAATTGAAAGTGAAAGTAGGGAAATAACATTAACATATCAATAAAGATTGCCATATGTTATTTCAAACGGGGTTGAAGTGGAGAATTCTTTCATTTTTGAACTTCGCAAACATTTTAAGCTAAATTTAATATTTCTAAACGAAATTTTATCTGCTTGCTTATTTGGTCCCAGAAAATGCAAATTTATTACGTGATGGGTGTGTTTTTGCAAAGCTCAAAGTTTTTGTTTTTGATATGCAAGCAATTCTTCCATTTTGTTTCACTACCAAGTAAATTTTGCACTCTGCGTTTAAACTTGTACAAAATTTGAAAAATAAAAGTCAAAAGTCAAACTTAAGTATGCAGAAAGTATAACGTTTTAAATGCAATAATTGACAAATTACCTGAAAATATCATTTACTAGCGATTGCGAACATTGATGAAGAAAATTAAGATCTTCTTATATAATGTTAGTTTGGGGACGACTGAAGTCTTCTTGGAAGAAGTTCCGTTCTAATAAGCTGCAGTTAAGTTCTTTATAGACGAAGTGACTCGCTAAAAATCTGGCCGCTTGCTCTAGAAACTTGGTATGCTTGATACTTGAAGAGCTAATGGTTTCAGAAAAGAATTTGTCCCTTTTCTGTGTGAGGGCCGATTTACAATTGGCCAATGGCAAGCATAGTTATTGGAAAAGCAGCTGTGGGATTAACGTTAACCCACTGAAGAAAGAACTGACACTAAGGTTAATATTGCACACATAGACCCGCCAACTATTAATAGACCTCCGCTAAAAATGGGGTCAACCCCGCAGAACCATTCATTGCATTTACACAGCCATTTAAAGCCAATTCAAACGAACGCATACTTGGTTTAGTAGCTAGCTTAAAACAAGGAAACCAATCTAGGAACTATGTTAAAAATTTAAAAAACAGCCTGTATTTGCACAACCAGTGCTATTAGAACGGCAGCCCTTGAAACTTTCCTTTCATTAGCTCCGCTCGATCTGTTTATGTTTACAAAAGAGTTGGGGGCCAAAAGTGCTTTAAGGTTTAAACAGAGTGTAATAACCAGAAAAGAGACACACTAGGTATTGGTGTATTACGTTACACCGAGCATAGATTTTAATCCAGCAGCCATAACAGATATCCCGACGAGGGAATTCCGGTTAATTTACGGTAGTTTTATATATATATTTCGGTCTTTACGGACGGTTCCAAGACTAGTCTCATAGACCACGAGCCGATATAAAATTTTGGGAGTGGATGTATGTATAACCAAAATCTGGGTACGAGGGCTTACAGGTGCATGTATCGTGATACGAAATACCAACGTCTGGCAGGTTTTTTTTTGACCCTTAAGAAGGGTTGGGAGGTTGAAACTCGTTTGGTTTTTTATCTTTGTGTTAGAGTATCACTTCAATTTACTTTTAAGAAATAGGAAATGATGCTTCGTCATTTTTTCAAAGTTTGAAGACTTTGATCTTGATGATATGATACGAATAAAAGCCATTATTTTAGCCTTTTAAGCCAACCTTATGAGACTTTTTTGGAGACTTTACTTTGTTGATTGTTTGTTTGATTCAAATCTCCAAAAAAGGCTTTATCCTGAGTTTTATTAATCGGACCGTCACGACTTAGGTGTTTATGATTATGAAAAATGGCAGAGCATTAAATACAATATTTTTTTTAATAAATTAAAGTGGTTATAATCCTAAACATTAAAAAGAGGAACTGGCTCTTTTAAGCCCATCGCTCCTCCCAAAGGCCGAAAGAGAAACGATGTCGATTAAAGCACATCTTAGAAATCAGAAACTCTTGAAGAATTTTTGTCAGCTTCTGAAGTGCTTTTAGGGCAGTTGGGTGACATTTGAATAGAATCCACTGTTTGTGTCATAAAAGAATTTGTCCCCTACCTGTCAAGCCATCAACTGTCAAATTCCATTGAAGGATGGTAACGTTGTCGATGGATTAAAAGACGCTAAGACGTAAAGAATTCTACTGCTCCCGAAAAATGTGATTTTAGGGCGATTCGGTAATATTTATATAAAAATACACTTTTCCTTTCAAAAAATAGTTTGTACCATATCTGTAAAGCCATCAAACGTCAAATTTCATTGAAAGATGGCTACGATCTCGATGGATTAAGAAACCTCAAAGAACTCAGATATTTTTAAATAGATTTGTACCGAAAATCGAAATTATTAATTGAAGTGATTGAGATAGGGATGGAAAATCAAGAATCATCAAAATGATTATTATGATTGGAATCGATTAAAATGAAAATTTGCGATTACAATCATCGAAATTTTTCGGCTAAAAAATCGAACCGTTTCTGATTGACAGAAAGCTCTACAAGATATATAAAAAGGCAAGGTCAGGTGAAGGTTTACCATTGTTTCCTTGAACCTATCAAGTTTCAAGGAATCTATGGCGCTTTTTGTATGGCCTTTAGTCCTACAAATCGAAGTTTCGTCCGACTTACTCACTTGGACTCATCAGTGGCGTAGTGAGGGCCTTGTCATACGCAATTTGTATTAAGTTCAGTTCAACTTACATGAATTCTTTTACAAAAACCCACTGTAAACTATATCCAACAAGATTAAAATTCCTAATCATTAAGCTGGAAATTTGTTTACCCAGACCTGGCCTCACTGCGTCACTGATGAGTCCAAGTGAGTAAGCCGAACGAAACGCCAATTTGTAGGACTAAAGGCCATAAAAAGCTATTTTGAATTAATAAAATAATAAATAAATAATTTTGGTGGTGCAACAGCTTGTAAGAAACCACGGCCTAGTGACTAACCTCTCTCAACCATTCCTGTTTGCGTGTTGTTGTCAGGTCTGGAGGGGACCTACAATTTTTTGCCAAATCTGAACGGCTGGATGAGAAGCACTTTTTCATGGCCTCGGAAAAAACATCTCTGTTTTTAGGTGGCAATGGCTAGGAATCGAACACAGACCTTCGGCATGACAGTCCTACGCACTAACCATTATGCCACAAGGCACTAAGATTAGCAGACCTCAAATATCGATGCTAACGGGTCACAATGGGAAACCCGCTGAATTGGTAATCGCATGTCTGACTTCTGTCGAGGGTGTAAGGATGAAGAGGTAAACCAGAACCAAAAAAGCAGCAGGTGACATGTTCTCCCATGTGAGGGACAACTCTACTCCAAGTTCTTCGCTTTGATCTTGCCGTATCACAAGAAAGCTTATATTCTTTCTTAAAATATACAAAAGCACTACCTTTGGAAGACGATGTTTTGGAAGTTGCTTAGTTTAAAAAATATATTTGAAATGAAAATTTAACGTAAAAAGACGCAATAGAGGTATACCGGTTTCAATAAAAAGCATGTAGATGGGTGTGAAACATGGCAGCCTGAAGAAATGCTTATTAAAGTGTCATTGCAAGTTTTCAGCTGAATCTTGTTCTTTGTAGCCTTGAAGCATATTCAGCGTTTCAGCTAACAGAACAATTTAATATGCAAACAGCATACATTTTATGGAATCTTGTTTAAAAACAGTCTAAAGAAGAGTGAACTAACCTGGCAATCCGGTTTTACACCCGAAGAAGTGTTGGACTATTGGGTGTGTGAAGTAAGCCCTCTTTTTTGGAATTTGTTATTTTTGAAAGTTGCTCCAGATTGTTTCCGCTTGTTCCGGATTGTTCCAAATTATTTTTGAAAAATGTTCAAAAATGTGGGTTTTAGACCCAAAAAACCATTTTTGACCTTGCCCCCCTTTTTTCGAAAATCGAAATTTTGAATTGATTTTTGAATTGATTAGGTCAAAAACTTGCTTACATTTTCTTGGGATTAAATTTAAATTTAAAACCTATTCAATTTTCATTAGTATATATGGAGAATAACTTTGGTTCAATGAAGGGGGGCGCCAGAATAAGAATTTTCATTTAATATCGTAAATAGTGTTTTTAGGCTTTAAATTCTTTGATTACAGATATTTTTTATTGAAATTTTGGAACAATGAAATGTAGTCAAATGTACTTTTAAAATTTTTAAAAATTGGCTTTTTGACAAGGGGGGCTGTGGGGGTGTTTTTTGAAAATTTGAATATAATATAGGGGGGCCAATAGAGTGTTTTTAGATGTTTTCTTAAAGCTCGGTTTTAGGCAGTCTTAGTTTATGTAAGGACACCATAGTTTTGAACATGGAGGTCCCAAAATTTTAAACAATGTTCAAAGCAACTAGAACAATCTGGAGCAACTTTCAAAATTTCGATTTTTGAAAAATGGGAGGCTAGGTCAAAAATGGTTTTTTGGGTCTAAAACCCCTATTTTTGAATATTAAAAAAAAAATTGGAGCAATCCAAAAACCAGGAACAATCTGGAACAACGTTTGAAAATAACAAACTCCAAAAAAGGGGTCCTGACCTCACACACTCTGGACTATCCCTTACTGCAGTTTGGTTGTTTTTATACAATTTTTCTAGAAAGCGAAGTATTTTTGAGGAAAGACCAATGTTTTATTTACTAGAAATAGAGCTTTTCTATCCACTGAGTCAAAGGCAGAATGAAAGTCAAAGAAAAGATATATACCTAGTTTTGTCCCTTTTTAAGATATATCCTTCCAATATTTGTGAGCATTAAAATATTATCAACCGTGAATAGCCAGACCTTTAAATACCGCCTGAAATTCGATATGTATATGCCGTTTGCTTAAATTCTTTTGGTAAGACGATAAATAAATAAACAACTGTAAGCACTTAATAATTTAGTTGTTTGAGGAATAGTTCTGTACATTCCCTATTAGTTCGGAAGACGATCTTAATATTATCTATTTCATCGCAGCTATACTGAAAAACAGGTCACCAACAGATAGTCCAAACATTTGCAAGCAACTGGCCCGAAAAAGCTTTATCAGGTTGCTTTGGTTAGGAAATGCACTTATAAGGTTACATTTTTGGCTATTAATATTGGGATTTTCTATGAATAAATGGTAGAACTGTTTTATTGGCTCAAAAATCCATAATCACGATTTTTATTTTCGATTGCAAAAATCATAACTTTTGAACGAGTTGAACATAGTAAAAATGTCAAAATTTAGTCTGATTCTCCGCAGCTCATTTTTTAGATTATTTTAACCTAAACTTTTAGATTTTTTCGCCGATAATCTGAAAATTTTCATAAATTTTTTTTTTTCTTACGTTTTAAAAATAAGGACACTTTGACTTAGCAAAACCCTTTGATCGTTTTGAATAGTCTTTCTTCCAATATTTCCTGATCCAGTTAATAAATAAATTTTGGATTCAGGGAACACGTGATAAATGAGTTTTTTAATGGATTAAATAAAATTGGCCCACAGTGCGGTGACGAATCGATAATTCTGAGTCTTGGGTCACACTATCACTCATAGCGATGAAGGTACACAAGACTTTAACCCTATCTTCAATACTCCCAGTTTCTACTTTTTTTTTGTACTTATCTTCTTGTTTCTGAACACAGTAATTGTAAGAGAATTGTTATTTGAGCGGTTTGGGCTGTTGTTAACCGATCTATTTCATAAATGAGCAGTTTTGAACTAGCATTTGGCATTCGAAACACGTGCCATTATTTCCAACTGTTAAATCTTTATAATAAACTCAAATTGGATCACAATTAATTATGACACGATCTTGTTATCTGTGGATTCACAATTAATTGGTGCCGCATTAATGGTATTTTATCCGAATGATCTCTTTAAGAAATAATAGCAGTCATTACAGACATTAGTTCAGCAACACTTAAACATTCTAATTGAATCCTAGTGAAATGAAATGATCACAAGTGAAAGGAGATTTCCGACTTCGGCAAGAAAGTTTGAAACACAAAAAGTTAACAGCTCTATTTGGCTTGTTGTTCGACAAGCAGAAGCATTTTAAACGATGTAGAGTCAACCACATTATATAAATAAACAAGCTTCCACACCTAAATTTATTTGATTAGCTCCATATCTAGAGACGCGAATATATAACGAATTAATGATACCTTCCTAAGGCTTCAAACAAAACTAATTTAGATAAGTTACACCCTTAGTTCAATGCATATATTCACATACTCCTTTGAATTCACAAGTGATTTTCATTAAAATTCCTGACAACCGTTCATCGCTCCATAACGTTTCAAAGCCGAAAAGAAGTATAATGAAGACAAAAAATAGAACGCTTTTGATTTATTATCACCTTTCTATACTTCATTTAAGTACAAACGAGCTACCTCTAACTTTTGCACATAAACACCGCCGCCGCGTCGTAGAAATAATAATAATACAAAAAAAAAAACAACTCAAAAATCAAGTTCGCACCTAATGCACTAAAATGTCTGCAAAAATTGGCCTCAATCTGTCTGGTGGAGACAGCTCGTATAAACCAAATCGGTGAAGCCAAACCTTAATTTTTCTTTCCTCCACCAGCCGTGCAACGTATCGTTGTTCGCAACACAGCACCGTCCACAGGTCCATGGCTTTTTTTTCTTGAACCAGCCAACCATTAATTTCATATTTTCACCTCCATAATATAATAATTTTTAATAATTTTTATTTTTGTGCGCTGCTGGATTTGTGGATTATAAAACTGCTGAAATATATAAATTTCTCAGAAAGGAAGACTATGCTATGCATGTATTTCATGTTGGCAACCAAACAACATCATCGTTTCGCATGAGTTCTGAATTTCGACAAATTTCGAGCGAATCTCCAGCAGTGATGTGTTGAACAACGAAAAACGACCCATAGTGTTCCTGTTTATACCCACTTCTTAAGAGCTTTCCCTTTGGGTTTTTGTTATTGTTTCTTGGCCACTTTTCTTCTTCTTATTTTTTTTTCACAAAGTTAGCCCGCACTATATGAATATACGAGTACGTCCAACTGTTCTATCATTTTTTGGTTCACTTCATTTCCTAAAGATTATTCCGACACGAAATAGCATTTCATTCATTTAACAGGTTCCATTATGAAGGCAATGTTCCCACGAAACAGGTTGTCTGTGTGGCTTACAGGTTGTTTGCCCATCAGGCCTCAGCTAGCCACAGCCATCATCATCAACATCATCACTAGCCAGCCAGCCAGCCAGCACTCTTGGATCTTGTCGAAGTCCAGCACCAAGGAAAATGAAACGAAGATGAAAAATTTAGAAACAAACAAAAAAATAACAAACCAACTCCAAACCAAGACCAACACAGTACCTAATAGTCAGAGAGGTAGTGTTGCATTTAAAAAAATAAAATTTACACCTGTCGATTTAGATTTTAAGGCAATGAAAACATGGGAAAGACATTTTGTTAAATAAAGTAAATATTCAAAATATTCAATCTAGGGTTGCTGACCAAAGCCCTTGATAAACAGCAAAAGTCTATGCTCATTTAAGCTCTGATTCCCGTATTACTTTGTGATTTATCTACACTGCCATGGGAAATAAAATAAATCCATGGGAAATGCCATTGGAAATCCCCTCTTATTATACTGCTGCCTAAGCTGCTTCATGGTGAACATGCATCATCTGATTCTTAAATATTTATCAATCTAAATAAAATAGTAACAATTGGCAACGCTCAATCCCAGACTACAAAATACTAGCACTCTCATTTCCTCTAAAGGCAATCTGATATTATCAAAAAATGGTCTTATGAGCTTGAAGTCGCTCAGCTTGAGATGGTTGGTTTGGGCCAGGCTCAGCTCCAGCTCACTCACAGTCGCACACCTCTTCAAATCACATTGAAGAGTGGTAACAACAAACTCTCAGCCTTAAGTCCAGTTCAGGCTCAGCTTCTAAATCGCTTCGCATACGCGAGCTCACGCCACAAAATGGTTTAAAATGGTTAACGTAATTAATTCGGCTTACACAAGTTTATTTTTTTTGTTATATTTCTGGATTTTTTCTTTTATTAATTTTTGTTGTTTTTTTTTTTTTTTTGTCAGCTCACTGGAATATAATATGAGAGATTTTGAGCCACGATATAACGAGGCTGCCTTGTATCTACAAGATACAAAACATACCTATGGCTCACAAGTTGTTTAATTGAGCGAGCAGGCATGCGGTCGGTGGAGGGCAGCTGAGCCGCAGCACAGCAGCTGGTTCGGTTGGGCTTTTTTGTGGTTGCGCTTGCGAGGAGGCTTGCGGCGGCCGGCGCGCGGTATGGTTTTGTGTTTTGGCTCTTGTTTGGTGCGCAACTAATCCTTAATCGCATTTTGTGTAAACAGAAATCACCGAAAGTGTTGCTACACTTGGACATGATGTTTGTCGGTGGCTCGGTCGAACGGACAACATTTTGGGGAGTTTCACGTTACAATAATGCTGGTTGTGTTTTTTTCCTGTATTTTTAAAGAAAGCATTGACTTTGCCGCAAACAAAAAAAAAATTAAAGAAATCATACAGCACTCCACCAGTAAAAATAATAATAATTCCCCTCGAAGAAGGAAAACAAGAGGGTTAACAACACTATCTCTCTGCTATAAAGCACAAACGATGTGGTCTTGATGACCTCTTTTCTTTGAGGAGCTCAAAGTCGCGTCGTTGCTTTGGTTTGTTGTGGCAGGCGGCGGTGATGGCGATCGTCAACACAGTTGTTGGTTTATTTTGATTTTCACTAAATCACCAACAACTAATCTTTTGTGGACGGATTTGATTGGTTCTATGGACGAGTCAGTCTATAGTGCTAATTTGTTACGGAGAATTGTCTAATGGAAGTTCTGCAAGGAATTATTATATGAGAACTGGGACATCGTATCATCTGTTAAGCTTCATGGTCAATGAAAGAAAACATCAATCAGGGGCTTTCTTTTAAAAATTGGTTAAGGCTTAAGGAATAGAATGTTAAAGGCTTAGAAGTTGAAATCAGGAAGAAAGATCAACTATCTTGGAAGATATGCTTACCTCCTGTTTCCTATGGTCAGTCGCTGAGGTTTGCTTTTTAGACAGATTCTGTTTTTAAGATGAGAACAAAAAACTTGATGTGGTACATCAGGTAAACCGAAACAAAATGAAGACACAATTTTGTGTGAGGACTCATACCCGAGGAAAGCATAAAGCATAGGTCCCCAAGAAGCCAGCGGGAAGGGCAATCTGATGGGACTCTGGAAATTATCATTTAATTTTGTAGTATGGATTTTTGGCAAAAATGTATTTGCCTTTATACTGTTAGAGCCAATAACTTGCTCATTTCTTTGAATGAATTCTGGGGTAACTTGTGGTGTAGGAGGACTGAAACATAAAGAAGTAAGTGCAATGACGGTAGTGAAAGAATTCGACGGTGGTGTCTACGGTTCAGTTCCATTCAAGTTTAACTAACTTATACTAAGTGAACAGTGCTATTGCAACGTATTTGGGGCTTTTTTGACCAGTTTCCTATCAAGGCATTTATTCTAAGAACTGCAAGGTTCTACAAATTTGTGGTCGTGCTGTCAGGGTGACTTCCAGGCTTCGTTTAGCTATTTAGTTGCAAGGCATTAAAATCGATAAAATGTTGACAAACCTATAGCGAACGAAATATTGACATTTAACTTCGGACCTGGTACCTGGAATGTCGAAGGTCACGTGTCCTGCACACTCATCATAATTTTAGGATTGCTGGACGGAAGATATCACTGCAACTCAATAAACGTTATAAAATAAGAAGCTAAAAACCTTCTACTTATAACCCAAAACCAGCAGGTCGTAAATATTTCAAAAGAAGCTCAGGCAAAAAGTATTGAATTTCAAATAGATTTGTGAATCAGCACACCACGACAAATTGCATCCAGGTTAATTCCTGCAACATAAAGCTCTTATGCAGGCATATCGCCCACAGAGTAAATGGATGATGATACCAAAGACCTAATCAGGTGACCTCCTGTATAAAATATATGGGCAGTGCTCCAGCTTTTGACATATTAAAACTGTGTTATGTGATTTTTACGGAAAGTTTGGCATAGAGAAAAATCCTTGTTAACACGATTGGAAAGTACAATGTGCTCAACACCACCTTCAGTAAACGATGCATTTGCTGCTGAGTGAAACGCAAGACACTACTTCAGTATCATATAGCCTTCCGAAGATCAGAGGGACTTATATTGGCTTGGACTACAACCTTTTAGTGGACATTATATGGTTGCGGATATCTTTAGGCAAGCCTGAAATGCTGTGAAAAAGTTTGCTTTCTAACGACAGCCGCTTTTGTGTAAGATATCAGCAGGTTCTTTTCCGAGTTTCTAATAACCCCATGAAGAGAGCTATGTCACCAGTCTCAAGTTTTAAAAACCCAGTGAAAATATTGCCAAATATACTGCAATAGCATCAGGGATGCCGCAACTGACGTGCAAGGCTTAACAAGACTACCAAAACAAAATTTCTGATTTGATTTGATGGGTGAAATATAACACTTGTAGTCTAGAAAGTGTCGTACAAAAGGGCACTGTACAGGATACAAGGTCAAAAGCTGCGTGTGAAATAGGAGAAATAACAACATAGACTTCTAAAAGAATAGAAAAGATCACGAGCGGAGTATGTAATAGGGAAAAGAGAGTGACGTCACAGTACAAATTATAATATTAAGTTCAACCAAAAGCGGAAAAAAAATTATCAATGTTACAGGGCTGAGGCCTGTGTGCACGATCAAAGACACAACGTTGTTAAATCGCAATCATTTCTGATAATGATGAATCAAAGCTTCTTTGGGGCAGATATTATCATTCACCGAGATAGCGAAGACAAACAATTCCATCACTCTTACTTCGAAAAAGTGGGTGATGCTTTTTTATCGAGGCTGAGGTAAGCTCGTCGTAGTCCGGGGTATTCCCGAAGAAAGCAAGTAAAACTCCGGTTAAGGAGGAAAATGAACTCAGAGATGGTCACAAGTCTTATAATTTTTGCTTTTTATTTAAAAGAAAGGGTTTACTATCTTACAATGTTTATTACTTATTATAAATAACGTGGTATTTCATATAAAATTAAGCTTGAAGATCTTCAGGAGCAGACTCGGCCCACAATATTCATTTAGAAGAAGTGAAACAGGGATAATACGATAGGAATCTGATACCAGCTCAAGGCTAACCTAAGGGAAAACTAATTTGTAGCCCAATCTCTCACTCAGAAGGAGCGAGTGGAGAGTTTACGGTAAGAATCTGATTCCAGTACAAGGCTAATTCAAAGGAAAATTAGTTTGTTGTCCAATCTCTCACTCAGAAGGAGCGCGTAGGAAGTTTAAGGTAGGAATCTGATACCAGCCCAAGGCTAACCTAAGGGAAAACTAATTTGTAGCCCAATCTCTCACTCAGAAGGAGCGAGTGGAGAGTTTACGGTAAGAATCTGATTCCAGCACAAGGCTTATTCAATGGAAAATTAGTTTGTTGTCCAATCTCTCACTCAAAAGAAGCGATTAGGGATTTTAAAGTAGGAGTCTGATTCCAGCCCAAGGCTTACCCAAGGGAAAATTACTTTGATTTTACCGGCGGAAGCCAATAAGATTATCTTTGAAGGGCACACGAATTCATCCGAAAAGTAACCTGGACTTATCAAAGTTACTACAAACTGAGATTTAGCTGGAACCTTACGTCTCTATAATTACAAATAATAAATTCGGAATTAACACGATAAGCTTCGACTTTTTCCAAGTTTCGTACCTCTTCATGATGATTTTTTTGCCACAAGACAATGTGAACTGTAAGGAAGAAGAATGCAAAAGTCGTATGCCGTTGACTTCACGGAGTGCGGTGTGCTCTAGTATGTGATGGTTTGATGGTTTGGCTATGCAGGGTTATGGTGTATAATAATGACTAGTCTGTGGTGATTTAATGGTGATGTAGCGAGTTGTGGTGCTGGTGCTGATTGCTGGTCGGTGCTGGAAAATGCCATACAACATTTTCCTTTCCTGATGAATTCTGTCTACAAAATTTCTTTGGACAGAAGTTCTCTTTGTTCAGAGATATGGCAATTTACGCCTCGTAAACAGGATTTCTCAGTGAAATTCCTCAGTTTTGCTGTCAAATTACTAATAAAAATATTGGATCCACTTGCTCACTTTTTAACAGAACAAAATTTACTAAGGTCTCCGAGATCTCATTTTGCTGAACATGCCTATTATGTGGGCTGTTAAACACAAGATTGTAAGTCACATGTCAAATACATACCAAACTGTTTATTTCTTTTTCGGCAATTTGTTTCTCTCTTACGCCAAGGCCACATTGGCAAGTACTGGCAAGCAAGTTTGTTCACTAACAAATACAAACCGATGTATATAACTTGCTCATCAACTGGCATGGAATATTTGAAGCCAGTAAGGAAGGCAAGCAAATGGAATGCGAATGAAAAGCAAATGGAAGGCAAGTGGAATTCAAATTACGAGTTTGACAGGCAGTATCGAGGACCGTGTGGCCTCGGGGTTGGAAAATTTTATAAAAATTTGACAGACAGCCAATCTGTATCCAAAATATATGGAACAAATTTAATCTGTCAAAAGTCCACATAATTATGACATAATCGATAGAAAAAGCTCTTGCTAAGCTCCATTATCAGACTACGATAGCAGCGCTGAGATCACACGAAGAATAAATCACTGTTTCGTTGTGCTGAGAAGGAGATTGAGTAGGGTAACCCTCTTTCTAGCAACTAGAGAGCCCCTTAAATATTAAGTCCTCATTATCCCGGCCCACAGTGGTTAAAGTTGTATGGAGAGGCGGCCTTAAATCTATTAAATCTGAAGCAGTCATCTGATTTAGATGAAATTTTCATGCATGATAAGACATATTATAAGACATCATGAGGGAAAATTTTCACCCAATGTTACGCCCCCTTTTTTTGAAATATGTCATTTCTTCGCTGAAAATTGATGCAAATGAAGGGTTTGCACCTTAGAAAAGTTGAAGATAATGTAATTTGTAATAATTTATCGACGCACAACTTTTTTCCACACCAACTCAAAAAATTAGTTGCCCTAATGACAGGTTAATATATTTAAAGGCGTTTTTTGACGAAAATTATTTTTAATCGTTTTCTTAACAAAGAATTCAAAAAAATATGTACCTAGGATAAAAAATGTAGGAAATGCATTTCTTAAAAAAATTAAGTCATACAAAGTTTCTTACCTAGCCCACTTTTAGAGATGTTTTGGAGAAAATTAATAACTACTAAATTTAAAAAAAATAAGCACTGTATTTGTAGTTCGTAAACGAAGGTCTAGCAAAATTGAAATGTCATGGAATTGAAGACATGTGGAGGATTGTAGCGTAGCAGCTAAGAAATAAATATTTTTGATTTGAAGCATATTATGAAATTGAAGGTTTATAGGTATATACATTTTATTTTGTTCACAAATAAACTCAAAATTGTTGTATTCTATGAAAAAAGTGCATATAGCGCCACCTATTGAAATTTGTAAAAACTTTTTCCGAAATGCTTTCAGTTTAGAACTGGGAAGAAAAACATATAGAGCTATGGGTGTCATTCGGTAGATACTATGTTTCTCCAGAGATAAAGATAAAGATAAAAATATCAAAATTTAGAAAAAAAAATATATCAAAAATTGTGTTTATTGACTTAAAACACACTTAACTGGCATTTCCATCTGGAATTCCACCGGAAGATGTTCACTCTTAAACTAAACATCTATACTTAAAACATTAACTTTATTTATTACAAACCAAAACAAATAACAAGACAAAATTATTTGTTTTTCTACTTCCTCGCCCAAGCTCTTGTTGTTAACAAGACAAAACTAATTTAACAAAATTTAGAACTAAGAACAAAGAATTACATATATGCCTTACAAATTAAACAAGAATTTATAGCTTGTTTTTTCACACTCAAATGTTATGGGGGTGCCCACATCTTTCTATTAACCAAGCACAGTAGCCTTAAAAGCCTTTGCACGCCTACTATACAAACCAAATGCATGGTTAACCGATTTCTCTATTTTGAGGTATTTATGTTTCCTTAAAGAAAAATTAACACTTCGTTATCACCAAAACCTCTTACATCCGTCCGAGATTTTAACCTTGTGCATTCCGTCTATATCAAGTCGAAGCTCTATAATAACATTTGTGTATAATAATGTTCTATCTCCCGCACACAGTGTGTTGAACAGCTCGTGCCTATACATAGTTGCAGCTTTTGAAGCGTGTTTTTAGCGATAACGACTTAAAGAAATTTAATCAGTAATATCAAGTGCTCCCATAGAAAATTGTAAAAATGGAAAAATGCACCAAGAATCTATATAACGTTTAAAATATGCTTGTTATAGATATTTAGTTTGTACTACTTACCGTCCAGCGAAATGTAAATGGCAGAACAATAGCACCAATTCCGGGATCACTCAGCACGAAACTAGAGCCTCCAAGGATGCCCGTACTTGAGTTGCCAAATGAACACCCGGCCGTAAAGCTTTCTGGCGCCGAACTCTGGTACTCCTTGAGACACAACCGGAACGCCGTCGAACATGGCGGACAATCTGCAAAATGTAAACCATCTCGTTAATTATGTTGCCTCTTACCAGTGAACTAGTTGCACTTGCTCTTGCGCAGCCGCAATTGAAGCAGCAGGCCAGTAACAACAACAACAACAAAGAAGCAGAAGTTACCCACCTGTTGTTCTCGTACTTCTTATTTCTAGAGGAACACCACAGCAATAGCCACTCATCAGGTGGCTGTTTGTGTTCGAGATTTCTAGTAGTTCCAGCTCAAAGTTGCCGGCCGTTGATACCTGTTCACGTTCGCAAATAATAAAAAAAAGAGAAGACAACGAATACAAAATGTAGTTACATGACAAATAATTTCAGCAAATTAAAATATAATGTCCGCTCTAATAGCAAGTCTAATTAAATTGCCTCGAACAGAACTGGAATTTGCTTTAGTTAGTGCGCAGACATTTCTTGTTGCAAAGTTGCGTGGACGCACATGACGTTCATTATGTGCGTTCGCTCGCATTCGCGCCAGGATTATGTAATCTTTGTGCTGCAATGGTGAACTCTGTAGAGAGAACTCTTGAGCTCAAGGCACCCCTAGTATTTCAACTTTTCGGATAGATATAAACGTGGCCTGAATGTAGTTAGATTTTCAAGTGGGCATTTGTTTCCGCGCGTGTTTTAAAACAGTTTTTTTTTTTCTTAATAGTTTTTCATTGCAAAATTAATTTATTTGGAAGTTTTTATTTTTTGTCTTATAAGTCAGAGTACCTATTTAATCAAAATTAACTTAATGGAGTTTTTAGTGCGCACACTTAGTTATAAAACAAAAAGTAAATTGTCGTATGGCTTGAAATTTGTCATGAAATTTAGGTGGTGAAGTGGCATTAATAAAATATGAAGTAACTGGGAGTTTTATGATTTCGTTAGCTTTGAACTAAAGGCCAAACAAGTCTTAACTGAATGGTGATAGAGATAGTTTGTTAAACTATTTTTCGGTCATATTTTTATGAAAAAGCTTTAAACCCATTTGTCTAAATAGTGAACTCGAAACTTTAACAAATTAAAAGGCCCACAAGAAGAATTTGTATTTTTTTTTTCTTTTAGATTTCATACAAAAAATAGAAAAAAATGAAGATCACTCATCATGACCTAGGCAACCTTTGAACTTTTTGACAGTATAGGCTTGGGGGTTTTAAAAGTTACATTGGGCAAGTAGCTAAGCACCTTGTCGAAAGGGGGTTCAAATTTTCTTAATTTAACTGTTTATTACTTAAGCCGGCCATTTACGTTGAAATTGTCTTTGGAAAATTGACAAATTCTATCACGTTTGTACTGAAGTTCGTTGAAAATCTCTACGAACCTTTCGACCGTCCCTACGACTGTCTCAACATGAATGCCCAGCTTTAATAATTTGGCGTTAATTAGTCTTCAATAAATTGTGACAGTTTCAAATTTCTTCTTCAATTGTTCTATGTTTTGTGCTATATTTTGCTAATATGAGATAAAGTTCACAAAGCAGCACAATTTATCTTAAAAAATTGAATGACGATTTTGATACAGCCACGAGTAATTAGCTACTGATTTTAATACTTTTTGAGAGGGCACTTTGGATTTGATGATAGGAAAGCGCAATAGGAAAAGTCTTATAACAAATTTTTCAGAAAATTACTGGGCTGGTTGAACGCTTTACGTCCCTGGATCTAAAACAGAAGCCGTCACTGGTGAGGTACAGAGTGCAATATTTAAATATTTTTTTATGGGCTTATAGTTCACACTCAATTTATACCAAAATGTGTGTAAGAATTCTGCAATGGTAGGAGTAATAGCGAGCTAAGCCTAAGGTTCCAGAAGTAACGGTCCTCTGCCACTGTCACTTCTGGAACCTTAGCCAGTTTTAAAGTAATCAGTTAGTGACGTCTACTATAAAGTATGTTTCCCTTTCAGACTTAAATGACTAAGAGAAATTCTCGAACAGCTCTGAAGAGTTAAACTCACAAGTGAACACAGTCATAAAATATAAGCTCACCAAAGGGTTAATAGCTATCTAAGAGTCACTCTCGTGAGTTTTTTTTAATGAAAGTAGTCTCCAATTGAAATCTTTAGGGTGCGTTTCCTTGTGAGTGTACCTTCACTACCAAACTCTCAATTGTGACTCTCGGATAGCTGTTTTCCCCTCTGTGAGTTAATTTCATTACTGTGTTCACTTACTCTCACTCTAGAGACTTACTTGAGAGTTGCTTCCAATCTTTTTATTCTCTAATAGATACGTAAATTACTATGCTCGAAAGTTGCTCCCAGTGTTTTTACTCTCAGATGGATACACAGTCACAAAATTTGCTCACAGAAGGGTGAATAGCTATCCGAGAGTTATGTAATGAAAGTAGTCTCTAATGGAACTCTTTAAGGTGCGTTTCCATTTGAGAGTACTTTCAATGCCAAACTCTCAATAGTGACTCTTGGATTGCTGAAAGCACCTTAAAGTTGCGTTTCCTTTTTGGGATACTTTCACTACCAAACTCGAGAGTGACTCTCAAATGTTCCCCTATTCGAGCTTTGTTTCATGAATATGTTCACTTGTGAATTTGTACTCTAGAGAGCTGGTTGAGAGTTGCTTTCAGTCTTTTTACTCTCTCATGGGTACGCCCGATGTGGTCTTTGAGAGTTGCTTCCAGTCTTTTTACTCTCTCATGGGTATGCACCATGTGGTTTTTAAGAGTTACTCCCAGTCTTTTTACTCTCAAATGGATTCATTTGAGAGTAAAAAGACTGCAAGGAACTCTCAAACAGCTCCCGGGAATAAAACTCGCAAGTGAACACCGTCGGCAAATAAGCTCACAGAGGGGTAGACAGATATTCGAGACTCATTCTGGAGAGTTTTGAAGTGAAAGTACTCTCAAATGGAAACACACCCTTAGAATATGACTTGTGCTGTGTGCAATTTCAGGTTTCAGAATGTGTATAAGTCAACCTAGATATCCTAGTCGCCATTCATTAAAGAATAGATTTGAATTTTGGATTATAGAAAAGTGCTAGTTTTAAGAAGACATCAACATTGATACAAACTTTGATCAACTGAAGAAATTGAAGAAAAGTGGATTGCCCTCCTAGGCGTAATGTTAGGTAGGTAAAGCTGACGCGTAAGAAGCCTGAGTATTAAAAACGATCCTATGTTAAAAAAAATGTATTCACCAAGAAGTGGAAAATCCTCCAAGAGCAACCCTTGTAATTAAAAATATGCTTCTCACCTTAGACGTTTGGATTCTGCTCAAAACTGTATGATGTCTTAAATACCTTCTCCAAATGGTCAGTTCGCTTATATAAGTATGTAAGTTTCAATGACCAGTAGATTTTTCTTTCCCACTTTGAATAATATTATTCCTCTACGGGAATCAGCGCAGAATATGAACCATCATGGTGGATATCTGTTGATTGTGTCCATATACTTTTGCATAATATTAAAAAATACTTTATGATTTCCTCAAACATTTTGACCCTTCCTTCTAAAATGAAGAGTTACATAAAAGAAAACAAATTCAGTAGCTCTTTTCCAACAACAACAACTAACAAATATCAAAATAAAAATAAAAATTCCCACCACAAAAGTCACAAACACTATATTACCATCTGAATACCGTATTTCCTGTTTTCTTATATTGAAAACTATTTAATGTTCCAATCGCATCTATAAATATTTCAGTGATTTCGATAAGACCGTTATTGTGAATAAAAAAATAAAAATCAATTTGTCAGTTTATCACAATAGATTCTCTATGACTTTTGATTTTCCATTTTATAAAAAAAAAACAACGAATTGACCTTTATATGCGGGTTTTCAATTTATATAAGAATATTTATTCAATTTGTCGAAAGAATACAAAATTCCATAGTAAACATAACCTACAAAACTTTATCGTATTGACTTAAGTTATAACTTCAATGAATTTATTTTCTTTCTATTGATAGAGAGACCAGCGAGCATAATGTTAAGAACTTAAATTGAAAACTTAAACAAATTGATCTATATCTTCGATTTTATCCATAATATGCGCACCTTTGACATTTATCTAATTTATGTATTTTGATTTAGAATTTGGTTGAAATTCTATATCCACTTTAGTATGTACTCACAATAGAAACATCAAAAATTTTTAGAGAATGTCATTAGAGTGTCAAATAAATATCTTGATTTGTTTTATTTTTTTTTTTTTTTATTCTGTTGCTCATCTGCAAATACCTCTGGATGGATTTGAATGTGGCCAGAGAAAATGAATACCTAATACAGTTTTTTCAAGAGCCCACCTTACACTCATCTTCTTCAAAAAAAAAAAAAAAAAACAAACACGTTATACCTAACACTTAAACCGTTAAAAAACACTGTCAATTTCTTGGACTTGATGCCACTTATTAATGTCAAGTGGAATGATTGAAAGACTTTGAAAGGTTATATCAGCAGTCGACCCTTGTCTAAGTTTAAATACTTTATACTGTTTTAGGTCAATATTGTTAAATGAGCTCTATTATGCTTTAGAAAATCAAACAAGAAATTAAAATTTTTGTCTCAATGTTTAAGATAATAACTTGGGAGTTTCAGGGCATTTTTCAAATAGAAATACCTTTCGCCGAACAGTCTGGGTGGAAAGATAAATAGACACGATAAAGCTAAAAGCTGATGAAGAAAACGACGACGACCAAAACCATGGTGGATTTGGTTGCTATTTCGAATCGAAGACTTTGGTTATTATTTCTTCAAGATTAAGACACAGCGCTTGCTCACAGTTAAAGACTTTTGACTGGCCGATAGTTTGGTAGAATTTGATTGCATTTGCGCACGTTGTCCAATGAAATATATCTGTGGTATGTATTTGATAGGACTGAAGAAGTTATTTTATACATTTACGTTTTAAAACGTAAACAATTTTTCTTTAAATTTCAAAATTTTTTGAATAATTACTTCTTTGAAAATTTATTAATATGTTCCACATTTTAAGAAAATTGGTTCACCTCTATTTTGATATAAACTAAATGTGAATCTGCAAATTAATTTTTGAAGTTATCAAGCTTCTACCAGAGAACACAGATATCATCGGTCGATCAAAAGGTTTTAGTGCGTGCTTCCTCTCAGAGAAAGGTATACTTACCACCCATCTCTCTTTATCAAGTAGCCGCAGTTTTTTATTAGAAATAATAATTTCCAAGCGGTATCCTTCCATAAGTCAAAACAGTGGCGCAAAATTTTAAACATTGCTCGTTTAAGGAAAAGAATCTAGTTAACGTATGTAGTTGTTTAACTTCGAACCCTTGTCTAATTATTTCTTAATTTAAAATGCATTAAACAACTCTTCTAACTAGAGTGAACTCCGCAACGTAACGTAAGCAAATTTGGATTGAACAGGCCCAAATCTGACAGATGAAGAAAGAGACAGCTACACAACACAAAACAATTTAAAAATGAACACAAAACAAAAATACTTTGAAACAAATAATTCCTCGCTGAAGAAGGTAAATTTTATATGAAATGAAAGTGCCATTAGATTAAGATTGTGATTGTTTAAACATTATTATACTTTATTGTACCAGAAGACAACATTTATCGTTGATTTAAAAAATAATTCGTTGCTCCATATTCTCCTGGGAATCATTGCAATTTAGTTGAGTTTAGGTAGGTTCAGTGTGTGTGTATTTTAATCGCCACAATATTGCGAAATTTAAACTCCCTTATTTGCATTTATCTAATTTTTATAATGTCTAAAATCTTCAAAATTCAAAAAAAAAACTTTTGAAAAAAATTTTCCTTTAGGTTATTCTTTTTCGTGAAATAACTTTTTTCTGTGGATAAAGTATACTTTTCATGAAATAAAGAATGGTTTTTCTGCTTCTAAAATTAGACGAGTGCTTCAGAGTTAAAGTATACTTCACCTCGTTTAAAGTTGAAAAAGAGACGACTCTCGCTCTTAAAATTTTATTCAGAGCAGACTCTCATTTTAAGAGTAATGTTGGGTTTAAATGTTTAAAATTTTTCGCCAGTGTTTTAATCCAACTTTTATTAAGAAGGAGAACGGTGTTTATAATTGAGAAGTTTAGGAACAAGAGATGATGTTTTTACTTCGGGTCCAAATCCCTGAATTCTATCGATTGCCAAGGAGATTTTGGGTGGTATTCACCAAACGCTCTTAACTAAAGACCTTCATAAACCTACTCGCAATGCAATAACACTCATAACAATTTTGTGTGGCCCCGACCATTCATAAAGTTATGAGCACTCTCTCCGAAAACTTATTCGAAAACCTTCGCAGTAACCCTTCAAGCGAATTCACAGACCAAACCAATTTTGTTGGTACTTTTTGGATCTTTACAAAAATGAGTGTCGCACACTCATATATTTTAATCCTTTTTGTCTTCAGGGATTTTATATTTTTCCACTTATTTTTGAGGTTCATTTATGTTAGTCGCATGGTGAATTTTACTGCCTGTTTTAGTCCGTTTTGTTATGAAAACTTTTTAAAAATCGGTAAGTAATACAAATGCGTCAATCTCTTTCAATCAAACGAGTTCGTTTTGGATCCACAAACGAAGCAAACAACGTATATGACTGACATAATGTCTAGTGAAACCAACAAAATATTAAAAGAAGATTTTCCTGTATAAAACAAACCAAAAAATGCAATGATATTCACGCCGGGACTTACAAAACTAACCTACAAAAAATAATGGAATGGAAATAAAATAAAACCACCGTAGTTATACAAAAGAGTTTTTGTATATGTGCATGCACCACTTGTTTTTTTAGGATCAAAGAACTACCGAAAAAGTTGGGTCAGTTCGAAAACAGTTTGATTTGGCAGTTTGAGAGTGCCTGGTGAAGTGAGAGTTGTTCTCATTTTCTGATTTCGGAAAAGAGGTGTGAGTGGTTGGTGAATAGCACAAATATTGTTTGTGTTAGCAGAGAATATCAATTAACAAGAAGCCAATCTTTCACCCTCCAAAACTCATTTGGTTACATTGTTGTATTTGTAATTTCACTTCGTGTTGATGAATAGATGTGAATTGCAACAACAACAAGACCTGTGCTGAATGGACGAATCGATTCGGTGTCTGCTGTTTTTCACCAATACTTTGCAAATCTAATACATCAGCTGTTCGCTTCAGCTAGTATCCAAATCAGATTGCATTTTTTGTGGATCAAAAGGTGACATTTTTAACATTTTGAGCTTCAAAAAGCGGCATTTTTTTTTGCGATATTTTTGTTTTTCGATCATAGGGTGATATTTTCAATTTTTTAAATTAAAGCTCTATCCCAAAACCTACTTAAAAACTTATAAATACAACAAATATAGTCGGTTTAAGTGATGCACAAAGAAAACGAAAATCCAATTCCTCAATTTCTTAAAAAAAAAATGAGAAAAGTAAAAATGTCACCTTTTATTCCTAAACTTTACTCAATTGGTCTGGGGTGAAACTTTATTGAAACTTTTTTTTTGAAATTTTGTACATATCAAGAGGAGACACCGGATTACATAAATGTGACGTAATTGTAGGTACACCAAAGACTTGGTATCTGGAAAATCACTAAAAGAAATGAGTTAATAGCCCCTTCTAACCATTATAAAAAACCCACCTTCAGGTAAAATGTCAGTGTTACCACTTTTCGGGAATATACTTTTTTGTCAAATATGAACTTGATTATTTTTGTATATTTAAAAAAAAAATTTCAACATGAAAGAAGGTGCGGAAACACCTCAAAATACGAAACGCATTTGTTTCTTTCTTCAAGAAACACGCCGAAAATGTATTCACAAAATTAATACAAAAATTCCTAAAAATTACCTTAAATTTCAGCTACTGCTCTTGTTTTTTAGGATGGAGGAAAAACAATTTTTTGGAATTTTCCATTTTTATAAAATAGCCATTTTGTCAAGGAAATGTCCCAAAGAAAAATTGTACGTGTAAAATTTGTATTATACAGCTTTTTCATAAAAGCAATACATTTTGAGAAAATATACCAAAACGTTGCCCACGGAAGAGCACAAGTATATAAGAGCTCTCGCAATAAACTTTCCGTTCTTTTAATTGACTAAAAATGAGGCCTCTATTATTCCTATGGCCATTTGCATTGTTTTTTTCTTTAAATGAAAAATAAGTTTCCCCAAACTAAGTATTCAGCTGTTGTAGTACCTACAAATGGGGTCCCTTTACAGAATTTGCTTAAAGTTTTCTAATTTATATTTGAATTTATTCGGGACTGTTTATTCTTTTAAAATTTAAATATCAAAACATGAAAACAAACTCTTTGTATCTTTTATCTTGCATTTTCCTTAGTATTTTCTTGAAGTCAATGAACCTGGAAAACACACCTGTTAATCACCATTTAGATTTTAAAAGACTTAGTTCTCATCAACTTTTAATTCATCAGTTCAAACATCGGTTGGGGTTGTTCTAGTTAAATGATTTTATCATTAACAACATTTTTTCATCCCAAATTATAACAAATAAGATCAAAGTTTAATACAATAGCTATGTTAGAATGTATTTTCTTCTTTGAGCCTAATAAAATAAATAACTCGAAATTATTATGTTTCTAAACATTTACCGAGTATATAATTCACTTTGTTCATTAAAGAAAAAGAAAATCAACAGAAAATTGAACACAAAAGACCATAAATTGTTGTTGAAGTGCAAACACAAGCAAATAGAAACAATACTTTATTTTGGTTTGTAAAAAAATAAATAAAACGTCCAAGAAAAAAAAAAAAGAAATTAACAAAATTTAGTCATAAATTAATGTAAAATATACAAAAAGACATGCTAAATAAGTTAACTAATGAAGAAATTAAGATAACAATACTTTAAGTACCTGCGGTACAAAACAAAAATAAAAAGAAACAAGAAACTACACGCGATAAAAATGAAAAGATGGTAGGTGATTTAAAAAATCAGTATTCTTAGATAAGAAAAAGCTTTTATTTAACGAACTAAAAACCAAAAAAAAAAAGAGAAAAATTAAATACAATAACAGAACCAGTTGTTGTGAAAATTATGACAACCCGTAGATCAAGAAAATGCTTTAAAATTAAAAACAAAAAAAAGCCATATTTTTGTTTCCCTCGTCTAACGGTAAGTATGTTTTAGTGTCTTAATTAAGCCTGCATAGTAGCATAAAGCCAAGAGTCTGAAGATTTACATTTTATGAATACACATTTATTGGTAAGCCAACGGAAAGACAATGCACCAATAAATTCAGCGGGTGAGAAAATTTGAAATTTGATTGGAACACAAAAACAAACAACGTCTGTTAAAAAAAAAATATGCATAATGATTAGTCTCTTGTACTACAAGAAATCGTTGGATAAAGCGTCGTTTTAATGGCTCTGAACTCAATCTAATCTTCATTTTTTAAATAAAGAATATATAGTTGATGAGTATTAAATACTTTTTAAATTTAAATCTTACATAGAAATGCTTTAATTGTGGACTAATAATGCTAAGGAAAATTATTCCTGCTTCAGTTTCTTGTCAGTTTTGTCTTTGTTGTTATTGAGATTATTTATGTTTGAACGGTTTTTTATACAAAAAGGCCAGATACTACTCGTTCTTTACGTCATTTTTGGACTGGGCTATGAGTAAACTCAGTCTTAGTTGGATCTCAAGTTAACTCTGAACTATAACTGTGTTAAGATATTTCTGAGACATTTTTGACAGTTGAAAGTGTTTTATGAAGATGAATGTCAGTGATCCTTCTTACTTTTGTATGAAAATACGACAGATCATAGACCCAGGACACTTTTTATATAGACCAACCTGGATCATTCATACATCACAATATCTAACTTATTTTTGAATTAGGTTGTTTTTTGATGTTTTTCCTTGCAAAAAGATGCAATTTCATTCCTTAGTTTTAATTTAATATATATTTTTTTCTATTTAAAAAACTGTTGTGTCCAAATCTAGTTTTGGATAGCCCTGGGATGGTTTAGGACATGCCTTAAAAACCTAATTTGATCGCGTTTTATTCCTTATTAAACAATAATACTCGTGAATTATTTAAAAAAATAAAATAAGTTAAAATAAATCGTGGGATATTGTATTTCTCTTAATCCTTATAGCAGCGCATTATCCCCTTTTCAAAACAGCATTTCTTTTAAAAAATTTAGGGTCAGTTGTTTGTTCGATGTTTGTGATAATTTAGGTACAACTCAAACTATTGATTTATTGACTAAAATAGTTATTAGCAAAAACATTCGTAGATCTACTGGTCATAATAATCACTGATTAAATATGATTAGTTGCGAACAAACTGGCCCTTAGTCTGGTTCGGACATGTCCAACTAAACCCCTCGTCTACTGTCCAAAAGTGCCCAATTAGACATAACATACAAAACACAAATTTTATTTTTTTTTTAATAATTGTTCAAAAACATCACAAAAAGAACTAAATTTGATAGTTAAGAACCTTTTCCGCGTTGATTCCGCCTGGATTTTTATATAAATGCTTACGTCTTAGATCGAAAAAAAATGCTTAACAAATGATTTTTTTTAATTTGATGTCGTCTCAAATGTCATCATTCATTTAAGGAAGAATCGCGACCGTAAAATTTTGATTTAGTATTGAAAGGTATTTGTTTTGATACTTTTTTGGCCATTTACCGAAACTAACCCTGTCCTTAATTACCCTCCTCTCCTCTACAAATTAAGCTAAAGTTTCATATAAGATAAAAGGCCATATTTTATTCGTATTTTTCAATTTAGCATCTTACACTTCCCACCAAATTTAAGCTTGCATTTTAGTTAATTTTAGTCTTTCTGCTTCGAAACAAATTGTGGAAAGGTGAATTTTGGTACATAGCCTCCTCAGAGCATTCTAAAGAAACTGTAAAAAGTCCCATTCGATATGAGCGCCGCTAACAATTGTATGGGGGTCAAAGGCCCATCGAAACGGTTTCTAAAGAATATTTCCCGAACGGTAACTCAAACTGAAAAAATGTCAGGGACTGGGTGTAAGCTTATAAAATTTCCTGCAAAAAATATTGAGGAACTTTTTTTTCATAAAACTTACTGTTTTCGAGATAATTCAATCGGCAGAGTTACGGATTTTATGTTTTTGTACAGAATGTACTCTTTTACACCACCTTTGAGGTTGAGTACAAGATGAGTTTTTCTTGCTTTGTATCTCCCAGAAATATAAGAAAGTACAGTACTAAAAATATATCCAGAGATTCGTTTAAAGGTTTTGGGAAGGTTCCCCATCGGGCTCTTCTACATTAATCATACGGATTCACGAAACATGGTATTTCGTTTATACAGAATGATTCACATTAAATGTGACAAAAAGCTTAAGCATGTAGGGTGGGTTAAGAAAAGAAAAAATAATGTGGTAAGGTGGGTTCAATTCTCCCCTGCTTAGACAGGAGAAGCAATTTTCTAAGAAAATGACTTGAAACAGAAAAAATTATTAAAAAACAACGGTAACACTTACAATGCCATACTATACCGTTTTGTTAGGCCAAAAATTATTTCTTTTATTTTTATTTCAAATAAAGTTATTTGATTGAAAAGTTTTTGAAAAATAAATTTTCAAACTCAAAATTAAAAAAAAAAAATTAAAGAAAATTTCAAATGCTGTGTAGAATAGGTAACCCTTTTTGATTGAATTTTACTAGTTGATTTGATTTTTGGCAAATACAAGTGTAAAGTTCAGTTCAACAGTTGGTAAAACTTCGCCTCCTTTTTTCGATTTAATGTAAGTATTATAATCTTCTTTGATTTACACCTGATGATGTTCATAGACATGGACGAAACGTCGTAAACCCAAAAAAGAGTTTGTTTTATTTACTGACCTAAAGCCCAAAATCAAATCAACAAGGAAAATTTCAAATGTTAATTTTTAAGTTATAAAGTAGGTACTATTTTTTGTTTGAAAAACTCCATTTTTACTGTTGTTTTTTATTATTTGTTTTCAGTTTCAGTCATTTTCATAGAAAATTGGCCTTTTTTTCTCATCCCACCCAACACTCTTAAGCCATATTATGTGAATCATTCTGTATAAACAAAATACGACCTCGTATGATTAATGTAGACGAGCATAAATCGATGGAAAACCTTCCCAAAACCTTTTAAAAAATATCTGGATGTATTTTTGAGTTCTGTTTTCTAATATTCCTGTGGGATACCATGAAAGAAAAACTCATCTGGTACTCAGCCTCAAAGGTGGTGAAGAGAGTAAATTTTTTACAGAAACGTAAAATCCGTAATTCTGCCGATTGAATTATCTCAAGAACGGTAAGTCTTATGAAAAAAAGTTCCTTAATATTTTGTGTAGGAAATTTTATAAGCTAACACATTTGACATTTTTCTGTAGAAGCTACCGTTCATGAGATATTCTCTAAAAACCATTTGAAGGGGCCTTTGACCCCCCAGTCTTTGAATTTTTTTCTTTAAGAGTTACCCTTCGGGAGATATTCCTTAAAAACCATTTGAAGGGCCCTTTCACCGCTCATACAATTGTAAGCGGCGCTCATATCAATGGGGATTTTTGACAGTTTCCTTAAAATTCCATGAGGAGGCTGCTAATATGAATAGAAGTTCCCTTTTGAGGGTCATTCCATTTCAAGAAGTCCAAAATTTTATCTATTTCTACACTATTAATGCTTTTATTTTACTGACATATTTATCCAAAATATTCTCCATTCTTTCGACTAAAAATGAAAGGATGGGAATAGAAGAGTAAAAAACAATCATGTGGAGTGGATCAATATTAATTATGATTGATCGTGTGATACGCCATGAGTCGTTAGTTATTTAACGGATCAAATAAATACATAAAAGTGGTCCAAAGCTTTGATTAGGAATTCCATAAACCATTACATTTAGACTTATAATCTGGAACGGTTCTAGTTTCGATTTTGAATTCTGAAATCAAATCCAAAAGCATATTTTCTGTTCTTTTCGGAACAAGAAGAATCATTCTGACATCAATCTAAAAGTTCATTGTTCATAACAAAAAAAAAATGTCCCTCAGATATTACAAAAGTTAACCGTCGATAAATGGGTCGATGAAATATTTTTGAAAATTCAAAGCGTGACTTGTTGAACAGGTAGGTAATAAGTTGGATGAGTATTAATAGCTTTAGAAAACAACACGATAGTTCTATTTTGTATGTAAAGAAGTGGTCAAGATTTTCCTTGAATGTTATTATTTGGCATTGAAAGCTTACGTGAGGTGTCATTAACTTTTCTAACTTTGTCATTAATATGGTTATAATAGCATGACATGTACATATGTGACAGTGTCCTTTAAATAGGATCAACTCCAAAATGTGTCTTTTTAAATTACAGGTTTTTACGCTTTGAACAACAAATAGTTAAACAGAGTTTGAACTTTGAGAATTTAGAAATAACAGTTAATCTACAAACCCCATTTCATTATCTATATTTTAAATCTACAAATTAAGTTTTAATTCAAAACTAATCTCCTTTGATTTCAAAATCCAATTTCAGAAGTCGTTTTTGTTTTAAGAACAACACAAGTGACTGACCCAAAAAAGAAACCTCATATAAACATACCTACATACAAATTCGCATAAAATGTCAAATGTTGCATTCATCAAAGTCAACATGGCCACTTAACGTTCGCATAATTTCTCTCTACCTCGGTTCACACATAAATATTAATCATCTCTGCAGGAGAATAAAATGATTGACAGTTATACAACCATTTTCTAATAAAAAAAAATACACACACTACCAAAAAAAAGTATCTTATCAAATTCTAATAAAACACAATTTATTGTTTTTCATTATTTATACTCCTTAGGTACCTACCTACGGCAAAAAAAATTATCTCATAAAAAAAAAAAAAAAAAACATACAAGCAAATGTTAATACCACCAGCAAAGTTAATAGATCACGACAGAGTATATTAAACTTTTTAATTATTATTCAAACAAAAAAAAACTGACTCTCAAAATTAAACACAAAAAAAAATCAAATAAAAAAGGTAAAAAAAGAAACATTAAAGACACACGAAAAAAATAAACCAACCTCAATAAATAACATTAATGAATTCATTTTCCCTTCCGATCGTTGTCGGTTGATCGTTTTGTTTCAGTGTGTGTGATCGCACTGCTCTCTCTCTTTCTCTCTCTCTCTCGGATGGCTGATCTTAATTTCAAGGTTCCCAACCTCAATCAAATCCATTCCAATGAAAAATCCCCATCCCTGAGCTCCGATTCCCGATCGGCGATCATCATGTGCGATCAGGATGATAGAGCGTATGTAAGTTTAAGGAAAAAGGCCTCTTTAAAACACCATTCACATGGATAAATGTTGCCACGAAGGAACAACATACATCTTCAGAAAAATTACTTTGGCTGTGATTTCGTTCATTAATAAAACCCAAGGGTCTCTGGTCTTTGGTTCTGGTTCTGGAGTTCTGAATCTGTTACTGATGGCTGTGATGGTGTATCACAGCATCAACCCAGACGAAAGCTGAGATCACCGATCATCGATCTGTGTGATCGTTGAGAAGAGGAAAATCCAAGTTGAAGTTTCATCTTTGGCCGCAGAGAGAGGGAGCAAATCACATAGAAATCCAAGAATTATTGAAAGAGAAGACGAAGAAGCAGAAGGGCGATTACAAAAAAAAAAAGATACTGTAAAATATTCATCGTAGAACCTGTTTTAATATTACCAATCAACATACCAACACAACACAACACTAACTGCAGTGCAACAAAACAGAGGCGCACAGGTGGGAACATTTTCCCGCATCATCATCATCGAATCCGAATACGATCGCTGGGATTTCTGGGGCCGGCAGAGAGGAAACGATCCAACAAATCGTTCAAAAAGGATATAAACAGTAAAAACTCTCTAACTTAAATTTAATATGTAGCTTAAGGCAAGCGTCAATAGCTGAGTATTAGTGTCTTCGGGTCTGGGTCGAGGCATCCAGGTTTCTATCGAGGTTTATTTCAAGAACCCAGATACAAGTTTTCACTCTGACCGGCAGACGGCTATTTACCATTGTGCATGATTTCAGCGTTTTGTCAGCAGTGGTCATCAGTGTTAGGAGAAGAGACAGGCCTTATATGTTTCTTGAGGTAAACCATTAGGAAAAAAGAGATGGGTATAGCTCACTAACTAACCGCATCGTTTCACGTGAACCATATATGCATATGGGATATGAGTGATAATTAAACGCAGCTAATAGTACCTAGTTCTCAAACTTTTTTGAAAAATTTTTCTAAGCTTAAGAATTGATTTCTAGTTCTATTTTCAACATCGACCAGTTCCACCCAATTGGAAAACTGTTTTTAATAAAATATGCCTACATAAATGACGACTTTCAATCTATTTAAACTTTCTTCGACATTAACTGAAAATCTGTAGTTAAGTTATCTTGAATATGAGTAGTTAATTTCGGAGTACGCCTCCTGTCACACCCACTCTTTTGGGTTTTTCCATAATAAGCATCCCTAGAAAGTTGGTAACCATATTTTCAATCAATACTAATTCAAAAAGTTCAATCAATAGTGCTTTAAGTAGTTAAATCACACAAAAAAACATAGAAAACGTAGCAATACAAAATTAAATATTTCACGACTATTTGAGGGCAAATTATTAAGCTAATAAATATTAAAATTAAGAAAATCTTACCATTCTATGATAAAAAAAAAATATAGAAAACAAAACAAAAAAATCGAAACTATCAACTAATAGACGATAGATTATATTTCTACCCATACTTGATTTCAAGACACCAAAGCTCCCAAAAAAACATAGAAAACATTTCTTGATCAATTTGAATTTGTTAAAACTGATTAACGGCAAATAATTAAGCTATAAACCAATAAGTGTATGAAGAAGTTTTAAGCTTTGAGGTAATGCTTCGCTAACTTGATATTTACTTAATAAGCACCCAAAATAACATAGAAAACATTGAATGGCGAATTCGAAATTATTGCAAATAATTTATGATTAATTAATTTATTATTATCACTATCCACCCACCCTATATTTCGATCCTCAAAAGTTATGATACTAACAAATTAGCAAAGCACCCAAAAAAACATAGAAAACATTGCGCACTAAGAATTTGCTAAATCTAATTAACCGAAAATAATTAAACCTTGAACCATTATGTATAACAAGTTCTTACCGATTTTCTAGAGGGTGCTGTGATAACTTTGCATTAAGTTGGAAAGGCACACAAAAGAACATAGAAATAGAAATGGTCGAACAAATTAACGACAAGTTATTCGCCTACTTTTCAATCCATTAAAGCTTATTCATATAATAGAATTTGCATTATACAAAATTGTTTGAAAGTAGCAAGGACTGGTCTCGGGAAAAATATCCCATATTTAATGATTTAGAATTTTAGTCTTGTTAAATGTAGTTCAAATTCGATTTTTTCAAAATGAACTGAACTTAAAAAAATTGCGTTTTTCCAATGTCCTTACAAGTATGCAGTTTTAAGCGCTCTTGTTTCTATGATAATACATGTTTTTGTGACAAACATTTAAGTAGTTATCACCGGAAAATGGTTGAAGACGTTGTCATAAGCCATTGCCCGTTTTCGAAAAAGTCTACTCGATCGATTTGATCGTCAAATGATCGTAATTTTTTGATGCAGATACTGCGATCGTCAGATATGCAGCGAAATTTGTATTTACGTTTTACAGAAAACTTTGCAGTTTGCGTTTAAGAACATTCTGCAATCGTATTTTTGACGCAGATGACGTATTCGAAAACGGCCATTTTATTTATTGAGGTTTGACCATGCTTCGCATTGCCAAGATTTACATATAGCTTTTTCTAACTTATGGATATGTTTCCACTTGTCTTTGAATTGGCACAGTCTGATAGATCACGATTTGGTCTTTTAACAACAAAATAACTGACACAAAATCGTTTGTCTTTTCAAAAATAAAGAAATTTTGACAAACTCCTTTGTTAGTTTATTAACAGGTATTCCCATTAGCTATATCATATATGCATTGACACATTTTCGTAAACATCAAATATTCATTATTTAACACAGGCCGCTTTCGAAAAGTCATCTGTTCGAAACACAAATATAAATTTTACTGCAGTAGAATTATGTTCGTAACTACAGCTTGCTCAAGTCAAAAATTTGAAAACATCATCATCAAACATCTGCGGTGCTGTTGTGTTAACAAAAAAATATCAAAAAAACCAGAGATCGTGTTCGTAAATGTCAAATGCGTTTGCAAGTAAATTCTCTGACGTTAATTAAATAAATTTTGTGCTAGCAAGACGATTGCATTTTTGATGATTGCAATAAATGTGCAAGGAAATGAAGATCATTTGACGATCAAATTGACTTTGATTTGACTTTTTCGAAAACAGCCACAGATATTGCGACCGTCAAATATGAAATCGGCCTTCTTGCAAAAAATCGGTTTGACTAACGCCAATCAATTTGCTTGTAAATGCATCTGGCATTTACGAATGTGCTCTCTGGATTTTCGATATTTTGCTCGTCAGCTCCATTTTTTAACCGCGCAGCTACACCGCAGATGATGTTTCCGAACATGAAACATAAGCAAGCTGCATTATCGAACACAATGCAAATGCTGTTTCTTGTATTTGAGTTTTCGAACGGAAGACTTTTTGCAGTTTGTGCTTAAGAACATTCTGCAAATGCATTTTTGATGCAGGTGCCACTATTGAAAACGACCGTATTAGACTATGATTACGTCATTTTTGGCAATTATTTTAAATTTTGAAAAAAATAAGATGGTAACCCATAAACTGCGAACAAATTGAAATTTCACTATTATTTTTGACTTAAATGGTCAAGAATGAATCATACATCTAGTTTAAGCATGTCATCTAAAAAGTTTCTCAAAATAGCCAAAAATGTCATAAGTATATTTTACTTTAAAATCTAAAATCCAGCTTAGTTTGAGTGACTATTTCTCGGTCGATTTTTATTTAAAACCTTTTCCGAACCCTCCCTCCAAAATGCGCCATCTAATTTAACCGTGGTTTACACATCTTAATTGATTTTTACACTAAAATCCCCTGAACGTCTTCGTTACTTAGTTCCCTTCCGGATTAAATCAACAGCCTATAACCTACTCATTTTCTCATATCCTGTCAATTACTTGCTTTCACTAAGGGCCAGTCTTTCAGTTCAGGGCTAACTAATAGTTAAATCAGAAACCCGAGTTAACTCAGAAACAGTTGCTTAATTTAGGATTAACTTCATCTTTCAATCGATATCACCATTCGACCCCTTCCACACATCGGAATTGAGATGGCGCAACAACGGAATTGTACTGACAATAACCTCCACTATCTAAATCGAGATGGCGCTACAATTCAGAAGGCACTCAATTTGACCCTTGAGTTCACTCAGGATTTATATTGACTGAAAAACAAGTTTCTGAAGTTAACTCGGGTTTAATCCCGAGACTAGGATAATCTCGCTCTGGGCCTAACAAGTTTTGTTTGACACGAACTCAGAATGTTTTGTTCAAGAGTTTATAAATGTTCTTGCGCTTTTGGTATATCGTTTATATGAATACAATCTGGAATTTTTTTTCTGGAATAAAATCTCCTTTCATGAGAGATTTTACTGTAAATATTTTTCTCTCAGCTATAAGGTTTACTGCGTTGTTAAGTCGATGGATAAAAAATAATAAAAATTCCAATGGTCGTCGTTGAAGTTGAAGTTAAAGTTAAAAGTCGCAGAAGAAGCGTTTTGTATTTCGGCTACTTTTTGATTTAACAACTTGCTTGTCATTGCTGACGATGCGCGCGATTTCAATGACGATGCAGTGGATGGTGCTGGTGATGTTTATAGTGGGGCTAGGTGGGGCGGTATATTGGTACAACAGGATGTTGCGTATAGAACGCGTATTCGCCGTACAAGTGCGAGTTTTAATCCTTTTTCTTCAACAATATGCCGCCAGATAAGAAAACGACAACGACAGCAACTACAACGATAAAGTGAAGAAGAAGAAGTAACTTAAGTTGCACACCGATGGATGGATGTGAGTTGCCATAGTACCAATGGAATGTGCTTACGTTAGTGATCAGAAGAGCTCCAGACAACGACAACAACTACGACACGACACACGTTGGACGATGGATGAAACGGACAAGCGGATGGATCGGCTGCTAAACGCAGAACGTGATACAAAACGAAACTCGATGGTCAAGATTCTACTAATGAAGATAATTTATTATGAGATTCCGTTTAATTAAAGTCAGATAAGCAACAAGCGCGGCCCAAGATCACGGCAAGCCGAAATATTCACAGGCATAAGAGTTACCCTTCTGTCCGTCCTCATCGGAAATTTGTCGGTTTTGTTGGTTTCTCGGTGATCTTCTTCTCCTCCACCACAACCTCCAATTGATGACGACGACGACGGCGATGATGATGATGATGGGACAGAGTGGTGCTATGGTATTTTGGGGTTTTCTGGGAATTGCGTCAGGAGAGACGCGCAATGCAAACGATATACCGGGACAAGTTTTATTGAATTCCCAACTCTGATCTTTGTGTTATGTTCAGGTGCATGTTCGGGCATCCATATGTTAATTAATTTTAATTGATTCCATTTCTTCTTATAGTCTTTTCTCAGGGCGACAACAAATAATACAAGAAAGTGTATACGAGTAGCTATATACGTACTCGTATATGCCTGTCTGAAATTTTGGAACTTTTTTTTTTTATTTCGTTTGTTGACTCATTGCTCCCGTCGCGTCGACAGTGGCCGGCCGGCGTTAAGGACTTTTAATTTAATTAAAGTTTACTCGATTTGTGTAAAATATAAATAGGTTTACATTTATGCAAATTTTGCGGCATCTTTAGTACAAAAAAAAACAGATCTTGAAATTAAATTCGAACAAAAAGTAAATAATTATTAATCGATCCATTTGTGGTTTTCAAGGTAGATGACTGGGCACAGGAGTATTCCTACACGCAGCTTTTTAAAACAGCAGGACATCATTAGTTGTCAAATAAAAAAACTATAAGTATTACTTGCTTTTTTATTAACTGACGACAGTTGTGTAAATTCAAGTTCATTCCTTATAAAAATACATTACCTTCATTTATTAACATTTATTTTTCATTTTTAATAGAGAATAGAGAATGAGTGGACATTTCTGGAAAAAAGATCTGCTTAATGACTGGCCATCAACCATGTTACATTTTGTAGCATCTTATCTTTGGTATTTATCTGGAAATTGATTTGCTGCTGTTTGTATTCAGACAAAATACATAGCTAGAAGATGGATTTTTAGAACTCGAAGAAGATGACTAAATATATACTAAGAATAAAAGTAAAAGTGGAATGGTTGGAATGTCAATCTTGAAGTGTTTTCAATTTTTCAGTTTTTGGCTATAACTTTCAAATGGGTTCAAATGTGAGTTCCAAAATGTTAAACAACAAATTTTTGATGTGTAAATCATAGTTGTCAGCGTGAGGACTTTTATTGGGAGTTATTTCTTGAAAGCTGATTTCCGTTACAATAGGGATACTGGCAGGTATACTAGTACCTTAGAGGTCCCAAGGTGTTTCAGATGAAGGACCAAACAGAAACATGAACAAAAAAAGTTACTGCGAGTATAACCACCAAAGTGGTGGCTATGTTCAAGCTTCGGAACTTCCCCGACGCCTATAGATCGCGTACTATCGAGAAATTGCCAATTTCTCAGTCAGACCCTCAAAAAACCGAAAAAGGCCTCCTTAAAATGATAATAATTGTACCAGGCAAAATTCCACAGGATTAAAACAGAGCTGATAGCCTTCTGATTAAACTTGTCATGAGGTGGAAGCAGATATAATCATAATAAGCTAGCAATACACCAACAAGGACGGACAAAAGTGGATCTCAGATTTTTTTTCTGGATAAAACATTTTCAACAATTTAAGGCTTGAACTATAGACTAGCTCAATTTCGACAAAACCTTGAGGTCAGATTTCATCTGTGAAACTAGAGGGTAAGTCATATTCACCTGATATTCCAATGCTATAGAGGCAAAGAGCAGGCCTTGTCAAACACGGACTCTCGAGGACGGCACATAAATGAAATTGCAGCGAGATGTGGTCTAAATATGGCAAACGAAGTAGAGAAAGCTCATCTACTGGCGATCAGAGGAAAAAGCAGAATTTCGAAAAAAATGCCTGTATCTGGGGGGAAAATTCACTTGAGAAAGAAGAAGATAAGACGACTACGCGATTTTGAAGAATTTAGATATATAGATATATAAATTCGAGCAAGAAACGGAATTCTGGCAAGGTGCCATCAACGACCTCTAGGCACTAGAATAAAAGAAATACAACAGTTAAGCGAAGAAGAGCTGACGACTTTTGCACACTGTACAGAAGGCCCCCGGGCAAGACAAGCTCCCGGACAAGACGAGCTCCGAAGAAGAGGTGAAGACTTTTGCAGACTGTGCAAAAAAGCTCCCAGGCAAGACGGAATACCGGTAGAAGAAATCACCTAATTCGAATCACAACTTTTGCTGATTATGTACTGTCTAAAGCTGAGGCAATATTCCTTTAACGCTGGAAAACGCAACGACTTGTTTATTAGCAAAAATAAAGAACGCCCAGACTTCCCATCCGTTCTGTGCATGCTGGACACAACAGGACAGCTTTTGAAAAAGCTATTGCAGTCGCACAATATGGATTCAGAAAAGAAAGAAGAGGTTAGGACCATCAATACCATCCAATCCTCCCACCAGGAAATTGTGATATTGGTAACACTGGATGTTCAAAAGTCCTTTCAACTCAGTCTGATGGTCGGATGTATTGAGGGCATTGAAAAGTAAATTCCACATCCTTGAGTGTCATTTACCTAAGAGACCGTGAATTAATCTACCAAACAATAGAAGGACTCAGAAGAAAGGATATCACAGCAGCACAAGGTTATTATCCTTGGACCAGACCATTTGGAATATATCCTACGACGAAATTGTCTGTATGGAGATTCTTTCCCAGTCGGATACGCAGATTACTTCTGTCAAAACTGAACCAAGTCATGTGAAGAATAAATTTCTGGATTGAGGAACACGGAATGTCTCTGCTACTTTGGTGACCTATAGCCATGCTTGACATCTATTAGACGGTTTTTGAATGTTTAAGATGGGAACGCTAGTGGGAGCCATTGGAGCCTTGAAAACAGAGAACATAACACTGAAGATGTTGGAAAGCGAGGAGCGATGGCAGAAAATTAGTGCGTTCTTGGTCCACGTGCTAAAAACTAAAAAAACGAGAAGGAAACGCTGAGCGGGATACTGTTAAACTCTTTGTATGATCAATTGAACTTTCCTGAAGTATTATGCAACAGGTCCTGGAAGAAGGGTTTAAGAAGCCTGTTTGTGAAGATTAAGGTAGTATGAAAGCAATCTGCCTATTCAAGGGATTCCGGTATACGAGGATGGTCAATGGATCAAAACCGTTCTTCCCATTATGGTGCACAAAGCATTTCTCCTTTTACCCAATGCGGAAACGCCTCCAAATGCTTACACTTATCTTACAAGTCGTCAAGCCTTATTTTCTAAAATGCGTTTGGCATCATATTTAGATTTTTCTCAAATTCTTTTTCATTTTGAAAATATAATCAATATCACAAGAAAAGTATATTCCCGAAAAGTGGCAACTTTGAATTTTTAAGAGAGGGTGCGTCTCCTCAACAACCTCTCTTAAGGATATCAATAATTATCTTCCAACACGCGTTTGGCATCTGAAGGCGTTTCTGCCACTTTTTTCATGTTCAAAATATCAAAAATTATCAAAAAAGTAGAGGTTCCATCCGTTGTCAAAAAATACGTAGGTATGTTCTTGAAAAGTGGCAACACTGAAATTTTACCTGGAGGTGTGATAACTTAACAAGTAAGTCGTCAATCGTTATGTTGATCTTGAACTCCATCAAAGTAATTTGCGAGGTTTTTTTATTTGACCATTTTCCACAGATTGGGCGCCATTTTTGAAAAAGCTTCCAAGCGACAGGATTACAACAATGACTACCCAGTTTCCTGACTGGGATTATAGATTGGGCGCCATTTTTCTAACTAGCGCCCAAGCAACAGGATTCCAAAAATCACTCCCAAGCTTAATTTTGTCCTAAGTGTGCAAGTGTGAATGAATTCCAATAAAAAGTCCCCTATAAAAAAACTCACGGAATTCGATTTCCTGACCAGACTATTAGTTTCAAACAAATATTTCAGCAATTTTTCAAAAATTTTATTTACGTTCATTGAAATTTTTAATAATTCTAAACCATAGCGAAAAATAAGAACAATCCCAATCGTGAACAGTATTTATTTGAATAAATTAAACAGTTTTAAAACACAATACAATAATTTATCATCAAATATTTCTTTTATATTTTTCTCAAAGTCTTCAAATCACCAATTTAACCCTCCACGCACTCCACATAAATTCACCACTTCAAACTTCCACTTAATCAAAAACCTTCCTCCTGTCATTTTTAAAATCAAACTGGAATACCTAATTATTTATTTATTTATTGATTTGATTGACAAGCCAAATCGAATCGACTACATGACATCATTAATGAAGAATATCCGCCAAAGAAATTTGAAAAATGAGTAACTCTTGTTTTAATAAATGCCAAACATGAATTATGTGCCAATATGGTTTAAGTTATGCTGGAGTAGTTGAATTTATTAAACACATGCACAAGCATAAACACAAGGGTAAACAATTTAATATACAAATGGAGATAGTTTAATAGTTTTAGGAAAATATTAACACAACAAAGAAGAAATTTTAATGTGAAAAAAGAACGATTAAAAGTTGTAAGGCCTGAAAATGCCAAGTTTGAGTGAAGTAGTTCACCAATGTGTAAGTAAGGTTTTTGATAATTTGTACCTGCGCTAAAAATTTAAATAACTTACAAACGTTTGAAAATAAATTGCTTATGTCATTTCTTAATGCTCCATGATATATAAGAAATCGAGGATCTTCACAGGGATCTCGGGATTCAAACCGTTCCTGACAAAATAAAGAGTTTTACGAGAAAACATAGGAATCGGCTATTAGTAAGAACACGCTAATTAATCGACTATTGATATTATTAATCAAACCTAGTACGACGCCAGCAAAGAACTAAGCTTTCCAACTTGGTGCGATGATCGGGAAACTGGGAATAAGTATGAACTTTTACCGGAAAGTTTCCTGCAATACGTTAAAAATAACTTCGTTAAAAATAAATTGCTAGATAAGTTTCAGCTTAGTGGCAATCGCTTCGACGAACTGGGTGACATCTCTGTCTTGTCACTAAAGAACGTCCTAAAATTCATTCAGAACTAAGGATGGTCCAGGGAGGCTTGGCACACCTAAAACTTCCCCTTAACCTCCTGCCTACCCCTCCTCACCTCACCAACGGAGCGCAATTGATCCACCGAAAACCGAGTGAGATGATGCGGTTAGCCATATTATCACCCCTTCTAACCTAACCTAACCTTTCCTAACCTAGTTGCAATTGGAAGAGGATGTGATTTTTGTTCAGTAAGAGTCCCACACAATTATAGGAGCACGTGTTTTTCGGTCCTCATAGTCTGTTGAAGGTTTTTCACCTACCAACGGAAGTTAAAAATCCTTGTATGATATTGTCAATTTCACCTGTACCGGTATTCCGGTATTCATAAACGCATATAAAACAAGAATTATATTCAAGATGATAAACTAACTCACCAAACTTTATTTACAACCTCAAATGACAGACAGACTGTGTGTGCAAAAGCTTACACTGCCTTATTTACTTATCCCTTGCGCAAGGAAAATCCATGGAAATATTTTCGCATATCAAAAACTATTGAAGTGAAAAAAGAAATTATTTTTTGCAAGATTGGTTTACAGTTTCAGGCAAAAATAAAATCATTGCTATCATGGAATGTTTTGCATGCCAAAAAAATGTAGTGAGTAAAATATCTTTTTGAAAAAATAAAAATATATATATTCACTTCAAGGCATTTCTTGTATGCAAATGATTTTTGCATCCAAAAGTTAATTGTTTTCCATTTCTAGGCCTAAAGTTTATTAATTAAGAGTTAATTAATGACTCAATGGGTGGTTTAGGGCAAGGCAAACATTTTTTGCCTTGACTTTTATACAATTTGGTGCACAGAAAAGGTGGAAAATTGTTCTGAAAATTTGATTTTTTTTATGGGAACTGTAAACAGACTTACTAGATTGGGCTAGTTATCGGAAATTGTCCGAATTGTGTCCAAAATTACCGACAACAATTTCAGTATGACAGCCCAATCATAATTGGGCTACTAATAGCCCAAATCTTATCTTGGGTGATATTTTTGTTCGTATAAATAAATCATAAATAATACTTTTCTCCCCCTAAACATACTTCTTAAGCATTCCACAATTTGGCACCACTTTTTATTCACTGAATAGTCCCCATTTTTTGTTGCAAAAGTAATTGTTTTCCATTTGTAGGCTTAAAGTTTTTTAATTAAGGATAAATTATTGACTTAACGGATAACTAATGTAAAGGAAACATTTTTCGCCTGAAATATTATTAAATATTATCCACAGGAATGGTGGAAAATTGTTTTGAAAATTATAATTTTGCGGAACTGAAATTTTCTGCTTTGTGAACAAAAAATTTATTTTATTCTCTGTTGTTTTTAAAATAAAAATAATTTGTGATTGAAGTTATGAGAATACTTCTTCTTATATCTACTTTTTCGGCTCTGATTTTGGGCTACAAAAATTTCTAAATTGGGCTATCGAACTTGTTCAAGACACGGCAACCCTAACTGTAAACTATGCTTTAAGTGAGAAAGTATGTCTGCAGTTCTACTAACGCTAATTGTAGTAGATTTTCAATTAAGATTTTTATCTTAACGTGGGTTAGTAGTTTATGTTTTTATTGTAATAAAATTTTAATTCAAGAACTAAGTAATTTCTGATTAACGTTTTAGTCAATTTGTGAACTAGGGCTATCTAAGCACTATTTTTTATTGGGGCTGTTGGTTTCTGGACGAATTACGTACCACAATTTTGCGTTAGATAACTATTACGAACTTCACTGAGAATTGACGCTTTCTATTACACATTGCCAAAGGTTGAAACAGATAAACTAGACCAAACCATCGATCAGGAAAAAGTGGAACAAGAATAATAAGGTTGCGGGTGTTCTTGGTGAATTTTATAAATTTGTAACAGAAAAATTTTAGGTGAAACTTTGTGAATTGTATAACCAAATGTATGAAGCAACAAACATAGCAATGAGCTTCAAAGATACGTTAATCTTCTCTGTACTTAAAAAAGGAGATGCTTTATCCCCAGAAAATTTCTGAGGAATCTCAGATAATTCGCATAAATTAAAAAATTAATTCAAATGATAGAAGAACAATTTTTTTGAGTAAAAATTTAAAAAAGGGGGCTAAAATTTTTTCGAATTTCGCCCATAATTTTTGAAATTCTGAACATAGAGGCCCAAAAAACTATAAAAAAAAACAGGCTAGGTCAAAAACTGTTCTTTTGGGTCTAAGACCTCCATTTTTGAATATTTTTAAAACAAAATTTTTAACAATCCGAAACAAACCGGGAACAATCTGGAACAACTTTCAGAAATAAAAAATTCAAGAAAAAGGGGGACTAACTTCACATACTCAAAAATCAAAGCGAAAAATGACCTCTGTTCATTTACATCCCAAAACTGCCCATTTTAGTCCAAAGTCCTGTTAGTCTTATTAACTTTTATACGTACTTTGACAGAACTTTGAACTTTAATTTGGTGGAAATTGACAGTTTTAGGAAGAAAACGAACAGACCTTTAGGTATATTTTTAGTTAAGCAAAACAAATTTGGAAATTAAGGATAGCAACAGGATTTTTGTACAAATTTGTTTCGTCTAAATGTGTCACTCTTACTTTGCACACTGAACAATAACTACTGTCTATAAACTATATACCTGCTAATATTAAAAAAAAAATACTTTACTAAATTCCTAAGAAATCTATTGAATGAATTATGGAAATCAAATATATTCATTGATACGAGCATAATATATAAAAACAATTAATTTATTATGGCAGTAAAACAACACTTTTATGGGATTTTAAGACACACTTTAATGTGCGGTCATATTACGAATATTTGATGAATAAATTCTTAAGGAAGGACTTGAAATCGATTCAGTAGATAATATTCATTGGTCTACTTTTTGTTGTGTTGAGAATGAAAAATCCAAAAAATATGTGGTAAGTTTTATTGATACCCATTTGGAATTTCGAAAAAAAAAACTAAAATTTACAAACAGTATGACATCTATGAATTCATAAAACAAGCTTTTAAGAATATAAAAAAAGTTTTATACCTATATTTATACAAAAAAAAAACCGTAAAAAATACATCACGTCATTAAATGCCATTAAAATAAGATACCTTATACATAATAGTTATGACTCTAATCGAATTCTTCTGAATTTCATTCTGAGTTAAACCTTTTTTTTATGTTCATAAAAATGTGTTTTTCATTTTATTTAATAATAATGAACTATAAAAAATGAATTTTTATTCAATCTACATAAATGATATCATTCTTTGAATTTGGTCTGAAAATAGAAGATTGAAGGGAATAAATGTTATGGATGCACTGCACCCACAACAAAAGATCTAACCGAATTTTTGATTTTATACAAAATCTATTTTGTTTTGAAGTTTGAAAATATAAAATAAAGAAGTAAAGGTTCATATTGCACATAATGTAAGACAGAGGTGAGAAGATCATAATAGAGAAAAAAAGGTTAGACCACATTTAGAGGTTTTTTCGATTAGAGTTCCGGTAAAGCCAAGGGAGGTAATTTTATTTTTATAATTTTATTAGTTGAAAGAAATAAGCAGACTATGACTATGAATGTTGTCGGTAAAGTAGAATGTACAGATTGGTTCACCTACTCACCGTGAATGTATCATGAGTATACCTATGTAAAGTTAGCAAAGCAACTTTCACGGATCGAAAAATGAGCAGGTGGACAGTTATTACCCACCTTCTCATTTTTCGATCTGTAAAAATTGCCGTTAATTTGTTGTACAAATTTCGAATTTGTCAGTCTATGTTTTCTATGTTTTTATTTAAAATTCCAAAGCTTAATATTTTATTTCTTAATAATTTGCCGTTAATAAGTCGTTGTTTAGATGTGACCAATTCAATTATATCATGCGATGTTTTAATATTTTTTTATGATTTGTTTTCTATGAGTGTTAAGTTTGCAATTTTTACGAATCGGAAAATGAAAAGGTGGGCAATTTGCCATTAGTCAATTGTTAGTTAGTTGTGACAGTTTCGAATTTGTAGTTCAATGTTTTCTATGTTTTTTAGGTGTTTAACTAGATCAATATACCTGGAAAAGTGATAAAAACTTCTTTTAATTAATTTAATTAATTAGTTGTGGCAATTAAGAATTTGTCAGGCAATGTTTTCTATGTTTTATGATTCACTTGCCAACTTGATATCAAATTAGAAGAGCACCCACCTCAAAAAAAGTACTAAGACAGCTTGTACCCAATGAATAATTTGCCTTTAATTAATTACAATTTCGAATTTTTCATTCTATGTTTTTTTTATACTTAGTAAAAACTTCCAAAAGTTAACATTTTATGGCTTAGTAATTTTCCATTAACTACCTAGTCGTTAATTAGATGTAACAAATTAAATTGTTCGTGCGATGTTTTTTATGTATTTTTTAACAAAATTACTTCATTGACCCAATGAAAATTTAATAAAGCAATAAAAAGGGTTTCATCAATTGTAAACCCTTCTTGAATGCTAATTCATAATGAACTAAGAAAATAAAAGAAAAAACACTATTGCTTGGCTGCTCACTATCAATTTTTATATTCTTCAAGTATAGCTTAGCTGGCTTGAAACTCATTTAAAACTTTTTTTTGAGAAAACATAGAATATGTATATCGAATAACAAATTTGATATTTCAAAACTTATTAATTACTAACTACCCATGAATTAATTGACCATAAATCCATCAGTTAAAGCAGTCTTTATCCCTTTTTGAGCTGGTGGTCAAGTTAGCAAAGAACCCAAAAAAAAAAACGTAGAAAACATTGCACAAAAAATTCCTTATTATAACATTTAATTAAAGATAAGTTATCGACAAATTACCAAGCCATACGAATTTGGTACCATTTTTAAGGCGGAGCTTTGCTTACTAGTAATGAACCTAAAAAACATAGAAAACACTTTTTTCCCGTGAGTAGGTGCAAAACCTGCTATTCAGGCTCTATGAGGACCGAAAAACGCGTGCTCATAGAAGTGTGAGATTCTTAACACTAAAACCACCTCCACTTCCCGATTGCAACTAAGTTGAAACTTATCTAGCAAATTATTTTTAACGAAGTTAAGTAACGTGTTGCAGGTTACTTTCCGGTGAAAGTTCCTGCTTAATCCGCGATTTTAATTCTTCACAACTAATAAAACTAATGACTTTTTAGTTCTTTTCAAGTTATGTCAAGTTAGCAAAGCACCAACAAAGAAAACAAGAAAACATTAAACGGAAAATTCGAAACTGTCATAACTAATTAACAATTAATCAACAGCAAGTTATCCAACCATCCATTTTTAGATTCTTCAAAGTTTCTTTGCTAACTTGACACCACAGAAATCAAATAGCTCAACTTAAAAGTTCAACTGGAAAGTGAATTATATTCAGTCACTCCATTAAAACAGAAGAATTTTCTTTTCTTCATATTCTATTATTATGAAAGCAAATAACTTCTAAATACATAAAAAACATCGCATGACAAATGATTTTTCACAACTAATGGCCGGAAAATTTGTAAGCTTTAAAATGTTAAAGGTATTCATGCGACTTAGTAAAACCCTAGATAATTTTACAGATTGGTTAAGTTTATCTTTTGGTTAATGAACTGTCAAATTTTGTATGGGAAATGATTTACACAATTTGGTTAAATTTATCTAAGGATTTTGTTGCGTTAAATTAACCAAACTGGTTAAACTTATCCAAACGTCATTGTGACTCTTACTCTGATCGTATTACCTAGCAAATGTATAAAAAAGGTGGTTCATGTAAACTTTGCGTAAACTTACCATTTTACAAAATTTGTAAACTTACAACGTTACGTAACACCCATATTAAATTTTTAGAAGTTTTTGCCATTTTCAAAAAAAAAAACATAGAAAACATATAACTTAAAATTCGAAGTTTTCATAACTAATTTACGACAAAAAATGCATCTACCCATTTTTCAGTCTGTGAAAGTTGCTTTGCTAACTTAATATCAAGTTAGCAAAGCATCCAAAAATAAAACAAATTCAGTCACTCCACTCAAACTGAAAACATCGCTTGACACAAATTATTTTTCGCAACTAAGTAATAACCGGAAAACTCTTAAGATTTAAGGCACTTTTTAAACAAAAAAAAATAGCAAACGAATTCGAAACTGTCACAATTAATTTAGGACAAATTATGCACTTACCCATTTTTCGATTCGTTAGAGTTGCTTTGCTTACTTGATATCAAGTAAACATTTCACCCAAAATATAGTCTACCGCTCCGGCTCCGTCCATTAGGTCCTGATTAAAGATTTTAAATAAATAAAGACCATATTTGTTAGAGCCAAAAGTTGGTTCCTCTGGCTTATCCCAAAAGTATTGATTTGTTCAATGAAAAAATTGATCAAGAATTCGATTTTTAATCAAGTTACGAAAAACAATTGTTCGAAATGTACATAGTACAATTAGTAATTAAAATTAATTACAGGAGATCTGCGGAAAAACCCTAATATCCATTTAAGAGGTCAAATTTTAGACAAAGGTTTTTATCTCAGAGCACTTACGAGTCCAAGAACACCCTTAATGTGAGCAAACAAAACTACTTCGTGACTATTGCCTTCATTTTAAATTAGACAACAATTTGATAATATCTGCAAATTATCACTACACTATCTACAAAAGATCTATTTTATAGGACTTGTACCTATTTTTGTGGTGCATAAACGTTTTATTACACTAAATTACACCAACAGCTATTTAGTACCTATCTATTAATCTAAATCTTTATGTCGGACTTGGTAATAAACTTTATGTATTTGTTTTAATTTATCAACCGAAAAAAATTTTAACTTCCTAATTCGTATTATGTAGCAATAAGTATAACTATTTCCTTATTTTTTTTTTAAATTTTATCTCTAAAAATGGAACTTCTCAAAGTTGATCAAAACTTTTTTATTCTAATTAAATTTTGAAAGCTCTTTAAAATAGAACCAAGAGAACAACGATAATAATAATGTTTGATTATTATTATGCACTTTGGAATATATGTAGACCAAAGCAAATGCAAATTGAAACACACAAAAAAATAAAAGATAAAAAAATGTATAGCGCACTCAAACTAGAGCAGTTCGTAAAAGTGTGCTCACTCCATACTCGTTCATTTTCATTATCTTAAGGTCATAAAATATTCAATACTATATAAGCGCCATGTCAATTTCTCATTTAGTGTTTGTTTTATAAATTGATTTATTTGTTTATATACAAAACTTTAATCCGTCAAGTGGGTATACCTATGTAAATCAGTTTAGAAAAAATTTCAAATTAATTTGACTCATGAAATTTTATGCAGGTTTGAAAATTCAAACAAACAAGTTTTGAAAACTTTTCGTTAAAACTAAGAAAAGTAACTAATTATGTGGGGTTTTGATACTTTTGGCTACCACATGCGTTCGAAAATCGGAGTATGGAACGTTCGATCCTTGGTAGATACAGGCAGTTTGTGAGTGAAATGTTTCATCTTAAAATAAGTAACTTTGGCATCACTGATATTGGAGGAATGAGAATGCTTGTATTCACTGGAGAATGAAAGAGGGAGTTACCACGGGCTGCATGGTGTCGGAATTATGTTGAATGAAGAATCAAGGCGTTTATTTCCGGGGCACCCATTTCAGCAAGAATAATAACAACAAAGTTCCGTTCAAAAATTCATAACGTCACAATTTTTCAAGCTGCGCCCCCACAAAAGAAGCAACCAAAACCACGTCTAGTCTTAACCTGGTTAGCAAAAGTGTTCCCAGAGCTGACATAATTGCAATGGGAGATCTCAATGTCCCAGTAAGATCAGAAAATTATGGTCTGGTGTGACGGAAACAAATGGCTTGGGTTTACGGAATGAGAATGGCGATTTGCTGGTCGATTTTTGTAACACCAATCGTTTTGTACTGGTTGGGACTGTGTTTAAACACAGCAAAATCACCCGGATACATCCTGGTAATCAATTTGAAAACCAAATTAACCATTGTCAAGATTCAGTAATGATGGAGGAAATCAATGTGAAATGTTCGAAGTATTTGAAATGCTGACGTTGGAAGCAACCACCATTTAGTTTTCATGAGTCTCAAGCTCCGCAACGCAATTTTTCAAAGTAGGATGCACAAAGGAGTTTGAAGTTCAATACGAATGCTTTAAATGATCCCAACATAATGTTGTAACTATTTCACCACCCTTAGTGACAGAGGTTCGTCTTTAAATAGAATTCAAAACTGAGAATTTGACGAGATGTGGGGTGAAATAAAAAGGGTTTAATGGAGGCTGGATCTGAAATTTTACCCAAGCGGATGAGCGTTAGAAACTCTTAGTTATCGTTGAAAATGCAAATAAATGCCGAAACAGATATTCGACGAAGTGCTGAATTGCAAAGCGAGAATAGCATCCTAGTACTAGACGTTCGATGAAAAGGCTGAACTTTAAAGAAAGTATTGTGAGAAGTCCTCCTCTCACTCCGGTCGTGACGTGAGTTAAGATGAAATTTCAGAAAATTCGGAAAGAGATGCAAAAAGAAGAGATGTGGGGTTTTAGTACTTAATAACCAAAGAAGTTGTCGGAAAAAAAACATCGCCAATCACCCTGTAGTGCACGTGTAGGGCATACTTTTGGTAGCAGTTGGGGAACAGCAAGTGAAAGGATCACTTTTGTGTTTTGTTAAATGAGGATTCTCTTGAGCAGAGTGCTGAAGTTGCCAAGCTAAACGAGATGCGTAGATCTCATAAGGATTGACATCAAACCCTTCAGTAGTGGAAGTGAATATCCATGTTTCGATAACTTTTCTCAGAAACAACAAAGCAGCTGGACTGGACTGAAATACCAGCTGAATTCCTGAAAACAGATCCCGTTACAACAACAAGTATTCTACATCCATTAAAACAAGCTGTTCGAAAAAAAACGAAAACTATCCCAGGGACTGGAAGGATGGTGTGATTGTTAAGTTGCCAAAGACAGGTGACTTGAGAATTGCAACAATTGGCGTGAGTTAATAGTTTCCTGCGTTTTTCTTAAACTCATGGCAAACATAATTCTCGAGCGGATAAAGGTTAAAATCAATGAGTCTGGCTTCCATATTGGCCGGTCGAATATCGACCATTTCAACTATAGTTCTTGAGCAGTCTACGGAATTTTAATCACCGCTTACTTCATATTTGTGGATTTTGAGAAAGCCTTTGACCGAGTCAACCGTGAATGTACATCGAGATCGCTTCTTGGTAAGGGAACTCCTTCTTAAATTGTTGCCATTATAAGAAAGTCCCACTGACAACTCAAGATGTCTTTTATACACAATGGGCAGCTCTTTCGGAACGTAACAGGGTGTGGAGGGAGACAGGGGGATATTCTATCGCCAATGCTTTTTCTGACAAATGAAGGTACAAAACAGGACATGAAATGCAGACTATTAGAAAAGGTTAGTTATTATCAGACTATGCTAGTGATTATATCTCCTGGCAAATGACATTGGCAGGCAGAACGGGATGTGTTTAAAACTGAAGGTCAAAGGAGAGTCAAGTGGTCTTAAAATAAAAAAAACTCGTAAGCTGAAAAACGAGAAGAAGATAAGCAATCCAATGCATCAGTATTTTTTACTTATATCCCTAGTTTGCATATACGAAAAACCCACTTTTAAGAAGGGGATTTTTAGGCTTTCTTACGTATATATTCGTGTTGTACAGTAGCAAAAAGACACAAATAGTGCTCATAGGCTCTTCCACACATCAGCGTATTTATCTAAAGAGGACACCAGTGAAAGAGTTTGAACAATTTAATCACCTTGAAAGTATTGTTTCAGCAAATAGTGGTAGGGATCTGGAAATGAGAAATTGTGGCGTTGGACAAGTCCTGAGCAACTGGGCGTGGACAAAAAAAAGCACAAAATGACAATGGATTGGTCAAAACACTGACGAAACCAAACGATGAAATTGCAAAGCAGTCCTTTGAAGGGAATCAACAGGATACACGGTGGGTTAGAAGACGAAGACCAACAGGGCAATCAATATTCCTAGCAGAAGCAGACTCCCAAAGAAAAACAACGCCATAGGTAAAATATCTAGCGGCTGACCGTGAATGATGGAAGCAATTTGTTGCTGCCGTAAAATTAGCTTGTTTTATAGGTAATGTTTACTAGAGAATAATTTACGGCAAATTATGAAGAAATCAACAACTAAACATAGCCCCGCATATAAGATTTTTTAGACGATTGACAAGTTAAACAATTTCTTAAAAGTCCTTAATTGTTAGAAACATACCTTATTTAATGAAAGATTATTTCAAGCTAAGCAAGTCTTAGACAACCGATGCCGTTGTGCGTTATCCAAGTTAGAAAACTTTAGGACAATGGTAAACATTATTAATAACTTTTTGGAGGTGAACGGCTGTCAAAAGTTACACAAAGTTTATAAATATGACTGAGTATTTCTTACCTCTTGATTTTAAATTGGCAAAAAAGCAAACAAAAGAAGATAGAAAATATGAAACGACACAATTTAAATTTGTACAAGTAATTAACGACTAATTAGTAAAAAATTCAAAAATTAAATATGACAAGTATCAATCTTGATATCAAATTGGCAAATCAATACTAGAAAAAAACATAAATAGGTACACAAAAGACAAATATAAAATTTTCACAACTAATTAACGACCTATTAAGTGGAAATTATCCTGAGTTTAATGCGACCAATTATTCAAATTTAATAGTTTTTTAATAGTTTAGTTGGACTTCTTTGTTAATTTTGTTTAACTATATGCAAATGTAAACACGTGCATAAATTGTATCCCAACGTTTCACTGGAGTTTCTCAGCATCTTCGCTTGATTGCTTTTCGATTGGCAAATGGGTGCTTTCTTGCTTTTTTAACTTGGTATTCATTTCAGCTTCATTTAGACTGGCTGGCGGCGGCGGCGCGGCGCAGTGATTTGATACAATTTTTTGAAGAAAAGGTGTTTTTTTGGGAGAGAAGAACAGAAAGGCGGGATGAAATATACCTAATATTAATTTAAAATTAAAGTTTATTTTCGGGAGTGTCATAGACTAGGCTAGAACTCCTAGGCCTGGGCTTCTGTTTTTAAGTTTTGTATCCAAATTTCTTTAAATTCTGCGAATTAAACCGATCTTAAAATAAAAGTTTGAAAGACACATTTACTTTCTTCTGATATCAAGCTATTTTCACGACGATTCGTCACACAATCAGTACTGTCAAAAAGGTGTGTAAAATGGCCTTTCATAATATTAGTGATAAGATTAAGTATTTTAACGAATAAATTTAATATGTAAACGAGTTGAAGAAACCTTTTAGAAAAAATTTAAAATGTACCTACCTAAGCATGATTTTCTAACAGCTGGCATATGAGTAGTTCATACTCTTTTTGGATACCTGCTGTTTAATAGAAAAACCAAAAGAAAAACCTCAACAAATGTCTTTTTATTTTGACCACCATAAAAGCTCTGCCTACCGACTATTTTGACACAACTTTTCAATTTAAAAAACGCTAATAATAATAATTCCTTTCCGCCTATCCTGATTTAATAGAATCGACCTCATTTCAATGTCCACCAACGTAGAAACCTACATTACGAAATCCAAGATGCTTATTTTAATTACATGAAAGCCTACCTATATCTTTTAACTATACTATACCTACCCCTTACTGTGTCTAAAGCAAACATTTAAACAATAAAATCAGCTATAACGTCATAAAAAGATGACCAGAACGTCTTAAGATATTAAAACTACTTTGCATTGATTATAAAAATATTAGTTACCTAAATTTTTGTCTTCAATTTTTGTTTTCCCCCAAAAGGGCCGCGCATACTAAAATCCATTTTTATTTCAAATTTTTATTAGAAAAAAAATCTAACTTAAGGTTTTTACCTACATAAGTTGAAAATTAAAAAAAAAAAATACTCTCCATAACTAAGTTAAATGTAAATTTTTATTAGATTTTTTTATTTTTAATCTAATATTTGTACAAAAACAACCGTAACACACTTAGCAGTCATATTCAACACCCGCTGCAAGAAACGGTTTTTGAATTAAGCAGATGAGAATTAAAAAAAAAAAAAAAACACTCACAGTGGGACCGAAACTTAAAATAAAACCAAAACCCCAAAGTAATAACAATAATTTAATAATGCACCCAACTGCATCGTATAATATTTAGATAATATAAAAAAAAACACAGCGTAGGTAATTAATTAATCAAACAAATAATAATAAATTATGTAGTTTTTTTGTTTTTGTTTTTTGTTTCTCCTCCACGTAAATATATTTTATGCATAATTTAGTCGAATAAAAACGCATTTAGACCAGATTGCCTGCACATTAATTAAGAGCGCATTCTTTTGGTATCGTTTCGTTTCATTTCGATGATGTTGATGATGATTTTCGAAAAGAAAAGGAAAAAAATAATACGGAGAAGAAGAACTTCCTCCTAATGATGACCCTCAAAAATGTAGTATTGTCCGGCTGCTGATCCACTCTCAATGACAACCAACCCAACTGTCATAATGATGCTCAGAAAACCAAGCTCGAAAAGGAAAACTAAATAAATTTCCATAAAAAGTAGTAAATTCTTTTATGTATCATTATTTTTTTTATTGTGTTCATCTTGTCGTCGCATAGTCGTTGTAGTCATCATTCGCTTTTCATTTCATTTCCATTCCATTTATGTGCTGATAAACGCGCCACCAGCCACCACTACCACCACCACTCATTCCCAATCTCTGTCTTGAGATCTCAATGAAAAGCGGCTACTGGTGGCTCCAGCCCCCATCTTCCTGTGTCGATAACGACCGGACTAGGACCATTGAAGGCCCTGTGGAAGTTGAAATGTATCCCAAATTTTCGATACAAAACATTTATGTTGTTATCGTCTTCTGTTCTTTTGCATTCCTATAGAATGTTGAAAATTTGGAGTAGAAGAAGTGAAAAAGAGTGCTTGAAGCCTACAATCGAAAACGACATTCAGTCAGTTCTAGAAAAAAAATGAAAAAACAGACTTGGATATTAAGAAAATTTGCAAAATGTGCGTCTGAAAGTCTGTGCGTCCCGTCTATAGGTCCACTGTGCCTCCATTATGCTAGGGCCTTAACGAGTGCAAAGTTAGAGGCAAAATACGAAACTTTGGGTGATGGTAACAAAGCTGCATATGTATTTTTAGCTTTTTGTGGACGGTTTAACTTAAAAGTTCCCTAGATAACCATTATTCAGTGTTATGCTCCTACAAATGACAATGACCAAAATTCATTTTACAATTTTCTGAACTCTGTTTATAGTAGAGTTCCTAGAGTCTCGGTGCAATTAGAATTCGTCATCAGAAGACGAATTACGAATTTACACGAATTTACCCCCAAGTTCTGTCAACGCTCATATACAAAAAAATAAATTCGTAGAAATTCGTAGTTATGGGAAGTACGCGAACGCGAACTACCATCAAAATGATCAATAATTTTCACTACACAACACAATCACCGAAATAACATAATTTTAGTCGTTTGATTTTTTTAAACGTCAAAACAAACAATCAATCCAAAGATAAACAATTAGCGTGTTCAGGTTAGTGAGATCTTGGAGTGCTCAGCAAATTTTATCCGTCAAAAAATTTCTTTCCTCTGTAATTTGACAGAAAATTTACTGAGGAATCCTCTTCATGAAACTGAGATTGCTGAGGGCTCTGAAATCTCATTTTCCTGAACATGGCTTATATAAAGATAGCAATCTTCAGCTGTCAAATTGATTTGCCAACAAGCTGAAACGAACCAGCTGATGTATTAGATTTGTAAAGTATTATTGAAAAAGAGTGAAAAACGCACACATAGAATCAACTTGTCATTCAGCACATCATTCAGCACAGGTCATTGTGTTGTTGCAATTCACGTCTATTCATCGACACGAAGTGAAATTATAAATACAACAATGTAAGCAAATGGGTTTTGGAGGGTAAAACGTACGAAAGATTGGCTTCTTGATAATTGATATTCTCTGAATCAATCAACAATCAGAAGAGTTGTGAGCGAAACTCGCAACACTCGCATCAAATATCGCTGCACTGTGCTAACGCATATAAGATTAAACGTAAATATCTTTTTCGAGCGCAAATGTTTTTCGTAACGCATCGCACCACTGTACGCACAGCCTTGCCTGAACAGAAGGGCAGACGGAGCTGCAATAGATGTCAAAAATGCTGCAATGAAAGTTGAAATTTGTTCAACTCTTGCATATAAATTCACCTGGAATCATCCAGATGATTGCAATAACCAGTATTAGATCTGAACAGTGGCTTTCCGGAGACACTCAGAGGTAATAGCAAGGAGACCAATAATCCTTACAAGCGCTATAACAGATGCAAATATATGTCGTGGGGTACGCCGCTTAACTAATGGAAGCAGCGTCGAGCATGGTTGTAAACGAAGTTATGTCCATAGATGACAAGTGAGGCGAAGTAAAAATTGTTTTTTTTTTTATGAAACCGGGTCCACAACTGTTCCAAGACACGTGGGACAAAATAACACAGAAAACAATAAAAATCTGAATTATTGCTGAAAATTCCGCAACATGCTGCAGTGAGAGGGGACATAAGAGAACTGTACAGAATCAACAAGGAAATTGTTGGGTAACGTTACAGCACGGCTCATCCTGTGTTGGACAAAAAACGGCGATCGGTCTGTGACAATGAAAGATTAACTAAGAAAGTGGTTGAAGCAATTCTTTGTACTGCTTAACGACAACCGCAAGTGTACAAAAATCGGCTAATGGTCCAAATGCACAGATCTTTAAGGGACATTGACACTGGTCCACCAACCTGCAGAACTAATGCTTGCGATCCTTCTCCTTAAAACAAACAAAGCAGCTGGACTTGATGGCATACCAACCAAGTTCTTGAAGGTGAATCCTGAAACATGGGTGCTATTTTGCTTCCACTAGTTACGGATGTTTGGGAGAACTTTACTAATCCCAAAGACAGATAACAATAATTGGCGTAGATTTACCGTTCTGCTTGTGTTCTTAAAATTAGTGGCCACTTTTGTTCTCGAGCTGATAACTGAAAGGTTAGAGTCATCACCTAAAAGACACAAAGCTGGAATTCGTGGTGATCGATCCCGTGTCGTTCATATATTAACACCATGCAAATTATTCTTGAACAATCATAAGAGTTTCCGTTGCTCCATTTACTTCATGTTCGTCGATCTTGAGTAAGTGTTTGACAGGACTGATCGCGAATGTTTCTGGAGATAACTTATTATGATATAGGTATTTCTGAGTAGATAGTTGCTAATATTAAGGAGTCGTGCTGCGTTTTGCTCTCTGAAAAGCTTAGTCATTTGGACTACACCGACAATATGTTCTATGTCAAACAGTGTGTGTGGAAATGAGCCATTTATTTAAACTCATCAGTGAAGAATGGATCTTAATATCAGGCAACGAAAATGACGAAAAGTTGGCCATACTTCAAGGAAACCAAGCAAAATAGCTATTCAGTTCTCAGGGTGAAAGGCGAATTGAAAGAGCAGGCACCGGGATAAATGAAGGGAATCTGCCCTATGTTCCAGGAGAAGTTAGAGCTTTACTGCGAAGACCGTCATTCAACGATTTAATCCGTGTAGTTCTAGGCCACATTAACAAGGTGCTGCCCAAAGAAAAATCATAAGAGAAAAAACCCAAGATTGGAAAACTTGGTGAGAATATCACGTTACAGGTTACAGGTTTCCCCTACTGTCCAACGATTTATCTCTGATCTCTAATCTCAAAAAAAAAAACACTTCCTTTCTCAACTCTTCTAAGAGACTGCACGTTCATGTGACTATTATGGCTGCTCCGGTCCTGGTGAAAATAGCTGGCAACCTGTCTTCCTGTGATTGCGCGAATGTTTTTTTTTTTCATGTTTGTTGTTTAATTTTTATATTTTTATTTTTGATCCGAACTTGGCTCTCTATGAATGAAAAAGAATGAAGTCGAAGTGTAGTCATCCCGTAAAGCATGCGCAAGACTCACTTGCAAACACATGATACGGATACTGAATAGAGAGTGTCATGCACACTACTAGTGTAATTGGCCCATTAAGAGGCACAATGAGTTTTTTTTTTTCAATTTTCTTTTTTTTTATTTTTCAATAAACTTTGCCGGCGGGAAATTAACGAAGCGACTATACGACGATGAGTTCGTCGACGACAACAACAACAATGAAGGCGAAGAAAAGAAGAAGCAGATATAAATGAACATCAACAACAACAACTAAACTGATCACTGAGACAGCTGAATCACCCAGCCAGACGACACACATGGAGATAGGAAGATGTATCTTCCTATACCTCATCTGTAGCCGATCGTGTGATTTATATGTTAATCATCAAATCATCCCTTTTTGGGTTTTGTAACGAAGACGACGACGACGAAGACGACTTTAACGACGACGACCATACGAAACGATACGATTTTGATGTATCGGCTTCGGTATCGGTTTTAAACCGGTGCGGTGTGGACTGGGAGTAAATCAACCATCTGGGTCAAGCAGTTTAAGGAGTCGTTTATATCGAATTGTCAGTCTTTTATTGTCAATAAAGTGATTCTTTTCACAGGAAACTCGCACACTCTTAATGCTGTTTGATGGCTTTTTAATCGTTAAGCTGATGATTTTTATGCCAATGGTTCCCATCCATGCCTGTCTATTCGGTTTTCAAAGACGTGTTTTCTATGATATATTATGAAGGTCAAGGGAGAACAACAAAAAAACACGTCTTATCTTAATCTTACAACCCCCACTTAAATCGATTTTTAAATTTATAACCGAATTAAAATTTACGACTCTCATCTCACAGCATGAAAAATATTTCGACACCAACAGCAACAAAGCTCATAGCAAATATTCAAAACTATTCTGACAGCACAAGTGATGACATTTCTGAGTGTTTTAGCGTTCCGCTGTATCACATTATTACCTATATGTTTAGTATACCTTAATTTATATCCTCTACATTGCTTGTTTTATTTAAATTAACTTTTTCTCCATAACACCCTCTCGGTGTCTTTGTTGTTAATGGACTTAGATTTCCAAAAATAACAAACAGCAAACAACAACAACAACATCAAAAACATTCTTTAATTTATGTCTGCTGATTTGCGTTTGACATAATAAAATTGATTTTTTTTGACATTTCCAAAAAAATGCACATTTAAATTAGAATTAAAATGGCAATTTGATGCTAATGTGGCTCGCAGAATATATAGAAATTCAAAATGATGGCGAAATAAAATATATATTCATTGTGGCGATTGGCGGAGACACACATGTTTTATTCAAATTTGACGGCTGAAATATTTGTTAATATGTCACCTGCAAAAATTAAATTTAATTGCAAATCTAATAAAAATAAAAATAAATATAAAAATAAAATAAAGAAGCTTAATTATCTGAAGGAATTGATTTGAATTTTGGTAATGGTACGGATAATGGCCGACCAGCAGCTCGACTACTGAATGATGTTTTATTTTCTTATTTGCTTTGCTTTTGCCGCTAATGTCAAATCGAACTGTCATCGATGATGGCTGATACAACATTTCGTTCCATTGCCATCATCATCCTACGTTTAATGATGCGTGATTTTTTGTTTGGACAAAAGATTTTTTTTTCTTTGTCGAATAAGAAGGAATAAAGTGGTGTGGTCACTTCTTTTTCTGGTTTTCCAGTTTCGTCTTATTGTCAGAATAAAAGAATAAAAAATTTATTTGTGTGTGCATTGTCGTAGTTAATCCGATTTTTAAATGTATAAGAAAAGAATGACAGCACATTTTGGGTCATTGTTGGTGCATTGGGTGCGTTGACAAATGCCATCATAACCTGTCGTCGGTAATGTGTCTAAAGTTTTATTACTTCTGCTTTAGATATTTATGTTTTCTCTTAAATGGATGGAAAAGTTAACAAAATAAAATAAGAATAAAAAAGAATCAATTGATTTCACTGGGGACCATTAATCTGGGTCGGTCGGTATACGAGTATAGCTGCGTATCCGGAAGGATCGATGTTCGGTTATTTTCTTAACTGATTGACAATGATTGTCAGGATTTTTGTTTGATTTTGATTTGATTTGAGCTCTTATTGCCGTTTCCGCTGTGGTTAATCATTTTGACGACATATGACATCGTGAAAGTAAAGCAATGCATGATTTTCTTGTATTGACACATATCAATTTAAACGGAATGATAAAATCAAATAAAGATGGTAGGATTCGTCGAAAATTGAGGCCATATTTTTGATGGTAGTAATTTTTACTCGCGCGAGTAGGTAAGCGATTGATCGCTCAAGCGAGTCTAAGCGAATGTAACTAGAATTATTTATTACAGTAGATGTGTGTTTTTTTACGAAAAGAAAAACTTAGCTTAGCGACGCACTTATAGAAAAAAAATGGAGTTTCCATACAAACTATCGATAGCAAGTATGAAGTTCGTGCCGGTAACACAGTTTTTATCTGGGCTAAAGTAATGCCCCAAAAATTCTCTGGGCTTAGCTGGCTCAAATGGGCTTAACTGTGGTTGCATTTTACATGTCAATTGCTTAGCCCCGACCGACGTCTTTTTTTGTCGTCTTAGCCTATTCGGACAAGGAAAAAAAACACACCTAACGTGTCACAAAAGTGAAAATATTCCACTAAACTGGTGATCTACTGGTTCTGATTCGCTCTTAAGAGATTAAGGACTAGTTGTTCAAACGTGGTTCAAATCAAAGATGGGACAAAGTTCAAACATGTGCCAAGTACCTATATTTTTGAACTATTGTTGACCTTCAGGAAGTCAAACGAAATCGATGACTTAAAATCGAAAATTTTTTCCTACAAAACTTTAAGAAACTAAATCCTATTGTAGCCTAGAATACATCAAAGCGCTTAAAGGCTTCTTTCAAAATGGCGGATAACACAGACATTTTTTTAATTTTTGGATCTACCAGTTAGAGCTTTCATTGAAATTCATCATTGAATCATTGGAATTTTTCTTGACAGGCTTTTGAAAGTGGCTTTCATTGAAAAGTTCACTTGTTCAAACAAAACCAATTTGAGTTAAGAGTTCATCTGTTAGAGGAGAGCAAAACAGACAGAGAAATGAAAGCACATAATTGTTTTCGAATCTGTCAATTTTTCAATAGGAACAGCCATAATTGTTTGAGAATGTCAAATGCCCAAAGTGCAAAAGCAAAAATCAAATATTTCCACCACAAATATAAATATGCATAACTCTCCACAAAGCTGATTTTGACGTTTGTTTATGAATATGAATAGAGTGATACATTGCTATCATTGCAATAATATTGCTTAAAAGTTTAAGTGTCAAGTTAGCATAAAGCTACTCTCACGGATCGAAAAATGAGTGAATGGATAGTTTGTTGCTAATATGTCGTGACAGTTTCGAATTTGTCATTCAATGTTTTCTATGTTTTCTTGGGTACTTTGCTAACTTGATATCAAGTAAACAAAGCACCCACAACATAGAAAACATTCAACGATCAAATTTTACTTGACATTACTAATTAACCACTTATTATGGGTAAATTATTAGGCAATTAAATATATTCTTTCAGAAGTTTTAACAACTTCTCGAAAAAAAAACATAAAATATAAAACTACAAATTCAAAATTTTAGACTTATCAATGGTAGATTATTTTGATATCAAGTTCTCAAAGAACCCAAAAAACATAGAAAATATTGCACAACAAACTTGCAATAGTCATAAATTATTAATTAACTAATTAACAGAAAATTATTAAGCCATAAACCATCAAGTATAAGTATAAGTTTTTACCGCTTTTTTAGCACTCAAAAAACATAGAAAACGTTGAGCTATAAATTCATAATTGTCAGTGATAATTACCGACTTATTAAGTTAATTAATGTCTTATTAAGTTATCCAAGCACCCATTTTTCGATTTGTGAATTTTTCTTTGTTAAAAAACATCGCACAGCAGAATTTAATTATTCACAAGAAATTATCGGCAAATTATCAATTACTAACTTTTAGAGGTTTTTTTTTTTAATTTTCTATAAAAAACATAGAAAGACAAATTCGAAACTGTCGACTAATCAACAACAAATTATCCACGTACTAATTTTTCTATCGGAGCAAAAGACCCAAAGAAACTATTCTTAGTGATGAAGCTAAATTCCGTTTGTCTCGGCAGGTTATCAAACACAACTGTCACATCTGCAGCTCAGTGAGTGACAGCTTACTGTAGTTTGGTACTATGGGTGTGTTGCTAAGTTTAATTTCAGCAGGATGGCGCGATGCTACATTTCACGCACGTGGAACAATGAATCAATGACGTGAAAGAAATTCAGCTTTTGTTGGATGCCCCTATATTTACAAATTGTCATTGTAGAAAACTAAAGTCTTAAATAATAAGTACTTAACAACTTCTACTACAAATTGCTTAATCTATACATATTTTCTAAAGAAAAATATTATACTTAACCTCAAATATATACACATGTTACAACTAGATATTTCGTTGCTTTAAGTTTAAGTACAACCTAAGAGTTCTTCAGATGTAAAAGTTTGACCCAAATTCACTGAACTAAAGAACAAAAAAAGAAAAACAGAAGAATTTCAAACTTGAACAAAAAAAAAAAAAACAATGTAAGATTGGACACATAATTAGAAAAAAAAATCTATCTTAAAATTTGAATATTTATGCTCATTATCATAAATGTGGTTCTCTTATTACATTTTACAAGACAAAAAAAAGATAAATGCCAACATAATAATGTATGATTGAGAAGATTATATCTCTACACACACAGTGAGGTAAGATCAACTTACATTCCATCTTTACCTCCTATCCATATCGAAGTTATAGTTATGGCAACAACAACTGTGGTTTTCTGCATTCTTTTTGTCAAAAAAATTAATATTTAACACATTGTCACCTTTTAACTTTAAGTATCTGATGACTGAACGTTAGTTTGTTTTTTTTAAGAATTTATAGAATTGTTATGGGCCAATCGTAAATTTGGTTTTACAACATCTACATCGGCATCGTATATAACTTAATTGACAGGTTGGAATTTTTTGTGGGGTCAGTATAATTAGTGCACAAATATTTTATAAAAAAAAAAATAAAAAGTGAGTATTATTTGATTGCCTTTTTGATTGGTAATCCGGAAATAACAATTTAATAGGTGTGAAAGCTTCTGATTGTATCGATTTTGAGATCAAATTAGAAGCTCTTCTCAAAATTAGAAATGTCATTCTGACACCAATCGACGAAAGCATTAATTAGAGAATGTTAATTTCAAATCTTCTTATTTTAAATCTCTTCATTTCATAAGGATTTGTGGTTTTTCATTCAACACACCAAGATTTGCTCTCAGATTTAAATACATATAATTATGTCTCCCATTGAACATAATGGAGTGTTAATATGTGGTTTAAAATATTGCCTAAATACTAACAAAATTACGAAATGTTTACCTAAATGTTAATCTTCAATATCGAGTGGAGATATTTCTCCAGATAATCTATTACAATATTCTCTTCCCTAACAGTGTTTAAGACTAGTCCGCTGCTAATATGAAACGAAATTTAAAGTTGGTCTCCAACAAAACAACGAAATGCTTACGAAAACATAGCTGAAATATATTCATCAACACTTCTCAAATTCAATAATGAACTTAAATGCAAATGCAAATGCAAAAAAAAACACAAACAGCCAAGCTGTAATAGAAGAAACAACAAAAATAACAAATGTCATTTTTCGCATTAAAAATAATATGTTCTAACTATAACTAAGTTGTTTATTGTGTATTTTTTGTATAGGATTTTTTGTTTTGCATTATAGTCTATAGTTATTTAAGCTTTCTGCTCAAGAAAAAATGGCGGTAAAATGAATTTTGGTATAAAGCCTTCTCATGGTGTTCTAATAAGGAGACTGAAAAAGTCTCAATCAATATGAGCATTGATAACAATTTTACAGGGGGGTCGGTTTTTAAGGAATATCTCCCGAACGGTTACCCGACAGAAAAATGTCAAGGGCTAGGCTGTAGCTTATAAAATGATAAGCAACTTTTTCTCACAAGAGTTACAGTTTTTCGGATAGTTCAAGTGGCAGGGTTACGGATTTTATATTTATTTCTGTACAAAATGTACTCTTTAACACCATTTTTGAGATTGACTACCAGATGAGTTTTTCTTGCACGGTATACAATAGAAAAATTAGAAAACAGTACAAAAAAAAAATAAAAAAAATTTATTAAAAGGCTTTGGGAAAGTTCCCATTGATTCGAGCTCAACTACATTATTTGTACAGGTGCGAAAGTCACAAAACATGGTATTTCGTTTATATGGGGTAGTAAAATATGACAAAAAGCTAGAGAGAGGGTGAGTTGAGAAAAGAAACACCCGTATGGAAAGGGGTTTAATTCCCCCGTGTTTCGCCGGAAGGGGACAATCTTCTAAGAAATCTACTTTAAACAGAAAAAAAATTATCAAAAAACAACGGGAACACTAACAATGCCATACTATACGTTTTTGTAAAGCTTAAACCATCTTCTGTGGGTCAACGCTTTTTTTTACTAACTTATGGTCAAAAATATAAAATCAGGGCATTCTTAAAACAAAAGGAGTATACTTAATTATATAATGGTTTGAAAAAAAAAAGTTTAATATTTCTTTTGAATTTTACTTTGTCCAAAGCTTTAAGTTTGAAAATTAATTTTTAAAAATGTTCTTTCAAATAACTCAATGAAAAATTAAAATAAAAGAAGAGGTTTTTGGCTTTACAGAAAGCTATAGCATAGCGTCATTAAGCAATTTTCTTAGAAAATTCTTCCTCCCGGTTTAATGGCTTTAGCGGCGCTCTTATCGATGGGGTCTATATAAACCTAAGTCAAGCTTTCCTCCATTTTTTCCTTAATTTGTCAATTTTTTAGCTAATATGACTGGACTGGACTGACAAGGCTTAATCGGTAAAACTGGAATCGTAAGAGGGGCAGTGAGGCTAATGTCACAAACCAACGAAAAGTGACTTTTAGTATAGTCAATAAGGGAACACACCCATAATGCACTTAATCTCTATCTCATTTCTGCAAATTCATATTTCACCAAATGTCAGTTTCATTTCATCAATTTTATATCCCATCAAATTTTTCAACAAAATTTGTGAATTAATATTGAAGCTCGTAAAATTTAACACAACAATGATTATTGCACTTTTATTCTTAGGAACAATAGATTTTGAGAAAAACGTGCCAAAGTTTGTGATAAGTTTTTTTCCGTAATCAGCACCACCACTGGAGAACGCAGGCACATGTGGGGTTAGGAAGGTCGTTTTTGCGCGATTTTCTCAAGCACTGTTGCTCCTATGTCCGGTTCGAAAACCATATTCCGGGCCATTTTTTTGGGGGGCCTCTTTTATGATTCGAATTACTTTGTTACACACTACGAATGAAATTTATCTTGGAAGTCATTTTTGTAATTCTATCGCTTTGATACTATTTTTAAAAATGCAGCCCAATGTGTAGTCTTTTCAGTCTTGTTGCTGGTGAGCTTATTTTGATACTTTTTCGTTAAAAAAACTAAACTTGGGAATCATTGTTGGAATACTCTTTTAAAAATGGCGCCCAATTTTGGCCTTGACTTTTTTGAAATAATTTAGTATTTTGAACATAAAAAAAGTTTTGGATACGCCTCCAGGTACCTAACGTGTGTTTGGGAAAATCGAAAATATCGATTAATATCTTAAAAGGAGGTATTGAGTAGACGCAACTTTGGTTAAAGTATCAGTGTTGCCACTTTTCGGGAACACACTTTTTTGATGTCAACTTCTTTGAAAAATTTTAATATATTTCATTAATAGCCCATTTTAGACACTAAGGTTTTCGTCAGTTTGTTTTAAAATAAAATTCGATGATTTATTGAATAAAATCGAAATTCCTCTTTTTTTTAAGATGGTGATCTTCCCCTTAAGTACAGCATCAAAATATTTAGTTTTGAATTGAAAAGACTTTGCCAAACAGAGACAGTTAACAAAACATATTGCCCATGGATGAATGTGATTTTAATAAATGTTTCATTTCGCAGTACCTCGTGGCATGATGGTTAGTGCGTTGGACTGTCATGCCGAAGGTCTGGCTTCGATTCCCAGCCGCTGCCACCTAAAAACAGAAATGTTTTTCCCAAAGTACTGCCTCTTGCGAGAAACAGACAAATCCTCCAAGAGTATACTTGTCATGAATAAGTTCTTCTCATCTAGCCGTTCGGAGTCGGTAAGAAATTGTAGGGCCCCTCCATTTCTACCAACAACACGCACACAGGAATGGTTGAGAGTTGTAAGTCACTAGGCCCTGGTTCTCAATGAACTGTTGCGCCACCAAATTTTATTTTTCCGTTTCGCATCAACAGCGTACTAAGCATTATTTGAGTCCAAAACTTGAACCCATTCGGTCACATAAGATAACCGGAAGGGATTCGAATTATGTCTCTGTCCAATTTGCCCCGTTATAGAGCTGAAATATGAATACAAATTCTCTGATTTATGAAAATTGCTTGGCTGACTTACATAAATTTCAAAAATTAATTTTGGTACACTAAGATTATCACGTCTTCTTCTTTATTTTTTTTTTTATTAATAAATAAACTATTCCTATATAACTCTTAAAATTATAAAAACAATCTTAAGTGCTCTTTTAGTCCTAAATAAGTTCTCATAATAAATTAAAACATAAATTTACTCAAAATCAAAGATTTACCCACTGCGGCCCCAAAATTAAAAAAAAGAAGAAAAATATAATTCTATTTGGAACAGAAGTCTCTCCCAATCTCACATTTATCCATACCAATTTAAGCGCACTATACGTGTTCTATACACACAATTAATAGCATCTCATAAACTAATCTTTAGAAGCTAATATAAGACTAATAAATCTTTTTTATTTATTCAAAGAGGTATAAAAAAAAAAAAAAAATAGCCTATACCTACCTATCCTATGGCACAACTGGAGAGAGAGATATACAAGACAAGACAGACAAGCCGCACCGCAGATTAATAACCATACTTGCTCCATCAGAACGGGGCTATATTAAGCGTGGGAACTCAAAACCTGATCAAAACGTCCATGCCTATACTTCGATATAATAAAGTGTGTCGCATTTTTGGTTGCATTCGAGCAACATTGCATTTCAGTTCACTAAACCCAAACAACAAAAACAAAAATCAAATAAAAATCACATTTAAGAAACTACTAGCTAATACAAAATGATAAATTTAAATTATTAAAATCAACTCTGTCAACCTACTAAAAGAGTTTTCAAAAAGGTAATAAAGCTACCACTAGCACTTAATAAATTAGCTATTCGGAATACGATTTTTTGATAGATTATAGGGTGCTGTACAACTATATCGTACAATCAATAAATTCATAAACATAAGCCGGCATTAATGTTTATTATTAGAAGACATGTTATTTATAATGAATGAGATTATGGTTTGTTGTTTTCTGACTATTTTGTATTGTTTCAAATTGGGTCATTATAAAAATAAATTTAAGAAGGAAAATTAGGAAGTTCCCAGTGATAATGTTTTGAGAAACTAAAGTAGAAACCGGTTCTCATCACATTCAAAAATGGTGAGCTTCGTAAAAGAAGACGAAACAGTTTTCGTTTTTTTTTCAGTTTTTTTTAATCAAATTGTTAGTAGGAAACTCCTCTTAATGCAATGCTGCACCAAATCATTTTTATGAGCGGATAAATATTTTGTTTTTCCTCAAAAATCGATTCATACTTTCCTATTTTATTTCAAACATTCTAATTGGCAAACTGTGGAAAATAATCTCACCAATTCGGCTCCGTTGAAAGTGTTACACTGGTATTTATAAATGCAAATAAAACACGAATTATACTTAGTTAGTCAGTTAAGTGTCAAATCTTATCAATAAATCAAGGTATTCAAGGTAATAAACTAACTCACTTATTAGATACATTAAATGAGTAATTAAGTTAAAAATACTTCTGTCATTGTTGCCAAAAACAACTTACAACTTCAAATGAGAGAGTGTATGTGAAGAAGTTCACATTTTTTTAGAAAGTATATGTGCAGTTCAAAAATCTTAGGTAACAGCAGAGTTCTTGTTGATTGTAGTAGATTTTTGTTAAGATTTTTATCTTAACGTGAGTTAGCAGTTTATATTTGTATTGATATGAAATTTTAATTCGTGAACTAACTCTTGATGGACGTTTTAGTTAATTTGTGAATTAACTAAATTAATTAATTAATTTAGTTAATTCACAATTTTAATTAGCACAATTAGCAATTGAAACAAAATTGTTTTTGTTTCAATTGCTAAGATATCTGAGTCATGTGCATTGTGCATGTGTATCACCAGGCTTGGTACAAAAAATAATAATTAAAATTTCAAATAAAATTATTGTTCTTTTTTTATTTCTAGTTTTACAATTTTTTCCTGAATTAAGCCTAGTAGGTACGCTGCTGACGTGAAACCAACAATCCCATCCAAAAATAACACAGCAAAATCAGAAACTAAAAATTAAGTTCTACTTTTCATTTCGCAGTACGCTGATTGATGACCTAATTTGCTCAATTTTTCACATAGAGCACCTGTTTTCAACACCTGCTCTGTTTTATTCACACCACCCGATTTCTCTTTTTTCTGTTCTTTAGGCCTTATCCAAAAACTAGTAATGAAAGTAAATAAAATTTCCTATGCTGACGTTTCATTGGATCAAAAGAACATTCGTTGGAATAATGAAACAATTCATTCAAAGAAATTGTTTGTAATGAAGATTTAACTGTCTCAATTAAAAAGTGCATTCAAACACTTTTTTCGTTTACTCTGAAGTGTCTACCTGCTTCTAAAATTGCATACAAATACTCCGTTTTTTTTTTGTGTTGATTCACCTTAAAATTTCATTCAACAACAAGTTAATGTTTAATAACTAAACCATAAAAAAATAAAACAAAATGTTGCAGCGTATAGATCATATCACACATGCGCAGTGTAGTTGCATACACAAACCCTGTAAATTTTTTATGATTTTCTGTCAATTGCAAAGTATCAAGTGTCAACTGTTTATTTTATCACTTTTTATTTTTGCATGTCATATTTAATATTTAATTTTCCATTTTCACCCAATAACTGGTAAATATCATATTTTATTTGTTTATTGATTAAAACTTATTTCATTGTTTTATTAACCAGCAATAGAACAACATTTTCTTTATTTTAATAATTTACTGAGAAAAAATATTTTGGTCCTTCGAGCCGGATACTAAATGTAGACCTTGTTGATTTAAGCTCACACTTATTTCTGCGCAAGGAAACCATCTATCTCATAAGTTAATTGATAATTCTGATTAGATTATTTTATTGACTCAACAAAAACTCCTTTCTTGAATACACAGTTTTATTAATGTATGAATGACTGATCAGTGCGCCAATAACTAAGTAGGAACATCTGCAAATTTTTCACAGTCTCAAAGTAAAGATTTGGTTCTTCATAAGTGTATACAAATCAAAGTAATAAAATTCAAAATTACTTGAATTTATTTAATTAAAAAATCGTGTTTAAAAATCCTTGGGTATTGAATGAAGTGGGATTTTTTCTTGTTGAGGTTTAGATGTTTTATTCGTAATTTGTAGATGAAAAGCATCGAATTTGTTTTCCAGTACTTGCGGAATGAGTCTTTTTGAAAATTAAAACGTGTTTTCAACGTAACATTCAGATAAATCTACAGAAAAATAGGGTTAACTTGAACAAAAACTGTAAAGGAAGCTCTCAACAAGGTTTATTACCATGTGTAAAAACCTCTCATATAATAGAACGAAAAACACGTATTTTGTGATACAATCTACGCGGTCTATAAAAGCCAAGGGTACTTAAATTAAATATCGTTGGAAAGGTTAATTTGCATAGAAGTACAAAATGCCAAAACTGATTAAATAACCGCACCACAAAAATTAATAAAAGTAAAAAGCGCTAGAGCGATACCGAGTAGGTATTGATTTGTTTTTATTTGTCGTAACCTAAAAGTGACGTTTCGATTTTTTCCATCTACCAACCAACCAATTTTTCAGCACTGACTTGAAAAATTATTGGAATTTCTGATGGCAGCGTGTAGTGTGGCAGAAAATAATAATAAGAAGCTCAGTTTTTCTCCACGCTAAAGACTACTTTTAAACATTGAAGTTGTTTTTGCGATGTTTACTTTAATGTTGAAATACAAGGCGCACCATGTCTCTCGATATGGTGCGCCTAAAATAGTAATACCTTGAGTATTATCAATCAAATCGTCGAAGCTGAAGTTTCCGGTCTTAGGGAAAATAAGAGATTTTTTTTTAATTAATTGAAGTGGTGTTACCCCTCACAGAAAAATTGGAAAAACGATATTTTCATCCTCATACTAACCATACTTTTGTATTTAATATCAAGATACATGGACAAACAAAGCCTAATATATGCTCATATTTATTTTGGTTTACCCATAAAATTGGCTGCCAGCTATCATTCTAATACAATGTCGTGTTTTGTTTTAAAGTTTTTAAAGTCAGAAATTAACTTTTTCATTCTTTTTAAAATACACTAGTCCACAAAAATTAAGGGAACAAGATTTTTTTAAGAAGGTTTTTTATAATACAAAACTTATACTACTGAAATAAATTACCCAAGTAAAAGACTAAGCATTAAGGATTGGACTTGTTTATTTTTGATTCAAAATAGCTCTTATGGCCTTTAGTCCAAAAATTACGCCTGTGAAGTTAGCAGGGCAACTTTCACCCACGCAAATGGGACCTCAACAGGAATTCGCTTTTTATTTGCATTTCTATTCCTGATTTTGCAGTTCGCCAAACAAGGATGTAATCGAGTGACTTGCTAACTTCACAATGAAGCTAACAGGTCACATAGTGTATCTCAGGAACCAAGCATTCTAGGGACTTGAAGAAAGGCTCCAGATTTGCAGTTTTTTGCATTTCAAGAATAGGCTACTTCAAAATTTAGAAGTCCTTTTCTTTAAATAATTTCATACCGAACTTGCAGTAAGGACTGTAAAGTAAGGAAGTCGGTATGAAATATTTTTTCAAAAAAGGACTTAAAAATTTTTAAGTAACCTATTCTTGAAATGCAAAAAACTGCAAATTTGGAGCCTTTCTGCAAGTTCCTAGAATGCTTGGTTCCATGAGATACACTATGAGACCTACTTATTTCATATTGAAGTCGATTTTGGGAATTTTTTTCAAAAAATTCTTGACATGCAAAAAAACTGCTAATTTGGAGCCTTACTGCATGCTTGGATCCTGAGATATACTGTGACCTACTAACTTCACTGTGAAGTTAGCAGGTCACTCGATTATACCCTTATTTGGCGAACTGCAAAATCGCCAAAAAAACTGCAATTCCTGTCAAGGTCCCTTTTGATGGTAAAATTTGCCCTGCTAACTTCATAGACGTCTATAAATTGGCGTTTCTTCCGACTTACTTACTTAATCTCATCGGTGACATAGTGCCTTGTCATATACGCAATTTGTTTTTAACTTCAGTTTAACTTACATGAATCCTTTGACAAAAATCCACTGTAAGAATATTACCGCTATAAAAGCCCACAAGTTAGCGTACATATGCAAACCATTTAATGGAAATTTGTAAAGAAACAAAAGATTCATCGCAAGACCACAAAAAGTTTTTTTTAGTTTTTTTCTACAAAATCTTAAAAAAAAAAAACATCTTGGAAAAGACCTATTCAATTTTTCAATACTGAACTGTCGTTGAATTTTAATTTGCTGAGATATAAGCAATCAAAACCAAAAGTATCTCATTCATTAAAAGTGTGATAAATCATGTTACCCAAAAATTGTACATCAACAACATAAAAGTAAGTTAAATTTTTCACTTAAATACGTTTCATTTGTAGCCAAATAGAAAAGGCAATCCAAGCCATTTTCTCCTTAGAACTGATATCAAAATGTTTGAATCAGCATACAAAATCTTTATTAAAAGATAATATCACAAGGCTGGTTTATAATGGAATAACTTTTGTCATTTAGCGATAGGCAGCCATATTGAAATAGCTAAATTCCAATGTTCCCGTGGAGTTTTTGCAGCGAATTTAGTCTGCTAGTGTTCGGGGTCCTGTTGCATAAGGTTTACTATTTTTTATAATTTCTTTGGAGACAAACCAAAGATTTACTCAATTATAAGCAAATTATGGGATTAGGATATATTGGGACTAAAGACCATACAAAAAGCTATTAAGAATCAATAATTCAACAAGTCCAATCCTTAATGCTACGTCTGTAACTCGGCTGATTTATTTCAGTAGTATATCGAATTTGTATTATAAAAAAACCTTCCCTATTAATTTATGTTGTTTAAGCTGTTACTAAAGACAAACGTAATAAAACTTCAACAAGATAAACTTAAGATTTTCCTAGCAACCGCTTAAACAATATGTTTGAATTTGTCCCAATAGTCTTTGGTAGTGAAGTTGGCTTTTGGTAACTGTTTTAAATTTCGGTTTCGCGTACTTCAAAATAAACCTTCACTGCACGGCACGGACAGCATGCAGCTCGTGATACATCCTTACTGGATAGATGTTCTTTGATTGTGATATCTTCGAAGGAATACATACATTCCCAATATGTAGATCAACTGGCTCCCCTTTATCGGTGCATAAAAGTGTTACAAAACAAAAAAAAATGTACTCAATTGAGCAACTTTCCTGGTCTCTTGTAATTTATTCAAAATTAAGAAGAGAAGAAGCATTCTTCAGGTGAAGAATAATTAAATTATTGGGCTTATACATAAATTACTTCATTTTGTTCTTAGGGACTTAAAAATTTGATAGAACCTGAAACATTTGTACCAAGAATTAGTATAAAATCGGATCATACTCAGCCACAAAAGCAATAGTTAAAAAAGATAATTTTACTAATAACGATCCTCCATTTTGTTACCAGAGCAATACTACTTGCCAGCACCATTGTCACATCTCGGATACGCTCTAGTCCCTTAATCCAAACTCTATGCTCGACGTGCTATGATCAATCATAGTTTTTATGCACTCAGACAGCATTATACTACATTTCCACCTAATCTTATCTGAGATTTAATAAGATTTACTTCAAATCTTCTTCAAATCTCGAAGATTTACCATACAAATTTATTCCGTGCATATTGAAGATAAGAAAATAATCTTGTTAAATCTTCCTAGGCAAATACTTTTACTAATCAAACTAACCTATTCTTAAATGCCGCTGAAGGATTCATTCTTGGTTGCATTCAGTTCTTAATAAATGAAGATTTCTATCTCACTCCCACTTCAAAAGAAAAAATGAAACACCATTTAAAGGTGCTGTCAAAATAAATCTTTTTCAAACATTTTTGTTCGGTGAAAACACCAAATAAACTGAGATAAACCTTTGGCGGAAATATTATTAGACCAAAAAAACCTTTGATCAGATTGGAAGACCAATGGCAGACCTGACTTGAAGGGCACCTGTGAAATGCTATCAGTAGGTATGTAGTTTATATGTATATCAAATTTGAAAATTTGCAAAACTATTTCCGACAGTTTTGATATTTCCTCTCTCTGATGGAAATGGAACCATTGTAGATATATCCACCATATATTTTCATATCTCGTCAATTATGAATCGTTGTGAACTTTTTTTCTTTTGTAAGATTTCAATAGAATCACAAAAAAAAACGTTACATAATCCACAACGCACTTCCAAAATAAGAAACTATGCGCAATATTATTCCAGTTTGTAATCGGCGTTTTTTCATACAATCATAGATACCTACTAGAGTAATATTGATAAAAATAAAATAATTTAAAAAAAATATATAATAATAATATACAAACCTTATTAATTAAAAACACAACAATGTATGCAACAACAACAACAAGTGTGTGCATATCATCGCTATGCGATAATAATTTTCTCCTGAAATGTTTTGTAAACATTTTTAACATTTAAATTATAATAGAAGATACTAGGACCAGCTAGCTAGAGATGTTGCTATTTATATAGATTTATATTATAAGGCGATGCTCGGTGGCAGCTATACAGCCACAGCCACTATCTGTTATAGAGCCACTATAAGTCCACTGCTATAGCTGGCGCAGAGCAGCAATCTTTAATCCAATTTGTCGACAACGCACGATGAGATAGACGCCCGACGAGGGGGTGCACAAATAAGATATTTTCTACTTGCAAGTAGAGCCACTGTTGTTGCTGCAATTGCACATTACTACTACTCCGGAGGCGCTTATCATTGCCCATGCAGAACAATGTACATTTTATGAGATGAATGTTGCACTCATACACCGCTAGGCGTCCCAGCAAATTATAAAAATGTAATAATTAGTCACCCACTTTATGTTACTTAACACCAACAAGATCAGGCTATCTTTCACACATAAACACACAATAATGGACGGATAACGAATATAAAACAATTTGTTGCTTGTTAGAATATTTTGTATTTTTTGTAATTTTTTGCTTATTTGTTTATCGCCTAAGCGTTAAACCCCCGAGATGACACTAATTAATAAACAATTAGGGATAGGGCGCCCTTTTTTTGCTCTTTTCCTGCTGGTTTTTTCTTTTTTTTTTATTATAAAACTGTATATTTGCGTTTGCGCGTGTGTTTTCCCGTTATGCGTGCACAAATGCAATTCAATTAACACCAATTTGCTCTCACTCACAATCTAACTGTATAGCAGCAAAAGATAATAATAATATTTTTTTTTTTCTAAATCATGTGTTGCATATGATGGAGGGAGACATTTGTACGATAACCGGATACGGAAGTCGACCAGTACAGACAAAAAAGCAAACACACCATATAGCACATAAACAACAACAACACCAAAAAAAAGACGATACACGAAATACGGTAAATATTCCGCAGGGCACAATATTATTTTATTTCCTTTTTGTTTTCTTAATCTCCATCACACTACATAAAAAAAGAGTAGTTAATCCTTGTTTCGTCTCCCAGAGGAGCAATTCCAGAATTTATTATCCCTTCAGGACATCAATTACCGTCGTCTCGCTCTTCGCAGTCGAGTGCGAGTCGGTAAAGTCGATGCAGAAGCAAAAGCAACCGAAGGAACAACGATCGGGGGGCCTGATAGTGTTTGGCCAATTTACACACGACAACACAACGAAAATAGTACAAAAGTGCAGACATGAACCCACAATGCCACAAGTGGATGTGGTGTGGTAGAAGGAGGCACAACACAGTAAAGAGGGAAACAAAACAACAACACACAATGTACCGCACGATAGCAATAATAATAAAAATATAATTTTTCACTGCGCGACGAACGACCACAACTTCACAAAGGGCGACGCTGAACTGCGGCGCTTGGACCCGCGGCAATTACCTCCGGGCTCTGGGCGGAGCGTCATTTGCTTTGGCCAGCATTTTGCCTGAGGTCAAACGAGAGTTTCTTTGGTGGTTGCTCTCTGGCAACTCTCTCCGAAGGGGAACAAGCAAGCATCTCATTGGTGGACTGGTTTAACAAAACCAATTAGAGAGTCGATTACTCTCCCTATTCCTGTGTGTGGTGTTGTTGTTTGCGTCTAATGTGTGGATCGAATCGAGATTTGCTTTGTGGATGGTAAGATTTTTATAACATGGTGGTGGTTTTTACAGCTAGATTCATCGCATCCATCGGTTCGTTCGATTGCTCATGCTCGGTAGGTCGTATAAATTTTCATCCTCATCCTCAGCATCATCGTCAACCACTTTGCATCTTTTTGTTCTGTTTGCGAGCCCAGGGGGATCGTAATAATATGGAAATCGGATAAACTGCTACAAGTGAGTCTCACCACACGGATTTGCGGTTGCAGATAGAAACATGGTATGGATGCCGCCACCACGGTTGCTGTTGGCACCGCCGAAATCGAATTAAGTGCGCGCGATCGATGATCGGTGCGATTAAGTAGTTTATCCCCAACTGGAGGAGATGAGACTCAATCTTCCTCCCCCCTTCTGGCTGTGTTGTGGATCATGTGAAATCAGGTAGATATAAAATATTCTGATGATTCTCCGAGTTGCTTGTGTGTGGTGGAAGATTGGATTAGCAGCAGCCGTCAAGCGGTGTGAAATGGAAATCGAATTGGACGCAGCGGCAAAATGGCCAACAGTAACGTTAAACGTAAATAGCCCTGGGGTAGAAGACAAAGAACGGAAGTTGACTGTTAAGGATGCAGATATGTGATGGTGTTTTTTTGTTTTTTAACTTAAGCGTTATGTGGCCCAAATGAGAGTGAGTCTAAATTATGATAGTTAAACGTTTTTTTTTTCATTCCCTTCTTTCATAAATAAATTATGATAATGCAGGGAAGATTGCGACTATTGGACGAAGATGGGTTGAAGGTCCTTCTGAGCATAATAAAAAAACGGGGCTTTTGAAGCACCAACATGGCTGGTTGTTTTTAATTTTTTTTTTTTGTTTTTATTGCTACCGATGAAATTAATGGGAAATTAAAGTGCACTTTTCAGCTTGAGCATTCAAACACAATGGCGATTTTTTATTTCGTTCGAGTAGGTAGGTATGTTATAAAATAATTTCTGGTGATGGTTAAAAAGTAAAATGGTTTTTGTTGCAAGGTGTTTCTGAGTTTTTGAATGGAAGTAAGAAAGTATAATGGTTCTTCTTTGTTTACATTAACAGTAGTGGTCCAAGGTTCTTGTTCTATTATTGGAACAGTGGAATTCATGTCTAGGGTGTTAACTGAGACAGGATGAGCCAAAAATAGCAAGTGTATTTAGTAAATTTGAATTTTGGTTAATTATTTTGACTTAAATGCAAGAATATTGAAACTAAGGGCGAAATGAAAGATATCGATCAGGGGGGAGGGGGCAAACTCATCCAAAAATATGTGTTAGTATAGAAGTCCTGTTTCTATATGCATTCAGAGGGGGACAGATCGATGAAATTAATAAAAATATTTTTGTAAGGGAGGCAAGCACTTCTTCTTATCCCCCCTTGCGTACTATCGTAACTAAAGAGTAGTTTACTTACAGTGGCTTAAAGATCTGTAATATTATTTTCAGAAGGTCTGATTAAACCAGATAGTTAGCAAATTTCAATGATTAACAACTCCAACGTCGTATGGATTAATTAATTTTGATTTGAATTGTATTCATACGGAACAGAGAAGGTACTTTTTACTGAGCATCTCCTGTGATTCTCATTGAGTACCTCTGATATGAGTTCATGCTCCGTTTTATTCATTTCTATCACCCATTTAATTAAGCATATCAATATTGTTTGCTATGAAAAAGATATCATCAGCATAGTCCAAATGGCTTAAATTATCAAATTGGTTTCATTCGATACAAAGTCTTTCGTTTGTACCCACCGTACTTAGTCCAAGGCAGAAACAAATTGAATCTTTATTTGTTTATAATTTTTGACCTCATAGTCGTGCGTCTAAATTAAGTCACTATTTTTCTTCTAAATATAAAAAAAAAACTCAAAAGCGAAGTTCACGTTTAACTTTTGCAATTATGTTACAATAATTATTTCATGTTCCACCATTTTCGGATTAATGACAAAACATATAAGAAGTAGTCAAAAGTAACCCCTTTTTATTTAAAAGTGCTCACATATTACCAACTGAACGTTCTTATTAGGTTTTTTTTTTGTAAAGCAAAACCGCACTAAGAGGTCGTATCAACCCCTGAATAGGATTTGAGGGGAACATTTTTGCAAAAACTCAATCTCTCAATACGATGCAGTATTTTTGTTTCAAAACTATTTACGCATTTATAAAAAAATTATTACTACTACTATGTAGAATTTGAATTACACCTTCTTTAAAAAGTAAAATTGACTTTTTTATTACTATACTACAGAGCTTCTTCCTTAAGAGATACACAAATGTTATGTAAAATGTTGGGCACCATTTTAAAAAAAAAAAAAAAAATTTCTCGTTTCATCTAGATTTTCAATTAAGGCATCCAGGTATAAGTTTTTTCATTTATGTATATCAGTTCTGTTATGGGTTTTTCTTGTGCAACAGTCTCTTGAAAAATGTTTGAATGAATTATAATTTGAATTCGATTGATTGTTTACTATTTAAAGGAAATAAATATTATAATGTGTAACGTTGGGCGCCATTTAAAAAAAAAAATCAATTCCAGGGGAATATAACTAACCCTGAGGCCATACGGGCAAGTACTGGCACACAAGTTGCAATACATACAAATTTATTCACCAACACATACATATGGACAAACCCAAAGAACTTGCTCATCAACTAGAATGGCATTTTTGAATCCAGTAGTGAAGCAAGTGGAAGGCAAGTGGAATGAAAATTACGTATTTGGCAGGCAGTGTATAAAGCTTGCTTGTCAGTATTTATGACTTTCATACAAAGTCTTTTCTTAGAAAAAATATATGTTCAGTAAGTTCCCAAAACTTAAATTTTTACCAACTTAGCCCAAATATCTGTCAAAATTCATAATAATGTAGTAGATATACGCAATATTATACCATATCCAACCGTCTGGCAGTTTTTTTTTCTAGCGGGGAGTGGGGTTCCAGGTGTTTTGGTTACATCCTTCCTTGGCCCTGCCACTTGTCAGATGGCTCTCTAAAAAATGCAAAAGAAAATAACTTTTTCCGTTTGAGGCATAACAATATGAATAATACATCGAAAAATCAGAATAAACCTCCTGATTATGAAAATATAAGTCCCAAACGTTTTGTTTCCAGCCATGAGCCTGCCAGACGTCATTTCAGTGTCCTCGAAATTAATTTTTCTAATGAAAACTTCAGAATCTTTTTTCTGTTTATTTATACCCATAAGCTGCATAAGCTGATCAGTTTAAAATATTCTGGGCCTGTTCTTCATTATGAGCACATAGGCCCCAGATGCTTGATTTTCAGTCTAGAGCCTGCCAGTCGTCAATTCCATATCCTAAAGCCAAATTTAGATCAGTAAAAATTTACGCTGTGCGCTTCAATTTTGCATTCTGCACAAATATTTTCGCTATAAATCCAAATTTATAAATTTCGAAATAAATTTTTGACGTGCGTGGGTGCTTAGTTTGCATAAAAATATTTTATTTCGTCGACAGAAATGTTCAGAGTTTTCTACTGCTCCAAAAATCCACTTGATTTTTGCCAGATCAGTTTGTTGAATCCAACTCGGTTTGGAAATAAATTAAAATTTTTAGTAGAAGAAAATTTATTCTGAATCTGTATGCGGCCCTTTTGTACCTTTTCCTATTAGCTACGCCACTGACTGATTTGAAACACCTGTTAATATTTTATTCTCAATTCTGATGTCATTATTTTCTTTACGCATTTTATATTTTATTTCAGTCATCTGTCCTCAAAACGTCTTAACAATGGAATGTATGAAACAGGGAAAAGATTTAAATTTATAAAAATCGAAATACGAGTAAACATAAAACGTCACAATTTGTCTGGAAAAATAATGCTTCAAGCATTCTCTTTTCGCGAAAAATGTAGTGTAGACTTTCTTTTGCCTTTTCATGTACAGCGGCTACGAACGTCAAATTTTGCGCTGAGGCTGCGTACTGATTGGAAAAAAATCCGAGATAAAACTTGACCTGGGAAAAACTGTATATGGGAGATAAATTTTGTCTCGACCTGCGTACTAGGCTTTATGAGAAAGACACGCAGAATTTTCAAATGTGACCAGCTTATGGTTATGTGTACATGGAAAAAGTTATTTTGTCTTGCATTTTTTGGATACTTGAGTGGTCTGACAGGGCCAAGGCTGAAACAAATATTTCTGGAACGTATACATATATATATTTGCAATCAAAAGAATTATTTCGATTTGTTGGTTTATGAGTCATTTGGTTGTACCTTAAACTCCAAAAGTTGATTTTCCCGCCCAATATAGGGCTATGGGGGGTGTTGGCAAGGGGAAAGCTGGAAGTAAACCATCTGGGAACTATGTTTTCGAAACTAGTGCACAATCCTCTGTTGTTTGTTTATAAACTGAAGTGGTAATACCACCGACACATAAAGTGGAAGAATTAAGAATTAACGCTTTCGAACGCCCATCCCCACTTTTGGTTAAAAAAAAACTGCTGATGGTTGCATATATTTATGTACATATAAACTAATTTTGGTTATGCCTCCACTCCCAAAATATTCGGCAGCATATTAGATATTATTACTTTTTTCTAGGTAATCAAAATATTTTGTGAAACGTTGGGCGCCATTTCTAGTGGCTTTGTTTCATAAATCCAAATAAGACCATAAGACCAAACCGGTATTTAAGAATATGCCATAATGTTTCAATAGTCATAAGCTTTCACATAAACACTTTGGACATTACTTGAAGGATATAAACATCGTGTTACGTGTCATGAAACGTATATGTGTTTTTGTAAGGCATTGAAGTTTACCACTCTCACGCCCAATCCCTGAGGACTATTACACCGTTGTCATTGGCGTCTTATGTCTTGGTTTTTCTGACTCCTTTTTATTCCAATCGAATATAAAATCATCGTGTTGTCAAATTTAAACGCCTTTTTTACAAAATTGCTTTATTAATCATTTTTCACTATTGTCAAATCGAATAATCTACTTGAAGGTCTGTGTTTCAAATCTACTTCTTCTTGAAATCGGGAACAGAAAAAGATTACGAAAACATTACTCGGAGCCACAATAAAATTATTACAGCGGTAATATCATTTGAATTTTGACTTTTGTTCAGTCAATATTTGTTGTTGTGCTTACATGTACTTTTTCCTAACGTTCACAGACATTTTTTTATTTCTGACAATTTCAATTTTGACAACCTCCGGAGTATAATACCTTCTACGACATTTTTGTTTTTAGAACTTAAAAATATCTCATTAAAATTTTGAAGGAAAAAGGTCATAATTTGGTAATGAAAATGAACAGTTGCTTGTCATTGCAAAAGTAGTTTTACTCGTTCACGCAAGCAATACTCACCGAGAAAGATCTACATCGAAAAACATTCCAGTTTCGTGTACCTAAATACGTCTACAAGTTTAAATTGAGTCTTACATAATCTAACACTAATCATATCACAATCTATCAGTACTAAACCTTTAATTATGCAAAACAAATGAGGATGCAGTGTTCACTACTGGACTTTTTTCCTTCTTCTTCTTCTTCTTCGAAGAAACACTTAAACAATAGCATCTTCGTTTATCTTCCTTAAATCCCCTTTGAATCAGTCTTTTAAACTCTATCTTGGCTTCAAAGTATGTATAAGTATATGAATACCATACCGCCAGTGCACTATACTTAAGACTACATCAACATGTTCTCATGTTTCCCAGGCAAATCATTAACCAACCAACACAAAAAATTGAAGAAAAAAAAAACCTCAAGGCAAAACAATTTAATTACAGCAATTGACTTGAGTTCATTTGGACTCGATCTTGCACTTGATTCCCAAAGCTGTCAGTCTGACCGGCCTACGTACAAATTAATTTACTCGCCATAAGATTTTATAAAAAAAAATCCAACCAAGACAAGAAGTAGCTGACGGCAACTTTGCATCCGCCTACTCATTTGTATGTACTCACATTACGTCATCTGTCATGGGGGTGACAGTAAGTTCTTCTGTGGGAAAATGATCCAAATCTTAGTTCATGTTGTAGGAACCTTAATTCCATATTCCATAAGATCAAAGAAAACACATTACACCTGATAAGATATCGATATCACAATGGCAAAGAAAAACGCCTTACAAAATGTGAACACCCCCCACTGCTGTCCTTAAGTGCGACCAAATGACATACTGCGGTGATCCCAATCCCAACCACCAATTTCATATAAATAGTAAAGGCTTGGTCCCACTGATTATTGTTCCTTTATATTCATAGACTTTTACTGTCTTGTATTGTTGTTTATTTTATGTCTTTGTGGTTCTTTGGCAGTTTAACATTTTTGTTTAACATTTTAACGGTTACATGGTGAAGAAGATTGCCGACTGTGGGTCACTTGAATGAATGTCACATAAATCTATGTTAATAGTTGCCCCTTAGGTTGGTGGTCTCATAAATGTTTTGACAAAAGAATCAACGTTGCCGCCTCCTTGGACGTTCCGATAACTTCCGGAATTGCCGGATTGATGAGAAAATGATCTTATTCGATTTTTTTTTTGTGTCGTGTTGTATATTTTAAATGTTTAGCAATTAAGTTGTCAATGGGTGTTGCTCTTTTTTAAGTTATGATACGAGTGAACAATATTCATTTGCATAGTTTTCTAAAACTTGCAGGAAAAGGTTAAAATAAATAAAATACATTACTGATGGGATCAAAACGAACTTTCTCTTTGTCCTTATGTTCGAACAGGTTGGAATTTAAAAAATTTTGTTGTAGTTTGAAAAATGTGTATATTCAAAAACATAAAGATTTGTTATTAAAATTGATAAACTCATCTTCTAAAATAGTATATCAGCTCAAGAACTATAAAAATCCGACTATTTTTTTGTTTTTGTTTGAACAAAGCTGAATTTATTTATGCAAAATTAATTTTCAAAAATTATTCAAAAATTACTTTGATTTATGGAAAAGGGATTTAATGAAGACGACGACTTTTGGCTATCGAAAATATAATCAACATATAATGATTCTGAAATAATAAGACTCGTCTCAAAAACCGTGAAAAAGGTCTTAACAATGTCAGATTCGCTCAGCTTGAGAAAGAATTCCTTCGATATAACCTAGACATTGTGGGACTGAGCGAAGTGAGATGGTTGAGTGCTGGTCAGGTGGATTCAGTTTTAAAAAGCTCTGTCTTCAATTTTGTCTGGAAAATTAGCTGGAAACACTCAATTTTTCAATATAGGACTTATATTGACTCCAAAGGCACGTGAAAACGTAAACGAGCTAGTCATTTGAGGCACGCTGTTCGAACATAGGATAAACTAGTTATCCACGAATTAGTATGGCGCAGTGAAACTTATTGATCACAAAATTGTCTTGTTCGAAATAGACGCATGCTGATGTCGGGTTAACTCGCGATCACCACCTTATGCTAACCCTATACCTTCGAATTCAAACTTCAGCTTTACATAGAAATGGATAAAACTTCCTCCATTCACCTAGGCACAAAGTACAATATCCAACAAACTATGAAATTCTATAGTATTTCAAAGATACAAGGCCCGCCTCACTACAGAGCAGAAGCAATCAGCAGTGCAAAGCAAGAAAACCCCGACCAACATTAAAGTACTGCGAAAAAATATGAGCGTGTGTGTATAAGGCAGATAAACCACAGTTCATTGTTTTCTACAGATACGTGGAGGAAGATCGAAGAAAGAAATGATATCAGATCCCAATTTAAAGGCGAAAGAATTGAGATCGAATCTCAGTTTTGTAGGAAAAGAAAAGACGTGCAGCATAGTGTAAGGCGTGAGAAAAAGCATTGCATAAATGGTATAACAAGCTGAAGAAGCAGCTTCCAGATACGACAGCAGCACCATCTACAACATTGCCAAGGAATTGGTTCGGAATAAAATCCTGGCAAAACGTCTTGTCAAGGATTTAGATGGTACTCAGCTTGTTATGAATGATGATCAGCTCAGAAGATTGAAGTAACACTGCCACCGTACTTAACCATCTAGGAGTTGGTGGGAGCGTACTGGTTCCAAACCCGAATGAGCAATTCATATTAACAAGTTCCTATATTAGCACTTGTCCAGTTAGGCCGAGATAACATCAGGAATCAAATCCATAAAAAAACAACAAAAAAATACCTAGATTAAAAATACCTAGTATTTCGGCTGAGTTTTATCAATCAGCTCCAAAAATATTCCCAAAAATGCTAAAACCCTTAAAAGTGCTAATCCTGCATTGATCATATTAAAACCTTTAGGATCATAATAGAGCGATGCTTGGAGCTCTGTTTCACTATGTTTTTATCTATTTATTTATATAAGGCTTTCTATACTTAGTTTAAATCAAGACTTCGAGCTTATCGCCATTATCAAGGCTAGCTACTAGGGTCCAACTTGTCAAGTCTTGCATAGCGAAAATGTTTCCGTGGACTTCAAAATCCAGAGTGGAGTTTGGCAGGGGTGTTTATAATCACCATTATTATTTCTGTTTATAATTGGAGATGTCCTCCATGCAGCCCTAGCTAAGCTAGCACGAGGAACTCGATGGACTTTGTTTTCCTTTCTGCAATTTCTCAACTATACACGGATGATATTTGTTCGCTTCCACACAAGTTCATATATCTATTAACATCAGGCGCTGAGCAAACGCTCAAAAAACGGTGGTGATACCTTCAGATGAAGGTACTAACAAAGCAAAAGCTGCTTTTGGCATACTATCAAAAGTTTGGAGGAGCAACGTCTACAGTACGAACACCAACGAAAGTGAACGCCACTGTCACAAAAAAACTCCAAACTTATGTGGATAGAAGTCTTCGAAACATCCTAAGAATTTTTCGATCAAACACCATCATCAACCAAGAACTCTATCGGAAAACTGGTCAAAAACCTATCGACATCTTAAGTCGTTGAAGGAAGTGCCAGTGCCTTTTCCTCAAGATGGAAGAAGACCTGGGAGCCAGAGAAAAACTTGGCATAGAACAGTCGAAAAAGAATCTCAAATGCTGGAAAAACTTGGGGAGAGCTCAACCACATTTCCAGAAACAAATCAAGATGGCGTTTTTTGTAAGTTGGTGGCTCATGCGCTACGGAGGGGTGAAGAAGCTAAGAATTTGTAAATGAGGATTTTGGGGATTTCACCCGATTCTGCTCCTGCAGATTGTTCATTTTGGGAACAGCTATGCGACACGTAGCACCGTCTTATTATTACTACTTGTCATTCACATCCAATTCATCTATTCATAAGTCCATGGCAATACTTTTGTCGGTTTCGAAGAAGTTTATCGACCGATAAGGCCGCTGGCATACATTCCATATCAAACAGTGACCTTCTGTGGAGGCATTGCCACTTGGCACTTGATGGATCTCATGGACTTACATCGCCTCAGATCAGCGTCATGGAAGTGAATTTAGTCTTTTGCTGAAATCAGGGTCTGCTTCCAACACCTCCATGACTTGGAACTGTGTAGCACCTATAAGTTGATGAACAATGCATATAATAAAAACTAGCATCAATCTTTGAAAATGGTTACTAAAGAATTATAAACTTACTTAAGAATCCTAACGACAACACGGCAAAGCAATGCTTCAAATTCAATTTTCAAAAGTCATGTGTTAAAAATTCAAGCAAAATAGGAAAATCTATTTTTTTTTATTCCGCAATCGTGTCAATAGTTGGAGAACCTTACAGAAAATTAGCAGAGATCACTCAGAGAACACGACACGTTAATAATAAACAAAGGCCTTGTTAAATTAAAAAGGTACACTATCCCATATAAAGTTTACAAAAATTTCAGAAATTCACCTGGTTTAAATAACCTTATGTTCAGTGTGCAATCAACCTGGTGGCCATTTTGACTATATTCAAGTTGATTAATAAATTTCCTGTAGGTTCTACACTTAATTCTTGTAAAAATGAAATATTGGCAAGTACAAAGTAGTCGAGGTCGTGTTTTTTTTAAAACTGTGCAATATCAATTTCTATTTTACCACAAATCACGTTGAATAAAGGTTTCAAATGATTACTTTTACACTTTTTACCTGTTGAATTAAACCAAGCCTCCTGTTAAAATATCACCCCTCCAGATCATTTCAACGTGACACCTGTGTTAAAACATGCACAACATGCACACAGTTCATCCGAATGAAATAAGTTGAATTTAAACTGGCCTCCAGTTAAGTAAGCACTCTGTCAGTTCATGTTGACGTGACATCGGTGTTAAAAGACACACAGGCTATCTAAAAATAACATGAGTTTCAACTAATTGATTTTCGATACCAGTTTTTTGTTCAGCGACTTGGCATAGTAGATGCGTGCTATCTTCATGTGTGGAGGGTTTCCAGTTCCAAACTAAGTACCACAAAGTATTTTTAAATTAAAATAAAACAAATTTCTTTACTTTCAAAGTATACCATAACAAATTGAGTAATGAGTAGCGTTAGGAGACGACTGATACGATATGACATAAAAACAGGTTACAAGGTTTAGTCAACATTGAATCATGTTAAATTAGCGATGTGTTCATAATTAGTTAATGAACAGTCATGTTAAATTAACTAGATTTTCATGTAAATTTTACAGGACACTCATGTTGAATTAACCTAATTTTAATTAATTTCCTAATTTTTTTTTAAGCAGTGTTAAATTTACAAGGTTCATGCTAATCTTACCTGCAACCTACGTTGATTTAACATGAAATTAAAAATAGGTATCTGGTAAACCAATTAACCTGATCTACCGCGTTGAAAAATAGCAACCTGAAAATCAAGTATTATAAACTTGACATTTTTAGTTGTATGTGCTTTTTTCTCAGAATGACGTAAAGAACTTGAAGAAACTGTTGTTATAGAATTCCGCTTCATAATGTAAAGAATACAACAGATAAAGATTATGTTCTTCGTGTTCCCTATAATTTCAGGTTAGGGTTTGGTTTAAAGGGGTGATAATACTCGGATCTCAGTGATCCATTGCACACCCCAGGGTATAGGTAGGTAGGTGTAAGGATGGGTATAAAGGGAGTTAAAAGGATTAAGGGGAAGGTTTATGTGTGGGTGTGAGGGGCCTACTTGAACCATCCTGAGTTTTGAATAAATTTTCAGACAGAGATGTTGGCCAGTTCGCCGAAAAAGTATTCTCCTAGGGCTGCTTTTCTGGTTCTACCAAGGCTGGGGCATTCATATAGGAAGTGAAGCGAGCCTTCCTCCACGTCTTCATCTTAACACCTTCTACATAAGTCCAATGAGCTGATGCGTTTGCTCACTACGAGTGATAACTGAGGCCTGCTTAACTTGAGTAAGTATTGTTTTTTTCTTCGAAATATTTGACCATAGATTCTTTGAAACCCAACAAGTGTCAATGGATGACCATCTGACATTTGCAGCTTTAAAGAATCTCTGGTGTATTTTGCAGTCTTAGTTGAGCACTTTATTCCCTACCCCTTCAAACCTGTGGTGGTGCTAGCAGATAGCACCGCCACAAACCTGTTTGGAAATGAAAGAGTGGGGTTTAAAAGTTGATATGCACCTTTTTGAAAAGCCGTTTATTTGAGACCATTTTTTTTCAATGTAAAATCATTTGTAGGCATTTTCGGTTCTTGGAATGCGCTTTTGGAATGCATTGCAAGTTTAAGATTGCAGCTCTTAATTAGTACTTAAGTAGGACGTAACTTCTACATCATAAGATTTTTGATTGATAAGATTTGTGATCTTGACGTCAAGTTGGAACCGCCATTGGTTTGAGAGGAAAGGGAATTAAGTGCTCAGATAAGATTGCAGCACTTTATAAGCACCTAACTATGGCATCATTAGATTTAGATTTTTGAATTTCGTTTGTGGTGGTGGTGCTATCTTGACGGACTTCCCATTTTGGGCCAGTTAGTCTGCCATTTCGTTGCCATGAATATTCCTATGTCCTGGGGAACCATCTTAGGGTTACTGTGTTCGTTGCGCTGATTACTCTTAACTCATTCCGGCAACGTTCAACCATTTTGGAATTTATGGTGATGGAGAAAATGGCTTTAATTGCCGCCTGGCTATCAATGAAAATGTCAATATTATTGTCGACTACTTCACGTGAGGTGAGATGTTTCAAGTTCAATTGTTGAACCAACAAGCTGATTTTATTTTTGAAATCACTCGAGATACAAAAAAAAAACATACGTAGATCTGAATCAAAGTCATAGCGACGTTGCTTAGCAGCCGCTCAAGAGTGCCGAATCGCGAATGTCGTTCAATGACCACTTGGCCGTATGCCGCAACCTTTAATGCTCTAATTTTTTGTTGTTATTCAGTATTTGCCACCCTGTAACTTGCCACTCACTGCTTGGCCAGCTGCTCAAGCTTTTTTTAGTATCAACTATGCATATTAAAAATTCCTGAATTCAGGCATTGTAGTTCCTATAATATGTATTTGCCGCAACAGAAGTGACAACAACAATGATGGAACACTACTTAAATGCCTCATCCAAAATGTCAATTTTCACAATAACAATTCTCATATGAAAACATTTTCCCAGGCTATAGTTTTTCCAAGATCACTCATGTCTCTAATAATGTGATGTTCAACATGTCAAATGTGAACAATAATCTACTGCTTCGTATGCATGAATCTTGAATGTAAACATTCTGAACATATCTGTAGGTTTTTTTTTTTCTTCATCTTCATCGCACTTCCAGATGCTCATTCTACAAAATGATCTTCCTCCAGTTCTGTTTGTTTCCTCAATACGAACATTAAAGTGTGCAACACATTGTCTATTATTTCTATTGCGAAAAAAAAGTAGCTAAGCCCACAGTTCATGTTAACTATGCTTGTGAATGGGATTTGTTTGGCTAATTTCGCGGCTATAAATAATAAATCCTATAAGCATCATAGTGGCGACAGAAACACATGTGAGGATGTCATCGAATATCGAGCGTTTGTTTCCCTGTGTGATTGTCATAGAATTTCAATGTAACCATGGAAAACCAACATTTACCATATCATCGAAGAAGCTATATGGTTATGGTGGCAACAAAAGTATTTCGAAATATCCATCCCGCGCCTCCAGCTAACACAGAAGCTATTCATCTTCTTGCAATTGGCATTCGGCATCCGTCGTCGGTCTATAGTTGCATTATGTCTATAGCAGTTTTGTGTCTTTAGGTTTTGTGAGCCACTTTATCGAGATACTTATTTTTATTTCTTATAGCCCATTTCGATCCGTGAGAAAATCCATCTGCAGAAGGCAAACGGCATCTTTCTGATTCATTAGTCGAAGACGTCGAATTTGAATTTGGTGCAAATGTTTTGGTTTTTGTTTTGGCAAATGCCCTATCAGCATCACAACTGGCAATACCCTCTATTTTTAGGGGACTTCGTCTACTTGTATATACTTAGATACCTACCTGGCGACCTTTACCGGCTCGCGATGATTATTGCCCTGGTATTCATTCCAATATAGCTTCGGTTTCTTCTGACTGACAACAATATCAAGCTCAACTTCTTTTGAACGTACTTTACGACCGATTAAACTAAAGCAAAGCAAACGAAACGAAGAACAAATCAAATCGAATCCTATGCTGTGTTTTTTTTTTAGATACAAATTCGTCGATCTTACACCTTTGCAGGGTGATGCCTGATGCCTAGTGCCTATGTGTCGGCTCTGTGCGCATGCGCGGCATGACTTACCTGATGGACCACGAACTATTGCCGTTTCCCGAATCTCATGGCAGCAATGCTATTGGAACAACAAGAACAATTTTAATTAGCGCAACCTCTGTTTTCGGTTTCATTCGTTTTGGTCTCGAGAGGTGCGGTGGTATGGTGCGGTTCGGTTGGTGGTGGGTTATTGGATTGCCCCATAGCCGCATCAACACGCTTTGTACCTATATATACTGGGAATTCCACATCCGTCCGTCTGTCTGTCCGGGGTTGGTTCTAAATAAAGAGAGAGAGAGAAAACAAAAGGTTTCATCCATGGTTACCACTTTGATAAAATCCTTCCTTTTCGTCAGGGTTTTGTTGATTGAAGAAATTTTGTCGAAATTGCCGGATTTTTGATGTCTTAACGAAAACTTTGTGACCAAGGCCTTTATTACAGTAGGTTTGCTAAGGTGGAAGTGGCTGTCAGAAGTTAATACTTACACATTTAGACCAAAGTTCATCCTTTGTGATACTACATGAATCCAGAAAACTTCTTCCTTACTCGTAAAAGCACTTAGAGCTCCTGACGACGCGTACGAAACTATCAATGTCTGTTTTTGCCAGATCACTTGGATCGTTAAAAAAGTAGTCACGTACGTCTGTAGGAAAGAGCAGACAATGTACAGAAAAGGTGATGAATCCTTTCTTACTCGTCCGAACAGCTTCTGCGAAAATCGTTTTAAAGTATAGCAAGCTGTGCCACGCAGTGTCCTGTTATGACACCTACAACAAAGCTGATTTGCAGTCTGCTAGGAGATATTAAATCCATTGAGCGCTTAAAATGAAGGTTTGGCCATACTCCTCTCTGAGGGAAGAGGAGAAAGAACCCCGCTTTACGGTGTATCCGTACTGACACATCTTCTTGCTGAGAAGGCACCGAGCTTTGCATTATTAACCCGCCTTGTAAGCATTGGATTGATCAATTCACCAAGCGACACATCACTTACTTACTTAACGTGCCGCTATAGTCCGGGTGGACCAGGTCCTCAACCAACAAGCTTCTTCCAGCCGACTCGGTTTCTAGCTAGCTGTCTCCAGTTTCCCACTTTGGGTTGATTGAGGTCTTCTTCCACTTGCGTATGCCACCTGTTGCACTTTCTTCCTATACTGCACCGTCCGACGGGGTTGGATTCAAAGACATTTCAGGCCGGAGCATTGTTGTCCATTCGCTCTAGGTGACCCAGCCATCTCAGTCGTTGGATTTTCACTTTACTGGCTAGGCCGATGTCACTGTTCAGTTCATGGTTTTATCTTCTTCTCCATTCCCCATCTATTCCTCCCAAAACAGCCTAAAGCGTTCTCATCTACCGTTATTAGCGTCCATGTCTCTACACCATACATCAGGTTAAGCGTCTTATACCGGGACACTTTAGTTGCTCTAAAGAAGGTTTTGCTTTTCAATTGCCTTCTTAGTCCAAAGAAATAGCGATTGGCAAGAGTAATTCTTCTCAGCACTGGTATTGTTCGCTGAGTTTACAGCGGAGCCTAGGTAGACAAAGTTTCTGACCGACTCGCCACCCATCAATGCGATTGCAGATGTTTCGAAGTTGTTAAATTCACCTTCTATATCTAGGAAAGCAACCATTGTGTACTTTTTGCTATGGAGGGAATATTCGATGGTACGTACCAGTGTGTGGAGAGCCTTTTCCACAGATTTCCCTTTGTAATAAGCATGTTGAACTGTAGACAGTAGTCTCAAAGTTCAAAAGTTTTGAGAAGGAATGATGATGGGCAAAAAGGTCTAAAATCTTTAAAAATAAATTAATTTGGTGGCGCAACAGCTCGTGGAGAACCAGTGCCTAGTGACTTCCAACTTCCAACCATTCATGTGTGCGTGTAATTTGCAGGATTAGAGGGGACCTACAATTTTTTGCCGAGTCCGAACAGCTAGATGAGAAGCACTTATTCATGGGAAGTATACTCTTGGAGGACTTGTCAGTTCCTGCAAGAGGCAGTACCTCAAGAGGCAGCGGCTGGGAATCGAACCCAGACCTTCGGCATGACAGTCCAACGCACAAACCATCATGCCTCGAGCTAGTACGAGGTACTCAAATCTTATTACAGTAAAAAATCTAGCTTCGTCTATGTCTGATTGATGTAACATTTTAGTGAAATAATCAGATACAGATACCAAAGAACCATATACTTTTACCCAATTTTTTTTTTTTTTTTTTCTGAAGAAATTTCAACAGAGTGTGGCAACCATGACTCCAGAAGCGAGGGCAACTTCTGCGGGGCTGCATTTAATATGTTACCGATGCTCTGTTGCTGTCCATTTGGGTTTATATTTTGGAATTTTTGGTATTTTTTCCACCGAATCAACTCACAATATAAGCGACCAGGTATTCGGTTGCTCATTTATTTCATACATAAATGCGGGCCTGGAATTCACCTAACATTCAAATAAAATATTTTCCGCTTCTTAATTAGTAATAAAAGGTTTCTGGGTGTATTTCTTTCGTTTTGTTATTTTTTTTTTTGCTAAAAGAATGGATTATAAGCTCTGGGGTTTGCTTCTTCTTTGGCTGTTAATTGGCTTTTTTTCTTGCTTCTGGGATGTGCGTCAGTCAACTTCAGCTTCAGCTTTTACGCGGCATACGGAAATAGGTACCTGCTTTTATAGTTAGTTAGGTGAATCATGGTGTGTGGTGGCTATAGAGATATTGGCTTAATGGTGGTCTTTGTTAAGATACTCATTTCAAGATAAATATGCGTTATAAGGTACATGACACAGAGTTTTTACAAGAAGTAACATGTTCTTAAAGACTTGCTGAGCCGTTTAATAATGGCAAATCTTCTTTTGTTTTTTTTTTTTGCTCATAACATCTAGTCAAGACATTTACATAGGAAAAAACATTTAGTAAGAATAACACAACTAGCTATATGTACCTACCACTGGTTCGGTAGGTGAAGTCGTGGTCTGTAGAAGAAACCCTATCAGAAGTTGTAGTGGACGGTCTTTTTTTTATTAGCCTCATCTAATGTAAATGAGTAATTGAGATATTATGAATATTTTAGTGGAGAGAAGCTGAAATTATTGTTGGCTTTTAATTGCCGAAGCTAATTATTCTATTAACTTTACATATAGATCGAAGGTTTCAAGCTCAAGGTTTAAACATAAAAATAGAAATGGTTTAAGAGAAACATAAACCTTTGATGGAAGAGACACGATTAGTCGCATTATTTTCTTTATTTAGAGTGAATATTTTATGCTGCTCTAAATATAAACGACATTCCTGTTTGAAATAAAAGTTCTGCTTTTATGTAATTTTTTCAACAAATTAATTCCTAGAAAGCTTTCAAAAGTCTTTCTTCTGTTCATATCTTCAAAAATGTGAAATAAATAAATAGAAAAGTTATTTCAAGACATTAATTAATTTTAAAGCTACTAGTTACGCTGTTGTTCCATTTAAAATATTTGAGGTGAAGACAATTGGAATAGAAATGGCAATTTATTAATGGTATGGGCATTTTCATTGCTAGGCTATTTCAGTAGTAAAATGTGCGTACACAAAAAGGTGACTGCAAATGCTCTTGTGCTTTTTAAATACCCAGTTTTTGGTAATATAGAATGGCAATTCACTATATTTTGTTATATGCGTTCTTATGTTCTAGTTGCAAAAGTTAAAGAAAAAGCCATTAAAAATCACAGGAACCCAATTTTGCTTTAATTTATTGCCTCAATGATGGAAATCATTCATTGCCTTTCATCTTTTGGGCAATATTGCCATTGCCATTGGAAAAGAGCAACTCCATTTGCATTATTCAAGGCAATAGCAATGAGTGAGATAATATATTGCCTTAAATATTACCAATGGAGCCGTTGGGTTAGTTTACGTTGCCCCACGTTGGGCGCCAATGTTATTGTGAGACTATTGAGGGCTATTTTTGTTATTAAAATTTTTGGGTGAGATCTTAAAATTAGAACTAGAGAACAATAAGTCGACAAACTCAATGAATTAGAAAATCCAAACCGTTAAGCAGGACACACGAAACTCAATAAATACAAAACAATTGAATAAATCTAACGTTCGTTACAATAAGTTCAGCCTTAAACCTTTTATAAATAAATGTAGACATGGGGATCAGGCTATTTATTAAATATAATCTTTCGAAATGAATCCAAAAAATAAAGTTTCTTTCCAAGAAATAAATGCTCGACTTGTGCCGTATTTTTGGCCGTTCAAGCTACAATTATGCTTTTTATTTTATCTCTTCGGAACATGGCAGCAGAAAATGAGCACAATTGAGCATAACTTAAATTTCTTTTACAAAATTGTAAAATTGGAAAAATTTCAATCCGTAAAATTAGCAAATTTTCAAAAAAATTTTTTAATATTTACGGCACAAGGTGAAACAAGTTAAGTACAATGCAGCACAACTCTTTTTTTCAAACTAAAAATGGCAGGCAGAGTTCGCAGTTTTATTCTGGTCACAATAGTTGAAATAATTCGATTTTTTTTTTATTTCTTTGGTTTTTAGTAGCATTTTCTGAACGCCTGTAAAGAGTACAGACCACCAGTTGTCCATAGTCGAATCCGAATGCTCACGGGCGTACCTTAAGCATGCTGCCTCATGGGTCGCTGTCAGTACGCTCCCGACGTGCATTTATTCTTGTGTACCGGTCTCTGTGGCTCTGATCTTCCTGATCCAGGTCTCCTTGCTACACTCCCAGTTTCCAAGAACCGGTCCCACACGTTCCGGATAGCTCGTCTTGACACAACGATACGATTTTCCTACTGCGCTTTACGACTCTCAGATTTACCGCTCTTACTGCGTTATCTGTATCCTTATAATACCAGAAACCGGGCATGGTAATCACGTTTAATTAGGAAGAAAGAAAGAAAACAAGTTAAGAAAGTAACAATAACCAACAACGCTTAGAATTGGACTGAGACAAAAGTGTACGAAATTTTGCATTGGCTGTTTTTTGAGCGATAGACTTTTTTTGACTACTCTCTTGGAGGTAACGGTAAAAATGTTGTCAAAATCATTGATTAGGCCTCATACACATACAAGCTCTATAACAAAATGCTTTGTTTCAACAATTTTTACCAACTAAGTAATTTTTATGCAAAATTCAAAATAAATATTGGGTGGACCCACTTTAGATTTGAGTAGTTTACTATGTTCCAACCAAATTGAACTCTGGAATTAAGCTGAAAAAATTTGACATCTCGAATTAGTGGGGTGGCATTTTATTAAGATTTTGTCGAAGTCTAGAGTTTTTATTGAGATTTCATTGAAATTTCTATGAAATCTTATTCCATCAACTTGCAATATCAAAAGCAACATAGCATAATGTCTTCAATTAGCCTCAGTAAGGATCTTTAAAAGGATTGGAGCAGTGACTCTGTGACGAGAGATTATTTTACTGATGGCTCAAAGATGGTATGTGATATTGGTTCACGAATTAATCCTGTCTGAGTTTACTAATGTCTCAAGGTCCCTTAAGCTACCCAGCTTTCCTAGTGCATTTAATGCAATTTGAGAAGCATACAAAATAATAAAACTAGATAAACACCAGGATCAAAATACATCTATCTTACCAAACATTCTTTAATTGCAATTATCCAGATAAACTCACAGGTCTGAATATGTACCACGAACTCACTCTAATCTGAGGGAAAGGAAAGGTTCATAACTCACTTTCTTTAGAATCACCATTTCGTTTTTATTTTATTTTATATTTTTTCTACGAAAAAGTTACTAACTACTACCTCACTATATCCAGGAAAATTTTGGCCGTCTATAATATACCGAAAAATTCAACTGATATGCAAACCAAGGCAAACTTGTACTGAACACTGGCCAGTAGGGCTAGCCACGATACCAGAAAACTCTTGGTATCGTTTGTAATCGGTATCGGAAACCGAAACGATACCGAGACGATACCAAACCATACCGCATTTTTTGGACCGAAATTCATCGATACTCTCGGTAGAATCGTTTGGTATCGGCAGAAAATTTTATTATTAATTTATTGCAAACAATCAGTTTTTGTAATTGGTTTCTCGATGGTTTCTCGGAAAGGGCTTTTATGATTTAGATGACGTTCAGAGCTTTTTTCTTTAGCAGGGAGAAGGTTTAGGCAATAATTTTAATTAGAACTGCTCAATGCCACGCCCATCTAAGTTATGCTGAAGCCCAAAATTTGGATGAAACTTTTCAGACTTCATTCTCTTTAGTGACAACCCCACGTCAAAATTTTTGTGTCGAATTCCTAATCGGAACTTTACTTACACATAAACAACCGTTTAAAAAATGTTAAGTCAATAAACTTCAGTCAAAAAAATTAACTGAATGATTTTTGTCCTAAATCAAGAACATAACCAAGTCGTGCATTTATTCAGGTTTGTGACTCAGACTAGGCTGAAGCTAGACGAGACCGATACAAACACCGATACAGAGACTTTGTAATACGAGGCCAAACGAGACTGAGTTATACGAGACCGAGACCGATACCGAGACGATACTGAAAATTTTTGATTTTGACGATACCGAGACGATACTTACAAAAGTATCGTTTGGTTTGGTATACTGGCCAGTAGGAGAACTTCTCGAAAATGCCTTTGTTTTTGAGAACTTTTACAAATTTTACGAACTTAAGATCAAGGAATTTATCACTCTTAACGAACATTAATTGTTTCTCAACAGTGTTCTCCATTAATTTCCTTGGACCACGAACAAGCAGACTACTTGTTTCTTAAGGGAGTTCGTGTTGGATTGAACAATTAACGGATGGAAATACAGTTGGATCGACTGCGTTTCATACCATTCAGTCAGCAATATACTATAGTAGCCTGGTTTGGTAAAGTGTAGATGGTTTCGGTAATTAATTGCAATCTAACCAAGTGAGTGTTAAGATACATCTCCCAAAAATTCTTCACACTTTATGTACCATACGACAACTATACGTATAATCCAATCTTAAATCTATGGTATCAAAACCGTGGCACCCCGCCATTTGTACCTAACTAAGTAACGCAATAAAAGCATTTTGGTAACAAATTTAGTGGCATTTAAGTTTTTAATTTTCAATAGCAGCAAACGAATTTCCACAGTCAAATTATGTCGTTCTTAAGGCTGTAAAAGTAACGACAAGTACAGTACCCGCGTGTTTACGTTACTTTTGGTTCGAGTACTCGTTACCAAAATATCGTTGCTCGTTACTCTCGTTACTTTCGATACAAACGTATGCGGTATAAAAAATCGAAATTTTTCAGAATTAATTTGATGTACCTTAACAATGCGATATTAGGGCCTAAGAGTGACACTTGGAAAATATATATTATTTTTTTCCCAAAAATATAATTTTTTGCCCATCTATCTAGAGTATCAAGCCATTAACTGTCAAATTCTGTTGAAGAATCGCTGCGATCTAAATGGATTAAAAAACCTCTGAAAAATCTAAATGTTTACTCTGAAAAATAGAAATTTTTCAGAATAAATATTGTGTACCGGGACAATGTGGTTTTAGGGCTTTAGGGTGACATTTAGAATGAAATATATTTTTTCCCTCAAATATAGTGCATTTCACTTACTCCCGAATTGATTCCACCACAAAATGTCCGCCAAGATAAGGGACGTTTCAAAAATATAAGGAAAGTACTATACTTTGAAGTTTAAAAACGCTCTCCTGAAAAGTAAGGAGCTGGGTCTATATAGGACAAAAAAGAATTCACGTGAAGAAATTTATAAAAATTTCGCAAACATTACATTCCTAAAATTAGCAAATTTGCATTTTTTTTTTTAAATATTCACGTTGCAGGCCAGCACAAGGTGTGGACAATTATTATACAGCAGAACTTTTTTTCGAAAATCGAAAATGGCAGTGCTAGCTTCATGCTTAACAAATGGGTTCCCTCTAAAAAACAAACCCTTAGTACGATTTTTTTTAGTATGGCACACATGGTTGGACACATTACAGCACAACCTATTTTTTTTTTAATCGCAAATGGAGGCCCCAATTTTACGCACAGAAACAGAAAAAAAATTTCAAATCGCTTGTTTAGTGAAAAATCGCCAACCGTGGACCGAAAGGTAATTCATTTCGATTTGTTAATTAGTTAATTTATGTACTATCAACTATATAGTATCAAATTAAACTTTTCCATTAAAATATACATACATAGTTTATCCCCCATTTATCAAGTCATCAATTATCAAATTTCATTGAAGGGTGGTTAAGATATCGATGGATTAAGGAACCATTAAGAAATCAGACGTTTTCAAGTTTTTCTACAACTCCGGAAAAACGTGTTTTGGGGGCAATTGGGTAAACATATAATTTAGATTTATCCTTAAACATTGCTGCAGTGTCAGAGAGGAAAGTAGCGATATGGACTGGAATAGTACGCTGCATGAACTTCTGGAAAAAATCGAGAACGCCCTAGTAACGGATTGTCGAAGACAAATTCATGAGAGTCTAACAAGAGATACCTACAAGTAACTACAACATGAACTTGGGTAACATATTATTTTCATGATGGATCAAGCCTAGATAGAATATCAACAGTTTGCAAAAGTCAAAGGACAACTTTTAACCTTTAACTACAAGCAGTACAGAACAATAATATACATTCAACGTACTCATTATGAGAGAGAAGATGCCCAACATTTTATCGGGAGATATCTGGGCAAAACCCATACTCTTTGTTGAAGACGTCCTACAAATCCTTTATGGAGAAAACTTGAACAATCTCTACACTTCCATAAAAACAGCCCTCAAGTATCACCAACAAATAATAAACGAAGCTTTCTTAGTATCAGCTGGCGGCGTATAGCCAAGCCAATCCTCTGAGGATTGAGTACTGCTGCTCTCGGGGAAGGAATAAAGCGGAGTGAATCTAATATCATTGGTTAAAATAATAATAATATCTTAAACAAAATAATGCTCTTTTAAGAAATAATTATACAATTTTTGTTTTATTCAAAATACCCAAATGGAATCGTTTTTATTCAAAAACAGTCCATTAAATATATAAAATCTGTTTGAGTTGAGCCTTGCAGATGGCTCATCCAAAAAAATGCGCTTTCATCTAGTTTTGGCTCAAACAGATTACACAAGAACGAATGGGGATTTTATTCAATAAATCCCATACTGTAACGATGGTATTCCATGTCGACCGCATTAGCTTTAACTATGTTCCTTCATCTTAAACCATTGTTACCGAACATAAATACAATCCTTGCAATAAACCAACTAGTTTTTTGTTGTTCAACACCTTTATACGCCTAGGCAAGATAAATGTAGGTATCCTAACCTAACTTTATGCCAAAACCATCACAGCCTAAAAGCCAATTATAACATATTCCGTTGAGTATAAATCAAAATAGAAAATAAATACTATGCGATATATCGTTCCAGTTGTCGTCCGCCACAGAGAATCTGTTGTGTTGACAAAAGACAACACAAATTGACTTCGTGTTTGGTCCAAAAGAACCCACCACAGCTATCCGCATAGCCAAACTACAAGCGCAAACAAACAGCCAACAAGCCGTTTTATACATATTCTTCACATAAAATCATAAATTATTCGAATAATTGACGCTTTCGGTAACAAACGCGGAATTCTTCCCGATTTCGATGCCATCGCCTGGTCTGTTGCATCCACTTGGAGTTGTATATCGATATATATAGCTGGAGATGTATAGCTGAAGCTGGAGGTGCTGCCGCCTCCTTTCTTTTTATTATTTGTATCTTGTATCTTTTCGTGTGCTCGTTTTGTCCCTACATCTGTTATTATTTTACTATACCTACATTGCCAAACCAGCCGAACTGTCCGCGTACTGGAAGCAGGTGCGGATCCATTGGGAACCAAGAAGTTCAATTTGATCATCCTCCATCAGAACATTAATAAATTGAACTCTTTATTTTATTCAGGCCTCTTTTGATCATTTGATTACTTCTGCGCCGGTGTCCTTGAACTTGTTTTGTCAGACTTATCGTCAAAAATTGTTGCTAGAACCTTAACCATTATTTTTGTATTCAGTTCCAAAAGAAAAGTGAATTTTTTGTGGATCTTATTGACAAAAGTGTTTTTTTCCACGGAAATTTCACTTTCTGCACCTCGTTTCAAAATAAGTAAAGTTTTGAAAGGATTTAGTGTCTGAAGTAAAAAAAATACTAACATGAAAGATGAAACATAAAGAGAAACTACTTACCCCCACTAAAAAAATCCTGGTTACGCACTTCACTTAACGAAAAGAACCTCTACACCGCATATCTACAGGTGACATTTAGGTGTTAAAGACCGACTTTTATTGTATCTTCTGACGGCCGCAAAAGATAAGACAAGCTTTAACAAAAAGATGCAATAGCCAGAGGTACTTGGGGAGGGGATTCCTTATACCTTTGTACAGTTTTCAGATCTGAGACGAGCAGTGAGTGAGCTAAATGCTATATTTACAGCGGGAGCTGGATCTGGGTAATGGCCTGATGGCCAGCCAGCAGTACCACACCGGTTGTAGTGAAAGAGTTCACCATCACAAAGTTTTTTTTTTTTTGTGATTGGCAGAATATGGATAATTATCATTGAGATACATTTATCAATGCGCAATCGCCCGTGAGAGTATAGGTAACATGATTTATTCGAGTAATCGCAATCATTACGCGATAGTAACCGCTCACCGCTACAATATCTATACCTATAGTGGACCTCTGGAACTCTCTAGACCTGGACCATGGATCGATGTAAAACTTAATTAGAGCTGATAGTTGTGCCACAAATGTCAGTAAAAAATCACTTTCATAATTGGACATCAATATTGTAATTTATTTTGTAATTAATGTGCGTAAAACATTGTCTTTCCCAGGGGGATTTTAAAAGACTTGAGCGAAGAAAAAGTGATTTATAAATGCGAGTGTTTGCTGCATTATACAGCTTAAGCTATTGAACTAGCTTAGCTGGTTTCATTATATTGTCTTGGACTTGATTTGATATAACATCAACAAAAAAAAAAATTAAGTGAGCTACATCGGCTTATTTAGTCTTTTGTAAGCGATCCAAATTGTGTTTTTGTATGATTGATATATGTACAGGTGTTAATTACAAAACAAACATGACACACGGACAGGTTTTTTTTCTATTTTATTTATAAACAATTTTAAAACCTTTTCTTTGTGTCTTGTATATAGGCTTAAAATTCTTCGCATAGTTTTATAAAACCGATATGGATGCTCATGTTAGTATTCTGAATTAACTAAATATATTAATGGGTCGTAAAGTTATTTGAATAAAAGTACTAATTGGTTTGAGATACATAATCATTTCGGAGATTGTCACTTTATTAAGAAGTGTTTGAAATTGCCTTGTGCGCATTAATCAAGTGGAGACCTCTTGTTATGAATAATAGCACTCTTGTTTTTATAATGCGTATTGAAAGAATTGAACAGTAAAGTTTTATTGTTAAGAAAAGAGTTCATATTTATTTCTTGTGATGTGTAGATCTTGAAAATACAACAAATATATCAACAAATTATTTTGTCACAACTTTCACGTATATAAATATGAAGTGATTGCTCACTACGCCTTTGCCATAAGCTTATGGGTAAGATTTTGTCCTCACGGATTTCAACTACATGATGAAGCCAAACGTCATAATCTAAACGGAGCTCAATCACTCAACAAAACTCTACTCTACGAACATAGCCATCAAGAATTCGAGCTACATAAAAGTATCAATCGTACCAATAACGAGACACCAAAATTCTATTCAATCGAGTTCGATACTCGGACAACCGTCAGAAGTTTATCCCAGCGGGATCCTACTTTACCTTTTATTGGCAGCGATTCTGCTGCCGATATTGTTTTTGTAATTCATATAAAATTTCACTGTGCTACAGATAGCTTTCCGAATAAAACACGCCTATCCTACGATAGCCTACCCCAAAAAAAATGCCTATAGATAGTATCAAATGGGGCTACATTTTTCAATGCAAATTTAAGACAAAGATAGTCTATTTTATTATAAAAAGCCCATTATGACAACCCTGTACTGAACTCAAAAAAATAAAGTGAGCGCAATATCTCGCACCGTGGGTTTATGTAAAGTCACTAGTCTAAGCAGATAACCCCGACGATTGACGCCCTGGAATAGAATATTCGGTGCCTCACCAAAAGCTTCCTTCAAAAAATCGATTGTTTCGCGATGCTTCGCGCGGACGGAACCATTATTTTGGTAATAAATTTGCACAATTTGCAAACGTTGTTCAGGAGTAAGTCCTTATATTATGAAATGGCAAACCAAACTGAATAAATCAAGTGACAGCTGTCATAAAGACCACCTCTAAAAAAAGTATTGCCAGATCGAAAACCACACGTCTAAAACTCGAAACCCCTAAGGAACTTGTTTTACGTAAGCTTTTATTGATATGAAAAAAAGTATTTTGTCAAAAAATTTGAGATGTGACCTTTTCGAAATTTGGTAATTCTATTAATTAGACGGTTTCGGACACTAAGAAGTAAAATTAATTAGAAAAGTAATTTTTGGGGCTAAAGTCGAATCCGGCATCCGTTTTCTGACATTAACTTAAGTTTTCGAGTTATTCCCATCATAAAATGACAAACAAAATTTTACCTTTTCATTATGTATGGTATTTTCTAAGTTGATTGTTTTTCAGAGTTCAAACACATTTTGAATTAAAAAAAATAAAGTGGTTTTTTTGCTGCGAATTATGCATCAACTTATATTGACAAACTTTGAATGAACAACAACAACTTGGATATGTTACCACCAAGTTGTTGTTGTTCATCCAAAATTTCTAAAAAGAAAATGGTTTTGATTGTACCTCTTTTTCTTCTTAATTAACAAATGCTGATAAGTTTTAAGGCTGCAAGAAATGTATATCCCCTTCTGATCTTGCTGTAATCTACAGTCTTCATTCGCTCAAAGCTTGGATACAATTATCTTATTTTAGCAGGTGCTCTCATACATTTAAGACACTTGGATTATATATTTTAAAAACAGCGTTTTAGGAGTCAGTTCTATAACGGAAACATCCGAATCTCTTAGACATCGACGCAATGTTGCCTCACCTTATTTTATCACTATTTTAATTAACAGTAATCATATTGCATTCTTCTCCTTAAACATTTCCACCGTATTACTCGCACGGGGTAAAACCGTGAGCCCAATTTTCGACGTACTGTTAAGTATGAAGTTTCTTTTTTAAACAAACCACACGAATGTGTGCTTTATTTTTCTATAATTGTTGTCTTATTTTGGTTATCTTTTTCTTGAAGTTTGAAGATCAGCTCTTTTGTTTATGTAAATCCTGGTAAATGATTTTGTTTGATTGCAAATCTTGGGAAGTACTTTCTTTTTTTTTGGAAATTCAAAAAAAGAAAACTGATCTTGATTATCAGAACCCCCCTAGATCGATTTTGAAAAAAGTTGAAAAAGGTCATAAAATAAAAAAGACACAAAATGTTCAGTATGCCCATTATTTATAAAATTGCTGAAAATAGAATTACTCAAACGCAAGTCTATTTCAATTAAATTATTGATAGGATATTTTTTGGAACAGAAATTTATTTTAGGATATCAAACTGCCCGTGCAACTGGGCAGTAGAAAAAATCGCGTTGATGAATATTGAAAAGCTAAAGAGCGTGTTTGTAAACGTATAATGGGTTTACAAGTAAATTGACTAGCGTTAATCCAACAAGTTTTCTGCAAACAGGATGGTTACAAGCTACTAGTCATGACGCAACATCTGCTTTAAAAAACGAAAATCATTTGACGGTCAAATTGACTTTGATTTGCCGTTTTCGCAAACGGCCGATATTGTCATCAGTTCAAAGTTTAGAGAATGATGTAAGAAAGCACACTTAACTTTTTGTCATCAATCAAATAAGGCTATCGGAAAAAATTTTTTTTTAACATAATCTAAAATGTTTGATAATATCAAATAACTGTTAAATTCATGTTAAAAAGTTAGATAAGAATGTATGATTTGAGTTTTTGCTGATACTGTGCAAACATTCCAAGCAGAGCGTTTTATTTTAAGTAACGTAGGAATGAACGACAGAAAAAATATCGAATCGTTAAAATGTCGATTTATATCGACTCTTTTGTATGTACTAGGTATTGGGAAAAAAATATCGACAAGTCTATGCTTTTCTCGATTTTCTTTGAAGGTAGCTTAATTTTTGTCTAAGCTCGAAGAAAAACATTTTATGAATTAGTAACCAAAAAAGTCAATATATCCGTAATTTCAACTGATTAAACAGCCATTTTCTGCCGGTCATTCATAGGCAACCTATATACTAAAATATCTTTGTACTATTTTGGATTCGGTTTTAAAGACGATGGAAGTAATACGATTTAATATTGGATTCTTTTATCAATTCTGCATTATTTGTAGTGAAATAGTCGGCTTCTTTGAGCTTGCCCCAGGTGTTCTAAGCGCTAGGGACGGCCCTGACAATAACTAAGACATAATCGTATGGAAGGAGGGTTTTTTCCAATTTAGCTGACAAGGGTAATTTTCTATAACATTTACTCAAAATAAATATAAAATTTTAAAGAAAATAACAACTGTAGCACTAAAAAACCATGCCACATACATATATTTACCATTTTTAGTCAGAATATTTATTTAAAAGAAATAATATTTTTAATTATAATTTTTTCCAAAGAAAAGGGGTTTAAAATTCCCAAACGGGACACCAAAATTTCAATGTCACTTTTTCACCTTTTATAGACTACTTTATAATTGCTTTGTACAATTTTTACTCAAATCTCACAAGAATCTTAAAAAATATTAAATATTTTCCTAGATCTAATGGTTTTATTATTAATTTTTAAAAATTTTGCGTTATATAGTCAAGGAAATTTAATTTCATAAAGAAACCATTTTCCCAGATATAAATATGGACCAGTCACCAATAACCATTTTAGTATACCAAATATGCATTGAATCATAAAACGAAGATACTTTTTCAACGATTATTCGTTTTATTCAAAACTTTTCCAAATCTTTATTATATAAGGTACTTGAATCTTCCAAAATGACCAATAGGACATCACGAAATCTCTTCTTACATTCACCGACATAACTTTTTGTATACACTCTGATTCAAAGAAATGTGCAATTAAACTTTATGGGTGTGGCTCAAAATAACAACAACAACAGAAACAACAAAAACAATTCACAAAAATTACACTAAATTGTTCACTACCGCAACTGAAGGAGAATTGCTTACAAAATTTGACCCACATATAATAGGTTGGCAGATCGATTCTCACGATCTACCAGAAGGAAAATTGCTCCGCCACTGCCGCCATCAAACATCGAGGACCGGACGGAGGAAAAACTAGTACCAGCATATTGTACTACGAGTAGGTATTGTACCGCCACCACCAACCACCATATGCTCAGCCAATGGATCTCAATGCAGCATCACTGTCTATCGCCATCGCTAGCTTGGACTTCTATTCCAGCCGAAACCAATGGGAGGAAAATAGGTTTTTTTCCATAAATCGATGATCGAGAGGTAATGGCCGTAGAAAATTAAAAAGACCAGTCAAGATGGAACAGCTCACAACAGTATTACTGACTTGGAAAAAAAGTCCTCGCAAAGTAATTGAGCACAAAACAACAGCAGCGATATAGTATAGCCGGTCATGCTTTTTTGCTCTGGCAAGTACCCACACCCAATCCACCCAGCTGGAAGTGCAATTAAATCCGAAACCAGGTAACAGCAAGTCGTTCCAATATCCATCAGTTGTACCTCTATGTACTAGTGGCTTTGGCTTTGATGGCTTAGAGTTTAGAGCAACAGCACTTATTCGCATGTAATTGCAATTAGATGTTCCTACTTCTAAGATTGCCTCGAAATTTGAAAACTAGACAAGGCACACACACACATAGTGTAACCCTTCAAATGAGATTGGAGCATGAGGCATACCACCAGGCATTTGGCAAACAAAAAAATCCCAACAAAAACATCGAAACCAACCTGAAAAATAAAAATCAACAATGTCGACCTTTTGATTTCATTATGCCACCGGAAAACAAAATTAGATCTCATTGCTGCTCCCTGAGGTTTCTCTTTATTTTGGGCCTCATTTTCAAACTTATAGCTGAAGCTGGAATGGATATCTAAATCCACTACAAAGACGATGATGACGATGGTGGAGGTGGAGCAGGAGGAATGATTCGCAATTTCCAGAGTGTTGCAGTAATTATCTGATAGCGAGCCAGCAGTTCACCTTCTCTTTTTGCAGAAATGTATCTTTAATAACCGAAGAAGCTACATTAAAAAGTTGAAGAAGATGCTGAAGAAAATGAAAATCCTTCGGCCTCAATTTATGATCTCAGACAGATTCTCAGAGGGAGGGAAGGTGGAATCGGAATCGGGATGGTATACACACCAATACGGTAATACCTACTACCAAACGGATCTTTCTATGGATGTTGGCGTGCGGTAGTGTTGCACAAGCCAGATGCGGATTTATATTTTATTTTAGGGAGGGAAATAAAAAAAATGATATTCTATGTATATCTATACCTAACGCTAAAGTTGTATTTTCATTTCAATACAGAAGTTTTAATTGATTCGATTATGTAACAGTTAAACATACTTTTACCACTGGTCGGAAACGTTATTTCGAAATTTTAGGGACTACTGCTAATACTTTTATTTTGCTTAAAAAATAACATTTCTAGCTAAATTTTTTGTATTCGTTGTTTCTTATAGGCTCATAATTAATCTGAGTTATAAAGTCAAATTACAGCCTGAAACCTCATAACTCTACTACAAAACTTAATAAGTCAGTATCTATACTAACACAATTCCAAGAACCGTTACCAACTAACACCAGTTAACAATTTTATTCAACTTTAAATGTAAGGAAACCGTTTGCCATGAAAATCAAATGCTTCCCCAGGAGAGTCAAGGTCAAGAATGTAGTCAGGTGTTACTCAATTTAGTTGTCATCACTTTTTTCACAAAATCAAGTAGTCTGTTTTGCCACATTTAAGTCTTTTCAAAACTGGGTTATCAAACACTCAATCTGTAAAATAATCTTCAAAAATAATCTTTTTTTAAATAAAACACAACCAAAACTTTCCGTGTAAAAACTTCAAGTAAGTAAGTAAGTTTTACTCATGGAAGAGTCCAGGGTAAGTAAGGTATGATGGGCAACATCCAACATTCTCCCCCGCCAGTTCACGTAGTAAACGAGTTTGTGTGACCCCTTCTTTCAAGACCCTCCCTTAGGTAAGAATCCACGTAAATAATTTCAACTAACGCTTGTCGTGTGTCGGACCTTCTCTACGTGCCTTTAAACTCACATGTATAAATAGAAATGTTATTATTAACTAATAAAAACAAAGTACATTCAAGAGCAAGAGTAATATTTAATTTAATTTGATTTTAATACTTTAAATAAATTTAAAATAGTTCGATCGTGTGAACACGATGACATTCCAAAAAATGAAATGTGTAACGCAGGCCTAAGCCGAGCTTTCAGTTCATTGACAAGTCGCTGGAATCGCCATATTTCTGGCTGTCAAATGCCACGTTGACATTTTCCTCCATTGATGGATGAAATTTTTATGAATGGGTGTATTTTGGTTGTCAATTATTCTTTTTCCTTTATTTTTCTTTTTTGTTTTGATTTCATTTTATCTAGGTATATACATAAGTATTATCCGGATACCGAAATGAAAATCGTGCAATATGGTAATGGTAACATAAAATGTTTCGATGAAGGCTGGCTTGAGGATGCGGTCGAACATGCCAAAATCAGCCCCAACCAATGCAACAACTAATAGGATATCTACCAGCACCAAGAGTGAATGTGTCTTGAACTTTCACTCACACTGGTGTGGATTACGCTGGACCTATGTCAGTTAAAGCCTGGAAAGGAACGAATTCCAAGAAGTTCAAAGGATGCTTCGCCATTCTCATTTGTCTTTCAACGAAAGCAATTCATCTTGAAGCTTTAACAGACCTCACATCTCAAGCCTTCGTTGCTGCATTTCGTAGATTCATATCTTGCAGAGGAATATGCACCAAAATCTACAGTGACTGCGGGACAAATTCTCCTAATACGGAGCTTCAAAAAATATTAAATACTGTTAAGTGAGAAAAAGATTGCCACAGCAACTTTGACAGTAACGAAAACGTTGACATCAAAAGCGCTTTTGATAGCATTATAACGGGTGATTTTTTAGCTGGTTTGGTTTTGGCAACACTGGTTTTGACAGCTGACGTGTGTAGTACCTTGTGTCACTGTCAAACAGCTTCAGTTTGGTTTGCAATTTAACCATGGATCGTCTTACAAATGAACAATGCTTGCAAATTATTGAATTTTACTATCAAAATTCGTGCTCGGTTCGAAATGTTCATCGCGCGCTGCTTCCATTTTATGGTCGGCATTCTCGACCTTCTGAGCAGTCTATTCGGAAGATTGTGACCAAATTTTGCACCAAATTTACTTTGTTGGACATTGAACCACCAACACGTTTACGTACTGTGCGTAGTGAAGAAAATATTGCGGCCGTATCAGCTAGTGTGACAGAAGACCGCGAAATGTCGATTCGGTGCCGTTCCCAGCAGTTAGGCCTTTGTTACAGCACTACGTGGAAAATTTTGCGGAAGGATTTGGGCGTAAAGCCTTTTAAGATACAGCTGGTGCAAGAACTAAAGCCAGCCGACCTACCACAACGCCGAATTTTTGGTGAATGGGCTCTTGGAAAGCTGGCCGAGGATCCGCTTTTTTATCGAAAAATTGTGTTCAGCGATGAGGCTCATTTTTGGTTGAATGGGTACGTAAATAAGCATAATTGCCGCATTTGGAGTGAAGATCAGCCAGAAGCATTGCAACAGCTACCAATGCATCCCGAAAAAGCCACTGTTTGGTGCGGTTTATGGGCCGGCGGCATTATTGGGCCATATTTCTTCAAAGATGATGCGAATCGCAGCGTTACTGTCAATGGTGAACGCTACCGAGCGATGATAACAAACTTTTTTTTGCCCGAAATGGAAGTTCTTGACTTGCATGATATGTGGTTTCAACAAGACGGTGCCACATGCCACCCAGCACGCGAAACAATGGTGCAATTGCGAGGCGAGTTTGGTGAACAGTTAATTTCACGTTTCGGGCCGGTCAATTGGCCGCAGAGATCGTGCGAATTGACACCATTAGATTATTTTTTGTGAGGGTATGTCAAGGTTAATGTCTATAGGGACAAGCCGGCTTCGATTGACGCACTGGAAGCCAACATCCATGCATTCATTCGTGAGATACCGGCCGATATGTGTGAAAGAGTATGCCAAAATTGGACTCAGCGGATGGGCTACTTGAGACGCAGCCGCGGTCAACATTTGCATGAAATTATCTTTAAACATTAAATTGCAAGGTTCAAACTATCGATTCAAATAAATATTTCATTCATTTTTTCGAATTTTTTGTGTTTTTTTTTTTTTAAAGTTCTAAGCCTCTTAAAAAATCACCCGTTACAAATTAACAAAATAAAATATTTTTTTATTTGCGTGTTAATCAACATGAAAAAACTTTGCCTTAAAGTTGATAGCATTTGCACAGCGACATCAAATTTAGGGTTTAGGTCTAACGTTGATGTCGATGTCAATGTTGCTGTGCTAATGGGCACGTTCAGACGACCCAAGGGACTCGATATTCAGTCAACTGCATTGAATTGAACGCAAATTTGACCAAGGTAACTAGGTTTCTTTGAAATATCAAACTTGAACCTTTACTTCAAACATTTACTGTCAGATATTATTTTTCTGTAAGAAAAATATCACATTTGAAATAACCCATTTACGAGTTTTAATAAGTTAGGTTTTCGAAAAAAAGTTTTCAAGACTATTTGGTTTTGGTATTACGAAACCAAGCCTAAAATTAACAAATCTCATACAAATCTTGCATTTTTTACAAATCATACGGTTTTTAGTTTTCCATTTCAAATTTGATAAGGAACCTTCCAACATAATGGTTAAAACGAACGTGCAAAAAAAATAAATAAATCACCAAACAAATAAAGTTCAGCTTTCTGTTGAGTGAAAAAATATGATCAGCTGATATTCTCACAGGAGTTCACTTGACTTGATACCAAGGGAGATTTTTCTTGGCTTACTTTCCAGTCAACTTTCCAAAAACCATTTAAAACCACTGGCTCTAAGAAGTGTCATGTGGTTGTCAAAGTTGTTGTGGCAATCTGTTTCTCGCATTTAACACGCCCACGCAGAGATTGCTGATACTTTGAGTAAAATGGGCACCAAGTGGAACTTCATTCCTCCCGCTTCTCCTCACTTTAATGGCTTATGGGAAGCAGGAGTGAAATCTGTGAAATACCATTTGAGAAGTATTGCCCTAAGCCAAGCTCTGACCTTCGAAGAGCTCAGTACGCTTCTAGCACAAATAGAAGCTTGTCTAAACTCGAGACACCTTTGTCCGGTTTCAGACAGCTTGGACGATTTCAATGCCTTAACACCAGCACACTTTTTAATCGGCACGTCAATGCACATAGTTCCTGAAGCAGACCTAGCAACTGAAAATATTGGCTATCTCGACAGATGGAAATATCTTGAAGCTTCATTGCAGTCATTCTGGAAGGAGTGCAGCGGAGAGTACCGTAAATTACTAAAAATCGAAGATCAGCCAAAAATCTGCCCATTGCCATCGAACAGGTTATTCAACCTAAAATGCCTTCGCTTCGATCTTCACTGAAGATTTTAAAAGGGGCAAGGTTTCAACGATAGAACCATCACCGAATCCACAACACCTAATGCAACGACAACATACAAAAAATAATCAGCCATACTCACTGTGATGGGCAACATCCAACATCGTCTAACAACAAAAGTCTAAATGAAGTGCTTCATTTTTTTTATTTTTATACACTAGGAAGTGTATAATTATTAAGTCTCTAGCGCTCAACTTAAATTTGGTAAGAGTATTGAATTGAATATTGATATTCAACCTATATAACTATTTACTTACATCTCATACTTTTTGGCGCGCTGAAATTCCATCTGATCCCACTGTGCGGCAGTGCTCCATCCCCTACGACCCCAAGCACTTTACTTCCAGTCATTTAGATCAAGCTCTCTGGCATTCACGATGCTTGGTCTACAAACCGGATGTTCGATCTTCTTCTCACTCTCGAACCTGCGGGGCTGGGATTCAAAGACTCTCTTGGCTGGTGTATTATTGTCCATTTATGTGGCCGAGCCTCCTGTCTGGCCGGAACCCATAACAGTACTTGCCGATTAACTGCCTGAACATAATGGGAGACGGAGCTGCAATAGGTGTCAAAAATGCTGCAATCAATGTTCAAATTTGTTTAACTCTTGCAGCTGCAGCATTTTTGACATCTATTTCAGCTCCGTCTCCCATTCTGTTCAGATAGTAAAGTGTGGCAGAAGGACTTCCTATTCCCAGTGCTCCGGTGAATGGGCTACGTTTGCGGTTTTTAGGCCAGTTGCTTGGCTTATTTTATAAAACTTCCGGGTATTATTTTGAAAGCTTGATTCTTCGATATCTTTGCAGATTGAGAGATGGCTGCATAGTTTACAACCTCAATTGGACAATGGAATTTTTTCTTAGAAAAAAGTAAGCTCGGGAATCAGAAATGCCAAAGCCCGATTGGCAAAAAGAAAACTGAAAGACATTAGTGAAAGTTGGTGTTCAAATTTGTTGATGAAGAGTATGTGAAAGAGAAGATTTAAAAATGGCAGAAGGCTAAGTGGAAGACAAGGGTGTGCCAGAAGGAGCTTTCATAATTTGTTATAAATTAAGTTAAATATGCCCACTGCCACTCACACTGTTTTTATTTCTTCGAAACGGCTCCAACAATTTTCATGAAATTTTCAGAGTTTATTCTTGACAAATTGGTTTTAATAAAATCCGCCCACTGTCACGCCCACTCTTCTTATATGTTTGTTCCTCGGAAATATTTTCTAAGATTTGCAAGAAAATTCAGAGTTAACTCTTATCAACGAGTACAAAATTTAAAAAAATGTTCCAATTAAATCCACCCATGACCACGCCCACTTGCCATATATCTTGATTTCTCAGATACTGATTTGAATTATTTATTTGTTTTCTTTTGAGTTTGTTTCATATTAGCAATATAAAGATTCAAATGAAAAAACTCGTTGATAAAAATAATTTTTGAATCTTTTTTGCAAATCGTAGGAAGCGTTTCCGAGGAATAATGAACTGAGAAAAGTGGGCGTGGCAGTGGGTGAATTTTATTCTAAAACCAATTTTCCGATTTTTTCTCCTTCATAAGAAACAACTCTGAAAATTTCATGGACATTGTTGGAGCTTTTTCTGAAAAAGAAGCATTAAGAAAAGTGGGCATTGCAGTGGGCGGATTTTAATCTACCAATTTTGTCGCTGGTCAAAACGAATATTAAAGATTTCATCCATTTTGATGCAATCGTTTTTTAATAAACCAAGATTGAAGAAAAGTGGGCGTGGCACTACTCTTGAAGTTTTTATAAGTTTAATAGGTTGAATTGTGTAGGCCATACTTGAGTGGTTAGTACTTCTTATTTTCATGCAAACAAAAAATTAAATAATCCCTGCTAGTTTGGAAAAGATAGAGCAAGGTACTAATGACAAGTCCTATAATTCCATATTTGTAGTACCTCGTGGCATTGTGGTAAGTGCGTTGGACTGTCAGCTGAAAGTCTGGGTTCGATAACCAGCCGCTAGTCCCTAAAAACTCAAAAATGCTTTTCCGAGGAACTGCGTCTTGCGAGGAACGGACAAATCATCCAAGAGTATACGAGTACTTGGCATGAAAAAGTGCTTCTCATCTAGCAGTTCGGACTCGCCAAAATATTGTAGGTTCCCTCCATGTCTGCCAAACAACGCGCACATAGAAAGGGGTTGAGAGTTGTTAGCCACTTGGGCCTGGTTCTTCTCGAGCTGTTGCGCCACCAAATTTAGTTATTTTTGTAATTCCATATTTATTCTATTATGGTCCAAGGAAAATGTTCAACTCATAAGTTAAGGGAGTGAATTTCGTTTCCCATTCTCCCTTTTACATCCGGACCTGTGCAAACCGTTTACAGTTGGACTTGGCAGTCGCGTCCGTCGTCTTTTTGGACATTGCGCTGCTTGAGAGAGGCGTGATGAGAAATTTAATATTACTTTGGATAAATGCAGATAATTCGAACTGGCTCCATATCAGATTTCGTTTCATTAAAGTGAATCACGAAATCAATGAAGAGAGCTTTGCTTGTATAGCTAGCGTGGTGGCGTGCATGCATTTGCTCCTCTTTTTCCCCATTAAGAATATACACTAAACCAACTATATTATCGCTATCCCTAAGCATAAGCCAAGTTTGAAGAGACTGGATCTGGGATAGCTATATACATCCAACATTCAACAGTCAAACATTAAAAAACAGGAGATGCCCTGGACAAGATTTCAAATAAAAACGCATTCCGCTTCCTCACTTCCTGGCTCCGGCAACGACAAACTGCTGCGCGCTGATGATGTTGCTGATGTTATATGTATGCCTTATGCCTGTTTGGCTTTTGAGTCTTGAAACAAAATATCGAAATGCGGACCCACTAATCTATAATCGCGGTTCTTAATTTACCATAATTCATTCGCTTCTTGAAGTTATAACGAGAAAAACTAAGCAAGCAAGCGAGTTGGAATGAAATCGAGGCGGCTTTGGCTGCTTCAACTTCCACTGCAGCTTCAATTTCGATTGCTACTCCTTTCTTGGTCTATACATTGCCTCTAATAGTTGTGGTTGCGATCTCTTCTGCATGATGATGCTGTTGGCTGTAGCAGTAGACGAATGATTGGGCATCTAGTGAATTGATGTTTTCTATTTAATTAAATGTTGCGAAATTATTATTATTTGTTGAATTTTATTAAAAAAAGGAAATAAAATGATAATTATGTGTGTATGTATGTTACTATATTAGGACTGGGTGGATACAAGTTGAGACTGAAAGGTAGTAAATGGGATGTGAAATTTTGGTTCCCATAAGACTACAAGCCTCCCAGCCGCTGCCACCTAAAAACAGAAATGTTTTTTTCGCGAGGTACTGCCTCTTGCGAGGAATTGACAAAACCTCCAAGAGTATACTTGTCATGAATAAGTGCTTCTTATCTAGCCGTTCGGACTCGGCAAAAATTGCCAAAACACGCACACAGGAATGGTTGAGAGTTGTAAGTCACTAGGCCTTGGTTCTCAACGAGCTGTTGTGCCAACAAATTTATTTTATTTATTTAATTTATTTTATAAGACTATATTATAAGACTACAAGCCTACAGCTTTGCTCATAATAAGTTTAAATTTTTCATATGGCTAGATTTTTAAAGCAGTACCCAGAATTTTAGAGAAATCAAAAGCAAGCCACTAGTTGAGAGAGAAGAGCTTGCATGATCCTGGAACAGATAAACCAGATAAATGAAAACAAAACATGTCTTTAAAAATGATTCCGATCTTGAATGGCGACTAAATATAGTTAAGAGTATTTTGTTGGGAAGAGGGGTCAGTAAAAAAATTCTTTAATTATTTGACAAACAATATTTTAGATTTTATTTAAAAATCCCTATAGAAAACGTAAAGTATAGCTGGCATAAATGCCGGTTATATTTAAATACAGGGTGGCGCACGAATCTTGCTACAAAAATTAAACGTAATAACTTTTTTTCTGTGTGAGTAATCGGCTTATTTTTTTTTATTTTGTAGGTTACTATTTAGATTTATAAAAATGGATGCTTGGGATACGGAGAAAAGAATTTGGATAGTGCAACGGTACCATGCTTTGCAGTCCGTCATTTCCGTCCAAAGGGAATTTAGGCGGGAGTTTGGCGGTAATCCCCCGAGTAGATGGACCGTTATGAGGTTTGTAAACATGTTTGCCGAATCTGGAAGCATCGCACAAAGGCCGTACCATCGAGATGCCAATGTTCGGGTTCAGGATACAATCGCAGCAGTAGCATCTGCAATACAGGCCAATCCGAGCGTTTCGACCCGAAACATATCGGGGCAAATTGGAGTTAGTAGACGGTCATTACAACGGATACTTCATGACGATTTAAACTTGTTTCCGTACAAAGTCCAAATTACTAGCAAGTTAAACCCTCAGGATTTGCCTGTTCGCCTGGAATTTTGCCAAAAAATGATATCAATGGCCGAAGAAGACAACACATTGATCAATTGTTTGTTCATGTCTGATGAGGCCCATTTTGATCTTAACGGCAATGTAAACAAGCAAAATTGCCGTATATGGAATGAGTCTAATCCAGAAATGCTCCATGAGACGGAACTGCACCCAGAACGAGTCACTGTGTGGTGCGCAGTTTCATCAAGGTGTATTGTCGGGCCGTACTTCTTTGAAGAAAACGGTGTAACCGTTACTGTCAATGGGGACCGTTATATAAAGATGTTGAAGGAGTTTTTTTACCCAGAACTGCGCCGAAGACGTATACCATTCAACAGCGTTTGGTTTCAGCAAGATGGAGCAACTGCACATATAGCCAGACCAGTTATGGCGGAGCTAAACAAAAAATTCGCAAACAAATTAATTTCTAGGAACTCCACTCTTCGCTGGCCCCCAAGGTCACCTGACCTGACTGCACCAGACTTCTTTTTATGGGGTTATGTCAAGCAAGAGGTGTATAAAACGAAGCCCAGGAATTTAACTGAATTAAAGCAGTCCATAATGCCAATAATTGAGGCGATCCCAACTTCAACTCTTCAGACCGCAATGAATAATTTTTTGATCAGGTGCCGCATATGCGTGGGAGAGCGTGGAGGTCATTTGCGGTCTATAATCTTTAAAAACAACTAACTATTTAAAATAAAATTTAATTTTCTAACCAATAAAAAAAAAATAAATGAAATACATCGATTAAAAAAAAGTTATTTAAATTTCTTATTGTAGCACAATTGGTGCGCCACCCTGTATATGGGAGAAGGGTACAAACTTAAGATTTGTGAGGAATCCTGTTCCCATTTCTGAGATTGCTAAGAACAGATATATCGGAATTTTCGTTTTTCCGTCATGGCCCAGTGTATAAAAACTCTAAATTTATTCATCACTTATCTGTGAAGTTGGCATAATAATTTTAAGCTAGACCAATGGGTGACCATGGCAAGAATTTGCAGTTTTTGGAACTTTTTATGCATTTCTATTCCGGATTTTGCAGTTCACCCAATAGTTGGTGTAACTCGCTGTACTGCTAATTTCACTGTAAAGTTATCAGAACAGTCTTTTTCTCAGTAAAGGAGCTAGCTAAGAAAATTGCATTTACGTTCCAAATTAGCATTTTTTATGTAATTTAAGAAAAAACATAGTTCAATTTTTGAAGTCCCAATTCGACAAAAAAATTGGAAAATCCGTTTTGAACTTCACACTGAAGTAAACAGTTCAAAATAGACTTTTTGATTTCACTTCCTAAAACTTTTCTCCAACAGTTCAAAAAATATTTTTTTGAAAAATTTTTAAATGTGATATATTTTTGAAATTTTAATTATCTATTTAATTTTTATGTTAGTAAAGGCTTACAGATCCTTTTCTAGAAACTATTTAAATTCTTTCAACCGATATTGCAGAAAATTGAAAAATAAAAAAAACGTTCTTTTGGGAGGAAAGTTTTTAACGCTAGTTGTACATTTTTTTCAATATTTAGTAGTAGTTTAAGTTTAACGTTGGGTAGTAAGTTTAAAAAAATCGACGGCGTCAATTTCGAAATTAAATTAAATTTTCAAAAAAAAAAATGGAATTTTTTCAGAAGGACTGGAATTTTTTAAAAATACAAAAAATATTTTGTTGAAAATCCTATCGTATTTCATGATCATTATTCATGAGTCGAAGAACAAATACAAATAAAATGCAATACTAGGTCGCACTTAGTTGCTCTTACGTTCAACAGGCTGAGGGTTGCTGTATATAAACACATGGAAATTATGAAAGAAAAATGTTTTATACGACATTTAAATTAGCCAAAACAACTCCTTTAATACTTCGAAATGAAAAAAGAGAAGTCCATCTGACTTTTTGATCAAATATATTAGTTTTAAGAAACATAAAATCGTTGGAGCGGTTTTTTTCAAAACAAATAATTTTTGATATATTTTGAGTAGGTATTTATTTTTGTACGCTTAGAAAAAAATGTAAGCTTAGAAAAAAAATGTCAACCCGTTTTTAAGATATCGAATTTTCAAAAAAAAATTAAAAAGCAAGTTATTTTGAAACTTTTTGTTTGCAATATTAATAAATCTTATTTAAAATTTAGCCAATTATGAGGAAATTCAAAATGAAAACAACGTTCTCAGAGGTAGTTGCTAGTTGAATTTTCTTATAGTTTTTAGTAGTAGATCGTACTACTTTTACCATACAAAAAAAGTTCTATAAAAAGTATAAAAGTGTTTTTAAAAAATTTTTGAAAATTTTTAAAAATCCAAACAATATTTTTTTGAATTTCTTTGTAAACAAAAAAAAAAACAATTTGTGCTTTTTAGAAGCACTACAAAAAAAATTTCATTTTGAGATTTCGGTGACATTTGTTTCTTTTTAATTAGAAATGTATCCATTGACATTGTTTGTATGTCAATGTATGTTTTTGAGAAAATATTACAACTTATAACACAATAATGTACTTTATTTGGCTCTGAGCGTTCAGAGCTAAAAATTTGTGTTTCCTTTTCCGTTCTGAGCATTTTCAGAGCGCGCTTTATGAGCTCAGAATAAAATAACTGAGAAGACAGAGTTAAATGCTGAGCACAAGCATTTGACAGCAAGCTCAGAACACGCTTGGTTCCTATGATGTTCAGAACATTTTTGAAATACTCGGAGTCTGTTAAGAGCTCTTTTCTGAATTAAGAAAGAAAAATGCCTTTTGGTTGTCATTTTTGTTGTCATTTTAATTCACATGGAGTTGTCATTTTAATTCACATGGAGGTTGGATAAATACTTGTTTGTATCTTTTGGTAACAAGGAATTTGGATCCACCGATTATAACGATCATATAGCGATGTTTGTTTTAAAATTTAGTCAGAAAATTATTAATCTTGTTTTTTTTAAGGAAAATTAAAAAAATAATAAGATTTTGTATAATATCGTGAGATCATGAAACGGGGGTCAAAAACCATGAGAATCATGATAAATCATGAGATTAGGCAACACTGCCCCAAAGGCCAATACAATACTATCATATACTGGATATTTTGTGTGAGGTACAACAAAATGTAAGGACTTAGAAAATAAAAAAAAAAAATAGTATTAAAAGGGGGCCTTTCCTCGTTTAGACGGAAGGGTAGATTATCAAAGAAATGGACCTAAAATAGAAAAAAAAATATTTAAAAAACAACGGCAACACTTACACTGTCGTGCTAGCTATAGCTTTTCTTGAAGCCAACAATCCAATCTATAATTTCCTATTTAATAAAGTTTTTTTGGTGCATAGTTTTTCAACATTAATTTAAAAGTTTTAGTTTCAGGTTCCATTTTAGGAACCTGATTTCTACTCTTTGCATTTTTTTTAAGTATTCACCTTAGCTTCATTAACAAAAACGTAATTTTGTTGATCCTATCTAAATAAATATTTTAATTTATTCTGTGAAACCGTTAGGCGACGAATTCAAATTTGTTAACAATGAAAAAAGTTTTTTTAGGCATCAAATTTGAAGAGCAAAATGTAATGTCACCTAAGCATTCAAAAAGCCAACAATTTCCATATAAATTATAAGATGGGGGATGTTTGTAAAAATTAAGACTCCCAATAGAAGAAGCTTATAACCCAAAAAATAATCCAGCCGTGTAGACTAAAGAAAAACAGACATATAAACAGAGCAGACAGATAGAATTGTAAGACCCACTTTTTTGTCTTTCCTATCATTGTATTGCAAGGTTTGATCAAAATCTTTTATTAATTATACGAGCATATAATGCAAAACTAGGCATAAACATACATAAACCGATTCGATTCCTTATGAAAAACTAATTTAATATTAAAAACAAGAAATTAAGGACCCAAAATTTCAAATGATCGTAGCCTCTAAAACCCTTTTCACAGCAAGATTTAAATTAAAAGTATATTAATTTACTTTTAAATGTTAAAAGTTAGTAGTTCCAATTGCCGTGAATTTATTTCATTGCACCTGCTTAATGCATACTATACTAACTATACTGACTTAAACTAAAAAAGTTATATACTACCATGTGCTACATAAAATAATAAACTTGATAAAAACTTGTAATAGTAATAGACCAAAGGGCTTCATAGTAGGTACTCTCGTAAAATCGTCGCATGCATACATATACATAATATTGATATTCCAATTTGGAACATAATTGTTAATAATTTAAAACAAGTTTTATGATTTAAAGAAATAATTTATTTTTACAGATTTTTTTAATAAATTAAAAAAAAACACATTTTTTTTTGTTTTTGAAATAAATAGATATTAAAAGTTTTCAAATAGTATTTATTTTAAATTAAAAACGTCTCTGTCCTGGATATGGATTGAATGGTGGTGTTGTTGGGATTGGAAACCTTCCCATACCATTGCCGCCACCAAATCTGCCTCTGCCAGTATCACGGAAAGCTTCAACAGCACTCGTTGATAGAGCAATCAAACCGACAATCAACACGATCAATACTTTGAAGTTCATTTTGAATTATTGAATATTTTTATATTTTTTTCTGAACGATAAGACGATGAGTGATGCTTAAATGTTAAGTAGTCACTGCTAGAACTGCGTTTGCGTTGTGATGATTATAACAGCTTAGAGCATTCTTTTTATAGGTAAGCTATCTCTTATAATTTGAACACCAAATATGAGTAATGTGATGATAAGTAATATACGAAATAGGTTTTTATGATTATTTGTTGTTTTTATTGGAAAGATGCAAAAATTTGTAGAGCACAGAGTTTGGGGATTTTTTAATTTCATTCACAATGTGTATACATTTGTAGGTGTGGGGATTCACAACAGACAAAAAAATAAAATAAACAAATACAACCTTTGTTGAAAAGTTAAACTAACACATAAAGTTCCTTCGTTAAATTCAACATAAATATTCAACTATTTAACTTTATAATATGTATTACTTTTTTGCTTAGTCACTTGCTAATAAACTCTCATACTGTAAAGACTTCTGCATTCTGCTTTCTTTATTTCAAACTATTGGGATCTTCACTTTTTACCTCGCAACAGGTTATGGGCCCAGAACCCATTTTGAAATCAGAAGGTATAATTTATTAATCTATTTAAAATGAGTTCGTCTCTATATCAAATAGAAAAGCTGGACAACAGCAATTACGATTCCTGGTGTGTCCAAATGCAGAGCGTTCTTATACATTCGGAACAATGGCCAATAGTGAGCGGAAAAATTATTAAGACTGAGACAATGTCGGCGGAGGATGGACTGAAATGGGACATGCAAAATGAGAAGGCATTGGCTTCAATAATGCTGTGTGTAAAGCCATCTCAAATAATTCATATAAAGCATTCAAAGACAGCCAAAGACGCCTGGACAAACTTACGACAAGTCTATCAACCATCTGGACCTGCAAGAAAGGTATCACTCTTCAAACAATTGTTGCAGCTCAGTATGTCTGACAGTGACAATGCACCACAACACATAAATTCTTTTTCCAGCATCGTGGAAAAGTTGTCGGAGATAACCGTTTGTATAAATGAGGAACTGTTGGTAATTATTCTTTTATCTAGTTTGCCAAAATCATTTGAAAGTTTTGTGGTTGCGATGGAGACTCGAGACACATTGCCTTCCATGAGTAGTCTCAAAATAAAAATTGTAGAAGAGGCCAACCGGAGGGGTCAGCGGGATAATCATTTGAACGAGGCTGCATCAGGTAGTCAGCAAGCATTTATAGCGCGAGCAAATACCAAAGAGTTCAACGAAAGTAAGAATAACAACGCGAAGAGAAATAGAAAAAATTTTGGCAAGTGCTATAACTGTGGCAATAGAGGTCATTTAGCTTCAAAATGCAAAGCACCGAAAAAACAACAAAATCAATCATTTTCATATTCTCTTCTTTCTGCTACAGACTCGCATGTACTTTCCCCTTCCAGCTGGTGTATCGACAGCGGAGCCACTTCACATATGTGCAGTGATCGAAATTTATTTAGCAAAATGGATGACAAGTGCATTGAGAGAATTCAGTTAGCGGGTAATAACTACATCGAAGCAACGGGTAGAGGTGACGTCATCATCAAAACAGCTATGTGCAACATAACTTTGAGAGACGTTCTCTATGTTCCCGGTTTGTATGGAAATTTTATGTCAGTTAGCAAAGCGGTGGATAACGGACTTACGGTGGTTTTCGACAAAGCAGAAGCAGTTATTAAAGATAGTCGTGGTACAGTTGTTCTTAAAGCTGAAAAATACTGCAATTTGTTCGTTTTTAAAAATTCAATCGATTCGTGCTTTTATTCATCAAGTTCAAGTTTTGATAATTTCGTGAAATGGCACAACAGGTACGGCCACCTTAATTTTTCTTCTCTTCAAGAATTATCGGAAAAAAAATTAGTTTGTGGAATGACGTTCGCGAATGTGCCAAAAGAAATAAATTGTAAAGTTTGCATGAAAAGCAAAATTTGTGCTCGCCCGTTCCCTCAAGCTAGCCAGACGCGCTCGAAAAAATTATTGGATATAATCCATACGGATGTATGTGGCCCAATTAACAAAGTTTCGATTGGAGGTTCCCGATACTTTGTTACATTTATCGACGACATGTCGAGACATGTATTCATTTATTTTATGAAGTCCAAAGGTGAGGTTTTTGAGAAATTCAAGTTGTTTAAAGCTATGGTGGAGTGCCAAACCAACATGAAAATTAAAACCTTAAGAAGCGACAATGGAACGGAATATATAAATAACAATTTTAATAATTTTTTAGATGAGCATGGAATTCAAAGGCAGCTTGCAGTGGTGCACACTCCTCAACAAAATGGCGTCGCTGAACGCGCAAACCGTACGCTGGTGGAAATGGCAAGGAGCATACTACTTCATGCAAACCTCGATGAATCGCTATGGGCTGAAGCAGTAGCAACAGCAGCCTACTTGAGAAATATGTCTCCAACAAAAACACTAGTTGACATGACGCCACACGAAATATGGACTGGCAGAAAACCAAAGGTTCACCATTTAAAAATATTTGGGTGTCCAGCTGTGGCTTTAAATAAAAATCATTATGGTAAATTTCGTCCCAAAGGTAAAGAGTATATCATGGTTGGATATTCATTAACCTCTAAAGCGTATCGTTTGTTCGATCCAGTTTCTCGTAAAGTCGTTGAAAGGAGAGATGTTATTTTTGATGAGATTAGCCTAGCCAAACTTAAAAGCAGCGAATTAAATGATTTTGTCTTTTTAGATACTGATGTTTTGTCACCAGAAGAAAGAATTGAAGAAGCCACAATCAAACCTGAAAGCACCACCGCCGCCACCACCAACATCGATACGAAAGTCACCACCACCAATGTCGAGACACAAACCGTCACCACCGCCGCCGCCGCCGCCGTCAACAGTAACAACGATTCCAACGCCACCGCCACCACCACATCAAATAAGCAGTTTGAAGAACTGAAAGACGACAGCGAAGTTAAAATTGGACCAGGACGGCCAAAGTTAATTCGAAATGGAAAACCTGGACGGCCACAAAAACAGTATAACACATTAAATGTAATGAAAGATTTTATTAAAATTCCAGAAAATCCACAAGAAGCTTTATCAGGCACTCATTCTAACGAATGGAGGGAAGCGATGGAGAAGGAGTATGCAGCCCTGATGTCAAATAAAACGTGGACTCAAATTGATTTGCCAACTGGAAAAAAAGCCATCGGATGTCGATGGGTTTTCAATATAAAGAGGACAGTCGATGGAAGTGTCGAACGTTTTAAATCGAGGCTCGTGGCCAAAGGCTGCAGCCAGCAGTTCGGAGTAAACTTCGATGAAACTTTTTCGCCGGTCGTTCGGTATGCAACCATTCGGATGTTAATTGCGTTGGCAGCTGAGCATCGAATGATACTGCATCAGATGGATGTGTCCACCGCTTACCTCAACAGTGAACTGGACGATGAGGTGTTCATGAAGCAACCCGAATGCTTTGTGGATTCGAAATTTCCTGAACGTGTGCTCAAACTCAACAAAGCGATTTACGGGCTGAAGCAGTCTGGTCGGGCCTGGAATACCAAGCTTGACAATGTTTTGCGACAAATTGGATTTACACCATGTGAAAGTGAGCCATGTTTGTACAGGAGAAATAGCGAAGGTAATTTTAATTTAATTGCGGTATACGTCGACGATTTGATTCTAGCCAGTACAAATCAAGAAGAACTCGATGACATCAAAGTTAGTCTAGCTGATAACTTCGATTTAGTGGATAAGGGTCCACTTCAACATTTTCTTGGAATGGAGTTTGAACGAGAAGGAGAAACTGGTGCGATTTCTGTTGGACATAAGCAATATGTGAAAGATCTATTGAGGCAGTACAATATGGAAAACTGTCGCCCCGTTGCAACTCCACTTGATGCTGGTTTGCAAGTAAAATGTGATGACGACAACTGTAGGAAGGTTGACCCTACTGCATATCAATCCCTCATAGGATCATTGATGTACCTAGCACTTTCAACGCGTCCCGATATAATGCATTCAGTATGCAAATTAGCTCAGAGAAACACAAATCCACACGCTGAACATGAAGCTGCAGCCAAACACATATTACGCTACTTGTCAAAAACAATTAATTTAAAATTATATTATCGTTCACAGGGAAGTCGTATTCAAGGTTTTGTCGATGCCGACTGGGGTGGTAATTCCCTTGACCGCAAATCTTATACTGGATACACTTTCTTTTTGGCTGGCAGCGTTTTCTCTTGGGAGTCCAAGAAACAGTCTTGCGTGGCGCTCAGCAGTACCGAGGCCGAATATATCGCCCTTTCAGCCGCAGCTAAAGAAGCAATATATCTACGGAGGTTGCTTAATGAAACTGGACTCTACGAAGACAATCTACCTATTGTTTTGAATGGCGATAACATCAGTGCACAACATCTTGCCAAAAACCCAGTGCACCATGCACGCAGCAAGCACATCGATATTAAATATCATCATGTACGAGAAGCCATTAAAAACGATGAGATCGAGCTGAGGTATATTCCTACGAGCGACATGGTAGCCGACATTCAAACTAAAAATTTGCCAAAAATTAAACATGTGAAATTCACTGAAGCCATGGGCTTATGTATTTGATTAATTATTTTTTAAATGTAATTCTTCTTTTGTTTTAAAGAATATTTTTGTTGAGAGGGACTGTTGAAAAGTTAAACTAACACATAAAGTTCCTTCGTTAAATTCAACATAAATATTCAACTATTTAACTTTATAATATGTATTACTTTTTTGCTTAGTCACTTGCTAATAAACTCTCATACTGTAAAGACTTCTGCATTCTGCTTTCTTTATTTCAAACTATTGGGATCTTCACTTTTTACCTCGCAACAACCTTAAAGAACCTTTATAATAAACCTATCTAAATAAATTTCCCATTGTTTAAGAAATATTATTACATGCTATTTAATTCACCTGTTGAAATAAAAAATAGGCTTAAAAGGCAGCTGTGTCTCAAACATTAATTATGTACAATCGCTTTATTCACAAATATAAGCTTCCTATTAATAGCACAGGTTTAGAGTGAAACTTATTTTCTTTCCTTCCAACTATTTTTGGAGATTTTTGGTAAGACTTCGTGAAAGCAAGTTCGTTTAATTCAATGGTGCATTTTAATTTTGGGAGGTAGTAATTACAGTCTCTAGTGGCACCACGCAAATCCGCTAACCATTCCGAATATTTTTGAGCTTCTTTCATGCGCATTTGGTTCTGATATTGCCGTGCAACACCTTTTGAAACTCGAACCAGGTACATCTTCTTCCCAATCTTACTCTGAACAACACCTGAAATCCACTTCGGACCTCGGGCGTAGTTCCGAATGAATACTCGTTGCTCGGGATGAAACTTTGCAGTAGCTATTTCGGCTTGATGATGTTTTGAGGTCGGCTTCAGTTGGGATAGTAACGAACGCATCGGTCGACCATGTAAAAGCTCAGATGGTGACTTGCCGGTTATGTTCGGCGTTGATCAGTAAGAAGTCAAAAAAGTTATTAGGGCATCTCTTTCATTGACACCTCCAGAAATTTGTTTTTTAATAGCAGTTTTGAACGTTCGCACCATTCTCTCAGCTTCACCATTTGAAGCTGGATGAAATGGCGCAGTTTTGATGTTAACAATACCCAATTCATTACAAAATTCTGCAAACATGGTTGAAGAAAATTGGCTGCCGGTATCAGAAACTAGGTTCTCTGGGAAACCTTCAAGAGCAAATATATTTTGGAGAGCTTTTATTGTTGCTTCAGAAGTTGTGGAGCTCATTTCAACCACATACGGAAAGTTACTTAGGGCATCTACACAAATAAAGTACATGCGATTCAAGAATGGACCAGCAAAATCCACGTGCACTCTACTCCAAGTATGGTCAGTTATAAGCTCAAATCGTCTGCCATAAACATATTGGTGAAATTTTTGAACGCCAAAGATAATTGATAGCGCTTCTTTTTCCACCTGACTGTACTTCTTTTGGGAATCAAAAAGCAAAACAGCAACTATACCGTAAGATGAAGCATCACAGGCGAGTATAAGTGGGTAGTCATCTCTAAAAGTGAACTAGTTTTGTTGCATCAACAATACTGCGTTTCAGGCCTTGAAATGAATCCTCTTGTTGATCCGTCCATATAAAAGGCATTCCCTTCTTCCGAAGCTCACTAAGCGGAGCAGACATTGAAGAAAAATCTTTTAAAAACTTCCCATAATAATTTATTTTTCCTAAAAAAAGCTTGCAACACTCCTAAATTAGCAGGCTCTTTCATCTTTTTAATGGCTTCCACTCTATCTTCTAGTGGGCTAACTCCTCCAGCATATATTTGGTGTCCTAAATAATTAACACTAGATTGAGCAAACTTACATTTCGAGATGTTGCAGTGTAGTCCATTAGCAGAAAAACGGCGTAGGAGCTCCTCCAAAACTTGGCAATGTTCAGTAACAATAAAGTCATCAGCAAATGCTGCACAATGCTCCATTCCTCCTATTATTTGTTCAATGAGGTTTTGGAAAATACCAGGTGCACTACTAATACCAGGTGTGGCAACCTCAGAAAACGTAGTAAACCAAAAGGCGTATTTATAACCAGTATGGGCTTGGAATCATCGGGAACAGCAACCTGAAAATATGCTTCAGAAAGGTCAATTTTAGTGAAATGTTGGCCTCCTTTAAACTTGTGGCATATTTCTTCAAAACGTGGCATCGGATGTCTAGCAACATCCAGCTGAGGATTCACACCTATCTTAAAGTCGCCGCATATTCGTAGGCTGCCTGACTGTTGTTTCTGCACAACTACAATGGGTGCTGCCCATTCACTAAAAGGTACAGGCACCAAGACACCAACTTCTACTAAGTGATCAAGCTCAGCTTTGACGGGTTCCATCAAGGCAAACGGAAGGGGACGTGGTTTGCAAAACTTTGGGCGTGCCCCTGGCTTCCATAGTATCCAAATTTGCATTGGAAGCAGCAGGCAGCAGCGGGTTGGTTCTTCAAGAATGTTGCAACAGCTTATCGAAAAATTTAATTTGTGGAACCAATCCATTCCCAGTATACTAGCGCCTTCTTCCATATCGGTTACTAAAAGAGGTAAATCATGGACATTATTTTTCCAGCTTACGCTTACATGAGTAGTTCCTTTGTTCGGAACAAGTTGGCCTCCATATGCTTTTAAGATTTGGCTTGTAGGCTGCAATTCAGGTTCTCCAAGCTTTGAGACCAATCATGGAACAAGTTGCTCCGGTGTCAAGTTGGAATTGAAAAGAGATACCGTTTATTATCAAATGCACCTAAAATACCTTGCCTTCCTGCTTTATATGATGGCACATGTCGTTATCTGAAGTCCCTTGAACAGCTTCAATTGCATAAGCGTTTTCTTGCCGATTACCTTGAGCTGATTGGCGATTCTGGTTCTTACTTTGTATTTTTCCGGAGTTATTTTTCACTTTATCGCGGCATACTGATGAGATGTATCTGCCCGCATAACCGACAAGTAGCATTGCGAACGGGGCATTTAAAGCGAGAATGACGAATGTTACAACCGGGGCATGAGCGCGAATTGTCAAATCCAGTCAATTTGTGCTCAAAAGGGCAAATAGCGAGCAAATCGTGGAGTAGTTTTGAATTCCCCCCTATATTATGTTAACTGGATAACATTTCGTGACGCAAAATGCAAAAATTTGAAAAAAGATTCGAATATCTCAAAAACGTGACATGCTAGGGCGATTTCGAGACCAGATTTGAACTTAGTTCTTAGTGCATCAAATATACCATCAAGTCCAAGTGAATTGCCGCATAAAATAACCTTAAACAGAAATTTTTTTGGAAATTGTTTACTTTCAATGGTACTTTGATGTAATTTTCTAATAATTATTAGTAGTTTTCGAGCCATTAGTGAAAAACTATCAAAAACTGGATTTTAACATAATTTTTTTTTTTTTGATTTTTTTTCATGTTGCATCACAAAATTTTAGTCGCAAGTCTCAGATTCGGAATCAGCACCCCCGAAAACATTAAAGAGGAGCGAAATCAACACTACCGCACAATTTGCATAGTAAAAATACAATATGACCGGACTATATCCTAAATCCACATTTATTGAAAACTATATGTTCTTGATATCACAGAACGGTCACTATCATGAGCACACGCAACCCTTACCCGAACTCACCCCGGTTCCAAATTCAATTGATATGCATGCATTGAATTTGAAAATGTGTAGATGAGTGGATTGTAATTAATGCTATTGTTAAAAAAAAAGATACTCAAGTTCGGGTTAAGGGGTTGTGGTTGTTGTTAGACATACATAGATACGTACATCATTTACTCTCGGAAAAGGGGAAAATTAATGATCCATTCCGGCTTTTCGGTTTCGTGCATTAAAAAAGTCGAACATATGAGTGGTTCACATGAAACTGTATCAGTTGCACAAGTGTCATCGATGAGCGTGAGCGTCCTTGACACAGTTGAATGATATTGTTGTACACAGAGGAAACAAGTTTCTCACCCCTTTCGGATAATCGAAATAGACATTGTTCTGGGTATAGGTATAACCGCCAGTTAAATGAGCCGATGGAACTATTAAAAAACATCTAAAAAAACCTGCAGACATGATGTCATGTGCATAAAGGAAGAGCCAGGGGCACAAGTGTTATTGCAACAGGAATTGATATAATTTTTCGGTTTTCATAAGGGTGCCAGATTGTGGTAATTCAATTTCAAAAGAAAAAGTGTGATTTGTGACAAATTTTCATATAATATGTCCGTGTCTTGCCAATGGCAATGACGATAGTCCACCCCTGCAATGATATAGTAGTTTATTTAAAGAATGGTGTTCTAGGTCATACAACAAACACTTCCTGATTCCTTGTATAAAGAGAATCCTAATTATTAAAGTTGAATGAACAGATGCAATCGCTGGGGTTATTGTGGTGGGTTTTCTTCGAATTTTTTTTTTCCTCACTTGTCCAGATGCAGAGAAAAATACTAAACTAAGAAAGGGAAATCTGTGAAATTGAAAATATGTAGTTTGCTTAGTACATCCGGTTTGTATTTGAGTTTAATTTTTATCCGATTGCGTAAATTTGTTATTTTTTTTAAGGATTAGGGGATATTAAGATGAATAACTATGTGTTCGTAAATTTATTAAGATAAGAATACATCGATGGAAATGGAAAATAAAATTTTAAGCTTCAAACAAAGAAATCCGAAAAATTCTGTTTTTCAAAAAAAAGTTCCATAGGTAATTTTAATTCGTAGAAATCTACTATTTACCTACCTTAAAAACCTTAACAGGGTGCAAAGATAAGCCTCTATAGGAATAATTGGGGCACAGGGGTCTATGCCACAAGCAGGGCTGGAAATTATTCTAAACCTTCCAACCGTGGACGAGCACATTAGATGCACAGCAACCAAAAGCACACTTCGACTAAAAGAACTGGGATCTTGGAAGCACAGCCATTTGGTCATGGGTCTATCTTGCAATGATATGACACAGTTGCCGGACTCGATGTGACGACTGACTACCTACCACCTCTAATGGATTTTAACAAAAACTTCTCTTTTTTAATACCCAAAAGGCAGGGATGGGACCCCAACTCACAAATCAGTGAACGGGGTATCCCCTTCTACGCCGAATGGTCAAAAATGGAAGAAGGAACAGAAGCTGGGGTATTCTGTGAAGCTCTTATTATCAGAGAATCATTTAAACTTCCAGATAAATGTAGTGTCTTTAAGGCTGAGATTTACGCTATTGAAAAAGCGGCAGAAATGGTACACATGAAAAAACTGAAGGTTTTTCGTGGACAGACAAGCTGCTTTCAAAGCAATAGCCAGTGAGACTATAATACCCAAGGCAGCAGCAAAATGCCGAGACATTCTTAACAATATTTGCAACACTAACCAAGTCTAACTCTCCTGGGTTCCTGGAAAGAGCAATATAGAAAGGAATGATATACCAGATGAACTGGCAAAGAAAGGGTCAGTATCAAATAGAAACAGTATTAGCCAATTAGATAAGGGACCAGACATCCCCACCGGAGTGATTAAAAGGAAAATAGACCTAATAAAGAAAGAGCAAGCACGAAAAAGTGTTTCTCATCTAAGCGGTTCGAACTCGAAAAGAAAACACACCAGCACCAATAAATGGTTGAGTTTGGGATCAATACTGCCGTTCTAAGAAAAAAAATTTAAAAATTCAGTTGGTACCATAATTGGAAACGTTAGTTTAGTTAAATAGTTAATTATTTTTGTGTAAATCCTAAAACTCATATTTCCAACTGAAAAAGACTTAATATCACGAACGCGAATTTCATTGCAGGTTTCAAGAAAGTTTCTTATGGGCTTTTCTAAGCCATCACCAGAATTACTAATCCCAATGTGTTGAATTTCATAAGAATGGAACGTGAGTGGGTCGCAATTCTGGTTTCAAAATTCTGCTTTTCAAAATTCTATTTTTTCTAAATACTGTTTTTTTTCAGTTCTGTCTGTCAAAATTTTGTTTTCAAAATTCTGTTTTCCAAAATGCTGTCTAAAGTTCTGCCTATTCTGCTTCTTTCTCAAGTATCTTAACGAAAATAAACAAAAAAATTGTTCTCAACATTTTTGTTAGACAACTAATTGCAGCACTACTTAAAGAGATTTTGATGTTGATAATTTATTTTTGTTGTTTGCTGCACCCTGCACATGTTTTTCCACAACTCGAGGTTAATAGGTGTTTGGCCTGACTATTTTTTAATTGAATGCAAATAACCATTAACTATTAAATTTTTTTACTACTACTCTTAATTATTTGCCTTATTTCTGGTTTTCTCAAAATTGACTTCATTTTTTTAAAAAAAAAAAAATAACAAATGACCAGCCATGCACAACTTATCATTTCCTCTATTTAATACTTTAATAGATTATTGAGGCTGTAACTTTAAGTGCATAAATGGTGTAGCCCACTTTTTACAAATTTATTTAACAGATCGATCAATATGTTTACACTAAACAAAATCTGATTTTTCATCAAAATTTATTTGAGATTTCTAATTGGAGGACCAAGATTCCATTAAGATTTCGTTAAAATCTATGAAGTTTTTATTGAAATTTCGATGAAATTTTCATGAAATCTTTTTGCATCAATTAAAAATATCAATAATCGAATTTCGTTTCTGTGGAACATAGCATTTGAAATTTAAGTAGTTTTTAGTAGTTTTTGAAAAACTAAGATGTTTAAGAGTTAACAATGGTATCTTAGACGAATTTTGACGAATTAATGTAAGTAGAAGACAGGAGAATCTAAAAAAGAAACTTCTTTTTATTATTAGCAGAATTTTGTAAAACAGAATTTTGAAAAACAGAATTAGGTATGAAATGCAGGATTTTAACAAACAGAATTTTGAAATAAGAATTTTGCAAAAAGAATTTTGCAAAAAGAACTTTGACCCTGCCGGAATTTCGACCCCCTATTTACCGATTGGTTACGAAACCCCGAATGACAAAATCCTGAATTGCAAAAGTTCCGAATACCAAGTTCCCGAAAAAGCTAAATTCCGCATGAATAAGGTCATGAATAGCTTCCTTCCTTTGCCAGAACCTCGAATGATTCTCGAATACCAGAATCCCATTCGGGATTTAATAAAGTTTTTGTTTGGTCGTCCGAAAGCATTCCGAATGCTTCTCAAAACGTTTGTTTGGCACTAGATGACAGTTCCAGAAGCACGAACAATGCACACAATTGAAATGTTTGTTATTTAATTTTGTAGTTGCGTGTGACTATTCATTTTTTTTTTTTTTTTTTGAGTTGAAAAGAAATAACTATGAAAAAAAGGATAGGCCAAATGTTTTATCCTCTCCAGCATCCTTGATTTCATACCATGCTGTGGAATTTTGCTCAAAATAAAATCCCAAGGAAGTGAGGGATATCAATATTCGGAGAAATAACTGGTTCATCTCCTAAATGCAAATTCAACGAAACCCTAACTTTAGCTTGTTTGTTTGGTTTCCTGGATCGGAGAGTTCCAGAAACTTCTTCCGGACCACCAAACAAAAACGTTTTTGACCCGAAACAGAAACATATAATGACATTCTGCTAGTTCCACTCATCTTAACCGCTTATAAGCTTCGAATCTCGATCTGAATGTTGTTCAAAGGCTAAATATGTCGTGTAGTATTGGCTATGAATTATGCCATATCCATTATCCAACTCGTATATTGATTCATCCCTTAAATCAGCTTCTTGTGTTTAGCTAAAGATAAATCACTTAATCAATTTCGGCTTCGTCAAGCCATCGAGAGTGCTCACTATTTGCACTTGCAATGCAAACCAAAAATGTGAGGTCAGTCTTAAGATTGGTGCTGTCTTGACTGCGGTTGGATGGAGTGCAATGAAGCATAGAATATCATTATTGGTAAAGCCACAAGTGAAGCTATCGGATACTCTTCCGCTGACCGATCTGCAAAATTGCACAGTAAATAAAGTGCAACCTACTACCTCTAGCTACCATCATGAGAGAGTACAATGCAAATCACATTGACTACCTATGTGAACGATGAAACCACGAAACAATGAAATGGTCGATTGGAGATGGAGTTGGTTTTTGGATTTGGTTGTTGGACTTGGAGTTTATAGTTTACTCTGGTGGCCACCGCCACCGCCACCGTCGTCGTCGCAGACCGACAGACTACTTACAAACTATATGCACAACGGCTGTCGGCATCGGCATTGTTCTGTCGGAAAAGTTATTGCGAAATAAGGATGGTTGTAGTTATTGGTAATTTACTTGCAAAGCGGTTAAAGGTACTCGTGTATACGATTTCTGAAGGAACATATACCTACGCGTAGGTGATTTGCTTCCTTCTTAAGGCATTACATTCGGAGGCACACATAATAAAGTTGGCAGATGCCTTTTCGAGGATTATGACCATGTCATACATATTTGGTACATATTCATTTAATGAACTCAGCATTTTAGTGAAGCCTCATGGCGAAAAGGGTACCTACGGGCATTGGGCAGTTCTTGTTTGTTTTATTTCTATTGAACGGGATTCGATTTGGACTATTTGACTATTGGATGTAGTAGGTCGTGAATATACTTGTAACGGAATTGAAGGAGGGCATTTGTAAAAGTCAATTTCAAATGCGGAACAACCATTGGACAGAGATGAAACTGATGGCATTTTAACAAAGTGACATTTCAGATACAGTTTTGAAATGTTTGGTTGTTGAGGTAAAGCGTAATTAGTTCAATGAAGTTAACATACAATATTCAGTTTCCAGGCTAATAGCAAGTAAAGACCTCCTAGATTATACAAGTAGATCATATCTTAATACATATGTACGTAACAACCCTCAAGGAAAAATTTTGGTGAATAGCACAAAGAATTCATTGAATACTTTTTACGAGGGACATGAATGTAATGATTTCATTTGAAAAAAGTGTTGCCTTTCTCATCAGCTCATTATTTTCATAGCTTTACCCCTTCTATAAATCGGTTCAAAAATTTTACTGAATTCAAGGCTTACAGTTCAGTATACAATTTCATTAAGAAAAATCATGCTTTGAGAAATACGAGGACTTCAACGATGAATAGTATTGCAATAACTCTTGAGTTTTTCATTTGTTTGTGACAATGAATTCTCATTGTCTGTTGGATATAGTTCACATTGGCTCTCTGTAAGAAAATCAATGTAATTTCAACTGAAAATTAAAAAAACACTAGCGATGTTAATGATTTTAATAGACGAATAAGCGAGTTCCATCTATAAAGTGATTGCCTTGGTGAACATTCATACATTTATCAGCTAAGAGTATAATGGTCTGGTGAAAAAGCAACTCCACGTACCTTGTGATATCACTGATGTATTCATGGTATTTTCCCTCAAATGCAATTCATTTTGGAACAAACAAGGTACACCTTCTCAGTGATTTCACCACCGAATATTCACCAAAAAAGTCACTTCTTGAGCTCCAATGACAACTCCATGTTAATTTCCTCGATGCTTGCACCTCAAATTCCTTGGGTGTAGCTTCCATTCCTTGAGGAAAAAGTTGAAGATTCCTCTGTGAATTTTTGAAAATTTCCCACTGGGAACTCTTGCAGACAAACATTTAAACATTGCTTGGAATGAGAGGTTTAAAATAGAAAGGAAATGGACAAGGTCTGGAGATTATAAAAGCGTAGCTTCTCTACATAAAACATTTCACTCTCAATATGGATGTATCATCATTCTCACTAAGTAATCGGCTTTTAGGTTTTGAATGTAGATTGGGGTTACGCCAGATTCCACATAGATGGCATAATTCGGTGTTGAGCTTGGTTATCTAAATATGCGTTTGAAGAAATGCCTTTGAATAGATTCAAATTCTTCGAGGGGCAAGCAAATATCTAAAAATCTAAGTGCCATAACACAAACACGTGTTGATTGATTTTTTGGTTACCAAAAAACTTGGGCCACATTAAATTTAAAGCAAGTTTAGCCTGATTACTTTTCTGCTGGACATGTTTGGAAAAATTTAAACTATGTGTTAGCAAAACTCCAAGCTATTTAAATTCTTGCACAACTGCAATACAAACATTATTGAGCGACCAGTTCTCTTCAGTTAGCCTCCGTCAAAGAATGACGTGCCTCAAAAATCATTATTTTGGTTTTGTTTATGTTGACATGAGGGCCCCATTTTTCACAAAACGTATTCAGTCTGTTGATTTGCAGTTGCAGGGTGAAAGGGTTGTCTGCCAGTTAAATTAAATCGTCTGCGTAGAGCAAAACTTTAACTGGTATATCGGCAAAGATAACTCTCTCTGGCAGTACATCACAAATATCGTCAATAAACAAAGAAAATAGTATTGGGCTTAAAATGTAGCCTTGGAAAACTCCAGTTATCCTTTCGAGCCAATTAGAAAAATTCTGATACATCCCATACAGTCGCGCTTTTTGAAACAAGAAAGTTGAAGTACATCATCAAGAATTTCCAGAATACTCCAAGTTAGTACATGAAAGCCTGTCTGTTTATTTTATCAAATGCTGCTTTAAAGTCTACATAACAGGTTTATAGTTTCTACTTTTTTCAATAAACTTCTTGGCAATACTACTTGTCAGCGCAAAAATGTGATACATCGTTGAGAAACTCGATCGAAAACCTGCTTTGAACATGCTAATAATATTATTGTTCTCGATCCAGTTGATGAGTCTTTCATAAAGAATTGAAGTGAGAATCTTCCTCAAACTGATAAGAATAGAAATCCCTCTATATTTTTCAGGTAGGTAAGCATCATCACTCTTGAATATTGAAAAAGTAATTGCTTTGTTGAAGTGGATTGGTACATATAATTCATTATAAATGTTGTTGAAGTGCACCAAAATATAATTTTTGTATTGCTCATTACTATTTTTGTTAAACTCGACTGGAATGCCATCTATGCTAGGTGCTTTATTATTTTTCATCTTTTTCAAAATTGTTTCCAGTTCACCCCTAGATATTGGCTCATCTAGTTAATTGATCGTAATGTTGGGCAATGCAATGCAATGAGAAAGTGTGATGAGACTCATCAACCGAAAAAAGAGTTTTAAAATGAGCTGCTAGTGTCTCAGCTCCGACCAGACCTTGTCCATTCGCGAACATTGCTCCAAAATGTCTTGGAGCTCTTAAAATTATCAAGTTTCTTAGCTATGTTGTTAATGTAAGCGATTTATTTTTTGAAGCACAGAGTTTCTTGTATTCTCCAAATTGGCTGCAACTTGTGTAGGCAGAGGGCTGCACTGCAATGTCGAATAAAAAGTAATTTATAAAGAGACGCACATTTCTCATCCCACTTAAGTCTCAAAAAATTGTTTGCGTTCTTCTGGAGATCAATATTACTAAACTGCGCTTCAACTACAATGGGCTAAAAATACATCCGCTACATCCGCTTTAAAGTCAGCAAATGAATCAAGCCACTCTCCTGATATGGAGCCAATGTCAATCACAGACTGCCCTTGACCGCTTTCAAAAGTTAACTCTCCAGATGTGTCGCTTCTAGATGCCCAGTTCAGTACAACTAGGCCAAAGTTTTCAAAAAAAAAAAATCTGTTAAAACTCTGATTGTAAAAGTTTACCTTTAAGGCTTCTTTAAAGTCTTTTTTTATGTTTGAAGTCTGTTTTACTCCTTGTAATCTTTAACTGATTTGACTCCTAACTTGCTCTTATTATTTTTTCTTAGAAGTAGGTACTTGAAGGGTGGTGAATGAAAAAGTTACATAATTTTGCTTAGTTAGTTCAAATATAATAAAGTTCAAGTAATAAATTAATAATTTACAATAAATGAGGCCGTGAGTGCAAAAGTGGTGTAACCCATTTTTTAGCATTTCTGACATTTTTGTCTCGTACTTTTACATCTATCAAAAGTTATCAAAGTCAAAAGTCAAATTCGAGTTGGCTAACTCGAGTTGAAGCAAAATTTGCGAATACTTTTCATGCATTGTTTTCACAAATCGAGCTGACTAACTCCGTTTGAAGTGAAATTTGGTGAGGTCACATCAAATCAACTTTTTAAATGTGAAAAGGTTGAATAGAAAACCACATTGAATTAGATTCTGTAGCATACGAAAAAAAACTGCGAGTTTTCTTGATTTTTCAAATTCTTTTCTGATTTTTGGGAGTTTTTAAATCCATCGTCATTGTAGCCATCCTTCAATGAAATTTGACAGTTAATAGTTGGACAGATGGTGGACGACCTATATTTAAAGGAAAATAGTGTATTTTGTTCCAACTGTCGCCCAGTTGGCTTCAAATCCCATTTTTCTGGAGCAGTAAAAAAATTGCCAAATTTTTCCATTTTGTAGAGGTTTTTTTATCCATCGTCATCGTAGCCACCTTTCTGTAAAATTTTGTATGTTTTCATTTTTATTTTGTTTCAATTAGATCTTCGTCTTCTGTTCGACATCGAACGTTACAAAAAAGCATTAACAACCCAAATACCAATACCAAAACCAAACAGTATACTTTCAGTCGATACCCAAAAAAAAGTTGATTAGACCGAGTTGTCTTTCGGCTCATGTGAAATTAAAATCTATCTCTAACTCGAGTTTGAAAAAACCTACCGAGTCAACGCGGCCAGTCCAAACCGTGACTGACCAGTTCATGTATAATCTAACTCGAATTAAAAAAAATCAAACCGAGTTAGCAGACCAATTTGACACATCACGATTTGTCCCAGCCTCTAATATAATATCATCCGTATTAAATCCTTCTTTCCATTTCTTTAAAATAAGTTTTTTTTTCAAGTCCATTCCATCGATAACTCAATTAAACTTATCTATTTTTATCGGCTTTAATTCGTTTCTAATAAACACTATCATCCTTCTCAATTGAAGTCTTACAGTACCAAATAATTGGTAATAACAGTATTATATACGAATGAAAAAAATAAAAAATCAATCCCTCCCCTTAAATTAACCTCATCCCTAATTGTTCAGTCGAGGGCAGATGCTTATCATCCAATCCAACCACTACTTCATGACGATGACGATTATGGTTTATCTATACTGATTTCGATTTTGTTTCGATAAACTACCCCCGAAATTAACACTTGTACAGATGTCACTTGATGAATAATCTAGTTTTAAGCAAACACACTACTCGAATGCGAGCAAAGACGAGATCCCCTTTTAAATAGCAGATGTCACTTAAAATGATTTTTAAATGGATAAGCAAGCATATAGGGAGAGGGTGGCGCGTGGGCTTTTGGCAAATATTTATTTATGATTTATGTTTTTTTTTTAAAACTGGTATTTGAAAAATATTAAATCGAATTACGTAACCACCAATAAAGTGATAGGAATTATTTCTATTGATTCTTTCAATCAGAGCTATGTACTATATTTAGGTTCATATATTTATTAAAAGAAAATAATATATTGCATTAAAATACTTAGAATAGTAGTTATCTAGTTTGACTTTCTGATTAATTCAACAGTGGGGTTGTTAAAATGATAAAAGATTCTTGAGCAAATTTATTTGAATAAAGTTTGGAAATGCAGGGGCATTGTCTCGATTGGGTTTCGGTCTGGTCTAAACAAAAATAAAATGCACGGTTTGGTTACATGTTTAATAAAAAAAAATCATTACATTATATATGCGTAATGAACAAAAGACAATCTTTTAACTTAAGCCTTTTTTGTTGACTAACAATTTTAAGGTCTTGTTTCACAATGCCTGAGTAAGGATCCCATTAGGTAAACTTTCTCCCTTCTAAAAAGAGAAAAAGGGAAATTTCATCAAATCGTTAGAGCCATTATCGAGAACTTACTTAAGGTGGCGCTACAGTCCGGGGTGGACCAGGGCCTCAACCAACAAGCTTCTTCCAGCCGAATCGGTTTCTAACTAGATGTCTCCTGTTTCGCACGCCAAATTGGTTGAGGCCCTCCTGTTGCGCTGTCTTCCTCTACTGCGCCGTCTTATGAGGTTGGACTTTTCGGGCTGGAATATTGTTGTCCATTCGCTATAGGTGACCCAGCCATCTCAGTCGTTGGCTTTTCACTTTACTGGCTAGGTTGGTGTCGCTGTACAGTCCGTACAGTTCGTAGTTGTATCTTCTTCTCCATTCCCCATCTATGCAGACGGAACCAAAAATCACCCGGAGAATTTTCATCTCAAAACAGCCTAAAGCGTTCTCATCTACCGTATATAGCGTCCATGTCTCTGCTCCATATACATCAAGTCCGTGATGATAAGCGTCTTATACAGGGACACTCTAGCAATTGACGAGAGTAATTCTTCGTTTGATCTCAGCACTGGTATCGTTCGCTGAGTTTATTTCGGAGCCTAAGACAAAGAGAAAGACAAAGTCTGACCACCTCAAAATTATAGCTGTCTAAAGTGATGATGTGACCGAGACGTCGGTGTTGGGTGTCCTTTCTTGTTCACAGCATATATTTGGTGTTGCTTTCATTCACCGTTAAACCCATCTTCTTGGCTTCCTTCTCAATACTCATGAAAGCAGCATTGACATCACGCTTTGTTCGTCCAGTTATGTCAATATCATCGGTGTAAGCAAGTAGTTGGACGGACTTTTGAAGAATTATGCCTCTAGATGCGTGAGAGTTTTACACAATTCTTTCAAGAACGATGTTGAAGAAGTCGCATTACAGCGTGTCGCCTTGTCTAAAACCTTTTTTGACATCGAAGGTATCGGTGAGGTCTTTGCTGACCTTGATGGAGCAGCGTGCATTCTCCATCGTCATCCTGCACAAACGGACGAGTTTGGAAGGTATGCCAAAACTAGACATTCCTCTATATAGCTCGTCTCTATAGATGCTGTCATACGTGGCCCTGGAATCGATGAAAAGGTGGTGAGTATCAATTTGAAACTCCTGGGTTTTTTCCAAGATCTGCCATAGGGCGAATATTTGGTCGATGGTGGACTTTCCTGGTCTAAAGCCACACTGATATGGATATGAACCTATCAGGTTGTTGACGAATGGCTTCAGGCGTTCACAAAGTACGGCACAGAAGATCTTGTACGCAATGTTAAGAAGACTGATTCCTAGGTAGTTGGTGCAGTCCAGAGGATCACCTTTCTTGAGGATCGGGCAAATAATGCTGATGTTCCATTCATTGGGCATGCTTCCCTTCGACCATATTTTGCAGATGAGCTGGTGCATACTCCTAACCAATTCATCGGCAGCCGCTTTGAATAGCTCGGCCGTGAGGCCATCAGCTCCAGCAGCTTTATTGGACTTCAGTTAAGATATAGCTATCTTCACTTCGTCGAGATCGGGTGGGCGGAATTTTTGGCCATTATCGAGTAAGTGGTCGCAAAAATTGTTCGTTTGTTAAAACTTAAAATAATATTTTAAAATCTATTTTTTCTGTCGATACCAAACGATACTACCGAGAGAATCGGTATCGTCTCGGTATCTTGTTTGATGGTTTGGAGCTGGTATTGTGCATCACGGTGTCGATTCGATTTCCAATACCAAATGATACCAAGACAAGGTCAGGTAAGATGAACAGAAAAGATTACGATAATTATTACAACTTTTTTGTTATAATACGAATTCTATATACTACTGAAATAAATCAGCCAAGTAGAAGACTAAGCAATGAGGATTGGACTTGTTGAATTATCGATTGAAAATCGCTTTTTATGGCCTTTAGTCCTACAAATTGGCGTTTCGTCCGGCTTTTGTAAAAGAATTCATGTAAGCTTTTTTGAATCGATAGTTATTATAGCTGTGATGAAACCCTATACACATATGTGGATGCGGATTTTTCGTGCAAAATCAGCTTAGAACGAAATTTATCGACTTTAAACCGATATGTGATGGCCTGGTTGTGATTCACATCAAAACCACTTTCCACGCCCTTCGCAATGGAGTTGAAAGCTCTTTTACGGATAAGTGGGTAGTCACAGACACCACCAAGAGACAAATGATAGTGGCCTTCGACTAAAAGACTTTTAAAAAGCTCCGTAATACGGTGGAATAGAAACACTAAGTTTCCATGGCAACAAATCGCAAAATGGACGATACGCCAACTAAATTGACGGAAGATAAGCCTCTCAGTCTTATATGAGGGTACTTTTTGAGGGGCAAACGTTGACTCTGACCATTTGCGGCTCAGCTGTGAAATGGAAAGAAACCACGAACCGTTCTAAAGAAGAAGAAATTCGCCGGTGGTCGTCTTAGCATACCTGAAGTCACCAGAGCCTACAGTGAAAACGCTATCCGCTGTGTATTCACCTGTCACAGACGCCGTGATAACAGTATCGTGATATCATGAAAGAGGCGGCTGAAAGCACTAATAACCTACCAACCACCCTCGAAAATGAACGCGTGGTATGATGATGAGTGCGTACAGCTGACAAATGTGACAGAAGATGAACATGCCATGCGAATATGCTGCAGTGGAAAACAAGAGCAGCGGGAAAGGAGTCTCGAATAATGAGAAGAAGAGAGACGAAGACACTGCGTAGAAAGAAGAGAGGGCGTGTCGGTATGCAGCCTCCCAGCTCAAGGAGATCGAAGCTCTAGCGATCGAAACAAGAAATGTGAGTTTTATAAAAAAAAAACAAGCAACTGACTGATGTCTCTTAAACTGGAACACAGGCCCTTCAAAACAGCAAAGGAAACCTAATCACCGAAGCATAAGGAATAGTAGATATATTACACCAACAATTCCAGCAGCTGCTGAATAGACATCAGGTAGAGCAAAAAATATGACAAGAAGTGAACCCAACTCAAGTCAATGAAGACCCAACACCACCACCCAGCATATAGAAGAGGCAGACTTAGTTATAAAAAAGCTCAAAAACAACAAGGCTGCCAGATCAAATGGTTTCCCAGTGAGAGGAGCTCTTCAAGCACGGAGGGGATGTGCATCAGCACGAAGATTGGTAGGCTCAAATGGACTGGACATCTTGCCAAAAGCTCCTGCATCAGGATTTTCCAGTGGGGGGTTACAAATCATGGACTTCGACAGAAGATAAATATTTGTCGATCACATCATCTTGCTCTATGCTCTGGCGGAAGGATTTTGCTATTTCATAAAGGATTTATAAGTCTTATGCAATAATGTATACAAAAAAATTTAAATTTAACAAAATCTAATTCTTATCTAGTCTAGCTCTTGTGAAAAAAAAAGGGAACCAATTAACCGTTTTACAGCAGACAACAGCGTAGCAGAGCATGTTTACTGTCTGAACAGATAAAGTGCTGCAACTGGAATAACTGTCAAAAAATGTCGTACTTTAGTTTTTTTACTCGCCCACAATGTGCTGTACAGCTTTCTGACATTTTTATCCTTTGAAGTCAGCTGTGCGAATTTAATTCAACACAAAAATAAAAATGGATAATGATAAAATGGAAGCTAAAATACTTTACGTCTTTATCAGAAATTAAAAAGAGTTTGAAACTCTCTTCAACCCCCACGTAAACACTCGGCTGCACTCACAATTTTGAAACGTCAAAAAGCTGCATGCAAAAGTTAAAAGTTGGCTATTTTGTTCAGCTGTCTGTCTGTTGTCAAATCTTAAATATACATTTAAAGTTACAAGCAGGATTAAAAAAAAAACTTTTTACCTAGAACCTGAATGAGAACAGAGTCCATCAAATATTTTTTTCTTCACCTTAAAACCTGAGAGACCTTCCATTAACAAACTGATTTGGCTATCAGATTAGTAAGGTCTACACAGCCAAATTCAATCTCATAACTTAAACAACGACGACTGAACATAAGAATGCGAAACTTGTATAGTTTTTCAAACATAAAAATGGGGATTCAAACAAAACGTCTTCTTCCTTTCAACGACATTCAATTATACCGTAAAGAAGCACGATTAACGCTGTCGATAGCTCCAAGAAATGGAAGTATGTATATCAAGCTCTGAAGGCACATAATTCATCTCTTAAACGTATGCATATAACACATTGTTCCATTTGCAACAACACATTACATGGTACCCAGTAACCACTATAGTCTTTGGCCAAGAGTATAGGTACCTACCTAACTTCGTTTTTTTCTAGAATGCATGCCTTATGGATACGTGTTGTAAGTAATATAAATCCTAGAGCCTCTGATGTAGTATTTGAACGTGTCGAACATTTCTTCGCTGCAATATGCGCTCGTTCGCACGAAATCAGGACCGGAATGAGATCCTCCTCCTTGTCAGTATAAAAATGCAAAACTTCGTTATATCTGCAGCCCCTAACTACTACCGCTGCTGCCGCAGCCACGTCCAACCGAACGGTGTAACCGTCCACATTAGTTAATTGAATCGTATATATGCTTGCAGTTAGATAGATATACAGTTCAGTGAGTGGAAAAGATGAATCCACCGACTAGGTTCGTTTAGTTCGGGTTCGGACTAGAGCTTGAAGGGGGGATGGGAACTCGTGGATAGATGGAAGAGGCTAAACCTAATAAAGAGAGCACGAAAGGTGTTACCCATGAAGTGTAGAATATGTTTTATTTCTTCTTCACTTTGTTGTCGGTTGGCTTGCACTAAATTGTAAACGTGCATTTCACTTCACGTAAATCACGTCAGCAGCAGCTCATAGATGCACACACGGATGCCATGGTGAGCATCTTAAAGCGCGCGTACTATCAGCGCAGGGAATCTCTTCCTAAGTCATCGCGATATTTATAGCCAAAGATACTTCCATGAGTTGGGCCTGTTTTTTTTTCTCGATTTTTTGTTTATCACCATCACCGGGATTCAGGTATATGTTTCCACACATATTGGCCGGGTGCTTAGGTATGAACAACAGCGTGTAGTGGCTGCCGCTAAAGTACATGTAAATGTCATATCGATATGGATTTATGACATCACGTGGGGCTGGTTCGAACAGCCCTGGCGATGGCGATGACGATGGCGACGGCCAGATGACTAGATGGACACATGGGCATCCATAAAATCTGCAAGCGCAATGTTAACCAGCCATAGCCATGGCCTTTTTTTAGTAGAGAAGCTGTAACTATGTTTATAGCCATCCGTAGCGGGAGCGGCTTCGGCTGAGAGATAAGTCCTGCCATTCTAATTGCATGCATTTAAAGAAAGTTTCAGCATTTAAGAGTTAAGATGCGAAAAATGTTTTATTCGCTTCGTTTGGTTTTACCTGTCTGTCTGCCTTCGTTGCAGCTATAGCTACGGTCGGTCGTTTAGTTTTGGTGCATCTTCGTTCAACACAAACCAAAAGCAGAGCCTTGTAGTCATGGTAGTACAAATTTGCGGCACAGTTGTATCGGATGTAACATACTACATACGGGAAGCCTGCACGATGTGTCATAGGTATGTAACTTTTTTGCCGCTAAATGGATCTACATTTTTCTCCCAGACGTAGACGGTTGGGTCATTAAGATTTTATATTTTCGATGAGAAAAGATCCATGTTGTTGGTTGATGATTGCTGGATGCATGATGGTTAGTTAGTTAGCTAGTTAGTGGTCAAACCAAAGATGACCTGGATCTTAATTAAAAGTTATTGGTCTTCTGTGAATAAAGAGAGTTTTGTTTCCTGTTTAGCAATAGAGATCGACTTAATTAGTTCCCATATTGCCAATCATTAAAAAAGAGTTATGCAATTTTAATGAAATTTGTTTTAGTGGAATTACGTACATGTAGCAGAGAATGGGAAATACTTATAATTTTATGTTCTTTGTAAATTATCTTAAATAAACATATGGCTGAGGCCCAGAAATCTACATGAGATGAGTTCCATAGGATTAGGATTTAATCTTTAATGTCACTTCGAGAAGTGCTTAGTTTGGGACTAATCGAGAAATCAGTCCACAAGAAATTTATTATATGCATGTTCCAAGTTTAAAGATTTTTCCAACAATTTTTTAGCTTTTACCGATATTTTAATAAAAGACTGCATAAACTATGTATTGTGTATGGGAATGGATAATGGGAAAAAATGATTATGAGCTCGAGCTAGTCCATTTCTCAAGGCTTTGCATACACCCAGCCTCGCACATACTCCAAATCCTATAGTGAGCCCAAGCAGGGGGGTTGCAGGGGGCAGCATGCCCCACATACACACAGATTTGGTCTTATTTCGTTGGGCCTTATTTCACGTCATCGTCATAAGCTTATGTCAAAACCGATCGGAAAGTAGCTTTCACACGTCACCCATAATAACGGTGACCATCCGATGGCGCGCCAGGGCCTCAGAGGTAAGGAAGCCCCTAAGTTTCAATTTAAAAAAGTAAAATTGGTATCAATTATTTTAGGATCAGAGCAGCACTCGAAATTTGAAATCTGGGACTGGCTTCGTAAAAAAATTAATCTTGAACGTTTTTATTTCACTGGGACCAGGACAGAAACATTTTAATTGAAATAAGAAAAGTTGATGGTAAGATAAAGACATTTATTAAAGGGTTTTGATTTAATTCGGATAATGGTTGGATAATATTCAAGAGTGAATAATATGGCCGTAAGTGTTTTTGTTTGCGATTTGCGAAGCTTGTTATTATGCGTTTTCTTTTGTCTTAAAAATTTTGTTTGCATCAAAAATTTGTTGCTGGCACCCACTGGCCTAAAATGGAACTTTCTTTTTACTAGAAGAAATTCGTATTTAAAGCCCGTTTGCTGATACAAAACTTAAATATTTAAGCCCTTATGAGACATTTTACGCAGAGGAAAAAGTTAAACATAAACAATCAAGTAGAACATAATAAGTCCAGTTAATTTAGACATTTTTTAAATTAAGGGACGAAGAAGCAATTTTTGTTCTTGATTACATACAGAAAGCTTAAGTCAAAATTTTCAACCATCAATCCCAAAGTTGCCGCTATATTGATTTAATGAGTAAATTCCTTTTTAACGAATATTAGGTATCCGTAATTTAAGATTTATCAAAAAAAGAAAAATGCATTCCCAACAAAAAGAGTAAGTTCTACAAATTTAAATATATGTTTTTTTTTTTTTCAAATTTTGTGTGTTTAACGAATTATAAGCAAACAAAAAGGAGTTCACACTTTTTTAGTCACATATTTTTTTCTTTAAGTTACTCGAAAATTCTTTTTTTTTGTAGTAATCACTATATCCTATAACTTTGTTTTTAACATTTTCTGTTTATAAGCAATTGTTTTACAACTGTGTTGCCTAAAAAATAATAAATTTAGTGGCACAAGAGCTCGTGGGGAACCAAGGGTCTTACTGACTTACAACTCTCAACCATTCCTGTGTGCGTGTTATGTTGGCAGAAATGAATGGGACCTACAATTTCCTTCCTAAAATATTAAGTTTTCTAACAAAAGTATCATCCTGGTTTATTGCAAATTATTTCTTTGCCATCTACTTCCCCGTTTTTGTCTTTCAAAAGTTCATAATCTCCATTCCTTTATTTTTTTGCGAATTTTTCATTACAACTTGAATATTGCATGATCTATTGAATACCGAAAAAATCTTTCTACCTTCCCCGTTTAGAAAATATTCAAAACCAAATTTCATCTTTAAATCAAGATGGCGGAAACCCTGCAAAGGGTTTATGGTCTAAAACTAGGATTTATGTTTTCTATACACAAAGGACTCTAACGATAACAAGAAAAAACGTTTTATGAAAATCCCTTAGGAGCTATGAATAAATATACTGGACATATTTAGTCATACACCTACATATAAGTACGATTTGCTAATACGAAACTTAAATATTTAAGTTCAACATAGGAGGTTATGTTACAGTTTACGCTCAGGAAAAAATGGAATATAGACGTTTCATTTGAACATTAATATCAAATTTAGCCATAAATACTGAGATACGAAAAAATTAATAATAATCAATAGTACGCTGATATTCGGAAAAAAAGCTTTTATTGGTCAAGCTTTTAGCTACATTTTATAGAAAAACATCATTCGGAATGACCACAATTTTCTATAAGAAATCACCTTGGCCAGTCATCGATCGCAGCACGAGGCTCATGCCTTAGAAAATTGTCCACAACATGGGCTCGCTTCTGTGACTCAATTTTTCGGTGTTGAGTAGAACAGGCTATTCCTTTTTTAAATGGACCACAGCTTATAATTTAATGGATTTAGGTCTGGACATGCTACCTGCCCATTCATCCCATGAAATGAAGCTTGAAACAATGTTTTTGGGTCACTCTTGCGTGGTTTTTACCTTGTTAGTTGGAGAAGAATCTTGTTGGAATGCACACTGCAAGTTGGAGAATATCTTTTGGTTAAGAAGGACAACGTCTAGAACAGTTGTTTAATAAACTTTCACTGACGACGTTTTGACTTCTTTCTTACAAAATGAAGGTCAGTAACACCACAATGCATCATTACTCACTCCAAACCATACTATATAGTCCACTAAAATTAAATAGAATGATTCGAAATATCTACAAAAAATACTGCGTCGAATTTTTTTTATTTCGTAAGAGTACCTCTTGGAGAGTTTAAATTCACAAAGTTCGAACAAAAAAAGTAAATTCGTTGTCCGACATTTTTAAAAAATGCTTTGAAAGACTTAAATGCAATTTTCTCGGCTCCTTTTAAACGAAGAGCAATATTTTTTGCTTGACTTTATTTGCATTTAGGTGTTTCAAAGCTTTTTTTCAAAATGGTGGACAAGGACAACATATATACATTTTTTGTTCGAACTTTGTGAATTTTTACTCTCCAAGAGGTATTCTTTACGAAATAAAAAATATATAACATTTGTGTGATGGTGGTTTCTTTCAACCCTAGAAATAAGTTCAGATGCTTCCCTCAATGTTTGAGCCTACACTCGGTCGTTTTGTGTACTAAACGGTTCCTTAACGGTAAAGATTTCCTTATCAGTGAAGAGAGTTTCTTTGCGACTATTTTTTGTGTGGTGTGATGTAATCAGAGCTTTCGATTTTGTTTCCGTCATGTACTCATCAGTATCCTCGAAGAACTTCACCATACGATACACAAAATAGCGTGTAATTTTTGTAATTTTTTGAATAACTAATTTTTAACTAAATTTGCTCTTTATAAAAGAAAGAAGATTTAATTTTCTTTAAAATGACATATTCAGAATTTTATATTTTTAACTTTGAAAAAAAAATTAGATGGCAACCCTTAAACTGTGAAAATTTTATGGGGTTTTCTTTTGGTAACAAAAATTGATTTTTTTCCCCTTCCGATTTGTCAAAACAAAGATTTCGACAATAAAAGCCTTCCAATGGTGAAAAAAATCAGTTTATTTTTTGATCGAAAATCAAATTTTCAGATCTGGATTTTTCGGCAGATTTACCACTCTTTTACTAATACCAGTACACACCAGAACAATTCACAGCCATCAGTTTGACAAGACTGGATCGCCACAGTTTCACAGACACAAATTATACACCAATACAATAAAAGCAAAACAAATCAAACCGCAATCGTATACCATTCGCGACGAAAAAAATAAATTTTTAGATCAAAATCTGGAATAACCGAAAGAAAACCCCATTACAAATTTCTCAAAATAGCCATAAATACCATTTATTTTACTTTTAAATCATTAAATCAGCTTAGTTTGAGCGACCATTTTTATCCAAAACTTTTTTTAAATATGTCATTTTAAGGAAAATTCAATCATCTTTCTTTTATATGGAGCAATGGCTGTACCTATCTTTACAGGTTGAAAAGTTTTAGGCAAATACGTACACAAAAAAAAACAAAAAATGTGATTTTTCACATTTATTTTGCAATAATTTTCTTTAAAAATAGGTAATAAAAATTTTTTTTTAAATTTTCTTGATGATCCATATCGATGGTAAATTTTACTGTCTACTAAAAAGGTTTTTTAGCATTAACCCGAAAAGTGTGCTATTGCACCCCCTTCCAAAATGAACCCTCTAATATAATAGCACTCCGCGATTTTCTCATCTTTAATGACCGATTTTTTGATTTTTCCTTTAAAAACCCATGAACGTCTCATTGCCCTGTTTTTAAGGACATAATCAATAGCCTATTATAAGGATGGATGGATTTTTTTATATAATCACCCAAAAAATATAAATTATTTATTTGAAATAATTTCGTCAATTTTTTTTGGAATTTTTTCCGTAAAAATTATAAATAAAAACCAAAAAAATACAGTTTTTTCACATATACAAATTTTGCGTAGTTGGTATATTTTCAAAAAAAATTTCGTGCACCCCTAAAGCTACGAGCAGACGATTTGCGATAGTCGCAAATCTTTGCGAGCACTGACGTCACAAAAAAAACTCGCAAATACACCGCAAATGCCTTACGTTTGACAGTGCTCGCAAACCTGCAAATACACATGTTCAGACGATTTGCGAAGGTTGCCCCAAAGTTTTTAAATACATTTGCGATCAAGGTGCTCGCAAATGACAAGCTCGCAAATAAAATCGCAAATTTTGCAGCATTGCGAGGTGTTCACACGATTTGCGGCAACATTTGTAGATATCATATTCGTACTCATTTGCAGATTTGCGAGCCTGACATTTCTCTATTGACAAATTTTTTTATCATAGCTATAGTCTCAAAATACTATATAGGTAAACATATGTACATACAAACACACAAGGGTGTGTATCTTATATGTATATTTTGGTGATGTTTTTGGGCTGTAGGTCAGTTTAATTTTTTCGCTGATTTTCATAAAAAACGAAAAAAAAAAACTAATTTAAATCATAAAAAATAATAATAAAATAAAGAAGGTACCTACATACATGCATACTAAAAACCACAGCCAATTACTTAAAGTACAACAACAAAATTCATCGCAAATGTCCGCATTTGCAGTGTTTCATTTTCGTGTTTTCGCAAATGGTTGTGACGGTAGCAAATACTCGCAAATTGTCACAAATTATTTTTGTGAGTGTTCACATGATTTGCCAAAATGTCACAAATGCATTTGCGACTTGGGCCTTGCAAAATTTGCGAGCATTTGCAGGCTGTCCCAAAGTTGTGTTCAGACGATTTGCGATCAAAAACCGCAAATTGTGACGCAAAAATGACGCAAATCGTCTGCTCATAGCTTAAGTAAAAAGATATTTCATTAAGAGAAAAATCGTGAAAAAAAATTTTACTCTTCAGTATACACATAAATGCCTTGTCGATTATCATATCTCAAGAACGAATAATGCCTTTTAAAAAATACCCCTTTACAAAAGCTGTCAACTTTTAAAATAAAAATGTAAACTAAAAGTTAAAAGCTTAGAAAAAAATCTTGTCGATAGGATCTAATATCCCAAACAACAGAGAATAACAACATTTTATGTATAGGTATTATAAAGCAAAAAACAAATTCGGTCCAAATTGTTCCGGCATGCACTCACCATGTCCTCAATCTAGGCTTTTTAAAAAAAATTACATCTTTATTAGAGAGGACACAACAACTTCATTTTCAGTAACAAAAAACCAACGATCTCCATAAATGGATTACTCGTATCGGCTTTTTGTTGTTGTTTAATGAAAAAGGAAAACAATGCCAGCCGAACGGTAATGTTCAGCGATTTCTATTGTTCCGCGAAATAGTTTTTTGGTGAAAACCATCATATGTTATGTACCTCCATATGTATAATACGTTACTACTTGGAAGTTGGAACTTACAATAGCTCTCTAGCTGAGAGATTTGCTAGAGATTCGCGACGCGACACATGCATCACCGAGCACATCATTAAATGTTCCGCTGGCTATCCCCGGAACCCACATAAGTATATTGCTCGCTGTTCCAGCCAGTATAGTGTAACCAGCCAGCGCGCGCACGGACCCAATGGCGCAAAATGAGCCAACCAATTTAAGGTAATATCAATTCGAGGCTAATTGGTTTCGGATTTATAGACCTGTGTTAAATATTTATGTTTGTGTCAAGAATGCAGCGCTGGTAATTGTCTGAATTGCAGCACCATCATATATAGCAGGCTCAAGTACTACTATGCCATAGCCATAGGCATCACCAACAGCAGTCCAGCCCGATTACCAGCCTAGGAAAACTAATCCAAATTGAACGGCGAACGTCGAACGTATGTATATACGTATGAATAGGTACGAGTAAGTAACTACACTCCTTGATGTCGAATTGCATATGGACATATAGCTATAGACGAGCGCACGAAACGCTCGTAGATCCAGTAAACACATGCCTTCTATGGACAACCCGATATCGGTCTTCTTCTTTGCCTCGTCTATGAGCTCTTGGGTAGTCCATATGGAAGCTGAAATCCTTCGGAATGATAATAATATTGCGATAAACAAATTTATTACCACAACCGTGTGAGATCTGATTCAAGTCTTTTCATTTGGAAATTGGGACCCCGCTTGGCCCAAAATCTCACGTCAAAGTTGGTGGAAATCTCACTCCCATAATCGAATCGGTGGCATTCGATCGTGCAACGTGCACCACCACCATCGCTGTGCCACCTGATTTCTAATTATTAAGTACTATGTTCCATTTGATTGGAACAAGGATTCCGTTCGTTCAGCCGGAGGCGACCGACGACGACGGCTGCGCGGTGGTGGCTCCATCTGTTAACACGTCCGAGTGCGGAGTACATAATTTGAATATGGTAACAAATTATGATGGTAAAGTTGATTGGTCATTTACTTGGCTTAAAATATACTCCACTGAGGAGATACTGTGCGGATACTCATGTTTGTTCGTATATGTGCTGCAGAGACTGACAAAATGAAGCAATAACAAGTGCATCAGGGATGGAGAAAACGGCGAGAAACACACATCTCTTGTACACTTAGAGGAAAAACAACGCGTAGAAAGTTAACACTTGTTAATTATCTTAAGTTAACATAACCTGAAGGGAAGTTATGCATTCCGATTTTTCGTATTGCTTTTGTATAGAATCTAGGAATAGCAATTTAAAAAAAATACACTGTGGAAAACATATTAAAAACTAAATCTTAATACTATAAATTTTTATAAATATTTGGTTCATTTAAAATTGTTACATAACAAAAAATGTCTTGACTAATTTTGAAACTCGGAAAATGAAAACGACAATAATTTCATACCAAAAAAAGTGTTTTCAAGTCATCGCTTTCTAAAGGGAAGTACAAAAACAACCGTTTATTGCTTCGTTTGAGAATATGATACACAGCGAAATATTTTGTTTACAAATACGAACCCGAACGGAGATCTTACGAGATAAAGAATTTGTTTCTATCTTTTTCTCTCGGTGTATTCTCCATATGAAAAAAGATATGTATATGAAGATAGAAGGATTTCGCGTGATGCAGTGTGCACCGTGTGACGCAAAAGCATTAAACTCGATCGTTCCGTGAACTGTGGGAAACCAGTTTTAGAGGCTCAGCAGAGCACAGAAGAGATCCTCTCGGATGTTGGATTGGCGAATAGCGAAGTAACTCTTGGTGGTAACGATCCGAGTTAGCGAACGACCGACAACAGTTCGTTTTAAAGTGATTTACATGCATTTTTGCTTATTTACATTACCAGCCGCATATGTGAGTGCATACTGCATATGCATAGGTACTGTACAGAGGCAGATATATTTTGAAAATATAATTGAAGAATACATACTCATCCTTTCATTCTTATAGTTTAATTTTTTTTAGAATAAGAAGGAATTTTTATTTTTTTCTATTTCACATTTTTTTAGAACTTGTTTAGTTACTTACTTTAGAATCTCATTACTTTTCATAGCAACAGATTTTTGTAATTAAGAGAAAACATTGCTGTACCTATATCTCGCCTCTTTAACACAAAATTTTCTATTTTTAAATGCACTACAGCCCTAATTCTTTACAAAATTACTCCATTCTAAGACAAGGTCTCCATACATGTAATAACTTAGGTCCTTGAACCTGTTACGTCCGTTAGTTTCACTTTGCGGGACATAGGGCCTCTACTACTTCTACGCGGCAACGTGTACGTTTTCTGAAGATGTAGCCCAACTATGTCCAACTCTTTCCAGTTGTGCTGATTCCTCTTGTTCGGTCCCATCATCAGTAGAGACAATACTCCCAAGATATTGAAAACTCTCTACCATATCTCTACTGGTTGTCCAGAAATATCTACTTGGATAGATGAGGAAGTTTCAAGGCTGATCCTTTTTTTGATGTATTGATATGAGGTATAACGATTTCGGCTTCTCTCTTCTCCCTTGTTGTCATTCCATGGAGATCTATGATCCTATGAGAGAGTAAGCTAAGCATACGAGTACAGTCCTCGTCTACGTATTCGAAATGTTTAAGTTGTGATTGCAGATTCCAACCATTTGCAGTCGGCAAAGCTACATGCTGCACATCACTTCAGGAACAGTATTGGTGACAGTATAGAACCCTGTCTAACCCCACTTTGGATTTCAACCTTCCTTTATGCAAATCGAGACATTTGGATCCATCATTATGAAGCCTTAATAATAGCAATCAATTTATCCGGGATGCCCCAGCTTCGCAAAGCAAGCCAGATGAATTATATACATATGTTTATATGTATATATGTAAATAAAAAAATAAATTAATAAATAAATGAATAAGGTGATGATATGGTCTACAGAGGAAGATCCAGTGCAGAATCTTGCTGGTCGATGTGGTCTCCATTATTCGATCCAGTACGATTTTTGCTATTACTTAGGAAATTTGCGTACAGCAGGCAGCACGCAAATTCCTCTCCAGTTTTTTAACTGCGTGAATGGGCCTATGCACACAACACAGGTGTGGGCACCGGTGTCCACACTTCGATGCGGCATTCCGCCACACACAAGACACCGATCGAGACACCAACACAAAAAATCTAAATATTTTGATTTTTCCCACACCGAAATCGGTGAACACACCAGCCCACACACACCACACATTTAAGTGCACCGACACAAGTGTGCACACAAGTGTGTATGGACCACTGAAGGTCTCCTTTCCTTGGGAGCTTGACAATCGTTCCCTATTTCCACTCCTCAGGAAAACTCTATTTCCCAAGCTTTCTCAATGAGTTGGTGCATTAAATGTCACTAAATGTTGTTGGCGCTGCTGGTAAGAGCTCTGTGGGAATACCGTCAAGTCCAACCGCTTTGTTGTTCTTCAGTGCTCTGATTGCGATTAAGATTTCATTTCTACTGGAGGATGCAGTGCGTATTAGGAAATGTTACTTTGGACACCCATTGGGTTGACTTGACTGGTGAAGACGATATTTTACACCGCAGAAAAGTGTTCCTTAGACCTTTTGAGCTGGCCCCCATGTGAAACTAACAGTGTCCTTTACAAGGTGTTGTTTAGAGCTTTGCACACCTGTAAGCTCCTTGGTTATTCTGTAGACGGTCCTACTTTCGTACCTACTTACGGCCTCTTCGGCTTATGTTGCCAATGCGTCGATATAGTTAGACTCTCATCATACCGCGCCGTGATACGCAGACTCCAGCTCGTTTCTCCCTACTACTGGGGTAGCTGCAATGCGAGCTTTGAGCTGTTTTCTTTCTTCGATCCTTATAATTGTTAGATTGTTAAAAGTAGGTGGTTGGCTAGACCTCTGACTAGAAAACCTTAAATTTCACATTTTTTAGATTTGTATAGACTACCATTCTACTATCTTTCTATTAATAATTGAAAACAATAATAATTATAAAAATAATAATAATTATAAGTGGGTAGATACCACACATGCACTCCGACCTCCTAAACCTTCTCCTTAATCCCCTTGCCCCCTCTCTAGCCTTCCTCACAACTAACTACCTGATCCATGGATCCATGGGATTGAATACGCATTGAAGATGAATCGGAGCCGGGTAAGACACGACCCAGACGCAGAACGCGGAGACGTATAATGTTTTTTTAGGTTATAGTTTATAATTCCTCCTTCTTCACCAATTGTGGAAGGTAGGAAACTACTATCGTTTAATGCAATGGTATGTGTGTAAAGAAAAGGAAAGGAACAACATTTTATAATCATATTTTTAAGCAAAACAACAGGAAAACGAATCCTCTGCGCTTTTTGAAACGACCTTTTTTAAGGTTTAAACTAATTTCTTACATATTAAGGATAAAATTTAGCTTGGAGGTCATTTTTGTAATCCTATCGCTAGAGCGTCGTTTTGAAAAATGGCGCCCAATCTTTAGTCCAGTCAGGAAACCAAAATCCCTTCCCTTTTTTGTGGAAGAACTTTATCTTTTTTGTTTTCATACTTACTAAGCTTGCGAGTTTGGGAGTCCGAACTGTGGAAAAAGGATATGTAAAAAAAACTCGTAATTTACTTGGAAAATTTCGATGGATAAAATAAAAAGATAGGGAACATACTTTTTTCGATGTCAAAAATGTGGAAACATACTTTTTATGACAAAAAGTAGGACCTCCACTTTTTTGGTAATTTTTAAAATGACCCAACACGTATCTTTTAAGATAATAACCGTTATTTTTCCAACACCTGTTTTTCACGTGCAGGTGTTTTCGAAACTTTTTTCATGTTCATAAAACTAAAACTAACCAAAAAAGTGTAAGTAGAAAGTAAAAAACATTGTCATTTTAACCCATGGAAGTTCTTAGTCAGGAATAGCCTTAATAGATATTGAGGTGTTTGTTTTTGAAGTCATTGTTAATTTTCCAGAGGCTCCTGTATTAATTAGTTTATAAAATGTAATTAAACATGCATTGAGTTTGATTTGTTTTTAAAAATCACTAAAGCTCCCTGCTGTGGACTACAAAACTTTGATTTTTTGAATAGCCCCTAATGAAGCTTTCGATGCCTATACTTCTTTTTTTGCTATCGCTCATACCCAAAATTTGCTGTGGGCTCTCGGTCTATTATTAGATACGACAGAAAACATTCACCGACAAAACAAAAAAGATAAAGATAAAAATAGAAAAACCTGTTTATCCCAAAATGCCAAAAAATGCGGATACCTTTTTTCTTCTTAACACGGCAGTACAGTAACGATTGAGGAGATTGGGTCATGTACAGCCAATAGACACCAATGCTCCGCTCCGTATGTGGTATGCAGCCAAATTTTAAACTCCCTATTTGGCGAAAATGGCCTCAACCAACAAGCTTGACAAATTATAATATTGATTTGTTTTTAAAAATCACTAAAGCTCCCTGCTGTGGACTACAAAACTTTGATTTTTTGAATAGCCCCTAATGAAGCTTTCGATGCCTATACTTCTTTTTTTGCTATCGCTCATACCCAAAATTTGCTGTGGGCTCTCGGTCTATTATTAGATACGACAGAAAACATTCACCGACAAAACAAAAAAGATAAAGATAAAAATAGAAAAACCTGTTTATCCCAAAATGCCAAAAAATGCGGATACCTTTTTTCTTCTTAACACGGCAGTACAGTAACGATTGAGGAGATTGGGTCATGTACAGCCAATAGACACCAATGCTCCGCTCCGTATGTGGTATGCAGCCAAATTTTAAACTCCCTATTTGGCGAAAATGGCCTCAACCAACAAGCTTGACAAATTATAATATTTTTTCCTATTCATCAAACGTTACGCAGTTTAAAATTTAAGCCCGAAAAGTTATGACCATAAACAATTCAACGGAAGTGATCGGAAGTTTTAGAGTGCATCAAACATTAAGTTGGCAGGCATCTGATGTGCGTTACGTTTTTCTCAGGTACTTCTTCTTCTTCTTGAGTTACATTCAAACCTTTAACCATATGAGCTAAATGATCCGATGATTGAATCTAAAGTCAATATAATATTTTAATATACATATATGCTTACTATAGATAACTTTGAAACTATTTTTGAATTCTTATCATGAATTTAGTAAGTAAAACAATTATTTTTAACTTTAAATGTGATGCAATTTTAAAGATAAAGGGTTATTATTAGAAAGGCGAAGACGTAACGACATGTATGTATGTAGGTCTATATTTTATTTTTAAGTTATTAAAATTTAATTTGCTGGCGTGATACATGTACCTAAACATTTTATAATTGGATTTATATTTTGATAATATGCGGAATCAATGTTCATTTCTAGGATGTGGATATCAAAGATTCTGCAATCATACAATTTGCGACTTTTTACGTGACGTCAGACTTGCAAATGTTTGCGGCTTTTTATATGCCGTCTGGTATTAGCTTTAGCTTTGCAGAAAAGAAAACCAAAAATCCATTTCAATTCAAACAATTTTTCTTTTTTTCACAGAAAGCTAGCCTCAAAATGTCTGGTATCTCTTAAATTGAAATGAGGTCGTACAAATAATTAATAATGTAATGTTTATATTTTAACTGTTATTTTATGTTTCTTGTCTTGCGCTCATTTGTGATTTTTTTTCTTCAAATCGAGCTCTAACCCACAGTACACATATGTGTACTGTGGCTCTAACCAACATGTATGTATGTTTGATGCGTATCTTTTATTATTGTAAAAATACGTCCTTGTTTGGAGGGGATGCTTCCGCTGATTGGAAGCTATAACTTACAAAATAAAAATACAACAATGTTTTTAATTTTTTAACAATGCCTTTTAGTTTTGTTTAGTTTTTTTTTATTATAAACTAATAATTTGTTCATTTAATCATAAAATACAATCAGGTTGTGTTTATCTAACGAATGGTTGTCTCATTTGGTGATACAGGAATATTCGGATGAACATATCCGATAAGATTTAAAGATAAGAATTAAATAGCATCTCTACGCTTTAGGGGCTTTGTTGGTGAGAAACCAAAGAACCCCAAAAAGAAAACCCGGTGGGCTGTTTACTAGAGCACCTTGGGTGACCAGTTTGCGAGCGTCCTCCAAGTTGTACTCCACAACTTCAATAACCTCACCATCGACCCCACCGCCACTGGAGACCTTATCAGCATCAGTTACTTCACAGTAGTACATTTTTTGCTGAGCTCCAGAAGCACCAACCCCAGATCTAAGCACGTAATTTCATTATTCAGCGATATTAAAAGAAAAAAATTAACAATCGTTTGGTGACTCACCTAAAAGTGAGCACTTCTTCAATTCTTTCCACCGGAACATCATAGCCACACTCTTCTAGCACCTCCTCGCGGGCGATTTCAATCCAACTCTTATCTTTGTCAACAATTCCGGCACATAATTCCAGCGTAACTCCTAATTTAGGTGGAAATTTTTTCAAATCGACATCGCCGAATTCTCTGCCATCACCAGTTACGACACCATGATAAACCGCTTATTTGTGTTCAAGGAAAAATTGGAAATCAGTTCAAATTAATCAATAAAAGTTCAAATCTATGTTGAAGTAATTTAGGACAAACCTGGTCGGAATTGTTTAACAAAAACCAAAGCATTTCGTGTTGTGTTGTAAATGATTATGGCTACACTATCGTGGACTTTGAGTAGATCCCAATTCTTTTCCACACCATTTTGCACAAAATAGAATCGGAATGGCTTGACGTATGGTGAATCTGGAGGCAAGGGACCCAACCAAACTTTTTCTATGTTCTCCATTTGGGAAGAAAATTGGACAAAAGTGCTAGAGAAACTACGAAGTCTAGTGCTAGTGCGGTTGAAGATTTGTGAAAAATTTGTTTTCTTCCCTTGGCACAAATTGCGACCTATGACACACGTGACGTAAGAAGTATTTGACAGCTGGACTTGGTATAATTACGGAGTAACGTAAAAGACTACAGTAATGGCTGAAAATTTTAATACATAAGATCTGGACTTGAATGCAGATTTCACAAAAGTTCTGTAATTTTTGTTTCAAGCCTAGTACGCAGATCGAGCTAAAATTTCACTCCCACTTTTCTCTCCAAACACCAGCTAAACTCCTAGCTAAATTTTGACATTAGATTTTTGTGGAGATTACATTAAAAAAACAGCTGTTCTCTGAAAAGAAATTATATTCAGCAAATTCAAAAAATTTTTCTTTTCAAGTTTTTAAGTGAATGTAACCAAATAAAATAGATTTTTCCCTTTGGCATTAATAAATCGTTTGTCTTTGCATATTTCTCGTTCTCAATTTTCATTTTCACAACTTAAAGCTCACATAAATCTCACGAATATAAAAACATGCCACAATTTAGCTCAAGAATTAATGTGCCGCACAATTATTTCACGCGCTAAATTTTGACAGATAGGTCCCGTACAGTAAGAAACAAAAATTTGATTTTTTAGCTGGAGCTGCGTACCTATCGGCTAAAATGCTTGGCTGAATTTTAGCTCGGCTTAATTTTGGAGAGAATTTTGTATGGGAGCGAAATTTTAGCTCGATCTGCGTACTAGGCTTCAAGAAAAAACAAAGCTTGCGTAGCCTGCTACTGTAAGTTCCCTGCAGTTATCGTGCAAGTGTAATTTAGAGTGTATTGCACTGTCTCTTTGCTCCTGCTGAAACAGCGCTTTTCGGTTTTTAGCTCACTGATTTTGGGGAATTACATGCGGGTATGAATGAGCGATGGTTGGACTGTATAATCATGTCTTGAAAAATAAAACAGAGGAAGAACAAAATCCATTCAAATCAGATAACTGATTGGATTGTGTTTTGGATGTTGGATATCATTCATGACCACCACTGAAAGTTTTATTGCTGTTCCAAATACTTCGCCTTGGTTTGGGAAAAATGTATTAATTCGGTAGCTAGGACTTACTTGATATTACTTTGGATCCTTAAAAACCTTTAATAAATGGTAGAGTATTTTAATACAAAATAATGAAAAAAGTTAAAAAATTACTTTGGTCGTTTAAATAAACCTGAAAAATATATTCAATTTCATTTGGTCTTGCTTACAAAAACTCTTTTACATATACTTTGCGTCAAACTCAATTAATTTTGAAGTTTTGTATCGTTTAATGTTTTCGTTTCATTTTTTAAGCACTGAAAGGTATATTTCAAAACTTTTTCTGAAAATTTTGCCCCAAAATCAGTGGTATGAGGCAGATAAGCACTAAGAGGACTCAAAAATATGTGGTCTATAGAGCAAATACGGTTTTTGTAACTTGCTTAATAATAGAGCTAGAGCAACGGGGATAGAGGAAAAGATAGAGAAAATAACTGCATCATTAAAAAAAAGTGGGCTATGGGGCATTTAAGTACTAAAGGCGGTGATGTTACCAATCAGAGACGTGAAAATTGCCTAAGGTCCGATTTGTTAAATCGAAAATATTTACATAACTTTGCGCTTCGAGCTCCCTAGAATTATTATTATTTTCAGATGTCTGTGTTTGTTCATACCTTCTAACGCTTCTAACGTTCCTACCATATCTCAAAAACGAATGAAGATACCGACTTCGGATAGCTTTTAATTTATAGATAGAAGTTTCAATATACATAGCAGAAAGAGGAATTTCAAAAAATTTTATCAGCGGTTTCTTACTATAGCAATTAAAAAAAAACGTTGTTGAATTTCTTTAGTCTCGAATATCTCGAGAATGAAGGATACTATCGACATCTGGGCTAATTTTATTCTACGCACATTGACGTAATAAACCAATAAAAATTACAAGAAACTACCAAAAATTGTTGATTTTTTTTTTTTAAATATCCTGAGATCACACAAGATGGTATTGGCTTTGGGTTGATTAAATGCAATATGCTAATTGTTCATAATTTATATTTGATTGGTTTTGTTAAATGATTCAACAAACATTATTTTTTAAGCGTGAAAAAAACTACAAGAAATTTTACCAAAAAACAAATTTTTCCTTCTCAATTATCTTGAGACATCATAATGCCATTGCCTTTGGTTTAGTTTTATTTTACTCACTGATCTTCACACTTTATTCCATATTGAACACCTGAAAACATTCTCGAAGATCTTGAATTGGTGATTTTTATATAATAAAATAGCTTCCGAAGGCACTAAGGGAAAGTTACGAGTGTTAGTAGCACATGACAGAATAAAGTAAATTAAAATTGCATATATATATGCATATATAGCACAAAACATTACCTAATACACGACGAATCTTGCCGTCTGACTTTTTTCAAAATTCAATGGGTGCGAAGGTCAAATCAGATGTTTTTTCTCTTTCGCACTTTAGGCTATTGCCTATTATTAAATTTGCTGCATTTTACATTATTTTTGTATTAAGCCTTAACTACATTTGCCCCTTTTTGTAAAATTACAAAAGTAAAAATAATTTTTTTCCTGCTTTAGCAGTTGTTTTGTGAAAAGGAATATAAAAATGTTTTCCTCAACCAAAATTTAAGCTTTCTGCATCATTTTTATAACTTTTACAGTGAGAAACACTATCCCAAAATGAGTTTGAAAGTTTTCACTTTTGTACCCTTTCACTTTTTTGACTTATGTAGTTAGGGCTTTATCTATGAAAATATTTATTTTATTAATTAACTATTTAATAATTCTCAATAATTAGTTGAAATTAAGTTTTGTTTTATTTTAAATGGGCTCCTACTCATGGAAATTCGAAAAAAAATCAAACTCAAAGATTTATCGTGTGATGTGCCATGAAAAATGCTATAGGCGTAGTGCTTGTTAAGATTGAGAAATTTGAGTCCGGACTCGTGAGTCTCATTGTGTAGACATTTGAAAATGTGATGCACTTCAAAAAACATAGACACAACAACTTCAACTTCAGGTGTTTATATTTTGTTCATGCTTTACGACATCCCTGACTTCCACTTCTCTTGTCCAGAAACTACCGTGAGACCGGTCTCAATCTTTCCAATCTGGACAGCGTCATAATCCACAAAATTTTTCGATCTTTGACCCCTATAACAGGATGATTCCTTGCGTCTCACTCTTTTTCGTAAGTGCGAAGGAGAAAAAACATCTGATTTCACCTCCACACTCATTGAATTTTAAAAAGAGTGTAATAGGGGACTCTGCATATAACCGTAGTAACTAGAGTCACCGTATAACCTCCAATATAAAACCACGTACACATTTATGGCTACTTCTACACTGTCCTTACTTTTTTTTAGGTATTTTATACCATTTGCCCGCTGTCAGATGTCACTCAGGGAAAAAAAATATTTTTCATACAAAAAAAATTTGACATTTGATAAAAAAGTGCTTTGCACAAAAGTTTAGTGTGAAATAAATCGTCGTGAATAAATAATTTATCGACCTCCATTCACCCTTAGCGCTGAAGAGAGTTCGAAAAAACCACATTAATCGACTATCAAAAATTGGAGTTCGCTTTCAATTTTGCCGAATTTACGATTAAAAACGCAAGGATTTATCCTCTGAATATTTAATTCACCTCAAGAGCATTCAAATTTAATTCTCATCATGATGCTCCCAATCGTTGCCTCCACAGCCCGTCGTGCATTCTCTACCACTACCCGAGCCCTAGCTGCCAAACAATTGACCGTTCGTGATGCTCTCAACAGTGCTTTGGATGAAGAAATGGCACGTGATGAAAAGGTCTACATCCTTGGCGAAGAGGTCGCTCAATATGATGGTGCCTACAAGGTAAGAATAGCAAAAGAAAAGAAGCCTTTTGAACCAGAAAATTCTCGTGGTTACGTAAACACTTTCAACGATGACGGTCGAACTGATGGTGAACTGCAAGCAAGTGTTAGGTTATCTAATGCGATTTTTGCCACAGCAAAGCGGAGCGCGAGTATTCTGGCGGCCCGGTACTCGTCGTAATCGTTTTATTGGCCATGAAATGCAAATAATTTATTTTGCAACTATGTGCATACATTTTACATTTGTGATGGTGCTCTATATACGGCGGGGGATTCTGGAATTTTTTTTGTTTACTTCCTTGGTTTGAGGTTCGAATCGAATGTTCACAGACGTGCGCAAGAGTTCTCAGCATAGCTTACGTTAACTTATTTGAAATACAATTAAAATAACCTTTTTTGTTTTCCGATTGGAATCAGGATTTCTAAAGAAAAGCATAGAACAATAAGTATTGGGATATTACTTTTAAAGGTCGGAAAAACTCGTGTCACAGTGTAAACAAACTAATTAAGAAATTATTGTAATTAGAAAAAGCTTTTCATTGATTAGATGAAGCTTTCTCAATTTAATTCGAAAGCTAAAATTCTCATTTAGCAGTGATTGTTATGAAACTGTCATATAACGGTTATTCTTATCACAAAGATAGGCTAATTGATTAAAATATTCTGCTTTAATTTGTGCTTCATCACAATCATAATTAGGGGTCTTCTGATAGAAGTTAAGATAATCGAAATTAAAGTTATTGAAGACTGACTGTGATTGATATGAAATGTTCCTACATTTTATTGATACCAGAGGCAGAGAAGCCAGCTATCTTCTCTTTATACACACGTGGGCATAACATGACCCAGTTATCATGGTTTGAGATGCTGCTAAGTGGTATGTGTTGGAGCGTTGGAGGTTTATGTTTTGTTTTGTTTACAAAAAAAAATAGTTTTTTTGAAAACTTTCGAAATATACCATACATATATCCAACAGGGTTGAACAAACTTTGATATATGTACACACACATACATACCCTAATGCCCTGCGCAGACATGCCAAATCATTTTGTTAGTTCATATTTTAATTTTTAAGAGCTCTCTATATGTTCTCATAAATGCTAACAAGATTTCAGCAATTTTTCTTTTTTTATGAGATCGTTTCTTGGGCTGCTCAAAAATTAATCTTATTTTCAACAAAACATATTTTTAAAATCACATCGCTAGTGATTCAAAACTGACTGTTTTAATGTCGTGTATAGTGTTGAGTCAACGGTAAATTTTGTAAAATGTATTAAATATATTTCATCATCAATAGCATCGTTGCCTCTGCTTCCGATCCAAAAATCGATATGACTTTTAATATTTCGCCGTGAGATATAAAAAAAATACGTATTTTTTTATTTTTTGTATGCTATCGATATATGCAGCTTGAGATAAAAGTTCATACAGCCAGCCAGAGAATATCAATTAATTGAAATTCTCTGTAGCCAGCTCTAAGCTTTTTATCGCCAACTATCTAAGTAAAGTTGGTTAAGGTTGCTGTCCTCCATTTTATCGAATCTCGGAAGTGGATTCGAAGATTTTCCGAGCCGCAGCTTTGCTTTCCATCCGCTCTACATAAACCAGTCACTTGACATTTTTCTTTTTTGGTAAAGTCAGTTTTGCTGTAAAGTTATATTTTTCTCAAAATAATTTGAAACATTCTTTTTCCCGTGATTTTAGTGCCTTAAGCTATATTTAACATCAAAGACATTCATATCTTTGAATCGTCTGCGGTTATTCTACGATATTCTCTCGATTGTCCAGGCAGAGTTTTTTGAAAATTTATTTTAACCAATCTCTTATTTCTTTCTTCCTTTCTGAGTGTTTCTCTCTCCTCTCTAATCCTAGAACTTTCGAATGTTCATGTTCTTCAATGCTGTGCCTCTTTGTATACTTTCTATTTACCTGGAATAGGCTTTACTTTGATTTTAGTTTTTTTTAATTTATTTATTTTGATTTTAGTCGCAGTGTGTGTAGTGTAAGTAGGATTTGTTCATCTTATATCACATCTTGGATGATGTGAAATCTCTTTACCAGCTATTTAGGCACTGCTAAATTTATTTGGCATCAGGTCATCTATATGGGGTCCGAACATTACACGTATAGATATGGTGTTTGTTTTTATCATTTCGATTGTAGGGTTCTTTGTAAATCCATTGGTATCGGTTGCACAGAAGGCTTCCCTATACACCACAATTAAGGCAATAACAGAAATGTGACACATCAATATTTTGTTTTATATATAAATCTTTGTATGTGCATATGTTGAACTACATTCATTATATATCAAGCCTTCAGGTTTCTTGGTAATTTAATTCAATCAGAAAAATTCCTCATTTTTGTTATCAAAAAACACAACAAAAACAATCGTACGAAATAATTATGTATGCATGTATGTACATGTGATAAAAAATCTAGCTGGTTCAGATTTCTGATCTTGGCAATCAGAAATCTGAATGAAATTCCCCATTTTACTATCAAAAAGCTGATTCTTATTTTGCTTTTGGTTTCGCTTGCATAATAAATCATACCACAGCTGATCAATTTATAAAAAAAAAGAGATCGGTTGTGCTTTTGAATTTTTCCAGATAAATTACGTTTAGTAAAATTAACCGATCAAAGTCTGACATAAAAAAAAACTTGAATTGAATAATATTATCTCAGGATTCTCCTCTTGTCTGAGGTTTAAGGTGCCGTCACACCGTGCAAGTAAAATGGTTGCTGCAAGTGAAACCCGACAATTACTTACTACCAATTAATTGCTACATATAATTTATTTACTTGCAAGTACTTGCGCAAGAAACTCTTGCAGTACCTGCAAGTACTTGCACGCAATTTAATTAGCTGAAATCACTCATTGTCACTTGCAGGATCTGCGCAAGGAAGTTTTTTTTTACTTATTTGCAAGCGAATGTATGTTTTTTGATCAAAATTACAGACAAAATCGTCTCCAACTGTCCGGAAGTCTCTTATTAGTGTTGTATAGTACTGAAGACTCAAACTGCTTACCTTCAAATCACTTGCTGCAAGAGATCGCGTTTTTGCTTGTTTGTGTGAAGCTAAACGAAAATAATAGTGCATTATTGTCTCTTTAACAATCAATTGCCTCCATTCCAACAAACCTTTTTCCAAAACCATGTCCTCTTAATTTGTTTTTTTTTTCCAGATGTGGATTCCATCCCACATCCGTTTACACATGCAAGTACAAAGTAATTTTAGCAATTACTTGCAGCAAGTACTTTCAGCAATAAATTTCAGCAAGTACTTGTTGCACGGTATGATGACCTTAAAGGTACTTGCAACAAGTTGGCTTTGCTAGCAAGTAGTATGTCGTTTTAGCAAGCAATTTACTTGCCTGGTGTAGTAGGTACCTGCAAAAATATTTCAAAATCGAATTGAAACAATGTTGTTGCAATTACTTGCACGGTGTGACGACACCTAACACCATAAAGTTTTTGCTACTTTCGTAATAATTTTGTGGCTTTGGAAGCATTTCCGGACAAGTTTTATTTCATATTTCTACCCATCTCAGTTAAGATACACAATTTTTCATTAAAAATGTATCTTTAATAATGATTAAATATACATTTTAATGAAAAATCAATTATTACTTGCAGCAAATACTTTCAGCAATTAGTTTCAGCAAGTAATTTCAGCAATTAATTGCTTGCAAGGTGTGACGACCTTAAAAGTACTTGCAGCAATTTTACTTACAAATCTAATGCTTCAAAAACACAATGCTGTCTGCTGTCGTTAAAGCACATCAGTATACCCTTAAGCCCAATTTCGGACGTAATGTTAAGTACAGAGTATTTTTATCCTAACCACACGCATGCTTTACCCGGCTCTATTTTTCCCTCCGATTTAAATATTCAGAATCTACACGACACCTGAATTCCTTTTAATAAATAAGTATACTAAAGTATTAAAAATTAATTCCGTTATTGGAACCAATTTAGTTGCGCTACGGGTGTGACCTTAGAAGCCTGGTTTGTGAATTGTGATTGGGTTATCTAATGTTCATGTAGTGTAAAACATTGCATGAAAACTGTATGATTCTTTTTGAAAATATTAGTCCCGAATGTTGATCTTGTTTTTAAAGATTATAGACCGCAAATGACCTCCACGCTCTCCCACGCATATGCGGCACCTGATCAAAAAATTATTCATTGCGGCCTGAAGAGTTGAAGTAGGGATCGCCTCAATTATTTTCGTTATGGACTGCTTTAATTCAGTTAAATTCCTGGGCTTCGTTTTATACACCTCTTGCTTGACATAACCCCATAAAAAGAAGTCTGGTGCAGTCAGGTCAGGTGACCTTGGGGGCCAGCGAAGAGTGGAGTTCCTAGAAATTAATTTGTTTGCGAATTTTTTGTTTAGCTCCGCCATAACTGGTCTGGCTATATGTGCAGTTGCTCCATCTTGCTGAAACCAAACGCTGTTGAATGGTATACGTCTTCGGCGCAGTTCTGGGTAAAAAAACTCCTTCAACATCTTTAAATAACGGTCCCCATTGACAGTAACGGTTACACCGTTTTCTTCAAAGAAGTACGGCCCGACAATACACCTTGATGAAACTGCGCACCACACAGTGACTCGTTATGGGTGCAGTTCCGTCTCATGGAGCATTTCTGGATTAGACTCATTCCATATACGGCAATTTTGCTTGTTTACATTGCCGTTAAGATCAAAATGGGTCTCATCAGACATGAACAAACAATTGATCAATGTGTTGTCTTCTTCGGCCATTGATATCATTTTTTGCCAAAATTCCAGGCGAACAGGCAAATCCTGAGGGTTTAACTTGCTAGTGATTTGGACTTTGTACGGAAACAAGTTTAAATCGTCATGAAGTATCCGTTGTAATGACCGTCTACTAACTCCAATTTGCCCCGATAAGTTTCGGGTCGAAACGCTCGGATTGGTCTGTATTGCAGATGCTACTGCTGCGATTGTATCCTGAACCCGAACATTGGCATCTCGATGGTACGGCCTTCGTGCGATGCTTCCAGATTCGGCAAACATGTTTACAAACCTCATAATGGTCCATCTACTCGGGGGATTACCGCCAAACTCCCGCCTAAATTCCCTTTGGACGGAAATGACGGACTGCAAAGCATGGTACCGTTGCACTATCCAAATTCTTTTCTCCGTATCCCAAGCATCCATTTTTATAAATCTAAATAGTAACCTACAAAATAAAATAAGCCGATTACTCACACAGAAAAAAAGTTATTACGTTTTATTTTTGTAGCACGATTCGTGCGCCACCCTGTACTTACTAGAGAAAGTTTGACCTAAGACAACAATTGTTCAAAATTGCAAGCTGAATATTTGTTTGTGTCATTGGCTCTCGGTCTATAAAAACAGAAAGAATGCGTTTTGAAATATCAACCTGTTACGGGTTTGACGACATAGACATTGTGCTAGTAATGAAACATATATGTTTATTTTTGTTACGGATGTGACACAAACCACTTGTGTCCAAATCCAAATGCTACAAAAGCATGTGGTATGATAAGAGAAAAAAGGCATCAGTTTACCAATTGAGAAACTGTTTATTACCAAAAAAAAATGGTTCACAGTTTCTGCCAACAAAAAAGCACTTTATGAGCCCTATTCTGCTAAGTGGTCTAACTGCGAAATAAGTGACGATAAAATAAACTATTGATAATTTCACTTTTGAAATGAAACATCAAAGCTTTTTAAATCTTCTAACCGTATTTTTTTCAATTCTATGTCATAATTTGTCTTTTTTCCTTAAGCTTCGTTTGTTAGGGAGTCACGTATATCAAAGTATCAAATACTCGTATTTTGAGAATCACACACACGAAAACCATCTATAGATAAATGATTGTCTTCCTAAAATTTAAAATAGCATGGGTTGATTTAATAAATATTTTTTAGTTCATTCTCATAACTTGTACAGTTTAAATTGGGTCGTATGAAAAAAGATGAGCTCAATCTGTGACTGTTGATGTTCTATCTACTAGCTTCTTTGCAAAAAGCATTTATTAAAGCGATTATGTTCGCCTCTGTGTAGAGGTGTTTGTTTCTGTAGTGGTTCCATTGCTGTCGGTTAAAGTGGAGTCTGGTGCAAATTTTAGCATTCGAAGTTCTTTCAAGGCTGTCCTGGAGATTGAGAACCAGACTCGGAAGAAATAGAATGGCACTTAAGAAACTCAGTAATGTGATAGCTATGGTGGTTCCGTCTGGGAGTTTCAGAACAATGCTTCTGGACTTTGCTGAGGTGTGACTGCCTCGCCCGTTGAGGTTCTCCTGTAGCAGACAAGTTCCGTTTAAGTTAGTAGTATTGATCCGTATGTCCCATTTCGTTTTGAATTCAAAGAGCTTTCTCCCCTTTTAACCTTTTTTTTTTCAAATGGATTTATTTCAGTTCCTTATAGTTGGTGAAAAAAGGTGTGCCTGAAATGTAGCTTGCAGTTTTGAATGAAATATAATTGTCATAGAAGATTAGAAAATAAAGGGATGCAAAGCTTTCAAAAATCTTTCAGGCTAAAACATGGACAAACTGGGTCCGAATAACCGCTTCAGTGACGCAGTGAGTGCCATCAGTGATCATAAGAACGAGTAACGACTTCAAATAATTGTATACCTAATTGATTTTTCGGTGATCGGAAACTTTGCTGGCTTCTATTTTCTTAAGCACTAACTATAGAGTCGGATCTTAGACAAGATGACGAGATCTATGTTACAGAACTGCAAGCTGAGACACACCTTTCTCTCCTACCATTAGAAATTGAAATAAACAGATTTGAAAATTAAAAGATGTGACATGTGAATTGTTTTTGTACGCTTTAAAATTTGAGCAAAAATAAATTGCAAATTATTGTGATGTCAAAACCTAGTTCGACTTTACTATATTAAAACTGTTGCAGTCCATAAATTCAACAATACAACATAAATTTAATTTTCTATTGTTGCTTATTTTCAGATCACAAGAGGCCTTTGGAAAAAATATGGTGATAAAAGGGTAATTGACACTCCAATCACGGAAATGGGTTTCGCAGGTATTGCTGTAGGCTCTGCCATGGCCAATCTCAGGCCAGTTTGCGAATTTATGACCTTTAATTTTGCCATGCAAGCTATTGATCAAGTAAGCAAACGTAATTTATTAACAAACTTTTAAGTATTTTCTTGTTTTAAATTAAACTTAGATCATTAACTCGGCTGCCAAAACATTCTACATGTCGTCCGGTGTTGTTAATGTACCCATTGTATTCCGTGGACCCAATGGAGCGGCTGCTGGTGTAGGCGCTCAGCATTCACAATGCTTTGCAGCATGGTATGCCCACTGCCCTGGACTTAAAGTAATCTCTCCTTATGACTCTGAGGATTGTCGAGGTCTGCTTAAAGCCGCCATTCGTGATCCCGATCCAGTTGTTTTTCTAGAAAACGAAATCTTATATGGTGTCGCCTACCCTGTGGATGACAAAGTCATGGATAAGGACTTTGTTTTGCCAATTGGAAAAGCGAAAATCCAAAGGCCTGGAAAGCATGTAACGATCGTTGCACACTCAAAGGCTGTAGAAACATCTTTGCTAGCCGCCGCTGAATTAGCAAAGAAAGGTCAGAAAAAACTTCTATTTATCATTGGCTTGTATTTGGTTTAATTTTGTTAATTCGTAGGTATCGAAGCTGAAGTTATTAACCTCAGATCAATTCGTCCATTAGACACAGAAACTATTTTTAATTCTGTGAAAAAAACCCACTTTTTAGTAACAGTTGAAAATGGATGGCCAACAAGCGGTAAGAACAATTATTTTTTTAGAATAAAATGGTTGCACCTAATTATGTTTTTTTTTTTTTTTTAATAGGCGTTGGTGCAGAAATTTGTGCCCGCGTCATGGAGGACGAAACTTTCTTCCACCTAGATGCTCCAGTGTGGCGAGTATGTGGTAAGTATTCTTAAAATAACTCAATATTTCTGGGTGATTTAATAATAGTTTGTTTTTAAAGGTGTTGATGTGCCGATGCCATATGCAAAAACACTTGAAATAAATGCAATTCCACAAGTCAAAGACATTGTTGCAGCCGTTACCAAAATTCGCGGCAATAGAAAATAATACAACGAGAGCTAAAGGAGTTAAATTAAATTTTATTTGTTATTAGTGGATATTAGAAGATGCAGTTATCCCTTCGGATTTGTATAAATAAATTATTGTACAATATTTTTTGGTTTCGAATAATCGGAAACAATCAAAGAAAATTTGTTGTTATTTTTTCTTATTTCAATTTGATAACGTATCAAAGAAGAAATGCATTTGTCTATCTGATCTAAAGCAATTTTTGTTTGATATTTTAGAAATAGTAGTAGAAATATGTAGTTTGGCCAGATCTTATGCATGTTATGTAATGTACATAAACTAGACTTCTACACAGCACATACCACGTGAAGTAAAAATTGATAGCTAGGCGAAAAACAACCTAATGGGTACGCAGCAAGCCACCAAAAAGTTCAATTTAACGAAGTAGCTGGTAAGTGTTTTAATAGATAGTTCTTTTTTAATATAGTTTACGAAAATGAACAAATATTTTAATAATTCCGTAAGGTCTTATTGAATTATATTTCAAAGGCACGAACCACGAAGTTCAAATGTGTTTTTTCATAAACGTCAAATATTTTTGAATCAATGCTTTGCTGCTATGCTGATGGCAGGTGCAGCTGATGCTAATACTTGCATCAGTACTAACTTATCAAGAATTTAATGGTTTATTTGAAGTCTGTGCATCAGTTGAATCAAGTTCACAATAATGAAAACGTTACACAAACAATGAAAGTTATTTTGCACCATTCAACTATGAAGTCTTGATTTAATCCAATATCATAATCACGGGCAGCACATATGAATGTAATAGTTGCCCCCTGACATGAATTGATTTACGACTTTATTTATATAAAAGGTTAAACAAAAATCATTTCTAATGGCCATATTATTCATTCGTTTAATCCAGATTTAAAGTGATTTGTATCCGAAAATAAGATCCAATTCCATATACTCGTTAAATCCGCACTTAGATTTAACATTTAAGATCCATTGGGTTTTTTTTGCATTGAATCTTAATAAATCTTAGTAAATCCGAATTTAATTGTTGGATTTAAAATTCACTTAAATCCAGAGTGAATAATATGGCCGTTAATGTTTGATATTATGAAATTTGTTTTGTATTCCGTTTTCGTTCATGCAAGTGCTGAGATCACGCATATTAAAATAGCATGTGGTTTAATATTTAATTTACAAAGAGCACGAATGTATTTAGATGATTGCAATCGAAACATAAAGAAAAAAGCCAATGATTTTAAAATGTAAGAAATATAATGCTCAATATTTGTTCGCAATATTTTTAAACTTGGATATTAAGCACCGATCACAATTTCCAAAAAAATTAATGCTTTCAAACCCCAACGAAATAGAAAAATAAGATCTGCGAGTACTGTTAATGTTTTCCATTCATAAGAGGATGTTTATTTTGTTAAAACCTTTGTTAAACTCCCCAAAAATGTTGGATTGCTCTAGATACAAATCATGACGACTTTAGAAACAACAAGGTAACTTTTGTTGTTGAGTTTGAAAATAAATTCGAAACATAATATTTAAAAAGTTTAATATAAAAATATTTCTAATAGAAATTCATTTTTAACTCTAATATGAATGAAATGAACAATAAAAACAAAAATTAAATAACATAACAAAAGCTATTTCAGTGGGTTAAATGAATCTTATGTACATAAATTATATTGTAGTAGCTTAGCAATTACAAGTAAGGACCCCAACCAGCGTACATCGCTGCTAAATTATTAATATCAGTAGCTTCGTTTATGAGGAACTCTACTTGCCCCTCTGTTGACAATGGCATTCGATTAGCTCCCCTCCTCTGGACCTGTTAAAAATAAACAACAAATAAACCAATGATTAAAAAAAATGTATGTAATTATGAAAACTCTTACATATCCATGAAGTCTCTCTTCAATTCGACTGACATTCTCCATAGCCTGTGGATCTGTTTTCTCGATATTGTTTCCAGTTTTCTTTCCAAGTCTACTCAGATCGTAAACAAAAGGTTTGAGCACCGACATTAAGGTTTTCTTTTGTTTTTGCAGAACCCTTAAAGTTATTTCACAGCACTTTCGGAAGAGACCCTCAATACCGAGAGGACCCATAGCATGGACCATATTCTGAGTTAACCTAAACGGAACCCTTTCTGGAATGTTAAAGCTTTCACCCTTGTTGAACAAACAGTTAAAGTCAACATGAACCGATTCACCGTTCGTTTCGTCAAATAGAATATTTTCACCATGACGATCACCCAGTCCAAGAATATAGCCAACCATAGACATAACAGCTATGGTCTTGATATATGAACTTCGTGCCTGATACCAGTTATGTGGTGTGGAGAATTGATAGATAAACCACTCGTGGAAGACAGGCGGATGACGTGATAAGAGAATGTTAAAAACTTGTTTCTTTTTCTCAAGTTTTTCCTCTTTGGGGAGTACAAAGGATCGCAGTTCCTTATCAGCAATACCAAGCTTACGTGATCTGTAAATGCCCATTAGTATAACCCTTAAGGCAGTAAGATTTGGCAACCACTCAATCAAACCACAATCTTCATTGAAAGGGATCGCAGCATAGGTTCGAATGTGTAGACGACGCTGTCGAGCTTGAGGATCCTGAAACAAGAATGACAAACGTTAAGAGAAATTTGAAAGTTGTCTTGGAATTTTCTGCTTACCAAACGCAGATATCTCTTAAGCAATGCATTGAACTCCATCAATCGATAGTCAAGTCTTAAATCATCTTTGGGCTTTAACATAGCCGTATATTCCTTGCCATCACTACACAAAAAAATTATCTTTTTAGGTAACGCTTGCGATCGTAGCACAACTACTTCTTCTTTAATTCCACATATATATATTTGCTTATTAGGGAATGGATTGACCGGTGTTAGATTGGTCACGGAATCGTCTGCCTGTCCAGATCGCGTGCCATTAAGCAGTGTTACTTGCATGTACTTGTCAAATGGCAAAAGAATTTCCGAGAAACTTGGATCTTCAAATAGTTTTGGAAGTTTCGGAACCAGAGTTCGAACATTGAGATCACTTTGCGCCAGTCCGACTGTATCTTTGGTTGTCAACTGAATGAGTTTTTCGGAAAGTGAATTAAAGTCATCTACATATTTGATTATCTCACGTTTGGACAGGCGTTTGTCACTTAAAATGAGACGGCAGCGTTTAGCCCGCATGGTGTAGGATGACTTAAGAACTGGCAACAGCATCCACAATGATTGGTGGGGATATTTTTCCAAGAGGAGTATAATAATCGTCTTGAGAACTTCAAACACCGCCAGCGATGGATGACAAATCCTACTCAGTATCTGAGAAAACGCAGAGTAAAATATATACGTTGGCAGTATGTCACAGCATTTGCTAACTAATTCGGTCATTTTGGAGCAGGTTTGTTGAATCGACATATTAGGAATATCATTTTCTCCAACTTGTGATGTGAAATCAAACCAAATGCTGAGTAGACGTGGCATGGATTGATACATACTCTCGTTGCCGGCTTTCATAGCTCTAGCATAATATCCCATGATCTCATAAAGCATGGTCTTCCCCGATTCGGAGTTTTGCTCTGCATCCGATTTAGTTGCGTACATTTTTTCCAAGTACTGTGCCATATGGACTAAGCATTTTTCAGAATTTTTATTGCCCGCAATGGCTTGCTTGAAGTAGTAAAGATTTTGCTCGGCACAGATTTTCATTGACTCTGCGCTATAAGTTGCTTGCAAGAACTTTGCCTCGGAATACAGCAGGCGATTTGATTTATCCTGAGTGGGGATATTTCCGTTATCTTCGATTTCGCTGATCTTTTCGGAAATAAGTTTCAACGATTTCGTTTGATCGCCACTTTGCCAGAGGAGCTTTGCCTTTTCAATAAACAACGCTTCTGGAGCAAATTCTTCTGCCTTCATAATGGACAGATTGGCTTGTTGAAGACCACCAGCTTCACGGTTCATTTGAATGCTTCGGATCCAAAGCTTTCCCATTTCTTCATCGATGCATTTGTTGATTGCCATCGAAACGTCGCCTCTCACTGCATTCAAAAGGTTTTTGGTTTCACTTAAAAGATTACGTCGCAGGCAAAGAAGTGGCTCAAGTATTCGAACTGTGGGCTGAAGGAAGCACAAACGAGCATTCCAGTCTGAAAAGAACTCATTCACAGCGACAATACACTTTGCCTCATCTGTTTCATTAACAACGAATTGCACTAGGGACTTATTCTTCTCAACATCAGTGAGGAGTTGCAGTTTTAAGATTTCTGTGTATGCTTTGTGATAGGAGTAGTGCTCGGCACCAATAGTTTTTAAAGTGCTCAGGATGTTCAAACGGATTTCATCCATTTCGGCTTGAAAGTCAATCAGTTGTATGTCTTGATTACGGAAAAGACGAATTGCCTTGGCACACTGGACATTCCACATCATTGGGTTCTTGCTTATCACAGGATCTTCCAACATCCGTTCGATATCATCATAACACCCAAGTCGAAGCAGTGGCTCGAATTGGCATTCTTTGAAGAAGTCATCTGTGTAGCGTTCGGAGAGCTTCTCCCACAATCCACTGGTGATATTCAATACAGTCTCTGGAAGATCCAAACGCAGATAACTGTTTATGATGCCAAGTACATGTTCCTGTTGTACTTGTTCAGGACGAATCATAATTTGCTCATAGCATGCAATATTCTCTTGTGGTCGATCGATGATATTATTGACCAAAATCTGTTCTGGGAGGGTTAAACTTGTCTTCTTCATGTGCATTGCACCTTCCACAGAGTCAGGATCCAGAAGTTCAGCATATATTTCAATGAGAAACGAAAGATTATCTTGCAAACGAGTAGCCTTATTATCTTCAATGAACAATTCTAGGAACAACAAAGCCCTTGCATACTCCCCGCAGTTAAAATTGGCCTTTGCCAGTTGACACTTGTCAATTTTGCTGAGAAGTTTTTGTATCATTCCATATTCTTTTTGAGTGTGGGAAACCTCTCCTGTTGTAGAGCTCACTCGTGACCATTCTCTTGTCCAACGATAGAGGAAATCAATTTGTTCAAAGCAGATCTTCGCACATGCATCATTTACGTTCTGTGAGTGAACATCTTTTGCTGGTTGCGTAGTTGTTCGAAGTGCTTGTGTGGGACCAATTTCCTTTGAAAGAGTGGTATCAATGGCAGTTCTGTTAGCTGCATTCGATCCTTCATTGACGGCTTGTTGAATAACAGCTTGAAATTCCTCATAAACCAACTGCATTTCTTCTTCGGAGCATTCTTGCAACGAATGCAGCAGAATATACGGCAGAAAGAGTTCCAGCATATTATTGTCTTTTCGAATGCTCGGAGTAAACGAACACAATAATTTCTTTGTATCTGCATCGCGCACAAACTCTATTACTTTCCACGACCACCAGAATGCCCAATCTTCATAGGTACGGCAGAAACTACTTCCAAACACCGGATGAGCTTTGATTTTGTAGCCCTTTTGTGCAACAGTGTAGCAAGAACTTAACAATGGCTCCATAATGTGTCGCATTCGGACCGGAATCGCTTCCCACACATTCATTTTCTTATTGTCTTTAGGATTTACACCTTGAATGGCAAGAATCTCCTGAATAGCCACAGACATATTATCCACATATTTGATATTTTTCTGATAAGCTCGACAGAGCTCAGTGAGAGCTGTTATGGCAAAGGCATCTGTGTGAATACTTAGCGAGAAGCGCTTTTGTTCTTTGGCATAATTTGGAGACATGTAGCTAGGATCGATGGCTCCCAGTTCGCCTAGACATTTTCCAGAAATAAGCTGCAGAGTACGATCAACGTGCTTACATCCATTCATTAAATTCTCAGCCACAGATTCAATAAGAGGATTTAATTCGGTTTGACCTAAAAATTGATACCATGGATTTAATTTCTAACTTTTATATTTATAAGTTTAAGTGGGGACAAATAGATTAAAAGGAATCAGTTTAAACTCTTTTTGAGTTTGAAAAGTTATATTCTAAGGGATTAAAGAATAGCTTAAGGGCTGGATAGTTTTCAAACGTTAGTTTTTCATAGAGCAAAATAGTGTTAAAACAGAAGAAATCATTTCTAAATCATTATCCTGCTTAACTCATGAAAAAAAATTAAATAAATTTTTAAAAAAATATTCACTTACCAACAATATAAGTGTTCAAATCTGTTCTGTGCTTAATGAAGAACTCTTTCAAATACTTCAATGCTCTTATACGTACTTGCAGATTTTCATTATTAATTTGTTTAATATAGAACTTGAGCAAGTCTTCGAATTTGCCCATTCGAAAAAGTACCTCAGTTTGTCTTCTAACGAAACTCTTCAATTCAAGAGACACTTCCATGTCTTCTATAAAATATAGATCAGGCATATAAGTTCCTAATAAGTTTCCATTCTCAAGAATTAAATATTTGTAAATTGTATCAACTTCTTTTTCGTTGGTTTGAAGAAGCGGTTGTAAGGACACTACAATTCTGCTCAACGACGGACCAAGTGCTTGAATATCTACAATATGCAGGAATGTATTCCAAATTTTTAAGCCAATTGCTTTTAGGTTCTTATCATCTAACGAAATAACAGATGTCAACATTGCAATTATTTTATATCGTGATTGTGTGACATGTCCAGCTCCGACAAGGCGAATAATTTGACCCAAACTATATAGAACATCTTCTTTAAGAGACTTCTCAAAGTTCGGATCACTTAAGCATGTTTCGAAATATGTAATAACGCCAAGAAATCTTTCAGCTATGAAAACAGCAAATTCCTCTGTGGTGGCTGTTTGAGTTCGGTTAGTATTACTTGTCTGGGATTCTCTAGAGGATTTATTCAAAAGAAGGCAACTGAATGCTTGCATTACGAATTCTGGTTTCCGATTGTAAAATATTAAAAATTCAGACACCGTTTGCTGTAAGTAAATAAAACAAAACACGAAAGATATTAGACTAGGTAAAATGGACAAATAATGCAATCCATAATATTTACCCTAACGTCAGTGTGCATCAGACTTGAAAGCGATGATCCAGTGCACCTTACTAACAAATCAATACATTTGTTTCCAATTTCTGCACTTTCATTTAAATAAATATGTGAGTATATATTCAAAAACGAAGCTGTTAGAATATGAGATATGGAATTGTCGGTAGCCTGGGAGAGTTGAACAAGTAGGCCCTTACATCGGTCTTCTTTTACACAATAAGGTAAAATCATGGCGGTAAGTATTTTATAATATTTGCAGATGAATTCTTGACTGCACAAAAAACCAAGCATCGTTACCAACTGAAATTAAAAATTGATTTTTTTTTATTTGTTTATCTTTATTTAAATATGAAAATAAAACGTAAGATCAAAGAATTTAGGATTTTTCTGGTGTAAGAATTTTTGTCTATTGTCTATTAAATCGCGCTGAAAACACCAACAATACAGTTTTTTCAATCAAAAACTCAGCTTTGATATGAACTCAAAAGAAGACAAATAGCATAATTAGTATGACATTTTTCTTATTAGCGTACGCCGTTGACAAGTGTTTTTGCTATGGAATTAAACCTGAAACTGAACTTCAGTTGTCAGAAGATAGCACTTCTTTGAGCAACCGTATCCACATATTCTTATGATTTTAAAATAAAGTTTTTACCACTTTCCAATGATTTGTATACTGAAATGTAGTTTGATCAAAATTAAAATGCTCTAATATGGCATGCTATACAATTAGAACTTGAGCTACACCTAAACTTATTTGCTGATTGGTAGCCAAAGAACGTCCGATTTTTAAATGTAAATAACACATAACAGTTATGAAGTGTGACATACTATTTTTTTTTTTCAATTTTTAATAACATTTTTGTATAACAATGTCTGCCGTGTGATTTGTTTCTATGTATATTCTATATGTAACTACTGAATAAAATAATAAACGAGATCAAATACAGAAGCTATGATTGTTCAAATTAAAGTTTCAAAGACAATATTCATATGCAAACGTGTTCAAACTTACCCGATTTAATATCATCAACAAACTTGTTCCTGTCGATAAATACACATAAACCACCAAATCCACAATCAATTGGAGACATTCATTCTTATACCAATAAAACAGTTGAATTGGTTCCAATTTGTAATAAGCACAAATTTCCAATCCACATTTTACAGCTTCATTCTCAACAACGGGTCCACGTCCAATAAGAAAGAAAAATGTCATTTTAAAGAATGTAAACACCCATTGTTCCGGGATTTCATCAATGGAAGCCAACACTGCGATCAATTCCAAAACTTTTGTCTGTTCCGTTTCATCTTTTTCTAATGATTTTTCAACTCCTTGCAAAACAACTCTACAAACTTTAGGCAACAAGTGAAATTCCTCGTTTTTGTATGCTCTTAACAATAAAGCTTTAATGAGGCTCGGTACTAGACAAGAGTTCATCAAGAGTTGATTTTCAATCTTGGCTGGATGAAAATGGTTGACAGCAAATATACCATTCTTATTGCTAAATACATTTTCACTACCAAGCTCATTTAATACAAATGTCAATGCTGATTCATTCATTTTATCTTCAAATGAATGGTTCATAAGAATAGCCGATTTGTCCTGGAAGTAATATCTAAATACTTCGTCATCCGGCTTATCACACAAATCGCAATGGAAATCATATTTATAACGGTTCTCACACTGGTATTTAAAGATGTGCACACAACCAAGTGCAGAACAACAAATCGATTTGATTTTGGGTAACTTTTCTTCTGAAAATTCCTTGCAGTCACATAGGGCTGGAAGTATATACTTCACAATTTCTTTCTTGGTTAAAGTTCCATTGGCTAGTAAGTCCAAAACCATTTGAATAAGTTTTGTTTTAATCAAATCTGTGTTATCCCTTGTAAAGATTTTCGTAATTTCACTATGAAAATTATTTATTGATTCGGAATCTAATCTGTGATGTGCTATATTTGCCAAGGCTTTTAATGAGATCTCAATCAGCTGGCTTTCTTCAAAGCTGTTCTGTGAAGTCTCCGTGAAGGGTTTTAGGAGAAAAAAGACGATCATATCGAATAGTTTAACACTGATACCAGCTGCAGAAATATCAACAGGGCTTCCTGTACTTAGAAGCAAGCTGCTTATCTCAATGCATTTACAAGCTTCTTCTGAATTCAAATGATTTAAATCTTTATTTTTCAAAAATATTGATAAAGCTTCTTGTAGGTTTTTCGAATTTAATATCACACTGTTGGAAGATTGAGTTTGTGAAATTTGTTTGAGATTTATGGACGATTTATACATCTTAAACTGTTTCGCACTAAGAGTCTTAAGCTCCACACTCACAATCGTGTTTAATACCAGTGTTAGACTTTCATAATTTGTTCGACTTTCTTTCAGCTCGTTAATGAGAATATTTTCGATAGCTTCTAGCATCTGAGTCATAATTTCAATGTTTCCTTCTTTGGAGACGATTCCAAAAAGTTTAAATATCTGCTGGTCAGATTGGACAAATTGTAGGAGCATATTCTCTTCAGAAAACATAAGTTCGGTATTTTCATGCAAAAGAATTATGTAGTCAAGGATAATTGACTTCAGCTCGTTTTTCTTGCCAAATCTATGTTGGTATTTAATTAGCATAAATATAATGGACTCACTAAATTTGATCAATATCCCAGAATTAATTTTGCTGCTAAGAAATTTCTTATAATTACACTTAAAGAGTTCCATTGAGATGCTTGTAAGGTGTATATGGGCATTCTCATCGAGGAATCCTAAAGTTATCCAATCGGGAAGGTTTTTCCATGCTTGATAGCATTCCTTAAATAGAGCTACATAGTCGCTAGTCAAGTTAGTTTCCAATTCGAAGAGACTTTCAAAAATTCGAGTGCCGTAGCTTATGACTTTTAACTTGGTTTCACAATCTAGGATTTCGTAAGAACTTACAAGATCTTGTAGAATGTCAAGGAATATATTTCGATGAGTTTGAATTGCCAAGTTTATGGCATAAGTGAGAACTTCGATCATGTATAGTATAGTAGGGCTTATCATTTCGAACTGCACTATAGATTTCCCGATTTCGAAGTTTTCATCGATGTCCTCCATAAGTAGGGTATCTTTACAGCTGAAGGTGTTAAGTATTTGGAAGGGACATTGAGATCCATATAAAAATTTAATCAATATTCTCAAACTTTCACTATAATCGTCAAGGAGTTTATTAAAAATAGCTGGTCTGTGCTGGTAGCAGAAACTGATTAGTTTTTTCTGCAGGAGTATAGATTGTTTTTGAATTCTAGAAACAAGAGATTCGAGAGCTCAATTAATGCCATTGTGGTTTTGAGTTTAGGGCTTACCTGTTACTGAGGGCTTTTTCGGAGGAAAATACCAATTTATTGAAGAGGAATACAATGAATGGTGTGGGAATATCACCTTCATAATCAAATGGTCTACAAAATAAATGTTTTTCAAACAATATTTGATCGAGTAATTCAATTACTTCAGTAAGATCTGGGTTAGTCGAGGTCGAGGTCATCATATTGTAAACTTTTTTACATACTTTTTTGGAATAGGAATTATTCATTTTTGTTTGAGAAATGAATTTAATGTAATTAAATTATTGTATGTATGTTATAATGAAGGTACTAAACACAAAACAGAAAACAATATGAATGTATGAATTTAGCAACTCAAATAAAGAAAGAAAAATAATGGGAATGGACTAAAAATCACACAATTTCAAATGTCAGACCTACCGTTACAAAGGCTTTACATCACAAATCACAAATGATGTCCCACCTTGTATAGCTGCAGTACCGACATTTAATTTTAGTTAATGTGTAAGTGTGTGGCCAATTGGTCGTTTTACCAGTCAAATATACTAATTCAAGGGATTAAAAACCATGGGAACTTGATTTCTATCTGAAAATCATTAATATTTTAAACTTATATAGGTTTCTTTTGCCACTAGGGATTTTGATCCGAGATTGCTAATTTTTCGTTTCAAATAGAACACAAATTGGGATTGATTTTTTTTTTTAATTGTGTATGTGGCATGTCAAATTGGGCTTTCATTTTTTGACATAACTAGTGATAGAGTGCGTAGGGAAATTAATTGGAATTATCTTTGTAAATAAATTAATTATTGTATGAAAATAAGAAATTTAATTTAACTATAGGCGTGTTTTATTGAGAAAGCTATAGCTAGCACAGTCAAATTTCCCTTAGCACACAACAACAAACCCAAAATTGTCGATAGATAAGTAAAAAAATGGATATAAAAGTTGAGAAAAAGTTATAAATATAAATATAATTATAATAAGAATATAAAAGTGAGTATAGCGTTTTTTTGGTACTTGCATTGCGGCGCTAGCTATAAGTACCAATAAAACGCGCCTTATGTTTTTATATAATTTGATTTCATACATAAGTTCCAAAAGTAAAAATATTTTAAAAAATATATACAAGTCTATATTTTTGGTTCGGCTGTCAAATTAGTTCTTTCATTGACAAAGAATTAAAACGCGTTGCCAACAAATTTGCTTTGTCAGTTAAAGACAAAGTGACATTTCGTTTAAATTGAGCTATTTCCAATACACAATTTTTCAATTGAGCGTTTCAAATTTTTTGTTTGTATTTCATTGACCAACAGTGTTTGTCAGTTTAAGACAACCATAATTTAGCCTTTTTGGAAATTATTGAAAATCCGTCATTGACGGTGTTCACATTGGACTGAAAAACTGGATTTTTTTTTTTGACGTTTCAGTATTTACATCCTCCATCACTGAGGAAGTGAGAGCGAGATGTGAATACTGAAACGTCAAAAAAAATCCAGTTTTTCACTCCAATGTGAACACCGTCTTTCGTCAGTTCGTATATATGGTGGTTTACATAAATCAACATGGTTGGAAAACATTGCTTGATGGAAACGAAACAGTTCTCAAAATATTTGAAAACCATACAACGAAGTTGGACAACAAAGAGGTTTTTGCGTTTAAAATAATCCAACATCGATGGTTGTCAAACAATGTTGGACAAGATGTTGATCCATATAAAAATGTTCACCAACCCGATTTGAAGTATGATGTATGTATTGAAATAAAAAAAATATATGTTTTAAAAAATCAAAAATTAATATTTTTTAAATTTTGGTATGAAATGTTATTGAAATTTTAAAGGAGCTTTTGCATACATATATTTTAATTTATATCTGTTGAGTCCTTGATGGGAAAATCCAAAAACCTCTATATGGCAGGTACTGTTAGTTACAGTTTTTGTCATTTTTTGTTTACCAAAAAGTATATTATTCCCAAAAAAACAAGAGCCGATAGCAAATTTTGGAAGTGGATGTATGTAAATAAAACCAAAATGGGTATGAGGGTTTACAGGTGCATGTATAGTGATATGTAATACCAAAGTCTGGCAGGTTTCTTTTTCAGCCTTTGAGATTGGTGGGAGGTTAAAACCCATTTGGTTTCCTATCTACGTGTTAGGGTCATAAACACTTCAAAAATTGGAAATGATGTTTTATCATTTTTCCGAAATTTAAAGACTTTTATTTTGATGATATGGTCAATAGAAACCATGATTTTAGCTTTTTAAGCAAACCTTATCGGGCTTTTTTGGATACTTTTTTTTGTAGATTTTTTTTTGTTTCAAATGGTGAGGTTCGTATAAAATGGCTTTATCTTGTGTTTTATTAATCGGCCCGTTAAGACTGAGATTTGTATGCTTAGGGAAAATAAATTAAAGTGTTTATAATCCCGACAATTAAAGAGAGAAACTGGCTCTTTTTAACCCCTCCCAAAGGTTGAATAAGAAACTTGCCAGGCTTTGGTATTTGACATCACGATATGTGCACCAATTAACCCTCATACTCAGATTTTGGTTATACATCCACTCCTAAAATTTGCTGTCGGCTCTTAGCGCTCTATGGAACATGATGCAAGTGAACAAAGTTCGAGAACGAGTTGATTTTTGGCTCGAGTGCCAATTATTTGGTGTCACTAAACAAAAATTTAGTCTCACCATAATCAAAAGAGGTTTAATATTAATGAATGTTCGAGGGCGGGGCTACTTGTTTGTAGCAACAGATTCGATTGTTTGGGGACTGGTTTTGTCTACTAGTACATTTAGGTTTAATTTTGAATTTAAATTTAAATTTAAAAAAAGAAAAAGGCTAATTTTGAACTATAGAAGTAAAAAATCAGTCGATGAACAATGAAGTTCGAGTAGTTTCGTCTCAGCTGTCGGAGGAGTTTGGTAGACTATGTTCACTCGCACCATGTTCAAGTTCATGTTGTCCAGGGCTCTTAAAACAATGTACATTGTACATACAAAACAATATTTTTATGGTTTATGTATAGAAAGTGGTACCTCGTGGAATGATGGTTAGTGCGTAGGACTGTCATGCCAAAGGTCTCGGTTCTATTCCCGGCACTGTCACCTAAAAACAGAAATGTTTTTTTCCGAGGTACTGCCTCTTGCGAGGAAGTGACAAATCCTCCAAGAGTATACTTGTCATGAATAAGTATTTCTCACCTAGCCGTTCGGACTCGGCAAAAAATTGTAGGTCCCCTCCATTCCTGCCATCAACGCACACACAGGAATGGTTGAGAGTTTTTAGTCACTAGGCCCTGGTTCTCCACGAGCTGTTGCGCTACTAAATTTATTTATTTTATGTATAGAATATTAATTTTTAAGAAACCGCTCTATTGATTAAAAATAACAAATTGGAGATTTAAACTTAACCCAATACACATCGACATAGTTAAAAAGTTAAAAAGAAAGTGGTTTTCTGTGCATCTATTACTTCGTCGAACGTGAGTTTATAACAATGGTAATATATTCATCAAAGTTGGGGAAGAACGTAACAGAATTAATAATTTTTTTTTAAACAAAACTGGAACTTACCGAATTCAAAGTCCTCAATAGTCCCTGCCCTTTTTTCAAGTAAACATGTGTCGTCAAGTCAACCACCAAACTAAGGCATTCCCTCTTATACCAATACCACAATTGCATGGGTTCCACTCCATAACTAGCACACATTTCCGTTGCACATTTGGCTGCTTCATTACTTATTGTAGATTCACAACAAATCGTATAAAAGAAAGTCATTTTGAAGAATTGAAATAACCAAATCTCTGGAATTCCATCTATATTCGCCAAAACTGAAATTAAATGTAATACATTCAATTGATCTTCATCTCCTCGTTCCAGGGAATCTTGAACTTTTCGCAATATAAGAACGCCAACTTTTGGTAGCAGAGGAAATTCTTTATTTGACGATGTCCTTATCAATAGAGCTTTGATTATTTCAGGTTCGAGATGCGGATTTGAGAGAACTTGATGTTCAAGTCGAGACGGTGAAAAGTGGTTTATTGCGAATATTCCATTTTTATTAGTGAACAAGGTCTGGTTTCCAATGGAATTTAGAACAAAATTAAAAGCAGATTCCTCAAATGTATTTCCGATTGGCAAATGCTGCTTCAGCACTGCTGATTTGTTCTGCAGGTACTCGGTGAAGTCTTCATAACTTGGTTTTTCACAATCTTCGCAGAGAAATTTGTATTCAAAGTTCTGATCCTTAGATCGGAGTTTGAAAATATAAACGTTTCCTAGAGCCAAGCAACAAATGCACTTGATCTTGGCCAGAATTTGTGAGTTCATTGAACTCTTGACAATAACCGGGAGCATATGACAGACAATCAGCTTTATAGAAATCACAGAATTCGCTATAAAGGCTAAAAGTCTGTTGTTCAGTTTGGTCTTTATCGGTTCACTCTGACAAACTGGGTAAATCATGCAGATGAATTCTTTGACGGATTTGTGGAAATAGTTTGACGCCTTTGCATTGAGATTTTGATGTGAGACGCTAGCAAGAGCATCCAGAGAAATCGTAATCGGCTTGTCCTCGATGCGACTTATCCCGGGAAAGTTAAGTTGCAGTTTCTGCTTGATTTTCGAATGATGACGTAAGTAGAAGAGTATTAGATCAATCAGCACTATCTGGAGATCCCCAGAGATAATAGCTAATGCGCTCTCTGATTGGAGGAAGAGTCCACAAATTTGAATGTAATCACAGAATTCATTCGAACTAAGACTGATTGTTTCCCTAAAACGAACGAATTCCTCCAGCGATGCTTGTAAATCAGGGCAACTGAAGACAATTTTACTGTGGATGTGATTCTGTTGGAGGTCTTTCAAATTTATACTCTTTAAATGGATCTTTGACTGCTGTTCATTGAGGGAGTTGTGTTCCATGTCTAGAATTGTGTCAAGAATAGTCTTCGCAATCGGATGATCTTCTTTAGCTCCTTTTAAAGCTCTAATGAGGACGGTTGATGCAGTTGAGCTGGACTGTATGGTTCCAAAAAGTTTTCCAATCTGGTGTTCTGCTTGAATCAACTGGAGAAAGCTTTGCTGAGGCAGCAAACTGCCAGTTCTTTGATGCAGCTCGAGCATAAAGTCAATGATTTTGGTCTTCAGTTCGATTCGGTTTCCCAATCGATCTTGGTCCTTGATAATTGTTCGGAGAATACCCTCACAGGATTTTGATAAGCTCTCCAACACATCGGCGTCGATTTTATCCGTTAAATAGGTTCTGTAGTCACACTTGAAAAGTTTCATTGAAGTGCTAATTGCTTGAGTGAGACCATATTCATCTATGAACCCAAACCCAATCCAATTTGGGAGATTTTCCCACAGCAGCTGGCAGTAGTCAAATAAAATCCCATAATCTATTGTCAAATTCTGATCCAATTCAAAGAGATTATTGAAGAATTTAACACCAAAATCGAGACACTCGAGCTTTGTGTAAGTATCTGAGGGTGGAAACAGTTCAAGAACAATTTTGAGAATCTTTTGAAAGAGATTCCGATGTACGTTAAATGAGATGTTCATAGCATGGGTCAGAACTTCAATTATGGACTGCATTGTTAGATCAACCATATCTGGACCCACGCTGATCTTTTCAAACACAAACTTGTCATCGATTTCTTTGAAAAACTGATCGTCTTCCGAGGTGAATGTGCTCACAGTCCGTTGATCTGTGTCTGATTTGTTACTCGAGTTGTAGCAAACTTCAATGAATTCGCTCAAAGTTCTGCTGTATTCCTTGAGAAGACTTTCGAATAGTTGTGGCATGTGAACGCAGCAAAAGGTAAGTACTTTCTTTTGCAGTTGGGTATTTTGTTTGCGAACTCTAGAATATAAATGGGGTAATGAATTAATCTTCTGCTCGGTCTGGTTGATCCGATACAAACCTATTGCCAAGTGTTCTGCCAGTGAAAGTGAGGAGTTGATTCACTAACCAAATAACAAACGAACGTGGAATTATGCTGTCGTGATCGAAACGCATATCGAATGAGGGTTTTTGGGAAAGAACTTGATCCAGAGTTTTTAAAATTGTCGGGACGTCGTTGTTTACTGATTTCATCATGTTGTACACAAGACCCCATATCTTTTCGGGTCGTTTTGTTGACATTTTTCTTTTGTGTTGTTTTGTTGTCAAATATAACTTATATTAATTAATTATGTAGAAAATAAAAGAGAAAATTAGATAAATTAAATAGTAATTAAACCGAGCTGTTGGCTTCTGGGGAATTAAAACAAAAGCGTGCAATTTTTGTTTAATCAACAAAAATATCCAGCTGCCGGTTGCTGTCAAAAGGGGTTATGAACTGTGCTATCGACATATTTGGATAGGTATATTTATAAAAGGTTATGTTCAGAGAGTGTAAGTTATATTTCGACCAATTCAATATATCTGTGCCAATAAGACAGAGTAGCTTATGTCGACATAAGCAATTTCTCTGTATTTCAATGGATATTCATAAGCACTTTGAAATCCATATTTCTGTCTTACCCCCATTTAAAAATATTTTGTCCGTTAAACAGAAATCGTACAATTCGTAACCACTTATGTTTGAACGGTTATACAATGCATTTGACAGAAAAGCTTATGTTATTAAATTTTCTTATGTCCTCCAAAATCAAATTTTATGATTCAACAAACACACTTATGTCGTATTAATTCTCGTGATTTTTTTTTTATCCGGTTCCATTTTAGTTTTTTGTGAAAACTTATGTGGACTTAAGATTCTTTGCTAAATTTGATTTGTATTTTAGTCACACTTATCTCGACATAAGTTCTTTTGTAAAAATTAAAAAAATCACTAATTAGAAAAATTAAGTTCGTCAGAAACACTTATGTCTTCATAAGATTTTCTATTGAATTTAATATTTCAAATAACCATTGCTTATATCAAAATAAGATAGTTTTGTTTGCTGCATTTCAGTTGGTTTAGATCACTTAAGTGGAAACGTTGCGCCTAGTGTTCTTAACTGTTGAAGTGACCAGACGTCGTGTATACATTGTTTTTTATTAATAATACTTTTAAAAATTGTGTGCTTTACTGTTTATACAAATAAGTTTTTTTTTCATATTAAACATAATAAAATGGAACGCGCGAGAAAAATGTTATATTTGGCATTAAAAAAACAAAATCAGTTAAGTTATAGAAATTCCACACCATTTACAGAATACGAAGAGAATACAAGTTTCTTAACTGGTAAGTTGTTTTCAGCAAGTTTATCTTAGTTTAGGAACAGTTCATTACCTTCATAAAATTAACTTTTAAGATGTAAGTAAAGTGCCAGAAATTTCAAAGGACCAAGACTTTCGGAACATATCAGAGCAAGAAAATGAAGATTTTGCCTGTGAAGAAAATGCTATTTTCTCAACTGAAACGGAAGAAGACAAATCAGCTGATTTCGATGACGAAGATTCAACTTGTGATCCTAGTTTTGTTCCTGCTGTTTCTGACAACGTAAGTAGTTAATCTGATATTTCTTTTGAAACGCTGGTCATCAGCTGGAGCAAAACTTATTGTTTGGAGATTGTGAAACTGTTTCGGAAAATGAAGACCAAAATAACGAAATGTCTAACGCAAAACAATCAAAAAAGATGCGCAAAGAAAGAAGGAACTCTGGCAAAAGCTAAATATCTACAGCTGGAAAAATCGTACAAGAACGAACTCTACGCAAGTTAGATAACTGTCGTAACAAATGTAGAGACAAAATTTCTTATGAAAAACAACAGCTTATTTTTGAGAAATATTGGGAACTTGGTTCTTATGAGCTGAGACAAGCGTTTGCCTCTGGCTTCATTGCGGTTGAGGAAACTAAATCTGAAAGAAAGGACAAGAGTCTTACTAATCCTAGGAAAAGAAAGCACTCCAATAAATACTTTTTGGAAGTTAGTGGTGAAAGGATTTCAGTATGTCAAAAATGTTTCAGATACACCCTTTGTGAATCAGAGCAATTTATTAAAACTATTGTTAAAAAAAAGCTAGAAGGCCATGGATCATTTACAAATGGTGATATGCGTGGAAGACATCCTGGTCCCAAAAAACTCTCTGCTGAAAAAGAAAATGAAATCATTACATTTATAAACAGTTTCCCATCTTATGAGTCCCACTACACCAGACGAGACACCTCTAAAAGATATTTGTCAACAGATTTATCAATTGCTGAATTATTTCGCCTCTATTCGGAAAAATATGATCCAGTTTCACTTTCAAAGTTCTCAAAAATTTTCAACACCCTTAACTTAAAATTTAAAAAACCTAAATTAGACACTTGCCACAAGTGTGAAGTCCTCAAAAGGAAAATTGATGTTGCTTCTGATGAAGACCGTGCGAATCTCATAAAAGAACAAAAAAATCACCACTTAGAAGCAGAGACTGCTTATAAGTCAAAAGAATTGGACAAAACAAACGCTGAAAACAACAAATCTATAAAAGTTCTAACATTCGACCTGCAACAATGCCTCCCAACACCTTTTTTAAGGTCCTCAGTTTCATTCTATAAACGTCCATTATGGACATATAATTTAACTGTTCATGACTGTATAACCGGGCAGCCAGTATGTTATATGTGGCATGAGGCAGAAGGAAATCGTGGTGGAAACGAAATGTCTTCATGTGTTTTCAAACACCTTCAAGACCTTCCATCAGACACCAAACACGTAATCCTGTATAGTGACTGTTGTCCAGGACAGAATAAAAATTCTTTCATTGCTTCAATGTTTGACACTTTTTTGCAACTTGACACCAACTTGGAGATCATTGATCATAAATTTCTTCTTCCTGGACACACTCACATGGAATGCGACGTTGACCATGCCTTAATTGAAAAAAAGAAAAAGCGCACAACAGTTAAAATACATCATCCTCGTGATTGGTACCAATTCGTGAGAACTGTGGGTGTTAAACACAAATTTCACGTTCAAGAAATGAAGCAAGACCAAATTTTCAATTTCTCAGCAGTATCTAAAGAAAAATGCATGTGGCGGAAGGTTGACAATGATGGTCAGAAGTTCTGTTGGCAAAATATAAAGTGGATGAGGTTCACGAAGGAGTTCGGAACTGTATATTTTAAGACTTCGCTCAAAGATACAGAAGAATTCAGGATGCTGAACATAAGACGCCGTGGGTTTAATTCCATAAAATTTAAGGATTTGAATAAATGTTATCATACGCCTCTCGAAATCAACGAAAAGAAAAAGCAAGATTTACTGGACATGCTTCCACTAATTGACAGTATTTACCATCCTTTTTATCAAAATTTAAATGCTAGTAACAGACTTGGAGAATTTCATCCAGACCTAACCGAAGCTGACGAAGATGAAGGCTCAGCTCATATCTAAGTTAATAATGTATTATTGTAAACTTTCATTTGGTATTATTTTTAGTTCCTTTATTTCTTATATTTCGCTAATATAATCTAATAAATTTTGATAATAAGAAAAAAGTTGTTTAACTTAATATAATTAAAAATAATGAATTTAAAATAAACAAAGTTTTGCCTTATGTCTATTTATTTTAAGATCTCGAATTTGACATAAAATCTTAAGTCAACTTAAGGGACGTTTTTTCTTTTTCATAGATTTAAAAGAACAACTTATGTTACTTAAGACATTCTTTTTTTTCAGTTGGTTTTAACATAATATCTTAAGTAGAAAACTGCATTTTTTTCTACTTTCCTATCATCCAATTTCCACGAAATAGGTAAAAATTTTAAAAATCATCTCTTCATTTTACAATTTTGCACAAAAAAGTCTTAAACTATAATTAATAGAAATTTTAGATAAAAGTCAATCTTTCTCAAAATGACTTTTTTCAACATAAGCTACTCTGTCTTATTGCCACAGATATATAAGCCAGTAGCCATTAACCCTGTTTTTTAGTGCATTTTTATCTTCGCTTAGAAAAAAGTAGCATGTTAATTACAACAACAAACTGGTATAGTTCCGTATTGTTGTTGTATTTCACTTGCTACCTTTTCCCCAGCGAATATAAAAATAAACTAAAAAACAGGGTTAATATGTTTGTTTTCAACCCGAACGACGGACACTTTGGAATATTTGTTAAATCCGCGGCAAACTACTTTGAACTCCATAAAAATGTCAAATCTTCCTAGTGTGTGTGCAAGTCCGTGTAAATCTTTCTTCAAATCCCAGATTTGATTTAGCTTAGAAAAATTGTTTTTTTTTTAACAAATCGATTTTTTTCTTAAGAAATCGAATTGTTTGTTGAAAGGAATTCAACATAACTTTTATCGCGATTAAAACCGTATTGCCAGACTACCATTGTCGTTGTGTTATTGATAATTTGTATAGGAATGGCAAATGTTTGTTGGTAAAATTAATAAATACAAAATGGCAGACCGAGGCAATTGTTGAAATGTCCCGATGCGTTTTTTTCGCCAATGTTCATATGGACATGCAAAAAAACGCAGCTCATATTAACATTGACTTATTTTTTTTTTCAAAATAAAACAAATGACCAGTCATGCACAAATTATCTTTTCAATTATTTTTATACTTTTATTGGTTATTTAGGCGCGGGTTATAGCTATCATTGAAACTCATCATTGAAAATTTTAATGACTGATTTTGAGACATATAGAGAGCAAAATCATTTATTATTTTGAAGAATATATAAAGTTCGAGACTTAATCAATATTTCTAGTCAAAAAAAAATTCGAATAGGTCAATATTTTCCCCATAAAATGACTTTTAAGATTCCAATGATCATTGGTAAGGTAGTTTAATCATTGAGAAAATAAAGGTCAATTTATGTGAAAAGTTGGGTCTATTTGAAATTTTTTTTTGACTAAAAATATTAATTTAGTCAAGAGCTTTATTTCTTCATCAAAAAAATAAATGACTTTGCTTTCTAAATGTCTCAAAATCAATCATTAAAATTTTCAATGATGAGTTTCAATGATAGCTATAACTGGCACCTTAGGCTGTAACTTTACGAGCATAAGTGGTGTAACCCACTTTTTTACAAAATTTTGAACCAGGACCCATGTGCTGTAACTCAGACGATAACTTTTCGAATCGTTAAAAAATGAAACAACTCATATCGATATTTTATAATACTGTGCTTACACTAAACCAAAATCTGATTTTCCAGCAAATTTTGTTTTGAGATTTTAAATTGGTGGACCAGGATTTCATTAAGATTTCGTTGAAATCAGGAGTTTTAATTGAGATTTCGATGAAATTTTTATGAAAACTTTTTCATCAATTAAAAATATCAAAAATCGAATTGCGTTTTGGTGGGAACATAGCATGATATTACTGAACTTGAAATTACAGTTCATATTTTTGAAAAACTTAGATTTTAAACGAATTAATGTACATAAGTTAAACACAGGAGAATCTTAAAAAAAATCAGCTACACCACTTTTTCACCAAATCAAAGAAATTGTTCCTTTAAGAAAATGGATTTACGAAATTCTGCAAATAAAGAAAGAAGGTTTGGAAAATGTTAAAAAGCGCGCGCTTTTGAAAACAGAATTTTGCTGAACTAAATTTGACCCTGCCAGATTTTCGACCCCAACCCGTTTTCTTATAAGCGGTTTTCTTATATAAGATTCATTTTGTGCTTAACTTTATGAGAATATGCATGGTGTTTAAGAGTGTCTGTATTATAAGCGAGTTTTTCTCATATGAGATTTTCCTATACCCGTCATATACTCTATAATAGAAAATTTGCATTTTCCTTTCACATTATCCCATTGCGTATTAAAAGTCATGTAAAAAAAGTGAAGAAAATCATCTAAAGTAATGTGGAAATTATTAGCCGGTTTATGTTTTTGAGATCTCAGAGAACTTAAAAATATAAACACGATTCCTCACAAAAATTTCTGTCATTTCCCCTTAAAAGCTCAGACTGAAATTTTTGGGATTTGCTGGCTCAATTATTTTTTGTCGCAGTTAATAACATTAGAAGAAAAGAAAAAGTGACTTCTATGTGAGGAATACATTTTATTCTGTTGGCTCTATAAAAAAAGGAGGAAAATACAGAGCGCTAGAGAAATACAAAATTTCATGGCACACAACTTGGAAGCGCACATTTCACGATTTTTTTTACATACAGAACTGAAGCAAATCGTTGTTGTATTCTAAACAGGTTTTTTGGAAGCACTAAAAAACAAGGCTGTTAGAGCAAATAATTGAAGAAAAAGATTTGTTTGGTTTAAATTATACTGTCAATTCTGTTTCTTGTTTTCATTGCATAAATCTTTGATAACCATTACAATTATACCAAATTTTTGGTATAGGTAAATGGGAATTTTTCTTAGATAGAATTTTCGTTCTCAGAAGCAGAATTTTGGAAAACAGAATTTTGAACAGAGACTATTTTGAAATTCTGATTTTGCATTTACTGAAATTTGATATACAGAATTTTGGCCAAACTGAATTTGGACCAAAAAGAATTAAAAAAAAATTATTTTGACCAAACATAATTTTGGAAACTAGAATTCCGACCCGCTCCCAAGAAAACACTCTCTGCCTCAACAGAAAATAATGCTGCAACTGGAACTGCAGCTGCTTTACTCGTTCACAATGTGCTGTACCACAGTACACATATTAAAGGTAATATCATTGGAATTTTGACCTTTGTTCAGTCAGTATTTGTTGTTGTGCTTACGTTTATTTTTTTCTTCACAGCCATTTTTTCATTTCTGACAATTTTGATTTCAATTTGTTATTGTGTTTACGTGTGTTTTCGTCTTCACGTTCAGAGCCATTTTTTTTGTTTCTGACAATTCCAACTTATGTATGTCGAATTCCATAGACAAAATTAATTTTATTCTGTCAAAACAGATCTTGCATTTTCAGCAAGATTTCAGATAGATCGCACACACACTAGCAAGATCCTAATATTTCTCTGGAGTTGAAAGTATTCTGCGGCGGGCTTAACAAATATTCTAAAATGTTCGTCCTATATTTAAATAGATTTAAAGCAATTAAATTATTAAAACAAATTTGTATCAAACAAAAAATAGTTAATTGTTAAGAAGAAGTTGTCAAAATATCAATTAAATTCAATTCAAAGTGCCCAAAGACAATTAAAGATATAAAGCTCGTCTTCGCCAATGTTTTTCTCGAATTATGAGAACTTTTAATGTTGTTTTTTTTGCTTTAATGGCCTCTTTATGACATTTTTTTGTTTTCGAATGATCGATTAATTTAAATGGAATGTTAAAAAAATATATGAAAATATACAAAAGTTTAAAGTTTAAGATCAACAAAATAATTAATGTTATTACATTTTGATTTTTGCAACAAATAGATTTATATACATAAAAGAAAAAAAATATGAAATTTAAAAAAATTAAGAGACAAAATTAAAATACCACGAAGAGACCTCAATCATTATTTTTTTTAAAGTTTCAGAATGAATGTATTAGTGCTTCTCAACTGGGCTCTGATTTCTGATTTCTCTTCTCCCCTCTAGTTTCTCATTCGTGTTACTAACTTTACTTTCTTTGAGGAAAATGTATTGATTATGAACTCGGACTTTCTTAATATTTTGAGCGTTCGACTTGCTTTATAATTCTTTACGAGCACCACGGATATTTAGTTGCATTTCAAATTGAAGTTAACAGATTAGGAAGGCGGGTATCTAGGTAGATGTTAAATAGTAACAACTGAAAAATTTTATTTAATGTTTGTAAACTTGCAACAAATTAATATGTTGTTATATCAACATGCTTATAAGTGCAAGGCATAACTTATGTTATGCCATTAAGTGTTGGAGTAAAATAAGCTTTCAGTTAAAATCAGTGTTTGTTCTTTGTGTATTAGAAAAAAAATTCGATCAATTTTTCGAAGTTTCTTGTCTTTTTTGGTAAAAAAAACTGTTTATTGAATTTTGTTTGCAAACCATATCATATGAATTATGGCTTAAACAAATGTGAGTGGAATTAAGTCCCCCCGAAGTCAATATAATTTTTTGTTCTCAAGCTAATAGAGACGAAAAACGTTTTTCAACAATTTTGGATAGTATCTTGTTATTTGTTTTTTTGTTTTTGTAAATAAAAACTTTCTGTTAAGTTTTTTTTGTAAAAGCTATCAATTATGACATTTTGTGTTAAGTAACACTTGCCTGAAGCCAATACCAATATTTGTTCTAAAGATATTCGGGACAAAAAAAATTTCATCAATATTTGGTATATTTTTATTTAAGTTTTTTCGCTTTAAATGTGTAGAGTTAAATTAACCGGAATTTCCAACAATTATTCGTAAAGTAGTTTGTAGTTTTTTTCTGTCAAAAAAACTATTACTTGAATTTTTTATCTAATATCAATTATCAAATATCCCTATTAAATATCAATAATAACGAATATGGATGTCGGATTAAATCAACCAGATCTCAAAATATTTGTGGCAACATTTTTTTTTCTTAATTATTGGTAAAATTAATTGCAGTTTTTGTCGCTTAAAAAAAACTGTTGATTCAATATTTTTGAAATGTTTATCAATTTATCTTAACAAAGTAATGTTTATTTCAAAATATTCAAATTAAACCACTTTTTCCAAAAATGTTCTGCAATTTTTTCTTATAAAAAAAGCTAAAAGTTGATATATGTTTTAATATTTTTATCAATTCTTTATCACGTTAATATGCGTAGAATAAACTTAACTTGAAGTCACTAGCATCATTTGCTCTTGAGATATTGGAGACTAAAGAAATTTAACAAGATTTTTTTTTTAAATTTCCAGTAAAAAAACCGCTCGTAGAATTTGTTGGCACGTATTGAAACTACTATCTATAAAATAAAAGTTATCCGAAGTCAATATCTTCATTTGTTCTTGAAAAAGCGAAGGAACGGAACGGAACATAGACGTCTCTCTAAAAATGATGGATTTCGATTCTAGGTAGCGTGAAAAGTAAAGATATCGATACCTTCCCGTAAGAATGTATTAAGCGACATTTCAAAAATCTTAGAGGCATCGAAATAAACCTCTGGATTAGTTTTTTATGTGTGCATCTAAGGAAATAAAAAAAATTGGAAATTAATTTTCAACTCAGAATCCATTTAAAAAACTGTTTATTACTACAAAATACACAAATAAATAATTAAAAAAGAGTCTCTTAAAAATTTGAATTTAAAATTTTTAAAATGTTTTTTTTTTGATTCGAAAAATTGGACCAATTGCAAATACATCTACTGGGAAGTTAATAAAACAGTGTTTTTAATTTCATGTGGTTTGGCTAAAGAATTTTTGGTGTTGAAAAAAAAGAAGTAATCTATTTCACCAGTCATTGAAGCCCAAAGAGTAGAAGAACACGTGAGATGGCTGTGGGAGTTCTACACAACATGGGGCCTTAAAGTCAACTTAGCCAAATCTGAGTTGGCTTGTTTCACTATTATCAGCAATCTGCCTGACAGATAGCAACTGACAACCAAATCATCATCGGTGAAATATCTGGGTGTCAACTTTGAGGAGAGGTTACGTTATAATCCACATGTAACAGCTACTATAAAGCTACTACCTAATGCGGAAAAGGAATGGACTCAGCCAAAGGCCGAAGTTACTTCTCAAACCGATCATTACATACTGCTTCAGCATACAAAACTGGTAGTCTTCGAGTCTGCACGGGATTCGATTTGACAAATGGCGACGAAAACATTTTAGCAACACGCGACTCAACGAGGTATCCGGAAAAACATCTCTTGACAGATACATGATAAGTGCTGCCAAAGTACTGACGAGCAACCTAAGCAATCCTCCAAACTTTCTAATGAGAGCCATCAGAAGCGAAGGGAAACACACCGATCCACGATACCTTGAAGTAACAGCACTACTGGACGAAGGAATCATTCCTATCAATGACGATGAGGCAATTCAATTTTATGAAGATGCAGCTTCCAACTACTACCGAGGCTAGAAGCCACCAAAAACAACACATCCTTCCAAAAAGACAACCGGATTTGAACAACCCAAGATAAATCATCTGCATGGAATAAAATATAACCATCAATGACAGTCTTTTAAATAATTTTGTATACAAAAAAAAAACACAATGTATAAAACTAGGTCTCTAATGTGCCAACACAAATTAAAGTATCAATGTAATAGTAACATAAAATAAAATTAAGAACCAATTGTAAATAAACTAAACTTAAACAAAAAAATTGATCCAAATCCAACCTTGTTAAATATTTTAATTTTACAATTTAGCTAATATTTATAAAAGGGATCAATTAAAAATAATTTGGATCAATATATATATATATTACAGTTAAATGATTTCCGTCTACTGGATACATATTAACATTGATTCCTCTCATTCCAAAGCAATAGTTTCTAGCTCTAATGCAATTTTTATGTAGTGTCTACCTTAATAATTTATGCAGTGTCATTTTTAATTATTGTATAATTTTTTAACCTTTCATAGAAATTGTTATGGCAATTCAGATTTATCTTAAACACATATACAATGTACGTACCTTCCTCTATTTATCTTCATTTCACATTTCACTATATTTAGTTAAAAAAGAAACTAATTTCATGTATACATATACACTCCTCGTCAACTGAATACGCACAAACATTTTTTAATATACTTTATCCATTTTTTCCAAACAGTGATGGTTATTATGCCATCTGTTGATGCTAACTATTCCCTTAAGATGTTAAGCAGATAATTCCGAAAGAATTATCCAAAAACAACCGTGAGTTTTTCTTCAACCACTTGCAAAGTGTTTTATATACAAAGTAGGAGTTTTTTTCTAGTCAACTGAATAGGTACAACGCCATTTTCTTCGTTGTTTATAAGTTTTTTGGAGTGCTTGATAGTTTAAATTAACGATTTTAGTGTTTTCAGTAAAATTTAATTCTTTATTTCAAATTTTAAGAAAAATGGGTAGATCTAGGTGTCTTAACAGTGTTGAAAAAGCTAAAATCGATTTACTTAGAGACCAAGGCCTAACTGGACGTGCAATAGCTGATAAAGTTGGCCGAAGTTTTAATGTAGTTTATTCTTACTTGAAAAATAAAGATGCATACGGCAAAAACATGAAGGGAGGTAAGAAAACAGCAACAACAGCAGCTGAGAGACGAAGAATTTTAAGATATGCATCAAATTCTTCTGATTCTGTGGCAAAAATAAAACAAAAAGTTGGCGTAAACGCAAGTTGCTCAACAGTATTAAGAGTAATCAACAACTCAAGCCATCTTAAACGAATGAAACTTAAGAAAAAACCACCACTTGACGAGAGACGGAAAATGTTGCGATTAGATTTTTCAAGACTTCACATGAGTTGGAAAAAAGAATGGTATCACGTGCTTTTTCAGATGAAAAAAAGTTTAATTTCGATGGCCCTGATGGGTTCAACTTCTATTTTCACGACTTAAGAAAAGAAAAAAGATTTTTAAAGCGCCATCATAGTCGTGAAGGAGGTGTCATGATATGGGGAGCAGTCAGTTATTATGGAACAGTTGAGCTCGAGGTTGTAACATCAAGAATGACAGCAGCTGGGTATAAAGTTATTTTGGAAAGAAATTTTCCTAAATTTTCTAACATCTTTGGACCCATAAACTGGACCTACCAACATGATAATGCGCCTATTCACTCAGCGCGCATAATAAAAACATGGATAGAGGAGCAACAAGTGCAGTTGCTTCAATGGCCGCCGTACTCACCTGATCTAAACATCATAGAAAATGTCTGGGGATGGTTAGTACGCAAAGTTTATGAGGGTGGTCGTCAGTTCGAAGACAAAGAAACCTTAATTTCTGCAATCAAATTAGCGTGGAGCGAAATTTCGTTAAATTACATTAAAAAGCTATACGATTCCATGCCGGATAGAATTTACGAAGTAATTAAAAATAAAGGTGGAAGTACCCACTACTAAATTTAAACAAAAACTTGTTTCATTCCATTCCAATACCAATTTTAATTTTTGTACCTATTCAGTTGACTCAAAAAAAAACTTCTACTTTGTATAAGTTACACTTTGGAAGTGGTTGAAGGAAAAACTCACGGTTGTTTTTGGATAAAACTTTGAAATTCTGTTATTTATATGTTACGAACATTTTTACCATCAACAGATGGCATAATAACCATCACTGTTTGGAAAAAATGGATAAAATATATTCAAAAATGTTTGTGCGTATTCAGTTGACGAGGAGTGTATGTACTTAAAATAAAATAAAATTATGAAATGGTTAGTGTTTAACCGAAAAATTGAATCGGGAGGTAGTTAAGAGAAAAGGGAATAAGTGCCATCATGTATTTGAGGAAATATTTCAAAATAACTTTAATTCATTTTTCGACTTATTCCCTTTTTCAAACTGTCGATTCAATTGTGAACATGAACTTTACACACATTTCATTTATGTTGGTATGTATGTCATTCCCATATTACCTTCAGAACTTTTTTTCTTCAGAATTTTCCAGTCTTCATATAAAATGATTGGTCATTCACTGAAAACTCTGCATAAATTTATTCAAAATAAAAAAAAAAATCCTCTATCAATACCTAACGATTATTTTCAACGTTCCTACCACAATTTTTCAAACAACATTTTACTCACGAATAAAAATTATTAAGAACCTTACCCAACCCGAACATCATATATTCATGCATCCCCGTTTACCATAGGTATGTACATATATCTAACCTGACTATAAAAATAAAAATTAACTTTCTCTCCCTGCAACATTCACTTCACACACAGGACAGCAAGCACAATCCTTGTCCAACACTTCATACCTATATCCTTTTGTGGGGCGAATAGCACGCAGAGTAGTACAAGTGCAGCACTCCCCCATCACCACACAAATATCATAAATATCCACGGCTCTCCTCGAAATGTATACCAAACAGAGGTTCTTGAACTTTTGGCCGCTTTTTCGCTGGCTACATACATACATATATATGTACATACAATATGCATATACAGGAGAGAAGACCTTTCTGAATGCACATTTCCACATTTTCCCTTCCATTTCGCCCCTCTATAATAGCTTTTTTTTATACCCATCGTATAGTTCGTACAAACAACATTGAACGAACAAATTGCCATGCCACCCATCAACCCCCCCGATTGATGGTGTCTCTGTCTATATATTAAATAAAAGAGTATCCTGTCCTAGAATATAGGCCAACTTGAAAATCGAGAGAGCTTTTACACAACAGCGCGCATTCTTGAATGGTTGTGCGGAGTGCAACCTTTTTGCCATTGCTTGATTTTGAGGATATGGGGCCTTGATCATAATTTCACGAATTTTTACATTTTCGTTGTTGAAAAAAAAAATTTTAAATTTTAAAAATTCATTAGAGTTGCCACAGATCGTTGCTTTCCCCGCATTTAAATTCAATTTTATACAAAATTGAGACAATGGGTTTTGGAGTCAATCCTTGGGAAACGATTTTATTGTGTAGTCTCCAACAGGACAACGAACTGTTTATGGTAATACGGCGTAAAAATATTCATGAAGAGCTTGACCAATTGCAAAAATAAAGACAAAAACAACCGCCAAAAAATCACAGGAATAGGAAGCCATGCTGTAGTCAAACAATTAACAAAACCTAATGCGATAAAACTTAATCATTTGGATTTGCTCAAAAGTGAGCAAACATATCCAAAATTTTTGTCCTCAGTAGTTTGACAGCTAAACTGAGAAATTTTGATTGAGATTGTTGAGGGCTCTGAGATCTCATTTTCCTGAACATGCCTTAAAAGTTTGCCCGATGTTCCCTGCCCCAGGGTGCACTGGGGAATGTCATTCAAATTATCAAAAAAAAAAAAAAAAAAACTGCTGGTTCCTCGAGTTTTGATTTCACATCGAACATCTCAGTGCTACATTTGTATGAATGTTAAATTGCTTAGGTGCGTATTACTGATGTTCTTGGTTTTTTTTCACATGTCCTCCGAAGAATACAAGGTTTGTTCGATGTCATCACTGGTCACTGGAACGCACAGGCTTGCCATGAAATCACAATCAGGTTTTTATATGACAGTTTATTTGCACTGTGTTCGGGGCGTACACTGAAGTCGCTCTGACGCACAAGGTTTTTCCTCAGGGAGAGAATTCAGAGTTGTAAAATTGAAATCAGCTGTTGCTAAGAGTTGAATGTCAAAGGAAATTACATACATTTGCGAATTTGTTGGACGATATAAATGGTAAATAGTATACGTTTTGTAGGCGATTTTTGTAACTATTTATTAATTTATATATTTATAAACAAAATGATAATGAAGGTGCATAAAAAAGTTAATAAGCAATTGAACTTTTTTGTCACACAAATGTAGCACAGAAGAAGTGTTAGATGTGAAATGAAAACCCGGACAGCCACCAGTTTTTTGACATCTGAATGACTTACCCCACCCCAGTGCTCTCTGGGACATCAGGGAATATCGAACAAACCTAACACCCCGACTTCACAGAAAATACAGATGCCCAACATCACAACCACAATCCAATCAGCAAACAGCAGATTTTTTCTCGCTCGGCAAATAATGTCATGTCGTTTCATTTCTTTCTCACCACTATTTCTATCTTTTTCAAAAATATTCAACCCGAATTATTGGAACAAAAGTCACATAAACAAAAAACAACTTTTGCAGCAATATTTACCTTCAAATATAACAAAAAACCAGACAAAAAACTCACACGCACGTGAAATCTCAAATCTCATGGCCAAGCTTTGATCAGCGTTCATGTGCTGTTCAAAAGTTGGTTTTCGTAGACATGTCGTCGACAAGACATGGATTTTTTTGCCTCCATTGGTTTTTTTTTCGATAGGTTAATAGTCCGAGCATGGCTTATGTCTAGTGGAGCCGGCATGTAATGAATGATTATTGCTGGTAAACGTTTGTAGGTCAATATCATTCGAATCCCTATGAACTGTTAAAGTTCCTCTACACTATCTCACAGAGTATGAGCACATGTCAGAGTAAAGTAGGAAAGAATTTCATAGGACTGCCAAATTTATGCTATGAAAATAGGTGTGTTTGTTAACTTGAAATTTCTTGCAAATTTTTACAACCATAGAAAAAAACTCAAGTTTGGGAATGGTTTTAAAACTGATCCTAAATATTTTCTTGAAATAATATGTCAAATGGTGTTAGATGCGTTGTCAAGTTATGTGTGATGAAATTTCATATTTTAATTCAGCATTAGATGATTTTCTTCGCACTTTTTTGACACGTGATTAAATTTAATGGTGTATTGTCGAATGGTTATTGATGATATAGTGTGCTCAAAATTAAGTGCTGCATGTCAAGAGTGCAATCACCCTGAAATAGTCACTCATTGGAACACGATAACCGTCGGAGCTATTATTTCTGCATCTCCAACTCAGATATACACATTTTGTGCTATCATCATTTCGACATTTTGTCTCCAATCCAATCCAAGTGATATATGCAAAAATACAAAGATGACATGTCACAATTCGTGTTCCGATATTGAGGCGAATGAGGAGTTGCATAACCAGACTTTGCTCTTAATCGAAGATGTGTTTTACTTCTTGTGTGGCAGTTTGTTAGGCAAGTTATGACTTCCAGCGCCAGATCGTAGAAAAAAATGACGCATTTAATCGCGAATCGGAACGTGAGCGTGGATTTGATCGATATGAATTAGACCAATCAGTTCAACCGAATTTATACCCCTGTTGAATCCCCAACAGAAGGAAGTCTATGATTAATGATGGTGACTTACTTCTTTGCTGGGTGGCTTCAGTGGAATGTGGAACTTTGTAGACATTCCTTATGTCATTGATTTTGGCCACTCTTCGTGTGCGATTCGACATTGCCGACATTCCGTCACTTGCGGTTTATTTGTTCTTGCGCGTTAGGCGCCAGTTATAACTCATCATTAAAAACTTTATTGATTAATTTTGAGACATTTAGAAACCAAAATCAAATATTATTTTGATGGACAAATAAAGCTCAAGACTTAATTAATATTTCTAGTCGAAAAATTTCAAATAGGTCCAACTTTCCACATAAAATGACTTTAAAGATTCCAATGATCATTGGTAAGGTAGTTCAATCATTTAAAAAAGAAAAGTCTTTTTATGTGAAAAGTTGGCCCTATTTGAATTTTTTTTTTACTTGAAATATTAATTAAGTCTTGAACTTTATTTGTTCAACAAAAAAACAAATAGTCTTACTTCTTAAACTTCTCAAAATCCATCATTAAAATTTTCAATGATGAGTTTCAATGATAGCTATAACTGGCACCTTACGAAATTATGTCGTATATCACAAGTGCTTCCCATGCAGCACAATTATACACAGCTTACTTCAGTCATGTCTTGGTGACCTGCCATTGAAGTAACTCTTCATTTTTGTACTGTTATTTTTTTTATACTTATATATACCTATTATCCTTATTGACTATTGAACATAATGCATTTTTGGAAGTCCTTAATTAAGTTCAGGTAAAAGGTAACACCGCATTCATTGACTGTTAAAGGTGGCATGAAGTTCACTGGGTCAGCTAGTTCATAATATGTAATAATAATAATAGTAAAACTTTACACAATTCCTTTAAGTTTCATACTTTTCAGAATTCGTGCTTACAAACAAATCCGGCACTGCATAAAGTTGATAAGGTATGTATTTAATATGTGCTTTCTAAAACCCCATCACCACCCAGGAGATGGAGAGGATTGTTTGAGGTGATAGAGTGGCAATGTGGCAAAAGAGATTTGAACCAATTCCAGTTAAATGCATAATTCACCTTCTGCATTGATGATGATGACAAAAACAACCCCCACAAAAAAGTTCCTAGAGAACTAATATTTTCATTAAAATATCGCAAGCACAAAAAACTCTCGCAACAAACAGCGCCATCTTCATTCAGTACATAATATAGGCACGAAAAATGAGTCCGTTTTGCTTTTGCCTTGTTTCATCCATCTGATTTTCTGGTTAGATTTTGTGTATTTGTGTATAATTTCGTTCATGATCCTGGATGTGGTTGAATGGATGTGTATAGGAAAAAAAAGCTTCGCAACAAGAATCAACTGTCGTCGTCCTCGTATCAACTTAAACTCAACGTTTTTGGTTTTTGGCCAGTGTCGCGCTGAACACGAAACCGTTTGCACTTAATTTCTCTCTCGCCAAATCGAGTCGAGGAGACATAGCGCGTCCTCAGCAGCATCGTTCTTCATATCCACAAAGTGTGTATGGTGTATGTTGTTATATCCTGTGTGTGGCAGCAATCAGATGGTAAAGAGATGCATCAACAGCAGCATCACCATTAATATAGTGTTTTATTTTTGTACCGAAAACGTTAAGGCGGGGTGACACACTTGTGTGAAATTGTATAACTAGACAAATCAATCAATCTCGCTGCAGACAACACACCACCAGGCGAGTGTTATTTTTTTACTGGTTTTGTATGTGTTTTTTAATTCCTTGTGTGGCAAGGAGTGATAGAAAAAAAAAGTTTGAATAGAAAATGCACACCGTCTCGACGCGATTTTTATCAACTATTTGACTTAATTTAACAAGTCGACAAGTGAACAAGTGAAAAAAAAATAAAATAAAAAAAAAAAAAAAAAAAACGGATTCCTTTGAAAAATGGATACAATTGGTGGAGGCACTCGTTCTTTACTAGACACTATGTGCAATCTAAGTAGCAGCACCTTGGCTGAGTGCATTCATCGCAGCTCAACAACCACCATCACCACCACTACTACCATTGCCACCCCCTTCTCATCGTCCTCGTCCTCTTCGTCTGCCTTCTCCTCATCGAGTTCCAGCTCTGATCCATTGATTGACATAAACGATTTCAATGGCCTAGATTACTCGGCTGTGGCGCTGGCGGTGGACAATTTCAGCTACAGTGTATTACAACTAGCTCCGGGAGCGGTCAATCGGAGTTCATCTAATTTGAGCAGCTGCACTAGCCACGCTGCAAAATTGGCCATGGATAGTAATAATCAATCATCATCTGTCGCGTCCTCCTTTTTGTCATCGTCCTTACCGTCGTCGTCCATGTCGTCGTCTATGTCGCCTTCGTCGTCGGGCGAGGATGTCTATGAGATGTGCCTCACCGATGCGGACTATCTTTATCGGCACTCCTCCATTATGACCCTGGTTTATTGCATTGCTTACATAATCGTATTCATAGTCGGATTGGTCGGGAATAGTTTTGTGATAGCTGTGGTCCTTCGTGCTCCTCGCATGCGAACAGTTACCAATTACTTTATTGTGAATTTGGCCATTGCTGATATTTTGGTGATTGTCTTTTGTTTGCCAGCAACTTTGATGAGCAACATATTTGTCCGTGAGTATTTTTTAGAACAAAATTTTCAAAAAAAAAAAAAATAATTAAAATCCTTAAAAATGCATCAAAAATGATGATTATATAATTTCTGTCATGTGGCACATCTTAATTTTTTTTTTTTAGTTTTTTTATTTTGTTGAGAGAAGGTGTGTGTTGGATGTTGGGTATAGGAAGGGAGGGTTGTTTTTTCTGCTTCTATGCACTTTTCGCCTCAAGTGTTTTAAAGATGATGAAGATGAAGAGGTATGGCTGCAAGGAGCTGGAAAAATGCTTGTTATTGTGTACCTCTAGATACGAGTAGTATATCCATGTCAGGATTTAGTATTTTTTATACTCTCTCCCCTACTCTCTCTCCTCTCTATCTATATTTCTATGTGCTTCATGGTAGTATATCGCTATGTAGTAGGAGTTGTGATATATGTCATATCAAAGTATTGAATTATGCTCCCCATAATAACTTATCCATCTGTATGCAGAAGTGGCAGCAGGACTCTAGAACCACTTTTTTTGTTTCTGTATTTCTTCTCAACATTCATCCTTTCTTTCATAAAAAAGAAAAAATTATAAGCTAGATATACCTACACGAAGTGTTTTATACCAGGCCAGGTAAAGAGGAGGTGAAGTGATGGTGGAGCATGTGCATAGTCACACGACAAGGCGAGGGCACGGCATCGGCACAACAACAACAACTATGACGAGGACGAAGACAGAGGGTGCAAAAGGATCATCGACACAGTACTGACCTAATTTTATTAAGCTTAGGCATAAATTTGTGCACCAAAATGTATCTCGTTCTGTATGGTCGTGTATAGAAGTTGCTGTTGCAGTCGTAGTTGTGTCGTCGATATGTCCTCGTCCTCTTCGGTGCTCTAGTGTTAGTTGTATTTATATTATGATTGTTGTTGTTGTTTTTGTTGTCGTCCTCGTGGTCTGCCTGCTGGGTATATGTATGAACGATGAGTACAAATAATAAGGCCTGGTCTGAGCATGAGTAGGAGGTGTGTGTGTAAGGTGGGCTGGGTAGGTTTATGGAGAAGACATTTTTTCTCTTCCCTCTATACATTTTCTGTGCAAAAAGAGAAAGAGTGCTATGCTAGGGCAGCTGTTGAAGGTCTTTTTAAACCCCCTCGCGATTTTAAGTCAACTGTGCGTGCAGTGCAATTACGAGAGATACTATTACACTATTACTATCTATTACTATTGGTAGAAGCGAGATAATGAGGTGATGCATATAATAATTTTGAATTTTTCCAGATACCTGAACGCTGCACCTGGTAATGTTTCAACAACAATAACACCACCATCACTACCACCAATAACATCAACAACAACAATAACAAAAAAGGGGTTACATATGAGTTGGTTGGTGGTATAGAGGAGAGGTTTGAGTGTTTAGTGTTGTGTGTAGCCTCTTCTATCAATGGTTCATGGTTCTTTAGGTTCTTCTACCATAAATATAGATAGTAGGTGACTGTTGAACCTCCCCTTGCAATTCACCCCCAAACACCATTTAAAGGTATACTATACTCAAAATTGAAAGAAGAGAGTATGAGAGAGAGAACCGAGTGGGTGATGGTTTGGTTTTCATAAATATAGGAACGAAAGAAGAAAAAAAAAAAAAAGGTGGAAAAGGAAGAGAAGGCTGTTTTGCATTCAAGGTTATTTGTGGCTGGATAAATTGACCTAAATATTTCGCTCAACGACCTAACCGTCAGGGTTATTTCTATATATTTGACACTCTAGTCTCTGGCAGGTAAATATGTAAAAGTTCTACTATTGATCAGCAGGACGAATATATGTGTGTTACTTTACTTACATACCTTACCTACTCTATACTCACTGATGGTGGTGTTTCACCTGAGTCTACTATGATATTAAATTGAATTTAAAGGTTTGTTCGTTTGTTTGCAACAGAGCAGCACAAGTTTTTTTCTTTTCTAGTTTTTGTAAGGACCTACTTCCATTTTGTTTTTATTTTATTTTTTTTTTATATTCTGGAAACAAAAATTTCAAGCCTGACCTTAGACTGGATAAAATTGTACACAGAGAGATATGCAGAGGGCGAGAGCGAATAGCAAGCTGGATTTTTTTTTTTTGTTTTTAAGTAAGCAAGGACTTTTACTTTACTACACTCTATGTGATGGTATATATGCTCTTTTTTGCTGTGATATTTGTTGCCTTGAATTTTCGGAAAGACTATAATGTTTATATAGTATGCTCCTCGTGCATATATAGTCAGTGAAGAGTCTCAATACTTAGTTATTCACTTGAATGAGAGATAAGGAATTTCACCCTTCACCCTTGAAGAGTTTGGGTGAATGGTTGTTGATGGGCAAGGGAGTCCTTGAAAGAAGTGAAACTGACACAAAAAAAATGTATTATACCAAAATTGAGATAATTTCAGTAGATATGTTTTGGATGAGACATTTTTTTTCTCTGCGATGTGTTTATTAAAGAAATACAAAAAAGATTTCAAAAATAACCCAACATATCTGTTAATGGGTCATAGGGTATTTAGTAAATAAGTTTTTGGTAATATTGTCGGAGAAGGGATTAAAGCAAGGGAAAAAAAACCAAAACACAGCTTAAGAATTGGGGGTGGAAAGCTATAGAGTGACATTAAAATGGATTACGTAGGTTGAAGTTTATTTTTTTTTTTCTTCATCAGGTTTCTGGATTGCGGAATTAGTCGGGTTGGGCTGTCAAATGGATTAAAAGACACTTATCTGCCATGATGATGTCTCCTTGCAGATGTGTTATTTTACACCGAGAAATGGGCTTAATATTTTTTGTGTGTTTTTTTTTTGTTTTTGGTTTGTAGTTGGTACTGAAGTGATGTGTTGTTGTTTTTTTTGTTGTGGTTAAGCTTTTTATGTAAGGATTTAAGGCAAAGAGAAAGGAAGTTACACAGAGTGTAATGTATATAAGATGCCCAAAGAGACTTTTTGGTGTTTTATTATAAGGAAGCTAAAAGACCTGATTGCTCTAGACATAAAAACAATAGTGCTTCAGAGTATGGTGGTTTTGTCTTAGGGATATAATAAAATCAATCTTTGTTTGTTTTTTTTTTTTTGGAGTGTTATGGAATGGAGATGACAGGAATTAGCTATACATTACTTTAATAATATTGCTGTAGGTATACTATAAACTGTATTTAATAAAACAAAGAGTGTTTGGATATGTGATTGGTATGCATTGTGGGAGAACGATTGGAATAATGAAGTTTTTTCATAAAATGGTTAAAAAGACAAGTATTTTTAGTATATTGTAAGTTATTGAAGAATTACTTCGCGTTGTTACATAACCTCAAACATATTTAACAACATTTCAAACGGGATTATCACGAAAACCCAAAATGGTGTAGTTATTATTATATGCACGGATTCGAGTTATTTATGTGAACAAAATTTAAGAAAACTTATGTCCAGTAAAGAGGTTTTGAAAAGCTTTAAGATGATGAAACAATATTCGAGCGATAGCTTATGTTAATTTGCTGATAGTTGATCCTGTTACCGACACTTAGCTCAAACTAGATCCGTTGTGAAACATTTAGATCAATTACACACTTGAATGAATGTAGATCATTTGCAATACCCTTGGAATTATGACTCCTATGTTTTGAAACCTACGAGTATGATAAATCCTATGGCATTTAAATTTGATAATGGTAGTGATGAGTTTCAGCAAGTTGTAGCCAGAATTGTTGGAGGGTACTTTTAGGTCATTGAAGAAATGTCTGGTAGTCACAATAATCACCTGATAATGCAGAGGTAGACGCCTTCTAAGGTCGAGATCCTTTACTTTCCCTTCACTTAAGAAATCATCCCTCCACCAGACTCGAAGAAGCATGTGCCTCTTTGCAACGTCTGGTAGATATGTTTGATAGATCAGTGATGGTTGGTTTATATGTCCGTTTCTTTGGTCAGAATTGCTAAATAAGTCCATTCCCATTAACTCATTAAAGCTCGTATTCATTGAAGGAGAGTGGGCTAAGTGCAGATATCTAGCAGCTTTTGTCAGTCCCAGGCCACAGAACCTCAGCTTTGAAGTTGAAGAAGCTGTAATCTGGAAGTCTAAATGAACCAGTCCAAAGGTTTCTAAAAAGATACGGCACCAACACCTGTATCCATCTTGAAACCGTCGTTATATATTTCTATCATCAAATCATAAATTGATTGCTCGTTGATTTACCAATCTTCTGCAGAATCTTGGCATGACCAAAAACCAGCTACCAGTTGGTTCAAGATTAAATTAAAAATTAAATTAAGTGGTGCAACAGCTCAAGGAGAACCAGGGCCTAGTGACTAACAACTTTCAACCATTCCTGTGTGCGTGTTGTTGGCAGGAATGGAGGTGACCTACAATTTTTTGCCGAGTCCGAACGGCTAGGTGAGAAGCACTTATTCATGACAAGTATTCTCTTGGAGGATTTGTCAGTTCCTCGCAAGAGGCAGTAGCTCGGGAAAAAACATTTCTGTTTTTAGGTGGCAGTGGCCGGGAATCGAACCCAGACCTTTGGCATGACAGTCCTACGCACTAACCATCATGCCACGAGGTACTTTGTAATTTGTTGGTTCAAGATTAGTGTTAGGAAAAAAGGAAACGATTAAATCCGGTGACCTCACTCATTGCTATTGCCTTGAATAATGCAAATGAAGACGCTTTGTCAATAGCAATGGCAGTATGGCCATCGTCTAGGCAATAATATGGAAAAATGGGATTCTTCAATGGGATTTTTCAATGGTAGAAGAGAAGACCGCACTGGATAAAATATATAAGAAATAATAATAATAATATCTGAAATTGCCTGTCAATAAAAATGGCCACCCTTAAAAATGGCCAATGAAGCCAAAACATTGGAGAAGATTCCAATTCACATTTATTAAGAAATTATGAACATCAAAATGGAAGGGAAAAAAGTTATTAGTAAAGTATTCTACATTCGTGCTGTGTGGCTAAAGAACAAATCTCTGCATTTGACAGTACTTCAAAAGTCGTGCTCATAGATTAACTTAGGAGCATTCCTAAGAGCGTGAAAATTATGGTTGAATTGTTTACGGGGGAAATGCAATTGGCAATTTCACTTGAACATTGTTTTATGAAAATAGTGATAGGTACAGTAATGAGTGTCATGAATAATTACTACATCAGTATTTTTTAGATGTAATTGTTTGCGTTATATCAAGTACCATTTACAATGCTCTCTTTTTGTTCTATGCAAGAGCTATAAGTGAGTTCACCTTTTCAGATGTGAGTATTATATCCAGGCTTTCGTCAAATGTTTTCTGAACATTAATGATCAAATTCATCAATTTGATTTTTGGAATTCATAATTTAAGGCCCATTCAGAGGATCATTTCAGTTTCAGTTGGGTTATCAGTCAAGCTTTCAGTTAAACTGATGTCTAAATGCGTTTAACTGAAACTGTACCTGAAACTGATGGAATTCTCATAAGTTTTTAGTTCAGTTATCAGTTAAACTGATGTGTAAATACGTTTTAGTTCAGTTGTCTCTTCAATTGCAGTTTGCGATGATGAACTAACACCTTTATTATCGTGCGTATCCGTGTTTGTAAAGTGTAGTAAAGTGAAAAGTTCAACTGAAATTTTAACTGATAGTTCAACTGAAACTGAAACTTAAAATGATAGTCATCAGTTTAACCAAAAGCTAAACTTAAAGCTCAACTGAAACTGAAGTGATTGCCAAAAAGGAGCTTTAAAAGTTGATGAAATATATATTCCAGTGTTTAAAAAAATATTCTATATTTACTGCCTGAAACTGAAATTCTTATTTAATAACTATTTTATGAAAGTCAACTACTACTTTCAAGGTGCTTTTATCAATCACAACTAGTTGACTGCCAAAACAACTTACAAAATGGCTGCCATTTTAGGTGTTATTCATTATTATAAAAGTCAGTTGAGTTGTATTCCAGTCGGCATTGAATCAAAATAAAAAAAACTGCTATTAAAAAAAACTCGGTTCTTTACCAATCATTACGAAATTGGTTATTGGTTATGGCATGGTCTAGACTGATTAACATCAAAAATTCTCCACGAAGAAATGAAAATCTTTTAATACGAAAAATATTACACATACGCCATAGTGTACCTACAAATTAGTCTACTTGTTAGATTTCATACATATACCTAATAACAATCATCATCAATTTATCTACGAATTTCCTATGCAATAAATTTGTATTGTTTTTTTTTTGTCCTAATATGCATCTAATAGGAACGATTATTATCATTTAATGACTTATCTCGATCAACTTCATTACTGATTATCCACTTAAATGTAAAGATACAGTGCGTTGAAAATGCTTGTTCTCTCTTAGTGTGTTTTTTTTACAAAGGAACATTAAGTAGCAGCAGCTGTAAGTAAATGGTTTCGATTACTTATTTTTTGTTTCCTTCTTAAGTACCTTCATCAAATTTTTATTTAAAGGAAGAATCAACAACTGTGTGCATATTATTATAATGTTTTTGGATTTTACCTTCAAAGAGAATGCTTAAAAGTATTAAGATATGTCATGTACATATGTATAAAGCCATATGTGTGTATGTTTTTGTATGTTTATGCGTCTGCAAATATTAGAAAAGCTTTTGAAAAACAAATGTAATTCAGTTAATATTTATTAAAAAGGAACAGAGCTCCTTTTTAATTTCGTTTTTCACTAAATTTTGATTTTGTCAACTTTGTAAAGTGGTAAAAGCATACAGTTGAACATAATTGATAACTACTACCTTTATATACTATTATAGTAGTTAAATAATTCTACTTTTTCATACTACTGCCAATATAAAGATACAGTTAAGATGATACAGATAGACCTACCCTAAGCCAAAATATATTTTCCTGATAGTGTTTCATGCGCTGAAATCGAATCTGGCCTCTCACTCTTGGCACGTTACATTGTTGAGATACTTAAAAAAGGATTTGAAAAAATATGTATTTTTTCTCTACTGATGGAAATAAGTTTTTTGAATTTGAATTTGAATTTGAATTTTGAAATATGGTAGGGTAACTGTCAAGGAGTCGGTTCATAAATCCTTATGTTTAATGAGTATTAACACCGATGCGAATGCAGATGATGCAACAGTAAAAAATAAAGTATATTCAGGTGTAACTAGGGATTTAGTTGCTAGCTATAGCCCTAGGTACAAATGAACACTATCCTCAAAGACGAAACGCCTATTTATCAAAACCCCAGGAGATTGAATCCTCTGGAAATTAAGGTGGTAGATAATCAGGGATCTGTGAAAAAGTGAATCGAATAAATAGTGTTCACTGCCGAGTATGGCTTTCACTTTTTCGATTAATTTGGCTAAAATTAGCTAGTTGTTTGAATGAAAACTATATTATCGGTGCTCGAACTATCTTACCATTTCTCCTTAAAATTGCACAATTCACTCGATTTTCTTGGGTTTTTGAAGAAAACAGAGAAATGCATGAGAAAGAAAAATTTTTTTCCTTAAGGGTTTGGGAGAGAGATGTTATTGAATTAGAATTTTTTTGTTCGTATTCACGTTTTCATTTTGGATATTCACTCCCAAATGAAGGCGTGAGAAATTCATTTGAAAGTCTTTGATGTTTGGTTCTACATTTTCACAGAACTGGAATCGGAATCAGTGTGAAAGCATATAAAGTTTTTCAAATCACTTTTTCACAGCACCAGAATGGGCTCCATAATACAAAATGCCTGAAAGCAGGTTTAATAAGGCTAAGCGACTCAGAGCTCGCAAGTCCAATGATCTTTGTTGCTAAGAAGGATCGGTAAAAAAGACTATGCGTTTATTATTATAGGCGTCTAAATAAAGTATCATAGTTCGCGATCGTTATCCATTTCCTTTAATAGACGACCAGTTAAATGCATCTAGCAATTCAAATATATTTTCCACAATTTTTATCGGATATAAAGCTCAATATTGTCAAAGTTTTAGTTTAATTCAATGTTTAAGTTTCGACTTTAACAAGTAGTGAAAAAAAGAATAAAAAAAATTTACATTAAAACGTTTAAACGGTGAAACGTTTTAGTCATTCATCATCATCATCAGTTGGGCTTGGTTGTAATGTTTCGATTCTAGTTTATTGTATCTTGCTGATTTCTGGGATTTAGCGAATCGGTGGTAGAATCACTCATTTTGTGTATTTTCCTCTATTTTCAATTAAAAAAAAGTTTCTTCTAAGCTTTCACAGATATTTAAATTCAAACACTTGACGCGCTAGAGCAATTCTGAGGTCATATTCACTTTAAACGCATCAAAAACCATTAGAAAAGTGTATTAAGTGTAAAAAAAAATTTAATACTGAAAAAATTATTTTCATTGACTCTTTTGGTTCTTCAATTTGCTAGTTCATAGTTAATTTTAAACAGGGTTCAAATTCGAATTGTACCGAATTGTTAAAAAAAAATATAATATAAAGTTATATTTCACTCCACTTGGACAGGAGCAGCAAATAAAAAAAAAAAAAAAATGGCATAAGTAGTGGCAACGCCAACATCGTTTTGTAACTTTTGGAAAGGCTCTTATGATTTTTTAAAAAATTATTTAAGGTTATTTTATGGTTCTCGAATGAAACAATTAAAAATAAAGAATAAAAATTGAATTTTTCTTCAAAATGTTGAGTTGATGCTTTTTTTGCCGAAACTGTTCAAAAAGATTTAATTTAAACATAAACCATGAGAAAGGACTTTTGAATTTGCAAAAAAAAAAAATACGAAACAATATTGTAAGTGTTGCCGATATTTCTTAAATAAGTTTTTTCTTTTTAAGGTAATCTTTTTTTTATAGAACTGTGCCTGCTGTCCAAGTGGGGGAAATACTAACCCCAATGTTACCCAAATTAACTTAGTATGACAAATAAAATGCAGAATATTTCAGGGCAAGTTTAAAAAAAAAAAAAACTATCAACCCTTTATTGAAATATTGATTTTCTAACAATAAACTATATTTTTGTAAAAATCCAATTTTTTTATAAGGAAACCAAATTCCACTTGAACATACATAATCAACAGTGCCTTTGTCTATTTGATGGGAGATGGACACAATCCAAAATTCTGAATCCCGAAAACCCAAAATCTCGAAAATTCAGAATTCGGAAAACCCAGAATCCTGAAAATCTAAGATCCCAGAATCCTGAAAGCCCAGAATCCCAAAAACCCAGAATCCTGAAAACCAAAAATCCGTAAAACCCAAAATCCAGATAGGCCAAAATCCTGAAAGTTTATTTGAAAAAACGTGAATATTATAAAAAATATACAAAATTTGAAAAAAAAGTTACTGCGACTTCTCTGACAAACTTTAAGGCCAAATTCACATTAAAGTTTTTTTTTATCGATACCGCTCTTTGTAGTTTTTCTTACGTAAAAATATTTTCAGATAGCATATCGGTATCGACAAAATGGTGTGGATCTGCCCTTATTGAATTGAAATAAAATAGTGTTAGTTAATTAATAACAATAAAAAGAAAATTAGAAACAAAGAATGAAAGCATGGGTTGACTTGAAATTATAATCCCTAACTGTACATACATACGAAATCCCGAAAAATTAAAGAAAATGAAAATTTTGGTCAAATATTTCATTTTATAAAGTTTTTCAGGATTTCAATTTCTCGGTTTTGGATTTTGGGTTTTCGGGATTCTCGATTTTCGGGATTTTGGCTTTCAAGATTTTGTGTTTTCGGGATTCTGGGTTTTCAAGATTCTAGGTTTTCGAAAGACATAATCTCGAAAAATAAAATAAAATTCGAGAAAAATGAATCAAAAACAAAAAAAAAAACGCAATATAGAATTAAAACTAAAAGTAGCGAATCCAGACAGTGTGACAGTATCACAGGTTGATGGGTATCTTGAGCTTTAAATTTGACATTTGTGGAACATTTTTGGATATATATTTGTATGTGCTCTGTTTTGAGTAAGACTGTGCAAGTGGTGCTGTAGAAGAAAACTGTTGACATAAGTTCCTGTCTGCCTATTGAACAAAACCTAAACGGAGTTGTATGTATTTTGTTTTCGTATTAAGTGTTAAAGATAATAAAACACAGTTAATATCTCACAGATTTCGTTTTTATAAAAATATTTAGAGCAGGTTTTGAGATCGATAAGCTTTATATAAAAAAAAACTCAAGTTCAAAATGTGGAGAAAATTGTCTAAATAGCTTATAGGCTGTAAGTAGAGTTACACACAGAAAGGAAGATAAACAGACATATTTGTGCCACCAAATCTGTTCAAATTTTATCGTAATGTCATGTTCGATTGTTATTACGAATTTTATTTTTGCAGGAACCAGAAATTTTCTCTATAGTAAGCACCTATACAAACAAGTAAAAAATAGGGAACACACAAATTTCTACATTTTTAACATTTTTAGAACTTAAAATAATGGTATCTGCAATACAACTTCACAACTTTTCATAAAAAAAATTAACAAACCACTTTTTATTATGTTATTAATAGAACCTCCCCCACAACTACTTTTTTCATTTTCCTAAAAAATAGGTTATATTACCCTTTTGAATAGACCTTTAAAAGAGGAATAATTACGTGCATGGGTTTTTATTGATGAACATGTTTGTTTGGCCCATAAGCATGCTTTAAACCAAAAATGCTACTAAATTTATCCATTTGTTTCTGAGAGAATGGTGACACTAGCCACTTTTCAATATTTATGGTATAACTCGGAAACTAAGCCAAATTTTTTAATTTTACATATAAAACTTTTTGTTCAAAATTTAATTTTTTATAAAACTAAATGGTTACAAAATTTTTATGAAAATATTTAAGCAGGAAAAGTTTGTTAGAATTTAAGCAGAGAATAAATAAGAGACCACACGTCTTTTGAAGGCAAAGTTTATTTAACGAGTAAAGTATTAAGTATATGATTATGATTAAATGAATACATGAAATGCAAAGATGAAAAAGAATACAATACTGGAATTGGAACGAATGGCAAATATATAGTGTTGCCGTGAATATATAATTTTAACACTCCGTCTCAACAGTATCTATTTGTACAAAAAAGAATAATTCTTTACATTTTAATAATAACATTAACTTAAAACAATCCCATGGCTTGGGTAAATTTGTAATGCTTAACCTTAGACAAATTTTTAGTTAGTATATCTGACATCATATCATTAGTATTAACATAGTTCAATTTTATTACATTGTCTTTATACAACGAACGAATATGGTGATACTTGATGTCTATGTGCTTGCTGCGAGCATGATAAACGGGATTTCTTATCAAATGCTGAGCACTCTGGTTGTCGCTGTTTAGAACCATTGGATTGGTTTCATCAAAACCCATCTCAATCATCAACTTCTTTATATAAACCGCTTCTTTTGCTGCAGTCGAAAGGGCAATGTACTCCGCCTCTGTGCTGGAAAGAGCCACTAGATTTTGTTTTTTCGACTCCCATGAGAAAACGCTACCCGCTGCAACAAATGTATAGCCAGTGAATGACTTTCTGTCGCTGGCATCACCTCCCCAGTCTGCATCCACGAAACATTCAATTGGATTTCCTGTTTTGAAATAATGCAATTTGTAATCAATTGTTTTTCGAAGATACTTGAGAATGTGCCAAACTCCAGCTTCGTGTTCGGTATGGGGATCCATATTTCGTTGTGAGAGCTTGCAAACGGAATGAAGTATGTCAGGTCTTGTAGAAATTGCGAGGTACATAAGTGCGCCAATAAGAGACTGATAGTTTGTACAATCGACCCTTTTGCAGTTTTCGTTCGAACAATTTATTTGGTACCCTGCATCGAGGGGTGTTGAAACTGGTCGACAATTTTCCATTCCGCACTGGATTAACAGGTCTGTAATATATTGTCGCTGACAAACAGTGAGAGAACCAGTTTCACCTTCACGTGTTATTTCCATGCCCAGAAAATAATGCATCTGGCCTCCATCTACAACCTCGAACTCTTTAGCAATTTGGGCTTTGATCTTAATGATTTCATTCAACTTAGAGCTGGCTAAAATGAGATCATCAACATAAATGGCTATAATATTAAAATTACCTTTTTGATTTTTCGTATAAACACACGGCTCGCTTACGCACGGAGAAAAACCAATTTTTTTCAGGACAGAATCTAGCTTTTCGTGCCATTCTCGCCCACTTTGTTTTAAGCCATACAGGGCTTTGTTCAGCTTCAAAACCTTGCTTGGAGACTCTTTATCGACAAACAATTCTGGCTGTTTCATGTAGACGGTGTCACGAAGCTCACTGTTTAGGTAGGCTGATGAAACATCCATTTGGTGTAGGTGCATTTCATATTCGCAAGCTAACGCAAGGATCATGCGTATGGTTGCATACCTCACTACTGGTGAAAAGGTTTCATGAAAATTAATTCCATAACGCTGCTCACATCCTTTCGCCACCAAACGTGATTTAAATTTCTGAATGCTGCCATCAGCGTTTTTCTTCAAAGTGAAAACCCATTTGTTTCCAAGGGCCTTTTCTCCTGGTGGTAGATCGACTAACGACCAAGTTGCATTGTTAACCAAACAATCAAATTCTTTTTGCATCGAGGCCTGCCATTGTCTTGAATGTTTTCCATTAACAGCATCTTCCACTGTCTGTGGAATTAGTTCACAATCCTCTTCAAAAAGATTTACTGAATGATGAAATTCTTTTCGTTCTGCATATGAGAAGAACAAACTTCTATCACAGCAAAGGTGTGATGTGGCTCCGCTGTCAATACACCAGGAATCTTTATCTAAACTAAAACCATTAGATGTAGAAGCGAGAATTGAAAACGACTGTTCGTTATCTCTGTCTCTTTTTGTTTCTTTGCAATGAGACGCGAAATGGCCGCGACGACCACAATTATAGCATTTACCATTAAAACGTTTTTCCTTCTTACTACTCTCGTTGTTGCTTGAAGAGTTATTCCCGACACCACTGTTCTTAAATTTGGAATATTTTTTGGCGCGTGCAACAAATGCATGCTGACCTTCATTCACATCTGTCACCTTATTTGATTTTTCATGCCTTCTAGCTCCTTCTTCCAGCAGCTTCACTTTCAGCACATTTAAAACTGGAAGCTGATCGCGTGTCTCGATAGCAACTACAAAGTTCTCAAAGGAATCGGGTAAACTGGACAGCAGAATAATAACCACCAATTCGTCATCTATCTTAACGTTGATCTCAGCTAACTTATCCATCGTCTCACTGAAAGTATTCAAATGCTCCGACATACGAGATTCATCAGACAATCTAAGTTGAAGCAATTTTTTAAACAACGTCACCTTACGCGCGGGACCAGATGGTTGATGGATTTCCCTCAATGTGTCCCAAGCAATTTTAGATGTAAGACAGTGACGCACGTGGTTCAGTTGAGTTGGTTTAATGCACAGCATTATGCTGGCCAGCGCCTTCTCATCTTTTGCATCAAATAGTAATGCTTCTACTGCAGTTATGTTTTCTCGTTTTACAATTCGTCCACTGGTAATTCCCCAAAGTTCCGAATGAACTAGGACACTCTTCATGTGGACTGACCACGAGGCATAATTCGAGTCGTCTAACTTTTCAATAGAGTACAAACCTTGAGAAGTCATTTTTTACCAGAAAAATTCAGAATTTTATTGCAAAATAGAAAAAAAAAAAAAATTTACAAAACTTCGATTAAGTTAACTGTAGTTACTTCTTAATTAAATTACAAAGACAAAAAATAGGTTCGGCCTGGGCCCATAACCTGTTAGAATTTAAGCAGAGAATAAATAAGAGACCACACGTCTTTTGAAGGCAAAGTTTATTTAACGAGTAAAGTATTAAGTATATGATTATGATTAAATGAATACATGAAATGCAAAGATGAAAAAGAATACAATACTGGAATTGGAACGAATGGCAAATATATAGTGTTGCCGTGAATATATAATTTTAACAAAGTTATCAAAAACCTAGATACAAAAATCGAAAATCAAAGATTTTAAAATTTTTTTCTTTCGTTTGCGAAATACCATACCTACATACAATACTAAAAATAGTACCTCAGATAGCACTTTTTTATTTTGAGTTTTCTTATTATCAACTGAAAGGAATAAAATTAATGATTTTATATGCAAATTTCAAAAAAGTTGATACAATTTAGATGCAAAACTATTTATCGAAAGTTCGTTATCTCACAATAAGTTGACAATATCCCTTGAAATTATATTTTTATAAGAACATTTTGATTACTAATGTATTTAAGATTTGCATACACAATTATTTGTATACAAAAATATTACAACAATTTTTTGTATTAAATATAGTTTTGTTAAAAAACCGTTATTTAATACTTTTTTCATACTCATATTTTATGTTATATCAACTTATATGTTATATCAACTTTTATAATTTTTAAAACTTTTCAATAATAATTTCCATGTTCTTATATACAATTTTTAAAACTCAAAGCCACTTGAACATAAGAGCAAATACGTGTGATCCAGTCGCGTATTTTTAAAAGTTTCAAGCTATACTTGAACCATAAGAGCAAGATACTTGTGATACAGTCGTATATTTTATTTGCTAAACAACTCATATATAAAGAATGAAATCTTATGACCTGAACATACTACACTCATAAAAAATCATGATAAGCTTTTTTTTCTATCATCCCTTTGTATGAATAAACTATACACATATACACAACAGAAAAAAAAAGAGTCACAAAGTATGTTTGTGTATGTTTCAAACTGATTATGAGAACAATTTGTAATACTCTTTTGAAAATATATGAGATATCTTGTTGATTTTGATGACATCTTTAGCTTTCTTCTTGAAACAAAGTTTTTGATTCGGTGTGAAAGTAAGTATTGTAAAATTTTATTAAAAATGAATTTGTTTTGACATAAGCGAGAAAAATAAACCAAGGCTGTAACGCATGAAGTAGCAATTCTCGCGATTAACCTACAATTATTGTTGTAAGTAGATAAACCTATAAATTTACCTTTGTTTTACTCTATAATTTATTTTAAAACTAATAAAAAGTTATACACAAAAATGTATCTAACATTAAAAAAAAACAAGTATCCGCCACAGTGTACACCTTTTGAAACCACACGTTTGCACAGTGATACTCATAACATACAACAAAAAGCTATGCTGCATAGTTACAAAAATTAAATGGATGGGGTTTCCGCCCCCCCCCCTTTAAGTTACGAGGGGCAATTTAAAAATAAAACCATAATATTTAAGGAACGTCAAGTGCTTGAACTCTACTCAGTTTTAATTTTGTCAGTCAAGAGTAAGATATTGGCAATATTTTAAATTTACACAATTTTAAAAATATTTGAAAAAAAATATCACAAAAAGCGTGAAAATTAATGATGACGACAGAAAAACTTTTACTCCGACTATTTCAGAAATAAGGAATTATGTATATAAAATGTATATGAACCCAGAAATATTCTTGTTCACTTTAATTTTAAATGGGTCAAAAGTTCCAAACAGTGAGATGCCTTCTTTTATTTAAAATTCATAAAGTGTAAGCTTGTAGATTACAAAATCGTTTTGACAAAAATTCAACTAACAGAGTTGCAACATATTGTTTAAAATGATGAAAAATGAAATGATGAAAAAACCTCTTCCAACTAAATCGTTGAATAAAATGATACCCTAAATTTTAACTTAAAGAATACGCAATTGAAAAGTTGTATTACGTCTTACATTGTTAAGGCTTTAGTTTTGAAATATTCCTATTGCATGCTGCCCACTCGTTACATCGGCTGTATATTTTCTTCATATTCCCAGTAGTACCAGACCTGCATAAATGTAATATTAAATCGCAATTGCGTCTTAAGAACTATTGCGTATATGATTTCCAAGAAATTTAATTAAATTCAGGCGAACTCCTGGCCCTGCCAATGTTAACAATCCCTTTTTTTTTTTGTAATTTACAAATTTAAGCACGGACAAATCTGACATGACGTTTCGGTTTATGATCATCTTCTTCGTTTTTTTTTTTTCTGGATAAAAACCATGTTTTTACATGCATGTCACACCTTTTATTGTCAACAATAATCTCATTACTCAAAACGGACCTTATTCTGTATGTCAAAGAGATTTGTGGGAGTAGGGACCAAAAAAAAAAAAAAAACTGTAGTAAAAGTAAAAGCCTATTCCTATAAGAATAATATGAATAATTTTCAGATCTATTTTGTTCTTCCTTGGCCCTTGGGACCCTTTTCGTCGTCTATGACAAGGTAGAGTGAGAAGGTGCTTTGAATTTGGTCACTTTTGTTGATTAATAGGTTTTATTGATTTGAAGTGTATACAAAAGGTGATTTATTTCTTGTGTGTGCTTAGCTACACACATGTTTCTATTTCTATTTATGAGCATTGACCTCATTTATTGATAATTTGTGATAAAAATAGATATTAAAGATTAATGTTAAAAGACACTCACAATTAAATTTATTAGATACTTGACCTGAACAAGAATGACTTTCAGGATAAGGTAAACGAAAACATTTTATTATTACTCGTACAAATATTTTACATTTAATGATCTAGTTTTATGGCAGACAATGGATGGTATGTGACCCAATTTTTTTTTTTATTTCGTTTTGACACATATGTTTGTTATATTTAACCAAGCAATAGTGTATTAAACCTATAATTGACTAAGTTATAAGAAATTTATTAAGTGTAAATAGGTTAATTAGAGGTGTGATGACAGCTTGTCGTCTGGCTCAAAACCAAGGAGATTTAATCAAGTAGACCTTATTAATTAATCATAAGCAATTTCATGTCTGTCGTTAGGTGTGGAGGTTTAATTTGGCATTAAAATTGCATAATTAAAAAGAGAGCTGAAATAAGAACTTCAAACTGGTAGTTTTTGATATATTAATGCGAGTCAAACCTAATGAAGGCTGATAACTGATGGTTAAAAATATTGGAGGTGGAAACCGAGCATATTCAATTTGTTCTCACTATTGTAACCTTACCATACCGTAAGAAAACGTAAATATCGGGTTTTTCATAAGAACGCTACAAAAGTTTTTTTTAAATAAAACGGTTTTGGATATCAATAAAATTCTTTATTCCTGTGAAAGTACGTTCGATGCCATTATTTATGGAACTCGATTTCTTTTGCATGGCCACCACGGGCACGCTTGCACAAGTCCAGACGCTGAACCCAATTTTTGACGGTTTTCAAGCATAAATCGGCCGATACTGCTGCAATTTCACGTTCGATATTCGTACGAAGTTCATCAATCATCGCTAGCTTGTTGGCACAGACCATAGACTTGACGTATCCCCACAGGAAATAGTCTAAGGGCGTCAAATCGCACGACCTAGGCGGCCAAGCGACTGGGCCATTTCGTGAGATAACACGTTCTCCAAACTAGGTTTCCAATAATTTGATTGTGACATTCGCTGTGTGGCTTATGGCGCGCACCGTCCTGTTGCAACCACATGTCTTCCAAGTCCATATCATCCAACTGAGGCCAAAAATATTCGGTTATCATTAAACGGTAGCGATCCCCATTCACAGTAACGTGCCGGTCTTAATCATCACGGAAGAAGTACGGCCCAATGACGCCGCCGGCCCATATACCACACCAAACCTTAATTTTTTCATGATGCAATGATGACTCATGGAGTACGTGTGGATTGATGCCTGAAAAATACCGCATATTTTGTTTATTGACGAAGCCATTCAGCCAGAAATGAGCCTCATCGCTGAAGATGATTTTCGATGAAAATCCGAATCATTTTCAAGTTGTTGCTCAGCCCAATTCACGAACATACGACGCTTCTGGTGGTCAAGCGGCTTCAGTTCTTGTGTCAATTTAATCTTGTATGGATGTAGGCCAAGATCTTTTCACAAAATTCGCCACAACGACGTCACAGAGATGCCCAACGCTTGGGAACGACGTGTGAGAGACACATTTGGGCTTTCTGCAACTGAAGCCTCAGCGGCAGAAATATTCTCGTCACTACGGGCACTTCTTTGTCTCACTGGCACGGGAACATTTTGTACTGTGCCTGTGGATTCAAATTTTTCCACCAGGCGCTCAATTGTTGATCTGCTAGGACGATTATGACGACCATAAATTGGACGTAGCGCTTTTAACGTTGAGGCCACTGATTCCGAATTTCTGGGGTAAATTTTAATAATTTCGACTCGTTGTTGGCTCGTATATCTTTCCATCATGAAATGGCAAACCTTACTGAAGAGAAATGTCAAAAGAGTGGCAAGAAATACGGCACCGCCGTTTGCTCTCCAGTTATTTTGCTCTTTTAACTGTATAATCAACTACTAAATCACTTAAAAAAATATGAATGAATGCAAACAAAAATTTTGAATCATTGGAGCGATTTTCTTAAAAACTAGTTTTGTATATTTAAAATTTTGATAACATTTAAAAAAAAAATGTATGGTGTGAGTCATTAATGAGCAAGTCGAAAAACATTTAATGGTAGGTACCGTCAATAACGGTTTTTGGTAATTTTATCAATAAATACACTGTACCTACAGTAGTCCACTGATTTTTTTTTATCAAAACCGTTGAACCGTTATTGAATAACAGATGTATGACAAGAACCGTTGTTATTGGAGTTTAAAAAAAAAATCACGTATCTAAAGGGTGATTTTTTAAGAGCTTGAGAACTTTTTTTAAAAAAAAAACGCATAAAATTTGAAAAATCTCATCGATTCTTTATTTGAAACGTTAGATTGGTCCATGACATTTACTTTTTGAAGATAATTTCATTTAAATGTTGACCGCGGCTGCGTCTTAGGTGGTCCATTCGGAAAGTCCAATTTTGGGTAACTTTTTCGAGCATTTCGGCCGGAATAGCCCGAATTTCTTCGGAAATGTTGGCTTCCAAAGCTGGAATAGTTGCTGGCTTATTTGTGTAGACTTTAGACTTGACGTAGCTCCACAAAAAATAGTCTAAAGGCGTCAAATCGCATGATCTTGGTAGCCAACTTACCGGTCCATTCCTTGAGATGAATTGTTCTCCGAAGTTTTCCCTCAAAATGGCCATAGAATCGCGAGCTGTGTGGCATGTAGCGCCATCTTGTTGAAACCACATGTCAACCAAGTTCAGTTCTTCCATTTTTGGCAACAAAAAGTTTGTTAGCATTGAACGATAGCGATCGCCATTCACCGTAACGTTGCGTCCAACAGCATCTTTGAAAAAATACGGTCCAATGATTCCACCAGCGTACAAACCACACCAAACAGTGCATTTTTCGGGATGCATGGGCAGTTCTTGAACGGCTTCTGGTTGCTCTTCACTCCAAATGCGGCAATTTTGCTTATTTACGTAGCCATTCAACCAGAAATGAGCCTCATCGCTGAACAAAATTTGTCGATAAAAAAGCGGATTTTCTGCCAACTTTTCTAGGGCCCATTCACTGAAAATTCGACGTTGTGGCAGATCGTTCGGCTTCAGTTCTTGCACGAGCTGTATTTTATACGGTTTTACACCAAGATCCTTGCGTAAAATCTTCCATGTGGTCGAATAACACAAACCCAATTGCTGCGAACGGCGACGAATCGACATTTCACGGTCTTCAGCAACACTCTCAGAAACAGACGCAATATTCTCTTCTGTACGCACTGTACGCATTCGTGTGGTTGGTTTAATGTCCAATAAAGTAAACTTAGTGCGAAACTTGGTCACAATCGCATTAATTGTTTGCTCACTTGGTCGATTATGTAGACCATAAATCGGACGTAAAGCGCGAAACACATTTCGAACCGAACACTGATTTTGGTAATAAAATTCAATGATTTGCAAGCGTTGCTCGTTAGTAAGTCTATTCATGATGAAATGTCAAAGCATACTGAGCATCTTTCTCTTTGACACCATGTCTGAAATCCCGCGTGATCTGTCAAATACTAATGCATGAAAATCCTAACCTCAAAAAAATCACCCTTTACATGCGAAAATTTGAGGCGCCACAAAACGCAGAAAAGCAACAGCAACGTCAATGCTTTGCACATTGAAACAACAACAAATGAGTCTCATTAGGTCGGTGTTTATATTTTGTTCATGCCTCACGACATCCCTGACCCATCTCTCCATTTTGAACAATGTCTAATACTAATAGACTTTGACTAAGAATATAATAGTTCAATTGAATATTAAAAGAACAGTGGGGCTAAGAAAAACAAACATTTGAAAAAATCAGCTTAAGAAAACATTTTTCAGAACTTTTTTTCGGAACACTGAGCTGTTCCCGAAAAAATGATATTTTTATCAATTTACTATTTTTGAAATACATATGAAGCTATATTTTTTTGTAGAAAGTTGCATAATCTACATAGCGTACTTAAATTATATTTCGATATCAGTCACCGTTTAAAAGTTATGAGCCAAAAACCTACTTTTTTGACATTTGAACTTAAATAACATTTTCTGCTCAAGTGAGATTGATGGGGACTTTTGGCAGTTCATTTTTAATGTCAAATGTACCAATTTTTGGTCTTATCGGAATTTTGGCTAGGGTTGCTCATTTTTATGCCTATTTTGACTGAACTATTAGTTTAGTTCAATGTCATTTGTCGTAGATTTCACTGATCCACCCTTGGTTACTCAGAAAAGAAAAGTTTACAAATCTGAAATCATTTAAGTCCTGTTAAAATAATGTGAGGAGTTGCACACCTATTGCAACAAGTTAAAACAACTGTGAGAGATGAAGATTAAAGGAGAAGGAAAAATTAACCGCTCGTTGTTATTTGTTGTTTAAGATTTCATCTTTGTTTGTGATTTCATGCTTCAGCACTGACATTAATTATGATTTTTATTAGAAGTCTCAAAACATTAATGCAAATAGACAGACACAAAATATTGTGTAAAGATACTCGTATGTATGAAAACCTGGATTTGAATTATTCCACGAATTAAAACTTGCAGAAACTAAAGTTTTTATTCATTTAGAAGTTTTTTTTTTAATTTTAAATAAAACATAAAATAGTACTGGATGCTGGAATCCATAGGACAATGTCTGATATTTACTTCTTGGAGATAAATAACATTCAAATATTGGTCGCAACTACGCCATTGCAACCAGTACTTTCAGAATTACGCAAGTAACGCATGCTTCCAAGTTCTGAATAGTAGTTGGCTTATTGGCGAAAACTTTTCACTTCACATGACCCTAAATAAAAACAATCCAAAGGTGTGATACCACACGTTTTAGTTGACTATAGTATGGAATGCGAAATTATGGTTTCTCATCAGTCGAACTGCCGCAATTATGTTAATTGCCATTCTTAGGCCCTTGTTATGAATAGCGAATCGAAAGTTCACTTAAAAGCAAATGATTTAACACATTCTCATAATCACGATATAATATCGATACGGAGCTTCCACATTCGCTTCAAAAATCAATGCTGCTAAAAATATTGCGAAAATAACTTATCAACACATTTTAAACGTCACACAATGGCTAATTCGGAATTCGCAAAATCGTTCGCTTTTAAGCAAACGTTCAATTCGGGATCATGACGTTATCTCGAATGAAAAAAGAACTCGAAATAAAAAAATAAAAATCTCCAATGCAAAAATCTAGAATGCACAAAAGTCACGAAAGTCATAATCTCGAAAAATCTCGAAAAAATAAAAATAAAATTCGAGATGTTTTTTTTTTACTTATTTTAAAAGTTAAATCCAAAGTTTCCTTAAATCCAGATTTTTTAAATGTAAAAGCAACTTTGCATACGCCCAACCTCACCCCTTCCCCAAATCCTATAGTGAGCCCAAGCAGGGGGGTTGCAGGGTGGCAGCATGCCCCCCCATACATATCTCACCGTTTATTCGCCGAGGAATTATTTGGTTTGTGAAATTTAATAACTAGCGCGAATAAACAGTTCGTCTCAAATATTTATATTTATTCTAGATTTTTCGCATTCGATATTTTTTTTGTAGTTTGAGATTATGTTTTCGAAATTTTTGTTTTTAGAGATTTTTAACTTCTAGATTTTATATCGAGAATTTTACTTTAGAAATATTTGCTTTCTAGATTATTATTTTCTAGATATTGTGGTAGATTCGTTCGATGCGCTGTTCATAATGAAGGCTTTATTCAGTAAGAAATGTTTCTCATCGTCATCACTAAAAAAATGTGTGTCGAAAACAGTTGGGTTTCTTCGATTTTTGTTTTATAAAATAAATTTTGATCCAAACTATAATATAAAATCTTTAAGCTCCTTAAAAATACCATTGATGGTAATGCTGGTGGTCTTTTTCTATTCGGTTAGCAGACTGCAGGAGTGCGTTTGGACAATTGGGGCCCATAGGCCTCTAATGATATGGGGCTCCTTTAAAAATTTTATTGAAAACTTTTTCAGATTATAAGTTTTACTATAAATTTTTGACAAATTTAACCATTCAAAGTTATTATTTAACTATTTCTGGGGATATCAAAAGGATTAAAAATCCGTTCCTATTTTTGCTTTCCAGTTTTAAGTGAATTTTCAAAACCTTAATAAGAATTCGATTAAATGAATATTATCTGCATTTTTCACGTGACACTATATACTTTTTTTTCGGTGATAACAATGTGGTGTATAAATTTCGTTCATCATATAGCATTTTCAAAGCAGAAATGTGCATTAACGTGTTGTCGATTCTCGACCAATTTCTGAATAAGCAGCAAAGGCAAAATTACGTTCCCATTTTTTCGAATAAAATTGATTCAATTGGGTTTTGACTCAGGAGCTCTTTATAAATATATACACACAGTTGTCACACGGTTTTGTGCTCAAAACAAATTTTCTTTTTGTTTATTGTGGTACATTCTCTTTTGGGAGTTAATTCAAAAAAAGGATTAGTTCAAATTCATAAAAAGTGCAGAGCAAAAAACTAATTCATTGTTAGATCCAATATTCTAAGAAGTATATAGAATAAATTAAAACAATAAATAAATAAAAAGAAAACACTAAGATTTCTAAATTTTAAAATTTTTTAATTTAAATTTCAAATTATTATCACAACTTTACTTAATTTTAATTTTATATTTAGCGACGCGTTTCAGAGTGTATGTGTATCTCCATCATCGGGCTAAGAACTTAATTTAAAATTGGTGTTTCTTGTCAAAGCCGGTGTCCCTTTTTGTGATGCTGTGGAGTTTTGCTATTGTGTCGTGTTATGTTTTTGTCTTCTTTCTTCTATTTTGGTTCTTATGGCTGTATCGTATAGTGGATTTGTTTTAAATGTCAACTTGTCATTCATTAGTCTGTCTTGTTCTAATTTACTGGCCTTATAAATTTCATATTCTTCTGTTGCGTCAAGTATTTTCCCTTTTTTGCATATGTGCAATGGTATTAGGTTGGTGTCGAAGTCGGTGTAATTATGGTTGTTGTCGATCAGATGCTGGGCGAAGTTTGATTTGGTGTTGTTTTTTGGTTTATGTTCTAGAAACCTATCGTAGAACGTTCTGCCTGTTTGTCCAATGTAGTACATGTTGCAATCGTCGCATTTGAGTTTATAAACTCCGGAGCATGTTTTTGTTTCTGTTTTTAGTTTTGGTTTTAATATGTTTTGGATGTTGTTATTAGTTTTGAATGAAATGTTGATGTTTAGTTTTTTAAATTCATATTGGAGTGTTTGTGGTAATATGTTGGTGTATGTTACTGAAGTGTATTTGTTTTCTGTTGTTAAGGTTTTGTTTATTTTGTTGTTGTAAATTTTCTTTTTATTTTTTGATATTAGTTTATCTATTATTGTAATATTGTAGCCATTTGAATGTGCGATGCATTTTATTGTATTGAGTTTGTTGTCATAATCTTTTTTGTCCATAGGTATATTTATTAACCTATTAATAAAGGCATTATATGCAGCCATTTTTTGGGAATGTGGGTGGTGTGAGTTTTTGTGTATTGTAATGTCAGTTGTAGTTGGTTTCCTGTGTATTTTGTATTTGAATTTGTTGTTGTTCTTTGTAATGTTTAGGTCTAGAAAATGATAACTCGATTAACTTTCTAGACCTAAACATTACAAAGAACAACAACAAATTCAAATACAAAATACACAGGAAACCAACTACAACTGACATTACAATACACAAAAACTCACACCACCCACATTCCCAAAAAATGGCTGCATATAATGCCTTTATTAATAGGTTAATAAATATACCTATGGACAAAAAAGATTATGACAACAAACTCAATACAATAAAATGCATCGCACATTCAAATGGCTACAATATTACAATAATAGATAAACTAATATCAAAAAATAAAAAGAAAATTTACAACAACAAAATAAACAAAACCTTAACAACAGAAAACAAATACACTTCAGTAACATACACCAACATATTACCACAAACACTCCAATATGAATTTAAAAAACTAAACATCAACATTTCATTCAAAACTAATAACAACATCCAAAACATATTAAAACCAAAACTAAAAACAGAAACAAAAACATGCTCCGGAGTTTATAAACTCAAATGCGACGATTGCAACATGTACTACATTGGACAAACAGGCAGAACGTTCTACGATAGGTTTCTAGAACATAAACCAAAAAACAACACCAAATCAAACTTCGCCCAGCATCTGATCGACAACAACCATAATTACACCGACTTCGACACCAACCTAATACCATTGCACATATGCAAAAAAGGGAAAATACTTGACGCAACAGAAGAATATGAAATTTATAAGGCCAGTAAATTAGAACAAGACAGACTAATGAACGACAAGTTGACATTTAAAACAAATCCACTATACGATACAGCCATAAGAACCAAAATAGAAGAAAGAAGACAAAAACATAACACGACACAATAGCAAAACTCCACAGCATCACAAAAAGAGACACCGGCTTTGACAAGAAACACCAATTTTAAATTAAGTTCTTAGCCCGATGATGGAGATACACATACACTCCGAAACGCGTCGCTAAATATAAAATTAAAATTAAGTAAAGTTGTGATAATAATTTGAAATTTAAATTTAAATTAAAAAATTTTAAAATTTAGAAATCTTAGTGTTTTCTTTTTATTTATTTATTGTTTTGATTTATTCTATATATTAACAACACAACTTGGAGACTTCATCAAAATGCTTCTAAGAAGTACCTAAAAAAATCAAAAGAATAACACGGCATTTAAAAAATGTTCACGGGATATCTTTTTGAAAATTAAGATGGAATAGTCCTATTAAAAATGTAAATAAACAGACCCAGCCGTTATGCATGTTGGTGCTCAAAATTAAATCAAAAAAATTTAATTTTAGCAATGATGTTTTAAAATGTTCCTAAAATGAAGTTCAAACAAAAAATTGACGAAAGTACGATTGATTCAGAGTTGAAAAATTAAAAAATATTAGTTTGTTTTCGCTTAGATTTTGATATTTCCTTAAACTGCTTTAATCTTAACCAAAAACAGCAGAACTATTCAAACGAGAATTTTTAACCTGATCTACAATTTGCTTTTATGTGAATAATAACGGTTTTGTGGGAATTTTTTACCAACTTCCATTTTTAAATTTTTTGAGTTTCATAACTTTATTAAAAAAAAAACTATAAGTTTTTAAGTACATTTTTGCTTCTTTATTATGAAAGCCCAATATTCTCAAAGATATATTGCATTTTTTTCACAAGTAAAAGAGTATTTTGAAACGTTAACAAAACAAATGGTTTTGAAAAATACAAGATTATATAACGTTGTAATTAGCTTTGTTTTTAACAGTTTAACTAATTTGCTTGTCTCTTTCTAACCCGTAAAAGCGTTAACATGATTTTTATTTTATTTCATTTATCTTTTATTTTCGGTACCAATTATATAAAATTTTCTTTTTTTTAAGAACAAAATGCTAAAAAGACTAAAAATATTAGATTCATGAAAAAAATTATGCTTTGTCACTTATTTCATTAGAGCCAGATAAATCTAACCTCAAATTTTGCATACTTTAAAAATGACAATTGGTTGGATTACTGATGTCGTTCTACATCACGGGGCCCAGGGCCATGCCTAAAGACATCTCTGCTGGTGAGAAACGTATTTTGAAAAGACACAAATTGGCCCATACCAAATGCAAAGGTGCTCTTAACATACCTATTTTTTGCATAGAGGTCTTATCACAATTTTTCGTTTGTCTGTAAAAAAAAGACAAAGGCAAATCAAGAATACGATTCTTCAAAGAGGCCTTTTCTTATCTTTTTGCATTATGATTAACTTAAGGACTCGGGCACACATTCACTCATGACACTGTTTTTAATTATGGTCCTGTGATTTTTTTTTTTAATTTTCATTCCAAATTGCAAATAATTAAGATTAGATGTCGGGAGACTCCATGTGATACAAACCCCGCACAAAAAGAATTCTTTTCAACTTGTATTACAATGGTAAAGAGTGAAAACAATAAGCATCCTCTCCCTTAAAGCCTTTTGTTTTGGCTTTATATGAAAATAGATTGTACTTTGAACAAAACCCCACAATGTCCTTTTGTTTTGTCCTCTCAAACGTTATATTGTGCAAAAGTAATTGAGATGGTTTACAGTCATGGCATGTCAAATTATTTTGAATGATGATTGCAATTTTTTTTTTTTTAATTTTATTAACCACTTATTTTTGTGTGAGTGTGTGGGATAATTAAATAAAAGTTAAGTTTGAATTTGATTAGAGATATGAAATTATATTTTACTCTTGTTATATTTGTAACAAAAAATATTGACTGGACCATATTAGTTTTATTTTATTACTTCACAGATTTTAAAAGTACTCCTAACTCAAATTGAAATAACTTATTTATTCGCAGTCTTGTTTTGTTGTTGAGCAGTGTGGTTTTTATGTTCCTGGTATTAATTTTATGTTGTGTTGTAGGAGACAAATGTTTTATATCCTAATTAAATATAACTTCAATGCTAAGACAGCATGTAAGAACACACATAAATGAAGATGGAATAGAAGAGATAATATGGTCAACGATGAAGGCTACTTTTTTTTCTTGGTATTTTCTTGGAACAGCGTTTGGATGGTACCTATACGAACCTTTGTTCTATGGGAGAAATTTTCGTATTTCAAATAAACCTTTTAGGTTGACATTGTTCTTGTCCATAACTAATGTAATTCAAAATAGATTTTCTCAAATGGTTATGGTTAAGTACTTTAACAAATCCAATTAAGAAGAGTGAACATAATTTCAAAACAATCACAGAAAGAGACAATATAAAATATTAAAGAGAGATCAGACCACTTTTGATTTCACTTATACAAAATAAATCGTTTGTGTAACTTGCTTGAAAATTACCTTGAAAATCTGACAACAGAAAAAGATTCTAACTACTCACTTATAAAAATAACAAAAAAAAGAAAAACTTCCATGACCTCTGATTAAGAACAGCTAAAATGAATATGTTACAAATGACAAGAACAAGCGACAGAATTCGCCTATTTACCTGGAGAAAACATTTCAGCTTTTCGATGGGCAAAAACTCAATGAAAATGTTTACATAAATTTTATTTCAAATGAAAGCTACATAACATGAAATTCTTTACTTGCCGAATAAAAAAGAGAAGTAAAGAAGTTTAAGTCCAATAAAACTCCAGGATATGACTTAATCACGACAGAAATTTTAAAAATACTCTATCGAAAATGATTAACCAACTTCTTTGAAGTAATAAATGTCGCTCTAAGGTAGGAATATTTTCCAAGCCATTGTGGAAGTCATTATGGCAAACCATCTCATGACAACAGTCTTACAGATCAATTTCCCTTCTTCCAAAAAATAAAAAGTTTTTCAAAGAATACTATTTTTGCACCTGCAGTCGATAAATAGAAGAGAAACAATTTATACCTAAACATCAGTTTGGATTAAGAAGCAAGCATTCGACAATTGATCAAGTGTAGGAAGTTTTGCAAACATTGACAAACTGCAGTACGAAGGCTTCAAATTCAAATTAAGACAAGTTCTGCCCGAAGGCCTTTATAAAATTCTAAACAAATATCTAGATAGCTGACTTTTTTCGTGTAAGACACGCAAATGAATATTTAAAAAATAGTGGCTGGGGTACCACAAGGAAGTGTTTCAGGACCAGTTTTGTACCTTCTATTTACACGTGATATACTTCAAACAGAAGAAACTATCGTAGTCACGTTTGTTCATGATAATGCAAAACTAGCAGTTGACAAAACGATTAATTTAATAATTAATAATGTTAACGAGTGGACAAAAACATGGCGAATGGTGGTTAATAAACTAAAGTTAGTCCACTTTGACCTTACGTATACAAAAAAAAAAAAAAATAGACCAGTCATGTTCCACTTGAAAATGATGCAAAATATCTGAGAAAAAGAATGCGAAGAATTTAAAAATAAATAATTAAGAGATATGAACTGGATGCTTGGTAAATATCCTAAAAAACTTCGTTAAAAATGAATTGCCAGGTAAGTTTCAATTTAGTTGCAATCGAGAAGTGAAGGTGGTTTTAGTGCAAAAATTTGTAAAAATTCAAAAAAAAAATAAATTAAATTTTTGCTCTGGAAGAAGACAAATATATGGATTTTGGTTGACATTTAGAACTGACAAGTCCGTAAGAAGACTTGTCTATCTATTATGTCAATCAATAAACTGTTAAATTCCTTCCATATCGATGGATCTGTGAGCAAACCCCTTCATAAACAATACAACAATACAACGAAATCACAAATTTAAAACTTCACTAATCTTTTTGCAAGTCGATAAGTGAAACTAATTTTTTTAGGGAATACTGTCAAAGAAGTATGCTTAAAAGTGTTATATAAAAATCCAGAGAAATATATACATATTGTAAGCTAGTTGACCTGATCAACTTCATATACCTACTGCAAAAAGTCTCTCTATTCATATTGATTTCAATGAATTTTATTTACAAACGGCTTTCTGATACGCCTCTTACAATTCGCGATTAATGTCACAAATTTCAACGATTGGATTTTGAGCTTATGCCTTTGGCTTTGGTTCCTCTAAGGACGTTGCTCATGAATTTATGCACCTTCATCCATCCTTATACAGTTTTGCTTGGTTCAGATTACGCAGCATTATGACCATAGAACCAACTTAGAGTTGCAAAATGTGCAGTGATAAGCTGGACACATCCAACGAACTCGAAAATTCAATTGAATAGTTTGTTGTTTTGTCCTTATTTGTAACGCGATCAAACGATTTTATCAAATGCAGTATGTGGCTGTGAATCGATGTTGAATAATAAATTTTAAATCATCGACTTTCAAAAGTTGCAATCGATGCTCGGGAACAACTTTATAAAGAGTCCTTCATTGATGTGAAGTCACTAAAATTCCGCAGCACCAACCATTTTCAATAGTTTGTTGTTTTAAGAAACATTAAGCTGAAGGATCGTTCCGAGACATTTTGTAAAACTTTCATTGCTCGATAGAGAACCTATATTGTCCGCTTATGTATCATTGTACATTCACCCAGATAATTTTATCAGTTTTTAACACATGTGGCATCGCAGAGTCTCTTAAATTGTTACATGTTTGCTTGTCACTCATTGGTCATCGCCGTTCAACCAACCAGCCATGTGCATGTCATTGGGATCATGTACAATGCAAATTGACCGCACTACATTGGGACAAAACGGTTTCTTGTCAATCGCCAATTTAAAATGATCGAATATACTCCTCATCGGCCAAACGCTAGTCCGACAGCGTGACGTTGAAGGTCTGGGTTCGATTTCCAGCCCCTCGCACCTTAAAACAGAAATAGTTTTTGGAAGTACTGCCTCTTACGAGGAACTGACAAATCCTCCAAGGGTATACTTGTCATAAATAAGTGCTTCTCATCTAGCCGTTCGGACTCCGCAAAAAATTAGGTCACCTCCATCCCTGCCAAACAACACGCTCACAGGAATAGTTGAGAGTTTTAAGTCACTAAGCCCCAGATCTCCATGAGCTGTTGCGCCACAAAATATTTTTATCTCCTTTAGTAGTACGACCGGGAAAGTTTTAAACATTATATCCCTGCAGCGAACAATATCAAATCTTCGCAGGTCAGTTTCGCAGTCTCTGAGATCTGGCTGACAAGGTGCTTACATAATAAATGCCACCATTTCAAACAATTTCAATTAAATTCAATCCGATTCAATTAAATTCAATTCAATTCAATTTAATTCAATTACATTCAATTCAATTATAATATGTACATACATACACGGATTTACTCAGCCTTTTAATTAAAACCAAAAAATATTACATTGTACATTTTTATGAAGTGATTAAGCAAAATTTTAAATTGAGTCTAATTCACATTGTCATTTTACTACATCATACTGCATTGAAGAAAAAAAAGTGATACAATCTGATGTCTGCAGATAAGTATTGAAAAATCATACTGCACTCATCCACTGTTTTGTTTAAATAAGAATCCGAAGCGGCGCGGCGTCTGAAAACCCGCAAAAACATCAAGCTCCTTTACAACATGATGCAAAATTTGTTTCAGTGAATGGCCACACAGTTTAAATAAAAAGATAAATCAATAAAATAGCTAACATTATAAATATTCGAATCTATGTATGTATATTAGAGTGGTCCTTAAATTGGACTTAGTCTTGGATAGCTCTCATTCGATTCAAAACATAGAAAAACAATTTTCCTATTTTTTTGACAGTTTTATTTCACCCAAAGTGAAATAGGGTGACCAGGGGGGTGAAATAAAAATCTGAAAAAATAGGAAATTTATTTCTATGTAGAACCATTTGCCTATCCATGTCAGAATTTCAAAAAACCCAGTATAAGGACCACCCTAATGTATATACATACTTATGTATCCGTTATAAAAAAGTAAGTATTCGCCACAGTTCACAAATCAAAGCTATAAGTCAAAATGAAAAAAGTCGGTAATTTAAAATGGCTATTCGAGATTACTTCAAATAACACGTAAACACATTAACAAATATTGACATTTGAAAAGTAAACGGACCTACCTACTTGTATATTGCTACTTGCAAAGTTATTTTGAATAAAGATGATATCGATATAATTATTAGCTATTAACAAATTGTCCAACAACAAAATGCTCTCAAAATACTTTTTCTTCCAAATTAGAATTCTCTGTTATTTGAAAAATACCACAAATTGGAAGATAAAACAAATATAAAACAATTATGTTCGCTCTGTTAAGTTAATGAAACACCTCATGTGAAATAAGTATAAGAAACCGAGATAGAATCTTTATTTTGGTTTTGTTTTAGTGAGGTTTCTGACCCAAGTTTTTTTTTGCTGAGAACAAAGGAATTCAATACAAATCCCCACCAATAATTCCTAAGCTTTGTTCAATTTATCTTAAATCACTTATGGTAATAAAACAATATTGTTCTAAGAACCCTGAGCCCTAAAATCAAAGTTTTTTTGATTTCTTTGTGAAGAACCTTGAAATACGATGAGTCTTACTCAGCCTAGAAGGAAAAAAGTATCACGTTCCATAGAAAAAAAATATTTAACATGTTGTTGAATATATGAAAATTAAAATATAAAAGTATCTGAAGCATGCAAGAGTGAATTAACTTGAGTGCCGAAAACTATAGACACAAATTCAAAAAACTATATATTTCCAAACTGCCTATTTAACCTGGACAAGACTCAAGTTTCAATCAATGTTTATGATGAAAAGGAATTCCATCACAGACCTTTTTTATTTATCAAAAGAGGTTTTCAAAGTGGAATAGTGAAACCTCTCTATCCGAAATAACACCGGAAGCTGTACACAAAAACTTTGGAGTATAAGAAGACAACAAAAACACACCCTTGTTTGCTTTTGGTGGCCCCACCTGTACCTTGTAACGATAGAGATTTTAGTCTGTGTTTTGTGACTTTGTTTACTTTTCAGCACATTCAACGGGTTTTTCACCCTGGCGATAAGATATAATTCATTTGATTAATTCAATTCAAATCATCAAAAATGAACAATTTGATTTTGATTTCTTAATAATAACAACCTGTTTTATAAAACCTAGGGCTGTCGATTTAGAGATATCAATCTGAATTTTCCTTTTTTTTTAATATGCCCCTCTGCTTCCACGTTCAATCAATATAAACAGCGTTTAATTTCTGAGATATTTTTGCCTCCAATTTCCTAAAATTCATATTTTATTGATTTATTTTCATCTAAGATTGTTGCTGTAAGAAATATATATAAAAAAAAAATACACGTACACTTCATTTAATCTTGATGTGGAAATTTTCTGTGAAATAATTACAATTCAAGGTTAATTTTTCTATTCGATTTTCGATTTCTAATAACAATAATTTATTATGATGTGTCTTCTTGTCGAATCGAATTTACTCTGTGCCGCCACGCCGCCGGATTCCGGAATAGCCTCATCCTTATGCCTTGTATGCCTCGTATATAAATCAATGAAACAATAGGAAAAGTTTTTAGTCTTCATTTACCAAATTTTTTGTTGGCTTTTTCTTTCTTTTTGAAGATTCGAGGAAAATTTTGAAACAAGAAATAGGTGCCTATAGCAAGTTGGAATTGATTTTAAGGGATATAAAAAGCAATAGTAGTTTACAAATTGGTTAGTTGTAAGAAGAGGATATTTTTTTTTCCACTCAAACAAAGCTGACTTTATCTTCGTATATTTATTTGGAATGTCCTTTTATGAATCTGTGAGCTGAATTTAAATTACAAAAAGAATGGCAACTAAGCTGGGTTAATAGAAAATATATATCTCTTGATGTGTGGATAAATACTTGAGGCGAAATCCCTTGGTATTATATAGATTTAAATGTGATCAAATCGTGTATTACATGAATTTTGATACTTCAAGCTTTGAATTCTTAAAAAAAAACAAAAAAAAAATCAAACGCGAAATTTTAATGGAACATTGGATAGAGAATGTGAAAAAGGTGGATTTCGTAATTCTATCTATGTGCCTATAAGCCCATTATATATCTTTCTGTCTGTATTTTGACATTGGTTAGGTAAGGTTATGTAAGCTTGAACTTGAAAAGATGGTCATGGTATCGATTGAGTTCTAGTACAATGGATTTTTTGAGAGGGAAGACATTTTCTAAATAGGTGATTTTATGGTTCAAGCTAGGATAGGATTTAGAAATGAAATGAGCTTAATCATTTTCTTCCTCCTGCCTTGACTCCAAGCCTGAATAACTGTTCTATTATTCTTTTTCTCTCAAAACTTATGGTCTATGGCCATATACCAATATGAAGTACAAGCATTTTATTTGCAATAACGCCATTGCATTTTCGAGTAAACATACTAACTCCCATAAGTGAATTGCATCGCAACTTTAACCTATTGTTCTCTTCACCGTTTTTGATTCCGAAGATCTCTTGAATCTCAATACCTATACCTCAACAGCTTTGTAACAAACTGAACCTTAAGCTTTTCAAAGATATACTTTCTTATTTACTTATCCGGCTCCCGATCCATGGAGGGTCTCTGCCGATGATATTGCGGTCTTCCATCGGTTGCGGTCCCTCGCAAGCTCCCTCCTGTTATCGAGACCAAGCGTTCTTGTATCTGAAACCACCTGGTTCCTGTAGCGGAGGTTCGGTCTTCCTGGTCGTCTCGAACCTGGGGGCTGGAAATTGGACTACATCCACATCTTAGTAAAGCTCGTATAATTCACGATTGAGTATTCTCCTCCATTCGGCCTCCTCGCATATTGGACCAAATATCTGCCGAAGAATTTTTCTCTCAAAAGTGCCCAGTATTAATTCCCCTTTTTTTACTTATCGTTCAGCAATCGGCGCGGTAGAGTAGATCTGGTATAATTAAGCGTTTTGTATAGCGTGCACTTAGTTTTAGTTTAGCGTGTCATTCGTGGGGTTGATGTTTGTTCCAAGGTAGGTGAACTCCTTGACTACCTCCAAATTAATGCTACCTACAGTGACGTTTTGCCCTAGGCGATGGACACATAAACCTTTGTTTGTTGATAGCATATATTTTGTTTTGTCCTCATTCAATTCAAGACCAATGCGTTCCACCAGTTTATCAATAGCTGTGAATGCTTCTAGTACAGTTAGCTTAGAGTGGCCGATGATGTCGATGTCGTCTGTGTAGCCAAGCAGTTGCGAATACCTGTCGCAGATAGTGCGTTCCAGGTTTACACCAAAAAATCACATTATAGCGCATCTCCTTGTCTGAACCCTGTACATGTCTGACATAGCTCGGATGAGCTGTGAAAATCTCACGCTCCTTATCATGTAACTAGATGACCCACTGAAAGACTACCTTATCTGGCATTTTCTGTCAAATTCAAGGCGTGGAAGATGAAGTCCAGAGGATATTGGGTCACCGAGCCATTTCTACCTACCTATGGTCTCCCTGTGACCGTTTACATGGGGATCTGGCAGGTGCTTTTCTCGCTATGGTCTCGTTTCAGTCTTGACCTGACATTTACAAGAAGTTTTTGGTATTGAACAGGTTTTGTTATCATCTCGTTTTGGGATCACTCTGGTCACAATTTCTTTTTTCAAATTAATTTTTTCAAAAAACTTAAAAATGCCTAGTACGCAGATCGAGCTAAAATTTCACTCCCACTTTTTCTTCCATACACCAGCTCAAATCTTAGTTCAATTTTGACAAGAGATTTTTGTGGAGAATACATCACAAAAATAATCTGTTCTCTGAAAAAAAATGTTATTCAACAATTCAAAGAATTTTATTTCAATATTTTAAGTGAATATAATCATATAAAATAACAAATAAAATATCGTGCAAGTTTATAGCCAAAATAATGGTTCGGTTCACGTGATGCATCGCGAAACAATCAATTTATTGAAGGGCTTTTTTGGCGTGGTGCCGAATATTCTCTTTCAAGGCGTCAATCGTCTCGAGCTTATCTGCGTTGACAAGCAACTTCACATAACCCCACAAAAAATAAGCCCTTGACGCGAGATAATGCGCTCATCAAAAGTGACAGCTGTCAAAAATACCTACTCCGAAAAAAGTATTGCCAGATCGAAAAGATTTTGTGTCATAATTTTCTCGCTCTGGCCTCGCTTTATTCTTGCCGTGACATCTACACGTGGTTTTTGTCATTTTTTTGAATTGTAGTATTTTGACTTGAGTGATTTTGCTGCGTTTCAAATTTCAACCCCACCCCACACAGCCACACGGGAAGTTTAGCTACACATATACTTTCCAAAAACTTGGTGTCGATTCGTAGACCTAAAGTAGTAGCTTAAAGAGTGCTAGAAAATGACAGATTCTACAATTCCTTGGACAATGGACGAAACAAACTTAAAGTCTCCGAATGGGATTTATTTTTATATCTCAGTGATAAGTGGTCTATAATTTATTGCAACCAAAAAAATATCGAAATAAAAAATCTTTTTTGTAAGTTAAATGCTTAACAGAGCTTTCAAAATATTGAGTTTTGTTTTCAACTTCTGGTGGGAAACGCTTCCCTTTAGAATGTCAGGTATGGTAGTATGCGCTGTCGCCATCACTTCATCTTGCTGGAACCGGCTAAAAGACCAGTGGGAGCTGGGTGGCCAAGAAAACTGGCACGAAAGGCACGTTGCCCCCAAATCAAATTATTCCGCTTTTTTCGGAAAGGGTCATAAAAGCAATTCTTGTTATGTTTAACGTGTTAAAAATTGTTTCTACTGTTTGATGAAGTGTGTTGCCAGCAAACAAAGACAAAGATATGATAACATAGAACAAAAACAAATCTTTATAAATGAAAAAAGTTATCCAACGGAAAAGTCCTTTCATCCATGTGCCAGCTAACACGTGTGTTAAAGATCTCATAAGACATTTTTGTAGCAACACTGGTTTTGTTGTCTTACAGGCACATTATAAAAGTTAAATAATATTTAACATTATGTATAGCTATATTTCCATTTTGACATTCTTTATTTATTATAATTACATAACTTGCTGTCGTCTGTAAGTTTATCCACTTGCTATTTCATTACATACAGGATACACATATCAAATCCATTTTTAATTTATTTTCTTTATTTAAAAAAAAAAACGAAAAAACTAATAACCCAAAGCAAGTGATAAAATCTCCACAGCAATTTCTTCAAAACTTTGGTGTAAACCTATTTACTTCTGCATAATATAAACATATTTCATTTCAATGATCTGAATAGGAACTATATATGACCCAAACACTCAACATGGTTGCCTTTTCCAAGCTTATGATAATTTCCAAGAAATAATTTATTCCATGTTCTTATTTTTACCAAAACATTGAGCCAAATCGACCACAAACCTATATACCCAACACATAAACGAAAATTACAAATAAAATGATATAATACAAAATATGGGAATCAAGAATTCTTTTATAAATGACCCACTTAGAGTTCGAGGAACTCAGACAAATAGCTGAGTTAATTTATCTATTACTCACATCTCAAATACAGACAAATCCTTCCTTGGAAGGCTGCGTTGAAATTAAAAGAAAAAAAATAGCTTCTTGATTTTTCATTGTCACTTTAAGGACCAAAATGACGTCTTCTTCAACAAAGACCAAAAGTAATAAGTCTCGTTTTAACATGAGTAATCAAATTCAAGTCTTGACCATACACTTAATTGCAGAGGCGTTAAAAATCTGTATTTTTATCAATCTGATGCTGCTCCAAGTTGACTCTGGAACTTGGTTCAACAACATCATAATAATTATTATTTTCGCGACACCACGAATTTTAAGGATGGAATTTATGAGAACAGTGAATACGTGCCTTGAATTTAACGACAATGGTTGGTAATAAAATATTGTCTTCGTTGGTAGGCTTTAGTTTTGGTTTTTTTTCCGGTTCTGTCGTAAAGTCCCAGCAGCGCCGAATAGCTTGAGGGAAGGACACATTGGAGGCTCATGTGGGTTTATCTCGATTTCCTTCTTTCGAGTGTTTTCCTTTATTAATATGTATGTGTCGCAAAATTCCGACAAGCAAATTTTCTTCTATTTAATATGTAAAAATGATTTCCGTACCTTTTTTCTCTTGGGTTAAATAATTTTGTAATAGAAAACCATTATCCATGTTTTACGCTCTCTTATCTAAGATCGGCGTTCAAGGTAATTGGATGTTTAAGGTAAATAAATACTTTAGAAAATAGTGACATCCAAAAATTCAAATGGATTACACTTTGATAATGAGTTTTAAATTTTTGAGTACCTACCTGCAGAATAACAAAAAGATGAACAAAAATACGAAACAGAACTCGTTTATCTTATTCATCTTCCATTCATTTTGTTGAAAGAAAAAGAATTATGATTGAAACTTTAGTATAAAGATATTAGATACTATATCAGATCTCAACTCCTTTATCTGGTGACATTTCTCTTCAAAGTAAATTAATGTCAAAGTCAAAGTGAGAAGTAGAAACAACTACGAAGAACATAAATTTAATCAATGAAGCAAATGAAATTAGAAAATATTTTTTATGATTTTATGAAAATGGTGTTGCCATTGTTTTTCCCGGACCTATTGCTTATGTTTTGTCTTTTTTATTTCGCTAACTGTTATTTCGTTTTGGTCGAAATAATTTTCATTCATTTCGCAAAAAAATCTGTTCGTTTTTCCTTCCTTAGTTTTTGGATCATTTCGTCTCACGATTATTTCGAATTTTTTTTGTTTCGTCTTTTATTTGTGTCGTTTGTTTGTTTTTGTTAAAACTTTTATGGATTTATTTAAGCTTAGGTTGTTGGAAAAACATTTTTTGAAGAAAGTACAGAATGATCAAATAAACTATCAAATTTATTATTGAGGATATTAAATAGTTTAAACATTTTATTCAAAGAAGAAAATCGTTCCTAATTTGTCTGATAGTTTGAAATTAGAAAACAATCAGCTAAAACTTCCTCAAACTTCTTTGGAGAATGTTAAAGTTAATACGACACAGGAGGTGCAAAGATTCTTTATTACCGTTTGAAAGTTTCACAATAGATACATAAATAAGATCGTCTACTCTCAGGGCAAGGTAAATCGATTAGTTTAAGTCTTTTGTTGTAAGGAAGGAGTTCATAGGGATTTTCCCAACCTAAGCCGATGAGCGCAAATCTCAAAAATCTTTTTTTCACTTGTTTTAATCTGTTTTAATCATTATGACAGTCATAATGCGGTAACCTGACAGGCATATTCCAGAATGGGTCGAACGAATGATACAAAGAGCTGTTTAGTAACGAGAGCATCGGAAAACTGTCTTGACTCCCTTTTGGCATTATTAGCTATGGATTAGAGCAGTACCTCGTGGCATGATGGTTAGTGCGTAGGGCTGTCATGCCAAAGGTTTGGGTTTGATTCCCAGCCGCTGTCACGAGGTACTGCCTCTTGCGGGGAACTGACAAATCCTCCAAGAGTATACTTGTCATGAATAAGTGCTTTCTCATCTAGCCGTTCAGACTCGGCAAAAAATTGTTGGTCCCCTCCATTCATGCCAAATATACGCACACAGGAATGGTTGAGAGTTGTAAGTCACTAGGCCTTGGCTCTTCACGAGCTGTTGTGCCACCAAATTTATTTATTTATTTAGCTATGGATTTAATGTGGTGTATGAAATCAAGTTTACGATCAAATAATACACCAAGGATATTTATATCGCTTACACGTGACAAGAGTAAATCGTTAAACAAATAGTTAAAACAAAATTGGGAACCTTCCTTGTAAAACTTATAGTTTTACATTTATCGCTGCTAAGAAACAAACAATTACGAACAATAGACAAAAAAAATTTTGGTCATACTGCAACTCCTCACAATCTCGAATATTCGAAATATGTTTAAAGATTGCAACATGGTCCGCATAAATCAAGAAGACGGTAGGTCATTAATAAATAAAATAAAATGGACTGGGCACAAATCGCTACCTTGTGGTATTCCGAAATTAATTTTAAAGTTATTCAATTCATAGCCATTAAAAAGTACCAAGTGAGATCTATCAAATAAATACGATTACAAAATGTTCACTAAATCGTAATGTTCTTTTTTTAAATAGTAAAACTCGATGAGAGAGTTTGTCAAACGCCTTATTGAACTCTGTAAAGACGCAATCTACTTGCCTTTTGTTCTTAAATGAGTCAATTCAGCCAATTCCAGTAAAAAAATAACAGTTGAGCGCCCTTTTGTAATACCATATTGATTTTGAACTATAAATGATTTAACGTAAAAACATAAATATTCACAGATAATAGCCTCGAAAAGTTTTGGAATAAACGATAATCTAGCAATAGGTCTATAATTTTTGATTTCGTCCATTTTACCTTTCTTATGTAGAGGGACTATAAAAGAATTTTCCCAAATAGATGTTAACACACCAAAGGACATTGATAAGCTAAAAATAACGGACAAAGGTAACGTCAAGTGACTCACACAGTTTTTCAAAATAGTTGAAGGAATACCATCAGGGCCTGGTATACAACTATTGTCTAGATTAGATATAAACTTTGCAATATTGTCAGTATTCAAATTAAAATTAATGTCAGTCAAGTAAGAGAAAAATTTTAAATGTCCTAAGTTTTGGTCAATTTTGCCAAAATTATCACAGTTCAAAATATCACAGTTTAAGGTATCACAGATGTTAGTATCACAGTTGCAGGCACTTTGAAAGAAATCAGAAAACAGTTGTGTTATAACCCAGGGGTCATGACTTGAAATGTCATTTGACGTGAGGACAGACGGATAAGAATAAGGTTTTCTTTTACAATTTACGAATTTTCAAAAATATTTGGATTCAATTTAAGATTTCTTTGCACCTTCTGCAGATAAATGAGATACTTTATACTTAAAGTGCTATTCAAAATGTTTCTTGCTTCACAATAACTTTCAAAATATGAGGGCTTCGGTCTGAGATAACTTGTATACAGACCATAACCTATTTCTTCGATTTTTAAGAATTTTTAACTCACTATCGTACCAATCTGGAACTAAAGATCTTGATTTAATAATGGTCAGAGGTAGATTTTATAAGAAAATTAAACAAAAAATTATACAATTTAAAGAGCATAGAGTTAACATTTAAACTATTAATTAGACAAGACCAGTCTACTGGCGATAACAAGGTATTAAGTTTTTCAAAATCCCTTTTTTTTTGATAAATTATTAGAACATTTAAATATTTTATTTAAAGTCTTATAGTTAAAATAAGTTTCCATATACATAACTGGTACTTGCAGTTAGTTAAGAGTTTTTTTTTGTATTGCCAGGCAAAAAATAAGGCATGATGGTTTTAAATTATTTACTGTGTATTAATTTCCAATGAAATGTTAAGTTGATAAAAGGCGTATCGCAGGCTGTGAAAATTGAAAATTCAGTTCAGTTCAACTTTTAATTATTCGGACATCGTTTGTTTGGTTTTTGATTTGTATGCATTTAAAGAACATACAAGCAAAAATTAACAAAATGGAATGAAATAGACTAATTTGGTTATAAAACATGACTGCTCACTCAAATTTTTATATTTTCTTCTGGACTAACCGCTCCCTTTCCAACTCACAGATTTCACACTCGAACTGCCTTCATCAATCTTAACACGGTCTCTGAACCGGAAAAAGTTTGCATTTATTAGATTAGAAGCTAATCATCCTGATCTCAAAAATTTCTGAAAGTGACCTACAAAGAGTTTATACCAGCCGCATTTTATTATCGCTCATAACCCATATGGTCCACCTCGTGAAAATAAAACGATATTGGTTAGATATAGGTGCAAGAACAGTGCTGTATACCCATCTCTTTTTTTTCCATTACGTTTACTCATTTTTTATGCAAAGCTAGTCTTTTTTCTTAACACTGCAGTGTACTGCTGACAAGTCGCTGAATTGATTCACAATGGTAAATAGCCGTCAGCCGGTCAGAGTGAAACCTTGTATCTTGGTTATTGAAATAAACCTCGATAGAATCCTGGATCCCATGTTGTTTTTGTATTACGTGTGAAAAGATTGGAAATCCACCAGAGCTTAGATAGGCAAAGTTTCGAAAGATAAAGTTTCGAAAAACTTAAGTTTCGAAAAAGACAAAATTTCGAAAAGATAAAAACAGATATCAATGAACTTGACACAAGTGATACCTGAACATTTTTTTAAAACAGGTCGTTCCAAAAATAGGTAAGCCTATGGAAACTCCGTTGTTCATTGAGCGATTTCAACTAAAATAACACAAGTAATAGGTGATAAGGAATTAAAAAAAAAAAAATATTTCCAATAGGGTGTCCCAAAACAAATTTTAACTTCGTTGTTCCTTGAACGATTTCAATGAAATAGATGCAGGTGATACCTGGTACAAAAATAGGTCAACAAAACTTCGTTGTTGCTTAAGTGATTTACACTAAGTTTACACAGGTTACAATAGGTGATAAGAAATTAAAAATGAAAAAAATATTTTCTTCAAGCAATATTAAATGCTTTTGAGATATTTTTATAAAAAACAAATATTTTGGGTATAAGTAGATATTTCACTCTTTTGAGCATCTACTGAATTATTTTCTAATAAATTACGGTGAATACTAAAATACTAAAATTGATCGTAAAATTTTTTTCAAATATTTTTTGTAAAAGAAATGAACCAAGTTTCAATATTTTGACCTATTTTTCGAACACCCCTTTTGAAAATATTCTGTATCAGATATCATCTACGTCAATTCCATCAAAATCGCTCAAGAAACAACGACGTTAAAAATTTTTTGGAACACCCTATTGAAAATATTTTTTCTCATTTTTAATTCTTTATCAGCTAAACTTGTGTTAATTTAGTTGAAATCGCTCAAGGAACAACGGAGTTTCCATATGTACACCTATTTTTGGAACGACCTGTTTTGAAAATATATTCTTCGTTTTTAATTCAGGTATCATTGTGTCAATTTCATTAAAATCAGTCAAGGAATAACGAAGTTCCGACGGTTTCGAAGCTTTGTCCTTCGAAACTTTTTCTTACGAAACTTTGACATTTGGAAACTTGATTTTTCTAAATTTCTTTTCGAAACTTTGTCATTTCGAAACTTTATCCTTCGAAAGTTTGCGTTTCGAAACTCTGTTACTATTTCGTAAAGATGACCTTGACCCTGACTCCGAGATAATAAAACGCAGCTACTGTTGCTGCTGTTAAAATATGGGTAATAGATACCAGTTAAAACTTGCACCATTCACGGTCGTATTGCTGGGAACATATCAAAGAAAATGGAGTTTTTTATTATAGAAATCTACAGATATCCGGAGCGCATAACAATTGCAGGTGACGCTTCAGCTCTTGAACATATTTTATGTATATTCTATTTACATCAATTTTTTTTATTTTGGCGAAGAAATAAAGCTCAAGACTTAATTAATATTTTTAGTAAACAAAAATTCAAATAGGGCCAACCTTCCACGTAAAAAGACTTTGATTAAGGTGCCAGTTATTGCTATCATTGAAACTCATCATTGAAAATTTTAATGATTGATTCTGAGGCATTTAGAAAGCAAAATCATTTATTTTTTTGGTGAAGAAATAAATCTCCAGACTAAATTAAAATTTTTAGAAAAAAAAAATTCAAATAGGCCCAACTTTTCATGTAAAATGAATTTTCTTTTTTCAATGATTGAACTACTTTACCAATGATCATAGGAATTTTAAGAATCATTTTATGGGGAAAGTTGGGCCTATTTGAATTTTTTTTTTACTAGAAATATTAATTAAGTCTTGAGCTTTATATATTCATCAAAATAATAAATGATTTTGCCCTATGTATGTCTCAAAATCAATCATTAAAGTTTTCCATGATGAGTTTCAGTGATAGCTATAACTGGCCCCTAATTGGTTGATCATTAGTAAGGTAGTTCAATACTTCATACTATGTGAAAGGCTAAGCAAAAACGATTTTTTTTGCGTTTTTGAATTGAGTCAAGAGCTTTATTTTTGGCATACAAATAACCACTGATTTTACTTTCTAAACGTCTCAAAATCAATTATCAAAATTTTCAATGATAGCTATAACTATGGGGCTTAGCTTAACGAAATACCAAAACCCGATCAAAATCATTTTGATAGTTTTGGCATTATAAGAAATAAATTTAACTATGATTTTTGTTTCAAATATAATTTTTCCAAATTGCACATTTCCAAAAAGAGAGAGGTGGTTAAATGCGTTTTTCTTCACTTACCAATTTTCTCTACATTTGGCACACCTTTCTAAGCTGGAGCAAGTATATATTTCCATTGTAAATATGTATAAAAATATATGTTATTTGTGATTAATTACTTCCAATAAATCATTTCCTACAATCATAAAATGTAACATCCACACCAATATCTAATTCTCTTTTACTAATATGATTTGTATTGAATATGAAGATAATTTTTAAGGAAAATCGACAGAAAAAAATTCAATTAAAAGTTCAAACGTGTTTTATAATTGAATTATGAAATCAATTCAGTCACTTTATACCCAAACAGAAGTATTTCCTTTTCAAATTTTCTTCATATTGGTTATTCAAAGTGTGTCTGAATTAAAGACATTCCTATAAAAAATAGATAAAAAGAAAAGATATCGCAATTCTGTGATTTTTATATTAGTGAGGTAAACATCGATACAAATTTGCTTCTTAGAAGTGCACGATAGTCATCTAACTTATGAGTTACCTGGGTAAAATGTATTTTGGAGTTTGAACTTTTAATTGGAACATTTTCTAATATGAAGTTTCTTCAACTGAAAGCTCTGCATTCTAGACCTTGCTTTTAAAACATAGCATTAATATAGAAAATATAACAAAGAAATCAAATAATGAAATTATGAGTTTTTCAACAGAACCACGTACGGTAGTTAAGAAAAGGAATCCAATCACACGCCAAGCTTCAAGAAATAATAATTGTCAAAATATCAATTCAAAGAAAATTGGAAATGGTATAAATGCTCCCCCAAATGAAAATGAAAACTTATCAGGTTTCTAATTGTCTTTACCTGTGTTAACAAAAGAAAAGTAAAAATTTATTTTATAAGTTCAAAGATAACAAACAAAACATAAAGACGCTAAAATAACAACAAACAATGAAACCAATATCCAAAAATAGAAACAGACAACAAAAATAAAGGATTCTTTTTTCACAACGAAAAGCAACCTTCTCGCATCAGACTAAATGATAGAAACACTAATTACTAAAGTGATGACTTTACCTAAAGTTTTCTCATTTTGAAATAAATTACTCGAAGAGTTGAAATAGATAGCTTTTGACATTTTTATCGAGAGTGTATGTTACATTATTAAAGACGTTGGTTTGTGAAAAAGTCTTATACATATATATTTAACTTTTAATAGATGTTTTCTTTATTTTATTTTTAAAAATATTGAGTCACGAATTATTGTTAAAATAGAATTTTTTTTCTATTTTTACCTCAGTTTTGTATTACTTGGAAATTGGACATATGCTTAAGATACTGTAAGGTAAAAATAACTTTAAGGACGTGCCGTTATTATTTTTAAACTGTTTGGGACAGTTTTTAACTTTTTACGCATTTGTCAATATTATTTTAAGAATCGCTATAAAAACTCAGACTTATTTTTTCTGCACCTGAAATTGAAAAGGGTATATTTATAGACATGGTTTAATTTGTTGTAAAGCAGAACTGGAGTTTATATTATGAAACTTCGGTAAGATAACTCCAGGTTCACCTTCATGAAGCCAGAGCAAGTGCTGCAAAGAGAGCCATCATGAGGTTTGCCAAAGAAGGAACCGGTACTGGTAAATGCATTAGTCTCAGAGTTAGGGACTCCATTTCAAAGTCAGCGCTAGCATACCTTATTGACATTCCAATAGATGGCATGATTAAGAAATACTACTTCGAGAAGAACTTTCAAACGAAGCTAAGAAACAAAAAGGAGTGTGTAGGCGAACCAATAAACTACACTCAATCTCAATCTCAATCCAAATGTCATCTTGATGGAACAAGAACAACTGAAGGAACTGTTGCTGGAATCTTTGGGGCTAGAACCAAACTTTCCATACCGATGGGACAGTCTACTATCATCTTTCAGGTGGAAGTTCAAGCCATAGCGAAATGCACAGAGCGTAATCTCGAAAGGAATTACTAAAACCAAAACATTGCCATTATGACAGACAGTCAAGCTTCACTCAAAGCACTGATCTCTTACGCTTTCAGCTCTAAAATAGTTTGGGAGTGTGTGAACAACCCAACTAACAATTTAACTTGTATAAGGTTCTATACAAGGTATTTTCAGACTGCTATAGAAATAGTAAAAGGCCTTATGCAAGTCATTTTGGCGCATTTACGCAAGCTAATTAATTGCCATAAGAGTTTTGTTGACAAGTCTTATAGCAGCAAATAGCATTTTATGAACTGCTATTAGCTTGGCTGAACAAGCTATAGCTTGCCTTGGATGTTTATATAAGTTAGTTAAGTTATAAAAATGAAAAAAAAATTTTTTACTTGGGATTTGAACTCGATTCCTTCCTCGTACCTGTCTAGCGTTATACCATTATGCCAATTTGCTGTTAAGGCAAACAAAATCAAAAGTGAATAAGTTGATACCATATACTTCACGTTCACGCTACCTCTTAACGTTACGCTTAAAAAGATTTTTTGAAAAAGTAGGCTTTGCTTTTATCACGAAGCGAATGTTAAATCACTTTCTTTAGAAAATCACTCGAAAATTAAGTTTAAATGCACGCGAAAGTGGCTGTGAAAAGTTATTTCTAAAACAAAAGTTAAAAAAATGCACTGCTATAAAGTAGTTGAAACTATAGAAAACGGGAATAGCCCTCTGTCCGCTGTTCCAAATCAATGGGAAAAAATGGGAAATTAATATGAAGCTGAAGATCGCTGCACCGAAAACAAATAATATTTTTAGGAGAGGATCTGGACGTATTGTGAAATGATTTTTCAAAAATTTAAAAAGGATTGTGTTGGGCATGAATTTTTCTAGACGTGATGTCTTTTATTTTTTTAATATTTTGGTGTTTAATATTTTTTTCAAATCAAAAATCGTTAAATATCATGTACTTTTTTTTTTAGGAGAGAATCCCTGCCACAAAAATAATTTTATGAAAAAAATAAAATATGTCGTATGTAGAATAGCCTTAAATGCAGACGTGATATTTTTTATTATTTTTTACTGTTAAGATTTTTTAGCATGATTTCTTCAAGGTTTACAGCAAAACTTTAGACCCTTAAAGCTTAGAGGTGAGATATGATAGGAAGAAACCAAGACCATCAAAATAACGGCATTTTAGAACTCTCAACGTGATTGATTTTATTTTTTTTTAAATTTACAATCTAAGCTCTTTTTTTTTTTGTTTTTATTAAAGCAAATACTTTAGAAATACATTTTTAAGATAAAATAAGTTGAAAGCGGATAGCTTTTTTAAGGAAACTTCAGTGTGTTTATATCTATTACATAACGTTTAATTGCAAATAGTCTAAGGGTCATGTACATATACATATATCTAGCAGTGGGGTTCTACCACTGTGATCTATATTAAGAATTGTTTTTAAAATATTTAAGGATCTTAATGTAGTTTCTTAAAAAAAAAAAATATGCATGATTGAGTGCACTAGCACGAACTTGCTCCTGAGGTTCAAAACTATAGTGTGCCCAAGCGTCGAATACATAAAGTATGTATTAAGTAATCATTACTTTCCTATTGTTATAGTACAAGAGCTGACAGAAAATTTTGCGAGGGGACTTGTAACCAAAATCTGAGTGTGAGTTTTTACATGTGAATGTATCGTGGTACAAAATACCAAAGTCTGACACGTTTCTTTTTAAGCTTTTGGGAGGGTTGGGAAGTAAAAGAGAAGTTTCCTTTAAAAAAGCCATCCACTTTCAACTTATTTTATCTTAAATATTTATTTCTAAAGTATTTGCTTTAATAAAAACAAAAAAAAAGAGCTCAGATTGTAAATTAAAAAAAAAATAAAATCAATCACGTTGAGTGTTCTAAAATGCCGTTATTTTGATGGTCTTGTTTTCTTCCTATCATATCTCAACTCTAAGCTTTAAGGGTGTAAAGTTTTGCTGTAAACCTTGAAGAAATCATGCTAAAAAATCTTAACAGTAAAAAATAAAAAAAAATAAAAAATATCACGTCTGCATTTAAGGCTATTCTACATACAACATATTTTATTTTTTTCATAAAATTATTTTTGTGGCGGGGATTCTCTCCTAAAAAAAAAAGTTAAATGATATTTAACGATTTTTGATTTGAAAAAAATATTAAACACCAAAATATTAAAAAAATAAAAGACATCACGTCTAGAAAAATTCATGCCCAACACAATCCTTTTTAAATTTTTGAAAAATCATTTCACAATACGTCCAGATCCTCTCCTAAAAATATTATTTGTTTTCGGTGCAGCGATCTTCAGCTTCATAAATTAATATGGCCTCCTAGATCATTACTCGAGAAATCTCTTAGAAAGCCTTGGGATCCACTTGGTTGGACTCAGCATGACTGCGTCCTTAAACAGACATTTATTCCAACTTACAAAGAGGCTATAAGAGAAATAAGCAACATGTCCGATATGAGCGGCACAACGGATGTGGAAGCTAAAGCACTTTCGCGCTTGCCGAAAAGAAAGCGCTCAGCTGGTGCCCGCAAAGTTGTTCCAACTGTGCAAAATGCGAACAATAAAGATATAACTTCAACAATAATATAAGTGTTTAACCTCCACAAAATCTTGCTGGCTGGGACCAGCGATTCCTTTTGCAGCAGAGGGAACAGACGATAACTGTGCGCATCTAATATCTGTTCTTTGTTGTTCCAATCTTCTTGAATGTTCTCTGTTTTTCCTCACTTGTCTTTGGTAGGTTCCAGATCTTTTAAATTTTTGCCATGAGTTATTCATTTTTAAGTGTTGCTAAAAAGTTCAATGTTACTAACGGGTGATTTTTTAGCTGGTTTGGTTTTGGCAACACTGGTTTTGACAGCTGACGTGTGTTTAGTACCTTGTGTTACTGTCAAACAGCTTCAGTTTGGTTTGCAATTTAACCAAGAACTAAAGCCAGCCGACCTACCACAACGCCGAATTTTTGGGGAATGGGCTCTTGGAAAGCTGGCCGAGGATCCGCTTTTTTATCGAAAAATTGTGTTCAGCGATGAGGCTCATTTTTGGTTGAATGGGTACGTAAATAAGCATAATTGCCGCATTTGGAGTGAAGATCAGCCAGAAGCATTGCAACAGCTACCAATGCATCCCGAAAAAGCCACTGTTTGGCGCGGTTTATGGGCCGGCGGCATTATTGGGCCATATTTCTTCAAAGATGATGCGAATCGCAGCGTTACTGTCAATGGTGAACGCTACCGAGCGATGATAACAAACTTTTTTTTGCCCGAAATGGAAGTTCTTGACTTGCATGATATGCGGTTTCAACAAGACGGTGCCACATGCCACACAGCACGCGAAACAATGGCGCAATTGCGAGGCGAGTTTGGTGAACAGTTAATTTCACGTTTCGGGCCGGTCAATTGGCCGCCTAGATCGTGCGATTTGACACCATTAGATTATTTTTTGTGGGGGTATGTCAAGGCTAATGTCTATAGGGACAAGCCCGCTTCGATTGACGCACTGGAAGCCAACATCCATGCATTCATTCGTGAGATACCGGCCGATATGTGTGAAAGAGTATGCCAAAATTGGACTCAGCGGATGGGCTACCTGAGACGCAGCCGCGGTCAACATTTGCATGAAATTATCTTTAAACATTAAATTGCAAGGTTCAAACTATCGATTCAAATAAATATTTCATTCATTTTTTCGAATTTTTTGTGTTTTTTTTTTTTAAGTTCTAGACCTTTACAGACAAGCCTTATACAAGTTGTTTGCAATGACTTATCGTGGAGAGCACTTTAGCAGCTATAACTTTAAAGATTTTCAGTAAACAACTTTGGAAGGCCTTATACAAGCCATTTATAACTTATATTTACAAGCCTTGTATAGAGCTTGTGTAATTCATATTTTAAGACCTTATAGCAGTTATTTGTTTAAATTTCAGGTAGAAATTCTTGGCTTGCTCAAGATTGCCTTATATAAGCTCCACGGCCAGACCACGGGCTTTAACATCATCAATTTCTAGTTGTCTGAATTTAAACAAATTCCACTAGATAATATAATTTACAGTGCATTTGTGCTGTTTATTTTATACGTGTCGGTAACTATGGACTAAAGTTATGCGTCTTAGAAGGGTACAACAACATCTAACTGATATGCATTGGGCAAAACGCATTTTGGACTAAAGGTCATAAAAACTTTAAAATGAATCTTATACAAGCTCTATACAAGCTATTACTTGCCAAACTCCAAAAAATTTTACCTTGTACAAGCTAAATTGTTAGTTGGGAAGCTAAATGTCCTGGGCAAGAACAACAGTGTCACATTTCATTGGTTACCTGGTCATGTTCGTGTCAAGGGAAATGAAGAAGCAGATTCCTTAGCGAAAATAGGGGCAATGGTGACTCCCTTGATGGGGCCTGAACCCTATTCTGTCTTAGGCGAAAATGTGATAAAACACAAAATAAAAGAACTGGAGGAGGCCAAAAGATCCAAAAACTGGAAAGAACTCCCCAAGCTGAGCTAGACAAAACTATTACTTGGTAATTACAACCGAGAACGGTTTAAAGACTGAATGAACCTTACTAGAAACAACCTTGCGAAAATATCTGGTCTCCTCACTGGGCACTGCAAACACACAATGCGATGCAATTATGCACCAAAGGAAAAAACACCTGGGAAACTACCAAGAAGAAGAGAGTGATCTTTCCTCTCTAAAAGTCCTCCAAATACCAAAATTTCATAGGGAAATAAAATTGGAGGAAAAACTGTAGAATGAGCAACCTCATCCGGTACAATAGATCGTTGCAGTGCAACAACCCTTATATTTCATTCATTCATTCCAGGTTTACCTAGCAACAGCTTTAACAAGGTCTGTGCATAATTATTTCCTAATGTCCTTAATATCTTTATTACAATTTAATTGAATAGCCTAAGGACTGATTGATTTTATTTCAATACAATAATATTCTATTTTATGTTAATGACATAAATATTGTATGCCTTGAGCTCTTGGTTTCAATCATTTCTTTATGCATGCTCATACATTTTTGTCATCAAAGAAGAAGACACCGAAATACATTTCATTTTGATTGCGCCAATTTCATTTCCTTGTGTATTCCTTGTGGAGATTATTTTAATTTCCTGAGAAAATGTTGTATTCCCTGTAAATTTCCTTCATATGAAGATTTTTTATAAGCAATTCTGAATATGTACATATAAGATTCCCGATTGGCTTATAATTGTATTTTAGTTTAGTGTAATAGTGTCAGCAACTTGTAAACAGGTAATTCATTCAGGAGGTAATTTAATTTTCATCTTATGTAGATTATGTTTACACAAGATCTTTAAATCCCAATGAATTTACAATAAATTAAAAAAAAAAAAACACCACTTCCACACAAAAAAAGGATTCATTCGAGATTATCGACAATAAAAGTCTTGAATTAATGCTGAGCATTATTACTCCTTCCCGAAAATTTTCAAAATCAAATTGTGGAAAACAGTAAATTTTTATTAAGCAAACGTGTCGACTGTCGGTCGTCTGATAAAAAGAAATATAAGTCTGCCTTCAAGATATTGACAATGTCATGCGGCACTTAACAAAACTTACTGAACCAAAATATTAAGTGCTTTATTGTAAAAGCCTTAAAGGTCTAGAGAGAATTTAAGTGTAAATGTAAATTGAAGCATTCGAATATAAAAAGAGGGTTTTGTTGTATTAATCGTGTAAAAAAAATTAAACTTTATTAAAATATAGGGTTGCTTCTTGCGGTCGATTTTTCTTTTGTAGAACAATTTTCTCATTATTTTTTAAGCATGAATTAGGGATATTTGGTTTTAAAACTGCTCTTTTGTCTAGTAAAATAATTGATTTATTTGGAGGTAAAGAACTTTAAGATGGCAACACTATTTTTGGCGGCTATTTTGTCAGTTTTCAAGTAGTTTATTTTAAGTTTGATTTGGCATTTCAACATAAAAAGAATAACGCCTGAACAACGCTTCCAAATTGCGCAAATTTATTTTGAAAATCATGGTTCTGTTCGAAACATGTGTCGCGCGAATTTTGTTTAGCGATGAAGCTTTCTTTTGGTTTAAAGGATACGTCAGTAAACAAAACTGTCGTATTTGCGGTGTGATGATAATCATCAAGTGTATCTTGAGACACCGTTACATCCACAGAAACTGATTGTTTGGTGTGCTTTATGGCAGGGGCGGGCTAAGAGGCAGTGGCCCCCAGGTGGTAAAGCAAGGTTACACCCCTTAAAAAATTTAAGAAAAAAACACAAACAAATATTTAATATAAAAGTGCTTTCGAGTTTTTATTGTACTGAATGTTTCGATTCAATCATTAAAATCTATATTTTTTGTGTGCTTCTTTTCGATCAAAGGTATAACCAGATTAGCCGACTTATTTTTGGTCATTTTGGATCTAAGACAAGTTCTGCCTGAAGGACTTTACAACATTCTAAACGGATATCTAAATGAAAGACTTTTTCGTGTAAGACACGGAAATGACTATTCTGATTTCAAAGAAATTGTGGCTGGGGTACGACAAGGAAGTGTATTAGGTCCAGTTCTGTACCTTTTATTTACACGCGATATACCTCAAACAGATGACACTATTGTAGCCACGTTTGCTGATGATACTGCAATACTAGCACTAGGCAAAACGATTAGCGAAGCTACAATTAAATTAAAAAATGCTCTTAATAATGTTAATGAGTGGACGAAAACATGGAGAATTGCGCTCAATGAGCAAAAGTCAGTCCACGTGGACTTTACGTATAAAAAAATAAATTTAATTTCTTAATACCGCTCGTGTTCCATTTGAAAATGAGGCTAAATATCTGGGAATGACTCTAGACGCGAAATTAAAATGGAAGCCGCACGTGACAAAGAAATGCGAAGAACTAAAAAGTAAATTAAGAGATATGAACTGGTTACTCGGTGAATATTCAAAGCTTAGTATTGAAAATAAATTGATTTTATACCGACAGGTTCTTAAACCTGTTTGGACTTATGGTATACAACTTTGGGGTTGTACCTGCGATACAAACTTAAATAACTTACAAACGTTTGAAAATAAATTGCTTAGGTCATTTGTAAATGCTCCGTGGTATATAAGAAACGAAGATCTTCATAGGGATCTCGGGATTCCTACGGTGCGGGAGAAAATAAAAAGTTTCGCGCGAAAATATAGAAATCGACTATTAGAACACGCTAATTCAACGATTATTAACATTCTTGACGAGTCGAATTCAGTACGCCATCTGCGAAGAACAAAACCTTCCGACTTGGTGCGGTGAACAGAAAACCGCTTTAAAATCGCGGATTAAGCAGGAACTTGCACTGGAAAGTAAGCTGCAACACCTTACTTAACTTCGTTAAAAATAAATTGCTAGATAAGTTTCAACTTAGTTGCAATCGGGAAGTGGAGGTGGTTTTAGTGTAGTAAGAATCTCACACTTCTATGAGCACGCGTTTTTCGGTCCTCATAGAGCCTGAATAGCAGGTTTTACACCTACCCACGGGAAAATAACCCAAAAAACCCATTTTGGATCTGAGATACATAAGTCTAAATTAATTTTAATTTTAAAAAGCTTTGTTTACACGATGCCATTGAGACGCTAATTGTTTAATAAATTCGCATCGCCAGTAAGAGACTTGGTAACGAGTATGAAAAGTCCTATTAACAATGAACAATGAAGCATACAAATTCAAATAAAAGTTTAGAAAGTAAAATCATTTATCAATTCCATGGACAAGCAAGATTCCAAACTTTCTACATGAAATGATTTTTTTTTCTTTTTTTGTAATTAATTTTTATTTTCACCTTTCTTAAAACTATCTTAAAGCTAGACAAAAATTCACTAAAACTAGCCTACTTATCAATATCTTAAGACTAACTTACTGGATCAATCGGGCGCTCTAAGTTGACTAGAATAACTATCTTAATACTAAAATTCTATATCGGTTTTTATTTTTCCCCGAGAAGAATTTACAAAAAACTCGGTATCATTGTGTTTATTTGTTTTGGTTGTATATAAAACTAATTAAACCCAATTAAAACTACTTAAAGCTACTTAAAACTACTTACAACTTATTATAAACTAATTACAACCTACTTATAAGCTACTTACAGACTACTCACAAAGTAGAACAGCCACAGCAAGCATTTTCCAATTTTATAATTTTTTTGTGTTTTTGTATGTTTTATATTTTTTTTCCGGCAGTCATCGGCCGGATAAGGGCCATGTAGCAAATCACCTTCACCCTGCTGTCAAGCCGGCTGCTATAAAACAACCGTTTCGTCAGGGCAAAAGCTCCCCTAGCCCTGGCCAGAGCAGCATTTATATGTGTGTCGAAATACAAATACTGATCCATCCAGATGCCAAGGTACTTTACTACACTTTTACTCGCCAGTGGATGTCCATTTGGCCCTACGATCACCAGCTTGCGCCAGTTCTTTCTCGTATCCCTTGTGGCTCTAAGCAACGGAGTCCTAAACAAGATAGTTTCTGATTTCTGAAAGTTGATTTTCAACTTCCAGTCATCGCAATATCGCCGAATCTTCTCGAAGTCACGCTGCAAGAGAATCCTGATGACCTCGACTTTTGGAGCTATTCTGTACGCAATTAGATCGTCGGCATACGCAATTGCCTGAGTTAGACTACTTATCAGATCGCTGGTGTAAATGCTGAATAGAATCGGCGAGTTGACCACTCCCTGCTGAAGACCATTTTTAATATTAAAGGTTGGGGCAGAAGTCACATTGCCACTCTTGACAACAAACTTTCTGCCATTGAGCATATCATAACTCATATATCTATCTATCCTTTCCCTTTTTCGGGAGAGGATGCACCACAGCTGTCTTCTACTGCACTGGATAATATGCATTATTCATAGCGTTGTTAAACAGAGTGGTATAAATGTGTACTGCTTCTTGGGGTAAATGTCGAAGTTCAACGTTTGATATGCCATCGACTCCTGCTGACTTCTTCTTCTTTAATGAATCGAAGATGAGCTGGAGTTCTACCTTCGAAATTAACAGGGAACTGGGCCCATTTCGCTCGGCGATTATGGCGTTTGCTAAATGATCTTCATTGAACCCGGTGAAACCGAAATTCTCTGATGGCCATTGCGTTAAGTCATTCCGAAGGTAGAGGTGATATATTTCGGAATTGTTCTGTTCATTGTTCGTTTGATTGTCTCGTCCATTTGTTCTAAGTATTGGTCTATTTCGTTATTTGTCAAAATCCTGCCATTTGGTGGGGATATGTTGATCGAATTGATTTCGCTCGATAAGGCGTTGGTAAAGCGTGGCCAGCGCACCTTACTGTAATTGTAAGTATGCACAGGTACTTACTCATCCAACTCCACGAACTCGTTCGGAAGCAGTATTACGGCGGCGAGTCCGCAGTGATCACTGTCACTACTCGATCGTTCGTAAACAGTTTCTTGGTCTTTGACCAACAGTGTTAGTAGTTGTCAGAAACTATGGGTTTTAAAGAAATATAGATTATAGAAAATAGGTAAATTCTTTGTTTTAGAATTGAATGAAATTAAAAATACATTTTTTCATCTACTTTGAATGAGCATATTCGGTTTTGTTGAAATCCATCGTGAAAACATTGCTGGTTGCTGGAGATGAGGTAAAGAATAAAATGCCAAATTTCTAGGAGCTCTGATGCATTTTTTTGTTGTGGATTCAAGTGCTGCAGGTAATTCTTTTGTTTTTGAAATAGAATTTCGATTTACACACCAATTTACTTAAATAATAAAAATAAAATAGAAAGTGTGATTTCTTCTATTCATTTTTTAATGAAATTTTTTTTACATAATTCAGAGACAATTGGTGTTTTTAGAGAACCGAAAACCCCAGTCCTTATTTTAATTCTTGGAGTTGTTTTAAAAACGGGGGTCAACCCTGGGGGTGCAGAGAAATAATTCCACGGGCATCTGCTCCACATGGGAGTTTATTCCATCATAAGTGGGAACCTGTTTTACTTTTCAAAGTGCAATTCATTCTCACCACGAGAGGGAACTTACTACACTCGAAATTTTGTGGAATTTTTTCCCATGTACAATTTGGAATTTGGGATATTATAGATTCATAAATATTGAAAACGTCATTGTTTATTTACAGAAATACGCCAGCATTATGGCGAAAAAATAGTGACCTCTTGCTTGAGCTCCTTGTTTATGGTGGGTGCGAGGTTGGGTTTATGCAAAGTTTCTTTTGCATTAAAGAAATATAGATTTAAAGAAACTATGTGTTAAAAAATAGCTCTTAAGAACGAAAAAAAACTCCACTTTCCAAGTGGAGATCTTTCTCACTAAAAAATGCAATAAATTCCCTCTTGGTGAGAATAAATTGCACTTTGAAAAGTAAAACAGGTTCCCACTTATGATGGAATAAACTCCCATGTGGAGCAGATGCCCGTGGAATTGTTTCCCTGCACCACCCTAGGTGCAACGAACAAACTTATGGAACTTGGCCATTTTCTGACATTTGTGAAAAGATCCTCTCTTACACTAGCAGTGCATTCATATAACAGTTCTATACTCTAGATATGGGGTGAAATATATGGTTCTAAAGCATATTTTAAGCGCATATTTCCCATTTTTAAGTGCATGAGAATCCTAGCCCTAGTTATTAGCCTTTTTGTCTTAAGCTTACTTATTTGAAAATATGCTTAGTTCATACATTTTAAACCAAGATTTCTTAGAAACAAATACAAAAACAAAATATACTACTGTGGAAAAAACCTTTAAACTTTGGATTCGAATATCTCAAAAATATGATCTGCTACAGCATTGGTTCGTGTTAAAGTCAAAAATTTAAATTTTGTCCCATAAAGTTATTAATTTTTGTTTTCGTGTAGATTTCCGGAAACAGTAAAAATATGTCTATTTTTAACAAGCGCTTGAATCCAAATAGGTTGTCGCAGAAAAAAACCTTAAATAGAAAATTGTTGGAAATTGTATATACTTTCAATCGTAAAGTAATGAAAATTACAAATAATTTAAAGTTTTTTAGCCATAAGTGAAAAACTAAAAAAATAATTGTATTTTTGCATCATTTTTTCCATGTTGCGTAAAGGAATTTTTGTCACTAACCTAAGATTCGGATTCAGCACCCCCGAAAACATATGTAAGATAGGGAAAAAATCAACAAAACCCCACAATTTGCTTGGCAAATCACAATATAACAAAATTACATCGATAAACAATTTAAAAAATGCTGATTCCTGTAGAACTGCTAAATTTACATTTATTGATACTGAGACAACTTCTGCCATTTTTTCCCTTCTTCATGTTTCTTTAGAAATTATTGAAATTACCTCAATTCTGTGTCTTTTACTTAAAACTTGTCCAGGTCTTTCGAAAGATTTTCTCTATCCAGTTTGAAAAGCTCTCCTTAGATCAATAAAGAAGACAACTATTTTCATCATCTGATGTACTTTGTCTCCTAGTCAGTAATAATATAAGATTTATCAAATATTCACTGCTGTGACCTTCCTTGAACCCAGATTGACACTTCACAAACCGTTGACTTTTTTCCATATCCATTTTTGAAGTTACTTCTGAACATTATTTTCCAAGGTTTTCTCATCATTAGGTAACATATTTACCGGACGATAGTCCTCATAATTCAACGGATTATTGTTTTTTTTTGGTAATATAAACCATCAGCACCCACTGACTCCTTACAGAAATCCCGAAAAAATGTCCTCCTTCAAAGACTCATTTATTATTCTCCACAAACTGTCACCAACTATGTGAAATGAATCACTTATCATACTTAAATAAAACATATTTGCGTTTTTTTGATGTGTATAACAACTTAGTAATAATCGGTGTGATGATTTTTGTTGGGATTTCCGTAACAAATTATTCTTTCCTGTTTAGAAGCAAAAAAAAATTGTTAAAGTTTGAGTGATTACACATAAAATGAGCTTAAATCTCTTGAGTGGATGCATGAATTACTTTGGTTTTTCCGCATGTCAATAAAAGATAGTTATTTTGATACCTCATTTGTTATGGAACAACCAAATCTTTGAGTTACAAAATTACAAAGAAACTGTTTATTTTGTGCATCACCACGCCAACCATCATCCGCTAGAAGGAATTCCCTTGACAGTTTTTGAAATTTCTTTTAGGAATTTATAATGTTGCCTTTGAATAATTGTTGAGGTTTTTTATCAATTTTGAGATGTTTGACTTCCTCACCCACCGATTTAATTTTCTTTTTCTAGATTCAAAAACTATTTTAATTTAATAAAAATTTGAATTAAAAAAAAAACAAAAACTACATCCATTTCTCTTTTATAATATTATTGTTTAATATTTTTAAATAAATTCAAAGATGTGAGATGCTGGAATTGTTTTAAAGAATTTTTTTACAAGAAAAATTGATTTTATAAAAAAAAAATCTTAAAAATAGTATTTAACTCAAACAATAAGGTAACTAGTTACTATGAGGTGTTATTCACGACATTTTTGACTTATACTTGATTCACAATGCGACAAGGAAACGAGACGCCAGCGTGACAAAATTTTTTCGCAATTTTTATTTCCTAAAAACTAGTAATAAACAATACAAAAATATACGAGTGTCTTTTGTCATCACGTTAAGTCTTTCAATCAACTTTTAAAACTTATGTCTTGTCGAGACGACGAGAAATGTTTTATTTTACTTTGTTTCACAAATCATATATTTAATTAGAATCCACCAATTTTTAGGATATTGGTTATTCGCCATTTCATGAACCTCCTCTTGAAACCAATTGACAACTTCATTTAGCACCATAACATACACAATTTCTCTAAAAGGCATTTTAGTATTTGGGAAAAAAACTAAACCCGATAGTTATTGAGCTAAGTAAACCAAATAAATTAACGTCTGCTTTTCTACAATAGCTTCGTGAATATCATCCGAAAACTAAGACAAATTTAGTCTCAGACTAAGGCAGACTTTTTTAATATATTTTTAAAATAACTTTGTTACACAAGTTAACGATTATTATGATCTAAATCAGATGGCGTGTTTAGTATTTAATTAAAGTCAACCCATTTTTCTAACTATTTTAAAAATTAAAATTAAAATCCCATAACCCATTTTACATAACCCTTTGCATGTTTATAATAAATAAATTGAACACAACACGTCAATTTGCTATATGAGTGACCAAATATTGCATTTTATTTTTAAATGTAATAATTTGTAATTATTCATCCATTTGATGAATAAATCAAATCCACCTACACTTCATTGTTTTTCATTGTTTTTTTTTTGTTTATTTTGTGTTTTTGGTTTTTGGGTTCTGTTCGATATTTTATTTTCCTTAAAGTTTGCTATTGTTGTTTTTCGTTTATAGTTAATCCAAAAAATAATTTATCACTTAACACAGCAGTAAAACACAAAAACTTCTGACATGTAACATTGATTTATATTCATGGATCAAGCCTACTTTTTTAAATTGAAATCTCGCACATTAAATTGAATGTTCATCCTATCCAAAAATATAATAAAAATCAATATATGCACAAAAATCAGAATATTTATTTATGCTTAGCAATCTCAGTAGGTCGAAGTTTATTAGTAGGTACCTATGTCAAAAAATGTTATAACTTACTATAGGAGACAATAATTTGATGGGTTCCTTTTACTTTGTTTTTAGTACTTTGTATAGAAAAAGAAGAAAACATTTCTTATTTTTGACATACTCTTCTTATGAGGTTCAATATACTCCTTCTAACCTATCTACAATCGAAGCACATTTTATAGCCTGTCGAAAAAGCACAAGCCGTCAATAAACATTTTGAAAATATGTGCACTTTGAATGTGAACTAGAGTGTGTAATACACCATGTGTATGCTGCTCTTATGGTTACCACCTTGGTAGATTTTTCTGACTAACTATTTGCTCAGGATAGCAAAGTAACATTCAATGATCCAAAAGTAGGTAGTAAAACAATTTATCACTCATCAATCGTTAAAAAGTTCTTGCAATTTAAACACCAAAAAAAAATAATCTGGTTTTTAACGAGCCCATAGTAAGGTTAATATTGATGCTAGCAAGGGCCTAGCAAGGGGAACTATTAATTTTCTTTAGCGCCCTGCCTATTAGTTAACCTTTTGCCTAGAGAACCAACAAAAACAGCTAGTACACTCTAGTTGTGTTATGCTGAAAATGATAAACTATACCCCTACTTTAGTTTTTCGAACTATTGGGTTCGATTCCCAGCCGCTGCCACCTAAAAACAAAAATGTTTTTCCCGAAGTACAGCCTCTTGCGAGGAACTGACAAATCCTCCAAAAGTGTACTTGTCACCAATACGTGCTTCTCATCTAGCCGTTCGGACTCAACAAAAAATTATTGGTGCCCTCCATTTCTGCCTACAACACGCACAATGGCTGAGAGTAATAAGTCACTAGGCCCTGGTTCTCCACGAGCTGTTGCATGATGGGTGAAAAATATTTGTTTATCTTTGTGATGGGATATTAAGACTCATCCAACAAGTTGTTTTTAGCGAGGACCTCACTAGTTTTTGACAAGTCTTGTCTAGATTGCCCCTACCGAAGCCTTTTTAAGACTTAGGCTAAACTTGACAAAAACTTGCCATTTTCCCAAGGGAGTTCCAAAGTTGATATGCAACAAGCAACAGAAAAACTTAAAACAAATCGAAAGTCACAATGTCAACCAAAGCTGGCACAAGCTCATAAGGTTCAATTGTCGATGACTTTGACAATTCATATCATCCAGATTGTGCAACAAGAAATTGGTAGTCATTGATCTGTAGTGATGCCCGTTGCGGCCGTTAATGGTTATGGCAATGAATGAATGAATAAAGGATTTGGGGTATAAGTGCACTGCGACCATTAAGATCTATTGTGCCTCCATCTAGAGCTGAATGAGGTTGCTCATACTACAGCACGTCCTCCAAATTTGTTTTCTTGAGGAACTTGAGTATTTAGAGTGTTTTTAGGGAGGGTAGTTCCCTTTCCTCTATCTGGTGATTTCCCAGATACCTGTGTCTGCGATGCACGAGTGTATCACATCTACCTAGTATATGGTCCGGTGTCTCCTCATGAGCATTGCAGAATCTGCTCATGGCGCTGTTTTCTAAGCCAAGAATGTGGAGGTGTCTCTTAAGCTTAGAAAGACCTGTGAGGAGACCCCCTATTATACTAAGTTTGTTTCTATTTAAGCTGATACAGGACTGGAATCCTTCTTGGTTGTGAGACCCAAGTAGAAGTTTGGCCTGTCTTAGCTTAGGGAGTTCGTCCCAGATATTTGATTTTCATTTCCTCTTCTGTTTTGATTTTATATGTTATCACATTTTTTCCTCTTCCGCAATAAGGCTCTGGTCCCGTTATGCAACGTATGCCTTGAGAAGAAAGACTTTCCAATAGTTCATCTACGACGAGACTCCACAATAAGGGTGATAAGACCCCCCCTGATGGCAGCCTTTTGCTGTGATAACTTTCTGGACACTTTGTCCTGCATATGCTTCCGCAGTTCTTTTGCTCAGCATCCCACTTATCCATGTGATTATAGCGATGGGTACACCATTCCTTACCAAGGCCCTGTTAACAGCTTCATGTGATGTATTGTCGAAGGCACCCTCAGTGTCTAGGAACGCACATAAGGCAATTTCTGCTGATGGTTCGAAGGCATATTTATTAATATCGGGTTTTTCAATAAGAGCACTAAAAAAGTTTTTTTAAATAAAACAAAACTGGTTTTGGATATCAATGAAATTCTTTATTCCTGTGAAAGTACGTTCGATGCTATTATGTATAGAACTCGACTTCTTTTTCATGGCCACCACGGGAACGCTTGCACAAGTCTAGACGCTGAACCCAATTTTCCACGGTTTTCAAGCATAAATCGGCCGATACTGCTGCAATTTCACGTTCGATATTCGTACGAAGTTCATCAATCGTCGCTGGCTTGTTGGCATAGACCATAGACTTGACGTAGCCCTACAGGAAATAGTCTAACGGCGTCAAATCGCACGACCGAGGTGGCCAAGTGACTGGACCATTTCGTGAGATAACACGTTCTCCAAACTTAGTTTCCAATAAATTGATTGTGACATTCGCTGTGTGGCTTGTGGCGCCGTCCTGTTGGAACCACATGTCCTCCAAGTCCATATCATCCAATTGGGGCCAAAAATATTCGGTTATCATTGAACGGTAGCGATTCCCATTCACAGTAACGTGCCGGTCTTGATCATCACGGAAGAAGTATGGCGCAATGACGCCGCCGGCCCATAAACCACACCAAACCGTATTTTTTTCGGGATGCAATGATGACTCATGGAGTACGTGTGGATTGCTGCCTGGCCAATACCGCATATTTTGTTTATTCATGAAGCCATTCAGCCAGAAATGAGCCTCATCGCTGAAGATGATTTTTCGATAAAAATCCGAATCATTTTCAAGTTGTTGCTCAGCCCATTTCACTTCAGCTCGACGCTTCTGGTGGTCAAGCGGCTTCAGTTCTTGCGTCAATTTAATCTTGTTAAGATGTAGGCCAAGATCTTTTCGCAAAATTTGCCACAACGACGTCACAGAGATACCCAACGCTTGAGAACGACGTGTGAGAGACACATTTGGGCTTTCTGCAACCGGCAGCAATATTCTCGACATTACGGACACTTCTTTATCTCACTGGCACGGGAACATTTTGTACTGTGCCTGTGGATTAAAATTTTTCCACTAGACAGACGCTCAATTGTTGATCTGCTAGGATGATTATGTTTATGACGACCATAAATTGGACGTAGCGCTCTTAACCTTGAGGCCAATGACTCTGAATTTCGGTGGTAAATTTTAATAATTTACACTCGTTGTTGGCTCGTATATATTTCCATCATGAAATGGCAAACCTTACTGAAGAGAAATGTCAAAAGAGTGGCAAGAAATATGGCATCGTTTGTTGTCCCTGTCGCTCTACTTTTGTAGCGTCCCTGTTGAAAAACCCTTTACTTCTGATCTGATAAATGTATCAATTACATTTTACAAAGTCTTCAGTAAGAAGGATGTTAAGCCTATTGGTCTGAAGGACTTTAGATGTGTTGCATCTTTCTTCCCGATTTTGTGAATGAAGACCACCTTAGCTCTTCTCCATAGACTTGGTGTATACCCAAGTGTGATACTTATTCGAAGTATATTAAAAAGATAAGGCATTAGTTCTTCCTTTCCTTTTCAGTTTTCCAACTAACTATGATTCTGAAATCTGAATGTGTGCATCTTAAAGTCTATACATATATGCCCTTCTACAGTCATCTTGAATGTGTCACAAGCATTTAGCAAGGTGTGGCACAACCACGAAGACTTAAATTCAAATTAAGACAAGTTCTGCTTGAAGAACTTTACACAATTCTAAATGAATATCTAGATAAAAAACTTTTTCGTGTAAGACACGTAAATGAATAATCTTATTTCAAAAAAAAATAGTGGCTAGGGTGCCACAAGAATGTGTGTTAGGGCTAGATCTATACCTTCTATTTACTCGTAATGTACCTCAAACAGATAACACTATCGTAGCAACGATGAGTTGTGAAGGGAATAGGACTCAATTTTGAATTAATTTTTTATTATGAGCTAAATGTCAAAATTGAGTCAAACTTCCTCCACAGCTCATTCGTTAGATTAAAATGGAAATGATTTCCAGTTAGAATTTATAAAACAAATGTTGTTGTGGCCCAGGACTCGATTTTGCTTCCAATTCTCTTTCTCATTTTTACTATTGATCTCTTGTCTGAAACTTATAATCCATTAAATTGTTTGTGCGGACGATAGCATAATCAGATTTTTAAAATCGTTTCTATATCATATCTCTGTCCTTTGGTTTTGAAGTGGACTGAATGGCTGCGAATGAAAAACTCACTACATTTTGATGTTAACAGCATTGCCGAATGGAGAATTTGACGGTGTTCATCACGTAAGGCAACTCATTTTGACGTCTCTCTCTTTCATTTTATTTCTACTCCTTGAAAAGAAAGAGATGGCGCGGTGAGGCAGACATTTTCAAAAAATTTAAAAACTTCTGCCTCACTTTCTATTCAAGAGATGAGAATGAGATACAAAGAAGAGACGTCAAAATGAGTCACCTCACGTGTAGCTCGTATGAACACCACCGTCCATAAGACGGGTAGATTCACAAATCTAAAGAAAGATGCGGAAAAATTTGTAAAAATTGAAAATGTCACAGTAAACACAAAAACAATTATTGACAGTTGACACTGATTTTGATAGATGCAAAAAAGTGAACAATAAATTAAAACTCTAATGGTTCCTTTAATTTTTTGTTATGTGTAAAGTAAATATCATTATCTGTGATGGCAACCATGTTCAACTTAACTTGGATTTAAAAGGTCTAAGGAATACAGCCAAGAGGTAAAAAAGGGCTCTTTCATATTTGTTCAATATCTATAGATGTGTGTAAAAATTCCCAAGCAAATTTTATCGATGCATTAAATTTTATGATCAAATAATATAATATTTTATGTTCCATGTGTGTAAGTGGTAAGCCCACAGATGTTATAGAAGGATCCTGACATTTCGGTACATTTATCCATTTGGTTATATGAAGCCCTGACATAATACAACCATAACCAACTCAACTGCAAATGCTTCTGCTTTGTTGAAGAATAAAAGGAGGTTCTTTGGAATGACACAGAGACCATTATGGTGACTCTCTCAAGTTCAATCCAAATAGGATATTTTGCGGAAACGTCAAATAAAGTGGCCCAGTTTGGGTCGATATTAAACAATTAAATATAATTCTTCTTCCCATACATAACTGAATTAACAATTGCAATGCTTTTTATATAGCGGTTTAAATGCAAACGAATAAGAAAAATCCTTTCTCCAAATGGACCATTTGGTAGAATTATATTTTCAAACCTCCTGGTTTTATTCTCAAAACTTCTCATTCTATCCCTTACATCATTTTATCCGGGAACTTTTGATTTGTGTCTTGTGGCATGCCTCGCAAAGTTTGCATAGTTTGGAATGCGTCCAACCAGAAATGAATCTAAGAAAATAAGTAATTCATCTTAAAGTATTTCCGTGACGACAACAAAATGAGAATTTATCCTGGAATGGACAGACTGAAGGAATTCACATTTTTCTTCTTAATTTTGTTTTCAAAAACTTTGAATAAGTGATGAATATCATGCGGCTGCATTTTATTGTTTTGCTTAGCGCTTGGTATTTTTTGTTTTGTTTTTGCATTTGTGGTATAAGATATTTCAAGTTCAAGTAGTAAACATTTACGACACTTTTCTTAATTAAAGTTTTGCTGATGCAGTTGTCACACATTTGGAATGCATCTTTAAAATGCATGAGGAGGTTTAAATCTTTAAGAAATTCTTTGTAATGATTATTTTCTTATAAAGGGAACAACACACAGATACATATAAATGCTATGAGGAGTTGTAAAGTATGAAATCTTGGCAATCAACTAAAAGAATCAATTCCTCATGTTAGGATAATGGACAAAATTCTTCTAAAAAATTATAAGTCAGTCAAATGTCTGTAATTTTAATAAATTATACTAAAAAATTTCACAAATCATGTACCTATTATGTATGAAGAAACAACCATCTCCCCCCCCCCCCAAAAAAAATAGAGGTTACTTTTCCCAAAAACTTGTTAAATTTTTAAATCATTTTGGTTGAAAAAAAAAAAACAATCAGTCTGGAAACGAATTAACCCGAAAAACAGTTTGGTTTTAGCAACTTAAGCTCTTATCATTGGTAATTTAATTAGATCACTTCGTAAAAAAATAAGATAACTACCTTGAACTTCATACAAAGCAAACAAAAACAATTTCAGTTAACATTTCAACCAACTTGAAATCACGATAAGCCCTTAAGAAATCACTTCAGTTGTGTGTAATTTCCCTATATGTATATATTTTTGTATCAAGCAATTTCCATGGAAATTTTTTTTATATGTACATTTTCGGATATAGCAATATCCAAAAATTACTTGAAGTTTGTTCAATGTTTGTGCAGACACAATTAATTTTTATTACACATCCTTCGTTTCTTTACTTTGAAAGACATTTATATTGGTCAAATTTAATTCCACAAATAGTCTGTGAAGTAAGTGTTGAAAAAATTGTTAAAATATAATATTCGCATTTAGAAGAACTCATTAGGTAACTTTTAAGTCTTAACCTTGAGCTTGAGTTCAATTTTTGACCTATAGAATATTACAAAGATTATTTTGTTCGCCTCAGTATATGAAAGTATAGACTGTCTGTATTCTAAAGTTCTGTAAATCCAGAATTCTGTATTTCAAAATTCTGTAAATCCAAAACTCTTTAGTTTCCAAAATTCTGTATTTCAAAATTCTAAAAATTCTAATATTCCTCCAATGTAAATTTAGACTTCCCTCCTCAGATATATGTATTTGGATGATAGCTTTCTGATTTCTTAATTCCAATTGTACAAACGTGGTTCAGCAATTTTTACTGACTGCTTTCGGAGGAATTACTGAGTTTTAACGACGCAGTAAGGTGTAAGTATATATTAATAGCCAATTTAATATGAGTGTCAAGTTAGCAAAGCACCTTTGACGAATCGAAAAATGAGTAGGTGGATAATTTTCCGATGATTAGTCGTTAATTAGTTGTGACAATTTAGAATATGTCGTTCAATTCTACGTTTTTTTGGGTGCTTCGCTTACTTGATATCAAGTTAGCAAAGCACCCTGTCGAAAATCAGTAAAAATTTCTTATTCCTGATGTTTGGTGGCTAAATAATTTGTCGTTAATTAGTCGTGAATTAGTTGTGACAAATTTTATTTGATCGTGCAATGTTTTTTTTTGTGCTTTGCAAACTTGATATCAAGTAAGCAAAGAAACTTTCACGGATCAAAAATGGATAGGTAACCAATTTGTCGTTAATTAGTCGTTAATTAGTTATGATAATTTTGAATTTGTCGTTCAATGTTTTCTGTTTTTTTTTTTTTTAAGTAGTAAAATTTTCTAAAATTTAATATTTTAATACTAAATAATTTTCCGTTAATTAGTTGTGACAAAATAAATTTTTTCGTGCGATGTTTTCTATGTGCTTTTCAACAAACCCTCATTTTGACTCAATGAAAGCGTAATAAAGTAATAAACAATTCGATATAATCAATTTAAAAGCCAATTTGAATGTTACTTCATATGAATTCAAACTAAAAAAAAAAACATAGAAAACATTGAAAGAAAATGATTAAATTGTCACATAAAATCAATGACCAATTAAAGACAAATTAATCGAAATTAAAATATTTCAATAGAATAGGTTGTAAGAACTTTTCTGGAGCTCTTTGCTGATTTCATATGGACAAAAACATATAAAACACCACACGAGAACATTTATTTTAACACAACTAACTAACGACTAATTAACGACAAATTGGTTTCACAACTAATTAAAGACTAAAATACTTAGACTAAAGACTAAGACATAAAACATTAAGTATAATAAGTTTTTACAGCTTGATTTGTCAAGTTGAGATTTGTCAAGTTAGCAAAGCACCCAAAAAAACATAGAAAACATTGAACGACAAATTCGAAATTGTCACATCTAATGAACGACTAATTAACGGCAAATTATCCACCTACTCATTTCTCGATTCGTCAAAGTTGCTTTGCTTACTTGACGCTCATCAATTTAACGCCTGAATGATTCATCGTTGAACCTCAGTTAATTCACCAAAGTCGTTAAGTTAAAATTGTATTTCTATAACTGGCCGTTAGTAAGCTTTTTATAGGTTTATCAACTTATTTATTTAGCATATGGAATTATACAATACATGAAATATTTTTGCACTTATAAGGTTATATTTTATAAGGCTTATACTAACATAAACATTCTTTAAGAAAAAATTCTGATATATGTATTTGTATATAAGGTAATTTAAAAACAACTAGGCTTTATCACAACATCTAGGTTCCGAAACCAGTCTATCACAGATATGTTGTTATTAGTATCAGCAAAATCTTGGGTGTCAGGGAGCAGGATGGTTTGTCGTTGGGCCCCGCAGTCGCAAGCTGAAGAACTGACACTTCCCCAGCAGAATAAAGAGTCTGCAAATTTTCCGTGACTTCTTCGGATTCTGTTAAGAGTCGACCAGAGGTTGCGAGGTAGTTCAAACCCAAAGAGTTGGTATGATGGGTTCGAGACAGTGATGGTGTCAATTTGCGCAGACAATGCCCATTCTGATATCCAGATGGAGTTTATGTAAAAGGCATTATTTGCCAGCTCATCAGCGAGCTTTATAGTTGGTTGACGAGATAAAAATCTTTGGCGATTATGACTGGGGCCTATAACACAGAACGACAAGTCAATTAGTCAACAATTACTTGTTCAACAATGTTTGATTAACAAGTCAAAATCATTTCTGTAACTCAATAAAAAGCGTAACAATTGTCAACTGACAAAAAATTCCCTCGACTTGTTGAACCATTCCAACAAGTTTTTCTTACACGATGAGTCGTAAAGTCTTCGAAGAAAAAATATTTGATCAAAAGTCAGCGCTTTTTATTCGTGGACGAACGTTAATTGTAGGAAGAACTTTCAGTAAGATAATGAACATTTTATACACCGCACATGGACAAGACATGTGGCTCTATTTCAAAACAATTTTTTTCTTACTACTACTTCTTATTTTTTTTTACTGTAAGCGTTTATTTATTACTTGTTGACTTTGAACAAGTCCGCAACCGTCAGTTGAAATTTATCAACAAGTTTATTCTCTGTTTTTTTGAACTCTTGTTGCTTCCAGTTACAGAAAGATGGATTTATGAAATTTCCCACTTGTTGGAAGGAGCCAAAACATTTGTTTAAAGTCTCTTAGACTTGTTGTTCCTTCTTACACAAGTTTTAAAAAGTTGTTGAATTTCACGTGAATGGGAAGTTCGGCGTTGGTCTGTATTTTGTTGCTCAAGATCTAAAGTTAGAGCAGTATCTGTGTTTGTTATGTCCTTATCCTGGGCAGCAATTACCTGATCATCCGCGTACCTGAATTTCGTCGATATGGTATCAGGAATATCACTGATATAAAGATTTAATAGCAGAGGGGAAAGAACTGAACCCTATGGAAGCCCATTGTTTAGCTTTCTTACTCTTGAAGAAGGTGGTTTGAGCGTAGGTTATTTACAAGGTCTAAGACAGGGAACTACTTTCAGCAGTTTAAATATGAGTCCATTTTCACAGACGGTGTCATATGCTGCGGTTAAACCCACAAAAGCAAAGGGTTAATACTTAAAAATGGTTGTTTTTTTCATAATTTTGCTGGAATTTCATGTATCTATCGACTAGTTTTGAAATATGTTGCTGCTTCGCTCTTTTTTATCAATACCTATTTGATCAATAAAAGTGAATTAACAAATGTTTGCAACTACAGTAATCGAAAAAACTATTTCAGTTGGATGAATGGTTAGCTTTGTAGAGCGTGTCAAAGTTGATAAATTTTTATGCTGGGAAAGAAAGCATTGTGTGGAAAAACTAGGAAAAGATCGCCCTCTTTGCATTATAAGAACAATTTCTGTAATTCAAAATTCTGTAAATGATAAAAGAAAAACTGTTTTGGTAATGAAAAAAAGTGCGCACTTTTTTTATTATCAAAACAAATTTTTCCTTTTATCATTTAAAGATTGTTGGAATACAGAATTTTGCTATCCAGAATTTTCTAATAAAGAATTATGAAATACAGAATTTTAGAAAACCAAATTTTAGAAATACAGAATTTCGGAAACTGAATTTTGGCACTCATTGAATTTCGGATTTACAGAATTTTGAAGTACAAAATTTTGGAATACAGAATTTTGCAATCCGCATACAAAATTATGACCCCAACCCAAAAAAAAATAGTGATTATAGTCGAATTAAGCTATTAAGCCTGTCAAAGCTGCCTTTTTAATACTGCCAATTTTTTAAGAATTAATGCAAAAAAATAATTAATTACCTGATGTCTATCCAACACAAAATTCATTACATTTAAAAAAAAATTTAAAAATGTATTAAAATTGAATTAATTTTTATTTAAGCTAAGACTGTGTAATTGAAAAGTTGTTTAAATAATAAATATGTATAGTAATATTAACAGCTATATTTTTTTAATTCCAAGACACTTCAACATATAAAAGTTATTCTCAAGCGAGTTTTTAAAGATTGCAGGTAAATTTTTCTTTTTTTTGCAACCCTCGAAGCTCAAACTATAGAGAACAAGTCCAGTAGTTATAAAAAAAACATTAGAATGGTTGGGTAATTTAGGTACTTTATTTCGTAAAAAAAAATTATGTGGAATGATCACGTTAACAAAAAATGTGATTTCAGCTTAAAATAAGTTTCTATTAAAGCAAATATAGTATTTGTAACAAATTCAAACTCGAGATTTCAATAAAATGATAGTAAAGAGGATATAAAAATGTCTGATGTTCACAACTACCGTCTGTGTATAGGTAGTAAAAAGCCTGTAAGCTCTTATGTCTTATCAGAGATGATACTTACTCTTAAGGGATTATATGTGAAATCTTTAAGCTTATGACGAAACTAAAGATAAAAAATCAATTTAAGTTCAAAATTCCATAGAAGATTCTTCTTCATTAAATATTCATTTGAATTTGCCCATATGAACATTTCCTTGAGGAGTTTATTTACTGCAAATTAGAAAAAGGAGTTATGGATGGCTCATCTTATATTGCTGTGAAGAAACAAGAAATGCTTCAAGTAATTTCCAAAAAGAAACATTCTACAACATTACAACAAGGAAAGTTAGGTTATTCCCTCACAAAAATTTCAATTCAGAACTGAGTAATAAATGAATCACTTAAGTGAACAAACTCTTCATTTATAAATTAATTTTTTAATCGAATCAAAAAAAAATTTATTAGGTAGCATTGGTTCGAATTCGAATAATTTTTTATGATTCATAAATGATGAAGTAATTCTACGCTTAAGTGAATAGAAAAAGGACGATACTGGCTTTACAGATGGCAGAACGAATAGAAATTAAAAATATTTAATGAATAAACTATTTAAAGATGCAAATACATAAAAATATTTTTAATTATAACTAAGTGATTTTCTGGAAGGCACTTCTGAATTTTAGCAGGATCATTACTTTTTAAACTTTTACACTCGACCACTGGACAGTTGAGTTGACCTGATTTAATCAATTAAAGTAATTATTAATTCATTAATTATTATTATTAAGAAAATTTAATTAAATTAAAGTAATTCAAAACATCTTGTGACATTTTAATTTAAACTAAACGTCCAGCCCACGAAAATCGACAGCTGATAACATTATTTGTCGACGAGCTGGATCGAATCAAAAATAGAGTGCGCATATGTACGTTGATCGAAGGATTGAAGAATCGAGATATTAAATGCTTGTTGGTGTGCGTGCGTAATTGTGTATTTTGTTTCTAGACTGTTGTATGTTGTATGTTGTACATTTTGCTTATTTTGGTTATTTGTTATTTATTTTTATTAACAACGTCGCACCCACACAATGAAAAAAAAACTTTCACTTCAATTCCATTTGAATTCAATTTTTTGATCTGCAATTGTCATAAACCTAGGTTGAAACTTCGATCCGGATTGAATCCGTTCCCTCGATGCGCTCATGTAAACGTGGTATAAGGTACTTATTATTATTTTTTGCAGCACTGAACGCTGCCATCAGACACTCCAGTAGTTTTCCAGTCTGTGCTGGAAAATTTGTTGATTGGTAGGTGGAAAAAGTCAAAACGTCACATTTAGGTAACCACAAATAAAAAAATAACTACTCGGTCTCGCTCTTGCTCTTTCTCGCACTTATTATGGAATTTTATTTTTATTGTTTTTGGTGCAGTTATTTGATAAATTTTTGCATTCTGCACTTTTGTTCAAATAAACCGTTCCAAAGATGTATAATTTATATGCCTTCGGCTTTTGTAGACCGCGTAAATTGTACTACAAAATTCGTGTTTGCCATTTTATTATATGATACGAGGGCGAGTCAATAAGTCCGTGACTTTTGGAATAAAACACAGATTTTTTGATATAAAAATAATTTTATTTTTCAACGTAGTCTCCATTGAGCTCTATACACTTTGTCCAACGCTTCTCCAATTTTGTTATCCCTTCCAAAAAAAATGATTTGTCGAGGTCCTCAAAATAGGCCTTTGTTTGCGAGATGACTTCATCATTGGAGTCAAATCTTTTTCCACCAAGCCATTTCTTCAGGTTTGGGAACAAGAAGTAGTCGCTCGGAGCCAAATCTGGAGAATAGGGTGGATGAGGGAGCAATTCATAGCCCAATTCATAGATTTTTGCCATGGCAACTGCATGTGTGTGCATCCTTGCATTGTCTTGGTGGAAAAGAACTTTTTTCTTGGCCAAATGAGGTCGGTTTTTTTTCAAATCGTCATTGAATCGGTCCAATAAGTTGGCATAATATTCACCATTGATTGTTCTTCCCTTTTGAAGGTAGTCAATGTGGATTATCCCGCGTGCATCCCAAAAAACAGTCGACATAACTTTATTGGCTGACAAACTCACCTTGGCCTTCTTTGGACCCGATTCACCCTTAGAAACCCACTGTTTTGACTGTTGTTTGGTCTCTGGTGTGTTGTGGTGGATCCATGTTTCGTCCACGGTTACAAAACGGCGCAAAAACTCCTCCATATTGCGATTAAGCAACGCCAAACCTTCCTGTGAAGTTGTTACACGATTGCGTTTGTGGTCGACTGTGAGCAAACGCGGCACCCATCTTGAGGAAAGCTTTCTCATGCCCAAGTGATCATTCAAAATTGAAACCATTGAGCCATGCGAGATCCCTACGGCTTCCACAATCTCTCGCACTTTCAATCTTCGGTCGGCCAACACCATATCGTGAATTTTTTCGATTGTTTCGGGTGTAGAGACCTCAACTGGGCGTCCAGGACGTTCGGCATCTTCAGTGCTTGTACGGCCACAACGAAATTCAGTAAACCACTTTTTTACCATTGAAATCGATGGTGCAGAGTCCCCATAGTATTTATCAAGCCTAGCCTTGGTCTCGGTAATGGTTTTTTTTTTGCAAGAAATAATGCTTAATAAGCACACGAAATTCACTTTTTTCCATTTTCTCCTCAAATTAGTGAGTAGTCTGATAAAAATAGCTGTCAAACACAAACTAACTGACGCAGCAAGTTTGAATTTTGACAGGAGTCAACTGACAGATGCCTGTTGACAGGAGCAGTGTTGCTGTTTCAGTAAAGAGGTCAGAAATTCAAAAAGTCATGGACTTATTGACCCGCCCTCGTATGATTTGTGGCTTATGACAGACACGGCTGGCTTGAACAAAGTCTAATCTGGAGATCCAATTTTCGATCACTTTTTCCAACATTTGTGGTCGTATATCGGCAATAACGCATCGAATATAGTCCTCCAAGTGGTCAATCGTTTCGGGCTTATCGGCGTAGACGTGCGACTTCACACATCCCCACAGTAAAAAGTCAAGCGCGGCATTAAATCGCACGATCTTGGAGGCCAATTTACGGGTCCGTAACGTGAAACTATTGTTACCAAACGTTTCCTGGCACGAGCTGAGTCCCTGAGTGATATCTTACGCCGTCTTGTTAAAACATTAGCTCCTGTACATCATTGTTGTTCAAATGATGAACGAAAAAGTCAGTAATCATGGCTCTATAGCGGTCACCATTGACTGTAATGTTCTAGCCAGCATCGTTTTTAAAGAAGTACGGAACAGTGCCTCAACAAACACTTGAGGATTATCATCACTCCAAATATGGTGGTTTTGTTTATTAACGTATCCTTTCAACCAAAAGTGAGCTTCATCTCACTTTCCGTTGAATGGATAATGCTAAACTAAATTCGCACGATATGTTTTTCGAACAGAACCATGATTTTCGAAATAAGTTAGCACAATTTGGAAGCGTTGTTCAATCGTTTTTCTTTTTATGTTGAAATGCCAAACCAAACTAAAAAAAATCACATGACAGCTGATAAAATGGCCACCAATTAAAATAGTGTTGCCAACTTAAAGTTCTATACCTCTAAAAAAAACCCTTTATAAACAGATTATTCCAAAATATGGACAGAAAGGGTTCATTAAGCTCTTGGAAAAGGAGTTTTACCTTTGAGCTCCAAGAACAAGGTAATCATGCTTCAAAAATTACCAAATTAATTTAATGTTCTCAAAAGATGGTGTACGCAGCCATTAATTCAGTGAAACACAATCTTGAACTTAAAATAAAAAGCAAAATTCTAAAGCCATCCCTTTCAGAACTTCAAACACGTATTGACAGAGCCGTAGTGAGAAAAAGTAAGTCCACTCCTTTTAATTCCTCCCGTATCACTTTTGTCGAAATTAATGAGGTACTTGGTGTAAGTCTCCAGCAGAAGTATAAGAAAACGACCCGACTATACAAGGTTATATGGAAGCGTAGTCACAAAAAACTCGACTGCTGAAAAAAATATTCAGGCTCATTTGGCATTTGCCAAAATTCAAATAACTTACAACGAAGTAGGTAAAAATTAATACAAAACTAACGGAGTGACATGCCATTCTGTTCTATTTATTCTGCATTTACCATGCCTTTAATGAATAACCTGTTTCATTCATTCCCTCGTAATCAACTTGATTAGTTTAGAAAAAATTAATGCACCTATAGTATCCTTAAGACAATAGAAACAAAAATGTAAACAATACATTCTTGTATTGATTTCGTATTCTCTTGAATAATTCATGAAACAAAAATTAACCAACCCTTCTTGAATAGGACTAGACAAAAACTATTTATAGGATTAACTTTTACCAAAATTTTTCTTACCTATTTATATAAAGCCTGCAACTTCATGGTGTTAACTGCCTGACATTGCTGTCTAACAAAACAATAACACAAAGGGACGGTATATTAATGTGAGTCCATTATGGATGTGGGACGAAAAATAATGAGAGTACTTACAACGAGTAAAATTTAGTATTGCGGACACTTTGATTTAATTTTTGGGAGTGATTGTATTGTTTACACACAGTCCGTTTAACGAAAGTCAATGTTTGTTTTTATCAAAGTATTTCAGGATATATACAAAAATTCAACTCCACAGAGTTCAACTATTGTGTGATTAATCCAGGAAACAGAGAATAGAATGACTATCCAGGTCACACATGAATCTTTTCTTCATCGAGGATCTTGATGATTGTAGTTTGAGTCCAGCCATAAACGAAATTGACTGCGGAAAAACTAGAAGGAAGATGAAACTTTGGCGTGAAGAATTATTTGTGGCCAAGTCTCAAATAATACTATCTGAACATTTGAAGATTTCCGTATGTACGTTGTTCAACAGTATTGTGATTAGCCAAACATTAAAATGAACTATTCACAACAAATTTGACGGATATTGCTCTAACAACATGGTTATTATAACCTTACAAACTTCCAGTGTTCCCATTGGAAGACCCTTTACTTCAATAAACTCCTAAGTTTATTCTAGAAAAAACAAGTGCTTCTGTAAATAAATCTTCCTTTAATTGCGCCAATTTTCCCCATTCCAATACAACACATGTTCAAATTAACATTATTTTATGTTCTATATTGTACAGCAACATTTAATAAATGCCAAGTTCACAAAAAAACAATGAAAATCAAGGCCATCATACAATTTAATTCTCATCCTTAATATTTGAATAAGATGTCATCACATCTTCACATCGAACAAACAGTTTTTCTGAATTAAATTTCAAAAATCCAGCTTCACTTACACTAAGATGAAAGGGGGGTTAAAAGAATAGAAGAGTGTTTTTTTTTCTGTGATGAAATTGAATATCAAATATACATATGTGAATTCGAAATTATAACAATCACAAATATTAAGTTCATGTCATTCATTTGGGGGTTATTAAGTTTCAAGGACGGAAATGTTTGTGCTATAGTATTAATTCAAGATCTGCGCATATGCATCGTAAAACCCAGAAAAGCTGAAATAATAAACTTTAAACTTTTTTAAGGACAATTAAATTTGGTTCTTTAAGGACAAACAAGCTATGTCAGTTTCATGTTAAACCAACGAAATTAAGTTGCAAAAGTTATGTAAGTGACCTTGGATAGTGATTAATGACACTTTTGAACTTGATATTTTTATTTCTTCTTTCTTAAATTTTTATTTGATATTGAATACTTTTAGATGGATTTTTGCTGGTGACATTAAGTTTTCGGACTTGACTTATAAATCATAGATTTATTATTATCACGTGTGGATATAAAATAGACCACATGTTGGTACAATGTTTTGGGTTGAAAAGAAAATTGATTAAATACTCAATTTTGAAACCATTAATATTGGAAATATTAAAAAAAAGCATGGTCAGGTCCCCAACGATGTCTTCAGAGATTCATTCAATTAAAATGGAATATGAGACCACTTGCCAACGTCTTCAACTAGATTTCGAAAACAGTATAATTTTGAGCGACAGCCAATCGTTAGTGGTGTTGTATTGAGAAATCTTTAGCTAGTGCAGTAACATTTCACTCAGTAAACAACAACAAAGCCACTTTATTGCTGACTTATTTATCGACACTTTCTGGGATTTGTTGTTATTTGTCGAGGGAAATTTAACTGCGCTAGCTATAATATTTATAATATATAGGACACACCTATAATTGAATTTCACTCAACAAAACCTCATTTTTAAGCATATGACGTGACTTTAACTTTTCGTTTATTTATTTCTGACGTTTTGTTTACTTTTCCTTTCAAAAGTTAGGTGTGCTCCAGAAATCAAATATCAACTAATTCTTGTTTTTACTTGTACATTAAATTAAAAAAACACGACCAAAAGCTTGTGTAAATTGTAAAATTTGTTATTTTAATATTTTCTATGAGACCCAATAAGATATGTACATACATATGTACATACTTTCCGAGAACTTTCAAACGCTCAATATGCCTGCCACAAACTAGCGAAATAAAAGATTGGCTCAATTTTAGCCTCCCATTTTCCGATGATTTATTAACTTTCCACTTTTAATTGGAAGTTATTGTAATAGGCACGATTCGAGAAATCGAAAATGTTGACATATCTTATCGTTTAGTATTAGAATCCATGATTTCTATAAGGACACGTTTGTGTATGTTCGTATACGTTCGTAGGTACGTTCTTTCGCTTTTTTTCGTTCATTATATCTCAAGATCGAATAAAGATATCGACTTTGGATAGCTTTTATTTCTTAGATAGCAGTTTCAAAACATGCTGGAAGAACTTACAAAAAATTGAATGAGCGCATTATTAAAATTTAAATTTCTTTTGTCTCGAATATCTCGAGATCAAATGATTGTACTGACTCAGGGTGATTTAATTCTACTATTTGTAAAAATATAAAAACATGCAAAGATTAAGTTTATTTTTAAAATAAAAAATTCATGAAAATTGTTAAAAAAAAAATAGTTTTTCGACTTTAATATCTTTGAAACAAACAGTGATATTGGCTTTGGAGTAATTTTATTTTAAGCACTAGTTTATAATAAATATTTGATAAAGTTTCTAAAAATATTCCAAGAATAAGTTTTTAAAATAAAAAAAACTACAAGAAAATTTACCGAAAATTGTTGATTTTTTTTCAATTATCCTGAGAACCATAATGAACGCAGTTAATAATTGATAGGTTTTGTAAAATAATTCAAATTGTTTGTTGCTTTTTAAAACGAAAAGTCTACAAAAAAAACTTTATCAAAACAAAATTTTTTTCCCACTCTCTAATTAAGCAATTTTTTGGTATCTGTCTTTAATTTTCAATTGCATATTGAACACCTGAAAAAGCTTTCGAAGATCTTGAATTGGCGACTTTTTAGTGCTGAAATAACATTGGGCTTTTAGCTCCCGAGGGCACCTGTGGGAAGTTACCAGTGTGGGTCGCACCCAGCCTTTTTTTTAACCATTAACATTGTCCAGTTTCACGATAGACTTTTAATCATTTTAAAACCCATTTAGCCTTTTAAGGATGTTTTTTAGTTTCAACTAATGCTCATTAAATTTTTAATTCTTTTTTGTTAAGCCAATCAATTCAGCAAACAACAGCTATATTTCGCTGTCAGAATAATTGTCCCCTCATTCATAATGCTTTTCCATTTTTTCTCATGCCCTTTGCACAACCTTTTTTTATATCCAGGGATGTGAGGCAAACTTTAAATAAGCAACATTGTTTAAAAAAATACCAACTGAAAATTTACAATTTGTTAAGAAATTTTGGCTTTGAAATTTAATTTCCCAAAAACTTTCACTTGAGCCCCTTTGACACTTTTATTCTTCATTTTTTTCTTATTATAGGTCTGTTCGTGTATTCCCAATACCGGCGAATTTCTAAGAACTTTATTTATTTTATATGAGCTTTGACAGAACTTTTGGCTAAATTCGTTGTTTTATTAGCTTCATACGTGAACACAAATTAAATCAATCAAAGTGTCAGCAGGACGAATAATAACAATTATTGATTTTAAGAAGGGGATATAACATTTCTCTTAATTAATTTTCACAATTACAATGTGTCCTAAAAGTGAAATTACACCATAAGTAAGAGTGCTCTAGGGTCCAGACCCAGTGTATACATACTTTTGTACTCACACCACCTATCAAAGTTTGAATCAGAGTTGTAAGGTACTTGAGTACATTTGTATGTAAATTGTACTTCAGTACTTTGTAAGCACCCAGTACCTTGTACTTGTACTTGCACTTGAAAATAAAAAGGAAAATGTCCCTGGTAGTTGAAAAAAACCAAGTACAAGAACTTTGCCAAGTACTTTGTGTCAAGTACTACATGTACTTGGTACTTAAATACTGCCAACTACATTTTCAAGTACTATTCTAGTATAAGTCCTGTTTAAGTTTTTTTCAAGTACAAGTCCATTTCAAGTTCTTTTATCAAGTACAAGTCCTCTTTAAGTACTTTTCAAGTACAAGTTCATTTCAATTTCTTTTTAAGTAAAAGTCCAATCCAAGTACTATTCGAGTACAATTCATTCAGTAGTCTGTTTGAACTTTTCAAGTACATGTCCATTTTAAGTACTTTTTAAGTACAAGTCCATTTTAAGTACTTTTCAAGTACAAGTCCATTTCAATTACTACTCTAGTACAAGTACAATTCAAGTTGTTTTCAAGTACAAGTCCATTTCAAGTACTTTTCAAGTACAAATCCATTTCAAGTACTTTTCAAGTAAAAATCCAATTCAAGTACTATTCGAGTACAATTCATTGAGTAGTCTGTTTGAATTGTCGAATAATTGTGGGATTTGGAGCAAAATAACGTCACGAGACGCTAGCAGCTACCATGTTGTTTTTGAAATGAAATAGTCATTATTTCATAGCTTAGCCACACTTCTCAACGAAAATAACTTGAATTAGGCTTGTACTTGAAAAGTATTAGAAATCGACTTGTACCTGAAAATGTATTGGGCAGAATTAAAGTACCAAGTATATACATGTACTTGGATCAAAGTACATTAAAAAGTACTTGTACTAGGTATTTTTCAAGTACCAAGTATGTATATGCTATATACATTTTCAAGATACTTTTTTTCAAGTACCGGTCTGTTTGAATAAGAAATAGTACCTTCTGCTTAAATTTCGTTTTCAGTTTATTAAAAATGACAGAAAATGTAGTTAAGTAGTTTAATACGGGCTTTTAAAAAATTATATTAAGAAATATTGTGTATAAATTTTCAAAAAGCCAAGCAAAATATTGTCTGTGCTTTTGATAATTGTTTCTATTTGTTTTTGCATTAAAAGTCAATTTTTCAGAAATTGTACCCCCACCCTCTGGGGATGATTTTTTATTTATGATTTTTTGCTTGCAATATACATTTATTTAGTTACCCAAGAAACATTTTCTAAAATATTATTGACGAATTAAGTGACACCCTGTATACATAAATATGTATGAATTTCCATGAATGTTTTCAAGATTATTTCAAGCATTTCCCAAGCTCTAATAGTAGCACATTAAGAAGAATACCATACATACACACTTCCAGGCATTTCATTTTAATAAGCTTAAACCCTACTTGCTTAAAATTCTATCCAAAAATCTCATTTCCAAATAAATTTCGTATCCCTTCTGCTTTTAATGGATCAAAACTTTTTCAATTTTTTTTTCTATTTCGTATATGGTCAAAAAGTTTATCAAAACTGCAACTCGTAAAATTAATCTCATAACGACTTTCACTTTGAAAAAGAACAAACAAAAAAAAGTGAACACAGCTCTAAATTGAAGCCAACAACATTGTTTCGGGCTTATGGCTAAATCCTTTCGAAAAGTTGCAATTAGTTTCCTTCTACATGGATTTAATTTCACAAAGAGCAACGTCGGCGGAGACTAATTTAAAGGTAAAACGAAAAAAAAACACTCATTCACAAACAAATAGCATCATACTACCTACATTTTTACGGTACCTAACCTACACATATTGTTTGTCGGTAAGGTTATATACCCCCACAAGATGATGACGAGGCAACCCCAATATGGTTGTGTAGGACAATATAGACTACAACCGTAGTACTAACCGTAACCTATTCATTAAATTCCGTCCACACAAAAATGTTTTCCACTTGAAATAATAAAGAAAAACACCAGAAAAAATAAACTCAACCCACCCTCGCCTCAAAACGAAAACAATCTAAACACGAAAACGATTTCCAAGTACCGGAACAGAACCAAGCTATAGGAAGGGCTCATGCTATGTTACCACGCCATCACCACCAAGCACTTTACAAAGTCATTTAAACTATTTTGGAACACCTCGGCTACTTCTATTTTCGCTTGTGGGAACTAAAAAGTTCCTTAAATAGGAGCGACGACGCCCGCCGATGATGGCGGTGTTGGAGGCGAAAGCAGCTTCTCCAACTTGCTATGAACTATGAAGAGTTCTCGTAGATTGTGGAGTGAGACACTGTGAGGAATTTTCTTTGACAAAGTATTTTATGTTCGGTTATTCTGGCACTGCCATCTTTGTTCCCGACACGTTGGCAATGTGATGGCAGAAACATCTTTGGCAAACGAGAAGTTTGTTTTAGGGCACAATGTTTTGTGTGGCTGTAGAATAAAAACTTTACTCGAATTCAATCAGAAATTCAAAACTACAGGACAGCCTGCTTGTTACATCCTCATCCTCATCATGACTAATGCATGCTTTCATACTCACTTCATTGAAATGTGTACCTTTTATATAGCATTTAAGTAGCACATATTAAGTAGCATTAGACCACGAAAGGAAGCAATTTAATTTAATATTGTTACTTAAAGTTTATATGCGACAAATAAATATGTTTCGAGCGATCATATTACACATGTTCTTTCCAATGTTTTATTCTTATTATTAAAGTCAACAAATTTGAAGTAATTTAACTTCCAAATAAATACATTTCTTTCATATTTCAGTGCTTGCAGGCTTTTAAACAATCGTCGCGGGTGTTGTATCGATTAGAGTTTCCTTTACATCCACCGTAGATAAATTTATGGCAATCATTAGTTTCGTCTCTGTAGACCCATACATTTATTTTACCACTGCAGGGCCCCTTGTCGGCTTTTGGACAGTCTGTAATAAGAAAATATTATTTGTTAAATAATTTGTATGTGTATTCTATAAAAAAATAAGATAAATTAACATTATTGCTCACGGTGTGCAAATGCATTTACAGCGATGGCTAGCAAAAGAATAATAATTTGGAATTTCATTTCAATGTTGTGGTTAAAAAGTTTCCGAGGATGAATTCAAAGTGATAAGCTCAATTAAAAACTTGGGGGTTTTTATACGATTTTATAAGTTAAATTCTTAAAAATATCAATAAGTTATAAGAAGTTCAGTCAATAAGAACTTAATAATAATTTAAGTCTTATCATGACATTTGTGTCAACATTTTATATAAACGTTGGTGTTGAAAAATATTTATGACAGTGATGAAATCATCTCATTTGTTTAAGAATAATATTTAATTAATTTTAATTACAAAAGTTATACTTCTTTATGCACGTTGAGGTTAAGGGTAAACATCATTGGAATAATGAAGATGGAACTGTCATTGACACGATTAGTGTAAACTGTCGTTAAAATGATCATGTTCGAAAATGATCATGTTGTTCAGCAACATAATTTTGTAAGCTGTCAGTTGAATGAGCAAATTGGGATTGTTGCTCTGCGATCTCAAGATCCTTTGTGCCCCCACCTAAAAACTGGATGAGAATGCTCATCGAACAGTTCATCTTACACTTTTATTTCTCTCAGAAATTTAAGAATTTGGAGGACTTTTAGAAAGAGAAGATCGTTTTCTTTTGACTTGGTATTTTCCGTTAGTTATATGGGCTGGCGTTTCCTCATGCGTGCAGCAAAACCTGCATGTTAGGCTGCAAACTAGACCAAGAATGTTTAGGTGTCTTTTAACATTGCAGTGGCCAGTGAAGACACCGGTTATTTTCTTAGGTTGTTTCTATTATGGAAGATGCAGTCTATGAAATATACTCGGTTGTAGAGTTGCCACGTAAAAGTTTTGCCTGCCCTAGCTTGGGGAGTTGTTTCCAGTTTTTGGATCTTTTAGCCACCTCTAGTTCTTTTATTTTGTTTTTTATCAGACTTTCTCCTATGCCAGAATAAGGCTCAGGTCCCATCAAGGGAGACATTAACCCTATTTTTTCTAGGGAATCTGCTTCTTCATTTCCCTGGACCCCAACGTGACTAGGTACCCAATGACGTGACACTCCTATACTGCTTTCGAGCTGGATGGAGCAAGAGCTCAGTGCTTTGAGTGCAGCTTGACTGTCTGACATAATGGTAATATTTTGATTTCAGTAGTTTCTTTCGAGATTACGATCTGCGCATTTAGCTATGGGGTAAACTTCCACCTGAAAGGTGCTATAGTAGACTGTCCCATCGATATGGGAAGTTCGGTTCTAGTCTCAAGGATTTAACCCCTGTCCCTTCAGTTAATCTTAATCTTTCAATCTACCACTTGATGGCATTTGATTTGACAATGTAGCTTACTCCTTTTTGTGACATAACTTCGTTTTAAAGTCTTTCTCGGAGTTGTAGTTTTTAATCATGCCATCTCTTCAAATGTCAATAAGGTCTGTTACCGCTGACTTTAGAATGCAACCCTGAGACTAATGCATTTACCAGTATACCGGTTCCCTCTTTTGCAAACCTCATATGATGGCTCTCTTTGCAGCACTTGCTATAGCTTCATGTAAGGGGGATAGATGAGGGATGACTTCCATTGCTGCTGTAGGACAAGTTCTCATTGCCTCAGTTATGGGTTTCAACCTCTTTAGACAGATCAGTTTCCGTCTACCGGGATTGGGGCCCGGTGGATGGGGATGGTGGGAGTCTCGTTTCCATTCATGCACGTCTTATTGTCCTATTAACTGGGTTGCGACCTCAGTAGGTAGATCAGTTCTGTTGAAATAGGGAAGTACCTACTGTGGGCCTCGACGTGGCAAAACCAGGAAACGTACTTGTACTTGTACTTGTACGGCTAATCACAGGGGTTAAAAAGTAGACATAAAGAGATCTTAGGGATATGCCTGTTGAGCTTGAATAATGAAACAATCTCAGGACCGAATCTTCGGATTCAACACTGCGGAACTTGATTATTTCTGCTTTTTTACTAAGGTAGAAATGACAATATGATTTATGCAATTTGATCATTCGTTTATTTCGAACTGTTACCCATCACATGTTAACATGGGAAGGGAACCAAATATTTATATTACTAGATAGCTGATTAACCACCAGGGATTGAGTGAATTTTTTGCAGCCCGGTGGAGAACTGACTGAAACACGGGCGTTCTTCTAAAAAGTAAGAGAAATAGATCCTAAGCTCACGTTAAACTGGGCAACGGGATCTGAATGTTGCAAATTATCGTGGTGGGCTTACGTATAGTAGAGCAGCTAACCATTTTGTATTGTAAGGTGTTGCTCAAGGAAATTTGCAATATTATGGGGAGATCTATAAGCGATGTCGGATTACTAGAATAATAACTTTGATAGAGTCTATAAGTTGAGTACTGGGCAACAGCTCTTCTTGGATTCTTGAAAAAGTTTGATTTGCATTCACTGTCTAACATATGGCATGAAGGGTGTTGTGCGCTTCAGCGCAGCATCCTTAAAGTCGTAACAGCCAACTGATCCTAGGTAAGTCGATTTACTCTGGGTAAAGGGGACGATGTTGCAGCATTACGTGACTGTCTAGGCATTTTTAGAAATAATAATTTAGACAGTTATTGACAGTTAATCTGAAATGTTTGAAATAGTCCTATGAAGCGTTGATATGAAAAGCCCTTGTGGCCTAGTAATGGAGCGGATAGACTCTGAAAATAGTGAAGTGAAACGGCGAAGACCTATCAAACGCTTACATAGGTAGGAGTTATGCAAACTTTGACCCAAGCTGATAAATATACGTTGTGCCTCGGGGCGGTGGTACAACAGGTACCACCGCTATAATTTAGATAACTAATCCCAGTCTGCTCACTTCTGGGCAACAATGTTCGGTTATAGCAAGATCGATCCGAGGAAGAGTGCGAATGATTACTTCCAAGGATTATTCAATCTCGACAGTTACTCATCCAACGAAAGAAGCGGAATCACATGAGTAAGGTTGAGTTAGTAGCAAATAATGTTATTGACTGTCCCTATCCAGTCAGGGTAGTATGTGTAGCGCACCATACCCAAAAAAGGTTCTAGATATGCATAATCTCTGGATTTTTATTCACAGCAACATGCCTCTGTCTAGTCGCATTTGAAGCTAGAGTTGACTCTTCGGAATTTTCTCGAACCGCTACCCATCAAAGGAGACCCAAGTTGACATGGGGAATACGGGTAAAGAGTGTGGCCCAATCTGTGCTAGAAATAGCAAAGATAGCTCTTCAATTGAGCGGTTGTGGTTTCCCCTGATGCTGGGGTCAAGAGGTGCCTTCGGGTGCAAGAGGAGATAAAGATAGTCCCCGAGCCTTTAACAAGGGTGAGATGATCTTGTCTGGTAAATAAGTGATTTTCGGTATTGTAGTCAATTGTGTCGCTGTTCCGCAAACACAGTTTGGATAGCCATCCTTACTTTAGTTTGGCGGCAAACAGTTGAACGCTTTTCCTCAACTTCGATTGTGGGTAGGCCTTCCGTGGAATTATTCCGCACGGGAAGGTGTCCACGTAAAGCTTATTTAACAATCTGCTTCTGGACTTTTTCTAGTGATTTCCTAGTTGCAATTAGTTCGGTTCTTTTATGCCATGCAAACGCACCATAGGTAATTATGGGTCTTACCTATCATGGTGTACATCCTCCTAAAGATAGTTGGTTTGCAGCCCAATGATTTGCCTGCTAGTCTTTTGCGAATCATGAGGGCTTTTGTGGCTTTCCCGACCCATGGGCGGATCCAGACTTTGCCCCAGGGGGGGGTCACGTTTCTCAAAATTTCAATAAAGTATTGCACCCAAAAATATTTACTTACGATATAAGGCCAGTTTTGTATTCGAGCTGGGTGGCATAATTCTGTCTGGTTGCTTGTCTGTCTATTCTTTGACAACCTACAGCTACAGCCTAAGCCACTGAAGCAAATTTCTTCAAATTTTTAAATAATTTTTTTTTAATTCTTCGGAGGGGATATTTTTTACCTTTTAAAATCATGGTACTTGCTATACAACCTTTAAGAAAAAGCTTATTTATCTGCAAAGCAGCTTCAACAAATTTGATAAAAAACAGTAGATTACTGTAGGTATGGTGAATATTCTGGAAAAAAAAATCCGAAAAACTGTTAATAACGATGCCTGCCATTTAAGGGTTTTTGAAATTCGATTTGTTCAAAGAATTTCAATCAAAATTTGCATGCAAAAGCTCCATAAAAATTTCAATAATATTGCATATCAAAATAAAAAATAAATGTTGGCCTTTTAAGAAAATATTTATTATTATTTTGAAAATTCAATATTTTAAGAACGCGGTGATGAATTGTTTTGAAACAAGTTTATAAATGTATTTTAAAATTAATTATTATTTAATTTAATATAAAAATAGCTTTTTAAGAAAATCGCTACAACGATTTTACTTTTTTTTGTGCTTATATGCATATTTTTTCAAGATATCAAATTGGTTTTAAGCCTTAAGCTATTTGAAAAGTTGTTAAATAATTAAAAGAACAACTTAAATGTCCTTATTTTATATATTTTTATAATTTATATATATGTAATTACTGGCATATTTTAAAAGTTCTTAATTCCAGGCAACTTGAACATCAGAGCAAGTACCTGCAATACAGTCGTACATTTTATTTCCATTGAAAATATTTTTTGAAAAATAAATTAATTAATTAAGGAATTGAAGCCAAAACCATCATGCCCTTAGATACTAAAAATATTGTTTAGGAAAAGTTTATTTTTGTCCTTAAAATCTTAACTCTTTTACAATAAGATCGTATTTACTCCACAAGATCTATTTTTATCTTTTGCCTGGCAACTCTAGTTGCTACTTTTGTTACACTTACCCACTTTCTTTAATGACATCCCCCGAACAAAACAAATTCATGAAACGTCAAAATTACAAAACAAAAAACTTTGTATTCCCAAAATGGTGCACCCAAGTTAAAGGGAAAGCCTCGTAAGCAATTACAGTCTTGGGAAAACGAAGTAAAATTAGGTAGTTTTTCCATAAAAAAAAAAATCTTGCTACCACTCAAGTCTTCGAGTTGCTCTATGCTTTAAGTTACTTCATAGTGTCAGAAACTAAAAGTTGATCGCAATTAACAACTTAGTTGCCTAGTGGTAACTTGACCTTGATTTTGAGATTAAGCAAGCGATATGTCATTTAGGATATCTGTAAAGAGTGTATGCGATCAGTAAAAAATTCAAAAAGTTTAATTTTAAAAATTTGTTGAGTTGAAAATTTTAAATCAGCTGTAAGAGTTTTTCCAAGTACCGCCCAATTTTTCGCTATTTACGTGAGAAATTTGCAAGATACCAAAATCTAAAATATCGAAACTGCATTATTTATAGATCTTGAAAAATGATATCTCACACTAAGTAAAAATAAAACATAGCATTCTCACCTTACAATCTTGCAAATGTCAACCAAAATCTCGAATACCAGCTCAAAATTGTGTGGTCACATAATTAGAGGGAATTTTATTTGCAAGATCTCGAATGCGAGTTTTTCATTTGCACGGTTTTGAAATTTATGCCCAATTCAAAAGGCCAACTAGCTACATTAATTGGTTGTGGATTTGTTCTAATGGGATTTTAAAGTTTTTTTTTTTAAAGTCATTCCAGGTCACTGAACAAAATTTTTAGGTACCTTATTAAGGTTATCTTAAGAAACAAATAATTCTTTTCAAAGGTCACTAAATTGTTATTAAAGGTCACCTAGATTCATTGGTGACATACATTTTTTTAAATGAATTTTCAAAATTCTTTCATGGTTCAGTATTACTTTTTGAAAGTTCTATGTCAGAAAAATTATCTACTGTTACTACCTGCCCTTTTATGACCAGTAACCTTTCGAAGAGTACACATACGGGATGCCATGAAATTTTTCATCTGATTCGGTGTACGGTGTCAGAAATGTTCACAAAATCATCAAATCAATTTCAAATTATTTTTACGGTAAAACAAAAAGTAGAGTTCTGAATTATTCTTGAAATGAAAACTTTTATTGTTTTTCTGGCAGAAGAATTATTTTTTCAACTTTTCACGAACGAGGTACATATTGTCGGCTTTCTGTCAAAACCTAGCAAGTCCTTGAATGAAATTTTAATGTACTTTTGGTCAACAAGAATTACTGGATTATCGAATATCAATGTCTAGTAACTGTGCCATGGTATCTTTTGGCTCTATCAACCAGTTTTAAAACCTTTCACTATCTTAAAATTCCATTTTATTACCTTTTAAATCGGTGATTTGTGTCTTCTAACCAATTTTTCAAATTTGACATTTGTTTTGACAGAAAGTCCAAGATTTGTACTTTTTACTTTGATTTTTGTGTTTTAACTCTTTAAATACGCACGTTTAATTAAAATAAATTTGAAGGCGAATTATATCCTTTGAGCAGTGAAATTTTTTGTTAATGATTGAATTCATCTGTCTAATATTTTATATCTGGGAAAAGCCCAAGGGGGGGGTCATGACCCCCATGCCCCCCCCCCTTTGTACCCGGCAATGATCACTGTACATCTAATTACAAGCGCGATTTTTAATACCAAAACAGTACTTGGAAATTTCGGGTTTTTGGTATTCGGGATTCTGGCATTAAGGATTTTAGCTATTCGGGATTTTGTCCATTCAAGATTTTGTCCATTCGAGATTTTGTCCATTCGGGTTTTTGTCTATTCGGGGTTTCGTCCATTCGGGATTTTGTCATTCGGGATTTTGGCATTCCGGATTCTTTGCCTCTTCAGAATTTTGACATTTTAGATCTATTACCCAACCCGTCGAATACCTAATTGGAACCTTACTAAGACATTGTGAAAAGAGCTCTAAGAATATTTTATATCTGGGAAAAGCCCCAGGGGGGGGTCATGACCCCCATGACCCCCTTGTATCCGCCAATGTCCCGACCGTTAATTCTACGTGTTTGTTCCATAGGAGTTTACTGTCTAGTGTGATACCTAAATATTTAACCTCACTTTTTGCTTGAATTAACTTCACCCCCCAACCATATGGATTTCTTGCGTGGCAGAAGTATTCTTAGTAAATGGTATCATCGTCGTCCCACAGATACGCATCATTTTCTTGTAGTAGTTAAATATTTTTTGGATAAATGTTAATATTTTTTGTTGTGTTCAGGTGTTAAGGAGTATTCGAATAGCCAAATTGCGCAATTTATTACTTAAAGTTTCTGTACTGTGCATGATTAATGGTCTAAGGCCAGCTTGTTCCAAAGCCAATCAAATCTTTTACCAATGATTATTGCAACTGGTAAATAATCAAAATTTTAATCATTGAATCATTAGTTTAGGTTTTTAGTCGAATCGAAAACTGTTATCAGTCGATTTTAATTGATTGCAGTTATACATATGTATTTGCTTCGTAATATTAATTTAAAATTTCATAGCGATCTCAAAAAAAAAAAATAATTAAAAAAAGTAATAGTCCTTACCACTTGAAACTTAGATTAAAAAAGAAAACAATGACTGAGAAAAAAATATGATAGAGGCACTGTGATCAATTCTTCCCCTTCTCCTTTACTGCAGAACGATTCCATTACTGCAAATTGAATGAAATATTTAATTTATTTTTTCGTTGTGTCATATTTAAATGATTTAATGAAAAATAAACTCAAATACACTGCCCCATGAGGAGCATTTAAAAAAACATAGCTTAGAAAAAAAATATTTGAAATGTTGCCCATGTGTCTAATTTAGTTTCCATCCTCCATCACCATTTCTAGATTTCATTAACATTTAATGATATAGGAGGCTTTTTGTTGAATTTCTTAAAAAATATTACAAGTCCCCAAAAAAATGCTACATTCATTTTAAATTGACTAAGGTTCCTAATGATATTATTTTATTGACATTTTTATTTGTATTTCAATGGCAAATAAGAATTCCCTATTTGCTCGTAGACCTTGAGACACAAATTAATTTATCTGAGTTTATTTGTCACAATTTTTATATTTATTTTCTTTTTAATAAGTTTATTCAAATGATCATGGTTAATGGCTTTATTTAATTAAATTTTGTTTCATTCTATATTTATGTGTAAGTTTAAATTATACTCTCTTTAAAAAATAAATTGACTAACTATCACTATCCAATTAAATTAATTTATTGAATTGAATTAAATTGAATTGAATTGAATTGAATTGAATTGAATTGAATTGAATTGAATTGAATTGAATTGAATTGAATTGAATTGAATTGAATTGAATTGAATTGAATTGAATTAAATTAAATTAAATTAAATTAAATTAAATTGAGTTGAATTGAAGTGAATTGAATTGAATTGAATTGAATTGAATCGAATTGAATTGAATTGAATTGAATTGAATTGAATTGAATTTAATTGAATTGAATTGAATTGAATTGAATTGAATTGAATTGAATTGAATCGAATTAAATTAAATTAAATTAAATTAAATTAAATTGAATTGAATTGAATTTAATTGAATTTAATTTAATTTAATTTGATTTTATTGTTCTGTATTGTGTTGTTTTGTTTTATATTGTTCTGTTTCGAAGTATTTTCTTTTCTTTTATTGAATAAAGTTGAATCGAATTGAATACGCTTTTTAGATACAATCATTATTCATATATGGAAGTAAATAATGCTGGTAAATGTTCAGAGTTTTTTCCTCATTAACCTAAGTTTGTGACAACCCTGAAATGCGACTAGCTTACTTCGGCATTTATTATTAATTTAATATTACTACAATACTTTTTTGACAACAATAGAGCGCCACAGTACGGGGTACTAGGACCTCGAACAACAAGCTTCTTCTAGCTGGCACAGTCCCTAGCTACATAGCTATCTCCGATTTCTTATGCCAAGTTGGTTAAGGTCTTCTTTCACTTTCGTACGCCCCCCCTCACGGGTGTTCTTTAACTTTTCTTAAAAAAGGAGCGATTGGCTTGAATAATTCTTCGTTTGAGTTTTGGTATTATTAAGTGAGTTGATAGTGGACACAAGGTCTTTGACCATAATTAGTCTTTGATTTAGTTTCTTTTAAGATTCTTGTGTGTCGTAAATTACGAGTTGTAGTCCCGCGAGGCCTAGCACGTCTAAAGCAGCATCTCTGATCGCTTCCTGATAATTATTCTATACTGGCTCTCCATGCTTGAAGTTGCCGGTATAAGACTACTTATATATTAAGAGCCCGAGAAATTCAATAAGAAAAGAACCTTGCATATTCTTGTGACTGTAAGCATCTGACGTCGAACTTCTTCACAATATTTCAATGTATTTACGTTCGTCTGGATATCCGGAGCATTACCTGGGCTACAACGAGGTAGTTAGCCTCGGAACGTTCGAACATCCTTGTTACTGGAGGAGTGCCTTGTGTCGATCGCAACGTGGTCAATCTGGATAACGTTTGACTGAGCAGAAGATCGTAAATAAGTAAGTAAGACAGTTGAAATGTCAAAGCTAGAGCATTGCTATTATGCCTTGCCAAGGAGTTCATAGAACTCATCATATTTCTTGTCTGTTGAACGATAAATCCACATCCAAAAAGACGCTGCCATAACAAAAAGGAAGCTATTTGTTACCTAATTAATTTTGCTTCCCAATACAATCTAAATGAACTTCATAAAGAAAACATAAAATTTTCATTAAGTAAATACAATTTTCTTGGAATTTGTTTTGGACAAGGAAATTCAAGGTGGCTGATTCAAATCGACACTTTATTCTCAGACAATTTTACGTATATAAAAGAAACTCATCAAATCCACTTTGTAGGAAATAAATTGTAGTCCCTGCTTTCAAGTGCCGAGTACTTAAGTCAGAAGAAATCAAACCAGAAAAGGATCCTTTACGTCCCTAGCTTCATTCTCAAAATCTCTTATACGAAGACCGAAGAGTTGAATGAACTTTACATATTATACATGGATACAGGAACTTCCCAAGAGGATGAGCCAGCCATGATGAGACTTTTCCTTTCCTCATTTTTTGTTCAGTATGTTTTATTTTTATATAGAAAGTGTCCTTTTTGCATTTTTCATCGTGTAATTGTCTGGCGAGCAAATCAGCAGACATGAGTGTAGGGAGGCGTCCTCTCTTTTTTAGTATCCGTCTTGTCTATATAAAAAAAGCTGCCTGCTTTCAAGCTAGCACGTTTTCTAATCTTAAACGTTGAATGCGATTACGTGACCTTTTTATTCTAATTTGTTATTTTAGCTTTAATCGAGGAAATCCAATTGAAGAGCTCTTCTCTGTCTTTCTAGTTAAGCAATGTCATTAATGTTTTTTTGCCATTTCACACAAAAGTACATATCCTTCCTCTTGGGTATGAGAACAAAATATTTTTTTTTTACAATTTTAGGTGTGAAAGTGTGGTTCTTTTAATTTTGTTCATGTCATTTTTGTTGGTAAAAAATGCGTGAGCCACGGCTTATCAAATTTAAATCAGAACTCGCTGTGAATCGTGCAAATTGTATCCTTAATTTGTACCTTACACATAATTTTCTCGTCTATAAATCTTATTTTGACTTTAAAACGATTGCTGATTGTATTTTTGTTTCCTTTACAGCTTGGGTCCTTGGCTGGCTTATGTGTAAGACGGTTACCTATGTTCAAGGAGTTTCAGTAGCGGCATCAGTTTACAGCTTAATAGCTGTATCATTAGACAGGTAAGTTCACTTGTATAAACACACACAAATGAATGAACATTTACATTTTAATATACTCAAATGCCATCTGTGGTATTATGGGATGTTAGCATGTGCAATTGAAATAATAAGTCGAACATGCAATTTGAGAAACTTTTTTGCTAACAAGGGTTGTGATTATAATACATTCGTGCGACTATGTCAAATATATGTAGTTTCTACTGTAACTGAACCCTTTTATTGCAATTTAGAAATGGGAATAGGAAGGGGAAGGTTCTGTATGGAAATAAATAAATAAGGATTTTTGAGTTTTGGTTGGTATTGAGTTGACCTAGTTTAAGTTAAAAATTGATTTGGGTGGATTTTTGAGGTAGACTTATTTAAAAGTGGAGACATGTTTTTTTTTATTCAATTTAAATTATTTATAGGATTTCATAAGGAAACAATGAAATCTGAATTTGGTATCTTAATAAAATAATTAGAAAATGATTCTAGTTAGTAAAATAACTAGATTAACTCATGTCTCAGGTATCCCAATACTGAGTTAAGTTGACCAACAAGATGTGTTTTTGCAAAATATATTCAGAAAGAAGGACTTTAATACGAACATACAACTTTGTTATTATCACAGTCTTGATTTTAGAGGAGTAACACTAGATTTTGGAAGTGGATGCATAACCAAAATATGAGAGTAAAGATTGTTGAGATTAGTGATTTATCAGACCGAAAAATTTTTAAACCGAGTTAACTCGAGTTGAAATTAAAGTAACTCGAGTTGCAACTCGAGTTAAAATTATGTGAATACTTTTTATATGGTGTTAGCCATCTCGAGTTGCAAGCTAAATTTGAGAATACTTTCATGCATTGTTTTCGCAAATCGAATTGACCAACTTGGTTTGAAGTAGAATTTAGTGAGTTCACTTCAGATCAACTTTTTAAATGTGAAATGGTTGAACGGAAACCCCCATTTTACTAGATTTTCTGGAAAAATAAAAATAAACTGTAAAATTAAGTGATCTTTCAAACTCTTTTCTGTTTTCTTTTTATAAATATATCCTCATCGTAGCCATCCCTTTATGGAATTTAACAGTTTATAGTTTAAAAGATGGTGAACAAACTACATTTTAAGACAAATGCTACCCATTTGGCCTCAATTACTTTTTTTCTGATGATTCAAAAAATAAGCAAAATTTTATGATTTTTTAGAAGTTTTTTAATCCATCGTTATCGTAGCCATCCTCCAATGGACTTTGACAGTTCATAGTTTGACAGATGCTGGACAAATTAAATTTTTAGGCAGATAGTGTATTTTCCAAATTTCACCCAATTATCTTTTTTCTAGAGCATTAAAAAAAAATGGAAAATTATGATCTGTTTTCGTTTTTTTAGTCCATCCACCATTCCATCAACCTACATCATTGCAGCTCGCAACTCGGTTTAAATTTGTTATCAATTTCTATTTAATTTCAATTAGTTGCTCGGTTCGGTTAAAATAAAAATAACAAAAAATTGACACTTATGCCTTTGTTCCACTAAAAGTTGATAAAACACTACTTAGGTTTTGTTTAAGCACAAAATAGACGTAACACACATTGATGCCTTTGAATAAACGAAAAAAAAAAATTGGGTTGGGTACGAAATCCCGTATCTCAAAATTCCGTTTCACATAATCCCGCATCGCAAAATCTCGACATAACACAATTTTTTTTCTTCCACATGAATTAGTACTTTGTTTAAATGAGAATCAACAGGAACGAAGTTTCCTACTATATCTCTCGTTATTCAATACGCAAACGACTTGACACTATTTTGAATTTGGTACTTTGTGTTCTGGTCCCTTGAAAGAATGAGAATCACCAGGAACGAATCAAAACAAGAAGTCGGCACAAACAAGTATAAAAGCAGGTGTGAATCCAAAATAAATCTCAGTTCTCATTAGAATTAGAAGAAATCGGTAGAGGACAGTTCACGCTCCTTGAAGTAAGAAGATAAAAAAAAATTGTAAAAGGATAAAAACTGAATTGTCAGTTTTTGGATGGACTGTCCGTATGTGGTCTGAGTGAATCTGAACCGACGATTTCAGTCTGGATCTGGACGGGTGAATAAATAGTGAGGCATGTATGCAACCCCCTTGCCTCACTGTAGGATTTGGGATATATGTACGGTTTCTTTTGCAATTAAAGAATCTGGATTTATAAGTCACTAGGACGTTCAGTTTATCCGCAAATCAAGTTTAAAGATAAAGTCGATTTTTCATATAATGCGACGTATCAACTGAGAACTGGCACTTCCTAATTTTCTTCAGCAACAGTACCTCCGGTGGCCCGCTCCACGGGTTCTCAGGATTTTAACCCTCTATTTTACGTCCTCTATCCCGTTCACACTACTCCACTTCGGGTATTAAAGTCGTCTAGTTTATAGTCATAACAATCTTTACAATTTTACAATCTTTTATTTAGCTTTGAAAAGAACTATTGAAGCTGAATTGTACTTCAAAAGCGTTTCAACCTGTATGACAGAGAAATTCCTAAGCTATTTGCATGGTTTTCACTGCCATTAGCACTGAAATTTGCCTTGCATCGTTTCCACGTCAATGTCTACAAAAAACGGGGCAAAGGTCAAGTTTTCTTGAGCAAAAGTACCTTGCGTAGCCCGCTTCGTTGGTTCTCTTTTTTAGGTCCTCTGCCCCACTCATGCATTGTATACTAGGGTACTAGCTGGCGGTATTTTTGTGTATTTGTAATCGGCTGGATTCTGAGCAACGGGATTTCGTTATTCTCCCAAAAAAAATTCATAAACTATGTAAAACCACCCTAAAGTGCAATTGCGTTGTTGTTTAACCAATTGAGCTACTACTACTTGATGATTTAAAATACAATTGACACATACCCCTTCTTCCAAAACAATTTGATTTTAACTGACCAATTGTAATAAAGACTTATTTGCCCCTCACGACAAATAGAGTTATTTCAATTTTTGTTTAACTTTTTGGTATATTTAACTCAGAAATGTCAATTTTTGCACTATATATCACCGGGAGGTGCGATATGTACATTAGGTGGTCCTTAAAGAGGTCATTGTTTTATATCAAATGACGCTCTCCCTTATATCTTCCAAATAAATAAAAACAATCCTGTTTAATTTAAGCTCATTATTTTATCTTAAAGCCTAGGTGCGGTGCTGACGGGATACAACAAGTGACATACAAAAATGGCACAATGAATTTACTTATGACTTACATATAATTTATTGTTTATTAAATAAAGAAGCTAAGACTTAGAGGAAACAATACAAAAAAACTAATAACAAAATCTTGTCACAGCAAGCAAAAACAATGTTTGCAAAAATTAAATACATAGAATTTGTTCACTATGGCGTTCGCGTGCCATTTCTACTTTTGTCTGTCTTACTTTTTTTCAGTGGACAACTTTTTACTTGTGATATATAGGCAAGTTATATATCTACGTATATATAAAAAGAGGCTGGGTGCGACCCACACTGGTAACTTCCCATTGGTGCCCTCGGAAGCTAGAGACCCAATGTTATTTAATTTTTAAAAATCGCCTATTGAAGATCTTCGAAAAAGTTCTTAAATATGCAAGCAATCAAGTGAAAATTAGTGAGAAGAATAAAACTAGCCCAAAGTAAATATCAATGGTTGTTCTCAAGATACTTGAGAAGAAAAAAGGTGCAACAATTTTTTTGAAGTTTCTTGTAGTTTTCTCACTTTAAATAAACAATGTTTGTTGAACTTTTTTACAAAACAAGTAAAACATCTCTCTAAAAATTATGGATTCCGATGCTAGAGAGCTTAAAACGTTAAAATATGTCAAAATTTTTGATTCGACAAATCGGACCAATTACAATAACTTCTAATGGGAAGTTGGAAATTGATATTTTCATCAGACTTGTCGATAATAGGGGAGACGAAAAAAGTAGGTCTCACAATTCTGTCTGTCTGCCTATCCGTCTACAACCTAGACGTCTCCCCCGATCTCATTTAAACTTGGTAGATATACGAGTAGATTAAAAAAAAAATTTAAGGACCGCAAATATAATGGTACCTCCCACATAATTTTTTAACGATTTTACAAAATCTTTTTTTCTCAAAACTGGTTTCAAAATAATAATAATTATTATACAGAAGCCTCTAAACAATATAAATATTCTTTCTAACCAAACATTTTAAGAAAATATATTTTGGATTTTTTAAAAATGTTCTAATATTTTATTTTTTTAAATCAAATATCATTTTGAAAAGTACATGGTCGATTTTTATAAAACTCGATATTTAAAATTTTTTTTAAACTTTTTTTTTAAAGTACTTTAAAAAAAAATTTACTTTTATTAAATAATAACGGTACCTTCCAAATGTTAAAAAACCGGTGACAGAAAAAAATTTTGTTTCTTAAAAATGGCTCGTACGATTTTTATAAAACTTTTTTGTATGCTAAAATTATTACTACCAAAATCTAAAAAAATTACAAATAGCGAAACCTCTTATGAAATGTTTTTTTTTTTAAATTAAGATATATTTTTTATATAACTTTTCGGAAAATGGTTCAATTTTGTTTTGAAAATTCGATATCTCAAAAAGGGATAAGCGATTTTTTTGAAATTTAATTTTTATACTTATTCACATAAATAAAATATTAATATCAGACTTTTCATCACGATGATGGGGAAGACGAAAAATGTGGGTCTCATAATTCTGTCTGCCTGCCTAATAGTCTACAGACTAAACGTCTAGATCGATTTTTTCTTAAAACCTACATGCCTACATGCTTTTTTATTTTTTAGAACCAAAAACAAATGGTACTTGCCATATAAAGGTCTTAGCAATTTTGCAAAATCTTATTTTTTCTCAAAAACGGCTCCACAACTTTTCAGAAAGAAAAAAATTCAATAAATTACTTTCAGTAATTTTTATGATTTTCTTCAGAACGTTATCTGATTTCAATTAGCTTCTAAGCAATACAAATAGTTTTTCTTACCAAAAATTTCAAAAAAACATTTTTTTTACTTTTAAAAAAACGTCAAATGTCCAAAAACGAAAAGAAAATCAAATATTTTGATTTTTATTAAATGGTTATTTTTTAATTTTAAAGCATTTTAAGACAGAATTTACTTTTATGAAAAATTGCGATACAAATTTTAAAAAAAGCGTTCGGCAAAATATTTTTATTCATTCTTAAAAATGGCTCCTACAATTTTTATAAAACTTTTTCTACATGCAAAGATTAGTGCGTTACCTACACTACTAAAAATTATACAAAATTACAAATAGCAAGCTTATTAATAGCATAGTTTTTTTTTTTTAATTTTGAATTTTCTCACTATCGAATCGATTATTGATTTTTAAATAAGAATGAAAATATTGCCCATACAAATTTTCAAAAATTTTTTTTCAATTTTAAAAAAAGATCTTATTTTTTTTTTTTTTGAAATTCGATATTTTAAAAACGCAAATTTTTTTTGAAATCTTATGTTTATATGCGCAAAAATAAATACTTAAGATTTACATACCAAAAGTTTTCCTTAAAAATGTTTTAAAAAATTGATAAGCAAATGTATACAAAATTAGTTTTTAAAAACTCTAAGCTAATATTGTTTTTTCCATACAATGATAAAAAAAGGATGCTTTCTTAATTCTTGATTAAATAAATGAAGAATTAAGAAAGCGTCCTTTTTTTATCTCAAACTCTTAAAAAAGAATTTAAATATCGTATTTCATTTTTAAGAACATTTTTTGCATTTACATAAAATTTTCTTAAGCTCTTTAAGCGTCTTGAATATAAAAGCAAGTTACGTGTGACCCAGTCGTGCATTTTATTCTTTTAACATTTTATTTATTTCTTCATTTCATTCTTGTAAATCGCTGAATTTCCTACGTATGTCTCTGCCATTTTGAAAACCTTGAAAGTTGTGTTAAAAAAACTATTATTTTCGTTCAACAAAATCTTAATTGTAATTTCAAAAATACAACCAGTGTGAGTCCCTTTAGAATGTTTCTGAATTTAAATGATTTAAAAATGGAAGTTTTGCAAAATTGTCACCAAAGTTTGGAATTCTACCTTAAAAATCAAAATTTTAACGTTTTTTCATTTTGATCGTATTTTTTTTTTATATTATTTCGATTCGAAGTGATGACTGTTCCTTTGTTGTGGTGGTGAAATGAATGTTTTTGGTTTTTTGATAATTAATGACATAGACCTAAGCCTAAAAGCTTCTCTGTAGCCAAAAACATGATGAACGTAATTACTTCCGCGAAACCTTAATTAGAGAACTCCTCAAGGCACACTTAATTGTAGTAAGAATAAATAAACACGAATGTTCAAAAATACCTTATTCCAAATTATACCTTATATAGCTAGTTGTTACTTTTGCATAGTGATTTTCTTTATGACTTGCACAGTTTTGTATCCATCCATACAAATTTATTTATAGCCTTCAAGTAAGTAATTCACCATACCCATAACCTTTATGCCATATAATGCTCGCGCTCAATAACCCTGTGCTTGTCGAAGCAAAACCCAAATTTGTAATAATAAATCATGTTTCTGGTGAATTACAATTTCCAATTATTTGACGCTTGATAAACTTGTCCTACAAGTAGTGAAGCTGGGTTGCACTTGCACTCTCCAGATCTGATAGAGTATCATACCATCATCAGCATCGCACCTTTATAGCGAAAGAGATCTTACGAAATGAATATAAATTAACACGAGGACGAAAACTGTAGTCTGTAGAGTAGGTACTTACCTTTACCTACGTTAGGGTATCAAAAACCATCTTTGGAATATGAAATTATACGAGTTGTAAATTTTTGGCCTCCTCTGCCCTTAACCCTTTCACCTCCTAAGTATATGCTCTTTGGCATATAGAATTGCAATATTGTGCATGAACTATAGATTTAATTTTAAATTATGCAAAAAATTGAAGGACAAACGCGCGATGTGCGGCGGCAAAAGTGTTGTTTCATAACAGCTATGAGCCACTTATGCAATTTACCGAATTAATTAACTCAACCATCACGCTGATGATAAAATGCTGTGAATACATACCGCACGATTCTTCATGCAGGTAGGTAGGGTTGCAATCAAGGGTTTTTTTTCTACTTATTGATTGGGCTAATAGCGAAATATAAGTACATTTGGAGAGTTTTCAATATCAGATGTCGAAATACGAGTACATAAAGGAAGGCATGTTCAGAAAAATGATGCAGAGACCTCAGCAATCTCATAGCATCGTGAACAGGATTTCTCAAAAATAACTAAGGAATAAAAATAAAGAAAAACTATTGGATCCACTTGCTCACTTTTTGATGGGGCAAAATTTTCTGAAGTCTCTGAGAACTCACTTTTTTTTCAAAGCATGCCTTTTAAGATTTTTCATTGATGGCTTTAGGTTTTTGTATGGTCTTGTACGAGAGTTAACACATCATAAACCTGTTTAAATTGTCACTTTTAAACTCCTTTACTACTTTTTCTTTGAATATTAAAAAAAAAAAAACACTTTTTCAAACAAAAAATGTTGGCAACTCTAGTTGCTGGCATTTTTGTTATAGATGCTTGACTAGCGCGGTATGAATTTGCTACTCAAAGGACTTTTGTAAATTTTACATTAAATTCCACTTTTTGGTGGTGGTCCTTTACGAAAGGACGTTTATTTTGTAATTAAATAGCAAACACTCGTGAGTACTCCCCTCTTTCCCATCTACATATTTTCCCATGTAAAATTTGATTAATTAACAAAAATCATAAACAAACTAAACAAAAAGGAAAAAAGTAATAAATAAAAATAAATAATTCAGGAACTCAATATTGTAATATTAACATTTTGTAACAAATGAAATTATATTATAAATGTTATGGATTAAAATAAAATTTACAATAAAGCACTCTAGGGCTGTATTAGAGCTTTAGAGTTAAATAACTACAATGAATATACATACAGCTGCTTGGCAACTTGACTCATCGTCATCCATCAGGATGTGGAATTGAAATAATTGGATTACGACGAGGACTAGGACTAGCCAAAACCAAATTTATGTAAGCTCTAACTATTATTCAAGGGGGAGTTAAAAGAGTTTATAATAATTTTTCTTTTTGTGAGAAAAGCTAGGAAAGCTTCATATATAAGGGTGAGGCTATGTAATTTTGGAAATTAGTGTTTATTCTATATATACATATTATACATAGGTTTATTGAGGCAATATTTAACTTAAGATAATAGTGAAGTCGCACAGCACTCTAGTGAATGAGTTTCGGCTTGTTTTCTATTTTAATCTGGATTATGTGTGAATAAACTATATTTAACTCAGCTAAATTATTTAACTGTTTTGCGCCAGTATTTTTCATTCTTTATCATGGTGACTAGGACAAATTATGTGCTCGTAAAAAAATGAAACTCCAGCTCTAAGCAATTAATAAGGCCTGTGACGAAACAATCGAAAACGACTCTTTCAAGGCTCATCTTGATCTGGTTATAATTCAAAAATTTCAATTTCATCTCGGAATTGGTATCGGCCTCATATGCCTTGATCTATCGTCTTAGTATCATCTTTAAAAGAGTTTTAGTGCCGAAAAGTTTTCTTTTTGCAGTAAAAAAAAAAAGTAAAGAGAAATAGGGCGAGTTCAAAAACGCAAAAGTTCGACAGCACTTCAAAATTCAAGTTCCATTTATTCTGACAACAAATATCGGGTTTTTCAATAAGAGCGCTACAAAATTTTTTTTAAATAAAACAAAACCAATATCAATGAAATTCTTTATTCTTGTAAAAGTACGTTTAATGCCATTATGTATTGAACTTGATTTCTTTTGCATGGCCACCACGGGCACGCTTGCACAAGTCCAGGCGCTGAACCCAATTTTCGACGGTTTTCAAGTATAAATCGGCCGATACTGCTGCAATTTCAAGTTCGATATTCGTACGAAGTTCATGAATCGTCAATGGCTTGTTGGAATAGACTATAGACTTGACGCAGCCACACAGGAAATAGTCTAACGGCGTCAAATCACACGACCGAGGCGGCCAAGCGATTGGACCATTTGGTGAGATAACACGTTCTCCAAACTTGGTTTCCAATAAATTGATTGTGCCATTCGCTGTGTGGCTTGTGGCGCCGTCTTGTTGGAACCACATGTCCTCCAAGTGCATATCATCCAATTGGGGCCAAAAATATTCGGTTATCATTGAACGGTAGCGATCCCCATTCACAGTAACGTGCCGGTCTTGATCATCACGAAAGAAGTACGGCACAATGACGCCGCCGGCCCATAAACCACACCAAACCCGTTTTCGGGATGCAATGATGACTCATGGAGTACGTGTGGATTGCTACCTGACCAATACCGCATATTTTGTTTATTGACGAAGCCATTCAGCCAGAAATGAGCCTCATCGCTGAAGATGATTTTTCGATGAAAATCCGAATCATTTTCAAGTTGTTGCTCAGCCCAATTCACGAATATACGACGCTTCTGGTGATCAAGTGGCTTCAGTTCTTGCGTCAATTTAATCTTGTTAGGATGTAGGCCAAGATTTTTTCGCAAAATTCGCCACAACGACGTCACAGAGATGCCCAACGCTTGAGAACGACGTGTGATAGACACATTTGGGCTTTCCGCAACTGAAGCCTCAGCGGGAGCAATATTCTCGACACTACGGGCACTTCTTTGTCTCACTGGCACGGGAACATTTTGTACTGTGTCTGTGGAATCAAATTTTTCCACTAGACGCTCAATTGTTGATCTGTTAGGACGATTATGACGACCATTAATTGGACGCAGCGTTCTTAACGTTGAGGCCGCTGACTCCGAATTTCGGTAGTAAATTTTAATAATTTCGACTCGTTGTTGGCTCGTATATCTTTCCATCATGAAATAGGAAACCTTTTTGAAGAGAAATGTCAAAAGAGCGGCAAGAAATAAAGCGTCGTTTGCTGTCCCTGTCGCTCTACTTTTGTAGCGTCCCTGTTGAAAAACCCTACTTTCGGATCTTCAATTTTCTACTTTATAAGAAATTTAGATGTTTGCTCTCAACAAAAAAAGAAAATTTCCCAATTTCTTAAAAAAATTGTTTGGCACTGATGTTCTTGAATGTTTTTTTTTTTTGCAGACAACAAACCAAAGAAAAACTAAAGAGTTTAATCCAACAGTGAAGGGGCATCCCTAATGGGATCAGAGCCTTATTGCGTAATAGGAGAACACGTGATAAAATATTAAATCAAAATATAAATGGAGTCGAAAATATCAAATTCTGGAACGATCTCCTAAAGCCGGGCAAATTCCTGCTTGGGATTGGTACATTACATACATGGTACATGATACATTTTATCGTGAACTTTTCTTTCACAACTCATGGCCATTAGAAGCCTAGATATAGTTTCTCAGGAATATTGCACCGGAGCTAAAGCCGCCATCTTTAATTTTAACAAAAAAATATCGTTTTATTGAATAACGCCTTAATTTTTCACTTTTGAAAACCAAAATCAAAACAGAACTGAAAATAAATTTGATGATGTTCAAATTTGGCATAGGCGAACAAAAGTTGGGGCAAACAGGGACACTTGCCACCCCCTGGCTGGCTTTGGTCTGCTTGTTGTCTGTCAAACGATGGGTGCGTTTAATAGTTCGCACAACTGACAACACATATGGTGCTGCCACCCAGTAGCTCAATCCTGAGATCTACCCAGTTCTTTTCCCTTCGCGTGTCAATTCTGATAAATCTATCTATTTCATTACTATTTAAAGAAGTTAAGTTTGAAGAATTATAAATCAAGTTTACAACCCTTTTTTCTGACAAAATATAAAGCTACGTTACTTTAAGTTAAGTTAACTAAAGTAAAGTAAAATAAAGTAAAGTAAAGTTAAGTTGAGTAAAGTAAAGTAAAGTAAAGTAAAGTAAAGTAAAGTAAAGTAAAGTAAAGTAAAGTAAAGTAAAGTAAAGTAAAGTAAAGTAAAGTAAAGTAAAGTAAAGTAAAATAAAGTAAAGTAAAGTTAAGTTGAGTAAAGTAAAGTAAAGTAAAGTAAAGTAAAGTTAAGTAAAGTAAAGTAAAGTAAAGTAAAGTAAAGTAAAGTAAAGTAAAGTAAAGTAAAGTAAAGTAAAGTAAAGTAAAGTAAAGTAAAGTAAAGTAAAGTAAAGTAAAGTAAAGTAAAGTAAAGTAAAGTAAAGTAAAGTAAAGTAAAGTAAAGTAAAGTAAAGTAAAGTAAAGTAAAATAAAGTAAAGTAAAGTTAAGTTGAGTAAAGTAAAGTAAAGTAAAGTAAAGTAAAGTAAAGTAAAGTAAAGTAAAGTAAAGTAAAGTAAAGTAAAGTAAAGTAAAGTAAAGTAAAGTAAAGTAAAGTAAAGTAAAGTAAAGTAAAGTAAAGTAAAGTAAAGTAAAGTAAAGTAAAGTAAAGTAAAGTAAAGTAAAGTAAAGTAAAGTAAAGTAAAGTAAAGTAAAGTAAAGTAAAGTAAAGTAAAGTAAAGTAAAGTAAAGTAAAGTAAAGTTAAGTTAAGTTAAGTTAAGTTAAGTTAAGTTAAGTTAAGTTAAGTTAAGTTAAGTTAAGTTAAGTTAAGTTAAGTTAAGTTAAGTTAAGTTAAGTTAAGTTAAGTTAAGTTAAGTTAAGTTAAGTTAAGTTAAGTTAAGTTAAGTTAAGTTAAGTTAAGTTAAGTTAAGTTAAGTTAAGTTAAGTTAAGTTAAGTTAAGTTAAGTTAAGTTAAGTTAAGTTAAGTTAAGTTAAGTTAAGTTAAGTTAAGTTAAGTTAAGTTAAGTTAAGTTAAGTTAAGTTAAGTTAAGTTAAGTTAAGTTAAGTTAAGTTAAGTTAAGTTAAGTTAAGTTAAGTTAAGTTAAGTTAAGTTAAGTTAAGTTAAGTTAAGTTAAGTTAAGTTAAGTTAAGTTAAGTTAAGTTAAGTTAAGTTAAGTTAAGTTAAGTTAAGTTAAGTTAAGTTAAGTTAAGTTAAGTTAAGTTAAGTTAAGTTAAGTTAAGTTAAGTTAAGTTAAGTTAAGTTAAGTTAAGTTAAGTTAAGTTAAGTTAAGTTAAGTTAAGTTAAGTTAAGTTAAGTTAAGTTAAGTTAAGTTAAGTTAAGTTAAGTTAAGTTAAGTTAAGTTAAGTTAAGTTAAGTTAAGTTAAGTTAAGTTAAGTTAAGTTAAGTTAAGTTAAGTTAAGTTAAGTTAAGTTAAGTTAAGTTAAGTTAAGTTAAGTTAAGTTAAGTTAAGTTAAGTTAAGTTAAGTTAAGTTAAGTTAAGTTAAGTTAAGTTAAGTTAAGTTAAGTTAAGTTAAGTTAAGTTAAGTTAAGTTAAGTTAAGTTAAGTTAAGTTAAGTTAAGTTAAGTTAAGTTAAGTTAAGTTAAGTTAAGTTAAGTTAAGTTAAGTTAAGTTAAGTTAAGTTAAGTTAAGTTAAGTTAAGTTAAGTTAAGTTAAGTTAAGTTAAGTTAAGTTAAGTTAAGTTAAGTTAAGTTAAGTTAAGTTAAGTTAAGTTAAGTTAAGTTAAGTTAAGTTAAGTTAAGTTAAGTTAAGTTAAGTTAAGTTAAGTTAAGTTAAGTTAAGTTAAGTTAAGTTAAGTTAAGTTAAGTTAAGTTAAGTTAAGTTAAGTTAAGTTAAGTTAAGTTAAGTTAAGTTAAGTTAAGTTAAGTTAAGTTAAGTTAAGTTAAGTTAAGTTAAGTTAAGTTAAGTTAAGTTAAGTTAAGTTAAGTTAAGTTAAGTTAAGTTAAGTTAAGTTAAGTTAAGTTAAGTTAAGTTAAGTTAAGTTAAGTTAAGTTAAGTTAAGTTAAGTTAAGTTAAGTTAAGTTAAGTTAAGTTAAGTTAAGTTAAGTTAAGTTAAGTTAAGTTAAGTTAAGTTAAGTTAAGTTAAGTTAAGTTAAGTTAAGTTAAGTTAAGTTAAGTTAAGTTAAGTTAAGTTAAGTTAAGTTAAGTTAAGTTAAGTTAAGTTAAGTTAAGTTAAGTTAAGTTAAGTTAAGTTAAGTTAAGTTAAGTTAAGTTAAGTTAAGTTAAGTTAAGTTAAGTTAAGTTAAGTTAAGTTAAGTTAAGTTAAGTTAAGTTAAGTTAAGTTAAGTTAAGTTAAGTTAAGTTAAGTTAAGTTAAGTTAAGTTAAGTTAAGTTAAGTTAAGTTAAGTTAAGTTAAGTTAAGTTAAGTTAAGTTAAGTTAAGTTAAGTTAAGTTAAGTTAAGTTAAGTTAAGTTAAGTTAAGTTAAGTTAAGTTAAGTTAAGTTAAGTTAAGTTAAGTTAAGTTAAGTTAAGTTAAGTTAAGTTAAGTTAAGTTAAGTTAAGTTAAGTTAAGTTAAGTTAAGTTAAGTTAAGTTAAGTTAAGTTAAGTTAAGTTAAGTTAAGTTAAGTTAAGTTAAGTTAAGTTAAGTTAAGTTAAGTTAAGTTAAGTTAAGTTAAGTTAAGTTAAGTTAAGTTAAGTTAAGTTAAGTTAAGTTGAGTTAAGTTAAGTTAAGTTAAGCTAAGTTAAGTTAAGTTAAGTTAAGTTAAGTTAAGTTAAGTTAGGTTAAGTTAAGTTAAGTTAAGCTAAGTTAAGTTAAGTTAAGTTAAGTTAAGTTAAGTTAAGTTAAGTTAAGTTAAGTTTAGTAAATATATATATATATTTATATATAAGTTTCGGAAGATACACACTCACGATTTACGAATTATTATTATTTTGTTGAATATTTTCAATCGTCAAAACTGTATTTTGTCTAGAAAACTAGATTTCTGAAAATTGTGAAACGCAAAGGTACTTAATTGGATGATTTAATTTGCGGATCATTTAATTGTTGAACAACAAATCAGAACTTTACTCAGACATTGTGCAACAAACTCTTAATGTCGGAAATTATGTATGGAATACAATGTCAGGTAAATGTCCGCCTCTGTTAGTCTCACAAATGCGAGCCCTTTTGAGCACATTTTTCACTACATTCTCACACATTTCACGCGGTATTTCATTAATTTCATCACGAATATTTTGTTTGAGTTGCTCAAGCGTTTTTGGTTTGTTTGCATAAATCTTGCTTTTCAGATATCCACACAAAAAGAAGTCTGAAGCAGTCAAATCAGGTGACCGTGGAGGCCAATCAATATCACCCTTTCTTGAAATAACTTGATGTTGAAAGAAGTATCGCAGTAATTCCATTGTAATCCTGGCTGTATACGATGTGGCACCTTCTTGTTGATACCACATGTTAATCAAGCTCAAATCATGTAGTTGTGGCGTTAAAAAGTTATCAATCATATCACTGAAGATCAAGCTCTTGAGCACGGTGTCGAATTGAGGTTGATGGATTGTTTCGAACACTTCCTTGAGCAGCAGTAATGTTTTCAGCCGATCTTGCAGTACGTTGTGGTCCATACTTGGGCCTATTACCTACAGATCCTCTTTCTTCGAAATCATTCACTTCACGATAAATAATGCGTTTTGTTGGACGTTGTCGTCACAGTAATTGATGATTGATCGTCACAGTAATCGATGATTGATTTTGATAAAATGTTTTAACAATAAAAACACGTTGGCTTATCGGATACTTTTCCATAATAAATATGCCACGAGTCTACTTCACGACTGCTGAATATGAACTATCAAGAGTAGAACTAATGTTTGCCAAAATGGCGGCAAAACAAAGGAGTATACCTTTGCGGCGAACACCCTGTATTTATAACATCCATGAAGTCATTTTTTTACACTGTTTTTATTTTCTGAACGTAGGTTCATGAGCTCTTTTGAATTTGGAATTTACATTTTGATTTTTCACTTGAAAATCATTTCTTTGCAATTTGACAGACGCAACCCTTTGATTTTTTTAACAAAAAAAAAAATACAACAGAAAAATATACTTATGTCCAGTTTGTCGTTAAAGAAAAACAAATGGTCACAGCCTACATAAAAAGCTTTTAAGTATTTTATAAATATTTATTTTGTCGCAAACTGTGAACAGGTCAGGGTCAGCTAAACATTCTTTACAAACATTCTCATATGCTTCCCAAAGGAGAATCGCTTTCGATAGACTTTTTCCAACTCTTTAAAAACAAACTTCCAAGGATATATTCCTATAAATGTTTATAAAGCACAACATCAGGCTATCACTCTGTTCCTATGTACCATTCTCTTTTTATGACAATTTGTCTTCATAAGGAAAAAGGAATCACTGACTGGATGTGAAAGAAAAAAGAGATATGATTTTACTCAGAGTTTTATGTCGTCAAACCATCAGTAACATTTAAAAAAAAAGCATGAGGCCTTTTTTTATCTGTGAACAAAGTACCTACACAGTACACACATATGTATGACAACAAAATACCAGATAAACGTTTACTCTTATCTCATTTCACTTTACCAAACGGTTAAGTAGTCCTGGAGAAATATTATTGCCTTATGATGAATTTTATTTAAAACCCTCTTTAAATTTTATGTTCTTTTTATTATTTTTTAACCTTAACATTTTCAGTGCCGCCACTTAGAGTCATGGATCACTTATCTAGTCTTGTTTCTAAACGAGAAGTCACTTGGTGTCGGTCGTCATAAAAAAATTAGGTTAATCTTCAAGCCATAATTTTCCTAATTCAAGCCTAGAAATTACTCAAAAATGACTTAATGCAATTACCTCGCAGTTAACAGACGTATTTATTTCAGGCCTGTATTTGATCATCAGGATTATGACAAAATTTAAAAATTTCAAGCAAAAAGTTCAGCAGAAGTCGTTGAAATTTAAGCTTCTATAAATTTATAATATTCTGAGTTCTGAATTGAATTACAAAGCCTCCTCCTTCTGAAATCTATTTTTTTGTAAATAAAACAATATGATGCAAAGCATCTTCGAAATGTCATTCAAATAAGCATCCTGATTTATTCAAATATCATTCAAAATCAAAACAAGTGTATGACACACATGACCACATTGAAGAAGCGCCATGTGAACAAACTTTTCACAATGCGACAAAAAAAAAAAACACACACTCAAAACGTGGGAAACATTGAACCGGAAATAATAAATTCATCCTGGCGTTTATTCTCTTTTTACGTTGATTTATTACAATCTCATTATTCATTCCTTGAATGTACACCAAACACCATATATACCGTCATCATATGGGATAGAATAGGATCACATAAACAAGATACAAGTATACATGTGAAGGAGCTGGAAACACATATAATGTATCTATATAGATACATCCCATCAAGCCATCTGCAAAAGTATATTGTAGTATTGATTAAATGGCAAAAGTTCATGCTAAATTTTGTTGGTTGTTTGCTTCTTGAAGAAACTAGCCAATTTGTAGAAGGGTTTTATGGATGAACATATTTCACTGTTGAACAAATCGAAAAAGGTTAAAAAATCCTCAAGATGTTAATCATTTTAATAAATATTTCAGTTATAATTGAAAATGCAGACTAATGGGATAGGTATTTAATTTAATTATTATTTTCTAAATGGAAATCCGATCCTATTTTTTTCAAATTGCTTCATTATAGAATGTTATAGTAATGTTAATCATTCAAAATAATGAATTATTCATAAGTTAATGTTGATGGGAACAATAAATTTCAGTTTACTTACTCACTTACTTATCCAGCTCCCGATCCATGTAGGGTCTCTGCCTGAGATATTGTGGTCTTCCATCAGTTGCGGTCCCTCGCACGCTCCCTTTAGTCATCGAGAACAAGCGTTCTTGGATCTGAAACCACCTGGTCCCTGTAGCGGAGGTTCGGTCTTTCTGGTCGTCTCGAACCTGTGGGCCTCGAAGATTTTCTTGGCTGGAGTGTTGTTGTCCATTTGCTCTATGTGGTCAACGTGTTTTGGCTTTTTGGACTACATCCACGGCTGGGTACATTTCGTATAATTCACGACTGAATCTTCTCCTCCGTTCGCCCTTTTGAACCAAATGTCCGCCGAAGAATTTTTCTCTCGAAAGTGCCATCACTTATCAATTACCCTTTTTAACTTATCATCCAGCACTCGGAACTGGTAAAATTATCGTTTTGTATTGCGTGCACTTTGTCTTTCGGGGTTTGAACCCATTATTGTTTGGCCAAATCGAAGTAGCAGCGGTTCGCTAGGGTAATTCTTCGTCGGATTTTCACTAAGGTGTCATTTGTGGGATTGATGTTTGCTCCGATCTAGGTGAACTCCTTGACTACCTCGCAATCACTGCTACCAACAGTGACGTTTTGCCCTAGCAAAAGTTGAAGCTTTGTTTGATGATAGCATATAGTTTATTTTGTCCTCATTCACTTCAATACCAACGTATTTTGCCTGTTCATCAAAAGCTCTGAATGCTTCTTGTACAGCTTGCTTGGAGCGGCCAAAGCTATTGATGTTGTCCGCATAGTCAAGTAGTTCCGAAGACCTGTTAAAGATAGTGCCTTCCAGCTTAACACATCTCTTGCGAACTATCTACTCTAGGACTAGGTTAAAGAAATCACATACGATAGCGCATCTCTTTGTTCTCCCTGTTCATATCTGGAATAGCTCAAATGAGTTGTTTTGTTGCCCATTTGCACGTTGCATCATGTATTTTGTAACGTCATGTGACATAGCTGGATCAGTTTTTTCATGATCCCGAGTTCCGACATCGCCGATAGAAGCTCTTGGCGGCTTTGAAGTCGACGAGAAGATGGTGGATCTCGACTTGAAATTCATTGGACTTTTCCAGGATTTGCCTCAATGTGAAGATTTGGTCTATTGTTGATCTGTCTGGCTTGAAGCCGCACTGGTACGTGCCGATTGTAGTGTTGCAGAAAGGATAGGATAGATAGGATCTTGTACTTGCAACATTAAGTAGGGATATACCTCTGTAGTTTTTGCAGGACATAGGATCGCCTTTTTTGTAGATTGGGCATATGGAGCTAATTGACTAGTCGTCGGGCATACTTTCCTCCTCCTACATTTGATTGATGAGCTGGTGCATGCACCTTACCAGGACATCTCCTCCATACTTGAAGAGTTCCGCAGGTAGGTCATCCGAGCCAGCGGATTTGTTGTTCTTAAGCTTGTTGATGGCTTTCTAAATCTCTTCAGTACTGGGCGCTGGGACTGGATAATTATTGACTGGTCTCACGTTTTTTTGTTCTCCTGTCGCTTCTTCTTCAGAATGTCCATTAAGCAGCTGCTTAAGCACGTCTACAATTTCCTGTGCTTCGGTGACTAGATTTCATTCGCTGTTTCTCAGAGCTTGCGTGCCGGTTTTATAACCACATGCCAGTTGCTTGGCTGTTTTGTAGAATGATGCAAGACTCCTTGAGATAGCTGAGCTGCGAGACTGCGGATGGTCTTTTCTTTCTACGCAGGGTTTTTTCTCTTTCCTTCTCTTTTCACCGGGCTCCTCTCTTGCTGTTCTTGTTTTCCGTTGCAGCATTTGCATTCGTGCATTTTCCGTCTCCTGCTTCAACACCGCGCATTCCTCATCATACCACGGGTTCTTTTTCCTGGGTGGTTGATAGTCAATGGTGGTCTTGGTTGTCTCCTTAATGATGTCGCAATACAGGTTCACTGGTTGTGGCTTGTGGCTGGGATTAGGGCAGAGAGTTTCCCGGTTAATTGCTTACTGTAGTCTCTGGTTTTTCTCAGATGTGCTAAGGCACAATATGAACTTAACGTTCTATATGTTTCTTTTACTTACTATACATTTATAAATTACTGTACTAATTTAAAAATAAATCAAGTTTTTTATTCTTTTTAATAATCTGAAATCAATCAGTATTAAGTCCTTTTTAATTATATTTCCAAAGCCTCCTTAAATAGTTAAAGCATTTTTTGATTATAAATTATAATTCATCGACTTGTGTGGATATATAGCATAGATAGCAGTAAATTTAGTATTTTGATCAGACAAATAAACCACCTAATATATTACAATAATATTTCGAATTTAGAAACCACATCATTAATCCAGGAAAATCCTATGTGACGACTGTCTGTCTTAAACCATTTAAAAATAAAACTTTAAATTATAAGACTCCGTAATTTATTTATTTGTTCTTTTTTCAAGTGGAACTTCTTGAGGCGCGTTGTGAGTAAAATTTCAAGGTTGAACTCTAGATTAACGAATAAAAGAAAATGTTGACATTAGCGTGTGTGTAAAAGTAAAAATGTTTATGGGTAGGATATTTATTTTGTATCATACAATAAAGTTGGATTGTTTTTATAATAATCAATTGAAACAAAGTTACTCATTTTATTTTCCAACCAACCCTCATTATTACTTCCACTATACTATAAACATCAACGATGACCTAATAATTGTCGCCTTAGAGATAAACTTCAAGCTGAAGTAATAACATCCACCATTTTAGCATTTCTTAATAATAATATCGACACGGATACTCACAATATGATGACATGTTGGATGAATTCGTCCTTGCTCTTATGTTCAAGGCACTAAGGGCTTAAGAAAATTATATGTAAAGACATGGAAAGTATGAGAGAAAAATGTTTAAAAGCATGATATACGATACCTAGATTGGCTAAAAAAAACTTCGTTGAGAGTTTAAGATAAAAAAAAGAACGCCAAAAAATTTTAAATCGTTGGAGTGGTTTTCTTAAAAAAATAATTTTTATATATAAAACTCTTAAAACATTATTAAGGAAAACTTTTGATACGCAAATCTTAACTATTTATGTATGTGCAAATAAAAATAAAATTTGAAATATCCAATTTTCAAAAAAAAATTTGATTTTTTTTTTAAATTCAAAACTTTTTTTTTTGAAAATTTTGATATGCAATATTATTTAATTTGATTAGAAATTTGTATATAAAAAATTTATCACGTTCTTTGATAGGTACTATTAATAGTTGCTAAGTGCCAAATTATATAATTTTTGTAGTAGATCGTATTAATTTTAGTATATGGAAAAAGTTTTTGAGAAAAAAATATTTTCCTTTCCGGTTTTTAACTTTTGTATGAAAGGTACCATTATTTGTTCATATATGTAAATTTTTTTCTCAAAATATTTTAGATAATAAGTACTAAAAAACTCTTGAGTATCTAGTTTCAAAAAAATTGATTTTCGAAATATTTAATTTTCATAAAAGAATTTTGAAACATTTCTTAATAATCAAAAAAAAATTTGTTTTTAAATTTAAGTACACAAAATTATTTATAATTTTAGGAAGCCTCTGAATGAAAAATTATTGAAATCAGTCATACCGTTTGAAGAAAATCGAAAATTTAAAAATGATTCTTCGGGACCAATGGTTTTTAATAACCGTTTTTTGAAAAATGGTTCTCCACCCAAAGGAAGCCTTTACTAAAAGTAATTTATTGAATTTTGTCAAGAAAAAATGTCGAGCCGTTTTTAAGAAAAATGCGGTATGTAAAATTGCAAAAAAATTGTGTGACAAGTACCGTTATTTTTGGTTTAAGAAAATCGAAAAAAATGTGTGTGGCAAAAACCACTTTGTAGCAAGTTTGAAGAAATTCGATTGGGCCGTTAAGGCTGTAGACGAACAGACAGATAGACAGAAGTGTGCCACCAGCTTTTTTGGTATTCTCTATCATCGTAACGTCATGTTTGATATAGTTATCTCAAAGTTTGTTTGCACGACTCCAAAACTTGCCATTTAGTACCTACATATGTATGTATGTTTGAATATCGCAAGTAAAAATTATTGCAAACAAATGTGAAAAATCACATAATTACTTTTTGTTCTACTTATTCCCATCTAACTTTTCTATTTTTAGAGAAAAGTATAGGCATTGCATCATATTTAAGAAAAATAATTTAATTTTCTTTAAAATGACACACTCGGAAACTATTTTAGATACAAAACGACCCTTAAATGGTCGCTCAAACTAAGCTGGTTTTAAGATTTAAAAGTAAAATATATGGCATTTATGGCTATTTTAAGAAACTTTTTAGATGATACGCTCAAACTGAGTGTATGATTCATTCTCGACCATTAAAGTCAAAAATAATAGAGAAATTTCAATTTTTTCGAAGTTTAAGGGTTGCCATCAAATATTTTTTCAAAGTATAAAATAATTGCCAAAATCAACAAACTAGCTCTTGCAAACCGGGTTTTTGAAAATATGTTAGCTAATTATATCTTCTTGGGCATGAAAAAAATAGAGTCAGACAAGTTTTTCGGTCGAAATTGCTTGCTCTTCAAGCCTCAAAATTGTCAAAACAAGTATTATTATATGAAATTCCAGTTTTGACAACCAAACTCATCTGGCATTATTTTTTTCAAGTCTAAGAAGGTATAATTAGTTAACAAATGTTCAAAAATCGGGTTTGTTGATTTTGGCAATTATTTTAAGTTTCGAGAAAAAAATTAGTTGGCAACCCTTAAACTGCAAAGAATTACAACTTCTTCGCAGTTCAAGGGTTGCATGTAATTATTCCTTTATCCCTCATTTTCCGGTCTATTTTAAGATAGATTATTTTAAAATATATACAATATTAATAAGAAGATCGAAAGTGCCAAAATTTGTTTTGTCTTTTTTTCTCTATTTTTTTGCAGATTTCCGTGAATTTGCGTTTGTGCAGATTTTTCGGCACTTATATAAGAAAATAAAAACCATCAATAATAATTTCAAAATATATTCTTTTTGTGGAGTTTCATGAATAAACTTCAATAATAAAGGTGCCTTTACTCCAATTAATGCGTTTCGCCCAGGCATGGTGGTGGGCTCATCAGTTATAGACGCCACCATACCCAATCTAAGACGCATTGTTTTTGTCGATAGTTACCGACATTATGCATATAACACTCAGTGAAAGAACTCACTGAGACACACTTATATAGGCAATGTGCTATCATTTTCCTAAAAAGAGATGGAGTTGTCTGGATGGATTTTTTTTCACTTTCATTTTTTTTAGCAAATCACAAAAAAAAAATAGGTTGTTAAAGGTTTATACTACATATATTTGGACAATATACTAAAAACTAGTATATTTGCTATGGTGGTCGTAATATGTAATTTGATCAGCAATTGTAAGACGGCTCAGTATTTACATTTATTCATCGTAATTTTGGGCATTTTCTTGAAAATATAATCCATTGTTTTCAATGAGAAAGTTCTTAAAGCATATATATATTTATGTTAAAATAATATATGGATCTTCTATCTTAGAACCCATTTCAGCAAACAGAAGAATGAGTTTGTCTAGCCGAATTTGATCTACTCTTCATTGACATATTCAAACTGTCTCAAGTAAAGATAGCCAAAGACATTTCAAGTACCTATCTATTTATACGTAATGTGGATATTTGCCTAATTTGTCCAGTAACTACTTGATTGAAATGTATAGATACGAATAGCAAAGCTTCAGATTTCTAAATGTCTATCATCGAGTAGCTCGTCAGTTTGAAATGTTCAACCCATAGTGACTGGTACAAATAAAATATACTAGCAACAGATCTCTCATTTGCCTTTCTATAACTTGACATTAAAAATAAAAATCACAACATACGCACAAAGGTTGACTTACCATGTGACAAAAGTGGTTAGCTCTTGAGACTTGTATAAGGTACTATATATAATTTTATCTAGATATAAACGCACACACAGAATCGTGATATAATTTTGAAAAGGAAATCGATTTCCATCAGACACACACAACACTTGAAATGAGGTCAAATTATGAAAATAGCACAAACAAGCCATATTGATGAAAAGGAAAGAGGTTAGTCCCAAACAAAAAATAAATAGACCAAGCTATGGTTTGGTTTAGTAAGGAAACCTTGGTAATTTCTCTGGAATTAACGACCGTGTTGTGTTCCCCGAAATGGATACAAAAAAACACAAACTCTTATCAAATCCATTACCCTTACAAAATTGATTATACATTTATCCTAAATCGGTAATGAACCACATCATTATCCCATCAAAGGAGGATACATCAAGTTAACTTTTAAGCTTATCAGCGAAAGTCAATTAATTTGATTCAAGATTTTCATGCAAGATTAGCTGTGATAATGAAAATTTGTAATTAGAATTGATGTCAACACACCAGGTTGAGCAAAAAGCTGTTGGAGCTCGCTAATCTTTTTTTTTTCTTCACCTTTTCTGTAATAACTATTAAAAAAAATTAATAAAAATATTCAATCTCAAAAATCACAAGTTCCGATCAAGGGTATGTGTACAATGTATGTACACATAGGTGGATAGTTAGTTATATTTAAAATTATACATAAATCATATTATAGATACATTTACAGCATCAACTTGAAATAAATCGTTTAGCATAAACAATACATTGCGAGCTTAAATGCAACTCATATGTTTCGTCTCCTTGAATTCCACTGACGCCATCCATGGCAGTTATTGAAACCTACAGACCCGAGAGACCCCATCAGAGCTGGTGTTGGAGCTGTTGTATAAAAGGCACTCTCAATACTCGATCATCAAACAGTCACAGATCGTCGTTTCATCGATTAAATAAATTATTATCTCAGCTCCAAAAACAACCAAATCACCTTTCAATATGTTCAAGTTGGTAAGTAAACCGCACTATCATCACATGACCATTGGCATAGAGTACAAGCTCAACATCAGGTTTCCGAACTAAATCACGTGTGTTCCTTTTTTTTCTGCAGTTGGCCATTCTCTCAATCATCGCTATCGCCTATGCTGCTCCCGGTGTCGTAGTTGCACCTGTAGTGCACCATGCTCCAATCGTTCCAGTGGGACATGTCAGCCATTCGTAAGTTTACAAGTTATAAAACTTTTGACATTCCAACGGAATATCTAAGCTACCATCCTTTCTATTTACATTAAACACAATAACAGGGTGGTTCATCCAGCTCCAGTGGTTAGACACATTGTTCCCGTGAAGACTATTGTCCCAGTTATCAAACCAGTCGTTGCTCTGCATCCAGTGCCAGTAGTAAAGACCATTGTGCCAGTGCATCATCCAGCTGTCTTGGTTCATCATTGAGGAACTTACATTCGTCTTATATATAAGAAGGTTAGCAGCGAGTCACGAGCCGCCATATACATAATTTTATAAAAAAAAAATTCAATAAAAACAAAAACAAAACCCTTAAGTAATGACTTTTGCTATTTTGACATATAAATAACATGTCTCAGCCATATAGACATCCGTTTCCGGGCTTGACATGTCGGTTATTCTCTTCAAATTTGCTATTTGATTCTGATTGTCATTCAATTTGGTTTACATCCTCCACAAACAGATAAGAAAAGGAAACTGGTTTTTCTGCTTGCAGCTTTTGTAGCCGATATGGAGTAACAACAACCAGCCTGCTGTGCACTTGTCTGTTGCATAACCCAAGAAAAAGATTAACAACAAAACAAATAAGAAAGAAAATAAGCAGAGACAATTCTTCTTTTCGCAACGTCCGTCTGTCTAAATGTCTGACAGATATCCCCCTCTCCCTCATTCCTTTCTCATTGACCAGCTCGACCCAACCAGTCCCGCCAACATAAACTTGCCAAGGTTAAGGCAACACCAAATGACATCTACCAATTTTATTGCAATGAAAAATGTATTGTATCTATGTAATACAGTACTGTGCGAAATATGTTAACGAAAAAATTTAGTTTTCTTAATATTTATTTAACTGTATCTCAAACATGAGTAGTTGTTCGGTATAATGTATGACCAGTGAATAATAATTAGTATAAGTACAACCTCAATTCCATTTTGAGTATGTACATATTTATTTCTAATTATGAACAAAGTTTCAAAAAAAATCATCAACCCATTTCGAAATACAAGGGTACTCATGCAACATCGTCGTCGTAAACGTTTTAAAGTTGCAAACTGCATAAATTTGTCAAATATTCGTTACAAATTGTGACAGAATTACGAATTACTTTACAACGGCTTTACGCTGTTGTATGAATACCCTTCTTTTAAAAATTTTGTTATGTAAATTTAAAAGAAGCTTTTGCATAAAATTTTTTATTGGAATCGACCGAGCCGTTAAAAACATAAAAATTGAGACTCAAAAAAACCGTTAGTTGGCATTTACAGTCAATAACTGCTTTTAGTAAAAAATTTTACCAGAAAGTTCCAAATACGGATGGTGCATAAAGCAAGAAAGTTTCAGCCAACTCCTGCTCTTCACCTCCCGCTCCCGCAACAAAAATAATATCAGACCTTTAAGCAAGTCAAGTACCCCAGTACCTTGTACTTGTACTTGCTTGAAAAAAATGTGTACCATATACTTTGTACTTAAAAAACACCAGGTCCAAGTACGTGGTCAAGTAAAGTGTGTTTTCTTAGAAGTCTGGTTTCCAATCTGGCAATACTTTTTTGCAGCTGGTCTTTTTGGCAGCTGTCACTTGATTTATACTCAGTTTGGTTTAACATTTCATAGACTTACTCCTGAGTCCTGAACAACGTTGATGTTGACGAACTTTGCTTCCAACAAGACGGTGCCGTATGCCATATACAGCCAACGAAAAAATCAATTTATTGAAGGAAACTTTTGGTGAGTGCATTAGTTCGTGTCATGTGCCTATGACTTGGTCTCCAAGATCGTGTGATTTAACACCGCTGGACTATTTTTTGTGGGCTCATGTAAAGTCGCTTGTTTACGCAGATAAGCCAGAGACGATTGCCTTGGAAAAGAATATTCGGCACGTTATTGCTGACATACGACCCCAATTGTTGCAAAAAGTGGTTGAAAATTGAGTTTGTCGGCTGGAATTTATTCGAGCCAGCCGCGGTGAATTTTGCCCGAAATCATTTTCAAAACATAGTAAGCTAAATTCTTGGCCATAACACTAAGTAACATACGTTTTATTTCTTCTTGAAAACCACACGCCTAAAAAAACACCCTTTACTTTGTTCCCAGTACATGTACATGGTACTTTAAAACTGCCGAGTACATTTTCAAGTACTTTTCAAGTACTAGTCCATTTCAAGTACCTTTCAAGTACAATTCGTTGAGTAGTCTGGTTGAGCTATCGAATAATGACTATATAAACTCAAATACATAGATCACGGTAGCTGATGGCTTCTCGTTGTCTTGGCGTTATATCGCGAAAGTCTCGTAAAGGTCGCTATTATAAGATAAGTCAGACAGACTACTCTATGAATTTTACTGAAAAAGTACCTAAAATTAACTTGTACTTGTACTTGAAATGGATTTGTATAAGAGTACCAAGTGCTAGTACTTGGAACAAAGAACATGACAAAGTACTTTTTCTTGATGTTTTTAAGTACCAAGTACATTGTACTTGTTTTTTTTCAAGTATAAGTACCAGTACAAGGTACTGGGTACTTACAAAGTACTTAAGTACTACGTGGTATAACGTAGGGCAACTTCTTCTCTTTAAAACAAATCTCCTCGTCCAATAAAGTTAATACTTCCCCAACTAATGATAAAGGTTCTTGTAAAACAAAAGAATCAAGTGCCAACCTTACCGGAACTCTCCGGTAAGGTTGGCATTTGATTTTATTTTACGAAATTTTTACCACTTGAACGGATAATTACCGGATTCATCCAAGGTACTGAGATGTGTACCAGTTTATGTTTGATTTTTAACGGATTTATTTGATACCTTTACGAGTTTGCTGTGATTTTTACCAGATTCATGCGATATTTTTACCAGTTGTACTGAAATTTTACTACCGGATTCATTCGAGATTTTTACCTGTTTTCTGTGATTTTTACCGGTTTCATCTCAGGTTTTCATCAGATTTACTGTGATTTCTAAGAGAAATCTTCAAGAATCTCACTAGCTTCATTCACTCACTTTGTTGGATCCTGCTCGTGATTCGTTTTTATAATTCCTTAGAAGAAATTATGAGAAGGAGGTGAGGTGAAGTACATCACAACGTTTGCACTCTTCTATCTTTTTTTTAAATTTTAAATTTATTCCCAAAGACACTCAATTGATTGCTGTAAAATGAATGGGGACGAACATTATTGAAATGATAATCTTTTTGATTTTAAATTAATGGTGATTTGATTACATAATTTGGAGTCAAAGTCTCAAAGTGAAGTAAAAGAATGCAATCTTTTGATTGCATTCAATGAATAGGAAATTTCAAAATCGTCATTAAAAAAAATTGAAATCTTTTACAACCATTGTATGTTCTTACACACTTTTCTGTCCGACTGATTGGAATTAAAAAAAAACATAAATTTATTTAAGAAATAGAGGTGGCCAACTAAGGAAAAGAACCAAGATCTCAAATTGGGTTTTTCTGCTGTTGTTTTTGAGGAACAATTAAATGCAATGTTAATTTATGTTAACATTACATTTGTTTTTTTTTTTTAACTCAGCACTGTACTTTTCAACGACAAAAAATTTGTGCATACAAATTGTTTTTTTTTTTTTTTGTCAATGCAGCCTCCAGCCTGAGTGAACAAATCGAAAAAAAATTACTCAATCAGCAGGGTCAGTAGTTATTTGACATTGAAGGATATTTTGCGGAGATAATTGATTACAGTTTTGCCGTTTTGCCGGATGGCGGATAGATACGTTTTTTGTCTTCCTTTATTGGATTGATTGACTTTGAACTGAAAATTCATATGCAAATTAAGTTTTTAAATTTGTGACCGGGTAATCTGGTTTAGCAAAAGGCAGGTGCAGTTGTTTTCTGTGTCAAGGTAATGACACCATAACCAATGCGGACAGTCGGATGGACGTTACTCGTACCGAACATGCCTATACAAAATATATTGGTGTAAGAAATCGACATTTGCTAAATATTTTTTTTACTTTTTTGTACAATCCAACTTTTCCCCGGTGCGCCTTTATCATCCTAATGTTTAGATTGAAAAAATTAATTGCTTTACGAATATCGTGAGTGGCTGTTTAGATTTTTTGTAAAAATTTGTCGATAGGCATTTTTATTTTAACACGAGGGCAAGTAAGTTAGAGAACTGGGCGTTATTGAAATTTTAATTAAATTTGGTTTGAGTAAATGTTTGAATTTATTTCATTCTATGTTACAAGAAAAAAAAAACACATTTCAAATATGGGTAAGATTTGTTAATTTGAGATGAAGAACGAAAATGAGGGAGCAAGGTTATGGCAAGGTTGTGCTGTGAATATTAAGAACATATTTGAATATTGTTAAGATATTCACCCTCCTTAAATAAAATCCTACCTAAAACTAAAATTGCTGAGCTATGAATGGGGGAGAATTTTGCTGACTTCCTTTTGGACACTAAGCATAGGAATGGAACTAGCAAACCGTTGTTTTTCAATAAACAAGTTGTATATGTTTTATGTAAAGGCAAACATTCCTATCAATAATATTTAATTGGAGTTTGAGAAGAGCTTGTAGACAATGTTATTGATAAAATTTAACCTAAATATTGAAATTATATGTAAATTGACGAAAATAGCTGGTGAAAATATTTAAGGAATTCCTTGTGTACATATTATACTGGTTCCTTTATTGAAAGGGATGATCAATGAAAATCAACAACTTTCAAAATTAATTTCAGAAAACACTAAGGATTTATGAATGGAACTAAGTCTTATACTTTTTTGAATTTATGTACCAGTAGAATTAAAAATTCCTACCGTTTTATTGCTGAATTTATCTCCTGGCATTATTTAAGACAAGTTTTTTGAATAGTATAAAAATATTCAAACAAAATTATCAAATTTGGCGATAACATAAACAAAAATTAGGTTAATTGTTGCTCTTTACCTAATGTGATTTTTATCGCATTTGAAATCTTAAATTATCTCGCAATATTACTAGCCACTTTTAACAATCTCGCAATTATAAAACCTCGCAAACTAAAAACTCGAAAGACTTAAATGCTTTGCAAAAAATAAATGTTTGTAGTCAAAATCAGCCTGAAATCTTGCACGAGGTTTTGCTTATAAACCTAGTTTCAAAAAATTCATCAACCAGTTTTTGAAATATTGATTTTTCAAAAAAAAAATTGTAATATTTTAAAAAAATCCAAAAAGAAATTTGATTTAATTTTGATATCCAATATTATTGACATTTTAAAGGAGCTTTTGCATTAAAAGATTGACTGAAATCGGTTGAGCCGTTAATGAGAAAATCGAAAATAAAAAAAAAAACGTTATACGGCAGGTACCGTTAGTAACAGTTTTTGGTAATTTTTTTTTTAACCAAAAAGTAGATTACACCTATAGTAATCCACAGATTTTTTTTATAAAACTGTTGGAGCCATTTTTGAGATAAATTAGCTTTTAACGTCAAGTACCGTTATATTTGAAGATAACAAAATTTCAATTTCTCCTCAGGAAAGTTACAAAAAAAACTTTGAGTTCAAAAATTTTGAGGACATCGCTTTAGTGGTTTAGGCTGTTGATCTAGATAAAGACAGACAGACAGACTAACTAAATTTTATTGACATTTATCAATCAGTCTGACAATTGTGTTCGAGAATATTTGAAATCTACCAAACGCTCTCAAATTGTAAACAATAGACGCCATGATAGTGGATGAGTTCCACCATGAAACAAATTATGGACGATCTTGTCGACGATAATCGCTTTGACGATCACTCCGAGGCCACACGGGCAAGTACTGGCAAGCAAGTTGCTATATGAACACATTTGTTCACTAGCACATGCAAACCCAAGCAATGAATGATTTTTGACACCTCCTTTGGGTAATTTTAGAAAAAAAAATTAAATAATCGAATATATTACTAGATCATCATAAAAGGTCAGTTAGTTTCTGTTATTGGTCAACCATCGAATTATTTTTATGATTTTTTTTCCTTATGTCAAAAATCGTTCGTCACCTTGAAAAAAAACCTTTTATGACTATTCAGTGGCCTTTCAAATGACAAAGTTTTTCTTTTGACCTTAAAACGAACTTCAAAAATTCAATGAAAAAAAACCAATGGCTGACCAATTACTGAAAAAAGTTGACCTTTTGTAAAGATCTATAAATCCTTCGGATGGTTTGCATTTTTGTATATTTCCCTTACTTGAGGTGTCAAAAATCGAACGTGACCTTGTGTGACCATGAAAAATTCTTAAGCCTTGATTGTGGTAAACTGGAGCACATTTCACACAAAAAATTTAAAGCGTTATAACTTCTTATTGAACTTTTTCAAAAACTTAAGCTATTTTTTTTTTATAAAGTTGATATTTTGTCTTTAATCTGCAGTAGGAAAGTTTATTCTGTAGCCTCGAAGTATGTTTTAATATTTTATTTAAAAAAGGAAATCATTTTGCCTGAATATGTCTCAATCTAGAGCACTTTTGTCAATACTTAGCGCACTTTCGGTCCCAAAGCATTTTGCCACAAAAAATACTCGAAACTTAATTTGTTCTTGTTTTTAACTTTATTATGTTTCATTAAAAAACATAACAGAAATTCATAGAAAAAATAAATTTCCTTTATTAAAGAAATATTAAAAAAAAAAAAAAAAAAACCATAGGGATCGAAATAAGGAGAAGAACGGGATTCTCAAAAAAACCTGAACACTACTTAGGTAATCAATAAAAAAAACAATATTTAGTTCGACTTCTGCTGCCTCTGGTTTAAACGACGAATTGTGGATTCTTTTTCCTAAACAACTATGAATGAATTAAGATTTACTGAATTAAAAATTCGTTCTGGTCTACTTAAAGACGAATGTTTCTTTTACTCCTCATAAAATTTTACTGGGTTTTAACAAAAATTTAAATTAAAAAATGCTTACTTACCAGAAGTGAAAAATTACACAGAAGACATAAAAAACTCCTAAATACAAAATGGAACTTTCAAACTATAACACAAGGCATGGGTATACAAAAAATGCCGATCATCATTTAAATTAGGGGCTCACAAATGTGCCCCAGTTTACCAAGTTCTATATGGCTGACCAATTTTTAGGACTAGCTGACCTTTTCTGACCAATTAGATGACAGTTTCTTTTTTGAAATTTCTCTGTATATGTATGTACAGTACATATTGTCGGCTTTCTGTCAAAATCTCTTAAGTTTGTTTTAAAAAAAAAAAAATTAGAAGACATTAAAACCGATTAAAAAGGTAATGAAATGAAATTCTTAAATCGTAGAAGTTCTTAAAACTGGTTGATAGAACCAAAAGGAACCATGACACAGTTGCAAGACATTGATATTTAAATTTAGTGATTTACTTTGATCTAAAATACATTAAAATAGCATTTGAAGACTTACGAGGCTATGACAGAAAGCCGACGATATGAGGCGCCAAAGGTCCAGAGCCATGACATTGCCATTTTTTTTATTGTTTACGGTTTAAGGACGCACAAGTTGAGCACAATACTACACAGCCTTTTTTTAAAAATCTACAAAGACGGTGCCAACTTCACGCTAGAAACCTTCGTAAATTTAATTTTTGGTCATAAGAGTTGCAATTATCCGAATTTTCCTTATCTCTTTGGTGCTTAACAACATAACCAGAGCACAAAACAGCACAGTTTTATGAGTATCAAGTTAGAAAAGCTTCTTTGACGAATCGAAAAATTAATGGGTGGATAATTTGCCATTATTTAGCCACTAATTGTTGTAAAAGTTGTGACAGCTTTATGAGTACCAAGTTAGAAAAGCTACTTTGACGAATCGAAAAATTAATAGGTTGATGATTTGCCATTATTTAGCCACTAATTAGTTGTGACAATTTAGAATTTGTGGTTCTATGTTTTCTATGTTTTTTTGAAAAGTGGTAAAAAACTTCAAAATTTTTATATTCTATTATTTCTATATTCTGTTATTTAGTTGTGAAAAATCAATTTATCATGCGATGTTTTCTATGTGTTTTTGGGTTATTTGTTTTCTAGTTAGCATAACTTTGACAAATCGAATAATGGATAGGTGGATAATTTGCCGTTAATTAGTAGTTAATTAATTGTGAAAATTTTGAATTTGTTATTTAATGTTTTCTATGTTTTTTGGGTGCTTTGCTAACTTGAGAAATCTAGAAAAGCGGCAAAAACTTCTTATATTTACTTATAGATTTATTGCTAAATAATTTGCCACTAATTTTTAATTTGTTGTGAAAAATGTAATCTAATCGTGCTATATTTTCTATGTTTTTTTGTATCCTTAGCTAGGTTAATATCAAGTAAGCAAAATATCACCTAAAAAAGGGGTAAAACTGCTTAAATCAAAAGGTTTATGGCTTAATAATTTGTTGTTTACAAGTCTTAAATTAGTTGTGACAATTTCGAATTTGACGTGCAGTATTTTCTATGTTCTTCTACATTCTTTGTTAACAACACATCAAGTTAGTATATCAAGACTTCAAAAAGTAGTAAAAACTGTAAGAACCAAATGATTTACGGCTTAATAATTCATAGTTATTAAGTCATTAAAAAGATTTGATTTTGTTTCGAATTTTTCGTTCTTTAATTTCTATGTTTTTGTCGAAAAGTGGTTAAAACTTCTAGACATACTATTTTATTACTTAATAATTAACCTTTAAGCAGTTGTTTAGTAGTTGTGACAAAATCAATTTTCTCGTACATGTTTTTTGTTTTATTTTTCTAAATTTATATGAAATCAACAAATAGCTCCAGAAAAGTTATATTTAATTGTTCATTGCTTTATTACGCTTTCACTGGTTCAAATGAGGTTTCGTTGAAATATACATAGAAAACATCGCACGAGAAAATTGATTTTGTCACAACTAATAAACGAATGAGTCGTAAATCATGTCCTTTTCTTCTTCCTCAAATATACAAACGTTTGATGGACTTACTTATGGCTGATGGCAAGAGTCTTATATTCTTTTGTTATGTTGTGTTTATCTATGTTTTAAAATCATATTAAAGTATTGTTGTTCACACAAATTTGATCAAAGTGGGACGTTATAGCACTTCCAACGAGGGATATCTATGGATCTAACGTATCTGTGACAGTTTACTTATATTCTAATTAGCTCTAATCGCAACTTAAATATCAATTTCTTAAATAAAATTCCCTCAAGGATTTGTAAAACCTATTAAAGATACATTTACATATTCCACGTATTTCCCTATAATCCTCGTGTATCCGCGATAAAGAACTCGTATACAAAACTTGTATCCATGAGATAAGTGTTGACAAATCAGATTCCGTTGAGATTTTATCGATATAACTTATAGCTTCAATATAAATGCTGTTTCCTCAGTACAAATAAAAAAATATACAAAAAAATGTATTTGTATGTTTGTATTCCTCCCTAAGCATATCACTGTTTCGAATACTTCTACACACAAAACATTCAACTAATGTTTATATTTTTTGGTGTGGTTGAATGGTACTCAAGATGCTTTATTGACATCTCAAATTGTCATTAAATACACTCGTATATTTATCTCATAGGCGAAATCTCTCTAATTCATAATATTTATAAGATGATGATGTATGTACGTATGTGTAATATCAAGTCCTTAACTATAAATTTCCGTATTTATTAATGTCCTTCTAGATCAGTCGCTATATAGAGACTAAAAATATTATACTATCCTGTACCCTTAAAATAAATAACCAATAAAACCCTGATAGATGGCAATAGAACATTCAATAAAAAAGTGTCCATAAAACACCCGGAGGAGTAGTAGGATTCTCTACAGGTGACAGGATTCACATTCCGAATGAATTATAGAATTTCTTGACATCAAATTGGTCCGATTTTTCGCGCAAACTAAGCACAGGGAGTCAGAGTGGGAGTGGTGGGATTGGGATAGGGAGTAGCGAACTGTGTCAAACGAAGAAAAAAAACACAAAATATTCAAAAAGCTTCCCTTGTGTTCAGCCTTGCTTATGCTGAGGATGGCCTCTAAGGAAGATTATTTCCGACCCAAGACCAAGAGCGAGAAAAACTACCATATCTCTAGTCCCTTATGTTGCTTTGTTAAACATTTTTTCTGCTTCTTTGAGCAAAAGATAGTGATTTTAAGGCCAAGAGTATTCATCTTGGCAACAATTTCTCCCAACAATTTGCATTGTCAAGGATGAGCGTTCTTGGGGATGATATCCTGCAAAATTGTCAAGTTCGCGTGGTGGTTTTCACTTATCTAATCCAAAGTCACCCTTTTATATAAACGTCCGTCGTCGTCGTCGGGAGCACTCGCATGGTGTTCAAGTATCAAGACGTGAATTTATATACACCACTTCCTTCCTGCACCGAAGTGGATTTCTTCATCATCCTCATGAGATATTAGAGGTCATGTTGTTGTGCACCACATAAAGTGTACGATGTACTGTACACACGATTCGTACATAGAATAGAGGTACATATCTGTTAGCAAATCTATTATTCTAGAAATTATGCATTCACTCAAGGATGTCTAAGCTGCGGATATATTCGGCCAGGACTCTATCATTTCTCTTTCGTCCTCGGATATACATATGATGATCAAGCCCATTAGAGTGCGGTAGTATTTGCTTTGAGTAAATTGACCACCAACAAACGAGATAGTGTAACGCTTGATGTGATGTGGCGATGGATACAGATGGCCATGGAGACTCGAATAATGGTGATGATTTGGGCATTTCATATAAGTGAGTCCCACACATTCTGCCACAAAAATATATGGTTAAATGTCACATGTCAAATGAAAGTAAAAGTTTAGGTTGTCAGGACGTGACACACACTTAGCTCACAGAAAAACCCCTTGAACCAGTCGCATGTTTTAATGAAATATTCTTACCGTTGCTATAACCTTCTGTCGGGGGCAAAAACGATTTTTAATGGCTTGACAAACAATAATGATAGTGAGTTTCAAAGTTTAAAAAGCCATGTGTAGATACATATGTAGATATGTTCGTATGTTTATAGAAAATAAGAGCGGATTTCTAAATTCAAAAAATATTTTTTTTGCTTTAATAATACTTTTGCTTTTATTTGTTATCTTTCTTGTTATCAGTCCTTGTGTATGTTTTTATGTATGGAATATGTATTTATGTATAACTATGTTTATATATATTTGCTTTCTTGAAAATGAATGGAAAGATTAAGAGTTTGGTCTGGTGGACAAAGACAAATTTCAAAAAATGTACTTTTTTAAATTCGCATCACACGTAAAGTCCACAACCACTCCATTTCTTGAAAAGAGCTGGATAATATTTCCAGAAAGTTTTTTTTTGGCAGAAAAAAACTAGTTCAAAAAATAACTGAAGTAAAATCCACCCGCTGTCACATCCAGCGTATTTTTTTTTTTAGAAACGGCTCTAATTTGAAATTAATTTTTCAGAGTTTGTTTTTATGACTTAGAAAAAAAATTGAAAATGTGAATTATGTCTCCTGCCACGCCCACTTTCCTTAATATTCAAAGTTTGTCGCTCCCACTCTCTCAGAAACTGAGATCTGACAATTTGAATGAAATTTACATACTCTGTTCGAATCGGCGAAAAATAACTTGCAAAATTATTCAGTTAAATGTTTTCTTATTTTTTTTGATTACTCTAAAAACACTTAAACAGTTTGGCTTATATTTTAAAGCTAAGAAATCAGTGTATATGCAAATCTTGCACATGTTTGAAACAGCTGAGTCCTTATCCCTTATGCAAAAATACAAACAAATTCATTTCGTTAAACACTTATGTGCGTGAAACAAGCACCGCCATTTTCAATTTTGAAAAAAGTTGTGCTGTATTGTCCTCAATTTATGCCGCCTTGTGCAATTTTGCGAAGCGTGAAATGCGTAAATATTAAAAAAAAATGCCAATTTTACTAATGATATATATTTGAAAATTCTCAAAAATAAATTTGTGCTGTTTTGTGCTCAGTGTGTGCAGCCATATGCTGAAGAGATGAAAAAAAATGCATATTTGCTACTTTTTCGGTCTAAAAACAATTTTGTGAGACGTGAAGTTAGCACCACCATTTTTGATTTTCAAAAACAAAGTAATGCTGTATTGTCTTCAATTTGTGCTGCCTTGTGCCGTTAATATATAAAATAATATGCACGACTGGATCGAACGTACTTGCTCTTATGTTCAAGTTGCTTGGAACTAAGATTTTTTTAAATATGAAAAAAATTATAAAAAAAATTAAAAATATAAAAAAAGCATTTAAATCGGTCTTTTAATTGTATAAGCAACTAGTTAAAATACTAACAAGTATACCATTTGAGTACTTGAAAAAATATGAATATATGCAAAAAAATATTTTTAAATCGTGAGAGTGGTTTTCTTAAAAAAACATTTTTTATATATAAAATTTAAAAAAAAATTTTATCAAAAACCTTGGTATGCCAATTCTGAGTATGTATCAATACAAATTTGTAAACCAAGTTCAAAAAAATTCATCAACTCATTTTTGAAATATTAAATTTTGAAAAAAAAAATTAAATGTTTTTTTAAAAATCCAAAATTTATTTTTTTTCAAGATTTTGATATCCAATTTTATTAACATTATAAAAGAACTTTTGAATAAAAATATTGATTAAAATCGTTTGAGCCGTTAATGAGAAAATCGAAAATTAAAATACCCGTTATATAGCGGGTATCAAAAAGTACACCATATCTACAGTAATTCACTCATTTTTTTAATCAAAATCGTTAGAGCCGTTTTTGAGATATTTAAACTTTTCCTTTACGGTTGTAGGGCAAGTACTGTTATTTCTGGTGCTAAAAAAAATGGTTATGTCATGTTTGATTGTTATCTTCAATTTCTTTTTCGCACAAATGCAAAACTTGCCCTATAGTACCTTTATCGCAAGTAAAAATCTCAACTGATGGTGAATTTTTTTTTTAAATTTTGCATTTTCGTAAAATTAAAGCATGTGCTTTTTTGTGCTTTGACTGCCATATGTCAAAGAGATAAACAAAACCTCATATCTGCAAACTTTTATTGCCAATAAAATCAATTCTTCAAAGCGTGACATTAGTTTGAAGTATGCAAATTTCAAAAAGATTTCATCCATCAAATTTGCGATTTTTTCTTAATATTAACCAAGGCGGAACAACTTTTTTTTTATTAAAATCGTAAATGGCGGTGCCAACTATTCACTTCAGACTTTTGAAAAGTTTGTTTTTAGGTACCGTAAAAGTTGCAAAAATGCAATTCTTTTTATCTCTTTGCCGCATATTCAGAGAAATACCAAAATTTAAAAAAAAATCTTTCGAAAATGGCGGTGCTTACTTCACGCACATTCATCAGTTACATTTTTTTTTTTACTTACGATGGTCCCCTGATTGCAAGAACTAGGTAACTCAATTTTAACTACTAGGGAACGATTGAAATTTTTATTTTATTTTTCTCACACTTCATAAATATCTTATATTTTTGTATAGTAGAAAAAAATTAGACAAAAAGGCTTGAACATTGCACAAAATAATACCACATTTGCCGAGATATTGTAAAAATTGAAAATTGAGTTACCTAGTTCTTGCAATTAGGGGACGATATGTTGGTACTATAGATAGGTCAATTTCCGGATTCGTGCACAAAAATTTTGAGTTTTCAAACAATTAATTTTTTATTGCTAAATAACACATTTTATAGAACTCTTCATTTTCGAAAAAATATTTGTTATTTAATTTATTGGCAGTTATTAGTCACATATTGGTCACAAGATGGTTGTTTTCGAAGATACCTCATTTATGTTAGAAAATAAACAAAAAATGTATGAAGATTATGAAATGTGAGATATTCGAATCTGTGTTCAAACATTTTGAGTAGAGGTCTCTTAAAGTGACGGAATACTGCCCTGATGCTACCTAGCAATGAGTGCGCAACAGCAAAATTTGTTTCGTTAAATAAAATGGATTGAAAACTGTCAATACTCGAAAATATGTTCAAAAGTAATCGGCCGTCACCATTGTCGAATTCTGTAATCGGGGCGAATATTCAGTTCACTGTATTTTTTTTTTTCTAGTAGTCACTAGAAAACTAGGTGAAAACTGTATGACTCTAAAAAGGTTCGTCATCCCTGGTATAGGTATACATATATGCCGTATATCGTTTTATTTATTTTCATCCGATTTCGATCAAAATTTTTATGTAATAGATCCTCTTTATATGCCTGTAATATTGCACTTCAAAATTTTGGAAAAAAGAAACAAATTTTGGATTTTTAAATATTTTTTGTTTTGCAAAAAACGGGTAAATGAATTTTTTTGAAACTTGGTATTTTAATTAATACTCAAAATAAAGATACTAATTTTTGTTATGTTACCAAAATTTAATATAAAAAAATTTTGTCGATTGAAAATGTTTATTTGCATATATTCATATTTGTCAATAAATCAAATTAAATCTTTTCTCAAAAGATTTACATTTACAACTAAAAGCGACTTAATTAAAATAGATAACAAACTATCTTTTTAGAACAATTACAGGGTAAAATGCATAAATTTGATCCAACAATTTTATACGTGCATCACGATCATCACCTACAAATGGTGTATGACAATAGCCAAGCACAATATTTGAACCGTAGTTAAAGCTAAAATAATCTACCAAATCGTGGGTTAAGATTTTTAAACGCAGATAAAATCATTGGCTCCCGCTGCCGACAAAATTTATCAGAGTTCCTCTATGGTCTGAGTTCAATTCCCAGCCGCTGCCACCTCAAAACAGAAATATTTTTCCCGAGGTACTGCCTCTTGCGAGGAACTGGCAAACCCTCCAAGAGTATACTTGTAAATAAGTGCTTCTCATTTAGCCGTTCGGACTCGGCAAAAAAATTGTTGGTCCCCTCCATTCCTGCCAACAACACGCACACAGGAATGGGTGAGAGTTGTAAGTCACTAGGCCCGGGTTCTCCATGAGCTGTTGCGCCACCAAATTTAATTTAATTTTAACCTTTATCAGAAACTCGTCTGTGGCATCCAATGAAAAAAAATCAATCTATACAATTTAAGTCTGAGACTGGTGTGCTATAAGGTTGCACTTTGAGTCCACTATTATTCGATATTTTTATTTTATTAACTTGTCTTTTTATCACTTTTTTGCACATGATAATTGGTGTAGGTAGGTAATTGCTGGCGAAAAAAGAGTGCAGACTTCTCCAAATATAATCTGCTTCAATTATTAATTTCGTTCGAAGAACTAACTTTTTCGTTATGATTTTGTTGCGTCATTTTTGTATGCGATTTTTCATTTCTCATCGATCAGGAGCATACAAGGATTTATCTAAAATATTGAGTTCTAATTCAGCATATTGTGTCAACATTTTTTTTTCAGCTACAATTTAGAATGAACTTTCAGGATTTTGTTGGTTGAATGCGATTAAACTCTGGACATAAATTGACTGCTATTTATGTCAAAAAAACACTTTATTGTTTTTTGAACTGTCTCCAAGTTAAATTGAAAAGCTTCTTCGTCTTAGCTGAAATTTCATTTATCCGCTCATGTGATATATTTAGTATTTTTTTCCACCAACATCTCTTATACTTTTAACATAATGTATAAGTACTCACACGAAGAATATACATATATACACTAAGGGTGGGGTAAATTTTTTGTTTCGACTTTGATTTTTTTTTTCAGGGTATGCACAAAGTACATTTCTTAGAATCTTTAAGTATTTTGTCTAAGAGATTGAAGAAGGGACAGAATGCAACACAGTATTTAATGTCAGAGATTTTTGTTTGATATTTTTTTACGACTTTAGCTTAAGCTTGAGGATAAACATTCATATACTATGTTATATGAGAAAACACTTGATGACTCTCCATGAAGTATATTAGTTTTTTTTTATTTTCGTTTTTTTTTTGTCTCAAAGTCTGATTACTTCATTTGATTTTATTTGAAGGCTACTATGTACATAATATCGTTCACATATATGAGACAGTACAAGGCTGCTCGTGATCAATATGTTGATAACAGTAAGAAATCTTAAGGGAGGACAAAGATGTCACAGATTGTATTCAAATTAAGTATCCAAGGAAAACATGATGAAGACATGTTTTTTGCTGTTGATTTTATCTTTCCAAATGGCAACCTTCATACGAAAAAAAAATCAAAGGTTGAGGAAATTGTTACAGATTGCAACAAAGCACAAAAAAGCGACAGGCATGAATAAACCACTTGTGTGCATGTCCAATCCTAATCCCGAAATCACTTAAGAGAAAAACCTATTTTTTAAGGTTTTTGAAGTATATTTTCTGAGTTTATTCAATCATTAGTATACACACAGTTGGGTATTTTATTTTTTTTTCCTAAATTCATTAGCTACTTAATGTGGATGATAATTTCCAGAAAATTTAACGTCTTTCTCAAATACATTCAGAAATTTATAAAAACATTTTGCAAATTGCTAAAATTTGCTGAAACCACCCAATTTTAATCCAATTATTATTAAATACCGAATTTCTTTCATATTTGGAGTTGCTTCGATATTATTCTACTTTAGATACTTGATATTTTACACTTATTCATGAATCAAGAACTTGGCATATATATTTTAGATATCATAACTTTTTATGGCTGAATTTTTACGCACAGGTTTTTGTACTTATAAGAACTTGGCTCTTTTTATTTAATACTTTTGTTCACACTCCTTCTTGCTAAGACTATATATTATTCCGGGTGAAACGCAAGCTTTACCGCTCTACCAAATTTCAACTTTCTATAAGAACAAAAATTTCTCCATATAAATAAAAGCAGTTCTGAGAAAGTGGGTGGATGAAACGCCCTTAAATGGAAAATCTCAATTTTTCTTATTATATGCTCTTCAAGCTCTATCATTCTACTGATGTTTATTGCACTTTATTTGGTATAATATTAATTAAATGAACGACTGGATCTCACGTACTTGCTCTTATGTTCAAATTGCTTGGAACTTAAAAACTTTTAAAATATGCAAGTAATTATAGAAAAGATCTTTAAAACATTATTCAAATCGTTTTTTTACCCGTTGCATAACTTATATGGCTGGTACCGTTAGTAACGGTTTTTGAGAAATGTTTGTGTGTTGTTGTTTTTGATGATCCACCAGTGAAAGAGTGAGTTAGTCAGTCACTTACGGTTTTAGTGATTTTTGAAATCCTAATCTCCGGAATTACTAATTCTAATTAGATGAAAATTAGTGAGTCGACTCTGGTTGACCAGCTCAGCAAATACCGCAAATTTGTAGTTTCTGATTTGATAAGTTTTAAAATTAGAGGGGGGTATTAAATCACCTTTGTTTGTTCCTGTAAAAAGGGTGTAATGCCGCAAAGTTGGGCACTACCGAGGCTCTGGACGTTTGGCACCTCATACATGGGAAATTTCATATTTGAGAATGCCATCTAATTGGTCAGTAATTGGATAGAAAAGTTTAACTAGTCCTAGAAATTGGTCAGTCCTAGATAACTAGTAATAAAGGCTTACGGTTTCTCAAGGTCACGGACGATTTTTGGCACCTTATTTATTGGAATTTTCAAAAAAGAAGTATATCAACTGAAAGATCTCTAGATCATGATAAAAGTTCAACTATTCTGAGTAATTGGTCAGCCATAGTTTTTTACTATAAATTTTCAAAATTCGTTTCAAGGCCTTTTTTGTGACCTGTTCCTTGAGATCAAAAAAAACTTTAAAAAGTAGTAAAAAAGAATCTATTGCTGAACAAGTAATGAAACTAGCTGGCCTATTATATATGAAGATCTTAGGGCCTTTCAGGTGGTATCAATTATTTCCAAATTTCCCATAACTGAGGTACCAAAAATCGCAATGACCTTGAACCGAAATTTAAAAATTCATTTAGAAAAATCTATTCTGACCAATTATTAAAACTAGCTGAACTTTTATATTGATCTAGAGATCCTTCAGATGGTGTACAATTTTTGCAAATTTCCCATAAATAAGGTGCCAAAAATGGCTGTGGCCTGGAATTTTTTTTAAAATTCATTAAAAATTATAAAAAAATATGTAAGGTTGACCAATTACTGAAAATAGTTGACCTTTTATCACGATCTAGAGATCTTTCAGTTGATATACAACCCACTACCGCTGCTTTTAATTGTGGTTCTGTGGTAGGGTAGCAAGACTTTGCTAACAAGTTCTTTTTAACTCTTACGAGTATGTGGCGACATCTTAAACTTCATAACAAAATTATATATTCGTTTGTTCTAAATCTACTACACATATTTTTTTTACTTACTTTTTCAATGAAAAAATGATTTATATAAATAGATGTGGCCCAACCAATATTGTTCTTCTTTTTGTTTAACTCATGCTTGGAGCACCAAACGTTTTATAAAGCTTATTTATTTGCAAGTATTTTTAATTTGGATTTTTGTTAAATTGTATTTTAATTAAATGAAAGTTTGCTTCTTTATAATCGACTCCATAAGTATATTTGATAAGTTTTCTTTATTAAGCCTAGAACATACATATTTCCTCGCGAAATAAACAATCGTCAATGGAGAAAGTGATTTGTTGACATTTATCACTGGTACAGATTTGCGAATGTGTTGTGAACGTTTGACGTTTAAACTACCATGCCTCAGATGAGAAGTAATCGAACTATCAACTATTCTCTAAGAGTTCCCGCACATTTTGACAAGTAATCGAACTGTCAACTGTTCAATAAGAGTTCCCGAACATTTTACACAAGAATTGCTTGTGAACGAAAACTATCCACACAGCTTCATGAGCACTTTAATGGGTGAACAAAAATGTAAATTTTGTATGGATCTACGACATGAATCACAAGTATATACTAGGCTTTAATATTTAAACTACGGAAAACTTTCAGGGCACTTGAAAACTTGCCACTTTTCCAGGTGAGGTGGATATCCATATCCATTTTTTTTTTCTAATTTTGGGAATCATATTACAATTTTTTGAATATAGCAGTCAATTAAGTTGCACTCACTAAGACCAATTATGATGAGAAAGAATCTTTGTACTCAGATTTTATTTGGAACCTAGATGGAATAAAAAAGAAGTTCATAAGAATATTTTGTTTAAATACTATACATATTAACTTTTGAATTAAAGAAATAGGTAATGCAAAGGAAAGAAGTTAACGACCGTGGTCCATCTGCAAATCTAGTCTAGACAATCTAATCGCCATTTAACCACACACTATGTTGAAACTTCTCAAAAAAATTGATCCGCAATTCCGAAAATATTACGACTAACACATAAAATACAAATTTCTTAAGTTGTTTTCTATGTGATATAGTCATCACCTTACATTCAAACCCCAGTATGTGATGTTTATATTTTGTAATAACACAATATATTTTTTTTATTTCTCTACAAAAATAAATATTTTCCATTCAACAATGTTTTTTCGCACGTAAAACAATTGTCTGTCAAATCTTTTGCGTGACAGTCCATGACCGCTATTGGTTCTTTTAGGGCATGAAAATAATTAATTTAGAATTTCACCTTAATAATTTTTGAAAAGCGAAAATACTTGGTAGGTTTTTTTCACACGGAAACTGTAAACTAGACATAAAATCTGAAAGTAATTGGATAATCTTAAACTAGGTATAGTACCACAAGGAGTATTAAACAAATCTGGTTCCATGTAAAAGCTAATATAATGTGGAATAAGATCTCGAAATTTGAGCTGAGTAGGCACAACAGTTTTCTTTTTTACCAGGTCAACCCAACCTAAAAGGGTTCTATTCTGCAAATCATTCAAGTTCTTCCATAACGAATCAATCAAAAATTGTGCGTGGTAGAATTTTTCTGCAACCAGAATTAGATTTAGAAAAGTTAAATCTGTAATAATTTCAAAAAAATATTTAAAAGCGAAAAAAAGTTGATTTTTGCAGACCAGTGTAATTTGAAAATAGAAATGGTTCGGATTCATATTTTTTTCAACAATATTGCTATCTCAACCAAAAAGCTTTAAAAACAGTGTGAACTATGTCTTGTCGTGAAACATTTTATATCAATGCGCAGTGCCTAATAGCCAAACCACAATTTCGCGTTCGGTCGCTCGGGCTTTGACATTTCGAATAATATGACTTGAAAAGTAGGTGTTTCGATCCAAATGTCACCTAATCGCCCTAAAATCACTTAATTTCCAATTTTTTAATTTTAAAGAGTTTTTAATCTATTGACATCCTAGCCAAACTTAAATCAAATTTAACAGTTGAGGGCTTGTATACTTCGATCTAAATATCACCCAATTGTCCTTAAATCACTTTTTTTCCGGAGCAGTAAAAAACTTCAAAAATTTCTAATTTTCCAGATGTTTTTTAATCCGTTGACGCATAGCCATCCTTCAATGTAATTTGACATTTGATGGCTTGAAAGATGGCGGACAAACTATATTTTGACGGAAAAAATGTATTTTGATATAAATATTACTCAATTTCCCTTAAATCAAATTTATCCGGAGCAGTAGAAAACTTCAAAAATGTCACATTTTTAGAGATTTTTTAATCTATTCACATTGAATTGTTGGATAACACTACAGTCAATGTCGTGCTCTTGTCTACTCCGAATCAATGTTCATAGTGTTCGGATATGGCCAAGTAGTGTTAACGTGTCAATACGTTGACACCAAATGGAACCAATCCCGTTGAAACAGATAACACGTCAAAGCATTTTGGGCGCCATTTGTGTGATCGTCAACGTTTCATGCGTTGACACAATTTACGTTAACAGTTTGTTGACGATGTTTCTGGTGACGTCAAGGAGTAAATGCCTTGACCATTTACATTGACATAAGAGTTTAGTCATCAGAATGAAACTTTGAAATTTTTGTACCCAAAAATCCAAATTCACATACTCGATTTTTACTTTTTTTTACAAAAAAATATGCAGCTACTCTCCCATCAATTTGTAATTAAAATAGGATTTAATATGATTTACTTTTGAGACTTTATGGCCACAACTTTTTATAGCAGTATGTGTGTATGTCTTGTCACTAAGTTGGGTATACGACTCAAATAATTTATTCTTGTTATATCTAGAGTAAGTAAATATACAATGGTATGATAGCCTGACCTAGACGAAAAAAAATTCCTCAAATAACTCTTGATAGATGACATTTGATGTCTTAATATGAAAAGATATTCGTACAATCATATTATAATGTAATGGTTGCTTATCTTTGTATTAAATGGTTTTGCACGCGTTCATAAGTATGTTGTTTGTGGCAGCTTTAATATAATTTTAGCTTACACATCAAATTATGTATGGAATTTTGAAGAAAGATTTCCGACTTGAATTTTTGTTTGTTAAAGAAGTTTGTTTTAAAAGACATTTTTAGAATTACTGGGATCTGAGAAGTACTTGAATAAATCTCATGCCAAATATTTGTCTTAAGAAAAGGAAATATGTATTTTGTAGTTTGGAATTTCTAAAGAGGGAAGATAATAATTATAAGCCCTTTTCAGAATTGGGAGTTCGTCAATTTATTCTCATATATTAACATAATCTCTTTGAGCACAAACTTTTGAACAGAGTGTTGTCAATTGTTGTCTTTGACATAATTTTTTTAAGTATTACCCAAGCCTTACCTTTTCCATAGACACCTTATTGCTTTCAATTTTGAAAGCATGGTAAAATGGCATATCTCCCATGTTTTGCTTAAGCTTTGATTATTACTTTCGCACACACTTTAAGCGACCGAACTCTTATAATTATTATGATTAAGTTATAGTTGGGTATTTTGTCCATTACCCCAGAAAAAAAACTCTTTACATTCATAAACTGTGAGAAGCCTTCAAATTCTCCAGAGCAAATAGACCGAGTTCCAATGACATAAAAAGTCAAGTCATTTGCCTAATAATAGTCAATAATAGTCTTTAAGGTGTTAAACTAATAACCGTTTGTCTGCCTATGTCGTCACCTGAAGATGGAATGCAGCAAAATATACCCAATGTAATGTGTTTCATTGAGGGTTTTGGAAAATTTGCTTCTTTATATCTTTTGACCAATTTACGAATATAAAAAACTATGAGAATTTTTAAGATCCCAAAAACTTGAGTATCGAGTGAATATCAAAATAACCCTTAAAAACATTGACGTCGGGTACAATGTTTGTGCATTATCTATGGCTTCAAAGTAACTTATTACTTATGCAGCTCCCAACCCATGAAGCCTGAGACACGAAAGAATTCTATCCTCTACAATCGTGAATATGCTGCTTGCAGTCATCCTCATCTACAGCAACTTTTCTAGCATCAACGATGACTTGGTCTTTTAACAGGTAATTTGGTCTTTTTTTCTCTCGAACCTTAGGGCTAGGTACAAAAACCCTGTTTTGAGTTTCTGTACTACACCCTCACCTTGATATACAGCTCAGAGATTCCCCGGTTGTATTTTTGTCTTCATTCACCTTTTTTTCGTGAGATTAATGTTTACTCCGATGCCGAAGTAGATGAAATCCGTCTACGTTTTTTCTATCAAGAAAGATATTATGTCCTAGCTGGTTGACAGATCTTTTATTATTTATTGACAGCACGTCTTGTTGTTGATACCATCGGAAAACCCTAGAAGTTGGACAGATCTGTTGAAAACAGTGCCATTAGTGTTAACGAAAGCGCATCCTTGGCGAAACCCTGGGCATGTTTGGAATAACTTTTGGAAGAACTTTTTCCTAGTTGCACATTGCATCGCATATTTCCAATGTCATCCGACATACTAGATCAATTTTTGTGGGATCCCAAGTTCAGCCATCGATCACCATATAGAGCTCCTGAAGATGAATTCTTTGAAATGATGCTCAGAAGTCGATGAATTGGTTGTGAGTCTCGACTTGAAATCCTTTGGTCTTTCCAAGTATTTGCCTTAGAGTGATATTTGGTCTATGGTCGATCTGCTTACCTGGAAGGGATTAGCCTCGATAGTTCTTGCAGAACAAAAAATCACCTTTTGCAGATGGGTTAAATGAAGCTAATAGACCAGTCACCACTCTTCCTTTTGCCAATTTGACAGCCGCTGCAAATAATACTTGAATACCATATACCATTCCATGTGCTCTGGTTACTAGATTGCCTTTGCTGTTTTAAAGAACCTGCATTCTTGGGCCAAATTACGGCATCAGCTATGGAGAAATACCCGACTAAATTATAAGAGTTTTGCACTACCGGTCACGCTTCGAGTAATCTAGTATGCAAAAATTTGAAGTGGTTACTCATTCAATCGATCACTGATGGCACTCACTCACTTGATCACTGGCACCAGAAGCGAGTTAGTTGTCTTTTTTTTTAACTTCCGGGTGTTGCTTCGATCACGAAACTCTTGGTATTGATCTCCTTCAGCTGAGAGCAGAGGCTGTGTATATGTCCTCTTCTTTCTACACAGGGTTTTTTTCTCCTCTCTTTAAATGCTGCAGCAGCTGTACACATTCATTATCATACCACGTGTTCTTTTTTGGGGATGGTTGGTAGCCTAGTTTGGTTTAGGCTTCCTCTTTGATGATTTCGCGATACTTATACCACTGATGGTTGTTGGTGTCTGCAGCAGGTGAATGTACAGCGGAGAGCTTCCCTCTCAAATGTTAATGGTAGGCTCTGGTAACTCTAGGTATGCTTAGGCGACCAACCAAGGTCAAGTCTCTTCTTAAGGGTGGTTCATATGACAATTGAGCTCTAAACCTTTCCTTATCAAGGAAGTGTTAGAAACCACCCTTTGGCTCTCGAAAACTACGCACATCTAAGATGTTAGAAGCGTGTTCTTCGTTGATTAGCATCACAAGGTTTGATTTGATTTCATAGGTAAGTAGGTAGGTAGAGATTGTGGTGGTATTATACTCGCTCAGTCATTTTATTAGGGCTGAAGTTCGCTGTTTTGATACATAAATAAATATGGTGAAGCAACAGCTTGTGGAAAACCAGGTCATAGTTGCAACAACTCTCAACCATTCCTGTGAATATATTGTTGGCAGAAATGGAGGGGACCTACAATTTTTCGCCCAGTCCAAACGGCTAAATGAGAAGCACTTATTCGGAACAAGTATACTCTTGGAGGACTTGTAAGTTCTTCGCAAGAAGCAGTACCTCGGAGAAAACATTTCTGTTTTTAGGTGGTAGCTGCTAGAATCGAACCCATACCTTTGGCATGACAGTCCAACATGCTAAAAATTATTTCACGAGGTACTACGCACTGCTATGAAACCATAATTTTTTGATCCGGCGCAAGCGAATTTAAGTGGATTAGACTAAATTTAGTAAGTGGGAATCATTTTTCACGCCTCGAATTTAAATGAAAATGCCAGACTATTCAATGAGTTAGTGTGCACGGAGCAAGCCGCCTTATTGCATTCGTCATCGGGTCATCCAGTTACAAGATTGAATGTGAGATTTTCGTGGGCCTCCATCTGCTCACTCCGCATGACATGAAGTTTCTAGAGTATAAATATAGAGATCAACATTTCCTATGAAACCTGATATGTCCTTGGTTTAGTTCTATAGTTCTCTTAGAAACTTGGTTTGTTGGTCATATTTAGGTGCTCTAATTTAGTTTCCCACAAATAAATATAAGGCATTTTTCGAAACTTAAAAACGTCTTTTAAACCTTAACAAAAAGCATTTCTATACACTTTTCTTCACTTTTCTTTCTTTGCAACATCATTAACCCTTTCCAAGTATGAAAAAAATTCACGAAGTTGCAATTTTAATGAATTGAAAAAGTTATAAATTTGAAGAAAAAACACTTAATGTCACACTGAATATAAATAACAAATTAATGACTTTTTATCATTACCACCAATCTGTTTCATATAATTTACGTAAGGTCATTCAAAAATATGTAAAAGACAAAAACAAAAGTTTAAAAAATCCTTCATTATTTTTATTTGTGGTAAATTTATTAGTAAGAATGTTTCTATAGATTTAATTTTGGTACAACAAAAATAAATTCTCTTGATTAAACTCAACATAAAAACCCCATTATAACAATAGAATGTAAAAATAAATGTAGGTATATCTGTCGTCCATTTTTGAAGCATTAATTAAGTAACTAATCATTTTAAAGCACTTTACCCTCAAACAAAATCAACAACGAAAACACTTTAGTCCAAGGACCTTATTTTTCTGCAAAAATGAATTATATGAAAATAAAAAAGAATAACCACAAATGATTAGAAATAATAATATGCTCATTTAATGTTTAATCATTTCATCAGGCAAGAAATTGAAAAAAAAGAAGACATTTTTGTCTTAATAAGTCAAAGTTCACAAAGTTCATGCATTCCCTGTCTTTTTGTTTGCTTTTCTGTCTAAAATAATAAAATTATCTTCGTCATTTATTTCGCTTTATTGTTCCTTTTAGATTATTTAACAGTAAGTTTCATCATGCTGCAGACTAAATATATGCAAAGTTATACTCATATCCAGGGCAGGACTTACTTTAATGCATGAAAACCTCAAAGATTTAGCAAAGGCCCTTATTCCCTAACAATATTATAAGCAAATTTTTTAATTCTGCGTTCAGTTTTTATAATTTTGAAAATCTAGGTCAACCTTTGACCGCATTTTCAAAACTTCAAAGCAAGAAATTCATTTCTATGCTAGTGAGCTAAACATTTTCTGACTTATTTCGTATGAAAGGTAGGGTAAACATGGATAAATGTTTAAAGTTGCGAAATAAGTATGCAAGAGTTATGAATTAAAGAGGCATTCTATCTTCCCCAAGCATTTGATCCTGGCGATGTCAATAATTTCAGTCTCTTAACTGGCCCATCTTATTCAATCATTTAATCTAGATTAAAACTTTAATCCAGATTAAAAGTTATTTCAATCCAAAAGTTAAATCTAATTCCATATTATTCGCTGGTTTAATCCACACTTAAATACATTTTTTTAAATCCAATCCCGATTAATCCAATTGGATTTAAACTGCCCTCCGGAGGTGAGTTTAACTTGTTAAATCCAGATTAAAATTGTATTTTTTTTCTTGACATTTTAAACCAAACATTTTTCAAACCCTGTTGTTGTTCCAAATCGAGTTGGCTAACTCGGTTTGAGTTTAAAACAACGGTGACGACGACGGTCGTTCAAACGTACTTTTTTGTACCATATGGTCACCAAGCTCGTCTCGCTGTGGTCTTGATATGCCCATTTACACCGGAATCTGGGTCATGGTCTTCTCGCTATGGTCTCGCTTTGGTCTCACCGTGACATTTACACGGTGGTTTTTAGCATTGAGCATATTTTGCCGTTGTCTTGCTTTGGTCTAACTATAGTCTCGGTAATTGTTTTTTTTTTTCAAAACGAAATTTTTAAAAAAATGGATTTTTTAGGTCCCAACGTGGTTTTCAGTGTCATGGTCCTTGAGTTCCTCTCATGTGGTCTCACAATGTCCATTTTGACGGCTATCTGAGTCGTGGATTTCTCGCTTTAGTCTTGCTTTGGTCTCGAGTCATGACATCTACACGTTGTTTTTGTCATTGTGCAAGTTTTATAATTGTCTCGCTATTGTATCGCTGTAGTCTTGCCAGCATAGTTTCTACTTGCAACTCGATTTAAATTTGTATTCAATTTGCACTTGAAGTCGAAGTTTACTGATATTTTAGTCACTTCTTATTAATAATAAATTATTCAAGATTTTTTATTAACTATCACGGAAGAAATTTGACATTTTGAAAATTTGACATTTGGATTAAACGTCTGGATTTAAAAACATTACATCTTGATTGAGGGCATTTTAAATCCTTTGGATTTAAGGCTTGTTTAGAGTGATAAATATGGATATGGATTTATATTTTCGGATTAAATAAATCTTTATTTAATAGTTGGATTTAAAATTCACTTTAATCCAATTTAAATCCAGAGTGAATAATATGGCGGTTAGAAATCACTCCATACTTGAACCTATTGGATGAAGCTTCATTACTCGGAGATGATCAATACCAACGAAGTTACTATAAAAATAACGGAGCCTTGTTTTCACTATTTCTCTTTACAAGATCCGGAACTGTTATTTTTATGACCCCAAATTCAAACTCTTAAACGTCTTATTTGAGATTAATCATTCCGCGTATTTTACTACCCAGCTTTAATAATCTATCAAGCTATGTGTGAGGCCAGAATTTATGTTCTTCCTCAATTCCGTATTCTTTCTTCTAGAAAGAAGCCTCACTATCGTACAATAACCTTTGTTTATATTGATGTCATTAATATTAAGAAGCTTTGAATGAGAACGTACATATGTGGATCGATGGTAAGTGTTTGATACTAAACAGCAAGGAAGCTTAGGCTTTTATTAACGCTATCTGTTAATTTCTATCCTATACTCGTCACATTTCCCTATTGTACATGCGAAAGAGAATGACTATAAGAGAACTAAACTAGGGATATGATATTTCATTGTTTCTACAGCAGTAGTTGTCTTTTCATTTTGGATTTCCCATACATCTCTTGAATTGTTTTTGTTAATTAGGGAAATTTGTCTTATGTGACCCAATAACTAATGAATCCTTGCTTGTTTGGTGGATGATGCTGTATAGAAAAAGGCAGCCGGCGCGCGGTGCGTGGCAGCTGTTAGTAAAAATAGTCGTAAGCAGAACCTCATGATGAATCTTAATAATTAAATAGAATTAATTTTATGTCTTAAAGATTTGGCACAGATCCAAGATCAACTGTGGCACATTTTCACCACTCGAGCGTGTACATTTTGAGTTCTCGAACAATTATTTATTTATGCATCAGGATTTCAAACATCATCAGCAACTGGCGATGGCGGCGCGTGGTCGAACAAAAAACAAAAAATAAACTACAAGGATAATCACTAAGAAAAGTTGTCTCATTTGTCAAATTTCGTAAATTACTCTTTCTTCGTAAATTTATTTGTTAAATTACACAAGAAAGTGTTTACCAGAAAAAAGGGAAAACCGGAGAGTTATATTTAGGAAGACTTTTATCATCATAAATAAAATGTACAACTGGGTCGCAACTTGCAAGTATATGCTATAAACGAAAGCATTTATTTAAGATAATTTTGTTTGTAAGGGAATTGTTATATACCTACTACTTAAATAAATCAGCCTGGACTTGTTGAATTATTAATTCAAGAAATCTTTAAATAGGCTTTAGTCTTAGACGCTTGGACTCATCAGTTGAATAGGTAGGATCTTGACAATATGTTATTCTTCAATCTTCCATTTATTGATGTGAGTAAATTTCGAAGGGCAAACGTTGACTCCGACCAACACTTTGCTGTAGTATCAAAAACCACCGCTTGACTACTGCATGAAAACAAATTGTGAGTTCCAGGAAAGAAAAATTCAAGTCGAGACCCGACATACATATTTTTGAAGAGCTCAAGACTGCATTTGATATCAATTATCGCCAGGAGCTCTATATGGCGATGGCTGAACTTGGGATCCCGGGTAAACTAGTCTAGTAATGCTGCATGAAGTTAGGACGTGATGTGATTTTCAACTAGAGAAAAAGTTTTCCCAACTATATTACGAACATATACAGGGTCTAGGCAGGGAGATACTATGTGATACCATATTTAAGTTCCCCTAACAGAGTTTCATAACAGTGAAGTTAGCAGGTCACATAGCGTCACATGGTCACAGGTCACATGGCTCCAAATTTGCATTTTGCTTGCATTTCAACGGCTAGGTTCAAAATTTGAAGTCTTCAATTGAAAACAAAAATTATACTTACATGTATTAAATATTTTTCAAAAAATGACTCCAAAATTTATCAAGCCTATTCTTGAAATGCAAAACATTTGTTAATTTGGAACCTTAGTGCAGGTTCCTAGCATTCTTAGTTCCTGAGATACACTACGGACCTGCGAACTTCACAGTGAAGTCAATCGATTACACCCCTATTTAGCGAACTGCAAAAACGGAATAGAAATGCAAAAAAACTGTAAATTCCGGTGAAGGCCCCGATTGCGTGGGTGAAAGTGGCTCCGTTAACTTCACAGATATGCAAAAACTCTCAAGTCATCCGAATTGAGTGGACATCAGCTTTGTGTTGCTGAAAGCCTCCTTCACGATTAGGTAAGGTACGCTTACTTGCCCTTTTCACCCAGCGGATAGTATGAGTATGGTCAAACACAACTGGTGCAGCATCGAATTTTAACCAGGAGACAACCAGCAAGACGTCTTGCATTAACCAAAAAAACAAGTGGTAGGGATGAAATCGTCGGTTGAAAAGTAAAACTCACTAAGTGCAGACAAAATGTTCCAGAAAATGAGAATTAAATTAATTTTTTTTTAATCCAAAAAGTCTAATCTTTCACGTTTTTTTCTAAAGACATCGAAAGGTTTGCACGGAAACTTTATTCAAAAAATTAGGGAACGTGAGTTTTCAGCTTAAAAAAGCAGGTTTCCTTGTAATTTCCTTCAAAAGTATATAAACTGTTAGTTAGTGAGCCTTATTTTTGAACTGAGTAGTATAGTATAGTATAGTATAGTATCGAAGAAAGATGGACTAATCAAAAATTTTAAAAACCCTTGGGCATCCTTAGTCGTCCCTGTCAGTAAGAAGGACGGAAGTATACTCCATTCTGTGTGGTGTGTGGACCATCGGAGGCTGAACAATGTGACGGAGACATAAAGAACGAACTTTGTATGAAATGAAAGAGCTGAGTGGTCTTAAAAGATGCCTACTGGCAGGTAAAAAAATCATCTGAAACATCAAGAAAATACTACTTTCTCCAAAGAAAATGGTCTGTGGCAATTTCAAGTAATGTTTTTGGACTATGCAACGCTGTGGTAATTTTTGAGCGTTTGATGTAATGCGTTTTACACTTACTTGGAACTCTTTCCTTGTCTACTTAAAGATGTCATTAACTATGGTAAAACATTTGGTGAATATTGTGAAAACCCTTAGACCGTGTACGAGAAGGAGCAGCTTTCAGGAACATGCTTATGCAATACACCAGTTCTGGCCTATCCGGCACCAGGAAAACCTTTCATCATCGACGATGACACAAGTTACGTGCAAATTGGGGCCGTTCTGTTGCAAGTTCATAAAGAAGAAGCAACGATTATTGCTACTGCTATTTGACCAGAAGAGAGCTTCTAGCTTTGAAATCAGCACCAAAACACTTCTATAAGTACATCTTTGGACAGAAGCTCCTTCTTTCATTAGATCATGGTGCATTTGATTGGCCTTTGAAAATCCAGAAAGTCGAGTGGCATGGTAGATGGAGAGATTGCAGACATACGACTACCAGATTCAACATCGAAGATCAGGTATTGCAAGCATTGCATATAACAAAAAGGAAAGATGGTTGCAGCTTACTGCCATTCAGCGATCAAGAGCTGATCCAATTGACGGTTGAATTACCGAAGAACTGCGAGGACTACCCAACAAGAAGACTCGGATATTGAACCTATTCAATGTCTGATGGAAGTCCAATTCTTAAGGAGTATTGGACACAACTGGATTCCATCTACAAGAAAGAGTACTAAGACGTAAATAAGAGTTCACATATGGCAAATAATATGTGATCCAGCTGTTCGTGCCTCGATTAAAAGATAGTAATATCATCCAAAAGGTGCATAATATGGAGCTTACGGAGGATATTTGGGAGTCAATTAGACTTTCCAGTGTTTAAGATAGCAAATCTACCGGTTAAATGCAAGAGAAGCAGTCGAAAATTGGTAACAAAAATGTGATCCATGTGCTGCAAGCAAGAAACCAGGCTAAAAAAATCCAGAGCAAAATGCAGTAGTATATATAATATGGACACGCATTTTGAGATGATTATAATAGATGTTGCATCAGGCCCTTAAACAGAAATTGAAAGTGGAAACCGATATATCCTGGTAGTAATGGACTATTTCAGCATGTAGCTTCAGGCGATAGCCATCCCAAACCAGGAATCCAAAACAGTCACAGATCAGATTATTTTCAATTAGATGAGTAGATTTACCCAGTGCCCATGAAACTTCATTCAGATTAAGGAAAGAACTATCCTTCAAAGATCTTTCAGGAAATTTGTACGCTCCTTTAAAAAGACATAACGTACTCAGCATCACCTTTCATTGTATACAATATTCATTAGTGAAGGCATTGGGACAAAGTTCCATACAAAAACGGGCCAGCTCCTTTACGAAGTATTTTTATCCCCTTTCGATGGTTTTGCTTTGCTTACTTCAAAATAATCACAGCTAACAAACGAAACATTAAAGACAAACTATTCACCCAACTACTTTTCCATCGTTGAATGTTTCTCTGCTAACTTATTGACACTCATAATATTTAATCTGGTAACAAATTCGATTTAACATTCAAATCAAATCACATATTTGTTTGTGCTGACAAATTACATAGCATAAATGATGTGGGGACATAAATATTTTAAGGGAATAGTATTTCTGAGAAAAAATGATAACACATTATTTATACTCTCACAAACAAATAAATTCAATCCTAAAATAATAAAAACAATAACAATAATAATAAATACAAAAAAATAAGTAACCTATTAAGTGAAATATAATATGGATAAGTACCAAAATTATGTATGTCCATTTAGGTAAAAGTACCCTTACTGAATTCCCCCATTATTTTCAGACTTTATCTTATTCATACCAATAAATTTTCAATTTTATGTTTCTATACTAACCACAGCAGACGTGCGAAAGGTGTAAATTGCTTGTATGCAAATCTACAATGTTATACATTTATATCGTTTTTGGACACACTCCTTATTCCAGGTGCCATCACACAGTTTGCTCAAGATTGTTGCTCTGTTTACCTCTATTTTATTTTCAAATATGAATTTAATTTATTTCAAAATATTTTTATTTTTTCGATTCATACAGAATGTTTTTCAGATTGTATCGATAATGAACATGTATGGACCTTGCCAGAATATTATAAGTCCCCTCATTTCCTGCAAACTTACTACTTACAGCAAACAAGTGGCAATTTCTTTTGTGTGGTTAACATACAAATTTCATTTATTGAGATTCGATGGACTTCTTTCTTAACGATATTTTACAATTATGCATAAACTATTATACTATCATTTTACATATATAATTTTTGTGAAATAATATTTACTTTTTTCTTCGTCCGCCAAAACAAAATGTGATAAATGTACTTCGTACTTCCATTTATTTACATAAATAGCGTAAGAAATTGTTTTTCTGTTACTTTATTAAATTTATCGAATTTCCTATACCGTTTTTTAATAGAAAGTGCAGTAGATTTGAAAATGCTCTAAATGAGAAATGACCATCGGGTCATAACAATCTTAAAACAAACTCGGCACTAGAGATATTTGACTGCCAGTGAGCCAAATAATAATAGTTTTTGATACTTGAAATGCTAAGTCCCATTCCTTAATATACATATATCTATGTATTTAAGTTAAACCCCTTTGCCTTATTTTTTCGATGAAATCCATGCTTGCACTATAGTGAAGAACACTAAATAAAAAAATAAATAAAAAAGACATAACTTTATCGTTGTTGTAGCAGCAGCAGCAGCAGCAGTTGCATTGAGCATCAGTGACTGCCACCAGCAAAACTATTCTGTGCCAATTGAAAAAAAAGTTCCTCTTGCAGGGACACTTTCCAGAAGAGATATTTGATTGGTTTTCATTTGAATGGAAATTTTCTTCAATTTATTTGCACTTTTTTTTTTGTACTTATTTCCATCCCTTCTTCTATATTTTTCGCAATCTGATGATATTGAAAATTTATTATCCGCCACGTCTTTTTCACGATAACACTTCCGGCTCCGTTATATTGGAATTCTAGGGAGATGTAGAAGAAAAAAAAATCACGTAAGAAAGTTTATTCGTAATGCAGTTTATAGGTGGGTTTTTTGCAGTTTTACATGATTTTAAGATTTGCAAATGCAGTTTTCGTATACTTTTGAATGTTTTGGTTTTTTTTTGTATTGTGGTTTATTTTTTTGTGGTTATGTAGCGTTACGTACAAACATATTTTTTATTTGGCAATTTATCAAATAAATTTGTTCAGGGCCACCACAGCAGTGAAAATGACGTCGACGCTGACGATGTGTCAAAATAGTCAACAAACTTTTATCGGAAAAGAAAGAAAAATAAAACCTGAGTTTTTATTGAATGCAATTATCCGAAGGAGCAATGTTGAAATACTTTATTTGAAGATAAAGTTGTATAAGTAAAATTTTGGTGTATTTTTGAATGCATTTGAAAAAAGGAACCACATAGTTTAGAGTGATTGCGCAAATATATAAAAAAAAAACAACTATGTAACAACTATGTAACAACTGTGCAAAAATTATAATATTTAAAGGAATTTTCTAGCGGACGACTTTTCACAGCACAATATGCTGCAATACAAAATATAATTTAAAATATGTTAGTCATCAAATTTGACGGAATTCCTGACTTAAAAATTTATGAATTTTTTAAATTCGGCAATTTCGTATCTAAATCTGCCCTGAGTTTTGAAGTTCGATTTTCAAAAATAAACCTGGATCAATTGAACCCGAATCATTAAGTCTTACAACTATCAAATATTTTCATCGAGTAGTGGTGATGGCGTAGAAAATTGTTTTTGTCTACAAAACTCAACAGGAACCATGGTACGCTGTGTACAAATGATGATACAAAAACAAATCTCACACCTCTATTAATGACCCAAACCAATTCAGAACTATTCAATATTAATTGATTTATTCTTCGCAGCATGTACTGCAATTGTGTGGGTTTCCATATTAAAATATTAAAATTGATATTAACGAACGCTTGATTTACCAACAAGCCAAAAGTTACAACCAAAAAGCATTCACAAAAAAGTACGTATACGCCTGCGAGTGCACCCTGTATTCTTATCTAATTAATTAATTATTAAATAATTAATTCTAAAATATTTAAATACTTTTGAAATGCTTGTTTTTAACTTTTTGAGTCCTATAAAATACTTACAGCGTTGCTTTGCGAAGCATTAAAAATATTTTGTTTTATAACGGGTGATTTTTTAAGAGGTTTAGAACTTAAAAAAAAAAAAACACACAAAATTCGAAAAAATGAATGAAATATTTATTTGAATCGATAGTGAAACCTTGCAATTTAATGTTTAAAGATAATTTCATGCAAATGTTGACCGCGGCTGCGTCTCAGGTAGCCCATCCGCTGAGTCCAATTTTGGCATACTCTTTCACACATATCGGCCGGTATCTCACGAATGAATGCATGGATGTTGGCTTCCAGTGCGTCAATCGAAGCGGGCTTGTCCCTATAGACATTAGCCTTGACATACCCCCACAAAAAATAATCTAATGGTGTCAAATCGTACGATCTAGGCGGCCAATTGACCGGCCCGAAACGTGAAATTAACTGTTCACCAAACTCGCCTCGCAATTGCGCCATTGTTTCGCGTGCTGTGTGGCATGTGGCACCGTCTTGTTGAAACCACATATCATGCAAGTCAAGAACTTCCATTTTGGGCAAAAAAAAGTTTGTTATCATCGCTCGGTAGCGTTCACCATTGACAGTAACGCTGCGATTCGCATCATCTTTGAAGAAATATGGCCCAATAATGCCGCCGGCTCATAAACCGCACCAAACAGTGGCTTTTTCGGGATGCATTGGTAGCTGTTGCAATGCTTCTGGCTGATCTTCACTCCAAATGCAGCAATTATGCTTATTTACGTACCCATTCAACCAAAAATGAGCCTCATCGCTGAACACAATTTTTCGATAAAAAAGCGGATCCTCGGCCAGCTTTCCGAGCACGAATTTTGATAGTAAAATTCAATAATTTGCAAGCGTTGTTCATTTGTAAGACGATCCATGGTTAAATTGCAAACCAAACTGAAGCTGTTTGACAGTGACACAAGGTACTAAACACACGTCAGCTGTCAAAACCAGTGTTGCCAAAACCAAACCAGCTAAAAAATCACCCGTTACTATACCTAAATATTGATTATCCTGAACTCTGCAGACAATCTGGGAAACAGATTTTGCACTGTCACGGTAAAATTTATTCGATTTTAAAAAATTAGACGGCAGTTGATTTGTTATGACAAAATCTCAATAAGTAATTTTTATTTTTTTTTTTTTTCAATAGCTATAGAAAAGTTACGATAAAATAAAATGCACGACTGGGTCTCACGTACTTGCTCTTATGTTCAAGACGCTGAGTATTTAGGAACATTATATGTAAAAACATGAAAATTATGAGAGAAAAATAATTTGATATTTGAATTAGCTGAAATATATAATTTTTAGAGTTCTAAATGAAAAAAAAGAGTGCCTTCTTAATTCTTGCTGTACCGGTTTTCTTAAAAAAATATTTTTTTATTTATCAAATTCTTATAGCATTTTTAAGGAAAATTTTATTTTTTTTTTTTTTTTATTTGCATTAAAAAATAAAATTTAAAAAAAAACTGTTGACTCATTTTTGAGATATCATTTTTACAAAAAAAAAATTTAAACTTCTTTTAAAAATTTAAAAACTTTTTTTTTGAAAATTTTGATATGCAATATTTTTTAATTTTATTTGAGATTTGTATATAAAAAAATAATTTAAATCTGTTTAGCCGATAGAGAGAAAATTCAAAATTAAAAAAAAACGTTCTGTGAGGATTACTAATAAGAGTTGCTATTTGTAAATTTTAATAATTTTTGTAAGTAGTTATTATTTTTAGCATACAGAAAAAGTTTAATAAAATTTTTAGGAGCCATTTAAAAACAATTTTTTTCCTTAACATTTTTTTTTAACATTTGCTCAGGAGGTACCATTGTTTTTTCATAAAAGTTAAAAATACTTTACAGATTTGCAAAAAAAAACTTAAATACCGAGTTTTATAAAAAATCGACCAATTAGTTTTCACAATATTCAATCCAAAAAATAATTTTTTGAAAATTTTGGTAAAAATAAACTATTCACATTGCCCAGAAGCTTCTGTTTAAAATCAATTATTGAAATCAAAATAACGGTTTTAAAGAAAATCAAAAATAAAAAATGCTTCTTTGAGTTATGAATGGTACCAATTAAAACCCATTTTTGAAAAAAAGTTTCCCATCCAAAGTTAGCTTCTACCAAAAGAAATGTATTGATTTTTTTAAGAAGAGCTGTTTTTGAGAAAAATAAAATTTTGTAAGATTATAAAAAAAAATTTGGCAGGTACCGTTATTTTTAAGTCTAAAAAAAATTAAAAATGTGTGGGCAGAATCATCACAAACAAGCAAGTTTTATGAAAATCGATCCAGCCATTTATGCTTTTGCAGACATATAGACAGACAGACAGACAGACATAATTTTGCCACCCACTTTTTTGGTGCTCTCTGTCATCGTAATGTCATGTTTGATTGTTATCTCGATTGCTTGAATCAATTGAAACTTTGCTAATAAATGGTGTTTTTTTAAGACGTGTGTGTCTTTTTGACAGCTGTCACTGTGGTCGAAAACTGAACCTTTCGGTTGGTTCTAATGAATTCAGATCAAACTCTCTATATTTAATCCCTGAGAAGATGGAGAGCAATAAAGTTTCCTAAAACCACTCAGGTAAACACATTAACGTGAGTGGTATTTGAAAATTTCATTGCTCTCTACCGCCTTAGGGACTAACTACAGAGAGTTTGACCTATGTTCAAAATTACAAGCTGAATATATGTTTTATTTAGACTTTTTCTTTTAGACCGATAGGTATAGAAATAAATCGATGCAAAAACGCCTTTTCGACACGTGTTAAGATAGGTAGACAGGTAGGTAGGTCATGGGTTCAACTCCTCAAAGGCTATTATAGATGTGAATTACAAAAGTTTGCAAGTGTCTTGACTTTTTATGTCGTTGGCTCTCAATAAACTACTAAATAAGAACCTAGAAGATTTACAAATGTCCGTAAATCAGTTTTGCAATATTTCATAAATATTAATATTTTCCCCTAAGGATTCTATTTTTGTTTAGAGCCAATGTTGTCTCTGCAAGAATTTCTGTTTAGCAATTTAACTTAAGTAGGGTAGAGCAGGTCTAGTTAGATCACTTTTTACTTGATGTCACATTACTTTTTACCTATACATAACATAACAAGTAAACTAGCATATAAAGAAAGAATGTAAATTTATAAGTAAATTTGAAAAAAAAATTTAATGTATTTTACCAGAAGAATAAGATTTATTCAAATGCACCAAGTCCAAGTGATCCAACTTGAATCTTGTATGTGTCTAACTTCTACAAGAATGGCTTTGCACTCACTCAGCGCCGGATAAAGCCCCAAAATATACCGCCATTTACAACAATAGTTAGATGCAATCTTCTTCCTTTTAATCTGTCAAAAACATTATAAAGGCCCTCACTATCTCACTGATGAGTCCAAGTGAGTAAGCCAGACGAAATGCCAATTTATTGGATTATAGGCCATTAAAAGCTCTTTTGGATTAAACATTTTGTTTTAATTCAGTGGGAAAAGTTGGTCCACCTGGTGCCACTTACCCCACACCTAGCTTGATGAATAAAATACTTTAATTTGAAAAAAAAAACAGTTAGAATTTTTCAATTTCACCTATGCAATGCTAAACTTCAATAACAGAACTCACAAAATTATTGTAGTTTATTGAGAAATTTCATTACGATTATACAAAAAGATCAACTTCTATTGTCTTTCTTATCATCGTTGCGTACAATGATATGATATGACCCCAAGACTGTGATTCCATCGAATTCATGTCAAATTCCTGCATAATAAAAATACAAAAGGTTTATAATTTCAAAGTATTCATATTAATATTGATTTTCTGGATGAAAAGAATTAGAAAACTATTTAGGAATCCAAATTTGCGTAAAGTTCTATTTAGACGATCATTTCAGTTTTAGTTTCAGTTGAGCTATCAGTTAAGCTATAAGCCACATTCAGACTATCATTTTAGGTTTCAGTTTCAGTTGAGCTATCAGTTTAAAATTCAATTTAACTAACCACTTTTTTTCCACAAACATGGACACATGCGATAAATTTCAATGAAATCAACCAAATTATAACTCCATTTCAGACGATTTTAAAACCATAAGTGAATATAAAAATAATTTTTTTTAAATAATAAATACATCAAAGACAAAATTTCATAAACATTCTTGTAAAAATATGAAAAATTAATATTATTAAAAAATCATACTAACCCTCATTTAGGTAATGGGGTCTTTTTGGACCTCAGGGCATCTTTAACCACCCATAAGCATAACCTTTATGATAATAGAATATGAAGAAAATTTAAAAATTTAACTCTTCTTAAAGCTAGATTTCTGTTCCGAAACTATTTTTGAATTTATTCGAAACTCAAACTTTGTTTAAATGTATTCATTATCATTTAAATGACTAAGAAATTTCTCCAAAAGAATTTCATTCATGAAACTCATTATTAGCTACGAAAAGGAAACTTGACATTTAAACTTTTTTCTATTATTTTCTCAAATTTTATTCATTGATGATGACGAGCTGTAAGTTTGGAAAAACATTAAATTAAATGAACGTATTGACGACTTGCTCTAATTCACCATCCTTTTTCTCATTCCACTGAACTCAACCAACTATGATGAGACTTCACCAAACAAAAAAAATCGTAGAAGTAATTCGATCTCCATTTCAACTCTATTAGTATTCTCTAATTGAAAATCCATTTCTTGAATTAATGTCGCCACAACTTTCTTATGTTTTGAACTTTATAATCATTTATTATTATTAAAAATAATATTCTGGTAAAATAATATTCTTAAAATACAGAAATAGAATGGATGAAATTTTTAGCATTTGCAAAATAATTAAAGAAAGCCGCACGTTTCTATCATTACAAAAATAACCCCAAGATTAATTTCGTTTATAAATTCCAAGCTGTCATGTATATTTTTTACTTTTTATATCCTTTTTATCCTTTTTCATTAGGATGAAATTATGATGGTTTAATCTAGCCTTTCTGAATTCGAATATTTTAATAATAATGAAAATAGCACAAGAGAAAATCTGATTCAATTAACAACCGATTTCAAATTTAACCTTTTTTGAATGTCAAACAAAAAATTATATAAAAAAAGAAAAAAAAACAAAACAAATTTTAACAAAATCCTTTTTGTTTGCTTTTTGTCTTTTCAGATTCATTGCAATTTGGTGGCCACTTAAGCAAATGACCAAAAGTCGTGCCCGATTTATGATATTTTGCATTTGGGTCATTGCATTAGGATCGACAATTCCATGGATTTTATTCTTTGATTTGGTGCCAGCATCTGATGCTTTTCCAATGGCACCCGATATGTTCTTATGCCAAGAGGTTTGGCCACCCGGCACCGATGGCAATTTGTACTTTTTGCTTGCACAACTTGTGGCATGTTATTTGCTGCCGATGGCATTGATAACATTGTGTTATGTTTTGATTTGGATAAAAGTTTCAACACGTTCAATTCCGGGTGATTCCAATGATGGCCAAATGGAACAAATGCAACAAAAGTCAAAGGTCAAAGTAATCAAGATGCTTGTGGCTGTTGTTATATTGTTTGTTCTCTCTTGGTTGCCGCTGTATGTGATATTTGCTCGTATTAAATTTGGTAAGTGTTTTTAAGTTAAATTAAGTAAGAATAGTTTGGCGGGTAGCGTTGTTTTTTTTGGAAAGTCATTAAATATTGAAGGATTTTAGATTTATTGAATAAATAACTAGCCCACTCATGCTTCAGATGGTCATCTATGCATATGGAATCATCAGCTATGAATTAAAAATTTATATAAAAACAAAGCACCCGGGCGCCATTTTTTTAGTGCTTTGTAGCTTACCAGACTCTTATTTTAATAATTTTTTTATTTAAGGTGGCGAGATAACACAGCGAGAGGGAGAAATTCTAAACACAGTAACACCAATAGCACAATGGTTAGGATCGTCCAATTCCTGTATCAATCCGATTTTATATGCGTTTTTCAATAAGAAGTATCGACGTGGTTTTGCGGCAATTATTAAATCCCGCTCTTGCTGTGGACGTTTACGGTATGAATATTTAACAATTTTTAAATGACCCGATTATATCTCAATATTGCTCTTTTTTATTTCTTTTATATAATAGCTACTATGATAATGTACTGCTCGTTTCGTCATCTGCCAGCACTCGTAAATCATCTCAATATCATCAGCAAAATTCAAAAAAAAGTCCCGGGAGTCCTATCCGAAAGCCGAATGTTGTCTCATACATTTACGAGCAAAATGCATTGCGAAGACATAATTTAATTATCAAACAGGATAGTAATTTATCACAGCAAATGCTTCTGAAACAGGATTCACATGGATCACGTCAAATGCTAATAAAGCAAGAGAGTGCGTCAAGTGATGGATCGAGAAGAATGCTTTGCAAACAGGATAGTAATGGTTCGAAGATGTCCTTAACAAAACAAGATTCGGTTATATCTTATATTGAGACGAAACGAGGTTTTATTTCTCAGCAAGATCGCAACGATTCGTTTTCAACACAGGACACAATTTCCATTGATTCAAGACGTGGTACTCTATGCAAGCAAGATACTCAATACTCGTACATTGAACATCGCAAAAATTGTTTGAACAATCAGGATAGCAATATTTCACCACTAGAACTTAAGAGGCAGAAACTGCAGAAACAAGATTCCGTCATATCATTCGCCGATCAAAGGCCAGGTAAGTCGATAAGAAAAAGTTTTGATTTTGACAACTGATCATCTTCTAATCTGAACCTGATGCCTGCAATATTTTTCCAAAACTCGGAAGGTATCTCGTCTGGCCAACGAGTTTGTTGGTTTTTTTTTGAGCTTTTAATTACATAGTTATCTTTTTTGACAAATGTTAAGGTTTATATCCATCTAAGACTAAAAAAAAACAATTAGCTTTCAAGCTGTTCTTGAGTCATAAAATTAGCTCACACTTGGGTACCTATTTAAGAGCCACTCTGGAGAGTTTTGTAGTGAAACTACTTTCAAATGGAAACGGACGTATCTTACATCTAAAACTTCCTATAAATTAAATGAAGTAATTGAAAAGTAAAGCTGGGGAAATTCAACTGTCACAATAGTTTCTGCTTAGCTTTATGTATTTCATTAAAAACCAATAATTTAAATATTCTTCTCCGTACAATAAGTTATGAGTAGTACTTTCATACTTAGGTTCTCGAACCTGTTGCATCCGTGACGTTCCCCTCACAGGGAATATGGCCTCCACTACTCATTCACACATACGCACCATTGTATATGGTTTCTGGAGATGTACTTAAGCTCTCTCTAACTTTTTCCCCAGTTGTGGTGACACCTCCTTCCTCCAAGTACTTTTAGGTCGGCCCACTCGTTTGCTCACTGAGTGAGAGGGTTCCTTTGCATCGGTTGACTCGCAATGCACTCGTAACTGTTTCGAAGTTTATGTCCAATCCAATCAACTGGGTTTTAGGTTTCCGTTTCATAGCGTTGATGGTAAGGCCAGGAAATCTTCTAGACGTTTCGCAGGCATCTATTCACAAACGTTTACACCTTTTTTTGACAGCGGGTCTTACTTTCCGATGGTTGCACGGATTCAACATTGGAGCGGAACAGTCATAGCTTGATCTTTGGTCTTGTAGAGTTGCTTCCCCATTCAGTAGAGACAATACTCCTTAGACATCTTGTCTCTTTACTTATTAACCGTACGCCCAACAGTTGCAGCTACTAGTCTAGATGTTTGAACTGTGATTGCAGATTCCAATGAATTCTTGACTGGTTGAACAGAATGGAGAAGGAATTGCAACTGGAGCTGTAGCTGGAATAACTGTGAAAATGTTGAATATATTGATTCACAAATCCAATGGTCGCGTTCAGTCGGTAAATTATTAGGGTATCCATAATCCACAAAATTTTCAGATACGTTGAGTTGATTTGCATCAGCTGTTTTTAACAATGGATTACAACAGCACCAAAAAATCCGGACCGCCCAGTGATAGGAACACAACACGAAACAGCTGCAGACGCAGCTGAACAAGTTTGCCAATTTTTAACTTTTGAATGCAGCTGTTTTGACGTTCCAAAATTGTGAGTGCAACCGAGCGTTTACTTGGAGGTTGAAGTGAGCTTCAAACTCTTTCCAATTTCTATTTTTGTTTTTACTTTTATTTTGGTGTTGAATTAAACTCGCACAGCTGACTCCAAATGACACAAACGTGAGAAAAACACGTACGACATTTTGACAGCTATTCCATATGCAGCTGCAGCCCTAGTTCCAGCCCTCTATACTGTTCAGGCAGTTGATTTGTAGTCGAACAGAAACAATATTGGTGACAGCATACCACCTTGTGTAATCTCAATTTGAATTTCAAACTTCTCTAACAGCCTTCCTCTATACACAGCTTGACATTTAGATATTTATTTTTTTACTATTTTTAGTGCTGCTCGTAAGAACTCTGCGGGTATACCGTCAAGTCCAACCGCTTTGTTGCTCTTCAGTGTTTTGAGTGCGATTTAGTTTTCTTCTCTACTTGGAGATACAATGCTTATTCGGGAATTCGTTACACCGGACATTGGGCATTGGGTTCACTTCACTGATAAAAACGCGATTTAAAACCGCAGAAAAATGCTCCTTCCAATATTTGTTGCAGGACTTCATCCGAAATTAGCGTTGTTCCGTCTATGATTTTTACCAGGTGTTGCTTAGAGCTTTGAATACCTGGTTAGCTCTTTAATAATTCAATTCTGTAACCGGTCCTACTGTCACTGCTACCTGCGACATCTTCTTCTTCTATAGCCAATGTTGTTGGAGTAGCTATAATGAAAGGTTTACTTTTTTTGATCCTTTTTTTTAATTCATTGGAAGGCCAGACACTTATTCTTCCTTGCGACCGACCGAATGTATGTATTTTTGACAGCACACCAATGGATTTCGATTGATGTGATTTTCTTGTTACTGATTGCCCTTAATCCTTTTGAAACGTAGTACCCTAGTTATTAGTGAACTACGGAATCCTTAACTGACCAAACTGAATGGTATAGCTGTAGTTATGGCGTGTAGCACTGTCAAAGTTGAAAGATACAAAAATACAAAATGACTTTGTGGCACGTCTTGTGCTGAAATATGGCTTAGGTCACTTCTATTACAAGGTGGTTAGTGTTACAAAAATCAACAAAATAGTCCAGTAAATCGAGCAATTTTACTACTCATCAAATGGCTGAAATTTTGGAGATCGTTTCTTAAATTTAAGTTGGCTTCACCTTGCAGGGGTGGTGTCACACCCACTTTTCTTCAATCTTGGTTATTTATGAAACGGCTGCACCGATTTGGATGAAAATTTTACATTTTGCTATCATGACCAAAGAAAAAATTGTAAAAGTTAAATCCGCCCACTGCCACTTCCTTTATTCCTTTGCTTTTCGGAAACGGCTTCGACTATTTCCATGAAATTTTCAGTATTTGTTCTTATGAACGATAAAAAATTAGTTTTGGTAAAATCCACGGACTACCACGCCCACTTTTCTTAAACCTACCATGATTTCTCAAAAACTGATTTGGATAAAATTCTAAGAGTTTGTTCATGCTAGTGACAAAAAATTTAGGAAACACTTTTGGTTTGGTGAAGCCCTCTGGGTGTCACGCTTCTTTTTCATGTAGATATAGGTACCTATATTAGTTTCTTGAAATTGTCCTAGCGAGTAACTATTTCAAATAATAAATAAAAGCCCAAATTAGGCTTCAAAGTCTTATGTACATATAAAGCAAATTGAAAATAATTATTTATTCCAATTCAAACTAGAAGAAAAATCAATGTTTCGTTCACTGTATCGTCACAGTGTCTGAGGAACTCTTTGAAAAAAAGGTGGCAACAGAAATAATCGGTGAGACATGGCCCTTATTCTAGCAAAAGACTAGAAGAACAAACGTTTTAGGCTAAGCCTTGTCCACGCTTCACTTAGAAGAATTGGGTTGCAGAATGAAGCAGGTTTAATACAACCTTCTTGCTCCTAGCAGAAAACTAGAAGAAAAATCGGTGCTTTGTTTACGGTAACAAGCTTGTCTGTGGTATTTTTTGAAGAATAGGCACATAAATAATCAGTAGGAGAAGGCCTTGCTCCTAGCAAAAGACTAGAATACAAATCGGATGGTGCTAATTCTTGTCCACGATACATTTAGAAAAAGTGAAGCGTAAAAATAAATGGGGGAGAAAGGATAGGAAGACAAAAAAAGGTGGTAGAAGTTTAAAACCCAAAAATTCTTTCGAAACTACTATCTGGTATACTTCGTATCATACTGAGCAGCCTGTTTCTAATTTTTAATTTAAATCTGGATTCCAAATTCAATTAACTTCTTCAATTAACTTAATCTTCTTTCCAGCACACGAGATTCAGATTGGGCCAAAACTAACCTCCCTATGTTGACTTTTCAGGCACAAAGCAGTGTGAACAGACAGAAACAAAAAAAAACTGACAACAACGTCACATGTGTTCAGTTCACCCACCATCTGTTTATGCATTATATGGGTGTTAGCCCCGTCGGATTAGACAAAAAAATGAGCTGAAATGCAAAAAATTAGAGAGGTTAAAAAAGTTTTCGACTTCGTAGCTCCATTGTGTTAGCCGCCATCTTGAATTTAACGAAAATCGGTTTTTGTGAAATGACTCGCCTATTTTTAACTTTTGAGCAAAATGAACTTGACAAAAGTTGTCCCAAATTTAATTATCTACAACTTTGGCCATAATCTTTTTTTGTCTACGATTGATATTTTTCGACTAAATCAAAAAAACCTATTTTAAAATTTTGTTCTCGTTTAAAACGCATAATAAACATATTTCAAACAAAAAAAAAGTTATATATTTTTTCAACTTATTAGAAAAGGATGACATAAGGAGTTTGAAAACAAGTTTTCGATCACCCACCCCTTCTCAATTTTTGTGAAATAACTCGACTAATTTTAACTTTCAAGTAAAAATTAGCTTAACAAAAGTTGTTAAGCTTAGAACTTAGTTGTATACCTACCTAACAACCTCGAAACAACCTCTAAAATTTCAACCTGCCGCTATTTTTTTCAATTTACAATTCAAATTTTACTGTACTAAAAAGTTTCGCCATTGTTGTTGCAACGTAAATTAACTATTTAATTTTCAAATCTAATTTAACACTTTATATTTCTTACTATTTTTCTTAAACTTAAGAGAAAATATAATCTGTTCCACTTTTATCAATCGATTGTTCCAGAATATCTCAGAATTGAGGATGAAATCAGAATTGTAAATTATTAGCTTTGAAAACTTCATAAAATCAAACTGTGCTTTATAACATGATTAAACATCCGCATGAGAATATATTGCTTCCTATATATCTTCTCAATATCTTCGTTATGATTTATGTAATTTTACCAAACTCAAATAAATATTGACCAGAAATCAATTTCTTTGTCTAAGCCATTTAAGTTTTCTCCTTACACATACTAAGTTAAGGCTTATAAAAAAATGAATATATAAACTAAAAGCATAAACATAAACACGAACGAACACAAACAAAATAATCTCCTCAAACTTTGGTTAAAATATATACTTCTTACTTCATTTTTTCCAATTTATTTATGGTTTCCTCTTGTTCCCTCTTAAAACAACAAAAGCCAATTCCATGTGCCTTTGGACATCCTCATAGTTTTACGACCATCATCATCGCATCTATACACTATACCCACTATCCATTTCAGTCCATACTTTGAATGGCAATCCCTTGTGAAATACAAAAGACAAACTATAATAATTTTTTGTTTTTTATTTTTTCTTATTTTGTTCTCCTTTCAGAACCAAGAAGACATCAATTAGTTAAGCAAGATTCAGTTATATCATTTGCCGACCAACGTCGAGGATTTTTACAGAAACAAGACTCCATTATTGGATGTCCTAGTCGCAATGAAGGAGCAGCCGTCGGTCATCATGTATCGATTCTCAAGAAAACCGATTCCCAGTCCAGTAATGGCAATTCACCCCGCAGAAATATTGAGTTCTCTGAGTGAAGGACTTAAACTCAATCCTTGACTAAACGCCCAATGGTCGGTCCCACAAATAAATTAAAAAATCCACTCTCTTCACAATATGACGATGATGATGATGATAATGATGCTGATAATGATGATGATGACGATGATGGAGAATTTGATACAATCCAATATTTGCTGCTACCGTTTACAAAACAACAAGAACAACAACAACAAAAACAACTACTATAGTCGGCTCAGGGAAAACGTTCGGTAAGGAAGCGTTTGGTTATTTAAACTAAGAAACAACAAAATAAATTAAAAATAAAAACAAAAAATTAAAAATTAAAATAAAAAAAAAAAAAACAAAAACAAACAAATTGTGATTTTGTCCAAGATACTTGCGAGGTCTAGAGAAACGTACCTAATTGTAATTTTGTAGAAGTTTGTAAGAGTAAAAAGAAAAACATACAAAAAACGAAAAATGAAAAATGAAAAATGAAAAACGAAAAATCAAATAAAATGACATTGGAGAAGGCAGCATAAATTTTGTTGAGATAGTTGAGGAACAGAAAAGAGTATAATACCTTCAGTACATGGCTTTGGTTAGAAAACAAAAAAAAAGCTAGTTCCACTTTAGTTTAGAGTTTTTATACTTTAATTTGGAAGCAATTATTTTATTTTATTTGTCTGTCAGACAACTATTATTAATTTTTAATTTATTGGTAAGCTCAGTTTTAATGACAAATTTTTCATAAATTAGTTTTTGGTTGGATTTTGGATATATACTGAGAAGCCAAGCTGATGAAAACCTTAGGATTTCACGTTAAAAGTGGAGTCAAGTCTGCTCAGTTGGTTCTTTTGAAGTTATACAATAATGAAAACAGACGAAAAAATGTGAAAGACCGTAAATAAACTGCATAACTACGTTAAACAAACTTGCTGTTATAGTAGAAGGCTCTAATTGGGGGTATTTACCCACTAGGGTACATTAGAAAAATTTTATCTGATGTATTTATTTAAGCCATTCAAAAACGAAATTTTAATATTCGTAGGATTCTTACTTCTTAAAATTGGTTATTAAAATGTAAAAATTTAAAAATTTTGTTTTGTAAAAATTGAAAAAAAAAATAATAAATGGACAGGTGGGACTCAGTGTTTATAAAGGCCATTGAAAAAAATTGCTCTAAATTTGAAGATATAGTAAGAAAACTTTTGATGACGAGAAGAAGTGGCAATATCCATGTTTACACTAACCGTAAAGATATAAAATTCTAGATTTTTCAAAACAAAAAATATTTAAATTAAAATATTTTAATTTTTTATCTGTGACTTGCTGACCCGCCAAGCTTTGTTCCACCTAAATTAAGCCTCTCTATTGAAATAATGGAACTCTTTTGGAATTAAATTGAATTCAATGCATTTCGTTTACAGATGTCCTTCGGGCACGACAGTACGCCATGTTCAATTTTCCATTCGAAACGCAAGCAAAAATCATGATTGAAAGCATTTACGTTGCGATCTTTGACTGGCGAGTCAAAATCTTAAAATCGAGCGGCAAGCTGATCGGTATCATCGGAGTTGCATAGTTGCATAGCTTCGATTAGTTCTGATTACAGAGCATTATGATTTTAAAACTGACTTTAAGTTGCAAAATGTGCGGTGGAAGACCGGGCATATCCAACGAATTCAAATTGGATAGTGTGTTGTTCCGTCATCATTTTTGTAATGCTATTAATCAACATGTTTTTTTCCGAGGTACTGCCTCTTGCGAGGGACTGACAAATCCTCCAAGAGTATACTTGTCATGAATAAGTGCTTCTCATCTAGCCGTTCAGACTCGGCAAAAAATTGTAGGTCCTCTCCATTCCTGCCAACAACACGCACACAGGAATGGTTGAGAGTTGTTAGTCACTAGGCCCTGGTTCTCCATGAGCTGTTGCGCCACTAAATTTATTTTATTTATTTTTTTTTATTAATCAACATAATAAACACTATCCGGATAGTTTCGGATAGTGTCGGATATCCGGATAGTTAAATGAGACAGTTAAGATCCGTTACTATCCGGATAGTTGCGGATCCTCGGATCCATATTCACATCCGGATGCAGTTTGACAAGCTTTGACGTGTATAGAACAGTTAAAACAGAGAATATAAATACAAAATAAACGTTACCTTCATGAATCTTTGCAAAATAAGTTAAAAAAAATCCGGATAGTTTAGATCTTAACTGTCTAATTTAACTATCCGGATAGCCGAATATCTGACACTATCCGGATAGTTAGAATATCCAAACATCGATATCCGAAATATCCGTATACTAAGAAGCACTAATTATGACTGACATTTGGAAAGACTCTTATAAGAATAATAATAGTTGTAGCTATTGCCTGCAAGACCTTTTATCTTTTTTAAAAGCAACCTGAATTGCACAACACTTGTTAAAGAGAATAGAAAGATAGAAAAGAATTGGCATGGTAGTGTATTGAGAATAAGGTGAATTTGCTAAAGATTTCAGTTAGGTAATTCACAATAACTGCCTGACCAGAATAGAGTGCTACAACTGGAGCTGCAGCTGCAACTGGAATAGCTGTCAAAAAATGCTGTACGTAATTTTTTTTATTAGACTACAATGTGCTGTACAGCTTTCTGACATTTTTGGCTTTTCAAGTCAGCTGTGCGAACTTAACTCAACACAAAAATTAAAATTAAAACAAAAATAAACATGGATAGTGATGAAATGCAAGCTAAAATTACTTTACGTTTTTATCGGAGATTAAAAAGAGTTTGAAACTCTCTTCAACGCCCATGTAAACACTTGGTTGCGCTCACAATATTGAAACGTCAAAAATGCTGCATGCAAAAGTTAAAAGTAAGCCAACTTGTCCAGCTGCGTCTGCAGCTCCATCTGCAGTTGCGTCGTGTTCTGTTCGTATTATTGGATTTGTGTGTATTCAACATTTTGACAGCTATTCCAGTTGCAGCTCGATGGGAATAAAATCAGGTTAGTTACATCATCACTGCCTCAACAGAACGGAGACGAAGCTGCAAGTGAATAGCTGTCAAAATGTTGAATACACACAAATCAAATGATACAAACAGAACACGACGGAGTTGCAGATGCAGCTGGAGAAGTTGGGCAACTTTTAACTTTTGTATTCAGTTTTTTTGACGTTTCAAAATTGCGAGCGCAACTAAGTGTTTACATGGGGGTTGAGGAGAGTTTCAAACTCTTCTTAATCTCTGATAAAGACGTAAGGTAATTTTAGCTTCTATTTCATCACAATCCATTTTTATTTTTGCTTAAAATTTTATTTTCGTGTTGAATTAAATTCGCACAGCTGACTTCAAATGCCAAAAATGTCAGAAAGCTGTACAGCTTATTGTGGGCGAGTAAAAAAATCACGCACAGCATTTTTTGACAGCTATTCCAGTTGCAGCTGCAACTCCAGTTGCAGTACTCTATTCTGGTCAGGCAGCAAGTCGTAGGCGCTAAGACTGTAGCATAGCATTAGTAAGTGCTGTACTCCATTTTTTATCGTTGGCAACTTACAAGAAACTTGACTGTGAAGTAAGCATGATGACAGATCTATTCTCAGCAACGCATCTAACTAAAAATTTGCGGTTGGTCATCAAATTTTAAGTTTTGTTTCGACATTTTTAGGAAAAATAAAGGTCCAAATTTTGAAATCCTAATTTTTCCAAAAATGAATACAAAACTGCAAATTAATAACCTTACTGCAAATTACTGGCTAGCTTCGTTATTAAGAAAATGACTGTGAACAGTTCTGAAAAAAATAGATGCCATAGATATAGAGTTAATTTTTAAAGATGGACTTAATTTTTAGATTGAATAAAAACTTTAAAGTTGAGGGTTAAAACATTAATACCCCTTCGCGCTTTACGTTTAATTAAGAAAATTATAAGTTATACTAATAAAAGTTGGGACGAGTAGGAAACACTTGTACGCAAAGTATAAATTGGTGTCCTGTTAAACGTCAATTCTGACATATTTTGGTTTATTAGGTCTCCTAGTCGAAATAAGTACCACTCCCGAAGAAGCTGCTCAAGCTGTCACACTACTGCTAAAAGGAATGAACGGGAAAATGGGAACTCTCATTGACCCGTCAGCTCCATCCAAGCCAATATTGCGCATCAAAAAGTCTCAGGGGAACTGGAAGGTTTGTGCAAAGGTCAATAACTAGACGTTCTTGAAGTACCACTGAGAGATATGACAGATATGTCGTAATTACTTCTCTCCAAAATCGTCATTGGACTGCTGTTAACGTCCAGTAACAGCTCAGACTGATAAGAGGCATCGTTGGTGAATGGAAATTGAGTAGAAGACTTAACGAAGTCGGTCTTACCACTAAATTTCCTTCTTGCGGGTTACGGGGGAGGATCTGTTCAGTGATGTCAGACTTTGGATGCAGATTATCACACGGTAATACCTTAAAAATCCCTTTTATCCCTCGCCAAAATTTAAAAAGCCCCACATTTATGTCCCGAAATATTAAATTAAAAAATACGTTTATTTCATTATTGATTCATTTTAGAAAGAATACAAGTTACATTGATTTTAAACTATGCTACTACTTATCCTAAATAAAATAAATAGAATAAAAATTGAATGCTCTCAGATAATTATAATGACTTTTTTCAAAACATGAAAATATTTTATTTGATCGAAGGTTGAATAATTTTTAATTCTTAATGAAACTGGCAAATAAATTGACCAAAGAGTAAAATCCCTCGATCTGACAACACTGGATCTGTTATGATATGGGCAGGTATTTCAATTATTCAAAGCAATAGCAGACTAGTTTGTGCATCCGGTGGTGATCGTAGAAGAGTTTAAACTTTGGATCAGACCACGGTACATCTCCGATAATCTGATCACGTTGTTCTTTATGCTTTGTTTACTGACAGAGAACTCCTTAGGGAAGTCGGTATGGCCATGATAAACTGGTCAGTGCTTTGCCCTGACTCAAACCCTATTGAGCGTCTGTGCGACGAACTTTAGCGAAAGATAAGAGCTACATATCCAGCTTCTGAAACAGTTAATGAATCAAAAGTGACACTGGTAGACAAATAGGAAGGAATCCCCAAAGATAGACTCAAAAAAAATCAATCAGTTCAATGAATAATAGTTAGGAAGCTGTAATATAAGAACTAGGGAGTGCAATACAAAACACTAAGCCAGTAAATTGCACTTGGATTTGTAAAATTTTTAGTTTTTCAGCTACTCTCTGTTTCAATTCCACTCAGTTCTTCCTTGCCATGTTTCAACTTTTACAATTATCTTATAAGCTCCTGAAGTGACTGTAATGGTTTGAGCCTGGATTTAAAGCTTTATGATTTATGCTTTTAACAATTTTGTATGCATCTCAACTACATGCAGTGCAATTATTGTCCGTAAAATTGCAAGGCAGTCCTAATTCACAAATTTAGATAAAAAATAATTTTTAGTGAAAAATGTATGTGTTCAAATTATTACACAATCTTTATCTTCATAAATAACATTAAGGAATTTTTAATAGAACTTCATGAAGAAACTTTTTTTTCTTGAATTTTATCTTACACATTTTTTTTTTTTTTTTCATAAACCTATTTGTTAGAACTTGACCTACCATGGAAATTATTCCTAACTACCTAATCAATATCCTAAAATTTCATCAGCATGTAGATTGTAACAACATAATAACCAACTAGATAAATCCATTTATAATGCAAATAAGTCATTTTTTCCCTCTATTGAATGGGACCTATGGGAATTTGTTCAGTTTTTATGCGTGAAGGGTAGCCAACTACGGAATTAATTAAGTAAGATTCTAATTCCACGAAGCTCTTTGCATAATCTTAAATTTCATTTGAAATGATGATTAAACACAGCTATGCCTAATCAAAATATCCCCTGCACGTTCAATTCATTTACGGAATTATTATCCCCACAAATAAAGTTCATTTCGTAAAATTTCGTTCAAAAGAAAAAATTCAAAAGCCATAAATTGAAAGTTTTTGAACATAATATTGACATTTAAATTAGCTAGCAGCTGTCATAGCTCGAAATTTTGCAAAATTGGATGCAATCCCCGAAAATATACGTTGAATAAAAAAAAATACTAAAACGTAATTTCACAAACAATCAAAGCCTGAATTTGAATTGAAGCTCCAATTTTTTTGAAAGTTCTAACTTTTGATAGGTACAGGATGTTTCGCATTTTGTTTTGTTTTTTATATTTAATTTTTTTTACAGTTTTATATATCTATCCGTTTGTTATTTTTATTTCTACAAGGAACTAACTTAAAGTTAAAAAAAATACGTTTTTGCTCTGTCGACTATAAACACTGCCAACAATGAATTCAACAAATAAAAAAGAAATTAAAAAAAAAAAAAACAAATTGTTTTGTCCATAAATAATTTTTTTGAGGGGGGACACTTTGTAACAAGAGTATACCCGATAGATAAATTTAATTAAAACAAAATAAACCGTCTTCGCAACAAAGAATATTTAAATTTTAAATTTAAAGAAACAAAATAATAAAAAAAACAATGTTTTACCAAATGCATTATATACAATACATATATTATATATATTTTTAAAAATTTAAAACCAAATACAAAATAAATATTATAATAATTGGAGCAACCTTGAGCTTTTTCCCCAGTTTGTTAAACAAATAGTAGAAAAATAAATTTTTAAAAGAAAAATTAACAATAAATTATAAAATTTAAAACAAATAGAAATACAAATACAAATACAATCCACTGAAATGCGCAAAATGCTATGAGAAAAAAAATAAAATTTATTTTTTATGTGATCAATAACAATGTATTCGCATAATGCATATGCATTTTATTAGATATCTTGCATTAAATAATTATAGAATTTTAAATTGAAAACAGATTGCTTATACATACATACATATATTATAATTATATATTATATTAAAACAAATAATAATCAGAGTTTATTGAAGTTTTGTTTAAAACAAAAAAAAAATCCAAAAAAAGCATATACCATTTAATGGGCCAAACAAAACTGTATAGTGAGGAGGAAAAATTATGGTATTCATTAAGGCGCGATTTTATTTAATTTTTATTATTTGTAGTTAAAAGTAAAAGTATTTCATAAAGTAATTTTTTATATGAGAAGATATTCGACTAACTAAAAAGATATTTCATAGTGCTTTGGATTACAATTTAGCCTGGAGAATAAATCTTTTTAAAACTTTTTTCAATTCATTCTCCAAAAATTGCTTTGGAATGGCTTACAAAGGAGCAAACTGGCTGGAGAAAACCTACTCCCCACTTAACCACGGGATTTGAATTGAATTGATTTGAATTGAAATAATTTAATTGTATTAAATCGAATTGAATTGAATTGAACTGAATTGAATTGAATTGAATTGAATTGAATTGAATTGAATTGAATTGAACCACGGGAATCAAATTGAATTGAATTGAAATTGTATTAAATTGAATTTAAAGTTTTGCTACCCTAGAGTATGGACCTCCTTTAGTTTTACTGGCGTTTTAGTAAAATGACTATCGTAATAGGGGTGAATGTCAAGAATGTATTTTTGTTTATTTTAATAATTGTATAATAAAAAGCCATGATAACGAACGTAAAGACGTTTGAAACGTTGGAAGAATTAAGATCTAAAGCAAACTTTAACTTTTATTCAACTCAAATTAGGGATGAATATCTCAACTTTCTAAAGCTTTAACCTTGGATTGCGATATTGCACCATCTTAAGAAATACATCAAAATGTTGGAAATTTTGTATTCTCTGTTTTAATGATCAGAATAATTTACATTAGCTCCTTAGAGAATGAGAAAAATACAAAAAAGTAAAATAAAACAAAATAACTTAAAAAATATTAGTATGCACAAAAGAATTTGTCTATTAATAAAATATAATTTGACTGCATACAAATTTACTTAAGTATTTTTTGCCGTTAAAACCATAAGTTTTGGAGACAGATTAGATCGAGTTTTATAATATGACGGATTGGTCCTGAAAACTAAGCTTGTCTCAGATGTACGAAAAATAACCTTCCTCTGCCTATATCCTTTCGTTAACTTTTTATGGCACAAAAACCTAATTGAATGAGAATAGAACAATTATTTCTGTCCAGAGAAAGGTGAGTTTTTTCTTCTTCCAGTTTAACTATCAATAAAGCAATAACGCAACTATGCCTTTAGTAAAAATCTGATTGATACTTTGCATTATCCATTTCTGTTGTAATTTATTAAAAATGATATCTTGTTGACGATAGGTCGAGATTCAAAAACCTTTGGCCGAAAAAGTGCAACTGATGGGGTAAAAATAAACCACAAGACTCAAAAACATTTTCCATCTCTGAACTCACTATCCACCTCTTTTATGTGTTTATCTACAATATTTATATGAATGTTGATAAAATGTGATAGCACGTAACTAGGCTGTTCCCACGCAGAGCGTAGATATATCATGTGACTTTTTTTTTTTTTTTTTTTTTTTTTTAATATATTTATTTACTCAGTAAAATTCAAAAAAGTATAAATATAAGCATTTACATATTTCAAATAACATAATAAACAATTCAAAAAAAATTAAAACACTTAAATTGAATTTTGTAAAGAGAATAAATAAATCGTGGTCATTCTGTAGCATTTCTATTGCTAGAGGCGAATGACCCTTCAAAGTAATTAACAAATTTGATTTTGTGTGTGGGGTTATAAGAATGAAAATAAAGTGCTAGAGTAATACAAGATTAAAGATAACAAAAATAAGATACAGTTAGTTAAAAAGAGCAAAGTAACAATTTGACTGCAGAATTATCCAGACTAAAAAGCCATTTTTTTATTTTTCTTAAGAACAAAGTGAGGATTCGAACTATTCTTATTTCATGCGGTAGTTTATTAAAGAGAGCAGGTGCGGTCGCCGTATAGAACTTCGAGAAATGAGTTTTATTACAGAATGGAATTTGAACAAGTCCCAAACTATTTATTCTTAAACTGTATGAGACTGAACTCCTTAGTGTTGTACTGTAACCACTACGTAAAAAAAACACTTTAAGGACCTTAAAGATGTAAAGATGGTTTATTGGTAGAATCTGAAGGTTACAAAAAAGAGGCCAACTGGAAGACAATCTACTAGCATTACAGATGATCCTAATCATGTGCTTTTGTGCTTTTTTTAGCACCTCAACTGTGTTATTGTAAGTCCCACCCCACGATGCTATGCCGTACTGCAATTTTGAGTGAGCAAGTCCGTAGTAAACCATTGAAAGTATTTTACTAGAGCAATGAGGTTTTAGTAAATATAATTTGCGAGTAACAACCAACATATACTTTTTAAGTTCATCAACATGGGCTTTCCAATTAAGGTTTCTATCAATTAAAACTCCCAGGTATTTAAAACTTTCAACTCCATCTATTGTAAAACAGCTGGTAGTGCACGACAAGTCATCAACATAATTCAGCTTACCACAAGTATGGGCGCAGAGGGACAGTTTCGTACATGAAGAAGAATGAAAAGTTATGTCACAATTAAGTGGATAAGAGCCTTTTAAATTGCAAATCATCAACTTAGTTTTCTCACTTATTATTAATTCATGTTTTGCGAACCATTGACGTAAGATTTGCAGGTCTTTTTGAAGATATATTATAGTGTCAAATAGGTTATTATTATTTACATATGAAAATGCCATGTCATCAGCAAAAGCCGTAATCAAACTGCTAAATTTTTGTTTAAATATGGAATTAATGTAAATAAGAAATAAAACTGGTCCCAAAACCGATCCTTGAGGTACACCAATATTTACTATTGCAGAATCACTAAATGCACCATCAATCCTGACACGTTGACTTCTTTCTGATAGATAGGATGAAAACCAGTTATAAATTTCGCCTCTGAAACCCACTTTGTATAGCTTATTCAAAAGAATGCTGTGATTGACCATATCGAAAGCTTTCGTCATATCTATGAATAGAGTTAAACAGTTGGAATTGTTGTTAAAACTGTCATAAATTTCACTACAAAGCTTTAAGATTGCGTCTTCAGTAGATCTGCCTTCACGAAAACCAAACTGATCGTTACTAAAAAACTTATTTTTATTCAAAAAACATACAACACGTTTTTTTATTAGTTTTTCAAAGACTTTGGAAAGTGTTGGAAGCAAAGAAATAGGCCTGTACTGAGTCAACAATTTCCGATTGCCTTTTTTGAACAGTGGAATCACCTCAGCGGCTTTTAATGATGACGGCATAATTCCACAATTTACGCTCAAATTAAACAAATGACTAAGCACATCGACAACAAAGAAGGAAATCTGTTTTAGAAGACAATTGGTAATGTTATCAGAAGTGCTAGATTTTTTGTTGTCTAGGGACAAAATTTGCTTATGAACTTCAAGTGCCGTAAACTGATCGAAAACAAAACTATTACCTTGAAAAGAGTCATCAATAAGATCACTAAATAAATTACATTCACAATCAGTTTGCGGAAGCGATGGTTTTGAATTAGAGGCAATAGAGGTGAAAAAATTATTAAAGTGATTAGCAATTTCTACTGGCTCCGATATACCTTTACCTTCAACTTCAATTTTAGTAATTTTTTCGTTTTCATTATGCTTATTGAGAATAGTATTTACAACCCTCCATTCATTTTTTATATTACCTCTACAATTTTGTAATTTATTAGCAAAATAGGATTCTTTGCTTGTTTTTACCTTTTCTTTTACTTCTTTACTTAACTTGGTGTAGTAGTTTTGGAGCGATAGGTTATTAGGGTGATGCTTACATTTTTTCCTAATAGTATTTTTTTTTGAAATTTTGGCTAATAAACCCTCATTTATCCATGGCCTGAGACGCTTCAAATTTTCTTTGTATTGGGATTCAACTTCAGTACATTTTTCGATATGACTTTGGAGAGTTTTAATAAAGATGTCGTAAGCAATAGATGGATTGTTTTCAGCATACACTGGACCCCATAATTCAAATTTTAGGCAATTTACTAGTTTCGTATAATTTATTTTATGTGTGATTGGAAAAGGTATATATTTCATAGCTACTTTATCTTGAGGGAGTTCTAATGATAGGTTAACCATGCAATGATCAGTTATTTTGTAATCAAGAACTTCCGCAGACATTTTATGCATGAATTTTGAACTTAGTCTTACAAATACATGATCAATACAGGTCTTTGATGTTTCCGTAATACGAGTAGGTTCCCAAACTAAACCTTTTAATCCAAAAGACGACATTAAAACAAGATAATTATTCGTATCAGGGTTGTCATTAAGAATGTCTAAGTTTATGTCTCCTAAAACCAATAAATTTTTTGTCTTTACATCTTTAAGTAAGTTACTTAATTGATTAATGAAAATATCTTTGTTCAGGTTACGTTCATGCAAACGATAAATACAAAAAATAGTAAATTTTTCACTATAAATATGGCATACAATTTTCAGTACATCGGCACTGCTCATACTCACTTTTTCAAATTCACATTCGTACTCTTTCTTAATGTAAACGACGACACCACCAGCGCTATAAGAATTATTACAATTGAAATAAGATTCATATCCAGGAATGGAATAACTAGATAATTCATAGTCGTACAACCATATTTCAGTTAACACAATGAAATGTGCATCAAGATTTAAAGCATTCAAATGAGCCAATAGAGAATTAAAGTTTGATCTCATACTACGTATATTTTGATGTATTAAAAACTTAGAATTAATTGGAACTGCATAATCTTTTTCATAATTTAAGGTAATTTTATTCATTTTTTTATTTATTTTGATTATATATTATTGAGGTCTTCAAAGCACCTCACTTTGATAGGATTATCACCTTCGTTCTTACGCAAAAAAATTATGCAATTCCTTATCCACAAAAACTTAAATTTTTTTTCTATTTTAATCTGTTTGGCGGCGTTGAAGAGTGCTCGGGTGTATGATGTTAAGCTGTCGTTGAAGAAGATTTCCGATCCATCCAGTTCGTCGCTCAGAATATTTGTTGTTATTTTCATTTTGTACTTCATTCTCATGATTTTCTCTTTCGTAATGTGACGACTTAGACGAAGAGATAAGATGTTAACATTTGAGGCTTGGGAGTTCGAGGAACTTGAATCATTTCTCTTTCTTTTCACTTTTTTTACATAGCAAGAGTCTATATCATGCTCATTCAACTCGTAGCCTAAGCCTTTGCGGACAATAGTCAATGCTGATTCAAGAGCGGTGGTATTATCAACATTTGGCACATTGAACATTTCTATTGTGTTACTCAAATTAGATTGTTCCAAGAAATGAATCCTTTTTTGTAGTAAACTCACTGATGACTTAAGTTCACTATTTTCAGTTTGCAATAAAGATAGTTTTGATAGGCAGTCTTGATTTGCTTTTTTCAATTCAATTAGTTCATTAAACACCATTTCAAGTGTAATGCTATTTGATTGTTTTTCTTTTTCATTATTTAATGATTGGAGATTGGCGTGACTCTTTTTAGCAGAGGATTGGGGGGTATTGTCAGCACTGAGAGAGATTCTGCGCAATGCAGTACACTTTGGACACCTCCAGGTCTTACGTTGTTTTTTAATTGCTTCGAGTTCAGCGGCCAATACATTCACACATTTTACATGAAAATATATATTGCACTCATGGCACTTGAGCTTATTATCATTGCGATCGACTTTTTTTTCACAAACGCAAAACATTTTTATTTTTAATTCTTTTGTTATTTGACACCTATATTTTGGAGAGTAAATTATGTCAACTTTCCACACTACTGATTTAACAGATTATGTCTTTGTAAACACAAAAGTATTTTGGTCACAGAAAAGAAATTAAAAAAAAAGAAAAGGCGGAAGAAATTCTCGATACACGTGCACCCCACAACACACCTGATCGAACTTTCCTTATGGTTTTTCGATCGCTCTATTTAAGAATGCTTATGTTTAACTATTCTTTCCGAAAAAAGAAACATTTTCGTCACTTATAACGAATTTGTGTGCTTCAGACTTATTTTCATGTTCACAAAAACAAAAACTATTTACACCATCAGTTCATCTCAATTTAATCAAGTGGAATCTCTAAAAATCCCTTTTTTACTATCCAACATTTTTCATTTAAATAATTTGATTACAACAACAAAAAACGAACGAGTATTAGGAATGGATTGAGAAAATATAATTCAATAAGGGAAGAATTTTTATAGATGTTTTGTGTGCATGTTGACGAATTGCCACTCAATAAAAATGGTCATGGTGAGTATATTTGTGGATTTTGATGAGTTTGTCTGATAACTTATTGGGGTTTTTTCCTATTTTTATGATACACCCCATATGCGGAATATCAATTTCTTAGCTGTAAACAAAATATACATATAATAAAAACCAAAGCTGTTCTAATAATTTACGGACACGCACACTGCACACAGTTGTTACATATATGAATATATATCGTTTAGACAAATAGATTCTCATAAAGCAAAACCATCAGATTGGCGACTTGTAAATCGATTTTGCTTTAGGTGATCGACCTAATAAAAATATTCCCTCTCTTTAATACTTACCTATATTTATGGGAGTTAGAGTTAGAAATTTACTAAAATGAGATAAGGTTATAAAAAAAAAAACAATAAATGAAAACTTATATTATTCCTTATTTTCAAAAGTTGCAAATTGGAAATTCATTTATTGATAAAAATGGATGACCAATGAAAAACGAATCAAGGTCTTTTAGAAAATTGGATTTTTGTTTATCACCGGCGGCGGCAAGAGAAAGAAGAAAACTGCGATGTGGCCTTTACTTCACAAGGTATTGTCTGCCTATAAAAACATGAAGAAGCTTTGCATAACAGTTTTAGATGAACATGTAGTCAAGTCTCTAAGAAAGTGAAAAAAAAATCTTTTCTGTTTTTTTTTATTTGTTCAGTTCATAAGTATAAGGTGTTTTTTTTTCGAATAAAGAAGGGCAGATATTTAAATGGAATAAAACCAGTTGTGTAGGGATTTCAGTGATTTATTTGTTTTATTTGAAAGGCCTATTAATCAGACTGTACTTTGACATTTCACCTTCAAGGGTAAATCGCAATATTTTGGTGGCCACTTCACGTTGTCCTGTGAGACACAGCCGTGTCCCTTAAGCTGTCTCTTAGGGAGTAAAGTACTTACTTAATTCCCTTACTTACGTACTTACCAATGGCAACTTTCCATCCTCTACGATCCTTAGCTTGCTGCTTCCAGTCATCTAGACCTAGTTTTCTGCTATCTATGGTGGCTTGGTCTTTAAACCTGGGCTCGGACTCAAAGACTCTCTTAACTGATGCGTTCCTGTCCATTCCCTCGATGTAGAATGAGTCAATCCAGTCGACCGTGTTTTGATTTTGTAGACTTATTCCACATTTTGATACGGCTCATAGACCCATTTCGCACACAGGAGCAAATATCCATCGAAAATGTTGTTTTTTGACAGTTTCAGTTCTCCCTTTTTGCTTATCGCCCCACACATAAATAGGACTGGCAAAATAAGAGCTTTATAGAACATGCACTTCGTCTTTTGTGTGAGGAGTTTGGAACCTATCTGCTGCACCAAACCAAAGTGGCATCAGTTTGCTTAGGTTGATTCTTCGTCGGATCTTCACTAAGATATCATTCGTAGGATTAATGTTTGCTCTAATGTAGATGAACTCCTTAACTACTTTGTCCTAGCTGGTTGACAGATCTTTCATTGTTGGTTGATGATGTATTTGGTCTCGCTCTCGTTTACGTGATGATCAAAACGTTCTTCAACTGCCCAAAAAGCCTCTATAACGGCCAGTTGGGAGCGGTCGATGATGAAGATATCATCGGCATACCCGTGAAGTTAAAGAACTGTTGACTTTCAGGGTTAACACTTGGACTGCGCACTATTTGCTCTAGAACGAGATTGAAGAAATCACACGATAACGCATCTCTTTGCCCTAACCCTGTGCATGTTTGGAATAACTCGGAAAATCTTTTCCCTAGTTGCACACTGCATGGCGTATTTTCCAATATCAGGCAATAAAGCTGGATAAGTTTTCCTGGGATCCTAAGTTCATCCATCGCCAAAGCTCCTGATGGTGAATGCTTTGAAGTCGATGAATAGATAGATGGTGGGTCTTGACTTGAAATTTCGTTGGTCTTTTCTAGAATTTGTCTGGAAGTGAAAATTTTTGGTCTACGGTCGATCTGTCTGACCAGAAGCCACACTAAAAGCAACGGCTAAAGACGCTTACAAAGTATGTTGGATAGGATCTTGTATGCGGCGTTGTAGTACCTCGTGGCTTTATGGTTAGAGCATAGGACTATTATGTCATAGGTCTGGGTTCGATTCCCAGCCACAGCCACCTAAACCCAGAATTGTTTTTTTCCGAATAAGTGCTTCTCCTTTATAAGATTATACTCAGCAATAAATTGAAGGTCCTTTCCATTTCTGCCAATAGCACAAACATAGAAATAGTTGTCAGCAACTTGTCAGCAATGCACTGCAGTGTGAAAAATGAGAAAAATCCATGTAAACTAAGTAAACATAATGCAAGATGGGTATAGAACCATTTTGCACAAACAACCCACAAAGTTTTATTTTCATGATTTGAACCATATTGGTTATGAACGATAAAAAAAACGCTGCCATTGCCTGAATACATCTACTATCCCCTGTGTTTCGGTGACTATTTTGCTGGTTTCGAAGAGCTTGCGTTCCGCTTTGTAAGCCAGGAGTTAGTTGCTAGGTTTTTTTGGTTCATTTGGTGATTATATTTGTGATTATATTCTGGAAAGTGATTTTAACAATGTCGCAATCTCTTCTATCCATCATACAAGATCCTATCCATAGCATCTCCTGAATTTTGGTAATGTTTGCCTTATACAGCGTGAGGACAGAATCAAGTTTTTGAATTGCACCTGGGGTGTAAGGGGATCTCAGGATCCAAGTTCCAAGTGTATGCTCTCAAGTCGTTACCAGGCTTGCCAGGTTGGGCTATTTATCGGAAATTGGGCTATCTTTTTCCGAAATTACTGACAACAATTTCAGTATGACAGCCCAATCATAATTGGGCTACTAATAGCTCAAATCTTATCCTACGCGATATATTTTTTTTTTTGTATAAATAAATCAAAAATAAAATACCTTTCTCCCTCTTAATATATTCTTTAAGCATTCCACAATTCGGCACCACTTTTTCTTCACTGAACAAGGTGCGATATAAAAAAAAGAAGTCAGATGCAATGAACCGTGTCGTTGAACAGGGGACACAATATTCATTGGTTTTGCATTACAAATCAACCACAACAAACTTCACTTAAAAATCATTCAGTTTTTCTGTTGTAGACAGAATTTCCATGTAAATTTTTCTATTTTTATATGAGCAAATATGTATTTTATTTTCCGTTGTTTTTTAAAATAAAAATAAATTGTAATTGAAGTTATGAGAAATTTTTTTGTTATTGTTATTGGGCTACTTTTTCGCCTCCGATTTTGGGCTACAAAAAATTCTAAATTGGGCTATCGAACTTGTTCACAACATGGCAACCCTGGTCGTTACCTGTTTACATGCCTAATTATTGGGCTACTTTTTCGGCTCCGATTTTGGGCTACAAAAAATTCTAAATTGGGCTATCGAACTTGTTCAAGACATGGGAACCCTGGTCGTTACCTGTGTACATGCCATATGAGAATTATCAGTAGGGAAGGGTCGTCGTGTCGCGCTCATAATCAAATTTTTGAACGTTGGAGGGAAGTTTACTCGACGATCCATCTCCAAATTCAGAGGGATAGATCCATCTTAAAACTTAGAACAGCAGGCCAGATAATCCTTAGCCAGTAGCTCACTTCGGGAATATGTATGACTGCTGCCGTTGGCCCGTAAAGAGGTCGCCATTCGGTTCATTTTCTTTATCAGCTCCCTTGCAAGTAATGAAAATCCAAACTGACCTCATATCTAAGTATGCTAGTGAAGCTCACGTAAGGTCTCTGTCTTCCAGATTGTTGGGGATACCGTTTTTCATTTTGCCACCATCCTTTAGATCTGAAAGGCGCATCCAAGATTCTAGCCGAAAGCCAGTTACTTCCTTCAAAAGATCAAAGTGTTGCTTTTTTGTCTTTTATTCAGTAGCAAGTCCAGATGGACGACACCAGTATTGTTACCACGTGGAGGTAAAATAATCACAATTGACGCTTAGTATTCATTGCGTCACTGGACATGGCAATCTTGACGCCAGTCAGTGACAACTGGTTTCCCTACAATGCCCGACCATACATGTATGTTTTCAAATTCAAAACAAATCATTTATCTTTTAATCTTAACAATCAACTTTAATAATCCTCTCTAAGTCAAATAATTAACAGGAACCTTAAGGCAGAGCTTAATCCGATTTGAAGCAGAAATGTCCAACATCCAAAAATTATACATTTCAATTGATAAAATTCTTGGTAATATTTTATTTGCTTGTGAAAAACTTCACAACCGAACAGGCATCGTCGATGCATTGTTCAATCGAAACTATGAAATATTAAAAGTCAAACTGTGATTTTTTTAAATTATTTTGATCGTCATTCTATATTATAAAATAAATTGTTAAGAAATGCTTTATTTTAATTGAACTGACGTTCTTTTTTTTTGAATCTATAATTTAATAAGTAAATTACGTACATATACCCTTTAAATTCTCCTCACTGTACAAATTGAAAACAATAAAATAATGTCCTACATTATAAAAAAACACTCATATTTCAAAAATTGTCATTATATACAACTACAACACTATATTTCATTCCAAGGAAAACAGTATCATTATATACCCGTTATTTATGTTTATGTCTACAAAGTATGCAAATATGTCTTATCATTTTTTTTTTCGTTTACTTTGTTGTTCTTTACTCATTTTTATATCCAACTGAACGAACAATTTTAAATACCAACTCTCAAAGGACATCCTTTTCCGGATTGATGTCTTTAATCAAGAAAGTATCAACCTAAGTACCTTTCTGAACAAAACCTACCTACTAGCCAATATCGTAAGCACACACCATACCCACCCAAGATCCAATCACCACCCCCCAACACACACAATTATTCCCTTACTTATATAGTATCTTCATTCACATAATCCTGCCGTGTATAGTTTACTCAGCATAAAATCTCAAAGGATTTACATACAAAAATCTACCCTGAACAAACACACATAAACGCCACAATCATAAGATATAGTTAAATCATCAAAAATAATAGTTAACAACAATAAAATTATGTTAAATATTTATATCATTATAGGAAACAAATTTAAAAAAAAAAACAAACAAACAAAAATATCAAATAAAGCACAGATCTACCCAAACATACAACAAAATATAATAATTGTTTAAAGTCATTTGTGGAAATATTTACATGTATAAGGATAATAATATTGTTTCAAAAATAAATAAAATTAAATAAAACTGTGCTGTAACTACATTCTGTGTATTTTATAATAAAATATATGAACAAATATATTAAAAACATTAAACATACAAAAACAGCAAACACACACGAAATGCACTTTAAAACACACAAAACAAAACAAACAGAACTAAATTCACAAAACAAAATAAAAATAAAAATAGATTAAACAAAACAAAAATGACATGGTGTTGAGGGTACAGACTTAAGAATAAGCAACAAAAACTTGTATAACATTTAATAGAATTTTTTATGAAAGGTTTTTAAGTCGAAAGAGCACACACACATACATATTCCAATGCGAATACAAACGCAATATTTATAAACTATATTATAGGAAAATAGGAATTATATATATTTGAAATGAAAAAAATCAATAAAAAAATATAAATAATAAAATGAATCAATAAATAAATAAATTTATGGCTGGCACAAAATGCAGACTTATAAGAATTGTTATTATATTTAATAAATACAACAACAACCAACAACAACAACAAAACAAAAGAAACAACAACAGAAATTATATACTTATATAATTATGTATGAAACAAAAATAACGAAGACCTACTACAAAAAATAACCAACAACAAAATTGTTTTAACAAAAATAAAAATAAACTTAACAACAAATCGATGTATGTATGAATTTTGATGAAAGAAATAAATGCCATACAAAAACAACTTCAAATCGCAGTTCATTGAGTAATTTCTTAATTTAGGTAAGTACGAGCCCAGTTTGGAGCCTTAAAATACTCATCACTCTTAAGCTAGAGTATTTGGTTTTAACTTCTAGGTCATTGAAACATGTGGTTTATTGACATGAAATGAGCGGTCCATCAGGGAAGGATCACCGTTTTTAAAAGTAGGCCTGCATAAGATTTGGAAACTTTCACCGACGTTAGATTTTGACGTTATAGCCCAGGAAAATTAGACTTTCACTTCGAAAAAAATTCCGACAAAGCTGAATTATGGTAGAGAGCTTTATTTTGACTTAAGCATTTCTTGAAAAGTTCCGTAAATTTGGGCCGGGGATTTATTTATTAGGGGGGGTTAAAGAGGGTGAAATTCAGTTTTTTCTCAATATCTCGAAAACTATAATTATTTTTGAAAAAATGTGAAGGCATAAATTGTAATTGTATGTAAAACAACTGCTTCAAAATAGGTTTTTATGGCCCTTAGTCCTACAAAGTGGCGTTTAGTCCGGCTTACTCACTTGGACTCGTCAGTGAGTGACGTAGTGAGTGCCTTGTCCTACGCAATTTGTATTAAGTTCAGTTTAACTTACATGAATTCTTTTACAAAAATCCATTGTAGACTATATCCAACAAGATCAAAATTCCTAATCATTAAGCTGGAAATTGTTTTGCCCGGGGCCTGGCATAGTTTCTATAAGAAGTTTTTTTTTATAATACAAATTCTATATAGGTACTACTGAAATAAAGCCAAGTTGAACTGAACTTAATACAAATTGCGTAGGACAAGGCACTCACTACGTCACTGATGAGTCCAAGTGAGTAAGCCGGACGAAACGCCAATTTGTAAGACTAAAGGCCATAAAAAGCTATTTTGAATCAATAATTCAACAAGTCCAATCCTTAATGCTAAGTCTTCTACTTGGCTGATTTATTTCAGTAGTATATAGAATTTATATTATAAAAAAACCTTTTTATACAATCAACTGCTATACTAAAGATTTTTATTGATTTGTCTTCAAACATCCTTTTAAAAGACCTCATTGAAGAAATTTCCTTAAAAGTTCCTTATTAAATATTTCGATTTTTAAAATTATTGGAGTGAAGATGATTGATCATTTTTCTAACTTAAAAATTATCAATATTTTTTGTTTTAGTTTGTGAATAGGATCGTTCAAAGAGATAATAATTAAACCCAAATAACAACAAAAAATTGAATAACTGCTGTTGTTTGCAAAAAAAAATAAAACGTGTGGAGTTCAGTAAAAATACCTAAAAATTATTAAATAACCAAGTATAGTTTTGAAAATGGTTTAAGAATTAATCAATTGTTTTTTTTTTCTGATTGAAAGATCGTCACGATAAATGTTAAAATCTAATAAAATTATAAAATAACTGTACATGTAATTTGTAAGTTAATTTATTCAACTACAATTACTTATCATGGAAATGTTTCTTTTTTTCATTACAATCGGTAATTGTAATGGAAAAAGTTCAATTAGTAAACTAAAGTTGAAATAAATTTCAAGAAGTAATTATTTTTTCCGAATTCTGGCCCGAAATCAATTCCAAACATCAATGCTGTAAGATTATATGTTTAGTAAAGCCGTTATCATGGGTATTAAATCATTTGTCTATTTTATTTTAATTTTAAGTTCCTGAACTCCCTCTTAATAAAATAGCCTCTACAATCCACAAATCAAGTCTTATATTCATATTAAGCTTTAGGTTTTCTATAACAAAAGCGTAAAACTAAAGTGTTTGTTCCCACACCTTCTATGTATAGGTATAACTATAACTACTATTAAGCTGCCAATTACATAAGAGTATGTAAATCTTTTTCTTAATTTAAATGTTTAAAGCCTCCTTGTTCTTTGAACTTTCGCTGTCAATCAAAATCGTAAAGAAGGTTATCTTTTACCTAACAGTTTGGAACTTTACGAGTTTTTATTTAGGTCGATGGCATATGGTTTCAATATTTTTAATGGGGACAAACCTTCT